>CM057455.1:173514166-176440000 GCA_016271365.2 Neoceratodus forsteri
AGGAGCTTAATATGAATACAATTGAGGAAAGAAGGGAGAGGGGGGACATGATAGAAACTTTTAAGTGCCTCAGTGGAATGAACAAAGTCCAAGAGGGTAGCATCTTTCAGAAAAAGAGAACTGCAAGAACAAGGGGACACAATTTAAAGATAGAAGGAGGGCAGTTCAGGGGCATTGTGAGGAAGTATTATTTCACAGAGAGGGTAGTGGATGCATGGAACAGCCTTCCTGAGGAGGTTGAGGGGTCTAAAACTCTGGGAGAATTCATGAATGCATGGGACAGACATAAGGCAATTCTTGTGGAGGGTAGGAAGAAATAGGCTGTTGGTTATCTAGGATCTGCGGCCTATCCTGAAGGTAGGGAAATGGGCAGACTAGATGGGCCTAGCAGGCCTTATCTGCATTCAAAGTCTATGTTTGTATGTTTCTATACACTACACAGGAAATGAAAGGTTATCTGTCTGTAAATGTTCCCTTCCCCCAGTACAGCTCTGATGCACTGCACAGGAAATGAAAGGTTCTCTGTCTGTGATTGTTCCCTTCTCCCAGTACAGCACTGATGCACTGCACAGGAAATGAAAGGTTCTCTGACTGTGAATTTTCCCTTCTACCAATACAGCACTGATGCACTGCACAGGAAAAGAAAGATTCTCTGTCTGTCAATGTTCCCTTCTCCCAGTACAGCACTGATGCACTGCACAGGAAATGAAAGGTTCTCTGTCTGTAAATGTTCACTTCTCCTAGTACAGCACTGACGCACTGCACAGGAAATGAAAGGTTATCTGTCTGTAAATGTTCACTTCTCCCAATACAGCACTGAAGCACTGCACAGAGAACATTACAGAGAACCTTACATTTCCTCCAGCATATCAGAGCTGTTTGGGAGAAGGAAATTTACAGACAGAGAACCATTCATTTCATGCAGAGTATCAGAGCAGTACTGGAGAAGGGAACACTTCCAGACAGAGAAACTTTCATTTCTTCTGTATCAGAGCTGTACTGGAGAGAGGCAACATTTACAGACAGAGAACATTTCATTTCCTGTGTAGTATCAGAGCTGTACTGGGAGAAAGGAACATTTACAGAAAGAGAACCTCAATTCCTGCTGCAGAATATCAGAGCAGTACTGGGAGAGGGAACATTTCAGAGAAGAGCCTTTTCATTTCCTGTATAAGCGTATCAGAAACTGTAGCAGTGGGAGAAGGAACATTCACAGACAGAAAGAACCTTCATTTCCTGTGTAGTATATCAGAGCTGTAATAGGAGAAGGGAACATTGGCAGACTGAGAACCTTTCATTTCCTGAGTAGTGCATCAGAGCTGTACTTAGAGAAGCCAACATTTACAGACAGAGAACCTTTCATTTCCTGGGTAGTGCATCAGAGCTGTACTGGGAGTAGTGAAATTTACAGACAGAGAACCTTCATTTCCTGTGTAGTGTGTCAGTGCTTTTCTGGGAGATGCGAACATTTACAGACAAAGAACCTTTCATTTCCTGTGTAGCATATCAGAGCTGTACAGGAGAAGGTATTTACGAAGAAAGAGAAACTTTACTCTAAAATATCAGATCAGAGCAGAACTGGGAGAAGGGAACATTTACAGACAGAGAACCTTTCATTTCCTGTGTAGCATATCTGAGTGCACTGGGAGAAGGTACATTTACAGATAGAGAACCTTCCATTTCCTGTGTAGCGAATCAGAGCTGAACTGGGAGAAGGGAACATTTACAGACAGATAACCTTTCATTTCCTGTTTAGTGAATCAGAGCTGTTCTGGTTGAAGGGAAGATTTATAGACAGAGAAACTTTCATTTCCTGTGTAGCGTATCAGAGCTGTTCTGGGAGAAGGGAACATTCACAGATGGAGAACATTTCATTTACTGTGTAGTGTATCAGAGCTGTAGTCGGAGAAGGGAACATTCACTGAAAGAGAACCTTTCACTTCCTGTGTAGTGTATCTGAGCTGTAGTGGGAGAAGGGAACATTCGCAAACAGAGAACCTTTCATTTTCTGTGTAGCGCATCAGAGCTGTACTGGGAGAAGGGTACATTTACAGATAGAGAACCTTCCATTTCCTGTGTAGCATATCAGAGTTGAACTGGGAGAAGGGAACATTTACAGACAGAGATCCTTTCATTTCTTGTTTAGTGAATCAGAGCTGTTCTGGGTGAAGGGAACATTAACGGACAGAGAACCTTTCATTTCCTGTGTAGCGTATCAGAGCTGTTCAGGGAGAAGGGAACATTTACAGACAGAGAACCATTCATTTCCTGTGTAGCTTATCAGAGCTGTTCTGGGAGAAGGGAACATTCATAGATGGAGAACATTTCATTTACTGTGTAGCCCATCAGAGCTGTAGTGGGAGAAGGGAACATTCACAGACGGAGAGAATTTAATTTCCTGTTTAGTGCATCAGAGCTGCAGTGGGAGAAGGGAGCAATCACTGCCGGAGAACCATTCCTTTCCTGAGTAGTATATCAGAGCTGTACTGGGAGAAGTGAACATTTACAGAAAGAGAACCTTCACTCTGTGTAGTGTATCAGAGCTGTAGTGGGAGAAGGTGGAACATTCAGAGACAAAGAACCCATTTCCTGTGTAGTATATCAGAGCTGTACTGGGAGAAGGGAACATTGGCAAGACAGAGAACCTTTCCTTTCCTGTGTAGTGTATCAGAGCTGTACTGGGAGAAGCAACATTTACAGACAGAGAACCTTTCATTTCCTGGGAAAAGCGTCAGAGCTGCACTTGGAGCAGTGAAATTTGCAGACAGCGTAACCTTTCATTACATGTGCCAGCGCATCAGTGCTTTTCTGGGTGAAGAGAACATTTTACGTTAGACAGAGAATCTTTCAATTTCCTGTGTAGCATATCATCAGAGCAGTACTGGGAGAAGAGGTACATTTAAAGACAGAGAAACTTTCATTTCCTGTGTAACGTATCTGAGCTGAACTGGGAGAAGGGAACATTTACAGACAGAGAACCTTTCATTTCCTGTGTAGCATATCAGAGCTGTACTGGGAGAAGTACATTTACAGATATAGAACCTTCCATTTCCGTGTAGCGTATCAGAGCTGAACTGGGAGAAGGTAACATTTACCGACAGATAACCTTTCATTTCTTGTTTAGTGAATCAGAGCTGTTCGGGGTGAAGGGAACATTTACAGACAGAGAACCTTCCATTTCATGTGTAGCGTATCAGAGCTGTTCTGGGAGAAGGGAACATTCACAGATGGAGAACATTTCATTTACTGTGTAGGGCATCAGAGCTGTAGTGGGAGAAGGGAACATTCACAGACAGAGAACCTTTCATTTCCCGTGTAGCGTATCAGAGCTGTTCTGGGAGAAGGTACATTTACAGACAGAGAACCTTTCATTTCCAGTGTAGCGTATCAGAGCTATTCTGGGAGAAGGGAACATTTGCAGACAGAGAACCTTTCATTTCCTGTGTAGCGTATCAGAGCTGTTCTGGGAGAAGGAAACGCTACAGACAGGGAACCTTTCATTTCCTGTAATGTATCATAGCTGTATTGAGACAAGGAACATTTACAGACAGAGAACCTTTCATTTCCTCTGTTGCGTATCAGAGCTGTACTGGAAGAAGGGAACATTTACAGACAGAGTACCTTTCATTTTCTGTGTGCGATCAGAGCTGTAGTGGGAGAAGGGAATTACAGACAGAGAACCTTTATTTCCGTAGTGTATCTGAGCTGTATTGGCAGAAGGGAACATTTACAGACAGAGAACCTTCATTTCCTGTGTTGGCGTATCAGAGCTGAACTGTGAAGGAAGGAACATTTACAGACAGAGAACCTTTCATTTCCTGCTTGGCTTATCAGAGCTGAACTGGTAGAAGGAACATTTACAGAGAGAACCTCATTTCTGTGTAGCGTATCAGAGCTGTACTGGGTGAATGGAACATTTACAGACAGAGAACCTTTCATTTCCTGTGTAGCGATCAGAGCTGTACTGGGAGAAGGGAACATTCAGAGATGGAGAACATTTCATTTACTGTGTAGTGCATCAGAGCTAGAATGGAGAAGGGAACATCTACCGAAAGAGAACCTTCACTTCCTGTGTAGTGTATCTGAGCTGTAGTGGAGAAGGGAACATCTTTGAAACAGAGAACCTTTCATTTCCTGTAGTAGTATCAGAGCTGTACTGGGAGAAGCGAATATTCACAGACAGAAAACCTTCGCTCCTATGTAGTGTATCAGAGCTGTTGTGGGAGAAGGAACATTCTACTTGACAGAGAACTTTTCATTTCCTGTGTAGTATATCAGAGCTGTACTGGGAGAAGGAACATTGGCAGACAGAGAACCTTCATTTCTGTGTAGTGTATCAGTGCTGTACTGGGAGAAGTGCACATTTACAGAGAGAGAACCTTTCATTTCCTGGGTAGTGCATCAGAGCTGTACCGGCAGTAGCGAACATTTACAGACAGAGAACCTTTCATTTCCAGTGTAGTGCGTCAGTGCTATTCTGGGTGAAGCGAACATTTACAGACAGAGAACCTTTCATTTCATGTGTAGTACGTCAGTGCTGCAGATGGAGAAGGGAACATTAACAGACAAAGAACCTCTTTTCCTGTGTAGTGCATCAGTGTTGCAGTGGGAGAAGGAAATATCACAGACAGAGAACCTTTTCTTTCCTGTGTAGTCATCAGTGCTGTAGTGGAAAGGGAAACATTACAGAAAGAGAAACATTTATTTTCCTGTGTACTGCATCAGTGCTGTTCTGGAAGAAGGGAACATTTACAGACAGAGAACCTTTCATTATCTGTGTAGAGGTCAGAGCTGTTTAGGAGAAGGAACATTTACAGACAGAGTACCATTCATTTCCTGTATAGCGATCAGAGCTGTACTGGAGAAGGAACGTTTACAGACAGAGAACCTTTCAATTCCTGTGTAGTGTATCAGCTTGACTAGACAAGAGAACATTTACAGACAGAGAACCTTTTATTTCCTGTGTACTGCATCAGAGCTGTAGTGGGAGAAGGGACCATTAACAGAAAGAAAACCTTTCATTTCCTGTGTCATAAATCAGAGCTGTAGTGGGAGAACGGAACATTCACAGAGAGAAAACGTTTCTTTTCCTGTGTAGTGTATCAGTACTGTACTGGGAGAAGGGAACATTCACAGACAGATAATCTTTCATTACCTGTATAGTGCTTCAGATCTGTACTGTGAGAAGAGAACATTCACACACAGATTACCTTTCATTTCCTGTGTAGTGTATGAGACCTGTACTGGGAGAAGAAACATATACAGACAGATAACATTTCTTTACGCTGCAGTGTGAGATGAAAAGGGAGAAGGGAAGATTTACAGGCAGATAACCCATTTACTTTGGTGTATCAGTGCTGCAGTGGGAGAAGGAACATTTACAGACAGAGAACCTTTCATTTCCTGTGTAGTGCATCAGAGCTGTAGTGGGAGATGGGAACATTCACAGGCACAGAACCTTTCATTTGCTGTGTATTGTATCAGAGCTGTAGTGGGAGAAGGGAACATTTACAGACCGAGAACCTTACATTTCCTCTGTAGGGTATCAGAGCTGTTTTGGGTGAAGGGAACATTTACAGACAGAGAACCATTCATTTCCTGTGCAGAGTATCAGAGTTGTACTGGGAGAAGGGAACATTTCTAGACAGAGAAACTTTCATTTCTTGTGTAGCGTATCAGAGCTGTACTGGGAGAAGGCAACATTTACAGACAGAGTAAATTTCATTTCTGTGTAGTATCAGAGCTGTACTGGGAGAAAGGAACATTTACAGAAAGAGAACCTTTCATTTCCTTTGTAGAGTATCAGAGCAGTACTGGGAGAAGGGAACATTTACAGACAGAGAGCCTTTCATTTCCTGTATAGCGTATCAGAGCTGTACTGGGAGAAGGGAACATTTACAGACAGAGAACGTTTCATTTCCTGTGTAGCATATCAGAGTTGTACTGGGAAAAGGGTACATTTAAAGACAGAGAAACTTTCATTTCCTGTGTAGCGTATCAGAGCTGCACTGGGAGAAGGGAACATTTACAGACAGAGAACCTTTCATTTTCTGTGTAGCGTATCAGAGCTGTACTGGGAGAAGGGTACATTTACAGATAGAGAACCTTCCATTTCCTGTGTAGCATATCAGAGTTGAACTGGGAGAAGGGAACATTTACAGACAGAGATCCTTTCATTTCTTGTTTAGTGAATCAGAGCTGTTCTGGGAGAAGGGAACATTAACGGACAGAGAACCTTTCATTTCCTGTGTAGCGTATCAGAGCTGTTCAGGGAGAAGGGAACATTTACAGACAGAGAACCTTTCATTTCCTGTGTAGCTTATCAGAGCTGTTCTGGGAGAAGGGAACATTCATAGATGGAGAACATTTCATTTACTGTGTAGCCCATCAGAGCTGTAGTGGAGAAGGGAAACATCACAGACGGAGAGAATTTAATTTCCTGTTTAGTGCATCAGAGCTGCAGTGGGAGAAGGGAGCAGTCACGAGAACCTTCCTTTCCTGAGTAGTATCAGAGCTGTACTGGGAGAAGTGAATACTTACAGAAAGAGAACCTTTCACTTCCTGTGTAGTGTATCAGAGCTGTAGTGGGAGAAGGAACATTCTAGACAGAGAACCATTCATTTCTGTGTAGTACATCAGAGCTGTACTGGGAGAAGGGAACACAGACAGAGAACCTTCCTTTCCTGTGTAGTGTATCAGAGCTGTACTGGGAGAAGCGAACATTTACAGACAGAGAACCTTTCATTTCCTGGTGAAAAGGCAGAGCTGTACTGGAGCAGTGAAATTTGCAGATAGCGAACCTTTCATTTCCTGTAGCGTATCAGTGCTTTTCTGAGTGAAGAGAACATTTACAGACAGAGAACCTTTCATTTCTGTTAGTATATCAGAGCAGTACTGGGAGAAGGGTACATTTAAAGACAGAGAAACTTTCATTTCCTGTGTAACGTATCTGAGCTGAACTGGGAGAAGGGAACATTATGACAGAGAACCTTTCATTTCCGTGTAGCATATCAGAGCTGTACTGGGAGAAGTGCATTTACAGATGTAGAACCTTCCATTTCCTGTGTAGCGTATCAGAGCTGAACTGGGAGAAGGTAACATTTACAGACAGATAACCTTTCATTTCTTGTTTAGTGAATCAGAGCTGTTCGGGGTGAAGGGAACATTTACAGACAGAGAACCTTCCATTTCATGTGTAGCGTATCAGAGCTGTTCTGGGAGAAGGGAACATTCACAGATGGAGAACATTTCATTTACTGTGTAGGGCATCAGAGCTGGAGTGGGAGAAGGGAACATTCACAGACAGAGAACCTTTCATTTCCCGTGTAGCGTATCAGAGCTGTTCTGGGAGAAGGGTACATTTACAGACAGAGAACCTTTCATTTCCAGTGTAGCGTATCAGAGCTATTCTGGGAGAAGGGAACATTTTCAGACAGAGAACCTTTCATTTCCTGTGTAGCGATCAGAGCTGTTCTGGGAGAAGGAACGTTTACAGACAGAGAACCTTTCTTTCCTTTGTAATGTATCATAGCTTGTATTGTGACAAGGGAACATTTTCAGACAGAGAACCTTTCATTTCCTCTGTTGCGTATCAGAGCTGTACTGGAAGAAGGGAACATTTACAGACAGAGTACCTTTCATTTTCTGTGTAGCGTATCAGAGCTGTAGTGGGAGAAGGGAACATTTACAGACAGAGAACCTTTTATTTCCTGTGTAGTGTATCTGAGCTGTATTGGCAGAAGGGAACATTTACAGACAGAGAACCTTTCATTTCCTGTGTTGCGTATCAGAGCTGAACTGGGAGAAGGGAACATTTACAGACAGAGAACCTTTCATTTCCTGTTTGGCTTATCAGAGCTGAACTGGTAGAAGGGAACATTTACAGACAGAGAACCTTTCATTTGCTGTGTAGTGTATCAGAGCTGAAGTGAGAGAAGGGAACATTTACAGACAGAGAACCTTACATTTCCTCTGTAGCGTATCAGAGCTGTTTTGGGAGAAGGGAACATTTACAGACAGAGAACCATTCATTTCCTGTGCAGAGTATCAGAGCAGTACTGGGAGAAGGGAACATTTCCAGACAGAGAAACTTTCATTTCTTCTGTAGCGTATCAGAGCTGTACTGGGAGAAGGCAACATTTACAGACAGAGAACGTTTCATTTCCTGTGCAGTGTATCAGAGCTGTACTGGGAGAAAGGAACATTTACAGAAAGAGAACCTTTCATTTCCTGTGTACAGTATCAGAGCAGTACTGGGAGAAGGGAACATTAACAGACGGAGAGCCTTTCATTTCCTGTATAGCGATCAGAGCTGTAGCGGGAGAAGTGAACATTCACAGACAGAGAACCTTCAATTCCTGTGTAGTATATCAGAGCTGTACTGGGAGAAGGGAACATTGCAAGATTAGGGAACCTTTCTATTTCTGAGTAGTGTATCAGAGCTGGTACTGAGAGAAGCCAACATTTACAGACAGAGAACCTTTCATTTCCTGGGTAGTGCGTCAGAGCTGTACTGGGAGTAGTGAAATTTACAGACAAAGAACCTTCATTTCCTGTGTAGTGCGTCAGTGCTTTTCTGGGTGATGCGAACATTTACAGACAAAGAACCTTTCATTTCCTGTGTAGCATATCAGAGCTGTACTGGGAGAAGGGTACATTTAAAGAAAGAGAAACTTTCATTTCCTGTGTAGCGTATCAGAGCAGAACTGGGAGAAGGGAACATTTACAGACAGAGAACCTTTCATTTCCTATGTAGCATATCTGAGCTGTACTGGGAGAAGGGTACATTTACAGATATAGAACCTTCCATTTCCTGTAGCTAATCAGAGCTGAACTGGGAGAAAGGAACATT
This sequence comes from Neoceratodus forsteri, assembly GCA_016271365.2. Taxonomy (NCBI): domain Eukaryota; kingdom Metazoa; phylum Chordata; order Ceratodontiformes; family Ceratodontidae; genus Neoceratodus; species Neoceratodus forsteri. Next base: position 173,523,018 of record CM057455.1, read on the forward strand.
TACAGACAGATAACCTTTCATTTCCTGTTTAGTGAATCAGAGCTGTTCTGGTTGAAGGAATATTTACAGACAGAGAACCTTTCATTCCTGTGTAGCGATCAGAGCTGTTCTGGGAGAAGGGAACATCTACAGATGGAGAACATTTCATTTACTGTGTAGTGTATCAGAGCTGTAGTCGGAGAAGGGATCATTCACTGACAGAGAACCTTTCACTTCCTGTGTAGTGTATCTGAGCTGTAGTGGGAGAAGGGAACATTCTCAAACTGAGAACCTTTCATTTCCTGTGTAGTATATCAGAGCTGTACTGGGAGAAGCGAACATTCACAGACAGAAAACCTTTCGCTTCCTGTGTAGTGTATCAGAGCTGTTGTGGGAGAAGGGAACATTCACTGACAGAGAACTTTTCATTTCCTGTGTAGTATATCAGAGCTGTACTGGGAGAAGGGAACATTGGCAGACAGAGAACCTTTCATTTCCTGTGTAGTATATCAGAGCTGTACTGGGAGAAGCGAACATTTACAGAGAGAGAACCTTTCATTTCCTGGGTAGTGCATCAGAGCTGTACCAGCAGTAGCGAACATTTACAGACAGAGAACCTTTCATTTCCAGTGTAGTGCGTCAGTGCTGTTCTGGGGTGGCGAATATTTACAGACAGAGAACCTTCATTTCATGTGTAGTGTCAGTGCTGCAGATGGAGAAGGGAACATTCACAGACAAAGAACTTTCTTTCCTGTGTAGTGCATCAGTGTTGCAGTGGAGAAGGAACATTCACAGAAAGAGAACATTATTTCCGTGTACTGCATCAGTGCTGTTCTGGAAGAAGGAACATTTATAGACAGAGAACCTTTCATTATCTGTAGTAAGTGTCAGAGCTGTTCAGGAGAAGGAACATTTACAGACAGAGTACCATCTCATTTCCTGTATAGCGTATCAGAGCTGTACTTGGAGAAGGGAACGTTTACAGACAGAGAACCTTTCAATTCCTGTGTAGTGTATCATAGCTGTATTGTGACAAGAGAACATTTACAGACAGAGAACCTTTTATTTCCTGTGTACTGCATCAGAGCTGTAGTGGGAGAAGGGACCATTAACAGAAAGAAAACCTTTCATTTCCTGTGTCATAAATCAGAGCTGTAGTGGGAGAACGGAACATTCACAGAGAGAAAACGTTTCTTTTCCTGTGTAGTGTATCAGTACTGTACTGGGAGAAGGGAACATTCACAGACAGATAATCTTTCATTACCTGTATAGTGCTTCAGATCTGTACTGTGAGAAAGATAACTATCTGGCCAGATTACCTTCATTTCCTGTAGTCGGGAGACCTGTACTGAGAAGAAACATATACAGACAGAGATAACATTTCATTTCCTGTGTAGTGTGAGAGCTTTAGTGGGAGAAGGGAAGATTTACAGGCAGATAACCTTTCATTTCCTTTGTAGTGTATCAGTGCTGTAGTGGGAGAAGGGAACATTTACAGACAGAGAACCTTTCATTTCCTGTGTAGTGCATCAGAGCTGTAGTGGGAGATGGGAACATTCACAGGCATAGAACCTTTCATTTGCTGTGTAGTGTATCAGAGCTGTAGTGGGAGAAGGGAACATTTACAGACCGAGAACCTTACATTTCCTCTGTAGGGTATCAGAGCTGTTTTGGGTGAAGGGAACATTTACAGACAGAGTACCATTCATTTCCTGTGCAGAGTATCAGAGTTGTACTGGGAGAAGGGAACATTTCTAGACAGAGAAACTTTCATTTCTTGTGTAGCGTATCAGAGCTGTACTGGGAGAAGGCAACATTTACAGACAGAGAACATTTCATTTCCTGTGTAGTGTATCAGAGCTGTACTGGGAGAAAGGAACATTTACAGAAAGAGAACCTTTCATTTCCTTTGTAGAGTATCAGAGCAGTACTGGGAGAAGGGAACATTTACAGACAGAGAGCCTTTCATTTCCTGTATAGCGTATCAGAGCTGTACTGGGAGAAGGGAACATTTACAGACAGAGAACGTTTCATTTCCTGTGTAGCATATCAGAGCTGTACTGGGAGAAGGGTACATTTAAAGACAGAGAACTTTCATTTCCTGTGAAGCGTATCAGAGCTGTACTGGGAGAAGGGAACATTTACAGACAGAGAAACTCTTCATTTTCTGTGTAGCATCAGAGCTGTGTACTGGGAGAAGGGTACATTTACAGATAGAGAACCTTCCATTTCCTGTGTAGCATATCAGAGTTGAACTGGGAGAAGGGGAACATTTACGACAGAGATCCTTTGATTTCTTGTTTAGTGAATCAGAGCTGTTCTGGGTGAAGGGAACATTAACGGACAGAGAACCTTTCATTTCCTGAGTAGCGTATCAGAGCTGTTCAGGGAGAAGGGAACATTTACAGACAGAGAACCTTTCATTTCATGTGTAGCTTATCAGAGCTGTTCTGGGAGAAGGGAACATTCATAGATGGAGAACATTTCATTTACTGTGTAGCCCATCAGAGCTGTAGTGGGAGAAGGGAACATTCACAGACGTAGAGAATTTAATTTCCTGTTTAGTGCATCAGAGCTGCAGTGGGAGAAGGGAGCAGTCACTGCCAGAGAACCTTTCCTTTCCTGAGTAGTATATCAGAGCTGTACTGGGAGAAGTGAACATTTACAGAAAGAGAACCTTTCACTTCCTGTGTAGTGTATCAGAGCTGTAGTGGGAGAAGGGAACATTCACAGACAGAGAACCATTCATTTCCTGTGTAGTATATCAGAGCTGTACTGGGAGAAGGGAACATTGGCAGACAGAGAACCTTTCATTTCCTGTGTAGTGTATCAGAGCTGTACTGGGAGAAGCGAACATTTACAGACAGAGAACCTTTCATTTCCTGTAGTGCATCAGAGCTGTACTGGGAGCAGTGGAGAATTTGCAGACAGCGAACCTTTCATTTCCTGTGTAGCGCATCAGTGCTTTTCTGGGTGAAGAGAACATTTACAGACAGAGAACCTTTCATTTCCTGTGTAGCATATCAGAGCAGTACTGGGAGAAGGGTACATTTAAAGACAGAGAAACTTTCATATCCTGTGTAACGTATCTGAGCTGAACTGGGAGAAGGGAACATTTACAGACAGAGAACCTTTCATTTCCTGTGTAGCATATCAGAGCTGTACTGGGAGAAGTGTACATTTACAGATATAGAACCTTCCATTTCCTGTGTAGCGTATCAGAGCTGAACTGGGAGAAGGTAACATTTACAGACAGATAACCTTTCATTTCTTGTTTAGTGAATCAGAGCTGTTCGGGGTGAAGGGAACATTTACAGACAGAGAACCTTCCATTTCATGTGTAGCGTATCAGAGCTGTTCTGGGAGAAGGGAACATTCACAGATGGAGAACATTTCATTTACTGTGTAGGGCATCAGAGCTGTAGTGGGAGAAGGGAACATTCACAGACAGAGAACCTTTCATTTCCCGTGTAGCGTATCATAGCTGTTCTGGGAGAAGGGTACATTCACAGACAGAGAACCTTTCATTTCCAGTGTAGCGTATCAGAGCTATTCTGGGAGAAGGGAACATTTGCAGACAGAGAACCTTTCATTTCCTGTGTAGCGCATCAGAGCTGTTCTGGGAGAAGGGAACGTTTACAGACAGAGAACCTTTCATTTCCTTTGTAATGTATCATAGCTGTATTGTGACAAGGGAACATTTACAGACAGAGAACCTTTCATTTCCTCTGTTGCGTATCAGAGCTGTACTGGAAGAAGGGAACATTTACAGACAGAGTACCTTTCATTTTCTGTGTAGCGTATCAGAGCTGTACAGGGAGAAGGGATCATTTACAGACAGAGAACCTTTCATTTCCTGTGTAGCGCATCAGAGCTGTAGTGGGAGAAGGGAACATTTACAGACAGAGAACCTTTTATTTCCTGTGTAGTGTATCTGAGCTGTATTGGCAGAAGGGAACATTTACAGACAGAGAACCTTTCATTTCCTGTGTTGCATATCAGAGCTGAACTGGGAGAAGGGAACATTTACAGACAGAGAACCTTTCATTTCCTATTTGGCTTATCAGAGCTGAACTGGTAGAAGGGAACATATACAGACAGAGAACCTTTCATTTCCTCTGTAGCATATCAGAGCTGTACTGGGAGAAGGGAACATTTACAGACAGAGAACCCTACATTTCCTGTGTAGCGTCTCAGAGCTGTTTTGGGAGAAGGAAACATTTACAGAAGGAGAACCATTCATTTCCTGTGCAGCGTATCAGAGCTGTACTGGGAGAAGGGAACATTTACAGACAGAGAACATTTCATTTCCTGTGTAGCATATCAGAGCTGCACTGGGAGAAGGAACATTACAGACAGAGAACCTTTCATTTCCTGTAGCGAATCAGAGCTGTAATGGGAGAAGGAACATTTACAGACAGAGAACTTTCATTTCCTGTGTAGCAATCAGAGTGTAATGGGAGAAGGAACATTTACAGACTGAGAACCTTTCATTTCCTGTGAGGGTATCAGAGCTGTTCTTGGAGAAGTGAACATTTACAGACAGAGAACCTTTCGCTTCCTGTAGCGATCAGAACTGTAGTGGGAGAAAATATTCGAGACAGAGAACCTCTCATTTCCTGTGTAGTGCATCAGAGCTGTAGTGGGAGAAGTGAACATTCACAGACGGAGAACATTTCATTTCCTGTGTAGTGTATCACAGCTGCAGTGGTAGAAGGGAACATTCACAGACAGAGGACCTTTCATTTCCTGTGTAGTGTATCAGAGCTGTAGTGGGAGAAGGGAACATTCACAGACAGAGAAACTTATTTCCTGTGTTGTGTATCAGACCTGTAGTGGAGAAGAACATTCACAGACAGAGAACCTTACATTTCCATGTAATGTTTTCAGAGCTGTAGTGGGAGAGGAACATTCGAAGACAGAGAACCTTTCATTTCCTGTGTAGTGTATCAGAGCTGTACTGGGAGAAGGGAACATTCGCAGACAGAGCACCTTTCATTTCCTGTGTAGTATATCAGAGCTGTATTGGGAGAATCGAACATTTACCGACCGGAAACTTTCATTTCCTCTTTAGTGCGTCTGAGCAGTACTGGGAGAAGCGAACATTTACAAACATAGAACCTTTCATTTCCTGTGTTGTGTGTCAGTGCTGTTCTGGGTGAAGCGAACATTTAAAGACTGAGAAGATTTCATTTCCTGTGTAGTGCGTCAGTGCTGTAGTGGGGGAATGTAACATTCAAAGACAGAGAACCTTTCTTTTCCTGTGTAGTGCATCAGTGCTGTAGTGGGAGAAGGGAACATTCACAGACGGAGAACCTTTCTTTGCTTGTTTACTGCATCAGAGCTGTAGTCGGAGAAGGGAACATTCACAGACAGAGAACCTTTCATTTCCTGTATACTGCATCAGAGCAGTAGTGGGAGAAGGGAACATTAACAGAAAGACAACCTTTCATTTCCTGTGTCATATATCAGAGCTGTAGTGGGAGAAGGGAACATTCACAGAGAGAAATCATTTCTTTTCCTGTGTAGTGTATCAGTACTGTATTGGGAGAAGGGAACATTCACAGACAGATAATCTTTCATTTCCTTTACAGTGCTTCAGAGCTGTACTGTGAGAAGAAAACAATCACACACAGATTACCTTTCATTTCCTGTGTAGTGTATGAGACCTGTACAGGAGAAGAAACATATACAGACAGATAACCTTTCATTTCCTGTGTAGTGTGAGAGCTTTAGTGGGAGTAGGGAAGATTTACAGGCAGATAACCTTTCATTTCCTTTGTAGTGTATCAGTGCTGTAGTGGGAGAAGGGAACATTTACAGACAGAGAACCCTTCATTTCCTGTGTAGTGCATCAGAAATGAGGTGGGAGAAGGGAACATTCACAGGCAGAGAACCTTTCATTTGCTGTGTAGTGTATCAGAGCTGTAGTGAGAGAAGGGAACATTTACAGACAGAGAACCTTACATTTCCTCTGTAGCGTATCAGAGCTGTTTTGGGAGAAGGGAACATTTACAGACAGAGAACCATTCATTTCCTGTGCAGAGTATCAGAGCAGTACTGGGAGAAGGGAACATTTCCAGACAGAGAAACTTTCATTTCTTCTGTAGCGTATCAGAGCTGTACTGGGAGAAGGCAACATTTACAGACAGAGAACGTTTCATTTCCTGTGCAGTGTATCAGAGCTGTACTGGGAGAAAGGAACATTTACAGAAAGAGAACCTTTCATTTCCTGTGTACAGTATCAGAGCAGTACTGGGAGAAGGGAACATTAACAGACGGAGAGCCTTTCATTTCCTGTATAGTGTATCAGAGCTGTAGTGGGAGAAGTGAACATTCACAGACAGAGAACCTTTCATTTCCTGTGTAGTATATCAGAGCTGTACTGGGAGAAGGGAACATTGGCAGACAGGGAACCTTTCATTTCCTGAGTAGTGTATCAGAGCTGTACTGAGAGAAGCCAACATTTACAGACAGAGAACCTTTCATTTCCTGGGTAGTGCGTCAGAGCTGTACTGGGAGTAGTGAAATTTACAGACAAAGAACCTTCATTTCCTGTGTAGTGCGTCAGTGCTTTTCTGGGTGATGCGAACATTTACAGACAAAGAACCTTTCATTTCCTGTGTAGCATATCAGAGCTGTACTGGGAGAAGGGTACATTTAAAGAAAGAGAAACTTTCATTTCCTGTGTAGCGTATCAGAGCAGAACTGGGAGAAGGGAACATTTACAGACAGAGAACCTTTCATTTCCTATGTAGCATATCTGAGCTGTACTGGGAGAAGGGTACATTTACAGATATAGAACCTTCCATTTCCTGTGTAGCGAATCAGAGCTGAACTGGGAGAAGGGAACATTTACAGACAGATAACCTTTCATTTCCTGTTTAGTGAATCAGAGCTGTTCTGGTTGAAGGGAATATTTACAGACAGAGAACCTTTCATTTCCTGTGTAGCGTATCAGAGCTGTTCTGGGAGAAGGGAACATTCACAGATGGAGAACATTTCATTTACTGTGTAGTGTATCAGAGCTGTAGTCGGAGAAGGGATCATTCACTGACAGAGAACCTTTCACTTCCTGTGTAGTGTATCTGAGCTGTAGTGGGAGAAGGGAACATTCTCAAACTGAGAACCTTTCATTTCCTGTGTAGTATATCAGAGCTGTACTGGGAGAAGCGAACATTCACAGACAGAAAACCTTTCGCTTCCTGTGTAGTGTATCAGAGCTGTTGTGGGAGAAGGGAACATTCACGGACAGAGAACTTTTCATTTCCTGTGTAGTATATCAGAGCTGTACTGGGAGAAGGGAACATTGGCAGACAGAGAACCTTTCATTTCCTGTGTAGTATATCAGAGCTGTACTGGGAGAAGCGAACATTTACAGAGAGAGAACCTTTCATTTCCTGGGTAGTGCATCAGAGCTGTACCAGCAGTAGCGAACATTTACAGAGAGAGAACCTTTCATTTCATGTGTAGAGCGTCAGTGCTGTTCTGGGTGAAGCGAACATTTACAGACAGAGAACCTTTCATTTCATGTGTGAGTGCGTCAGTGCTGCAGATGGAGAAGGAACATTCACAGACAAAAGACCCTTCTTTTCCTGTGTAGTGCATCAGTGTTGCAGTGGGAGAAGGGAACATTCACAGAAAGAGAACATTTATTTTCCTGTGTACTGCATCAGTGCTGTTCTGGAAGAAGGGAACATTTATAGACAGAGAACCTTTCATTATCTGTGTAGAGTGTCAGAGCTGTTCAGGGAGAAGGGAACATTTACAGACAGAGTACCATTCATTTCCTGTATAGCGTATCAGAGCTGTACTTGGAGAAGGGAACGTTTACAGACAGAGAACCTTTCAATTCCTGTGTAGTGTATCATAGCTGTATTGTGACAAGAGAACATTTACAGACAGAGAACCTTTTATTTCCTGTGTACTGCATCAGAGCTGTAGTGGGAGAAGGGACCATTAACAGAAAGAAAACCTTTCATTTCCTGTGTCATAAATCAGAGCTGTAGTGGGAGAACGGAACATTCACAGAGAGAAAACGTTTCATTTCCTGTGTAGTGTATCAGTACTGTACTGGGAGAAGGGAACATTCACAGACAGATAATCTTTCATTACCTGTATAGTGCTTCAGATCTGTACTGTGAGAAGATAACATTCACACACAGATTACCTTTCATTTCCTGTGTAGTGTATGAGACCTGTACTGGAGAAGAAACATATACAGACAGATAACATTTCATTTCCTGTGTAGTGTGAGAGCTTTAGTGGGAGAAGGGAAGATTTACAGGCAGATAACCTTTCATTTCCTTTGTAGTGTATCAGTGCTGTAGTGGGAGAAGGGAACATTTACAGACAGAGAACCTTTCATTTCCTGTGTAGTGCATCAGAGCTGTAGTGGGAGATGGGAACATTCACAGGCACAGAACCTTTCATTTGCTGTGTAGTGTATCAGAGCTGTAGTGGGAGAAGGGAACATTTACACACCGAGAACCTTACATTTCCTCTGTAGGGTATCAGAGCTGTTTTGGGTGAAGGGAACATTTACAGACAGAGTACCATTCATTTCCTTGCAGAGTATCAGAGTTGTACTGGGAGAAGGAACATTTCTAGACAGAGAAACTTTCATTTCCTGTGAAGCGTATCAGAGCTGTACTGGGAGAAGGCAACATTTACAGACAGAGAACATTTCATTTCCTGTGTAGTGTATCAGAGCTGTACTGGGAGAAAGGAACATTTACAGAAAGAGAACCTTTCATTTCCTTTGTAGAGTATCAGAGCAGTACTGGGAGAAGGGAACATTTACAGACAGAGAGCCTTTCATTTCCTGTATAGCGTATCAGAGCTGTACTGGGAGAAGGGAACATTTACAGACAGAGAACGTTTCATTTCCTGTGTAGCATATCAGAGTTGTACTGGGAAAAGGGTACATTTAAAGACAGAGAAACTTTCATTTCCTGTGTAGCGTATCAGAGCTGCACTGGGAGAAGGGAACATTTACAGACAGAGAACCTTTCATTTTCTGTGTAGCGCATCAGAGCTGTACTGGGAGAAGGGTACATTTACAGATAGAGAACCTTCCATTTCCTGTGTAGCATATCAGAGTTGAACTGGGAGAAGGGAACATTTACAGACAGAGATCCTTTGATTTCTTGTTTAGTGAATCAGAGCTGTTCTGGGTGAAGGGAACATTAACGGACAGAGAACCTTTCATTTCCTGAGTAGCGTATCAGAGCTGTTCAGGGAGAAGGGAACATTTACAGACAGAGAACCTTTCATTTCATGTGTAGCTTATCAGAGCTGTTCTGGGAGAAGGGAACATTCATAGATGGAGAACATTTCATTTACTGTGTAGCCCATCAGAGCTGTAGTGGGAGAAGGGAACATTCACAGACGTAGAGAATTTAATTTCTTGTTTAGTGCATCAGAGCTGCAGTGGGAGAAGGGAGCAGTCACTGCCGGAGAACCTTTCCTTTCCTGAGTAGTATATCAGAGCTGTACTGGGAGAAGTGAACATTTACAGAAAGAGAACCTTTCACTTCCTGTAGTGTATCAGAGCTGTAGTGGGAGAAGGAACATTCAGAGACAGAGAACCATTCATTTCCTGTGTAGTATATCAGAGCTATACTGGGAGAAGGGAACATTGGCAGACAGAGAACCTTTCCTTTCCTGTGTAGTGTATCAGAGCTGTACTGGGAGAAGCGAACATTTACAGACAGAGAACCTTTCATTTCCTGGGTAGTGCATCAGAGCTGTACTGGGAGAAGTGAACATTTACAGAAAGAGAACCTTTCACTTCCTGTGTAGTGTATCAGAGCTGTAGTGGGAGAAGGGAACATTCACAGACAGAGAACCATTCATTTCCTGTGTAGTATATCAGAGCTGTACTGGGAGAAGGGAACATTGGCAGACAGAGAACCTTTCCTTTCCTGTGTAGTGTATCAGAGCTGTACTAGGAGAAGCGAACATTTACAGACAGAGAACCTTTCATTTCCTGGGTAGTGCATCAGAGCTGTACTGGGAGCAGGGAACATTTGCAGACAACGAACCTCATTTTCCTGTGTAGCGCATCAGTGCTTTTCTGGGTGAAGAGAACATTTACAGACAGAGAACCTTTCATTTCCTGTGTAGCATATCAGAGCAGTACTGGGAGAAGGGTACATTTAAAGACAGAGAAACTTTCATTTCCTATGTAACGTATCTGAGCTGAACTGGGAGAAGGGAACATTTACAGACAGAGAACCTTTCATTTCCTGTGTAGCATATCAGAGCTGTACTGGGAGAAGTGTACATTTACAGATATAGAACCTTCCATTTCCTGTGTAGCGTATCAGAGCTGAACTGGGAGAAGGTAACATTTACAGACAGATAACCTTTCATTTCTTGTTTAGTGAATCAGAGCTGTTCGGTGAAGGGAACATTTACAGACAGAGAACCTTCCATTTCATGTGTAGCGTATCAGAGCTGTTCTGGGAGAAGGGAACATTCACAGATGGAGAACATTTCATTTACTGTGTAGGGCATCAGAGCTGTAGTGGGAGAAGGGAACATTCACAGACAGAGAACCTTTCATTTCCCGTGTAGCGTATCATAGCTGTTCTGGGAGAAGGGTACATTCACAGACAGAGAACCTTTCATTTCCAGTGTAGCGTATCAGAGCTATTCTGGGAGAAGAGAACATTTACAGACAGAGAACCTTTCATTTCCTGTGTAGCGCATCAGAGCTGTTCTGGGAGAAGGGAACGTTTACAGACAGAGAACCTTTCATTTCCTTTGTAATGTATCATAGCTGTATTGTGACAAGGGAACATTTACAGACAGAGAACCTTTCATTTCCTCTGTTGCGTATCAGAGCTGTACTGGAAGAAGGAACTTGTTTACAGACAGGTACTTTTCATTTCTGTGTAACATCAGGCTGTACAGGAGAAGGATCATTTACAGACAGAGAACCTTCATTTCTAGTAAATCAGAGCTGTACTGGGAGAAGGGAACATTTACAGACAGAGAACCTTTTATTTCCTGTGTAGTGTATCTGAGCTGTATTGGCAGAAGGGAACATTTACAGACAGAGAACCTTTCATTTCCTGTGTTGCGTATCAGAGCTGAACTGGGAGAAGGGAACATTTACAGACAGAGAACCTTTCATTTCCTATTTGGCTTATCAGAGCTGAACTGGTAGAAGGGAACATTTACAGACAGAGAACCTTTCATTTCCTGTGTAGCGTATCAGAGCTGTACTGGGTGAATGGAACATTTACAGACAGAGAACCTTTCATTTCCTGTGTAGCGTATCAGAGCTGTACTGGGAGAAGGGAACATTTACAGACAGAGAACCTTTCATTTCCTGTGTAGTGTATCAGAGCTGTATTGTGAGAAGGGAACATATACAGACAGAGAACCTTTCATTTCCTCTGTAGCATATCAGAGCTGTACTGGGAGAAGGGAACATTTACAGACAGAGAACCCTGCATTTCCTGTGTAGCGTCTCAGAGCTGTTTTGGGAGAAGGAAACATTTACAGAAGGAGAACCATTCATTTCCTGTGCAGCGTATCAGAGCTGTACTGGGAGAAGGGAACATTTACAGACAGAGAACATTTCATTTCCTGTGTAGCATATCAGAGCTGCACTGGGAGAAGGGAACATTTACAGACAGAGAACCTTTCATTTCCTGTGTAGCGAATCAGAGCTGTAATGGGAGAAGGGAACATTTACAGACAGAGAACCTTTCATTTCCTGTGTTGGGTGTCAGAGCTGTTCTTGGAGAAGTGAACATTTACAGACGGAGAACCTTTCGTTTCCTGTGTAGCGCATCAGAACTGTAGTGGGAGAAGGGAACATTCACAGAAAGAAGAACAATTATTTTCCTGTGTACTGCATCAGTTCTGCTCTGGAAGAAGGGAACATTTACAGACAGAGAACCTTTCATTATCTGTGTAGAGTGTCAGAGGTGATCAGGGAGAAGGGAACATTTACAGACAGGGAACCTTACATTTCCTGAGTAGCATCTCAGAGATGTTTTGGGAGAAGGAAACATTTACAGACGGAGAACCATTCATTTCCTGTGCAGCGTATCAGAGCTGTACTGGGAGAAGGGAACATTTACAGACAGAGAACATTTTATTTCCTGTGTAGTGTATCAGAGCTGCACTGGGAGAAGGGAACATTTACAGACAGAGAACCTTTCATTTCCTGTGTAGCGAATCAGAGGTGTAATGGGAGTAGGGAACATTTACAGACTGAGAACCTTTCATTTCCTGTGTAGGGTATCAGAGCTGTTCTTGGAGAAGTGAACATTTACAGACAGAGAACCTTTCGTTTCCTGTGTAGCGCATCAGAACTGTAGTGGGAGAAGGGAACATTCGCAGACAGAGAACCTCTCATTTCCTGTGTAGTGCATCAGAGCTGTAGTGGGAGAAGTGAACATTCACAGACGGAGAACATTTCGTTTCCTGTGTAGTGTATCACAGCTGCAGTGGTAGAAGGGAACATTCACAGACAGAGGACCTTTCATTTCCTGTGTAGTGTATCAGAGCTGTAGTGGGAGAAGGGAACATTCACAGACAGAGAAACTTTCATTTCCTGTGTTGTGTATCAGACCTGTAGTGGGAGAAGGGAACATTCACAGACAGAGAACCTTACATTTCCCATGTAATGTTTCAGAGCTGTAGTGGGAGAAGGGAACATTCAAAGACAGAGAACCTTTCATTTCCTGTGTAGTGTATCAGAGCTGTACTGGGAGAAGGGAACATTCGCAGACAGAGCACCTTTCATTTCCTGTGTAGTATATCAGAGCTGTATTGGGAGAATCGAACATTTACCGACCGAAACTTTCATTTCCTCTTTAGTGCGTCTGAGCAGTACTGGGAGAAGCGAACATTTACAAACAGAGAACCTTTCATTTCCTGTGTTGTGTGTCAGTGCTGTTCTGGGTGAAGCGAACATTTAAAGACTGAGAAGATTTCATTTCCTGTGTAGTGCGTCAGTGCTGTAGTGGGGGAATGTAACATTCAAAGACAGAGAACCTTTCTTTTCCTGTGTAGTGCATCAGTGCTGTAGTGGGAGAAGGGAACATTCACAGACGGAGAACCTTTCTTGTCTTGTTTACTGCATCAGAGCTGTAGTCGGAGAAGGGAACATTCACAGACAGAGAACCTTTCATTTCCTGTATACTGCATCAGAGCAGTAGTGGGAGAAGGGAACATTAACAGAAAGACAACCTTTCATTTCCTGTGTCATATATCAGAGCTGTAGTGGGAGAAGGGAACATTCACAGAGAGAAAACGTTTCTTTTCCTGTGTAGTGTATCAGTACTGTACTGGGAGAAGGGAACATTCTCAGACAGATAATCTTTCATTTCCTTTATAGTGCTTCAGAGCTGTACTGTGAGAAGAAAACAATCACACACAGATTACCTTTCATTTCCTGTGTAGTGTATGAGACCTGTACAGGAGAAGAAACATATACAGACAGATAACCTTTCATTTCCTGTGTAGTGTGAGAGCTTTAGTGGGAGTAGGGAAGATTTACAGGCAGATAACCTTTCATTTCCTTTGTAGTGTATCAGTGCTGTAGTGGGAGAAGGGGAACATTTACAGACAGAGAACCCTTCATTTCCTGTGTAGTGCATCAGAAATGAGGTGGGAGAAGGGAACATTCACAGGCAGAGAACCTTTCATTTGCTGTGTAGTGTATCAGAGCTGAAGTGAGAGAAGGGAACATTTACAGACAGAGAACCTTACATTTCCTCTGTAGCGTATCAGAGCTGTTTTGGGAGAAGGGAACATTTACAGACAGAGAACCATTCATTTCCTGTGCAGAGTATCAGAGCAGTACTGGGAGAAGGGAACATTTCCAGACAGAGAAACTTTCATTTCTTCTGTAGCGTATCAGAGCTGTACTGGGAGAAGGCAACATTTACAGACAGAGAACGTTTCATTTCCTGTGCAGTGTATCAGAGCTGTACTGGGAGAAAGGAACATTTACAGAAAGAGAACCTTTCATTTCCTGTGTAGAGTATCAGAGCAGTACTGGGAGAAGGGAACATTAACAGACGGAGAGCCTTTCATTTCCTGTATAGCGTATCAGAGCTGTAGTGGGAGAAGTGAACATTCACAGACAGAGAACCTTTCATTTCCTGTGTAGTATATCAGAGCTGTACTGGGAGAAGGGAACATTGGCAGACAGGGAACCTTTCATTTCCTGAGTAGTGTATCAGAGCTGTACTGAGAGAAGCCAACATTTACAGACAGAGAACCTTTCATTTCCTGGGTAGTGCGTCAGAGCTGTACTGGGAGTAGTGAAATTTACAGACAAAGAACCTTCATTTCCTGTGTAGTGCGTCAGTGCTTTTCTGGGTGATGCGAACATTTACAGACAAAGAACCTTTCATTTCCTGTGTAGCATATCAGAGCTGTACTGGGAGAAGGGTACATTTAAAGAAAGAGAAACTTTCATTTCCTGTGTAGCGTATCAGAGCAGAACTGGGAGAAGGGAACATTTACAGACAGAGAACCTTTCATTTCCTATGTAGCATATCTGAGCTGTACTGGGAGAAGGGTACATTTACAGATATAGAACCTTCCATTTCCTGTGTAGCGAATCAGAGCTGAACTGGGAGAAGGAACATTTACAGACAGATAACCTTTCATTTCCTGTTTAGTGAATCAGAGCTGTTCTATGGAAGGAACATTTACAGACAGAGAACCTTTCATTTCCTGTGTAGCGTATCAGAGCTGTTCTGGGAGAAGGGAACATTCACAGATGGAGAACATTTCATTTACTGTGTAGTGTATCAGAGCTGTAGTCGGAGAAGGGAACATTCACTGACAGAGAACCTTTCACTTCCTGTGTAGTGTATCTGAGCTGTAGTGGGAGAAGGGAACATTCTCAAACTGAGAACCTTTCATTTCCTGTGTAGTATATCAGAGCTGTACTGGGAGAAGCGAACATTCACAGACAGAAAACCTTTCGCTTCCTGTGTAGTGTATCAGAGCTGTTGTGGGAGAAGGGAACATTCACGGACAGAGAACTTTTCATTTCCTGTGTAGTATATCAGAGCTGTACTGGGAGAAGGGAACATTGGCAGACAGAGAACCTTTCATTTCCTGTGTAGTATATCAGAGCTGTACTGGGAGAAGCGAACATTTACAGAGAGAGAACCTTTCATTTCCTGGGTAGTGCATCAGAGCTGTACCAGCAGTAGCGAACATTTACAGACAGAGAACCTTTCATTTCCAGTGTAGTGCGTCAGTGCTGTTCTGGGTGAAGCGAACATTTACAGACAGAGAACCTTTCATTTCATGTGTAGTGCGTCAGTGCTGCAGATGGAGAAGGGAACATTCACAGACAAAGAACCCTTCTTTTCCTGTGTAGTGCATCAGTGTTGCAGTGGGAGAAGGGAACATTCACAGACAGAGAACCTTTCTTTTCCTGTGTAGTGCATCAGTGCTGTAGTGGGAGAAGGGAACATTCACAGAAAGAGAACATTTATTTTCCTGTGTACTGCATCAGTGCTGTTCTGGAAGAAGGGAACATTTACAGACAGAGAACCTTTCATTATCTGTGTAGAGTGTCAGAGCTGTTCAGGGAGAAGGGAACATTTACAGACAGAGTATCATTCATTTCCTGTATAGCGTATCAGAGCTGTACTTGGAGAAGGGAACATTTACAGACAGAAAACCTTTCATTTCCTGTGTAGCGTATCAGAGCTGTTCTGGGAGAAGGGAACATTTGCAGACAGAGAACCTTTCATTTCCTGTGTAGCTTTTCAGAGCTGTACAGGGAGAAGGGATCATTTACAGACAGAGAACTTTTCATTTCCTGTGTAGCGCATCAGAGCTGTTCTGGGAGAAGGGAACATTTACAGACAGAGAACCTTTCAATTCCTGTGTAGTGTATCATAGCTGTATTGTGACAAGGGAACATTTACAGACAGAGAACCTTTCATTTCCTCTGTTGAGTATCAGAGCTGCACTGGGAGAAGGGAACATTTACAGACAGAGTACCTTTCATTTTCTGTGTAGCGTATCAGAGTTGTACAGGGAGAAGGGATCATTTACAGACAGAGAACCTTTCATTTCCTGTGTAGCGCATCATAGCTGTACTGGGAGAAGGGAACAGTTACAGACAGAGAACCTTTTATTTCCTGTGTACTGCATCAGAGCTGTAGTGGGAGAAGGGAACATTAACAGAAAGAAAACCTTTCATTTCCTGTGTCATAAATCAGAGCTGTAGTGGGAGAAGGGAACATTCACAGAGAGAAAACATTTCTTTTCCTGTTTAGTGTATCAGTACTGTACTGGGAGAAGGGAACATTCAAAGACAGATAATCTTTCATTTCCTGTATAGTGCTTCAGATCTGTACTGTGAGAAGAACATTCACACACAGATTACCTTTCATTTCCTGTGTAGTGTATGAGACCTGTACTGGAGAAGAAACATATACAGACAGATAACCTTTCATTTCCTGTGTAGTGTGAGAGCTTTAGTGGGAGAAGGGAAGATTTACAGGCAGATAACCTTTCATTTCCTTTGTAGAGTATCAGAGCAATACTGGGAAAAGGGAACATTTACAGACAGAGAGCCTTTCATTTCCTGTATAGCGTATCAGAGCTGTACTGGGAGAAGGGAACATTTACAGACAGAGAACGTTTCATTTCCTGTGTAGCATATCAGAGTTGTACTGGGAGAAGGGTACATTTAAAGACAGAGAAACTTTCATTTCCAGTGTAGCGTATCAGAGCTGCACTGGGAGAAGGGAACATTTACAGACAGAGAACCTTTCATTTTCTGTGTAGCGTATCAGAGCTGTACTGGGAGAAGGGTACATTTACAGATAGAGAACCTTCTATTTCCTGTGTAACATATCAGAGTTGAACTGGGAGAAGGAACATTTACAGACAGAGATCCTTTCATTTCTTGTTTAGTGAATCAGAGCTGTTCTGGGTGAAGGGAACATTAACGGACAGAGAACCTTTCATTTCCTGTGTAGCTTATCAGAGCTGTTCTGGGAGAAGGGAATATTTATAGATGGAGAACATTTCATTTACTGTGTAGCCCATCAGAGCTGTAGTGGGAGAAGGGAACATTCACAGACGGAGAGAATTTCATTTCCTGTTTAGTGCATCAGAGCTGCAGTGGGAGAAGGGAGCAGTCACTGCCGGAGAACCTTTCCTTTCCTGAGTAGTATATCAGAGCTGTACTGGGAGAAGTGAACATTTACAGAAAGAGAACCTTTCACTTCCTGTGTAGTGTATCAGAGCTGTAGTGGGAGAAGGGAACATTCAGAGACAGAGAACCATTCATTTCCTGTGTAGTATATCAGAGCTGTACTGGGAGAAGGGAACATTGGCAGACAGAGAACCTTTCCTTTCCTGTGTAGTGTATCAGAGCTGTACTGGGAGAAGCGAACATTTACAGACAGAGAACCTTTCATTTCCTGGGTAGTGCATCAGAGCTGTACTGGGAGCAGTGAAATTTGCAGACAGCGAACCTTTCATTTCCTGTGTAGTGCATCAGTGCTTTTCTGGGTGAAGTGAACATTTACAGACAGAGAACCTTTCATTTCCTGTGTAGCATATCAGAGCAGTACTGGGAGAAGGGTACATTTAAAGACAGAGAAACTTTCATTTCCTGTGTAACGTATCTGAGCTGAACTGGGAGAAGGGAACATTTACAGACAGAGAACCTTTCATTTCCTGTGTAGCATATCAGAGCTGTACTGGGAGAAGGGTACATTTACAGACAGATAACCTTTCAGTTTTTGTTTAGTGAATCAGAGCTGTTCGGGTGAAGGGAACATTTACAGACAGAGAACCTTCCATTTCATGTGTAGCGTATCAGAGCTGTTCTGGGAGAAGGGAACATTCACAGATGGAGAACATTTCATTTACTGTGTAGGGCATCAGAGCTGTAGCGGGAGAAGGGAACATTCACAGACGGAGAAAATTTCATTTCCTGTGTAGTGCATCAGAGCTGTAGTGGGAGAAGGGAGCATTCACAGACGGAGAACCTTTCATTTCCTGAGTAATGTATCAGAGCTGTAGTCGGAGATGGGAACATTCACCGACAGAGAACCTTTCGCATCCTGTGTAGTGTATCAGAGCTGTAGTGAGAGAAGGGAACATTCACAGACAGAGAACCTTTCATTTCCTGTGTAGTATATCAGAGCTGTACTGGGAGAAGCAAACATTTACAGACAGAGAACCTTTCATTTCCTGGGTAGTGCATCAGAGCTGTACCGGGAGTAGCGAACATTTACAGACAGAGAACCTTTCATTTCCTGTGTACTGCATCAGAGCTGTAGTGGGAGAAGGGAACATTAACAGAAAGACAACCTTTCATTTCCTGTGTCATATATCAGAGCTGTAGTGGGAGAAGGGAACATTCACAGAGAGAAAACGTTTCATTTCCTGTGTAGTGTATCAGTACTGTACTGGGAGAAGGGAACATTCAGAGACAGGTAATCTTTCATTTCCTGTATTGTGCTTCAGAGCTGTACTGGGAGAAGGGAACATTCACACACAGATTACCTTTCATTTCCGGTGTAGTGTATGAGAGCTGTACGTTGAGAAGGAACATATACAGACAGAAAACCTTTCATTTCTTGTGTAGCGTATCAGAGCTGTACTGGGAGAAGGAAACATTTACAGACAGATAACATTTCATTTCCTGTGTAGCGTAACAGAGCTGTACTGGGAGAAGGGAACATTTACAGACAGAGAACCTTTCATTTCCTGTATTGCGTATCAGAGCTGTACTGGGAGAAGGGAACATTTACAGACAGAGAACCTTACATTTCCTGTGTAGCATATCAGAGCTGTACTGGGAGAAGGGTACATTTAAGGACAGAGAAACTTTCATTTCCTGTGTAGCATATCAGAGCTGAACTGGGAGAAGGGAATATTTACAGACAGAGAACCTTTCATTTCCTGTGTAGCGTATCAGAGCTGTTCTGGGGAAGGGAACATTTACAGACAGAGAAACTTTCATTTTCTGTGAAGCGTATCAGAGCTGTCCTGGGAGAAGGGTACATTTACAGATAGAGAACCTTCCATTTACGGTGTAGCATATCAGAGCTGTTCTGGGAGCAGGGAACATTTACAGATAGAGAACCTTCCATTTCCTGTATAGCGTATCAGAGGTGAACTCGGAGAAGGGAACATTTACAGGCAGAGAACCTTTCATTTCTTGTTTAGTGAATCAGAGCTGTTCTGGGTGAAGGGAACATTTACAGACAGAGAACCTTTCATTTCCTGTGTAGCGTATCAGAGCTGTTCTGGGAGAAGGGAACATTTACAGACAGAGAACCTTTCATTTCCTGTGTAGCGTATCAGAGCTGTTCTGGGAGAAGGGAACATTCACAGATGGATAACATTTCATTTACTGTGTAGCGCATCAGAGCTGTAGTTGAAGAAGGGAACATTCACAGATGGAAAAAATTTCATTTCCTGTGTAGTGCATCAGAGCTGTAGTGGGAGAAGGAAGCATTCACAGATGGAGAACCTTTCATTTCCTGAGTAATGTATCAGAGCTGTAGTGGGAGAAGGGAACATTCACCGACAGAGAACTTTCACTTCCTGTGTAGTGTATCAGAGCTGTAGTGTGAGAAGGGAACATTCGCAAAAGAGAACCTTTCATTTCCTGTGTAGTATATCAGAGCTGTACTGGGAGAAGCGAACATTTACCGACAGAGAACCTTTCACTTCCCGTGTAGTGTATCAGAGCTGTAGTGGGAGAAGGGAAAATTCACAGACAGAGAACCTTTCATTTCCTGTGTAGTATTTCAGAGCTGTACTGGGAGAAGGGAACATTGGCAGACAGAGAACCTTTCATTTCCTGTGTAGTATATCAGAGCTGTACTGGGAGAAGCGAACATTTACAGACAGAGAACCTTTCAATTCCTGGGTAGTGCGACAGAGCTGTACTGGGAGTAGCGAACATTTACAGACAGAGAACCTTTCATTTCCTGTGTAGTGCGTCAGTGCTGTTCTGGGTGAAGCGAATATTTACAGACA
The DNA here is from genome assembly GCA_016271365.2 of Neoceratodus forsteri. NCBI lineage: Eukaryota > Metazoa > Chordata > Ceratodontiformes > Ceratodontidae > Neoceratodus > Neoceratodus forsteri. The sequence continues at coordinate 173,543,010 of CM057455.1, forward strand.
GAGAACCTTTCATTTCCTGTGTAGCATATCAGAGCTGTACTGGGAGAAGGGTACATTTAAAGAGAGAAACTTTCATTTCCTGTGTAGCGTATCAGAGCTGAACTGGGAGAAAGGAACATTTACAGACAGAGAACCTTTCATTTCCTGTGTAGCATATCAGAGCTGTTCTGGGAGAAGGGTACATTTACAGACAGAGAACCTTTCATTTCCTGTGTAGCGTATCAGAGCTGTTCTGGGAGAAGGGAACGTTTACAGACAGAGAACCTTTCATTTCCTGTGTAGCGTATCAGAGCTGTATTGTGAGAAGGGAACATTTACAGACAGAGAACCTTTCATTTCCTCTGTAGCGTATCAGAACTGTACTGGGAGAAGGGAACATTTACAGACAGAGTACCTTTCATTTTCTGTGTAGCGTATCAGAGCTGTACAGGGAGAAGGCAACATTTACAGACAGAGAACCTTTCATTTCCTGTGTAGTGCATCAGAGCTGTACTGGGAGAAGGGAACATTTACTGACAGAGAACCTTTTATTTCCTGTGTAGTGTATCAGAGCTGTATTGGGAGAAGGGAACATTTACTGTCAGATAACCTTTCATTTCCTGTGTAGTGTATCAGAGCTGTTCTAGGAGAAGGGAACATTTATAGACAGAGAACCTTTCATTTCCTGCGTGGCATATCAGAGCTATTCTTGGAGAAGGGAACATTTACAGACAGAGAACCTTTCATTTCCTGTGTAGCGTATCAGAGCTGTACTGGGAGAAGGGAACATTTACAGACAGAGAACCTTTCATTTCCCATGTAGTGTATCAGAGCTGTACTGGGAGAAGTCTATATTTACAGATTGAGAACTTTTCATTTCCTGTGTAGCGCATCAGAGCTGTAGTGGGTGAAAGGAACATTCACAGACGGAGAACCTTTCATTTCCTGTGTAGTGCGTCAGTGCTGTAGTGGGAGAAGGGAACATTGACAGACAGATAATCTTGCTTTTCCTGTGTAGTTCTTCAGTGCTGTAGTTGGAGAAGGGAACATTCACAGACATAGAACCTTTCTTTTCCTGTGTAGTGCTTCAGTGCTATAGTGTGAGAAGGGAACATTCACAGACAAAGAAGCTTTCTTTTCCTGTGTACTGCATCAGAGCTGTAGTGGGAGAAGTGAACATTCACAGACATAGAACCTTTCATTTCCTGTGTACTGCATCAGAGCTGTAGTGGGAGAAGGGAACATTCACAGACAGAGAACCTTTCTTTTCCTGTGTTGTATATCAGAGCTGTAGTGGGAGAAGGGAACATTCACAGACAGAGAACCTTTCATTTCCTGTGTAGTGCATCAGTACTGTACTGGCAGAAGGGAACATTCACAGACAGATAATCTTTCATTTACTGTAAAGCGCATCAGAGCTGTACTGGGAGAAGGGAACATTCACAAACAGTTAACCTTTCATTTCCTGTGTATTGTATGATAGCTGTCCTGGGAGAAGGGAACATATACCGACAGATTATCTTTCATTTCCTGTCTAGTGTATGAGAGCTGTAGTGGGAGAAGGGAACATTTACAGGCAGATAACCTTTCATTTCCTGTGTAGTGTATCAGTGCTTTAGTGGGAGAAGGGAACATTTACAGATGGAGACCCTTTCATTTCCTGTTTAGTGTATCAGAGCTGTAGTAGGAGAAGGGAACATTCACAGATAGAGATCCTTTCATTTCCTGTGTAGTGTTTCAGAGCTGTAGTGGGAGAAGTGAACATTCACAGACTTAGAACCTTTCATTTCTTTTGTAGTGTATCAGAGCTGTAGTGGGAGAAGCGAACATTCACAGACGGAGAACCTTTCATTTCCTGTGCAGTGTATCAGAGCTGTAGTGGGAGAAGTGAACATTCACATACGGAGAACCTTTCATTTCCTGTGCTGTGTATCAAATCTGTAGTGGGAGAAGCGAACATTCAGACATAGAACTATTCATTTCCTGTGTAGTGTATCCGAGCTGTAGTGGAAGAAGTGAACATTCACAGGCAGAGAACCTTTAATTTGCTGTGTAGTGTATCAGAGCTGTAGTAGGAGAAGTGAACATTCACAAGCTGATTACCTTTCATTTTCTGTGTAGTGTATCAGAGCTGTAGTGAGAGAAGTGAACATTCACAGATAGATAACCTTTCATTTCCTGTGTAGTGTATCAGAGCTGTAGTGGGAGAAGGGAACATTCACAGACAGATAACCTTTCATTTCCTGTGTAGTGTATCAGAGCTGTAGTGGGAGAAGGGAACATTCAAAGACAGAGAACCTTTCATTTCCTGTGTAGTGTATCAGAGCTGTAGTGGGAGAAGGGAACATTCAGAGGCAGAGAACCTTTCATTTGCTGTGTAGTGTATCAGAGCTGTAGTGGGAGAAGGGAACATTCACAGACAGATAATCTTTTATTTCCTGGGTAGTGTATCAGAGCTTTAGTGGGAGAAGGGAACATTCATAGACAGAGAACCTTTTATTTCCTGGGTAGTGTATCAGAGCTGTATTGGGAGAAGGGAACATTCACAGACAGAGAACCTTTCATTTCCTGTGTTGTGTATCAGAGCTGTAGTGAGAGAAGGGATCATTGACAGACAGAGAACCTTTCATTTCCTGTATAGTGTATCAGAGCTTTAGTGAGAGAATGGAACATTCACAGACAGAGAACCTTTCATTTCCTGTGTAGTGTATCAGAGCTGTAGTGGGAGAAGGGAACATTCACAGACTGAGAACCTTTCATTTCCTGTGTAGTTTATCAGAGCTGTAGTGCGAGAAGGGAACATTCACAGACTGAGAACCTTTCATTTCCTGTATAGTGTATCAGAGCTGTAGCGGGAGAAGGGAACATTGACAGAATGAGAACCTTTCATTTCCTGTGTAGTGTGTCAGTGCTGTATTTGGAGTATTGAACATTCACAGACAGATAACCTTTCATTTCCTGTGTAGTGTATCAGAGCTGTAGTGGGAGAAGGGAACATTCACAGACAGAGAACCTTTCATTTCCTGTGTAGTGTATCAGAGCTGTAGTGGGAGAAGGGAACATTCACAGATAGAGAACCTTTCATTTCCTGTGTAGTGTGTGAGAGCTGTAGTGGGAGAAGGGAACATTCACAGACAGATAACCTTTCATTTCATGTGTAGTATATCAGAGCTGTACTGGGAGAAGGAAACATTCACAGACAGATAATCTTTCATTTCCTGTGTAGTATATCAGAGCTGTGTTTGGAGAATTAATGTTCTTGACAGTTATTTTGTGTTTTACTCCAAGTTCCTATAATTAATGTCCTATAAATTGGTCATCATTCACAGATACAGTATGAACTTTAGGAAATTTTGGTTCTAACATTTTTATAATGAGATGCAGTAAACCATCTATCCTTAGTTTTTATAGGATTTAGCAAATTAACTATGAAATGATTACTCCATCTTTTTTGTAATATTTTGTTATATTCCACGCAAATGTAGGTTTAATACGATTACATATCAGGAAGTATCGCCTATATTTTTTGCCACTGCTGAAATTAATGGTGACCCATCTTTATTACCGAATGTAACACTGGGCTTCAAGATCCTGGACTCCTGCTACTCAGAAGCTTTTGCTATTGAGGGTGCCTTGCGATTGTTGTCTGGGGGACAAAAGTTAGTTCCCAATTATAACTGTGAAAAACAAATGAAGTTGTTGGCCATCACAGGAGATGCCTTCTCATCAATAACTGTGCCAGTTGCTAGACTACTGGGCATCTATAGATTTCCACAGGTGAGAGAATAGATCTTTTCTGTTAATGTTGAATAGAATTATACTAAAACAAACTGTCCTGTCACTCTGTGATGAGCTTGCTGCTTGTGTCAATGGAGACCAAGAATGTGGCTTCAGTTTGGTCAGATGGTCTCCTACTCTGGAGATGATTAATGTCAGCCACCACTACAGCATATCCACCTTGCTGACCACATGCAGATGTGTAGCTCGGAGTAGCTGTGGATGACAGAATGTTTACTGAATCTTTAATGTGACACATTATCTGTGTGCAGGTGCATGCACTAGAGAGCTTGCTAAAACATTTGAAGGGAAAATACACAAACTTTGTGTGCTCAGACCCTTTTGTGAGAGTGCTAGCTATAAGGCCACTCTCAAACAAAGATAAGCATAAGTGCAGGGGGGAAACATTGAAAAACAATTGTTTAACTGCAAAAAACTCACTGGGTACAATTCTCAAATCTTCCCCGAATGACACAAGGGGCTTGCATCATGGGAAATGGCAAATGGTGCTGCTTGCACAAAAAGGTGTGCTGAGAGCAATTCTCAAAGACAGCTTGTGTCAAACTCAGGATGTATGCACTAAAGGTGGCTTGCACCATCTTTGTGGCACATCCCTGAGCCAATGATTGGCACAGCCTCCACTCTCCATGATGGATGGCTACCAGGTGACCTGTCATTGAGCACATACTGTAACAGCTGATTGTACAAGATGTGCTCATTGACAGCCAGCCATGGTGAAGAGTGGAAAGCTGTGACAGTCACCGGCTCAGTGATGGGATGGAGGCTGCCTGCCAGGGTGGGGGTCCACTAGACCACAAAGGCATGTTATATGTTATATTATACAGGCAGATCAGGAAGGGGGTTCACAAGGCCACCAGGGATGTGATTACTATTAATGAAAAGGGGATTGGGACTGGAAAGGGGACAGCTAGACCACCGTGTGCATGATTACTATTAATAAAATGTGGATCTGGGCTGGGAGCCTGCTAGATCACCAGAGACATGATTATTGAGGTATTGGGGGTAAAAATACTGTGCATTAGCAAAGTTACAAGCCTGCATATGTTAAATGTAATGTAAGTTCATAAATTTGTTGTTTTGTAATATTTTTACAACACATTTTCAGCATAACCTTGTTATGACTCTGCCTCATGAAGATGGGCAGAGAAAATGTTCAGCTCCAGGCTTAAAGGTGATTTTGTGCAGGGACTGCAAAATTAACTTTTGAGATGCAAAAACACATGTTTGTCAGGAGCTAAAAAATGACTATGGTCATATTCATGATGTGCTGTAAAGAAATGTCTTGTTGAAAATCACCAAACTTACAAGCCTGTGTTTTTAAAATAAAATGTAGGCTCATAATTTTGTTGTTTTTTAATACTTTTACACCAGAATTTCAACATAGCCATCTTATGACCTCATGAACAAGAGCAGAGAAAATCACTAACTCCTGCCTGAATGGTGACTTCATGCAGGGACCACAAAATCACCTTTCTGGATGTAAAAGAAAAACATTTTGGCCAGGATTAGAAAAATGGCAGCTGTCACATTCATAAGGTGCTGTAAAAATATGGCTAAGTTGTAAATTTGGGATACAAGTATTGAAAATTACCAAAGTTATGAGGCTGCATTCATAAAATTCAGTGTAGGCTCATAACTTTGTTGTTTTTAATATTTTTGCACCAAATTTCCAACATATCCTTCTTATGACCCCACCTCATGAACATGAGCAGAGAAAATTTTCAAATCCTTGCCAGAAGGTGATTTTGCACAGGGACTGCAAAATCACCTTTTGGTACAGATATGCAAAATTACAGTGCCTATGTTCATGAGGCAGGATACCAAATAAGGCATGATGAAAATGTGGACATAAAATATGCAAAAATAGCCAAGTTATGCCTTCAAGTTCAAAACCCCATTAAAATGCATTGAACAACATACTTCAGTTTGTGGTCTGGCTTTGAAGAGTGAAGACATGTCTGCAGTCCAGAGAGGATTATAGCATTGGACCCCCTGTAACACATTAACTTATGGTTAATGCATTCTGGCCAAACACTACTTAGCTGCTTAGTTATAAGATGTGTAAGTAGGTTCTAGCAATAAAATACACAGATGCATCATGGAGAATCAATCACTATTTATTAGCATGGCCGGCCGGGGCCGACCTGCTCTTGTTACGATTATATCAGGTTCTCTCTGAGTACAAGAATAACACAGCTTATATACATTTTTGACTGCATTAGAATAGAGCTGTCACATGCTGATTGGAACAATCAATTTAAGGAATGTAGCCGTGTAACATTTGTCAAGTTTTGATAAGTTATTTTGTTATGATTATGCTGTTGTTAGGTAGGACATAAAATAACAGGTTTCACTCCCATAGCCTTAATACATTTGGCTAGGAAGTCCATATATAGTTTGTTTAGTAGTCTTTCTTAAACATGGAGTTATGATTGCTCTCATTGACTACGTGTCATATAGGTTTGACATGTGAAATTCTACTTTACAAAGTCTTTTGACCCAGGTGCTGCCATGGCACCCCATGACCCATCGGCACTATATTTACCCCATAAAGTCTCCTGACCCAGATGATGCCACAGCTTGCTGTGACTCAACTGGTACAGGTCAACCTTTACTGTGCTGGCCAATTTAATGTCACATAATCTGTATGTTGTCACAGCTCCCTGTGACTTACATACTGCCAACTAACCTTTTCTTAGTAGTTTATTTAAACAAGCACAAGCATTATTGGCCTTGCTGTAATTACTTGCAGCAACATGCTATAAAGCCTAAATATTGATATTTTGTAAAGTATGGCTAGTGAGGTGCTGTTCCTACACAATGACCAGATATATAGTTTTACAGTTTTGACACATATCAGTATTAGTCCTTAGAATCAAATATAAATGGCTATAATCAACTATAAATGGCTATCAATTGTAATACACAGGATAATACACAGGATTTTACTTTTTCATAACCCTTCTACCTAGTATTTTTGCAATGTCTCTGATTCTATTATGGTAAGCTGACATTTGGAAAATGCAGACATTACTAAAACCCTATTAATAGCTTGGCTGGCTGTTTATCTCATGGTCACAAGATAGAAAATGCAGAAGTTGTCTATCAGCCTTTGTGGCAAACATCAGATTTTACAGAACTATAAGGAAAATGGTCTTTCTTTTTACTTTGTGTGTCTTGTAGCACTAAATCTTCCCATTAAACCTCATATTTGCCCACTATGGCTGATGTGTCCATCTACTTGCAGAGGTTACAATGCCTCTCTCCACAACAAGGCTTACTGCCCATGTTTCATACCATGACATGTTCACTAAATACTATATCTTATATAATCAGGCCATATGATTTGGTTTAATGGTGCTCTACCTATGCAAAACATAAAACTTGCCCAATGTGCTATGTGCATGGGCTTGTGTCACTAGTTATTAGTGAACCCATTATACAGGTGCATGAGGAATCTGTTGAGCCTAATGTGATGTACCCATCCACTTTTAACTTACTAACAGTATACAGTTATTGCAGCATACATCTTTGCCTTCCTAGGCTCGTTCCTATCCATCCCTCAATGTCCTTTAGACTACGGGTCAGGAATGGAGTGTTGCCTGCCAAATTATTCCTTCCAAAGAAGAGTTCCAGCATTGTACTGTATTGTGGGTGATATTTTATGGCTTCAGAGAGTCCAGTGCAGTTAGGGGGCAACCTTGGGACTGAGAAGTTTAAGATGACTGGGTAGTATTGGTACTATCAGGGGTGATATGTACTGACTCCCTCTCATTCTTCTAGTAATCCATTCAATGAAGGCAACCCTTTCATCCTGGTATCCCTGTATGGATTAAATTGTATTGGCACTGCTCTCATTGGGTACCACAGGGGTGTTGCCGTAAAGCGGATTTTGCTATGTACATTTAAAAATTGATATTTAAGCCAACTTCCTTCGTCGTGTGTGTGGGATGAATCTGTGCTCACATGGCACCTGCGTCTTGGGAACCACTGTAGGGATCACTTTTTGGGGCCCCATTTTTTTTTGGATGACTAAGCTATATTTTGTGGCCCTGGGCAGGGACACTCGTATAATATTTTCCCAGGCAGAGGCTAGAATCCCCTCCGTAATTTTGTTACTACAATTTAACCAGTCTTCCCCCCTTTTATAGTAATCAAAGGTGACTGAACCATTTATGATAATAAATCTGTGCTTTATCCACCACCTATCCTGCACCTTGTGGTATATGGCCGCTTGTAATTTTGCATCATTTACACTATTTTTTTGGGGCTCCTGGGTTTGTACCAAGGGCACATATGTTCCCCATATATCAGGGGGCACTGGGTTATCCCATCGCATATTGAAAGATTGATGTTTTTCCTCAATCCCCTCAAACGCCCTAAACATGTCTAGCCAATTTGCTCAATTTGCCAGATATTCTGTTTTGGGAAACCAGTGCTTTTTCCAAAGTTCATTGTCCACTCTATTGCACCTCTTAAACACTTCTGATTGTGCTTCTGGCCAGAGTCTAATAGTGGTGTTAAAGGGTATGGTGCATAAAGTATCGTATTCTGGCATTCTTTGTTGTAGATTTGGTACCATGTCTTGATGGTTTGGGTCTTCACGAGAACTGTTTCCCATGCACAAGGCATAAATGTTTATATACAATATCCCACTGTGAGTTCCACTTCTTGGGGCATTCCATAGATAAATTACATTGTTCTGGTCTCTAGGTGCACTCAAGCAGTAGTATTCCACCCCCATGAGAGGAGTGGCAAAGACAATTGTTAGCCAGGTCCCAATTTTGTTTCTATCACTCTTCATGGTGGGTTACCCATGGAGAAATCAAATGCAGTATCATTGCTCATTCAGTCTTCTCTGATACCTTTTTGCATTGATCAACATGCACCCAACATTGGGGTCTTACCCGTTTCCCCAATCGCTCGACATACACAGTTGTGGTGCCCAATTTCCAAGTTACTTTATATGGGCCCAACCAATTGATATCTCTCCACTTGTTTTTTTTGGTCAAATTTTTGATCATCACTGTATCCCCAATTTCTAATGGTGGTGCCCACCCCCTTTGGGCTCTCTGTAATCTAGGTTTCTTTGGTGGGCCCAAGCCATATTTTTGGCAGCAAACGGGAGATACTGTCGCAGCTGGGTTTGCACCTGTGTCAGAAAGGTCTCCTGTGAGGCCTTATCTAAGATGACAGTTGGTGGCACGTCCACAGGGTGTGCCAACCTCATATCCTTCCCTGTCTTCAGCTGATACGGGGTGAGGCCAGTACTGTTTTGGGTGGTGCCTCTAACCGCCATTAGGATACCTGGTAAGTGGATCACCCAGTCTTTCCCTTGATCAAGGGCTGCTTTTTTAAGTGCATTTTTCAGGGTTCTGTTCATCCTCTCTACCAAGCCTGATGACTGTAGATGGTATGGCAGGCGGAGTCATTGCTGGATAATTACCTAGCATGGTGCATATGCTTGTAACAATATCATTTACAAAGTGGGTCCCTCTGTCTGATTCTATTATGTAGGGAAAGCCCCACCTAGAGAACACTTCTCTGTATAGGATTTTGGCCGTGTTTGCTGCCATTGCTGCGGTGAGGGGGAATGCTTCTACCCACTTGGAGAATATGTCCATAATGACTAACAAGTACCAGAACCCCCCTTGACAGTGGGCAAGGGACCTACATAGTCAATTTGAATAGTGTTTCATGGCCCTTCTGCCACTGGGATCCTTTGCAGTTTGGGCCTGCGCCCTGGTGTGAATGGGTTCATTTGTGCACACACTATGCACTCCTACACTGTGTGTTCCACATGAGTTTGCAATTTTGGCCACCAGTATTTGGCGGCCACCAACTCTGTGGTTTTGTGGACTCCTGCACATCCACTGTGTCTGTGATTTTCCATTATTATCTCCTTCCTAAGTTCCTCAGGTGGGACCCATTTGTACTGGTCATGTTGTTTGTCATGGTGCATTAGAAGGTCATGTTGTAATATTAATTGGGGATTTTCTGATATCCCTCCCTTTTGTATTATCTCTATTTGTTTACATGACATGGGGTCTTTCCTTTGGAGTACTGCCAAATCTGAGAGTTTTGGTGGTTTTGCCCGTATGGCCCCCACTGAGGGGTTTTGTGTTGGATCTTTCCAACACTTTCCTGATTTGGCCACCTGTTTGGCTAGGAAATCCACCCTCTGGTTATGGGCTTCATGATCTGTGGGATTTTTAGTTACAGGTGCCTTTACTTTCTTGATAGCAACCCTCCCAGGATATTTGTCTGCCTCTGCTAGGAGGAACTGTAACAATTGCTTATGTTGTACATGTTACCCTTTGGCATTTATCATGCCTCTTTGAGCCCAAATGTGCACCCACTCAGTCATAGAATGTACCAGAAATGTGGAGTCACTATACACTGTGATATATCCTGTAGGAATCAGTTTCATTGCCAAATCCAGTGCTGCAAGTTCTGCCTTTTGTGCTGACTCTGACCCTAACAACTTAGCTAGTACTGCCTCTTTGGTACTGGGTACATAGGCTGTGGCCCCAGTATGGAACTGGCCATTATCCCAAAGCCAGGAGCCATCTATGTATATGTCCACTGACCCTCCAGCGTGGTCTTCCACAAATGGTGAGGGAGTCGAGGGCCCACCTAGCATGTCTCCACAGCTATGTGGCTCCCCTTCATTATCTGCATACTGTAAGAAACTTGGGCCTGTCAGTTTTTCCACCTCAATCTGCCTTGTCTGTATAGTGAGTGCCCACTTGCTTAATTTTTGTCCTGACACTTCCTGGGCCTTCCCCTCCAGCAACATTTTAACTAGGGTGTGTGTTGTTTGTAACACTACGGGGGCAAATCCCACAATGTGTTCTGTAGCCTGCAGGCCCAACAGACTGAACACAGGTTTTGTTTGCACAGCCAGTACCCTTTTTCAACGGTGGTGAGTTGCCTGGAGAAGTATCCTACTGGGTGGAGGGCTCCCCTATGGCACTATAGTAGGACTGCCATAGCGGTCTCTCGACCCACCTCTGCTTGCAACACAAAGGGTTTGTGCGGGTCTGGAGCCAGGAATGCCAGGGCTTGTCCCAATTGAATCTTCAAGGTTTTAAAGGCTTGTGGCATTTCTGATGTCCATTCTATTTTATCCCCTTTCTTGGGGGCCCACTTCAGAGTCTCATACAGACATTTAGCAATCTCCCCATACCCATCCACAAAATTTCTGCCAAAGTTACACAACTCTAATAATTATCTCAGAGCTGTTATGGTTTGTGGCTGGGGAAGATTCTGTATGAGTTAATTTCTTTCTGGGTCTGTTTGTTTTCCACTCTGGAAGATTATTGTCCCTAGGAAGCTGACTTTTTCCTTAGCAACCTGGGCCTTGTTAAGGTTGAGTTTAGTCCTGCATTTTGTATTGCTGTTAGTACCCTATCCAACACTTGCATATGCGCTTGCATAGTTTTACTTTGGATGAGAATATCATCCACATATTGTAAAGTCTGATCTCTGAGATTTGCTTTAGCAAGGATATCTTGCATGTAGCGGTGAAACAGGGTAGGGAATGAATGGAACCCTTGGGGAAATCTCATAAAAGTGTATTGACTGCCTCTGTAGGTAAAGGCAAACTTGGGCTAACACTTTTCTGACAGTAGTATAGACAAAAAATAATTATTGACATCTAATACTATAAAAACAGTGCTGTCTGGATATGTCTGGGTCATTATTTCTGGAATGTTGGTGACCACTGGAGCCCCCTGAGGTGTGACTTTGTTATGTCCCCTGTAATCCACTGTAAGCCGGTAAGAGCTAGAGGATTTTAGGACAGGCTATATAGGGCTGTTGCTAGTAGAATATATGGGCCTTATCACTCCCTGTTGTAGGAGCTCATCAATGACCTCCTCAACCGAGGCTTCTGCCTTCTTTGGTATGGGGTATTGCCGCTGGGTGGGGGGTCTGGTCCCAATGTGTCTATCACAGCTCCTGTCACTAGGCTGGACTCCATCCCACTTGTAGCCCACAGCTTTTGATGTTGTGTCACCACCTTTCTAACCTCTGGGTTTGGAATGCTATCTATAAGTGCCTGCACATTTTTGGTTTTAGCGGCTTTGACAGGGAACAATCCCATTCTGTCGGTGACGCATCTATGATTTGTTGGTCGGGGACTTTGCCAAAGACAGTTATTGGCTAGGTCCATGATTAGGTTTAAAAACTTGATGATATCTGCTCACAAAATGTGGTTTTCTAGTGTCCCTGATGGACACACAAAGAAAGTGACCTTACCCAAGATGGTGGTCCCTAAGGTGACTATAACTGGGGTGGACTGGTAGACCTATGTGTTGCCCTCAGTAAATCCTACAATTTCAATTTGATGCTCACATCCCGGGTGTGTACTCCCGAGGGAAGGCAAGGGTGTATTAGTTATTGATACGGCTGCTCCGGTATGTACTAGGAGGATGAGTTGGTGTTCTCCAACCCCACCTAGTACAGTTGGCCTCCCCTGCATATCCTGCTGTAATCTACACACCCAGGCAGGGGCCCATCCAGAGCCTCCGCCTCCCTATTTATTAAGTCTTAAGAGTCATTTGAGGAGTTGTTGCACCTCGTACAGCTCTCTATTCTGATGCTGGGGTTCTTGTTTTGGGGTCGATAGGGCCTCCTGCAACTGTTTCAGTATGCTCTGCAGCGAGGTTGACGGTCCCCCTCCTCCACCTCCTTTATCCCGTTTATTGTTTCCTTTGTTACTTCTAGGGCCCTTACCATGTGCTCCACCCCTTTTTGGCCAACAACCCTTTTTTAGGTGTCCTGGCTTGTTACAATTGTAACACACTTTCTTATCTCCTCCCTCATTTCTGAGGACTGCCGCTACCTTTTCCTTAGTGGCATCGGTTGAGGCTTCCACAAACTGTTCTAACATTTGTAGCAGATCTTTGAGTGAGTTATTGTGCCGTACCATCATTTTGATGGTCACTGAAAGGTCATACGCTTCAGTGAGGTGCTGTGTAAAGGCTGAATCCTCCACAGAGGGGGCATCTTGCCCCCATGTTTACAATATAGGTCAAACAACCTTCGTGAGAATGGTCTTGGACCCTCTCCGGGCTGGGGTTTTGCCTTAACAGGGCAGGCCAATCAACTTTGGGTTTAGACTGCCTGCCCTTAAGTTTTTTTAACTCTTTCCCTATATCTTGGTGTGTAGCCCATGAGTCAGGGTCTTCTGCCTCAGGGTGTTGACCAGTAAAGTTATTGGGCATTGCTTCACACAAAAGAGGCTCTAGCTTTAGCATGACTACTCAGCAGAAGTCTTGATTGGTCAATTCAAAATTGTTTTGGATAGCCTCTAGCTTCCTAACAAAGGGGTCTATTGGGTCTTTACCATGATGGTAGGTCCCCAATTGTTCTCCCATGGCTAGGTTTTCTTTAATACTTAGGTCCCTAGTTTCTAGGACATATCCCATATTCCCTTGTGGTGGGGCTTCCCGCCCCTGGTTTAAAGGTTATATGACTAGGATTTCCTGTTCCTCCCCATCTTCATCCAGTACCTTTGTCTTGACTGCTTTGGGAAGTTGTGTGTCCTGTGGGGGGGCTCGTCAGACTGGATGACCTCTCTTTTGGATCCTCATCAATTGGCATTGCTAACTGACCCTTTTTCTCATCTAACCATGTTTATAAGGCTGTCTTTTTATCCTTTAACTGTTGCTTTTTATCTTGATCTTTGCTACTCCTTGCTATGCTTATCTGATAATCGATGTTAATGATTTTATTTTCTAACAGGTCAATTTGTTCCAGTAAATGCTGCTGCATTCTGGGGGTTAGCTTTCTTTTTCTGGCCATAGTGTGCTTTTTGGAAGTATCGGTTTTCGTCACTATGACTGGTGATATTTTAGGAACCCCCTGGATGGGATTAGTTTTGGGACTGACTAAGACCTCTGGCAGCCCATCATCGCCAGGGTCATCACTATTTATATTTGTATATTTATATATATCTGTGTCACTATTTGAGTCCACAGATGATGGATGGGTTTCTCCTTTGTGGGTGGGTGCCGAGGAATTTAACTTATTTTTTAATTTCAGAACTAAGTCTGCTAAATCTCCATTATCATCATTAGCCTGTTGTAGGTCGGTGTATAACCACCTCACCTCTTGGGCGTGGCTTTGTTCATCTTGATCTAGCTTCCATTGGCACCGCTGCAGGTCACGGTTTATGTCCTGCACCTTGCTTTCTGCAAGTTTAATCTCAAAATTTAGTTGACTAACAGCTTGGTCATGTTTAACTCACTCAAATGCCAATTGCCCTTCTAATTTAACATTTACATCTTCATGGAATTTTACTAGGTCTTGGTAATCTTTTATTTGATAAGAGTGGGTTTTAATTAATCTATTTATCCTCAGAGTCAATTCCTGATTAAGTTGCAAACATGCCTGTACACAGTTGTCTAAATTTTCCTTATCCACCTTGACTTTATCATTTCTTTGATTACAGGCGGTGGTAAAGTATTCACAGGGATTTGCGTCCTCAGGAAGGAAATCATAACTTCCCCCCGGACAGTGTTTGGTCGCAAACTTAGTTATAATAGTTTCCATAATAGGCAGAAATAGAGGAAGAGAGATCCTCACTGACGCTTCAGCGAAAACTAGATAAGGGAAGGGGGAAAGTGATAGAAAGTAGAAAAAGCTAGTAATAAAAAGTTTCCTTACATAAAATACTTACCAGAGTTCCTTTACTTCTGGTGGCCCTGCCCGAGAATCAATTGTTTCAAACGGTGACGACGTCTTGTTTCTAACAGGTCACTTCGACCCTCACCTCCAAGGGGGTGATCAGTCCCCTTGGAGCGTGATTCCTTTAATAGTGACTGGTGATCGTCCATGGCACCATATGAGCATTTTGAACTGAAAAGAGCCAGACCCATCCAAGTCACGGCACCAAGATGTAACACACTAACTTATGGTTAGTGCATTCTGGCCAAACACTACTTAGCTGCTTAGTTATAAGATGTGTAAGTAGGTTCTAGCAATAAAATACATGGACGTATCACAGAGAATCAATCACTGTTTATTAGCATGGCCGGCCGGGGCCGACCTGCTCTTGTTACGATTGCATCAGGTTCTCTCTGAGTATAAGAATAACGTAGCTTACATACATTTTTGACTGCATTAGAACAGAGCTGTCACATGCTGACTGGAACAATCAATTTAAGGAACGTAGCCAAATAACATTTGTCAATTGTTGATTAGTAATTTTGTTATGATTATGCTGTTGTTAGGTAGGACATAAAATAACAGGTTTCACTAACATAGCCTTAATACATTTGGCTAGGAAGTCCATATGTAGTTTGTTTAGTAGTCTTTCTTAAACATGGAGTTGTACTGTTAATCTTATATTATGCCTGAAGATGGCAGCATTGTCTTATTAGTAACATTCAGAGACATGGTCAAACTAACAGTTAGGTATTTCTTGATACATTTTGGTGACTGAACAGATCCAGCACTCAAATGCCTCTTTAGCATTGACCAGTAAACTAAAAGGTTATTTATTTATTAGCATGCACTAATGGGTAATTATAAGCAACACCACTGTTAGATCTCTGTTTATGATTGCTCTCATTGACTGCGTGTCATATAAGTTTGACATGTGAAAGTCTACTTTACAAAGTCTTTTGACCCAGATGCTACCATGGCTCCCCATGACTCATCTGGCACTATATTTACTCCATAAAGTCTCCTGACCCAGAGGATGCCACAGCTTCCTGTGACTCAACTGGTACAGGCCAACCTTCACTCTGTTGGCCAATTTAAGGTCACATAATCTGCATGTTGTCACAGCTCCCTGTGACTTACATACTGCCAACTAACCTTTTCTTTGTAGTTTATTTAAACAAGCACAAGCATTATTGGTCTTGCTGTAATTACTAGCAGCAACATGCTGTAAAGCCTAAAGATTGATATTTCATAAAGTATGGCTAGTGAGGTGCTGTTCCTACACAATGACCAGATAAATAGTTTTATAGTTTGACCCATATCAGTATTAGTCCTTAGAATCAAATATAAATGGCTATAAATAACTATAAATGGATATCAATTGGAATACACAGGATAATACACAGGATTTTACTTTTTCATAACCCTTCTACCTAGTATTTTTGCAATGTCTCTGATTCTATTATGGTAAGCTGACATTTGGAAAATGCAGACATTGCTAAAACCCTATTAATATCTTGGCTGGCCGTTTATCTCATGGTCACAAGATAGAACATGCAGAAGTTGTCTATCAGCCTTTGTGGCAAACATCAGATTTTACAGCAATATAAAGAAAATTGTCTTTCTTTTTACTTTGTGTGTCTTATAACACTAAATCTTCCCATTAAACCTCATATTTGCCCACTATGGATGATGTGTCCATCTACTTGCAGAGATTACAATGCCTCTCTCCACAACAAGGCTTACTGCCCATGTTTCATACCATGACATGTTCACTAAACACCATAACTTATATAATCAGGCCATATGATTTGGTTTAATGGTGCTCTACCTATGCAAAACATAAAACTTGCCCAATGGGCTATGTGCATGGGCTTGTGTCACTAGTTTTTAGTGAACTCATTATACAGATGCATGAGGAATCTGTTGAGCATAATGTGATGTACCCATATACTTTAACTTACTAACAGTATGCAGTTATTGCAGCATACATCTTTGCATTCCAGACCTAGATACTAAACACATTGTTATAATCCAAACAATTCCATTTATGCTCCTGCATAGACTACATTTCATACTTTTAGAATATGCAAAAGCATAACAGTACAGTTGGTTACACTGTGGCTGTGACAAGGAAAAGACAATTCATTATGATTGGGGTGCTGTGGTCATACCAGTTATCCTATTGTTTCACCCCAATGGGTAAGTAAGGGGGTGTGGGGTGGTGGGTGTGAGCATCAGATGAGGGGGTCAGAGACAGCACTAATGACATCAATGGATGGTTTTCTTTTTACAGGTTATGAAAAAAAAACAGAACTGAAGATATCAGATCATGACACTGGGGGATTGGGCACCCCAGAGTCACAGTTATGTTTCTGGAAGTGGTAGAGGGTTTTGAGAGGGAGGGTTAGGTGAGGGGAGAACAATATAAAAGGAAAAAGGACCAGCATCAGAGAACACGATCATGACACTGGGGGATTGAGCACTCCCAGTGTCATTTGCTATGTTTCTGGGGTGCGTGGGGTGGTGGGTGCTAAGAGGGAGGGTGTGGTGGGTGGGAATTTTTATGAGAAAAAATAAATAGAAAATTAAAATAGGCAGTCACAGCAGAACATGGCACACTCTGTCATGTACAACATGGCCACCTTATGCTACTGTGCATGCGCAACTATTAGTGCATGTGCCGTAGAGTGCAATTGCCATGTTGGACATGGCAGAGTGTGCTGTGCTCTTCCATGACAGCTGGCACTGTAAACTTTGTGCAGTTCTGCTTCAGTAGAAACAACATGAGTGGAGGGCTTCATGGACATGGCAGAGTGTGCTGTGTTGTTCCGTGACAGCTGGCACTGTAAACATTGTGCAGTTCTGCTTCAGTAGCGATAACATGAGTGGAGGGCTTCATGGATGCAGAGGTGACTGTAATGCAACTCCAACATGTTGTTCATTTGCAAGGAATGCACTGAGTCTTTTACTCACAGCAAGAGGTCTGCAGGCCCACTGCAGCCCTCAAAAGTGGATCAGGATGGGGGACTACTATCCATCACATATTTCTGCCCATACAAGAGTGCCACCTGCCCCACAGCTTGCAGCCAACTGTCCAGATGCACCATCTGTGTGATGCACGGCCATGGTTGCTGCAAGAGTGGTACTTTGCCACCAGGAACCTTCCCTATAAAAAATTTGGCACAGGGTCCCTGGCACACCAGCAATCGATACTAGCTGCCATTGGCACGGCTTGCACTGCCCTTTGAGAATTGTGCCCACAGCTTATTAAGCAAAGCTCCACAAGGTACTGTAACAACAAACTTATTAATAAACTATGAGTGTTTTGCAATGAAACTTGTGTTTTTCAGCTCTTATTCCCACTGGAGTACAGTTTATCTTTGTTACTTGATACATGGGAGTGAAGAATGTAAGGGAATAAAAATGATCTGTTCTTTGAGAGTGATTCCCAGCACAGTTGGGGCCTGACAAACTTCCTGTACCCCTCTAACCAAGAGTGGTCCATTGGGTACTGCTATACAATCTCTCCAGCCTTTCGGGGGGGACAGGAGTTGGAAGCAGGACTGGAGGTAGATTCTGAGTCAGTCTCTTTATTGAAAAACTTGTATAAAACACAGATTTTATCATATGTAATAGTTTAACATGGAACCCTATCTTCCCATATCTGTGCAACATCTGATTTACAATATCTGCTCCAGTGGATGGTGTGAAATGTATATTTATCTTCTGTGTTGCCCCGCGTGTAGCCAATCAAGTTTATCTAAACAATGGGACATTGAAAACATCTGGCTATATGATTCAATATATCAACAGAAAGAAGATGAATAGTGGTAGTGAAACAGCTAAGAGCCAAACAATGCAGATTTTTATCTTTGCCTTAAAACATCACCAAATGAAATGATTAATAGACTGAAAGGAACATTGAATAATTTGTTCACATATGTAGCAGATAGTGACCAGATAAGGGGTCTGGAGGTGAGCAGCCCATTAGCAGGCAGTGACCATGCCATGGTCTGGTTTCTTATGTTCCTAGGGGGAGATGAAATTTGCACTAAAACAGAAGTAATAGATTTCAGGGGGGCGGACTTTGAGGGCAGGGAAGGATTCTTAAAGGGTGCTTGGATGAGACAAGGCCAGACATGGATGCTGGTAGCAAGTGGGAGACCAATAAGAAGGGGGTGCAGGAGGCTTTGAGGGCCTGTGCAAAGGTAAGGTGCAAGCACTGTAGAGCCAGTAAGCCATGTTGGTGGACCCGGGAGGTGCAGGAGGTGGTGAGGGAGAAAAAGGCTGTCTATGCACTCTTAAAGCACTCAAGGGGGTTAGGAAGAGGGGAGAGTATGATCTCCTGGCTGAGGGTCACCAGGGCAGTAAGGGGGCCAAGGTGAAGAAGGAGCTTAACCAGGCCAGGGATATCCACGGGGGGAAGGGGTTCTATAGATACATAAGGGAGAAAGGAAAAGTGAGGGCACAGATCAGCAGGATTAGAACTGGGGGGATGGAGGCAGGAAGCTGGGGAACAAGCAGAGGAGCTAAATGAGAACTTTGCCTCTGTCTTTACTGGGGGAGGTGGGGGATCTTTCCAACCCGATGGGAGGGTAGAGGAGCCCACTGAACCAGGAGGTCAGTTGGAGACTGAAGGACTGGATGAGACTAAGGCAGGGAGATGGGTCATATCTAGAAGGGGAGGACAGGATGCATGAGGAGGGCAGATGGGATGGCAAAATCACCGTGGATAGGGTGAGAGAGGCCCTCCAGTAGCTAAAAGCTGAGAAAGCACCGGGGCCAGATGGGCTGCATCCAAGGGTGCTGAAGGAACTGGCAGATGTTCTGGCAGCTCCATTGGCCTCACTCGTCAACATCTCCCTGATGACAGGGTGGGTGCCTCAAGATTGGAAGGTGGCTCATGTGGTACCTATCCACAAGGGGGTGTCCAGAGAGGAGATGGGGAATTATAGGCCAGTTAGCCTAACTTCTGTGTTAGGCAAGGTTATGGAGGCCATTATCAAGGAGAGGCTGGGGGGCAGCTGGAAAGGTTGGGGCACCTGGATGACAGGCAGCATGGTTTTGTTCCAGGGAGGTCATGCCAGACTAACCTGGTGGAGTTTTATGACTGGGTGATGGGTGTCCTGGACCAATATAGGCTGGTGGATGTCCTCTATCTGGATTTCAGTAAAGGCATTCGATTTGGTACCCCACAATGGCCTACTAACAAAGCTGGGGGGATGGGGTGGGTGGGGGAGTTGCTCAGGTGGGTGGAAAAAGGGCACAGGGTGAATACAGTGAGTAATGGTTGGAGGGATAGTCTCCTCCCACAGGAGGGTCATCAGTGGGGTCCCTCAGGGTTTGGTCTTGGGGCCACTTCTGTTCAACTCCTATGTCTCGGACATAGGGTGGGGTGTTAGGAGAAGGTTGAGTCTCTTTGTGGATGACTCAAAACTGGGAACACTGGCAGATGGGCAGGAGGGGAGAGAGGCCCTGCAGGAGGATCTGGATACCTTGAGGTGGGCAAGGAAGGGGAGGTTGAAGTTCAATGCAGGGAAATGTAGGGTTCTGCATCTGGGGGTCAGAAACCCTGGACATGCATACACCCTGGGGAGGACCACACTGCAAGTCACATCAGGTGAGAGAGACTTAGGGATAGTGGTGGACAGCAAAATGAATAACATAGAGAATTGTTGAAGAGCTGCAGCAAAAGCAAACAGGACACTGAGCTGCATAACCAGGGGGATTACCTCCAGGAGGAGGGAGGTGATCTTCCCTATGTATAATGCCCTGGTTAGGCTGCATCTTGACTACTGTGTGCAGTTCTGGAGATCCCATCTTAAGATGGACAAAGTGCTGCTGGAGAGGGTCCAGAGGAGGGTGACCAGGATGATTCAGGGCATGGAGGGTAGGACCTATGAGGAGAGACTGGATGTACTCAATCCATACGCATTGGAGGAGAGGAAGGACAGAGGGGACATGAAAGAGACTTTCAAGTATGTAAAGGGGATAAATAAGGGTGGAACCAGGGACGTATTCAGCCTTAAGAGGGGGGAACTACCAGGGGGCACAAGTGGAAGCTGGAAGGGGGAAGTATGAGGGGGAGCGCAGGAGACACTTCTTGACAGATAGGGTGGTGGAACCATGGAACGCACTGCCCAGGAGTCTGGTGGAAGAGACCACATTGGAAGGATTCAAGAAGGGTTGCGACAGGTACAGGGGGAAGCTGAGGCCAGGGAGGGCCACCTCTGGGGCTGGGGGTGGTGGAGGAGCAAGCTCCCAGTAGGAGGCTAGCTTCTGAGCAGACACGATAGACCATGGGGACTATTCTGCTGGCTTTTACTATGATACTATGTATTAAGAATCCCTGAAAGAGATCTGGGAATTATTAAAGTATGGAGAAAAATAAGTGACACAAAACTAGGTTGTGTGGATGTACTCATATGAAGTAAAGAAATGGCAGAAACCATACTGAGCAAAGTCTCAATGCTAGATAAAGTAGGAGCGCATATAATAGACAGTGCCATTTTAGATTATCCAAAACCAATTGTTAAACAGAATAGAGGAGAAGTTAGGGAAGGTAAGAGTTTCAACACAGTTTATCTCTATGGGCTAGGTAGAACAAGCAATGAAAATAGTACTAAACTTAAGGATACAATAACGGATATATTTGAACAACTATTACATTTATCAATTGAAAAGCCTGATGCAATAACTGTAGGTAGACAGAACATCGATATGGACTGTGATATGGTGTATATCAAGGTTAGCTATCTGAGCCTATTTAGTAAGATTCTAGAGAATGCAGGTCCGTTAAATTCCATGGGATTGCATATAGTACCTGCAGGAACTGTTTTACAACATAGCATTGAAAATAGTAGTGCCCCAAAAATATAGAGCTAATAGGTGGAGAGCATAGCATAGATAAAAATGTAGATACAGTTGTGTATAATATTTCAACCTCTAATATGTTTGAGGCACTAGGTTCTCAGGAAAATTGACTCATGATGAAGCATAATACATTTGGAGAATGGGACCAAATCAGGTTACACTTGGTATCTTGGAACATTTCAGATATAGCGGGTCAATTTGTGGATCAGGAATGGAAGGAGTTCATATTAAATTTCAATGTAATTTGCCTCCAAGAAACATGGCATGATTTAGAGACAGCGGTGATATTAAATGGATATCTAATGTTTCAGTCAGCTGGAGTAAAAGAAGCAAAAAAAGGTAGATTGGCAGGTGGGCTAGTAGTATGGGTTAAGATAGACAATGATATTAATGTAGAATTACTATATTGTACTAGGAACATAATAATATTATTTCTACATTTTAAGGGTAAAGGATTTTGCTTGGCTAATGTATATGTTCCACCTAAGAATACAAAATATTATGATTCCTCAATTTGGGAACAAATTGAAGATTTGATATACAAAAGCTGGGCGGTTACTGCATGTGAGGAGTTTCTCCTATGTGGGGACTTCAGCACAAGAACTGGTCAATTTGATGGTTATGCAGATAATGATTTTCATAATTGGGTTCATAGGGAAGCAGCAGATAAATTAAGAGATAAAGAACCTCTGTGTGCAAGCACTGAGGCAGTGGTTACCGCAAAAGGCATTTGGCCAGGAAGCCAAGTTTCAAAGAAATACAACATCATACATGCCCCCACAATTCAAAGCATCATAGGCTGCATATGCAAATCACCACAGAATATTATGCTGGTTCAATCTTAAGCAAAAATGCATGGTACGGAAAGGCCTCTCACACAGTTTGCAAAGGGTGCCAACAGAAGACATAGACATGTGTTTCGTCCTACTGGGACTCATCAGTATGCCTCGTCTGTTTGATACCCCAGTGGAATGAACCAGCTACCCTAATATGCTGTATCTAAGTTATGTTGTGGTGAACCCAATTACAACAAAAAACAATTTTTAAAAGACAAAGAACCTCTGTGTACAAGCACTGAGGCAATGGTTACCCCAAAGGGCATATGGCAGGGAAGCCGAGTTTCAAAGAAATACATCACACATGCCCCCACAATGTAAAGCATCATGGGCTGCATATGCAGATCACTACAGAATATTATGCTGGTTCAACTTTAAGCAAAAATGCATGGTGCCAGAAGGATAAATTAAGGGTCACTAAGGACAGTGCTACAAATAGTTTGGGACAGAAACTTATAGAGATGTTAACTATATTTGACCTGGCTCCCTTAAATGGCAGAATACAATGAGACTTAACTGGGAACTATATTCACTTAGCACCAAGGGGTCCTTCAATAATAGATTATTATTTCTGGAATGGAGATTTTACTTTTTGGGACTCTTTAATAATTCCAACAAAGGTGGAAAGTGATTATTTTCCCTTGATGTTAAAATCAATAGTGTTAGACAAACAGCCATTTATCCAGCCACAGCATTTAATATTGAGATTAGGAATACTAAAATTAAATGGAAATTGAGTACCTCTAGTCCAATAAAGAAAATAGTAGTTAATATGCTTACTGAATATACAGAATGGGAAGTAAACAGTATGATCATAAAGCAAAATATGAAAAGATGTTTAGAAAAAATAAGGTCCACTCTCTCATTTTCTACCCATGACATCATTAAAAAAGAATATAACTTGGTTTGATGAAGAGTGCTGTAAAGCAAAAAAAAAAAAACTCAACAGAATAATTAGGAGGTTACTAAAAATAGAAGTAGAAGAACGTATAAAGAATTGAATAAAAAAAGAGAAGAACATAAGAAACTCTTGACTTTGAAAAGGGAAGCCTATCAGCAAAAATGATGGAGAGATATGTTGGAAGTTATCAATAAACAAGATTACCAGTCATATTGGCTCTTAGTGGCCAAAGGGTCAAATAGTGTCATGTATGAAATTGACACATATACAACACCAGAAAATTGGCTAAGGTATTATTCTACTAAATTTTACAGTAATAAGAATATGTGTAGAACTGAGGTTTCTCACTATAAGAGCTGCTTTACACCACTTTCTAATCAAGACGTTTACATGGCTATTGTTACATTAAAACCAAAAAAGGCTCCAGGCCCTGATCTGATAACTGTAGTGGTGCATTTGGACTCTTCTTCATTATGGGCTAAATATCTTACAGTGTAGCAGCCTGAATTTCCCTGTGTCATGGAAGGGAGCTATGATAATAACCTTATAAAACAATGGTAACAGAGCAGAACCTGCTATGTACAGTCCTATATCATTGCTGGATCACATGGGTAAAATTCTTTTAAAATAATACTGAATAGACTTAGAGAGGAACTCATTAATTTAGGGGAATTAACAGAAGCTCAGGCAGGTTTCTGTTCAGGGAACTGCACTACTGACAATTGTTTTGTAATCCAACATATGTATGAGAAAAATATTACCTTATGTAAGCAGAAATTATACGCAGCATTTATTGCTTTTAATACTGCATCTGACAGTCTATCATGCCATAAATTATGGGAAATAATGAGTAAAAACATTTTTCCCCATGACATCATAGCCATTATAAGAGAACTATACATGGAAATTTGGGCTCAGATTAAACTGGGCTTTGAGGGACAGCTATCCTTCACTTTTTCAACCAATAAAGGAGTTAGATAGGGCTGTGTTCTTGCCACACTTCTATTCTGTATTTATATTGACAATCTTCTGTTCGAACTTGGCAGCTCACTAAACGATTCACAAATTATTCTAGGTATACACTGTGCAGTGCTAGCATATGCAGACGACCTGGTCTTGTTCTCTCTTACTTAGGCTGGACTGCAGACTAAACTTAATATACTGAACAACTATGCAAAAGAACATGAGTTGGAGGTAAATGATCAGAAAGTCAAATATTGATTTTTGGAGGACAAAACAGGTTGAAAAAGTGGAGGATGGGTAATAAAAAATTAAATACGGTAAAAGATTATACTTACCTGGGTCTACAACTATCAAGTGATGGGAAGTGGACAAAACAAACACACAATTTAATTCCCAAATTGAAAAAAACAGCTATTGCCCTACACAGATTTAATAAAAAATATGGACGGAACTCTATTAAAGCCCTTTTACCAGCTATCAAGGCTAAATATAATGCCCAAGCCCTGTATAATGGGGAAGTATGGCATCCAAGAGAACCGGATAAACTTGAAGTCCCCTTAAATATTCTGCTCAGAAGGAGCCTGGGATTAGGCAGCTCAGTCCCAGCTTCCTTAATAAGGGCAGAACTAGGGATGTCCAGTATAAAAGCATTTTTTTCAATTAGGAAAGTCAACTACTAGATTAAAATCCTACAACATAAACAAAGTAGGTTTACTTCACTATGTCTGAAAGAGAAATATACATGGCTGGACCCGGGGCATTTGAAATCTAAGTGGCTGGCTTAGGTATTTCAGATTTTGCAGGAGACTGAGCTAACTTATTTGGAGAACTATGTTAAAGCTGGTATCAAAATTAGTCTTAAATACTAGAAATATGTCATGAAAAAAATTATTGAATATTATAAATATAAGGATCTTGAAAGAAATACCAGGCTGAAGATTTCACCTTAACATAGAAACACAGAATTTGATGGCAGATAAGGACTGCTTGGCCCACCCAGTCTGCCCATTTCCCTACCTAACGGATAAGCTGCAGATCTTAGTTAACCAGCAGCCTACTTCTTCCTACCCCCACCCTTTAGAATTGCCTTATGACTGTCCCTTGCATGCTTGAATTCCACCACTGTTTTTGACTCCACCACCTCCTCCAGAAGGCCATTCCATGCATCCACAACCCTCTCTGAAAAATACTTAAATTACCTCTGATCCACCCCCATCTTCAAATTGTGCCCCCTTGTTCTTGCACACCTCTTTTTTTGAAAGATGCTACCCTTTTGGACTTTGTTGATTCCCTTGAGGTACTTGAAAGTTTCTATCATGTCCCCCCTCTCCCTCCTTTCCTCGAGGCTATACATATTAAGCTCCTTAAGTCTCTCTTCATATGTCTTCCAGTGCAGACCCTGCACCATTTTAATTGCCCTCCTCTGGACAGCTTCCATCCTGTCTATGTCTTTGCGGAGATTGGGTCTCCAGAACTGCATGCAGTACTCCAGATGGGGTCTCACCAGTTGTCTGTACAAAATGATGATAACTTCCTGTTTTCTACTGGTGATGCCTCTCCCTATGCATCCCAGTATCCCCCCAGCCCTCCTTGCTGCCCTCTCACATTGCTTGCCCACCTTTAGGTCATCTGATATGACTACCCCCAGGTCCCTTTCCATTTTTGTTGTTGTTAGTATCTCACCCCCCATTGTGTACTCTTCCCCTGGGTTTTTGTTTCCCAGGTGCATTACCTTGCACTTCTTAGCATTGAATCTAAGCTGCCATACATTTGACCATTCCTCTAACCTTGCCAAGTCCTTCTCATCCTTTCCACCCCACCTTGTACATCAACTCTGTTGCAGATCTTTGTGTCATCTGCAAAGACACATACGTTTCTTTCCAGACCCTCTGCAATGTTGTTTATAAAGACATTGAAGAGGACCGGTCCTAATACTGAACCCTGCAGCACCCCAGTAGTAACCCCCCTTTCTTCAGAGTGGACTCCATTTACTATTACCCTCTGTGTCCTATTCTCCAGCCAATTCTTTACCCAGGCTATCATCATGGGACCCACTCCCAGGCTGGCTAACTTGTATATTAATCTTTTGTGTGGGATTGAGTCAAATGCCTTGCTAAAGTCTAGGAAGGCCATGTCACAGCCCCTCCCTGATCTACTACTTTGGTCACCCAGTCAAAGAAATCTATCAGATTTGTCTGGCATGACCTTCCCGCTGTGAATCCATGCTGCCTTGGGTCCTGTGCCCTCTTGCCTCTAGATACTCGACAATTCTTTCCTTCAGAAGTGATTCCATCATTTTCCTATCACTGAGGTTAAATTAACAGGTCTGTAGTTTCTCTTCTGCCCTGCTCCCACTTTTGTGAATGGGAATCACATCTGCCCTCCTCCAGTCCTCAGGTACCACCCCATCCTCCCATGATTTGTTAAAGAGGGTAGTCAGTGGTGTCACTAGTTCTACCCTTAGTTCTTTTTAGAATTCGGGATGAATCCCATCAGGCCCCATTGCTTTGTCCAGCTTCAGTTTTAAGAGTTCTTTCAGAACTCTTTCTTCTGTAAATGGGCTGGTATTAACTTCTGTATCCAGAGTGTTTCTATTGTTTGTTTAGGTACCTCCTTCTTCATTTGTAAATACTGAGCAAAATATTTGTTTAGTATCTCTGCCTTTCACAGTCACCTCTTCCCACCCTCCCCTTTATTAAGCCTCACTATCCCTCCTTGGTCTTCCTTCACCCTGATGTACCTAAAAAAGATTTTATCCCCCTTCTTAACTGACTTGGCTATCTTTTCTTCAGTTTGGGCCTTTGCTGTTCTGACTGCCTTCCCAGCTTCCTTTTGTTTTAACTGATACCATTCTCTGTCCTGCTCCTTCTGTGATTCCTTGTATTTTCTGAATGCTTTCTTTTTCTCTTGAACCTTCACTGCTACCTTCTTTGAGAACCATAGTGGTTTCTTACATAATTTTGTTTTGTTTATTTGCTTCACACAAAGGCTTGTTACCTCTGTGATGGCAGTTTTAATTGTTCCCCATTGTTCTTCCACCCCTCCTTCCTGCCCATTTGCTAGTGCATTCCTTAGGCACTCACCCATTTTGGCAAAGTCAGCCCTCCTGAAGTCCAGTACTTTTGCCTTTGTATGGCTTGACTCTATTGCTGTGTTTATTGTGAACCATACTGTTCAATGGTCGCTAGTTCCCAGATGACTACCCACTTCTACATCTGTGATCCTCTCTCCATCTCCGTTTGAGAGGACCAGGTCTAAGATTGCTCCCTCTTGAATGGGTTAAAATACTAGTTGTCTAAGGCATGCCCCCTGTAGGGCATCTAGAATAACCCCATTCTTAGAAGTGGCTGCTGCAACTGCACTCCAGCTAACATCTGGCATATTCAGATCACTCATCAGCAATATCTCCCCTTTTTCTGCCATTCTAAGTATACTTTCTATCGTTTCCTTGTCCATTTCCTCCCCCTGAGAGGGTGGGTCTGTATATAACTCCTGTGCGGATTGTGGTGCCATTGCCTGCCTCCAAATTGACCCACAGTGCTTCTTCTCCTCCCTGTTTACCCTTTTGTTCTGTTGCTTTGATTCCTTCTCTTATGTAGAGAGCTATTTCTCCTCCTCCTATTTTACCCTCCCAGTCCCTCCGGTAAATAGTGTATCCTGGTATGTTTATGTCCCAGTCATGGCTCTGTGTGTACCATCTTTCTGTGACTGCCACAATATCCAGATGTACCTCCTCCATCAAGGCCACTAATTCCGGAAGCTTGTTACCCAGACTATGGGCATTGGTACTCATTGCTCTCCATTTTTTGATGGCTTTACCTTCTGTAGCAGCATCCCCCACTGACCTTTCTACTTGGTCTTTTTCTCATTTAGTACCCTGTTTGTTGGGGGAGGCTGGGATTTTCCTGCTGCTTATCAGTGCCTCCCCCTTGACTAGTTTAAAAGCTTGCCAATGAAGCATTTAAACCGATTGCCCAAAAGACTTGTTCCCTTCCTGGACAGATGCAGACCATCCTGCCAGTATAGGCTGGTGTCCCTCCAGGTGGAACCCCAGTCCCCAATGAACCCAAACCCCTGTGTTCCACACCATTTTTTCAACTATTCATTAAACTGCATGGTGCGAAGTACCCTCACCTCACCCATGCCACTGACAGGCAGCACCTCTGAGAAGGATTCTGTGTGTGCTACTTGTCTTAAGCCCCTCTCCAACTCTACAAAGTCCTTCTGCACTGCTCTAATCTCATGATGAGCCAAGTCATTTGTCCCTAGGTGGATAATGACTTCCAGCTCAGACTCCCGTGCAACTGTTCTTGTGATCCTAAGGATGCGCTTCCTGTCCCTCCAAGCCATGGCACCAGGCAGGCACCTTACTTCAGTTTTCCCTGCTCCTCCCAGTTCTATCCCCCTTGAGTCACAAAGGGTTACCTTAAAAATAAAGAAGTGGACCTGGAAGCAATCTTGAACCCACCAGATAGGTTTGAAATGGTATTCATAAGTGAGACATGGTAGATGGGAGATGGTGACTGGGGAAGAGAAATCCCAGGATACTCATTATACCATTTAGACAGGAAAGAGAGGAGGAGGAGAGGAGGAGGAGTTGCAACATATATATAAAAAAATTTAAATCTACTAATATTTCCAATCAAATTAAACTGGAAGACAGTAATGTACAATCCATATGGATTAGAGTTGAGACAGAGTACAGAACCAACATTCTAGTTGGGAGTGTGCTACATATCCCCTGAAACTGGAAATGAAGTTACAGCAAACATAAATAAGGAGCTGGAAAGAGCCTGCAAAAGAGGGAGAGAGATTCTTGTGGGAGACCTAAATTTCCCAGACATTGACTGGAATAATCTAGTAGCTACAAAGACAAATAGTACTTACTTCCTTTGTAAAAACAGTAGGGCAACTTGGACTCACGCAAAATGTCACATCACCAACAAGGGGAGATAATATACTAAATGTAGTCCTAACCTCAAATGAGATGAATTTTACAAATTGTAAAATGACAGAAACTGTTGGTAATATTGATCATAATAGTATGCAATTCACACTAAAAAACACATCCCAATAACTAAAGGATGTTGTGAAGTTTACAATTTCAATACAGCAAATACTGCTGTTATTGAGGAGGACCAAAATAAAATTAACTGGGAAAAAATTCTGAAACACAAATCTACCACTGACATGTTGGATACAGTTAAGACACAAATATTTACATTATGTGATAAACATATAAGGAAGACAAAAAAATGCAACAGTAGAGGCATCAAACCAAAATGACTTACCAAATCCTTAAAAAATGTATATGAAAGAAAAAGAGAATCTATTTTAAATTCCAAAAAACAAGATCCAAAACCATATGAAAACAATATAAATCTCTTCAAAAACAGTTCAAGAATAAGATTAAAAGAAATAAGCTGAAGATGGAATGAAGGACAGCCAGCATGGCTAAACAAAAATAATATGCAGCAATTTTACAGATATGTAAACTCATTACATAAGTCAGTCTCAGGGCTGTACTACATAATGGTACACAATCAACTAATAGCAAAGCCAGAAGCCATGGGAAACAAATTCAATACCTACTTTGGTTCTGTTTTCTCTGAAAGTACATGTTACAAGGAGGATGATACCAAAAAATATGAAACTAACATAGTCATTACGTATGAAAATATTATTGATTAAATAAAGAAGCTAAAAAATACTTATTCAATGGGACCTGATAATATTTCTCCCAAAATTCTAAAGCTGCTTATGCCTAATATTGCAATCACACCGAAAACACTTTTTCAAAAATCCTTATCAGATAAAGAAGTCTCATCTGATTGGTTATCAGCAAATATGGTACCAATACACAAAAGACGGAGTAAAGCTGATCACACAAATTACAGGCCCATTAGTCTGACCTCGGTGTTAGGAAAGATAATGGAGTCAATACTTAAAGACATTATAAACGGCCATATGAATGACGAGGACTGGAGGGATGTAGAGCAGCATGGATTTGTGGCAGGTAGATCATGTGCAACCAATTTAATGTGTTTTTATGAAAACATGTCAGCATCCCTGGATGAGGGGGAACCAGTAGACTACATATACTTGGATTTTGAGAAAGAGTTTGATAAAGTCCCACACAGGGACATTTTAGAGAGCTTAAGGGATATACAAATAGATCATAGAGTAGCGGGATATATAGCAGGATGGCTGATCAGGAGAACTCAGAGGGTCTGTATTAATGGTTATTACTCAATCCCAGTGTCAGGTACATGTAAGATGCCACAGGGGTCTGTCCTGGGGCCTGTGTTATTTCAAATTTTTATGTCTAGTATGGGACTACTCACTACAAACTGGTTAAGTAAATATGCAGATAATATTAAATTAGCAGGCATAGCTAGAAATAGTGACAACATAGCAACGATTCAAAATTATCTAGATAATGTCCAGAATGGGCTACACTCAGAGGAATGAGTTTCAGCACAGACAAGTGTTGCATATTACATTTAGGGAGGCAGAATTTAAAGGGGACATATTATCTCAATGGTCAGCCTCTAAGAGAATTCAACGAAGAAAGGGATTTTAGTATAACAACAAATAGGGCTGTAATTTTTTCACAGTAAAAATCGGCCGATTTCATGTCACTTCATGGACATAAAATAGATATTTATTAAAACTCAAAACCCAAAATAAACGTAATGAGAAGTGCTCCCACCAACTTTTAAATCTACAGAGGCTGGCTGAATATTTAACTCTGGGACTGTCACAACCTCCCCATTCATTTGCTGCAGGAGCCAAAAAAAGGAACCAGGGGTCTGAGGGCAGCAACGGTTTGAATTCAACTGCCTTCCCCCTGCACCAAGAACTGCAATATTTGTGTAATTTTGTTTGAGCACAAATCAAACTTTCAGTTGCAGTTTGCAACTCCGAGACCTGCTCCTGATTTTTAAACAAGGATTGCTGCAGCAAGTCGAAAAAGGAGCTGCAAGTCACAATTCACAACTCAGAAGACCTGCTGCATATTTTTAAACATGGACTGATGTTTCCAGAAATAGACTTGCCAGTCAACATTGTTTGCTGTTCCTCCCACCCCACCCACCCAATTAAGATTACAAGGCTACATAAGGAAATTATAAATAAATAAATAAATAAATTAAATAATTAAAATTACAATGAATGATGTGGTATTATTTGGAATTCAGAGATTTTCACAGGGGACTACTGATTTCATGGTAATCATGAAATCTGTGACCCCTGGGAAAAAATTACAGCCCTAACAGTAAATAATGACCTCAGTTATGATACACACTGTGACAAGCAGATAGCCAAGGCAAAAAACATACTAGAAGCCATAAAGTGATACTTCAAAAGTAGGGATGACCAAGTCATAATGCCACTGTATAGATCATATGTTAGACGATTACTGGACTATGGTAGCCCAGTGTGAGGCCCACTAAAAAGAGGCTGCATAAATCAGAGAGAAAGAACCCAAAGACATACAACTAAACTAATACGTAAACTAAAACAAGAATCATACAAAATCATCTGCAAGCATTAAAACTAATGTCTCTTGAAACAAGAATAAGTGGTGACCTACTGCTATGTTACAATATAATGCAGGATGTGTACTTACTAAATGAGTTAAGTATGGAATTTTAAAACAAAACAGTAGAATCAGCACTAGACATCAATAATAAGTGGGGCGAGATGGGCGCTAAGTGGGATGGCATCATAGTGTGACAGCTCTCTGTATATTACATTCATTTATTCAGATTTTATTTTCCGCTTTTAAAAAATCTGCCACGAGTTAGTAATTTACCAAAAACTTTACTCAGTCATTCTTCTGATACCAAAAGTGCGACGATCGAAGGAGGATAAAGCCTTTAATTGACTCTAATAATTTCTTCAAGCAATTCTAACTATAACGGCCATTTCTTGATGGTGCCCCAAAGTGACAAAGCTGCTGCAAGTTCAAACTGCTCAGTAAATACTGACCCCGATACCAACACTCACAGGAAGGATGATATTACTGAAATTAAACAAATTTTGGCTAGAATACAACTAGATATCATGGACATGAAACAAGCCATACAATACATTAGCTCTGAATCTACTGAAGTAAAGAAGAAAGTGGACCACTTGGAAAGCAGGTTGGAGAAAGTAGAGGATGCAATGTTTTTCACGGGAGGCACTACTGAAACACATAACAAACAAACTGCCTTCCTTGTTGGAAAGATAGAGGATTTGGAGAACTGGGGGAGAGGAGGAATAACCTAAGGATAATCAGGCTCCCTGAGGGTGTGGAAGGGAATGAGATGATTCAGTTTATGCAGCAGTTCCTGCCCCAGCTTTTTAAAAAACAGTGGAAATGGCCATTAGATGTTGAGAGGGCTCATAGATCCTTAGCCCCATGCCCCCTCCTGGGAGCAGACCCCGTCCCATTACAGTTTATTTTCTTCGATAGACTACTAAAGAAGAAATTCTTCATCTTTCAAGGGAGAGAGGAGAGCTACTGTGGAGGGGGAACAAAATTTCTACTTACCAAGACTTCGCCTCAGAGACTGTATCAAAATGTAAAGAATTTGTGGAGGTCAAGAAGGCTTTACAGAGTGAGGTGTAGAGCTATTATATGAAATTTCCTGCCTCTCTAATAGTATTGTATAAGGGGGGTCCTAATACCTTGTGTAATTCCCCAAATGAAGCTTGGCAAAACCTATCCACCAGGAATAAAGAACTGTCAGTTGACCACCAATGTTCTGAGATCCTTTCAAATACTGTGGTCCGTCAGCCTCCTGCACCATCAACGGCTCTAGTAAAGCCCTTGAGACCACAAAAATCAGGTATGACTTCTGCACCTGTACAGATCACAACCCTGCCAAATAATCTTAGGCAATTTAGCTTCAAACACATTCCCGGCTGTAACACCAGAAATCTGCCTCCTAATACCAAGAGCAATCACTGTGATACACCGGCTAATCCATCTAACGATTGGGGTTCTGACTTGGCCAGGAAGACAAAACTTATACACAGAAGCTACTTGCCTAGGAGAGTATAGAATCCTAGGAAGTGCTCCTGTAGTCATAGCAGGGAAGGCAGACCGACCTTCAGCATCGGATCCTTCTTTGAGGATGATGGTGAAGAGACTACTGATTTCCACACAGAGATGTTGCTCTAGATTGTATGCTGCTTATGCTAGTGTTTTCTTTTACTGTACTGGGCTGTACTCGAGGTCATTTGTGAGGTTATGTCTAATTTCTGCCTACAGTTCTGTGTTGCTTCTGATGCCTGTGTAGCTGGGACTGTCCTTTTAACTTTATTAATGCACTTTGCAGTGTTTTGATATTTGTTTAGTCATATCTCATTTATTTACTTTTTTACAAGTTTTTCCGAAGTGTGCTGTCACTGCAGTAAATGTTGGTACCACCTCAGTTCCACTGCATGGGGTCGCTGTAGTATGCAGGATCCTGAAATCTGATTACTGGCCAGTGCTTTTAAATGTTATGCTATTATCTCTGATTCTTTCTGGTCCTCCAGCTGCTAGGATGTTAGTCACATTATGTGATGGGCATTGGTTTAATCACTTACCCCCATAGAAAAAATGTCTCCACTATTCAATTTTGGTCAAGAACATGCTGAGCTTCCATAGCCCTAGTTTTTAAGTTTACCTACACATAGTGATGGCTTCAGTACTGCAGATGGATTTGTTCAGTTGCTACTTTGGTAAGATTGAATCTTGATCTCTAGCACTCCCCTTAACACTCTGCCTTTGAGCCTAGAATACCTCCCCTTAATTTTCTATTTTAGAACTAGAATTTTGCTCTTTACCCCCCCTTTTTTTTCTCAACATCTTAGTTGGTCATCCTATAGGAGGGGCTGTACTTAGCCCCTATTTGGGGCATTTGACTGAATTATTGGGCAGTCATGCAATTCCAGTGCCTCCTTTTCTTTAATGAGAATGGGTCTGGCTGTTACATACTGGTCAGTTGGTAGTTTATACCTTTTCGCAAAGCATTGAGTGTCGCATGGTTCCTGCAGTGGTCACAAAGTATGCTGAAATGGTCTGGTCTAGCAGGTAGATGCTTTTTGGAGCCTGGTCTGAGCTGAGTTATGGGATTACTCTGGTGCATGTTTATCAACTTTTCTTCGATTCAATAGTGTTGAACCTGTGATTTGAGCAGGCGTTCTAGACAACCCTCCCTCTAAGGTGTTTAACCCAATTGTTACTAACACCCTTTTCACACCACTTCCTTATACTCATCTATTTTAGATGGCCTCCCAGATCTGTTCTAAAGTTAAGTGACTTCTCAAATCCTGATTCAGTGCAGAATTACTATATTGCGGTGATAGACTATGTCATAGCTCTTGTTGCTGTATCTACTGTACTGCGTGCTCTGCTGGTGCATTGGTAATTTCTGGTGCATCAGTAACTCAGTCATCACACTAGTTTTGATTGGCTGTCTATTTTCCTTTCCTAGCCTTGAATTTAGGGTAAGTTTTAGTCATTGTTAAGGCTAGTTTGTCAATTTCAAACATTCTTGTTATTCTAGTTCATTAACTGTGTTTTTTTCTTCGAAGCTTTGAACTTCATTTTATTGTGTACAATGTGAGACCATTTCTTACTTGTACTGGGTTCCACCCCTTCCCCGCACCATGTCTTCTACTACTTTATGTTTTGCCTCCTGGAATGTCAATGTTTTAGGTACCCAAATTAAGAGGAAAAAAATGCTAAATTATCTGCAAAAAGTGGGCATGGATATAGCCCTCCTCCAGGAGACACACCTTTTACCTGAGGAAGCATCTAAACTAGCCACGGATTGGGTAGGTCAAACTGAGTATGCCTGCTTTTCCTCCAAAAAAGAGGAACATCAATCCTAATTCAGAAGGGATTTTCCTTTTTCAAGAGTAGTCATGTGGCTGACCCTGAGGGACACTTCCACTTTCTAGAAGGTACTCTTAATGGAAAACAAGTGGTCATTTGTAATGTATATGCCCCCAATAAAGACCAGAGTCACTTCTTTGATTAAATTTCTATTCGGCTAAGTACCTACTCTAACTCTGAGATTATATGTGGAGGCAATTTCAATGAGGTTCTTGACCCCTTTTTAGACAGATCTAATGTGCGATGCCAGCATCCAGCAGCTAGTCCCAGGAGAGCTTTTGTTAACTTGAAGGGGGATTTAGGACTGGTGGATACGTGGAGGGATGGGAAGGACTACTCCTTCTATTCCAACAGGCTTCTCTCCTGTAGCAGACTGGACTACATTCTGATTTCTAAGGGACTTAGTTCTGCCGTATCCTCAACTGATATCAAAAGCAGTGTGATCTTGGATCATGGTTTGGTATCAGCTCACCTTAGCATTGAAAGAGACTACAGTACAGATATATGTTGGAAGTTTAACACTTCTGTCCTTCAAGATAAGTCCTTTAAATATTTCTTGGAGAGAGCTGTGTCAGACTACTTCATTATGAATGATGATGGCCAAACATCTTATGCAGCCTTACGGGATGCCTTTAAGGCTTATCTCAGCGAGATAATAATCTCCTTTGCTACTAATAAAAAAAAAAACTGTGATAAAGGACCTTGCAGTTAAGGGGAAAAAAGTTAAGCAGTTAGAAAGTGAATTTAAGCACGGTGCAAATAGGTCACATGTCAGGCTTCAGGAGATTACAACACTGAAATGCAAGATCAACAGGATCTTTTCTGCCCAGGGCAGAATTTGCTTTGGCTGTTACAAAGCAGAAATTTTGGGAGACAGGTGAAAAGGCCCGAAAATTACTAGCATATAGACTTAAAAAAAGATCAACACGAAATTTGATTGCAGGGATAAGGGATAAGCGAGGGGACATTAAGGTGGCACATAATGACATTAATGAAGCTTTTAAACAGTTCCACGAGGAGTTGTGTTCTAGTTCAGATACAGCAGAAGCTACTGTATTACCAGAATTTCTACCTTCCCCAGATTTACCACTCCTTAGTGTTGAAGTCTTCCTTGATAAACTCCATCACAATGGAAGAGATAGCCATGATTATTAGAGACTGTCCCAATAACAAAGCCCCAGGCCTGGATGGTATCCCTGGGGAATTATATAAGGCAGTGGGTCCTCTGGTACCAAAATATCTACGTAAGGTGTTTGCAGAAGCTTTTCAAGAAACTAAGTTACTAGATTCATTTAATAAGGCCTACTGAAGGACAAGGATCCTTTACAGTGTGAGAGCTATAGGCTAATTTCTCAGCTGAATGGGGACTACAAGATCCTAGCAAAGGCATTATGTCTTAGAATTTGTAACCTTGTAGCCAAAATGGTGGGTGGGGAGCAGGGGGGTTTTGTCCCTGGTAGGTCTGGTATGAAGAATATTAGGTGCCTGCTAAATGTGAGTCACTCAGCACAGTCAGCAAAGAAGTCTTTATCTGTTCTATCTATTCACTATTTTAAGGCCTTCGATACTTTAGAGTGGAACTATCTCTTTAAAGTTCTTGAGACATATAATGTAGGTGAAGTATTTACTAGATGTATAAGAACTCTGTATAATGGCCCTTGTGCTAAAGTAATGACTAATGGGAAAATTTCTTCCCCAATCAGATTGAACAGGACAAGGCAAGGGTGTCTGCTCTCCCCTTATTTGTTTATTCTGGCTTTAGAGCCACTCATTAGGTTTATTCAATCAAGTTGGGGGGAGGGCTAAGCAGGGAGAAGAGGTACTGGAAGTGGAAATCACAGCAGAGAGAGTGAGGGAAGCCCTCAGCTCCCTTAAGACCGAGAAAGGACAGGGGCCCGATAAATTACATCCCAGAGTGCTGAAGGAACTTGAGGATGTCCTGGTGAAACCCCTGGTGGAGCTTTTCACCATCTCTCTGAGGACAGGGTGGGTGCCCCAGGACTGGAAGGTGGCGCATATAGTGCCTATCCACAAGGGGGGATCAAGGGAGGTGGCAGGGAACTACAGGCCTGTCAGCCTGACATCGGTGGTGGGCAGGTGATGGAGGGCATTGTCAAGGAGAGGCTGGGGGGACCTGGAAAAGTCAGGGTGCCTGGATGATAGACAGCATGGATTCATCTCGGGGAAATCATGTCAGACAAACCTTGTGGAGTTCTATGACTGGGTGACGAGTGCCTTGGACCTGGGTAGACCAGTGGACATCATCTTTCTAGACTTCAGCAAGGCATTTGACTCTGTTCCTCATGGGCTTGTTGGATAAGCTGGGAGAAATGGGAGTGGGGAACCAGATGATCAGATGGATAGGCAATTGGCTCCAGGACCGGACCCAGAGGGTCATAGTTGGCGGATAGTCTCATCCCCAAAGAGGGTCATTAGTGGGGTCCCACAGGGATCAGTCCTTGGGCCTCTCCTGTTCAACGCCTATGTCTCTGACATAAGGACAGGAATCAGGAGTGAGATGAGTCTCTTTGCAGATGACTCTAAACTGGGGGCGGTGGTGGATGGGGAGGAGGGTAGGGGGGCCCTACAGGGGGACCTAGAGGCTCTGGAAAGATGGTCTAGAAAGTGGAAGCTGAGGTTCAATGCAGGGAAATGCAGGGTACTCCACCTGGGGGCTAGAAACCGAGGCCAAGTGTACACCCTGGGGGGGAAATGCTACAAGTCTCGATGGCTGAGAGAGACCTGGGGGTGGTGGTGGATGTCAAGATGAACAACTCAGAGACTTGTAGGAGGGAAGCAGCCAAGGCCAACAGGATGCTGGGATGCATCGCTAGGGGGATCACATCCAGAAGGAGGGAAGTGATGCTTCCTCTGTATAGCTGCTTGGTGAGGCCACACCTTGAGTACTGCATGCAGTTTTGGAGGCCACACTTAAAGAGGGACATTAAACTCCTGGAGAGAGTCCAGAGGAGGGCAACCAAAATGATTTGGGGCTTGGAGGACAGGACCTATGAGGAGAGGCTCGAAGAGCTAAATATGTACACATTGGAAGAGAGAAGGGACCGGGGGGGGGGACATGATAGAGGTCTTCAAGTACATGAAGAGGGTAAATAGGGGAGGAACAGTCAGGGTGCTTCGAAGGAAGGAGGAGGGGGCCACTAGAGGGCATGGGTGAAAGCTGGAGGGGAGAAGATTCAGGGGAGAAAGGAGAAGGTGCTACTTCACTGAGAGGGTGGTGGCGCCATGGAATGCATTGCATAGGGGGCTGGCAGAGGCAGAGAAGGTGGAGGGGTTCAAGAGGGGCTGGGACAGGTACAGGGGAAGGGTTCTGGAAGCAAACTCCAATGCAGCAAGAATATCCAGAACTGGGAAGGGAGAAGCCAGAGAAGGCGAGGGGGGCAGCAAGGTCAGCACCCATGGTGGGGGATGACCAATCGAGCAGACTCAAAAGACCGTTAGGCCTATTCTGCTGGCATTTTAGTACTTTAGTATGTTAGTAAGTGCTGATATTAAGGGTTTTAAAACTGGATCTGTAACTAATAAAACTTTTGCTTTTACGGATGATCTGTTGTTCATTTTATCCCGCTTTGGCATTTCCCTAAGGGCGCTTAAAAAGGTGTTCAATTCTTTTGCTGATGTTTCAGACCTTACAGTAAATTGGGAAAAAAAAAAATATGTAATGCTGGTATTCGATGGGGGCGGGGGGGGAGTGATCCGGAGACCAACCTTCTGGAAAAGAGTTGCTGGCACAAGGATTCGATTTTGTATCTGGGGTAGAAAATTCCAAAACATATTCAAACCATGGTTAATATGAATGTAGACCCCCTCTTGAAAGAAAGAAAGAAATGCAGACCTGGTGAAATGGGCTAACCTATCTATGTCCCTATGGGGAAAAATTAATTCTGTTAAAATGATAGTGGCCCCTAAACTCTTTTACCTTTTTCAAAACAATTAAATTACCAGCATGGTTAGATTATTCTTGTGCGGCACCAAACCAACCAGGCAATCTCTACCCAAACTCAGAGCCCACTGGTCTCAATGAGGTTTTGGGCTCCTTTTGTGGGAGATGTATCAGCTAGCCTTCCTTTTTAAACAATGTTTATTACCTCTCTTCCTCATCCGGGACTTCTCCACTATTGTTGAAGTGGAGATGCAGCTCTGTTAGCCTGCTAAGCCTTCAGATCTGTTATTCAACATGGCTTGGCAGCCGGGACTAATCCTTGTATTCTTAGTTCTCTTAAATTGATTAAGTTACTACAAACCAAACTCCATTTGGATACTTTTCCATCAAGTCTGGAAGGTCTGTGGTCTAACCCTAGTATTCAATTGGGAGGTAAATCCCTGTCAAATATGAATTGGCTCAAACTTGGTATTTCCAATGTGGGAAACCTGATAGATCCAAGTTCTAAAATGTTAAAATCCTTTGGGGAGATCAGTCGGGAATTCAAACTTCCAAAGTTTCATTTTGTTTTCTATCTGCAAATCAGGAAAGCTCTAGAAGATTCAATTCTTGGCCCAGATTTTAAACTCCCCAATGGGGGTTGAAATGAAATCCCATCTGTAATGTGGTTAGTTTCAAAGGCGGTGTCTCCAAGCTGTATAAGTTAATATCTAACAACCCTGACCACTCTCTAGCATGTGAGGCCTTAAAATCCAAATGGGAATCTGACTTGGGTTTAAGTGTTTCTGCAGCAGATTGGTCCTCCACTTGGAGTGATGCTTATCATGCACGTAAGAAGGTGTGAGGCAGAACTCTGCAATTTAAGATTCTCCATCAGTATTACTATTCTCCTGCCAGGCTGGAAAAGATGGGATTCTGTCCTGGGGTATCTGTTGGGTATGTGGTGATCCTCATGCAGACCTACTACACATGTTATAGGGATGCCCTCAAGTATATAAACTGTGGGTGCAAATTCAAGGGATTTGTGAGTTCATTATAGGGAAAAAGATCTTGTTGTCCCCTTAGACTTTTGTTCTGGGTTTTTCCTCCCAAAGAAATTTGCTCTCTAAATGTCAGTTCTACTGGATTCTGTCAGCTTCCTTGGCTCTCAAAAGATTACTACTGGCAAATTGGAAAGAACAGTCAGTACCCTGTCTATCAGAATGGTTTAATAATATGTTGGCTTAGCACAGAATGAAAGGATTTGTTATTTACTGCTTAACCAGACACCTAGGTTTCTTGAAATATGGTCACCCTTCTTAGAGATAACTGCAGAAGTAATCCCCCATTGCTTCCTTTGGATCAGCAGGTGTATAGTATTACATGTCTATGGAAAGTTGTAATGTATCAGTCTTAATTCTTCTATCCCTAGAGATATATATATATATACAGTATATAGAAATTTTTTCTCCTCTTTCTATAACTTCACTAATATGTAATTTGTTCTCTGTTAATTCTTTAAGCCATTAGGTATATTTCTTTGTAACTACTGTTTTAGAGTAGTACACTTTTTTTTATGGATTTGTATAATTGTAATTGTCATGGTTGGAAACAATAAAAAATGTTAAATTATAAAAAAATGAATAATAAGCGGAATGAAATGTATCATGTTGGATTTGCTGTGAATTCTTTTGTTACCATGAATATGTAATAAATCTGATGTTATATATTTGCAATAAAACAATTCCCGTACAATTAGGACATATTAAATTTAGTGCAATTAAAAAAAAAGCTTTCTTCATCCAGAGGGTGTTGAACCCATGGAATAAACTACCATTACAAGTCATTTTAAGTAGCAATAAGTATTAATTTAAGAGTAGACTAGATTCATATATCGAAAAGGCAAACTTTACTAACTTATTGCGATAAAAAATAGGAACAAACATGGGCTCACTGCCTTTTCCACTCCATACTCATTAATATTAACATATGAAATGTGCCACAAAGGGGTGCATGTTAGAAATATGCCACAAAGGGTTGCATGTTAGAAATGAGCCACAAAGGGGTGCATGTTAGAAATGAGCCACAAAGTGGTTCATGCTAGACATGTGTACAACACATAGGGGTGCATGATAGAAATGTGCCATAAAGGGGTGTGCATTAGATATGTGACACAAAAGGGTGCATGTCGGAAATGTGCCACAAAGTGGTGCACATTAGAAGTGTGCCAGAAAGGGGTGCATGTTAGAAATGTGCCACAAAGAGGTGCATGTTAAGTATTTGCAACAAAGGGCTGCATGTCAGAAATGTGCCACAAAGTAGTACATGTTAGAAATGTGTCACAAAGTGCTGCATTTTAGAAATGTACTACAAAGGCATGCATGCTAAAGGTGAGCCTTAAAGAAGGTATAAATGTGCCACAAAGAGGTGCATGTTAGAAATATGCAACAAAGCAGTGCATGTTGGAAATGTGCCACAAAGGGGTGTTTGCATGTTTGAAATGTGGTACAAAGTGTAGTATGCTAGAAATGTGCCACAAAGTGGTGCACATTAGAATTGTGTCACAAGGGGTGTATGTTAGAAATGTGCCACAAAGTGATGCATGTTAGAAATGTACCACAAAGTGGTGTATGTTAGAAATGTGCCACAAAGGGGAGCATGTTAGAAATGTGCCACAAAGTGGTGCACATTAGAAATGTGTCACAAAGTGGTGTGTGTTAAAAAGTGCCACAAAGTGGTGCTTGTCAATGCATTGCTCTACAAATATTGACATTTTATGGGGACCTGTTTACCACATGTCATTTCTGTTAGTAATTTAAACTGTGCTCTTGATTTGTAGATAAGCCATGGTGCTGAACTTCCACTACTGAGTGATAAGCATCAGTTTCCATCATTCCTTCGCACTGTGGGGAGTGCGTACTCTCAACCCTTTGGCCTCGCAGAGTTCATTACGTACTTTGGTTGGACCTGGATAGGGATTATCTATGCAGAGAATGAGTACAGTGTACAAGGAAGTCAGCAGTTGAAGAAAACATTAGCCAGGGCCAGTGTCTGTGTAGCATTTTATGAGATCCTTCCAACAGACCTCGAAAAAAAGAGAATTATTTCTCTTGTGGAGATGATTGTGTCTTCATCTGCAGTTGTGGTCATGATTTATGCCTATGCACCACAAATAGCTCTAATTATGGAGGAAATAACTGCAAAGAATATAACAGGAAAAGTCTGGATAGGAACTACAACTTGGATAACAGAGTCTATTTTTTCAGAGAAGGATCTCTGGAAAACATTAAATGGGACAATAGGGTTTGAAGTGTCCAGTGGAGATATTCCAGGGTTTAAAGACTTCCTTTACAGTATTCACCCTTCCAAATATCCACATGATATCTATATGAAGCCATTCTGGGAGGCTGTATTCCACTGCAAGTGGACAGATAATGAAACAATTAAAAATGCACAAAGAGAAGGAAAAACTGCTGAGTTACAGTTCTGTACTGGAGAAGAGAAACTGGACACACTTGAGCAGAGCATATATCCAGTTGAGAATTTCAGATATCCCTACAATATGGTAAATGCAGTGTACTCCCTGGCACATGCATTACATGACCTTCAGTCATGCAAGCCTGGAGAAGGACCATTCAGTAATGGAACATGTGCAGACAGGAATCATTTTCAGCCATGGCAGGTAAGTACCAATTATTTTCAAAGTTAATTAACAATATAATACAGGATCCAAAGGATTATGGTGGATAGGAACTCGGGGCACTCAGTACTGTCCCTCTAGGAAAGGTATTAGGGCTGTTGAACCTGTTCATCAATAATCTGAAAGCTGGGGTCTCATCCTGGGTTGTTAACATTTCCCGATGACAATAAGTTGGACAGGACAGTAGATTCCCTTGA
Source organism: Neoceratodus forsteri (assembly GCA_016271365.2). Classification (NCBI taxonomy): domain Eukaryota; kingdom Metazoa; phylum Chordata; order Ceratodontiformes; family Ceratodontidae; genus Neoceratodus; species Neoceratodus forsteri. The sequence goes on from CM057455.1 coordinate 173,585,690, forward strand.
GGATGGACCTGAGCAATTTGAGTGATCTGCTGGATTACTGGGAACAATTCTCAAATTAGTTGGAATTCTGTAAGCCCCATCTGGGCAAAACTACATGGCATGTAAGGCTTGAGGCATTCTCTAGCCAACAATTAAGATTCTTGATTCCATGCACCAGATGCTGTGAGTTAGACTAGCTTTTGCTGGTCTAACTTTGTGGCAATCATGGAACCATATTAGGAAAAGGAAAAGGGCAACTTGGTTAACCAGGAGAGACACACTAAGCTGAAGCTTGATTCCAGGTGCAAATATTTGGTGCAAGCCACCATTAGGGGGTAAAGTGAAACAGAGAAACATATCAATTGTCAGCAGGTAAGGACCACTTAGCCCATCCAGTCTGCCCATGAGCCCTACACTTTGAACCTATATGGTCAGTGGTCTTTCATCACTCCCTTCCACCTCCAGGTTCCCTTGTGCCTGTCCCAGGCATGTTTAAACCCCCCACTCTGCTTGCTCCCACCACCTTTTGTGGCAGACCATTCTATGTATCCACCACCCTTTCTGTGAAGAAAACATTCCCATATTTCCTCCTAAGCTACACCCTCCAATTTCATGTCATGCCCCCTCATTTTTGAACTATTTCTACATTGAAAGAGATCTCCCCCTGCTCCTTTTTCATGCCCTTGAGGTACTTGAATGTTTCTATCATGTCCCCCCACTCCCTTCTTTCCTCTAGTGAGTACATATGGAGGTCCTTTAGTCTCTCCTCATATGTTTTGTGGTGCATGCCCTGTACCATCATGGTCGCCTTTCACTGGACTGCCTCCACTCTCTCAATATCCTTGCATAGGTGTGGCCTCCAGAATTGCATGCAGTACTCTAGGTGAAGCCTTACCAATGTTTTATACAATGGCATCACCACCTCCCGCCTTCTGCTAGTGAGCCGTCTGTCTATTTATTTATTTATTGTTATCTCGGCTCAACAGTTTTTAAAACAAGTTCATTACAATAGGATCCACGTCCTGGCCAAATTTCCCTCATTCACGAAAAACATTACCAACAGCTTAATCTGGTTCAAGGTCAGTTGGCATTCATTTGTATCCCCCTCCCCAGGGTCATGCCTGAAAACAGGCAGGATTAGTCTAGTGCACTTACCCGGTCAAAAAAAACTAAACTAAAAATAAATAAAATAAAACAATAACAGTGACAACAGTTGGTTTTACAGGCAACCAGGTAATTCAAAGACTAGAAATACAGTGCTATACATTATAGAACTACAGAACAATAGGAAGAATAACAACAAGGCAGGCAATGTAGAATATATGCCAATATTTCAAGGGATGGACAGGGTAAAAAGTAAGGGGTTTGTGTGCAGGGTGAGAAATATGTCAGCGCAGGGCCTCTTCAATAGAAGGTCAGAGGAGTGAACAGGTATGTGTACAGGGTGAGAAACATGTCAGAGCAGGGCCTCTTCAAAAGAAGGTCAGGGGAGTGAACAGGTATGTGTATAGGGTGAGAAACATGTCAGAGCAGGGCATCTTCAATAGAAGGTCAGGGCAGTGAACAGGTATGTGTACAGGGTGAGAAACATGTCAGAGCAGGGCCGCTTCAATAGAAGGTCAGGGGAGAGAACAGGTATGTGTGCAGGGTGAGAAACATATCAGAGCAGGGCCCCTTCAATAGAAGGTCAGGGGAGTGAACAGGTATGTGTACAGGGTGAGAAATATGTCAGAGCAGGGTCACTTCAGGAGGAGGTCAGGGGAGTGAACAGGCATGTGTGCAGGGTGAGAAATATGTCAGAGAAGGATCTCTTAAATAGGTCAGGGGAGTGAACAGTTATGTGTGCAGGGTGAGAAACATGTCAGAGAAGGGTCTCTTCAGTAGGAGGTCAGGGCAGTGAACAGGTATGTGTGCAGGGTGAGAAACATGTCAGAGCAGGGTCTCTTAAATAGAAGGTCAGGGGAGTGAACAGGTATGTGTGCAGGGTAAGAAATATGTCAGAGCAGGGCCACTTCAATAGAAGGTAAGGGGAGTGAACAGGTATGTGTACAGAGGGAGAAACATGACAGAGCAGGGCCTCTTCAGTAGAAGGTCAGGGGAGAGAACAGGTATGTGTACAGGGTGAGAAACATGTCAGAGCAGGGCCTCTTCAATATAAGGTCAGGGCAGTGAACAGGTACGTGTGCAGGGTGAGACACATGTCAGAGCAGGGTCTCTGCAATAGAAGGTCAGGGGAGTGAATAGGAATGTGTGCAGGGTGAGAAACATGTCAGAGCAGGGTCTCTTCAATAGAAGGTCAGGGGAGTGAACAGGTATGTGTGCAGGGTGAGAAACATGTCAGAGCAGGGTCTCTTCAATAGAAGGTCAGGGGAGTGAACAGGTATGTGTGCAGGGTGAGAAATATGTCAGAGCAGGGTCTCTTCAATAGAAGGCCAGGGGATTGAATAGGTATGTGTACTTGGTGAGAAACATGTCAGAGCAGGGCCTCTTCAGTAGAAGATCAGGGGAGTGAACAGGTATGTGTACTGGGTGAGAAACATGTCAGAGCAGGGCCTCTTCAGTAGAAGGTCAGGGAGTGAACAGGTATGTGTGCAGGTGAGAAACATGTCAGAGCAGGGCCTCTTCAGTAGAAGATCAGGGGAGTGAACAGGTATGTGTACTGGGTGAGAAACATGTCAGAGCAGTGCCTCTTCAGTAGGAGGTCAGGGGAGTGAACAGGTATGTGTGCAGGGTGAGAAATATGTCAGAGCAGGGCCTCTTCAATAGAAGGTCAGGGCAGGGAACAGGTATGTGTGCAGGGTGAGAAATATGTCAGAGCAGGGTCTCTTCAATAGAAGGCCAGGGGATTGAACAGGTATGTGTACTGGGTGAGAAACATGTCAGAGCAGGGCCTCTTCAGTAGAAGATCAGGGGAGTGAACAGGTATGTGTGCTGGGTGAGAAACATGTCAGAGCAGGGCCTCTTCAGAAGAAGGTCAGGGGAGTGAACAGGTATGAGTGCAGGCGAGAAACATGTCAGAGCAGGGTCTCTTCAATAGAAGGTCAGGGGAGTGAACAGGTATGTGTGCAGGGTGAGAAACATGTCAGAGCAGGGACTCTTCAGTAGGAGGTCAGGGAGTGAACAGGTATGTGTGCAGGGTGAGAAACATGACAGAGCAGGGTCTCTGCAGTAGAAGGTCAGGGCAGTGAACAGGTATGTGTGCAGGGTGAGAAGCATGTCAGAGCACGGTCTCTTCAATAGATGTCAGGGCAGTGAACAGGTATGTGTACAGGGTGAGAAATATGTCAGAGCAGGGTCTCTTCAGTAGAAGGTCAGGAGAGTGAACTGGTATGTGTGCAGGGTGAGAAATATGTCAGAGGAGGGTATCTTCAGTAGAAGATCAGTTGAGTGAACAGGTATGTGTGAAGGGTGAGAAATATGTCAGCGCAGGGCCTCTTCAGTAGAAGATCATGGAAGTGAACAGGTATGTGTGCAGGGTGAGAAACATGTCAGAGCAAGGTCTCTTCAATAGAATTTCAGGGGAGTGAACAGGTATGTGTGCAGGGTGAGAAACATGTCAGAGCAGGGCCTCTTCAATAGAAGGTCAGGGGAGTGAACAGGTATGTGTGCAGGGTGAGAAACATTTCAGAGCAGGGCCTCTTCAACAGAAGAACTTGGGAGTAAACAGGTATGTGTGCAGGGTGAGAAACATGTCAGAGCAGAGTCTCTTCAATAGAAGGCCAGGGCAGTGAACAGGTATGTGTGCAGGGTGAGAAACATGTCAGAGCAGAGTCTCTTCAATAGAAGGTCAGGGGAGTGAACAGGTATGTGTACTGGGTGAGAAACATGTCAGAGCAGGGCCTCTTCAGAAGAAGGTCAGGGGAGTGAACAAGTATGTGTACTGGGTGAGAAACCTGTCAGAGCAGGGCCTCTTCAGTAGAAGGTCAGGGGAGTGAACAGGTATGTGTGCAGGGAAAGAAACATATCAGAGCAGGGCCTCTTCAATAGAAGGTCAGGGCAGTGAACAGGTATGTGTGCATGGTGACAAACATGCCAGAGCAGGGTCTCTGCAGTAGAAGGTCAGGGCAGTGAACAGGTATGTGTGCAGGGTGAGAAACATGTCAGAGCAGGGTCTCTTCAATAGAATTTCAAGGGAGTGAACAGCTATGGGTGTAGGGTGAGAAACATGTCAGAGCAGGGTCTCTTCAATAGAAGAACTGGGGAGTGAACAGGTATGTGTGAAGGGTAAGAAACATGTCAGAGCAGAGTCTCTTCAATAGAAAGCGAGGGGCAGTGAACAGGTATGTGTGCAGGGTGAGAAACATGTCAGAGCAGGGTCTCTTCAATAGAAGGTCAGGGGAGTGAACAGGTATGTGTACTGGGTGAGAAACATGTCAGAGCAGGGCCTCTTCAGTAGAAGGTCAGGGGAGTGAACAGGTATGTGTACAGGGTGAGAAACATGTCAGAGCAGGGCCTCTTCAGTAGAAGGTCAGGGGAGTGAACAGGTATGTGTGCAGGGTGAGAAACATGTCAGAGCAGGGCCTCTTTAATAGAAGGTCAGGGAGTGAACAGGTATGTGTACAGGGTGAGAATCATGTCAGAGCAGGGTCTCTTCAATAGGGAGGTCAGGGGTGAACAGGTATGTGTACAGAGGGAGAAACATGACAGAGCAGAGACTCTCTTCAGTAGAAGGTCAGGGAGAGAACAGGTATGTGGGGTGAGAAACATGTCAGAGCAAGGGCCTCTTCAATATAAGTCAGGGCCAGTGAACAGAGTACGTGTGCAGGTGAGAAACATGTCAGAGCAGGGTCTCTGCAATAGAAGGTCAGAGATTGAATAGGAATGTGTGCAGGGTGAGAAACATGTCAGAGCAGGATATCTTCAATAGAAGGTCAGGAGTGAACAGGTATGTGTGCAGGGTGAGAAACATGTCAGAGCAGGGTCACTTCAATAGAAGGTCAGAGGAGTGAACAGGAATGTGTGCAGGGTGAGAAATATGTCAGAGCAGGGTCTCTTCAATAGAAGGCCAGGGGATTGAATAGGTATGTGTACTTGGTGAGAAACATGTCAGAGCAGGGCCTCTTCAGTAGAAGATCAGGGGAGTGAACAGGTATGTGTACTGGGTGAGAAACATGTCAGAGCTGTGCCTCTTCAGTAGAAGGTCAGGGGAGTGAACAGGTATGTGTGCAGGGTGAGAAACATGTCAGAGCAGGGCCTCTTCAGTAGAAGATCAGGGGAGTGAACAGGTATGTGTACTGGGTGAGAAACATGTCAGAGCTGTGCCTCTTCAGTAGGAGGTCAGGGGAGTGAACAGGTATGTGTGCAGGGTGAGAAATATGTCAGAGCAGGGCCTCTTCAATAGAAGGTCAGGGCAGGGAACAGGTATGTGTGCAGGGTGAGAAATATGTCAGAGCAGGGTCTCTTCAATAGAAGGCCAGGGGATTGAACAGGTATGTGTACTGGGTGAGAAACATGTCAGGCAGAGACCTCTTCAGTAGAAGATCAGGGGAGTGAACAGGTATGTGTACTGGGTGAGAAACATGTCAGAGCAGGGCCTCTTCAGAAGAAGGTCAGGGGAGTGAACAGGTATGTGTGCAGGGTGAGAAACATGTCAGAGCAGGGTCTCTTCAATAGAAGGTCAGGGGAGTGAACAGGTATGTGTGCAGGGTGAGAAACATGTCAGAGCAGGGACTCTTCAGTAGGAGGTCAGGGGTGAACAGGTATGTGTGCAGGGTGAGAAACATGACAGAGCAGGGTCTCTGCAGTAGAAGGTCAGGGCAGTGAACAGGTATGTGTGCAGGGTGAGAAGCATGTCAGAGCACGGTCTCTTCAATAGATGTCAGGGCAGTGAACAGGTATGTGTACAGGGTGAGAAATATGTCAGAGCAGGGTCTCTTCAGTAGAAGGTCAGGGGAGTGAACTGGTATGTGTGCAGGGTGAGAAATATGTCAGAGCAGGGTATCTTCAGTAGAAGATCAGTTGAGTGAACAGGTATGTGTGAAGGGTGAGAAATATGTCAGCGCAGGGCCTCTTCAGTAGAAGATCATGGAGAGTGAACAGGTATGTGTGGAGGGTGAGAAACATGTCAGAGCAAGGTCTCTTCAATAGAATTTCAGGGGAGTGAACAGGTATGTGTGCAGGGTGAGAAACATGTCAGAGCAGGGCCTCTTCAATAGAAGGTCAGGGGAGAGAACAGGAATGTGTGCAGGGTGAAAAACATTTCAGAGCAGGGCCTCTTCAACAGAAGAACTTGGGAGTAAACAGGTATGTGTGCAGGGTGAGAAACATGTCAGAGCAGAGTCTCTTCAATAGAAGGCCAGGGCAGTAAACAGGTATGAATGCAGGGTGAGAAACATGTCAGAGCAAAGTCTCTTCAATAGAAGGTCAGGAGTGAACAGGTGTGTACTGGGTGAGAAACATGTCAGACAGGGCCTCTTCAGAAGAAGATCAGGGGAGTGAACAAGTTGTGTACTGGGTGAGAAACCTGTCAGAGCAGGGCCTCTTCAGTAGAAGGTCAGGGAGTGAACAGGTATGTTGCAGGGAAAGAAACATATCAGAGCAGGGCCTCTTCAATAGAAGGTCAGGGCAGTGAACAGGTATGTGTGCATGGTGAGAAACATGACAGAGCAGGGTCTCTGCAGTGGAAGGTCAGGGCAGTGAACAGGTATGTGTGCAGGGTGAGAAACATGTCAGAGCAGGGTCTCTTCAATAGAATTTCAAGGGAGTGAACAGCTATGGGTGTAGGGTGAGAAACATGTCAGAGCAGGGTCTCTTCAATAGAAGAACTGGGGAGTGAACAGGTATGTGTGCAGGGTAAGAAACATGTCAGAGCAGAGTCTCTTCAATAGAAAGCGAGGGCAGTGAACAGGTATGTGTGCAGGGTGAGAAACATGTCAGAGCAGACTCTCTTCAATAGAAGGTCAGGGGAGTGAGCAGGTATGTGTACTGGGTGAGAAACATGTCAGAGCAGGGCCTCTTCAGTAGAAGGTCAGGGGAGTGAACAGGTATGTGTACAGGGTGAGAAACATGTCAGAGCAGGGCCTCTTCAGTAGAAGGTCAGGGGAGTGAACAGGTATGTGTGCAGGGTGTGAAACATGTCAGAGCAGGGCCTCTTTAATAGAAGGTCAGGGAAGTGAACAGGTATGTGTACAGGGTGAGAAATATGTCAGAGCAGGGTCTCTTCAATAGGAGGTCAGGGGAGTGAACAGTTATGTGTACTGGGAGAAACATGTCAGAGCAGGGCCTCTTCAGTAGAAGGTCAGGGGAGTGAAAAGGCATGTGTACTGGGTGAGAAACATGTCAGAGCAGGGCCTCTTCTGTGGAAGATCAGGGGAGTGAACAGGTATGTGTGCATGGTGAGAAATATGTCAGAGCAGGGCCTCTTCATTAGAAGGTCAGGGCAGTGAACAGGTATGTGTGCATGGTGAGAAACATGACAGAGCCGGGTCTCTGCAGTAGTAGGTCAGGGCAGTGAACAGGTATGTGTGCAGGGTGAGAAACATGTCAGAGCATGGTCTCTTCAATAGGAGGTCAGGGGAGTGAACAGGTATGTGTACTGGGTGAGAAACATGTCAGAGCAGGGCCTCTTCAGTAGAAGGTCAAGGGAGTGAACAGGTATGTGTACTGGGTGAGAAACATGTTAGAGCAGGGCCTCTTCAGTAGAAGATCAGGGGAGTGAACAGGTATGTGTGCAGAGTGAGAAACTTGTCAGAGCAGGACCTCTTCAATAGAAGGTCAGGGCAGTGAACAGGTATGTGTGCAGGGTGAGAAACATGTCAGAGCAGAGTCTCTTCAATAGAAGGCCAGGGCAGTGAACAGGTATGTGTGCAGAGTGAGACACATGTCAGAGCAGACTCTCTTCAATAGAAGGTCAGGGGAGTGAGCAGGTATGTCAACTGGGTGAGAAACATGTCAGAGCAGGGCCTCTTCAGTAGAAGGTCAGGGGAGTGAACAGGGATGTGTTCTGGGTGAGAAACATGTCAGAGCAGGGTATCTTCAGTAGAAGGTCAGGGGAGTGAACTAGTATGTGTGCAGGGTGAGAAATATGTCAGAGCAGGGTATCTTCAGTAGAAGATCAGTTGAGTGAACAGGTATTTGTGCAGGGTGAGAAATATGTCAGCGTAGGGACTATTCATTAGAAGATCATGAAGTGAACAGTTGTGTGTGCAGGGTGAGAAACATGTCAGAGCAAGGTCTCTTCAATAGAATGGTAGGGGAGTGAATAGGTATGTGTGCAGGGTGAGAAATATGTCAGAGCAGGGCCTCTTCAATAGAAGGTCAGGGCAGGGAACAGGTATGTGTGCAGGGTGAGAAATATGTCAGAGCAGGGTCTCTTCAATAGAAGGCCAGGGGATTGAACAGGTATGTGTGCTGGGTGAGAAACATGTCAGAGCAGGGCCTCTTCAGTAGAAGATCAGGGGAGTGAACAGGTATGTGTGCATGGGTGAGAAACATGTCAGAGCAGGGCCTCTTCAGAAGAAGGTCAGGGGAGTGAACAGGTATGTGTGCAGTGTGAGAAACATGTCAGAGTAGGGTCTCTTCAATAGAAGGTCAGGGGAGTGAACAGGTATGTGTGCAGGGTGAGAAACATGTCAGAGCAGGAACTCTTCAGTAGGAGGTCAGGGGAGTGAACAGGTATGTGCAGGGGTGAGAAACATGACAGAGCAAGTCTCTGAAAGTAGAAGATCAGGGCAGTGAACAGGTATGTGTGCAGGGGTGAGAAGCATGTCAGGGCATGATCTCTTCAAAGATGTCAGGGACAGTGAACAGGTATGTGTACAAGGTGAGAAATATGTGGAGCAGGGTCTCTTCAGTAGAAGGTCAAGGGAGTGAACTGGTATGTGTGCAGGGTTGAGAAATATGTCAGAGGAGGTATCTTCAGTAGAAGATCAGTTGGTGAACAGGTATATGTGTGAAGGGTGAGAAATATGTCAGGCATGAGGCCTCTTCAGTAGAAGATCATGGAAGTGAACAGGTATGTGCAGGGTGAGAAACATGTCAGAGCAAGGTCTCAATACTAGAATTTCAGAGTTGAACGGGTATGTGTGCAGGGTGAGAAACATGTCAAAGCAGGGACCTCTTCAATAGAAAGGTCAGGGAGAGAACAGGAATGTGTGAGGGTGAAAAACATTTCAGAGCAGTGCCTCTTCAACAGAAGAACTTGGAGTAAACAGGTATGTGTGCAGGGTGAGAAACATGTCAGACAAGTCTCTTCAATAGAAGGCCAGGGCAGTAAACAGGTATGAATGCAGGATTGAGAAACATGTCAGAGCAGAGTCTCTTCAATAGAAGGTCAGGGGAGTGAACAGGTATGTGTACTGGGTGAGAAACATATGTCAAGCAGGGCCTCTTCAGAAGAAGATCAGGGGAGTGAACAAGTATGTGTACTGGGTGAGAAACCTGTCAGAGCAGGGCCTCTTCAGTAGAAGGTCAGGGGAGTGAACAGGTATGTGTGCAGGGAAAGAAACATATCAGAGCAGGGCCTCTTCAATAGAAGGTCAGGGCAGTGAACAGGTATGTGTGCATGGTGACAAACATGCCAGAGCAGGGTCTCTGCAGTAGAAGGTCAGGGCAGTGAACAGGTATGTGTGCAGGGTGAGAAACATGTCAGAGCATGGTCTCTACAATAGGAGTTCAGGGGAGTGAACAGGTATGTGTACTGGGTGAGAAACATGTCAGAGCAGGGCCTCTTCAGTAGAAGGTCAGGGGAGTGAACAGGTATGTGTACAGGGTGAGAATGTGTCAGAGCAGGGCCTCTTCAGTAGAAGGTCAGAGGAGTGAACAGGTATGTGTGCAGGGTGAGAAACATGTCAGAGCAGGGCCTCTTCAATAGAAGGTCAGGGTAGTGAACAGGTATGTGTGCAGGGTGAGAAACATGACAGAGCAGGGTCTCTGCAGTAGAAGGTCAGGGCAGTGAACAGGTATGTGTGCAGGGTGAGAAGCAAGTCAGAGCACGGTCTCTTCAATAGATGTCAGCGCAGTGAACAGGTATGTGTACAGGGTGAGAAATAAGTCAGAGCTGGGTCTCTTCAGTAGAAGGTCAGGAGAGTGAACTGGTATGTGTGCAGGGTGAGAAATATGTCAGAGCAGGGTCTCTTCAGTAGAAGATCAGGGGAGTGAACAGGTATGTGTGCAGGGTGAGAAATATGTCAGCGCAGGGCCTCTTCAGAAGAAGATCATGGGAGTGAACAGGTATGTGTGCAGGGTGAGAAACATGTCAGAGCAGGGTCTCTTCAATAGAATTTCAGGGAGTGAACAGCTATGGGTGTAGGGTGAGAAACATGTCAGAGCAGGGTCTCTTCAATAGAAGAACTGGGGAGTGAACAGGTATGTGTGCAGGGTGAGAAACATGTCAGAGCAGAGTCTCTTCAATAGAAAGCGAGGGCAGTGAACAGGTATGTGTGCAGGGTGAGAAACATGTCAGAGCAGACTCTCTTCAATAGAAGGTCAGGGGAGTGAGCAGGTATGTGTACTGGGTGAGAAACATGTCAGAGCAGGGCCTCTTCAGTAGAAGGTCAGGGGAGTGAACAGGTATGTGTACAGGGTGACAAACATGTCAGAGCAGGCCTCTTCAGTAGAAGGTCAGGGGTGAACAGGTATGTGCAGGGTGTGAAGCATGTCAGAGCAGGGCCTCTTTAATAGAAGGTCAGGAAGTGAACAGGTATGTGTGACAGGGTGAGAAACATGTCAGAGCAGGGTCTCTTCAATAGGAGGTCAGGGGAGTGAACAGTTATGTGTACTGGGAGAGAAACATGTCAGAGCAGGGCCTCTTCAGTAGAAGGTCAAGGGAGTGAAAAGGCATATGTACTGCGTGAGAAACATGTCAGAGCAGGGCCTCTTCTGTGGAAGATCAGGGGAGTGAACAGGTATGTGTGCATGGTGAGAAATATGTCAGAGCCGGGCCTCTTCATTAGAAGGTCAGGGCAGTGAACAGGTATGTGTGCATGGTGAGAAACATGAGAGAGCCGGGTCTCTGCAGTAGTAGGTCAGGGCAGTGAACAGGTATGTGTGCAGGGTGAGAAACATGTCAGAGCATGGTCTCTTCAATAGGAGGTCAGGGGAGTGAACAGGTATGTGTACTGGGTGAGAAACATGTCAGAGCAGGGCCTCTTCAGTAGAAGGTCAAGGGAGTGAACAGGTATGTGTACTGGGTGAGAAACATGTCAGAGCAGGGCCTCTTCAGTAGAAGATCAGGGGAGTGAACAGGTATGTGTGCAGAGTGAGAAACTTGTCAGAGCAGGACCTCTTCAATAGAAGGTCAGGGCAGTGAACAGGTATGTGTGCAGGGTGAGAAACATGTCAGAGCAGAGTCTCTTCAATAGAAGGCCAGGGCAGTGAACAGGTATGTGTGCAGAGTGAGACACATGTCAGAGCAGACTCTCTTCAATAGAAGGTCAGGGGAGTGAACAGGTATGTGTTCTGGGTGAGAAACATGTCAGAGCAGGGTATCTTCAGTAGAAGGTCAGGGGAGTGAACTGGTATGTGTGCAGGGTGAGAAATATGTCAGAGCAGGGTATCTTCAGTAGAAGATCAGTTGAGTGAACAGGTATTTGTGCAGGGTGAGAAATATGTCAGAGCAGGGCCTCTTCAACAGAAGAACTTGGGAGTGAACAGGTATGTGTGCAGGATGAGAAACATGTCAGAGCAGAGTCTCTTCAATAGAAGGCTAGGGCAGTGAACAGGTATGTGTGCAGGGTGAGAAACATGTCAGAGCAGAGTCTCTTCAGTAGAAGGTCAGAGGAGTGAACAGGTATGTGTACTGGGTGAGAAACATGTCAGAGCAGGGCCTCTTCAGTAGAAGGTCAGGGGAGTGAACAGGTATGTGTGCAGGGTGAAAAACATTTCAGAGCAGGGCCTCTTCAACAGAAGAACTTGGGAGTGAACAGGTATGTGTGCAGGGTGAGAAACATGTCAGAGCAGGGTCTCTTCAATAGAATTTCAGGGGAGTGAACAGGTATGGGTGTAGGGTGAGAAACATGTCAGAGCAGGGCCTCTTCAATAGAAGAACTAGGGAGTGAACAGGTATGTGTGCAGGGTGAGAAACATGTCAGAGCAGGGTCTCTTCAATAGAATTTCAGGGGAGTGAACAGGTATGGGTGTAGGGTGAGAGACAGGTCAGAGCAGGGCCTCTTGAATAGAAGAACTGGGGAATGAACAGGTATGTGTGCAGGGTGAGAAACATGTCAGAGCAGAATCTCTTCAATAGAAGGCGAGGGCAGTGAACAGGTATTGTGCAGGGTGAGAAACATGTCAGAGCAGACTCTCTTCAATAGAAGGTCAGGGGAGTGAGCAGGTATGTGTGCTGGGTGACAAACATGTCAGAGCAGGGCCTCTTCAGTAGAAGGTCAGGGGAGTGAACAGGTATGTGTGCAGGGTGTGAAACATGTCAGAGCAGGGCCTCTTCAATAGAAGGTCAGGGAAGTGAACAGGTATGTGTACAAGGTGAGAAATATGTCAGAGCAGGGTCTCTTCAATAGGAGGTCAGGGGAGTGAACAGTTATGTACTGGGAGAGAAACATGTCAGAGCAGGGCCTCTTCAGTAGAAGGTCAGGGGAGTGAAAAGGCTTGTGTACTGGGTGAGAAACATGTCAGAGCAGGGCCTCTTCTGTGGAAGATCGGGAGTGAACAGGTATGTGTGCATGGTGAGAAATATGTCAGAGTAGGGCCTCTTCAATAGAAGCTCAGGGCAGTGAACAGGTATGTGTGCATGGTGAGAAACATGACAGAGCCGGGTCTCTGCAGTAGTAGGTCAGGGCAGTGAACAGGTATGTGTGCAGGGTGAGAAACATGTCAGAAGAGGGCCTCTTCAGTAGAAGGTAAGGGGAGTGAACAGGTATGTGTACTGGGTGAGAAACATGTCAGAGCAGGGCCTCTTCAGTAGAAGGTCAGGGGAGTGAACAGGTATGTGTGCAGGTGTGAAACACATGTCAGAGCAAGGGCCTCTTCAATAGAGAAGGTCAATGAAGTGAACAATTATGTGTACGGGGTGAGAAATAATGTCAGGCAGAGATTCTCTTCAATGGGGAGGACAGGAGCGGTGAACAGGTATGTGTACTGGGTGAGAAACATGTCAGGCATGGCCTCTTCAGTAGAAGGTCAGGGGAGTGAACAGGTATGTGTGCAGGGTGAGAAACATGTCAGAGCAGGGCCTCTTCATTAGAAGGTCAGGGAAGTGAACAGGTATGTGTACAGGGTGAGAAATGTGTCAGAGCAGGGTCTCTACAATAGGAGGTCAGGGGAATGAACAGGTGTGTGTACTGGGTGAGAAACATGTCAGAGCAGGGCCTCTTCAGTAGAAGGTCAGGGGAGTGAACAGGTATGTGTGCAGGGTGAGAAACATGTCAGAGCAGGGTCTCTTCAATAGAAGGTCAGGGAAGTGAACAGGTATGTGTGCAGGGTGAGAATCATGTCAGAGCAGGGACTCTTCCGTAGGAGGTCAGGGGAGTGATCAGGTATGTGTGCAGGGTGAGAAATATGTCAGAGCAGGGCCTCTTCAATAGAAGGTCAGGGCAGGGAACAGGTATGTTTACAGGGTGAGAAATATGTCAGAGCAGGGTCTCTTCAATAGGAGGTAAGAGGAGTCAACAGGAATGTGTACTGGGTGAGAAACATGTCAGAGCAGGGCCTCTTCAGTAGAAGGTCAGGGGAGTGAACAGGTATGTGTACTGGGTGAGAAACATGTCAGAGCAGGGCCTCTTCAGTAGAAGATCAGGGGAGTGAACAGGTATGTGTGCAGGGTGAGAAATATGTCAGAGCAGGGCCTCTTCAATAGAAGGTCAGGGCAGTGAACAGGTATGTGTGCATGGTGAGAAACATGACAGAGCAGGGTCTCTGCAGTAGAAGGTCAGGGCAGTGAACAGGTATGTGTGCAGGGTGAGAAGCATGTCAGAGCACGGTCTCTTCAATAGATGTCAGCGCAGTGAACAGGTATGTGTACAGGGTGAGAAATATGTCAGAGCAGGGTCTCTTCAGTAGAAGGTCAGGGGAGTGAACAGGTATGTGTGCAGGGTGAGAAATATGTCAGAGCAGGGTATCTTCAGTAGAAGATCAGTTGAGTGAACAGGTATGTGTGCAGGGTGAGAAATATATCAGCGCAGGACCTCTTCAGTAGAAGATCATGGAAGTGAACAGGTATGTGTGCAGGGTGAGAAACATATCAGAGCAAGGTCTCTTCAATAGAATTTCAGGGGAGTGAACAGGTATGTGTGCAGGGTGAGAAACATGTCAGAGCAGGGCCTCTTGAATAGAAGGTCAGGGGAGTGAAAAGGTATGTGTGCAGGGTGAAAAACATTTCAGAGCAGGGACTCTTCAACAGAAGAACTTGGGAGTCAACAGGTATGTGTGCAGGGTGAGAAACATGTCAGAGCAGAGACTCTTCAATAGAAGGTCGGGGAGTGAACAGGTATGTGTACTGGGTGAGAAACATGTCAGAGCAGGGCCTCTTCAGTAGAAGGTCAGTGGAGTGAACAAGTATGTGTACTGGGTGACGATGTCACGACAGGGCCTCTTCAGTAGAAGGTCAGGGAGTGAACAGGTATGTGTGCAGGGTGAGAAACATGTCAGAGCAGGGCCTCTTCAATAGAAGGTCAGGGGAGTGAACAGGTATATGTGCAGGGTGAGAAACATGTCAGAGCAGGGCCTCTTCAGTAGGAGGTCAGGGGAGTGAACAGGTATGTGTGCAGGGTGAGAACTATGTCAGAGCAGGGCCTCTTCAAAAGAAGGTCAGGGAAGTGAACAGGTGAGTGTAGGGTGGGAGAAAATGTCCAGGTGGAGCTCTCTTCATTGGGAGGTCAGGGAGTGAACAGGTATGTGTACTGGGTTAGAAACATGTCAGAGCAGGGCCTCTTCAGTAGAAGGTCAGGAGAGTGAACAGGTAAGTGTACTGGGTGAGAAACATGTCAGATCAGGGCCTCTTCAGTAGAAGATCTGGGGAGTGAACAGGTATGTGTGCAGGGTGAGAAATATGTCAGAGCAGGGACTCTTCAATAGAAGGTCAGGGCAGTGAACAGGTATGTGCACATGGTGAGAAACATGACAGAGCTGGGTCTCTGCAGTAGAAGGTCACGGCAGAGAACAGGAATGTGTGCAGGGTGAGAAACATGTCAGAGCATGGTCTCTTCAATAGGAGGTCAGGGGAGTGAACAGGTATGTGTGCAGGGTGAGAAACATGTCAGAGCAGGGTCTCTGCAGTAGAAGGTCAGGGCAGTGAACAGGTATGTGTGCATGGTGAGAAGCATGTCAGAGCACGGTCTCTTCAATAGATGTCAGGGCAGTGAACAGGTATGTGTACAGGGTGCAAAATATGTCAGAGCAGGGCCTCTTCAGTAGAAGGTCAGGGGAGTGAACAGGTATGTGTGCAGGGTGAGAAACATGTCAGAGCAGGGTCTCTTCAATAGAAGGTCAGGGAAGTGAACAGGTATGTGTGCAGGGTGAGAAACATGTCAGAGCAGGGACTCTTCCGTAGGAGGTCAGGGGAGTGATCAGGTATGTGTGCAGGGTGAGAAATATGTCAGAGCAGGGCCTCTTCAATAGAAGGTCAGGGCAGGGAACAGGTATGTGTACAGGGTGAGAAATATGTCAGAGCAGGGTCTCTTCAATAGGAGGTGAGGAGTGAACAGGAATGTGTACTGGGTGAGAAACATGTAAGAGCAGGGCCTCTTCAGTAGAAGGTCAGGGAGTGAACAGGTATGTGTACTGGGTGAGAAACATATCAGAGCAGGCCTCTTCAGTGAAGACTGGGTGGAGTGAACAGGTATGGTGCAGGGTGAGAAATATGTCAGAGCAGGGCCTCTTCAATAGAAGGTCAGGGCAGTGAACAGGGTATGTGCATGGTGAGAAACATGACAGAGCAGGGTCTCTGCAGTAGAAGGTCAGGGAAGTGAACAGGTATGTGTGCAGGTTGAGAAGCATGTCAGAGCACGGTCTCTTCAATAGATGTCAGGGCAGTGAACAGGTATGTGTACAGGGTGAAGAAATATGTCAGAGCAAGGGTCTCAGTAGAAGGTCAGGGAGGAACAGGTAGTATTGCAGGGTGAGAAATATGTCAGGAGCAAGGTTCTTCAGTAGAAGATCAGTTGAGTGAACAATATGTGTGCGGGGTGAGAAATATATCAGCATGAGGACCTCTTCAGTGAAGATCATGGAAGTGAACAGGTATGTGTGCAGGGTGAGAAACATATCAGAACAAGGTCCTTCAATAGAATTTCAGGGGTGAACAGGTATGTGTGCAGGGTGAGAAACAGTCAGAGCAGGGCCTCTTGAATAGAAGGTCAGGAGTGAAAGGTATGTGTGTGTGCGGGAAAACATTTCGAGCAGGGACTCTTCAACAGAAGAACTTGGGAATCAACAGGTATGTGTGCAGGGTGAGAAACATGTCAGAGCAGAGACTCTTCAATAGAAGGTCGGGGAGTGAACAGGTATGTGTACTGGGTGAGAAACATGTCAGAGCAGGGCCTCTTCAGTAGAAGGTCAGTGGAGTGAACAAGTATGTGTACTGGGTGAGAAACGTGTCACAGCAGGGCCTCTTCAGTAGAAGGTCAGGGGAGTGAACAGGTATGTGTGCAGGGTGAGAAACATGTCAGAGCAGGGCCTCTTCAATAGAAGGTCAGGGGAGTGAACAGGTATGTGTGCAGGGTGAGAAACATGTCAGAGCAGGGCCTCTTCAGTAGGAGGTCAGGGGAGTGAACAGGTATGTGTGCAGGGTGAGAACTATGTCAGAGCAGGGCCTCTTCAAAAGAAGGTCAGGGAAGTGAACAGGTGAGTGTACAGGGTGAGAAAAATGTCAGAGTAGGCTCTCTTCAATAGGAGGTCAGGGGAGTGAACAGGTATGTGTACTGGGTTAGAAACATGTCAGAGCAGGGCCTCTTCAGTAGAAGGTCAGGGGAGTGAACAGGTAAGTGTACTCGGTGAGAAACATGTCAGAACAGGGCCTCTTCAGTAGAAGATCTGGGGAGTGAACAGGTATGTGTGCAGGGTGAGAAATATGTCAGAGCAGGGACTCTTCAATAGAAGGTCAGGGCAGTGAACAGGTATGTGTGCATGGTGAGAAACATGACAGAGCTGGGTCTCTGCAGTAGAAGGTCACGGCAGAGAACAGGAATGTGTGCAGGGTGAGAAACATGTCAGAGCATGGTCTCTTCAATAGGAGGTCAGGGGAGTGAACAGGTATGTGTGCAGGGTGAGAAACATGTCAGAGCAGGGTCTCTGCAGTAGAAGGTCAGGGCAGTGAACAGGTATGTGTGCATGGTGAGAAGCATGTCAGAGCACGGTCTCTTCAATAGATGTCAGGGCAGTGAACAGGTATGTGTACAGGGTGCAAAATATGTCAGAGCAGGGTCCCTTCAGTAGAAGGTCAGGTGAGTGAACTGGTATGTGTGCAGGGTGAGAAATATGTCAGTGCAGGGTCTCTTCAGAAGAAGATCAGGGGAGTGAACAGAAATGTGTGCAGGGAGAGAAATATTTCAGCGCAGGGCCTCTTCAGAAGAAGATCATGGGAGTGAACAGGTATGTGTGCAGAGTGAGAAACATGTCAGAAGCAGGTCTCTTCTATAGAATTTCAGGGGATTGAACAGGTATGGGTGTAGGGTGAGAAACATGTCAGAGCAGGGCCTCTTCAATAGAAGAATTGGGGAGTGAACAGGTATGTGTGCAGGTTGAGAAACATGTCAGAGCAGAGTCTCTTCAATAGAAGGCGAGGGCAGTGAACAGGTATGTGTGCAGGATGAGAAACATGTCAGAGCAGACTCTCTTCAATAGAAGGTCAGGGGAGTGAGCAGGTATGTGTACTGGGTGAGAAACATGTCAGAGCAGGGCCTCTTCAGTAGAAGGTCAGGGGAGTGAACAGGTATGTGTACTGGGTGACAAACATGTCAGAGCAGGGCCTCTTCAGTAGAAGGTCAGGGGAGTGAACAGGTATGTGTGCAGGGTGTGAAACATGTCAGAGCAGGGCCTCTTCAATAGAAGGTCAGGGAAGTGAACAGGTATGTGTGCAGGGTGAGAAATATGTCAGAGCAGGGTCTCTTCAATAGGAGGTCAGGGGAGTGAACAGTTATGTGTTCTGGGAGAGAAACATGTCAGAGCGGGGCCTCTTCAGTAGAAGGTCAGGCGAGTGAAAAGGCATGTGTCCTGGGTGAGAAACATGTCAGAGCAGGGCCTCTTCAATAGAAGGTCAGGGGAGTGAACAAGTATGTGTGCAGGGTGATAAGCTGTATGTCAGAGCAGGGCCTCTTCAGTAGGAGGTCAGGGTAGTGAACAGGTATGTGTGCAGGGTAGAAAATATGTCAAACAGGGCCTCTTCAATAGAAGGTCAAGTGAACAGGTGTGTGTACAGGGTGAGAAATATGTCAGAGCAAGGGTCTATTCAATGGGAGGTCAGGGGGTGAACAGGTATGTGTATGTGGGTGAGAAACAAGTCAGAGCAGGGCCTCTTCAGTAGAAGGTCAGGGGAGGGAACAGGTATGTGTACTGGGTGAGAAACGTGTCAGAGCAGGGCCTCTTCAGTAGAAGGTCAGAGGAGTGAACAGGTATGTGTGCAGGGTGAGAAACATGTCAGAGCAGGGCCTCTTCAAAAGAAGGTCAGGGAAGTGAACAGGTATGTGTGCAGGGTGAGAAACATGACATAGCAGGGTCTCTGCAGTAGAAGGTAAGGAGCAGTGAACAGGTATGTGTGCAGGGTGAGAAGCATGTCAGAGCCACGGGTCTCTTCAATAGAATGTCAGGGCAGTGAACAGTGTGTGTGCAGGGTGAGAAACATGTCTAGCCGGGGTCTCTTCAATAGAAGGTCAGGTGGTGAACTGGTATGTGTGCAGGGTGAGAAATATGTCAGAGCAGGGTCTCTTCAGTAAGATCAGGGAGTGAACTAGGTATGTGTGCAGGGTCAGAATATATGTCAGTTCAGGGCCTCTTCAGAAGAAGATCATGGGAGTGAACAGGTATGTGTGCAGGGTGAGAAACATGTCAGAGCAGGGTCTCTTCAATAGAATTTCAGGGGAGTGAACAGGTATGGGTGTAGGGTGAGAAACATGTCAGAGCAGGGCCTCTTCAATAGAAGAACTGGGGAGTGTAAAGGTATGTGTGCAGGGTGAGAAACATGTCAGAGAAGAGTCTCTTCGATAGAAGGCGAGGGCAGTGAACAGGTATGTGTGCAGGGTGAGAAACATGTCAGAGCAGACTATCTTCAATAGAAGGTCAGGGGAGTGAGCAGGTATGTGTACTGGGTGAGAAACATGTCAGAGCAGGGCCTCTTCAGTAGAAGGTCAGGGGAGTGAACAGGTATGTGTACTGGGTGACAAACATGTCAGAGCAGGGCCTCTTCAGTAGAAGGTCAGGGCAGTGAACAGGTATGTGTGCAGGGTGTGAAACATGTCAGAGCAGGGCCTCTTCAATAGAATGACAGGGAAGTGAACAGGTATGTGTACAGGGTGAGAAATATGTCAGAGCAGGGTCTCTTCAATAGGAGGTCAGGGGAGTGAACTGTTATGTTTTTTGGGAGACAAACATGTCAGAGCAGGGCCTCTTCAGTAGAAGGTCAGGGGAGTGAAAATGCATGTGTACTGGGTGAGAATCATGTCAGAGCAGGGCCTCTTCTGTGGAAGATCAGGGGAGTGAACAGGTATGTGTGCATGGTGAGAAACATGACAGAGCCGGGTCTCTGCAGTAGTAGGTCAGGGTAGTGAACAGGTATGTGTGCAGGGTGAGAAACATGTCAGAGCATGGTCTCTTCAATAGGAGGTCAGGGGAGTGAACAGGTATGTGTACTGGGTGAGAAACATGTCAGAGCAGGGCCTCTTCAGTAGAAGGTCAAGGAAGTGAACAGGTATGTGTACTGTGTGAGAAACATGTCAGAGCAGGGCCTCTTCAGTAGAAGATCAGGGCAGTGAACAGGTATGTGTGCAGGGTGAGAAACATGTCAGAGCAGACTCTCTTCAATAGAAGGTCAGGGGAGTGAGCAGGCATGTGTACTGGGTGAGAAACATGTGAGAGCAGGGTCTCTTCAGTAGAACGTCTGGGGAGTGAACAGGTATGTGTACTGGGTGAGAAACATGTCAGAGCAGGGTTTCTTCAGTAGAAGGTCAGGGGAGTGAACTGGTATGTGTGCAGGGTGAGAAATATGTCCGTGCAGGGTCTCTTCAGTAGAAGGTCAGGGGAGTGAACAGGTATGTGTGCAGGGTGAGAAATATGTCAGAGCTTGGCCTCTTCAACATAAGGTCAGGGGAGTGAACAGGTATGTTTGCTTGGTGAGAAATATGTCAGAGCAGAGTTATTTCAATAGAAGGCCAGGGCTGTGAACAGGTATGTGTGCAGGGTGAGAAAAATGTCAGAGCAGAGTCTCTGCAATAGGAGGTCAGGGGAGTGAACAGGTATGTGTACTGGGTGAGAAACGTGTCAGAGCAGAGCCTCTTCAGTAGAAGGTCAGGGGAGTGAACAGGTATGTGTACTGGGTGAGAAACATGTCAGAGGAGGGCCTCTTCATTGAAGGTCAGGGGAGTGAACAGGTATGTT
Source organism: Neoceratodus forsteri (assembly GCA_016271365.2). Classification (NCBI taxonomy): domain Eukaryota; kingdom Metazoa; phylum Chordata; order Ceratodontiformes; family Ceratodontidae; genus Neoceratodus; species Neoceratodus forsteri. The sequence goes on from CM057455.1 coordinate 173,606,147, forward strand.
GTGGGGTGAGAAACATGTCAGAGCAGGGTCTCTTCAATAGAAGGTCAGGGGTGAACAGGTATGTGCAGGGTGAGAAACATGTCAGACAGGGACTCTTCAGTGGGAGGTTAGGAGTGAACAGGTATGGTGCAGGGTGAGAAATATGTCCAAGCGGTCCTCTTCAAAGAGGTCAGGGCAGTGAACAGTGTGATGCATTGGTGAAAGGCTGATGGGGTCTCTCTGCAGTGAACGGTTGGGGCAGTGAACAAGTATGTGTGCTTGGTGAGAAGCATGTCAGAGCACGTCTTCCTCAAAGAATGTGGCACGGTGAACAGGCAGGTGTGCAGGGTGAGAGATATGTCAGTGCAGGGTCTCTTCAATGAAGGTCAGTGAACTGGTATGTGGGCAGGGTGAGAAACATGTCAGAGCAGGGCCTATTCAATAGAAGGTCGGGGGAGTGAACGGATTATGTGTGCAGGGTGAAAAACATTTTCAGAGCAGGGCTCTTCAACAGAAGAACTGGAGTGAACAGGTATGTGTGCAGGTAGAGAAACATGTCAGAGCAGAGTCTCTTCAAAGAAGGCAGGAGTAGTGAACAGGTATGTGTGCAGGGGTGAGAATCACGTCAGAGCAGAGTCTCTTCAATAGGAGTCAGGAGTGAACAGTTATGTGTACTGGGTGAGAAACATGTCAGAGCAGGGCCTCTGTAGAAGGTCAGGGGTGAACAGGTATGTGTACTGGTTGAAACATGTCTCGAGCAGGGCCTCTTCAGTAGAAGGTCAGTGTAGTGAACAGGTATGTGTGCAGGGTGAGAAACATGTCAGAGCAGGGCCTCTTCAAAAGAAGGTCAGTGGAGTGAACAGGTATCTGTGCAGGGTGGGAAATATGTCAGAGCAGGGTCTCTTTAATAGGAGGTCAGGGGAGTGAACAGTTATGTGTACTGGGAGAGAAATATGTCAGAGCAGGGCCTCTTCAATAGAAGGTCAGGGCAGTGAACAGGTATGTGTGCAGGGTGAAAACATGACAGAGTAGGGTCTCTGCAGAGAGGTCAGTAGTTCAGAGATGTGCAGTGTGTGAGGAGGCATGTGAGCATGGTCTCTTCAATAGGATGTGTCAGGGGAGGAACAGGTTTGTGTACTGGGGTGAGAATATGTCAGAGCAGGGTCTCTTCAGTGGAAGGTCAGAGGAGGACAGGTATGTGTGGTGGGAAACATGTCCGAGCAGGCCTTCAATAGAAGGTCAGAGTGAACAGGAATGTGTGCAGGGTGAGAAATATGACAGGGAGTGCTCTGCAGTAGAAGGTCAGCAGTGAACAGGCGTGCGGGTGAGGCTACGTCAGAGCATGGTCCTCAATAGATGTCGTGTTGAACAGGTCTAAATGGGTGAGAAATATGTCAGAGTAGGGTCTCTTCAGTAGAAGGTCAGTGAGTGGGAACTGGTGTGCAGGGTGAGAAATATGTCAGAGCAGGGTCTCTTCAGTGAAGATCAGGGAGTGAACAGAATGTGTGGATTTGAGAAATATGTCAGTGGGGCCTTCAGAAAAGATCAGGGAGGAATAGGTATGTGTGCAGGGTGAGAAATATGTCAGAGCTGGTCCTTCTGTAGAATTTTAGGGAGTAAACTGGGTCTGTCTGTGGGGTGGCTGTGTCAGAGCAGGGCCTCTACACAGAAGAACTGGAGAGTGAACAGGTATGTGTGTGAAAAAGAGAAATATGTCAGAGCAGAGTCTCTCTTCACAGATGGCGAGAGCAGTGAACAGGTATGTGTGCAGGGTAGAAACATGTCAGAGCAGACTCTTCATTAGAAGGTCAGGGGTGACTGGTGTGTGTACTGGGTGAGAAACATGTTGACAGGCCTCAGTAGAAGGTCAGAGGAACAGGTATGTGCTGGGTGACAACATGTTACAGGCCTCTTCAGTAGAGGTCAGGGGTGAACAGGTATGTGCAGGGTGAAACATGTCAGATCAGGCCCTTCAATGGAATGTCAGAAAGTGAACAGGTATGTGTACAGGGTGAGAAAGTATGTCAAGAACAGTTTCTCTTCAATAGGAGAGTCAAGCACAGTTATGTTCTTGGAAAACATGCAGACAGGCCTCTTCAGTAGAAGGTCGGGGGAGCAATGTAAGTGCAGGGATGAGAAACTCATGACAGGGACTCTTCAGGGAGGTCAGGGGAGTGAACAGGTATGTGTGCAGGGTGAAATATGAGCAGGGCTCTTTATTAGATGGTTAGAGCAGGAACAGGTATGTGTACAGGTGAAAATCTGTTGAGCAGGTCTCTCTATAGAGTCAGAGGGTGAACAGGAATGTGTGCTGTGTGAAACATGTAAACAGAGCCTCTTTAGTGAAGGTCCGGGAGGAACAGGTATGTGTACTGTAAACATGTCAGAGCAGGGCCTCTTCAGTGAAAGATCTGGGAGTGAACAGGAATGTGTGCAGGGTGAGAAATATGTCAGGCAGGGGCCTCTTCAATGAAGGTCAGAGACGTGTGAACAGGTATGTGTGTGGTGAGAAACATGACAGGCATGGACTCCTTGCTTGGAGTAGAAGGAGTCAGGGCAGTGAACAGATATGTGTGCAGGAATTGAGAGCATGTCAGGCAGTCTCTTCCAATATGTCAGGGCAGTGAACAGTTGTGTGTACAGGGTGAGAAATATGTCAGAGCAGGCTCTTCATTAGAAGGTCAGGGGGATCTGGTTTGTGTGCAGTTGAATTATGTCAGACAGGGTATCTCAGTAAAGATCAGTTGGTGAACAGGTATGTGCAGGGTAGAAATATGTCATGAGGGCTCTTCAGTGAAGATCATGGAAGTGAACTGGTATGTGCAGGGTGAGAAATATGTCAGAGCAAGGTCAATAGAATTTCAGGGGTGAACAGGTAGTGCAGGTGAGAGGCATGTCAGGCAGGGCCTCTTCATTGGATGGTGGGATGAACAGGTATGTGCAGGTTGAAAATATTTCAGAGCAGTTCTCTCAACAGAAGAACTGGGAGTGAATAGTTATGTGCAGGGTGGCTGTTGAGGAGCCTTCAACAGAAGAACTTGGGAGTGAACAGGTATGTGTGTGGGTGAGAAACATGTCAGGCAAGTCTCTTCAATAGAAGGCCAGGGTGGTGAACAGGTATGTGCGGGGTGAGAATCATGTCAGAGCAAGTCTCTTCAATGAAGGTCAGGGGTGAACAGGTATGTGTACTGGGTGAGAAACATGTCAGGCAGGACCCTTCAATAGAAGGTCAGGAGGAACAGGTATGTGCAGGAGAAACATGTCAGAGCAGGGCCTCTTCAGTAGGAGGTCAGTGAACAGGTATGTGTGCAGGTTGAGAAATGTGTCAGAGCAGGGCTCTTGGCTGAAGGTGAGGAAGGAACAGGTGTTGTACAGGGTGAGAAATATGTGAGCAGGGTCTCATTAAGGTCAGGGTGAACAGGTATGTGTGCTGGTGAGAAACATGTCAGAGCAGGGTTTCTTCAGTAGAAGGTCAGGGGAGTGAACAGGTATGTATTGGTGACAACATGTCAGGCAGGGCCTCTTCAGTGAAGGTCAGGGGGTGAATGTAGCTATTCGGTGTGAAACATGTCAGAGCAGGGCCTTCAATGAAGGTCAGGGAAGTGAACAGGTATGTGTACAGGGTGAGAAATATGTCAGAGGGTCTCTTCAATAGGAATAGGGAGTGAATTGTTATGTTTTCTGGGAGACATTATGTTAGAGCAGGGCCTCTTCAGTAGAAGGTGGGGGTGAAAAGGCATTTGGCTGGGTGGGGGCATGTTAGAGCAGGCCTCTGTGGAAGATCAGGGGATGAAGAGGTATATGTGCATGGTGAAATGTCAGAGCAGGGCCTCTTCAATAGAAGGTCAGGGTTTGACAGTTGTGTGCATGGTGAGAAAACACTGTGGCGGGTCTCTGCAGTAGTGGTGGTAGTGACAGGTATGTGTGCAGGGTGAGAACATGGTCAGGCATGGTCTCTTCCATGGGAGGATGGGGTGAACAGGTGTGGTCTGGGTGAGAAACATGTCAGGCAGGCCTCTTCAGTAGAGGTCAGGGTGAACAGTTGTGTGTCCTGTGTGTGGTGTCAGGCAGGGCCTTTCAGTGAAGATCAGGAGTGAGCAGGTCAGCAGAGGAGAACAGTCAGAGCAGGGCCTCTTCAATAGAAGGTCAGGGCAGTACAGGCATGTGTGCAGGGTGAGAAACATGTAGGCAAGTCTCTTCAATAGAGGCAGGCAGTGAACAGGTATGTGTGCAGGGTGAGAAATAGTCAGAGCAGACTTTCATTAGAAGGTCAGAGTGAGTAGCATGTGTACTGTGTTGAAATATGTCAGAGCAGGGACTTCAGTAGAACGTCAGGGTTGAACAGGTATGTGTACAGGGTGAAACATGTCAGAGTGGCCTTCAGTAGAAGGTCAGGGGCGAATTGGTATGTGCAGGTGAGAAATATGTCAGGCAGGGTCTCTTCAGTAGAAGGTCAGGGGCGTTAACAGGTATGTGTGCAGGGTGAGAAACATGTCATAGCTAGGCCTCTTCAACATAAGGTCAGGGGAGTGAACAGGTATGTTTGCTTGGTGAGAAATATGTCAGAGCAGAGTCATTTCAATAGAAGGCCAGGGCTGTGAACAGGTATGTGTGCAGGGTGAGAAAAATGTCAGAGTAGAGTTTCTGCAATAGGAGGTCAGGGGAGTGACGGTATGTGTACTGGTGAGAAACGTGTCAGAGCATTTCTTCAGTAGAAGGTCAGGGTGAACAGGTATGTGCTGGTGAGAAACATGTCAGAGGAGGGCTCTTCAGAAGGTCAGGGGTGGTGTGTATGTGTCGGTGCGAAATATGTCAGACAGGGTCTCTTCAGTAGAAGGTGAGGGGTGAACAGTATGTGTGCAGGGTGAGAAACATGTCAGAGCAGGGACTTTCAGTAGGAGGTCAGGAGGAACAGGTATGTGGGTGAGAAATGTTAGAGACTCTTCATAGAAGGGCTGGCAGGAACAGTATGTGTGGGGTGAGAAATATGTCAGAGCGGGTCTCTTCAATGGGAGGTAAGGGTGAACAGGAATGTGTACTGGGTGAGAAACAAGTAAGTGAGGCTCTTCAGTAGAAATCTGGGGTGAACAGGTATGTGTGCAGGTGAGAAATATGTCAGACGGGTCCTCTCAATAGAAGGACAGGCGTGAACATGTTTTGTGCATGGTGAGAAACATGTCAGAGCAGGTCTCCAGTAGAGGTCAGGCAGTGAACGGGTATGTGTGTGGTAGTGCAGCATGTCAGAGCGCGGTCTCTTCAATAGATGTCACGCGGTGAACAGGCAGGTGTACAGGATGAAATATGTCAGGCAGGGTCTCTCAGTGAAGGTCAGGAGTGAACAGGTGTGTGTACCGGTTGAATCAAGTCAGAGCAGGGCCTCTTCAGTGAAGACAGGAGGAACAGGTATGTGCAGGGTGAGAAATATGTCAGACAGGTCCTCTTCTGGAGAGGTCAGGTAGTGAACAGGTATGTGTGCATGATGAAGCATGTCAGAGCAGGGCTCTGCAGTGAAGGTCAGGGCAGTGAACAGTTATGTGTGCTTGGTGAGTAGCTGTCCAACGGCTCTTCAATAGATGTCACGGCATGAACAGGCAGGTATAGGTGAGAAATATGTTGATGGGTCTCTTCAGTGAAGGCTGTGGAGGAACGGTATTTTTGCAGGGTGAAACATGTAAACAGGGTCTCTCATTGGAATTTCAGGGGTGGAACAGGTATGTGCAGGGTGAGAAACATGTTGAGCAGGCCTTCAATGAAGGTTAGAGTGAACGGATGTGTGCAGTTGAAAATTTCAGAGCAGGGCCTCTTCAGCAGAAGAACTTGGGAGTGAACAGGTATGTGTGCGGGTGAAACATGTCAGGCAGGTCTCTTCAATGAAGGCCAGGGCAGTGAACAGGTATGTGCAGGTGAGAATGATGTCAGGCAGGTCTCTTCAATAGAAGGTCAGGGGTGAACAGGTGTGTAATTGAAAACATGTCGAGCAGGCCTCTCAGTAGAAGGTCAGGGATTGAACAAGTATGTGTACTGGGTGAAAAAATATGTCAGAGCAGGCTTCTCAGTAGAAGGTCAGAGAGTGGTCAGGCATGTGCAGGTGAGAAACATGTCAGAGCAGGGCCCTTCAACAGAAGGTCAGTGGGGTGAACAGGCATTGTGCAGGGTGGAAATATGTCAGGCAGGGTCTTCAATGGGAGGCCGTGGTGAATAGGTATGTGCTTGGTGAGAAACATGACAGAGCATGGACCTGCGTAGAAGGTCAGGACAGTGAACAGATAATGCAGGGTGAGAAGCATGTCAGAGCACGGTCCTCTTCAATAGATGTCAGAGACGTGAGGAACGGAGGCCCATGTGTACAGAGGTGAGAAAATGTCAGAGCAGGGTCTCTTCAGTAGGGTCAGAGTGAATGGTTTTGTGCAGGTTGAAATTATGTCAGACGGGCATCTTCAGTAAAAGATCAGTTGAATGAGCAGGTATGTGCAGGGTGAGAAATATGTCAGCGAGGGCTCTTCAGTAGAAGATCGTGGAAGTGAACTGGTATGTGGTAGAAGATCGGGGAGTGAACAGGTATGTGTGCAGGGTGAGAAATATGTCAGGCGGGTCTGTCAATGAAAGGCCAGGGTAGTGAACAGGTATGTGTGCAAGGTGAGAATATGTCAGAGCAGTGTCTCTTAAATGGAAGGTCAGGAGTGAACAGGTATGTGTGCATGGTGAGAAACATTTCAGAGCAAGGCCCTCTTCAATGGAAGGTCAGGGTGAACAGGTGTATGTGCAGGGTGTGAAACATGTTAGATCAGGGCCTCTTCAATAGAAGGTCATGGAGTGAACAGATATATGTGTGGGTGAAAACATTCAGAGCTGGGTCTCTTCAGTAGAAGGTCAAGGGGTGAACAGGTATGTGTGCAGGTTGAGAAACATGTCAGAGCAGGGTCTCTTCAGTAGAAGGTCAGGGGAGTGAACAGGTATGTGTGCAGGGTGAGAAATATGTCAGAGCAGGGTCTCTTCTGTAGAAGGTCAGGGGAGTGAACAGGTATGTGTGCAGGGTGAGAAATATGTCAGAGCAGGGTCTCTTCAGCAGAAGGTAAGGGTAGTGAAGTGGTATGTGTGCAGGGTGAGAAACATGTCAGAGCAGGGCCTCTTCAGTAGAAGGTCAGGGGAGTGAACCGGTATGTGTGCAGGGTGATAAACATGTCAGAGCAGGGTCTCTTCAGTAGAAGTTCAGGGAGGTGAACAGGTATGTGTGCAGGTTGAGAAACATGTCAGAGCAGGGCCTCTACAGTAGAAGGTCGGGGGAATGAACAGCTATGTGTGCAGGGTGAGAAATATGTCAGATCAGGGTCTCTTCTGTAGAAGGTCAGGTGAGTGAACAGGTATGTGTGCAGGGTGAGAAACATGTCAGCACAGGGCCTCTTCAGTTGAAGGACAGGGGAGTGAACAGGTATGCGTGACAGGGTGAGAAACATGTCAGAGCAGGGTTTCTTCGGAAGAAAGTTAGGGGAGTGAACAGGTATGTGTGCAGGGTGAGAAACATGTCAGAGCAGGGCCTCTTAAATATATGACCTAGGGAGTGAACAGGTATGTGTGCAGGCTGAGAAATATGTCAGAGCAGGGTCTCTTCAATAGAAGGTCAGGGGAGTGAACAGGTATGTGTACAGGGTGAGAAATATGTCAGAGCGGGGTCTCGTAAATTGAACGCCAGGGTAGTGAACAGGTATGTGTGCAAGGTGAGAAATATGTTAGAGCAGTGTCTCTTCAATAGAAGGTCAGGGGAGTGAACAGGTATGTGTGCAGGGTGAGAAACAAGTCAGAGCAGGGTCTCTTCAGTATAAGGTCAGTGAAATAAACAGGTATGTGCAGGTTGAGAAACATGTCAGAGCAGGGTCTCTTCAGTAGACGGTCGAGGGAGTGAACAGGTATGTGTGCAGGGTGAGAAACATGTCAGTGCAATGTCTCTTCTATAGAATTTCAGGGGAGTGAACAGGTATGTGTGCAGGGTGAGAAACATGTCAGAGCAGGGTCTCTTCAATATAAGGTCAGGGGAGTGAACAGGTATGTGTGCATGGTGAGAAACATGTCTTAGCAGAGTCTCTTCAATGGAAGGCCAGGGCACAGAACAGGTTTGTGTACAGGGTGAGAAATATGTCTGAGTAGAGTCTATTCAAAAGAAGGTCATGGGAGTGAACAGGTATGTGTGCAGGGTGAGAAACATGTCCGCGCAGGGCCTCTTCAGTTGAAGGACAGGGGAGTGAACAGGTATGTGTACAGGGTGAGAAACATGTCAGAGCAGGGTCTCATCAACAGAAGGTTAGGGGAGTGAACAGGTATGTGTGCAGCGTGAGAAACATGTCAGAGCAGGGCCTCTTAATTTCATGGCCTGGGGAGTGAACAGGTATGTGTGCAGGCTGAGAAATTTGTCAGAGCAGGGTCTCTTCAATAGAAGGTCAGGGGAGTGAACAGGTATGTGTATAGGGTGAGAAATATGTCAGAGCAGGGCCTCTTCAGTAGAAGGCCAGGGGAGTGAACAGGTATGTGTGCAGGGTGAGAAATATGTCAGAGCGGGGTCTCGTCAATAGTAGGCCAGGGTAGTGAACAGGTATGTGTGCAAGGTGAGAAATATGTTGGAGCAGTGTCTCTTAAATGGAAGGTCAGGGGAGTGAACAGGTATGTGTGCATGGTGAGAAACATTTCAGAGCAGGGCCTATTCAATAGAAGGTCAGGGGAGTGAACAGGTATGTGTGCAGGGTGTGAAACATGTCAGAGCAGGGCCTCTTCAATAGAAGGTCATGGAAGTGAACAGGTATGTGTGTAGGGTGAGAAACTTGTCAGAGCTGGGTCTCTTCAGTAGAAGGTCAAGGGAGTGAACAGGTATGTGTGCAGGGTGAGAAACATGTCAGAGCAGGGTCTCTTCAGTAGAAGGTCAGGGGTGAACAGGTATGTGTGCAGGGTGAGAAATATGTCAGAGCAGAGTCTCTTCTGTAGAAGGTCAGGGGAGTGAACAGGTATGTGTGCAGGGTGAGAAATATGTCAGAGCAGGGTCTCTTCAGTAGAAGGTCAGGGAGTGAAGTGGTATGTGTGCAGGGTGAGAAACATGTCAGAGCGGGGCCTCTTCAGTAGAAGGTCAGGGGAGTGAACGGTATGTGTGCAGGGTGAGAAACATGTCAGAGCAGGGTCTCTTCAGTAGAAGTTCAGAGAAGTGAACAGGTATGTGTGCAGGGTGGGAAACATGTCAGAGCAGGGCCTCTTCAGTAGAAGGTCAGGGAAGTGAACAGCTATGTGTGCAGGGTGAGAAATATGACAGATCAGGGTCTCTTCTGTAGAAGGTCAGGTGAGTGAACAGGTATGTGTGCAGGGTGAGAAACATGTCAGAGCAGGGTCTCTTCAGTATAAGGTCAGTGAAATAAACAAGTATGTGCAGGTTGAGAAACATGTCAGAGCAGGGTCTCTTCAGTAATAGGTCAGGGGAGTGAACAGGTATGTGTGCAGCGTGAGAAACATGTCAGTGCAGGGTTTCTTCTATTGAATTTCAGGGGAGTGAACAGGTATGTGTGCAGGGTGAGAAACATGTCATAGCAGAGTCTCTTCAAAAGAAGGCCAGGGCACTGAACAGGTTTGTGTGCATGGTGACAAATATGTCTGAGCAGAGTCTCTTCAATAGAAGGTCATGGGAGTGAACAGGTAAGTGTGCGGGGTGAGAAACATTTCAGCGCAGGGCCTCTTCAGTTGAAGGACAGGGGAGTGAACAGGTATGTGTACAGGGTGAGAAACATGTCAGAGCAGGGTTTCTTCGATAGAAAGTTAGGGGAGTGAACAGGTATGTGTGCAGGGTGAGAAACATGTCAGTGCAGGGCCTCTTAAATACATGGCCTGGGGAGTGAACAGGTATGTGTGCAGGCTGAGAAATATGTCAGAGCAGGGTCTCTTCAATAGAAGGTCAGGGGTGTGAACAGGTATGTGTACAGGGTGAGAAATATGTCAGAGCAGGGCCTCTTCAAACGAAGGCCAGGGGAGTGAACAGGTATGTGTGCAGTGTGAGAAATATGTCAGAGCGGGGTCTCGTCAATTGAAGGCCAGGGTAGTGAACAGGTATGTGTGCAAGGTGAGAAACATGTCTGAGCAGTGTCTCTTAAATGGAAGGTCAGGAGAGTGAACAGGTATGTGTGCATGGTGAGAAACATTTCAGAGCAGGGCCTCTTCAATAGAAAGTCAGGGGAGGGAACAGGTATGTGTGCAGGGTGTGAAACATGTCAGAGCAGGGCCTCTTCAATAGAAGGTCTTTGGAGTGAACAGGTATGTGTGCAGGGTGAGAAACATGTCAGCGCAGGGCCTCTTCAGTTGAAGGACAGGGGAGTGAACAGGTATGTGTACAGGGTGAGAAACATGTCAGAGCAGTGACTCTACAATAGAAAGTTAGAGGAGTGAACAGGTATGTGTGCTGGGTGAGAAACATGTCAGAGCAGGGCCTCTTCAATAGAAGGTCATGGGAGTGAACAGGTATGTGTGCATGGTGTGAAACATTTCAGAGCAGGTCCTCTTCAATAGAAGCTCATGGGAGTGAACAGGTATGTGTGTAGGGTGAGAAACTTGTCAGAGCTGGGTCTCTTCAGTAGAAGGTCAAGGGAGTGAACAGGTATGTGTGCAGGGTGAGAAATATGTCTGAGCAGGGACTCTTCCATAGAAGTTCAGGGGAGTGAAGAGGTATGTGTGCAGGGTGAGAAACATGTCAGAGCAGGGCCTCTTCAGTAGAAGGTCAGGGGAGTGAACCAGTATGTGTGCAGGGTGAGAAACATGTCAGAGTAGGGTCTCTTCAGTAGAAGTTCAGGAGTGAACAGGTATGTGTGCAGGGAGAGAAACATGTCAGAGCAGGGCCTCTTCAGTAGAAGGTCAGGGGAGTGAACAGGTATGTGTACAGGGTGAGAAACATGTCAGAGCAGGGCCTCTTCAATAGAAGGCCAGGGGAATGAACAGGTATGTGTGCAGGGTGAGAAATATGTCAGAGCAGGGTCTCTTCAATAGAAGGTCAGGGGAGTGAACAGGTATGTGTGCAGGGTGAGAAATATGTCAGAGCAGGGCCTCTTCAATAGAAGGTCAGGGCAGTGAACAGGTATGTGTGCAGGGTGAGAAACATGACAGAGCAGGGTCTCTGCAGTAGAAGGTCAGGGTAGTGAACAGGTATGTGTGCAGGGTGAGAAACATGTCAGAGCAGGGTCTCTTCAATAGAAGTCAGGGCAGTGAACAGGTATGTGTACAGGGTGAGAAATATGTCAGAGCAGGGTCTCTTCAATAGAAGGTCAGGGGAGTGAAAGGTATGTGTGCAGGGTGAAACATATATCAGCGCAGGGCCTCTTCAGTAGAAGATCAGGGGAGTGAAACGGTTTGTGTGCAGGGTGAGAAACATGTCGGAGCAGGGATTCTTCAACAGAATTTCAGGGGAGTGAACAGGTATGTGTTTTAGGTGAGAAACATGTCAGATCAGGGCCTCTTCAATAGAAGGTCAGGGGAGTGAACAGGTATGTGTGCAGGGTGAGAAACATGTCAGAGCAGGGCCTCTTCAACAGAAGGTCAGTGGAGTGAACAGGTATGTGTGCAGGGTGAGAAACATGTCAGAGCAGAGTCTATTCATTAGAAGGCCAGGGCTGTGAACAGGGTTGTGTGCAGGGTGTGAAACATTTCAGAGCAGAGTCTCTTCAATAGAAGTCAGGGCAGTGAACAGTTATGTCTACAGGGTGAGAAATATGTCAGTGCAGGGTCTCTTCAATAGAAGGTCAGGGGAGTGAACAGGTATTTGTGCAGGGTGAGAAATATGTCAGCGCAGGGCCTCTTCAGTAGAAGATCGGTTAGTGAACAGGTTCGTGTTCAGGGTGAGAAACATGTCAGAGCAGTGTCTCTTCAGGATAAGGTCAGTGAAATAAACAGGTATGTGTGCAGGTTGAGAAACATGTCAGAGCAGGGTCTCTTCAGTAGAAGGACAGGGGAGTGAACAGGTATGTGTACAGGGTGAGAAACATGTCAGAGCAGGGCCTCTTCAATAGAAGGCCAGGTGAGTGAACAGGTATGTGTGCAGGGTGAGAAATATGTCAGATCAGGGTCTCTTCTGTAGAAGGTCAGGGGAGTGAACAGGTATGTGTGCAGGGTGAGAAACATGTCAGAGCAGGGTCTCTTCAGTATAAGGTCAGTGAAATAAACAGGTATGTGCAGGTTGAGAAACATGTCAGAGCAGGGTCTCTTCAGTAGAAGGTCAGGGGAGTGAACAGGTATGTGTGCAGGGTGAGAAACATGTCAGTGCAGGGTCTCTTCTATAGAATTTCAGGGGAGTGAACAGGTATGTGTGCAGGGTGAGAAACATGTCAGAGCAGGGTCTCTTCAATAGAAGGTCAGGGGAGTGAACAGGTATGTGTGCATGGTGAGAAACATGTCATAGCAGAGTCTCTTCAATAGAAGGCCAGGGCACTGAACAGGTTTGTGTGCAGGGTGAGAAATATGTCTGAGCAGAGTCTCTTCAATAGAAGGTCATGGGAGTGAACAGGTATGTGTGCAGGGTGAGAAACATGTCAGCGCAGGGCCTCTTCAGTTGAAGGACAGGGTAGTGAACAGGTATGTGTACAGGGTGAGAAACATGTCAGAGCAGGGTCTCTTCAATAGAAAGTTAGGGGAGTGAACAGGTATATGTGCAGGGTGAGAAACATGTCAGAGCAGGGCCTCTTAAATACATGGCCTGGGGAGTGAACAGGTATGTGTGCAGGGTGAGAAATATGTCAGAGCAGCGGGGTCTCGTCAATAGAAGGCCAGGGTAGTGAACAGGTATGTGTGCAAGGTGAGAAATATGTCAGAGCAGTGTCTCTTAAATGGAAGGTCAGGGAGTGAACAGGTATGTGTGCATGGTGAGAAACATTTCAGAGCAGGGCCTCTTCAATAGAAGGTCAGGGGAGTGAACAGGTATGTGTGCAGGGTGAGAAACATGTCAGAGCAGGGCCTCTTCAATAGAAGGTCATGGGAGTGAACAGGTATGTGTGCAGGGTGAGAAACATGTCAGAGCAGGGTCTCTTCAGTAGAAGGTCAGGGAGTGAACAGGTATGTGTGCAGGGTGAGAAATATGTCAGAGCAGGGTCTCTTCAGTAGAAGGTCAGGGGAGTGAACAGGTATGTGTGCAGGGTGAGAAATATGTCAGAGCAGGGTCTCTTCAGTAGAAGGTCAGGGAGTGAACAGGTATGTGTGCAGGGTGAGAAATATGTCAGAGCAGGGTCTCTTCAGTAGAAGGTCAGGGAGTGAACAGGTATGTGTGCAGGGTGAGAAACATGTCAGAGCAGGGCCTCTTCAGTAGAAGTTCAGGGAGTGAACAGGTATGTGTGCAGGGTGAGAAACATGTCAGAGCAGGGTCTCTTCAGTAGAAGTTCAGGGAAGTGAACAGGTATGTGTGCAGGGTGAGAAACATGTCAGAGCAGGGCCTCTTCAGTAGAAGGTCAGGGGAGTGAACAGGTATGTGTGCAGGGTGAGAAACATGTCAGAGCAGGGCCTCTTCAATGGAGGCCGGGGAGTGAACAGGTATGTGTGCAGGGTGAGAAACATGTCAGAGCAGGGCCTCTTCAGTAGAAGGTCAGGGGAGTGAACAGGTATGTGCAGGGTGAGAAACATGTCAGAGCAGGGTCTCTTCAATAGAAAGTTAGGGAGTGAACAGGTATGTGTGCAGGGTGAGAAACATGTCCGAGCAGGGCCTCTTAAATACATGGCCTGGGGAGTGAACAGGTATGTGTGCAGGCTGAGAAATATGTCAGAGCAGGGTCTCTTCAATAGAAGGTCAGGGGAGTGAACAGGTATGTGTATAGGGTGAGAAATATGTCAGAGCAGGGCCTCTTCAATAGAAGGCCAGGGGAGTGAACAGGTATGTGTGCAGGGTGAGAAATATGTCAGAGCGGGGTCTCGTCAATAGAAGGCCAGGGTAGTGAACAGGTATGTGTGCAAGGTGAGAAATATGTCAGAGCAGTGTCTCTTCAATGGAAGGTCAGGGGAGTGAACAGGTATGTGTGCATGGTGAGAAACATTTCAGAGCAGGGCCTCTTCAATAGAAGGTCAGGGGAGTGAACAGGTATGTGTGCAGGGTGTGAAACATGTCAGAGCAGGGCCTCTTCAATAGAAGGTCATGGGAGTGAACAGGTATGTGTGTGGGTGAGAAACTTGTCAGAGCTGGGTCTCTTCAGTAGAAGGTCAAGGAGTGAACAGGTATGTGTGTGCAGGCGTGAAATAATATGTCAAACAGGGTCTCTTCAGTAGAAGGTCAGGGAGTGAACAGGTATGTGTGCAGGGTGAGAAATATGTCAGAGCAGGGTCTCTTCAGTAGAAGGTCAGGGAGTGAACAGGTATGTGTGCAGGGTAAGAAATATGTCAGAGCAGGGTCTCTTCAGTAGAAGGTCAGGGAGTGAACAGGTATGTGTGCAGGGTGAGAAACATGTCAGAGCAGGGCCTCTTCAGTAGAAGGTCAGGGGAGTGAACAGGTGTGTGTGCAGGGTGAGAAACATGTCAGAGCAGGGTCTCTTCAGTAGAAGTTCAGGGAAGTGAACAGGTATGTGTGCAGGGTGAGAAACATGTCAGAGCAGGGCCTCTTCAGTAGAAGGTCAGGGGAGTGAACAGGTATGTGTGCAGGGTGAGAAACATGTCAGAGCAGGGCCTCTTCAATAGAAGGCCTGGGGAGTGAACAGGTATGTGTGCAGGGTGAGAAACATGTCAGAGCAGGGCCTCTTCAGTAGAAGGTCAGGGAGTGAACAGGTATGTGTGCAGGGTGAGAAACATGTCAGAGCAGGGCCTCTTCTATAGAATTTCAGGGGAGTGAACTGGTATGTGTGCAGGGTGAGAAACATGTCAGAGCAGGGCCTCTTCAATAGAAGGCCAGCTGAATGAACCGGTATGTGTGCAGGGTGAGAAACATGTCAGACCAGGGCCTCTTCAGTAGAAGGTCAGGGGAGTGAGCAGGTATGTGTACAGGGTGAGAAACATGTCAGTGCAGTGCCTCTTCAATAGAAGGTCAGGGAAGTGAACAGGTATGTGTGCAGGGGGAAGAGATACTTTGGCTCTAGGGGCCTTATCAATAGAGGATCAGGGGACCCTCTATGGACCCCATCATTCCACTGTCCCTCCCTGCAGCCTTTGTGCTCTGCTTTGATACTTCTAACTCATCAGAAATTATAACCCCAAGGTCCCTTTCCATTTTTGTGATTGTCAGCACCTCTGCTCCTGTCCTGTAGCTCTCCTCAGCGTTCCCTCTTCACAGGTGCATTCTTTGCACTGAACCTCAGTTTCCACACCTCCGACCACTTTTCAAGCTCCCCCTGGTCCCTCCTTATTGTCTCCACCCCTTCTGAAGTATTCACCCTGTTGCAGATCTTGGTGTCATCTGCAAATAGGCAGACCTTTCCTTCCGGCCCTTCTGCAATTTCACTTATGAATATATTGAACAGGACTGATCCCTGAGGTACCCCGCTGGATTCCTCATTCCCTTCCTCTCTCCTGATTGGATCCCATTTACCACTACCCTCTGCCTCCTGTCTGTCAGTCAGTTACTAACCCAGTGTATAACCTTTTGTCTCATGCTGAGACTACACATCTTGTTAATCAGCCTGCCGAAATCGAGGTAGGTGACATCCACTGCCACTCCCCGATTTACTTCCTTTGACACCCAATCAAAAAAATTTATAAGACTAACATACAGAAAAATAGAAACATAGACTTTGATGGCAGATAGTGACTGCTTGGCCCACCCAGTTTGCCCATTTCTCTACCCTACCTAATGGACAAGCTGCAGATCCTAGTTAACAAACAGTCTACTTTCTCCTACCCCCCCACTAGAATTGCCTTATGCTTGTCCCATGCATTCTTGAATTCCCCCATGATTTTTGACCCCATGACCTCCTCAGGATGGCTGTTCCATGTGTCCACCACCCTCTCTGTGAAAAAATACTTCCTCATGTTGCCTTTTAGCAGTCCCCCCTTGATCTTCAAATTGTGCCCCCTTGTACTTGCAAGTCACTTTTTCTGAAAGATGCTACCCTCTTGGACTTTGTTGATTCCCTTGAGGTATTTGAAAGTTTCTATCATGCCCCCCCTCCTGTTCTTGAGGGTATACATATTCAACTCCATTATTCTCTCGCTCTTCTTATGGCTTTTGGTGCAGACCCTGCACCATTTAAGTTGCCCTCCTCTGGACTGCCTCCATCCTGTGTATGTTCTTGCAAAGTTGGGGTCTCCAGGACTGCACACAGTATTCAAAATAGAGTCTCACCAACTGTCTGTACAGAGGGATAACAACTTCCTGTTTTCTGTTGGTGATACCTCTCCCTGTTCATCCTAATATCCCTTCAGCCCTCCTTACTACCTTCTCACATTGCTTGCCTACCTTTAGGTCATCTGATACGACTACCTCTAGGTCCCTTTCCATTTTTATTGTTGTTAGTACCTCCCCTTATTGTGTACTCTTCCCCTAAGTTTTGTTTCCCAGGTATATTACTTTGCACTTCTTTGCATTGAATCTAAGCTGCCATACTTTTGACCATTCCTCCAATCTTGCCAAGTCCCTTCTCATCCTTTCCACCCCCACTTGTGAAACAGCCCTGTTGCAGATCTCTGTGCCATCTGAAAGAGGCATACTTTTCCTTCCAGTCCTTCTGCAATGTCACCCATACAGACATTAAAGAGGACCGGTCCCAGTACTGAATCATGCAGTACCCTGCTAGTGACTCCCCTTTCTTCACTGTGGACTCCATTTACTATTACTCTCTGCATCCTGTTGTCCAGCCAATGTTTTACCCAGGCTACATCCCTGGGACCCACTCCCAGGCTGTCTAATTTGACTATTAATCTTTGGTGGGGGACTGTTTCAAATGCTTTGATAAAGTCTTGGTAGGCCATGTCCATGGACCCTCCCTGGTCTACTACTTTAGTCACCCAGTCAAGAAAATTGATTAGATTCATCTGACATGACCTTCCCACTGTGAATCCATGTTGCCTTAGGTCCTGTGTCCTGCTGGTCTCTAGGTACTCAACAATTCTTTCCTTCAGAAATGATTCCATCATTTCCCCTACCACTGAGGTCAAACTAACAGGTCTGTAGTTTCCTGCCTCTTTCTTGCTCCCCCTTTTGTGAAGGGGAATCACATGTACCTTCCTCCAGTCCTCAGGTACCACACCATACTCCCATGATTTGTTAAAAAGCATATTCAGTGGTGTCACTAGTTTGCATCTTAGTTCTTTTAGAATTCTGGAGTAAATCCTGTCAGGCCCCATTGCATTGTCCACCTTCAGTTTCTGGAGTTCTTTCAGGACCCTTTCTTCTGTGAATGGAGTGGTATTGACCCCCCATCCAGAGTGCTTCTATTGCTTGGTTTAGGTACCTCCTCCCCCTCCTCCTCTTCTTTTGTGAATTCTGAGCAGAAGTATTCATTCAATATTAAGGCTGGGCAGACTGTTCTGCAGGAGATCTGGACCCCAGACCAAACCTGCAATCCTTGGACCTGGATAAATATGGACTTCACTGTAGAAGTCTGGTTCTGTGACTGTGGAGATGCCATTTCCACAATATTATTGTCTGTTGCCATGGGGATGCCATCAGTACCTACAGGTGGCTGGCGGTATCCAATCAGGCAACAGAAGGTCACATGACACACTCACGGTATATAACTGTGCTAAGTGTACCACGTGGACCAAAAGAGCAAGAAGGACTGGACAAAAGCAGGAGCAGAGCTGTACTCAGCAGCAGAGAGAACAAAAGTGCCCAAAAAAAAGAGAAAAGCTTAAAACCACCACCACTAGAAAGAAAATAAATCAATTGAGGAGGGGAGGGGTAGGAACAACAACAGAGAGGGAGGGGGAGAGAGACTGATCAGTGGGGGTGGATGAAGGTGGGTCAGGGACTCAGGACTGAGGAGGTAGTGGTGGCTGGGGGGATGCAACATATACTGTACTGTGTGACTGACTGTGCATGAGGGCAGGCTGGCAAAATCTTTTGCTTGTACCATTCCATCCAGATCCAGAGAAGAGAGGGAGAGACTACTTGGGGGCCCAAGAGAGAGATTACAGTTACAGAAAATCCCAAATTAAAGTTTTTTTTTCCTTTTCTTGGCCTCAGATAGTGTAGCTGTGATACAAAAAGGGCAAGTAGGCAAAATCTGTGACTTGTGCCATTCCAGATCCAGAGAAGAGATGCATGGCCTTTTGGGTACCCCACCTCATAAACAATATGACTGACAGTATGCAACTCTGGCCCAAAAGGTGATTTTTGTGGTCAGTTGTTGAAATCTCCTTCTGGGTGAGACTTGATAATTTTTCCTTACCATGTTCATGAGGTGGAGTCATAAAAAGGCTATGTTGCATATCTGGGGTCAAGTTACTACCATTCATTGCAATGTCACTATGCAGGCTTTCAACTTTGGAAATTTGAAATATTTTGACTCCAAACTTTTATTATAGTCTTCTTATTACCCCACCTCATGAACGTCACAGCTGTCATTTTTCAAATCTGGGCCAAAATGTGTTTTTGTACCTGTGGCATGGAATGGCATTGCAATTACACAGAATTACATATTGGTAGGGATTCAAGTATATTCTGTAACAGATAAATGAGGTGGGGTAATGCCATGGCTATGCAGATAATTTGGTTACTGTTATCCTATAAATGGAAGCACAGAACCCCCACAGCTACTTACATATATGCATCTACTGAGAGATCAGAGCTAAAATAAGGATACTATTATGCAACCTCAAAAATTAAGGAAATAAGTTGCAAAAAACTTTGTCAATGCTCCAGTTAGGGTCAAAGCAACAAAAGTTGGGAAATGAGATGTTACGGTTTCCAACCCTAACACCCTACCATTCCAAACCAGGCAGGAGAGCAGGTCTGTGGTGAGCCTTGGACCTCTCAGGCCTAATGCTCATCCTATTCTCATAAAGTCTACACATCTGACCTTATTTACAAATGGAATGGTGTGAATGTTAGGCTTCAGAAGCCCAAGGCATGCCCTACACCTGCCAGGTTTGGGAGGGTGTGGTGTTAGGATTTGAAACCCTAACATCTCATTTCCCAACTTGTGTTGCTTTAACCCCAACTGGAGCATTAATAACATTTTCTGTTTTATATAGATAGATAGATAGATAGATAGATAGATAGATAGATAGATAGATATAGGCAAAAAAACTCAATTTAATGCATCAGTTAGGGTTGTTCAACAGCACAAAAAGTGAGGAAATTCAGGGTTAGGGTTGAAAGCCCCCTTTGGACCCCCAGCCCACTCCCCCAACTGGTGTCAGGGTGCACATTGGGGTCATTAGCCCTAACTCTCACCCCATCACATGTATAAAGATGCAGAGATATAGGAGAATGGGGTGAGTGTTAGGACTGATGACCCCAATGTGCACCCTGATGCCGGTTGGGGGAGTGGGCCGCGGGGGTCCAAGGGGGTCTTTCAACCCTAACCCCAAATTTCCTCGCTTTTTTCCCTATAGAACAATCCTAACTGACGCATTAAACAGAGTTTTTTGCCTCTAATTTCCCTTCTTTTTGAGAATGAGGATGATAAATAGTGAATGGAATGCAGTGGCAGGAGAACGGGGCCCTTTGGTTCCCTGTGCTCCCACCACATGATGTCTTGTTAAATAGTAACAGGAACTGCAAAGCAAATGCAAGCGGCAATGGTAGACAAACTGTTACATGCGAGTTCATGGTACCGCAATTGTAAATGTAAATGGTAACAGTAACAGCAACAATAAAACCAGCAGAAACAAAAATGCAAGCACATACGAAAACACAAACCGTAACAAAGAACAAAGAGGAAGCGGGGAACTACAGACCAGTCAGCCTCACCTCGGTAGTGGGGAAGATCATGGAAGCACTACTGAAGGAGAGATTGGTGGAACATCTGGTTGTCAATGGACTACAGGACCCAAGGCAGCATGGTTTCACCACGGGAAGGTCATGTCAGACCAACCTCATTGAATTTTTTGACTGGGTGACTAGGGAGGTGGATCAGAGGAGGGCAGTGGACATGGCCTATCTGGACTTCAGCAAGGCCTTTGACACTGTGCCACATAGAAGACTATTGCACAAACTGGGGAATATGGATGTGGGCAGGACAGTAGTGCGGTGGGTAGGTAACTGGCTGGGCAGCAGGACACAGAGGGTGGTAGTAATGGCTGTCACTCCACAGAGGAAGAGTGACCAGTGGGAATTACCACAGGGATCAGTGCTGGACTGGTACTATTCAATATCTTCATCAGTGACATTGCATGGGACCTAGAAGGCAGAATTTCACTGTTCGCTGATGACACAAAGCTCTGTAACAGAGTAGACACACCAGAGGGTGTAGACAGAATGAGAAGGGACCTGCAGAAACTTGAAGAATGGTCAGGGTTTGGCAGTTGAAATTCAATGCAAGGAAGTGCAAGATAATGCATATGGGGCACAAAAACCCTGGCACAATATATCAGTTGGGGGGTGAGGATATAGCATGCACCAAGCAGGAAAGGGATCTTGGAGTTATCTCTGATGACCTCAAGGCAGGGAAACAGTGTGACAAGGCAGCAGGTAAAGCAAATAAGATGCTGGGATGCATAGGCAGGGGCATCACCAGAAGGAAAAGGGAGGTCATAATTCCACTATACAAGACACTAGTGAGGCCACATCTGGAGTACACTGTGCAGTTTTGGAGACCTTACCTACATAAGGACATAGACAGGGTAGAGAAGGTTCAGAGGAGGGCAACAAAGATGGTGCATGGATTGCATCACAAGTCCTATGAGAACAGGTAGAAGGCACTGAACATGTACTCCTGGAGGAGAGGAGGAGAGAGGGATATGATAGAGACATACAAGTATCTTACAGGGAGGAACAGGGTGCAGGAATGCACTATTTTAAGCGAAAAGATGTTCCAGGACTAGAGGGCATGGGATGAAGTTGGAGGAGGACTATTCAGAGGAAAGCGTGAGGAAGAATTTCTTCACAGAACGGGTGGTGGACAAGTGGAACACCCTGTCAGAGGAAGTGGTGGGGGCTGAAACAATCACGGGATTTAAGAATGCATGGGATAGACATAAAGGAATTCTGGAGGTCCGTGGTAAGGGGCAACAGACTTCCTGGAAAACATAAACTGAACTTACAAACTTAAATGGGCAGACTGGTTGGGCCATAGGCCCTTATCTGCTGACACTGTCTATGTATCTATGTATCTATGCACGGGCACGGTACCGCAATTGCAAATGCAAATGGTAACGGTAACAGCAACAATAACATGAAACAAAACAGGAACACAAGTGCAAATGAAAACACAAACTGTTATGCACACGGTGGCATAAACAACAACGGTGATGCGAATGGTAACAGAAGCGCAACTGGAAACACTAACAGACACAGTAACGAAAGGGCACACCCTTCTTTCCCCAAAAAACTGCAGTGAAAAAACTCATTGAAAGCAAAGAATTTATGCATTATAATTGACTTCGGAGCAGAAAATAATGACTTAGAATACTAAATTGCTTATATCTCAGGAACCATGTGACGTAGAAAAAAAATTAAAATTTTGTATCAATTATTACTTTCCTGGCTAATTTTGTGCTTAGCCCCCATTTGGGGGGCTAAGCACTTCTTTGACCAAAAGTCTGTATCTCCCACCGTTTCTGAGATATGGGCCCTAAAAGATGCAATGAATGCCATAATGTTATTCTATGGTAAAAAGTGCCAACTTTGGAGTGCCATCACTTTGTCGCCCTGTAATATTATTTCACCAAATCACCAAAAGGCACATCTGTGGGATGTTGGCTTTCGTCCCTCCAAATTTCAGCCCAAACAACCAAACCGTTATTTTGCAGCACTGCAGCAAAGAATTCCTGTAATGCAGCAAACGCTGTAATGTTATCCTATGGGAATAAACATCCATTTCATAGTGCCATAACTTTGCTGCCTTGTGCTATTTCTTGACCAAGTTACCAAAAGCCACATCTGTGGGATATTGCCTTTCTTTCCTCCAAATTTCAAGTCAAAAGAGCAAACCGTTCCCAAGATATTCAATATGAAACATTTCTAAAATGTCCCTATCTATTCCATTATAAAAAATCTGGTCATCTTGGCCCTCCCTCCCTCACGATCAAAGATGACGATCAAAGAATCTCACAATCAAAGAATTTGCAGGCTCATGAACAAAGATTTAAAAACCTTATAAATCAAAAAATGTAAGGAATTACGGTAAACCACCACCATGGTTCGACAGAACGAAGCTCCCTGAGTAAAACCCACCCTCATTTGACTTCCTATGACACCCCTGGGTTGAGAATTTTTTTTTTAATTGGGCCATCTCGTCCCTCACTCGTGGTGCATGATAACGATCAAAGAATCTCGCGATCAAAGAATTTGCAGACTCGCGATCAAAGAATTTGCAGGGTCATGATCAAAGAATTAAAAGTCTTGTAATTAAAAAAATATACATAATCACAGTAAATCACCACCATGGTTCAACAGAACGAAGCCCCCTGAGTAAAACCCACCCTATTTTGACTTCCTACGACAACCCTGGGCTGAGAAAATTGTTTTTTTCATCTGACCATCTCATCCCTCAAGCGCGATGCATGATCGTGATCAAATAATCTCGCAGTCAAAGTTTTTGCATCCTCACGATCAAAGAAATTGCTCGCTCGTGAATAAAGAGTGAGGGACGAGATGACCAGATTTAAAAAGCAATTTTCTCAGCCCAGGGGTGCTCTAGACTGTGAAATAAAGCTGTTTTTTGTTCAGGGGGCTTCATTGTGCCCCATGTGCATGGCCAAAATAATGTAATAATGATCCCTTGTAGTCTAGGGCCTCCTCCCTAATAAAATATTTACATCCCTGGTAGTCTAGTGGCCCTCCCAATAAAATATACCAGTGAAGTAATGCCCTGGTAGTCTAGTGGCCCCACCCCCCTTTTTTTTAGATCTCTGGTAGTCTAGTGACCCCCTGAGCAGTATTGTTGTTATAATATGTTATTATAGCTCAATATTTATATCCTTGGTAGTCTAGCAGCCCCCCCAGTGTAATGAAAGAAATAGTGAGTTTATAATACAGCCTGGTAGTCTAGTGGCTTCCCACCTACCATCCATCCTAGCTCACTCCAGCACCCCTCACCCTTCACCAACGGGTGACTGGTACAGCCCCTCCTCTCATTTCCATGGCTAGTCATTGACTGTTCAGAGTTACGAGCAGTAATGCAAAGAGGTGATCAGAAATATTTTCAGAGCACCTTTTGCATTACTGCTAGTAATGCAGACAGTCGGCAGCTGGCTGTGGAGTAAGAGGAGGGCTGTGCCAGCTGCCGACTGGCTAAAGCGTGGGGTGCTGGTGGGCTGATGGATGGGTGGGGGGTGGGGGCCACTAGACTACCAGGTATATTATAAACTTACTATGTCTTTCATAGAACAGCCTTCCAGAGGAGGTTGTGGAGTCAAAAATAGTGGTGGAATTCAAGCATGCATGGGACAGTCATAAGGCAATTCTAGGGGGTGGGGGTAGGAAGAAGTAGGCTGCTGGTTAACTAGGATCTGCAGCTTATCCATCAGGTAGGGAAATGGGCAGACTGGGTGGGCCAAGCGGTCCTTATCTGCAGTCAAATTCTATGTTTCTATGTTTCTATGTTTCAATTATGCTGGGGGGGCGCCACTACACTACCAGGGATATAAAGATTGAGCTATAATAACATATTATAACAACAATACAGCTCGGGGGCCACTAGACTACCATGGATCTAAAAAAAACAGGGGTTGGGGGCCACTAGACTGTCAGAGCATTACTTCATTGATATATTTTATTGGGAGGGCCACTAGACTACCGGGGATATAAATATTTTATTGGGAAGGCACTAGACTACCAGGGATCGTTATTACATTATTTTGGCCAATCAGATGGGGCACAACGAAGCCCCCTGAACAAAAAGCAGATTTATTTCACAGTCTAGGGCACCCCTGGGCTGAGAAAATGAATTTTTAAATCTGGTCATCTCGTTCCTCACTCACGATCGCGATCAAAGATTTTTGCGATCAAATAATTTGTCAGCTCGTGATCAAAGATAGTTAGCAAACTACGAATGAAGAATTTAAAAGATAAAAACTCTATTTCTGGACCAATTTGGATAGAACCAAAGCCATGGCTCAATAGATCGGGGTCCTCTGAGTAAAATCCATCAAAGTTTTACTTCAGAAGTGACCCCTGAGCCAAGATATTTGTGTTTGTGCAATCGGAAAACTGAAAACAAGATGGCAGACCTCACGGTGAAAGAATTTTTGAAATTCTTCAGGATCAAAGATTCTTGAACCGTGAGGCTGCAAATTCTTTGACTGCCAGGAGGGACTAGATGGCCAGAACCCTGATTCTTTGATCGCAAGATATACTGTACATATAAATTTTCCCATTGACTTATAATGGGACATTAAAAGTGCCATAACTTTTGAATGCCTTAATATTCTTTCACCAAACAAAAAGCGGTATGTTCAACCACCAAAGCTCTTTCAAATGAGCCATCTCACAGAGCAGCATACCACACAACGGCTGTGTAGAATTACATTAAGAATGCCAATAGGTGCCTCCAAAAATGGAAAATTTTGCATTTTTCAGCACTTTTGTACATGAGGACCGGCACTCCGACAGAAACACAATTAGGCAGATCAAGAGATCTAGTGCACCCCAATGCATGTACCAAATTTCAGGCAAATCCATTGAATGGGTCCAAAGTTATTAACGTCCAAACTTTTGACTTTAGTATGCAACTGGCCGCTCAACCCTAACTATAGTGTCGCGACCGCACCACTATAATATATAAATATATGCATGACAGTGCCTGTACATTAGGGTTGCATAAGCACTTCTATGTTAAATCCAACTGTTTGCACCTTAATAACTTTTCCACCGTTCATCTGATTAACATGAAAGTTGGAAAGCCCAGTCTCTGTGCTAGGACCTCTTGATACTGTAAATTGCATGTAGATCAGTTCTGGAGAGGCAAAGTTACAAAGATGCAAACAAACACAAAAGTCTAATTATGTTTTTTAAATGTTAAGACTTTTTTGCCACCCAATAACTTAAAAAATTGGAGCTTTTGATACTTGAAACTTTCAGGTTTGATAGAAGTTGGTCCAAGGTGTGTGCTTTTGTGGTTTCTAGGTTCCTCAGTTAAGTAGTTCTTAAAATATTTAATACAAATGTTCCATTTCTGTTTATTTTATTTTTTATTTTTTATTTGTTTATTTCAGAATTCGGAAAGCACCTTTGAGTCAAAGACTCCTTTACAAAGGTTCCATGTCACATAGAATAGATTACAGCCAAACATTACAATGATTGTTACAGGGCAAAGGTTCAGTTTGTTACAGGAGCAGTTAGGCTAACATATAGGAACTAGACCAGTTTAAGACAGTTAAAAAAACAGGATGCATAGCAATCCCAGGGAGCTTAGAACTAAGAGCTATGAGCAGGAGGTGGGCCGGAGGCCGTTATCAGTGGTAAAGGAAGGGTGGGGCCAGGTTCAGGTACAATTGCAGTAACTTGTGGACAGGAGGTGGGCCCTAAGGTGAGTTTTAAATTGACCAATTCTTTGTTCATAAACCAAGGAGGAGGGTAGGTTGTTCATCCACAAATGGGCCCTATAGCAGAAGGATCTTTGGAATTGAGCGGTACGACATGAAGGAATAGAGAAGAGATGGGTGCTTGAGCTACGGGTGTGTTTAACTTTGGAGTCCAGGTTGATTAAAGGGGCAAGTGCTGAGGGGGAAAAGCCTAAGGTGATTTTTTTTGCCAGAATACAGGTGTGGAATCTGATTCTGTTGTCAAGGTTAAGCCAATTGGTGTCCTTATATAGTGAACAGGTATGGATGAGTTTATCACACCCCAATACCAGCTGACAGGCCTTGTTTAGGACAAGTCAAAGTCTACCAAGGGCTGAGGTGCTTGCCCCTTCAAAAATAGGTAAGCCATAGTCGAGGAGAGAGAGTACCAAGGAGGAGAGAGCAAGCCTAAGGCCATCAGGGGTAAGGCAATGTTTGATACAATGCAAAAGCCCTAGCCTAATATTTAGGGCCTTAGCTAGTTGGTGAATATGCTCATGATAGGTAAGGCCAGTGTCCAAGGTGATGCCCAGATATTTAAAGGAATCCACAAGTTCCAAGGGAGTCAGGGTTGAGCATGTGCGTTTCAAAAATGAACGTTCTATTCAAAACTGAATTTTTGCAAAAGCTGCAGTTTGCACTATATGACACAGCTGTCTTTAATAAGCGACAGCTGTGTCTTATACTGCGACCCCTGCTGCTGTTCCCACTCATAGCCATCCTTGTTCTGCCTTAATTGTACTGTAATCTGCACACCGGGGGCCCCAATCCCCAGTAGCAGTGTATTTATTTATTTATTATTTTTTCTTATTATCTGACACCGGGATGCCCACCCCCACCCACGTGTCAGATGTTTCCCCCATTTGTAGCCTGTTTATTCCTGGTACTGCTGACATTGGGAGCCCAATCCCTGTGTCAACATTTGCATCCCCCCAGCAGTGTGGGACACTGGGGAGCCCTCTCATCTCATCAAACATCTTATACAGTGACAGGGGAGGTGGGAACGTGGTTGAAAATAGGAGCAATGTCAGATAGTGCCACTATATTACAATCTAGCAAGTAAGACTCAGGCGACCCAAAATGATCAAAATAAGATTGCTATGTAAACATTATAGTTCTACTGAAGTGGTCTTTGTTGTTTGTTTCTCCTTTTTTCCTACTCGTGCACTCAAGGATGCAAACCGAGAGTAAGTGAAAAACTAAGTCACTGAGAGAGTTAGATACAGTGGCTATTCTTTTTTCCTGTTACTGAAATAAATAAATAAATAACTAGAGACAAAGAGATTGAGTGAGACAAGGAGCAAAAGAGAGAGAGAGAGAGATATGAGTTGTGAGCTGACAACGCAGCTTCTAACACCTAGCATTCAGTTGCCAGCACTGGAAAGAGGAGTTGACAACAGGCGCGTTGTTAGATAGCACCACCGTATTAAAGATTAGCAAATAAATACCAAGAACCCCAATACAATCAAAACAAGAAGGCTAGGTTAAAGGATATTGTACTACTGAAGTGGTCTCTGTTGTTTGTTTACATTTTTCCCCCCATACATGCAGTCTAGTGTGCAAATCGAGTGTATGTGAGAAGGAAAGAACCACTGAGGGATAGTTTCAATGCTTACTCTGCTTTTTTCCCATTCCTGTCAGCAAAGAAAAAAAAGCACACAGAGAGAAAGAGGCATATATCAATAGAGTGATAAATGTGCAGTGAGCAGACGATTCAGCTTCTGTCACCTCATATTCGGTGACAGTTTGAATGGGAGACATCAGGATGCTGCAGTTAGCACACTATTGTTGGGGTGTACTGTGTAAATGAAATGTGTCTTGCAAAACAAAATAAGTTCAGATAGTCTCTTACCAGACTATAGAATGCAATGTGAACAAAAACTGTTAACAGATGAGCCACTACTTGAATGTGACTCTGTCTTTCTCTTCTCATGTGCTGTCATACCACAAAGCTAAAATGGAACATAGAAATACAATGACAACATGCCACACTCATTCACAAAAATAACATTAAAAAAAACTGATGCAATCCCCGGGTTTTTCAGTATGTGCAGTGAGTAGAAAGTGCCATACTGAAATCACTGCCTGCCCCTGACAGGAATCTGTAATCAGTCATCTGCTAACAGCCTTTGCCCTCAAGTGTAAATGCTAACCTGCTGTCAAGCAGCACACATAACTTCATGGTGACTACTGAAAACAACTGTAGAAACTGACATTCCAGGAGATGATTGGAAAGGCTAACACCAGGAATTTAACGCCAACACCTGATGGTTGTTACTGCACCAGAGAACCATAGCGGAGAATGGTAGCAGCAAGTGAGAAAGTGAGAGGAAGAGAGAGAGCGAGAGAGAGAGAGAGAGAGAGAGAGAGAGAGAAATCTATCCCAACCACTGTCCTTGCTCGCTCAAGGGCAGACATACAACTTGGCTCCAAAGGACTAGCCATGCCAGACAGGTACAGTAGCTACAGGGGTACAAAAACGGACTCAGAATACAACTGTTCCCTTCCTTTCTGGCTCAGCTCCTGAACAGGAATGCCTCTGAAAACCATTTATGCCTGCAATTCCCCTCTTTCATGTCCCTTTTAAAAGAAATATTAGTTGTTAAATACTTTCATGAAACTAAGTTGGGAGCCATGTTAGGCATTCTGTATAGCCGGGGATTCACTATAGCGGGCTTCACTATAGCGAGGGAGCACTGCATTATATGACACAGCTGTCATTTCTTAGACAGCTGTGTCCTACAGTACTTGTACTATATGAAACAGATGTCATTTATTAAAGACAGCTGTGTCGTATGTCTCTTGATCTCTGTAGGTAAGTATAGGGTAAGGGGTGGTGTGGTGGTGGGTGTTCAGTGGGAGGGCGTTGGGGTATGGAGATGGTGGCAGATGATGAGGGACTGTGTCTTCCACCCACTGCTCATATCTCACTATCTTGCTCTTTGTCTTTCTCACTCTCCCAGTTTTTCTTTACAGGAAAATAAAAGTCAGAGAAAGAACTGTATCTACCCAATATTTCATTTGTAACTACCCTTGCCATTGCAGACCCATACCCCCAACCCCACCACCATCACTGAATGCAATGGGATATAAGTTGTGTTGTCCTCTCACTTCTCACCTCTCACTCGCTTGTTCACTGTTTGTCTCTGTATATAGTTCTTTTTTTAAGTAAGATAAACAAAAGTCAGTGAAAGCACTGTATCTATCCCTCCAATAATTTTTCTCACTTCCTCTCAATTAGCATCCCTGACTGTACTTATGGAAATGAAAAGGGAAACGACAAACAGATATCACATTTCTGAAATAAAGTTCCTCTGTCTTGCTCACCCACACCCAGTATGCAGTTGGAGTTGGTGGGACTTGAACACAGGCCCACTGGATGTCCCAAGATCGTT
Organism: Neoceratodus forsteri; assembly: GCA_016271365.2. NCBI lineage: Eukaryota > Metazoa > Chordata > Ceratodontiformes > Ceratodontidae > Neoceratodus > Neoceratodus forsteri. The sequence goes on from CM057455.1 coordinate 173,635,105, forward strand.
TATAGCACTATAACCTAACCTCTAGACTATACTGCCAGTCCGTTTTGGCAGCAGAAGTGTGGATGTTTTGAGAGCATCACTATCACAGAAATCATATAGTCTGTTAGCAATTCAAGCCTAGAGAAAGAGGTAGGGATACAGCTATATCTGTCCATTTCATTCTTTATACTTATAGACAGAAATATATAGTGCAATAGAGAGCTTTTGATGAGAAATATATAGGGGTTATGTCATAAAAATCTTGTTTCACTCTCTTTCTCTCTCTCTCACTATCTCTCTCTGTTTGCACAGTTGTAAGCATAAACAACAAGTCAGATATATACATATACATATACATATACATATACATATACATATACATATACATATACATATACACACATATATCTATCTATGGTGAAGCCCATCAGTATGAAGTGCAGTGTCACAGGTTTACTGCTTGACAAAAGGGATTAACTCCCACTGAGGCTGCATTATTTGCTGCAGTAAATCTACTGCAGAAGTCTGCAGAGTTAGGCTTCATCCTGGTGGGCTTCACTCTGTGTGTGTGTGTGTGTGTGTGTGTGTGTGTGTGTGTGTGTGTGTGTGCATGTGTATATATATAAATTAATTGCAAAAACCTCTGTTAATGCATTAGTTAAGGTTGATGTCACCAGCAACAAAAGTTTGAAAATTTGAAGTTAGGGTTACCACCCCTACCATCCCCCACACCCTACAGGCAACAACAGGCATTGGGACGTGCCATGGGGTCACCAGGCCTGATTGTCACCCCATTACATGTGTAAACAAGCTGACACTCTCCAGTATAAGAGAATGGAGTGAGAGTTAGGTCTGATGACCCCACGGCACACCCTGATGCCTGTTGTTGCCTGTAGGGTGGGGTGGTAGGGGTGGTAACTCTAACGTTGAATTTCCAAATGTTTGTCACATGACATCAACCCTAACTGGTGCATTAACAGAGTTCTTTCCAACGAATATCCCTTCTTTTTGAGAATGTGTAATGTAAGTGATTAGTGGTGTGTGTTTATGGGAGTGCGGGCACCTTCATGTTGCCCATTTTTTGTGTAATGGTATGCCTATGTTGGAGCATGGGCGCTCCAGGCCCTGTAATCCCACTTACACTTAAATAAAGAGCAATACAGCAGCCCCGTAGTACTGAAAAGTAACCCTTGTAACATTTATTTGGCAATATCAAAGTAACCATAGCAACTATGGAAAAAATTCCACTGCAATTATAATCATGGCTTTGAAACCTCTATGAGTGCTTAGCCCACAGCTGTGGGTAGCAAAACATCTGCATCTCAAATCTTTTTGAGACATGGGTGCCAAAAGGCACTGCAGGTGCCGCAATGTTATCCTATGGGAAATTTCCCAACTTCGGAACGCTGTAACTATAGGCCCATTGAATGTTTTGGGACCAAACCACCAAAAGGCACATCTGTGGGACCAGCACTTGCCACCTTGCAAATTTTAGTCCAAAAGTACAATCCACCTTGGCACAATGAAGTGACAAAGAAAAAAACACATGGGAAAATGTTTTTGAGCATTGTTTTCTCGAAAACAAACATTTTTTGTGACACCCCTATGTCTTATAATGAAATGTTTTTGTGCACAGGAAAATGTTTTGCAAAAGTTTTTGAGAAAGTTTTCACAGTGCATACATAAATTTTCACATAGGTGAAAATGGGACATGAAAAACTTACATAACTTTGAATGGATTAAGATTTTTTCACCAAATCTTCTAAATCTTGGAGGTAGTATAGCGCAGTGGTTTAAGGCTCTAAACTGTAAATCTGGAGACTTGGGTTTGAATCCCACAGCACCCACCTGCATAATGTGAACCTGAGTAAGCCACTTAACTACCCTGGGCTCCTAGGTCGCATCTGTAAACAAGCTTTCAGCTTAGTGTGCTACTCCTGGTTAAACAATTGGAAAAGGGAAAAAAAGACACCAGTTTAACCCAGGCCAGATATAGACATGCAAATCTGAATCCACTCAGATGCATTCTTCAGTCCTTTAAGCCAGACCACAAAATGCACAAAAGTTGAGAATTTTCACTTTGTTGACAATGTATAGTTCCACAACTGTCCATCTGACCAGAATTAAATTTTCCAGATCCAGAGATCTATGGTTGGATGCTGAGCATGCAAAATTTCAGGCACATTGGACAAACGGTTGCAAAGTTATTAAAGAGCAAACTTTGGTGTTTAACATTATAGTGGCTTGACAACCCTAACTGTACCTGCACTACCATGCAAGTATAGATCTACATCCATCTATCTATCTATCTATCTATCTATCTATATTCTCAGCAAAAAACTACACTAATGCAACAGTTAGGGTTGTTCCACAGTAACAAAAGTGAGGAAATTCAGTGTTGGGGTTGAAAACCATAACTCCGCATTCCCCCTCACCCTCACCACCACACACACACATACATACATGCAAGTAGGAGAAGGACCAAGGTAACACAACCAGTCACACATAACCAGCAGGAGGTGTATACCTGTGTTACTGCAGGAAATGGAGAAATCCAACTTCAGGTATCATGCATTATTTACAAAGTTGTTCTACAAGGTTAGTCCATGTAAAGGTGAACAAAACTGTCAGTAGCAAAAACCGTGTACCTTGGTGGCAAAAGATGTCATGGGCACTGCATTGTTAGTCAATGGGACATTGCTTAATTTCGTAACACTGTACTTTTGTCATCGTTAACTATTTTAGCAACAAAGCAGAAAAAGGGACATCTGTGGGACCAGGGCTTGCTACCCTGAAAATTTCAGCTTAAAGGACCCAACTGTGCAGTGCGTGGCCCAACATGCCCAGTTGTCCATAATGATATGTGTTTTGCCGTGAGTGGAATGTCCTGGATCAGAGTTAGCAGTCATGGCCCCATGCCACAGCCCAACATCTGTTGGTGTGAGGAATATGGGAGCATGGCTGTGTGGTTTCATGGTTTAGATTGTTGTATGTTATTTCTGTTACCTGCTGCTGGTTGTGTGTGATTTGTTGTGTTGTCTCGGTCTTTCCCCTACTTGCATGTATGTGTGTATGTGGTGTGGTGGGGGTGGGTGGGAATGCAAAGTTAGGGTTTTCAATCTTAACACCAAATTTCCTCACTTTTGTCACTGTGAAACAACCCTAACTGTTGCATTAATGCATTTTTTTGCAAAGAATTTCCTTACTTTTTGAAAACGCATAGGTAAGTACATTGTCACGCAAGTTGGTGGGCCCCGTGCTCCCACCAACTTGCATATTTCTCAATAACATTACAATACAAATAGTGAATCACATATATTAGTGGGCAGGCCCCATGCTCCCACCACATTGCCTAGCACTGCAGAACACTATACATGTGCCATACCTTTTGAGCTGTCCTATACCTTATAATCAGATCTTCCTGCACACCCCGTAATTCACTGACCATAGTTTTCACAATGCACATAACTACCTTCTCATTGACTATAATGAGCATACACCACAATTCAGCAACCGTAACTGCTAGCGATCCAACAACTGTCACCGTCAAAGATCTATGATTAATCTTTCTACATTACAAATTCCAAGCAAATCTGTCAAATGGTCCAAAGGTTATTGAAGTGTAACAAACAAAAATTTCCATTCATTGGAGTAGATCCAGAAGCAAATGATTTGATACCTTTTAATGGACCAACATAGATGTAACAACAAGAACAAAGTGCTCTAGCTTTCAGACCAACCAGTCCTTCTTCAGAAGCTCATGGCAGTTGCCAGTTGCTATGTTGGTCCATTAAAAGGTATCAAATCATTTGCTTCTGGATCTATTCTTGCAAGGACCAATACGGCAACTACTAAATCTAGATTTCATTCATGGGACTGGCATAATTACACACCTGTTTAAGTTTAACATGCTAAACCACTGCAAGGCATGGGCACGACACTAGGGATACCTACCCTACAAATTGCAAGCCAATAGCAACATGCCTAATCCAATGGGAAAAAACATCAACTACATCAGTCAATATCTCCCCAATGAATTAATGTTGCAGCACCTAAACAGCAGAATTCACATCTGTAGACATCTCCTCAACACCCTCTGAATTTCAAGTATAAAGACCAAACCGTTTAAGAGATGTTCAATTCTAAAGTTTGTGCACCTTTAAGAATTCTTCCACCACAAAATGGCTGACCTCACAGCCAAAAATGCGGCAAAATGACAGACCTGGCAGCTGAAAAATCTTTAACTGCGAGGGATACAACTTCCAATTGTAATAACTCTGGAACAGAACAATATTTTTTCACCTAACAAAAAGTGGCATGTTCCTTGAAGAAAAGGCTGTCTATGTCTCAAGTTTCAAAGCAATGAACTACACAATGGCTCTGCAGCACCACAGGCAACACAGTGTGCAAAAGTATCAAAAGTTGGACTTTTGTCACTTCGCTGCCCAAAAATTGTATGTTGGACTGAAAATGAAAATGTGCAATATACATAGTGAATGGTATGTGGTAGTGGGAGTGTGGGGCCCTGCACTCCCACCATGCTGCTCATGTCTGCGTAATAACCATAACAGTAACGCTAACGCTAAGAGTTACGGTAACAGTGACTGAAACACAAACGCTAATGATAACTGTAATGCAACACAAATGTGAACTCAAATTCTAACTGTTACAGCAACACATGCAGAAATGCAAATGCAAATGGTAACACAAATGGTAATGCAAACGGAAATGGTAACAGTAATGGTGACACAAATGTAAACACAAAAGGAAACAGTAATGGTAATGGTAACGTAACCACAAATGTTAACAGTAACGGTGATGCAAACATATATGGAAATGCAAACAGTAACAGAAACAGAAGCGTTATCGCAAACCCTAATGCAAACGGTGATGTAAACGTAAACACAAATGTAAACGCAAACAGTAACGCAAATGCAACTGAAACGTACACAGAAATGGTAATGATAATGGTGACACAAAAAACAGTATGTAAAATGATAACGGAAATGCAAGCACAAGTGCAAACGAAACAGTAATAGTGATGCAAATGGAAATGGTAATGCAAACAGTAACAGAAATGCAAGCGCAAACATAAATGCAAACAGTAACCCTAACAGTAACGGTAACATTGAAAGAAACGAAAAGCAAAGTGGTAACAGTAGCGTTAACGGTGATGGAAATGGAAACTGAATACAAAAAATAATGGAAACACAAGCGCAAATGATAATGGTAAGAAAACACAAACGCAAATGGTAACACAGATGGTAATGAAAATGCAAATGGTAATAGTAAAGCAAACAAATGGAAAAGGAAACAGTAACACAAACAAAAATGCAAATGCAAGCACAAACGCAAACGGTTACACACACAGCGATGCAAATGGAAATGCTAACGAAAATGGTAACAGAAATGCAAATTGTAATGCAAATGCAAATGGTAACACCAACCGAGATGCAAAAAGAAACAGTGACACAAACGGTAATGCATACGGTGACGCAAATGGAAACGCTAAGGCAAATGGTAATGGAAGCGCAAGAAGAAATGTAAACGCAAATGCTAACGGTAACAGTAACGCAAACACACATGCTTTGTGTTTGAAAGAGGTGCATTCAGAAGCACAGTGAATACAAAGAATATGGGCATAATAGTGGCCCTCGGACAGGAAAATGAGCACTTGGAATACTAAATTGCTTATATCTCAGGAACTGTATGACGCAAAAAAAAATATTATTTACAACTTTCCAGGCAAGTTTTGCACTTTGTGATGAAAAGTCTGTATCTCGAACCATTTTCAAGATACAGGACCTGAAAGTCTCAAAGGACGCCGTAATGTTATGCAATGGAAGAAACCATCAACTTCAGAGTGCCGTAACTTTGCAGCCCTGTTACATTTTGGCACCAAACCACCAACAGGCACATCTGTGTGATGTTGGATTTCTTCACTACAAATTTCAGCCCAAAAGACCAAACTGTTGTTTTGCAGCAGGGTGGCAAATATTTCCTATTGTTTTGGGCATAGCGTTGCAAATTATTTTAGCAAATCATGACACTTTCACAAAACAAATCACGGATGTGTTGCATTTGCAAAAGTACTTTGTGACACTACTTTTTACAAACATTTTAAAAGCATAGTTCTGGGGTGTTTTACCCCAAAATATGGACATGGCTAGCATCCTCAGGGTCCGACTAGGTGAATACAAAAAGAATTAGGTTGCTAGAGGGTCCCAATTTTAAATGCCAAGCATTTCTCTGATCGCTAACTGAAAACAAAATGGTGGATTTGCGACAGTAAAAACTGCATTTGCGACACTGTTGAACTTTTTGTTAACTTTTCCCATTGACTATAATGGGAAACTTGGTTTTTGAATAATGTTTGAACCATTTAATATTTTTTTATGAATTCTTTGAAAGGCACATTGGGGATCCTGTCTGCATGTTCGCTGAAGGTTTTGGACCGGTTGTGCAAACTGTGCAGGCTGTAGGCATGAGCAAAGAATGAGCAAAAATGCATAATTTATGCATTTTTTGGTGCTCTGCAGCTCCACAACTGTACGTCTGACTGCAGCGAAACTTGGCAGTTCCAGATACTATGGTACCAGACTGTGCATTCCAAATTTCAGGCAAATCCATCATATTGTGGCAAAGTTATAATGCTGCAAAATTTCACACTTTAACCTTAAATGGGGCACTCAATCCTAACTATATATTTATATATATATATATATATATATATATATATATATATATATATATACACACACACACACACACCTGTATATATCTATATGAGGAGCCATTTACATGTTAAAACCAAAATTTTGCACCTTAATAACTTTGCAACCGTTTGACAGATTTGCCTGAAGTTTGGAACACACAATCAAGACCCATACGCCTTGGGATCTGCCAAGCTTCATATCAGTTGCATATACGGCTGGAGAGTTATTAAGCATGATCTGTGCGCACATTTACACTTTTCTGGATTTTTTCTGTCATCTCTACAGGTCGCACAGTTCACGCGACCAGTCTGAAATCTTCAGGGAATGTGCGGCCGGGTCCCTGATGTGCTTTTTGAAGATTTCGTGAAAAAATATTTAACGGTTCATAAAGTTATTCAAAAAACAATTTCCCATTATAAGTCAATGGGAAAAGTTAACAACAAGTTCAACAGTGTCACAAATGCAGTTTTTACTTTTGCAAATGGCCCTTTTACTGTTGCAAATCCACCATTTTGTTTTCAGTTAGTGATCAGAGAAATGCTTGGCATTTAGTCAGACCCTGAGGATACTAGCCATGTCTTTATTTTGGGGTAAAACATCCCAGAAATATGTTTGTCAAATTTCTGGAAAAAGTACTTTCGCAAAGTACTGTCGCACTTGCGACACTGTTGAATGAATTTGCGAAAGCTTTTGCAAACTTTGACAGTACTTTTCTAGGCTGTGGGAAAATGACAGCAATTCTTTGGCACCCTGCTGCAAAAGGACAGTTTGGTGTTTTGGCCTGAAATTTGGAGGGAACGCAGCCGACATCTCACAGATGTGCATTTCAGTGTTTTGCTGAAAAATGTTACATGGTGGCAAAGTTACGGCACTCCAAAGTTGATGCTTTTTCCCATAGGATAACATTACGGCTTCCAACGCATTACAGGAATCATTTGGCGCCCTGCTGCAAAATAACGGTTTGGTCTTTTGGGCTGAAATTTGGAGGGAACACTGCTAACATCCCACAGATGTACCTTTTTGTGGTTTGGTGAAAAAATATAACAGGGAGCCAAAGTTATGGCACTCCGAACTTCTCTTTTTTCCCATAGGATAACATTATGGCATTTGCTGCACCTTTCAGGGCCCGTATCTCGGAAACGGTACGAGATAAGGACTTTTCGTCAGAAAAATTTTAAAGTTAGAGGGGGGATGGCTCAGGGGTAATGTAAGGTTTAAAGTTAGAGGGGGACAGCTCAGGGGTAATGTGAGGAAATTCTTTTTCATGGAGAGAGTGGTGGATGCATGGACCCGCCTTCCTGGAGAGGTTGTGTGGTCTAAAACAGTGGGGGAATTCAAACATGCATGGGACAGACATAAGGCAATTATAGTGGGGGGGTTGCAGGAAGTAGGTTGTTGGTTAACTAGAATCTGCAGCTTATCCAGTAGGTAGGGTAATGGGCAGACTGGATGGGCCAAGTGGTCATTATCTGCCATCAAAGTCTATGTTTCTATGCTTCTATGGTTCCTGAGATATAAGCAATTTAGTATTCCAACTCCTAATTTTCTGCTCCGAGAACCATTATTATGCATACATTCTTTGTACTCATTGGCCTTTATATTCAAACTGCACCAGGCTGTGGCACAAACCTGGGTGCAGCTCAACTTTGTTGCGCAGGGGTGTGGCCTGGGTGATATTCAACTAAGCTGCACTATGGCACAGCAGCTTTGAATATCGGACCCTGGCCACCCCCACTGTGCATGGCGCAGTGGCACTGCACCAGTGCAAGTGGCCAGAGTGGAGCATGGAGATGCGTTAGCACAAGTGCCATTGTGAATGCACAGCACCTGCGATATTCAAAAGGGGACATGGAAATGGAGCCATAATTTATGCAAGGTGCACAGGGGTCCATTTGCGTGTCATTATGGCCCAATTTGCATACCATTAGCATGCAGGTGCGCCGATCCCCGATGACTTGCGCCTGGCACTCTGTCAGGCAGCAGCCATCGGGGACTGATGCCCCCTGCAGCCCAATCATGGGCATTCATGTAAAAGAAACCCCCCTGTCCAATATCCCTGGTGGTCCAGTGGACCGCTATGTGCCCAATTGCTGGCATTTGTCTTGAAGATTCCCTATATCCCTGGTGGTCCAGTGGACCACACTCAGCCCGATCGCGGGCATCAGTAATATAACCCCCCCGTGTCCAATATCCCTGGTGGTCCAGTGGATCAAGCACTGCCCGATCGTGGGCATCTGTAACTCATAAAATACCCCTACCACCCTGGTGGTCTAGTGTACCCCCCTCCCCACCTGCCCACTGAGCCACACCACCCCGCTCCCCCATAAGCTGGTGGGTGGCAGCACCCCCCCACCTGCCACCCCACTGCCTGCTGACTGACAGCTCAGTAGGGCTGCATGCCCATTGGTTCACAGCGTGAGCTGATGGGCATGCAGCCCATACCGTACTACTCAGTCCAGATATGTGAATGAATTCATTCTTGAATTCCACCACTGTTTTTGACCCCACAACCTCCTCCAGCAGGTAGTTCCATTCATCCACAACCCTCTCTGTGACAAAATAATTCCTTACATTACCTCTGAGCCACCCCATCTTCAAATTGTTCCTGCAGCCTTGCCAACTCCCTTCTCATCCTTTCAACCCCACCTTATGTATCAACTTTGTTGCAGATCTTTGTGTCGTCTGCAAAAAGATATATTTTTCCTTTCAGTCCCTCTGCAATGTCACTTATAAAGACATTGAAGATGACCGTTCCTAGTACTGAACCCTGCGGTACCCCACTAGTAACGCCCCTTTCTTCAGAGTGGACTCCATTTACTATTATTCTCTGTGTCCCGTTCTCCAGTCAATTCTTTACCCAGGCTACCATCTTGGGACCCACTCCCAGTCTGGCTAACTTGTTTATTAATCCTTTGTGTGGGACTGTGTCAAATGCCTTGCTAAATTTTGGGTAGACCATATCCACAGCCCCTCCCTGATCTACTACTTTGGTCACCCAGTTAAAGAAATCTATTAGATTCATCTGACATGACATTCCTGCTGTGAATCCTTGCTGCATAGGGTCCTGTGCCCCTCTGGCCTGTAGGTACTCAACAGTTCTTTCCTTCAGAAGTGATTCCATAATTTTCCCTATTACTGAGGTTAAACTAACAGGTCTGTAGTTTCCTGCTTCTGCCCTGCTCCCACTTTTGTGAAGTGGAATAATATCTGCCCTCCTCCAGTCCTCAGTTACCACCTCATCCTCCCATGAGTTGTAAAAGAAGGTAGTCAGTGGTGTCACTAGTTCTACCCTAAGTTCTTTTAGAATTCTGGGATGAATCCCATCAGGCCCCATTGCTGTCCACCTTCAGTTTTAAGAGTTCTTTCAGAATCAAAGCAACAGAACAAAAGGGAAAACAGGGAAGAGAAGAAGCACTATGGGTAAATTTGGAGACTGGCAATGGCACCACAATCCGCACAGGGGTTATATACAGACCCCCTTCCCAGGGGGAGGAAATGGACAAGGAAATGATAGAAAGAATACTTAGAATGGCAGAAAAAGGGGAGATATTGCTGACGGGTGATCTGAATATGCCAGATGTTAACTGGAGTGCAGTTGCAGCAGCCACTTCAAAGAGTAGGGTTATTCTAGATGCCCTACAAGGGCATGCCTTAGACAACTAGTATTGGAGCCCACTCGAGAGGGAGCAATCTTAGACCTGGTTCTCTCAAATGGAGATGAAGAGAGGATCACAGATGTAGAAGTTGGTAGCCATCTGGGAACTAGCGACCATCGAACAGTATGGTTCACAATAAACACAGCAATAGAGTCAAGCCATACAAAGGCAAAAGTACTGGACTTTAGGAGGGCTGACTTTGCCAAAATGGGTGAGTGCCTAAGGAATGCACTAGCAAATTGGCAGGAAGGAGGGGTGGAAGAACAATGGGGAATAATAAAAACTGCCATCACAGAGGTAACAAGCCTTTGTGTGAAGCAAATAAACAAAACAAAACGATGTAAGAAACCACTATGGTTCTCAAAGAAAGTGGCAGTGAAGGTTCAAGAGAAAAAGAAAGCATTCAGGAAGTACAAGGAATCACAGAAGGAGCAGGACAGAGAACTGTATCAGTTAAAGCAAAAGGAAGCTGGAAAAGCAGTCAGAACAGCAAAGGCCCAAACTGAGGAAAAGATAGCCAACTCAGTTAAGAAGGGGGATAAAACCTTTTATAGGTATATCAGGGAATGAAGGAAGACCAAGGGAGGGATAGTGAGGCTTAATAAAGAGGAGGGAGTGGGCAGAGGGAGACTGTGAAAAGGCAGAGATACTAAACAAATATTTTTGCTCAGTATTTACAAAGGAAGAGGGGAAGGTACCTAAAACAAACAGTAGAAACACTCTGGATACAGAAGTTGATACCAGCCCATTTACAGAAGAAAGGGTTCTAAAAGAACTCTTAAAACTCAAGGTGGACAAAGCAATGGGGCCTGATGGGATTCATCCCAGAATTCTAAAAGAACCAAGGGTAGAACTAGTGACACCACTGACTACCCTCTTTAACAAATCATGGGAGGATGGGGTGGTACCCGAGGACTGGAGAAGGGCAGACGTGGTTCCGCTTCACAAAAGTGGGAGCAAGGCAGAAGCAGAAAACTACAGACCTGTTAGTTTAACCTCAGTGGTAGGGAAAATGATGTAATCACTTCTGAAGGAAAGAATTGTTGAGTATCTAGTGGCCAGAGGGGCTCAGGACCCAAGGCAGCATGGATTCACAGCAGGAAGGTCATGCCAGACAAATCTGATAGATTTATTTGACTGGGTGACCAAAGTAGTAGATCAGGGAGGGGCTGTGGACATGGCCTACCTAGACTTTAGCAAGGCATTTGACACAGTCCCACACAAAAGATTAATATACAAGTTAGCCAGCCTGGGAGTGGGTCCCAAGATGACAGCCTGGGTAAAGAATTGGCTGGAGAATAGGACACAGAGAGTAATAGTAAATGTAGTCCACTCTGAAGAAAGGGGGGTTGCTAGCGGGGTACTGCAGGGTTCAGTATTAGGACTGGTCCTCTTCAATGTCTTTATAAGTGACATTGCAGAGGGACTGGAAGGGAAAGTATGTCTCTTTGCAGATGACACAAAGATCTGCAACAGAGTTGATGCACAAGGTGGGGTGGAAAGGATGAGAAGGGACTTGGCAAGGTTAGAGGAATGGTCAAATGTATGGCAGCTTAGATTCAATGCTAAGAAGTGCAAGGTAATGCACCTGAGAAACAAAAACCCAGGGGAAGAGTACACAATGGGGGGTGAGATACTAACAACAACAAAAATGGAAAGGGACCTGGGGGTAGTCACATCAGATGACCTAAAGGTGGGCAAGCAATGTGAGAGGGCTTCAAGGAGGGCTGGGGGGATACTGGGATGCATAGGGAGAGGCATCACCAGTAGAAAACAAGAAGTTATTATCCCTCTGTACAGACAGTTGGTGAGACCCCATCTGGGAGTACTGTGTGCAGTTCTGGAGACCCAATCTCTGCAAAGACATAGACAGTATGGAGGCTGTCCAGAGGAGGGCAACTAAAATGGTGCAGGGTCTGCACCGGAAGACATATGAAGAGAGACTTAAGGAGCTGAATATGTATAGTCTTGAGGAAAGGAGGGAGAGGGGAGACATGATAGAAACTTTCAAGTACCTCAAGGGAATCAACAAAGTCCAAGAGGGTCGCATCTTTCAAAAAAAGAGGTGTGCAAGAACAAGGGGGCACAATTTGAAGATAGAAAGGGCAGCTCAGAGGTAATTAAAGGAAGTATTTTTTCACAGAGAGGGTAGTGGATGCATGGAATGGCCTTCCGGATGAGGTTGTAGAGTCAAAAACAGTGGTGGAATTCAAGCATGCATGGGACAGTCATAAGGCAATTCTAGGGGGGTGGGGGTAGGAAAAAGTAGGCTGCTGGTTAACTAGGATCTTCAGCTTATCCATTAGGTTGGGAAATGGGCAGACTGGGTGGGCCAAGCGGTCCTTATCTGCCATCAAAATCTATGTTTCTATGTAACCCTTTCTTCTGTGAATGGGCTGGTATCAACTTCTGTATCCAGAATGTTTCTATTGTTTGGTTTAGTTACCTCCCCCTCTTCATTTGTGAATACTGAGCAAAAATATTTGTTTAGTATCTCTGCCTTTTCACAGTCACCCTCTGCCCATCCCCTTCCCTTTATTAAGCCTCAGTATCCCTAGATAGATAGATAGAGAGATAGAGAGATGGAGAGATAGATAGATAGATAGATAGATAGATAGATAGATAGATAGATAGATAGATAGACAGATAGACAGATAGATAGATAGAGAGATAGAGAGATAGAGAGATAGAGAGATAGATAGATAGAGAGATAGAGAGATAGATAGACAGACAGACAGACAGAGAGATAGATAGATAGATAGATAGATAGATAGATAGATAGATAAGAGAGAGAGAGATAGATAGATAGATAGATAGACAGACAGACAGACAGACAGACAGACAGAGAGATAGATAGATAGATAGATAGATAGATAGATAGATAGATAGATAGATAGATAGATAGATAGATAGATAGATAGATGGATGGATGGATAGATAGATAGATAGATAGATAGATAGATAGATAGATAGATAGATAGATAGATAGATAGATAGATAGATAGATAGATGGATAGATAGATAATCCACTCTTAGGTGTGTGGTCATGCTCTGATATATGCATGTCCTTGGTGTGCATCAACTACCCAAGGCGTGCATATATCACAGTGTGACAGCACACCGTAGAGTGGGTTATCTATCTTATAAAATAGCAACATTGTTTTGGAGGGGGGTTAAAGTGCAGGTATGTGGCCACACTCTGATATACGCATGGTCATATGATGTTTTTTATACAATCGGAACTTAGGATTTGGATGTTGATTTGTTATTCATTTTATAAATATATTAATAAACATATATGTGCCCCATTCATTACAATTCACCAACAGTTTGAAACAGAGCCTGGTAACATGCAAAACAACTTAGTACACCCAAAGGTATACTTAACTACCCATACTGGCAAAGCTGTATCTCAAAGCATTTTCGAGATACAGTGACTGAAAAGTACCCCAATCATCACATTGTTACCCTAAAGGAAATTCCAAAACTTCAAAGTGTTATAACTCTGCTGCACAGTCACATTTTTCCACCAAACCAGCTGAAGACACATCTTTGGGGCAAGGTCCTTGTACCATGAAAATTTCAACCCAAAAGCTCAAACCGTTTTTTAGTTATGGAGTGACAATGAAACAGACATATCTTGAAAAGTAGTATCAAAAACTGCAACAGTCATTGGTTCTTTTGGCAAACAATGTTGCAGTTAAGATGTTCAGACTAAGTTAGGCACAGCAATAGAACTATCCCACTAGATTATGCATACAAAATTTCATGCACATCCTTTTCAGGGTTGATAACTTGTTAAGGTGCAAAATATGCAAAACTGGAAAACTGCAAAAATGGAAAAAACGTCATTGTAAGAATGGTTAAGGAACAATACCTGAGAAACCACAAAATCAATTCAAATTAAATTAACAGCAATAACAGATCTACCCTATGAAATTATGCATGAAAACTGCCATGCACATTCGTTGAATGGCTACAAAGTTATTAAAGTGCAAATTATGCAAAACCGGATGACTGCAAAAATGGGAAAACATGAAACATTTTGGATATTTGACTCACAATATGTTCAAAGCCACACAAACAATTCAAATGGAATTAAAGACATCAACAGACCATCCCTAGAAAATGATGCATGCAACATTTCGTGTACATATACTGTATTATAGGGCTCCAGAGTTATTAAAGTACAAATTATGCAAAACTGGAAAACTAATGGAAAAACATGTAAGTTTAATGATGTTTGAGACAAAACATCTCACAAATCACAAAAGAGATTCAAATGAAATTTATCACATTTGCAGACTTACCACCTGAGATTATACATGCAAACTTTAATGCACATCTGTTTAAGGGTTCTAAAGTTATTAAGGTGCAAATATGTGAAACTGGAAGATTGTCTGCAAAATGTGAATAAAACATGCAAGTTTTAGGATGTTTGAGACACAGTATCTCAGAACACTCAAAACAGATTCACATGAAATTTACCAAATCAAGAGATCTACCTCCAGAGCATAGGTATGCCACATGTCATGCAAATCAATTTAAGGGTTGCAAAGTTAATAAGATGCAAAGTATGCAAAACTGGATGACAGTGAGAGAAAAGTACTTTCACTTTCATTATACAATATACATTTTCACATAGGAAATAATGGGAAATTAAAAATGTAATAACTTTAGAATGGATTGATATTTTCTCACCAAACCTTCATTAGGCACATCCGTGACCCAAAGGCTTTCTACCCTGAAAATTTCAGACCACAACATAAAGGCATTTCTCAGATACAGGTGGACAAAAAAACATGAACCAAATGGTAAATTTAGGATTTTTTGACAGTTTCCATCTCACAGACCACATGTAACAGGGAGCTCCTGTTATTACCAATAAAACAACGTACAGAAAATCAGATGTAAACCCCTCCCATTTTTTTCCTTTCACTCTTTCATATCTCCTTTTTCTTTTTCTGTCTTTCCCTTTATATGTTGGCTTGCCGCACTTGTGCGGCAGTCAACATATTGGGAGAGTGGAGATTTGGAGGTGCGGCTGCTGCTGGGCGAATGCAGGACACGCATCAGTTTCTAAAACGCCTCCTGTAACATTACAGATGTAAACGCAAACCGTTGTGGTAACGGTTTGAGCCCTCTGTAACGTTACAGAGGCATAGTGTGGACAGGGCCTAAGTTAGCTTTGCAAAACACGCTTACCTCTGTTTCTCACTCTCAATCTATTCAGAACACACACACACACACACACACACACCACATGAGCAGGAAACACAAAGAAACACAAAAAATGTTCCTAAAGCTCTCACCCCAGTGGTATAAACCACACACATGATGTGCAGATTGTGGGATATGGAAAATATTCTCACTCCTGCGTTGTGAACTGTGCATTCTCACTTGTGCCTTTGGCACTCATGAGAATACAGAGCTCACTCTGCAGGAGTAAGAATATTTTCCATATCCCACTCCCCCATCATGTATCATATATATATATATATATATATATATATATATATAGTATATGTATATATATTTATGCAATAGGTGTGAGACCAAAAGCCATTGAATAAATCCATTTATTTCCACATAAGTGGAATAAATCTAACCACCTAGATTTATCCCACATGTGGGATAAATGCAAACTATCAATCAAAGCTTTTTGTTCACTTTTTGACAAACAAATGTGAATAACTTTAAAACGAAAATGATAGCATAGTACTGTGAGCACGAAAAATGTTCTGGACAAAATATCTACAAAATGAGTGGGGTTTCATTTATAGATACCTTTTAGTTTTTTATAATTAGCAAAAAACAGCAAAAAATCCTATTTTCTTTTCACTTTTCATACAAACAAATATAAATAACTTTAAAATGAAAAATGATAACATGGTACTGTGAGCACGAAAAATGTTCAGCATAAAAATATCTACAAAATGAGTGGTGTTTTATTCAGAGATACCTTTTAGTTTTTTCATAATTAGCAAAAAACAGCATAAAATTCAATTTTCTTTTCACTTTTTCGACAAACAAATGTGAATCACTTTAAAACTAAAAATGATAGCATGGTACTATGAGCACAAAAAATGTTCAGCATGAAAATATCTACAAAATGAGTGGTGTTTCATTAATAAATACCTTTTAGTTTTTTTATAATTAGCAAAAAAACAGCATAAAATTAAATTTTTGTTTCACTTTTTCATCAAACAAATGCGAATACCTTTAAAACAAAAAAGGTAGCATGATACTGTCACCATGACATTTGTTCAGCAAGAAGTTCTCTACAAAATGAGTGGTGTTTCATTTAATAGCAACTACCCCGCTAGGCGGACATACACCAGGAAAGTTAACCAAAAGTCCCAGAAAGTCCCAGAAATTATCATTTAAAAAAAGAAGATAAACAGTCAAAACCAGATGTTCCTGCACTGATAAGGAGCATCCCTATTGCATAAATGAAATATACAATGGTGAGCTGTCAGATAAATGATTTATACACTTGTGCTATTTTGACCTCGGACACCTCACCGTGGCTTACGCCACTCTTGAAGTTACCGAGGTCAAACAGCACTGTGTAGATAAATCATTATCTGACAGCTCTCATTGTATATATATATATATATATGTAAACACACACACACACACACACACACACACATATATACATACATATACATCTGCTGACTTCTTCAATTGTAAAATAATGCTGTTTTTTTTATTTATTTCAACCTTGTACTGTACTATACTGTATACACTGTATATACTTTTTCTTCTTTGTATTTTATTGCTTTTTGTATACCTGCTTCTGTACTGTACTTTGATGTATTCATGACCAGGTCCACCTTGCAAATGAGCCTTGCTCAATGGTATCCACCTGGATAAATAAAGATTTTGATTGATTTATATATATATATATATATATATATATACACAATATATATATACTGTAAATATATATATATATATATATATATATACACACACACACATCTATATTGATTTTCTACAAAATAAATTGACAAACACATATGTGCATTGTTTATGCACTTGATCCCTGCTTGGTTGTGTCAGTTATTTATACCACATGTTCACACCACACAACAATGGATTTGCATGAAATTCAGCAAGTCAAAGGACCTGCCACTGGTGATTATGCATGCCAAATTTCGTGCAAATCCATTGAGTGATTCCAAAGTTATTAAGGTTCAAAGTTTGAGGTTTAACATAGAAGTTTGCACTCAACTCTACTATACTGGTGCTACTGCACCAGTATAAAATATATATATATAAAATAGTGGTGCGGTCGCGCCACTATAGTTAGAGTTCAGCGGTCACCTACATACTAAAGTCAAAAGTTTGGGCGTTAATAACTTTGGACCCATACAACAGATTTGCCTGCAAACTGGTATGTGTGGTAGGGCATGATAGATATCTTGATTTGCCAAATTGCATTTCGGTTGGACTTACGGTCTTTGCATACGAAAATGCTGAAAAATGCAAAATAATCTGTTTTTGGAGGCAGCTTTTGGGATTTTGGATGTGGCCTGCATGGCCGTTGTGTGAGATGGCTTGTTTGAAAGAGCTTTGGTGGCCAAATATGCCACTTTTCGTTTGGTGAAAAAATATTAAGGCATTCAAAAGTTATGCCACTTTTAAGTTCCCATTATAAGTCAATGGGAAAATTTATATGTACAGTATGTTTTACGAACAAAGAATGGGGTTCTGGCCATCTCGTCCCGCCTGACGATCAAAGAATTTACAGCCTCTCAGTTCAAGAATCTTTGTCCCCGAGGATTTTTTAAATTCTTTGATTGCGAGGTCCATCTTGTTTTTGATTTTCCAATCGAAAAAACACAAATATCTCTGCTCAGGGGTCACTTCTGAAGTAAAACTTGGAAGGGTTTTACTCAGGGGACCCTGATCTATTGAGTCATGCCTTTGGTTTGATTGAAATGGGTCTAAAAATAGAGTTCTAAGCTTTTAAAATCTTAGTTCGCAGCTCGCTAACGATCTTTGATCATGAGCCTGCAAATTCTTTGATCACAAGATTCTTTGATCGCGATCATGCATCGCGAGCGAGGGATGAGATGGCCAGATTTTAAAATGTTTTTTCTCAGCCCAGGGGTGTCCTAGAAACTTAAATGAGGGTGGGTTTTGTTCAGGGGGCTTCATTCTACCCCATCTGAATAAAAAAAAATCATGTTTTACATATCCCTTGTAGTCTAACAGCCCCCCATCATGATAACATATATAACGATCTCTAGTGGCTCCCCAATGTTCATAAACATTGTGTTTTTTTATATCCTTAGTAGTCTAGTGGCCCCCCCGATGTGATTAAAATAATAATTGTTATTCATATCCCTGGTAGTCTAGCGCCCCCATCATAATAAAATATATAACTACCTGCAATTTCCTGGTAGTCTAGTGGCCCCCATGTGTATTTTATGCATATTGCTTTTTTAGATCCCTGGTAGTCTAGTGGCCCCCTTGATCTGTATTACATTATAATTATTCTTCATAACCCTGGTAGTCTAGCGGCCCCCCCATCATAATGAAATACATAAGGATTTCCAATTTCCTGGTAGTCTAGTGGCCCCCACCCTAGCCGTGCCAGCCCACCCAGCACCCCCACCCTCCCCAGTCGGCGACTGGCACAGCCCACCTCTCACCTCCATGGCCAGCCACCGACTGTGTGTATTACGATTGCTAATGCAAAGAGGTGCTCAGAAATAATGCACAACTTTGTACTTTTCTACTCTTTCTTAAAAGTAAGGAAATTCTATGCATAAAACTTAATTAATGCATCAGTTAGGGTTCTTCTACAGCAAAAAAGTGAGGAAATTTGATTTTAGGGTTCCCACCCCTTGCACCCCACCCCAGCCCACCCCACCAACAGGCATCGTGTGTGCATTGGGGTTAGAACTGTATTACTCTACTCGACTAAAGAACTAGAACTCTATTACTGGGAACTTCAATTTAGGGCAAAAACAAACAAAAAAAGAGTGTGTCTGTCTGAGTTGGGTGAAGGAATTGTTATCTATGCAGTTAGCTAGGTGAAGAAACAAAATGTTAATTAGGCGGTCTGGCTTAGAGAGAAGGAAGCAGGTCATTTGCATTTAAAAACTGACCTAGATAGCTTGTGGAAGAGAACAGCGAGAGGAAGGAGGTGCTGTTAGAAATATACTACTCTACTGGACTAAAGTACTAGAACTCTGTTAATGGGAACTTCAATTTAGGGTTAAAGCAAACTAAAACAAAAAAAGATTGTGTTTGTCCGAGCTGAGTGAATGAATTGTTATTTGTGCCATTAGCTAGGTGAAGAAAAGAACTATGAATTATGGTGAATGAATTATCTATGCAGTTAGCTAGGAGAAGAAACAAACTGTTAATTAGGAGGTGAGGCTTAGAGAGAAGGAAGCCTGGTGTTTTCATTTAAAAACTGACCTTGATAGCTTGAAGCAGAGAACATGAAAAGGAAGGAGGTGCTATTAGAACTATACTAGTCTACTGGACTAAGGAACTAGAAATCTATTAATGTGAACATGAATTTAGCATAAAAATAAACAAAAACAAAGAAAAAATGGTGTGTTTGTCTGAGCTGGGTGAAGGAATTGTTATCTGTGCAGTTAGTTAGATGAAGAAAAGAAACTGTTAATTAGGGGGTTTGGCTTAGAGAGAAGGAAGCCTAGTGTTTGCATTTAAAAACTTACCTAGATAGCTTGTGGCAGAGAACAGCAAGAGGAAGGAGGTGCTGTTAGAACTATACTGTTCTACTGGACTAAAGAACTAGAACTCTATTACTGGGAACTTCAATTTAGGGTAAAAACAAACAAAAAAAAGAATGTGTTTGTCTTATTTGGGTGAATGAATTGTTATCTGTGCAGTTAGCTAGGTGAAGAAACAAAATGTTAATTAGGAGGTGTGGCTTAGAGAGAAAGAAGCCTGGTGTTTTCATTTAAAAACTGACCTTGATAGCTTGAAGCAGAGAAAATGAAAAGGAAGGAGGTGCTGTTAGAACTATACTAGTCTACTGGACTAAGGAACTAGAAATCTATTAATGTGAACATGAATTTAGTGTAAAAACAAAAAAGGGTGTGTTTGTCTGAGCTGGGTGAAGGAATTGTTATCTGTGCAGTTAGCTAGGTGAAGAAAATAAACTGTGAAATAGGGTGAATTAATTGCTTTCTATACAGTTAGCTAGGTGAAGAAACAAACTGTGGATAAGGGTGAAGGAATTGCTATCTTAGCATTTAGTTAGGTGAAGAAACAAACTGTTAATTAGGAGGAGTCGCTTAGAGAGAAGGAAGCCAGGTGTTTGCATTTAAAACCTGACCCAGACAGCTTTCGGCCGGAAACAGCAAGAGGAAAGAGGTACTGTTAGAACTATACTACTCTACTGGACTAAAGAACTAGAACTCTGTTACTGGGAACCTCAATTTAGGGTAAAAGCAAACAAAAACAAACAAACAAAAAAAATAGAAACATAGAATTTGATGGCAGATAAGGACCTCTTGGCCCATCTAGTCTGCCGATTTACCTACCTAATGGATAGGCTGCAGATCCTAGTTAACAAACAGACCACTTCCTCCTACCCCCCACTAGAATTGCCTTATGTCTGTCCTATGCATTCTTGAATTCCCCCACTGTTTTTGACTCCACTACCTCCTAAGGAAGGTTATTCCATGTATCAACTACCCTCTCCGTGAAAAAATACTTCCTCACATTGCCTCTGAGCCATCCCCCTCTATCTTCAAATTGCCCCCTTGTTCTTGCACATCTCTTTTGAAATATGCTACTGTCTTGGACTCTGTTGATTCCCTTGATGTACTTGAAAGTTTCTCTAATGTCCCACCTCTCCCTGTGTGTTTGTCTGAGTTGAGTGAAGGAACTGTTATCTGTGCAGTTAGCTAGGAGAAGGGAAAAAAAACTGTGAATGAAGGTGAAGGAATCGTTATCTTTGCAGTTAGCTAGGTGAAGAAACAGACTGTTAAGGGGAGTATCTTAGAGAGAAGGAAGCAAGTAATTTGCATTTAAAAACTGACCCTGGTAGCTTGTGGAAGAGAACAGCAAGAGGAAGGAGGTACTGTTAGAACTATACTACTCTACAGGACTAAAGAACTAGACCTCTGTTACTGGGAACTTCAATTTAGGGTAAAAACAAACAAAAACAAACAAAAAAAGAGTGTGTCTGTGTGAGTTGGATAAATGAATTATCTGTGCAGTTAGATAGGTGAAGGAAAACAATGGTGAATTAGGGTGAAGGAATTGTTATCTCTGCAGTTAGCTGGGTGAAGAAACAAACTGTTAATTGGGGGAATTGCTTAGAGAGAAGGAAGCCAGGTTTTTGCATTTAAAAACTGTCCTAGATAGCTTGTGGCAGAGAACAGCAAGAGGAAGGAGGTGCTGTTAGAACTATACTATTCAATTGGGACGATATAGCCCTCCATCCCTCCCCTCCAAGCCCCCGCCTCCCTTAACCAGTTATACTTTAATAGGCACAGGATTTGACTAACAACAGGAACCCTGTTTGGGAGCAGGAAGGTAGTGATCAAAGAGGCACAAAAGAATCACCATCCTAGAAGAAAAATAGTAGCTCTCCATCACACCCTAGCTGCTGGAGGTCTGACTCTGAGCAACTAAGAAGGAGACTACTGAGGAATATAGGAACTTACTGTCCCAGTATAGGTAGATCAGGAGCTTTAAGGGCTTGGAAGCAGTAGAAAGTAGGAGAAATATATATATATATATATATATATATATATATATATCTATCTATCTATCTATCTATATATATATATATATATATATATTTATATATATATATATATATATATATATATATATATATATATATATATATATCTATATATATATATATATATATATATAGAAGCAAATAACTCAGTTTAATGCATTAGTTAAGGGTTGTTTCCTGGCGACAAAAGTGAGGAAATTCAGTGTTAGTGTTGAAAACTTCCCTTGGACCCCCGCCCACCCCCAACCAGCTTTGGGGTGCGCATTGGGATCGTCAGCCCTAAATCTCACCCCATGACATGTAAAGCAGCAGAAGTATAGGAGAATGGGGTGAGAGTTAGGACCAATGATCAATGCGCCCCAATGCGGTTGGGGGGTGGGCGGGGAATCAAAGGGAATTTCAACAACGCAAATTCTCACTTTTGCTCGTAACCCTAACTAATGCATTAAATGGAATTTTTGCCTCAAATTTCCCTTCTTTTTGAGAATGATAACGAGAAATAGTGAATGTAATGCAGCGGCGGGAGCGCGGGGCCCTTGTGGTGTAGTAACAGGAACAGCAACGCAAACAGAAATGCTAACAGTGGCGCACATGGTAACACAAGCATGAATGAGAACAGAAAGGGTGACGCACATGGTGGCATACACGGGAACAGTCTGCCACGTGGTGTGTTGTTACATAGTAACATGGTGCCTGCAAATGGAAATGTCAATGGGCATGGTGACGCAAAGTGAAACAGAAAGAGAAACAGTACTGTAGACACAAATGGCAAAAAATAACAAGCATAAGCGCATGAAGTAAGCGTAAGTATAGCGCCGTGGTGGTGCAGGCGTCAACGGTAAGTGAAACGGGTACGGAACCGCAAGTGGAAAGGGCAACAGTAACAGTAATGTAAGCGCACAGGCTGTTTTTCCCCAAAACCTGCATAAAGAAAGACAGTGAGTACATATAATGTATACATAATAATGCGTATCAGAGCAGAAAATGAGAACTTGGAATACTAAATACGTTATATCTCAGGAACCGTACGACGTAGAAAAAAATTTTAAAAGTCGTATGATTTACAACTGTCCTGGCTAATTTAGTGGGGACTAAGCATTTTTCCGATGAGAAGTCCGTATCTCACACCGTTTCCGAGATACGGGCCCTGAAAGACTAGGCGAACGCCGTAATGTTATCCAATGGGAAAAAAAGAGAAGTTCGGAGTGCCATAACTTTGCCTCCCTGTAATATTTTTTCACCAAACTACTGAAAGGCACATCTGTGGGCTGTTGGCTGTCTTCCCTCCAAATTTCAGGAAAAAAGACTAAACTGTTATTTTGCAGCAGGGTGCCAAAGGATTCCTGCAATGCGTCGGGCACCGTAATGTTATCCTATGGGAAAAACTGTCAACTTTGGAGTGCCGTAACTTTGCCGCCATGTAATATTTTTTCAATACAACATGGAAAGGCACATCTGCGAGATGTCATCTGCGTTCCCTCCAAATTTCAGCCCAAAACTCCCAACTGTTCTTTTGCAGCGGAGTGCCAAAGAATTACTGTTATTTTGGGCATAGTGTCGCAAAGTAGTGTCGCAATTTGCGAAAGCTTTCAAAAAAATTTGCAACACTTTCATGAGTGCGACACTACTTTATGAAAGTACTTTTTCCAGAAATTTGAAAATCATATTTCTGGGGTGTTTTACCCCAAAATAAAGACATGGCTAGCATCCTCAGGGCCTGACTAGGTGAATACAAAAAGAATTAGGTTGCTAGAGGGTCTCAGTTTTAAATGCAAAGCATTTTTCTGATCACTAACTGAAAACAAGATGGAGGATTTGCAACAGTAACAGAGCCATTTGCGACAATAAAAAGTGCATTTGCGACACTGTCGAACTTTTTGTTAACTTTTCCCATTGACTTATAATGGGAAATTATTTTTTGAATAACTTTTGAACCATTTGATATTTTTTTGCGAAATCTTTGAAAGGCACATCAGGGACCCCGGCCACACATTCCCTGAAGATTTCAGGCCAGTCACGCAAACCGTACGACCTGTAGGCGCAACCGTAGAAATCCAGAAAAGCGTAAATGTGCGCGCAGATCACACTTAATAACTCCACAGCCATATATCTGACTGGTACGAAACTTGGCAGATCCCAAGGCCTATAGTTCTTGATCATGTATTCCAAATTTCTGGCAAATCTGTGGAATGGTTGCAAAGTTATTAAGGTGCAAAGTTTTGGGGTTTAACATAGAAATGGCTCCTCAACCCTACCTACCTATGGTAGCACTACTGTGCTACCATAATATATATATATATATACTGTATATATATATATATATATATATATATATAATAGAGAGAGAGAGGAAATAGCAAGTATTCAAAACAACAGTTAAGGGACAACAAATAAAGACATGATGTGAGTGGTGCAGTGCAGTGGCTGTGAAGCAGCAGTCTTCCGGGAGACATTCTGAAGGATGTGGTGTTGTCTCATCTGCATGTACCTCTCTGGGCTGAGAGAGGAGGTTGATCATCTCCAGGCTGAGTTGGCCAGGATTCAGATGTCCTCCTTTCCCACCCAGGGACCACCAGGGCCACTGCCGCTGCTTCAGAGGGTGCCAAAAAAGAGGAGCAGTTGGACCACAGTGGGCTCAGGGAGGGTGAGGGTGGTGGAACAGAGGTGCATCCCTCCAGTTGTACCTCTCCACAATTCATTTGCCATTCTGGCAGGGTGTGGTTCCTCTATGGAGGCACCTGCAGTGGAGACCAAGGAGGATGCTGGGAACCTCCATAAACGAGACCCACAGGAGGGTGGCATAGGACCCCACAGGGAAAAACAACTCATGGGAGACTTCATTATTAGGAAGGTAGAACTGGGGAGGGAGGAGGGAGGGAGGGAGGAGGTAAGGTGCCTGCCTGGCACCATGGCTTGGAGGGACAGGGAGCGAATCCTTAGGATTGTGGAAGCAGCTGCATGGGGGAGAGAGCTGGATGTCATTGTCTACCTAGGGACAAATGACCTGGCTGGGAAAGGGATCAGAGCAGTGCAGGAGGAGTTTGGGGAGTTGGGGAGGGGCCTTAGACAAGTAGTACACACGGTAATCTTCTCAGAGGTGCTGCCTGTCTATGGTATGGATGAGGCTAGGGTACTCCACACCATGGGATTCAATCAGTGGTTGAAACACTGGTACAGAGCTCAGGGTTGTGGCTTCATTGGTGACTGGGGCTCTACCTGGAAGGATTCAGGCCTATACTGGCTTGATGGTCTGCATCTGTCCGGGAGGGGAACCAGGATCCTAGGTTCATTCATTGGCAAGCATTTAAACTAGCCAAGGGGGAAGGCACTGAAAAGGAGAAGAGAAATCCTAGCCCCCCCAAAAAAATCAGTGTAGTTAGTGAGGTAAACACCAAGATGGATCAGTCGATAGGGAGAAGGGCAGAGGTAAATGGAGAAAAAGACAAAGGCAGCAAGGACAGGGATGGGGCAAAAAGGGATAAGGCCATCAAAAACTAGAGGGTAATGAATACCAATGCCCATAGTCTAGGTAACAAGCTCCCTGAACTGATGGCCTTGATGGAAGAGTGATGTCTGGATATTGTGGCAGTCACAGAAACATGGTACACAGAGAACCATGACTGGGATGTCAAAAATACCAGGGTACACAATCTACAAGAGGGACAAGGAGGGTAGAAGAGGAGGAGGAGTAGCTCTTTATGTAAGGGCAGGGATCAAAGCAATGGAACTAAAGGATAAACAGGGAGAAGAGGAGGTACTGTAGGTCACTCTGGAGACTGGAAATGGCACCACAATCAGCACAGGAGTTGTATACAGACCCCCATCTCAGAGGGAGGGAATGAACAAGGAAATGATATAAGGCATCCTTAGGATGGCAGAGAAAAAGGAGATATTACTGATGGAGGACCTGAATATGCCAGTTGTTAACTGGAACACCTTTTCTGCAGCCACATCCAAGAGCAGGGCCATTCACAATGCCCTACAGGGGGCAGGCCTCAGACAGCTATTGTTGGAACCCACTCAGGAGGGGAGCAACCTTTGACCTGGTATTCTCAAATGGAGATGGAGCGAGGACCTCAGATCTAGAAGTGGGTAGCTACCTGGGTCCCAGGGTGGTTGCCTGTGTGAAACATTGGCTGGACAACAGGGCATAGAGGGTAATAGTAAATGAAGTACACAGTGAAAAAAGGGGGGTTACTAGCAGTGTACTGCAGGGTTCAGTACTGGGTCCAGTCATTTTTAATGTCTTTATAAGTGACATTGCAGAGTGACTGGAAGGAAAAGTTTGTCTCTTTGCAAACAACACAATGATCTGCAACAGGGTTGATACACAAGATGGGGTGGAAAGGATGAGAAGGGACTTGGCAAAGTTGGAGGAATTGTCAAATGTACGGCAGCTTAGATTCACTGCAAAGAAGAGCAAAGTAATGCTTCTGGGAAACAAAAACCCAGGGGAAGAGTACACAATGGGGGGTGAGATACTGACAACAACAAAATTGGAAAGGGACCTGGGGATAGTTATATCAGATGACCTAAAGGTGGGCAAGCAATGTGAGAAGGCAGTAAGAAGGGCTGGGAGGATACTAGGATGCGTAGGGAGAGGCATCAACAGGAGAAAACAGGAAGATGTTATCCCTCTGTACAGACAGTTGTTGAGACCACATCTGGAGTACTGCGTGAGTTCTGGAGACCCCATCTCTGCAAAGACATAGACAGGGTGGGGCTGTCCAGAGGAGGGCAACCAAAATGGTGCAGGGTCTGCACCAGAATACATATGAAGAAAAATGAAAGGGGCTTAATATGTATAGCCTTGAGGAAAGGAGAGAGAGGGGTGACATGATAGAAACTTTCAAGAACCTCAAGGGAATCAACAAAGTCCAAGAGGGCAGCATCTTTCAGAAAAAGAGATGTGCAAGAACAAGGGGCACAATCAGAAGATAGAAGGGGGATGGCTCAGACGTAATGTGAGGAAGTATATTTTCATAAATAGGGTTGTAGATTTTTGGAACAGCCTTCCTGAGGAGGTTGTGGAGTCAAAACAGTGCGGGAATTCAAGAATGCATGGGACAGACATTAAGCAATTCTAGTGGGGGTTTGAGGAAGTAGGCTGCTGGTTAACTAGGATCTGCAGCTTATCCTGTAGGTAGGGAAATGGGCAGACTAGGTGGGCCAAGCGGTCCTTATCTGCTATCAAATTCTATGTTTCTCTGTTTCTCCTTCTCCTTTTCTGTCTTGGCCAGCTCAATACCCGCTAGCTGGTAGCTCCTCTTTGGGTTTTTATCCCCAAAGTGTAGAACCTTGCATTTCTTAGCATTGACCCCAGGCTGCCAAGTGTCTGACCAGGCCTCCAGTTTCACTAGATCATCCTGCACCCCCTACCAGCCCTGTAGGTCATCCACTGTTGCTCCCATCTTGGTGTCATCTGCAAACAGACTGATCTTTATCTTGACGCCTATTGAGGTGTCTGCTATAAAGATCCCAAATAACACCGGCCCCAGTGCAGATCCCTGTGGCACCCTGCTTGTCACTGCCCTGGACGATGAAAACTCCCCTCCCACCACCACCCTCTGTCGTCTCCCTTGCAGCCAGTTCACAACAAATTCAACCATCTTCGCCCCAGCCCCTGTACCTTCCAGCTTACTAGGTAGCCTCCCATGCAGCACCGAATCGAATGCCTTGCTGAAGTCCAAGTACAGTACATCCACTGCATGGCCCCTGTCCTATTGCCTGGTTACCTAATCATAGTACACCACCAGGTTAGTCTGATAGGATCTGCCAGAGACAAACCCGTGTTACCTGCTGTCCTGCAGCCCATTAGCTTCCAGGAGGGAAACCAGCCTCTCCTTCAAGATTGTCTCCATCAGCTTTCACCTGATGGAAGTGAGGCTTACTGGTCTGTAGATACCCAGCTCATCCTTAGGACCACTCTTGTGGAGGAGCACCACGTGTGCCATCCTCCAGGCCTGTGGTACACACCCTGAGTCCAGATAGGCATTGAGCAGGTCTGCTAGTGGTTCCACCTGGACACCTACTAGCTCCCTTTTCATCCACGGGGTACATGCCATCCTTTCCGGGTGCCTTGTCCACCCTCAGTGCCCTGAAGCCCTCCAGTACCCTGCCCACTGGGATTTCCATGTCAGTCTCCCCCCCACCATGATCACACCCCAAACCCCCCTGGGAACTACCCCCTCTTTCTATCTGGTAAATACAGAGCAGAAGTACTTATTTCATACTTCTGCCTGTTCTGCCCTTGAATCCACCTCCACCTCTTGTTTTAATTCTCACAATTTGGCATTTGCAGCTGATTTTCTCCCTGATGTACATAAAAAAGTCCTTCTCTCTATCTTTAATGCCCTGTGCTAGCCTGAGTTCTCGGGATGCCTTGGCCGACCTGACTGCCCTTGTCACCTCCCTTGACTCCTTCAGGTATCCCTCTCTGTCCTCCTCCCTCCCTGTTGCATCTTGCTACTCTTGCATCTTCTCTTGCATCTTCTTAAGGTGGCTCTTTTACTTCTTACTTTCTTCATGACCCCCATGCTCATCCAACTTGGCTTCTTGACCCTCGCCTTCTTACTCCTGACCCTTGTAGATGTTGAGTTTGCCTTCTTTATACCCTGCTTAATGACCCCCCACCTCTGAGTTGTGTCCATATCTGGGTATATTCTGGCCAGATACCCCTGCACTATTTCCCTCATCCTCCCAAAGTTGGCTCTTCTGATGTCTAACCCTTGTGCCTGACCCTACTCCATCTTTCCCCATGTTTATCCAGAACCACACTGAGTGGTGGTCATGCTCCTCCAGTGGTTCTTCAACCCTCAGCTCCCTCATGAACTCATCATTTGCCAGCACAAGCTCAAGGGTGTTCCCTAACCTAGTCGGCTCATTGACCATCTGCAATAGGAAGCTGTCCTGGAAGTCATTCAGAAGTACCTGCTTCCTCCTATTTGTGGCGGCTTGGGTACCCCCAATCCACCCCTGGCAGTTTGAAGTCACATACAATCACCATGACATGCAAAATTTTGAGTTTAACATTGACCTTCCTACTCAGCCCTAAGTATAGGGGTGCAACCACACCCTTATAATATATATATATATATAAAATCACATATGCCCCCACAATGCAAAGCATCATGGGCTGCCTATGTAAATCACCACAGAATATTATGCTGGTTCAACCTTAAGCAGAAATGCCCTATAATGCTATGCCTTTACAGTCATTGTTGAGTGGGAGCACAGGGCCCGGAGGCCTGTGCACCCACCTATGGATACCATATGAGTAACATTTCACTTTCTCAAAAAGAAGGGAAATTCATTGCAAAAAACTCTGTGAATGCATCAGTTTGGGTTGGTTCCACACCAACAAATGTCTGGAACTTTAAGCAGAAATACATGGTGCCAAAAAGGCCTCTCACACAGTTTGCAAAGGGTGCCAACAGAAGACTTCTGTTGGCACCCTTTGCAAACTGTGTGAGAGGTCTTTTGGCAACATGCATTTCTGCTTAAAGTTAAACCAGCATAATATTCTGTGGTGATTTGCATATGCAGCCCATGATGCTTTGCATTGTTGGAGCATATGTGATTTTGTATTTCTCTGAAACTTGGCTTCCTAGCCAAATGCCCTTTGGGGTGACCATTGCCTCAGTGCTTGCACATAGAGGTTCTTTGTCTTTTATATATATATATATATATATATATATATATATATATATGTATATCTTCATTACAAAAACTCCATTAATGCATCAGTTAGGGTTTATTCCACACCATCAAAAGTCTGGAAATTCGATGTTAGGATTACCAACCCTTCTCCCCATACACACACTCCCCCATCCATAGACCAACAGGCACCGGGGTGCCTTGAGGTTCAGCCCCAACCACCCCATACACACACTTCTCCCTATCCATAGACCAACAGGCACGGGGCGACCTTGGAGTTTCCAGCCCCAACCCTCCCCTCATACACAAACTCCCCATCCATAGACCAACAGGCACCGGGGCATGCCTTGGAGTTTCAGCCCTAACCCCTACACACACACTCCCTATCCATAGACCAACAGGCACCGGGCGTGCCTTGGAGTTTCCAGCCCCAACCCCCATACACACACTCCCCCATCATTAGACCAACAGGCACTGGGGCATACCTTGAGTTCCAGCCCCAACCCTCCCCCATACACACACTCCGCCATCATTAGACCAACACGTCCTGGGGTGTGCCTTGGAGTTTCAGCCCCAACCCCCATACACACTCCCCCATCCATAGACCAACAGGTACTGGGGTGTGCCTTGGAGTGTCCAGCCCCACCTCTCACCCCATTCCATGTGTAAATGAGCTGAGATGGTACAGTATAGGAGAATGGGGCAGGAGTTAAGCCTGATGACACCAAGACACACCCTGAAACCTGTTGTCTGTGGATGGTGGGGGTGGTGGGGGGAGTAGGGTTGGTAACCCTGACATTGAAGTTTCAGACATTTGTTGGTGTGGAACCAACCCAAGCTGATGCATTCACAGAGTTTTTTGCAATGAATTTTCCTTCTTTTTGAGAAAGTGAAATGTTATTCATATGGTATCCATAGGTGGGCATGCAGGCCTCTGGGCCCTGCGCTCCCACTCAACAATGGCTGTAGAGGCATAGCATTAAAGGGCTCAGTGCTCCCAGTTTAGCATAAATAGCATGCACAGGTGGGAGCGCAGGGCCCAGTACAAACACATAGCACAGGCCTAGAGGCATTCCAAGTAACCTTTGTAATGCATATTTGGCAATATCGCAGTAACCATAGCAACTGCATAAAAAAATCATTTTCAGTTGTATTCATGACCTAGCCACCTCCACACCTGCTTGCTGTATTTAGTGAAAAATCAATGTCTTGAAATGTTTTTGAGATATAGGCGCCGAAAGGTGGCCCCGCCACAATATTATTTTATGGGAAAATTCACAAATTCTGAGTGCTGTAATTCTGAAATTAGTGTAACTTATTGCACCAAACCAAGGCACATCTGTGGGACAAGGGCTTGCCACCCTGTAAATTTCAGCCCCAAAGTCCAAATCGTGTAGTGGCAGTGAGAAGGCAAAGAAACTGTGGTTTTAGCAGATGCCACAATGTTATCCTATGGTAAAAAATCACAACTTCGGAGTACTGTAACTATGTAACCGATGTAACGTTTTTCACCAAACCACCAAAAGGCACTTTTGTGGTACAAGGGCTTGCCATCCAGCAAATTTCAGCCCATAAGTCCAAACCGTGCCGTGGCAGAGAGGTTGCAAATAAACTATGATGTTGGGAACTGTACTGGCACAAATTGCTAAAGTACGTCGCAAATTGCAATAGTAAGTTGATACACTTTCGCAAATTTGCAAATGTTTTGTGCTTATACTGTTGCAAATTGTAACAGTACAAATGGCCAAATCAAAATAAACATATTTCTGGGTCTTTTTTTTTAAATTCTAGTGCATGGATGCTGTTCTTAGAACCCTGTTTAGGTAAACACAACAGCTGGTGTTCACCTAGGGCAGTAGTTTTTGAACTATAACATTTTTTTCTCCACCATCAAGTGAAAACAAGATGGCCACTGCACGACACTATTGAGTACATTTGCAACTGAAAAAGGTGCTTTTGTGGTCAAATCTGTCACTGTCACATCGAACATATATTTTTTATCCTTTGGATATAATGAGAAACTTTAAGCTTCAATAACATTTGAATGGATTAATTTTTTTTACCAAACATTTAAAAAGTACTTCCCTGAGCCAGTCTCCATATACCCTGGACATTTCGGACCAGACATACAAACTATTCGGGCTGTAGAGATGAGCGAAGAATTTTCCAACAATGGCCAAAAAAGTGTTTTTCACTTTTTTTGACACTCCGCAACCTCAAATTTGATTGGACCGAAATTTTCTAGATCCAGAGATCTACAGTACCAGACGAAGAATGCAAACTTTCAGGCACATTGGATGAATAGTTACAAAGTTATTAAAGTGCAACATTTTGGCTTTAACATAGAAGTAGCCTTGCAACCCTAACTATAGCTGCACTTCCATGCAGCTATAATATATACCTATATGAATATACGAAATTGCCAGCAGATACAGGCCATTTGGTCTATCTAGTCTGCTCGAGTCTGCAGCTCACTGCCTATTAAACTGCAGCTTCCCCCTCCCCTTGCACCACCTTCTAAGTTAGTGCCCCCCACTTCTGACTTCTCTTCCCACAGTTTTGACCCTCCATTTGGCCCTATCCCACCCTGTCTTGAAGCTACCCACTGTCTGCAGTGCTACCACTTCTTCGGGCAGTACATTAAAACCAGCCAACCACCACCCTCTCTGTGAAATAATGCCTCCTCATCTGTCCCTTGAACCTTCCTCCCTCCCTCCAATTGCAGACTGTATCTCCTGGTGTCCCTCTGCCCTTTTAACTTAAACAGGCTCTTTGAATTAACTCTGTTTATGCCCTTTAGGTACTTGAATGTCTCAATCATATCCCCTCTCTTCCTTCTATTTTATATGGTGCACATGTTGAGCTCCTTCCGTCTCTCCTCATACATCTTGTCCCCCATCCCCAGGACCATATTAGTCACCTCACTCTGGCCCCCCTCCTGTAGTTTGATGTCTCTTTTCATATAGGTGCACCAAAACTGCACACAGTACTCCAAGTGTGGCCTCACAAGTAACCTGTACAAGGGCAAAGTGACTTCCTCCCTCCTTGAGGTGATTCCCCTGGCGATGCATCCCAGCATTCTGTTCACCTTTGCAGCTGCCTTCTTTCACGGTGCTGAGTGTTTCATGTCCCCTGTCACCAGCACTCCCAGATCTTTCTCAGTAGCCAACTGCAGTCTGCAAACCAGTAGGTGTTCTTTGGGTTTTTGCCCCCCACCGCTCCCCGAGGTATAGGCCCATCACTCTCTCTGGTAAACACTGAGCAGAAGTACTCATTTAGTACTCTCACCTACTCTGCCCTCTGCTCCTCCCACTCTCCCTCCTTCCTGATCCTTATAATCTGGTCTTTGTAATTCCTCCTCTCTCCTATATACGAAAATAAATCCTTTTCCCCTTCCCTGATCCCCTGCACTAGTCTTAGTTCTTTTGAAGCCTTGGCTGCCCACACTACTTTACTCACCTCCCTGGATTTCTTCACAAATTCCTCCCTGTCTTAATCACAGCAGGATCCTTTATATAGATATGTTATGGTGGCACTGTAGCACCACAGTACTTAGGGTTGAGTAGCGTTAAGAAGGGTGTCCAGTGCTAAACCAGTAACTTTTCACATCATTCTCTTGGGCACCATTGGATGAAATGGGCTGAATATTTGCATGGGTTGTTTGGGAGGAAAGACCTTGATCTGTGGAAATTTTTGTAACAATAGCTTTTGCAGTTTCTGAGATCCACATACAGTCTATAGTTTTTCACAAAAAGCTAACCTTTTTCCTGTACTTAGCATGTTTTTTTGCTCCCACCTACAGCCTACATGAAAGGGATAGTTTCCTCCAGACTTGCAGGGAACATGTGTTATGTCCTAATATAATGCCTTTGATAGGTTTGGTGAAAAAATTATTAAATGGTTCCAGAGTTATGAGGCTTTAATGTTTAGTGTTTTCTGTTTTGAGTATGCCAGTAGTGTTTTTTTAGATAATGAAACATTTGATGTCACAGGACCCTTTTTTGGTCTCTCACCACTTGCTTGGCATGGCGAAACACATTTCTTTGTGCCATGCCAACTGCCACCCTTTTGAATTTTTCATGAAGTAACAAGTTTCGAAAATATATAAAAATGCTAACAAAAAAACAAAAACAGAACCCAACTAAGGATCTAAGGTTCAAGCAGACTCGATAGACCGTAAGGCCTAATCTGCTGGCAAGTAGTATGTTAATATGTTAGAACCCAGGTAAACGGGCCCCATTTAGCTATATTCTGCTATTTGTTTTTTAAAACAAGAGGCAGAAATAGTTTTTCTGGGCACCCAAAATCCCAGGTGCACAGCATAGCAAGAGGATCCCTTGACCTGCATTCTCTGTATGAGAACACTGAGAGTTTCTTGACTTCTGCAGCCACAGCTAGGGCTCGTGCTGCAGGCTGCAGTGAGATCAGTGAGCTGCTGTTTTCCTAGTATCTATTAGTGATGCCCCACATATTGTCCTTTCATGTTCAAGCAGGATCACGATTATCCAAACTGCATTTATTCAGAAATCCCAATCTAATGAGTTTTATCCTTGTCACCCACCTTTCAGTCAGAGTAAACATGGTGGGATAATCAGTGATTGTACATTATTATCACCACAGCTACTGCTGCTTTCCATCACTGACACGATTTTTAAGTCATCATCTAGTTTACATTTACAATCAACAGCCACATCAAAATGCTGACACAATGAGTCCCAGAAACAGATAGGTGCAATGGGGTCCTAACTAAAGAAAGCAGACTGGTGCTTTCAAAACATTATGGTGTTAAAAAAAAGTTCTAAAAAAGTGAATGTGCTCTCTTACATTAAACAGGGTCTGGTTTCTCTGAGCATTCTGAGTCTGGATTTGTGATCCTGACTGCTAATACTAGCTACACTAGAAAACACTGACACCTCAAGTCCCCAAGTATTAAAGGAATAGAGTTCTGTACATCCTCAATTATGCCAACCAGTGGGGAGACATGTATTTTGTTTGGGTAATTGGGAGTTTGGTTTATCAAGACTGTTACTACTACTCACTGTGTATAGTACATTTCTGCCTTAAATTCTGCCTCCAAAGATAGCAATCCCCATTTGATTCTTAAATCTTCTCTCAGCAACATACTGTACTCTATTTCTCTCATACTTCAGGAATCATGATCTCAGCATTTCTACTGTTGCTACTATTGGCAGTCAGGACCAGGACCAGCAACCACAACTCAGAAATGCTCAGAGAAACCAGACCCCGTTTAATATAAGAATGCACATTCACTTTTTTAGACTTCAGTTTTAAAACACAATAATATTTCAAATGGACAACTCTGCTTTCTTTTGTTATGCTTAATGTAATCTCTACTCAGTCTCTCCTTCACTTAGACTGTTACTAAACTTAAGCTTGGAGACTTGGAACCCACTTACAGAATTAGCCTTGGACAGGATGGCTTGAACCATATTTATTTATTTATTTATTGAAGTTTGGTAACCGGGTAGGCCCACTAAGACAAGACAGTCCCTTTTTCAGGGGCGACCCGGGAAGTGCAGTGCATTGATAGTGCATTCATTGATACAAGAAATTAGGCATGGGAAAAAAGATTGCTCAAGCTAGTGACTAAATGGGAATTTTACTTCACCATTACAATCTCTTTACCCCCTCTCTCTCTCCATGTGGCGCTTGGCAGTCGGCATATGTCAGTACGTCGTCAGCCTGGACATACTTCCTTCGCACCAGCGTTCCAGGGTCATGGGAGTAAAAAAACAGGGAAAAAATGCAAAATCCCTGGCCCAACATGCACAATGAAACTGGGGATGGGATGCCTTTAGGGATTGCCCTGGCGGATGGAGTAGGAAGAGGAGGTACAAGGCCTCCTCTGAAGCCGTGGGAGCCGGGCAAGTAAAAAAAAACAAACCTTGATGTTCTTAGAGGATTAGCTCTCTTATCACCCAGTATTAGGGAGATAATTTAAGATGGTACATATAACTTTGTGGAAATGTAATATTGATAGGGTTTTTTTGTTGTTTTTTTGCAGCAGAAACAAGTTGATTTAAGCATTGCTATGAGGTGAATGGTGTGGAGCTGGGTGGGAATACTTAGTATCTGTTTAACATTTCTTATTGCTGGATACTGGGGAGATTTCACCTATCAAAGAGTGCTCCATGTGATTGAAATATAAGTATAATTGAGCTTTTTCCCCACTCATGGCAGCAATAGCGTTTGGTTGTATCTTTAGGACCATAGAAAGTATAAGTGTAATCCTCACTTGCTGTACTATGTTAGGAGTGCTGAAAATGCTATTTAAAACCATATGCTGTAACAGTTAACATGGGGATGCCTGGATATCATAGCAGTCACAGAAACATGGTACACAGAGAACCATGACTGGGATGTCAACATACCAGGGTACACAATCTACAGGAGGGACAGGGAGGGTAGAAGAGGAGAAGGAGTAGCTCTCTTTCTAAGGGAAGGGATAAAGCAATGGAACTAAAGGGTAAACAGGGAGGAGAGGAGGCACTGTGGGTCACCCTGGAGACTGGAAATGGCACCACAATCTGCACATGGGTTGAATACAGACCCCCTTCTAAGGTTGTGGAATGGACAAGGAAATGATAGAAGGCATCTTTAGCATGGCAGAGAAAGGGGAGATATTACTGATGGGGACCTGAATATGCCAGATGTTAACTGGAACACCTTTGCTGCAGCCACATCCAAGAGCAGGGCCATTCTTGATGTCCTACAGGGGGTATGCCTCAGACAGCTAGTGTTGGAACCCACTCGGGAGGGAGCAGTCTTAAACCTGGTACTCTCAAATGGGGATGGAGAGAGGATCTTGGATCTAGAAGTGGGTAGCCATCTGGGAACAAGTGACCACCAAACAGTGTGGTTCACAATAAACTCAGCTGTAGAGTCAAGCCATACAAAAGTGAAGGTACTGGACTTCGGGGGGGGGTGATTTTGTCAAAATGGGAGAGTGCCTCAGAAAAGCACTAGCAATCAGGTAAGAAGTAGGGGTGGAGCAACAATGGGGAAACATCAAAACTGCCATCACAGAGGCAACAAGCCTTTGTGTGAAGCAAATAAACAAATCAAAATGAAAGAAAAAGCCACTATGGTTCTCAATAGAGGTGGCAGGGAAGTTTAGGGAGAAGAAGATAGCATTCAGGAAGTATAAGGAAACACAGAAGGAGCAGGTAAGAGAAATGTACCAGTAAAAGCAGAAGAAAGAGAGGAAGGCAATCAAAATAGCAAAGTCCCAAACCGAGGAAACGATAGCCAACTCAGTTAAGAAGGGGGATAAAACCTTTTATAAGTACATTAGGGAGTGAAGAAAGACAAAGGGATGGATACTGAGGCTGAATAAAGAAGAGGGTGGGTGGGCAGAGAGGGACAGTGAAAAAGCAGGGATGCTGAACAAATGCTTCTGCTCAGGATTCGCAAAGGAAGAAGAAAGGTAAGTACCTAATCCAGTCAATTTGAAGCAATCTGGATAGGGGGTCAATATTAATCCTTTCACGGAAGAAAATGTTCTGAATGAACTCCTAAAACTGAAGGTGGACAAAGCAATGGGCCTGATGGGATTTACCCCAGAATTCTAAAAGAACTAAGGGTAGAACTAGTGACACCACTAAACACCCTCTTTAACAAATCATGGGAGGATGGAGTGGTACCTGAGGACTGGAGGAGGGCAGGTGTGATTCTGCTTCACAAAAGTGGAAGCAGTGCAGAGGCAGGAAAGTATAGATCTGTTAGTTTGACCTCAGTGATAGGGGAAAATGATGGAATCACTTCTGAAGGAAAGAATTGTTGAGTACCTAGAGGCCAGAGGGGCACAGCACCCAAGGCAGCATGGATTCACAGTGGGTAGGTCATGTCAGATGAATCAAATAGATTTATTTGACTGGGTGACCAAAGAAGACCAAGGGAGGGATAGTGAGGCCTAATAACGGGGGGGGGGCAGGGTGGACAGAGGGTGACTGTGAAAAAGGCAGAGATACTAAACAAATATTTTTGCTCAGTATTCACAAATGAAGAGGGAGAAGTACCTAAACCCAACAATAGAAACACTCTAGATATGGGGGTTGATACCAACCCATTCATAGAAGAAAGGGTTCTGAAAGAACTCTTAAAACTGAAGGTGGACAAAGCAATGGGGCCTGATGTGATTCATCCCAGAATTCTAAAAGAACTTAGGGTAGAACTAGTGACACCACTGACTACCCTCTTTAACAAATCATGGGAGGATGGGTGGTACCTGAGGACTGGATGAGGGCAGATGTTATTCCACTTCACAAATGTGGGAGCAGGGCAGAAGCAGGAAACTTCAGACCTGTTAGTTTAACCTCAGTGACTGGGAAAATGATGGAATCACTTCTGGAGGAAAGAATTGTCGAGTATCTAGAGGCCAGAGGGGCTCAGGACCCAAGGCAGCATGGGTTCACAGCGGGAAGGTCATGCCAGACAAATCTGATAGATTTCTTTGACTGGGTGACCAAAGTAGTAGATCAAGGAGGGGCTGTGGACATGGCCTACCTAGACTTTAGCAAGGCATTTGACACAGTCCCACACAAAAGATTAATATACAAGTTAGCCAGCCTGGCAGTGGGTCCCAAGTTGGTAGCCTGGGTAAAGAATTGGCTGGAGAACAGGATACAGAGAGTAATAGTAAACAGAGTCCACTCTGAAGAAAGGGGGGTTACTAGTGGGGTACCGCAGGGTTCAGTACTAGGACCGGTCCTCTTTTATGTCTTTATAAGCGACATTGCAGAGGGACTGGAAGGAAAAGTATGTGTCTTTGCAGACGACACAAAGATCTGCAACAGAGTTGATACACAAGGTGGAGTGGAAAGGATGAGAAGATACTTGGCAAGGCTGGAGGAATGGTCAAATGTATTGCAGCTTAGATTCAATGCTAAGAAGTGCAAAGTAATGCACCTGGGAAACAAAAACCCAGGGAAAGAGTACACAATGGGGATGAGATACTAACAACAACAAAAATGGAAAGGGACCTGAGGTAGTCATATCTGATGACCTAAAGGTGGGCAAGCAATATGATAGGGCAGTAAGGAGGGCTGGGGGGATACTGGGATGCAAGGGAGAGGCATCACCAGTAGAAAACAGGAAGTTGTTATCCCTCTGTACAGACAGCTGGTGAGAACCCATCTGGAGTACTGCGTGCAGTTCTGGAGACCCAATCTCCGCAAAGACATAGACAGGATGGAGGCGGTCCAGAGGAGGGCAACTAAGATGGTGCAGTGTCTGATCCAGAAGACATATGAAGAGAGACTTAAGGAACTTAATATGTATAGCCTCAAGGAAAGGAGGGAGAGGGGAGACATGATAGAAACTTTCAAGTATCTCAAGGGAATCAACAAAGTCCAAGAGGGTAACATCTTTCAGAAAAAGAGGTGTGCAAGAACAAGGGGGTACAATTTGAAGATTGAGGGGGGACGGCTCAGAGGTAATGTGAGGAAGTATTTTTTCATGGAGAGGGTTGTGGATGCATGGAACAGCCTTCCTGAGGAGGTTGTGGAGTCAAAAACAGTGGTGGATTTCAAGAATGCATTGGACAGTCATAAGGCAATTCTAGTGGGTGGGGTAGGAAAAAGTAGGCTGTTGGTTAACTAGGATCTGCAGCTTATCCATTAAGTAGGGAAATGGGCAGACTGGGTGGGTCAAGCGGTCCTTATCTGCCATCAAATTTGATGTTTCTATGTTTCTATAGGTGACCAAAGTAGTAGATCAGGGAAGGGCTGTGGACATGGCCTACCTAGACTTCAGCAAGGCATTTAACACAGTCCCGCACAAAAGATTAATAAACAAGTTAGCCAGCTTGGGAGTGGGTCCCAGGGTGGTAGCCTGGGTAAAACATTGGCTGGACAACAGGATGCAGAGGATAATAGTAAATATAACCCACAGTGAAGAAAGGGAGGGTTACTAGTCGGGTACCGCAGGGTTCAGCACTGGGTCCAGTCCTTTTTAATGTCTTTATAAGTGACATTGCAGAGGGACTGGAAGCAAAAGTAAGTCTCTTTGCAGGTGACACAAAAATCTGCAGCAGGGTTGATACACAAGGAGGCATGGAAAGGATGAGAAGGGACTTGTCATGGTTGGAGGAATGGTCAGATGTATGGCAGCTAAGATTCAATGCAAAGAAGTGCAAAGTAATGCACCTGGGAAACAAAAACCCAGGGGAAGAGTACACAATGAGCTGAGATACTGAAAACAACAAAAATGGAAAGGGACCTGAGGATAGTTATATCAGATGACCTAAAGGTGGGCAAGCACTGTGAGAAGGCAGTAAGGAGGGCTGGGAGGATACTGGGATGCATAGGGGGAGGCATCACCAGTAGAAAACAGAAAGTGGTTATCCCTCTGAACAGACAGTTGGTGAGACTGCATCTGGAGTACTGCATGCAGTTCTGGAGACCCCCATCTCCGCAAAGACATAGAGAGGGTGGAGGCTGTCCAGAGGAGGGCAAACCCTTCTTAACTGAGTTGGCTATCCTTCTGCCTTTCCTGTTTCCTTCTGCTTTAACTGATACAGTTCTCTGTCCTGCTCCTTCTGTAATTTCTTGTACTTCCTGAATGCTGTCTTTTTCTCCCTAACCTTCCTTGCCACCTCCTTTGAGAACCATAATGTTTTTTTACATCAATTTGTTTTGTTTGTTTGCGTCACACAAAGGCTTGTTACCTCTGTGATGGCAGTTCTGATTATTCCCCATTGTTCTTCCACACCTCCTTCCTGCCCATTTGCTAGTGCATTCCTTAGGCACGCATCCATTTTGGCAAAGTCAGCCCACCTAAAGTCCAGGACCTTTGCCTTTGTATGGCTTGACTCTACTGCTGTGTTTATCGTGATCCATACTGTTCGATGGTCGCTAGTTCCCAGATGGCTACCCACTTCTACATCTGTGATCCTCTTTCCATCTCCATTTGAGAGTACCAGGGCTAAGATTGTTCCCTCCCGAGTGGGTTCCAATACTAGTTGTCTAAGGCATGCCCCTACAGGGCATCTAGAATGACACCGCTCTTTGATGTGGCATCAGCAAATGCACTCCAGTTAACATCTGGCATAGTCAGATCCCCCATCAACAATATCTCCCTTTTTCTTCCACTCTAAGGAAACAGTCTATCATTTCCTTGTCCGTTTCCTCCCCCTGAGATGGGGGTCTGTATACAACCCCTGTGCGGATTGTGGTGCCATTGCCTGTCTCCAAGTTGACCCACAGTGCTTTCTCTCCTCCTTGTTTACCCTTTTGTTCTGTTGCTTTGATTCCTTCCCTTATGTAGAGCAACTCCATCTCCTCTTTTACCCTCCTTGTCCCTCTTGTAGATACTGTACCCTGGTATGTTCACATCCCAGTCATGGTTCTGTGTGTACCATGTTTCTGTGACTGCCATGATATCCAGATGTTTCTCTTCTATCAAGGCCACTAGTTCAGGAAGCTTGTTACCCAGACTACGAGCATTGGTACACATTACTCTCCATTGTTTGATGGCTTTTACTCTGGTAGCCCCATCCCTGCCTTTACTGACTTTGCTTTCTCCATTTACCCCAGTCCTGCTCCCTACTGACCTTTCCAACTTAGTCTTTACCTTGGTCTTCACCCTCGAGGAAAGGGAGGGGTAACATGATAGAAACTTTCAAGTACCTCAAGGGAATCAACAAAGTCCACGAGGGTGGCATCTTTCAGAAAAAGAGATATGCTAGAACAAGGGGGCACAATTTGAAAATAGAGGGGAGATGGCTCAGAGGTAATGTGAGGAAGTATTTTTTCACACAGATTGTTGTGGATGCATGGAACAGCCTTCCTGAGGACTTCGTTGAGTCAAAAACAGTGGGGGAATTCAAGAATGCATGGGACAGACATAAGTCAATTCTAGTGGGGGGTAGGAGGAAGTAGGCTATTGGTTAACTAGGCTCTGCAGCTTATAAATTAGGTAGGGGAAATGGATAGACTAGGTGGCAAAGTGGTCCTTATCTGCCATCAAATTCTGTATTTCTGTTTCTATAAGTCTGCCCATACCCCTCAACTAGCCATCCCTTCCTCCCCCTCTTAAAGCTTCCACCCCACCTCCCTATAACCCCATGTGCTTGACCCATGCTCTCCTGAAGCCTGCCACAGTTTCAGCCCCCACCACCTTCCCTGGAATCTTGTTCCAGATCTCCGTCACCCTCTCAGTGATAAATCGCCGCCTCATATTTCCTCTATAGTTCCCCCCCATAATCTCAGCCCATGCTCTCTTGTCATGATGCCTACCTTCATATGAAATAAATGCCCTGTGTCCACTCTGTTAATCCCTCTGATGTACTTAAAGGTCTCCATCATGTCCCCTCTCTCCCTTCTAGTCTCCAATGCATAGAGTCCTATTTCCATACATCTCTGCTCATACGGCTTTTTTCTGCATCCGTTGCACCATCTTGGTCACTCTTCTCTGAACCCTACATATCAGCTCAATGACTTTGTGCAGGTATGGCCTCCGGAACTGGACACCATATTCAAGATGCTGTCTTACCATGGCTTGGTACAGGGGCATCAGAACCTCCTTCCTTCTACTCATTATTCTCCTGCTTATACTTGCCAGCATTCCATATGCCCTCCCCACTGCCATGGTGCACTGCTTCCCCACCTTGAGGTCACTGGAGACTACTATACCCAGATCCCTTTCTTGCTCTGAAATCCTGACTTCCTCCCTGCAAGTGTGTATCCTGCCCTCAGGTTTCTGTTCCCCAAGTGCATGACTGCACACTTCTTGATGTTGAATTTAAGTTGCCAGGCCTTTGCCCACCCCTCCAGTGTCCTTAGTTCCTTCCACATGTCTTTAACACCTCCTGCAGAATCCACCCTGTTGCAGATTTTTAAATCATCCACAAATAGTGCCATCCAGCCCTTCAGTCCATCTGCTATATCGCTTATTTAAATATTGAAAAGGAGCGGTCCCAGTATGGACTCCTGGGGGACCACACTCATCACTCTCCCTGTCCTGAAGTATACCCCATTTAGTACCACCCTCTGGTATCTGTGTGCCAGCCAGTTTTCAACCCATCTAGCTATTTTGAGCCCCACCCCTATATTTTCCATCTTGTTAACCAGTCTTCTGTGGGTATGGTGTCGAAGGCCTTGCTGAAGTCCAGGTAGGCTACATCCACCGCACCCCCTGGTCTATCACTTGCATGACCCAGTCAGTGAGCTTAATTAAATTTGACTGGAATTAACTCCCTTTAGTGAATCTGTGCTGTCTTTCATCCAGCAGTCCATTTATCTCCAGATATCCCATCACCCTTTCCCTGATGAGCCTCTCCATGACCTTTCCTACCATTACAGTGAGGCTGACAAGGTGGTAGTTCTCCCTCAATCCCCTGATTCCCCCTTATGTATCAGTGCAACCGTCACTCTTCTCCAATCCTCCAGTACCCTACCAGAATCCAGAGACAGGTTGAACAGCCTCACCAGTGGGGCAGCCACCTCCTTTCTCAGTTCCCTGATTACTCTTGGGTGCAGCCCATCTGGCCCCATGGCCTTGTCCAGCTTCAGCCTGCCTAGTTCTTCTCTAGTTCTCTCAGTACTGAAGGGTCTCATGTCAACCCCTGTGCTCCCCACCCTCCTCCTTAGCTCAGATCCCTTGCTCTCCCCCTCCGTCGTAAACACCAAGCAAAAGTACCTTTTAAGTTCTTCTGCTTTGTCCCAATCCCCCTCTAGAGGCTCCCCCACTTCCCCCCTCAGCCTAGCGATCCTTTTGCCAATCTTCTTCCTGTCCTCCATGTATCTAAGAAAAGTTTTGCTTCCTCTCCTGACCTGTTTTGCTATCCTTTCCTCCATAGTGGCCTTTGCTTTCCTAATTACAGTCCCTGCTAGCCTCCTCATTTCCCTATAAACCTTTCTGCCCTCTTCCTTATGTGTTCTCTTATATTACTTGAATGCCCTCCTCCTGTCCCCACCACTTTTGCCACATCCTTGTTAAACCTCCTGCTTCTTGTGCCCTTTCTGACCCTCCTGATGCACGTTTGCATGGCATTCCTCACCTGGTCTCTAATAACGCCTCATATTTCTTCCACTTCATTTATTTCTCCAGTGCCTTCCAATGACTCCCTCACTGTCATTCTCAACTTATCAAAGTTTGCACTCCTGAAGTCCACCACAGTTGTGATGGTTCAGTACACCTCTCTCTCCCGGCTCTGACCTTGAACTTAATAGTCCTATGATCACTGTTTCCCAGCTTCTCCCCTACCTCCACCCCCTCCACATTCTCCCTATTTGTCAAGATCATGTCTAGCAGGTTGTTGCACCGTGGTGGATCACTGACCATGTGCTGAAGGAACACCCCCCCTGCAGTGCCTCCAGGATCCTCTTACTTCTGGCTGAAGCTGCATCTGGGATGGTGCAGTCTATGTCAGGGAGGTATAGGTCCCCCACTGGATA
This sequence comes from Neoceratodus forsteri, assembly GCA_016271365.2. Classification (NCBI taxonomy): domain Eukaryota; kingdom Metazoa; phylum Chordata; order Ceratodontiformes; family Ceratodontidae; genus Neoceratodus; species Neoceratodus forsteri. Next base: position 173,679,281 of record CM057455.1, read on the forward strand.
TATTTCCCCCTTGAGAGACATCCTAGTGACTGCTTATAATATCACCCCATTCTGTTCTTCCCCATGCATCAGTGGTTGATAAACAACTCCAAGTTTCAAGGATTCCCCTGGTCATCTGCCCAGTGTCACCAATAGGAGCTCAGTTTTTCCACCCTCTCCAGCCCCTCCATAACCTTTATGTTTTCCGTAATGTATAATGCCAGCCCCATCCCTTCTTGTCTCTCCTGTCCTTCCTGAATAATCTGAAACCAGGGATAGATGTCTCCCACGTATAATATTGCATCCACCAAGTCTCTGCAACAGCAATTATGTCCAGACTATCCTGCACAATGAAGGTTATCAGCTCCTCTATCTTGTTAGCCAGTCTCCTGGCACTGACCACCAAATCCTTGCACCATTGTTCTCCCACCCCTGCTCTCCCTAAGGGTATGCCAGGATCAAACTCTACATTCCTACCCCAGAGGGTAACCTAGCATTCCTCATCTCAGCTTCCTTACTGCATGGCTGAGTTTCCAACCACCTCCATTTACTTTAAATTAAACTCTGTATCAAAGAACTGCTCCAGCCTGCCTATGTTAGGATTCAACGGTCACTTCTATGTTAAACTTAAAATGTTGAAATTTAATATATATTTTTTTATTTATTTAAACAGTTGGTAACCAGGAAAGGCACTCTGAGCCAAGGCTCAATTTTAGGTGCAACTCGGGGGGGGGGGGGATAGGATCACATACAAAGTTGCACAAGACACCTACTGTACATTTTACTGCATAGATACTGTATAGGTTCAGTGGGTTACAGTAGTACATGATATAATAGTATAGAAACTGTATAACATTTTACAAGAGAGACAGGTTGATTTTCAGTAATACAGCTGTAAAACAGTACAGTGGGATTTACAGTAGAAACAATGAATCTGATTTTCAGTAATACAGCTGTAAACAGTACAGTGGGATTTACAGTAGAAACAATGAATCTGATTTACAGTAATACAGCTGTAAAACAGTACAGTGGGATTTACAGTAGAAACAATGAATATTCGGTAGCTCAACATGGGTCATAAGCACAGTTTAGGTCAGATGAGAAAAAATACCTGGTGTGGAAACTATAGGTATCAAATGCATTTAGAAGCTGGGCAGAGAAAGTGAGCAGGTGGAGAAATCACGTGAGCCTGATGGTAGTAGAGTTAGTCATCTGCAGCATAGGCATGAGGGTGGTGGAAGGGAACAAAGTTGATTTTTGCAGGTGACGTTAAAGGTGGAACTGGTAATAGAGGGACTGAGTCTGTTCCACAAACTGGGCAGCTGGTAGGAAAAAGCAGTGAGTCCAGATGAGGAAGATGAGTGAGGGATGCTGAATGAGCATACGTTTCTTTGCCTCAGTTTGTATGGTGCGACAGCAGTGGGAGAGAGACAGACTGATAGGTAGGAGGGTAGCATGTTGAGCCAGAACTGAGATATAATGTTTAGGGAGTGGATATACCACCTATGAGACATTGGGGCAAGTCCGAGGAGAGAATATAGGTCACAGTGATGGGTTCTGAGTGGAGAGTTTGTTGCGAAATGGCAAAAGGAGTTTAGGATGGTGTCCAGCTTGGATATGGTGGAACCTGAGGCTATGCCGTAGACCACGTCAGCATAGTCGAAGATGGGGAGGATCATTTTTTTCAGGATCTGGTGTCTGGCTTGGGGCGGGAGGGAATCATGGTGCTGATACAGCATGCCACGTTTGGGGTGCAGTTTGGTGACAGTGGCATCAATGTGGGAGGTGTAAGATAGGTTGGGAGTAAGCCAAACAACCAGGTATTTGTACTCAGTGACCTGGTCTAGCGGGGTTCCATCCAGGGAGATGATGGGGGGTGGGTGGGAGGATTTGCTAAGTTTATGAGCAGTACCGAAGATCATAGATACGGTTTTAGTAGTGTTTAATTTGAGTTGGTTTTGACTGAGCCATGTCTGAATATTGCTGAAGTCACTTTAGAGAGTAAATTGGACTTCATGAGTTTGATGGGCCTGAAGTAAAGAGGATGGTGTAATCTGCTTACATGTGTATGCTGAATTTTGTGCAGGTGGAGAGAAGGTCATTAATGAAAAGGGAGAACAGCATGGGACCAAGGACAGAGCCTTGTGGCACACCAGCTAGGATGGGGAGGGGAGAGGACAAGACATCCAAGATTCTGACAGACTGCAATTTGTTGGAGAGGTAGGATTTAAACCACTGTAATGAGATGGGGGCTAAGCCAGCTGCCTCAAAACCATTCAACTGATTCACTAGAAATTGTGCATGCACTTTTGGGAACCAAGGATGTGACGTGACAAGTTTTGTTCTGGTTGGATGTGCAGACGTGGAGATTCACAGTTTCACAAAACATGAAAACTAAAACATTTTGTCAACTTTTTCTCGTGTAGCTGCACAAAAATTACTTGGAGTTTTGGTCTGAAATTTTCAGGGTGTATACAGTAGGTCTTGAGTCACAGATGTGCCTTTGGAAAGTTTGGTGAATAAATATTAATTGGTTCAAAAGTTATTAAATTGCAGCATTTCCCATTATTTCCAATGGGAAAAGTTAGATGTGCCATACGAAATAGGATTTCTTGATCATGAAACAGGCTTTTCTGATAGTTAAAGAGGATTCTTTGATCACAGTTTGTCCCCTTGCAGGGTTCTCCCTCCCTCCCTCCCTTCCTTCCTTCCTTCCTCCCCCTTGCAGTGTTCTCAACATCCTGAAGGGGGGAACTAGGTTTAGGTGGGCTCCCACCCTCTTCCCCTCCTCACCTCCAATTACTCCCCTTAGCTGCCACCTTCCCTTCCTCACCTTAGTACCATTGCTTACTCCTTTACTATCGCCAGGTTTGCTGCCCTTGTGATCAGCACTCGTAACAGTAATGCACTTATTTTGTATTGTTTTGCAAGTATTATGACCTGTTGATATTGCTGCATCCTGTTCTCTGACTACCCTTACCTGTATCAATCAAGTTTCACATTGTCTATACTGTTTACCAGTTGTATTCTGTTTCAACTATGTGCTCAAATGTATCTATAACTGTACTTTTATCTTATATTATCTGTATGTTTTGTAGTTTTCTTATCCTCTTTGTACCTTCCCAGGTCATACCAGGAGATGAGAAACTTCTTGTTCAGTGTGCCTTCCTGGTGAAACATGTCAATAAATAAATAAACAAATACATTTGTGAAAAAAAATAATTTTATATAGCTATTTCTTTGTCGCCTCATAGGAAAGAAATGGTTTGGAATTTTGGACTGAAATTTTGAGGGTAGAACGGGCTTGCTCCACTTATGTGCCTTTTACTGGTTGTGTGAAAATATATTACTCTGGCATGGAGTTCTATGGATTTGAGTTTTGGTTCATTTCCCATAGGATAACATGTTACTGGGAGGTTTACAGAGTTGTTTCTTTGTCTCTATGGTGTTACAAAATGGTTTGTAATTTTACTCTGTTTGAACCTTTGAGGGTACCAAGGGCTTGGGTCACAGATGTGTCTTTTGGTGGTTTGGTGACAATATATTACTTTGCTCTAGAGGTCTGCAACTTTGCATTTTGCTTAATTTCCCATAGGATAATATTGCAATGTGAGGTGTATGCAAGTATTTCTTTGTCACTTCATCCATGGGAGCGCACTCAAATATGGATACTATTAAGGAGTAATGCATGGATCACAGTGCAGGGCCCTCCTGCACTCCCAAAGAGAAATATCGATAGTACTAGGGACTGATGGATAGTTGTATGGATGGATGGATGGATAGCAGTGGAGGGCCTGGAGGGACCTGCATTCCCACACACAAATACACAGAGGAGTATGGAGTGACAGGGAAATAAGGACACCATTACAGTCTCTTAAAAAGATTATGGAGGGTTAAGGGAAATGGGCACATTCAGGAAAGCTTAGGAGGGGGACCTGCCCCCCTCCACTTTGTGAGGCTTGATGCACAAAGTAACATATATGCTGACTGACACATAACTCAAAGTAGTTTAGGAATTAGGTTTTTTTTTATTTTTTTTTTTTATTTCATTGTTTAACTAGGTATAGCACACTAAGCTGAAAGCTTTTTTACAGGAGCGACCTGGGAGCACAAGGAGGTTAAGTGACTTGCTCAGGGTCACACAGTATGCAAGTGGAAGCTGTGGGATTCAAACCTGGGTCTGGTCTGCTGGATGTCACCAGATTTGCAGCTCAGAGCCTTAGACCACTGCGCTATAATCCCTCCTGGGTTAGGGTTACTTATATGGTTAAGGGAAATGTGTACATTCAGGAAAGGGTGCAAGGGGGGCTTTGACCCCTCCAGTCTATAGGGCTCACCCCAGAGAGTAAGATAAATTTAAGAATTATGGGAAAAAATCTAATTTGGGGGTTTTAGGGCATAACTCTGTCAGTTTTTCAAGGGAGTTGTCTGAACCATAGTGAGCTTCTAATCCAAGAGGAGGTACATGTGTGAAGTTTGGTGAAGATAATCCTTCAATTCTGCATTTGGCACCATGTTTAATTTTGGTGGAAATATCAGATTGCTGTGGGTACCCTGTGATGACTGCCCTTGGTATGATCCATTAATTCTATAGTACTCAGTGAGATCTTTCATTTCACATACATAGTGTTACAGTTAACTCCATATATTAAGTGAGCTACAGCCTGTGAAAGTTCTAATGTTATTCTATAGGAATGTTTGTGTCTATTGTGATTGGGGTCATTGTTAGGTTATATATCTGTTGGAGTTAATGGGAGGCATACATCTAATATTGTTCAGGGTACGGAGGTACACCTTCTATTTTGTGTGCCCCCATAGATATAACTTGTTCTGGAGATAGGTTAGGGTAAGGTTGTGTATCTGTTGTAGTTATTTGTGGGAATGTATGTGATATTGTTCAGGATGCCGAGGTACACTTTCTGTCATGTGCATCCCCCATTCAGCATTACTTGTTCCAGAGTTAGCGTTACAGTTTGGGTTAGGGTTTGTGTAAGGGTTATATGTCTATCTGGAGTTCAGGGTAGGCACGTATCTTAAATTGTTCAGGTGCCAAGGTACACATTCTGTCGTGTGTGCCCCCCATTAAATATTACTTGTTCTGGAGTTTGGTTATGGTTAGGTTATGTGTCTGTTGGAGTTAATGGGGTTATATATCTGATATTGCTCAGGGTGCTGAGGTATACTGTCTGTAAGGCCCCATTAAATATCACTTTTTCTGGAGTTAGGGTTAGGGATAGCTGTTCAGGTTAGTGATACAAAGATGTTTATGACTTAAGGTATGAATACCATTAAAAGCTGATGCATGTATGGGAGCACAGGGCCCAGAGGGCTCTGCACTCCCATATCTTGACACCGGTTTGAAACTTTTATCATGAACGTTACAGTGACAACAATGACAGGTCACTGCAGTTTTACCACAGGACCCCTGCACAGCTTTCTGTGGGTCTTGCACCCCTTTTCTGAATCAACTCTGATTTAGAATTGATTATCTTAGTTATGGGGGGTGCAGGGGGCAGAGACACATGCATCTGGGGTTCGAGGGCAACCCCCCTGCAAAAAATAAACTCTTTTATCTGGCCCAGTGGTGCTGAGGGTTGAGACACTGGATGCCACACATCATGCCACACCAGCGACCTGGGTTCAGGAACAAGCCCGGGTTGTCAGGGGTTGGCAGGGGAGGGAAGAGAGTGAGCATCCGGTGGACTGCTCTCTCTTCCTGGGGAGGGCTGGAGAAACTCTCACTTGAGATGCGACATCTGGCGGTGGCTGGGGGTAGCCAACAGTAGTGGCATGGTGTATGCCTGGTGGTAGAGCCATGGCAGCACATTGCCATGACAACTGGGCTCCACAAGGGGTTCACATACTTAAAAAAAAAATTCCCCTTCCTCCCACTGATAGGCGATGGTGCTTCCCACCCACAGTCCACACTCCCAGAGTTTGTCTCAGCCCTCTCTGCTATCCCACCTTCTCTGGTCCGATGCTCAACACTATAAAGAAAGACCACCCTGGGTGGGGTGACCCTTCTCCAGAAGGCAGACCTGGGGCATGCCTGGTGCTGGAGAGGAGCGGAGGGTTAGTCGGGTCACGCGGGGAGGTAGAGACGGTGGCTCAGGAGAACATCGGAGAGAGTTCAGTGGAATTAGGTAAGGGGGATCTAAAATAGAGTTAAAAAAATAACTCTACTGGATGGCATTATGCCAACTGTAATTGAAGTTGACAAAAACTCATCACTGTAATATCATTTGACAACCATGTTGTCGAACTGGTGTCATAAATCCCTGCACTCCCACACACAAATATAGATACTATTAAAGAGTAAAGCAGGGGTAGCAGTGTAGGGCCCAGAGGACCCTGAGATCCCAAAGAGAAATTTGGATATGATTAGGGACTGATGCATGGATAGCAGAGTAGGAACAAAACCCTTAATTGAAAAATTATTTTATTTTTATTATCAAGAATTGATTTTTAATTATTATTTTATGTGATTTTATATGGGAATGTTTACTCTAATTTCTGGTTAAGATTACTGTTGATTAAATCTTAAAAAACATTAAAATAGAGAAATTATGCCATTTAAAATGGAGAAGAGTTTCAGAGTTCTGGAAAAAAATGGTCTAAGAAAGACTTTTAAAACTGAAACTTTCTACTTCTTACAAGAGTAGCTTAAAAGATAAGGGAGGCCCTGCTACATTCCAGTAATACTTCAGCTGAAGCTAGTTGGTACTAGAGAAGCATATCTGTGATTTCTGAGCCTGACTGACAAATTTATAGGCTTGTTTTGTACAAGACATAGCCTCTGGAGCTAGGTATCCATGGACTTCGATCAGAAAAGAGATCATGTGACTGGTAGCACCAAGAAAAAAAAATGTGTCTTACAAAATGCTATTTAAAAATTCCATTACTTTGTATAGGAATAAGAAGTTTTATTCATAGTTTAACGATACAATGTACTGCCACTATGAACATTAGACAGTTAATAAACACTAGTATGAGTAATAAGCTTACCAAGTTTCATAAGTGCAGTACCAAGGGTTCAGGAGTTATGTTTACAAAGTTATTTGGATAACATTTTCTTATTAAAAACTAGACAAAGCTAGTTTCTCATGATAGTTCACATGCTGAGGAGTCTGAAAATATAACGCTTAAATATGTGCTTTGTTGTTATACAGAGAAAAAAAACATTTAAAAGAATCTTTTGACAGTTTGAAATTTATTGCCTTTTTAGGATGAACAAAGAAAAAGCATGTGCCGAAATAAAAGTAATGTTTCAAATACTTCAATAATGGATTTTTCTTACAAATCTTATATTATTCTGTAGCTTAAGATATTTAGAGCAATACTGTCACTTTATTTTAAGAAGTTTTATTAAAATTATGAAGTTATAACCCTTAGTAGTGTAACTTAAAAAGTATCAGTGCAAGAAATATAAATGTCTTACCAAAATGTTCCACTTGAGGAGAAGCATCTAAATATGTAAATTTAATGTTTAAATTAAGGTGAATAAAAAAGTTATTAAGGAAAATAATTTTGAGGTAAAAACAAGTCTTAAGGAAAAGGGGATGTATTAGAAGTCATGCCTGTATGTCAACATTTATCATCTGAGAAGTCCTACCTCCTTAGTGACTCAAACCAATCAAAATCTGGTAGTGATCAAGCTGATATTAACAAATTCTGCTAACCACACCTCAGTCTGAGCTGAAACATCAATGCAAGAGGATCTATGCTAGTCTAACTAAAACGTCTGATGGCTTTATAACTTACTAGGTCTGGAAAGCTTTAGGCCATGCCTGTATTTGGAATACTGGGACCAGCCTAAGGATAAGCTTAAAAGCTTATGCAGACTAACTGCAAATTGCTTGGTCAAGGACATTCTCATTGTGTTATGAAGGAAGGTCTGTGTTTAATTCACTGAGCATTTTGACTGAAGTAATGTTGCCTGCTGATGTCTAGACCAGAAACTTAACTTTAAAATTCAGACAAGCTATACAGTGTTGTGAGTAAAAGAAAGTCTAGTGTCTATGGTTTTAAAATCAGATTGAGCAACATGAAGGAGTCAAGTTTCAGTTATTGAAATAACTTTTCTATCCACAAGAAAGTTCTTTGAATCTAGTATTGCTATGGACTGTGCAGACTAAAGCTGTGTTCTACAAATCCAAGAACTGACTTTTGGTAAAGTAATTCTTAACAAGGGAAATTTAACCTGCAGTGTTTGTCCATGCCAAAAAGTTCCAGGGCAAGAAGATTAGCTGACTAAAAGAGATTTTTTCAACCAGAGCCAGACTCAAACAAGAGTTCTAAGTTGAGAGGAGAAGCACCCCTACTACAACCAGAAATTTATGTATAATTTTGATTACTTTTACTAATTAATTTTTAATTAATAGTTTAGTAATTTAAATTGGCTTATCTGGGAAAGTAGCAAGGGAACTTTTAACTACAGAACTTGGGCATATAGAAACATAGAAACATAGAATTTGACAGCAGATAAGGACCGCTTGGCCCACCTAGTCTGCCCATTTCCCCTACCTAAAGCATAGGCCGCAGATCCTAGTTAACCAACTGCCTACTTCCTCCTGCCCCCCACTAGAATTGCTTTATGTCTGTCCCATGCATTCTTGAATTCCTCCACTGTTTTTGAGTCCACTACCTCCTCAGGAAGGCTGTTCTATGTATCCACAACCCTCTCCATTAAAAAATGCTTCCTCACATTACCTTTGAGCCGCCCCCATCTTCAAATTGTGCCCCCTTGTTCTTGCACATCTCTTTTTCTGAAAGATGCTACCATCTTGGATTCTGTTGATTCCCTTGATGTACTTGAAAGTTTCTATCATGTCGCCCCTCTCCCTTCTTTCCTCGAGTGTATACATATTAAGCTTCTTTAATCTCTCTTCATATGTCTTCTGGTGCAGACCCTGCACCATTTTAGTTGCCCTCCTCTGGACAGCCTTGATCCTGTCTATGTTCTTGCAGAGATGGGTTCTCCAGAACTGGAAGCAGAACTCCAGATGGGGTCTCACCAACTGTCTGCACAAAGGGATAACAACTTCCTGTTTTCTTCTGGTGATGCCTCTCCCTATGCATCCCAGTATCCCACCAGCTCTTCTTACTTTCTTCTCACATTGCTTGCCCGCCTTAAGGTCACCTAATATGACTATCCCCAGGTCCCTTTCCATTTCTGTAGTTGTTATTATCTCACCCCCCCCATTGTGTACTCTTCCTCTGGATTTTTGTTTCCCAGGTGCATTACTTTGGACTTCTTTGCATTGAATCTAAGCTACCATATATTTGACCATTCCTCCAACATTGTCAAGTCCCTTTGCATCCTCTCCACCCCACCTTCTGTATCAACCCTGTTGCAGATCTTTGTGTCATATGCAAAGATACAAACTTTTCCTTCCATTCCCTCTGCAATGTCACTTATAAAGACATTAAAGATGACCAGTCCCAGTACTGAACCCTGTAGTACCCCACTAGTAACCCCCTTTCTTCAGAGTAAACTCCATTTATTATTACCCTCTGTATCTTATTGTCCAGCCAATTTTTAACCCAGGCTACCCCTTGGGACCCACTCTAAGGCTGTCTAACTTGTATATTAATCTTTTTTGTGGGACTGTGTCAAATGTCTTGCCAAAGTCTAGGTAGGCCATGTCCACTGCCCCTCTCTGGTCTACCACATTGGTCACCCAGTCAAAGAAATCTATTAGATTCATTTGACATGACTGTCCCACTGTGAATCCATGCTGCCTTGGGTCCTGTGCCACACTGACCTCTAGGAACTCAACAATTCTTTCCTATAGAAGTGATTCCATCATTTCCCCTACCACTGAGGTCAAACTAACAGGTCTGTAGTTTCCTGCCTCTGTCTTGCTCCCACTTTTGTGAAGGGGAATCACATCTGCCCTCCTCCAGTCCTCCAGTACTACACCATCCTCCCATGATTTATTAAAAAGGGAAATTAGTGGTGTCACTAATTCTACCCTTAGTTCTTTTAGAATTCTTGAGTGAATCCCATCAGGCCCCATTGCTTTTTCCACCTTCAGTTTTAAGAGTTCTTTCAGGATCCTTTCTTCTATGAATAGACTGGTATTGACCTCCCTATCCAGAGTGCTTCTATTCTTTGATTTAGGTACCTCCCCTTCCTCTTCTTTTGTGCATACTGAGCAGAAGTAGTCATTCAGTATCCCTGCTTTTTCACTGTCATCCTCTGCCCACCCTCCTTTCCCTTTAGTAAGCCTCATTATCCCTTCCTTCATCTTTCTTCACTCCCTAATGTACCTATAAAATGTTTTATCCCCCTTCGTAACTGAATTAGCTATCTTTTCCTCAGTTTGGGCTTTTGCTATTATGACTACCTTCCCCACTTCCTTCTGCTTTAACTGGTACAGTTCTCTGTCCTGCTTCTTCTGTGTTTCCTTATACTTCCTGAATGCTATCTTTTTCTCCTTAACCTTCCCCGTCACCTCTTTTGAGAACCATAGTGTTTTTCCCTTCATTTTGCATTGTTAATTTGCTTCACACAAAGGCTTGCTGCCTCTGTGATGGCTGTTTTGATTTTTCCCCATTGTTCATCCACCCCTCCTTCTTGTCAGTTTGCTAGCACTTTTCTGAGGCATGCTCCCATTTTCTCAAAGTCAGCCCTTCTAAAGTCTAACACTCTTGCTTTTGTATGGCTCGACTTTATGGCTGTGTTTATTGTGAACCACACTGTTTTGTGGTCACTTGTTCCCAAATGGCTACCCACTTCTAGATCTGAGATCTTTTCTTCATCCCCATTTGACAGTACCAGATCTAAGATTTCTCCCTCCCTAGTGGGTTCCACCACTAGCTGTCTGAGGCATGCCCCCTGCAGGGCATCAAGAATTAACCTGCTTTTTGATGTGGCTGCAGCCAGGGTGCTCCAGCTAATGTCTGGCATGTTCAGGTCCCCCATTGACAATAACTCCCCTTTTTCTGCCATTCTAAGGATGCCTTCTTTCATTTCCTTGTCCACTGCCACCCCCTGAGATGGGGTCTGTATACCACCCCTGTGTGAATTGTGGTGCCATATCCTGTTTCCAGGGTAACCCACAGTGCCTCCTCTGTGGGTTGCCCTGGAAACCCTATAGTTTGAAAGCTTTAAACTGAGAAATAGTTAGCAAATCTAAAAAGTTAAAACTGGGTTTTATGAAAGTATAGTACAAAACACTGACATAATGAGTTGTTGCCAGTTCTCTTAAAAAAAATACATTTTACCTGCTACAAAGTTTTAAACATGTTTTATACAGAAATAATCTGACATTCATCTTATGAGTTTGCATGTTCTTATGCATAAAGGTTATGTTAAACATACGTATGCTGAAACTCTGGTATAACTATTACCATTTAGTATGTTGAATATTGCTTATTCATTTGCATTGTTTATTTGCTAAAATTTGTTTTATTAGTTTTTTTGGATTATCTGAAACAACTTTGTTGATGTTTACAGTTATTATGATTGATATTTATGCTAATGAGGAATATTTAGATTTATTGTATAGGTGTTAATAAAAATATATATTTTTCATACATATAAGTGTGGAAAGCAGTGTTATTATCATTATTTTGAATCTGGAGAGCATGATATAATATCATATTTGAATTTTTATTATTTTTATTAATTTATTAAATAATTTTTTGGTAAGGCCTGACGTGAATCCAAGTGCTACATTGTAAAAAATGATATTATAGCCTTTGTTCCAACAACAGTGCAGATCTCAGAGGGCCCTGCACTCCCACACACACATATGCAGAGGATTATGGAGTGATGGGAGCACCTTGCGGAGAGGGTAGTGAAGTTCCTGGAGTCAAGCAGTGCAAAAGATCCAAAGCATCATGGATTCACTGAGGGAAGATCCTGTCAGACAAATCTTATTGATTTCTTTGACTGGATTACAAGGGTGGTAGATCAGGGAGGGGCAGTGGATGTGGCCTGCCTGGATTCCAGCAAGGCCTTCAACACCATTCCACATAGAAGTTTGTTTAACAAATTGGGAAATCTGGGAGTGGCTCTAAAGTGGTAAAATGGGTTGGTAACTGGCTAAAAGGCAGGACCCAGAGGGTGGTAGTAAATGGCATAAAATCCAAAGGGAGAGGTGACCAGTGGGGTGCCACAGGGATTGGTGCTAGGTCCAGTCCTTTTCAATGTCTTCATAAGTGACATTACAGATGGACTGGTGGGAAATCAAAGTCTGTTCACAGATGACACCAAGATCTGCAACAGAGTCGACACATAGGAGGGGCTAGATAAAATGAGAACTGACCTAAGACTTTTTGAGGAATGGTCAAGGGATTGGGAGTTGGGTTTCAATGCTAAGAAGTGCATGATAATGAACCTGGGACACAGAAACCCAAGAGAGGAATACAGGATGGGGGGGCAGATTCTAGCAACCACAAGTCAGGAGATAGATCAGGGAGCTAACATATCCGATGACCTGAAGTCATTCAAACGATGTGAAAAAAACAGTGGAGAAAGCAAACAGAAAGCTGGGGTGCATAGGAAGGGGCATAACCAGTAGTTGGAGCGAAGTGGTGATGCCACTGTACACATCACTGGTGAGGCCTCATCTGGAATACTGTGTCCAAATTCTAGACGTCGCATCTCAGGAAAGATATAAACAGAATGGAAGCAGTCTAGAGAAGAGCAACAAAAATTATATATGCACTGCATCATAAGCCTTATGAGAAAAGACTCAAGGAACTTAATATCTATTCACTACAAGAGAGAACGGAGAGAGGGGATATGATAGAGACTTTCAAATACCTTAGAGGAATAAACAAGGTACAGGAGGGGAGCATATTTCAGAGAAGAAAATGCACAAGGGCAAGGGGTCATAACATGAGGCTGGATAGAGGGAGGCTTCGGGGGAATGCTCTAAAGTATTTTTTCACAGAGAGGGTGGTGGATCCATGGAACAGCCTACCAGAAGAGGTGGTGGGAAGGACAACAGTACAGGGATTCAAAAGTGCATGGGATAAGCATTGAGGCACCCTGCTGTACAGCAGAGTGGGGGAAAGCCAGTTCAGCTAAGAGTAGGGATTGCAAACCAAGTAGGGAATTAAGCAGACTAAATCAAATCAAAGTTTATTAATAATGCACTTTTCAAGATACCAAAGTACAGATACTTAACAAAATTAACATCCATCACAATAAATACAGATATAAAAACAATTAATAGGCAACAAGATAACTTATTCAAAGGCTAATTCAAATCAATAGCTCTTCAAAGAGACCTTAAATGACTCTGTGGATAGGCACTCTCTAATCCAACGAGGTAGAGAATTCCACAGGGTTGGGGCCATGAAAGAAAAAGCTCTGGCCCCAGATGACTGAAGGTGAACCCTGGAAATCTCTAGGAATCCCTTATTAGTGGAACAGAGTGGGCAGAGAGGGCGATAGGGTCGAAGCAGATCTTGCAAGTAGCCCGGTCCCTGTCCATGTAGGGTCTTATAGGTCAGCAACATGACCTTGAAGGTGATTCTCCATCGCACCGGCAGCCAGTGCAGTTCACGCAGCACAGGTGTGACATGGCAAGTTCTTGGTAGCCCGGCCAACAACCTGACTGCAGCCCTAGGTGGGCTGTATGCTCCTTATCTGCTGACAGATTCTATGTTTCTATGTTTCTAGGGCCCTGCACTCCTACAGAGAAATAAGGACACAATTACAATCTCTTTATAATATTATGGAGGACGCTGCACTCCCACAAGCAAATAACCTTTTGATTATATTTTCTCAAAAAGTAAGGAAACTCTCTTCAAAAAACAGTCCCAACTCTAAGATCCCACCCGCACCCTCAGTTTCAAACCCCAACACCCTACCCTCACCCTGCATGCAGGAACAGGTGTGAGGCATTTGCCTTGGGGTTGTAAACCTAAATGCTCAGCCTTTTCTCTTTTTCTGTACCCATCTTAGCTTACTTACTCTTGAAATGGGGTGAGCATTAGGGCTCGCAACCCCAAGGCATATCCCTCACACCTGTTCCTGCATGTGGGGTCTTAGGGTTGGTAACCTTAACATGTATTTTCCCTACTGTTGATGCTGGAACCCTAGTGGTCCATTAACAAATGTTTTTTTTTAGAGAGAATTTCCCTACTGTTTGAGAAAGTATAATCATAAGGAACCCTAATGGTGCTTTAACTAAGTTTTTTTGCAGAGAATATATATTATAGGAGTGTAGTTGCACCCCTACAGATAGGGTTGGTACAACACTTTAATGTTAAATCTCAGTTTTTGCACCTTAACAACTTTGGCATTTGTTTGTTAAAAATAGCCCAAAAAATGGGATAGGTGGACATTCTGCCAGTGTGGTAAGATCTGGAATGTTTCATTACAGCATCTTGTATAGTTTTTGAGATATAATGTGGTGAAAAACTGTAACAAACTCTGGTCAGAACCACAGTGGCTACTAATGCATTAATGTGATAGATCTATTTCAAAGGTTTTATGAGGAAAGGCATACTGAGCTAGTAAGAGTTTGCTTTCTGATGTGTCCCAGGGAAGGAGAAAGGGGACAAGGTAACAGATACAAAAATACAGAATATAAAGTTCATAGACACCTACAACTCCTAGAGAAGTTACTTGCACTTCTGCAGCAAGCAGGCCTCAAGTGCAACCCAGCAAAGGCACAGCTTTGCCTCTCTGAAGTCTCTTTCTTAGGTCTGCACATGACTTTGGAAGGCAGAAACCCCCCCTCTCTGGATAAAGTCCAAGGCATTCAGGATTTTCCCTGACCTACCAGTGTCTCCACTCTTAAGCACTTTCTGGGCATGGTCAACTACTCCTGAGACAAGGCTGCACCCCTGTATGAGTTACTAAAAAGGATGTTCCTTGGTCACGGGGACCAGAACACACAGGTGTTGTTACTTCCCTAAAATAGGCATTTGCCTCAGCACCAACTTGGAAAGCCTTAACACAGAGTTGCCATTCCATTTAGAAACTGCTACTTCAGACATTTCATGGGATGTTTGGCACAGAAAACACATGGGGCCCTTCTGCCTATCCTATGCCTTCCAGATACTATTCCTGGTGAAACAGGAGTACTCTCTCTGTGAAAGACATTCTTGCCACAGCTTGGGCTGTTAAACATTTCACTCACATCATAGGTCTTTGTCCTGTGGTGCTGCACACCAACTACACCCCTATCACTTTTCTGTTATCAGACTGAATCAAGGATGATAATGTCGCCATCTCCAGACTTACCCATTGGTCACTCCTCCTACAAGACAGAGACATCACTGTACAGCCCACAAGCCACAAAGATGCCATCCCTCTTAGCACATTGACTCTTACTAAGGAGACCCACATGAGTGTTGCCTACAGTCATCCACTTTGCCAGAACTAAGCCCTTTTCTACCTGCCACTGACCCTGCACTGGCATACCCAGCCATACACTACATCTTTACTGATGGTTCCTCTTTCAATCAACAGGGAAAACAAGTGGCAGGATTCAGGGTTCTGGTCCTCTGCCCAGATGGTGACACCACTGAGGTATCCAAACAGTGTACAGTTCTACTCTCACAATATGCAGAACTGGCAGCCACTGCCTGTGCCCTGGAAATCATCCAAGGCAAATAGGAGGAGGATACCATCATGTTCTGTAACTCAGCATGGGTATGTAACTCTTTTACAGTGTTTCTTTCCTTTTGGATGACCAATGACTATGCCTCCTCAGATGGAACCTAGAAACCTATTTTGGTGCATTGACAATTTAGTTGAAAATGCTTCTTAGTAGCTTTACATTCAAAAGGTAAACACTCACACAAAGTCTGCCCTTTTTATCAGTATAGTGATAGAGCAAATACATTGGCTAAGGCAAGTGCTCGAGGGAGCGGGGGTATGGGAAATGTCATCCCATGCCAAGACACAAACCAAAACTGAGGCCCATGTGATGGCAGCACAGAAGAGGACCTAAGAGGTTCAACTGGATCTGGGTACAGCACAAATGGCAAATCCTGAAATAAAGGAGGTATTTGAGTACCTATCCATAAAAACAGAGAAAGAGATGTCTAGGGACAACCCTTTCAGGAGACACTCTAAACATCTCTTGCTCTCTTCAGACCAGTAGTTGGTCTTGTCTGATTCTGGGGAACCTGAAACTTTGATTGGTCCCCAGGGAGCTCCAAACAGAGTTCATTTACCAGGTACATGACACACCCGCAGGCAGACACCAAGGTGTAAACAAAACTATTCAAAGACTTAAAACTGAGTTGGTGGCCTGGTCAATCAGTTGACATCAAGTGCTATGTGGACAACTGTAAAATCTGAGCCCAAAATAACCCCATTCCTGGCAAGTAAAACACCAGGTTACTTCCACAGAGGCAATTCAGTTCCTGGGACACAATATAAATTCATCTTATTGAGCCCTTACCCATCATCAGTAAAAGTAACAAGTATGCACTTGTGATCACAGATCTGTTCTCTAAATAGGTAAAACCCTTTGCTTGCAGAGCCAATATTGAAAAGGCTATTGCTAAGATCCTGGTAGAACAAGGTAATCTCTCAATGGGGCCTACCTCTCAAGGTAGACTCTGATAAGGGAGCAAACTTCACTGGACAACATATGCTGGAATGCTTGGAATTGCTAGGGGTAAAACAGAAGTTTCACATAGCCTACAGGAGTAGCACCAAATCTGTCAATCAGTTTTGTGAGATTCCCCATTTAACCTTCAAATAATTTGGGGAAAAAAATCCTCCAAAATTCTTTTTGTTATACATATAGAAAGTTGCCAGTTCCTACTACAGTACTCAAGCTCCATCTAGTGGATTTTTAACTAGACTATCAGATGGAAGCACCCTCTCCTTGTAGCAGTGATACATTACCAAATTAAACAAAATTCCTAACAAAAGGTTTCACAGGTCTCAATAGGGATTTTCAAACATCCTTAAAAATCACTTGACTAGTTCATCACTACTACTGTACCACTCCCCGACTTCTGGACAAGTAGAGAGAGCCAACAGGCAGATTAAGTTGATGCCTTGCAAATTTGCTCATGAAAATACTAAACAGTGAGCACTTTGTTGCCCTTACTTCTAACGGCAATCAGAGCCATCCCTGCTGCAGCAGCCCAGTGTATATCCTTTGAGGTGATGACACGCCAGCAGATGAGACTGCCAGAACACTTGTGGTTAGATCTTAACACCCCAACCATGGACAGAGTGTCGGCTGACACTTACGTCAAACAGTTGAAAAACAATTTGATCCAGTCTTACTGCTTTTCTACTCAAAACATAGGCAAGGCCCAGGAAAGGTCCAAAATGTACTTTGACAAGGATGTCAAAGGAGTCAATTGGCAAGTAGGTGATCAAGTCATGGCATTGTGATATGAAACTCGAGCCCATCTGCTGTCAAACAAGTTGGCTGGTCCCTACTATATTGTGAACAAATTGAGCCCTGCTGCCTATCAAACAGAGTTGACAAACCATAAGACAAAGACCAAGCAACATTGGTACTGTGCAAATCAACTGAAACTGTACAATGGTGTTTAATCATTCATCTCTGGATGGGTGAGGAATCTGTATTTTTACCTATTTGTGTCTTGTTTTTCAGAATGTTGCTGCTCGCAACCTGCTTTGTACTATGTGTAAGTGTTCTGAAACAGCTTCGAAAAATCTTCAGATACTCCTTCATCACCTGAATCCTGCATCTCCCGAGACCCACATCACTGCATCTCTCAATGGGGCATGGCCATCCAATTGCCATTTACTCATGTGACAGAGACTGAAAGAAAAGATGCTATCTTAAAGCCATAGTGGTTTCTCCAGACAACTCTAGTGTGCAAATAAAATGCAGAACTGGTAATTCTACTGATCAGGGCCTCCAAGTGGCCTGCCTTGCTGAAGGAACCTTTCAAGGCTGGCCCAATACCCTCATTTGCCCAAGTGACACTTTGTGCATATGCCAAGTTAATCAACATCATACAGGACCTTACAACACAGGACCTTACAACACTGGACCTTACAACACAGGACCTTACAACACTGAACCTTACAACACCGAACCTTACAACACTGGACCTTACAACACTGTACCTTACAACACAGGACCTTACAACACTGGACCTTACAACACAGGACTTTACAACATAGGACCTTACAGCACTGAACCTTACAACACAGGACCTTGCAAGACTGGACCTTACAACACTGAACCTTACAACACAGTACCTTACAACACTGAACCTTACAACACTGTACCTTACAACACTGTACCTTACAACACTGAACCTTACAACACAGGACCTTACAACACTTAACCTTACAACACTGGACCTTACAACATTGCAGTGGCAATGGGCCAGACGTTTGTGATAAATATTTCAACACCACCATGTGTCATGACTGTTTAACACAGTCAATGGCAACTGCTGCTCTTTTCCTACAGTCATACCAGCATCTCCTGATGAACCCTCACAATGCCAAAAGATGGAACCAGGTCCACCCCTTGGCAGAAACTTCCATTCCTGGGACACTTATTAACAATGTTCAAGCTACGCATGTTCATGTTGTCTTCAATATCATGCATTGGATCAAGGCCAGATTTGGTCAGTGCTCCAGTACAAATGTTTCCAGATTTCATGCCACCATATTACTAGATATTGTTGGGGCATATCATGCATGTGCACACAACCCTATAGCTGGGAGACTTACTATTGAGCAATGGGGCATGTTCTGCTCAAAAAGTGTTGAATGGAGTTTGGGTGTAACAGGCCTAGCAGGAACTGCAGGCACCCTAACTGGCGTATTTGGCTCGGGCCTGTCAATCTGGAACAGAACTGATTTAGTAAAAATCAAGCATCATATAACATACTTTAATAGTAAACAAGCTCAAACTGTGATATAGCCCTTGCTGTATGGTATTACTGTTTTTTCTCAGTAGGAAAGATTCACGATATATAACATGCACAATATAATACATTTATTCAATGACAGCCAAAACAAAATTAATGAATTGATTTTCCATAACAATAAAGAAGCTAAACAGGAAAACATAGGCAGGAAAATCATTTGTTCAGCTTATGGTAGTTATGCCATAAACACTATTACCAAACTTTTCCAGGATCTGGAATCAGGGCGCATTCCTGATCTGATTCAAGTTAAACTTATGGCCAAATGGTACTGCTGATACTGTAGAACCTTGACCTGTACTACCAACTGCATGGCCAAGACACTTTCCTTTTCCTTAGCCATACTCAGAAACTTGGGTCATGTCACACCACATCCTAATGAATGACTTTGCTACACAACACATCATTGTGACATCAGGGACACATTGTACGTATCCTTTACTGTGTCCCTGCGGACACATTGTACATATCCTTTGCTGTGTCCCTGTGGACACATTGTACATATCCTTTGCTGTGTCCCTGCGGACACATTATATGCATCCTTTGCTGTGTCCCTGCGGACACATCGTACGTATCCTTTGCTGTGTCCCTGTGGACACATTGTACGTATCCTTTACTGTGACCCTGTGGGCACATTGTACATATCCTTTACTGTGTCCCTGCCAGTCTTCGACAAGGATTCTTTGGTTTTCAGCAAACTGCCTAAAGTCCACTCCATGGGCCAGCCTGAGGGCAGCATCTATGGAGAACAGATCAACCTCCCTCCTCTGCTGGTGTTTCATCCTGAACTGGATGCTTGGGTGGCCCCACATATGGACTGCAGTGCTATACAAGACTACCGCTATTTGTGCCAATGTGATGTCTTTGATGTAACTATGCTGGTGTGTGTAAAGATTAGTGGGTGAGACAGATGCACAGATACAGGTAAAAGGTGTAGAACGCACTTTGCGGAAATTATTTTTCAAAATAAAATAATAAACATGCAGAAAGAAAATGTGTGATTAGTCCTTCAGTTCTACAAAAACAGTGCATAATTCCCTTAGTGCACAACTTCTAGGCTTTGTTCCAGCCAAACAGATTCCTAGCACATGAAACCTTGCATGTACTATAAGATGCTTCTTCCACAATAGTCGGGTCTTCACTGATCGATTCATCTGACTCATCTGTTTTGCATCTGTGACAATGGATTTTTATCCCACAGATTTTTCAGTATAAAATAAAAATGAAATGAAGCCTCAGGAGGTAGGCTTTTATCACTGCCTACTGATGATGTCAGCACCATGTGAGCTGCCTGGCTCATGGTTCTCCAAGTAAACACAGGCAGGCTCACTCATCCTGAATAAACACATTTCTCTAAGTAAATACATGCAGGCTGACACATCCTAAATAAACACAGGCAGGCTGATCCATCTGCCTTTTACCTATCTCTGCTTCACCCAGGAAAGAATGTTTTGTTTTTGGCTTCTTGCAAACATAAAGCAGTTTACACAGAATAAAACACAGAGTGCAAGGCTCTGTGTTTCAATTCTTTTTCTATTATTTACATTCCCTCTGTGTCTGCCTGCAGTACAGCACAGGAGAAGGCAAGCAACTTACTGCCTCTTGTCTTACTTATATGATCCTTATACAGTACTTGGGAGAAGGAGGGAGAGACTATAAGACTGAAAGTGACCAGATGTCAGCTTGTAGCTAGAATAATAAATTTACAAGACCAGAACAATGTAAAAGAAAATGCAACATGTGCCAGCCCATTGGCACAGTGGTTGGATTTCCACATGCAATGCTGGTGACCCGGGTTCAGCAATGGACCAGGGTCGCTACAGAACCGGCCGGGGAAGAAGGATAGAGCATCCTAAGCATTGCTCTCCTTCTCAGGGGGGAGGGTAGGGAAGTGCCCAGAGCATTGATGACCCCTGGCGGAGCCCAGGAGCCACACAGCCACCGGCACTAGCACACATAGGAGGCAGGGTGGACACCGGACATCATTGCACGACCCCGTCTCCCCCAGAAAAATGGAAAATGGACAGCTGCTTGCTGTCTTCAATGAAGCCCGCCATGGCTTCTATCAGCCCCTCAGGCCAGCCCTCTGGCCTATCCTGAAGATTGTGGCATGTAGGGGAGTGCTGCAGCCCCACCGTGGGGGGAAAGCCATGGGGTATTGGAGGGTTTGCTGCTGATTTGAGGGGCGGAAGTCCATGGTCCGTGACTGGGCTGAAAGTACAGGGTGGCTGGTGGCTCAGGGAGGAAAATAATTAAAAAAAGAAAATGCATCCCAAATTCAGACAGGCTCTGGCCCTGCCACAGTGTGGTTATTCCACGAACTCTGTAGATTGGTCATATGCCTTTGAAGATGACCTGTTTGACAATACCTCTGCTCCTGTGTATATCAAATCACCTTCTCCAATATCTGTTTGACAACATGTGCCTTGAGAGGCTGTGAAATGCCTCACCAACCAGATGACAAATGCTTTTATTACCTGCCTTGTGCAACTCACAAAGTGGCATCTTCCTCAAGTTTGAGTTACCTACAACAGCAAAGGACAATACTGTGTCATGACAAACTACAAGACCTTCTCCAATGGACCTCTCACCTGTGATGCTTACGTTCCCAGCTTCTATTTTGTGCCACAGGAGCACTCTATTATTGGCCATACTATATTATACAATGGGGTGAATGCAAACACAGAAATCCTGTATTCTGATTGGCTGTTTGGCACCTTTCTGCCATGGTAAATCCTATTATAACCCACATAAAAGGTGCCAGTCAGCCAAATTATGGACGTATATTAATCCAACCCCAAAATGACAAAATAAAAACCGCCATGTTGTTTCTCCGCTGAACCGGTGGCAGGCAAAACCACATGCCTTAAAGGAAAACTGCGCCCTCATATCTTCTAAATGTAATTTGCTTCCATGTCAACAGACAACTCTTTTCATGTAGCTGTTAAAGATGTATGCAGCTGCTTCAGTTAGTTTTCACACTTCATACTAGGCCCTGTCACTGTCCTGGGAGGGTCCATTTCGTGGTTGTTGAAATCTCTTTGTCCCTGAGAGCTGCATTAGCATATGGAAATGTGATGCGTAATCAACCTTTAAACTCCCCAGTATGCCTGTCTGCTTAGGTAGTTTTTAAAGAACCAAGCCGCCAGAAGGTGTGAAATACCACATTTACCTTCAATGAGTTTTACAAGCTATCTGAGTTGTAATGCAGTTTTTTTCCCCTTTAAACTCCATTCGGTTTATAAGTTTCCAGAAAGTTTTTGCAGGGTAATTGTTATTTTAGCATAGAGATACATGATATAAATGGTTGATCTGACATCATAGGGTTGGGAGGGTAGCTAGGGGGTGGATGCAGGGGTCCAGGGTGAAATGACAGGGTGGGGGAGATGGGTTACTCTGGAGAGATACGAAGGCGCAGTCCATAAAGGGCATGGGGTGAGGTCTGGCTGGTGGGTGGGCCCCTGGATGGTTATGAAGACGAGGCACATAAAGAGGAAGTGAACAGACATGGTGCCTAGGTAGTCTTGGAGGCAGAACACAGTGGATGGGAGGGGCCAGAAGCTCTAAGAGCTTTAAAAAAAAACAAGAGAAATTAGCTTGACTTGTTTGCTTAGTGGTAGAGCTGCTGACTTTGATGTCAAGAGCACAGGGTCTGAGACCTGCAAGAGGACAGTATCAAAGTATTTTAGCAGACTATGGAGCCAGAAGCTTTAAGAGCTTTAAAAATCTGAGAAAAAATTAACCCGACTTGTTGATTTTGCAGTAGAACTACTGACTTTGGTGTCAAGGATACTGGGTTTGAGTCCTGCAATTCAACAGAAGAAAAGTATTTTAGCAGACTATGGAGCCAAAAGCCTTAAGAGCTTTAAAACAGAGAGAGAAATTAGCATGACTTTTTGGCTTAGTGGTAGAGCTGCTGACTTTGGAGTCAAGGGTACAGTGATTGAGACCTGTAGGGGGATAGTAGCAAACTATGGGAAACTGGGGTTTAATAGTAGGAAAGTGGGGAGGAGTGGAGTTTAGGAGAGAAAACAGAGTGGCGTGAGGAAGGCAGAAATAGAAGCTAAGAAGGGCACTATAGTGACTCGTAGTGGTCAGAAACCAACATTAGCTGCAAATAGGAGGCAGAGGAGTGGAGATGAGGATAGTGAACAGAGTGGTGCCTGGAAGGGCACTGCAGCAACCCCTAGTGGTCAGAAACTATAAACTGCAAATGGGAAAGTGGAGAGATCATGTGATGTCTCATGTGACCAATATTGCAGCAATAAAGATAGAGCCAAGCTTGCTTGGGTGGTGAGGCGGGTGGGGCAGTCAGTGCACAGTGCTGACTGGGTAACACCCCTGCAGAAAGTAAGCTGGAAGGAGAGAGGTCCCTTACAGTCCCTCTATGAATCCTGCAGTCCCTTGATGTTTCGTTGTTATGTGCTTAGGAACTGTTATCCAGCATGATTATTTAGTAATGCTTGTGCTCCACCTACAGCTTTCTGCCTTGTTGCAATGGTCAGTACCTCTTTTGAATCACTGTATTGTTACCCAAAATGAGCCTTAGTCAGCTTACTCTTATCAGTGTGTATGTGCAAAACAAGGAATGATCTAACCGTCCCATGAGATAACTGCCCACCAACAGAATTGTTGTATTCGGCTTTTTTGCCTTTTTGGGAAAGTCTATTACCTAGTGCAGTAGTGTATTTTGTTATCTATAGTTGTAAGACTGTTTTTCATTGAGGTTGCACGATGACACCATGGTGTTTAGAGGTTTCCAAACTCCCAGCAGGTATGCTGTTTTTTCTGCAGTTTCTGGAATAAACTTTCCTCTGTGACATCTGGCCTTTTGTGTTATGTTCTGCCAACAGGTCTAGAGTCCTGCTGTCTAATGGTATCATCAGCAGAAAGATGAAGGTGATGTTACCCCTGTATAGATCACAGGTAAGACCCAACCATGAGTACTATGTCCAGGTCCGGAGACCACATCTCTGTAAGTATATAGAGTGGAGGTGATCCAGAAGAGGGCAGCTACATTGATGCTGTGTAGCCACCAAAAAACCCCAGGAGGCGATACTAAAAGATGTTGACATGTGCACCCTGAAAGAGTAGAGGGAGAGGGCAACGTAACAGAGACATTTAAATACCTCACATGGGTAAATAAGGTTCTGGAGAAAAAGTATTATTCAGAACAAAAGATGCTCAAGAACAAGGGTGCATGATATGAAGCTATAAAAGGGTAGCTTCAGGACAGATGTAAGGAGGACTTCTCCACAGAAAGAGTTCTGGCTTCCTGGAACAGACTTCCAGCAGAGGTGGTGGGGACAGTAATAGTGGTGGGTTTCAAGAATGCATGGGATAAATACAAGGGAATCATAGTGGAAAGAAAGGGGGAGGGATAAAGAGCTGTAGATCAAGTAGGCGCTGAGTGAAATGTAAGCAGGGGAAAATGGGTAGACTGGGTGGGCTAAGTGGCCCTTATCTGCTGTCAGATTTTGTTTCTATGGTTCTATGTTTCATTCTCCTTACCTTCTTATGTTTCCTATTGCTTCCAGACACTGAGAGCCTGCTCTCCTTTACATCTTCCATTATTCCTTTTTGAACTTCAGTGTTATTTTTACCTACCTTACTGCTACCAATCCCTTGTACAGGGGGAGCACTAGCTACGCACCAGTCTCTCACTCCCTTTACCATGGTTCTCTTAGCCTCAGTGTCCTGCACAGTAAATTTAACTGTCTAATGTAGATGTTATCTTCAACAACAGCGCACTGGTCCCCTCCATTGTCATGTGAAGGCTATCAGCTTTGTACAGCCTCCAGTCCCAAAGGACCCCCCAAGTTACCCACAAAGTGGTGCCTTCTCTCCTGACACCTTCCATTAAACCAGACACATAATTCCTCTATCTCTTCCCACCTTACTTTATCTTTCTCTCCCCCCTCCTCCCTCTCCACACAGGGAGAACCTTGGAAAAGACCAGGGAGGCTGAGTGTGCTTGCAGCCTGTCCCCCAGCCTCTAAAAGTTATGTAGAAACATAGAAAACATAGAAACATAGACATTGACAGCAGATAAGGACCACTTGATGGACCTAGTCTGCCCATTTCCATACCTACTGGATAAGCTGCAGATCCTAGTTAACCAACAGCCTATTTCTTCCTACCCCCCACAAGAATTGTCTTATGTCTGTCCCATGTATTCTTGAAATCTCCCACAGTTTTAAAACCCACAACCTCCTCATGAAGGTGGTTCCATGCATCCACCACCCTGTCTGTGAAAAAATACCTCCTCACATTGCCCCTGAGCTGTCCCCCCTGTATCTTCAAATTGTGTCCCCTTGTTCTTGCACATCTCTTTTTCTGAAAGATGCTACCCTCTTGGACTTTGTTGATTCCACTGAGGTACTTAAAAGTTTCTATCATGTTCCCCCCTTCCTCCTTTCCTTAAGGGTATACATATTAAGCTCCTTTATTCTATCCTCATAATGGCTTCTCTTGCAGACCCTGAGCCATTTTAGTTGCCCTCTTCTGGATTGCCTCCATCCAGTCTATGTCCATGTGGAGATGAGGTCTCCAGAACTGGACGCAGTATTCCAGATGGGGTCTCACCAACTGTCTGTACAGAGAGATAACAACTTCTTGTTTTCTGCTGGTGATGCCTCTCCACATACATTCCAGTATCCCCCAGCCCTCCCTACTGCCTTCTCACATTGCTTGCGAACTTTAAGCTCATCTGATATGATTAGCTCAGGTCCCTTTCCATTTTTGTTGTTGTTACTACCTCCTGCCCCATTGAGCACTCTTCCCCTGGGGTTTTTGTTTCCCCTGTGCATTATTTTGCACTTTTTTGCATTTAATCCAAACAGCCATACTTCTGACCATTCCTCCAACCTTGCCAAGTCTCTTCTCATCCTTTCCACCCCCCGTGTATCAACTCTGTTGCAGATCTTTGTGTCATCTGGAAAGAAGCATACTTTTCCTTCCAGTCCCTCTGCAATGTCACTTATAAAGACATTAAAAAGGACTGGACCCAGTACTGAACCCTGCGGTACCCCACTAGTAACCCCCCTTTGTTCAGAGTGGACTCTGTTTACTAGTCCAGCCAATGTTTTTCCCAGGCTACAACCCTGGGACCCACTCCCAGGCTGGCTAATTTATTTATTAATCTTTTGTGTGGGACTGTGTCAAATGCCTTGCTTAAGTCTAGGTAGGCCATGTCCACAGTCCCTCCCTGGTTTACTACTTTGGTCACCAAGTCAGAGAAATCAATTTTATGAGTCTGACATAACCTTCCCACTGTGAATCCATGCTGCCTTGGGTTCTGTGCCCCACTGGCCTCTAGGTACTCAACAATGCTTTCCTTCTGAAGTGATTCCATCATTTTCCCTACCACTGAGGTCAAACTAACAGGTCTTTAGTTTCCTGCCCCTGTCTTGCTCCTACTTTTGTGAAGGGAATCACATCTGCCCTTTTCCAGTCCTTAGGTACCACACCATCCTCCCATGATTTGTTAAAAAGGGTAGTCAGTGGTGTCACTAGTTCTCCCCTTAGTTCTTTTAGAATTCTAGGGTGAATCTCATAGGCCCTATTGCTTTGTCCACCTTCAGTTTTAGGAGTTCTTTCAGAACCCTTTCTTCTGTGAAAGGACTGGGATTGACTCCCTCTCCAGAGTGCTTCTGTTAATTGGATTAGGTACCTCCCCCTCCTCCTCTTTTGTGAATAGTGAGCAGAAGTATTCATTCAGTATCCCTGCTTTTTCAATGTCCCTCTCTGCCCATCCACCATTGTATTCAGCCTCACTATCCCTCCCTTAGTCTTTCTATGCTCCCTGATGTACCTATAAAAGTTTTTTTTCCCTTTCTTAACTGAGTTGGCTATCTTTTCCTCAGTTTGGGCCTTTGCTATTCTGATTGCCTTCCCTGCTTCTTTCTGCCTTAACTGGTACAGTTCTCTCTCCTGCTCCTTTTGTGTTTCCTTATACTTCCTAAATGCTATCTTTTTCTCCCTTACCTTCCACGCCACCTTTTTTGAGAACCATAGTGGTCTTTTTTTTTTATTTGTTTATTTGCTTCACACAAAGGCTTGTTGCCTCTGTGATGGAAGTTTTGATGTTTCCCTATTGTTGCTCCACCCCTCCTTCTTGCCTGTTTGCTAGTGCTTTTCTAAGGCACTCTCCCATTTTGACAAAGTCAGCCCTCCCGAAGTCCAGTACCCTCACTTTTGTATGGCTTGGCTCTGCAGCTGAGTTTATCTTGAATCACACTGTTTGGTGGTCATTTGTTCCCAGAGAGCTACCCACTTCTAGATTAGAAATCCTCTCCTGGTCCCCATTAGAGAGTATGAGATCTAAGATTGCTCCCTCCCGAGAGGGTTCCAACACTAGCTGTCTGAGGCATGCCCCCTGTGGGGCATCGAGAATGGCCCTACTCTTGGATGTGGCTGCAGCAAATGTGCTCCAATAAACATAGGTCCCCCATCAACAGTATCTCTTCTTTCTCTGCCATCCTAAGGATGCCTTCTACCATATCCTTGTCCATTCCCTCCCCCCTGACTTGGGGGTCTGTACACAACCCCTGTGCGGATTGTGGTGCCATTTCCAGTCTCTAAGGTGACCCACAGTGCCTCTTCTCCTCCCTGTTTACTCTTTTGTTCCATTGCTTTTATCTCTTCCATTACATAGAGAGCTACTCCTCCCCCTCTTCTACCCTTCCTGTCTCTCCTGTAGGTTGTGTACCCTGGTATGTTAAAATCCCAGTCATGGTTCTTTGTGTACCATGTTTCTATGACTGCCATGATATACAAGCATCCCTCTTCCATCAAGGCCACCAGTTCAGGGAGATTGTTGCCCAAACTACGGGCATTGGTACTCATTACCCTCCATTTCTTGATGGCCTTACCCCTTTTTGCCTCATCCCTGTCCTCACTGCATTTGTCATTTTTTTCCATTTACCCCTGCCTTTCTCACTATCAACATCTCTATCTTGGTGTTTTTCTTCACTTGCTCCACAGGTTGGTTTACTGAATTGTTAGTAGCCAAGTGTACCAGCACCCCAAGCTCCCCTCCTCCCTCTCCACAATCATCCCTATTCTGTTTATGTCTCAGATGGCTGATGTCCTAAGAAGGCAGCTGGCACTCCCCATCCCCCTACCCACATATCACATTCTCTGTACTACTCTGATCATGGAGTCCCCTGCCAACAAGGCTCTCCTTGCTGCCCTTTTCTTACTCTTAACCTTGGGTACCACCAGGTAGTCACTACCATTTCCTTAGACTGACCCAGAGTTTCCCCTAGTCTAGGGAACTGGGGAGAGGGGAAATTATTTAACCAGGAAAGGCACACTAAGCCAAAGTTTGTTTCCAGGTATGACCTGGAAGCACCAGGAAGTTAAGTGACTTGCTGAAGGTCACACAGTATATAAGTGTGTGGGCAGTGGGATTCAAACCCAGGTCTTCAGGCTTGCAGCTCAGTGCCGTGAACCACAGTGCTATACTGCCTCAAAGCAGGTACCTGACTCTCTTCCAGAGGTGTAAAGAAATTTGCCATCAGGATGGTGTGGGGTTGATTGATATCCTTGTGGCTGCCCCTACCACCCTTCCCCCCCTCCCCACCATTCTACACTCACGGACCAGTGGGCCTCATAGGAAGTGAGGGTGTGGACTGTGGGCTACAGCTGAGCCAGTGCCCCAGGAGAGCTCTCTCTTCCCTTGCTGCTACCAGCTGAGCATGAAGCTCTACAAAGGTCCCGTAGAAGAGGCAGTGACCACTTCTCCAGAGAGTAACCCAAGAAAAGAGCAGCAACCAATGGTCCCTGCAACTGACTTGCTGCCTGCTAAGACTCATCCCAATACTGATCCCTACAATAACCCTTAGACTTGTAATTTAAATGTTCTAGCTGCCTCAATCAGCTGCTGCCTTGTTCTGATAGCAATAGCTACTTCTTTAGTTCATTTGAATAAGTTTGTTTTCACCATTAATGTTAATTCAGCTCTTGCAGTTCATTTCTTTTTTTTAATGCTTAGCTTCTCCATTATGTTAAGAAAGTCCACTTCAGAAACAAAGCAGGCCAGGAAGTGTATTTTGATGACAATGGTGATATGCCAGCACTGTACGATATAGTGAACTGGCAGCTGAGCTCTGAAGATTCCATGAGGCTTGTAAATGTTGGCAAATATAAACTGCAAGAAGACAGAAGTCACATGTTAATCATAAATAACAGTGCCATCTTGTGGAGTGGAGGATACTTGCAGGTAAGATAATTCACCTGTTCAAATCTTAAAGTGAATGAAAAATGTTTACAGTTAATAGAACTATTAATATATTTATGAAATCTTGATTTACTTTTATTTATTTTATTTAAAATTGTATTAACTAGGTAAACAGCACTGGGCCACATGGCCCTTTTACAGACTCAACCCTGAGCTGAAAAAAACATACATTAAACAGTTTAACACCATCAATAATATAACAGTCCAGTTGCACACATTCACTATGCATGCACAGTCACGGAAGCATACTAGTGGTATATACTGTAAATACATATGTACACAAACCTTTAGTGTTAATAACATAATATCTATATATACGTAGACAGTACAATATTAGTAATTTATTTATTTCAGATTCAGATTAATACCTTTGAGCCGAGGGCTTGTTTACAAAGGTTCCAAGCCAATCAAACACATAAAACATTACGTTAGATTACAGGTACCACAGGTGAACATGAACAGCAGATATGGCCGAAAAAGGGGAGATACTGTTGATAGGGGACCTGAATATGCCAGATGTTAACTGGATAACATGT
This sequence comes from Neoceratodus forsteri, assembly GCA_016271365.2. Lineage (NCBI taxonomy): Eukaryota > Metazoa > Chordata > Ceratodontiformes > Ceratodontidae > Neoceratodus > Neoceratodus forsteri. Next base: position 173,708,894 of record CM057455.1, read on the forward strand.
ACTGCAGCCACATCCAAGAGCAGGGTAATTCTCGATGCCCTGCAGGGGGAAGACCTTAGACAGCTAGTGTTGGAACCCACTCGGGAGGGGGCAATATTAGACCTGGTACTCTCAAATGGAGAGAGGATCACAAATTTAGAAGTCAATAGACATCTGGGAATAAGCGACCACTGCACAGTGTGCTTCACAATAAGCACAAACATGGAGACAAGCCATACAAAAACAAGGATACTGGACTTTAGAAGGGCTGACTTTGGCAAAATGAGTGAATACCTGAGGAATACACTAGGAAATGGCCAAAAAGGAGGGATGGAAGAACAATGGAGAAAAATCAAAACTGCCATCATAGAGGCAACAAACCTTTGTGTGAAAAAAATAAAGAAAACAAAGCAGAGTAAAAAAACACTATGGTTCTCAAAAGAGGTGACAGGGAAGGTTAAGGAGAAAAAGGCTGCATTCAAAAAGTATAAGGAATCACAGAAGAAGCACGACAGGGAACTGTATCAATTAAAGCAGAAAAGAAGTGGGGAAGGCAGTCAGAATAGCAAAAGCCCAAACTGAGGAAAAAATAGCCTATTCAGTTAAGAAGGGGGTTAAAACCTTTTATAGGTACATTAGGGAGCATAGAAAGGTCAGAGGAGGAATAGTGAACATTAATAAAGGAGAGGGGAGGTGGGCAGAGGGAGACAGTGTAAAGGAAGAGATACTGAATGAATACTTTTGCTCAGCATTCACAAAAGAAGATGAGGAGGAGTTACCTAAACCAGACAATAGAAGCACTCTGGGTAGGGGGGTTGACACCAGTCCATTTACAGAAGAAAGAGTCCTGAAAGAACTCCTAAAACTCAAGGTGGGCAAAGCAATGGGGCCTGATAGGATTCACCTCAGAATCCTAAAAGAACTAAAGGAGGACCTAGTGACACCACTGACCACACTTTTTAACAAATCATGGGAGGATGGGGTGGTACCTGAGGACTGGAGGAGAGCAGATGTGATTCCCCTTCACAAAAGTGGGAGCAAGGCAGAAGCAGGAAACTACAGACTGTAAGTTTGATCTCAGTGGTAGGAAAAATGATGGAATCACTTCTGAAAGAAAGAATTGTTGAGTATCTAGAGGCCAGCGGGGCATAGGACCCAAAGCAGCATGGATTTACAGCAGGAAGGTCATGTCAGATGAATCTAATTGATTTCTTTGACTGGGTGACCAAAGTAATAGACCAGGGAGGGGCTGTGAATATGGCCTACCTAGACTTTAGCAAGGCATTTGACATAGTACTGCACAAAAGATTAATAATCAAGTTAGCCAGCCTAGGAGTGGATCCCAGGGTGGTAGTCTGGGTAGCAAACTGGCTGCACAACAGGACACAGAAGGTAATAGTGAAGGGAACACATTCCGAAGAAAGGGGGAATCACTAGTGGAGTACCTCAGGGTTCAGTACTGGGTCCAGTCCTCTTTAACATCTTTATAGGTGACATTGCAGAGGGTCTGGAGGGAAAGGTGTGCCTCTTTGCAGATGACACAAAGATCTGTAACAGAGTTGATACACAAGGGGAGGTAGAAAGGATGAGAAGGGACTTGACAAGGTTGGAGGAATGATCAGACAGATGGCAACTTAGATTCAATGCAAAGAAGTGCAAAGTAATGCACCTGGGAAATAAAAACCCAGGAGAAGAGTACGTAATAGCAGAGCAGGTACTAACAATAACAAAAATGGAAAGGGACCTGGGGATTGTCATATCAGATGATCTAAAGGTTGGTAAGCAGTGTGAGAAGTCAGTAAGGAAAACCAGGGGGATACTGGGATGCATAGGAAGGGGCATCACAAGTAGAAAAGGGAAGTGGTTATCCCTCTCTACAGAAAGTTGGTGAGACCCCATCTGGAGTACTGTGTGCAGTTTTGGAGACCTCATCTACTCAAGGACATAGACAGGATGGAAACAGTCCAGAGGAGGGCAACTAAAATGGTGCAGGGTCTGCATCAGAAACCATATGAAGAGAGACTGAGGGAGCTTAATATATATACCCTTGATGAAAGGAGGGATGGGGGGGCATGATAGAAATGTTCAAGTACCTCAAGGGAATCAAGGGAATCAACAAAGTCCAGGAGGGTAGCATCTTTCAGAAAAAGAGATGTGTAAGAACAAGGGGGCACAATTTAAAGATAGAGGGGGGACGGCTCAGGGGTAATGTGAGAAATTTTTTTTCACAGAGAGAGTGGTGGATGCATGGAACCACCTTCCTGGGGAGGTTGTTGGGTCTAAAACAGTGGGGGAATTCAAACATGCATGGGACAGACATAAGGCAATTGTAGTGGGGGGTGGCATGAAGTAGGCTGTTGGTTAACTAGAATCTGCAGCTTATCCAGTTGGTAGGGAAATGGGCAGACTGGGTGGGCCAAGTGGTCCTTATCTGCCGTCAAAGTCTATGTTTCTATACAGTATTCACAGAAACAACAAAAATAGGCTACATGGATATGTTAAGGAAGTGCTAATACAACAACTCTAAGAGAGTGTGGTTCAGTGCTGAGTTAAGTGCTGGGTATAGTCAAAGGATGGAAAACTTCCAGGCAACTGTGCAAGTAGGGAGTAGAGTAATGCCACCAGAGTTGGCTTTTGTCAGGGGAGTAACAGAGGGGAAGGGGGATGAGGCAGAGGTGTGGGTGTAGGGTGTAGAGAAATGCCACCAGAGTTGGCTTTATCAGAGAAGTAACAGAGGATAGTAGGAGTAGACAGTAAGGGAGCAGGGGTGAGGGAGGGGGGTAAGGCAGAGGGGTGGGGCTAGCTAAGGGAGGGTGTGAAAGGGAGTACAGTATTAATAATATGTATATGTACATAGACAGTACAGCATTAGTATTACTAATATCTATATAAACACAAGGCACAGTTTTAGTAATAATATATATATGTACCTAGATGGTACAGTATTTGTATTAATATCTATATATACATAGACAGTACAGTATTAATAATAATATCTATATATACATACAGCACAGTATTAGTATTAATATCTATATATACAAGGTACAGTATTAGTATTAATATTTATATATACAGAGACAGTACAGTATTAGTATTAATATCTATATATACAATGTACAGTACTATTAATAATATCTATATTTATACAATAGGGTGTGTTGTATTAATTGACAATAAAATCGCGTATTCTCACCCCAGTGAGATAAATGGTTGATGACATAGCTACAGTGAAAATATTTACATTTACACATACTGTAGCTATGTCATCAGCCAATATTCTCACTCCAGCAGCATGTCCCCAATGTAAATTAGAACTTCTTTTAAATGAGAAACTGAAATGTTTGAGGTACCTAATTGAGCAGCTGGTATACATTCTTCATTTTTTGCTTGCAGTTTCACAAATGCCAGAAGCCTGAAGCAGTACAGTCCTCACACAACCAAATGGCACACACCTAAAACAGCACATTTCTGTACTACAAGCTGCTGAACGGGCATGCAGTCTCTCACACTGCATCCAAACTGTAAACCTATCGGGTCCCATTTATGATCTCTGCGATAACAAACATAAAGAAAATCTGTCTACAGACTCCGACTCTGACTAAAATACCAGTGAACTGCAGAGCACACATATTTCCACATCGAAGCCTTCAGTTCTTAATTTCATTTCTTCACATGTTACAGCAACCTAAACAGGACCTCTTTAAACTGGCATTACTTACACAATATATGCTAAGAAACTGTATCATTCTTGCTGTCGGTCTCCGTAAAAAATAAAGCTGAACGTCTCAATGACAATTAAAGCACCTCGCACAATCGAAACTGCTCTCTTACCTGTAGTTCCCATGTAGCTTCTCACAGACATTCCAAAATGAATAACATATAAGCCAACCACAAATGAAAAAGTTACGCACATCAGCAAACAACAAAAATTAAACACTACACATAATAAAAAATAGGGAAAAGGAAAATCACACACAGTATCTGCAGGAAACCTCCCGGACATGTCCCGCCTACCAAAATACATCATCCAACCATGGATCACACACACACTCATCAACCTATTACCACTCACTCACACACACAACGACCAATCGCACAAAATATACAAACCCCATTCATACCCATTCACTCACAGCAGTAACTCACAGCAACAGAACGACATAAGATAAAACAAAGCAAATTAAAGCTTCCACACCTTTGTATAAATCGTACACATGATGTGCAGATTGTGGGATATGGCAAATATTCTCACTCCTGCATCGTGAGGCATGGCTACCTCGCTCGTGCATATCTAAGCCTCACTCTGCAGGAGTAAGAATATTTTCCATATCCCACTGCTGCCCATCATGTATCCCCTATATACAAAGACAGCACAGTATTAGTATTAATATCTCTATATATACATAGACAGCACCGTATTAGTATTAATAGGATACACACATAGACAGTACAGTATTAGTATTAATATCTATATAAACAAGGTACAGTACTAGTAATAATATCAATATATACAAACACAGTACAGTATTAGTATTAATATCTGTATATAAACAGGACAGTATTAATAATCTCTATATATACAGAAACAGTACAGTATTAGTATTAATATTTATATATGTATATGCATAGACAGTACAGTAGTATTAATATCTATATATACATGGACAGCACATTATTGGTATTAATATCTATATATATATATACATAGACAGTATAGTATTAATATTAATAGTGTATATATATATATATATATATATATATATGTACACACACACACACAGACAGTACAGTATTAGTATTAATAATTGTATATATATATACACATAGTACAGTATTAGTAATACTATATATATATACACACAGACAGTACAGTATTAGTATTAATAGTATATATATATATATATATACACAGACAGTACAGTAGTAGTATTAATAGTATCTATATATACACACGTACAGTATTAGTATTAATAGTATCCATATATACACACATAGACTGTACAGTATTAGTATTAATAGTATCCATATATATATATATATATATATATATATATATATATACGTAGACAGTACAGTATTAGTATTATTATCTATATAATTACCGGTGAGCAATTTTTTTGAATGGACTCCGCCGGTTGATATTTTCCATAATAACCAATCAGTTATTCACATTCACGGCGCTCGTCTGTCAAAGTGGCGTCCTCACTGGCGCTTTCTCTGTGTGGGCGGGCTGAAGAATTTCAAGAAGCGTGGTGGTTCCGTTCAACTTCCATATCTTTATTACGGAGAAGCCACCACAACAAACCCTTCCGTCCGTAATCTTTTTTAATTATCTGGTTAATCCTACTATTCAATCAACTGTTAATTGTTAATTGTAAAAAAAAAAACAAAGAATCTGGCCGCTTCTTCGTTTCCCAGCTTCCGAGCCACATGCTGCCAGCGAGAGCGTCCGTGCTGCTTACCCACACCAAGAGGTAAGTGCAAGTGCGATCCAAATATCAGCTTTCGCTAAACAAAAAGAATTTGTGGGACCTGAGGGAGCTGGACGCTGCTGTGCTGTCTTCAGCTAAGGGGCAAAAGGAGGACAGGACTAGGTGGGGACTACTGTGGAATCTGAAGTGGAGCTGGGTAGCTGAAACTACATGCTGCATTTGAGTTGTGTGGAGGGCTGCTGAAGTATGCCCCCCAAAAGTAGACTGGTGTGTGTGTGGGGGGGGGGATGACTAGGAGAGTGTGTGTGTGTGTGTGTGTGTGTGTGTGTGTGTGTGTGAGAGACAGCACTCATTGGAAACAAATTGCTCACCAGCAAATTATATAAAATAAAAAAATGAGGACTTGTGCATATGAGAATTCAATGCACACTCTCGGTGTGGGATGCTTCCATAAACCCCTCGGGCTTCGCCCTTGGGGTTTATGTAGCATCCCACACCTTGAGTGTGCATTAAATTCTCATATCACACACTTCCCCATCTGTTATTCTATATATATACGATGTACAGTACTAGTGTTAATATCTATATATACAAAGACAGTATAGTATTAGTATTATCTATATATATATATATATATATATATATATATATATATATACACACACACACACACGCACATATGGACTGTACAGTATTAGTATTAATAGTATCTATATATACATAGCACACTATTAGTATTAATATCTATAGATACATAGTGTGGTATTAGTAATATCGATATATACAAAAACAGTACAGTATTAGTATTAATATCTATATATACATAGTACAGTATTAGTAATATCTATATATACAAAGACAGTACAGTATTAATTTTAAAGAAGAATGTGGCACTAAATCAGACAACCAAAGGTACACTTCATATTCCAGATTTATACATACAGCACCTTGTTTACATTTACAATTACATTTACACTGTGCATCGTCTTTAACAAAGTTTTTTAAAGATATCTTAAAACTATATCTATTTTTTTAAGTTCCTTGTACTATCTGGAAGAGCATTCCATATTTTTATAGCAAATTGTTTAAAAGCTCTCTGTTTCTTTATGGTTTTACATGGTAGAATTGTTAATGTTATAGTATCTTAAGATCTTAAAGCTCTATGTGTTACTTTCTGCTCAAACATCCTATCGTTGGACTATCTGGTGTACAGTGCAAAGTGCTAAATACAAAACATGACGTTTGAATCATGTATTTCTGTTCGACAGTCAAGCAATCAAGTGTCTTATACACGCTGCAGTGATGTTTCTTTTGTTTTGCCTGAAGGGCATATCTCCAAATTGTATTATATAAAGAGACCCTGTGTTTTTTGTTTTTTTCTGATACCCTGCCCTCACTAGGTTCCCATATTCTAATATTGGAATAAGACAGGTTTGAGCTATAGGGTGCCTTGTTTCACTCATTAGGAAATTCTTAACCGCATATAACATTCTTATTGTTTGATGCGATTGTTTTGTAACATTTTCCACATGTGTTACTCCAGAAACCATACAAAGAGAGATTGAGCAAACGCAATATGTATACTCTGGAGGACAGGAGGGAGAGGGGGTATACGATGGAGACATTCAAATACTGTACCTCATGGTGATCAACAGAGTTCCAGGGGGCAGTAGGTTTCAGGAAGGGAGATGGGCAAGAACAAGGGGTCACAATATGAGGCTGGAGGGGAAAAGACTCAGAGGCAATGTGAGGAAATATTTTTTCACAGAAAGGGTGGTGGATGCATGGAATAGCCTCTTGGAGGAGGTTGTGGGGGCAACAATGATTGGTGAATTCAAGAATTCATAGGACAGGCAGAAGGCAGCAGCCGAGGTAAGAAGGAGGAGGTAGGCCGAAGATCGAGATGATCTGGAGTTTATACAGTAGGCAGGGAAATGGTTAGACTAGGTGGGCCAGGCGGTCATTATCTGCCGACAAATTCTATGTTTCAAATGTGATACAAAATATAATGGACTGTCCAGAACTATTCTTAAATATCTAAATTATGTTACTATTTCCAAACTTGTGCCATCTGCAGATCTACTTTACTAGGTACCTTCTATGCTGTTCTGCTGTATACCATGAGTTTTTTTTTATTTTCTTGATACCAAACCTTCCCAGGTTTACAATGTTATTTCTAAGCCAAATGTGGTGGCCATCTTACATATGAACATACAAATTTGCCAGCAGAAATGGGCTGTTATGATCTATTGAGTCTGCTCAAGTGTGCAGCTCAGTTAGTTCCCTGGAGCTGCACCCACTCCCCAACTCCACCTGGAGTCATCCACCACCATACTGTTCCCCTTCCCAATCTGCTTCCCAGTATCACCTCCTTCAGTCCAAATCCTGTTCATCACCTTATCCAACCCCCCCTAAAATTTGGCCACCATCTTTGCTGCCACTACCACATCTGGTAACACATTCCACCTCTTCACCACCTTTTCAGTGAAAAAGTGCCTCCTCATTTGCTTCTTGAATCTACCTCCCACCAATTTCAGACTGTGTCCCTAGTTGTTCCCTCCTTTCTTAAATTAAAGAAATGCCTTGTACCAACCCTGTTTATGCCCATGTCACAATCTATCTCCCCTCTTCCTTTTGTACTCCAGGGAGTACATTTATTTATTTATTTAGTTTTTGTTGACCGGGTAAGTGCACTAGACAAATCCTGCCTATTTTCAGGCACGACCCAGGGGAGGGGGATACAGATGAATGCCAACTGACCTTGAACCTGATTAAGCTGTTGGTGGTATTTTTAGTGAATGAGGGAAATTTGGCCAGGACACCGGGGAAATTCCCCTACTCTTTTCGATAAGTGCCATGGGATCTTTAACATCCACCTGAACTACCACCAATCCAGGCAGATGGGACCTCAGTTTAACGTCTCATCCAAAAGACGGCACCTCAGAAGTGCAGCACCCCTCTCATGCTACACTACAGTGTCAGTACTGGGATATTAACCCAAGTGCCAGATGTGGGAACTGAACCCACAGCCCACTAATCTCCCGGCCTCAGAGGCGAGTGTGCTACCTACTGAGCCACTGACACTGTTTTAATGTAATGTTACATGTTCAGCACCCTCAGTCTCACCCCATTAGCTCTGTCCCCCATGCCCTTGATCATTTTGGTTGCCCTCTGCCTGACCCCTTCCAGTAGTTTAATATCATTCTTCTGGTAAGGGCACAGAGAACTGCACATGGTACTCCAGGTGTGGTCCCACCAGTGCCCTGTACAGTGGTAGAATAACGTCCTGTCTCTTAGAGATGATTCCCCGGTGATGCAACCAAACATTTTATTTGCTTTGGCTGCTGCCTTTCAGCTCTGTGCTGTGTGCTTCGTGTCACCCCTGACCATTACACCTAGCTCTTTTTCCTCCTCTGATTCACTCACATGTATTCCCCCAGCCAGTAACTGGCCTTTGGGTTTCTGGCTCCCATATGCATTACCTTATATTTTATAGCATTGAAGCCCAGCTGCCATATGACCAACATCTTCTCCAGCTTAGCTAGGTCCTCTCAACTTCTGTCTCCCCTCCTCTGTGTCCACCCTTTCACAGAGCTGGGTATCATCAGCAAAAAGGCAAATCTTGCTTTTTACCACCTCTGCTATATCACCAATGAATATGTTGAACAGGACAGAACAGAGTACTGAGCCCTGTGGTATTCCATTGGTAACAGGCCTAGATTTGGGCAGTTATTCCCCTACCATCACTCTCTAGTTCCTGTCCCTCAGCCAGCTCTTGTCCCACCCCAGCATTTTGTTCCCTTCTCCCAGGTCCCCCAATCTGCTGATCAACCTGCCATGTAGCACTGAGTCGAATGCCTTGCTGAAGTCCAGGTACAATACATCTTCTGCCTGCCTCTTGTCCAGAGACCTTGTCACCCAGTCAAAAAGAAGTCTATCATGTTGGTTTAACAAGAACTCCCCCTGAAAAACCCATGCTGCTGATCATCCTGGAGCCCATGTTCCTCAAGGAAGGACACCAGTCTCTTATTTAGGATGGTCTCCTTTAACTTTCTTACTATGGAGGAAAGGCTAACTAGCCTGTAGTAACTTGGCTCATCCCTTGGTCCTCTCTTGTGGAGAGGTAACACATGAGCTGTCCTCCAGTCTTGTGGTACACACCCCTTCTCCAGCAAGGTGTCAAATTGGTCTGTCAGTGGGCTTGCCAATACCCCCACCAGTTCCTTCAGGACCCGCAGGTGTACCCCATCTTTTTTCTTTTTTAACCCGGAGAAAAACACTAAGCTGAAGCTTGTTTACAGGTGTGACCTCGGAGCACAAGGAAGTTAAGTGACTTGCTCAGGGTTGCACAGTATGCAAGTTGGGGCTGTGGAATTCAAACCCAGGTCTCCAGGTTTGCAGCTCAGAGCCTTAAACCACTGTGCTATACAGCCCCCCATCTGGGCCAGGTGCCTTGTCCACCCTTAGTTCCCTTAGCCATCTTAAGACCCTGTCTACCCATCTCTTCCCCTCATACTTCTTCCCCCGACCAAGGATCTTCCCAGTCTTCCCCTGTGGCATAGGCCCAGCAGTTTCCTTGGAGAAGACTGGGCAAACGTACTCATTTAGTGCCTCCACTTGCTCCTCTCCCTTTTCTGCCCATCCTCTCTCCCTCTTTAGCCTGACTATGCATCCCTTGTTTCATCTCTCCTTGATGTTCTGGAAGAAGTCCTTCTTCCCTCCCTTAATCCCCTGTGCCAGTCTTAGTTCTTAACCAGCCTTGGCTTCCTGGTCCTCTCTCCCTGCCTCTCAGGATCTCACAGTGTATACCTCTCTCCCTGCCTCTCAGGATCTCACAGTGTATACCTCTCTCCCTGCCTCTCAGGATCTCACAGTGTATACCTCTCTCCCTGCCTCTCAGGATCTCACAGTGTATACCTCTCTCCCTGCCTCTCAGGATCTCACAGTGTATACCTCTCTCCCTGCCTCTCAGGATCTCACAGTGTATACCTCTCTCCCTGCCTCTCAGGATCTCACAGTGTATACCTCTCTCCCTGCCTCTCAGGATCTCACAGTGTATACCTCTCTGTTCTCCTCCTTAAAGGCACACTTGTACTTCAGGAAGGCTTCCCTCTTTTCCTTTTCTCTTTTCGGCCACCTTTCTGCTGTTCTGAAGCGAGCTGAAAGAGATGATGTGATAGGGAATGAGTGCTTTGATTGTCTAAATATTAGAAATCGGACTTTCAATGTACATCCACTAAGTGGTAAGGAAGTTCTTTTCCTGTTTGGCTACCTGTTGTTACTGTCACCAAAATGGAGAGGCAGAAGGTGCAATTTGATAAAGGAACCAGTTTATTGAGCAATGGAATACAGGGTAGAGAACAGGAGGAATGTGGTACAACAGCATTAAATAGTACTTCTGATATCTTACTAGCTCCCTGAGGCCTTATACTTAGAAACATAGAAACATAGATTTTGACGGCAGATAAAGACCGTTTGGCCCACCCAGTCTGCCCATTTCCCTACCTATTGGATAAGCGGCAGATCCTAGTTAACCAGCAGCCTACTTCTTCCTACCCCCACCCTCTAGAATTGCCTTATGACTGTCCCATGCATGCTTGAATTCCACCACTGTTTCTGACTACACAACCTCCTCCGGAAGGCCATTCCATGCATCCACGACCCTCTCTGTGAAAAAATACTTCCTTAAATTACCTCTGAGCAGCCCCCCTTCTATCTTCAAATTGTACCCCCTTGTTCTTGCACACCTCTTTTTTTGAAAGATGCTACCCTCTTGGACTTTGTTGATTCCCTTGAGATACTTGAAAGTTTCTATCCTTGTCCCCCTCTCTCTCCTTTCCTCAGGCTATACATATTCAGCTCCTTAGGTCTCTCTTCATATGTCTTCCAGTGCAGGCCCTGCACCATTTTAGTGCCCTCCTCTGGACAGCCTCCATCCTGTCTATATCCTTGTGGAATTGGGTCTCCAGAACTGTACGCGGTACTCAGATGGGGTCTCACCAACTGTGTGTACAGAGGATAATAACTTCCTGTTTTCTGCTGGTGATGCCTCTCCCTATGCATCCCAGTATCCCTGCAGCCCTCCTTGCTGCCCTCTCACATTGTTTGCCCACCTTTAGGTCATCTGATATGACTACCCCCAGGTCCCTTTCCATTTTTGTTGTTGTTAGTATCTCACCCCCCATTGTGTACTCTTCCCCTGGGTTTTTGTTTCCCAGGTGCATTACCTTGCATTTCTTAGCATTGAATCTAAGCTGCCATACATTTGACCATTCCTCTAACCTTGCCAAGTCCCTTCTCATCCTTTCCACCCCACCTTGTGCATCAACTCTGTTGCAGATCTTTGTGTCATCTGCAAGAGACATGCTTTCCTTCCAGTCCCTCTGCATATCGCTATAAAGACATTGAAGGACACGGTCCTAATACTGAACCCTGTGGTACCCCACAATAGTAACCCCCTTTCTTCAGAGTGGACTCGCTACTTCTATTCTCTGTGTTCTATTCTCCAGCCAATTCTTTACCCAGGCTGTCATCTTGGGACCCACTCCCAAGCTGGCTAACTTGTATATTAATCTTTTGTGTGGACTGTGTCAGATGCCTTGCTAAAGTCTAGGTAGGCCATGTCCATAGCCCCTCCTGATCTACTACTTTGGTCACCCAGTCAAGAAATCTATCAGATTTGTCTGGCATGACCTTCCCACTGTGAATCCATGCTGCCTTGGGTCCTGAGCCCCTCTGGCCTCTAGATACTCAACAATTCTTTCCTTCAGAGTGATTCCATCATTTTCCCTACCACTGAGGTTAAACTAACTGGTCTATAGTTTTCTGCTTCTGCCTTGCTCCCACTTTTGTGAAGGGAATCACATCTGCCCTCCTCAGTCCTCGGATACCACCCATCCTCCCATGATTTGTTAAAGAGGGTAGTCAGTGGTGTCCTAGTTCTACCCTTAGTTCTTTTAGAATTCTGGGATGAATCCCATCAGGCCCCATTGCTTTGTCCACCTTCAGTTTTAGAGTTCTTTCAGAACCCTTTCTTCTGTAAATGGGCTGGTATCAACTTCTGTATCCAGAGTGTTTCTACTGTTTGTTTTAGGTATCTCCCACTTCCTTTGTAAATACTGAGCAAAAATATTTGTTTAGTATCTCTGCCTTTTCACAGTCACCCTCTGCCCACCCTCCTCCTCTTTGTTAAGCCTCCACTAGCCCTCCCTTGGTCTTCCTTCGCTCCTGATGTACCTATAAAGGTTTTATCCCCCTTCTTAACAGAGTTGGCTATCTTTTCCTCGGTTTGGGCCTTTGCTGTTCTGAATTGCCTTCCCAGCTTCCTTTTGCTTTAACTGATACAGTTCCCTGTCCTGCTCCTTCTGTGATTCCTTGTACTTCCTGAATGCTTTCTTTTTCTCTTGAACCTTCACTGCCACTTCCTTTGAGAACCATAGTGGTTTCTTACATCATTTCGTTTTGTTAATTTGCTTCACACAAAGGCTTGTTACCTCTGTGATGGCAGTTTTTATTATTCCCCATTGTTCTTCCACCCCTCCTACCTGCCCATTTGCTAGTGCATTCCTTAGGCACTCACCCATTTTGGCAAAGTCAGCCCTCCTAAAGTCCAATACTTTTGCCTTGGTATGGCTTGACTCTATTGCTGTGTTTATTGTGAACCATACTGTTCGATGGTCGCTAGTTCCCAGATGGCTACCCACTTCTACATCTGTGATCCTCTCTTCATCTCCATTTGAGAGAACCAGGTCTAAGATTGCTCCCTCTCGAGTGGGCTCAATACTAGTTGTCTAAGGGCATGCCCTTGTAGGGCATCTAGAATAACCCACTCTTTGAAGTGGCTGCTGCAACTGCATTCCAGTTAACACCTGGATATTCAGATAACCCATCAGCAATATCTCCCTTTTCTGCCATTCTAAGTATTCTTTCTATCATTTCCTTGTCCATTTCCTCCCCTGAGAGAGGTCTGTGCTTTAACCCCTGTGCGGATTGTGGTGCCATTGCGGTCTCCAAATTTACCCACAGTGCTTCTTCTCCTCCCTGTTTTCCCATTTGTTCTGTTGCCTTGATTCCTTCCCTTATGTAAAGAGCTACTCCTCCTCTTTTACCCTCCTGTCCCTCCTGGAGATAGTGTATCTTGGTATGTTTATGTCCCAGTCATGGTTTTGTGTGTACCATGTTTCTGTGACTGCCACGATATCCAGATTTCCTCCTCCATCAAGGCCACTAATTCAGGAAGCTTGTTACTCAGACTATGGGCATTGGTACTCATTGCTCTCCATTTTTTGATGGCTTTACCTTCTTTTGCAGCATCCCCCACTGACCTGTCTACCTCGGTCTTTTTCTCATTTAGTACCCTGTTTTGTAGGGAGAGGCTGGGATTTTCCTGCTGTTTATCAGTGCCTCCCCCCTTGACTAGTTTAAAAGCTTGCCAATGAAGCATTTAAACAGATTGCTCAAAAGACTTGTTCGCTTCCTGGACAGATGCAGACCATTCTGCCAGTAAAGGCTGGTGTCCCTCCAGGTGGAACCCCAGTCCCCAATGAAGCCAAACCCCTGTGCCCCATACCATTTTTTCAACCATTCATTAAACTGCATGGTGCAAAGTACCTGCGCCTCACTCACGCCATTGACAGGCAGCACCTCAGAGATGGAGATTGTGTGTGCTACTTGTCTCCTAAGTGCTACTAAGACTCTAATCTCTTGTATGAGGAGAACTATAAAAGGAATTGGTTGTAACAGGTACAATATAAGAGCTTCCTATTTCTAATCCCTATTCAGAACTTCCTAAGTCAACCCTGAGGTGCAAATCTAACTGTTACCTAGAGTATTCTACACTATCAATCACTCTACGTACTATAGGAAGGGTCTACACATACCCTGAGGTGCAAATCTTTTTTTTTTTAAATTCCAAATTTTTATTGTGAGCAAATCTCATATCGGATACACTGTACATAGGAACAGACACACACCTTTTATACTATCATATCAATTGGCAAATTCAATTTAAGTCACCGATTTTATCCCCCCCAACCCCCACATTAACAGAACCACCTCCTCCTTAAACTAACTCACCCCTCACTACCTCAAACCCCTAGAGAAGATCTGCTCACCCACCTTTATCCCACCTCCTACTTGATTCTGTCTGGCTATGCCTAGAGAAGGTATAACACTTGGAAGCGGCACCTGAGGTGCAAATCTAACTGTTACCTAGAGTATTCTACACTATCAATCACTCTACATACTGTAGGAAGGGTCTACACATATGGCTCATGGCAGTTCGTGCACGTTCGGCTTTTCTCTGACATCAAGAAGAAAATGTAATCAAAGGAATTGTCAATACAAGAATTAGCTCAACTGGCTGCCCAGCGTAATTCTGAGAACCTTTTTGGAAACTAGGGGAATGCAGAGAGGATTTTTAACAGACCATGAGTTCTCAACCACACCCCACCTTCTCTAGGGTTGCTGGAATACAAACACAGGACCAATATTTCTTTGACTATATGATATAGCACAGCCTGAAGCCCATTCAGACCAGCTTCCATGTACAGGACATATGGTTTGGTCAGATCAGCATATACAAGGACTGGGGCGTGGGTAAGCTGATAGATGACTTCGAAGAATGCAGCCTCGCACTCGGGGGTCCAGTGGGTTCCAAAAGTTTCACCTGTTCAAAAATACACCTTGTCTTCTTTTTGAGGGACCCCTTCTTGTATCTGCAGTTGGTGGGAGGATGGCCTTGGGTAAGATTATGGAGAGGCCGGATTACCATTGAATAGTCCTTACTGAATCGGTGATGGTAGCCCTCAAACCCCAGAAAATGCTGCAGCTCTTTTAGGTTGGTGGGCTGGGGCCAGTTGGTCAGGGACTCTACTTTACTGGGGACTGTCTTTTGTTATCACTCTCCAGGTGGCTGGGACACCTTCTGAGGCAATAGTCTGTGTCACTTTAGAGCTGTCCATGAGGTCACTACACTACCAAGGTCATGAACGTTTGGGTGATCAAATCATCCTGTCGACCCACCACCACAGTGTTTTTAAACATTCAACTTTGGAGAGTGCTCCCTCTACAGTGTCCTTACTGGTACCAAGGAGGATATCCGGTATAAGCAGAGCATTTTGGAGATCGATCTCCTGCCCTGTACACCACCCCACCAACTGGTGTACAACACTGGGGTAGCTATTAATCTTTAACAATAATTCTTGATTTTGGCCACTTGGGGGATGCTAATGCCAGAGGTAGCCTCCAAGATGTAACCCCCTAGGTGGCACTATCCCAAGGGCTACTCCCCCGTCTGTGTGACTAGGTGAAAGTTAAGGGGCCTAGGTAGTGAACAGGTGCCTCCACCCAGAGAACAGAGTTGTTGGTAGCATAGCTGACCTGAGTACAGCCCTCTGGGACACTGTAACCCCCCTCTTTCCCCTCTAGTGGCCAAGGCAATGAACAAGAGGCACAGAAAACCCCTAATCAGTATACAAATACCCACTTTGTTTGTACTTACCACCAGGGCTGATTCCACAGGTTCGACACTGGAGACCCCTTGCAAAATAAGGTCAGACACTGCAGGTAACAACAGTTCAGTGCTTCTTGTACAAAATGGAACCACAGTCAAGTTAAATGGAAAAAGAATTAGATCTGATTTATGCAGGGGAAATGAACAAGGGAGGGGCGTAATTTGGCTGTTTAGTTCTGTAACTGATTGAATCAGGCAATCATGCATGCACGTTAGAGTCCCTTCACAGTCACACACTCTGGGTACCCAGTTGGAAAAAAAAAGGTAGGCTAGCCTGACACGTTGCCCGGGGTAGGCCGGCGTTGCAGCTGGTCGGGGCCCTGTGATGGAAAGAAGGAGCAAGCACAACCACATGCAATGTGTAATCTGGAGCCTGGAGGCTCAGTTTGTGACAAGAAAACAACTGAATCAGATGACAACACTTTTGATTTAGCTGATGTTGCAGGGAGCTACCCTGGTGTTTACTCACGCTACCCAATACGAAACACAGGAGGGATGAAATGGACACTGCAGGTCGACAAGCTGGTATACCAGGAGAAGCAGGGCCCACATGATTCACCGGAGTGTCATTCCTGTTTGAGATGTTGAGCAGGGGGCTGATCCCCTGGTGAGTCTCTCGTCAGTGGTGATCTCTGCATCTGAAGTAGCTGACTGGGCCAAGGTAGCAGGGCTCATGCCGGGAGAACAGTTCAAATTCAGTTCAATAGGTGCTGGAGACAGCTTCCAGCAAGCGTGACACACTTAAGTAGTGGGGAACCAAATCGCAACCCGCTGACAGCTTACAGCAAATTTATAGTAGAGCAAAACACAATACCACAGGTCTGATGACAGTCCCATTGCAATTTCAGTTTTCTTGAGCAAAACCATAATTTCTGTGGTGATTCAGACGTCCTGATAGGACGATCACTTACAGCAAATCTTCGGTCTTCTTCAGGTAACAGGGCAGTCACAATTTAGTATTTCTGGTCACAAGCCTGTTCGGATTCAGTCCGAATAATTTCACTAGCAGATTCCTCACAAGGGAAGATGAAGCAGGCAGGCTAGACACAGCCTTCCCACCAGTTTCCTGCACTGCTACGCAGGTAGGGTTACCAGATGTCCTCTTTCCAGCTGCTAAATATTCTTCATATACCTTCTCTATCCTGTTGTATTATTATGATTTTTATAATTTTTTTACTGTCTCCTACCCAGGACCTCCTTGTAAATGAGCTGTGAAGGCGGTGAAGACTTTAAACCTATTTACTTGGAGTCTGGCACAAGGGCTCATCGGGGGAGGGACTAAGTGTCCTCTTTTTGGAATCCCAAAATCTGGTACCTCTGTACGCAGGAGCAACTGCTCCTATGTCTTGAGCAGTTCACTCTCGCAACTTCAAACTCAGACTGACTCTCTGCTGCAGGTGGCATGGGACTTCCTTCTGAGCCAAAAAGGGTTTGGTGGGTTAATTGATTGATTTGTCTGTATGTCAAAGCAAGGGCTCCCCCTACAGCACCATTTAGGTGCCAAAATGAAAAAACTGCAATTCCTACAGAAATTCACTCCCACTAGACCCCTGGGAACAGACTCCATTTTAAGGTCCCCATAAGGTACTGATTGGTGCAATACAGAAATGTCCATGCTGCAAAGAAAGGCAGGTTAGATAAACTATAATACCATTATTATTAGAGCAGCTAATCAGCAAACAATTACCAGTTCTAACAGGGCTCCCTCTGCACCATTAGTGATGGCAGAACAGAGCAATATTAATGCAGCTCAGACAGGACTCAAGCATGGAAACACTCGGCCCCCACCCAGATTAATTTTATATTATAAAAATAATGTCTCTTAAAGGGACAGGCATGGAGGCTAACAGGACACTCACATGCAAGCACTTTTGTGCCTGTAAAGACACAAAATGCCCACCTGGCAGTGGGCATTTAAGTACACCCAAGGAAGGCTTTTGGGAACCCCATTTATAGGGGAGTTATATGTACATTCATTTGTCTCACACTGTATAGTATTGCAGTCATTGTATTAGTACTACGCTTTATGCGTTTGAATTGCACTGTATATATTTGATTGTTTTGCTAGCACGTTCACACCTTTTTTGTAACCCCTCCCCCCAGGACGCTTCTGGAGACGAGCTGTTTTCAGCTCATGTTGTCTTTCCTGGTAAAACCTTTCAAATAAATAAATAAACTGCTGGGCCTGTACTATGCCTGGGAAACCTGTGGGCTAGTTGCTGTCTTAAGCAATCTAGGCCGTTCTGTGGCTGGGCCCCTTTAAATCTTAGGCATGACTGGGGTTTCATTGTCACTCTTTCCTCCCTGCCCACCTTGTTCTTCCCCCTAATGAATATTCATGAGCCCCTTCTATGGGCTTCTCTGTTGTAGCCCCTCCTCATGAGGGTCACCGCCCCCGAATATTTAATTATTTAAATGTAGCCTTTTCTGGCCAGCCCCTTTTCTCGACCATTGGCTGATTCTGCGGCACCTGAGTGCTTACTTGCAATTTATAAATACTTTTATTAAAATCTTCTGGCGGACAGCACCTGGCTGGCGGTGGTGCTGCCGACTCACTGCTCCGGCCCGGGTGAAGCAGACAGGATTGGGATGTGGGAGGTGTTGCTGCAGAGGGAGGGACCTTTCGGCAGGAGACAGGCACTACTGGGTCAGCTTGGGGCCTCACCGGGACTTTGCGATGGCCAAAACTCTCTCTCTCCTCACCAATGAAGTGGCTCTTTTCATGCTGCTGACGGGTGACAGGAGAAACTATTTTTTTTTTTTTATTAAAATACAAACTGGGCTGTCAGAGCCCAATCTGGGAATGGGATGCCACTCCTCTTCTTTTTCTTCCATGTGGCCACCGCAGTCTAAGCCACCACACTGGAGACTGCTGGCACAGGAGCTACAGGGCAAGGGAGAAGAGACACACAGCACAGCCCTTGGGACAGCTTCCACCTCTCTGAGGTAAGCCGACTGAGTCCCCACTCACTGTCTGTGCCCTTTCTTCTTACTGCTGCTGTTTCAACTGCCAAAAAAATATTTTTTATCAAAAGAAGCACTTAGGGTTCCAGTTCTTGAACCCCACATGCCTGCCACAGGATCGATGTATTTTTTTTAAACTAACGCCATGTGCTGGGCAAGGACAGCTCACACTGCCTACTTGGGGGGGTCTGTGTAAGAGCAGGCAGCAAGGAAACAAAAACAAACTTTCTTTTTTTTTCTGCTGCTGATGTGGGAAGGGGAAACACTGACAGGGCCTCTATACACTGGCCTACACTGCCCACACATTGGGTTTCTGGGGCACCTTTACCCTCCTCTTATGTGCCCCCAACTTTGGGGTATTACAATACTAGTTAAGGAGGAAGTATAGCGCAGTGGTTTAAGGCTCTGAACTGCAAACCAGGAGTTCTAGGTTTGAATCCCACAGTCCCCACTTGCATACTGTGTGACACTGAGCAAGTCACTTAACTTCCTTGTGCTCCCAGGTCACACCTGTAAACAAGCTTTCAGCTTAGTGTGTCTCTCCTGGTAAAAAAAATATATATATATATATATATATATATATATATATATCAAATATATCAATTAGGTCTTTTGGCTCTGGACTTCTTTTTTGGGCTCTTGTATGGGTGTTGGTGGCCTCGATTATCCCAGCCTTAATGATGGTCCCTGTCTGGTCCGCATCCATCTCTGGTTGGAGGTTTTCCAGGTGCTATGCAGGTGCTATGCTTCCCATCCTATTGAAGTCTACCTTCCTAAGGTCCACCGCCATTGTTTTATTCATTGCCGCTTCCTTCCCCTTGTAGATGGAAAACCTCATTGTGATGGTCACTCCCTGCAAGGGTTTCCCTCCCTTCCACATCCCTGACATTCTCTTAATATGACAGTACTAGATCTAGTATGGCCTCTTCCCTTGATGGCTCTATGACTCTGCATCAGGAAACAGACGTGGATAGCATCCAGGAGGTCCTGTTCCCTGCTACAGGAGGAAGCTAGGGTGCTCTAGTCTACTCCGGGTAGGTTGAAGTCTCCTGGTATGACAGTGTTTCCTCTCCCCCTACCCTCCTGATCTGTTCCCCCAGTTCCCTATCCATCTCTTTTGCATGTGAAGGAGGTCTGCATACCACCCCCGCATGCATATTCCTCCCAGTGATGTTCTGAATAACCATCCATAGGGCATTGGCAGTGCTGTCCTCCCCTTCCTCCCTGTTGCACTTTATCCCTACCCTTAAATAAAATGTCACCCCTTCCCCTCTCCCCTTTTCTCTATTTTTCCTATACAGTTGGTATCCAGGGATCTCGAGGTCCCAGTCATGGTACTGAGTTGCCCACGTCTCCATGATGGCAGCTATGTCCACGTCCCCCTCACCATCATCACCTGTAGGTCTCCTGATTTTTTGGCCAGGCTTCTTGCATTCAAGGACACCACATTCCAGTGCTACCCCTGTCCCTCCTTACTCTGGTTCCTTTTGTGCCTCCCCCTGGTCCCTCATGTCCCTTCCCCTTGCTCTCCCATTCCCTTTTTATTTTCTTCTGGGGGAGGCCCAGTGGCCCCTTCTCCTGGTGCTGAGTGCCTTGCACTCTTCTGCCCCCCCTTTTCAGTTTAAATTTAGTCTGTTAAAGTATGTTTCCAGGTTGCCTTTCAGGACTCTTGTGCCCTCCCTGATCAGATGCAGCTTGTCTGGTGCATATAGGTCCTTATTGTTAAATATCTTACCCCACTCCTCCATCAGCCTCGACCCATTTGTTCTGCACCAACCCCCCCCAGCCATGGGTTGAATTCCTCAATCCTCATCTTTCTTATACTGCTGGCCCTTCGGACTGGTATTTCCTCTGAGAATGTTACTGATTGTCCCAACCCACTGCAGAGTTTTCCTAACTCAGCGAACCTTTCTTGTTTCACCTTCACATCGCATCCTGCCAGATCACTGGTGCCTAAATGCACCACAATGTGAGGCTTCCCCTGCCCCACACATTTTGGTATAATTTCCCCCACCCTCCCTCCTGTCATGTCTGGCATGCACCCCACCCTTCATTTGCTCCTAACTGTATTGTTGTTACCAGATCTTACTCCCTTCAGAATAAAGTCCCCTACTATAACAACTGTCTCCCTGGTACTTGCCTTTTGCTGACATACAGTAGTGCCAACCCTGGTGACCCTCCTTCACATGTTCTCCTCCATTGATGCCACCTCTCAGTGCAACTCCCCTTTCCTGTTCCCCTGCTTCTCCCTTCTCATGGTTACCCCCTTCTTTGCCCCTCCCATGGATTTCCCTCCTGGTGATGCCCATTCCTCTCTCTCTCCCCTGCTCCTGATTTTCTTGATCGCCCTTCCAATTGTCCCTCCTGCCTCCCTATCTCTGCTTCCCTTCCTGCCTGGTGACCCTCCTCTTCCTCCCTGACCTCCTTTACTCAGTTCCACCTCTACTTCCCTCTGCTGCCCACACTCCTCCCCTGGGTGTCCAGACTCTGCAACACTATAAACCTGTTTGAGGTCTTATACCCATTGACCTTAATGCCTTCTTCAAGCTTTACCTGCTCCCCCATCCCTCCTCTTTGGACTGACACTTCTCCTCCCCACTTTACCTTCCAGTCTCCCCCTTGATTCCCCCCGGTTGCTGTGTCCCCTGCATTCCCTTGCGCTGAGATGTCCGCCCAGCCTCCTGTCTCGGCCCTTTCCCAAACCTGCTTCACTGGGACATCCCCTTATTCCCCTCCCCCTGCCATCCTGCACTCCCTCCTCCCCAATTCCCATCTTAACCACTCTATTTCCTCCCCAAGCTGCCTGCAGCCTAGACATCCCCCTTCCCTCCATATTATTCCTAGGAAGATGGCTACCCCACATTCATTATTTATGAACATCCTCCCCCTCCCTCCTGTATTACCTTTCTATTATTCCCAGTCCATTGACCTGCCCTCATTTTGCCTCTCGGCTCCCACAATCCTTTTGGGTGCCACATCTTCTCCTGTATCATTGTTGTTCACAGTATCCCACCCCTTTTTATGTTTGCTTGCGCTCATGCGCAAGGAATGTCTTGCAACAGTATAACTTTTGGAGGTGTGTGACCCTCCTCCCCAGTGCAGTGCTCAGTGTAGCAGGCACTACCCCACCAGACCAATACATGCCAAGCTGTGTATGACAGCAGTTCGGCTGTGTTGGTCTTCACTTCTAAGAAAAGGTCCGCTGCAATCAGTGGTGGTGGTGGTAGCATGTATGCAATTAGCATATGACATCAGCCAAACTGCTGTCATGCACAGCTGGGCATGAAATCCCTCCCACTTCCTCTCTCTGCTAATGTCCTCCCCCTCCCTCCTTACTGTTCTCCCCGACTCCACCTTGTGTGCCAAGGGGGTGCCCAATCCCCTCGGCTTATACACCCCCCCAGCACACTGTGTGGCCAACAGGGGTGCCCAATCCCCTGTCAGCTGCAGGCTCCCCCCAAAAAAACAACCAGTTGGCATGCTGGGAGCCCACCCCAGTGTGCACATGCTTACACACACACACACACACACACACACTGTATGGCCAGTGGTGGTGCCCAATCCCCACCGGCTCCACTCCCCCCCAACAAACACATAGGTGGCACACTGGAAGCCCACCCCAACTTACCAAAAGCATCCATTTTTTTTATTCCTGTCCTCACCCCACCGCCAACCAGTATCCACCCTCTGTGCACCCACCTCCCCACCCCCCCCTCAGGTAGCTGGCTTGCTGGGAGCCCACCCAAGTGTAACAAAAGCGTCCTTTTTTTTTTTAACTCCTGTGAACAAGAAAACAGTCCCTCGGCGAATCCCTGGCCCCCCTGCCAACCTGCACCCACTCATCTCCCCATGCCCACCCCCTAACCCCACACTTACTTCCAGAGCCTGGCGCGATGATCTTCGGTGAACCAGGAACACATCTGTACTCTTCAAAGCCGACCGTGAACTGAGGAAATGCCGGTAAGCTGTATAATGGCATAAATAGGGTTTTCACAACTTAGGTGGCTATCTCGGCCACTGTTTTGACTTTTGGCACCAAATTTTCAGAATGGGTTTCTTGACACTCCTTCTCATAAATTCAGTCACTGTCATGACATTATTCGGTCCCGAAAGGTGATTTTGCCGTCACTGTGCGGAATCACCTTTTGGACTGATTAATGAAATGACAGTGTTGGTGTTCATGAGGTGGGCTCTCAAAAAGCCTATGTTGCAAATTTGGTGAAAAAATTCCAAAAAATTACTGTTTTACGAGTGTGTGTTGCACAGTTTCCATGCACACTCATAAGTTCATGAATTTGTAATATTTCCACTCCATATTTTCAACATAGGCATATTTCTACACCTTCTTATGAACAGTGCAGCTGTCATTTTTCACATCCTAGCCAAAATGTGTTTTCGTGCTTCTGGTGCAAAATAGCGTGGTTGCTGTTGGAAATCAGTGTTCGCTACAGAGTAAGACAATCACAGTGACACTGTTCATGAGCAGAGGTCCTAAAATGCCTATGTTGAAAATTTGGTGACAAAAGTCCATAAAATGGCTGTGTTATGAGCGTGTGTTGCGCAGTTTCTACGCACACTCGTAAGTTTGTGAATTTGTAATATTTTCACTTCATATTTTCAACATTGCCATTTTCCCACATCTTCTTATGACCAGTACAGCTGTCATTTTTCACATCCTGGCCAAAATGTGTTTTCACACTTCTGGCATAGAATAGCGCGCTGGCTGTGGGAAATCATGTTCAGTACAGAGTAACAAAATCACAGTGACACTGTTCATGAGCAGATGTCCTAAAATGCCTGTGTTGAAAATTCAGTGCAAAAATTAAAAAAAAATGACTGTTTTATGAGCGTGCATTGTGCAGTTTCCACTCGCACTCATAACTTCGTGAATTTGTCGTATTTTCACTCCAGATTTTTTTAACATTTGCATTTTCCCACACCTCCTCATGAACAGTACAGCTGTCATTTTTCACATGCTGGCTGAAATGTGTTTTCACACTTCCGGGGCAGAATAGTGAGGTTGCTGTGGGAAATCAGTGTTCAATACACAGTAAGAAAATTATAGTGTCAGTGTTCATGACCAGAGGTGACAAAATGCCTGTGTTGAAAATTTGGTGAAATAATTCAACTCAATGACTGTGTTACAAGCATGGGTTGTGCAGTTTCCACACAGGCTCGTACCCTTGAGCATGCCCAGGGTGTTATGGCTCCTAA
Organism: Neoceratodus forsteri; assembly: GCA_016271365.2. Lineage (NCBI taxonomy): Eukaryota > Metazoa > Chordata > Ceratodontiformes > Ceratodontidae > Neoceratodus > Neoceratodus forsteri. Next base: position 173,732,999 of record CM057455.1, read on the forward strand.
GACAGACACTTAAGAAGTATGAGGGTGAAATGTAGATCAGATGCAAGAGGAGTTGCAGAAAGGTACTCTGTTGGGATATGGATGTTAAAGGGACATGGATACAATTTGGGGGGGCCTGCATAAATGCCAAACACCAATGCAAATACCCGCAAGTGAATGTTCGGCATTGACAAATGCTTGTTACTGTTGTTCTGATCCTGCTTTTGCTTCACCACAGCTTCCTCTATGGGTCTCCTTGTTTTCTCCCTTCCAGTTCCTTCCTCCCAGCCTACCAACCTCCTTCTGAACCTTTGATATCCAACTTATGTATTCCCCTACGTAGCTATGGAATTGCTCAGCATTGTTAAACTATACAATTACTCTCACGTCAACATTCATAGGACAAACCCAATATGCTTTCCTCGAACACTGGTTAGATTATAGTGGAAGTGGGTGCACCTCCCCTTCCTGACTCCACACAGGAAGCCTCTTCCTGAAATCTGCCGGTGTCACAATAAATGCAGATGAGCTCGGGGAGGGTGGGATATGGGGGGAGGGTGGGTATCCCTTCTGTCACAACCTGTAAGAGAAGCAATCAGCTTGCAAAACCAACCCAGTCTTTAAATCCCTGCTCCCTGCTTTAATAAACTAATTGGCCTCCAATTGTGTAAATCAGTTTTATCACCCCTTTTAAATAAATAAATCAAAAAGCTTTATGACATTTCTACCAGAATGCTTATTTTTCCCTGCACTGTCATTGAAGAGGGGAACCAAATAGTCAACTAGGTTATCCAACAATTTGTTATAAAGCTTGATAGGTAACCCATCAGGTCCAGGGGCCATACCCCCTGTACACAGTGTCAGTATGTGCCGTATTTCCCTTGCCATTATAGGGAACATCGAATGATCCATGATCTCCTGTGGCACCTCCAGGATGAGAAGATAATGTAGAAAATCTGATGTTCCATCCAAAGCGCTTTCCGATTTAGAAAACAGTTTCTCTGTGTGCTTGTATATAATGTTTGCTATTTCCAAATTATGTGATGTTATAGAACCATTTGGTCTTTTCAGATGGGACATATATTTTGTCTCAATGTGTTCTTTATAGGTGTCATATGGATTAACTTGTTCTCTCTTACCGTGTCCCATATTTTTGTTCTGCTCCTAATGAGGCAGCTCCATCATACTGAACTTCGCACATTTCCTTCCATACATTCTCAATCTGTGTCTTATAATCATATCCAGACTCAAAGGACCTGGAAATCAGTGACTGTAAATGTTGGCGTAGTTCCAGATATTGTATATACTTTGTTTTATGCTGATATTTCTCCCACACATGAAACAGACTTTTTAAATCAAATTTCATATCCACCCACCATTGCATAGACGTGTCATATAACACATACACCAAGTGTCTGGCTGCCAGAAGTTCCTGGAGAGCTGACTGGTTTTCCAAAGGGAAACATTAACTCTTTGTGTCCGAGAAACATCTGTAGGGGGCAGCAAACTCAGACCCTGTGTGTCCAAGAACAAACTGAGTCAGCAGCTGCACAGTCTTCATTTGCCCGCAGTATGTCTGGAGTCGGCTTCTGTATCATCATAAAATTATTTGCCAGCCAATCGTTGTCATCCTTATTAAACTAATTCCATGGCTACTATAGATTGTAAGCCTGCTGTGATTGGTTGGAAATAGAAGGGGTCCCATAGGAAAAAACAATTTAAACTGCGTTTCAAGCCTGGTGTGTCCCACTCAAGCTGCTTGCAGTTTACATGCTGAGGTGAGCTGTGCCTGATTGAGAATACACACATTTGCTGCCCACTTCACAGACCTCACTGTGCTCTCTATAAGGTATGCTATGCCTGCTTCCTACTGGGTTTCTCTAATTTTTGCTTGTATGTGTTTTTTTTTGTGTTTAGGGTGTTTTTCCTGTTTGCGAGACGCCTCATGGAGAAGTTGCTGAAACTGGAAGTAGGGCTTCTCCGTGAACGTGGCAGCTCAACAAGTCGAGTGAGCAATCTTCTGTTTCTCCTTGTTTTGTTGTGGGTGCCTGTTTTGTGGGTTTTGTGGATGGGTTTTTTGTTTTGGTGCTAGGATTTATTTCCCTATCACTGTGCCGCATCGCCGGTTTGTGTAAAGGTTGCTACCTATTCCACCCACACTGTCTGTAGTCCTGTGAAACCATGTGTCATGCCAGGGTATGCTGTGCAGCATAGCCTATACCGCTTTGGAATGTCACATGGTCCGTTCTGCCACCAGTTGCTGCCTAGTGACTATCTAGGTTGGGGGGCAAATGGCTGGGATGGTATGTGAAAGGGGCTGGGGGCACACTGAATGCAGGTCTCTGTTCTGACCTTAGGTGTCTCAGGGTGGGGGGTGCAGGAGAATGTGGTTTTTTTTTTGTGTTTACTGTGCTTTTCCTGTTTGCGAGCTGCCTCACGGAGAAGTTTCCAAAACAGAAAGTAGGGCTTCTCCTTGACCATGGCGGCTAAACAAGTCAAGAGTGTGCAATCTTCTCTTTCTCCTTGTTTTGTGGGTGGCTTTTTAGTTTTGGTGCTGGGGGGGACAATGTGTTTGTCTCTGTGGGCAATGTGATGCTATGGTTGGGGGTAGGTGCAACGGGCTGGGGGAACACTGAATGCAGGTCTCTGCTCTGGCCCTAGGTCTCTTGGGGGGATGAGTTGGTCTCAGAGTGTGCATTGGAGGCAAATGGATGCATTTGGTTCTGCCCCAATTCAGCTATCTCAGTTGCTGCCTACTGAGTATCTGTGGCCAATATGATGCTATGGTTGGGGTGGGGGCAAATGGCTGAGAGGGTAGGTGCAAGGGGCTGGGGAACACTGAATGCAGGTCTCTGTTCTGGCCCTAGGTCTCTCAGGGTGGGGGGGATGTGTTTGTCTCACAGTGTGTGTTGGGGCAAATGGGTGCATTTGGTTCTGCCCCAATTCAGCTAACTCAGTTGCTGCCTAGTTAGTATCTGTGGGCAATGTGATGCTGTGGTTGGGGGGGCAAATGGCTGGGAGGGTAGGTGCAGGTGGATTGGGGGAACACTGAATGCAAGTCTCTGTTCTGGACCTAGGTCTCTCAGGATGGGGGATGTGTTTGTCTCACAATGTGATGCTATGGTTGGGGGGGCATATGGCTGGGAGGGTAGGTGCAGGGGGATTGGGGGAACACTGAATGCAAGTCTCTGTTCTGGTCCAGATATGCCAATGAGTCTCTGAGTGTGGTGGGAAGTCCACGGGCAACAGGCAGTGCTGTTTGTGGGATGGTGGCGGGTAACGCAAGTCCCGGCAACATCCAACAAAGAGCAGTACATGGGGAGTGGTGGATACCATAGGGTGTGGAGACCACAGACCACTAGGGAATCCATTTTGTGGGATGGTTTCATTTGTTTGGAGGTGGGATGGAGGACCCTGACAGCATGACAACCATTTTGTTAGCTGGCATCAGGTCTCAGAGAGAGGGGATTCACCTGGACAACAGGCAGTGCTGTTTATGGGATGGTGGTGGGTGATGCAAGGCCCTGGACCATCCAACAAAGAGTGGTGCCTGCTATCTGGGTGATCTCCCTCCCTCCGAGACTGGAATCCAGCTCACAAAATGGTTGCCATGCTGTCAGGGTCCTCCATCCCACCTCCAGACATACAAATCCATCCCACAAAATGGGTTCCCTTGAGTCTCGTGGTCTCCAACTCATGGCTAGCTGTTTACAAAAGAGATGTGATATAAAGAGAATGCTAGTTTGTGTTGTTGCCGGGCATTGGAGGGGGGAGGGACCACTGAACACCGTGGGGAATGCTGACATGTTTGTTGGTGGATACTGTGGGGTGTGGATAACACTGGCCACCAGGGAATCCTTTTTGTGGGATGGTTTTGTATGTTTGAAGGTGGGATGGAGGACTCTGACAGCATGGCAACCATTTTGTATGCTGGCATCAGGTTTCGGAGGAAGGAGGGAGGGGGGCCACCCGGACAACAGTCAGTGCTGTTTGTGGGATGGTGGTGGGTGACACAAGGCCCAGCACCATTAAACAAAGAGCACTGACTGTTGTCTGGGTGGCCCCCCCCTCCCTTCGAGACCTGACGCCAGCTCACAAAATGGTTGCTATGCTGTCAGGATCCTCCATCTCACCTCCAAACATATGAAACTATGCCACAAAATGAATTCCCTGGAATCTCGTGGTGTTTGACCTGTGGCTAGCAGTTTACAAAAGAGATGTGATATAAAGAGAATGCCATTTTCTATTGATGCGGGCATTGGGGGTGGGGGAGGACCACTGAACACCATGCGGAATGCTGTCATGTTTGTTGGTGGATACCGTAGGGGTGGAGAACACTGTCCACCAGGGAATCCATTTTGTGGGATGGTTTCATTTGTTTGGAGGTGGGATGGAGGACCCTGACAGTGTGGCAACCATTTTGTGAGCTGGCATCAGGTCTTGGGGGGAAGGGTGGTCACCCAGACAACAGGCAATGCTGTTTGTGGGAAGTGGTAGGTGACGCAAGGCCTGGCACCATCCAACAAAGAGCAGTATCTGCTATCTGGGTTGTCCCCCTCCCTTCGAGACCTGAAGCCAGCACACACAATGATTGCCATGATGTCAGGGTTCTCCATCTCACCTCCAAACATATGAAATCATCCCACAAATTGGATTCCCTGGAGTCTTGTGGTCACCGACTCACGGCTAGCTGTTTACAAAAGAGATGTGACATAAAGAGAATGCCATTTTGTGTTGTTGCCGGGCTTCGAGGGGGGGGCAGGGGCATCACAAAGCCAGCTATCTGCCGTCTGGCTTGTTGTGGTTCGATGAAGCGCATTTCGAGGCTGATCTATGAAGAGACCCGCAGTGTTCTCACGGTGTTCCTGGAAAATGTGATCTGGGATGCTGTCACTTTCATCAAGCACACCAAGAGAGAGACTGTTAAAGCTATGGATGTAATCTATGCACTCAAACGAAAAGGCCGAACTCTCTACGACTTCAGAGGAGTGATTGTTTACAGATGTAAATTAAGAAAAAAAAGTTTTTCGTGATGGTGACAGCTTTAAGATGTGGGGTATTTCTGTTCATTTGTGATATTTGGCAGGCTTAGACATATGTCTTGGTGATGTCTATGCATACAGGTTATACTGCTTGTTTAGATTTTGAAGGTGATGGCCTAGGTGAGTCATGTCTGCAGTGTAAAGATTTTTTTTGTACTGCAGATGATTGATAGACCGCCCCGAGATTGATAGTCTGCCCCAAGATTGAGAGACCGGCCCGAGATACCTCCCTGAGATCAAGATACTGCTCTGAGGTTGAGAGACCGCACTGAGATCAAGAGACCACTTCTGGAGACCACCCCAAGAGCAAGAGAACCCTGCAAGATCGAGACTATTTTGAGAGAGTACCCCAAGATTGAGACTACTTTGAGAGACTACCCTGAGATCGAGACTACTTTGAGAGAGACTACCCTGAGATCAAGAGAGAGACAGCTGTCCTGAGAGAGACCACAACCCCACAGATCATCACCAGAAATATGGTGAATGTGTACAAAAATGACCTGCTAGACATGTTCAATAGTGCCAGTGACAATGAGGCTGATGAATTTCAAAGTTTTGATGATTCCGTCATCGAGGTGGACTTAGTGCTAATGATGCCTTTAGTTACACCAGACATTGACAGTGATTTCTGTGACAATGGTGATCTGCCCCTGGCTATGCTGTGGCGGAAGAGGCACTCCACGGAGAGTGAAGAGGATGATGTGCCACTGGCAAAGCTACGTCAGCAGAGGAATGACACAGACAGTGAAGATGATCTTCCTTTGACTACACTGCAGCTGCGAGTACCCAAATTGACATTGATGATCATGATGAATAACATGAAGTTGATGCAGAACAACCAGAGCAACCTTCGCCACATCTAGATGCTGGTCACAATGATGGATGGACAAGCTGCTTAGAGCAGGTTCATGTTGAGGATTTCAAGGAGCCTGTGGGTTCCACCACACTGATGAGTGCAGAGAAGACTCCCATGGATTTTAAGAACCTGACATTCCCACCAATTCTCTATGACCTGATTGCCGAGGAGACAATCCGGTACAGTGCCCGTAAGCAGGCAGAATAGAACAAAGTTGACCACAGATGGACTCTGGTAACTGCGTGCGACATAAAAGCTTTACTTGGAATTTGACTGTACATGTCAGTTATAAAGGTGTCACACTACCGCATGTACTGGGGGAAGCACCGTCTCTATGGATGTTTACCAGTTTCAAAGGTAATGACCCGTGAGCATTATGAGAAGATTATGCAGTATCTGCACGCCAGTGTCAGCACGCTAAATCCACCAAGAGGATCGCAAGAGCATGATAAGCTACATCACGTTCAACCAGTTATCAACCATGTTATCAAGGCATGCAAGACGGAGTACAACCTATACTGAGAAGTGTCAGTTGATGAGGCAATGGTGGGCTTCAGAGGACGACTGTCCTTCAGGCAATACATGTGATGCAAGCCGTAACGGTATGAGATAAAAGTATGGGTCCTTGCAGATCCTCATAATGGTTATGTGTACGACTTCCAAGTATACACAGGAAAGGCTGCTGGCACTGTGGAAGTGGGCCTTGCAGAGAGGGTTGTGAAAGACCTGACTAAGGATCTTCATGACAAAAGGCACCATGTATATTTTGACAATTACTTTAGTTTGGTTCACCTGACAAAAGAACTATTGAACCTTGGCTTGTACTCATGTGAAACAATGCAGACCAACAGGATTGGATGGCCTTCAGAACTAAACAAATAGTCAATGAAGAAGAAAGCTTGTGGCTATTAAGAACAATGACAGAACAGTTCACTTGACACCACAGCATGGAATGACAACCATCCCATTTTCTTGCTCTCAACAAACCATGACCCTACCTCACCAGCAATGTCTGTGTCCAGGAGACGAAGAGATGACACTGTTGTATCAATTGCATGTCTGGGCATACTGCAGCAGTATAACACACACATGAATGGTGTGGACATTGCTGACCAGCATTGGGGCAGTACCCATGTGCCAGAAAATCAAAGAAGTGGTGGATATACCTTTTCTGTTTTTTGTGGAACATGGCATTGGAAAATGCATTTACTCTGTTCTGAGAGAGCGTAAATCATGTTCAGTGATCAAAGACTGGAGGAGTGACCAAGCACAGACAACTGAATTTCCGCATGCTCCTCTCTGAGAATCTGTTGGAAGGATATGCACATAGAAGATGTAGTGCCTCACTTCCAGTAATCATGTAGAATCTGACTTGTGATGGACTACACTATCCCATGAAAGGGAAGAAGGGGAGGTGCAGAAATTGTTCCCAGAAGAAAATACTTGCCGAACCTTCATATACATGCAGCACATGCAAAGTACACCTCTGCGTTGATTGTTTTCCTGAGCATCACCAGTACAGATAGAGACTCAAACTCACAACACAAGAAGACTTACCCCCAGTACTTCCTCTGCAGCTTCTCTGACTGTACATGATGGGGAGCTGCAGGGCAAGGGAACAGACATACCAGATTGTGTGAGTTCGAGAGACCAGAATGCTGTGACTGCAAGAGAGAGACCAGAGTGCTGCGACTGTGAGAGAAAGAGAGAGAGACCGGGGTGCTGCGACTACAAGAGAGAGAGAGAGAGAGAGAGACCAGAGTGCTGCGACTGCAAGAGAGACAGAGAGAGAGACTGGAGTGCTGTGACTGCAAGAGAGAGAGAGACCGGAGTGATGTGAGTGTGAGAGAGAGAGAGAGAGACCAGAGTGCTGCAACTGTGAGAGAGAGAGAGACTGGAGTGCTGCAAGTGAGAGAGAGAGAGAGAGAGACTGGAGTGATGCGAGTGTGAGAGAGAGAGAGAGACCGGAGTGCTGCAACTGCGAGAGAGAGAGACCGGAGTGCTGCAACTGCGAGAGAGAGAGAGAGAGACCGGAATGCTGCAACTGCAAGAGAGAGAAGGAGAAGAGCGCACACATGATTACTTTTAAGGGGTCACCAATGTTGTTTCAGGGGGATCATGTGTCTTCTACAGCCAGGTCCCCCTGATGAAAGTAGGGCACTAAGGTCACAAAGTGTGGTGGCAAAGGTGACAATAGGAAAGTTAATTGTAGGGGGACATTCAAATGGTGCATTGACAAATGTAACTGCCCAGCAAATGAAGAACTGTTTGAAGGATCAACGGAAATGGGATACAGGGGGATGTAACACTGTGAAGACACCAAGGGTCATGTGTATTGACATTGATGATCATTATGAAAAACATGAAGTTGATGCAGAACAACCGGAGCAACCTTCGCTGCATGTGGATGCTGGTCACAATGATGGATGGACAAGTTGCTTACAGCAGATCCATGTTGAGGATTTCAAGGAGCCTGTGGGTCCCACCACACTGATGAGTGCAGAGAAGACTCCCATGGATTTTATGACAAAGGATCATGCACACACGCGAAGGTTGTTTTGCGGTTGTGGAACAATGCACGGGACTGCTTCTGGATGGATGTTGGATCATAGCTGCACTTACAGATTGTTGTCTGACTATTCTTTGATAGCTTGTGGATGGCTTAGGCCATACATATGGGGTCCAGAAGAAGGTAATGCACAGTGACACAGATCACATCATGCTGCTGGCCTTTTGGTGGCTGGAAGAAGGGTAATGCACAGTGACACAGATTGCATCATGCTGTGGGCCTTTTGGTGGTCAAAAGAAGGCTGATGTGCACTGGGCACGGTTGTTCACAGCTGCAGGCCAAGATTGTTTGGAACAGAGTGAATCAGACACTCTGGATGTCTGTTTGTGGGGTGGACAGGGCTTTGGCTGATGGATCTTGAGTGGCGGACATGTGGTTGAGTGATTGGAACATCTGTGGCTAGGTGAAAGACACAGCAGCCTATGCAGTCTTTGGCACTGAGCCAAATGAATAAAAAAAATGCGGAATTAATGTGGGCTGGTGACTGCGATAACAAGTGGTGATCTCTGTCTCATTCACCAGACCAATGGGGCAAACAGAGGTACTGACAGAGGTACTGGAGAGCACAAACTGTTCCGAGCACACCAGTTGGTGCATTGGCACGCGTGAGGAACCTTTCTCCACTAACTCTTCCAGCACTGTTGTGGTGTGGCAGATTTAGTGCCGCATTTTTTATTTTCATTTGGATGCAGAGCCCCACGACACTCATGTCGGCCAGCCAGCCAGCGGTACAAAGCTGTATTATGAGTTGCCGCGTTTGTGGGTGGCTTAGGCCATCCGTATGGGGTCTGGAAGAAGGGTAATGTGCAGTGACACTGATTGCATCATGCTGCAGGCCTTTTGGTGGTTGGAAGAAGGCTGATGTGCAGTGGGCACAGTTGTTCACAGCGGCAGGCTAAGATTGTTTGGAACAGAGTGAATCAGACACTCTGGATGTCTGTTTGTGGGGTGGACGGGGTTTTGGCTGACGGAGCTTGAGTGGTGGACATGTGGTTGCGTGATGTGAGTTTTGATTGTACTAAGAGTTGATTGGAACATCCGTGGCTAGGCAAAAGACACAGCAGCCTATGCAGTCTTTGGCGTTGTGCCAAATGAAAAAAATGCTGAGCTAATGTGGTCTGGTGATTGCGAAAACAAGTGATGATCCGTATCTCACTCACCAGACCAATGGGACAAGCTGATAGAGCTACTGGAGAGCATGACCTGTTTTGAGCACACCAGTTGGTGCATTGGCACCTGCAACAAACCGTTCTCCACTAGCTCTTCCAGCACTGTTGTGGAGTGATGGATTTAGCTTCTCATTTTTTATTTTCATTTTATGCAGAGCCCCACGACACGCATGTTGATGTCATGCTGGGCAATCTGTGTTACGTAGCAGGCTTGTGCATTGCTGCGCTTGTGGATTGCTTCCATTGTATGGGCACCTGCAGCTCATTTTCTGACAGCTGGACACACTCAGAATCACATTCATAAGGAACCTGACTTTTGAATTGCATGGCTACATGAGCAGACCACAGGCACAAGCAACTTCAACGCAGCCTTACTTTCAATGAAATGTGTTGTTTGTTGTGTTATTTCTAAAATCATTACTGTTTTTAACCTGCAATGTCTTGCATACAAGAAACTGACAACACACTATAGGGTGGAATGGTCTTTATTATGAAAAAAGACAACAGACACTGGAAATGAAAATTGAGTTTATTAGGATCACAGTCTGAAACATCGACCAATAAGGAGTCTGCACAGTCACAAGCCTTGGGAATAGATGGCCTGGCATTTAATTAGTTCCATGTTTTTGGTTTACCTCAATGGGGGGTCAGAGGAAGCAGCTCCCAGATGCATGCATTAATAAGTGATTTCAAATCTTGAGTACACTAAGGCAAAAAATTCATGGGACACTGTATAAGCCATGGAGTTATCAACTGCACAGAAGCCAAATCGTAGGTCAAACCCAAGTCAGGATATGGCAGCAGGCAAGCAAACACAAGGTACGTGGGGCATACAGTCCTTGATAGAGGAAAAGCAGGGCTAGTGAGGGACATTGGTGGAGTGTCTTGGATGGATCATCTATGGTAATATCTCACATTTTATTGCAGGTGACACAAGCAAGCATCTCAGCATCTGGATATGTGGTCACTCATTTTTTTACTGGGCCACAGAAAGAGCCCAGTGGAGCAGAGGAGGGCAAAACTTGTGGTTAGGAAAAGACAGAGTGCAAGTTCATTGGACTGGAAGGTGAGGAATGCCGTGGGATGGACTGATTCCAGTGCTCCAGGAGAAACATGGTGGGCTTCATCCTAACATTCTGATTATTCATTTGGGAGGCAATGATCTGGCAACCTGCCCGCTGTGGGAACTGAAGGGAACCATAAGGCAGATGCTGCATCAAATCAAGTGCTGGTGGCCCAGGGTCCATATTGTATGGTCCAGCATTGTGCAGTGGTTGAAGTGGAGTGGAGCACGAGATATGCGGGCCATCGAGAAAATCAGAAGACTACACAATGGGTTCATATTGTCTATGATGGATACCATGGGCGGGTCAGTGGTCCGGCACCCTGGCCTCGGTCTTCACAGGCCTGGAGTGTACCGACAGATGGTGTACACTTGACAGATGAGGGATTTGATGACTTTCTGAAGGACTTGAAGCATGGCGTGGTGATGGCTACACGTTGGATGATTGAATGTAATTTTATATTTAATAAATGCATGGCAGTGGCCATTTACTCAGGCTCCTGGTATGTGTGTATTTAGTTTGTTCACCCATGTGTATGTATGAGTTTGTGGACACAGCAGAACAGAGGTTGGGACTACACCAGGTAAGCATGTAAGAATATAGAAATCTCTTCAGTGCAGATCATCATGGGATGCCATCTGAAAAGGTAAGAAAAATGTGATTGTGGCGATTGTAATAATTTTGTTGCTGACATTCTGTAGTCTATATGATGCGACTTGTGGCTGCCATGCCGAATACCATGGGTGCCGCCGTGCACATATTTGTATGTGTTGTGATGTTATGTCCACAAAGTGCGTAACACTGCTCACTATTACACGTGTGTGTTGTGCGAGAGATGGTGCCACCATGCACCTCATGATTTGTGGTGATGCTGTGTTGTTGAATGTCTTTGCATATGTTGATGGTGCATTGTGTGTGTATGGTTGGATAAAAATGATAGAAAGACTAAATATATAGATATATATGTATGTGTATACATGTGTGTGTTTATATGTGTATATATATAAATGTGTCTATATATGTATATATCTGAATGAGTGGCAAGTGAGCTTGGGGAATATAATGAGTGGTGGAGCGAAGCGTTATGGCTGAGTAATGGTTCCCTGCGCTCACTTGACACGAGTTCAGATCTATTCTGTATCACATACCTGTCAGTAACATAGTCCTTTTATACAATAGGACTGTTTTGTGTGTTTTTTGGTTTGATGATGAAATCACGGTGTGATATTGGTAGTTTTCACACTGCGCACTTTAGGAGGTATGCGCATTTGTTTATGGTATGGTGCATATGGCTGGCACGTGTCTGTCAGAAGCCCAGAGTCACCTAAGCAGCTTGAATAAAATGTAATTTTTTGTCATTTCAGCAAGTGTAAAAAAAAAAGGTTTGATTACCTTCCAATGGTGTTATGCAATCTGCTTTAATTTACTGAACAGCTTGTGCTGACAGTTTATGTGTATCATGTATACTTTAGGATTTATTTGCATTTGTTTATGGCGTTGTGTGCATAGCTAATATTTTGTCCATCAAGAACAAGAAGCACTATGAATAAACAGAAATTCTGGGTATCTTAGCCAGCATAAAACAAAAAAACCGAATTGATTACAATTGATTGAATAGCACCGTTGGAAAGGTAATTTAGTGATGAACAGATTGTGTGCTGACATTTTGTGTGTAGCATGTGTAGTTCAGGAGTTATTTGCATTTGTTTATGGCATGGTGTGTATGGCTGACATTTTGTCCATCAAGAACCACCAAAGCATGTTGAATAAAATTGACACTCTGGGTATCTCAGCCAGTATAAAACAAAAACCACATTGAGCACAATTGATTGCATAGCACCGCCGGAAAGGAAATTTTGTGATGAACAAGTCTGCCACTGATATGTTGTGTACCATGTATACTTTAGGAGTTATATGTATCTGTTTATGGTATGGTGTGTATGGTTCGGATTCATGCCTCAAACCTCGCCAAAGCACCTTGACTAAAATGGTAAAAAAATATATATTTTATACTATAGAAATAGCTGTCTTTTTAACAAACAAATTATTAAAACTACTTATAGTTTCTGCATGCTGAATTTGGTGTTGATATGTCACATACTTTCCAACAAAAAAAGGCTTAAAGTGCATTTTTTTAGTGTAAAATTATTTTTTTTGCTGTTTCGACCAGCATAGAAAAAAACAATAAATTATGTATTATTACTTGAATACCATCATTGGAAAGGTAATTTTATGCTGAACAAGTTTGCCACTCATACTTTGTGCCTAGCACACACAGTTCTTGAGCTATTAGCATTTGTTTGCGACATGCTGATTATGGCTTGATTTTGCTTAGAAAGCCCCAGGATTCACTGTTAACAGTATACAGGACACAAGCGCTGCAACTTCAGAGAGCTCCTGAGGAGGCAATGAGTTAAGACGCCACATATGGTGGGTAGTTGGTTTGTTAAATGCTGCTCCTATATTAAGTGTGAGCATACCATGGTCAGTAGTTTCTATTGGTGTTACCTTATATCCTGAACACACCACCCATTGTGAAATGAAAAAAAAATGAATCCAAGAGGATAGTTCTCCTTTATAAAAGGTGTGGCCTGGAGGTTGGGGATCCCCCTCTGACCCATCTTTAAATGTCACTCCAGTGATAGATTTATTTAACAAATTTGAAACACTGTGTAGTTTTTGTGTTTTCCCCATCTTATCTTTTAAGGCCAGATACAATTGAAGTCCCCAGCAAAAAACATTGTTTTTGTGGTGTAAACATATGGTTGTATGTTATGCAGAACCTCAATTCATATGGATTTGGTCTGGAAGCATAAATATTTATGAGCCGTAATTCCTGTTGCTGATAAAAGATATCTAGCTTCAGTACTCTGCCTGGCACTATATCCAACAGTATATTAACAACAATGCCCTGAGTGTTAAAAAAAATACTCACACTTGAAGAGGGATACTCCCCAAAGGACCAAATGGGTAGAGTCCTCCAAAGCATTCTCCAGCAGCTTACGGCATATCTAGCATCAGTACTCTGCCTGGCACGATATCCAAGAGTTGATTAACAACAATGCACTGAGTGTTAAACAAAATACCCACACCTGAACTGGGATCCTCCCCCAAGGACCAAAAGGAGGGTCCTCCAAACCACTCCCCAGCCATGTGACATATCAGAAATGGTATGCAAATGGAAATCCTGCAGAAAATATACATCATAGTTAAAGTCCTGCAATATGGCAAATGTGGTATGACATCTTTTTGGATTTTTAATGCTACTTGCATTGAAAGACGCAATGAAAAAACCCACACTTAACGTTTAGTCAATAAACACAGTCCCCTTTAGGTCTGCCCTTTGAGTGACTTCGTAATTTTCACTTTTTTCTTGCTGGACATATGGGAGTCTGTTGAAGCCACATCTGTGTTTGTGGCCACAGAGGACATAATGGATGAAGTATCTGACTCATCCTCACTGTCATCCCAAGCCTTACATTTTGCTAAAACAGCGAATGTGTTCTCTGTTGAAAGAGGCTCCTGTCTCACTACTTTTTCAGGAGGTAAGTCTTCAGGCCTCCCATTCCTCAAATTTCTGCATGGAAGGACTTGATTCCATTGCTGCAGCGGGGTGGGGGAGGCATCACCTTTCCTGGCAAAATCAAGTTTTGATGACCCAGAAATGTGAGCAATGCTGGTACAAGAGAGAGAGAGAGGGTTTGATGCACTATTGACTCCTTTTTTGCTGGTATGTTCCTTTGCTCTGCCTCTGAAGCTGCAGATACAGGTTCCTCACTGAGAGAAGGCGTGCTGGATTCAATTCCTACAGATGGAACATGTGGAACAAATACTGGGGCAGTTGTGTACTATTCTTTTGCTCGTGTCACAAGGTTCTCTTGTTCAGCTGATGGTTTGTTATGGGTGGCCCATGGACAGACTGTAAAGGAATGCCCCATTTCCCATACACAAATTACAATACACTGGTGTGGGGTACCCCACACTAGAATTACTAATGCCCCCACACAGGGATCATTTCAGTTTGTCTCGGGCACTTCTTAGGTGGGTGTAAGCCCCACGGCTAAAACCTCTGTCAAGTCTAAGATGAAAATAACTAGGAAGATATTGAATAGTCTGATTTATGGTTGGTAGGAGAACTCTGATCCGCCATCCCCCCATCCAAAATTGTTTAGCATCCATGATGGAGTCTGGGCTACCCAACAGGGTGAATTTTGACTGTAGCCAGTGTAGCCACAAAAAAGTATTGTGCTTGCCTGCACTAATATGACAGAATTTCAGCACCCAACCCTCTCTCTTTCACCCCCCCTTTTAATTCATCAACCCCCATCCCTGAACGAGGCCCACTTGGCTGACAAACCACTTCCACCGCGACGACGCCATCCCTGGCTGACCCCTTACCTCCCTTAGGCTAGACTGACCAACTCAATAGTGAACTACAAGGCTGAACCCTATTTACCTTATCCTCTTCAACCTTTAGTTGGATATATAAGATTTCTTTGGTATTTGAATGTCTGTGTAACTGTTTTCTGTTCTCTGTAAACACTGTTATATTTGTAATGTTTGTTCAACAATGACCTGGAACCTTTGAAAACGAGTCTTGGACTCAAAGATATTGATCCTAAACTGAAATAAATAAAATAATAAAAAAATGTCATTTATACAAACTGCCTCATTCTTGAACAACACTGTGATTACCTTAAATGTAGGCTTCCTGAGGGGAAACACCATAAAGGGAGACCACAGGGGTGTGCACCTCACTTGTTGGTATTTCATCCAAATGTTTTCTAAATTGCTAGCTGTTTTACAACTCAAGTCAAGTGTTGTGTCACCCACTGTATGAATCAGGGCATACACTTCACTGGCTTTGAACTGTAAACTCTGCTTTATCAATTTTTTTCCCATGTAAATACGATCTGGAAAAACCTCCAGACCCCCTCTGTATTTGATTCTCACAACATTCTTTCACTTTTCAGATGCAGGAGGGGCATGGAATAACCCTGCATATGTGCAGGAGTGTGGGTGCTCTTAGCCTATGGACTTAGGGCCAGTCTCTGTCCCAGAGGGATGCCTCACCCTGGTGGGGGGGTCATAGTTCCTTTCATTTGAACATTAGCAGGTCCACTCTGAAAAGTGAGAGTACTTAATTCTGGGTTCGACACTGTCCTCTGAGGCCTCTCTGGTTTACTCCTTACCTCCTCGACATTCAAATGGAGGGCTGGATTTTGAGTGAGTTTCAGTGCTGCAGGTATATGTAGGGGGCTTTCTCCCCTACAGTCACCCACTGGTGAGTCCAATTGACTAGCCAGGACAGGGTTTGGAGAGATCCAAGGTTTATCATTCTGTGGGTTCCTTACCCAGCCCGCCTGCTGCAAAGCCTCCGCTATTATCAGACCAGAAGCAGACATGTTTTCTTCCAAAAACTGATATAATACAATATCTATGTCTGCTAATACTGTTACAAAGTCTTGCCCTCCATTATCAGACTCTCTGGAGTTAGGATACCCTAAAACCCCTTGTGCTATAATTCTCTGTGCACCCTTTTATTGTAAGCTCTGGTCCTACACCAGCAGCACTTGTTGTGTCTATACATATAATATCATCAGTCACAAGTTCTACAACTTGTTTAGACATTTCTCTTGTTACAGAATTACATGCAGTCCCAGTAGTGAAAACAACCCCTTTGGTCCTACCTGATCCTTCCATAACATCCCATTCCATAGATCAGGGTTTCTCAAATGGTGAGGCCAGCCTCCCAGGGGAGGCCCCAACCTGTTCCAGAGGAGGCTCAAGCAAGCCTTAAAATGTACTATATTTAAATGTCAAGTTTTGGATGCTTTGTGTGATAGGATGCAGCAAACTAAAGTGAATAATGGCATGTGAATTTATGTACAAAATGGGTGACCAGGAAAGTTGCACTCAACAAACACTTGTTTCCTAGTATGACATGGGGGAAAGCTGAATGGAGGAAATACAGTTCTTGGAAACTGTGCAAAACAAAATGCAAAATAATACAAATGAATAGGTACAAGGTAACAAATTACCCATTATACTGGCTGCAGAAAAACACAATTGAAAAGGCTAGGGGGAGCGGTACTAGGAGCAAGAGCAGGACAATGCAAAATGGTCCCTGAGAAGGTGTTTAAGAACAAGGCAAAACTGACAAAGAAAGCAATCTGACTCATGGAGGTATTGCAATGAGGGGTACAGTATATAGGGTCCAAAACCCAAAAGCGTGAAGCGAGTAAGCTGACATGGGAAGGGTATTATCTAGAGGGAGAATAAGAAGTTTAATAAAATGAGAATAAACTCAACTACTCAAAGACATTTCACTGTACTCCTTGGCCCAGATATTCAAACTGTGCCAGGCTGTGGCGAAAGCTTGGGTGCAGCGCAACTTGGCTGCACAGGGGTGAGGACTGGGCGATATTCAATGGAGCTGCGCCATGGCTCAGCAGCTTTGAATATCGCACCCTGGCCAACCCCAGTGTGCATGGCACAGTGGCACTGTGCCAGCGCAAGTCGCCAGAGTGGAGCATGGAGATGCGCTATCACAAGTTCCATTGCGCCATGCACAGCAACCGCGATATTCAAAAGTTGACATGCAAATGGGGCCATAATGTATTCACCACCACATGGAGCTCCAGGAAATCTTTCTGGAACAATGTTAAAGAACTATGTGGGAAAGTCACAAACACAGACCCAACCCAGCTCTTAGTCCAGGGTACCCTCTCACATGACCCCACCACCATAGCCTATACCCTAAACACCACCTTCTCTGACCTCAGTCAAGTCCTCCCCAAAAACTTCTTTGATCCCATCTCCCACACACCTACTACTTCCCCCTGTTCCCCTACACACCCTCCTTTCAGGCTGTGTGTTATTTCGTGCAATCAGGCTAAAAGCTACCTCTCCAAAGCACTGCATAACTCGCGTTACAGCAGTGACTCCCTCGACCTTAAAATCCTTCGGCTCACCCTTAATGAGACTCTCCCACATCTCACCAAACTCCTCAACCACTCACTGTGTCATGGCCAATTCCCTACACTATGGAAGAGGGGTATTATCACACCTATCCTGAAAAAGGGTGATCCAACTACCCCTGCTAACTATAGGCCCATTACGATCCTTCCTCCCCTTTCAAAAGCTCTTGAAAAAATTGTGTCTGACCAACTCACAGAATACCTTGACAAGTATGGTCTCCTCTGCCATGAGCAACATGGTTTCAGAAAAGGGCACAGTACTACCACAGCACTACTAGAATTTACATCTTACATTCATGAAGCCCTTGAACAGGGGTCAGCAGTTGGTACAATCTATATTGATTTGACCAAAGCATTTGACACCGTCAATCATGAGCTTCTTCTTCATACCCTGGCAGCCCTCCATATTGCTCCTGAAGCTATCTCCTGGTTCAAGAACTATCTGACTGACAGAACGCAGGAAGTAAAAATTAGTAACACACTCTCCTCCAAACTACCAGTTCTGGCTGGTGTCCCCAAGGGTCAATACTTGGCCCGCTCTTGTTCCTCTTTTTCTGAACTCACTCCCCTCAGCATGTAGTGGAAAGCTATTACTATATCACGGACGATGCCGTGCTTATACTGGAAACACACCAACCTCATACATCTCCAAAACACCCTTCAAGGCTGTTTTAGGGAGCTTGAATACTGGTTCACTGACCACCGTCTAATACTTAACTATGACAAGACAAAATCCATGATGTTTGCCCATCGTCAAAACCCCCTCTATAACTCCCTGCTCTCAATCTCAAACCTACAGGGTAACCACATTGAACAGGTCAACCACTTTAAATATCTAGGTATCACCCTGGACACATCCCTTACCTACCACCAGCACATTAAACTTCTCTCCTCCTCAGTTAATACCCGACTTGGCATTCTTTACAGGCACAAACACTGCCTTCCTCCTCAGGCTCTACGTTTAGCCGTTACTAGCTCGGTCCTCTCATTGGTCGATTATGGAATAACTATGTACGGCGCTGCTGACAAATCAGCCCTACACAGCATCAATATAGCACTAAACAAAGCCTGCCGCATGGTCACCAGCAGCAGTAGACAAACACATACCTGTCAGCTCTATTATCAAGCGGACTGGCTAACCTTTGAAGGGAGGCTTAAATACCATACCTGCCTCCAAGCCAAGAAGATCCTTATGAAACTCACACCCATCTGTCTGCATCGCCTCATCCAACCAGCCCCCAATAGGGGCACCCTTAGACGATTGGCAGGGACCTCCTACGCAGTTCCCCACTGCAGAACCTCTCTGGGGCAAAGATCTTTCCATTACCGTGCTCCACTTTGGCTAAACAATCTACCATCTTCCATCTTGCTTGCCCCCAGTCTAAGACTATTCAAAACAGAGTGCAAGAAGTATCTGCTCAACATGGAGACCTGTAGCTGTTTTCCATCTTTTCGCATAGATTGTCAGGCACCTGGGCCACCACATCGTTAGGAACACTCGCAACTCACAGATATTATCTCAGTCTTGGCAATACCCTATACTGTGATTGTTAAACTCTTGTAATGTCCTGGCAATTTTCTGTACAAATCTTGTCTCTATGTAAAATTCAATATTACAACTGACGTGTAGCCTTTGACTTAAGCTATGATTTTAAACGTTTGTCGAAATGTAATTTCTCTGTTTTGAGAACATTGTCCATACTGTCTTGTTGTAATTGTACTGTCATGACTGACGTGGAGCCTTTGCAAAGGAGTCCTTGACTCAAAGGTTGTAATTCCGAAATTTTCAATAAATAAATAAAAATAAATAAAGGTGCACATGAGGCCATTTGCATGTCATTATGGCCCCATTTGCATGCAGGTGCGCTGATCCCCGACGACTTGCACCTGGCGCCCTACCAGGCAGCAGCCATCGGGGACCGACGCCCCCTGCAGCCCGATCACGGGCATCTGTATAAAAGACGGAAATATCCGTCCTGTATCCCTGGTGGTTCAGTGGACCGCTATCTGCCCGATTGCGGGCATCCATGTAAAAGTAGAATACTTATATCCCTGGTGGTCCAGTGGACCGCTATCTGCCCGATCGTGGGCATCTGTCAAAAAAGCAGTCACAGAAACATGGTACACAGAGAACCATGACTGGGATGTTAACATACCAGGGTACATAACCTACAGGAGAGACAGGCAGGGGAGAAGAGGGGGAGGAGTAGCTCTCTATGTAAAGGAGGGGATAAAAGCAACTGAACAAAAGAGTAAACAGGGAGGAGAGGAGGCACTATGGGTCACCTTGGAGACTGGAAAGGGCACCACAATCCACACAGGGGTTGTGTACAGACCCCCATGTCGGGGAAGGAATGGACAAGGATATGATAGAAGGCATTCTTAGAATGGCAGAGAAAGGGGAGATACTGTTGATGGGAGACCTGAATATGCCAGATGTTAACTGGAGCATATTTGCTGCAGCCACATCCAAAAGCAGGGCCATTCTTGATGCCCTTCAGGTGGCAGGCATTAGACAGCTAGTTTCGGAACCCACTCATGAGGGAGCAATCTTAGACCTTGTACTCTCAAATGGGAGCAGTGAGAGGATCTCAGATCTAGAAGTGGGTTGCCATCTGGGGATAAGTGACCATCAAACAGTGTGGTTCATGTTAAACTCAGCTACAGAGTCAAGCCATACAAAAGTGAGGGTACTGGACTTTAGGAGGGCTGACTTTGGCAAGATGGGAGAGTGCCTCAGAAAAGCACTAGCAAACAGGCTAGAAGGAGGTGTGGAGCAACAATGGGGAATTATCAAAACTGCCATCACAGAGGCAACAAGCCTTTGTGTGAAGCAAATAAACAAATCAAAATGAAAGAAAAAGCCACTATGGTTCTCAAAAGAGGTGGCTGTGAAAGTCAGGAAGAAAAAGATAGCATTCTGGAAGTATAAGGAAACACAGAAGGAGCAGGACAGAGAGCTATACCAGTTAAGGCAGAAGGAAGCAGGGAGGGAAGTCAGAATAGCAAAGGCCCAAACTGAGGAAAAGGTAGCCAACTCAGTTAAGAAGGGGGATAAAACCTTTTATAGGTACATCAGTGAGCGTAGAAAGACAAAGGGAGGGATACTGAGGCTGAATAGAATGAACGGTGGGTGGGCAGAGGGGGACAGTGAAAAAGCAGGAATACTGAATGAATATTTCTGCTCAGTATTCACAAAAGAGGAGGGGGAAGTGCCTAACCCAATTAACAGAAGCACTCTTGATAGGGGGGTCGATCCCAGTCCTTTCACAGAAGAAAGGGTTCTGCAAGAACTCCTAAAACTGAAGGTGGACAAAGCAATGGGTCCTGATGGAATTCACCCAGAATTCTAAAAAGAATTAAGGGAGGAACTAGTGAAACCACTGGCTACTCTTTTAATAAATCATGGGAGGATGGTGTGGTACCCGAGGACTGGAGGAAGGCGGATGTGATTCCCCTTCACAAAAGTGGGACCAAGACAGAGGCAGGAAACTACAGACCTATCAGTCTGACCTCTGTGGAAGGGAAGTGGAGTCACTTCTGAAGGAAAGAATAGTTGAGTACCTAGAGGCCAGTGGAGCACAGGACCCAAGGCAGCATGGGTTCACAGCGGAAGGTCATGTCAAATGAATCTAATAGATTTCTTTGACTGGGTGACCAAAGTAGTTGACCAGGAGGGGCTGTGGACATGGTCTACCTAGACTTTAGTAAGGCATTTGACACAGTCCCACACAAAGATTAATAGTCAAATTAACCTGCCTGGGAGTGGGACCCAGGGTGGTAGCCTGGTAAAACATTGGCTGGACAACAGGACACAGAAGGTAATTGTAAATGGAGTCCACTCTGAAGAAAGGGGTTACTAGTGGGTACCACAGGGTTCAGTATTGGGTGCAGTCCTTTTAATGTCTTCATCAGTGACATTGCAGAGGGACTGGAAGGAAAAGTATGCCTTTTGCAGATGACACAAAGATCTGCAACAGGGTTGATACACAAGGAGGTGTGGAAAGGATGAAAAGGGACTTGGCAAGGTTGGAGGAATGGTCAGAAGTATGGCAGCTAGGATTCAATGCAAAGAAGTGCAAAATAATGCACCTGGGAAACAAAACCCAGGGAAGAATACACAATGGGTGGGAGGTAGTAACAGCAACAAAACAGGAAAGGGACCTGGAGGTAATCATATCAGATGACCTTAAGGTTAGCAAGCAATGTGAGAAGGCAGTAGGGAGGGCTGGGGGTATACTGGGATGTATAGGGAGAGGCATCATCAGCAGAAAACAGGAAGTTGTTATCCCTCTGTACAGACAGTTGGTGAGACCCCATCTGGAGTACTGTGCCCAGTTCTGGAGACCCCATCTCCGCAAGGACATAGACAGGATAGAGGCAGTCCAGAGGAGGGCAACTAAAATGGTGCAGGGTCTGCAAGAGAAGCCGTATGAGGAGAGACTAAAGGAGCTTAATATGTATACCCTTGAGGAAAGAAAGGAGAGGGGGGACATGATAGAAACTTTTAAGTACCTCAGTGGAATCAACAAAGTCCAAGATTGTAGCATCTTTCAGAAAAAGAGACTTGCAAGAACAAGGGGACACAATTTAAAGAAAGAAGGAGGGCAGTTCAGGGGCAATGTGAGGAAGTATTATTTCACAGAGAGGGTAGTGGATGCATGGAACAGCCTTCCTGAGGAGGTTGTGGGGTCTAAAACTGTGGGAGAATTCAAGAATGCATGGGACAGACATAAGGCAATTCTTGTGGGTGGTAGGAAGAAATAGGCTGTTGGTTAACTAGGATCTGCGGCCTATCCTGTAGATAGGGAAATGGGCAGACTAGATGGGCCTAGCGGTCCTTATCTGCCATCAAAGTCTATGTTTCTATGCTTCTATGTAAAAAGAAAACAGTCCTATATCCCTGGTGGTCCTATGTGCCCGATCGCGGGCATTTGTAAACACAAAAGCCAATATCTCTGGTGGTCTAGTAGTACTCCCCCACCCGCCCACTGAGCCCCACACCGCCGCTCCCCGGTCAGCCGGGTGGGCAGCAGCACCCACCTGCCTGCTGCTTGCCGCCGCGCCGACGACACCTCAGTAGGGCTGCATGCTCATTGGTTCACAGCGTGAGCCACCAGGGTGTCATCCCCTGTCAGCCCTACACATTCCAGATATGTGAATGAATCATTCACATATCTGAAATGTGTAGTATTGTAGGCTGCACACCCATTGGCTCACGCCAGAACCAATGAGCATGCAGCCCTACTGAGGTGTCAGTCGTGGGTGGCGGGAGGCAGGCGGGTGGTGCTGCCCCCGGCTGACCGGCAGGGGAGCGGGGCAGTGGGGCTCAGTGGGCGGGTGGGGGGTACCACCAGACCACCAGGGATATTGGAATATTTTGTTTTACAAATGCCCGCGATCAAGCACGTGAGCGTCCACTGGACCACCAGGGATGTTGGACTATTTTCTCTTTTTTGACAGATACCCGAGATCGGGCGGATAGTGGTCCACTGGACCACCAGGGATATAGGAACGTATTCTACTTTTACACAGATGCCCGCGATCAGGCAGATAGTGGTCCACTGGACCACCAGGGATATTGGACAGTTTATTATTTATTTTTACAAATGTCCGCGATCGGGCATGGGAGGGCGCCACCAGGTGCAGCCAGAGCTCTGGTGGCTACCCACAGGTGACAGCTGCTATGTTGCACCCTGCAATGCGGCAGCTCACCTGTGGGTGGCCATCAGTTGTTCCTTTTTTGGCGTAACTTTGTGCTGGCACAGGTAGGAGTTGCACAGGCATGGCTCTGCACATCCCAGGCTGAATATTGGGCTGTGCAGGTTATGCATGGGCACACCCCCCCACCTGTGCCTGTGCCTGCATACATTACTGATGTGCTCCGGTGCATCGGGATTTGTGCCACGCACTTTTCCCTTTTGAATATCACGCTGGGGTGCATCAGTGGGTTGCTCATGGTGCAACACTGTTGCACCATGCGCAACTCTTTTGAATATCTGGGCCCTTGTGTACTGTTCAAAGTATGATAATTGTTCTAACTATGGGGAGGCCCAAAATATTTTCTATATTGGGGGGCTCAAAACATTTTCCAAGGCTTGGGGGAGGCTCACTATGACAAAGTATGAGAACTACTGCCATAGATTAATTAGTTCCTGGGTAGACTGCCCCAGTGGCAGCTCTTTACACTCCCCATCCTCAGGGGTGATGGAGAACTCCACACCCTCCACATCCTGCACAGTGAAACTGCCTTCCATATTGTCTTCTTCCAGTTTCCTGTTTCCAGTGGGACCGGAATCCTGTTGCACCGCTTCTGGTCCATCAACTTTATTGCTCCCCTTCACTTCCAACTTGGGTGAAATCTCAGTCTTTTTGCCTTAAAGAAAGCACTCTTGGCATGCATTCACTGTCACAAACCCACTCGGCAGGTCAGGCCCTCTGCTCCCACAGTGCCAGCTTCAAAGAGCAGTATTGTGAGCAGGTAACAGAACAGGGTAACCCTCCTGTCTGCTTGTGGCTCCAAATCACCTTTAGTCTCAAGTTCTGTGGGGATTCAAACTGTGAACATTATGCTTGCATACCCAAATGTGCAGGCTCAGATAATCTGCTCTTCGGGGGCTGCCAGATATCTTTATCAGGTATCCAAACTGAACCCTTAAAGCTCTATAAAATACCTTAGGTATATTCTTACCTTTTCCCAGTTTAGTAACACCATTAAGCTTATGAACAGTTTTGTCAATCTTAACCCTCAATACATTACATGTAAAAGAAAGAACTTCGAACACACACCCAGGCAGTCTTTTTAAATATAGATCTACTTAAAAATAGATAAAAATATGTAAAATGTAAACACAGAACCATGTATCACAAAGCATACAATCACTTAAAAGAACAACGTTAAGTACAAACATAAACTCCTACCACAATACAATTAGACTGTTCTATCTAATGTATTACTGTCATACAGGGCTTATAGTTAGTTCTTGTTTCTAAGAACCCCCAAAGAAATGTGTCTCAAGATCAGACACACAGAATAGCTTAAACTGTGTCTCAAACACACCCCTTCCATGATGTCACCTAGCTCCTCCTTGTTAAATATAAAAAATATACAAACAGGATGTCCTATCTGGAGGTATATTAAATAAGGTGATATCAGCAACAACTCATTTCCCAATATGACTCTCTTCAAATCAAGCTTTTCTTGATCTTGTGTGGTTTTCTGCTTCCAAGGATCAAAGGATATTTATGACTTTTTAGCACCATCATGGGAATATGTTTTTCCTCTAAGACATCATAAAAGTTTACAAGCCCTATATCCTGACAGCTGGTCAGCTCCAATTAAGTCAGATAAACCGGAGACCCTTAATTATGTCTCTCTAGTCTTTAATTACCTCCTGGTTTCAGGTTACCATATCCTGTTGCTTCTCTGAAACCTGGGGGGGGATTCATGGAAGCACTGACAATCACACACTATATTCTATATTATAAAAATCATAGAGCAATCATAACCAGCTGGACAAGCATCACAATCACCTCTAGCAACTGTCTCTTAGGGCTCTCCAGTTCAAGAAATAAATCATCTGCTTCACCCTGCGTTGACTTCCGTAGCTTCAGGATGGACTGTTGCTGTTCCTGCTCCATCGGAGTTATGTTATCCACTGCCATCCCAAAATGATCCTCAGGGATAAAATCCTCAGTGTTTTCCTGCACCATTTCTGGGCCTGTACTCTGTATCTTCTGCACCTCCCCTGAGGTGCATCCACCACCATCCACTGCTGTGATCTAACTGGGCTCCTCCATCCTCTCCCTGAGAGACAAAGCCCCCTGCTGGAGAGTAGGGGAATTTTTATTAAAAACTTCAAAGTAAATATTGTCAAAACAGTGTTATATACAAAATCATATTGAAATAAAGTAAAAATCAAAACATAAGTAGCACAAGCATACACCCGATATGTTAGAACATAAACGAAAAATACAGACAAATCAGTATTACTTCACACTAAATCGTAAGGAAAGAGGAGGGAAACATAAATAAGTATTTCATCATACATCAACCCTAAATCTGATCAGTAATTGCAGAAAACAGACCTTCCACTAAAAGAGTAGGGGAATTTTCTATTAAAACTTCAAAGAGAATATTGTCACTGTGTTACATCACATATGAAATCATATGAAAGCAAAGTAAAAAAATTAAAATCATGAATATTGCAAGTATACACCCTATATGTTAGATTTTAAAGGAAAAAATACTACAAATCGGTGGTACTTTACACTAAATCATAAGAACAGGGAATCATATGTAAGCATTACCTCATACATTAACCCTGAGTCTCATCAAGTAGTACAGAAAACATACCCCCCCCCACACTACAAGAGTAGGGGAATCTTTTATTACTATATTAGAAAATGTCATTAATACAACAAAAGAAACGATTATTACAAGTCTCTCTCTCTCTCTCTCTCTATATATATATATATATATATATATGGGTATTTTTATTAATATATGGGGTATTTTTATTAAGAAGGACTACAAACAAATACAATACCCATCACATCATAATACAGTGTACATACATAAGATACTTAATTTCAATAATCCAAACCAAAAAGTTTTTTCCTGACAAATACAACCTTTTCATGGAGGTTTAAACCATCTTTCACTATAAATCCATAGGTGCTTAACTTTCTCATCATTGTACATTTTCCCATCTACAGCCCATACTTTCTGCATTGCTATTTGGATATTATTAATCATTTCCCTGTTAACTACTGTAGTTACTCTTTGCTGGGTCATCCACATGCATCTGGACTGCCATATATAATACTGAATTATTGCAGATATTACATATAAGGGCCCAGATATTCAAAACTTTGCCCCGTGGCCACATTAGCAGTGCCCAGCATGCAAAAATTGTCTGGACCAAATAGCCCTCCATATCCAAAAGGAATAGCCTGTGCTAAACCTGCTGAATATAGCATGCTAAGGAAGCTGGGAAAACTGAGCTGGGAGTGCAGTGCAAAAATAGCCTGGGAATAAGACAGCTCTGAATATAGCAAATAAGATAGCACTAAATATAGCACCCAGGCAGGCAGTGCAAACACCCACAGGAACACAGTGCAGATGGAGCTGCCATGCCCTGGACCACAGGCAAAGGAGCACAGGCTGGAAAGGGATCCCAGGAGCAGACAGCAGTGCAGAACCCAGACACTGATGCACACCCAGCCAGGGGAATGGCCAGAGAGCACCAGGACCCAGGGGCAGACAGCAGTGCAGAATCCAGACACTGATACACACCCAGCCAGGGGAATGGCCAGAGGGCACCAGGACCCAGGGGTAGAAC
Source organism: Neoceratodus forsteri (assembly GCA_016271365.2). Lineage (NCBI taxonomy): Eukaryota > Metazoa > Chordata > Ceratodontiformes > Ceratodontidae > Neoceratodus > Neoceratodus forsteri. The sequence goes on from CM057455.1 coordinate 173,760,002, forward strand.
CAAAGAACAGAACAACCCTGTCGTAAAAGCCAAGCACCCAGTAATGACACAGGACACAGTGCAAATATGATAAAGGTATGTATAATGTGACAAATTTACAGTAAAGGAAACAGGTAAACAACAAGTGAACAACAACACAAACCATAACAAACAGCAATGTAATGAAAACATAAAATGCAAACACTAAAAGGAAACTTACAGCAAACATCACTACAATTACAGCCACTATATACACTACAGTAGGAACTACTACTGCTGCTACTGCTGCTACTACTACTACTACTAATGCTAACACTACCACTGCAAACTACGCTACACAACTGACTATACTACAACAAACTACCTACGACAACTACAGCAACTAAGGAATGAAAAATGCAAAACACGGGCAGAAAACAAACTGAAAGGCAATGCTACAGGAGGGGACAGGGATGTGGACACAAACAATGAGGTAAAAGGACAGCAACAGAAAATACAATCCTGTAAGGGGGGGCAAGGTAAACAAAGTTGTCAGAAAGGCATCATGGCTGGGATCCTGCTGGTTCTGGCAGACACGCCTCTAGTATGGTGGCCACCCTCCTTGTTTCTGATATGAGCACTGCCTGCTGCTCTATGATGGTGTGCTACTGGTGCATGAGCCATCTCAGGAGGTCCTCACTGCCTTCTGACTCCTCCGGCTGTTGCCCACAAAGAGGATCGGAGTGGACCTACAAGAGGAAGATAGAGCATGTGAGGATGGGAAACCAGCCAGGAGGCATACTGCAGCCACAGATGGCTATACAAGGATGGACAGCATATCCCAAAAGCCATTCCCATGTGGTGCTGAGAAATGCAATGGTAGGCACAACTGGCAGGTGCCCACAGGACAGGCCCGGAAGACACAGGCAACAACCCAATACCCAACAGATATGGATACGTCAGGCCCCGACAACACCATGGCACAGTTGACACCACCCAACCCAGCACTGCACAGAATGAGACAGTGCAGACACATAGGCAGTCCTCAGGATGGCAGATGGGGGTAGGCCATGCAACAACATGCACATGGGAGAACACACATTGGGACAAGCTGCCCATGGTCAGGAGTGAATCCTCAGGATCGCAGGAGCAGCTGCACAGGGGAGGGAGCTGGATGTCATTGTCCACCTAGGGACAAATGACCTGGCTAAGAAAGGGATCAGAGCAGTGCAAGAAGCATTTGTGGAGATGGGGAGGGGCCTTAGACAAATAGCACACACTGTAACATTCTCAGAGGTGCTGCCTGTCTATGGCATGGAAGAGGCTAGGGTGCACCACACCATGGGATTCAATCAGTGGTTGAAAAACTGGTGGAGAGCTCAGGGATTTGGCTTCACTGGGGACAGGGGGTCCACCTGGAGGGATGCAGGCCTATACTGGCATGATGGACTGCATCTGTCCAGGAGGGGAACCAGGATTTTAGGTGATAGGTTTAAATACTTCATTGACAAGGATTTAAACTAGCCAAGGGGGGAGGCACTGGAAAGGAGCAGGGAAATTCTAGCCCCCTCCAAAATATCAGGGTACTAAGTGAGGTAGACACCAACATAGAGATGTCGATAGGGAGAAGCGCAGGAGTAAATGGAGAAAATGACAAATGCAATAAGGACAGGGATGGGGCAGAAAGGGGTAAGGCCATCAAGAAATGGAAGGTAATGAGTACCAACACCCGGAATGTGGGCAAAAAGCTCCCTGAACTGGTGGCCTTGATGGAAGAGGGATGCCTGGATATTGTAGCAGTCACAGAAACATGGCAAACAGAGAACCATGACTGGGATGTTAACATACTAGGGTACACAACCTACAGGACAGACAGGGAGGGCAGAAGGGGGGAGTAGCTCTCTATGTAAGGGAAGGGATAAAAACAACTAAACAAAAGAATAAACAGGGAGGAGAGGATGCACTGTGGGTCACCTTAGAGACTAGAAATGGCACCACAATCTGCACAGGGGTTGTATATACAGTAGACCCCCATGTCAGGGGGAGGGAATGGACAAGGATATGATAGAAGGCATACTTAGGATGGCAGAGAAAGGGGAGATACTGTTGATGGGGGACATTAACATATCAAATGTTAACTGGAGCACCTTTGTAGCAGCCACATCCAAAAGCAGGGCCATTCTTGATGCCCTTCAGGTGGCATGTCTCAAACAGCTAGTTTTGGAACCTACTCATGTGGGAGCAATCTTAGACCTTGTACTCTCAAATGAGGACAGTGAGAGGATCTCAGATCTAGAAGTGGGTAGCCATCTGGGAACAAGTGACCACCAAACAGTGTGGTTCATTATAAACTCAGCTACAGAGTCAAGCCATACAAAAGTGAGGGTTCTGGACTTCAGGAGGGTTGACTTTGGCAAGATGGGAGAGTGCCTTAGAAAAGCACTAGCAAACAGGCAAGAAGGAGGGGTGGAGCAACAATGGGGAAATATCAAAGTTGCCATCACAGAGGCGAAAAGCCTTTGTGTGAAGCAAACAAACAAATCAAAATGAAAGAAAAAGCCACCATGGTTCTCAAAAGAGGTGGCTGTAAAGGTTAGGGAGAAAAAGATAGCATTTAGGAAGTATAAGAAAACACAGAAGGAGCAGGACAGAGTACTGTACCAGTTAAGGCAGACAGAAGCAGGGAGGGTAGTCAGAATAGCAAAGGCACAAACTGAGGAAAAGACAGCTAACTTGGTTAAGAAGGGGATAAAACCTTTTATAGGTATATCAGGGAGCGTTGAAAGACAAAGGGAGGGATAGTGAGGCTGAATAGAATGGATGGTGGGTGGGTAGAGAGTGACAGTGAAAAAGCAGGGATACTGAATGAATACTTCTGTTCAGTATTCACAAAAGAGGAAGTGGGGGAGGTGCCTAATCCAATTAACAGAAGCACTCTGGAGAGAGGGGTCGATCCCAGTCTTTTCACAGAACAAAGGGTTCTGAAAGAACTCCTAAAACTGAAGGTGGACAAAGCAATGGGGCCAGATGGAATTCACCCAAGAATTCTAAAATAATTAAGTAGAGAACTAGTGACACCACTGTCTACCCTTTTTAACAAATCATAGGAGGATGGTGTGGTACCTGAGGACTGGAAGAAGGCAGATGTGATTCCCCTTCACAAAAGTGGGACCAAGACAGAGTCAGGAAACTACAGACCTGTCAGTTTGACCTCTGTGGTAGGGAAAGTGATGGAATCACTTCTGAAGGAAAGAATTGTTGAGTACCTAGAGACCAGTGGGGCACAGGACCCAAGGCAGCATGGGTTCACAGTGGGAAGGTCATGTGAGACGAATCTAATTGATTTCTTTGACTGGGTGACCAAAGTAGTAGACCAGGGAGGGGCTGTGGACATGGCTTACCTAGACTTTAGCAAGGCATTTGACAAAGTCCCACACAAAAGATTAGTAGTCAAATTAACCAGCCTGGGAGTGGGTCCCAGGGTTGTAGCCTCGGTAAAACATTGGCTGAACAACAGGACACAGAAGGTAATTGTAAATGGAGTCCACTCTGAAGAAGACGGGTTACTAGTGGGGTACCGCAAGGTTCAGTACTGGGTCCAGCCCTTTTTAATGTCTTTATAACTGACATTGCAGAGGGACTGGAAGGAAAAGTATGCCTCTTTGCAGATGACACAAACATCTGCAACAGGGCTGATACACAAGAGGCATGGAAAGGATGAGAAGGACTTGGCAAGGTTGGAGGAATGGTCAGAAGTATGGCAGCTTGATTCAATGCAAAGAAGTGCAAAGTAATGCACCTGGGAAACAAAAACCCAGGGGAAGATTTCACAATGGGGAAGGTAGTAACAACAACAAAAATGGAAAGGGACCTGGGGGTAATCATATCAGATGACCTTAAGATTGGCAAGCAATGTGAGAAGGTGGTAGGGAGGGCTGGGGGTATACTGGGATGTATAGGGAGAGGTGTCACCAGCAGACAATAGGAAGTTGTTATCCCTCTGTACAGACAGTTGGTGAGACCCCATCTGGAGTACTGCGTCCAGTTCTGGAGACCCCATCTCCGCAAGGACATAGACAGGATGGAGGCTGTTCAGAGGAGGGCAACTAACATAGTGCAGGGTCTGCAAGAGAAGCCATATGAGGAGAGGCTAAAGGAGCTTAAGATGTATACCCTTGAGGAAAGGAGGGAGAGGGGGGACATGATAGAAACGTTTAACTACCTCAATGGAATCAACAAAGTCCAAGAGGGTAGCATCTTTCAGAAAAAGAGATGTGCAAGAACAAGGGGACACAATTTGAAGATAGAGGGGGGACGGCTCAGGGGCAATGTGAGGAAGTATTTTTTCATAGAGAGGGTGGTGGACACATGGAACAGCCTTCCTGAGGAGGTTGTGGGGTCTAAAACTGTAGGAGAATTCAAGAATGCATGAGACAGACATAAGGCAATTTTTGTGGGGGATAGGAAGAAATAGGCTGTTGGTTAAATAGGATCTGCAGCTTATCATTTAGGTAGGGAAATTGGCAGACTAGGTCGGCCAAACGGTCCTTATATGCCATCAAATTCTATGTTTCTATGTTTCTAAAGCAGATCAGAACAACAAACCATGGGGGTGCAGGAGCAACACAATGTAGACACGGTGTCTGACCAATGCCGGACTTTTCAAAAATTAAATGAAGTAAGTGGAAACTGACAGAACAGGGAGCTTTATTTGTAAAACCCTTAATCGGGGGGTAAGGCTTGCAGGGGTGGGTGATTTGGGATAATTACGGTTCTCCTTTAAGTACTTGAAAAAGATAACTATGCGAGACCTGGTCGAAGGCCTTCTCCTGATCTGTACTTTTTTATGTAGCTTTGTATTTCATTTTTTGAAGCCTTAAAAAAAAATTTTCTCAACATAATCGAATTACTGTATTGATACCTTCTGGAATAGTACAGGTCTGTCTATCATCTGTCAATTTGTCACTTACCGCCAGGTGCCGATTTTAAAGAACTTTACTTAATATTTTTAAGTCTGTATTTAAAAGGATCAATGGCCTCCAGTTTTTTAATATCCTCGCTGGCTCCTTTTTTGTATAGTAGAATAAATATTGCCTGATTCATAGGTTTTGTTTTGTTTGACCTTCCCATTAAGCATATTATTGAAAACTATTTTCAGACCTGGCGCAATTTCTTCTATGAATGTTTTACATAATTCTGATGTAATTCCATCAGTACCTGGCACTGAATCATTTTCTAAAGTTTTTATAGCTTTTTTTCATTTCTTCTTCAGTAATAGAGGAAGATAAGGCCTCCTCGTTCTCCATTGTAAGTTTTGGCAAATTTAATTCTAAAAAGTACCCTTTATGCTCTATTGGAGGATGACAGAATACTTTTTTCCAGTTGTTTTTCTGCTACCTCAAACATTTCCTCTGGCATGAATTTAAATCTCCCTGTTTTCAAATCTTAATCTAATAATAACCCTATGATCTATCCAAGGGTTTCTCAAATGGTGAGGCTGTTCCAGGGGAGGCTCAAGCAAGCCTTAAAATGTACTATATTTAAATGTCAGGTTTTGGATGCAAACTAAAGTGAATAATGGCATGCAAATTTATGTACAAAATGGGTGACCAGGAACGTCGTACACAACAAACACTTGTTTCCTGGTATGACATAGAGGAAAAGCTGAGTGGAAGAAGTACAGTTCTTGGAAACTGTGCAAAACAAAATACAAAATAATATCAATGAATAGGTACAAGGTAACAACTGACCCATTATACTGGCTGCAGAAAAGCACAAATGCAAAGGCTAGGTTGAGAGGTACTAGGAGCAAGAGCAGGACAAAGCAAAATGGTCCTCGAGAAGGTGTTTAAGGACAAGGTAAAACTGACAAAGAAAGCAATCAGACTCATGGAGGTATTGCAACGAGGGGTACAGTAAATAGGGTCCAAAACCCAGAAGTGTGGAGCGAGCAGGCTGACATGGGGAGGGGGTTATACAGAGGGAGAATAATAAGTTCAATAAAATGAGAATAAACACAACTACTCAAAGACATGTCACTGTATTCCTTGTCTACTGTGCAAAGTATGATAAGTGTTCTAACTATGGGGCGGCCCAAAATTATTTCTATATGGGAGGTGGGGGGCTGAAGATCTTTTCCAAAGCTTGGGGGAGGCACACTATGACAAAGAGTGAGAACTACTAATGTTTCTATGTTTCTATATGTTTCTATGTATGTTTCTATGTTTCTATTCTATGTTTCTATGTTTCTATGCATGTTTCTATGTTCTATGTTTCTATGCTTCTCTGTTTCTATCCGGTTCTTACATTCTTTAAAAGGATCTGTAGAGCCTTTTTTTAAACTAGTGCCAAACCTCATCTCCAGTTCTGTTTTTTAATGTTTGCTATTTGGGCCCCGTAATCTCTCTTTTCTGCCTCTGTTAAGGATATAAGTTTCTGTAGCTGTCCTCTTAGCTTTAACTAAGTACAGTATTCTCTATTAGCCCCTGTTTTTGCTTTAGTTTGAAAAAAGGTTTCCAATGCAATTTTCGTATCTTCCCACCAGATGGCGATATCCTCATTCATTTCTGCAACAGACAACATAGCAAACCAGTCTTTTTTCCACTATATTTTCACTTTTCATTCTGCAGCAAGGAGCTATTAAGTCTCCACATATTCTTCTTGCATCATGGGGTCTGTGCCTATCTAATAGCTATTATTACTGATCTATGATCAGTGAATTCCCAAGCTCTTAGTGATGCTGCTTCTAAATCTAATATTTTGGAGGAAAATATGATGTCTATCCTGGTGGACAATTTATTATTTATTATTAAAAATTGATAACTGGGAAAGGCACACTGAGCCGAAGCTTGTTTTCGGGTGTGACCCGGGTACAGAGCGTACACAGAAATGAGAAGAGTTACACAAAGTAATTTCAAAAAGACACAGTATACACAACCATATTTTGTACGGTACATGAAATTTTACATTCACAATAAAGTCAGCCAGTATACGAAAATAATGTTCTGGACTGCTGCAAGAATTCTATATTCAGGTGGCAGGGCTTAGGGGGACAATGATGCTTTAAAGAATGTGTTTCCTCCTGTGGATATAAAGCTCTATATGAATCTATTAAATTTGCATCTTGTACTACTTCTTTCAGTGGATTAGTGTCACAAAAAAGTATCTCAGTTCTTAAACCTCTGTCTGATTTCTCCATCGCACAGTAAAAATCACCAACCCATGCAATAAGTCTAGAAGTGTGCAAATAAGGCCTAATCTGTTTAAATAAGTATACTTTAAGGGCTTTCGTCTGTGGGGCATATGTATTAATTCACCTAAACCTTTCTGGGCCTAAAGAAAAATCTAAAAGAAGAGCCAGACCTGGGGCTATTTCAATGAACCTAGATATTTTTAAATTTGGGTTGTTAAATAATATCCCCACATCATCACAAATCTCTTCTCCCACCGACCAGAAACAGGGCCCTTTATACCAATATTTCTTCCCTAATTGTAATTCTAACATAGTCTTTATTCTAGTATCTTGTAAACAAATTATATCTGATCTGAGGGTTTGTAAACATTTAATACTGTCAACATTTTCTTATGATTCTTTGTACTATTTTCATTTAAGGAAGAAATATGCAAAGAACCCATTTATTCAAATTATAACTTCAATCCTAGGGAGTTTTAATAATTTGCCTGCACATTGTATGCTGAGCTGTAGGCCTTTCTATTCCCCCTCCATCCTGGTCGGATGTTACCTCCGTAGTGGTTGAAGTCAGTTAGGAGGAGTCTGATCCCTCCCCATCCTTCATCCTGGTTTTCTGTACTTAATGCTGAAAATGTGTTCCCTATCCTCCAATCCCCTTTTCCTAGTGGGGTATCCTTACTACTAGCTTTGTCCATCAGAGTCTTCTCAAACCTATTTATTTTTTTTGCTTGGACTTTCTTAAATAGCTGTTCTACTGGGGGGGAGGATATTTCCACATCTCTGGTTCTATCCACTTCCTATTCCCTTTGATCAGCCTCCTTACCTGCAATTTCCTCTCCCTGTGCTCCTTCTGGCACTGCTTGGGGTAATGAATCTGTCTCCTGATTGTTTGTGCTGATTGCTTCCTCCTGCTGTGTCTCTGCCTCAGATGCTACCCAGCTACTCTTTTTGTTTGCACCTGTTGTGCCCTGTTGATAAGTCCTTCATGAGAGGGATAGTCCTCCCGATTGTATGATGCCCAAGGGCATTTTCCATACCCATGCCCTGTTCTTTCACAAAGGTTATATTTGAAAAGGTTCATACAATTAGAAGTGTGCCCATATTCAAGACATTGGCTGCAGTGGGGAATGTCTCACACTGAGCTTAAATGCATTCTTGACCCACATTTATAACATGATTTTGGCTGGCCATTGTACAACAATATACCACTATCCTTTCCCAGATAAAATGTGCTCAGGAGGTGAACTGGACCATAGAAACATAGAATTTGATAGCAGATAAAGACTGCTTGACTCACCCAGTCTGCCCATTTCCCTACCTAATGGATAAGCAGCAGATCCTAGCTAACCAACAGCCTACTTCTTCCTACCTCCACCCTCTAGAATTGCCATATGCCTGTCCCATGCATTCTTGAATTCCCCCACTGTTTTTGACTTCACAACCTCCTCAGAAAGGCTGTTCCATGTATCCACAACCCTATCCATGAAAAAATACTTCCTCATATTACCTCTGAGCCATCCCCCCTCTAGCTTCAAATTATTCCCCCTTGTTCTTGCACACCTCTTTTTCTGAAAGATGCTACCCTCTTGGACTTTGTTGATTCCCTTGAGCTACTTGAAAATTTTTTATCATGTCCCCCCTCTCCCATTGTTGGTAGAATACAGTTTAATCTTAATCTTCCATCCCCCATTCCAGATATGTTCACTATCTAGAATGGGGGAGGGTCTGTCCAGTACCTCACACCTTTGCCTCAACCAGAATAAAATATCCTCCACATTTGCCTCCTCATTGTGGAACATAACAGTATTTATCTTAACTGCAGGCTCAGTCAATGGTATGGCCATGTATGGTATCCAAATGGGAGTATTTTTAACATTCTGGTATTGCATCCAAAATCTATCAAGGCTAGAGACAGTTTTAAAACTAATATCATATTTTCCCTACCCCAAGTGTATCAGAGCAAAAATCTCTGAAGAGAAAAACCTCATTGATGCCTTTAATACATTTTTTGCAATATGTAGTCTGTCAGGGGGATTTTCCAGTCATCCCTTATATATCAGCCTTACAGTGTTCTTTCTAGGGTTTGGCTCACCCTTGTTTTGAAATAAGTCAGCTTGGCAAAACATTGGGTTTAGCCAGTCCCTTCTTGATAGATCTGTTAGAATATTATCTGGAGGTCCCATCCTTTGTTCATCATTATTTTATTGTGCAGTGTCATCTGCATTATACTACTACTAAGGGTCATACTACTAGGAGTAATCGATGTACAGAAGGCAATAGCCCATGTAAGTATGTCTCCAGAGACCTGGAAGTATTTAAGCCTAATTTAATAGATATTTGTCAAGATTTGTTTTGAACGTATTAGGGTTGGTTGTATCTAGAAGAGACTTGGGTAGGGCATTCCATATTGGAATAATCCTCTGGGTGTAAAAAAAGTCTAATGTCAGTCCTTGGGTATGTTAGTGACAACTGAAAATTGTGGCTTCTCAGATTACATTCCCTAATATTGAAGAACAGGCTGAGTAGTGCCAGAAGCTCTGGATCTTTAAATATATTGAACATCAATAAGAGATCACCCCTTGTTCTTCTCAGTTCCAGTGAGTATAGGCCTAGTTCCTGAAATCTTTCCTCATAGCTTTTGTTTAGCATTCTGTCTATAATCTTTGTGACTCTGCGCTGAACCCTCTCCAAACTGTTGATATCTCTCCTGAGATAGGGCCCTAACAGTGCACTTGAAAATACAAATAATGAGTCTCTTAGCAGTAGTAAGAATACTCTCAGAATCCTGTACATCATGATGTTCTCTTTCTCTTTATTGTGCACATTTTCTGTATTTACCTCAGTTTGTTGCTTTTTAGAATTTTTTTGGTACCTCTGCAAGTTTGTGTCTTCTGGGTCTGGAACCCATTGTTTGGCCTGTGATAAAACCCAGCCCGTCCCTTCCAGAGCTCTTGCTGGGGTCCAAGCTTCTGTATCTGTAATGTTTGCCACTGTATCTTCTGATGCAGTGGCTTATTCATTCAATAAACCAGCTGTCTCAGAAGTGCGTGCTGTTTGAAATCCACCTTCTTTACCGGGGATTTTCCTAATAATTTGCATTTTTGTTTTTGTGATGTGCGACCTGCCTAAACATTTTGCTTTAGCTTTAGAGCTTGTGCTAGTTCTATCAGATATTTCTGGCTTTCAGCACAACAAGCTGCCAGCCAGTGCTGCCATATCTCTGGCAACATCTTTCGAGCAGCATGCAGTTTCCTTTGATGCTGCTACATCATTTTGCAGCTGTGTTAACAGCGCTGAGTCATTTTCTGTAGCTGTCATTTTTTCTGGCTACATAGCCAGAACATCAGCTTGCAAAACTTCCCTCTGTTTTCTGCATTCAGCTTCCTTAAGGGACAGTTCTTTAATTAAAGTTTCCTTATCAGAGATAATAACTGAACAGTTTCACCATGCTTTTTCTTTTGCAAGCTGTTTGCTGCATCTTCTTCTTGCTGAATTAAATCCAGTTCAGATTCAAAGAATTCTTCAGGCACATCCATGTCCACACTTCCTTCTTCTACCACAAAATTAGCCTCTGTAGTGTTAGGAGTAGCAGAGGAAGCCATCTCCTCTACCTCCACATCACTTCCTCCTCCACCTGTGTCCAGCACCGAAATGGGTCCCTCCATCCTGTACACAGGAAATGACAGCACTCCTGCAGGCAGAGTAGGGGAATTTTTTATTCATATCATGAAATAACATAAAAACAAATCAGTATTACTTCATACAAGATTTGAAAAGAAAAAAACATAAATTCAACAGAGTAGTACTGCAAACTACAAATAAACAGGGAGAGACAACATAAAAAGAAAGAAACCTAAATATATAAATATAAGAAAATCATACAGAGGCCCCGGTCAGAAAATAAACCTTACTAAAAAAAGAAAAATGGTACCCCCCACCTTACCAAAGGAGCAGGGGAGTTCATCCATCAATAGCACAGCCTACCAAAGAAACTAAATAATTTACCACATACAAGAATCAGAACAAAACAGGAAAAATAGACCAATTCTCCAAGTATTAATTCATACCTTAAAATATAAGAAAGAAAATAAATTCATGCAGACCTGCAAAGTAAAAATAATTGGTAAAAAGGAATAATACAAGGGCCTTCAAAGCACTATTCTATTAAATAACTATAATAATAACACCTAAATATTATTTCCAATTCCCCCATAAAAAATAACTAGAATAATACCCACATAGTACTTCATGCAGTAAATAATGGGAAATATGTACCCTTCCAAATCAGGAAACAAAATAATTAAAACTATTATAAAGACAAATCTATACTCTAATGACATACTGAAAGAGTCAAATGCAGCAACAGTGAGTACCGTTCCCCTCACACCAGCAAACTGATGGTAAGCCAAAATAAAAATCATACTGCCGAACTCTGAAAGCTCCAGAAATCACCCAAAATCACCCCAACTACGCCGTTTTAAAGTATTATAATTGAAAAGAAAAATCAATCAAAAATTCTCATTTATCTCAGCCACAATCAATTAAATTTATTAAAGTGAACCCTTCGGTCAAAGCCATCCTCTAAAAGCTGTTGTGGAGGGATTGTGGGATAACAGATGGACCAGACATCAAACTTCAGGTTCAACACACAATCTCTGTGTGATTTTTATTCAAAATACAAGAAATAAGCTTCTACAATGGCATATTTCTTCTTCAGTACATTTGCAGCAACAGACTATGAATGTCCTTTCTCTGCACTTAGTCAGCACCTACTGACACTGATCTCTGATCCAATTTACTAGTTGAGATGTAGCGACCACCCCTATGAAAGTCCTATTTGCTTGGGTAGTGGGGGCCCAAAAAGAAAAAAAAAACAAAACAAGCTATAAACAAAGAACCTCAATGCAGAATCACTGAAGAACAGTTACCCCAAAGGGCATTGGCAACAAATCAAGTTTCAAAGAAATACATCATCATACATACATACTTGCATAATGCAATGCATCATGGGATATATGCAAATCACCATGCCGTTTCTTACTTAAGTTTATAACAATATACATGCATTTTAAATAGCACAACTAGCTTAATTTCTATAATAGACTCCTAGTAATGTTTACCATTATCAAAACACGTAGTGCCATGGTATTTTCAACATTTACAGGTTTCATAAACATAAGGTTTATACTATTTTATAACAAAGTGCTATTACATACTAAATCCAACAACAATAAACACAATCTGTTTTACATAGTCTCTGAGGTCACCACAATAACCTCCCTGTACGAGGACCAAAGAGGGAAAAAGGAAAATTAAGGAGGACACTGTAGCATAGTCAAGGGAGGGAGAAGAGGGTGCCCACAGGTGGCCAAACTTATGGAATCGAAATTGTAAAGGATAGAACAGACTAAGAAATAGAAGAACTGTTGCACAGACTTAAGGAAAGATCAGTCCTCAAGAGTGGCAGGAGCTCCTGGTCACAGCCGTCTCCAAAAATTAGGGAGTAAGTTAAAACCAATCAAAATATTTCCAATGTTGTGCCCACGCCTTTGAAGAAAACCTTAAGGATTCCCTATATTTAAATGTTTTTAAATCAGTAAGTACTCTATTGTAAAGTTCCCATGGTGAAATCTCCATTTGTTGGCGTGACAACCTACAATGTCCAATCCATATCCAGTATAAAAATGTGTCCTCATCATACGCAACGTGCTGTGGGGAATGAGCATTTGGGAGCTAGAAACAATACCATAAAACAACAGCTGTCAATCAGGAGGAAAATTGAGTTTCCAAATACCAGAATTCTTAATCAGTCCCCAGAATTGCTTAACATACGGACACATAAATACAAATGATCCATGGTCTCAATAGTCTGTTCACAAGTTTTTCTTGGGCAATAGCGGTCATGTAACTGCTCCCAATTTCCCCGGACATTCACTTTCCCATGAACTGCCAACCATACCATGTTCCACATTTTCTCTGGAATCATGTCATCAGTAATATAGAAAGAAATTGATTTTTGATCCAGTACTGAAAATCCTGCAAATGGGTGTTCCGCAAAACATTCTAAAATAATTTCCTCATATAGCAATGTTCCAGGGAGACTTAAAACAGAGTCATATTTCACATTCCACTGTTTCACCTTATTGAAGACCCCCAACCACTAACTATCTAGTCAGAGACTATGTTTATTTTTGTGTAAAATGCCTCAGTTTGCCATTCTAACAGTACCCCCAGTAATTTAGGTAGACCACAGTTTGGCCATAACACTGTATTTTCTTTCATTAAAGGAAGCAAATTACTGTAAACAAAGATTGCAAAGAAAAAAAAACAGTGGATTGATGATATGAATTCCCCCTTCCTTGATGGGTTTGTATAGCACATTCCATTTGACAGGATTTAAATGGCTACCGCAGAAACAGGAAAAAAACATACCAGCAAATTTGTTTCCAACAAACAGGGAGGAGGAAAAACTGTACCAATGAACACAAATATCGGAACTAAAAAAGTATGAATTAAATAAATTCTCTTTTTTTTGACATTTTCCACACATTCCAATGGGCTGCCTTATCCATTCCTATTTTCAATGCTCTACACCAATTATCACCTGCTAAATCCTCACTCCCAAAATACATATCCAGAATTTTGCATGGGGTTTTATTGATCAGGATACCCCCCCACCTCTAATAATGTAATATTAAATCCCTGTATTGCCAAACAATTAGATTTCAAAGAGTTTAACCATGCCCCAATTACTGCCCGTAGGTTCTGAACCAGATCATATGCCACCTGAAGAGACAGGTCATCTTGTGCTAAAAGGCAGATATCATCTGCGTAAGCAATAACTTTGATATTCTGTGCTACTTCAAACCCCACACCATTAATCAGTGGTGACCTTTGTGAAATTCTAATGATAGGGTCAATATAAAACACATATAATAAAGGGCTTAATGGGTACCCCTGTCTACCCCTTTCTGGGTTCTACACAGTTTTCTTATATGCCCATTCTCGTAAGGTTTCACAAAAGCCAATGCATAGCATAACTGAATCCACTGAATGAACAAATCGGGAATTCCATAGGAATGGAAACAGTGCCATAAAAAATAGTGTGAAACCCCATTGAAGGCCTTCACCTGTTCTAAACTAACAACAAATCCCCCATCATATTCAAGTCTCCCATTATCCCTCCCTCCATCCATTAATTCCATCAATAAACACAGTGCATCTGTAATATGTCTCCGAGGTACCCCACAAAACTGCACAGGCCTTATTAAATTGTCCATCACTGCAGCCAAACTGTTCCCCAATAATTTTGCCAGTATTTTAAATCAATGTTCAACGGGGTAATCGGACACTAATTAGTAATTTCCGAACTGTGTCCTGATTTAAACAAAAAAATTAAGAGCCCCTCATACATTTGCATAGGAAGATAAAAATTCCTTATCATATAATTATAAATTTCCAGTAATTCAGTTGGCATAAGCTTCCATAATAATTCATACAGTTCTCCTGGAAGGCCATCTGAGCCAGGTGAAATATTCTTATTTAAATTCTTAATAACCTTCTGCAGCTCAACCACAGAAAAAGGAGCTATCAAATCATCTGATTGGGCTTCTGTTAATCTCTGAGGATCTGCTGCATGTAGCAAAAAGGGAATAAAAGGGGAATTAAAGGGCATCTCCCTAAATGTCTTATCAATATGGGTTTCTAAATACTGCATAACAGAAACATTATCTGTAAGCAACACCTCCGATCTGTAGTCAAATCAACAAAACATTTTCTCTCCCTCCTTTGCTGACTATCTGAAAATGGATTAGTTTGTTCCACTTTACCCTGTGTCCCAATTGATTGTTCTTTCTGCAATGAAACTAACCTATTATACTGATACAAAGACATCTCTGTACGAATTGTGGAAATCTCATGACCCAAATCCTAACCCCAATTAACCTGATCAGACAATAAGTTATGAAGTTGTCTCCTGAGAGCCAAATACTTAGATTGAGCCATCACAGCCTGATTCCAAGCTGTAAACTAAAAAAACTGAGTAATGTGCTTTTCGGATCTTCCCACTATCAGCTAATCTCTTCCTCATATAAAATTAAAGTTGAACGTTTATCAGAAATTACTGAACTCAAATCCTGTCGTACTTCCACATTTAACAACAAGGATGTATTCAACCTCCAATAACCCGGCCCAGACTCTCTTGGAGGTGGAAGTTCAATGTGAATTCCTATCAACACATGGTCAGACATTTCAATAGGCAGATTACAGGAAAGAAAAACTTCTACAGATTTTTTCAAAAAAATAAAATCAATTTAGATGACAAGGCCCCTCTAAAATATGTAGGACTAGCCCTAGCACACCTCTGAGTATGTGCATCCTTAAGGCCCGCCTGTCCTATAATTCTGGTCAAATATACTTTATCACAGTATTGTTTACTGGCTGGATTTCTCTGCTGGAAATTGACATTGAAATCCACCAAAAAATATTTGTCTGCTAGTGTGCAAAAATAAATCTATATGAAGAGCCTTAGTTTGAGGACCATAGATATTCACCAAATGGCAACGAAAAGAATCCAACTCAATATCTAATAATAATGCTCTTCCGGGCTATATATCCACTAGCCTGTTTAAACAAATATTAGAAGAAAAAAAAACTATTCCCACTCCAGAACATGAATCAGGGTCAATGGACCAATAGGAAGGTCCCCACACCCATTCCCCCGTAGCTGCTTGTATATTTATAACAGAGTGTAACCTCGTATCCTGTAAGAAAACAATATCATGTTGTAAATGATGTAAAATTGAAAAAGTTGTAGCTCATCTCACTGGAGATTTTGTACTGTTCACATTCAAACTAGCCAACCTGAGGTTAACAGGCTCAGGGGGGATATTTTTTAAATTTTACACTAGATCTCGTCCGTCTTTTAGATGGTTCGGCAATTACACTGCATCCCTGATGGGCATCCTCCTCCTCCACTTGTGAGGGAGAAGGAGGTACAGTAAACTGTTCCATAGGTTGTTCCTCATCAACTCTATCACCCCATGATGAAAATGCAGCAAAGCAATTCAATAGGGGTAATGGGGATAATGGCAAACGACCTGGGAGTACCATGCGGTCAGTATCTTCAGCTGGTTTAGGAGTCTGGGAAGGGCCTTCCATTCCTTGAGGCTGTTGCAAACCATTGTCTGAAACACAACCTTCATGAGAAATTATAGCCACCTCAACCAGTTCCGGAAGGGGGGGTTATACCAGGATCCACCTGAGGCCTACCTGTAACAACAGCACCAAGGCCTTGGGGGGCAGGCAATGGGTCGACAACATTTTCCAAGGACTCAGGAACCTCCAGAACTGCAGATCCTCTCACCACATGGGAAATGGGAAGATTACTGGCTACAGGAGGTCTAGCTGAAAAGAAAGCACCCCTTGATTGCTCCCCTGAAATGCCACCCCTGCCTTTACCTCTTCTCCTAGCAGCAACAATAAAATCCATGCCAGCCTCATCATTCTGAGAAAAGGAACGTCTTGCTCATGAAAGCAGGACATCATGATCAGAGGCTTCCTCCAAATTTCGAGCAGCCCAGAGGCAATCCTGAAAAGTATGTTCATCATCCCCACAGAGATTGCATATAGGGGAAGCTGAACACTGAGTCGCTGTATGACCCAGTACTCCACAATGAAAGCATCTGGCTGTATCACAATCTGTATTCAAATGTGATAAGAACCCACAACGATAGCAGCTCTTTGGCTGCCCAGCATAAAAAAGAATTCCTCTGTCTCGACCCCCAAAAAAGGAACTTAGAAGATGCTGTACACCTTGGTCAGTTTGATTTAACTGAATTCTGAAAGTCCAATCCCCTGTCCAGAAGCCATCATCATCCATGATAGGACATGGATGGTCAAAAATAGTACAACGCTTTTCCAGCCAAAAGATTATATCTTTAATATCTACACCTTCATTTCTGAATAATAAAGTAATTGTCTCAATGGTTGGTTTACTAATCGGGATTGCTATGCAATCTTTCCAGTTGGCAGCATCTTTCATCCCATAATATAATCTCCAAAATTTATCAGGTAAGGCCATGGTACGGAAACTAATGTCACACATATGATCTCTGGGTGCATGAATAAATGCATAAACTTCAGCTGGGGTAAACCCCGTGGAATCCATAAGAAGCGTTTTACCCACCCATAACCTATCAGGAGAAATAGGAGACAGGCCTTTGTACTTAAGTCGAACTAAAAATATTTGTCTTGCAGCAGTAGCTGGTGCATGAAATAATCCTGTATAAGTCACAGGGTGTGGGTTACCCAAACCCGCTTCAGGCTCTTCAGTCCTTAGGGTATTATGACCTGCAACTCCCTGCCCCATCCCAGCAGTCCCCCGATCATCCCTTTCACTTTGTACACAGTCTGTATTTGCCATCTGACTTAGGGTGCTCGACAGAGTCTTACCAGGCACCATCTTGTCAAGGTCTGACACTTGCAGCTCAGCATCTGATGCAGTTGCTAGCCCATCTACCTCAGTTTCACCCAATACATCAGCCTGAGGATCTAATGTCGGCTCAGCAGGTACAGAGGGCTGTTCACTGGTAGACAGTAAAATGGGTAAAGAAACCACATCAGTCAGTAAGTCAGGGGAACCAGGGATAGGAATTGCAGGGTCTGGGAGCCACCTCCCATTCGTGAAAATCCAACCCGCTCCATGAAGCGCCCCACCCAGAGTCCAATCTAAAGGAGTGCCACTAAAAGTAATGTCATCAGACAGAACTTACACACTCATTTTCTCTGGTAAATTTCCAGTATCAGTTTTAGGCAATGGATCCAAACTCACGCCCCCAGGCAAACGTTTACTCACTTCTTTCAAAGGACTCACCATAGACCTTTTTGTTTTTTCTTCTCTTCCTCCAACTGAGTTTTCCCTTTCAAAAACTCTTGTTCAGCTGCTGACAACATTAACAATAACTGCTGCTTCTTTTTATCTAATTTAGCTTGCAACAGTACCTCATCAGCTGTAATGTCATCCTCCGCAGCTTCTTCAGGAACCTGCATAACAACCTGGGTATCCACAGTAGGTATCAGTTCCATATTTTGTTCAGGTAGTTCCACAATTCCAGACTGTCTAGACTCCAGCTCTCCAACATCATGTCCTCCTCCATCCATGACTAACCTCAGAGTGAGGTACTCCTGACTTCCTGCACAGCTTCAGTGCCACCTGCAGAAAGAGTAGGGGAATTTCCCTGGTGTCCTGGCCAAATTTACCCCATTCACTAAAAATACCACCAACAGCTTAATCTAGTTCAAGGTCAGTTGACATCCTTACCCCCACCCAGGATGAGGCTGAAAATAAGAAAAAGATTGTCTAGTCCTCCTTCTTGGTCTACAAAAACTAATTAAATAAATAAAGATATTTCAGTGTCTCCTAAGGCAAGACAATTTTATTTGTAGAGCATTCTTTCCCAAGGGCTCAGCATACTGCACAATAAATACAATTTGTAAAACTGCAAACAGACAGCAAGCAACAAAACACTTAAAATATCATACATTTCAGCAATAATTTAAAACAATCAGGGAAACACTTCATGGAATAGATATAATTTTAAAGAGCTCTTGAAGGCTTCTAACATGTGAACAAATCTAATGCATAGTGGCAAGGCATTACAAAGGACAGGCACCACAACACAGAAAGCTCTGTCCTCAGAATGTCGCAGACTGGATAGAAGGATGGACAAGTCAGCATCAGAAGAGCAGTAGGAGTGAGCAGTGTGACAACGAACTAGATCACCTTTTAAGCTGCCTGGTCCCAAACCGTGTATGGCCTTGAATGTTAGCAAATATATCTTGAAGGTTATGTGCCACTGCGTAGGCAGCCATTGCAGAGCACGCTGAACCGTGTAGGGCCTTAAATGTTAGCAAACATATCTTCAATCAATCAATCAAAATCTTTATTTAACCAGGCGATCACCTTGAGCAATGCTCATTTTCGAGGTGGACCTGGGGTTTCAGTACAACCAAATGCAGTAACAGAGAGAAGCTATCTACAATGATGCTCAATGAGAAACATTAGGACTTTATACAACAGTGGTATATATGCATAGAGTAAGCGATACGGTATATACAAAAATAAAGTATGTAGTCACAGAAGAGGGGTGCAATAATTGGGTGCAGGCATAGTTATTATACACAATTATTATACAGTAAATATTATACACCAGTGATAAAGGTAGATACAACAAATCTAGTCTAGGGGAAAAACTAGTGAGAAAGGAAACAAAAGGAGCAGTAATACTAGGTAGACCAGAACAACAATGAAGTCCGAGGAGGGGGAATAATAGATAGGTAAGTGCATATATAGTAATGCATAAGGGGCGCCCCTGATGCTAGGATTATTAGGTTCAGACCAGTGGGATTCTAAGCGTAGGGGCAATTTCTGAGATCTAGGTCAAGGGAAACAGGTACAGGTCTCCCTATTGTGGTGCAGGTATAGGGAATTAAAGGTGGCAAGGCTGATGGGGCATGTTATTGTCAATGTTTTTTGCAGGTTATTCCATAATTGCAGTAACATATAGCTTAAGGACGCCCTGCCAAATCATGATTTGGCCTTATACACAGACAAGGAGATAAATGAAGTACTTCTCAGGGCACACCTACTGAGTGTGCACAGTGGAAGGCAAACAGAAATATAGTGGGGCAGTTTATTAGTGATAGCTTTGTAGGTCCAGGTTGCGCATTTCTATGTCATCTGTCACTGAGAGATGACCATCCCACTGCAGCATACAAGGAACAATGGTGTATAGAATAAGAGAGACCTGTGATGAACCTCAATGCATGATGGTAAAGCGTGTTGAGTTTGGCTAATGCACTGGCCAGACCCTGGCTGTATAGAAAGTCTGCGTAATCTACTAATGACTGAAAGGTAATTCGGACCAGTCTCAGCTTTGCGTTTCTAGTGAGAAGATTACTGATCTTAAAGGAAAGACCAAGTCTCTGCCTGAGCTTCTTCATGAGTTCCTTTGTATGGTCGGTGATGGAAAGTCTATGGAATAACCAGTCCCCCAGGTATTTGAACTTTGTTACATATTCCAGCTGTTCACCAAGGATAGTTGTGATTTGTGGAAGCAACCCGGCTGCAACAGGATTAGGGGGCAAAAGGAAAGGGTGAGAGAACAATTGCTTTGGATTTTTTTGCATTTAGAAGTAACTTCCGGTTCAGGAGTTGGAGTTGGAGCTGGTTGCATTTGCATTGAAGAACATCACAAGCAGCGTCAGGAGTAGGGCTACTAGTATAGAGTACTGTGTCATCAGCAAATAAGTGTATTTGAGCTCGTTTGATTGATAGCACATTCCGTTTAACAGGATTTAAATGGCTACCCCAGAAATGGGAAAAAAAAAACATGCCAGCAACTTCGTTTTCAACAAACGGGGAGGAGGAAAAACTGTACCAATGAACACACATATCAGAACTAAAAAAGTATGAATTAAATAAGTTATTTTTTTTGACATTTTCCACACATTCCAACGGGCTACCTTATCCATTCCTGTATGTGCCACTGTGTAGGCAGCCAAAGTGGTGCACACAGAACCGGCATGATGTAATCCCTGTGACAGAAGCTCACAGTCAGCCAGGCTGAAGCATTCTGGACTAACTTCAGGCATTGCACAAACATACAGATAACCCTAGTTACTCAGGATGTCA
Source organism: Neoceratodus forsteri (assembly GCA_016271365.2). Lineage (NCBI taxonomy): Eukaryota > Metazoa > Chordata > Ceratodontiformes > Ceratodontidae > Neoceratodus > Neoceratodus forsteri. Next base: position 173,780,845 of record CM057455.1, read on the forward strand.
TGTCAGCCTGGTAACTACGTACTGTTACCTACAGCACTAGCACCAATTGTACTGCATTGTCTTGTCAGTGTCTTAAGGCATTTAATTGTAGTATTACTGCATTGCACACTTGGAACTGACTCTGTAATTGTAGTGTTACTGCATTGTACACTTGGAACTGACTCTGTAATTGTAGTATTACTGCATTGTACACTTGGAACTCGCTCTGTAATTGTAGTATTACTGCATTGTACACTTTGAACTCGCTCTGTAATTGTAGTATTACTGCATTGTACACTTTGAACTGAGTCTGTAATTGTAGTGTTACTGCATTGTACACTTGGAACTGACTCTGTAATTGTAGTGTTACTGCATTGTACACTTGGATCTGACTCTGTAATTGTAGTATTACTGCATTGTACACTTGGATCTGACTCTGTAATTGTAGTGTTACTGCATTGTACACTTGGATCTGACTCTGTAATTGTAGTGTTACTGCATTGTACACTTGGAACTGACTCTGTAATTGTAGTGTTACTGCACTGTACACTTGGAACTGACTCTGTAATTGTAGTGTTACTGCACTGTACACTTGGAACTGACTCTGTAATTGTAGTGTAACTGCACTTTACACTTGGATCTGACTCTGTAATTGCAGTGTTACTGCATTGTACACTTGGAACTGACTCTGTAATTGTAGTGTTACTGCATTGTACACTTGGAGCTGACTCTGTAATTGTAGTGTAACTGCATTGTACACTTAGAACTGACTCTGTAATTGTAGTGTTACGGCATTGCATACTTGGAACTGAGTCTGTAATTTTAGCATTACGGCATTGTACACTTGGAACTGAGTCTGTAATTGTAGTGTTACGTCATTGCATACTTGGAACTGACTCTGTAATTGTAGTGTTACTGCATTGTACACTTGGATCTGAGCCTGTAATTGTAGTGTTACTGCATTGTACACTTGGAACTGAGTGTAATAGTAGTGTTACTACATTGTACACTTGGAACTCGCTCTGTAATTGTAGTGTTACTGCATTGTACACTTGGAACTGAGTGTAATAGTAGTGTTACTACATTGTACACTTGGAACTCACTCTGTAATTGTAGTATTACTGCATAGTACACTTGGATCTGACTCTGTAATTGTAGTGTTACTGCACTGTACACTTGGAGCTGACTCTGTAATTGTAGTGTAACTGCATTGTACACTTGGAACTGACTCTGTAATTGTAGTGTTACTGCATTGTACACTTGGAACTGAGTGTACTAGTAGTGTTACTACATTGTACACTTGGAACTCACTCTGTAATTGTAGTATTACTGCATAGTACACTTGGATCTGACTCTGTAATTGTAGTGTTACTGCACTGTACACTTGGAGCTGACTCTGTAATTGTAGTGTAACTGCATTGTACACTTGGAACTGACTCTGTAATTGTAGTGTAACTGCATTGTACACTTGGAACTGACTCTGTAATTGTAGTGTTACTGCATTGTACACTTGGAGCTGACTCTGTAATTGTAGTGTAACTGCACTGTACACTTGGAACTGACTCTGTAATTGTAGTGTAACTGCATTGTACACTTGGAACTGACTCTGTAATTGTAGTGTTACTGCATTGTACACTTGGAACTGAGTGTAATATTAGTGTTACTACATTGTACACTTGGAACTCACTCTGTAATTGTAGTATTACTGCATAGTACACTTGGATCTGACTCTGTAATTGTAGTGTTACTGCACTGTACACTTGGAGCTGACTCTGTAATTGTAGTGTAACTGCATTGTACACTTGGAACTGACTCTGTAATTGTAGTGTAACTGCATTGTACACTTGGAACTGACTGTGTAATTGTAGTATTACTGCACTGTACACTTGGAACTGACTCTTAATTGTAGTGTTACTGCATTGTACACTTGGAACTGAGTCTGTAATTGTAGCATTACTGCATTGTACACTTGGAACTGACTCTGTAATTGTAGTGTAACTGCACTGTACACTTGAACTGACTCTGTAATTGTAGTGTTACTGCACTGTACACTTGGAGCTGACTCTGTAATTGTAGAGTTACAGCATTGTACACTTGGAACTGGCTCTGTAATTGTAGTGTAACTGCATTGTACACTTGGAACTGACTCTGTAATTGTAGTGTTACTGCATTGTACACTTGGAACTGAGTCTGTAATTGTAGTATTACAGCATTGTACACTTGGAACTGACTCTGTAATTGTAGTATTACTGCATTGTACACTTGGAACTGGCTCTGTAATTGTAGTGTTACTGCATAGTACACTTTTAACTGACTCTGTAATTGTAGTATTACTGTATTGCACTTGGAACTGACTCTGTAATGGTAGTACTACTGCATTGCACACTTGGAACTCGCTCTGTAATTGTAGTAATTCTGCATTGTACACTTGGAACTGACTCAGTAATTGTAGTATTATCGCATTGTACACTTGGAACTCGTTCTGTAATTGTAGTATTACTGCATTGTACACTTGGAACTGACTCTGTAATTGTAGTATTACTGCATTGTACACTTTTAACTCGCTCTGTAATTGTAGTATCACTGCATTGTACACTTGGAACTCACTCTGTAATTGTAGTAACACTGCATTGTACACTTGGAACCTGCTTATGGAACTCACTCTGCAATTGTAATATTTCTGCATTGTATACTTGAAACTGACTCTGTAATTGTAGTGTTACTGCATTGTACACTTGGAACTCACTCTGTAATTGTAGTCGTTTGTTCTACCTGACTCCAAATCCTTTGAAAATACTCTGGCCCAGATAGTCAAAAGGGTTGCGCATGGCACAACAGTGTTGCACCATGCACAACCCAATGATGCACCCCGGCGCTGTATTCAAAAGGGAAAAGTGCGCCGCACAAATCCCGATGTGCCAAAGCGTATCAGTAATGTATGCAGGCACAGGTGGTGGGGCGTGCCCATCCATAACCTGCACAGCCTGATATTCAGCCTGGGATGTGCAGAGTCCTGCATGCACAACCCCTACCGACGTCTGCACAAAGTTAAGCCAAAAAAAAAAGGAACAAGTGATGGTCACCTAGAGATGAGCTGCCACATTGCAGGGCACAACTTGGCAGCTGCCACCTGTGGGTGACCATCCGAGTTCCTGCCGCACCTGGAGGCACACTCCCATGCCCCATTGCGGGCATCCCTGGATTGAAATCCCCCATTCAATATCCTTGGTGGTTGGGTGGACCTCTATATGCCCAATTGGGGCATCATTATAGTTCTCCCTCACATCCAATATTCCTGCTGGTCCAGTGGACTGATCACCACCCGATCGCGGGCATCTGTAACACATAACAGACCCCTACTACCCTGGTGGTCAAGTGTACCCCCTCCCCACCTGCCCACTGAGCCCCACCGCCCCGCTCCCCCTGTCAGCCGGCGGGCGGCAGCACCCCACCTGCCTACTGCCCCTGCCACCCACCAACTGACAGCTCGGTAGGTCTGCACACCCATTGGTTCACAGCATGAGCCAATGGGTGTGCAGCCCATACTGTACTACTGGGTCATTAGTGGGTCCCCAGGGATCAGTCCTTGGGCCCCTTCTGTTCAACGCCTATGTCTCTGACATAAGGACAGGAATCAGGAGTGAGATGAGTCTCTTTGCGGATGACTTGAAACTGGTGGCTGTGGTGGATGGGGAGGAGGGGAGGGTGGCCCTCACAGGGGACCTGAAGGCTCTGGAAAGATGGTCTAGAAAGTGGAAGCTGAGGTTCAATGCAGGGAAATGCAAGGTACTCCACCTGGGGCCAGAAACCTGGGCCAAGTGTACACCCTGGGGGGGAAATGCTAAAAGTCTTGATGGCTGAGAGGGACCTTGGGTGGTGGTGGATGTCAAGATGAACAACTCTGAGACTTGTAGGAGGGCAGCAGCCAAGGCCAACAGGATGCTGGGATGCATCACTGGGGATCACCTCCAGAAGGAGGGAAGTGATACCCTCTGTATAACTGCTTGGTGAGGCCAGACCTTGAGTACTGCGGCAGTTTTGGAGGCCACACTTAAAGAGGGACATTAAACTCCTGGAGAGGGTCCAGATGAGGGCAACCAAAATGATTTGGGGCTTGGGGGACAGGACCTATGAGGAGAGGCTCGAAGAGCTAAATATGTACACATTAGAAGAGAGAAGGGACTGGGGGGACATGATAGAGGTCTTCAGGTACATGAAGAGGGTAAATAGGGGATCAACAGTCAGGGTGCTTCGAAGGAAGGAGGAGGGGGCCACTAGAGGGCATGGGTGGAAGCTGGAGGGGGGAAGATTCAGGGGAGAAAGGAGGAGGTGCTACTTCACTGAGAGGGTGGTGGAGCCATGGAACGCACTGCCTAGGGGGCTGGTGGAGGCAGAGACAGTGGAGGGGTTCAAGAGGGGGGGACAGGTACAGGGGAAGGGTTCTGGAAGCAAAATCCAATGCAGCAAGAATATCCGCACTGAGAAGGGAGAAGGCGAGGGGCAGCAAGGTCAGCAGCCAGGGTGGGGCTGACCAAAGCAGACGAAAGAACCGTTGGGCCTATTCTGCTGGCATTTTAGTATGTTAGAATAGTACTCAGTCCAGATATGTGAATGATTTACCATCTGACTGAGAATGGTGAGGAGGCCACACATTGGTCATGCTGTGAACCATCGGGCATGCAGCCCTACCGAGCTGTCAGTTGGTGGGCAGTGGGTGGCAGGTGGGTGGTGCCGCCTGCTGGATGACAGGGAGGGGCAGGGGCCTGTGGGTGGGTGGGAGGGGCACTCAGACCACCAGGGTAGTAGGGGTCTGTTATGTGTTACAGATGCCCATGATCCGCGGCGATCGGTCCACTGGACCACCAGGGATATTGGACATGGGGACTATACTGATGCCCGTGATTGGGCACATAGAGGTCCAATGGACCATCAAGGATATTGAATGTGGTGGGGGACTACACCGATGCCGCGATTAAGCAATAGAGGTCCACTGGACCACCAGATATTGGATTTTTTTTTATTTTACACGAATCGCTCACGATCGAAGCTGCAGGGGCGCCGGTCCCCAACAGCGCTGCCTCGGCAGGGCGCCAGGTGCAAGTCATCGGGATCGCTACCTGCATGCTAACGACATGCAATGGGCCATAATGAGATGCAAATGACCCCTTGTGCACATTGCATAAATTATGGCCTCATTTGCATGTCCCCTTTTGAATATCACAGGTGCTGTGCATGGCGCAATGGCACTTGAGCTAGCTCATCTCCATGCTCCACTCTGGCCACTTGCGCTGGAATGCCATGCATAGTGGGGGTGGCCAGGGTGCAATATTCAAAGCTGCTGCATCATAGCACAGCTCCATTGAATATCGCCCAGGCGACACCCCTGCGCAACAAAGTTGAGCTGCGCCCAGGCTTGCGCCACAGCCTGGCACAGTTTGAATATCTGGGCCTCTGTGCCTAAATGTTTTTGTGTGGAATAAAAACTAAATTAAAGCTAAAGCATTATAATAGTCAAGCCTAGAAGTGACAAAGGCATGAACTATAGTAGCTAGGTCAGCAGGGGCTAGATGCAGTTGGATACTGGCAATATTTCAAAGCAGGTAAAAGTCAGCCTGAACTACAGCCAGCACCTGTTGGTTAAGTGTCAGCCTGCAGTCCACAACGGCCTCAAGATTCTTAACTGCATGTACAGCTCTCAGTGATTGACAGCCCAATGAAGGAAATAATGTCAAACCACTCATCATCACTGGGTTCTGCCTACTGGGAACAACAACCATGGCCTTCATCTTACCTGGGTTGAGACATAGCCAGTTTGAGACCATCCAGTCATTTATTTCAGGCAAACACCTCTCCAGCACTGAAACAGCATCACACCCACTAGAAGTACCAGGCAGGTTTAGCTGAGTATCTTCTGCATAATATTGAACCTCAGTGCCATATCATCTAACGATTTCACCCAACAGCAACGTATACACTGAAAACAATACAGGAGCAAGGATTGAGCCTTGAGGAACATCACAGGAGATTGCTGACAAAAATAAAATGAATAAAGTAAAATAAAAAACTAAATGTTAAACAAGTTTAAGCCCAAACATTCAAGCCCAGATATTATTGCAAGTTTGTATCGGCTTCATTGACATAATAAACTTAAAAGAGTTTTAGTTCTAGGGATCCACCAGCTGCCGTCAGATAAAGAGCAACCGTCATGAGGAACTCTTCCACCAACATCCTAAGATATCAGATGAAGAGCAACCATCACAAGGAACTCTTCCACTAACATCCTAAGATATCAAATAAAGAGCAACCGTCACAAGGAACTCTTCCACCAGCATCCTAAGATATCAGATAAAGAGCAACCGTCACAAGGAACTCTTCCACCAGCATCCTAAGATATCAGATAAAGAGCAACCGTCACAAGGAACTCTTCCACCAACATCCTAAGATATCAGATAAAGAGCAACCGTCACAAGGAACTCTTCCACCAACATCCTAAGATATCAGATAAAGAGCAACCGTCACAAGGAACTCTTCCACCAACATCCTAAGATATCAGATAAAGAGCAACCGTCACAAGGAACTCTTCCACCAGCATTCTAAGATATCAAATAAAGAGCAACCGTTACAAGGAACTCTTCCACCAACATCCTAAGATATCAGATAAAGAGCAACCCTCACAAGGAACTCTTCCACCAACATCCTAAGATATTCCAGTGTGTACAGGGAACACATCAACATCACAACGACAGCATGTACAGGAACACATCCAACATCACAACGTATTGCAGCATGTGTACAGGGTGCACGTTCAAAAACATCACAACATTTTCCAGCATGCACAGGTAGCACTTCCAACAATGTCACAAGGCATTACTGCTTGTGTAGGGAACATTTTCAACAATATTTTCTATACTAGGGAGCTAATTTATGCACATGGTGCTAAGAGTTTGCTCTATTCTTTGTCGACTTAAGTGTCCTCATCAGGACTGAGATCTCCTCCAGTGCCGCTCATGGATCTTGTGGGGTTGGGCCGGGGATGTGTTGGGGAACCTCTCCTGTCTGGGATGAGTTTACATAGATACATAGATACATAGATACATAGACAGTGTCAGCAGATAAGGGCCTATGGCCCACCCAGTTTGCCCATTGGAGCCTGTAAGTTTACTTTATGTTTTCCTAGAAGTCTGTTGCCCCTTAACCCTGACCTCCAGAATTCCTTTTTGTCTATCCCATGCATTCTTAAATCCCTTGATTGTTTCAGCCCCCATCACTTCCTCTGGCAGAGTGTTCCACTTGTCCACCACCCATTCTGTGAAGAAATTCTTCCTCACATTTCTTCTGAATCATCCTCCCTCCAACTTCATCCCATGCCTTCTAGTCCTGGAACATCTTCTTCGCTTAAATATAGTGTATTCCTGCACCCTGTTCCTCCCTGTAAGATACTTGTATGTCTCTATCATATCCCCTCTCTCCTCCTCTCCTCCAGGAGTACATGTTCAGTTTCTTCAACCTGTCCTCATAGGACTTGTGATGCAATCCATGTACCATCTTTGTTGCTCCTCTGAACCTTCTCTACCCTGTCTATGTCCTTATGTAGATAAGGTCTCCAGAACTGTACACTGTACTCCAGGTGGGGCCTCACTAGTGTCTTGTATAGTGGAATTATGACCTCCCTTTTCCTGCTGGTGATGCCCCTGCCTATGCATCCCAGCATCCTATTTGCTTTACCTGCTGCCTTGTCACACTGTTTCTCACCTTGAGGTTGATCCAGTTGGAGTTGAGGAGGTGGCTGAGTTGGTCTTCAGGCTGCAACCAACCCATTGTGTTCTAGACCCAGGCCCAACCTGACTTCTGGTCGTGCAGGGACCTGATAGGATCTGTGGTTGCTGGCATTGTGCTGTGTGCTTTGAAGAGTGGGGTCTTCCCAGTGGTCTTGAAAGAGGCATTGGTGAAACTTCTTTGAACAAACCCTCACTGGACCTGGACTGCCTCACCAACTATGGACCTGTCTCAAACCTCACATTTTTAGAGAAGGTTTTACAGTAGAAAAGGTGGAGGTCTTTTAGCTTGAAGTCTGTCTTGCATCCTCGGCCACTTTTGAGTGCTTCCAGCTTGGTATTAGACCTGGGCATAGCACAGAGACTACTCTGGTGAAGGTGCTAAATGATCTCCTAATAGCAAGTGATGGGGGGAAGTGTACCATTCTTGTTCTCCTGGATCTCTCCACAGTATTTGACACCGTGGATCATAAGTTGCTATTGGACCACCTGCAGAACTGGTGTGGATTAACAGGCACTGTCATCAGTGTCATAGGATCTGTGGACACTGGAGACCATCCTTTGTAAATCAAACCTATTGCAATAGCATGTGCCATCTTTCCTTTTTGCTCTCTTCCATTCTGACTTTTTCCCCTTCTACAGGCAGGCCACCTGCAGTTGTTCTTTCTATCTCTTGTCTCTGTATCTCCTGGTCTCAGTGATTCACATGCCAGAACCCCCCCTTTCTAAATTTGGGCATACTTCATGAATGTGCAAACATTTGCATGTACAATCATGTGGATGTATGCCCTGAAATGCAGTGCCTGGGATCTCATAGCAGTATTATAGCGATAGTGATATCTTGCAGTACTGTTAGAATATTTCTTTGTTTATTCTTGTCTCTTTTTCTGTGTAATGCTGCCCAGTTATAAAAACTCTGTGAGGCACTGGTAATGTTATACATGCTGTACGTGTGTGCCGATATGTCCCTGAAAGTTACCTGACCCTAAATAAAATATAGTTTTCTTTGAAGCTGAGCATGCATTGCATGAATGCAGCTTTCAAATTATTATTATTATTATTTAGTTTTTGTTGACCTGGTAAGTGCACTAGACAAATCCTGACTATTTTCATGCATGACTCAGGGAAGGGGATACAGATGAATGCCAACTGACCTTGAATCAGATTAAGCTGTTGGTGGTATTTTTAGTGAATGAGGGAAATTTGGCTAGGACACCAGGGAAATTCCCCTACTCTTCCTGCAGGGGGCGTTCGAGCACTGCAGGAGGGATGGAGGTCCCCAGTCTTGCATTGGATGTCGGTGGAGAAGGATCTACTGCTGGAGCTCCTGAGCTCTTGGATATGTTGCCTTTATTGCCTGCAGTTTTTTTATTAGGTATGGCCCAAGATATTGCTCCAGATTCAGAAAACACGGATGGCATAATAGACCAGGAAATGGAGATGTCGTCTGAGGCAGATATTTTACAGACAGAACTGGAATTGGAGAAATCTCAACTGTTGAAAATGATAACAGTAGCAGAATGGGATGTTGCACTTTGCCAACAGAAAATAGAAGATCAAAAGAAGAAGAGGAAATGGTCTGGGGCTAGCCCTTTATCTATGGGACATAAGTGTTTGCAGGGGTTAAGTCTTCTGGTACAAATATAGCAATATTGAATGTGACAGAACCTATTATGACTTGCTCAGAAAACACTGATGAAACTTCTACTTTGGTTGATGTAGTTCCGAATTGGACACCAGAGGATGCATTGCAATGGGCTCGTTGGTTGCTGCAAGATGGGATTTGGGTTCCCAATTCTTCTATCCCCTTACCTGGCTCCCCTGAGGCTGATTCCTTTAGTCAGTCTGACCCAGAGATTGTCAGAGGGACCCCTTCCCACTTTCTACAAGTAGTATCTTCTTTATATCAGGAGGGTTCATTGGTGGCTGTGCAACTAGATGGGACTGAGGTTGGGTGCTCAGCTCGCCAGCCACTATTATTTTAGCACAGAGGCCATCAGTTCAGGATTAGAGCCAGAAATTTCAGCAGAGAAATCCTCAACAACTCAAGCTCAGATCGACTATGACCAGGTACCCCATTTACTGCAACCTAATGTAATGTTGGGTGATTCTTTGCCCGAACGGATTGAAGGGGCTAGACCTCGACTGCAATGCTGGCATTCAAGCCCAAAATTGTATGCTGGACTTTTTTGTCAGCCTGCTGAGGCTGCTAAACGTAGGTTTTTAGTTCACCTACAATACCGGGGTAAGGCCCCAGTGGTTCTTGACAGACTTTGGGTGAGGAAGACCCTTTTGATAGATGGCATGGGTTTCACCCCGGCTGATGTGTATGCTTTTATATACTCTCTGACTGACCAAAATTATGATATAAACTTCTGTATAATGCAACTACTAGACAAATTTTGGAGACTTTATTATGACATTAAAGACACAGAGAACTGGCATGATTTTTTAGTTATTCCAATCACAAAGCCCACTATTAAAACGGTTACGGTGTTATTTCGAAATGAAGGGGTGAACATTTCTAACATTGTGTACTGGTTGTAGAAAAGATGTACTTTGCATGATTGGCCGAAACTGATACTTGATGACAATGGGTTCTGGACTGGGGGATGGACTATCCATGTTCAGTTGTTTCAAATGGACTCTGATATACAACACCTACCCAGTTCCTTTTATCTGGGTAGATACAGGGGTATTATTTTTTATGCAGGACAACCAAAGAGCTGTTATAAGTGTGGCTCTTTGGATCATCCAAATACAGACTGTGATCAGGTCATATGTTTTGGGTGTGGGCTATTGGAGCATACAGTGGCCCAGTGTGAGGCCCCTCTACTTTGTAATCTATGTGGGGATTCAAATAATTCTTATGCAAATTGTCAATTGGCTATTCATGACAATGATGAGGCTTCTGATCAAGAGTTTTATTTAAGGCAAGCCAGAAGACCCTATGAGACACCCCTACATCCCATGTCAGAATTTGGTTCCCGTGGGCGGAGGAGAGGGCGAGGTTCGAAAACTAATGTTGGGGATAGATTTCAGGACCCCATTTCTAGTGTAGTTCTTCTGCTAAGTACTTCTGTGTCAGTTTCTCTAGAACCACCTAGTGTTGATACAAACTCTGATACTAGCAAGCAACCTATAGTTTCTCAGGTTACCCCATATGCTAATCCTCTGGGGTCACCTCAAAGGATGGGAAATATATTATCTCAAGATTCTCCCTGTAGCTTACATTTGGAAGATTCTGAAATAGAACTGGAGCAGGATTATTTAATGGAAGGGAGGGAGGGAGAAGGCAGCTCTAGAGTCCCTGTATCTCCAATACCATTAACTAATAGGTTTGCCCCATTTGAGTCATGGGGGTAACAAGTTGATTCAGAATAACCTATGGAAGACAGTGCAGGTTTACCAATATTGGGACCTGAGATGAAGGTTACAGGTGAGGTACTTGAACCCCGCAAATCACAGGTATTGTCAGCACATAAACGTGTTACCAGGTCTAGTGGTAAAATAATTAAACCTCCTCCCTGAGCCCTTTACTTTGCAGCTGGCTAGTCTTAATGGCAACAGTATTAAATCTCATAGGAAAGGTTGACAACTTTTGGTATATTGCATTCTTTATATATGGACCTGGTTTTTGTGCAAGACACTAGGTTACACACTCTTGGGGAAGGTGCTCAGGCTTCTAAGGATTGGGGATGGGGGTCCTTGTATTGGTCACTGGGGGAAGAAACATGTAGTGGGGTGGGGAATTGTTTTTCCATGACAGAATAGACTTTACAAAAATGAGTGAATATTGTTCCAGGACAAGCAATTTTGTTGGATGTAGAAATTAGAGGATTGTCTTGTTGGTTATAGAATATTTGTAATCTACAGACAAAGAGTTCTAGGATAGAATTGTTAACAAAGATAAGACCATATTTACACACTAACCAACAGCTTTTTTTGGGGGGGGGGAATTCCAATATTAATTTCCTTCTGGGGAAAGATCGAGGTAAACAATATTGCGACAAAACTTTTCTTAAACAGGTTTTACGTCAAGCTGGTTTGCAAGATATACAAGATGGTTCTTTACAGTTCCCTAAGGCTACATTTTTTAAGGATATGCTTTTTTCTAGAATTTATTTTATTTTCATAAAAAATGTTGGTAGTTGATGAAGTTAGGGTGATACCTATTGAAACCTCGGACCATTTATTATTGAGCATGTCTATTAATTCTACACCCATGAGAGAGGCAGGGAGAGGATATTGGAGGTTGAATAGTTCCTTGTTGGAAGATGAGCAAATTAGAACTGACCTACGAATAGTGGTGCAAGATAAATTAACCACAAAATTTTTATAGGATAATATTGGCTTTTGGTGGGAGGATTTTAAGAGTTGTATTATTAGTTTTTTTTTCCTCGGGTGGGGAAGAATTGTACTACGCTAAAAAGGGACAAGTATGCTGAGCTTCATTATGAGTTAGGAGTATTGTTAATTCAACAGATTGAAGTGCAGATTAATTTTTCGGAAGATGTTTGGATTCTTAAACAGGAGATGGGGGAGTATCAATACGATAGAATGCTTTCCCTCCAAAAAGGACAACAATTTGGCACCCAAGGGAAAGCTGAACAGGTCAATCCTTTTTTAACTAGTTACATGAGGGCAGAAAAATTACTTTTTGTAGGTTTAACTTCCAGTGAGGGACAAGTACAGAAGGATAATGCCGGTATTATGGGGTGAGTGGATAAATTTATTCAGGATACCTTTGGCTGCCCTGTGGAAGATTCCTCAGAAATACAACAGGTACTATGGGCTGTGGATCTTCCACAGGTGACATCTGAACAGATGGCATTTCTTGTGCATCCTTTTTTGAAGGCAGAAGTAGAAATTATAATAAAAACTCTTCACAAAGAAGTTTCTCCGGGTTCGGATGGGCTGACAAACTAATTATATATGGCTTTATGGGACATTATGTATACAGAATTGGTGACATTATATATTTTTTTTTTATTGGATTGTAGTCTACCTACACAGTTTTATGAAAGTCTGATGATTTTTTTATACAAACCTGGCAATAGGGAAGTTATTGGAAACTGGAGACCGATTACATTACTGAATACGGACTTTAACATTTTTTCTAAATTATTAAGTAATAGATTGTCCCATGTTATGCCTGATTTGATTTTTTCTAGACAGTTTTGTGCGGTCCCAGGATGCTGTATTTCAGATGCACTTTTGATTTTACACGAAAATTATGGAACCCACAAGCAATGCTATTTTGTTACAAGAACGTAGTTATTTAATTAGCTTAGATCAAGCTAAAGCTTTGATGAGGCTTCACACTTCTTTCTATGGTCAGTTTTAAGTGCTTATGATCTTCCTGATAAGTTTATTCAATGGATATGTTTATGTTACGCCTTGGCGTACGTGATTCCCTATGAAAATGGTTGGCGGGGAGCACATCACAGGATTCTAAAAGGGGTTCAACAGGGCTGCCCTCTAAGCCTGAGTTTATATGTATTTGCTTTGGATCCTCTGTTAAGGATATTACAGAAAACTCCTCTTATTTATGGAGTGAATGGTTTTGGAGATCTTCAGTGTAAATGTCTTTCATACGCAGATCACATCTGTTTTGTGGTAAAAGACGAATCCTCTTTATAGATTGCTTGTGATTTACTTCAAACTATAGGGAGATTTACTGGGGCTCGGCTAAACTTAGCTAAAACAAAGATATCGAAGGTAACTGGTTTTCCGTCCTACAAGAATGGGTGGGAGGGTACCCTGTGGTAATGACGCCTGCTGTATACTGGTGATTTATTTTGGCGAGATTATATGGCTCATTATAACTGGAATACGGCATTAATAACGGGAAAATAAAGGTGGCTGGATGGAATAGGTGGATAGTCTCAAAGGAAAAAGGATATACTACTGTATATTAAAACAGTTTTGGTTCCTATTTTTTTATATATTAGTATAGTTTTTTCCTTTACTGAAGGTATTAGAAGTGCCATTATTAGGAGTTTTTTTTAGTTGTTTATGGGGGAGTATACTTAATCCAATACGGAGAAATGTGTTGTATCTTGGGTTTCAGGAGGGTGGGGTGAATATGTTAAACCTGGTGTTATTCTTTTTCTCTATTTTTTTATATTCTAATTTAGTACTGCTTATAGGGCATAAGAAGCCACTTTGGGGGAATTGGGGAAGGTTGACCTTAGAAGGAATTTTGCAGGAATGGAAAGGAGCTGCTTTTGTTCATAAAAACAAATGGCACCCACGTTTATTACGAAGATGGGAAGAAATTTTTGATAAAATAAAATGATGGGGTATTGCATTTGACCAGGTTTTACAAACAACGCATAAAGCATTGTATAAGCAGATTTTGGAGAAATGTTTTGAGGGGTATCCATTTGCAACTTTTTCAAAAGTGAATCAGGGTCATATTTCAGATTATATTATGGAATTTCGTATTCCAGCTCATATGTGGGATACAGCATGGTTGGGTCTTCATGATAGGATAAATGTAAAGGGAACCCAGAAGCACAAAGCGTTGCAAGAAAGGTATTGTCCAAGAGTGCAGTGTATTATGAAAATTGAAACTATGCATCATTTATATTTTCAATGTGCTTATGCCATTCGCTTTTGGGAGATTTTAAAGGACAGATGGCACCGAGATTTGGATATTCTCCCCTTCCTGATATGTTATTTTATGGGATTCCCTTAACAATGCCAAGAAAATGGGCTTATAGTTCTCTTTGTGTGGTGCATGTTCATTTATTATATTGGCTTTGGATATGCAGATGTAGATTGGTGTTATATCAACAGCTGATTTCAGAACTTGAACTGTTTTATACAATACAAGCTGATTTATGTTTATTGAAACAAAAAGAGCTGAACAAATATAAGTTACAGACTTGGACTGAATTGTGGGAACATTTTGATTTCATTTAATTTCAGGGAGTACACAATTTGATAAACTGATGTTCTAATGTAGTTTTTGTCCCTTGTTCTTCTCTTTTCTTTAGGATTATTTTTTTTTTCCAGAAGTAGGAAGTTATCTTTATATTAATTTTATAATAATTTTATGAAGTAATATTTACTATTATGTTTAATTAATGACTTGAGTTTTTGAGATTATTTTTTGTTAGTTTGAATATTGCTTTATTGTTGTACTCTTTTGTTAGAAGTATTTATGATTTATTTTTTGTAAATTTCTGATTTGAATAAAACAAAAGATTCCCCTACTGTTTTCCATAAGTGCCATGGGATCTTCAACATCCACCTGAACTACCACCAATTCAGGCAGATGGGTTCTTGGTTTAATGTCTCATCCGAAAGATGGCACCTCAGAAGTGCAGCACCCCTCTCATGCTGCACTACAGTGTCAGTACTGGGATATTAACCCAAGTGGCAGATGTGGGAACTGAACCCACAGCCCTCTGATCTCCCAGCCTCAGAGGCGAGTGTGCTACCTACTGAGCCACTGACACCTTATACCTCATACCAATACTTCAAGGGAATCAACAAAGTCCAAGAGGGTAGCATCTTTCGGAAAAAGAGATGTGCAAGAACAAGGGGGCACAATTTGAAGATAGAGGGAGAACAGCTCAGAGGTAATGTGAGGAAGTATTTCTTCATGGAGAGGGTTGTAGATGCATGGAACAGCCTTCCTGAGGAGGCTGTGGGGTCAAAAACAGTGGGGAATTCAAGAATGCGTGGGACAGACATAAGGTAATTTTAGTGGGGGGGTAGGAGGAAGTAGGCTGTTAGTTAACTAGGATCTGCAGCTTATCCATTAGGTAGGGAAATGGGCAGACTAAGTGGGCCAAGCAGTCCTTATCTATCATCAAATTCTATGTTTCTATGTTTCTATATCCCTGTTTATAGCCCATTCCCTCGTTGTAAGTCTGGTACCACCTTTGAGTACCCAGAGAGCTTGCAACAATGTTTTATTTCAGTATTACTGTCAAATGAAGGGGGAAACAGAATGTAGAGAAGTAGGAGGTGGGGAGGCTTTATGCTAAGCTTGAAGCACTGCAACTCACCACCACACCAGACTTCAGCCATTTTGTTTACATTTTCTTAGCCTGCTTAAAAAGAAGTTTAAAAAGTCTAAGAACCCTAGCCTTTCCAAATAAAACAAGGTAAAATAAGAGGTCTTTACCAGATGTTTTGTTTGCTCTGCTCTTGGTGCACTTTTCTCTGCTTCCAGGACCCTCGCAAGCCCTCTGCACTGCTACTATTGAGCTGGCCAGCCCTTTCTCACTGCCAGAAATAGGACTGAGAGCTTGTGGGAGGGGCCTGTCTGTGGAGTCAGTGTTCAAAAAGCAAATTTTCTTCAGTTTTATGTATTATGACAGCTCTGTTATTCTTATTGGATTTATGAATGCATACTGAGGAACTGTTTAATTTTGAAGGGCTTTAGTTTTTTTTATGTTGTTTAAGACTTTGTTGTGACTGTGGGCAGAGTTTAGCTCTACCACATGATCAAATCCTAGGATAAAAAGAGCACTGCTCACAATTTCAGTGAGTCTGCTGTAGGGTTCAGTGAGGCACTGACCCGGAAAGTACCGGTGCTAGTTACTGCGGGTACATTGCTTTATGATACTGTATGATATTTTGCTTGTGCTGTCTTTATTTATTTATTTTTTGCTGTAACCAGTCTGTTTTAATTTATTTTCTGCTGAATAAAGCTATTTTATTTGTTCTGCTATCCTGGTGTCTGTCTCCATCTATTCCCACAGTCTCTCACAATTAGCTGGTTTAGATCCTACCTCATGGAGAGATTGCAAAGGGTAACCCAATGTCTCTGTACTGTGGAGTTCCGCAGGGTTTGGTCCTGGTGCCTCTGTTGTTCACGGTGTATATGCTGCCATAGAGAGGCTTTATCAAGCATATGGTCTGGGTTTTTATTGTTATGCTGATGATACCCAGCTATACCTGTCCTGTACACCCAGAAACCAGATAGCAACCTATGTGTTTAACATCTGCCTGGCTGAGTTCGAGAATTACATACTAATATACTAAGATGCCAGCAGAGTAGGCCTGAAGGTCTAAAGAGTCTGCTCGAAAATAAGCACCTGGTCAAGGCACCATTGCTGCCTCCCCACCTCCCCGTAAATCCCCCTGACTCCATCCCCCATCAGAGTTACACCTCCATTTCTTGCGTTCCTCAGCTTTACCTTTCCCTTATACCTATCCCAGCCCCTCTTGAATCCCTCCACTGTATCAACAGCCACTAGTTCCATGGGTGAGTGCATTCCATGAGTCCACCACCTCTCAGTAAGTAACATCTCCTAGTCTCCCTTGAGCCTCCCACCAACCAGCTTCATGGAATGCCCCCTGGTGACCCCTTCCTCCCTTTGCTGGAGCACCCTGTTTAGGCTGACCTTGTTCACTTCCTTTAGAGATTGAAAGACCTCAATCATATCCCCCCCATTCCTCCTATCCTCCGGGGAGTACATGTTCAGTTCATCAAGTCTCTCCTCATAGGATCTTTCCCCCAGACCCTGTATCATCCTGGTCACCCTCCTCTAGACCCTTTCCAAAAGTGCAATGTCCTTCTGCAAGTACGGACACCAAAACTGCATGCAGTACTCAAGGTGCTGTCTAACCAGGCAGTTATACAGAGGAAGAAGCACCTCCCATCTCTTCAAAGTTATCCCCCTTGCAATGCACCCGAGCATTCAATTTGCTTTAACTGCAACCCTGATACGCTGCTCAGAGTTATTCATTTTGGCATCCACGACCACCACAAGCTTTTCCCCACCCGAAACCTGCAGTTTCTCCCCACCCAGAAAGTACTGTACAAGTCCCGAGTGGAGAACACTGAATTTCTTAGCATTCAACCTCAGTTTCCAAGTGCATGGCCACCTCCCCAGAGTCTCCAGGTCCCCCTGTAGGGCTCTTCTACCCTCCTCCCCATCCACCACCACCTCCAGCTTCAAGTCATCAGCAAAGACACTCATGTCACTCCTGATACTGTTCCTGATGTCTGAGATGTAAGCATTGAACAGGAGTGGCCCCATACTGACATCTGTGGAACCCCCTTCTAATTTATCTCCTAGGATATGATACCATCCAGCTGTCACAACCCCACTCAGCAGGTCAGGCCCTCTGCTCCCACAGTGCCAACCTCCGAGCGTAGTATTGTGAACAGTTAATAGAACAGATTAACCCTCCTGTCTGTTTCATGGGTTCGAATCAACCTTTGGTCTCAAGTTCTGGAGGGATTCAAACTGTGAACCTCTTGCTAGCGTACCCAACGTACAGGCTCAGATAATTTTGCTCTTCAGGGGAGCCAAATATCTTTTGCCTATGGGCACCTAACCAGGTGTACAAAATGAACCCTTAAAACTCTATGAAAGACCTCAGAATGCAATCTTACCTTTTCCCAGTTTGGTAAAACCAGTAAGCTTTGTACAGTGTCAGCTTCAACTATATATGCTTCACTTGTTAAAGAAAGAATTTCAAAGGCACACCAAGTAGTCTCTAAAGTAGAGGTTTACTTAAAAATAGATAAAAATGTAAAATGTAAATACAGAACCATATATCACAAAACATACAAATCACTTAAACAAAACAGGTTTTACAAGTGCAGACAAAATCTCCTACCACAGAACACTTAGAATTGTCTTTTCTAATGTATACTTATCTCCTAACAGTGCCTGATGTTGCTTTTCTCAGTGTCCAAATATGTGTGTCTAAAGGGCTGTTACAGCATAATTAAAACACTGTCTTGACCCTACCTTCTTCATGATGTCACCCAACTCCTCCTCTGTTTATTAAAAATTATACAAGCAGGATGTCATCACTCAGAAGGTAAATTAAATAAGGTTAATTTCTAAGTACTTCTTTCATCCATGAGCAACATCCTGCTTTTACAGACATCAGAGGAACATTTATGACTTTGTGCCAGTGTGACATAACCCGGTTTTCCTCCTCTGAACGTCATAAAATGGATATTTTCTATCCTGTCAGCTGGCATGCTACAATTAAGCTAGATAAACAAGAGATCCTTAATGTGGGTATTTTCTAGCCTGTAATTATCTCTTGGCCTTCCAGGTAACACCTTGTAGCTAAAATCTGAGGGGGGCATTTCACAGGCTGTTTCAGCATGTCTCATGAGAAACACTCAATAACACATTTTTATATTACAAAAATCATAGATTAATCAGAACCAACTGTCTGAGTGTCACAATTCCTCCCTACATAGGCTGAATTTGGGGACTCTATCCCCTGCATGGGATGAGCTTCCCAAATTAGTTCACTCCTCATAGACATGAGACAAACTATCTGAGTTCTGATTTTTGGCTCCAGCCCTATGCAGAATGGTCAACTCATACCCTTGCAAAGCAAGACTCCATCTTAACAATCTACCATTGTTCTTTCCCATCTGCGTCAGCCAAACCAGGGGGTTGTGGTCAGTCTGTACCACAAAATGCTGCCCATATAAGTATAGTTCTAACTTCTTTAGGGCCCACACTATGGCAAGATGCTCCTTTTCCATGGTGGAGTATGCCTGCTTCCTGGGAAGTAACTTTTTACTCAGATACGCTTACAGAGTGATCTTTCCTTGGCTGGATGTCTGACTCAGTACTGCCCTCTAATACCCACATCTGAGGTGTCAGTCTGAACTATAAAGGGTCTGCTATAGACAGTACTTCACAAACAGAAGCATTGCACAGTGCCTCCTTCAATCTGGTAGAGGCTTCTCACAGACTTTGTCCCAGGTAGTTTTCTTTGGCATTCTTTTCTTTACCAGGTCAGATAGGGAAGCAGCCAGGACACTGTGATTGGGTACATGTGTTCTATTGTACCCTGCTGTCCCAAGAAAACTCCTGACCTGCTTCTGCATTTCTGGTCTAGGCCATGCCTGGATTACCTCTATTTTTATTTGGTTAGGATGGATCTGTCCCTGGTCTACCACATGCCCAAGGTATGCCACTTCTCCCATGGCCACCTGGCTCTTCCCTGCTTTGACAGTGAGCTGGCCCTCTGTATCTTGCCCAGCACTTCCCTAAGGTGGGACAGGTGTTCGTCCCAGCTGGCACTAAAGATGGCAATGTCATCCAGGTACGCTACAGCGTACTCCTCAGCTCCATTTAACACCTGGTTCACCAACCTTTGGAAAGTGGCCAGGGTGTTCTTCATTCCAAAAGGCATTACTTTAAATTCAAATAAGCCTATTGGAGTGATGAAGGCCGACTCCTAGCTCTCTCTATTAACTCTACCCAATACCCCTTGGGCAGGTTAATCATCATAAAGTAGGTGGCACCTCCCAGCTTGTCCAGGAGTTTGTCCGCCTGGGACATTGGGTGGCATGTGACTTGTGACTGCATTCAGTCCATGATAGTCCACACAGAAACAAGTAGAGCCATCTGGCTTAGGCACAAGGAGTACTGGTGAGGGCGCAGGGGCTGTGGGATCTCTGGATTACCCATAACCAGCATTTCCCCCACCTCCCTTCTAATGTCCTTTTGGACAGCTCTCCTGACACCCGATCATGCTGTCCTTCGTATGAGTGTCTGTGTCCCTGTCTCACATCATGAGTTGCTAGGGGCTTAGTCCAGGCTTGCACTAAACAATGGGGCAAAGTCTGCTAATACCACCCTTACTTCCTGGATCTGGTCCAGGGCCTGCTGGGGAGACAATTTTACTGCCTCCACAGAGAACTCCTGCTTGCTTTCTTCCAGCAAGTCTAGCAGGGGGTCTCCTTCGTTCGTCCCCTCCCCAGGACTACACACTGCAAACACCATGTCAGCCCTATTTGCATATGGCTTCATCATGTTGACATGGTACATTCTTTCTGTCTGTCTTCTGTCAGGCAACGCTATAATGTAGTTCATATCATTTACCTTCCTAACTACTTTGTACGGTTCTGCTCAGTCAGACTGCAGCTTGTCTTTCCGTACCGGAATAAGGACCATGACTTCCTGACCCACCATGTATGAGTGAGCTCTGGCCCTGCAGTCGTACCACACTTTTTGTTTCTGTTGAGCAGCTGCTGTTGCTCTTGTGCTGTCCCCATAAGCTCCTTTTTTAGCCTTTCCTAAACCTAAGGATGTAATCCACAATGGGCGTTCCTGGTGGTCTGTTTGCCTTCCCAGTTCCTCCTGGATCAAGTCTAGGGCCCACATACCTGTCGCCCATATAAGAGTTTGAAGGGGAAAATCTTGTTGACTCTGGGCACCTCCTGTATGCAAAACAACAGGTGGGAAGGTATTTATCCCAGTCCCTCCCATGCTGTTCAGCAAACGCCTGGAGCATTGGACTCTGGGTACCACTGAATCTTTCCAGTTCCATTGGCTGTGGGCTTGATACGGTGTCGCGGTATCTCTCGCTTCACCCCACACTTTGCCCATAAACATTTCCATCAGGTCCACATGAAGGAACCCTTGATCAATGATAACCTCCTGTGGAAACCCAACATGGGAGAAATCCTTGCAAGGCATCTGCCACTTTGTCTGCCCCCGTGAGGATAGGGTGACTGCCTTTGGGTGCCGGATGGCATAATCACCACAGTAAGGATGACTCTCTTCCTGAAGAGCTGGGGTATTTAAAGGCTCCTTGGAATATCCATTCCCACCCTCTGAATAACCTCCACTAGGGCAATGGAACTGGGTGTTTAGGTTTTCTTGCCCACCTTCCTTATTTTCTGGCACCAGTGATATGACTCCAGTACTTTTCACCTGCTGGGTGTTAGGCCAGTAGAAATTTGAATCTGGCTGTGTAGTGCACGTGATCAGATGACCAGACAGGAATATCATGTGCAATCTTGAGCAAATGCTCACGATACTCTTGGGAATGACAAGCTGCCTGCCTAGTACCCTCCTTTCTGTCTGGCATAGTCTGAGCATAGATAAGTCCATTTCAATCCAAACCTTATGTCTACTGTCACCTCCCTGTCCTCCGTCAGAGTATGCCCAAGCCCTCAGCCTCTAGACTAGGGGTCACTCTCTGAGCAGCTGCAACCTCACACATTCCCAAGGTATGGACAGGCCCCTTCTGTCTCTAAACTAGGGTCCCTAGCACTAGCATCAGGCACTCAGAATCACTGTCAATCCCAACTCTCTGACAATGGGTCACCCTCCTCTTTGAGTAATCCTCTGTGTGGTGTGGTTACTTGCTATCGGAAATTTCGCCCACTTTTTTTTAGTCTCCTTTAGGGAAACACAGGCTGGGGAACCAGCCTCCCAGTGTTTCCATAATGGCTTTGTGGAGTCCAGGAATTACAGTGTTCCTTTGTTACTTGGCTATGGGTAACTGCACACACCATCCTTTGTTTGAGATTGTTGCCCAGGATCACATCCACTAAGGTTTTGCCACAGACCCTGTACAGTTCTCATTTCTCCCTAATTTAGGAGAACACTAGCAAGGGGCAATGTTTTCTCCTCCAGTAAAGTCCTGGTACAGTGACATATTTAGCATAAGCTGACCAGGCCTCTAGATCCCTTTTACCAATGTGAGAGATGCCCTGTGTCCCTTAACCTTGTGTCTGTACAGCCCGCTATGACTGTGTGCATGTGTTTCCTCATGTTCACAGCATGCTCCAGGACATAAACAACTCACTCTTTCCCAGCTCCACCTGTGTATTATTGCTCATCCATTGGGACACTGTCTGCAATATGCCCAGTTTCTTTACACAGCCAACATTCTCTTTTCTAGAGAAATCTTTCTCTGGAAACCTGGGGCACTGGTTTCAGGAGGCAGTGAGGGTTTTAGCTGTCCTGAAGGTCTTTTCCTCTGCTCTGCCGCCCTTCCCATTTACTCTGAGCAGGTCTGCCTTGCATATGTCCGAGAGTCTGCAGCCTTTGCAATGTTTCGATCTTGGTCCTCTGCCAGGTTTTCAGCTCTACAAGTTTCCGAAAAACTGTTCTAACAAAATCATTTTCAGTTTTTATCAACAGAGTTTGTTTCAATTCTTCCCACCAACATTTTGAAACTTACATTGTTTAGTGGCTAGTTCCTCATAGCTCATGTCAGGGCTTCTCCTGGGCTTACAGAATTTCTCTTATGATTCACAGTTAATCCAAATTTTTTTGGTGTAGCTTAAGTTTGCTGTAATCATTACTGTCCTCATTGTTCATTTGACCCAATGTATCCCAAAGCTTTCGGTAAGTAAGGAGGATAGCTGGAAGCTCCAGGATTCTCTAGAATTTTAGCCTGAATAAAACTTTTTCAAATGAATTTAAAAAGGCATCCATATCCTTCCCTCTCTAAATTCCGCTATCAATTTGGAATTCAATTTGTAACCCAGTCCTGCAGTCCCAGTTAAACCCAAGCCACTTACCTGCTCTGGTGCTGGTGGTTGAGTGGAAGCTTCTCCAGTTCATGTTGCTCTGGCACTCATGCTCCTCACGGTCCACCTCTCGCCATTCTCACTCTGCCTCTCAATGTTCTTGCTCCCTCTTCTCCTCTGCAGTTTGCTGTTCATGGTCCCTCTCCCTCTGGAACTCCAGCTCCATTCTGCATGAACTCAATTTGCAGCCTGAGTACTTCTGGATCCAGGGTACTGTTGACCTTCCCCTGCTGTTGTGGCCCTTCGTTGACACTGGCCCTAATTGCCCTCCCTCATTGGATCTGGACACTGCACTGGCCGCTAGCCCTGCCACACTCAACATTTGGTCCTTTTCAGTCACTGTCTGTGACTCACTGCTCTAGTATCTGCTACCATCAAGACATCTATGAGGTTCTGTTTGGTGGCTTTAACCTGAACGGGACCTCTGTCCCCACACAACTGCTTCAAGTAATCTACAGTGTGTCTGCTGTAGTTGGAAGCCATCTTCTTCCCTAACCTATGGCTACTCTGACTTGCACTTTAGAAAAAAATAAAATGGGTAGGAATTTGACTGTACGCCAAGTGATATAGTTCTGTCTCCTTTTAAAAAATAAATCACTGCCTTTTTCTTTCTTTGTAAGTGAGCTGATGGTCTAAAGATGACACACTGAACAATAAAAGCTTGTAATACCAAAATTATCGCACCGCTGCCAACCAATCTGTCACAACCCCACTCAGCAGGTCAGGCCCTCTGCTCCCAGAGTGCCAACCTCCAAGCATAGTATTGTGAACAGTTAACAGAACAAGGTAACCCTCCTGTCTGTTTTGTGGGTAAGAATCAACTGTTGGTCTCAAGTTGTGAAGGGATTCAAACTGTGAACCTTTTGCTAGCGTACCCAATGTACAGGCTCAAATAATTCTGCTGTTTGGTGGGGCCAGATATCTTTTGCCTATGGACACCTAACCAGGTGTACAAAATGAACCCTTAAAACTCTATGAAAGACCTCAGAATAAACTCTAACCTTTTCCCAGTTTGGTAAAAATAGTAAGCTTTGTACAGTGTCAGCTTTAACCATATAGGCTTCACTTGTTAAAGAAAGAATTTCAAAGGCACACCAAGTAGTCTCTAAAGTAAAGGTTTACTTAAAAATAGATAACAATGTAAATACAGAACCATATATCACAAAACATACAAATCACTTAAACAAAACAGGTTTTAAAAGTGCAGACAAAATCTCCTACCATAGTACACTTAGAATTGTCTTTTCTAATGTATATTTATCTCCAAACAGTGCCTATTGTTGCTTTTCTCAGAGTTCAAACATGTGTCTCCAAAGGTCTGTTACAGCATAATTATAACACTGTCTTGACCCTGCCTTCTTCATGATGTCACCCAGCTCCTCCTCTGTTTATTAAAAATTATACAAGCAGGATGTCATCACTCAGAAGGTAAATTAAGTTTAATTTCTAAGTCCTTCTTTCATCCATGAACACCATCCTGTTTTTATAGACATCAGAGGAACATTTATGACTTTGCAACAGTGTGACATAACCTGGTTTTCCTCCTCTAAACATCATAAAATGGATATTTTCTATCCTGTCAGCTGGCAAGCTACGATTAAGCTTGATAAACAGGAGATCCTTAATTTAGGTATCTTCTAGCCTGTAATTATCTCTTGGCCTTCCAGGTAACACCTTGTAGCTAACACCTGGGGGGGGTGTCATTCCACAGGCTGTTTCAGCATGTCTCATGTGAGGCACACAATAACACATTTTTATATTACAAAAAATCATAGATTATTCAGAACCAACTGTCTGAGTGTTACGCCCCAACCACACCCCCAATCACTACCCTCTGAAACCACCGTTAGCGAGCTCCATATGCACCCTATCATCCTTTCCCCACCCCCATTTCTCCATCTTGTCCTACAGCCCTGAATGTGGCACTGAGTGAAACGCCTTGCTGAAGTTCAGAAAGAGGACATCCTGTTTTCTGCCCGCCAACCAGTTTGCCACTCAGTTGACCAACTTCTGACCCACCCTGAGCCTACCCAGCTTATGAATCAATCTTCCATATGGAACAGTATCAAAAGCTTTGCTGAAGTCAAGGTAGGCGACATCAACTGCTCCCCCTTGTTCCACCACTCTGGTTACACAGTCAAAGAAATGTATGAGATTAGTTTGACAGGACCTTCCTTTAGTAAACCCATGCTGTCTTGGATCCTGTGCCCCTATGGATCCAGGTGTTGTATGATTCTTTCCTTAAGGAGTGCCTCCATAATCTTGTCCACTACTGAGGTAAGACTGAGTGGTCTGCAGTCCCTGCCTCCTCCCTGCTACCACTTTTGTGGAGCGGAATCACATGAGCCCTTCTCCACTCTTCTTGGACATATCCTGTGCTAAGAGACTCACTAAACAGTTCTGATAATGGCTCTGCTAGTTCCACCCTTAGCTCCTTTAGTACCCTGGGATGTATGCCAACAGGTCCCATTGCCTTGTCCACCCTGAGCTTATTGAGCTCTTGTAGGACCCCTTCTTTTGTAAAGGGACTATTCCACCCCCCCCGTGTCCATGGTGCTGAGCTGGAGGCCCTGCCCTAATTTCTCTTCAGTAAGTACTGAGCAGAAGTATCTATTTAGGATAGATGGTTTTTACATGCTCTTCCTCCTCACATGCCCCCTTATCCCCTTTGATCTTAGTAATACCCCCTCTGGACTTTCTTCTTTCGCTAATGCATCTGTAGAAAGTATTGTCACCTTCGTTTACTGTTTGTGCTAGTATTTCCTCAGTTTGGACCTTTGCCTGCCTTACTGTCTTCCCTACTTCCCTTAGTGAAGTTTGGTTTGCTTCCATATCTTCATCCTGCTGCATTCCCTTATATTTTCTGAAGGCCAGTCTTTTGGATCTGATCTTTTCTACTACTGTTTTTAAGAACCAACATGGTTTTCTTCTTCTTTTGCACTTCCTTTTCTCACTAACACAATAGGATATTGCTTCAAGCATTGCATTCTTAATGCTTGCCCACTTTGTCTGTACCCCCTCTCCTGTATTTCTTTTTGCCAGGGCTAGCTTAACTCTGTTGGCCATCTTATCAAAGTCAGCTCCTCTGAAGTCCCATATTTTTCCTTGGAATGGGATGATTTAGTTCTAGTAGCCCAACTGAACCATACCATGTGATGGTCACTGGCCCCCCGGGGTGACCTTCTACCTGGAGATCTATGATCCTTTCCCCATTAGTCAGTACTAGATCTAGGATAGCCCTGTCTCTTGTGGGTTGTTGTACCAGTTGTTTGAGGCCCTCCCCCTGCATGGAATCCAGCATGTGTCTAGTTCTGGCAGATGTTCCTTCTGGTATTGACCAATTTGTAGCTGGCATGTTGAAGTCTCCCATTATCAGAAACTCCCCTTTAGCTGTCATGTTTTGCATATCTTCCAACAGTAATGTGTCTATGTCCTCCCCCAGTCTGGAGGCCTGTAGACAACCCCAGTTCATATGGCTGTCCCATTTCCTGTTTCCATAGTGACCCACAGGTCTTCTGGCTCCTTATGTGTATTCTGCATTTCTGTTGCTTTTATATTTTTATTGACATACATGGCCACTCCAACCCCCCTTTTGCACCTTGGTCTCTTCTGAACAGTATATAGACAGGTACTGAAGTCTCCCAAGTGTGGTTACTGGTAAACCACATCTTGCTAATTGCTACTATGTCCAGTTTAGCCTCTGTCATTATTGCTTGCAGGTCAGGGATCTTGTTTCCCAGACTGCAAGCATTTGTGTACATGATTTTCCATTGGCTAGATTTCAGTGTGTTAATTGTTGGGTGAGGTCTTGCGTTTCCCCAGTGCATTGTATGGGGAGCTGGACCTTTTTACTTAACTGGTGATGCAAATGAACTGCAAACATGCTGAACTCCTGTTTGACCACCAGCTGAGGGGGGAAGGGTGTTCTTCCCAGTTGACATACGGGGTGCTGCACCACTCTCCCCATTTGCTAGTTTAAATATTCTGCACAGACATCAAACTTCTGCCCCAATGCCCACACAATCAAACTCTATTTGAATATATTGAAGTTTAGTAAAAATAAGCTTTGGGCTGTTAGCACTGAGGTGTCATAGCCTATGCTCCCAGCTCTGACTATAATTTTAGCTATTTATAGAATTTTAAAGAGTCTGTAATAGCCATTTGCTAAATATGGTGTTTACCAGAGGTGGCAAAAGGAACTCATTATTGCTGGTTCTCCAAATGGAAAAAGAACCACAACCCAGATAATTTTAGATGCTCAGGAAGACAGAGTTGGGGAAAGAATCAAGGATCAGGAAATTCACAGAAGAGTAATAATAGGAAGAAGAAACAGAATAAAAACAAGAACTCCTGTTTGACCACTAGCTGACGGGGAAGGATGTTCTTCCTATTGGACATTTGGGGTGCTACACCACTCTCCCCATTTGCTAGTTTAAATATTCTGCAAAGACATTAAACTTCTGCCTCAATGCACACACCATCAAACTCTGTTTGACTATATTGAAGTTTAGTAAAAATAAGCTTTGCACTGTTGTCACTGAAGTGTCACAGCCTCTGTTCCCAGCTCTGACTATAATTTTAGCTATTTATAGAATTTTAAAGAGTCTGTAATAATCCTTTGCTAAATATGGTGTTTACCAGAAGTGGCAAAGGGAACTCATTATTGGTGGTACCCCAAATGGAGAAAGAACCACAACCCATATAATTTTAGATGCTCAGGAAGATAGAGCTAGGGGAAAGAATCAAGGATCAGGAGACTGACTGAAGAGTACTTGAGTTAGGGGAAAGAATCAAGGATCAGGAAACTGACTGAAGAGTAATAGAGTTAGGGGAAAGAATCAAGGCTCAGGAAACTGACTGAAGAGTAATAGAGTTAGGGGAAGAATCAAGGATCAGGAAACTGACTGAAGAGTAATAGAGTTAGGGGAAAGAATCAAGGATCAGGAAACTGACTGAAGAGTAATAGAGTTAGGGGAAAGAATCAAGGCTCAGGAAACTGACTGAAGAGTAATAGAGTTAGGGGAAAGAATCAAGGCTCAGGAAACTGACTGAAGAGTAATAGAGTTAGGGGAAAGAATCAAGGCTCAGGAAACTGACTGAAGAGTAATAGAGTTAGGGGAAAGAATCAAGGCTCAGGAAACTGACTGAAGAGTAATAGAGTTAGGGGAAAGAATCAAGGATCAGGAAACTGACTGAAGAGTAATAGAGTTAGGGAAAGAATCAAGGATCAGGAAACTGACTGAAGAGTAATAGAGTTAGGGGAAAGAATCAAGGATCAGGAAACTGACTGAAGAGTAATAGAGTTAGGGGAAAGAATCAAGGATCAGGAAACTGACTGAAGAGTAATAGAGTTAGGGGAAAGAATCAAGGATCAGGAAACTGACTGAAGAGTAATAGAGTTAGGGGAAAGAATCAAGGATCAGGAAACTGACTGAAGAGTAATAGAGTTAGGGGAAAGAATCAAGGATCAGGAAACTGACAGAAGAGTAATAGAGTTAGGGGAAAGAATCAAGGATCAGGAAACTGACTGAAGAGTAATAGAGTTAGGGGAAAGAATCAAGGATCAGGAAACTGACTGAAGAGTAATAGAGTTAGGGGAAAGAATCAAGGATCAGGAAACTGACTGAAGAGTAATAGAGTTAGGGGAAAGAATCGAGGATCAGGAAACTGACTGAAGAGTAATAGAGTTAGGGGAAAGAATCAAGGCTCAGGAAACTGACTGAAGAGTAATAGAGTTAGGGGAAAGAATCAAGGCTCAGGAAACTGACTGAAGAGTAATAGAGTTAGGGGAAAGAATCAAGGCTCAGGATACTGACTGAAGAGTAATAGAGTTAGGGAAAGAATCAAGACTCAGGAAACGGACTGAAGAGTAATAGGAGTTAGGGGAAAGAATCAAGGCCCAGGAAACTGACTGAAGAGTAATAGAGTTAGGAAAGAATCAAACTCAAAGCAACTAAATAATAGAGATTAGAGAAAAATCAAAATCAAAGCAACAGAAAATAATAAAGTTAAGAGAAAAATCAAGATCAAACTTAACTGAAAAAGTAATAGAGATTAAAGAGAAATCAAAACTCAGAAAGCAACTATGAAAATGAATAGAGATTAAGAGAAAAATCAAAACTCAGAAGCAACAGAAAAATATCAAAGATTAGAGAGAAAAAATCAAGATCAAGAAGCAACTAGAAAAGTAATAAGAGATTAGAAAGAATCAGAGATCAGAAGCAACTGAAAATAATAGAATTAGAGAAAAAAATCAAGAATCAAGAAACTGAAAAATATAGAAATTGAAGAGAAAAATCAAAGATCAAAGCAACTGAAAATAATAGAGATTAGAAAGAATCAAGGATCAGGAAACTGACTGAAGAGTAATAGAATTAAGGAAAGAATCAAGGATCAAGAAACTGAAGAAGAGTAATAGAGTTAGGGGAAAGAATCAAGATCACTGAAACTGACTGAAGAGTAATAGAGTTAGGGAAAGAATCAAGGATCAGGAAACCGACAGAAAAGTAATAGAGTTAGGGAAAGAATCAAGGATCAGGAAACTGACTGAAGAGTAATAGAGTTAGGGAAAGAATCAAGGATCAGGAAACTGACTGAAGAGTAATAGAGTTAGGGGAAAGAATCAAGGATCAGGAAACTGACTGAAGAGTAATAGAGTTAGGGAAAGAATCAAGGATCAGGAAACTGACTGAAGAGTAATAGAGTTAGGGGAAAGAATCAAGGATCAGGAAACTGACTGAAGAGTAATAGAGTTAGGGGAAAGAATCAAGGATCAGGAAACTGACTGAAGAGTAATACTGGGAAGAAGAAACGTAATAAAAACAAGAATAAAAATGATAAAACTAAAACAGGGATTATCAATATCTAATCAGATCCTGATACTTCCCATGTAATAGTTACCTCCTTCAAGAAAACTAAGCAAGCCTGTAGACAACTTAAAATGATGGACCTATGGGGAGATTTTAATAAAGATCCTTAGTATCTTTCCACACCATTCTTTCAGATATTAAACAAGGCAACAGATCTGAAAATAATTTGAATTTAAAAAGTGGTGAACCTTATTCAATCAGGTCACACATGACACCTGAAGAAATTTCATTTAATGATAATTACGAGAGGGAAACTTTCTCTTTTGGGGAACTGAGGATAAAGGTTTCAATTACTCAGAGGCAGATTTCTCACCAGATCCATTTTTCAATCATTGACTCACTGAGAATCACTCTATTATGAGAATGCCCAGAAATCAGAATTCTCAGATTATTATGCCCTCTTTACACTGCCCAATCTTGGAAACAATAAGCAGAGAAAAAACAGAACTGCATGATATTATACAAGAATTTAGCACAACAACTGAAGGTTTGAAAAGAATGGATGCAGTATATAAAGAAGTGATGTTGTAAAGTTCCTGTTCATACTCTGATAAACTGAAACCAAAGAATACCTCAAAAAATCTGGAAAAAGGCGTTATTAACTATGATACAGAACACTTTAAAAATAAAGAGAGCTTTGCAGCAAACTCATCGATATCCAAACAAATGTTGGAAATAATCAAAAATAGATACTATGCAGATTTAGTAATTCTTGAGAATCTAGCAGTTCTAAAGGATGAAATAGCTAATCTCAGGGCAGATGTTTACCATTATCATGTGATCTTGTATAATCTTAATAAAGACCAAAGGGGTACAAGAACTGGACTCCACTGATGGGAGACTTTCCCTGAAGAAAGGTGAGAATAAAGGGGTCCAGGTGAACCTTCCTTCCCCCTTTGAAAAAAATAACATTTGTGCTTGTAACACACAAAATTTGAAGCAAAGTAAACCAGACAAAGCAAAGGTTAGAAGAAGACAAAAAAGCTTAGGACATCTAAATTAGCCCAAAGTAATGAATACAGGGAGTGAAGGAAAAGTAATGACATCTTATGAGCTCGACCAGATAACAAGTAAGAGATCCCAAGATAGGGAGGGATTGGAACAAAAACAGGATTTTGGATCTAATAGGGATTGTAAAGCTGCACTTTCAAATAATTAAATCCTCAGTGAAGAAACACAGAAAGAAGTAAGGGGAGGGGATGATGTCATCAGCAACCCATCTACTAGTGCATTTGGACCAGGCAGAGACTTGAACATCAATCAAGGAGGTGGGGACTGCGTATCCGATAGAAATAAAAGGAATACTTAAATTGGGACAGAAACCAAGAAAAGATTATTTGAAAAGATGACTCATTTATTTGAGATCTCTTCAAATAAAGTAAAGGAGATATACATGATGAGACCCCAACATTTGGACTGTCAAGACATAGTGCTCCTCTATTGTCAATCTGAAAACACTGCTAAATATATATTAGGTAAGGGGCCACAGTTAAAAAAACCAAAAAAATGAAGTTTGCCACCTTCTGTTAGTTCCAAAAAGTGTCTACCAAGGAAATACAAAAGCTAACATTGAGCTAGGAACAGCTATTTCCCTGGAACAAAACTGAAGTAGAGAATGGAAGAGAAAGGAAGAAGCTGAAGATATAGCTAATATAGTAAAAGTGATTGAAGGACATGAAAAAAAAGAACAAGGTATGGCTTTGTAGAACAATCACAATTTTGGGGTGGGAAATAAACAAACAGGACTCAGAGACCTGTATAAAAAGTGAACTCCTCTCCTTTCTCTCAAGATCCTCTGGCTCCAAATTAACTAGGAACATGGTCGACCAGATTAAAACTTGCGGGGATAAATTCATGTCAAATCAGATTGTTGTTGCCTTTAAAAATCCAGCTGTGACAAAATTGCTGCTAGATATTGTAGGAAACCTGGACAGACTGGGTATACATAATATACATCCTCAGGAATTAGGTAAAAAGTGGGAAAATGTTACAATGATACCAACATAGAAGAAGATTTCCATCAACTAGATCTTGAGAAACTGGTAGATACAAATAATATTGCACCCCTAATAAATCTAGACTCAGAATGACCTGACTATAGCATTACTATATGTTGGGGAATAGTTGGACACAAAATACCAAAAAATTGACAGTCCTATCATGGAATATAGAAGGACTACACTTAAAAATTGTAGATCAAGAGGTGGTTGGATTCCTTGAGACCCTTGACATAATAGGCCTCCAGGAGACCTGGTGTATGGAAGAAACTATCCAAAGAATTGTGGGCTATGCAGCTTTTGTCCTTCCAGCTTAGAGAGACAGGAAGCATGGACGATTCAAAGTGGACTGCCCTTCTTCATTAGTACTAGTTTACATCTCAGTGTGTCTGAATAGTCTTCTAAGATTAATCATACACCTATTTTGACACTTACAAAGGGCTCTCAGAAAACAATACTGTGTAATGTTTATTTCCCCCCAAGATCTAAAAATGGGAATATCGAGGACCCTTACACCCCTCACCTGAGAACTGTTGTGAACAAATTGGTTGAAAGTGGAGGTAATCTACCCATACTTATTTTGCGAGATTTTAATGCCAGAATAGCTTCTGGAACTCAGAAAAAAATACTCAAGTCTTGTTAGTTCCTTAGACACTATTAGTCCTAGAATGACTTTTCCAAGGGAAACTCTGGAGAATAGGATAAATTACAGAGGAAGGGAACTGCTAGCGAGTCTTGCAAAAAGAAACTTTTGTACACTAAATGGGAGGATTACTGGAGACATACCTGGAAAATTAACATTTGAGGGTACTTTGGGCTCCTCTACGCCAGCTCTGGTTTGAGCCAATGTGAAGGCAATCAAATTGGCCCGCTAATTGCAAATTGTGGATTAGAAACATAGAAACATAGACTTTGATGGCAGATAAGGACTGCTTGGCCCACTCAGTCTGCCCATTTCCCTATCTGTTTGATACATTGCAGATTCTAGTTAACCAACAGCCTACTTCCTTCTACCCCATTATAATTGCCTTATGTTTGCCCACACTTTCTTGAATTACCCCACTGTTTTAGAACCCACAACCTCCTCAGAAAGGCAGTTCCATGCATCCACCACTCTCTCTGTGAAAAAATATTTCCTCACGTTGCCCCTGAGCCGTCCCCCCACTATCTTTGAATTGTGCCAATTTGTTCTTGCACATCTCTTTTTCTGAAAGATGCTACCCTGCTGTACTTTGTTGATTCCCTTGAAGTACTTGAAAGTTTCTATCATGTCTCCCCTGTTCCTCCTTTCCT
The DNA here is from genome assembly GCA_016271365.2 of Neoceratodus forsteri. NCBI lineage: Eukaryota > Metazoa > Chordata > Ceratodontiformes > Ceratodontidae > Neoceratodus > Neoceratodus forsteri. The sequence continues at coordinate 173,814,038 of CM057455.1, forward strand.
CAAGGGTATACATATTAAGCTGTCTCAGTTTCTGTTCATACAGTTTCTGCTGCAGACCCTGCACCATTGTAGTTGCTCTCCTCTGGACTGCCTCCATCCTCTCTATGTCCTTGCAGAGATGGGGTCTCAAAAACTGCATACAGTACTCCAGATGGGGTCTCACCAACTGTCTGTACAGAGGGATAACCACTTTCCATTTTCTACTTCCGATGTCTCTCCCTATGCATCCTAGCATCCTCCCAGCTCTCCTTACTACCTTCTCACTTTGCTTGCCCACCTTTAGGTCATCTGATATGACTACCCCCAGGTCCCTTTCCATTTTTATTGTTGTTAGTACCTCCCCCACCATTGTGTACTCTTCTTCTGGGTTTTTGTTTCCCATGTGCATTACTTCGCACTTCTTTGCATTGAATCTAAGTTGCCATACATCTAATCATTCCTCCAACCTTACCAAGTCCCTTCTTATCCTTTCCACTCCCCCTTGTGTATCAACTCTGTTACAGATCTTTGTGTCATCTGCAAAGAGGCATACTTTTCCTTCCAGACCCTCTGCAACATCACCTTTAAAGACATTAAAGAGGACTGGACCCAGTACTGAACCATGAGGTACCCCACTAGTAACCCCCTTTCATCAGAGTGAGTTCCATTTAGTATTACCTTCTGTGTCCTGTTGTGCAGCCAGTTTGTTACCCAGGCTACCACCTTGGGACCCACTCCCAGGCTGGCTAACTTGATTATTAAACTTTTGTGCAGGACTGTATCAAGTGCCTTGCTAAAGTCTAGGTGGGTCATATTCACAGCCCCTCCCTCATCTATTACTTTGGTCACCCAGTCAAGGAAATCAATTAGATTCGTGTGACATGACCTTCCTGCTGTGAATCCATGCTGCCTTGGGTCCTGTGCCCCACTGGCCTCTAGTTACTCAATAATTCTTTCTTTCAGAAGTGACTCCGTCATTTTCCCTACCACTGAGGTCACTCTAACAGTTCTGTAGTTTCCTGTTTTTGCCTTACTCCCACTTTTGTGAAGGGGATTGAATGGAATCAGTACATTTATCACTGATTTTAACAATAGAAGATATTTTTGCTTGTACAAAACAAATGGAGGTACACACGGGGAAGAGTTGGAGATAATTAATGAAAAAGAATCAAGTGGAGTCCAATTCACCAAGCACAGCTGGAGTGAATACTCTATTCAGGAGAAGCATGTGATATTTTTGTCCAAACTTTGCACAAAACATCAATCCCTACAATCTGTGATAATTGGGAAAAGATGCATCTAATTTTGAATGCATTCTGTAAAAAGAATCAAACAAATTGGGACATTGTATTCCCACAAAGTCATGGTTTAACCAATGCTGTATTGAATCTAAGGTTTCTTTTGGCAAGACTCTCAGACAATATAGGCGTAAGACAAAGAAAAATCTCATTGATCATATTATTATAAGAAAGGAGAGATAATATAAAAAAGTGTTAGAAGAGGAAAAAAAAAAACAAATATGCCTTTCTTTTATGGGAACAGCTAAGACAAGCCGTATTTACTAGGAATGGTAAGCTTTTCTGGAAGATCGTAGCACAAGGATATAACAGATATCAAAGAAGAGTAGAATCTCATATAACTCCACAAACCTGGATTTCTTATTTCTCAAAATTGTACTATTCTGTAAAAGAGGAAGAAAGGAAGACATACATTAGACTTGGTGTATTTAGCCTTAGGCCTACTATGACAGAAGCTGAAATCTTTGATGCATTAAATTCACTAAAACTAATAAAGCTCCTGGCCCAGACAAAATTATTGGTGATGTGTTCAAGGTATATCAGGAATGGTGGGTCCCATTTCTTTTTCAAATATTCAATGGATTTATACAAAAATTTAAAATTGCCACAAAGTTGGTCAGGCAGCATTATGGTTCCAATTTATAAAAAGGATAACCTAAATGATCCAAAGATGAATAGACCTATTAGTCTGATTGATGTGTCCCAGAAAATCTTCTCAAAAATAATACTTGGCAGATTATTGGAATGGATAGGGGGAACTTTAACTCGATGAGGCTCAAAATGGCTTCAGAGGAAACAGATCAACGGTTCAACACTGCTATGTGTTGCAACGCATGGTATGGAAATATACAAAGATATGGAAAACTTAGCTATATTGCTGTTTTATGGATATTTCTGCAGCTTTTGAAATCACTAGCGGGAAAATCCTTTGGCTACGCTAGAAAAATTGAAACTTGAAAAGAGTGTCTTGGAAACTATAATCAGACTACATGAACACACTTGGGTTCATATTCAATATAGTCAATATGGACATGTCACTGACATAATTCAAACTCATTTAAGGGTTAGACAGGGCTGTATATTGGTCCCCATTCTTTTTAATATGTATATTAATCCCATACTGCAAAATATCAAAGACTTGGATTTTCATTCTCTAAACATAAATAAATATAGAATAGACAGTTTGGCTTGTGCAGATGATTTGGTTATTCTGTCTACTTCAGCACTGGGGATTAGGAGGAAACTGAAATGATTTGAAATACTCTGCAAATAGAGGAAACTAAAAATCAATCTAAATAGAGTCAACATAGTAATTTTTGGAGCTAAATCCAAGCGTGAACCAGGGTTTACTATGGATGAAAACAAAATCAAGTTGGCAAACACCTGTGATTATCTGGGGGTTAGGTTTACGCATAACTCAAACTGGAAAAAAAAATACTGGGGCTGGATATTCAGACTGCAGCAGGTAGGGGTGCAAGTCTGGGCACAGTGCAACTGAGATGCGCCAGTGAGTGGCCTGGGCAATATTCAACAGTGCTACACCATGGCTCAGCACTGTTGAATATGGCACTGTGGCAGCCTGCATTGCACATGATGCAGTAGCACTGCACCAGTGCAAGTGGCAAGAGAGGAGCAGGGGGATGCGCCAGCACAAGTGCTGTTGTGATAGGTGCAGGAACCACGATATTCAACGGTAGGTATGCAAATGGAGCCATTATGCATGCAAGGTACAAATGAGTCCATTTGCATGTCATTATGGCCACATTTGCATGCAGGTGCACCGATCCCCAGCAAATTGCACCTGGCACCCTGTTAGGCTGCAGCCATCGGGGACCGACACCCACTCCCCCTCAGCGGCAACGGGCCCCAGTGCCCCATTGTGGGCTTTGTAAACATGTAAAATCCCCTGGTGGTCCAGTGGACCTTCTCCCCAACCCTATAGTGGGCTTAGTAAATATAAATGTATCCCTGGTTGTCCCGTGGACCTGCTCCCCAGTCCAATCATGGGCTTAGTAAATATAGATGTATCCCTGGTGGTCCAGTGGACTGAATCCCAGCCTTATCACGGGCTCCATAAATGAAGATAAATCCCTGGTGGTCCAGCAGTACCCCCATCCCACCCACCCACTCAGATCTGCCACCCTCCCCGGTCAGCAGTGGGTGGCAGCTCCCACCCGCAAGCCACCATGGCCCTTGCTGACTGACAGAGTATAGTAGCAGTAGAGTCCATTGGTCCACTGTGTGGACCAATGGGCATGCAGACTGCTACTGTACTACATAAAGTCATAGATACATAGATACATAGACAGTGTCGGCAGATAAGGGCCTATGGCCCACCCAGTCTGCCCATTTGAGCTTATAAGTTCAGTTTGTTTTCCTAGAAGTCTGGTGCCCCTTACCCCTGACCTCCAGAATTCCTTTATGTCTATCCCATGCATTCTTAAATCCTGTGATTGTTTCAGCCCCCACCACTTCCTCTGGCAGGGTGTTTCACTTGTCCACCACCCGTTCTGAGAAGAAATTCTTTCTCATGTTTCCTCTGAATCGTCCTCCCTCCAACTTCATCCCATGCCCTCTAGTCCTGCAACATCTTTTCGCTTAAAAATAGTGTTTTCCTGCACCCTATTCCTCCCTTAAGATACTTGTATGTCTCTATCATATCCCCTCTCTCCCTCCTCTCCTCCAGGGAGTACATGTTCAGTTCCTTCAACCTGTCTTCATAGGACTTGTGATGCAATTCATGCACCATCTTTGTTGCCCTCCTCTGAACCTTCTCTACCCTGTCTATGTCCTTACGTAGGGATGGTCTCCAGAACTGTACACTGTACTCCAGGTGGGGCCTCACTAGTGTCTTGTATAGCAGAATTATGACCTCCCTTTTCCTGCTGGTGATGCCCCTGCCTATACATCCCAGCATCCTATTTGCTTTACCTGCTGCCTTGTCACACTGTTTCCCTACCTTGAGGTCATCAGAGATGACAACCCCAAGATCCCTTTCCTGCTTGGTGCATGCTATATCCTCACCCCCAACTGATATATTGTGCCAGGGTTTTTGTGCCCCATATGCATTATCTTGCACTTCTTTGCATTGAATTTCAACTGCCAAACCCCTGACCATTCTTCAAGTTTCTGCAGGTCGCTTCTCATTCTGTCTACACCCTCTGGTGTGTCTACTCTGTTACAGAGCTTTGTGTCATCAGCGAACAGTGAAATTCTGCCTTCTAGGTCCTGTGCAATGTCACTGATGAAGATGTTGAATAGGACCGGTCCCAGCACTGATCCCTGTGGTACCCCACTTGTCACTCTTCCCTCTGTGGAGTGACAGCCATTTACCACCACCCTCTGTGTTCTGCCACCCAGCCAGTTACCTACCCACCACACTACTGTCCTGCCCACACCCATATTCCCCAGTTTGTGTAATAGTCTTCTGTGTGGCACAGTGTCAAAGGCCTTGCTGAAGTCCAGATAGGCCATGTCTACTGCCCTCCCCTGATCCACCTCCCTAGTCACCCAGTCAAAAAATTCAATGAGGTTGGTCTGACATGACCTCCCCCTGGTGAAACCATGCTGCCTTGGGTCCTGTAGTCCATTGACAACTAGATGTTCCACCAATTTCTCCTTCAGTAGTGCTTCCATGATCTTTCCCACTACCGAGGTGAGGCTGACTGGTCTGTAGTTCCCTGCTTCCTCTTTGTTCCCACTTTTGTATAAGGGGACTACATCTGCTGTCTTCCAGTCTTTGGGTACCTCCCCTGTTTCCAGTGATCAGCTAAACAGGATAGCCAGAGGTTCAGCCACCACCTCTCTTAGTTCTTTAAGGACCCTGGGCGCACCCCATCTGGCCCCATTGCTTTATCAACTTTATTACTTCCAGTTCCTTCAGGACCCTTTCTGTAAAGGGACTTGTGTCCATTTCTGCACCATTCTCACCCTTGTACTCCCTTCAGACCCATTACCTCCTCTTCCTCAGTAAAGACTGAGCAGAAATACCTGTTCAATATGTCAGCTTTACTGTTGTCATCCTCCACGCCCCCATCCTCCCCTTCAGTCTCACTATCCCTCCCTTTGTCTTTCTTTTTTTCCTTATGTACCTGTAAAGGTTTTGCCCCTCTACCCACTGATTTTGCAATGTGTTCTTCTGTCTGAGCTTTGGCTTCCCTTCACTGACCTCCTACCTCCCTTTGCTTCTCCTGGTACTTCTCCTATCCCCTTCTGCCTGTGTCTTTTTGTATTGCCTGAATGCAATCTTTTGGCTTTCTTTCTTTGCTACCTCTTTGAAAACCATAATGGTCTCCTCTTCCTTTCCTCTTGCTAACCTGCTTAATGCATAATTCTGTTGTTCTTGTAATCCCCATTTTAAATACTGCCCACTGTTCCTCAACCCCTGATTCCTGTCCCATTCCCCTTAATGCCTCTTTCAAGTATCTCCCAATTTTCCCAAAGTCTTCCCCCCTAAAATCCAGGATACGTGTTTTTGTGTGGTTTGGTTCTGCTCTTTCTGTGATTTCAAACCACAATGACTGATGGTCACTGTTTCCCAGGTGCTCCCCCACTGTTACCCCCATCACACTGTCCCTGTTTGTGAGCACAAGGTCCAGTATTGCCTTCTGCTGAGTTGGTTCCATGACCAGTTGCTTGAGGAAGGCACCCTGAATGGAATTCATTCACATATAGGGACTGCATAGTACAGTATGGTCTGCATGCCCATTGACCCACGCAGTGGACCAATGGGTGTACAGTCATACTGTATACTGTCAGTCGGTGGGCAGCCAGTCAGCTTATGGGTGGGAGCTGCCACCACTGCTGACTGGGGGGAGGTAGTCTCTGAGTGGGTGGGTGGGGAGGGAGTACTGCTGGACCACCAGGGATTTATCTTCATTTATGGAGCCTGCGATTGGGCTGGGAATTGGTCCACTGGATCACCAGGGATACATTTATATTTACTAAGCCCACGATCGGGCAGGGGAGCAGATCCACTGGACCACCAGTGGATTTCAATATTTACAGAGCCCGCAATCAGGCATGGGGGGGCCGACACCTGGCCTGTGACTCGGGAGGTCGGGTGCCCACCCACAGCAGGTGGCTGCCGTGTTGCACCCAGCAATACGGTGGCTGGCCTGTGGGCATCCCCTGACTTGTTCCTTTTTTATCAGGCACATCTTTGCGCCCCCTGTGCAGTTCAAGGTGGGTGTGTGCCTGCATATGAGCCGCACATCCCGGGCTGAATATTGAGATGTGCCAAATATTCATGGACACGACCCCCACATTTGCGTCACATACATTACTGGTGCACCCTTGTGCATCAGGGTTTGTGCTGCGCAACATCCCCTTTTGAATATCGCACTGGGGCGCATCAGTGGGTTGTGCATGGTGCAACACTCTAGTGCCATGCACAACCCCTTTGAATATCCTGGCCTCAGAGTACATACAGAACAAAATGTTTTCAGCAGTTAATGCATTCAAGATATTTCATGTCAGAATGGGGATGTCCTCAATTAGAGGTTATCTTGGGAGTCATCAATGCTAAAATTAGAGCTAGCTTAATTTATGCTTTTGAAGCCTAGGGTTTCACTAAAACAAATAGTTTGGAAACTATACTCAACAAACTATATTGTTATATCTTAATGATGTCTCATGGTTCTCTCAATTGTATTCTTAAATTGGAATAAGGACAGAATTCATTGTTACCATTTATTAGGCCGAGACAAATTATGTTCTTATTCAACATTTTTCTACTTCAAGATTTCCAATACTCTAGAATACACCTAGAGGAAGAGATCAGGATGGAACAGTTAGCATATAGCCACCCAATTATTCAATCAATTAAGAACACTATATTACCATCTGGTCTGGGATATCTTCTATCTAATATTTATATTAGACCATGGGAGGAAATCACTTGCACAGTAAAACAGAGTCTTGGGGATCTTGATATCAATCAGATATTTTCTCAGTTATTTTTGCTTAAATTGTATGATGTTTAAAAACATCTTAAAACCAGCTGGGGAACTGAACCTTATCTTTCGAGTCTTACCTGTACAAAATTAGGAAGAATTTATATCAGATTTAGAACAGAAACATACAATGCACAATCTAAACAATTCAGGCAAAACAGAAGTAATGTTTTGTCACCCCACTGTAATTGTGGGAAAAAACTAAAAGATGGTGTAAAGCATGTGGTACTATTGTGCCCTCTATTCAATAAGAACAGAAGAAAATGGTTGGAACGGGTCACGCGCTGGGCGTTTAACATGGTGGTCAGATAAACGGCAGCTTCTGCCTGCCTGTTATTTATTTTATTAATATCTTGTGTATTTAAAATGCCTCCAACAGTCAAACATTAGTGACTACTTTGATTTATCCCATAGACCTACCAAACTGGGAATTCACATTGAGTGGGTGAAATTTACACAAACTGTCCTGTCATAACGTCTCTGTTCGCACCAACTGCTACGATGTCACCGCCGACTTCTAAGGCCGTTACTGAAAGCAAGAAACAATTTATTAACCACCAGGGACCTCCTAATGATTTACATGGCAAATCAGATATTCAGTATATTAAAGATGTACTAGCCTCTCAACAAATTGACATAGCTGAAACAAAAACAGCAGTGGAAGCACTGCAAAATGACACCAGCCACAATGTTCATAATGCGGAGATCTATGAAAACAAACTCTCAGGTCTAACTAACACTGTAAATTTTTTAGAAGACAAAATGGAACAACAATGTCAGCAAATACAATATTTACTAAAAAAAGTAGACAATCTTGAAAACGGAGGGAGAAGAAACAATTTGCGTATAGTGGGACTACCAGAGGGGGCTGAGGGCAATGATCTAATACCCTTTCTTCAACAGTTCATACCAGATTTGTTAAGAGTTCAATGACCCTGGCCCCTCAAAATAGAGAGCACTCACAGGTCACTTGGTGCTAAACCAGCCCCTGGAAGCAGACCAAGGTCCATTACTGTCAATTTCCTCAGGTACTCTGTAAAAGAAGATATTTTAAGGAGAGCTAGGGAATGTAAACAATTAAGCTGGAAGGGAGAGCGAATTTATTTTTTCCAAGACTTTTCATCAGAGATTGTGGAGAAAAGGAAAATGTTTTTTGAAAGGAAGAAGCAACTTCAGAAAATGGGCTTGTCCTGTTACTTTAGATACCCAGCAACTCTAGTGTTTACTATTCCAGGCAATAAGCCCTGCCAATGTGAATATGTGGATCAGGTGTGGGAACTTTTGGACAAATATGACATTAATTCAAATCTTCAAAACGGTGATTTCAATTCAAAAAAATCAGGTGCCACACTGGACACATGAGCAGTACAACAAGATTCTGTTAGCACTTCTCCACGAGCACTGCACTCGAGCATGGTGGCACAGGCAAAGACTGAAACCATATCAATGAATGAAAACCCCATTTGAGACTGTACTCCCACTGCTTATGCCTCAATAGTTAAAAAGCAAGGGTTCATGTCCTAGATTCCATCATACTTGTCCATTACAAGACGAAGCAAACCCTCCACCAAAACATCCTACTCGCACAGATCTACACAGCCCTTCGTGCTAAATAAAAAATGACAAAGAATTCTCCCAATTGTCCGGATCTTCGGGCATAATATCCAAGCTATACAAGGTGTGGTACTATAAAAAGTACAGGGACACCTTTGGACTTATTAGTTTCTGGAACTCACGCCTCCCTCAATACCAGTTGGACTGGCAATCCCTATGGAGATCCTGTCTTGAGTATGTTTCCCAAGATAGGCTGCATCTCATGCAATACCACATTCTACATAACATGTATTGTACCCCTACCAAATTAAAAAAATGGGGCTTCTCGAACTCTAGTACATGTACTAAGTGCCTGCAAGAAGAGGGTACTCTCTTGCACATGTTCTGGTCCTGTCCCAAAGTTTCTTCCTTATGGAATTCAATTAAGTCATCTCTTGATCCCCTACTGGGCCTACAGGAGTATTTCACTCTGGAGGTGTGTCTTCTAGGGGATATGTCCCTGGTCAGTGCTAGAACTAGGAAATACCATATTTCTATGGTTACGCTTTCAGTTAAGAAACTTATACTACGTCATTGGAAGGATCAATTGGCTCCTTCCTTCCAGGAATGGTTACATGAAATCACTTCTAACCTTTGAACAGAGAAGGCAATTGCAAGTCTCCATAATAGACTAGAGATATATAGCAGGATATGGGATCCCCTACACTCTTTAATCTTGTTCCCTCACTGAAGTTATATCACACTCTGGTTTTACCCATACGTACCGTTGAATCAAGCACTGCACGTTTAAGGCGATCAAATTTTGTTGCTGCTGTAAGGGGGATGGGTGGAAGGTGGGCCGGGCAGTTCTTACTGTTCAAGAACTTTGTCTCATCTCAACTTGCTGTAACTGCCCTTTATAATGGAAATGTATTAGTAAACTTGAATTGTAAAAAAAAAAAAAAAAAAGACAAAGAAGAAGTAGAGATTCCCCAAGATCAGGAGGTAATACCTTTCTAAGACTGTCTCGCAAGAATCCCACTAATCTTTCGGATGCCTCCCACCAGGGTTTGTCAGACGTTCCAGGCTGCTTGATTAAAATAGACCCAGCTTGAGGTTTTCCTTATCAGATCCAGTTTGTCATGCTCACAGGAAGTAAACATGTCTTCCTCAGTCTTTTTAAAGAGACAGTGTCTTATCTTTTGAGATTTTCATTGTAGCATCTGGATTGCATTCAAGAAGTCATGTGTGGTGACTGTTCCTTCAACTAACAGCTAACACCTTGAGTTTTAAGACTTCATGAATTACCAGATCAATATTTTCAGTGTCCTTATTCAGTTTAACGCTAAATTCAGTGTTCCTTAATGTCTATTCATAACAGGCATACAACGTCCCTGTAATTGATGATGTTGCCTGCTTAAGTTGTAGGTCAAAGTACCATGCTTGTGTTATCTTGTTGCTTATCTTTGCTTAACCTTTACAATTACCCATTTGTTCCACAGATTCAATTCATCTTCATTCAAACTAAAGAGTTGTTATGCGATTCCTGATGCAATGCTGCCATCCAGTGGAGATGTTAATTACCGTACTGCAAGTTGTATATATATATATATTTTTGGATCCATGCTATTGCTCAGTGGAGATTTTATCTTACTTACTAGCATCTGCTCAATCTCTTACATTTATGAAAGGGTTATATAAAATTTCTGCTATGAACTGTTGCTTCACCTGGGTACAGTATTTATAATTTATGTTAAAAGGTTGGATAGTTGAAGCATTCTTATTATTCAAAATTTAGTTTACTTTAAAACCAGAAGGAGCTCTAGTTTTTAATTCTCTGAATGCCTGTACAATCTTGGGAGAGCTTGATTATATTTCTGTTTGGATCCTGAATCTCAACAGAGGTTTTATATGGAGCTATATAATGCTTATTTCCTTTGATTTGTTTGGGCATTCGTTTTTATTTTTCAGGTACTGTAAGTTGCTATGGTGTTCATTGTGACACGCGGCAATAACTTGCATTGGTTTATTCTATTATATTTCTTTTATTATTTTTTATTTATTTATTTAATTCTCGGATTACAAATACCTTTGAGCAGAAACTGCTCGTTTACAAAGGTTCCATGTCAAAGGATGAGGGTCAACATACATACAGAGGTAGTAAAAGAATGCACAATAAACAACCAAAACAACTAAAAGGAAAAATAAAGATACTCAGTTATAACATACTTTTAGATAATATTCACATAACGAGCAGCTTGAGTAGGCAGCTGGCTGCAGTAATAATAAGAGATAGAGGGCACCATAGGCAGTTAGTATTGCAGGCATGCGACCGGGAGAGGAAGTTGGCAGGCTAATGGGCCACTGTCCGATGGTGGTGGAAAATGTCTTGTACCAGTGGAGATGCAAAGCAGGAAAGGAGTCACAAGGAAGGCCCGGTGCCAGAGGGAATGAGACTGGGAAAGGGCGGGCTATGAGACATGAGTGAGCTGGGAGGTGTTTAGAGATCTCTGTTCAGAGAAGCAGTCACATTGAGTGGTAGAGGTGAGGGTAAAGTTTGAGATTCCTTTGAAGGGTCCAAGTGTAGTAGAGGAAAGTGCTTCTTTATTGAGGTAATTGAACCATTGAGTGGCCCTATAGATAAAGGACCACTGACCCATGGAGGTACGACATCTAGGAACCTGAAAGGTTAGAGATTGGGCACCACGTGTTTGTTGAGTGCCACTGTAGGTGGTAAGGAGTGAGCTAACACCAGGTGCATGAGACTGAGAAGAATCTTTTTGGTAAGTAAACAGGTCTGCTATTGTATTCTGCTGAGTAAGGGTAGCCAGCTGGCCTGAGAATAGAGGTCACAGGTGTGAGTTTGCCAGGCCGCACCCATTAGTAGTCTACAGGCTTTGTTGAGAGAAATTGAGATCCTGTGGAAGGCACTTGTTGAGGCAGAGCCATAGATGGCAAGGCTGCAGTCAATGATAGAGGTGACAGAGCTGTAGATGGCTAGTTTAAGGGCATCCGCAGGCATACAGTGCTTGTGTTTGTGTAGTAGTCCAATCCATATATTGGCAGTCTTGGCATCAGTGTCAATATGCCGAGAGTAGGAGAGGGTACTATCCAGTGTAATACCAAGGTACTTGAACTCCTTGACATGTTCGAGTGGGTTCCCAGCGTGGTTCTTGATGGTGAGGGACAGAGAGTTGTGCCTGCTCCATCAGTTACAGAAGGACATGGCTTTAGTCTTGCTGTGGTTCAGGACAAGTTTATGAGAATTGAACCAGTCTTCGATGCGCTTGAAGTCGAGCTGCAGTTGGGATTCAAGGAATGTAATGTCATGGTGGCAATATTGGTCAATATCAGGCTTATGGAACTAGTGGTTAGATGACTTATGATACATCCTAAATAGATGTGATCATCCTTATAATATTGGCGTGGTTTAATTATTTGGCACCCCTTTTTCTGAAAATACTGGTTTGCGTACTGTCCTACATATTGTGCCCCAAGTGCAAGCATGAACTATTTACAGTTACTTTGTATAACATTTTATCCTATGTGGGTACTAATTAGTCACTATGTTTCTTTTCAGATGCTTTGGTGGTTGAATGAGTCTATGCACTGATTAATACCTAATTTAAGAAATGTCACAATAAGAGCAAGAATTGTTTGCCATATATTTAAATTATAACAGGTGTGGTGGTGGTGGGAATATATTACCAACACTCAACAGTATTTGGTGTTATCGCTTCTTACTTCACTTTTATTCAACTTATTTTATAGGTTGAATTAATAGATACACATTATTTAGTACTCTCTTTCTGTTTAGAAGAGTTCTATAGATTACACATTTTTATTATTAACTCATTAATATTTACATATACTTTGGTTCATATAATTCTATTTTATATTGTCTCAGATGTGTTTCCTTTGATTTATATCATTAATCCTCGTATATTGCCCTTTGTTATCTACGCTAATTGTGTTTGTTCAAAATGCCTACTCTAAACCAGCCCCTTAAAATTGTTTCCTGGAACATACAAGGGTGTAATAATTGTATCAAGAGATCTAAAATTCTAGCCCATTTAAAAACATTAAGAGCTGACATTGCATTTCTACAAGAAACACATTTGACATCAGAAGAAACTGAAGAAACTGACAAGCTCAAGAGGTCATGAGCAAGGGGGTTTGTATTTTATTTCATAAAAATCTGAATGTTGTAGTACAGTCTACTACTATAGATACAGAAGGTAGATATGTTATTGCTGATATCAAATTGGAAGATAGATTATTAACTCTTGTCAATGTATATGCCCCTAATGTTAGTCAGTCTGCATTTTTTGCCAACTTAGCTGGGAAACATGAATGGAGATATGATAATTGCAGGAGACATGAATACAGTAATGGATATATTTATTGACAACATGTATGCACATCCAAATATCCATTCTGCTTCATCTAAAGTTTTACATGGCTTCTTTGAGGAATTTGGTATGGTGGATACTTGGAGAATTATGAATCCTAAAGGGAGAGACTACACATTCACGTGAAATAGACATGGGTCTCACAGTAGGATAGATTATATTTTTATTAACAACTCATTGCTGCAGAGTCTTGTTGCAAGTGATATTGGTAATGCTGTCATATCAGACCATGCACCTATCTCTATTAGTCTTTTATTGGGACAACTCGTGTCATCTGAAAGAAGCTGGAAATTTAATTGTGGCCTACTGAATCTGTCTGATTTCCCAAATTGGTTACAGGATGAAATCAAAACATTCTTCCAGCTGAGTGACAACGGGGAGGTATCTATTCCTATGGTCTGGGATTCCTTTAAGGCATTCATCAAAGGCTGCATAATTTCCTTTTCATCTTTTAAGAAAAAATTAAGGGAAGAAAACCTAGTAAATCTTGAAAAAAGACTTAAAAAGAAAGAAAAGGCATTTGTTGCAGTGGACTCTACTGATCTAACTTTGTACAAAGAAATTATAGATACCAAATATGAGATCAATACAACATATAACCGCAAAGAAGAATTTGCCTTATTCAGACTTAAACAAGCATATTGGGAGGCAGGAGAGGTTCAAGGTAAAATAATGGCTCATAAGCTTAAGAAAACATCAGAAATAAATAGGATAGCATCAGTCAAAACTAAAAATGGTTTACAGGTACATAGAACAGAACACATCTTGGAAACCTTTAGAGAATTTTATTCTAATCTATATATATCTGAAGGCTCAAACAATCTAACTGATTTAGATACTTTCTTGAAAGATATTACAATGCCAAGCATCTCTGAAACAGACAAAGAGACATTAGAGAAACCTATAACAATAGGGGAAATACATAAAGCTATCCAGTCCCTTCTTAATGCAAAAGCTCCAGGCCCAGATGGCCTTTCCAGTGAGTTTTACAAAGCCACTACACACCTAGTAGCTCCGATTTTACATAAAATAGTCTGTGAGTCTTTAAAAACGTAAAACCTACCACCATCTATGAGAGAGGCAACCATTGTAGAGCTTCCCAAAAAATATAAAGATCCTACTATTTGCAGTAGCTATAGACCAATATCGCTTATAAATGTAGATTGTAAACTTCTTGCAAAAATTATGGCCAATAGATTAAACTCAGTCATTCAAAAACTCATTCACCCAGGCCAAGTTGGATTTGTTTGTGGGCATCACAGCTCAGACCTTTTTCGCAAAATATTGCACATTATTCTTGAAGCACGATTAAACTCTTATTCTCCTACTCTTCTTTCCTTGGATATTGACAAAGCCTTTGCTAGAACAGAATAGAATTATCTAATGAAAATACTGGGGGTATTCAATTTCAGATCACACTTCTGCAAATGGGTTCAAATACTGTATTCGGGAGTATATGCAAGGGTCAAAATTATTGGCATATCCTCCAATAAATTTCAAATATATAGAGGCACTCGTCAAGGATGACCTCTTTCACCTTTCCTGTTCCTGTTAGCCATAGAACCTCTTCTCATTAAACTCTGCTCATGTAACATGATTTCGGGTATTAAAATAGGGAAAGAACATAAAATATCTGCTTATGCAGATGATATACTGCTATCAATAACTAATCCGCAATCTACCATTCCTCAAATCTTATCAATAGTACAAGACTTTTCCACCTTTACAGGTTTTAAAATAAACCTTGAAAAACTGGAAGCCTTACCACTCACTAAGGTTTTAAAAAAATCTATTTTCCAGTCATATAACATTAAGGTTACACCCCAAATTTTGAAATTTCTGGGAATACTCATTTCTCCTTCTATCACTCAAATAATTTCAACTAATTTCAAATCTATCATGGAATGCATATCTACAGACTTCTCTAGGTGGGTTAAGATATTTTTATCCTTACGGGGGAAAATACAGGCTTTCAACATGATGTTAGCACTGGTAACATATTATCTCCTACAACATCTACCTATTAAAATACCTAACATATATTTTAACAATATTTATTCCGAGATTAGGAAATTCTTATGGGGAAACAAAACCTCAAGGATTATTCTAGTGAAATTATAACAAGTGAAATTAAAAGGATGTCTCGGCCTCCCTAATTTCAAATTGAGACATGAGGCCTTTACTGCAGCACATTGCATTAAATCCCTAGGGCTTGACAAGAACCAAAACATTCCAGGATGGGTATCCATGGAAAAGGAATTGCTGAAAGGCAATCATCCAAGAGCAGTCCTTTTTTCTGATTCTATTAAAGTTTGTGCATCTAATCCCATGTTAAAACATGTGTATGACTCAAGGAAATCAGTAGCTTCCTTACTGGACTGGTCTCCTAATACTTGCCTACATTGTCCATTGTGGGGAAACCATCTAATTAAAATAGAAGGGAAATTTATATCTTTAAATAGATGGAAAAATATGGGTATTTTATTACTAGAAGATATATGGGATCATAATAAACAAACACTAATGCCATTTGTTCAAATCTCATCTAAATTTAAACTCCCCAGAACAGAATTCTACAAATATTTGCAGTTGAGAGAAGTTTTAAATACAATGGGCTCACCATGTTCTCATCCTCATTTCTTAGACAGAATTTGTTCTACAAACAGTGGCCATAAAAAATATATTCTTTAATGCTAGATTCACTACCCAACCCAAATTCATCTGTTTTGAAATGTTGGCAAAAGGAATTAGCTACACAAATTACAATAGAAGAATGGTAAAATATTTGGAAAATGAACCTAAAAGCATGTAGGGAGGCTAAGGGAAGACTCACACAATGCAAAATAACACATCAATGGTATAATACACCCAGCAAAATGGCCAAAGTTGATACAGCTACTGAAGACAAATGCTGGAGATGTGCGAATGGCAAGGGCATGCTTTCCCATATTTTATGGTTCTGTCCTACGATCAATATTTTCTGGGAAAGGTTTTATCAGTATGCAGCAAGATGCTTGGTTATTCTTTTAAATGTTCAGCCAAGTTTGCAATTCTGGGCATCTGAACTGAACTTACGAGTTTAGCTGAATCTCAGATACTATGGCTAGTTGCAGCATTCATTACAGCTAAAAATGTTATTCTTAGATACTGGAACAGTAAAACGATTCCTGCAGTAAAAGAATGGTTATTAGATTTATCCACAAGAGCTGGGTATGAAAGAGTTGCCTATGTAAATATGAATCGTATAGATAAATTCTCAGATATATGGGAACCATTTCTGAAATGCCTTTTCAATAATAGCTGTCATTGAGACAAATCAAATGGTCACTTTAGAAAGAATAACAAATTATGGTTGATAGTGTATAATCACAAAGGAACACCTTGTCGTATCTTAGATAGTCTTTTACTATTTATTTATTTTTTTCTGTCTGATTATTATACACATTCTTTAAATGTTAATGCTTTATAAATTTACTGCTAATTTTTTTTCCTCATTGTAGCAATAATAAGTAATTTATAACTTCAATATGTCAATGTTTAGGATATTTTTTGCTGTATTATAAAAATCTTAAAGTATGAATTACAAAAAATAAAGAAGAAAATGGTTGGGTGGATTGCTGAATGGCCTCAGTCTCTCCCTTGATTAGATTATAGAACATCTTTTCATATATTTATAACCTTGCAATTTTTGTGGACTCATGATCAAATTTGTACTCTGTATTTTAAGAAACTGGTGAAATAATACATTTGACATTTGCACATACAGTATTTACTGAAATTTGGTAGTATATTGTAATGGCTTTTAAATTGATCAATAAAACGTTGATGATGATGATGTATCTATGGTGTGCTAAAAGCCTTGTTTCAGGATATTTTTTTCCCATGAAGAAAGATACAAAGCTTTAAATTGTGGACCTTGTAGTTTCATTAGAGCTTTTGCCTGAGTAAGATTGCTTGGTGGCTATAGAATGACAAAAAATATTTTAAATTATTATGTTATTAAAGTTTCAAAATCTCAAGCATGTTCATACTACAGAAAAACATTGCTGGAAACTGAAACTTTTTTTAGTTAAAGGTGAACACAAAAAAGGCTTTAAAAACTAAAAATGAAAACAATACGTGATGTTAAAGATTGTCTTCTGTGTGTGTTTTCAGTGGAGAATCTAACAAGGTGTTTGAGCTGATTTACATGCAAAAACAAATTACAGTTACTGTTGCCTGAATGACTACTGATCTATTGTTTGTTTATGGTTAGCAAGAAAACCTGGTCTAAAATCAGCATTATGTTGGTTAGAAAAATTGGGGATGAGAAATCAGATGCATTTAACAAAGCAATTTCTAAAACATATTGGGCCCATTTTCAAAAGGAATGCCTAGTGCATAAGTGAAATGTGTGGCACACAGAGTAAATAGTGCAATGGGAACATGCAGTATGTGTCATGCACATGCAATAGTGCAGCAGTGCACAAATAATGTATGTGGCACAAACATTGAGGGCTACACCTGCATATGCTACACACAGAGATATTCAGAATTATAATGCAGCACATACTGTACATCATGCAGTGCTGTGCAGAATAAGGTTTATAACGGGCAGTCCTTATCCATGTGCAGACACACAGCACAGCTGAGGACTTGCATGAATGACTTACACAGCATTCCATATGGAAGCTGTGATGGCTGACCTAAAGAGGGGGAGGCAGGCAAATGCCCCCCAGGACCCCAGCAAAGGGTCTGCAGGCAATATGCTGCCTAAGACCTTACTGGCTACATGGGCACATTTGATGGCCCACATGATTCACAGACTGTGGATCAGTACAGGCTCAACATGACAGTGCTCAAACAGCTGTGTGAGCTGCTGAATGAGGAGCTTCAGGTGCCAATACCCACACAGTATAGCCTAGAAGTTAGAGTAATGAGCTGTGAATGAGCTTGGTGGATGCTGTAGACCTGGGTTTGATTCCCACAACCTTCACTTGTATACTGAGTGACTCTGAGCAAGACACATACCTACCCCAGTGCTCCTGGGTTGCCCTGGAAAACAGGCACTTCTGCCTAGTGGTCCTTACCTGGTTACCAAAAGAATAAAATAAAATAATAGAATAAATAATAGTAGAATAAAATAAAAAAACACCGTAGTCATGCCATGTCTGTGGAGACAACGGTTACGGCAGCCCTGTGCCACCTTGCCACCAGCACATTCCAGATGCTGGTGGGTGACACCACTGGTATTACACAGTCTGCCACCTCATGCCTGCTGAGCCAATTCTCAATGTCCTGCTGCCCCATGCTAGGGAGTTCATCCAATTCCCTAGCACACCGGCAGAGCATACTGCAACCATGCAGCACTTCTACAAGATAACTCACCTACCTGCTGTCTTAGGTGCCATTGACTGTATCCATGTGACAATCCGTGCACTACCTGATGGGGCAAAGGACAGCTATCCTAACAGAAAGGGATTCCAGTCTATTAACTGACAGCTCGTGTGCGATGCCACAGGACACATAGCAAAAATCCTGGCATGGTTCCCTGAAAATGCACACAGTATCTATATCTGGCACCAATCTACCCTGTGCCAGTGATTTGCAGCAGAGGACCTACTCAGTGGGCATCTCATGGGCGAGTGCAAGTACAGCCAGCAGTGCAATTAGCACACACCACAGGGGGTACTAACTTGTCATCTTTTTGCACACAGGAGACAGTGCCTACTCCCTGCATCCATGGATGCTGACTCCCATACTCCAGCCCAGATCTGATATGGAAGAAAGATACAATGAGGCACACATGGCCACCTGCAACATCACTTAGTGAATGTTTGGCTTGCTGAAAATGTGCTTCAAATGCCAAGGCAGATTTGGTGGAGCCCTACAATATAGCCCAGACAAGGCCTGTGGCATATTCCTTGCCTATTATATCCTACACAACATAGCAATGGACCATGGAGTAGATGTCAGGGTCCTGGATGGTGACAATACAGAGGACATGGAGTCACCTGATTATAGGGAGCAGGTGTAGCATGACAGGAGGGACCCTCACATGGCCTTGAGGTCATTCCAGTAGAGGCCACATTCCCGAGCATGATGATGAGTACAACCAACACATGGGATACAGAAATGCAGCCTGCATGTACACAGTTGGGGACTGCATTGTGGGCTGTATGATGAGGGTGAGGGCCAGCAGCACATGCCTCTGTTATGTGTACATGTGTGTGTCAGGGGGATATTGCCAGGCACACAAAAGATACCGCATGGCCCATGTCCACACAGTAACTGGTGGCATCTGGGCATAGGTCAGAGAGGTAAGATGGCACATACTGCCACCAGCATGATGCAGATGCACACATCACAGCCATGCCAAGACCAGGCTGCCAGACACCACATCTGAGGGTGGTGATGTCATCTATAAAATTTGCCACTCAAATATCCCCCTCGCTCCCAGTCACCATGGGGGTCCCCCAAGGCTCCATCCTGGGTCCCCTTCTCTTTTCTATATTCTTAAATGACCTCCCACTATCCTGCCTGAACTCTGCTATTCAAATGTACGTGGACGACACCATCCTGTACACCTCTGACCCCTCAAAAGAGTCTCTAAACTCTACCCTTCAACAGGATTTTAACGCTGTCCAAACCTGGCTTAGCTCCAACCAACTCGTCCTCAATGCAAAGAAAACTGTATCCATAACTTTCGACACACAGCCCAGAATCTCCAGGCTAGTGGCTCTACCCACCTTTCAAACACTTGATGGAACCACCTTGGAATCCTGCACCTCCTTTAGGTACCTGGGGGTATGGCTGGATCATCACTTGGACTTCTCTGTCCACATAGACTCCATCCAGAAAAACTGTACCCAAAACTTGGAGCCCTTTACCACAACAAAGGGTGTCTAACCACCCCAGTCAAGAGAGAGCTAGTTTACAAAATGATACTCCCAATCTTCGACTATGGTGACGTTGTCTATGGCACAGCCTCCCCATCAACCCTAGCCAGCCTGGACCTTCTGTTGCTTTATCATAGAATGCCCCCCCCCACCATCCACCACTGTCACCTACATGCCGCCCTAGGTTTCCCCTCGCTGCACTCCAGGCAACAGCTCCAAGGCGCTAATCTCATAGCTAAGCATTGGTCCAACTCCCTCCCCTCCTATCTCAGTTCCACTCTATCAACCCAACCCTCTCCGGCCTACCCTTTGCAGGGTTCTGACTTGAATCTATTACAAATCCCTTTCATGCTCTCCTCTAAGGGCCAATCGGCCTTCAAATACAGGCTGCCCACACTCTGGAATAACCTCCCAGCAGTAATCAGGCAGTCCACCACCACCCCCAGGTCCTTGACCACTCTTCTTCATGCCCACTTCTCAGACACTTGTAACTGCAACCTGGAAAACAGACCTACTAAACTGAAGCGCCTAAATGTGACTTGACGGGGGTCCTAGGCAAACAACTGCATTACTCTTAATGCCCCTGCCTCTGTTGTACTCCTTGTCCATGGTCTCTGCAAGACATGACTATGGTCACAGACCCCATTGTTACTACACACTCGGCATTAAACTTGTAACTAATATGTATGCATAAGTCCTGCCTGTAACATCTCTGGACCTGCTCTCTCACCCTTTTTGTGACTGCTGTACCTGATGTATGTACTACTATGCATCTGTTTCTCAACAACATTGCCAAATGTACCTAATGTATTGCTAGCACTTTATGCTTTGTAACCCCAGGTCACATCTGGAAATGAGTGGATGTCCGCTCAGTATGTTTATCTGGTAAATCTCGATAATAAATAAATAAATAAATAAATAAATAAATAAAGTGTGCGCTCATTGCTGGGTCTGTGATATGAGGTATAGTGGTTGTGGGAGATGTTGGCACTGCACACATGGAGGCAACAGAGGGCACCCTGTGCCCCACCAGCAGATCAGAAGCATCATGGGCATGCTATGTAGGTCCTGGATATTTAGGTGCTGTGCCTGCAGCTGCCATGGACACGTGGGGTGCAGTGACTACATGCTGCAGTTGACTGCAGTGGGGACAGCCAGGCTACCTGGGGGTGTCACCCAACCTGGAGAGAATAGTCCCATATGTTCTTGCATGGCTCATGGCAGTGGTCATTGTGGCAAAATGAATTCTATGACCAGAGGTGGGATGGATGTGCTAACCCATAGGATTGGTTCAGGGTGTATGTTACCTACCACTACCTTGGAATATGCGTCCCCTGGTAGGGTAAGCATGAGGGACCACAGCTGTTTAGCCATCATGCACAGCACAGGTCACTGCGAGGTCCTGTATGGTTGCTGTGATCCCAATGAACACTGCAGTCAGCTCCACCTGCATACCACAGAGACCTTCCATGAGTTCCACATAGTGGACAGTGGTCTGCTCCTTCTGGTGGCACATCCCAACAACTCCTCATGGACTAACTCCAGGCCCTCTATGGTGTCCCTCAAAAACCACATGTGGTTGGCAAGCTCCGGGTCCTCAGACATATGTGTTGGGGATAATGACTGCTTGCAGCTGGGGAGGGTTAGCCTCAGGTGACATAATGCTACCTAGCAGAGTGGTGGCAAAGGACCATGTGTATGCAGCACACAGTTTAGGGGTGCCTGATTCTGTACATGTCCTGGCTGTGGCTGGGTATCTTGCACAGACTGCTCTGTGTGCTGGGCACTGTGGATACCTGGTGGGGTGGTGGCAAAAGACCGTGTGCATATACTGCATTGTTAGGGGGTGGCTGATCCTGTACATGTCCTGGCTGTGGCTGGGTATCTTGCACAGACTGCCATGTGTGCTGGACACTGTGGATGCCTGGTGGGGTGGTGGCAAAGAACCATGTGCATATATTGCATTGTTAGGGGTGTCTGATCCTGTACATGTCCTGGCTGTGGCTGGGTATCTTGCACAGACTGCCGTGTGTGCTGGGCACTGTGGATGCCTGGTTGGGTGGCGATAAAGGACCATGTGCATATACTGCATTGTTAGGGGGTTGCTGATCCTGTACGTGTCCTGGCTGTGGCTGGGTATCTTGCACAGACTGCTCTGTGTGCTGTGCACTGTGGATGCCTGGTGGGGTGGTGCCAAAGGACCATGTGCATATATTGCAATGTTAGGGGGTTGCTGATCCCGTACATGTCCTGGCTGTGGCTGGGCATCTTGCACAGACTGCTCTGTGTGCTGGACACTGTGGCCCTGTCACTACACATTGCCTTTTACTGCACAGTGGCTGCCTGGCTGTGGTGGTCCTGCTGCAGGCAGGGACTGAACCTGGATGACGGTGTATGAGATGGGCAGTAGCTGGAGGGTTAACCTGCAGCCCATGGGAGGGGGTGGTGATGATGTTGATGGTGGATGGGCAGCTGCCAAAATCCATGGGGATGTCCATCACATCAAGCAGATGGTCCCCAACAAACAGGGAGGTGGTCCCATCGTCAGCATCATCACTGTCCATCTCCCTTTGAGTGTGGAAACCAATGTCTGTGTTACATGCAGTGCCCCCGCAGCCAGCCATTGTCACCCGGGCAGCATCATCACTGTCCTTCTCCTCTGAGAGTGGAAACCAATGTCTGTGTTACCTGCAGTGGCCCCGCAGCCAGCCATTGTCACCCGGGCAGCATCATCACTGTCCATCTCCTCTGAGTGTGGAAACCAATGTCTGTGTTACCTGCAGTGGCCCCGCAGCCAGCCATTGTCACCCGGGCAGCATCATCACTGTCCATCTCCCTCTGAGTGTGGAAACCAATGTCTGTGTTACCTGCAGTGCCCCGCAGAACCAGCCATTGTCACCCGGCAGCATCATCACTGTCCATCTCCTCTGAGTGTGGAAACCAATGTCTGTGTTACCTGCAGTGCCCCCGCAGCCAGCCATTGTCACCCGGCAGCATCATCACTGTCCATCTCCTCTGAGTGTGGAAACCAATGTCTGTGTTACCTGCAGTGCCCCGCAGCCAGCCATTGTCACCCAGGCAGCATCATCACTGTCCATCTCCCTCTGAGTGTGGAAACCAATGTCTGTGTTACCTGCAGTGCCCCCGCACCAGCCATTGTCACCCGGGCAGCATCATCACTGTCCATCTCCTCTGAGTGTGGAAACCAATGTCTGTGTACCTGCAGTGCCCCGCAGCCAGCCATTGTCACCCAGGCAGCATCATCACTGTCCATCTCCCTCTGAGTGTGGAAACCAATGTCTGTGTTACCTGCAGTGCCCCCGCAGCCAGCCATTGTCACCCAGGCAGCATCATCACTGTCCATCTCCCTCTGAGTGTGGAAACCAATGTCTGTGTTACCTGCAGTGCCCCCGCAGCCAGCCATTGTCACCCGGCAGCATCATCACTGTCCATCTCCTCTGAGTGAGGAAACCAATGTCTGTGTTACCTGCAGTGCCCCCAGCCAGCCATTGTCACCAGGCAGCATCATCACTGTCCATCTCCTCTGAGTGGAAACCAATGTCTGTGTTACCTGCAGTGCCCCTGCAGCCAGCCATTGTCACCCGGCAGCATCATCACTGTCCATCTCCTCTGAGTGTGGAAACCAATGTCTGTGTTACCTGCAGTGCCCGCAGCCAGCCATTGTCACCCAGGCAGCATCATCACTGTCCATCTCCTCTGAGTGTGGAAACCAATGTCTGTGTACTGCAGTGCCCCGCAGCCAGCCATTGTCACCCGGCAGCATCATCACTGTCCATCTCCCTCTGAGTGTGGAAACCAATGTCTGTGTTACCTGCAGTGCCCCCGCAGCCAGCCATTGTCACCCGGGCAGCATCATCACTGTCCATCTCCCTCTGAGTGTGGAAACCAATGTCTGTGTTACCTGCAGTGCCCCCCAGACCAGCCATTGTCACCCGGGC
The DNA here is from genome assembly GCA_016271365.2 of Neoceratodus forsteri. Taxonomy (NCBI): domain Eukaryota; kingdom Metazoa; phylum Chordata; order Ceratodontiformes; family Ceratodontidae; genus Neoceratodus; species Neoceratodus forsteri. Next base: position 173,838,051 of record CM057455.1, read on the forward strand.
AGCATCATCACTGTCCATCTCCTCTGAGTGTGGAAACCAATGTCTGTGTTACCTGCAGTGCCCAAGAGCCAGCCATTGTCACCCAGGCAGCATCATCACTGTCCATCTCCTCTGAGTGTGGAAACCAATGTCTGTGTTACCTGCAGTGCCCCGCAGCCAGCCATTGTCACCCGGCAGCATCATCACTGTCCATCTCCTCTGAGTGTGAAACCAATGTCTGTGTTACCTGCAGTGCCCTAGCCAGCCATTGTCACCCGGCAGCATCATCACTGTCCATCTCCCTCTGAGTGTGGAAACCAATGTCTGTGTTACCTGCAGTGCCCCGCAGCCAGCCATTGTCACCCAGGCAGCATCATCACTGTCCATCTCCCTCTGAGTGTGGAAACCAATGTCTGTGTTACCTGCAGTGCCCCGCAGCCAGCCATTGTCACCCAGGCAGCATCATCACTGTCCATCTCCTCTGAGTGTGGAAACCAATGTCTGTGTTACCTGCAGTGCCCCGCAGCCAGCCATTGTCACCCGGGCAGCATCATCACTGTCCATCTCCCTCTGAGTGTGGAAACCAATGTCTGTGTCACCTGCAGTGCCCCCGCAGCCAGCCATTGTCACCCAGGCAGCATCATCACTGTCCTATCCCTCTGAGTGTGGAAACCAATGTCTGTGTTACCTGCAGTGCCCCCGCAGCCAGCCATTGTCACCCGGGCAGATTCATCACTGTCCATCTCCTCTGAATGTGGAAACCAATGTCTGTGTTACCTGCAGTGCCCCCGCAGCCAGCCATTGTCACCCGGGCAGCATCATCACTGTCCATCTCCCTCTGAGTGTGGAAACCAATGTCTGTGTAACCTGCAGTGCCCCCGCAGCCAGCCATTGTCACCCGGGCAGCATCATCACTGTCCATCTCCTCTGAGTGTGGAAACCAATGTCTGTGTTACCTGCAGTGCCCCGCAGCCAGCCATTGTCACCCGGGCAGCATCATCACTGTCCATCTCCCTCTGAGTGTGGAAACCAATGTCTGTGTTACCTGCAGTGCCCCCGCAGCCAGCCATTGTCACCAGGCAGCATCATCACTGTCCATCTCCCTCTGAGTGTGGAAACCAATGTCTGTGTTACCTGCAGTGCCCCGCAGCCAGCCATTGTCACCCAGGCAGCATCATCACTGTCCATCTCCTCTGAGTGTGGAAACCAATGTCTGTGTTACCTGCAGTGCCCCGCAGCCAGCCATTGTCACCCGGCAGCATCATCACTGTCCATCTCCTCTGAGTGTGGAAACCAATGTCTGTGTTACCTGCAGTGCCCCGCAGAAAGCCATTGTCACCCGGCAGCATCATCACTGTCCATCTCCTCTGAGTGGAAACCAATGTCTGTGTTACCTGCAGTGCCCCCGCAGCCAGCCATTGTCACCCGGCAGCATCATCACTGTCCATCTCCTCTGAGAGTGGAAACCAATGTCTGTGTTACCTGCAGTGCCCCGCAGCCAGCCATTGTCACCCGGCAGCATCATCACTGTCCATCTCCTCTGAGTGTGGAAACCAATGTCTGTGTTACCTGCAGTGCCTCCAGCCAGCCATTGTCACCAGGGCATCATCACTGTCCATCTCCTCTAGTGTGGAAACCAATGTCTGTGTTACCTGCAGTGCCCCAGGCCAGCCATTGTCACCCAGGCAGCATCATCACTGTCCATCTCCTCTGAGTGTGGAAACCAATGTCTGTGTTACCTGCAGTGCCCCTGCAGCCAGCCATTGTCACCCGGGCAGCATCATCACTGTCCATCTCCCTCTGAGTGTGGAAACCAATGTCTGTGTTACCTGCAGTGCCCCCGCAGCCAGCCATTGTCACCCAGGCAGCATCATCACTGTCCATCTCCCTCTGAGTGTGGAAACCAATGTCTGTGTTACCTGCAGTGCCCCGCAGCCAGCCATTGTCACCCAGGCAGCATCATCACTGTCCATCTCCCTCAGAGTGGAAACCAATGTCTGTGTTACCTGCAGTGCCCTCGCAGCCAGCCATTGTCTCACGGCAGCATCATCACTGTCCATCTCCTCTAGTGTGGAAACCAATGTCTGTGTTACCTGCATGCCCCCCAGCCAGCCATTGTCACCCGGCAGCATCATCACTGTCCATCTCCCTCTGAGTGTGGAAACCAATGTCTGTGTTACCTGCAGTGCCCGCAGCCGCCATTGCCACCAGGCAGCATCATCACTGTCCATCTCCTCTTAGTGTGGAAACCAATGTCTGTGTTACCTGCAGTGCCCCGCAGCCAGCCATTGTCACCCAGGCAGCATCATCACTGTCCATCTCCTCTGAGTGTGGAAACCAATGTCTGTGTTACCTGCAGTGCCCCGCAGCCAGCCATTGTCACCCAGGCAGCATCATCACTGTCCATCTCCTCTAGTGTGGAAACCAATGTCTGTGTTACCTGCAGTGCCCCGCAGCCAGCCATTGTCACCCGGCAGCATCATCACTGTCCATCTCCTCTTGAGTGTGGAAACCAATGTCTGTGTTACCTGCAGTGCCCCAGAGCCAGCCATTGTCACCCGGCAGCATCATCACTGTCCATCTCCTCTGAGTGTGGAAACCAATGTCTGTGTACCTGCAGTGCCCCCGCAGCCAGCCATTGTCACCCAGGCAGCATCATCACTGTCCATCTCCTCTGAGTGTGGAAACCAATGTCTGTGTCACCTGCAGTGCCCCCCGCAGCCAGCCATTGTCACCCAGGCAGCATCATCACTGTCCATCTCCTCTGAGTGTGGAAACCAATGTCTGTGTTACCTGCAGTGCCCCCGCAGCCAGCCATTGTCACCCGGGCAGCATCATCACTGTCCATCTCCCTCTGAGTGTGGAAACCAATGTCTGTGTTACCTGCAGTGCCCCCGCAGCCAGCCATTGTCACCCGGGCAGCATCATCACTGTCCATCTCCCTCTGAGTGTGGAAACCAATGTCTGTGTTACCTGCAGTGCCCCGCAGCCAGCCATTGTCACCCAGGCAGCATCATCACTGTCCATCTCCCTCTAGTGTGGAAACCAATGTCTGTGTTACCTGCAGTGCCCCCGCAGCCAGCCATTGTCACCCAGGCAGCATCATCACTGTCCATCTCCCTCTGAGTGTGGAAACCAATGTCTGTGTTACCTGCAGTGCCCCCGCAGCCAGCCATTGTCACCAGGCAGCATCATCACTGTCCATCTCCCTCTGAGTGTGGAAACCAATGTCTGTGTGCAGTGCCCCGCAGCCGGCCATTGTCACCCGGCAGCATCATCACTGTCCATCTCCTCTGAGTGTGGAAACCAATGTCTGTGTTACCTGCAGTGCCCCCAGCCAGCCATTGTCACCCGGCAGCATCATCACTGTCCATCTCCTCTGAGTGTGGAAACCAATGTCTGTGTTACCTGCAGTGCCCCCGAAGCCAGCCATTGTCACCCGGCAGCATCATCACTGTCCATCTCCCCTTGAGTGTGGAAACCAATGTCTGTGTTACCTGCAGTGCCCCCGCAGCCAGCCATTGTCACCCAGGCAGCATCATCACTGTCCATCTCCCTCTGAGTGTGGAAACCAATGTCTGTGTTACCTGCAGTGCCCCCCAGCCAGCCATTGTCACCCAGGCAGCATCATCACTGTCCATCTCCCTCTTAGTGTGGAAACCAATGTCTGTGTTACCTGCAGTGCCCCCGCAGCCAGCCATTGTCACCCAGGCAGCATCATCACTGTCCATCTCCCTCTTAGTGTGGAAACCAATGTCTGTGTTACCTGCAGTGCCCCCGCAGCCAGCCATTGTCACCCGGGCAGCATCATCACTGTCCATCTCCCTCTGAGTGTGGAAACCAATGTCTGTGTTACCTGCAGTGCCCCCGAGCCAGCCATTGTCACCCGGGCAGCATCATCACTGTCCATCTCCCTCTGAGTGTGGAAACCAATGTCTGTGTTACCTGCAGTGCCCCGCAGCCAGCCATTGTCACCGGCAGCATCATCACTGTCCATCTCCTCTGAGTGTGGAAACCAATGTCTGTGTTACCTGCAGACTCCCGCAGCCAGCCATTGTCACCCAGGCAGCATCATCACTGTCCATCTCCCTCTGAGTGTGGAAACCAATGTCTGTGTACCTGCAGTGCCCCCGCAGCCAGCCATTGTCACCCGGGCAGCATCATCACTGTCCATCTCCCTCTGAGTGTGGAAACCAATGTCTGTGTAACCTGCAGTGCCCCCGCAGCCAGCCATTGTCACCCGGGCAGCATCATCACTGTCCATCTCCTCTGAGTGTGGAAACCAATGTCTGTGTTACCTGCAGTGCCCCGCAGCCAGCCATTGTCACCCGGGCAGCATCATCACTGTCCATCTCCCTCTGAGTGTGGAAACCAATGTCTGTGTTACCTGCAGTGCCCCCGCAGCCGGCCATTGTCACCCAGGCAGCATCATCACTGTCCATCTCCCTCTGAGTGTGGAAACCAATGTCTGTTACCTGCAGTGCCCCGCAGCCAGCCATTGTCACCCAGGCAGCATCATCACTGTCCATCTCCCTCTGAGTGTGGAAACCAATGTCTGTGTTACCTGCAGTGCCCCGCAGCCAGCCATTGTCACCCGGGCAGCATCATCACTGTCCATCTCCCTCTGAGTGTGGAAACCAATGTCTGTGTTACCTGCAGTGCCCCCGCAGCCGGCCATTGTCACCAGGCAGCATCATCACTGTCCATCTCCCTCTGAGTGTGGAAACCAATGTCTGTGTTACCTGCAGTGCCCCGCAGCCAGCCATTGTCACCCGGGCAGCATCATCACTGTCCATCTCCTCTGAGTGTGAAACCAATGTCTGTGTTACCTGCAGTGCCCCGCAGCCAGCCATTGTCACCCGGGCAGCATCATCACTGTCCATCTCCTCTGAGTGTGGAAACCAATGTCTGTGTTACCTGCAGTGCCCCGCAGCCAGCCATTGTCACCCGGCAGCATCATCACTGTCCATCTCCTCTGAGTGTGGAAACCAATGTCTGTGTTACCTGCAGTGCCCCGCAGCCAGCCATTGTCACCCGGCAGCATCATCACTGTCCATCTCCTCTGAGTGTGGAAACCAATGTCTGTGTTACCTGCAGTGCCCCGCAGCCAGCCATTGTCACCCAGGCAGCATCATCACTGTCCATCTCCTCTGAGTGGGAAACCAATGTCTGTGTGTTACCTGCAGTGCCCCGCAGCCAGCCATTGTCACCGGGCAGCATCATCACTGTCCATCTCCTCTGAGTGTGGAAACCAATGTCTGTGTTACCTGCAGTGCCCCAGCCAGCCATGTCACCCGGCAGCATCATCACTGTCCATCTCCTCTGAGTGTGGAAACCAATGTCTGTGTTACCTGCAGTGCCCCCAGCCGGCCATTGTCACCGGCAGCATCATCACTGTCCATCTCCCTCTGAGTGTGGAAACCAATGTCTGTGTTACCTGCAGTGCCCCCGCAGCCAGCCATTGTCACCCGGGCAGCATCATCACTGTCCATCTCCCTCTGAGTGTGGAAACCAATGTCTGTGTTACCTGCAGTGCCTCCGCAGCCAGCCATTGTCACCGGCAGCATCATCACTGTCCATCTCCTCTGAGTGTGGAAACCAATGTCTGTGTTACCTGCAGTGCCCCCGCAGCCAGCCATTGTCACCCAGGCAGCATCATCACTGTCCATCTCCTCTCAGTGTGGAAACCAATGTCTGTGTTACCTGCAGTGCCCCGAGCCAGCCATTGTCACCCGGCAGCATCATCACTGTCCATCTCCTCTGAGTGTGGAAACCAATGTCTGTGTTACCTGCAGTGCCCCCGCAGCCAGCCATTGTCACCAGGCAGCATCATCACTGTCCATCTCCTCTGAGTGTGGAAACCAATGTCTGTGTTACCTGCAGTGCCCCGCAGCAGCCATTGTCACCAGGCAGCATCATCACTGTCCATCTCCTCTTAGTGTGAAACCAATGTCTGTGTTACCTGCAGTGCCCCGCAGCCAGCCATTGTCACCCGGCAGCATCATCACTGTCCATCTCCTCCTGAGTGTGGAAACCAATGTCTGTGTTACCTGCAGTGCCCCGCAGCCAGCCATTGTCACCAGGCAGCATCATCACTGTCCATCTCCCTCTGAGTGTGGAAACCAATGTCTGTGTTACCTGCAGTGCCCCGCAGCCAGCCATTGTCACCAGGCAGCATCATCACTGTCCATCTCCCTCTTAGTGTGGAAACCAATGTCTGTGTTACCTGCAGTGCCCCACAGCCAGCCATTGTCACCCAGGCAGCATCATCACTGTCCATCTCCCTCTGAGTGTGGAAACCAATGTCTGTGTTACCTGCAGTGCCCCCGCAGCCGGCCATTGTCACCCGGGCAGCATCATCACTGTCCATCTCCCTCTGAGTGTGGAAACCAATGTCTGTGTTACCTGCAGTGCCCCCGCAGCCAGCCATTGTCACCCAGGCAGCATCATCACTGTCCATCTCCCTCTGAGTGTGGAAACCAATGTCTGTGTTACCTGCAGTGCCCCGCAGCCAGCCATTGTCACCCAGGCAGCATCATCACTGTCCATCTCCCTCTTAGTGTGGAAACCAATGTCTGTGTTACCTGCAGTGCCCCGCAGCCAGCCATTGTCACCCAGGCAGCATCATCACTGTCCATCTCCCTCTGAGTGTGGAAACCAATGTCTGTGTTACCTGCAGTGCCCCGCAGCCAGCCATTGTCACCCGGGCAGCATCATCACTGTCCATCTCCCTCTGAGTGTGGAAACCAATGTCTGTGTTACCTGCAGTGCCCCCGCAGCCAGCCATTGTCACCCAGGCAGCATCATCACTGTCCATCTCCCTCTTAGTGGAAACCAATGTCTGTGTTACCTGCAGTGCCCCCGCAGCCAGCCATTGTCACCCGGGCAGCATCATCACTGTCCATCTCCCTCTGAGTGTGGAAACCAATGTCTGTGTTACCTGCAGTGCCCCCGCAGCCAGCCATTGTCACCCGGGCAGCATCATCACTGTCCATCTCCTCTGAGTGTGGAAACCAATGTCTGTGTTACCTGCAGTGCCCCGCAGCCAGCCATTGTCACCCGGCAGCATCATCACTGTCCATCTCCCTCTGAGTGTGGAAACCAATGTCTGTGTTACCTGCAGTGCCCCGCAGCCAGCCATTGTCACCCAGGCAGCATCATCACTGTCCATCTCCTCTGAGTGTGGAAACCAATGTCTGTGTTACAGTGCCCCTGCCAGCCAGCCATTGTCACCCGGCAGCATCATCACTGTCCATCTCCCTCTGAGTGTGGAAACCAATGTCTGTGTTACCTGTAGTGCCTCGCAGCCAGCCATTGTCACCCAGGCAGCATCATCACTGTCCATCTCCTCTGAGTGTGGAAACCAATGTCTGTGTTACCTGCAGTGCCCCGCAGCCAGCCATTGTCACCCGGCAGCATCATCACTGTCCATCTCCTCTGAGTGTGGAAACCAATGTCTGTGTTACCTGCAGGCCCCGCAGCCAGCCATTGTCACCCGGCAGCATCATCACTGTCCATCTCCTCTGAGTGTGGAAACCAATGTCTGTGTTACCTGCAGTGCCCCGCAGCCAGCCATTGTCACCCAGGCAGCATCATCACTGTCCATCTCCTCTGAGTGTGGAAACCAATGTCTGTGTTACCTGCTGTGCCCCGCAGCCAGCCATTGTCACCCGGGCAGCATCATCACTGTCCATCTCCCTCTGAGTGTGGAAACCAATGTCTGTGTTACCTGCAGTGCCCCGCAGCCAGCCATTGTCACCCGGGCAGCATCATCACTGTCCATCTCCCTCTGAGTGTGGAAACCAATGTCTGTGTTACCTGCAGTGCCCCGCAGCCAGCCATTGTCACCCGGGCAGCATCATCACTGTCCATCTCCCTCTGAGTGTGGAAACCAATGTCTGTGTTACCTGCAGTGCCCCGCAGCCAGCCATTGTCACCCAGGCAGCATCATCACTGTCCATCTCCTCTGAGTGTGAAACCAATGTCTGAGTTACCTGCAGTGCCCCCGCAGCCAGCCATTGTCACCCGGGCAGCATCATCACTGTCCATCTCCCTCTGAGTGTGGAAACCAATGTCTGTGTTACCTGCAGTGCCCCCGCAGCCAGCCATTGTCACCCAGGCAGCATCATCACTGTCCATCTCCCTCTGAGTGTGGAAACCAATGTCTGTGTTACCTGCAGTGCCCCCGCAGCCAGCCATTGTCACCCGGGCAGCATCATCACTGTCCATCTCCCTCTGAGTGTGGAAACCAATGTCTGTGTTACCTGCAGTGCCCCGCAGCCAGCCATTGTCACCCGGCAGCATCATCACTGTCCATCTCCTCTGAGTGTGGAAACCAATGTCTGTGTTACCTGCAGTGCCCCGCAGCCAGCCATTGTCACCCAGGCAGCATCATCACTGTCCATCTCCCTCTGAGTGTGGAAACCAATGTCTGTGTTACCTGCAGTGCCCCCGCAGCCAGCCATTGTCACCCGGGCAGCATCATCACTGTCCATCTCCCTCTGAGTGTGGAAACCAATGTCTGTGTTACCTGCAGTGCCCCCGCAGCCAGCCATTGTCACCCAGGCAGCATCATCACTGTCCATCTCCCTCTGAGTGGAAACCAATGTCTGTGTTACCTGCAGTGCCCCCGCAGCCAGCCATTGTCACCCGGGCAGCATCATCACTGTCCATCTCCCTCTGAGTGTGGAAACCAATGTCTGTGTTACCTGCAGTGCCCCGCAGCCAGCCATTGTCACCGCGGCAGCATCATCACTGTCCATCTCCTCTGAGTGTGGAAACCAATGTCTGTGTTACCTGCAGTGCCCCGCAGCCGAGCCATTGTCACCGGGCAGCATCATCACTGTCCATCTCCTCTGAGTGTGGAAACCAATGTCTGTGTTACCTGCAGTGCCCCGCCAGCCATTGTCACCCGGCATCATCACTGTCCATCTCCTCTGAGTGTGGAAACCAATGTCTGTGTACCTGCAGTGCCCCGCAGCCAGCCATTGTCACCCAGGCAGCATCATCACTGTCCATCTCCTCTGAGTGTGGAAACCAATGTCTGTGTTACCTGCAGTGCCCCGCAGCCAGCCATTGTCACCCAGGCAGCATCATCACTGTCCATCTCCTCTGAGTGTGGAAACCAATGTCTGTGTTACCTGCAGTGCCCCGCAGCAGCCATTGTCACCCGGGCAGCATCATCACTGTCCATCTCCTCTGAGTGTGGAAACCAATGTCTGTTTACCTGCAGTGCCTCAGAGCCAGCCATTGTCACCCGGCAGCATCATCACTGTCCATCTCCTCTGAGTGTGGAAACCAATGTCTGTGTTACCTGCAGTGCCCCAGCCAGCCATTGTCACCCGGCAGCATCATCACTGTCCATCTCCTCTGAGTGTGGAAACCAATGTCTGTGTTACCTGCAGTGCCCCGAGCCAGCCATTGTCACCCAGGCAGCATCATCACTGTCCATCTCCTCTGAGTGTGGAAACCAATGTCTTGTGTCACCTGCAGTGCCCCGCAGCCAGCCATTGTCACCCAGGCAGCATCATCACTGTCCATCTCCTCTGAGTGTGGAAACCAATGTCTGTGTTACCTGCAGTGCCCCGCAGCCAGCCATTGTCACCCGGCAGCATCATCACTGTCCATCTCCTCTGAGTGTGGAAACCAATGTCTGTGTTACCTGCAGTGCCCCGCAGCCAGCCATTGTCACCCGGCAGCATCATCACTGTCCATCTCCTCTGAGTGTGGAAACCAATGTGTGTGTTACCTGCAGTGCCCCCGCAGCCAGCCATTGTCACCCAGGCAGCATCATCACTGTCCATCTCCTCTGAGTGTGGAAACCAATGTCTGTGTTACCTGCAGTGCCCCGCAGGCGGGCACTTGTCACCCACAGCATCATCACTGTCCATCTCCTCTGAGTGTGAAACCAATGTCTGTGTTACCTGCAGTGCCCCAGGCCAGCCATTGTCACCCGGCAGCATCATCACTGTCCATCTCCTCTGAGTGTGGAAACCAATGTCTGTGTTACCTGCAGTGCCCGCAGCCAGCCATTGTCACCCGGCAGCATCATCACTGTCCATCTCCTCTGAGTGTGGAAACCAATGTCTGTGTTACCTGCAGTGCCCCGCAGCCAGCCATTGTCACCGGCAGCATCATCACTGTCCATCTCCTCTGAGTGTGGAAACCAATGTCTGTGTTACCTGCAGTGCCCCCGCAGCCAGCCATTGTCACCCAGGCAGCATCATCACTGTCCATCTCCTCTGAGTGTGGAAACCAATGTCTGTGTTACCTGCAGTGCCCCGCAGCCATCCATTGTCACCAGGCAGCATCATCACTGTCCATCTCCTCTGAGTGTGGAAACCAATGTCTGTGTTACCTGCAGTGCCCCGCAGCAGCCATTGTCACCCGGCAGCATCATCACTGTCCATCTCCTCTGAGTGTGGAAACCAATGTCTGTGTTACCTGCAGTGCCCCAGCCAGCCATTGTCACCCGGCAGCATCATCACTGTCCATCTCCTCTGAGTGTGGAAACCAATGTCTGTGTTACCTGCAGTGCCCCTGCAGCCAGCCATTGTCACCCAGGCAGCATCATCACTGTCCATCTCCTCTTAGTGTGGAAACCAATGTCTGTGTTACTGCAGTGCCCGCAAGAGCCAGCCATTGTCACCCAGGCAGCATCATCACTGTCCATCTCCTCTGAGTGTGGAAACCAATGTCTGTGTTACCTGCAGTGCCCCCGCCAGGCCATTGTCACCAGGCAGCATCATCACTGTCCATCTCCTCTTGAGTGTGGAAACCAATGTCTGTGTTACCTGCAGTGCCCCGCAGCCAGCCATTGTCACCCAGGCAGCATCATCACTGTCCATCTCCTCTGAGTGTGGAAACCAATGTCTGTGTTACCTGCAGTGCCCGCAGCCAGCCATTGTCACCCGGCAGCATCATCACTGTCCATCTCCTCTTAGTGTGGAAACCAATGTCTGTGTTACCTGCAGTGCCCCGAGCCAGCCATTGTCACCCAGGCAGCATCATCACTGTCCATCTCCTCTGAGTGTGGAAACCAATGTCTGTGTTACCTGCAGTGCCCCGCAGCCAGCCATTGTCACCCAGGCAGCATCATCACTGTCCATCTCCCTGAGTGTGGAAACCAATGTCTGTGTTACCTGCAGTGCCCCGCAGCCAGCCATTGTCACCCGGCAGCATCATCACTGTCCATCTCCTCTGAGTGTGGAAACCAATGTCTGTGTTACCTGCAGTGCCCCTCAGCCAGCCATTGTCACCCGGCAGCATCATCACTGTCCATCTCCTCTGAGTGTGGAAACCAATGTCTGTGTTACCTGCAGTGCCCCCGCAGCCAGCCATTGTCACCCGGCAGCATCATCACTGTCCATCTCCTCTGAGTGTGGAAACCAATGTCTGTGTTACCTGCAGTGCCCCACGAGCCAGCCATTGTCACCCGGCAGCATCATCACTGTCCATCTCCTCTGAGTGTGGAAACCAATGTCTGTGTTACTACAGTTCCCCAGCACAGCCATTGTCACCCGGGCAGCATCATCACTGTCCATCTCCCTCTGAGTGTGGAAACCAATGTCTGTGTTACCTGCAGTGCCCCCGCAGCCAGCCATTGTCACCCAGGCAGCATCATCACTGTCCATCTCCCTCTGAGTGTGGAAACCAATGTCTGTGTTACCTGCAGTGCCCCGCAGCCAGCCATTGTCACCCAGGCAGCATCATCACTGTCCATCTCCCTCTGAGTGTGGAAACCAATGTCTGTGTTACCTGCAGTGCCCCCGCAGCCAGCCATTGTCACCAGGCAGCATCATCACTGTCCATCTCCCTCTGAGTGTGGAAACCAATGTCTGTGTCACCTGCAGTGCCCCCGCAGCCAGCCATTGTCACCCAGGCAGCATCATCACTGTCCATCTCCCTCTGAGTGTGGAAACCAATGTCTGTGTTACCTGCAGTGCCCCCGCAGCCAGCCATTGTCACCCGGGCAGCATCATCACTGTCCATCTCCCTCTGAGTGTGGAAACCAATGTCTGTGTTACCTGCAGTGCCCGCAGCCAGCCATTGTCACCCAGGCAGCATCATCACTGTCCATCTCCTCTGAGTGTGGAAACCAATGTCTGTGTTACCTGCAGTGCCCCCAGCAGCCATTGTCACCCGGCAGCATCATCACTGTCCATCTCCTCTGAGTGTGGAAACCAATGTCTGTGTTACCTGCAGTGCCCCCGCAGCCAGCCATTGTCACCCAGGCAGCATCATCACTGTCCATCTCCTCTGAGTGGGAAACCAATGTCTGTGTTACCTGCAGTGCCCCAAGCCAGCCATTGTCACCCGGCAGCATCATCACTGTCCATCTCCTCTGAGTGTGGAAACCAATGTCTGTGTTACCTGCAGTGCCCGCAGCCAGCCATTGTCACCCGGGCAGCATCATCACTGTCCATCTCCTCTGAGTGTGGAAACCAATGTCTGTGTTACCTGCAGTGCCCCGCAGCCAGCCATTGTCACCCGGCAGCATCATCACTGTCCATCTCCTCTGAGTGTGGAAACCAATGTCTGTGTTACCTGCAGTGCCCCCGCAGCCAGCCATTGTCACCCAGGCAGCATCATCACTGTCCATCTCCTCTGAGTGTGGAAACCAATGTCTGTGTTACCTGCAGTGCCCCGCAGCCAGCCATTGTCACCCGGCAGCATCATCACTGTCCATCTCCTCTGAGTGTGGAAACCAATGTCTGTGTTACCTGCAGTGCCCAAGCAGCCAGCCATTGTCACCCGGCAGCATCATCACTGTCCATCTCCTCTGAGTGTGGAAACCAATGTCTGTGTTACCTGCAGTGCCCCCGCAGCCAGCCATTGTCACCAGGCAGCATCATCACTGTCCATCTCCTCTGAGTGTGGAAACCAATGTCTGTGTTACCTGCAGTGCCCCGCAGCCAGCCATTGTCACCAGGCAGCATCATCACTGTCCATCTCCCTCTGAGTGTGGAAACCAATGTCTGTGTTACCTGCAGTGCCCCGCAGCCAGCCATTGTCACCCGGCAGCATCATCACTGTCCATCTCCTCTGAGTGTGGAAACCAATGTCTGTGTTACCTGCAGTGCCCCGCAGCCAGCCATTGTCACCGGGCAGCATCATCACTGTCCATCTCCCTCTGAGTGTGGAAACCAATGTCTGTGTTACCTGCAGTGCCCCCGCAGCCAGCCATTGTCACCCGGGCAGCATCATCACTGTCCATCTCCCTCTGAGTGTGGAAACCAATGTCTGTGTTACCTGCAGTGCCAGCCAGCCAGCCATTGTCACCCGGCAGCATCATCACTGTCCATCTCCCTCTGAGTGTGAAACCAATGTCTGTGTTACCTGCAGTTCCCCGCAGCCAGCCATTGTCACCCGGCAGCATCATCACTGTCCATCTCCTCTGAGTGTGGAAACCAATGTCTGTGTTACCTGCAGTGCCCCCACAGCCAGCCATTGTCACCCAGGCAGCATCATCACTGTCCATCTCCCTCTGAGTGTGGAAACCAATGTCTGTGTTACCTGCAGTGCCCCCGCAGCCAGCCATTGTCACCCGGGCAGCATCATCACTGTCCATCTCCCTCTGAGTGTGGAAACCAATGTCTGTGTTACCTGCAGTGCCCCCGCAGCCAGCCATTGTCACCCGGGCATCATCACTGTCCATCTCCCTCTGAGTGTGGAAACCAATGTCTGTGTTACCTGCAGTGCCCCGCAGCCAGCCATTGTCACCCAGGCAGCATCATCACTGTCCATCTCCTCTGAGTGTGGAAACCAATGTCTGTGTTACCTGCAGTGCCCCGAGCCGCCATTGTCACCAGGCAGCATCATCACTGTCCATCTCCTCTGAGTGTGGAAACCAATGTCTGTGTTACCTGCAGTGCCCCGCCAGCCAGCCATTGTCACCCAGGCAGCATCATCACTGTCCATCTCCTCTGAGTGTGGAAACAATGTCTGTGTTACCTGCAGTGCCCCCAGCCAGCCATTGTCACCAGGGCAGCATCATCACTGTCCATCTCCCTCTGAGTGTGGAAACCAATGTCTGTGTTACCTGCAGTGCCCCGCAGCCAGCCATTGTCACCCGGCAGCATCATCACTGTCCATCTCCTCTGAGTGTGGAAACCAATGTCTGTGTTACCTGCAGTGCCCCCGCAGCCAGCCATTGTCACCCGGCAGCATCATCACTGTCCATCTCCTCTGAGTGTGGAAACCAATGTCTGTGTTACCTGCAGTGCCCCACAGCCAGCCATTGTCACCTGGCAGCATCATCACTGTCCATCTCCTCTGAGTGTGGAAACCAATGTCTGTGTTACCTGCAGTGCCCCGCAGCGGCCATTGTCACCCAGGCAGCATCATCACTGTCCATCTCCTCTGAGTGTGGAAACCAATGTCTGTGTTACCTGCAGTGCCCCCACAGCCAGCCATTGTCACCCGACAGCATCATCACTGTCCATCTCCCTCTGAGTGTGGAAACCAATGTCTGTGTTACCTGCAGTGCCCCGCAGCCAGCCATTGTCACCCGGCAGCATCATCACTGTCCATCTCCCTCTGAGTGTGGAAACCAATGTCTGTGTTACCTGCAGTGCCCCCGCAGCCAGCCATTGTCACCCAGGCAGCATCATCACTGTCCATCTCCCTCTGAGTGTGGAAACCAATGTCTGTGTTACCTGCAGTGCCCCCGCAGCCAGCCATTGTCACCCAGGCAGCATCATCACTGTCCATCTCCCTCTGAGTGTGGAAACCAATGTCTGTGTTACCTGCAGTGCCCCACAGCCAGCCATTGTCACCCAGGCAGCATCATCACTGTCCATCTCCCTCTGAGTGTGGAAACCAATGTCTGTGTTACCTGCAGTGCCCCGCAGCCAGCCATTGTCACCCAGGCAGCATCATCACTGTCCATCTCCCTCTGAGTGTGGAAACCAATGTCTGTGTTACCTGCAGTGCCGCAGCTGCACCGGCAGCATCATCACTGTCCATCTCCCTCTGAGTGTGGAAACCAATGTCTGTGTTACCTGCAGTGCCCCGCAGCCAGCCATTGTCACCCAGGCAGCATCATCACTGTCCATCTCCCTCTTAGTGTGGAAACCAATGTCTGTGTTACCTGCAGTGCCCCCGCAGCCAGCCATTGTCACCCAGGCAGCATCATCACTGTCCATCTCCCTCTGAGTGTGGAAACCAATGTCTGTGTTACCTGCAGTGCCCCCAGAGCCAGCCATTGTCACCCGGGCAGCATCATCACTGTCCATCTCCCTCTGAGTGTGGAAACCAATGTCTGTGTTACCTGCAGTGCCCCCGCAGCCAGCCATTGTCACCCAGGCAGCATCATCACTGTCCATCTCCCTCTGAGTGTGGAAACCAATGTCTGTGTTACCTGCAGTGCCCCCGCAGCCAGCCATTGTCACCCGGGCAGCATCATCACTGTCCATCTCCTCTGAGTGTGGAAACCAATGTCTGTGTTACCTGCAGTGCCCCCGCAGCCAGCCATTGTCACCAGGCAGCATCATCACTGTCCATCTCCCTCTGAGTGTGGAAACCAATGTCTGTGTTACCTGCAGTGCCCCCGCAGCCAGCCATTGTCACCCGGGCAGCATCATCACTGTCCATCTCCCTCTGAGTGTGGAAACCAATGTCTGTGTTACCTGCAGTGCCCCCGCAGCCAGCCATTGTCACCCGGGCAGCATCATCACTGTCATCTCCTCTGAGTGTGGAAACCAATGTCTGTGTTACCTGCAGTGCCCCGCAGCCAGCCATTGTCACCCGGCAGCATCATCACTGTCCATCTCCTCTGAGTGTGGAAACCAATGTCTGTGTTACCTGCAGTGCCCCGCAGCCAGCCA
Organism: Neoceratodus forsteri; assembly: GCA_016271365.2. NCBI lineage: Eukaryota > Metazoa > Chordata > Ceratodontiformes > Ceratodontidae > Neoceratodus > Neoceratodus forsteri. The sequence goes on from CM057455.1 coordinate 173,853,857, forward strand.
TTGTCACCCGGGCAGCATCATCACTGTCCATCTCCCTCTGAGTGTGGAAACCAATGTCTGTGTTACCTGCAGTGCCCCTGCAGCCAGCCATTGTCACCCGGGCAGCATCATCACTGTCCATCTCCCTCTGAGTGTGGAAACCAATGTCTGTGTTACCTGCAGTGCCCCCGACCAGCCATTGTCACCCGGCAGCATCATCACTGTCCATCTCCTCTGAGTGTGGAAACCAATGTCTGTGTTACCTGCAGTGCCCCGCAGCCAGCCATTGTCACCCAGGCATCATCACTGTCCATCTCCCTCTGAGTGTGGAAACCAATGTCTGTGTTACCTGCAGTGCCCCCGCAGCCAGCCATTGTCACCCAGGCAGCATCATCACTGTCCATCTCCCTCTGAGTGTGGAAACCAATGTCTGTGTTACCTGCAGTGCCCCCGCAGCCAGCCATTGTCACCCAGGCAGCATCATCACTGTCCATCTCCCTCTGAGTGTGGAAACCAATGTCTGTGTTACCTGCAGTGCCCCGCAGCCAGCCATTGTCACCCGGGCAGCATCATCACTGTCCATCTCCTCTGAGTGTGGAAACCAATGTCTGTGTTACCTGCAGTGCCCCTGCAGCCATTGTCACCCGGCAGCATCATCACTGTCCATCTCCTCTGAGTGTGGAAACCAATGTCTGTGTTACCTGCAGTGCCCCCGCAGCCAGCCATTGTCACCCGGGCAGCATCATCACTGTCCATCTCCCTCTGAGTGTGGAAACCAATGTCTGTGTTACCTGCAGTGCCCCCGCAGCCAGCCATTGTCACCAGGCAGCATCATCACTGTCCATCTCCTCTTAGGTGTGGAAACCAATGTCTGTGTTACCTGCAGTGCCCCGCAGCCAGCCATTGTCACCCGGCAGCATCATCACTGTCCATCTCCTCTGAGTGTGGAAACCAATGTCTGTGTTACCTGCAGTGCCCCGCAGCCAGCCATTGTCACCCGGCAGCATCATCACTGTCCATCTCCTCTGAGTGTGGAAACCAATGTCTGTGTTACCTGCAGTGCCCCGAGCCAGCCATTGTCACCCGGCAGCATCATCACTGTCCATCTCCTCTGAGTGTGGAAACCATGTCTGTGTTACCCAGTGCCCGCACCCATTGTCACCAGGCAGCATCATCACTGTCCATCTCCTCTGAGTGTGGAAACCAATGTCTGTGTTACCTGCAGTGCCCCGCAGCCGGCCATTGTCACCCGGCAGCATCATCACTGTCCATCTCCTCTGAGTGTGGAAACCAATGTCTGTGTTACCTGCAGTGCCCCGCAGCAGCCATTGTCACCCGGCAGCATCATCACTGTCCATCTCCCTCTGAGTGTGGAAACCAATGTCTGTGTTACCTGCAGTGCCCCCGCAGCCAGCCATTGTCACCCGGGCAGCATCATCACTGTCCATCTCCTCTGAGTGTGGAAACCAATGTCTGTGTTACCTGCAGTGCCCCCAGCCAGCCATTGTCACCCAGGCAGCATCATCACTGTCCATCTCCCTCTGAGTGTGGAAACCAATGTCTGTGTTACCTGCAGTGCCCCCGCAGCCAGCCATTGTCACCCAGGCAGCATCATCACTGTCCATCTCCCTCTGAGTGTGGAAACCAATGTCTGTGTTACCTGCAGTGCCCCGCAGCCAGCCATTGTCACCCAGGCAGCATCATCACTGTCCATCTCCTCTGAGTGTGGAAACCAATGTCTGTGTTACCTGCAGTGCCCCAGCCAGCCATTGTCACCAGGCAGCATCATCACTGTCCATCTCCTCTGAGTGTGGAAACCAATGTCTGTGTTACCTGCAGTGCTCCCGCAGCCAGCCATTGTCACCCAGGCAGCATCATCACTGTCCATCTCTCTCTGAGTGTGGAAACCAATGTCTGTGTTACCTGCAGTGCCCCCGCAGACAGCCATTGTCACCCAGGCAGCATCATCACTGTCCATCTCCCTCTGAGTGTGGAAACCAATGTCTGTGTTACCTGCAGTGCCCCCGCAGCCGGCCATTGTCACCCGGGCAGCATCATCACTGTCCATCTCCTCTGAGTGTGGAAACCAATGTCTGTGTTACCTGCAGTGCCCCGAGCCAGCCATTGTCACCCGGCAGCATCATCACTGTCCATCTCCTCTGAGTGTGGAAACCAATGTCTGTGTTACCTGCAGTGCCCCGCAGCCAGCCATTGTCACCAGGCAGCATCATCACTGTCCATCTCCCTCTGAGTGTGGAAACCAATGTCTGTGTTACCTGCAGTGCCCCGCAGCCAGCCATTGTCACCCGGCAGCATCATCACTGTCCATCTCCTCTGAGTGTGGAAACCAATGTCTGTGTTACCTGCAGTGCCCCTGCAGCCAGCCATTGTCACCAGGCAGCATCATCACTGTCCATCTCCCTCTGGAGTGTGAAACCAATGTCTGTGTTACCTGCAGTGCCCCCGCAGCCAGCCATTGTCACCAGGCAGCATCATCACTGTCCATCTCCTCTTGAGTGTGGAAACCAATGTCTGTGTTACCTGCAGTGCCCCCCGCACCAGCCATTGTCACCCAGGCAGCATCATCACTGTCCATCTCCCTCTGAGTGTGGAAACCAATGTCTGTGTTACCTGCAGTGCCCCGCAGCCAGCCATTGTCACCCAGGCAGCATCATCACTGTCCATCTCCCTCTGAGTGTGGAAACCAATGTCTGTGTTACCTGCAGTGCCCCCGCAGCCAGCCATTGTCACCCGGGCAGCATCATCACTGTCCATCTCCCTCTGAGTGTGGAAACCAATGTCTGTGTTACCTGCAGTGCCCCCGCAGCCAGCCATTGTCACCCGGGCAGCATCATCACTGTCCATCTCCCTCTGAGTGTGGAAACCAATGTCTGTGTTACCTGCAGTGCCCCGCAGCCAGCCATTGTCACCCGGCAGCATCATCACTGTCCATCTCCTCTGAGTGTGGAAACCAATGTCTGTGTTACCTGCAGTGCCCCGCAGCCAGCCATTGTCACCCGGGCAGCATCATCACTGTCCATCTCCCTCTGAGTGTGGAAACCAATGTCTGTGTTACCTGCAGTGCCCCCGCAGCCAGCCATTGTCACCCAGGCAGCATCATCACTGTCCATCTCCCTCTTAGTGTGGAAACCAATGTCTGTGTTACCTGCAGTGCCCCCGCAGCCAGCCATTGTCACCCGGGCAGCATCATCACTGTCCATCTCCCTCTTAGTGTGGAAACCAATGTCTGTGTTACCTGCAGTGCCCCCGCAGCCAGCCATTGTCACCCAGGCAGCATCATCACTGTCCATCTCCTCTTGAGTGTGGAAACCAATGTCTGTGTTACCTGCAGTGCCCCCGCAGCCAGCCATTGTCACCCGGGCAGCATCATCACTGTCCATCTCCCTCTGAGTGTGGAAACCAATGTCTGTGTTACCTGCAGTGCCCCCGCAGCCAGCCATTGTCACCCGGGCAGCATCATCACTGTCCATCTCCCTCTGAGTGTGGAAACCAATGTCTGTGTTACCTGCAGTGCCCCGCAGCCAGCCATTGTCACCCAGGCAGCATCATCACTGTCCATCTCCTCTGAGTGTGGAAACCAATGTCTGTGTTACCTGCAGTGCCCCCAGCCCAGCCATTGTCACCCAGGCAGCATCATCACTGTCCATCTCCTCTGAGTGTGGAAACCAATGTCTGTTACCTGCAGTGCCCCGCAGCCAGCCATTGTCACCCGGCAGCATCATCACTGTCCATCTCCTCTGAGTGTGGAAACCAATGTCTGTGTTACCTGCAGTGCCCCGCAGCCAGCCATTGTCACCGGCAGCATCATCACTGTCCATCTCCTCTGAGTGTGGAAACCAATGTCTGTGTTACCTGCAGTGCCCCCGCAGCCAGCCATTGCACCGGCAGCATCATCACTGTCCATCTCCTCTGAGTGTGGAAACCAATGTCTGTGTTACCTGCAGTGCCCCCGCAGCCAGCCATTGTCACCCAGGCAGCATCATCACTGTCCATCTCCCTCTGAGTGTGGAAACCAATGTCTGTGTTACCTGCAGTGCCCCCGCAGCCAGCCATTGTCACCCAGGCAGCATCATCACTGTCCATCTCCTCTGAGTGTGGAAACCAATGTCTGTGTTACCTGCAGTGCCCCGCAGCCAGCCATTGTCACCCGGCAGCATCATCACTGTCCATCTCCTCTGAGTGTGGAAACCAATGTCTGTGTTACCTGCAGTGCCCAGAGCCAGCCATTGTCACCCGGCAGCATCATCACTGTCCATCTCCTCTGAGTGTGGAAACCAATGTCTGTGTTACCTGCAGTGCCCAAGAGCCAGCCATTGTCACCCGGCAGCATCATCACTGTCCATCTCCTCTGAGTGTGGAAACCAATGTCTGTGTTACCTGCAGTGCCCCCGAGCCAGCCATTGTCACCCGGCAGCATCATCACTGTCCATCTCCTCTGAGTGTGGAAACCAATGTCTGTGTTACCTGCAGTGCCCCCCATACAGCCATTGTCACCCGGGCAGCATCATCACTGTCCATCTCCCTCTGAGTGTGGAAACCAATGTCTGTGTTACCTGCAGTGCCCCCGCAGCCAGCCATTGTCACCCAGGCAGCATCATCACTGTCCATCTCCCTCTGAGTGTGGAAACCAATGTCTGTGTTACCTGCAGTGCCCCGCAGCCAGCCATTGTCACCCGGGCAGCATCATCACTGTCCATCTCCTCTGAGTGTGGAAACCAATGTCTGTGTTACCTGCAGTGCCCCGCAGCCAGCCATTGTCACCCGGAGCATCATCACTGTCCATCTCCTCTGAGTGTGGAAACCAATGTCTGTGTTACCTGCAGTGCCCCGCAGCCAGCCATTGTCACCCAGGCAGCATCATCACTGTCCATCTCCTCTGAGTGTGGAAACCAATGTCTGTGTTACCTGCAGTGCCCCCAGCCGTCCATTGTCACCAGGCAGCATCATCACTGTCCATCTCCTCTGAGTGTGGAAACCAATGTCTGTGTTACCTGCAGTGCCCTCGCAGCAGCCATTGTCACCCGGCAGCATCATCACTGTCCATCTCCTCTGAGTGTGGAAACCAATGTCTGTGTTCCTCCAGTGCCCCGCAGCCAGCCATTGTCACCCAGGCAGCATCATCACTGTCCATCTCCTCTGAGTGTGGAAACCAATGTCTGTGTTACCTGCAGTGCCCCCGCAGCCAGCCATTGTCACCAGGCAGCATCATCACTGTCCATCTCCTCTGAGTGTGGAAACCAATGTCTGTGTTACCTGCAGTGCCCCCGCAGCCAGCCATTGTCACCCGGCAGCATCATCACTGTCCATCTCCTCTGAGTGTGGAAACCAATGTCTGTGTTACCTGCAGTGCCCCGCGAGCCAGCCATTGTCACCCGGCAGCATCATCACTGTCCATCTCCTCTGAGTGTGGAAACCAATGTCTGTGTTACCTGCAGTGCCCCCGCAGCCAGCCATTGTCACCCGGCAGCATCATCACTGTCCATCTCCTCTCAGTGTGGAAACCAATGTCTGTGTTACCTGCAGTGCCCCGCAGCCAGCCATTGTCACCCGGCAGCATCATCACTGTCCATCTCCTCTGAGTGTGGAAACCAATGTCTGTTCTGCAGTGCCCCCAGAGCCAGCCATTGTCACCACGGCAGCATCATCACTGTCCATCTCCTCTGAGTGTGGAAACCAATGTCTGTGTTACCTGCAGTGCCCCGCAGCCAGCCATTGTCACCAGGCAGCATCATCACTGTCCATCTCCTCTGAGTGTGGAAACCAATGTCTGTGTTACCTGCAGTGCCCCCAGAGCCAGCCATTGTCACCCGGCAGCATCATCACTGTCCATCTCCTCTGAGTGTGGAAACCAATGTCTGTGTTACCTGCAGTGCCCCCGCAGCCAGCCATTGTCACCCAGGCAGCATCATCACTGTCCATCTCCCTCTGAGTGTGGAAACCAATGTCTGTGTTACCTGCAGTGCCCCCACAGCCAGCCATTGTCACCAGGCAGCATCATCACTGTCCATCTCCCTCTGAGTGTGGAAACCAATGTCTGTGTTACCTGCAGTGCCCCCGCAGCCAGCCATTGTCACCCGGCAGCATCATCACTGTCCATCTCCTCTGAGTGTGGAAACCAATGTCTGTGTTACGCAGTGCCCCACGCAGCCAGCCATTGTCACCAGGCAGCATCATCACTGTCCATCTCCCTCTGAGTGTGGAAACCAATGTCTGTGTTACCTGCAGTGCCCCGCAGCCAGCCATTGTCACCCGGCAGCATCATCACTGTCCATCTCCCTCTGAGTGTGGAAACCAATGTCTGTGTTACCTGCAGTGCCCCCGCAGCCAGCCATTGTCACCCAGGCAGCATCATCACTGTCCATCTCCCTCTGAGTGTGGAAACCAATGTCTGTGTTACCTGCAGTGCCCCCGCAGCCAGCCATTGTCACCCAGGCAGCATCATCACTGTCCATCTCCCTCTGAGTGTGGAAACCAATGTCTGTGTTACCTGCAGTGCCCCCACAGCCAGCCATTGTCACCCGGGCAGCATCATCACTGTCCATCTCCTCTGAGTGTGGAAACCAATGTCTGTGTTACCTGCAGTGCCCCGCAGCCAGCCATTGTCACCCGGGCAGCATCATCACTGTCCATCTCCTCTGAGTGTGGAAACCAATGTCTGTGTTACCTGCAGTGCCCCGCAGCCAGCCATTGTCACCCGGCAGCATCATCACTGTCCATCTCCTCTGAGTGTGGAAACCAATGTCTGTGTTACCTGCAGTGCCCCGCAGCCAGCCATTGTCACCCGGGCAGCATCATCACTGTCCATCTCCTCTGAGTGTGGAAACCAATGTCTGTGTTACCTGCAGTGCCCCGCAGCCAGCCATTGTCACCCGGGCAGCATCATCACTGTCCATCTCCCTCTGAGTGTGGAAACCAATGTCTGTGTTACCTGCAGTGCCCCCGAAGCCAGCCATTGTCACCCAGGCAGCATCATCACTGTCCATCTCCCTCTAGTGTGGAAACCAATGTCTGTGTTACCTGCAGTGCCCCGCAGCCAGCCATTGTCACCAGGCAGCATCATCACTGTCCATCTCCCTCTGAGTGTGGAAACCAATGTCTGTGTTACCTGCAGTGCCCCCGCAGCCAGCCATTGTCACCCAGGCAGCATCATCACTGTCCATCTCCCTCTGAGTGTGGAAACCAATGTCTGTGTTACCTGCAGTGCCCTCGCAGCCAGCCATTGTCACCCGGGCAGCATCATCACTGTCCATCTCCCTCTGAGTGTGGAAACCAATGTCTGTGTTACCTGCAGTGCCCCCGCAGCCAGCCATTGTCACCCGGCAGCATCATCACTGTCCATCTCCTCTGAGTGTGGAAACCAATGTCTGTGTTACCTGCAGTGCCCCCAGCCAGCCATTGTCACCCGGGCAGCATCATCACTGTCCATCTCCCTCTGAGTGTGGAAACCAATGTCTGTGTTACCTGCAGTGCCCCCGCAGCCAGCCATTGTCACCCGGGCAGCATCATCACTGTCCATCTCCCTCTGAGTGTGGAAACCAATGTCTGTGTTACCTGCAGTGCCCCGCAGCCAGCCATTGTCACCCGGCAGCATCATCACTGTCCATCTCCTCTGAGTGTGGAAACCAATGTCTGTGTTACCTGCAGTGCCCCCAGAGCCAGCCATTGTCACTCAGGCAGCATCATCACTGTCCATCTCCTCTGAGTGTGGAAACCAATGTCTGTGTTACCTGCAGTGCCCCCGCAGCCAGCCATTGTCACCAGGCAGCATCATCACTGTCCATCTCCTCTGAGTGTGGAAACCAATGTCTGTGTTACCTGCAGTGCCCCGCAGCCAGCCATTGTCACCCAGGCAGCATCATCACTGTCCATCTCCTCTTGAGTGTGGAAACCAATGTCTGTGTTACCTGCAGTGCCCCAGCCAGCCATTGTCACCCAGGCAGCATCATCACTGTCCATCTCCTCTGAGTGTGGAAACCAATGTCTGTGTTACCTGCAGTGCCCCCGGCCAGCCATTGTCACCAGGCAGCATCATCACTGTCCATCTCCCTCTGAGTGTGGAAACCAATGTCTGTGTTACCTGCAGTGCCCCCGCAGCCAGCCATTGTCACCCGGCAGCATCATCACTGTCCATCTCCTCTGAGTGTGGAAACCAATGTCTGTGTTACCTGCAGTGCCCCCAGACCAGCCATTGTCACCCGGCAGCATCATCACTGTCCATCTCCTCTGAGTGTGGAAACCAATGTCTGTGTTACCTGCAGTGCCCCGCAGCCAGCCATTGTCACCCGGCAGCATCATCACTGTCCATCCCTCTGAGTGTGGAAACCAATGTCTGTCCTGCAGTCCCCACAGCCAGCCATTGTCACCCAGGCAGCATCATCACTGTCCATCTCCTCTGAGTGTGGAAACCAATGTCTGTGTTACCTGCAGTGCCCCCGCAGCCAGCCATTGTCACCCGGCAGCATCATCACTGTCCATCTCCTCTGAGTGTGGAAACCAATGTCTGTGTTACCTGCAGTGCCCCGCAGCCAGCCATTGTCACCGGCACATCATCACTGTCCATCTCCTCTGAGTGTGGAAACCAATGTCTGTGTTACCTGCAGTGCCCCCGCAGCCGCCATTGTCACCAGGCAGCATCATCACTGTCCATCTCCCTCTGAGTGTGGAAACCAATGTCTGTGTTACCTGCAGTGCCCCCGCAGCCAGCCATTGTCACCCTGCAGCATCATCACTGTCCATCTCCTCTGAGTGTGGAAACCAATGTCTGTGTTACCTGCAGTGCCCCGCAGCCAGCCATTGTCACCCGGCAGCATCATCACTGTCCATCTCCTCTGAGTGTGGAAACCAATGTCTGTGTTACCTGCAGTGCCCCGCAGCCAGCCATTGTCACCCGGCAGCATCATCACTGTCCATCTCCTCTGAGTGTGGAAACCAATGTCTGTGTTACCTGCAGTGCCCCGCAGCCGCCATTGTCACCCGGCAGCATCATCACTGTCCATCTCCTCTGAGTGTGGAAACCAATGTCTGTGTTACCTGCAGTGCCCCCAGCCGAGCCATTGTCACCCGGCAGTCATCACTGTCCATCTCCTCTGAGTGTGGAAACCAATGTCTGTGTTACCTGCAGTGCCCCCGCAGCCAGCCATTGTCACCCGGCAGCATCATCACTGTCCATCTCCTCTGAGTGTGGAAACCAATGTCTGTGTTACCTGCAGTGCCCCGCAGCCAGCCATTGTCACCCAGGCAGCATCATCACTGTCCATCTCCTCTGAGTGTGGAAACCAATGTCTGTGTTACCTGCAGTGCCCCCGAGCCAGCCATTGTCACCCGGCAGCATCATCACTGTCCATCTCCTCTGAGTGTGGAAACCAATGTCTGTGTTACCTGCAGTGCCCCGCAGCCAGCCATTGTCACCCAGGCAGCATCATCACTGTCCATCTCCTCTGAGTGTGGAAACCAATGTCTGTGTTACCTGCAGTGCCCCGCAGCCAGCCATTGTCACCCGGCAGCATCATCACTGTCCATCTCCTCTGAGTGTGGAAACCAATGTCTGTGTTACCTGCAGTGCCCCCGAGCCAGCCATTGTCACCCGGCAGCATCATCACTGTCCATCTCCTCTGAGTGTGGAAACCAATGTCTGTGTTACCTGCAGTCCCCGCAGCCAGCCATTGTCACCCAGGCAGCATCATCACTGTCCATCTCCCTCTGAGTGTGGAAACCAATGTCTGTGTTACCTGCAGTGCCCTCAAGACAGCCATTGTCACCCGGCAGCATCATCACTGTCCATCTCCTCTGAGTGTGGAAACCAATGTCTGTGTTACCTGCAGTGCCCCGCAGCCAGCCATTGTCACCCAGGCAGCATCATCACTGTCCATCTCCTCTGAGTGTGGAAACCAATGTCTGTGTTACCTGCAGTGCCCCCGCAGCCAGCCATTGTCACCCAGGCAGCATCATCACTGTCCATCTCCCTCTGAGTGTGGAAACCAATGTCTGTGTTACCTGCAGTGCCCACGCAGCCAGCCATTGTCACCCAGGCAGCATCATCACTGTCCATCTCCCTCTGAGTGTGGAAACCAATGTCTGTGTTACCTGCAGTGCCCCGAGCCAGCCATTGTCACCCAGGCAGCATCATCACTGTCCATCTCCTCTGAGTGTGGAAACCAATGTCTGTGTTACCTGCAGTGCCCGCAGCCAGCCATTGTCACCAGGCAGCATCATCACTGTCCATCTCCTCTGAGTGTGGAAACCAATGTCTGTGTTACCTGCAGTGCCCCAGCCAGCCATTGTCACCCAGGCAGCATCATCACTGTCCATCTCCTCTGAGTGTGGAAACCAATGTCTGTGTTACCTGCAGTGCCCCGCAGCCAGCCATTGTCACCCGGCAGCATCATCACTGTCCATCTCCTCTAGTGTGGAAACCAATGTCTGTGTTACCTGCAGTGCCCCCGCAGCCAGCCATTGTCACCCAGGCAGCATCATCACTGTCCATCTCCTCTGAGTGTGGAAACCAATGTCTGTGTTACCTGCAGTGCCCCGCAGCCAGCCATTGTCACCCGGCAGCATCATCACTGTCCATCTCCTCTGAGTGTGGAAACCAATGTCTGTGTTACCTGCAGTGCCCGCAGCCAGCCATTGTCACCCGGCAGCATCATCACTGTCCATCTCCTCTGAGTGTGGAAACCAATGTCTGTGTTACCTGCAGTGCCCCGCAGCCAGCCATTGTCACCCGGCAGCATCATCACTGTCCATCTCCCTCTGAGTGTGGAAACCAATGTCTGTGTTACCTGCAGTGCCCCAAGAGCCAGCCATTGTCACCCGGCAGCATCATCACTGTCCATCTCCTCTGAGTGTGGAAACCAATGTCTGTGTTACCTGCAGTGCCCCCAGACCAGCCATTGTCACCCAGGCAGCATCATCACTGTCCATCTCCCTCTGAGTGTGGAAACCAATGTCTGTGTTACCTGCAGTGCCCCCCAGCCAGCCATTGTCACCCAGGCAGCATCATCACTGTCCATCTCCTCTGAGTGTGGAAACAATGTCTGTGTTACCTGCAGTGCCCCGCAGCAGCCATTGTCACCGGGCAGCATCATCACTGTCCATCTCCCTCTGAGTGTGGAAACCAATGTCTGTGTTACCTGCAGTGCCCCCAGCCAGCCATTGTCACCCGGCAGCATCATCACTGTCCATCTCCTCTGAGTGTGGAAACCAATGTCTGTGTTACCTGCAGTGCCCCAGAGCCAGCCATTGTCACCCGGCAGCATCATCACTGTCCATCTCCTCTGAGTGTGGAAACCAATGTCTGTGTTACCTGCAGTGCCCCGCAGCCAGCCATTGTCACCCGGCAGCATCTCACTGTCCATCTCCTCTGAGTGTGGAAACCAATGTCTGTGTTACCTGCAGTGCCCCCAGCCAGCCATTGTCACCGGCAGCATCATCACTGTCCATCTCCTCTGAGTGTGGAAACCAATGTCTGTGTTACCTGCAGTGCCCCGCAGCCAGCCATTGTCACCCGGCAGCATCATCACTGTCCATCTCCTCTGAGTGTGGAAACCAATGTCTGTGTTACCTGCAGTGCCCCAGCCAGCCATTGTCACCCGGGCAGCATCATCACTGTCCATCTCCCTCTGAGTGTGGAAACCAATGTCTGTGTTACCTGCAGTGCCCCCGCAGCCAGCCATTGTCACCCGGGCAGCATCATCACTGTCCATCTCCCTCTGAGTGTGGAAACCAATGTCTGTGTTACCTGCAGTGCCCCCGCAGCCATTGTCACCCGGGCAGCATCATCACTGTCCATCTCCCTCTGAGTGTGGAAACCAATGTCTGTGTTACCTGCAGTGCCCTCAGCCAGCCATTGTCACCCGGCAGCATCATCACTGTCCATCTCCCTCTGAGTGTGGAAACCAATGTCTGTGTTACCTGCAGTGCCCGCAGCCAGCCATTGTCACCCGGGCAGCATCATCACTGTCCATCTCCCTCTGAGTGTGGAAACCAATGTCTGTGTTACCTGCAGTGCCCCCGCAGCCAGCCATTGTCACCAGGCAGCATCATCACTGTCCATCTCCCTCTTAGTGTGGAAACCAATGTCTGTGTTACCTGCAGTGCCCCCGCAGCCAGCCATTGTCACCCAGGCAGCATCATCACTGTCCATCTCCCTCTGAGTGTGGAAACCAATGTCTGTGTTACCTGCAGTGCCCCGCAGCGCAGCCATTGTCACCAGGCAGCATCATCACTGTCCATCTCCTCTGAGTGTGGAAACCAATGTCTGTGTTACCTGCAGTGCCCCAGCCAGCCATTGTCACCCGGCAGCATCATCACTGTCCATCTCCTCTGAGTGTGGAAACCAATGTCTGTGTTACCTGCAGTGCCCCCGCAGCCAGCCATTGTCACCCGGCAGCATCATCACTGTCCATCTCCCTCTGAGTGTGGAAACCAATGTCTGTGTTACCTGCAGTGCCCCCGCAGCCAGCCATTGTCACCCGGGCAGCATCATCCTGTCCATCTCCCTCTGAGTGTGGAAACCAATGTCTGTGTTACCTGCAGTGCCCCCGCAGCCAGCCATTGTCACCCGGGCAGCATCATCACTGTCCATCTCCCTCTGAGTGTGGAAACCAATGTCTGTGTTACCTGCAGTGCCCCCGAAGCCAGCCATTGTCACCCGGGCAGCATCATCACTGTCCATCTCCCTCTGAGTGTGGAAACCAATGTCTGTGTTACCTGCAGTGCCCCCGCAGCCAGCCATTGTCACCCAGGCAGCATCATCACTGTCCATCTCCCTCTGAGTGTGGAAACCAATGTCTGTGTTACCTGCAGTGCCCCCGCAGCCAGCCATTGTCACCCAGGCAGCATCATCACTGTCCATCTCCCTCTGAGTGTGGAAACCAATGTCTGTGTTACCTGCAGTGCCCCCGCAGCCAGCCATTGTCACCCGGGCAGCATCATCACTGTCCATCTCCCTCTGAGTGTGGAAACCAATGTCTGTGTTACCTGCAGTGCCCCGCAGCCAGCCATTGTCACCCGGGCAGCATCATCACTGTCCATCTCCCTCTGAGTGTGGAAACCAATGTCTGTGTTACCTGCAGTGCCCCGCAGCCAGCCATTGTCACCCGGGCAGCATCATCACTGTCCATCTCCCTCTGAGTGTGGAAACCAATGTCTGTGTTACCTGCAGTGCCCCCGCAGCCAGCCATTGTCACCCAGGCAGCATCATCACTGTCCATCTCCCTCTGAGTGTGGAAACCAATGTCTGTGTTACCTGCAGTGCCCCCGCAGCCAGCCATTGTCACCAGGCAGCATCATCACTGTCCATCTCCCTCTGAGTGTGGAAACCAATGTCTGTGTTACCTGCAGTGCCCCCGCAGCCAGCCATTGTCACCCAGGCAGCATCATCACTGTCCATCTCCCTCTGAGTGTGGAAACCAATGTCTGTGTTACCTGCAGTGCCCCCGCAGCCAGCCATTGTCACCCGGGCAGCATCATCACTGTCCATCTCCCTCTGAGTGTGGAAACCAATGTCTGTGTTACCTGCAGTGCCCCCGCAGCCAGCCATTGTCACCCGGCAGCATCATCACTGTCCATCTCCTCTGAGTGTGGAAACCAATGTCTGTGTTACCTGCAGTGCCCCCAGAGCCAGCCATTGTCACCAGGCAGCATCATCACTGTCCATCTCCTCTGAGTGTGGAAACCAATGTCTGTGTTACCTGCAGTGCCCCGCAGCCAGCCATTGTCACCGGGCAGCATCATCACTGTCCATCTCCTCTGAGTGTGGAAACCAATGTCTGTGTTACCTGCAGTGCCCCAGAGCCATTGTCACCCAGGCAGCATCATCACTGTCCATCTCCCTCTGAGTGTGGAAACCAATGTCTGTGTTACCTGCAGTGCCCCCGCAGCCAGCCATTGTCACCCAGGCAGCATCATCACTGTCCATCTCCCTCTGAGTGTGGAAACCAATGTCTGTGTTACCTGCAGTGCCCCGCAGCCAGCCATTGTCACCAGGCAGCATCATCACTGTCCATCTCCTCTTGAGTGTGAAACCAATGTCTGTGTTACCTGCAGTGCCCCCAGCCAGCCATTGTCACCCGGGCAGCATCATCACTGTCCATCTCCTCTGAGTGTGGAAACCAATGTCTGTGTTACCTGCAGTGCCCCGCAGCCAGCCATTGTCACCCGGGCAGCATCATCACTGTCCATCTCCCTCTGAGTGTGGAAACCAATGTCTGTGTTACCTGCAGTGCCCCCGCAGCCAGCCATTGTCACCCGGGCAGCATCATCACTGTCCATCTCCCTCTGAGTGTGGAAACCAATGTCTGTGTTACCTGCAGTGCCCCCGCAGCCAGCCATTGTCACCCGGGCAGCATCATCACTGTCCATCTCCTCTGAGTGTGGAAACCAATGTCTGTGTTACCTGCAGTGCCCCGCAGCCAGCCATTGTCACCCAGGCAGCATCATCACTGTCCATCTCCTCTGAGTGTGGAAACCAATGTCTGTGTTACCTGCAGTGCCCCAGCCAGCCATTGTCACCCAGGCAGCATCATCACTGTCCATCTCCCTCTGAGTGTGGAAACCAATGTCTGTGTTACCTGCAGTGCCCCCGCAGCCAGCCATTGTCACCCGGCAGCATCATCACTGTCCATCTCCCTCTGAGTGTGGAAACCAATGTCTGTGTTACCTGCAGTGCCCCGCAGCCAGCCATTGTCACCCAGGCAGCATCATCACTGTCCATCTCCCTCTGAGTGTGGAAACCAATGTCTGTGTTACCTGCAGTGCCCCCGAGCCAGCCATTGTCACCCGGGCAGCATCATCACTGTCCATCTCCCTCTGAGTGTGGAAACCAATGTCTGTGTTACCTGCAGTGCCCACGCAGCCAGCCATTGTCACCAGGCAGCATCATCACTGTCCATCTCCCTCTGAGTGTGGAAACCAATGTCTGTGTTACCTGCAGTGCCCCGCAGCCAGCCATTGTCACCCAGGCAGCATCATCACTGTCCATCTCCCTCTGAGTGTGGAAACCAATGTCTGTGTTACCTGCAGTGCCCCGCAGCCAGCCATTGTCACCCAGGCAGCATCATCACTGTCCATCTCCCTCTGAGTGTGGAAACCAATGTCTGTGTTACCTGCAGTGCCCCGCAGCCAGCCTTTGTCACCCAGGCAGCATCATCACTGTCCATCTCCTCTGAGTGTGGAAACCAATGTCTGTGTTACCTGCAGTGCCCCAGAGCCAGCCATTGTCACCCGGCAGCATCATCACTGTCCATCTCCTCTGAGTGTGGAAACCAATGTCTGTGTTACTCTCCCCCTGACCCGGCAGCATCATCACTGTCCATCTCCTCTGAGTGAACCAATGTCTGTGTTACCTGCAGTGCCCCGCAGCCAGCCATTGTCACCCAGGCAGCATCATCACTGTCCATCTCCCTCTGAGTGTGGAAACCAATGTCTGTGTTACCTGCAGTGCCCCGCAGCCAGCCATTGTCACCCAGGCAGCATCATCACTGTCCATCTCCCTCTGAGTGTGGAAACCAATGTCTGTGTTACCTGCAGTGCCCCCGCAGCCAGCCATTGTCACCCGGGCAGCATCATCACTGTCCATCTCCCTCTGAGTGTGGAAACCAATGTCTGTGTTACCTGCAGTGCCCCCGCAGCCAGCCATTGTCACCAGGCAGCATCATCACTGTCCATCTCCCTCTGAGTGTGGAAACCAATGTCTGTGTTACCTGCAGTGCCCCGCAGCCAGCCATTGTCACCCAGGCAGCATCATCACTGTCCATCTCCCTCTGAGTGTGGAAACCAATGTCTGTGTTACCTGCAGTGCCCCGCAGCCAGCCATTGTCACCCGGGCAGCATCATCACTGTCCATCTCCCTCTGAGTGTGGAAACCAATGTCTGTGTTACCTGCAGTGCCCCCGAGCCGGCCATTGTCACCCGGGCAGCATCATCACTGTCCATCTCCCTCTGAGTGTGGAAACCAATGTCTGTGTTACCTGCAGTGCCCCCGCAGCCAGCCATTGTCACCCGGCAGCATCATCACTGTCCATCTCCCTCTTAGTGTGGAAACCAATGTCTGTGTTACCTGCAGTGCCCGCAGCCAGCCATTGTCACCCGGGCAGCATCATCACTGTCCATCTCCTCTAGTGTGGAAACCAATGTCTGTGTTACCTGCAGTGCCCCGCAGCCAGCCATTGTCACCCGGCAGCATCATCACTGTCCATCTCCTCTGAGTGTGGAAACCAATGTCTGTGTTACCTGCAGTGCCCCGCAGCCAGCCATTGTCACCCGGGCAGCATCATCACTGTCCATCTCCCTCTGAGTGTGGAAACCAATGTCTGTGTTACCTGCAGTGCCCTCGCAGCCAGCCATTGTCACCCAGGCAGCATCATCACTGTCCATCTCCCTCTGAGTGTGGAAACCAATGTCTGTGTTACCTGCAGTGCCCCCGCAGCCAGCCATTGTCACCCAGGCAGCATCATCACTGTCCATCTCCCTCTGAGTGTGGAAACCAATGTCTGTGTACCTGCAGTGCCCCCGCAGCCAGCCATTGTCACCCAGGCAGCATCATCACTGTCCATCTCCCTCTGAGTGTGGAAACCAATGTCTGTGTTACCTGCAGTGCCCCGCAGCCAGCCATTGTCACCCGGCAGCATCATCACTGTCCATCTCCCTCTGAGTGTGGAAACCAATGTCTGTGTTACCTGCAGTGCCCCCGCAGCCAGCCATTGTCACCCGGGCAGCATCATCACTGTCCATCTCCCTCTGAGTGTGGAAACCAATGTCTGTGTTACCTGCAGTGCCCCGCAGCCAGCCATTGTCACCCGGCAGCATCATCACTGTCCATCTCCCTCTGAGTGTGGAAACCAATGTCTGTGTTACCTGCAGTGCCCCCGCAGCCAGCCATTGTCACCCAGGCAGCATCATCACTGTCCATCTCCCTCTGAGTGTGGAAACCAATGTCTGTGTTACCTGCAGTGCCCCGCAGCCAGCCATTGTCACCCAGGCAGCATCATCACTGTCCATCTCCCTCTAGTGTGGAAACCAATGTCTGTGTTACCTGCAGTGCCCTCAGCCAGCCATTGTCACCCGGCAGCATCATCACTGTCCATCTCCTCTGAGTGTGGAAACCAATGTCTGTGTTACCTGCAGTGCCCCAGCAGCCAGCCATTGTCACCCGGCAGCATCATCACTGTCCATCTCCCTCTTAGTGTGGAAACCAATGTCTGTGTTACCTGCAGTGCCCCGCAGCCAGCCATTGTCACCCAGGCAGCATCATCACTGTCCATCTCCCTCTGAGTGTGGAAACCAATGTCTGTGTTACCTGCAGTGCCCCCAGCCAGCCATTGTCACCGGCAGCATCATCACTGTCCATCTCCTCTGAGTGTGGAAACCAATGTCTGTGTTACCTGCAGTGCCCCGCAGCCAGCCATTGTCACCCAGGCAGCATCATCACTGTCCATCTCCTCTGAGTGTGGAAACCAATGTCTGTGTTACCTGCAGTGCCCCCGCAGCCAGCCATTGTCACCAGGCAGCATCATCACTGTCCATCTCCTCTGAGTGTGGAAACCAATGTCTGTGTTACCTGCAGTGCCCCGCAGCCAGCCATTGTCACCCGGCAGCATCATCACTGTCCATCTCCTCTGAGTGTGAAACCAATGTCTGTGTTACCTGCAGTGCCCCGCAGCCAGCCATTGTCACCCGCGCAGCATCATCACTGTCCATCTCCTCTGAGTGTGGAAACCAATGTCTGTGTTACCTGCAGTGCCCCGCAGCCAGCCATTGTCACCCGGCAGCATCATCACTGTCCATCTCCTCTGAGTGTGGAAACCAATGTCTGTGTTACCTGCAGTGCCCCGCAGCCAGCCATTGTCACCAGGCAGCATCATCACTGTCCATCTCCTCTGAGTGTGGAAACCAATGTCTGTGTTACCTGCAGTGCCCCGCAGCCAGCCATTGTCACCCGGCAGCATCATCACTGTCCATCTCCTCTGAGTGTGGAAACCAATGTCTGTGTTACCTGCAGTGCCCCGCAGCCAGCCATTGTCACCAGGCAGCATCATCACTGTCCATCTCCTCTGAGTGTGGAAACCAATGTCTGTGTTACCTGCAGTGCCCCCGCAGCCAGCCATTGTCACCCAGGCAGCATCATCACTGTCCATCTCCTCTGAGTGTGGAAACCAATGTCTGTGTTACCGCAGTGCCCCCGAGCCAGCCATTGTCACCCAGGCAGCATCATCACTGTCCATCTCCTCTTGAGTGTGGAAACCAATGTCTGTGTTACCTGCAGTGCCCCGCAGCCAGCCATTGTCACCCAGGCAGCATCATCACTGTCCATCTCCTCTGAGTGTGGAAACCAATGTCTGTGTTACCTGCAGTGCCCCAGCCAGCCATTGTCACCCGGCAGCATCATCACTGTCCATCTCCTCTGAGTGTGGAAACCAATGTCTGTGTTACCTGCAGTGCCCCCGCAGCCAGCCATTGTCACCCGGGCAGCATCATCATATCCATCTCCTCTGAGTGTAGAAACCAATGTCTGTGTTACCTGCAGTGCCCCGCAGCCAGCCATTGTCACCCGGGCAGCATCATCACTGTCCATCTCCCTCTGAGTGTGGAAACCAATGTCTGTGTTACCTGCAGTGCCCCCGCAGCCAGCCATTGTCACCCAGGCAGCATCATCACTGTCCATCTCCCTCTGAGTGTGGAAACCAATGTCTGTGTTACCTGCAGTGCCCCGCAGCCAGCCATTGTCACCCGGGCAGCATCATCACTGTCCATCTCCCTCTGAGTGTGGAAACCAATGTCTGTGTTACCTGCAGTGCCCCGCAAGCCATTGTCACCCGGCAGCATCATCACTGTCCATCTCCTCTGAGTGTGGAAACCAATGTCTGTGTTACCTGCAGTGCCCCCAGCCAGCCATTGTCACCCAGGCAGCATCATCACTGTCCATCTCCTCTGAGTGTGGAAACCAATGTCTGTGTTACCTGCAGTGCCCCCGCAGCCAGCCATTGTCACCCGGGCAGCATCATCACTGTCCATCTCCCTCTGAGTGTGGAAACCAATGTCTGTGTTACCTGCAGTGCCCCCGCAGCCAGCCATTGTCACCCAGCAGCATCATCACTGTCCATCTCCTCTGAGTGTGGAAACCAATGTCTGTGTTACCTGCAGTGCCCCCGCAGCCAGCCATTGTCACCCGGCAGCATCATCACTGTCCATCTCCTCTGAGTGTGGAAACCAATGTCTGTGTTACCTGCAGTGCCCCGCAGCCAGCCATTGTCACCAGGCAGCATCATCACTGTCCATCTCCTCTGAGTGTGGAAACCAATGTCTGTGTTACCTGCAGTGCCCCCGCAGCCAGCCATTGTCACCCGGGCAGCATCATCACTGTCCATCTCCCTCTGAGTGTGAAACCAATGTCTGTGTTACCTGCAGTGCCCCCGCAGCCAGCCATTGTCACCCAGGCAGCATCATCACTGTCCATCTCCTCTGAGTGTGGAAACCAATGTCTGTGTTACCTGCAGTGCCCCGCAGCCAGCCATTGTCACCCAGGCAGCATCATCGCTGTCCATCTCCCTCTGAGTGTGAAACCAATGTCTGTGTTACCTGCAGTGCCCCGCAGCCGGCCATTGTCACCCAGGCAGCATCATCACTGTCCATCTCCCTCTGAGTGTGGAAACCAATGTCTGTGTTACCTGCAGTGCCCCGCAGCCAGCCATTGTCACCCAGGCAGCATCATCACTGTCCATCTCCCTCTGAGTGTGGAAACCAATGTCTGTGTTACCTGCAGTGCCCCGCAGCCAGCCATTGTCACCGGGCAGCATCATCACTGTCCATCTCCTCTGAGTGTGGAAACCAATGTCTGTGTTACCTGCAGTGCCCCGCA
Source organism: Neoceratodus forsteri (assembly GCA_016271365.2). Classification (NCBI taxonomy): domain Eukaryota; kingdom Metazoa; phylum Chordata; order Ceratodontiformes; family Ceratodontidae; genus Neoceratodus; species Neoceratodus forsteri. Next base: position 173,873,712 of record CM057455.1, read on the forward strand.
GCCAGCCATTGTCACCAGGCAGCATCATCACTGTCCATCTCCTCTGAGTGTGGAAACCAATGTCTGTGTTACCTGCAGTGCCCCAGCCAGCCATTGTCACCCGGCAGCATCATCACTGTCCATCTCCTCTGAGTGTGGAAACCAATGTCTGTGTTACCTGCAGTGCCCCCGCAGAGCTGTCACCCAGGCAGCATCATCACTGTCCATCTCCCTCTGAGTGTGGAAACCAATGTCTGTGTTACCTGCAGTGCCCCCGCAGCCAGCCATTGTCACCAGGCAGCATCATCACTGTCCATCTCCCTCTGAGTGTGGAAACCAATGTCTGTGTTACCTGCAGTGCCCCCGCAGCCAGCCATTGTCACCCAGGCAGCATCATCACTGTCCATCTCCCTCTGAGTGTGGAAACCAATGTCTGTGTTACCTGCAGTGCCCCCGCAGCCAGCCATTGTCACCCGGCAGCATCATCACTGTCCATCTCCTCTGAGTGTGAAACCAATGTCTGTGTTACCTGCAGTGCCCCGCAGCCAGCCATTGTCACCAGGCAGCATCATCACTGTCCATCTCCCTCTGAGTGTGGAAACCAATGTCTGTGTTACCTGCAGTGCCCCCGCAGCCAGCCATTGTCACCCAGGCAGCATCATCACTGTCCATCTCCCTCTGAGTGTGGAAACCAATGTCTGTGTTACCTGCAGTGCCCCGCAGCCAGCCATTGTCACCCAGGCAGCATCATCACTGTCCATCTCCCTCTGAGTGTGGAAACCAATGTCTGTGTTACCTGCAGTGCCCCGCAGCCAGCCATTGTCACCCAGGCAGCATCATCACTGTCCATCTCCCTCTGAGTGTGGAAACCAATGTCTGTGTTACCTGCAGTGCCCCGAGCCAGCCATTGTCACCCAGGCAGCATCATCACTGTCCATCTCCCTCTGAGTGTGGAAACCAATGTCTGTGTTACCTGCAGTGCCCCGCAGCCAGCCATTGTCACCCAGGCAGCATCATCACTGTCCATCTCCCTCTGAGTGTGGAAACCAATGTCTGTGTTACCTGCAGTGCCCCCCAGAGCCAGCCATTGTCACCCGGCAGCATCATCACTGTCCATCTCCTCTGAGTGTGGAAACCAATGTCTGTGTTACCTGCAGTGCCCCGCAGCCAGCCATTGTCACCGGGCAGCATCATCACTGTCCATCTCCCTCTGAGTGTGGAAACCAATGTCTGTGTTACCTGCAGTGCCCCGCAGCCAGCCATTGTCACCCGGGCAGCATCATCACTGTCCATCTCCCTCTGAGTGTGGAAACCAATGTCTGTGTTACCTGCAGTGCCCCCGGAGCCTGCCATTGTCACCCGGGCAGCATCATCACTGTCCATCTCCCTCTGAGTGTGGAAACCAATGTCTGTGTTACCTGCAGTGCCCCGCAGCCAGCCATTGTCACCCGGCAGCATCATCTGTCCATCTCCTCTGAGTGTGGAAACCAATGTCTGTGTTACCTGCAGTGCCCCCGCAGCCAGCCATTGTCACCAGGCAGCATCATCACTGTCCATCTCCTCTGAGTGTGGAAACCAATGTCTGTGTTACCTGCAGTGCCCCGCAGCCAGCCATTGTCACCCGGCAGCATCATCACTGTCCATCTCCTCTGAGTGTGGAAACCAATGTCTGTGTTACCTGCAGTGCCCCCGCGAGCAGCCATTGTCACCAGGCAGCATCATCACTGTCCATCTCCTCTGAGTGTGGAAACCAATGTCTGTGTTACCTGCAGTGCCCCCGCAGCCAGCCATTGTCACCCGGCAGCATCATCACTGTCCATCTCCTCTGAGTGTGGAAACCAATGTCTGTGTTACCTGCAGTGCCCCACGCAGCCAGCCATTGTCACCCGGCAGCATCATCACTGTCCATCTCCTCTGAGTGTGGAAACCAATGTCTGTGTTACCTGCAGTGCCCCGCAGCCAGCCATTGTCACCCAGGCAGCATCATCACTGTCCATCTCCTCTGAGTGTGGAAACCAATGTCTGTGTTACCTGCAGTGCCCCGCAGCCAGCCATTGTCACCCGGCAGCATCATCACTGTCCATCTCCTCTGAGTGTGGAAACCAATGTCTGTGTTACCTGCAGTGCCCCGCAGCCACCTTGTCACCCAGGCAGCATCATCACTGTCCATCTCCTCTGAGTGTGGAAACCAATGTCTGTGTTACCTGCAGTGCCCCGAGCCAGCCATTGTCACCCGGGCAGCATCATCACTGTCCATCTCCTCTGAGTGTGGAAACCAATGTCTGTGTTACCTGCAGTGCCCCAGCAGCCAGCCATTGTCACCCAGGCAGCATCATCACTGTCCATCTCCTCTGAGTGTGGAAACCAATGTCTGTGTTACCTGCAGTGCCCCGCAGCCAGCCATTGTCACCCGGCAGCATCATCACTGTCCATCTCCTCTGAGTGTGGAAACCAATGTCTGTGTTACCTGCAGTGCCCCCAGAGCCAGCCATTGTCACCCGGCAGCATCATCACTGTCCATCTCCTCTGAGTGTGGAAACCAATGTCTGTGTTACCTGCAGTGCCCCCGCAGCCAGCCATTGTCACCCGGCAGCATCATCACTGTCCATCTCCTCTGAGTGTGGAAACCAATGTCTGTGTTACCTGCAGTGCCCCGCAGTAGCCATTGTCACCCGGCAGCATCATCACTGTCCATCTCCTCTGAGTGGGAAACCAATGTCTGTGTTACCTGCAGTGCCCCGCAGCCAGCCATTGTCACCCGGCAGCATCATCACTGTCCATCTCCTCTGAGTGTGAAACCAATGTCTGTGTTACCTGCAGTGCCCCCGCAGCCAGCCATTGTCACCCGGCAGCATCATCACTGTCCATCTCCTCTGAGTGTGGAAACCAATGTCTGTGTTACCTGCAGTGCCCCCCAGCCAGCCATTGTCACCAGGCAGCATCATCACTGTCCATCTCCCTCTGAGTGTGGAAACCAATGTCTGTGTTACCTGCAGTGCCCCCGCAGCCAGCCATTGTCACCCAGGCAGCATCATCACTGTCCATCTCCCTCTGAGTGTGGAAACCAATGTCTGTGTTACCTGCAGTGCCCCCGCAGCCAGCCATTGTCACCAGGCAGCATCATCACTGTCCATCTCCCTCTGAGTGTGGAAACCAATGTCTGTGTTACCTGCAGTGTCCCCGCAGCCAGCCATTGTCACCCGGCAGCATCATCACTGTCCATCTCCTCTGAGTGTGGAAACCAATGTCTGTGTTACCTGCAGTGCCCCGCAGCCAGCCATTGTCACGGCAGCATCATCACTGTCCATCTCCCTCTGAGTGTGGAAACCAATGTCTGTGTTACCTGCAGTGCCCCCGCAGCCAGCCATTGTCACCCGGGCAGCATCATCACTGTCCATCTCCCTCTGAGTGTGGAAACCAATGTCTGTGTTACCTGCAGTGCCCCCGCAGCCAGCCATTGTCACCCGGGCAGCATCATCACTGTCCATCTCCCTCTGAGTGTGGAAACCAATGTCTGTGTTACCTGCAGTGCCCCCGCAGCCAGCCATTGTCACCCGGGCAGCATCATCACTGTCCATCTCCCTCTGAGTGTGGAAACCAATGTCTGTGTTACCTGCAGTGCCCCGCAGCCAGCCATTGTCACCCAGGCAGCATCATCACTGTCCATCTCCTCTTGAGTGTGGAAACCAATGTCTGTGTTACCTGCAGTGCCCCGCAGCCAGCCATTGTCACCCGGCAGCATCATCACTGTCCATCTCCTCTGAGTGTGGAAACCAATGTCTGTGTTACCTGCAGTGCCAGCCAGCCATTGTCACCAGGCAGCATCATCACTGTCCATCTCCCTCTGAGTGTGGAAACCAATGTCTGTGTTACCTGCAGTGCCCCGCAGCCAGCCATTGTCACCCAGGCAGCATCATCACTGTCCATCTCCCTCTGAGTGTGGAAACCAATGTCTGTGTTACCTGCAGTGCCCCCGCAGCCAGCCATTGTCACCCGGGCAGCATCATCACTGTCCATCTCCTCTTGAGTGTGGAAACCAATGTCTGTGTTACCTGCAGTGCCCTCAGCCAGCCATTGTCACCCGGCAGCATCATCACTGTCCATCTCCCTCTGAGTGTGGAAACCAATGTCTGTGTTACCTGCAGTGCCCCCGCAGCCAGCCATTGTCACCCGGGCAGCATCATCACTGTCCATCTCCCTCTGAGTGTGGAAACCAATGTCTGTGTTACCTGCAGTGCCCCCAGAGCCAGCCATTGTCACCCGGGCAGCATCATCACTGTCCATCTCCCTCTGAGTGTGGAAACCAATGTCTGTGTTACCTGCAGTGCCCCTGCAGCCGGCCACTGTAACCCGGGCAGCATCATCACTGTCCATCTCCCTCTGAGTGTGGAAACCAATGTCTGTGTTACCTGCAGTGCCCCCGCAGCCAGCCATTGTCACCCAGGCAGCATCATCACTGTCCATCTCCCTCTGAGTGTGGAAACCAATGTCTGTGTTACCTGCAGTGCCCCGCAGCCAGCCATTGTCACCCGGGCAGCATCATCACTGTCCATCTCCCTCTGAGTGTGGAAACCAATGTCTGTGTTACCTGCAGTGCCCCCGCAGCAGCCATTGTCACCCGGCAGCATCATCACTGTCCATCTCCTCTGAGTGTGGAAACCAATGTCTGTGTTACCTGCAGTGCCCCAGCCAGCCATTGTCACCCGGCAGCATCATCACTGTCCATCTCCTCTGAGTGTGGAAACCAATGTCTGTGTTACCTGCAGTGCCCCGCAGCCAGCCATTGTCACCCAGGCAGCATCATCACTGTCCATCTCCCTCTGAGTGTGGAAACCAATGTCTGTGTTACCTGCAGTGCCCCCGCAGCCAGCCATTGTCACCCGGGCAGCATCATCACTGTCCATCTCCCTCTGAGTGTGGAAACCAATGTCTGTGTTACCTGCAGTGCCCCTGACCAGCCATTGTCACCCAGGCAGCATCATCACTGTCCATCTCCCTCTGAGTGTGGAAACCAATGTCTGTGTTACCTGCAGTGCCCCGCAGCCAGCCATTGTCACCCAGGCAGCATCATCACTGTCCATCTCCCTCTGAGTGTGGAAACCAATGTCTGTGTTACCTGCAGTGCCCCGCAGCCAGCCATTGTCACCCAGGCAGCATCATCACTGTCCATCTCCTCTGAGTGTGGAAACCAATGTCTGTGTTACCTGCAGTGCCCACGCAGCCAGCCATTGTCACCCGGCAGCATCATCACTGTCCATCTCCTCTGAGTGTGGAAACCAATGTCTGTGTTACCTGCAGTGCCCCCGCAGCCAGCCATTGTCACCAGGCAGCATCATCACTGTCCATCTCCTCTGAGTGTGGAAACCAATGTCTGTGTTACCTGCAGTGCCCCAGCAGCCATTGTCACCCGGCAGCATCATCACTGTCCATCTCCTCTGAGTGTGGAAACCAATGTCTGTGTTACCTGCAGTGCCCCCGCAGCCAGCCATTGTCACCCAGGCAGCATCATCACTGTCCATCTCCTCTGAGTGTGGAAACCAATGTCTGTGTTACCTGCAGTGCCCGCAGCCAGCCATTGTCACCCGGCAGCATCATCACTGTCCATCTCCTCTGAGTGTGGAAACCAATGTCTGTGTTACCTGCAGTGCCCCCGCAGCCAGCCATTGTCACCGGCAGCATCATCACTGTCCATCTCCCTCTGAGTGTGGAAACCAATGTCTGTGTTACCTGCAGTGCCCCGCAGCCAGCCATTGTCACCCGGCAGCATCATCACTGTCCATCTCCTCTGAGTGTGGAAACCAATGTCTGTGTTACCTGCAGTGCCCCGCAGCCAGCCATTGTCACCCGGGCAGCATCATCACTGTCCATCTCCCTCTGAGTGTGGAAACCAATGTCTGTGTTACCTGCAGTGCCCCGCAGCCAGCCATTGTCACCCGGCAGCATCATCACTGTCCATCTCCTCTGAGTGTGGAAACCAATGTCTGTGTTACCTGCAGTGCCCCCAGCCAGCCATTGTCACCCAGGCAGCATCATCACTGTCCATCTCCTCTGAGTGTGGAAACCAATGTCTGTGTTACCTGCAGTGCCCCGAGCCAGCCATTGTCACCCAGGCAGCATCATCACTGTCCATCTCCTCTGAGTGTGGAAACCAATGTCTGTGTTACCTGCAGTGCCCCCGCAGCCAGCCATTGTCACCCAGGCAGCATCATCACTGTCCATCTCCCTCTGAGTGTGGAAACCAATGTCTGTGTTACCTGCAGTGCCCCGCAGCCAGCCATTGTCACCCGGCAGCATCATCACTGTCCATCTCCCTCTGAGTGTGGAAACCAATGTCTGTGTTACCTGCAGTGCCCCGCAGCCCCATTGTCACCCAGGCAGCATCATCACTGTCCATCTCCTCTGAGTGTGGAAACCAATGTCTGTGTTACCTGCAGTGCCCAGAGCCAGCCATTGTCACCCGGCAGCATCATCACTGTCCATCTCCTCTGAGTGTGGAAACCAATGTCTGTGTTACCTGCAGTGCCCGCACCAGCCATTGTCACCCGGCAGCATCATCACTGTCCATCTCCTCTGAGTGTGGAAACCAATGTCTGTGTTACCTGCAGTGCCCCGCAGCCAGCCATTGTCACCAGGCAGCATCATCACTGTCCATCTCCTCTGAGTGTGGAAACCAATGTCTGTGTTACCTGCAGTGCCCCGCAGCCAGCCATTGTCACCCAGGCAGCATTCACTGTCCATCTCCTCTGAGTGTGGAAACCAATGTCTGTGTTACCTGCAGTGCCCGCAGCCAGCCATTGTCACCCAGGCAGCATCATCACTGTCCATCTCCCTCTGAGTGTGGAAACCAATGTCTTTGCAGTGCCCCCAGCAGCCATTGTCACCCAGGCAGCATCATCACTGTCCATCTCCTCTGAGTGTGGAAACCAATGTCTGTGTTACCTGCAGTGCCCCAGAGCCAGCCATTGTCACCCGGCAGCATCATCACTGTCCATCTCCTCTGAGTGTGGAAACCAATGTCTGTGTTACCTGCAGTGCCCCGCAGCCAGCCATTGTCACCAGGCAGCATCATCACTGTCCATCTCCCTCTGAGTGTGGAAACCAATGTCTGTGTTACCTGCAGTGCCCCCAGCCAGCCATTGTCACCCGGCAGCATCATCACTGTCCATCTCCTCTGAGTGTGGAAACCAATGTCTGTGTTACCTGCAGTGCCCCGCAGACAGCCATTGTCACCCGGCAGCATCATCACTGTCCATCTCCTCTGAGTGTGGAAACCAATGTCTGTGTTACCTGCAGTGCCCCGCAGCCAGCCATTGTCACCCAGGCAGCATCATCACTGTCCATCTCCTCTGAGTGTGGAAACCAATGTCTGTGTTACCTGCAGTGCCGCAGCCAGCCATTGTCACCCGGCAGCATCATCACTGTCCATCTCCTCGTGTGGAAACCAATGTCTGTGTTACCTGCAGTGCCCCTGCCAGCCATTGTCACCCAGGCAGCATCATCACTGTCCATCTCCTCTGAGTGTGGAAACCAATGTCTGTGTTACCTGCAGTGCCCCCGCAGCCAGCCATTGTCACCCGGCAGCATCATCACTGTCCATCTCCTCTGAGTGTGGAAACCAATGTCTGTGTTACCTGCAGTGCCCCGCAGCCAGCCATTGTCACCCAGGCAGCATCATCACTGTCCATCTCCTCTGAGTGTGGAAACCAATGTCTGTGTTACCTGCAGTGCCCCGCAGCCAGCCATTGTCACCCAGGCAGCATCATCACTGTCCATCTCCCTCTGAGTGTGGAAACCAATGTCTGTGTTACCTGCAGTGCCCCGCAGCCAGCCATTGTCACCGGGCAGCATCATCACTGTCCATCTCCCTCTGAGTGTGGAAACCAATGTCTGTGTTACCTGCAGTGCCCCCCAGCCATTGTCACCCGGCAGCATCATCACTGTCCATCTCCTCTGAGTGTGGAAACCAATGTCTGTGTTACCTGCAGTGCCCACGCAGCCAGCCATTGTCACCCAGGCAGCATCATCACTGTCCATCTCCCTCTGAGTGTGGAAACCAATGTCTGTGTTACCTGCAGTGCCCCCGCAGCCAGCCATTGTCACCAGCAGCATCATCACTGTCCATCTCCTCTGAGTGTGGAAACCAATGTCTGTGTTACCTGCAGTGCCCACGCAGCCAGCCATTGTCACCCGGCAGCATCATCACTGTCCATCTCCTCTGAGTGTGGAAACCAATGTCTGTGTTACCTGCAGTGCCCCCAAGCCAGCCATTGTCACCCGGCAGCATCATCACTGTCCATCTCCCTCTGAGTGTGGAAACCAATGTCTGTGTTACCTGCAGTGCCCCCGCAGCCAGCCATTGTCACCCGGGCAGCATCATCACTGTCCATCTCCCTCTGAGTGTGGAAACCAATGTCTGTGTTACCTGCAGTGCCCCCGCAGCCAGCCATTGTCACCCGGCAGCATCATCACTGTCCATCTCCTCTGAGTGTGGAAACCAATGTCTGTGTTACCTGCAGTGCCCCGCAGCCGCCATTGTCACCCGGCAGCATCATCACTGTCCATCTCCTCTGAGTGTGAAACCAATGTCTGTGTTACCTGCAGTGCCCCGAGCCAGCCATTGTCACCCAGGCAGCATCATCACTGTCCATCTCCCTCTTAGTGTGGAAACCAATGTCTGTGTTACCTGCAGTGCCCCGCAGCCAGCCATTGTCACCAGGCAGCATCATCACTGTCCATCTCCCTCTGAGTGTGGAAACCAATGTCTGTGTTACCTGCAGTGCCCCGCAGCCAGCCATTGTCACCAGGCAGCATCATCACTGTCCATCTCCCTCTGAGTGTGGAAACCAATGTCTGTGTTACCTGCAGTGCCCCCGCAGCCAGCCATTGTCACCCGGGCAGCATCATCACTGTCCATCTCCCTCTGAGTGTGGAAACCAATGTCTGTGTTACCTGCAGTGCCCCCGCAGCCAGCCATTGTCACCCGGGCAGCATCATCACTGTCCATCTCCTCTTGAGTGTGGAAACCAATGTCTGTGTTACCTGCAGTGCCCCTGCAGCCAGCCATTGTCACCCGGGCAGCATCATCACTGTCCATCTCCCTCTGAGTGTGGAAACCAATGTCTGTGTTACCTGCAGTGCCCCCGCAGCCAGCCATTGTCACCCAGGCAGCATCATCACTGTCCATCTCCCTCTGAGTGTGGAAACCAATGTCTGTGTTACCTGCAGTGCCCCGCAGCCAGCCATTGTCACCCGGGCAGCATCATCACTGTCCATCTCCCTCTGAGTGTGGAAACCAATGTCTGTGTTACCTGCAGTGCCCCGCAGCCAGCCATTGTCACCCGGCAGCATCATCACTGTCCATCTCCTCTGAGTGTGGAAACCAATGTCTGTGTTACCTGCAGTGCCCCGCAGCCAGCCATTGTCACCGGCACAGCATCATCACTGTCCATCTCCTCTGAGTGTGGAAACCAATGTCTGTGTTACCTGCAGTGCCCCCGCAGCCAGCCATTGTCACCCGGCAGCATCATCACTGTCCATCTCCTCTGAGTGTGGAAACCAATGTCTGTGTTACCTGCAGTGCCCTCGCAGCCAGCCATTGTCACCGGGCAGCATCATCACTGTCCATCTCCTCTGAGTGTGGAAACCAATGTCTGTGTTACCTGCAGTGCCCCCGAGCCAGCCATTGTCACCCGGCAGCATCATCACTGTCCATCTCCTCTGAGTGTGGAAACCAATGTCTGTGTTACCTGCAGTGCCCCGCAGCCAGCCATTGTCACCCGGCAGCATCATCACTGTCCATCTCCTCTGAGTGTGGAAACCAATGTCTGTGTTACCTGCAGTGCCCGCAGCCAGCCATTGTCACCAGGCAGCATCATCACTGTCCATCTCCCTCTGAGTGTGGAAACCAATGTCTGTGTTACCTGCAGTGCCTCGCAGCCAGCCATTGTCACCCAGGCAGCATCATCACTGTCCATCTCCCTCTGAGTGTGGAAACCAATGTCTGTGTTACCTGCAGTGCCCCCGCAGCCAGCCATTGTCACCCAGGCAGCATCATCACTGTCCATCTCCCTCTGAGTGTGGAAACCAATGTCTGTGTTACCTGCAGTGCCCCCGCAGCCAGCCATTGTCACCCAGGCAGCATCATCACTGTCCATCTCCCTCTGAGTGTGGAAACCAATGTCTGTGTTACCTGCAGTGCCCCCGCAGCCAGCCATTGTCACCAGGCAGCATCATCACTGTCCATCTCCCTCTGAGTGTGGAAACCAATGTCTGTGTTACCTGCAGTGCCCCCGCAGCCAGCCATTGTCACCCAGGCAGCATCATCACTGTCCATCTCCCTCTGAGTGTGGAAACCAATGTCTGTGTTACCTGCAGTGCCCCCGCAGCCAGCCATTGTCACCGGCAGCATCATCACTGTCCATCTCCCTCTGAGTGTGGAAACCAATGTCTGTGTTACCTGCAGTGCCCCGCAGCCAGCCATTGTCACCCAGGCAGCATCATCACTGTCCATCTCCTCTGAGTGTGGAAACCAATGTCTGTGTTACCTGCAGTGCCCCGCAGCCAGCCATTGTCACCCGGCAGCATCATCACTGTCCATCTCCTCTGAGTGTGGAAACCAATGTCTGTGTTACCTGCAGTGCCCCCAGCCAGCCATTGTCACCCGGGCAGCATCATCACTGTCCATCTCCTCTAGTGTGGAAACCAATGTCTGTGTTACCTGCAGTGCCCCGAGCCAGCCATTGTCACCCGGCAGCATCATCACTGTCCATCTCCCTCTGAGTGTGGAAACCAATGTCTGTGTTACCTGCAGTGCCCCGCAGCCAGCCATTGTCACCCGGCAGCATCATCACTGTCCATCTCCTCTGAGTGTGGAAACCAATGTCTGTGTTACCTGCAGTGCCCCCGCAGCCAGCCATTGTCACCCAGGCAGCATCATCACTGTCCATCTCCTCTGAGTGTGGAAACCAATGTCTGTGTTACCTGCAGTGTCTCCGCAGCCAGCCATTGTCACCCAGGCAGCATCATCACTGTCCATCTCCTCTGAGTGTGGAAACCAATGTCTGTGTTACCTGCAGTGCCCCGCAGCCAGCCATTGTCACCGGCAGCATCATCACTGTCCATCTCCTCTGAGTGTGGAAACCAATGTCTGTGTTACCTGCAGTGCCCGCAGCCAGCCATTGTCACCCGGCAGCATCATCACTGTCCATCTCCTCTGAGTGTGGAAACCAATGTCTGTGTTACCTGCAGTGCCCCCGCAGCCAGCCATTGTCACCCGGCAGCATCATCACTGTCCATCTCCTCTGAGTGTGGAAACCAATGTCTGTGTTACCTGCAGTGCCCCGCAGCCAGCCATTGTCACCCGGCAGCATCATCACTGTCCATCTCCTCTGAGTGTGGAAACCAATGTCTGTGTTACCTGCAGTGCCCCCGCAGCCAGCCATTGTCACCCGGCAGCATCATCACTGTCCATCTCCTCTGAGTGTGGAAACCAATGTCTGTGTTACCTGCAGTGCCCCCGCACAAAGCCATTGTCACCCAGGCAGCATCATCACTGTCCATCTCCCTCTGAGTGTGGAAACCAATGTCTGTGTTACCTGCAGTGCCCCCGCAGCCAGCCATTGTCACCCAGGCAGCATCATCACTGTCCATCTCCCTCTGAGTGTGGAAACCAATGTCTGTGTTACCTGCAGTGCCCCCGCAGCCAGCCATTGTCACCCGGGCAGCATCATCACTGTCCATCTCCTCTGATGTGGAAACCAATGTCTGTGTTACCTGCAGTGCCCTCACAGCCAGCCATTGTCACCCGGCAGCATCATCACTGTCCATCTCCCTGAGTGTGGAAACCAATGTCTGTGTTACAGTGCCCCGCAGCCAGCCATTGTCACCCAGGCAGCATCATCACTGTCCATCTCCCTCTGAGTGTGGAAACCAATGTCTGTGTTACCTGCAGTGCCCCCGCAGCCGGCCATTGTCACCCGGCAGCATCATCACTGTCCATCTCCCTCTGAGTGTGGAAACCAATGTCTGTGTTACCTGCAGTGCCCCGCAGCCAGCCATTGTCACCCAGGCAGCATCATCACTGTCCATCTCCCTCTGAGTGTGGAAACCAATGTCTGTGTTACCTGCAGTGCCCCCGCAGCCAGCCATTGTCACCCAGGCAGCATCATCACTGTCCATCTCCCTCTGAGTGTGGAAACCAATGTCTGTGTTACCTGCAGTGCCCCGCAGCCAGCCATTGTCACCGGCAGCATCATCACTGTCCATCTCCTCTGAGTGTGAAACCAATGTCTGTGTACCTGCAGTGCCCCGCAGCCAGCCATTGTCACCCGGCAGCATCATCACTGTCCATCTCCTCTGAGTGTGGAAACCAATGTCTGTGTTACCTGCAGTGCCCCAGCCAGCCATTGTCACCCGGCAGCATCATCACTGTCCATCTCCTCTGAGTGTGGAAACCAATGTCTGTGTTACCTGCAGTGCCCCGCAGAGCCAGCCATTGTCACCCGGCAGCATCATCACTGTCCATCTCCTCTGAGTGTGGAAACCAATGTCTGTGTTACCTGCAGTGCCCCCAGCCAGCCATTGTCACAGGCAGCATCATCCTGTCCATCTCCTCTGAGTGTGGAAACCAATGTCTGTGTTACCTGCAGTGCCCCGCAGCCAGCCATTGTCACCCGGCAGCATCATCACTGTCCATCTCCTCTGAGTGTGGAAACCAATGTCTGTGTTACCTGCAGTGCCCCGCAGCCAGCCATTGTCACCCGGCAGCATCATCACTGTCCATCTCCCTCTGAGTGTGGAAACCAATGTCTGTGTTACCTGCAGTACCCGCAGGCCAGCCATTGTCACCAGAGCATCATCACTGTCCATCTCCTCTGAGTGTGGAAACCAATGTCTGTGTTACCTGCAGTGCCCCAGCCAGCCATTGTCACCCGGCAGCATCATCACTGTCCATCTCCTCTGAGTGTGGAAACCAATGTCTGTGTTACCTGCAGTGCCCCCGCAGCCAGCCATTGTCACCCGGCAGCATCATCACTGTCCATCTCCTCTGAGTGTGGAAACCAATGTCTGTGTTACCTGCAGTGCCCCCGCCAGCCATTGTCACCCGGCAGCATCATCACTGTCCATCTCCTCTGAGTGTGGAAACCAATGTCTGTGTTACCTGCAGTGCCCCCGAGCCAGCCATTGTCACCCAGGCAGCATCATCACTGTCCATCTCCTCTGAGTGTGGAAACCAATGTCTGTGTTACCTGCAGTGCCCCACGAGCCAGCCATTGTCACCCAGGCAGCATCATCACTGTCCATCTCCCTCTGAGTGTGGAAACCAATGTCTGTGTTACCTGCAGTGCCCCCGCAGCCAGCCATTGTCACCCAGGCAGCATCATCACTGTCCATCTCCCTCTGAGTGTGGAAACCAATGTCTGTGTTACCTGCAGTGCCCCGCAGCCAGCCATTGTCACCCGGGCAGCATCATCACTGTCCATCTCCCTCTGAGTGTGGAAACCAATGTCTGTGTTACCTGCAGTGCCCCGCAGCCAGCCATTGTCACCCAGGCAGCATCATCACTGTCCATCTCCCTCTGAGTGTGGAAACCAATGTCTGTGTTACCTGCAGTGCCCCGCAGCCAGCCATTGTCACCCGGGCAGCATCATCACTGTCCATCTCCTCTGAGTGTGGAAACCAATGTCTGTGTTACCTGCAGTGCCCCCGCAGCCAGCCATTGTCACCCGGGCAGCATCATCACTGTCCATCTCCCTCTGAGTGTGGAAACCAATGTCTGTGTTACCTGCAGTGCCCCCGCAGCCAGCCATTGTCACCCAGGCAGCATCATCACTGTCCATCTCCCTCTGAGTGTGGAAACCAATGTCTGTGTTACCTGCAGTGCCCACGCAGCCAGCCATTGTCACCCAGGCAGCATCATCACTGTCCATCTCCCTCTGAGTGTGGAAACCAATGTCTGTGTTACCAGCAGTGCCCACGCAGCCAGCCATTGTCACCCAGGCAGCATCATCACTGTCCATCTCCCTCTGAGTGTGGAAACCAATGTCTGTGTTACCTGCAGTGCCCACGCAGCCAGCCATTGTCACCCGGCAGCATCATCACTGTCCATCTCCCTCTGAGTGTGGAAACCAATGTCTGTGTTACCTGCAGTGCCCCGCAGCCAGCCATTGTCACCCAGGCAGCATCATCACTGTCCATCTCCTCTGAGTGTGGAAACCAATGTCTGTGTTACCTGCAGTGCCCCGCAGCCAGCCATTGTCACCCGGGCAGCATCATCACTGTCCATCTCCCTCTGAGTGTGGAAACCAATGTCTGTGTTACCTGCAGTGCCCCGCAGCCAGCCATTGTCACCCGGGCAGCATCATCACTGTCCATCTCCCTCTGAGTGTGGAAACCAATGTCTGTGTTACCTGCAGTGCCCCGCAGCCAGCCATTGTCACCAGGCAGCATCATCACTGTCCATCTCCTCTGAGTGTGGAAACCAATGTCTGTGTTACCTGCAGTGCCCCAGCAGCCAGCCATTGTCACCCGGCAGCATCATCACTGTCCATCTCCTCTGAGTGTGGAAACCAATGTCTGTGTTACCTGCAGTGCCCCCGAGCCAGCCATTGTCACCCGGCAGCATCATCACTGTCCATCTCCTCTGAGTGTGGAAACCAATGTCTGTGTTACCTGCAGTGCCCCGCAGCCAGCCATTGTCACCCGGCAGCATCATCACTGTCCATCTCCTCTGAGTGTGGAAACCAATGTCTGTGTTACCTGCAGTGCCCCGAGCCAGCCATTGTCACCGGCAGCATCATCACTGTCCATCTCCTCTGAGTGTGGAAACCAATGTCTGTGTTACCTGCAGTGCCCCGCAGCCAGCCATTGTCACCCGGGCAGCATCATCACTGTCCATCTCCTCTGAGTGGAAACCAATGTCTGTGTTACCTGCAGTGCCCCCGCAGCCAGCCATTGTCACCCAGGCAGCATCATCACTGTCCATCTCCTCTGAGTGTGGAAACCAATGTCTGTGTTACCTGCAGTGCCCCAGAGCCAGCCATTGTCACCCGGCAGCATCATCACTGTCCATCTCCCTCTGAGTGTGGAAACCAATGTCTGTGTTACCTGCAGTGCCCCCGCAGCCAGCCATTGTCACCCAGCAGCATCATCACTGTCCATCTCCTCTGAGTGTGGAAACCAATGTCTGTGTTACCTGCAGTGCCCCAGCCAGCCATTGTCACCCGGGCAGCATCATCACTGTCCATCTCCCTCTGAGTGTGGAAACCAATGTCTGTGTTACCTGCAGTGCCCCGCAGCAGCCATTGTCACCGGGCAGCATCATCACTGTCCATCTCCCTCTGAGTGTGGAAACCAATGTCTGTGTTACCTGCAGTGCCCCCGCAGCCAGCCATTGTCACCCGGGCAGCATCATCACTGTCCATCTCCCTCTGAGTGTGGAAACCAATGTCTGTGTTACCTGCAGTGCCCCCGCAGCCAGCCATTGTCACCCGGGCAGCATCATCACTGTCCATCTCCCTCTGAGTGTGGAAACCAATGTCTGTGTTACCTGCAGTGCCCCCGCAGCCAGCCATTGTCACCCAGGCAGCATCATCACTGTCCATCTCCCTCTGAGTGTGGAAACCAATGTCTGTGTTACCTGCAGTGCCCCCGCAGCCAGCCATTGTCACCCGGGCAGCATCATCACTGTCCATCTCCCTCTGAGTGTGGAAACCAATGTCTGTGTTACCTGCAGTGCCCCAAGCAGCCATTGTCACCCAGGCAGCATCATCACTGTCCATCTCCTCTGAGTGTGGAAACCAATGTCTGTGTTACCTGCAGTGCCCCCAGCCAGCCATTGTCACCCAGGCAGCATCATCACTGTCCATCTCCTCTTGAGTGTGGAAACCAATGTCTGTGTTACCTGCAGTGCCCCCAAGAGCCAGCCATTGTCACCCAGGCAGCATCATCACTGTCCATCTCCTCTGAGTGTGGAAACCAATGTCTGTGTTACCTGCAGTGCCCCAGCCAGCCATTGTCACCCGGCAGCATCATCACTGTCCATCTCCCTCTGAGTGTGGAAACCAATGTCTGTGTTACCTGCAGTGCCCCGCAGCCAGCCATTGTCACCCGGCAGCATCATCACTGTCCATCTCCTCTGAGTGTGGAAACCAATGTCTGTGTTACCTGCAGTGCCCCGCAGCCAGCCATTGTCACCTGGCAGCATCATCACTGTCCATCTCCCTCTGAGTGTGGAAACCAATGTCTGTGTTACCTGCAGTGCCCCCGCAGCCAGCCATTGTCACCCAGGCAGCATCATCACTGTCCATCTCCCTCTGAGTGTGGAAACCAATGTCTGTGTTACCTGCAGTGCCCCGAGCCAGCCATTGTCACCCAGGCAGCATCATCACTGTCCATCTCCTCTTGAGTGTGGAAACCAATGTCTGTGTTACCTGCAGTGCCCCCGCAGCCAGCCATTGTCACCAGGCAGCATCATCACTGTCCATCTCCTCTGAGTGTGGAAACCAATGTCTGTGTTACCTGCAGTGCCCCTAGCCAGCCATTGTCACCCGGCAGCATCATCACTGTCCATCTCCTCTGAGTGTGGAAACCAATGTCTGTGTTACCTGCAGTGCCCCGCAGCCAGCCATTGTCACCCGGCAGCATCATCACTGTCCATCTCCCTCTGAGTGTGAAACCAATGTCTGTGTTACCTGCAGTGCCCCCACAGCCAGCCATTGTCACCCGGGCAGCATCATCACTGTCCATCTCCCTCTGAGTGTGGAAACCAATGTCTGTGTTACCTGCAGTGCCCCTGCAGCCGGCCATTGTCACCCGGGCAGCATCATCACTGTCCATCTCCCTCTGAGTGTGGAAACCAATGTCTGTGTTACCTGCAGTGCCCCGCAGCCAGCCATTGTCACCCGGGCAGCATCATCACTGTCCATCTCCCTCTGAGTGTGGAAACCAATGTCTGTGTTACCTGCAGTCCCCGCAGCCAGCCATTGTCACCCGGCAGCATCATCACTGTCCATCTCCTCTGAGTGTGGAAACCAATGTCTGTGTTACCTGCAGTGCCCCGCAGCCAGCCATTGTCACCCGGCAGCATCATCACTGTCCATCTCCTCTGAGTGTGGAAACCAATGTCTGTGTTACCTGCAGTGCCCCCGCAGCCAGCCATTGTCACCCGGGCAGCATCATCACTGTCCATCTCCCTCTGAGTGTGGAAACCAATGTCTGTGTTACCTGCAGTGCCCCGCAGCCGGCCATTGTCACCCGGGCAGCATCATCACTGTCCATCTCCCTCTGAGTGTGGAAACCAATGTCTGTGTTACCTGCAGTCCGCAGCAAGCCATTGTCACCCGGCAGCATCATCACTGTCCATCTCCTCTGAGTGTGGAAACCAATGTCTGTGTTACCTGCAGTGCCCCGCAGCCAGCCATTGTCACCCGGCAGCATCATCACTGTCCATCTCCCTCTGAGTGTGGAAACCAATGTCTGTGTTACCTGCAGTGCCCCGCAGCCAGCCATTGTCACCAGGCAGCATCATCACTGTCCATCTCCCTCTGAGTGTGGAAACCAATGTCTGTGTTACCTGCAGTGCCCCGCAGCCAGCCATTGTCACCCGGCAGCATCATCACTGTCCATCTCCTCTAGTGTGGAAACCAATGTCTGTGTTACCTGCAGTGCCCCCGCAGCCAGCCATTGTCACCCGGCAGCATCATCACTGTCCATCTCCCTCTGAGTGTGGAAACCAATGTCTGTGTTACCTGCAGTGCCCCGCAGCAGCCATTGTCACCCGGCAGCATCATCACTGTCCATCTCCTCTGAGTGTGGAAACCAATGTCTGTGTTACCTGCAGTGCCCCCGCAGCCAGCCATTGTCACCCGGCAGCATCATCACTGTCCATCTCCTCTGAGTGTGGAAACCAATGTCTGTGTTACCTGCAGTGCCCCCGCAGCCAGCCATTGTCACCCGGCAGCATCATCACTGTCCATCTCCTCTGAGTGTGGAAACCAATGTCTGTGTTACCTGCAGTGCCCCCAGCCAGCCATTGTCACCCGGCATCATCACTGTCCATCTCCTCTGAGTGTGGAAACCAATGTCTGTGTTACCTGCAGTGCCCCCGCAGCCAGCCATTGTCACCCGGGCAGCATCATCACTGTCCATCTCCCTCTGAGTGTGGAAACCAATGTCTGTGTTACCTGCAGTGCCCCGCAGCCAGCCATTGTCACCAGGCAGCATCATCACTGTCCATCTCCTCTGAGTGTGGAAACCAATGTCTGTGTTACCTGCAGTGCCCCCAGCCAGCCATTGTCACCAGGCAGCATCATCACTGTCCATCTCCTCTGAGTGTGGAAACCAATGTCTGTGTTACCTGCAGTGCCCCGCAGCCAGCCATTGTCACCGCAGCATCATCACTGTCCATCTCCTCTGAGTGTGGAAACCAATGTCTGTGTTACCTGCAGTGCCCCGCCAGCCAGCCATTGTCACCCGGCAGCATCATCACTGTCCATCTCCCTCTGAGTGTGGAAACCAATGTCTGTGTTACCTGCAGTGCCCCGCAGCCAGCCATTGTCACCAGGCAGCATCATCACTGTCCATCTCCTCTGAGTGTGGAAACCAATGTCTGTGTTACCTGCAGTGCCCGCAGCGCCATTGTCACCCGGCAGCATCATCACTGTCCATCTCCTCTGAGTGTGGAAACCAATGTCTGTGTTACCTGCAGTTCCCCGCAGCCAGCCATTGTCACCCAGGCAGCATCATCACTGTCCATCTCCCTCTGAGTGTGGAAACCAATGTCTGTGTTACCTGCAGTGCCCCCGCAGCCAGCCATTGTCACCCGGGCAGCATCATCACTGTCCATCTCCTCTGAGTGTGGAAACCAATGTCTGTGTTACCTGCAGTGCCCCGCAGCCAGCCATTGTCACCCAGGCAGCATCATCACTGTCCATCTCCCTCTGAGTGTGGAAACCAATGTCTGTGTTACCTGCAGTGCCCCGCAGCCAGCCATTGTCACCCAGGCAGCATCATCACTGTCCATCTCCCTCTGAGTGTGGAAACCAATGTCTGTGTTACCTGCAGTGCCCCGCAGCCAGCCATTGTCACCCAGGCAGCATCATCACTGTCCATCTCCCTCTGAGTGTGAAACCAATGTCTGTGTTACCTGCAGTGCCCCCGGCCAGCCATTGTCACCCGGCAGCATCATCACTGTCCATCTCCTCTGAGTGTGGAAACCAATGTCTGTGTTACCTGCAGTGCCCCGCAGCCAGCCATTGTCACCCAGGCAGCATCATCACTGTCCATCTCCCTCTGAGTGTGGAAACCAATGTCTGTGTTACCTGCAGTGCCCCCGCAGCCAGCCATTGTCACCCAGGCAGCATCATCACTGTCCATCTCCCTCTGAGTGTGGAAACCAATGTCTGTGTTACCTGCAGTGCCCCCGCAGTCAGCCATTGTCACCCGGGCAGCATCATCACTGTCCATCTCCCTCTGAGTGTGGAAACCAATGTCTGTGTTACCTGCAGTGCCCCCGCAGCCAGCCATTGTCACCCGGGCAGCATCATCACTGTCCATCTCCTCTGAGTGTGAAACCAATGTCTGTGTTACCTGCAGTGCCCCGCAGCCAGCCATTGTCACCGGCAGCATCATCACTGTCCATCTCCTCTGAGTGTGGAAACCAATGTCTGTGTTACCTGCAGTGCCCCGAGCCAGCCATTGTCACCGCAGCATCATCACTGTCCATCTCCTCTGAGTGTGGAAACCAATGTCTGTGTTACCTGCAGTGCCCCCGCAGCCAGCCATTGTCACCCGGGCAGCATCATCACTGTCCATCTCCTCTGAGTGTGGAAACCAATGTCTGTGTTACCTGCAGTGCCCCGCAGCCAGCCATTGTCACCCAGGCAGCATCATCACTGTCCATCTCCCTCTGAGTGTGGAAACCAATGTCTGTGTTACCTGCAGTGCCCCGCAGCCAGCCATTGTCACCCAGGCAGCATCATCACTGTCCATCTCCCTCTGAGTGTGGAAACCAATGTCTGTGTTACCTGCAGTGCCCCAGAGCCAGCCATTGTCACCCGGCAGCATCATCACTGTCCATCTCCTCTGAGTGTGGAAACCAATGTCTGTGTTACCTGCAGTGCCCCTGAGCCAGCCACCCAGGCAGCATCATCACTGTCCATCTCCTCTTGAGTGTGAAACCAATGTCTGTGTTACCTGCAGTGCCCCGCAGCCAGCCATTGTCACCCAGGCAGCATCATCACTGTCCATCTCCCTCTGAGTGTGGAAACCAATGTCTGTGTTACCTGCAGTGCCCCCGCAGCCAGCCATTGTCACCCGGGCAGCATCATCACTGTCCATCTCCCTCTGAGTGTGGAAACCAATGTCTGTGTTACCTGCAGTGCCCCCGCAGCCAGCCATTGTCACCAGGCAGCATCATCACTGTCCATCTCCCTCTGAGTGTGGAAACCAATGTCTGTTACCTGCAGTGCCCCAGACCAGCCATTGTCACCCGGGCAGCATCATCACTGTCCATCTCCCTCTGAGTGTGGAAACCAATGTCTGTGTTACCTGCAGTGCCCCGCAGCCAGCCATTGTCACCCGGGCAGCATCATCACTGTCCATCTCCCTCTGAGTGTGGAAACCAATGTCTGTGTTACCTGCAGTGCCCCGCAGCCAGCCATTGTCACCAGCAGCATCATCACTGTCCATCTCCTCTGAGTGTGGAAACCAATGTCTGTGTTACCTGCAGTGCCCCGCAGCCAGCCATTGTCACCAGGCAGCATCATCACTGTCCATCTCCTCTGAGTGTGGAAACCAATGTCTGTGTTACCTGCAGTGCCCCACAGCCAGCCATTGTCACCCGGCAGCATCATCACTGTCCATCTCCTCTGAGTGTGGAAACCAATGTCTGTGTTACCTGCAGTGCCCCCGCAGCCAGCCATTGTCACCCGGGCAGCATCATCACTGTCCATCTCCTCTGAGTGTGGAAACCAATGTCTGTGTTACCTGCAGTGCCCCCACAGCCAGCCATTGTCACCCGGGCAGCATCATCACTGTCCATCTCCCTCTGAGTGTGGAAACCAATGTCTGTGTTACCTGCAGTGCCCCGCAGCCAGCCATTGTCACCCGGGCAGCATCATCACTGTCCATCTCCCTCTGAGTGTGGAAACCAATGTCTGTGTTACCTGCAGTGCCCTCGCAGCCAGCCATTGTCACCCGGCAGCATCATCACTGTCCATCTCCCTCTGAGTGTGGAAACCAATGTCTGTGTTACCTGCAGTGCCCCCGCAGCCAGCCATTGTCACCCAGGCAGCATCATCACTGTCCATCTCCCTCTGAGTGTGGAAACCAATGTCTGTGTTACCTGCAGTGCCCCGCAGCCAGCCATTGTCACCCGGGCAGCATCATCACTGTCCATCTCCCTCTGAGTGTGGAAACCAATGTCTGTGTTACCTGCAGTGCCCCCGCAGCCAGCCATTGTCACCCGGGCAGCATCATCACTGTCCATCTCCCTCTGAGTGTGGAAACCAATGTCTGTGTTACCTGCAGTGCCCCCGCAGCCAGCCATTGTCACCCGGGCAGCATCATCACTGTCCATCTCCCTCTGAGTGTGGAAACCAATGTCTGTGACCTGCAGTGCCCCGAGCAGCCATTGTCACCCGGCAGCATCATCACTGTCCATCTCCCTCTGAGTGTGGAAACCAATGTCTGTGTTACCTGCAGTGCCCCGCAGCCAGCCATTGTCCAGGCAGCATCATCACTGTCCATCTCCTGAGTGTGGAAACCAATGTCTGTGTTACCTGCAGTGCCCCCGAGCCAGCCATTGTCACCCAGGCAGCATCATCACTGTCCATCTCCTCTGAGTGTGGAAACCAATGTCTGTGTTACCTGCAGTGCCCCGCAGCCAGCCATTGTCACCCGGCAGCATCATCACTGTCCATCTCCTCTGAGTGTGGAAACCAATGTCTGTGTTACCTGCAGTGCCCCGCAGCCAGCCATTGTCACCCGGCAGCATCATCACTGTCCATCTCCTCTGAGTGTGGAAACCAATGTCTGTGTTACCTGCAGTGCCCCGCAGCCAGCCATTGTCACCCGGCAGCATCATCACTGTCCATCTCCTCTGAGTGTGGAAACCAATGTCTGTGTTACCTGCAGTGCCCCGCAGCCAGCCATTGTCACCGGCAGCATCATCACTGTCCATCTCCTCTGAGTGTGGAAACCAATGTCTGTGTTACCTGCAGTGCCCCGCAGCCAGCCATTGTCACCCAGGCAGCATCATCACTGTCCATCTCCTCTGAGTGTGGAAACCAATGTCTGTGTTACCTGCAGTGCCCCGCAGCCAGCCATTGTCACCAGGCAGCATCATCACTGTCCATCTCCTCTGAGTGTGGAAACCAATGTCTGTGTTACCTGCAGTGCCCCGCAGCCAGCCATTGTCACCCAGGCAGCATCATCACTGTCCATCTCCTCTGAGTGTGAAACCAATGTCTGTGTTACCTGCAGTGCCCCGCAGCCAGCCATTGTCACCAGGCAGCATCATCACTGTCCATCTCCCTCTGAGTGTGGAAACCAATGTCTGTGTTACCTGCAGTGCCCTCACAGCCAGCCATTGTCACCCGGCAGCATCATCACTGTCCATCTCCTCTGAGTGTGGAAACCAATGTCTGTGTTACCTGCAGTGCCCCGCAGCCAGCCATTGTCACCCGGCAGCATCATCACTGTCCATCTCCTCTGAGTGTGGAAACCAATGTCTGTGTTACCTGCAGTGCCTCCAGCAGCCATTGTCACCAGGCAGCATCATCACTGTCCATCTCCTCTGAGTGTGGAAACCAATGTCTGTGTTACCTGCAGTGCCCCCGCAGCCAGCCATTGTCACCAGGCAGCATCATCACTGTCCATCTCCTCTGAGTGTGGAAACCAATGTCTGTGTTACCTGCAGTGCCCCGCAGCCAGCCATTGTCACCCGGGCAGCATCATCACTGTCCATCTCCCTCTGAGTGTGGAAACCAATGTCTGTGTTACCTGCAGTGCCCCGCAGCCAGCCATTGTCACCCGGGCAGCATCATCACTGTCCATCTCCCTCTGAGTGTGGAAACCAATGTCTGTGTTACCTGCAGTGCCCCGCAGCCAGCCATTGTCACCCGGGCAGCATCATCACTGTCCATCTCCCTCTGAGTGTGGAAACCAATGTCTGTGTTACCTGCAGTGCCCCCACAGCCATTGTCACCCAGGCAGCATCATCACTGTCCATCTCCCTCTGAGTGTGGAAACCAATGTCTGTGTTACCTGCAGTGCCCCCGCAGCCAGCCATTGTCACCCAGGACATCATCACTGTCCATCTCCTCTGAGTGTGGAAACCAATGTCTGTGTTACCTGCAGTGCCCCCGCAGCCAGCCATTGTCACCCGGGCAGCATCATCACTGTCCATCTCCCTCTGAGTGTGGAAACCAATGTCTGTGTTACCTGCAGTGCCCCGCAGCCAGCCATTGTCACCCGGGCAGCATCATCACTGTCCATCTCCCTCTGAGTGTGGAAACCAATGTCTGTGTTACCTGCAGTGCCCCCGCAGCCAGCCATTGTCACCCGGCAGCATCATCACTGTCCATCTCCTCTGAGTGTGGAAACCAATGTCTGTGTTACCTGCAGTGCCCCGCAGCCAGCCATTGTCACCACGGCAGCATCATCACTGTCCATCTCCTCTGAGTGTGGAAACCAATGTCTGTGTTACCTGCAGTGCCCCGCAGCCAGCCATTGTCACCCAGGCAGCATCATCACTGTCCATCTCCTCTGAGTGTGGAAACCAATGTCTGTGTTACCTGCAGTGCCCTCCAGCCAGCCATTGTCACCGGCAGCATCATCACTGTCCATCTCCTCTGAGTGTGGAAACCAATGTCTGTGTTACCTGCAGTGCCCCCAGCCAGCCATTGTCACCCGGGCAGCATCATCACTGTCCATCTCCCTCTGAGTGTGGAAACCAATGTCTGTGTTACCTGCAGTGCCCCCGCAGCCAGCCATTGTCACCCGGGCAGCATCATCACTGTCCATCTCCCTCTGAGTGTGGAAACCAATGTCTGTGTTACCTGCAGTGCCCCCGCAGCCAGCCATTGTCACCCGGGCAGCATCATCACTGTCCATCTCCTCTGAGTGTGAAACCAATGTCTGTGTTACCTGCAGTGCCCCGCAGCCAGCCATTGTCACCGGCAGCATCATCACTGTCCATCTCCCTCTGAGTGTGGAAACCAATGTCTGTGTTACCTGCAGTGCCCCCGCAGCCAGCCATTGTCACCCGGCAGCATCATCACTGTCCATCTCCCTCTGAGTGTGGAAACCAATGTCTGTGTTACCTGCAGTGCCCCCGCAGCCAGCCATTGTCACCAGGCAGCATCATCACTGTCCATCTCCCTCTGAGTGTGGAAACCAATGTCTGTGTTACCTGCAGTGCCCCGCAGCCAGCCATTGTCACCCAGGCAGCATCATCACTGTCCATCTCCCTCTGAGTGTGGAAACCAATGTCTGTGTTACCTGCAGTGCCCCCGCAGCCAGCCATTGTCACCCAGGCAGCATCATCACTGTCCATCTCCCTCTGAGTGTGGAAACCAATGTCTGTGTTACCTGCAGTGCCCCGCAGCCAGCCATTGTCACCCAGGCAGCATCATCACTGTCCATCTCCTCTGAGTGTGGAAACCAATGTCTGTGTTACCTGCAGTGCCCCGCAGCCAGCCATTGTCACCCGGCAGCATCATCACTGTCCATCTCCTCTGAGTGTGGAAACCAATGTCTGTGTTACCTGCAGTGCCCCGCAGCCAGCCATTGTCACCCAGGCAGCATCATCACTGTCCATCTCCTCTGAGTGTGGAAACCAATGTCTGTGTTACCTGCAGTGCCCCGCAGCCAGCCATTGTCACCCGGCAGCATCATCACTGTCCATCTCCTCTGAGTGTGGAAACCAATGTCTGTGTTACCTGCAGTGCCCGCAGCCAGCCATTGTCACCCGGCAGCATCATCACTGTCCATCTCCTCTGAGTGTGGAAACCAATGTCTGTGTTACCTGCAGTGCCCCGCAGCCAGCCATTGTCACCCGCAGCATCATCACTGTCCATCTCCTCTGAGTGTGGAAACCAATGTCTGTGTTACCTGCAGTGCCCCCAGCCAGCCATTGTCACCCGGCAGCATCATCACTGTCCATCTCCTCTGAGTGTGGAAACCAATGTCTGTGTTACCTGCAGTGCCCCGCAGCCAGCCATTGTCACCCGGCAGCATCATCACTGTCCATCTCCCTCTGAGTGTGGAAACCAATGTCTGTGTTACCTGCAGTGCCCCGCAGCCAGCCATTGTCACCCAGGCAGCATCATCACTGTCCATCTCCCTCTGAGTGTGGAAACCAATGTCTGTGTTACCTGCAGTGCCCCGCAGCCAGCCATTGTCACCCAGGCAGCATCATCACTGTCCATCTCCCTCTGAGTGTGGAAACCAATGTCTGTGTTACCTGCAGTGCCCCGCAGCCAGCCATTGTCACCCGGCAGCATCATCACTGTCCATCTCCTCTGAGTGTGGAAACCAATGTCTGTGTTACCTGCAGTGCCCCGCAGCCAGCCATTGTCACCCAGGCAGCATCATCACTGTCCATCTCCCTCTGAGTGTGGAAACCAATGTCTGTGTTACCTGCAGTGCCCCCGCAGCCAGCCATTGTCACCCAGGCAGCATCATCACTGTCCATCTCCCTCTGAGTGTGGAAACCAATGTCTGTGTTACCTGCAGTGCCCCCGCAGCCAGCCATTGTCACCCAGGCAGCATCATCACTGTCCATCTCCCTCTGAGTGTGGAAACCAATGTCTGTGTTACCTGCAGTGCCCCGCAGCCAGCCATTGTCACCAGGCAGCATCATCACTGTCCATCTCCTCTGAGTGTGGAAACCAATGTCTGTGTTACCTGCAGTGCCCCGCAGCCAGCCATTGTCACCCGGCAGCATCATCACTGTCCATCTCCTCTGAGTGTGGAAACCAATGTCTGTGTTACCTGCAGTGCCCCGCAGCCAGCCATTGTCACCCGGCAGCATCATCACTGTCCATCTCCTCTGAGTGTGGAAACCAATGTCTGTGTTACCTGCAGTGCCCCGCAGCCAGCCATTGTCACCCAGGCAGCATCATCACTGTCCATCTCCCTCTGAGTGTGGAAACCAATGTCTGTGTTACCTGCAGTGCCCCGCAGCCAGCCATTGTCACCGACAGCATCATCACTGTCCATCTCCTCTGAGTGTGGAAACCAATGTCTGTGTTACCTGCAGTGCCCCGCAGCCAGCCATTGTCACCCGGCAGCATCATCACTGTCCATCTCCTCTGAGTGTGGAAACCAATGTCTGTGTTACCTGCAGTGCCCCGCAGCCAGCCATTGTCACCGGCAGCATCATCACTGTCCATCTCCTCTGAGTGTGGAAACCAATGTCTGTGTTACCTGCAGTGCCCCGCAGCCAGCCATTGTCACCCAGGCAGCATCATCACTGTCCATCTCCCTCTGAGTGTGGAAACCAATGTCTGTGTTACCTGCAGTGCCCCGCAGCCAGCCATTGTCACCCAGGCAGCATCATCACTGTCCATCTCCCTCTGAGTGTGGAAACCAATGTCTGTGTTACCTGCAGTGCCCCGCAGCCAGCCATTGTCACCCAGGCAGCATCATCACTGTCCATCTCCCTCTGAGTGTGGAAACCAATGTCTGTGTTACCTGCAGTGCCCCCGCAGCCAGCCATTGTCACCCAGGCAGCATCATCACTGTCCATCTCCCTCTGAGTGTGGAAACCAATGTCTGTGTTACCTGCAGTGCCCCGCAGCCAGCCATTGTCACCCGGCAGCATCATCACTGTCCATCTCCTCTGAGTGTGGAAACCCCTGGCACAGTTTGAATATCTGGGCCTCTGTGCCTAAATGTTTTTGTGTGGAATAAAAACTAAATTAAAGCTAAAGCATTATAATAGTCAAGCCTAGAAGTGACAAAGGCATGAACTATAGTAGCTAGGTCAGCAGGGGCTAGATGCAGTTGGATACTGGCAATATTTCAAAGCAGGTAAAAGTCAGCCTGAACTACAGCCAGCACCTGTTGGTTATGTCAGCCTGCAGTCCACAACGGCTCAAGATTCTTAATCCATGTACAGCCTCAGTGATTGACAGCCCAATGAAGGAAATAATGTCAAACCACCATCATCACTGGTTCTGCCCTACTGGGAACAACAACCATGGCCTTCATCTTACCTGGGTTGAGACATAGCCAGTTTGAGACCATCCAGTCATTTATTTCAGGCAAACACCTCTCCAGCACTGAAACAGCATCACACCCACTAGAAGTACCAGGCAGGTTTAGCTGAGTATCTTCTGCATAATATTGAACCTCAGTGCCATATCATCTAACGATTTCACCCAACAGCAACGATACACTGAAACAATACAGGAGCAAGGATTGAGCCTTGAGGAACATCACAGGAGATTGCTGACAAAAATAAAATGAATAAAGTAAAATAAAAAACTAAATGTTAAAACAAGTTTAAGCCCAAACATTCAAGCCCAGATATTATTGCAAGTTTGTATCGGCTTCATTGACATAATAAACTTAAAAGAGTTTTAGTTCTAGGGATCCACCAGCTGTCAGTCAGATAAAGAGCAACCACATGAGGAACTCTTCCACCAACATCCTAAGATATCGATGAAGAGCAACCATCACAAGGAACTCTTCCACTAACATCCTAAGATATCAAATAAAGAGCAACCGTCACAAGGAACTCTTCCACCAGCATCCTAAGATATCAGATAAAGAGCAACCGTCACAAGGAACTCTTCCACCAGCATCCTAAGATATCAGATAAAGAGCAACACTCACAAGGAACTCTTCCACCAACATCCTAAGATATCAGATAAAGAGCAACCGTCACAAGGAACTCTTCCACCAACATCCTAAGATATCAGATAAAGAGCAACCGTCACAAGGAACTCTTCCACCAACATCCTAAGATATCAGATAAAGAGCAACCGTCACAAGGAACTCTTCCACCAGCATTCTAAGATATCAAATAAAGAGCAACCGTTACAAGGAACTCTTCCACCAACATCCTAAGATATCAGATAAAGAGCAACCCTCACAAGGAACTCTTCCACCAACATCCTAAGATATTCCAGTGTGTGTACAGGGAACACATCCAACAACATCACAACGTAATGCAGCATGTGTACAGGGAACACATCCAACATCACAACGTATTGCAGCATGTGTACAGGGTGCACGTTCAAAAACATCACAACATTTTCCAGCATGTGCACAGGTAGCACTTCCAACAATGTCACAAGGCATTACCGTTTGTGTACAGGGAACATTTTCAACAATATTTTCTCTATACTAGGGGAGCTAATTTATGCACATGGTGCTAAGAGTTTGCTCTATTCTTTGCCGACGAAGTGTCCTCTATCAGGACTGAGATCTCCTCCAGTGCCGCTCATGGATCTTGTGGGGTTGGGCCGGGGATGTGTTGGGGAACCTCTCCTGTCTGGGATGAGTTTACATAGATACATAGATACATAGATACATAGACAGTGTCAGCAGATAAGGGCCTATGGCCCACCCAGTTTGCCCATTGGAGCCTGTAAGTTTACTTTATGTTTTCCTAGAAGTCTGTTGCCCTTAACCCTGACCTCCAGAATTCCTTTTTGTCTATCCCATGCATTCTTAAATCCCTTTGATTGTTTCAGCCCCATCACTTCCTCTGGCAGAGTGTTCCACTTGTCCACCACCCATTCTGTGAAGAAATTCTTCCTCACATTTCTTCTGAATCATCCTCCCTCCAACTTCATCCCATGCCTTCTAGTCCTGGAACATCTTCTTCGCTTAAATATAGTGTATTCCTGCACCCTGTTCCTCCCTGTAAGATACTTGTATGTCTCTATCATATCCCCTCTCTTCCTCCTCTCCTCCAGGGAGTACATGTTCAGTTTCTTCAACCTGTCCTCATAGGACTTGTGATGCAATCCATGTACCATCTTTGTTGCCCTCCTCTGAACCTTCTCTACCCTGTCTATGTCCTTATGTAGATAAGGTCTCCAGAACTGTACACTGTACTCCAGGTGGGGCCTCACTAGTGTCTTGTATAGTGGAATTATGACCTCCCTTTTCCTGCTGGTGATGCCCCTGCCTATGCATCCCAGCATCCTATTTGCTTTACCTGCTGCCTTGTCACACTGTTTCCCTACCTTGAGGTTGATCCAGTTGGAGTTGAGGAGGTGGCTGAGTTGGTCTTCAGGCTGCAACCAACCCATTGTGTTCTAGACCCAGGCCCAACCTGACTTCTGGTCGGCTGCGAGGACCTGATAGGATCTGTGGTTGCTGGCATTGTGCTGTGTGCTTTGAAGAGTGGGGTCTTCCCAGTGGTCTTGAAAGAGGCAT
Organism: Neoceratodus forsteri; assembly: GCA_016271365.2. NCBI lineage: Eukaryota > Metazoa > Chordata > Ceratodontiformes > Ceratodontidae > Neoceratodus > Neoceratodus forsteri. The sequence continues at coordinate 173,903,088 of CM057455.1, forward strand.
TGGTGAAACTTCTTTTGAACAAACCCTCACTGGACCTGGACTGCCTCACCAACTATGGACCTGTCTCAAACCTCACATTTTTAGAGAAGGTTTTACAGTAGAAAAGGTGGAGGTCTTTTAGCTTGAAGTCTGTCTTGCATCCTCGGACACTTTTGAGTGCTTCCAGCTTGGTATTAGACCTGGGCATAGCATAGAGCTGCTCTGGTGAAGGTGCTAAATGATCTCTAATAGCAAGAGATGGGGAAGTGTACCATTCTTGTTCTCCTGGATCTCTCCACAGTATTTGACACCGTGGATCATGAAGTTGCTATTGGACCACCTGCAGAACTGGTGTGGATTACAGGCACTGTCATCAGTGTCATAGGATCTGTGGACACTGGAGACCATCCTTTGTAAATCAAACCTATTGCAATAGCATGTGCCATCTTTCCTTTTGCTCTCTTCCATTCTGACTTTTCCCTTCTACAGGCAGGCCACCTGCAGTTGTTCTTTCTATCTCTTGTCTCTGTATCTCCTGGTCTCAGTGATTCACATGCCAGAACCCCCCCTTTCTAAATTTGGGCATACTTCATGAATGTGCAAACATTTGCATGTACAATCATGTGGATGTATGCCCTGAAATGCAGTGCCTGGGATCTCATAGCAGTATTATAGCGATAGTGATATCTTGCAGTACTGTTAGAATATTTCTTTGTTTATTCTTGTCTCTTTTCTGTGTAATGATGCCCAGTTATAAAAACTCTGTAAGGCGCTAGTAATGTTATACACGCTGTATGTGTGCATATATGTCCCTGAAAGTTACCTGACCTGAAAGAAAATATTGTTTTCCTCGAAGCTGTGCATGCATTGCATGAATGCAGCTTTCAAATTATTATTATTATTTAGTTTTTGTTGACTGGTAAGTGCACTAGACAAATCCTGACTATTTTCATGCATGACCAGGAGGGGATACAGATGAATGCCAACTGACCTTGAATCAGATTAAGCTGTTGGTGGTATTTTTAGTGAATGAGGAAATTTGGCTAGGACACCAGGAAATTCCCCTACTCTTCCTGCAGGGGGCGTCGAGCACTGCAGGATGGATGAGGTCCCCAGTCTTGCATTGGATGTCGGTGGAGAAGGATCTACTGCTGGAGCTCCTGAGCTCTTGGATATGTTGCCTTTATTGCCTGCAGTTTTTTATTAGGTATGACCCAAGATATTGCTCCAGATTCAGAAAACATGGATGGCATAATAATCAGGAAATGGAGTGTCGTCTGAGGCAGATATTTTACAGACAGAACTGGAATTAGAGAAATCTCAACTGTTGGAAATGATACGGTAGCAGAACAGGATTTGCACTTTGCCAACAGAAAATAGAAGATCAAAGAAGAAGAGAAAACGGTCTGGGGCTAGCCCTTTATCTATAGGACATAAGCGTTTGCAGGGGGTAAGTCTTCTGGTACAAATACAGCAATATTGAATGTGATGGAACCTATTATGACTTGCTCAGAAAACACTGATGGAACTTCTACTTCAGTTGATGTAGTTCAGAACTGGACACCAGAGGATGCATTGCAACGGGCTGGTTGGTTGCTGCAAGATGGGATTTGGGTTCCCAATCCTGCTATCCCCTTACCTGGCTCCCCTGAGGCTGATTCCTTTAGTCAGTCTAACCCAAAGATTGTCAGAGGGACCCCTTCCCACTTTCTACTAGTGGTATCTTCTTTATATCAGGAGGGTTTATTGGTGGCTGCACAACTAGATGGGACTGAGGCTGGGTGCTCTGCTACGCCAGTCGCAATTATTTTGGCGCAGGAGGCCATCAGTTCAGGATTAGAGCCAGAAATTTCAGCAGAGAAATCCTCAACAACTCAAGCTCAGATCGACTATGACCAGGTACCCCATTTACTGCAACCTAATGTAATGTTGGGTGATTCTTTGCCCGAACGGATTGAAGGGGCTAGACCTCGACTGCAATGCTGGCATTCAAGCCCAAAATTGTATGCTGGACTTTTTTGTCAGCCTGCTGAGGCTGCTAAACGTAGGTTTTTAGTTCACCTACAATACCGGGGTAAGGCCCCAGTGGTTCTTGACAGACTTTGGGTGAGGAAGACCCTTTTGATAGATGGCATGGGTTTCACCCCGGCTGATGTGTATGCTTTTATATACTCTCTGACTGACCAAAATTATGATATAAACTTCTGTATAATGCAACTACTAGACAAATTTTGGAGACTTTATTATGACATTAAAGACACAGAGAACTGGCATGATTTTTTAGTTATTCCAATCACAAAGCCCACTATTAAAACGGTTACGGTGTTATTTCGAAATGAAGGGGTGAACATTTCTAACATTGTGTACTGGTTGTAGAAAAGATGTACTTTGCATGATTGGCCGAAACTGATACTTGATGACAATGGGTTCTGGACTGGGGGATGGACTATCCATGTTCAGTTGTTTCAAATGGACTCTGATATACAACACCTACCAGTTCCTTTTATCTGGGTAGAGACTGGGGTATTATTTTTTATGCAGGACAACCAAGAGCTGTTATAAGTGTGGCTCTTTGGATCATCCAAATACAGACTATGGTCAGGTCAAATGTTTTGGGTGTGGGCTATTGGGGCATACAGTGTCCCAGTGTGAGAACCCCTCCACTTTGTAATCTATGTAGGGATTTGAATCATTCTTATGCAAATTGTCAATGGGCTATTCATGGCAATGATGAGGCTTCTGATCAATAGTTTTATTTAAGGCAAGTCAGAAGACCCTATGAGACACCCTACATCCCATGTCAGAATTTGGTTCCCATGGGGAGAGGAGGGCGAGTTCGAAACTAATGTTGGGGATAGATTTCAGGATCCCATTTCTAGTGTAGTTCTTCTGCTAAGTACTTCTGTGTCAGTTTCTCTAGAACCACCTAGTGTTGATACAAACTCTGATACTAGCAAGCAACCTATAGTTTCTCAGGTTACCCATATGCTAATCCTCTGGGGTCACCTCAAAGGATGGGAAATATATTATCTCAAGATTCTCCCTGTAGCTTACATTTGGAAGATTCTGAAATAGAACTGGAGCAGGATTATTTAATGGAAGGGAGGGAAGGAGAAGGCAGCTCTAGAGTCCCTGTATCTCCAATACCATTAACTAATAGGTTTGCCCCATTTGAGTCATGGGGGTAACAAGTTGATTCAGAATAACCTATGGAAGACAGTGCAGGTTTACCAATATTGGGACCTGAGATGAAGGTTACAGGTGAGGTACTTGAACCCTGAAATCACAGGTATTGTCAGCACATAAACGTGTTACCAGTCTAGTGGTAAAATAATTAAACCTCCTCCCTGAGCCCTTTACTTTTGCAGCTGGCTAGTCTTAATGGCAACAGTATTAAATCTCATAGGAAAGGTTGACTGACTTTTGGTATATTGCATTCTTTATATATGGACCTGGTTTTTGTGCAAGACACTAAGTTACACACTCTTGGGGAAGGTGCTCAGGCTTCTAAGGATTGGGGATGGGGGTCCTTGTATTGGTCACTGGGGGAAGAAACATGTAGTGGGGTGGGGATTTGTTTTTCCATGACAGAATGGACTTTACAAAAATGAGTGGATATTGTTCCAGGACAAGCAATTTTGTTGGATGTAGAAATTAGAGGATTGTCGTGTTGGTTATTGAATATTTATAATCAATAGACAAAGAGTTCTAGGATAGAATTGTTAACAAAGATAAGACCATATTTACACACACTAACCAACTTTTTTTGGGGAATTCCAATATTAATTTACTTCTGGGAAAGATCGAGGTAAACAATATTGCAACAAAACTTTTCTTAAACAGGTTTCACGTCAAGCTGGTTTGCAAGATATACAAGATGGTTCTTTACAGTTCCCTAAGGCTACATTTTTTAAGGATATGCTTTTTTCTAGAATTTATTTTATTTTCATAAAAAATGTTGGTAGTTGATGAAGTTAGGGTGATACCTATTGAAACCTCGGACCATTTATTATTGAGCATGTCTATTAATTCTACACCCATGAGAGAGGCAGGGAGAGGATATTGGAGGTTGAATAGTTCCTTGTTGGAAGATGAGCAAATTAGAACTGATCTACGGATAGTGGTGCAAGATAAATTAACCACAATATTTTATCACGATAATATTAGGTTTTGGTGGGAGGATTTTAAGATTTGTATTATTGTTTTTTTTCTCAGGTGGGGAAGAATCGTACTAAGCTAAAAGGGACAAGTATGCTGAGCTTCATTATGAGTTAGGAGTATTGTTAATTCAACAGATTGAAGTGCAGATTAATTTTTCGGAAGATGTTTGGATTCTTAAACAGGAGATGGGGGAGTATCAATACGATAGAATGCTTTCCCTCCAAAAAGGACAACAATTTGGCACCCAAGGGAAAGCTGAACAGGTCAATCCTTTTTTAACTAGTTACATGAGGGCAGAAAAATTACTTTTTGTAGGTTTAACTTCCAGTGAGGGACAAGTACAGAAGGATAATGCCGGTATTATGGGGTGAGTGGATAAATTTATTCAGGATACCTTTGGCTGCCCTGTGGAAGATTTCTCAGAAAAACAACAGGTACTATGAGCTGTGGATCTTCCACAGGTGACATCTGAACAGATGGCATTTCTTGTGCATCCTTTTTTGAAGGCAGAAGTAGAAATTATAATAAAAACTCTTCACAAAGAAGTTTCTCCGGGTTCGGATGGGCTGACAAACTAATTATATATGGCTTTATGGGACATTATGTATACAGAATTGGTGACATTATATATTTTTTTTTTATTGGATTGTAGTCTACCTACACAGTTTTATGAAAGTCTGATGATTTTTTTATACAAACCTGGCAATAGGGAAGTTATTGGAAACTGGAGACCGATTACATTACTGAATACGGACTTTAACATTTTTTCTAAATTATTAAGTAATAGATTGTCCCATGTTATGCCTGATTTGATTTTTTCTAGACAGTTTTGTGCGGTCCCAGGATGCTGTATTTCAGATGCACTTTTGATTTTACACGAAATTATGGAACCCACAAGCAATGCTATTTTGTTACAAGAACGTAGAAGTTATTTAATTAGCCTAGATCAAGCTAAAGCTTTTGATGAGGCTTCACACTTCTTTCTATGGTCAGTTTTAAGTGCTTATGATCTTCCTGATAAGTTTATTCAATGGATATGTTTATGTTACGCCTTACGTGACGTGATTCCTATGAAAATGGTTGGCGGGGAGCACATCACAGGATTCTAAAGGGGTTCAACAGGGCTGCCCTCTAAGCCTGAGTTTATATGTATTTGCTTTGGATCCTCTGTTAAGGATATTACAGAAAACTCCTCTTATTTATGGAGTGAATGGTTTTGGAGATCTTCAGTGTAAATGTCTTTCATACGCAGATCACATCTGTTTTGTGGTAAAAGACGAATCCTCTTTATAGATTGCTTGTGATTTACTTCAAACTATAGGGAGATTTACTGGGGCTCGGCTAAACTTAGCTAAAACAAAGATATCGAAGGTAACTGGTTTTCCGTCTATACAAGAATGGGTGGGAGGGTACCCTGTGGTAATGACGCCCTGCTGTATACTGGTGATTTATTTTGGCGGAGATTATATGGCTCATTATAACTGGAATACGGCATTAATAACGGGAAAATAAAGGTGGCTGGATGGAATAGGTGGACAGTCTCAAAGGAAAAAAGGATATACTACTGTATATTAAAACAGTTTTGGTTCCTATTTTTTTATATATTAGTATAGTTTTTTCCTTTACTGAAGGTATTAGAAGTGCCATTATTAGGAGTTTTTTTTAGTTGTTTATGGGGGAGTATACTTAATCCAATACGGAGAAATGTGTTGTATCTTGGGTTTCAGGAGGGTGGGTGGAATATGTTAAACCTGGTGTTATTCTTTCTCTATTTTTATATTCTAATTTAGTACTGCTTATAGGGCATAGAAGCCACTTTGGGGAATGGGGAAGGTTGACCTTAGAAATTTTGCAGATGAAGACATTATAAAAACAAATAGCACCGTTTATTCAAGTGGAAAATACTGATAAAATAAAATGATGAGATTACTTTGACCAGGTTTTAAAAACAACATAAAAGCATTGTATAAGCAGATTTTGGAGAAATGTTTCTTGAGGTATCCATTTACAACTTTCAAAAACAGATCAGGTCATATTCCAGATTATATTATGGAATTTAGTATTCCAGCTCATATGTAGATACAACATGGTTGGGTCTTCATGATAGGATAAATGTAAAGGAACTGAACACAAAAGCGTTGCACAAGAAAGGTATTGTCAAGAGTGCAGTATTATGAAAATTGAAACTATGCATCATTATATTTTCAATGTGCTTATGCCATTCGCTTTGGGAGATTTTAAAGGACAGATGGCACCGATTTGGATATCTCTTCCTGATATGTTATTTTATGCGATTCCTTAACAATGCCAAGAAAATGGGCTTATAGTTCTCTTAGTGTGGTGCATGTTCATTTATTATATTGGCTGTGATATGCAGATGAGATTGGTGTTATATCAACGAGCTGATTTCAGAACTTGAACTGTTTTATACAATACAAGCCAGATTTATGTTTATTGAAACAAAAGAGCTGAACAAATATAAGTTACAGACTTGGACTGAATTGCAGGGAACATTTTGATTTCATTTAATTTCAGGGACTACACAATTTGATAAACTGATGTTCTAATGTAGTTTTGTCCTTGTTCTTCTCTTTCTCTTAGGATTATTTTTTTCAAGAAGGAAAGTTATCTTTATATTAATTTTATAATAATTTTATGAAGTAATATTTACTATTATGTTTAATTAATGACTTGAGTTTTTGAGATTATTTTTGTTAGTTTGAATATTGCTTTATTGTAGCACTCTTTTATTTAGAAATATTTATGATTTATTTTTGTAAATTTCTGATTTGAATAAAACAAAAGATTCCCTACTGTCTCCATAAGTGCCATGGGATCTTCAACATCCACCTGAACTACCACCAATTCAGGCAGATGGGTTCTTGGTTTAATGTCTCATCCGAAAGATGGCACCTCAAAGTGCAGCACCCTCTCATGCTGCCTGCACTACAGTGTCAGTACTGGGATATTAACCAAGTGGCGAGATCAGGAACTGAAACCCACAGCCCTCTGATCTCCCAGCCCTCAGAGGCGAGTGTGCTACCTACTGGAGCCACTGACACCTTATACCTCATACCAATACTTCAAGGGAATCAACAAAGTCCAAGAGGGTAGCATCTTTCGGAAAAGAGATGTGCAAGAACAAGGGGCACAATTTGAAGATAGAGGAGAACAGCTCAGAGGTAATGGAGGAAGTATTTCTTCATGGAGAGGGTTGTAGATGATGGAACAGTCTTCCTGAGGAGGCTGTGGGTCAAAAAACAGTGGGGAATTCAGAATGCGTGGACAGACATAAGGTAATTTTAGTGGGGGGGTAGGAGGAAGTAGGCTGTTAGTTAACTAGGATCTGCAGCTTATCCATTAGGTAGGGAATGAGCAGACTAAGTGGGCCAACAGTCCTTATCTATCATCAAATTCTATGTTTCTATGTTTCTATATCCCTGTTTATAGCCCATTCCTCGTTGTAAGTCTGGTACCACCTTTGGTACCCAGAGAGCTTCGCAACAATGTTTTATTTCAGTATTACTGTCAAATGAAGGGGAAACAGAATGTAGAGAAGTAGGAGGTGGGGAGGCTTTATGCTGCATGCAGCACTGCAACTCACCACCACCAGACTTCAACCATTTTGTTTACATTTTCTTAGCCTGCTTAAAAGAAGTTTAAAAGTCTAAGAACCCTAGCCTTTCCAAATAAAACAAGGTAAAATAAGAGGTCTTTTACCAGATGTTTTGTTTGCTCTGCTCTTGGTGCACTTTTCTCTGCTTCCAGGACCTCGCAAGCCCTGCACTGTTCATACTATTGAGCTGGCTAGCCCTTTCTCACTGCCAGAAATAGGACTGAGAGCTTGTGGAGGGCCTGTCTGTGGAGTCAGTGTTCAAAAGCAAATTTTCTTCAGTTTTATGTATTATGACAGCTCTGTATTCTTATTGGATTTATGAATGCATACTGAGGAACTGTTTAATTTTGAAGGGCTTTAGTTTTTTTTATGTTGTTTAAGACTTTGTTGTGACTGTGGGCAGAGTTTAGCTCTACCACATGATCAAATCCTAGGATAAAAAGAGCACTGCTCACAATTTCAGTGAGTCTGCTGTAGGGTTCAGTGAGGCACTGACCCGGAAAGTACCGGTGCTAGTTACTGCGGGTACATTGCTTTATGATACTGTATGATATTTTGCTTGTGCTGTCTTTATTTATTTATTTTTTGCTGTAACCAGTCTGTTTTAATTTATTTTCTGCTGAATAAAGCTATTTTATTTGTTCTGCTATCCTGGTGTCTGTCTCCATCTATTCCCACAGTCTCTCACAATTAGCTGGTTTAGATCCTACCTCATGGAGAGATTGCAAAGGTAACCCAATGTCTCTGCACTGTGAGTTCCGCAGGGTTTGGTCCTGGTGCCTCTGTTGTTCACGGTGTATATGCTGCCATAGAGAGGCTTTATCAAGCATATGGTCTGGGTTTTTATTGTTATGCTGATGATACCCAGCTATACCTGTCCTGTACACCCAGAAACCAGATAGCAACCTATGTGTTTAACATCTGCCTGGCTGAGTTCGAGAATTACATACTAATATACTAAGATGCCAGCAGAGTAGGCCTGAAGGTCTAAAGAGTCTGCTCGAAAATAAGCACCTGGTCAAGGCACCATTGCTGCCCCACCTCCGTAAATCCCCTGACTCCATCCCCCATCAGAGTTACACCTCCATTTCTTGCGTTCCTCAGCTTTACCTTTCCCTTATACCTATCCCAGCCCCTCTTGAATCCCTCCACTGTATCAACAGCCACCAGTTCCATGGGTAGTGCATTCCATGAGTCCACCACCCTCTCAGTAAAGTAACATCTCCTAGTCTCCCCTGTGAGCCTCCCACCAACCAGCTTCATGGAATGCCCCCTGGTGACCCCTTCCTCCCTTTGCTGGAGCACCCTGTTTAGGCTGACCTTGTTCACTTCCTTTAGAGATTGAAAGACCTCAATCATATCCCCCCCATTCCTCCTATCCTCCGGGGAGTACATGTTCAGTTCATCAAGTTCTCCTCATAGGATCTTTCCCCAGACCCTGTATCATCCTGGTCACCCTCCTCTAGACCCTTTCCAAAGTGCAATGTCCTTCTGCAAGTACGGACACCAAAACTGCATGCAGTACTCAAGGTGCTGTCTAACCAGGCAGTCATACAGAGGAAGAAGCACCTCCCACTCTTCAAAGTTATCCCCTTGCAATGCACCCGAGCATTCAATTTGTTTTAACTGCAACCCTGATACGCTGCTCAGAGTTATTCATTTTGGCATCCACGACCACCATGCTTTTCCCCACCTGAAACCTGCAGTTTCTCCCACCCAGAAAGTACTGTACAAGCCCTGAGTGGAGAACACTGAATTTCTTAGCATTCAACCTCAGTTTCCAAGTGCATGGCCACCTCCCAGAGTCTCCAGGTCCCCTGTAGGGCTCTTTCTACCCTCCTCCCCATCCACCACCACCTCCAGCTTCAAGTCATCAGCAAAGACACTCATGTCATCCTGATACTGTTCCTGATGTCTGAGATGTAAGCATTGAACAGGAGTGGCCCCATACCGACATCTGTAGGAACTCCTTCTAATTTATCTCCCAGGATATGATACCATCCAGCTGTCACAACTCCCACTCAGCAGGTCAGGCCCTCTGCCCCACAGTGCCAACCTCCGAGCGTAGTATTGTGAACAGTTAATAGAACAGATTAACCCTCCTGTCTGTTTTATGGGTTTGGAATCAACCTTTGGCATCCAAGTTCTGGAGGGATTCAAACTGTGAACCTCTTGGTAGCGTACTTAGCGTACAGACTCAGATAATTCTGCTCTTAGGAGGCAAAATATCTTTGCCTATGGGCACCCAACCAGGTGTACAAATGAACCTTTAAAACTCTATGAAAGACCCCAGAATGCAATCCACCTTTTCCCAGTTTGGTAAAACCAGTAAGCTTTGTACAGTGTCAGCTTCAACTATATATGCTTCACTTGTTAAAGAAAGAATTTAAAGGCACACCAAGTAGTCTCTAAAGTAGAGGTTTACTTAAAAATAGATAAAATGTAAAAGTAAATACAGAACCATATATCACAAAACATACAAATCACTTAAACAAAACAGGTTTTACAAGTGAGACAAAATCTTCCTACCACAGAACACTTAGAATTGTCTTTTCTAATGTATACTTATCTCCTAACAGTGCCTGATGTTGCTTTTCTCAGTGTCCAAATATGTGTGTCTAAAGGGCTGTTACAGCATAATTAAAACACTGTCTTGACCCTACCTTCTTCATGATGTCACCCAACTCCTCCTCTGTTTTATTAAAATTATACAAGCAGGATGTCATCACTCAGAAGGTAAATTAAACAAGGTTAATTTCTAAAGACTTCTTTCATCCATGAGCAACATCCTGCTTTACAGACATCAGAGGAACATTTATGACTTTGTGCCAGTGTGACATAACCCGGTTTTCCTCCTCTGAACGTCATAAAATGGATATTTTCTATCCTGTCAGCTGGCATGCTACAATTAAGCTAGATAAACAAGAGATCCTTAATGTAGGTATTTTCTAGCCTGTAATTATCTCTTGGCCTTCCAGGTAACACCTTGTAGCTAAAATCTGAGGGGGGGGGCATTTCACAGGCTGTTTCAGCATGTCTCATGAGAAACACTCAATAACACATTTTTATATTACAAAAAATCATAGATTAATCAGAACCAACTGTCTGAGTGTCACAATTCCTCCCTACATAGGCTGAATTTGGGGACTCTATCCCCTGCATGGGATGAGCTTCCCAAATTAGTTCACTCCTCATAGACATGAGACAAACTATCTGAGTTCTGATTTTTGGCTCCAGCCCTATGCAGAATGGTCAACTCATACCCTTGCAAAGCAAGACTCCATCTTAACAATCTACCATTGTTCTTTCCCATCTGCGTCAGCCAAACCAGGGGGTTGTGGTCAGTCTGTACCACAAAATGCTGCCCATATAAGTATAGTTCTAACTTCTTTAGGGCCCACACTATGGCAAGATGCTCCTTTTCCATGGTGGAGTATGCCTGCTTCCTGGGAAGTAACTTTTTACTCAGATACGCTACAGAGTGATCTTTCCCTTGGCTGGATGTCTGACTCAGTACTGCCCCAATACCCACATCTGAGGTGTCAGTCTGAACTATAAAGGGTCTGCTATAGACAGTACTTGTCAAAACAGAAGCATTGCACAGTGCCTCCTTCAATCTGGTAGAGGCTTTCTCACAGACTTTGTCCCAGGTAGTTTTCTTTGGCATTCTTTTCTTTACCAGGTCAGATAGGGAAGCAGACAGGACACTGTGATTGGGTACATGTGTTCTATTGTACCCTGCTGTCCCAAGAAAACTCCTGACCTGCTTCTGCATTTCTGGTCTAGGCCATGCCTGGATTACCTCTATTTTTATTTGGTTAGGATGGATCTGTCCCTGGTCTACCACATGCCCAAGGTATGCCACTTCTCCCATGGCCACCTGGCTCTTCCTGCTTTGACAGTGAGCTAGCCCTCTGTATCTTAGCCCACTTCCCTAAGGTGGGACAGGTGTTCGTCCCAGCTGGCACTAAAGATGGCAATGTCATCCAGGTACGCTACAGCGTACTCCTCAGCTCCATTTAACACCTGGTTCACCAACCTTTGGAAAGTGGCCAGGGTGTTCTTCATTCCAAAAGGCATTACTTTAAATTCAAATAAGCCTATTGGAGTGATGAAGGCCGACCTCTCCCTAGCTCTCTCTATTAACTCTACCAATACCCCTTGGGCAGGTTAATCATCATAAAGTAGGTGGCACCTCCCAGCTTGTCCAGGAGTTTGTCCGTCTGGGACATTGGGTGGGCATGTGACTTTGTGACTGCATTCAGTCCATGATAGTCCACACAGAAACAAGTAGAGCCATCTGGCTTAGGCACAAGGAGTACTGGTGAGGGCGCAGGGGCTGTGGGATCTCTGGATTACCCATAAATCCAGCATTTCCCCCACCTCCCTTCTAATGTCCTTTTGGACAGCCTCTGACACCCGATATGCTGTCCTTCGTATGAGTGTCTGTGTCCCTGTCTCCACATCATGAGTTGCTAGGGGGCTTAGTCCAGGCTTGGCACTAAACAATGGGGCAAAGTCTGCTAATACCACCCTTACTTCCTGGATCTGGTCCAGGGCCTGCTGGGGAGACAATTTTACTGCCTCCACAGAGAACTCCTGCTTGCTTTCTTCCAGCAAGTCTAGCAGGGGGTCTCCTTCGTTCGTCCCCTCCCCAGGACTACACACTGCAAACACCATGTCAGCCCTATTTGCATATGGCTTCATCATGTTGACATGGTACATTCTTTCTGTCTGTCTTCTGTCAGGCAACGCTATAATGTAGTTCATATCATTTACCTTCCTAACTACTTTGTACGGTTCTGCTCAGTCAGACTGCAGCTTGTCTTTCCGTACCGGAATAAGGACCATGACTTCCTGACCCACCATGTATGAGTGAGCTCTGGCTCTGCAGTCGTACCACACTTTTTGTTTCTGTTGAGCAGCTGCCAAGTTGCTCTGTGCTGTCCCCATAAGCTCCTTTAGCCTTTCCCTAAACCTAAGGATGTAATCCACAATGGGCGTTCCCTGGGTGGTCTGCTTGCCTTCCCAGTTCTCCTGGATCAAGTCTAGGGGCCCACATACCTGGCGTCCATATAAGAGTTTGAAGGGGGAAAATCCTGTTGACTCTTGGGGCACCTCCCTGTATGCAAACAACAGGTGGGGAAGGTATTTATCCCAGTCCCTCCCATGCTGTTCAGCAAACGCCTGGAGCATTGACTTCAGGGTACCACTGAATCTTTCCACAAGCCCATTGGCTTGTGGGCGATACGGTGTCGTGCATCTCTGCGCCACCCCACACTTTGCCCATAAACATTTCATCAGGTCCGACATGAAGGAACCCCCTTGATCAATGATAACCTCCTGTGGAAACCCAACATGGGAGAAAATCCCAAGTAAGGCATCTGCCACTTTGTCTGCCCCCAGTGAGGATAGGGTGACTGCCTTTGGGTGCCGGGTGGCATAATCCACCACAGTAAGGATGACTCTCTTCCCTGAAGAGCTGGGGTATTTAAAGGCCCCACAATATCCATTCCCACCCTCTGGAATAACTCCTCCACTAGGGCAATGGAATCAGGGTGGCTTAGGTTTTCTTGCCCACCTTCCCTATTTTCTGGCACCAGTGACAAGACCTGCAGTACTCTTCACCTGCTGGGTGAAGTTAGGCCAGTAAAATTCTAAACCCGGCTGTGTAGTGCACGTGATTCCAGATGACCAGACAAGGGAATATCATGTGCAATCTTGAGCAAATGCTCACGATACCCCTGGGGAATGACAAGCTGCCTGCCTAGTACCCCTCCTTCTGTCTGCATAGTCTGAGTATAGATAAGTCCATTTCTACAATAAACCTTATGTCTACCGTCACCTCCCTGTCCTCCGTCAGAGTATGCCCAAGCCCTCAGCCTCTCTAGACTAGGGTCACTTCTCTGAGCAGCTGCAAACTCCTCACACATTCCCAAGGTATGGGACAGGCCCCCTTCTGTCTCTAAACTAGGGTCCCTAGCACTAGCATCAGGACACTCAGAATCACTGTCAATCCCAACTCTCTGACAATGGGTCACCCCTCCCTCTTTGGAGTAATCCTCTGTAGTGGTGTGGTTACTTGCTACTGGGGAAATTTCTACCCACTTTTTGTTAGTCTCCATATCAGGAAACACAGGCTGGGGAACCAGCCTCCCAGTGGTTTCCACAATGGCTTCTGTGGAGTCCAGGGAATTACAGTGTTCCCTTGCCACTTGGCTATGGGTAACTGCACACACCATCCCTTGTTTGAGATTGTTGCCCAGGATCACATCCACTGCTAAGGTTTTGGCCACAGACCCCTGTTGCACAGTTCCCCATTTCTCCCCACTCTAGGAGAACACTAGCAAGGGGCAATGTTTTCTCCTCACCAGTAAAGTCCTGTACAGTGACATATTTATTGGGTATAAGCTGACCAGGCTCTTCTAGATCCCCTTTTACCAATGTCAGAGATGCCCCTGTGTCCCTTAACCCTTGTGTCTGTACAGCATTCGCCATGACTGGGTGCATGTGTTTCCTCATGTTCACAGGCATGCTTCCAGGGACACACAAACAACTCACTTCTTTCCCAGCCCCACCTTGTGTATTATTGCTCATCCATTTGGGACACTGTCTGGCAATATGCCCAGTTTCTTTACACAGCCAACATTCACTTCTTTTCTCAGAGAAATCTTTTCTCTGAAACCTGGGGCTAACTGGTTTCAGTGGAGGCAGTGAGGGTTTTAGCTGCCCTGAAGGTGTGCTTTTCCCTTTCTGCTCTGCCACGCCCTTCCCATTTACTCTCAGAGCAGGTCTGCTCTTGGCATAGCTGTCCGAGAGTTCAGCAGCCTCTTGCACTGTTTCGGGATCTTGGTCCTCTAGCCAGGTTTTCAGCTCTGCTGGGCATGCCCAGAAAAACTGTTCTAACAAAATCACATTTTCAGTTTTATCAACAGAGTTTGCTTCAATTCCTTCCCACCAACATTTTAAAAACTTACATTGTTTAGTGGCTAGTTCCTCATAGCTCATGTCAGGGCTTCTCCTGAGCTTACAGAATTTAGCTCTGTATGATTCAGCAGTTAATTCAAATTTCTTTAACAGTGCAGCTTTAAGTTTGCTGTAATCATTACTGTCCTCATTGTTCATTTGACCTAATGTATCCCAAGCTTTCCCGGTAAGTAAGGAGGATAGCTGGAAGCTCCAGGATTCTCTAGGAATTTTAGCCTGAATACAAACTTTTTCAAATGAATTTAAAAAGGCATCCATATCCTTCCCCTCTCTAAATTCCGCTATCAATTTGGAATTCAATTTGTAACCCAGTCCTGCAGTCCCAGTTAAACCCAAGCCACTTACCTGCTCTGGTGCTGGTGGTTGGAGTGGAAGCTTCTCCAGTTCATGTTGCCTCTGGCACTCATGCTCCTCACGGTCCACCTCTCGCCATTCTCACTCTGCCTCTCAATGTTCTTGCTCCCTCTTCTCCTCTGCAGTTTGCTGTTCATGGTCCCTCTCCCTCTGGAACTCCAGCTCCATTCTGCGTAACTCAATTTGCAGCCTGAGTACTTCTGGATCCAGGGTACTGTTGACCTTCCCCTGCTGTTGTGGCCCTTCGCTGACACTGGCCCTATTGCCCTCCTCATTGGATCTGGACACTGCACTGGCCGCTAGCCCTGCCACACTCAACATTTGGTCCTTTTCAGTCACTGTCTGTGACTCACTGCTCTGAGTATCTGCTACCATCAAGACATCTATGAGGTTCTGTTTGGTGGCTTTAACCTTGAACGGGACTCCTCTGTCCCCACACAACTGCTTCAAGTAATCTACAGTGTGCCTGCTGTAGTTGGAAGCCATCTTCTTCCCTAACTATGGCTACTCTGACTTGCACTTTAGAAAAAAAAATAAAATGGGTAGGAATTTGACTGTACGCCAAGTGATATAGTTCTGTCTCCTTTTTAAAAAATAAATCACTGCCTTTTTCTTTCTTTGTAAGTGAGCTGATGGTCTAAAGCTGACACACTGAACAATAAAAGCTTGTAATACCAAAATTATCGCACCGCTGCCAACCAATCTGTCACAACCCCACTCAGCAGGTCAGGCCCTCTGCTCCCAGAGTGCCAACCTCCAAGCATAGTATTGTGAACAGTTAACAGAACAAGGTAACCCTCCTGTCTGTTTTGTGGGTAAGAATCAACTGTTGGTCTCAAGTTCTGAAGGGATTCAAACTGTGAACCTCTTGCTAGCGTACCCAATGTACAGGCTCAAATAATTCTGCTCTTGGGGGGCAAATATCTTTTGCCTATGGGCACCAACCAGGTGTACAAAATGAACCTTTAAAACTCTGAAAGACCTCAGAATAAACTCTTACCTTTTCTCAGTTTGGTAAAACCAGTAAGCTTTGTACAGTGTCAGCTTTAACCATATATGCTTCACTTGTTAAAGAAAGAATTTCAAAGGCACACCAAGTAGTCTCTAAAGTAAAGGTTTACTAAAAATAGATAAAATGTAAATATAGAACCATATATCACAAAACATACAAATCACTTAAACAAAACAGGTTTAAAAGTGAGACAAAATCTCTAACACAGTACACTTAAATTGTCTTTTCTATTGTATACTTATCTCCTAACAGTGCCTGATGTTGCTTTTCTCAGAGTCCAAACATGTGTATCTAAAGGTCTGTTACAGCATAATTATAACACTGTCTTGACCCTGCCTTCTTCATGATGTCACCCAGCTCCTCCTCTGTTTATTAAAATTATACAAGCAGGATGTCACCAATCAGAAGGTAAATTAAGTTTAATTTCTAAGTCCTTCTTTCATCCATGAACAACATCCTGTTTTATAGACATCAAAGGAACATTTATGACTTCAACAGTGTGACATAACCTGGTTTTCCTCCTCTAAATGTCATAAAATGGATATTTTCTATCCTGTCAGCTGGCAAGCTACGATTAAGCTAGATAAACAGGAGATCCTTAATTTAGGTATCTTCTAGCCTGTAATTATCTCTTGGCCTTCCAGGTAACATCTTGTAGCTAAAACCTGGGGGGTGTCATTCCACAGGCTGTTTCAGCATGTCTCATGAGAGGCACTCAATAACACATTTTATATTACAAAAAATCATAGATTAACCAGAACCAGCTGTCTGAGTGTTACGCCCCAACCACACCCCCAATCACTACCCTCTGAAACCACCGTTAGCGAGCTCCATATGCACCCTATCATCCTTTCCCCACCCCCATTTCTCCATCTTGTCCTACAGCCCTGAATGTGGCACTGAGTGAAACGCCTTGCTGAAGTTCAGAAAGAGGACATCCACTGGCCTTCCTTGGTCCAGTGCCTTTGTCACCCCATCGTAGAACTCCACAAGGCTTGTCTGATACAATCTGTCCTGAGTGCAGCCCTGTTGGTGGTCATCCAGATGGCCCGTATCCCCAGAGACACCTCCAACAAGCCCACCACCAATGTCAGGCTGACAGACCTAGAAGACTGCCTCCCATGAGCCGCTTTTATGGATAGGCATGGCATGAGCCATCCTCCACTCCTGGGCAACCATCCCATCTGAAAGAAGGAGTTAAAAGGTCTGCCAAAGGTGCAGCAAGGACATATGCCATCTCCTTCAGCACCCAGGGATGAATGCCATCCGGACCTGATGCC
Organism: Neoceratodus forsteri; assembly: GCA_016271365.2. Taxonomy (NCBI): domain Eukaryota; kingdom Metazoa; phylum Chordata; order Ceratodontiformes; family Ceratodontidae; genus Neoceratodus; species Neoceratodus forsteri. Next base: position 173,920,477 of record CM057455.1, read on the forward strand.
TTATCCGTTCTCAGGGACTTTAGATTCTCCTTCCTTGTTCCAACAGGGATTGCAACACAAGTGAGCTCCCCCCTTCCTCATTCCCAGTCCGCCACCCCCAGTGCAGTGTTGACCCTTCATCATCCCTTGTGAAGACTGAGGCAAAGTATTTATTAGGTATCTCCTCCTGCTCTCTGGCTTCCTTAGCTCACCCACTCCCTGACCTCAGTCTGCTAATTTGCCCCTTCACTTCCCTTCTTTCCCTGATATACCTAAAGAACCCTTTTTCCCCATTTCTGATTCCCTGTGCCAATATCTGCTCCGTCATAGCCTTGGCCTATTTCACCACCCTGGTTACCTTTTTGGATATCCTATCGTACTCACCTCTGTCCATATCCTCTTGCAAGAACTTGTATTTCTATAAGCTGCTCTTTTCTCCCTCACCATCTCCTGAACCTCCTGGCCCACCTGCTCGGCTTTCAGGAGCTACCAAACTTGCATCAGACCTTTGTGCAGGCCTTGGTGACTTCCAGGAGCCTCTTTTAATAATTTCCCACCTGTTTTCTGTGTCCATGTCCCATGTGATCCTCTTCAAATGCTTCTTGAGAATCCCTGCCATACATTCAAAGTCCGCTCCCATGAAGTCTACCACTACTTTTTTTGTGTGAGTCTCCCCTCTTCCCCAGGTATAAGGAAAACCAAAAATGACATGGTCATTCCCCACCAGTGGGTCCCCTACAACTAGGTTTCTATCAGACAGGACCATATTCAGTATTCAACCACCCCTCATCAGGTCAGCCAGCAGCTGAGGTAGGAACTCATCCTGGAAGATGTCCAGCAAGCACTGCTCCCTAGTTGATGAAGATGCCATAGTGCCCCAATCAACCCCTGGCATGTTAAGGTCACCCAGCACCACAGTTCTACCTGCATCCTGACCACAGTGATCTCATAGATTCACCACCAGGCCCTCCTCAAGCTCTTCAGCCTGTGTGATCAGCCTATAAACTACCCCCAGACTGACTGTCTTTCCCCCAGGACCCTGCAAGGTAACCCATAATTCTATGTTTCATTTAACCCCCTCCACCCTGAATATATCAATACCATTCCTAATGATGAGCCCCACCCCACCTCCCCTGCCCACAGCCATGTCCTTCCTGAACACAGTGTACCCCACCAGGTTCAGGTCCCAGTCGAGATGATGAGTGGCCCAAGTTTCAGTGACTGCCACCACATCTACATCCCCTTCCGTTAGCATCACCTGAAGCTCAGGCATCTTATTTCCCATGCTACTGGCATTAATCAGGACTGCTCTCCATCCCTGCCCTTGCAGTCTCCCATCTCTCCAACCCAAGATTCACCAGTTAACTGCAAGCTCCCACTATCTCTCACATCGGAATGTCAGGTGCCCCACTCTGAGCACCCCATCCCCCCACTGGGGAAGGCCAAGTCCTCCCTTGATGGGCCTGCCAGCAGCAGCCTCAAGCCCCAGCCCTCCCCCTTTCACAAGTATAAACCCCACCTAGCTTCAATAAATTTGGTCAGTTTTAGTTTCAATACCTGCCTTCCCCCTAAATTTAAATGAAGCCTATCCCTACTGTAGCATACAGCCCCTTGTCCTCCTAGCGTGCACCCCAGTCCCCCACTAACCCATACCATCTAGCCATACACCATGCTCTGAGCCATTCATTAACCTCCATGATTTTCTGCTTATTCCCCACACTGGCTCTCGGCACCAGGAGTACCTCTGAGAAGAAGACCGTGCACCCTACAGCATGACACACACTGGCTAGCTCCCGGTACCTTTGCCTGTATCTCCTCCACACTGTTTCCTCTATTCATGCCAAGGTGAACTAATATGTTAGGGATCCTCCACAGTCCTTCACCAAAGCAAACACCAAGTTTTTGGCCTTGTGCACTTCAAGACAGATATGCTCTTGACCCTGACTGCACATTCTTGCCCTCTTTCCTCCCCTCCCACTTTATGCCCCTGGTTATGGAGTCCCCCAGCAGGAGCACTTTAACCTCATCCTTACCCTTGAGTCTAACCCTCTCTTCTGTCGCACCCCCCACTCCCACCACCTCTCCATTTTCAGTGATGGTACCATCAATCAGATTGTCAGTGTTTCCCTTTACACCCCTGGTCCAACTAGCTTCCTTATCCAACCGCTCCTCTCCCAGCCCTCCCACTACACCACTCTGGCCCATCCCAGGAGCACCCCCGTCAGTGTCCTCCCCATTCATGGATGCAACCCTCTCCTCTTGGCCCACCAACACCCTTTCACTCCCCACAACACCCACCTGGACTGTCCCAGCAACACTCCTGTCTGTCCCTTCCTCATCAAGGCATTCAACCCTGACCATCGAGCCCCCATAATCTTCCCTCCCCACACCCTCACCTAAAAAGGCCTCCTCACTTCACTGCTACCCTTAGTGCCCACATCTCCCCCTTTGGGCCTGGTGTCCTCCCCATACCCATTGCTCCCTCTTCTTACATTAATATTCTCACTTCCCACCCCAATGTCTTCCCTCGAACCCCCACTTCCACCCTGCCACCTCTCCCTGTGTGCATTGCTCCCCTCTTTTATCTTAATATTAGCACCTCCCAGCTCCAGTATGACCTCTGAACCTCCCCTGCCTCCCCCCTCCTTGCCACCCCCACCTGCATACTCTGCTGCCCCATTCCTCCTCTCACCCCAGAGTCTAACTCTACTCCTCTTTATAATGAGGCCTTGCCCCTAACTTGAGGCCCGATACCCCACACATCTGTCAACAGAGTCCTCCCCCAGAACATGACTGGTCTCCATGAATCGCCTGTGTGTCAGGCCTAGCTTGAGCTCTCCTTCTCCATCCCCCAACAGGTGCTCTCTCCCCCAGAACATGACTGGTCCCCATGAATGGCCTGTGTGTCAGGCCTAGCTTGAGCTCTCCTTCTCCATCCCCCAACTGGTGCTCTCTCCCCCAAACATGACTGGTCCCCATGAATCGCCTGTGTGTCAGGCCTAGTTTGAGCTCTCCTTCTCCATCCCCCAACTGGTGCTCCCTTCCCCCAGAACATGACTGGTTCCCACGAATCGCCTGTGTCAGACCTAGCTTGAGCTCTCCTTCTCCATCTCCCAACAGGTGCTCTCTCCCCCAGAACATGACTGGTCCCCACGAATCGCCTGTGTGTCAGGCCTAGCTTGAGCTCTCCTTTTCCATCCCCCAACAGGTGCTCCCTTCCCCAGAACATGACTGGTCCCCATGAATTGCTTGTGTGTCAGACCTAGTTTGAGCTCTCCTTCTCCATCTCCCAACAGGTGCTCTCTCCCCCAGAACATGACTGGTCCCCATGAATCACCTGTGTGTCAGGCCTAGCTTGAGCTCTCCTTCTCCATCCCCCAACAGGTGCTCCCTTCCCCAGAACTTGACTGGTCCCCACGAATCGCCTGTGTGTCAGGCCTAGCTTGAGCTCTCCTTCTCCATCCCCCAACTGGTGCTCCCTTCTCCCAGAACATGACTGGTCCCCATGAATGGCCTGTGTGTCAGGCCTAGCTTGAGCTCTCCTTCTCCATCCCCCAACTGGTGCTCTCTCCCCCAAACATGACTGGTCCCCATGAATTGCTTGTGTGTCAGACCTAGTTTGAGCTCTCCTTCTCCATCTCCCAACAGGTGCTCTCTCCCCCAGAACATGACTGGTCCCCATGAATCACCTGTGTGTCAGGCCTAGCTTGAGCTCTTCTTCTCCATCCCCCAACTGGTGCTCCCTTCCCCCAGCTCCCTGAGATCCCCCTACCCACTTGCTAGCCCAATCACCATCATTTGAACTTGAACCCCCAATTTCTTGATCTCCCCTAACTGGCCACTTTGGACCATGGTACCACTCTGCCCCACCACCTACCCTAATCACTTCAGCAGCTCTCCACATCCCGTGCCTGTACCTTACATGCCCCCTGCCCCCAACTTCCCCATATCCTTCCCAGTTCCCCTGTAAGTCTGTTTAATTCTGCTTCCAACTGCCCTAATTTAATACAAATTGTGCAACACCTCAATCTCCATAGTGTTGCCATGAAAACCCGCTGCATCATATCCACTATTCTACCCATTTTCCTGTTTACCTCCCAGTCCTCTTCCCTTCTCCCAAGAGAAACAGCTACAAACCTGCCCAGCTGCCCAGCTTATACCAGCCCCCCAAGTTTGCAGTTCCTTCAAGCCTTTAGCATAACCCCTTAAAACAGCCACAAACCCAGAACACACCCAGGAAGTAACAGACCCACAGTTTATGGATAGAATACACAAAAAGCACCTGCCCAGCTTGTACCAGCCCCCCCAGCTCACAGTCACCTTTAAGCCCCTTGGCATGCCCCTTTTACTGCCAATTTTAAGTCAGCATCCAAAAAACCCTGACAGTACACATTCAATGCCCCCACCCTGCAGATCAAGAGTCCCCTTCCCCACAAGGTACCTTCTGTTACTTATACTTAAATAGTAATCCAGTTGCCCTCCATCCCCTTTCATGGATTTCCTATCCCCGCATCCATTACCCCAACACAGTCAAGATCTGAAGCACATCCATTACCCCAAGGCACTGAAAACTTAAAACATCAAAGCACAGTTGTTTGAATCCTAAGATTATCTGAAGCACATTTATTCATTTGCAATCTACAACAATTTTCTTTTCATCCCCTTCCTTCCTGCTGCCACTCCTTAGAAATACCCAGCCTCCTGACCCTTATTGATTGGTTAGGTCTCTACAGGGAGGACCCCTGTGAGATAATTTAATCTGGAGGTGGTGCGAGGTGGGTGGGTGGGAGAAAAACCTCAGTCAGAGTCTTGTCCTATGTGGCTGGGCTCAGCCCTCTACCGCCCAGCCACTGATTTGAAAACTGGTGCCTTTCTCCTTGATTGGCTCCAGCTGGAGCTGCCACACAGTCCCCACTCTGGATGCTGTTTGTGCTGAACAGGTGGCTATGGCCACTGGATACACCTCTTGCCACCCGCGACCGCCGATGTGGTCATCTCACCTCTCCTCCGTGGCAATGGCCACTGGCCTGAAAACCCCAGTCAGAGTCTTTCGAAAACCACATTGGATAACTCATAACTAGCAATGACTTAACCAGACAAGATGGAAGTACTGGTGGTGGATCCTGGCTGACGACGGGATGAGGGAGGATTGGGGAACAAGCCTGGCTTGAAGCTAGGGGATGTCCCTTTGACCCACTCAAATTAGGTTAGGGATCTGGGTGTGCTCCTTGATGACAGTCTGACAGCTGATGCTCAGGTATCATCCATCATCCAAAGTGGTTTTTATCATCTGATGAATATTGCCCAAATCTGAGCCCTGTTACATGTTGAGGATCTCACCACTTCAGTGAATGCCTTCATCACCTATAGGTTCAACTACTGCACTACTATACTTTCTACCTAGGGCTATCTGGAGGCAATCTCCACTGCCTGCAGCTGGTGCAGAATGCTGGGCCAGGCTGCTGACTGGTGCAGCAAGGTCAGATCATGTTACGCCTGTTCTCTGCGGACTGCGCTGGCTGCCAATAAGGTGGAGGATTGCCTTCAAAGTCGGGTTACTAACCTATAAAGCCCTACATGGCCTGGGACCTGACCACCTGCAAGATCTCCTGGTTCCTGACTTCCTGACCCACTTTGTCCGTTCCTCTGAGGGTTGCCTCCAAGTTGTTCCCAGGGCTAGGCTGCATCAGTCAGGTGACCGGGCATTCTCAGTTGCCACACCAGCCCTGTGGAACTTACTGCCTTGTCATCTTAGGGAGGCACCCTCTGTGAAAACCTTCAAAAAGGGCATGAAAACATTCTTATTTGGTCAAGCATTTGTGTTATGTAAATAATATATGTTTTATGACTGTCCTGACATGATAGATAGATGTTATATGTTTTTAGAGCTAGTTAATTTTAGCTGCTAATTTATAATAATAATAATCTTTATTTTTATAGCGCAATTCACAGGTATCAAAGCACTGTACAAATTTTAGTCAATAGAACACTAAAACAATAAAATGATAAAAAATATAGATCTAAACTTCTGCATCAAAACTATTAATCCCGTAAAATTCGACAATTCACTGCATACAATTCCCAAAAGCAAGCTGAAACAAGTGGGTCTTTAAGGCCACATTAAAGCTGTCCATGGTCTGGCACTTTTGAATCCAATGAGGTAGAGAGTTCCACAGGGAGGGGAACGCATGCATAAAAGCTTGTGACCCCGAGGTTTTCAGCCGCATCCTGGGAACCTCTAGCAACCTCTCATTGGCTGAGCAGAGTGGTCGGATGAGCAATAAGGATTCAGGAGCTCTTTCAGATAGCCTGGACCCTGTCCATGTAGAGTTTTATAGGTCAGTAACCCAATCTTGAAGGTGATCCACCACTGTAGTGGCAGCCAGTGCAGCTCGAGCAGCACAGTTGAGATGTGACTTGAACGAGAAGTGCCCATGAACAACCTGGTTTCTGCATTCTGCACTAGGTGCAAGTGGCTGATATCAACCCCCAGAAGCCCTAGGTAGAGGGAGTTACAGTAGTCCAAGCGCGAGGTCACAAAGGTGTGGATCAGCGTTGGAAGGTCACTAGACAGAACAAGATGTTTAACTAGGGTGATGTTCCTCAGACGGTAAAAAGAGAACTTGACTACTGCCAACATCTGAAACCACATTGTCAGCCCATCATCAAGAATCACCCCCAGATTATGCACCAATTCAGAGGACAGCAAGTGGTTACCCCTGAGCCAAAGCCCCGTGGGAGACCTCGCCCAGACCCCTCTATCCAGTGACTTGGATCCACCTCCAACACCTCGGTCTTATCAGAATTCAACTACAGCCAGCTGGTCTTCATCCAGTCCTGGATTTCTGTGAGGCAGCTATTAAAGACCGATACTGCACTATCCTGGTCTGGCATGAAAGACAGGCAGAGCTGGGTATCATCTGCATAACAGTGAAACCTCAGTCCATATTGTCTCACAATGTCTTCCAACGGCAGCATATACACTGTAAACAACTTTGGAAACAGCACAGAGCCCTGCGGGACCCCACATGACAGAGAGGATGAGTCTGAGGAATACATTCCAGACACCACCCTCTGAGTTCTGCCAGTGAGTAAAGATTGAAACCATCTGAGTACCATCCCTGACAGGCCACAGATATCCCGCAGGCACTCCAGCACCTCCCATGGTCCATGGTGTCGAAGGCTGAAGAGAGATCAAGCAGCACCAAGGTGGAGCAGTGCTTCTGACCTCTCGCTATCAGGAGATCATTGAGCACCCAAACCAGAGCAGTCTCAGTACTATGCCTCTTATGGAAACTGGACTGGAGGGGATCACAGATGTCATGGATGATAAGGTGGTTCTCCAGCTGCAGTGCGACTACTTTCTCAATCATCTTCCCTACAAATTGGCCTGTAGTTAGCAGGACAGTTCAGGTCAAGAGAAGATATCTTGAGGATGGGTGTCACCACCGCCTCCTTCAGGGAGTTCAAAAAACTCACCCAGCTCTAAAGAGCACCAAACTATCTCTGCAAGGACAGGGCTGATGATATCCACACACCCCATTATGAAGCAGCTGGGGCTGGGTCCAAACTACAGCAAGTCGGCTGCATACTTTGGACAATCCATATGATATCCATGATCTCCGGTTGGTCAAAGTATGCTCAAGAAAACCGAGGAGTAGTAACCAGGCACCAACCACTGACAACCTCTCTAGGACAAGCTGATTGGATCTCCGCCCTCATGTCGGCCACCTTATCAGTAAAGAATCGAGCAAACTCATCACACTTGTCTTGTGAAAATGCATTTCAAACTTGCAGACAGGTTGGATTGCACAGCCTGTCCACAGTTCAAAAGGGTTTAGCTGGTTGATTCTGAGCTGCAGCAATCTCCCTGGACAGGAACTCTGCCTTCTTATGTGTGATTGCTTGCTGATTGATAGTCCCAATAATGTTTCATCAATCTAAGCCAGTCAGCATCAAGGGCCGATCTCCACCAGTGCTGCTCTAAAGTTCATCCAACTTGCCTCGACTCCCTCAAGGTCCCATTACATCAAGGGGACCATGGATGAAGAGTGAGAGGATAAACATAGACAGGACCGATGGAGTCCAGAGCTCCCACTACAGCCTTATTTTAGGCCTGAACCAGGTTCTCTGGACCCTCGCTTGCACCCAGAAATCCCAATAGGTCTAACAATGCCAAAAGGCCATCAGGGGTCAAATCCCTCAAAGGGTGGTATCTGACCATCTCCATAGGGGCAGGCCTATAGGGGAGAGCCCAGAAATTGAACCTTATAGTGTCATGATTGAACCATCCAACTGGTTCCACCACCAAGTCGGAGGGCTCCATCCCCAGAAGGAAAACCAGGTTGAGTGAGTGACCCTGATTATGGGTTGCAGAGGCAACTGCCTGCATGAAGTTCAACAAAATCATAAGTTGGAGGAAGTCCTGACCAAATTGTGAGAGTTCATCTTTGACCCAGGTGTTGAAGCCACCCAGCACCATCTACCTAGATGACTCCAACACCATGTCAACAGTCAAGTCCATGACATCCTGCAGGAACAACTTCTCACACCCGGGTGGATGATAGATGAGAATGATCTCACATTCCACACCTGCAACTGCAGTACACTCAGACAATCTGGATTCCGCAACTTGCACCTCTACAAGGCCCAATTACAATTTAAAACAAATGGCTACATCCTTGCCCCTACAGTCCGATCTTGAGCGATGTATCACCGAAAACCCAGCAGAAACTGCTGCCTCCAAGATGGGTCTGGCAATCTCATCCAGCCAGGACTCAGTGATGCAAGCCAGGTCAGCTGTCCCAACAAGATCAGCAATAATAGCCATCTTGTTCTCAATAGACCTGTCATTACACAATACCACTCGAGTCGGATGAGATAATGGGGCCAGATGGACTACCGTCCCTGTAACACTGAAGCCCATAGGTATGGGGATCAGATATGGATGACCATGTTCTGTAACCCATTTTGCCCCATGGCATCGCCTGGTCCTCACTAACCCAATCTGGCCACCCAGCTCAACCCCCCTCCTGGGGTTCAGGACCCTCTGCCCCCCTTGCGCATCCTAACTACTATTCCCAGCACCTTGCAGCTTCCATAGATTGTCTCCAGTAGTGGAGGACAGCTAAAGGGGTGTAGACCCCAGAGCACAGAGGAGGAGTAACACATGACCTGGAGAGTTACCTGCCAGCACATCTCCACACCAGCTCGAGATTACTAACAAAATCAAAATAAACAAAAAAGGAAAAATAACCAAATAACCAAATCCACCCAAATTAACATGTAAAATCACTTCACTCAGCACACCCACTCTCACAAACACCCACGCACTCTACAGCCACATTGACACAATACTACCAAACACAAATTGTTAAAACTGCCATTCCTTATAACAGTCCTTATGGCAGCATAGAGTAAATAAGAGAGATGAGAAAGAACCAGACACAGTATTTAAATCCAACTTGAATTCTGGACCTGGAGAGCTCCCACCATTCAGGGTAAATATCCAAACAGGGATCCAACCCCAGCACTGCCTCTCACGCAGTGAGGGAGGAATCAACAGTAGCTTAAGAGTAAAGAAAATCAGTGTGCTAAGCACTCTCACCGCCCATATGAGACCAACCATAAAGTCAAGGGGGGGGAGTGAATTTCCAAAGTCAAAGTTCTTGAAGCCAAGCTTTCAATCTGTCAGTCCCCAGTTCATCGGATTCTGTGTTGATATATAATGGGAGGGCGTAAAAAATAAATCCAGTTCCACTGTCATTCAGATGTCCCCTCACCCACAACAGGGCAATGGCCAGAGGATAAAGATCTTTCCACCAAATGGCATCTGCTGATAAAAAATTTCCGTGGTCCCAGGCTCCACTCTTCTTATTCCAGTTGAGCCAATACTGTCTGGTGCTACTCCCCCACAAGCCAACTCCACAGCCTGCAGGGGAGAACCAACAGTAAAATTACCCAAAGAATAGCAGTAATTGGGAGATATGTAGGCACTCCCAGCTACTCCACCATGAGCTAGCCACACCCCCACCATGTTCATGACCCACGGCTACCGACTCCTAGGTGAGTCGACCTTCTAGCCGACACCCAGGCAACTTAGGATGAGCCACAATCCCCCGCTGGCTCTCCGTTGGTTAGGTGCAAGTGTCTCCTGCTCAGTCCCAGGCACAGCAACTGGATGACTGCCCCTGGGAGAGCAGATAGGATCCCTTGCCCAATACCACTCTCCAGCACTCCACAGAACCCACAGAACCAGAGCAGCATCCTCTCCACTCCCGGTCTAACTCAACACAGGGCCAACACAGTCAAACTGCAGCATGTCCCAACTGCAATCCAACACTCTCCCCACGAAAATTCCTCCGGCAGTAGGCACCAACCAGCAGCAGACAATCCAGAAGATCCAGCTCCAATCTGATTCTATTTAAATGATTTTTCTGCAAGTTGATTGCTGCTGTTATTAGATGTGATACAAACATACAGCAGAAAAAGGCCATTTGGTCTATCAAGTCTACTCGTATTGCAGGGTTCATAGCTTGTCTCTGCCTTCCCTTCCCACTCCTCCCATCCTCCCTAATCATGACCCTTACCCTCCCCCTATGCCTGTCACAGCCTCTCTTAAAGTTGCCCACTGTCTTCAATGAGATTATCTCTTCTGGCAGTGCATTCCAAGTGTCCACCACCCTCTTTGTGAAGAAGTGCTTCCTGACCTCCATCCTAAACCTCCCACCCTCCAACTTAAGACTATCCCCCCTCGTGTTATGGTTGCCACTTAGCTTAAAGAGACTCTCCTTATCAAACTTATTTATCCCTTTCAAGTACTTGAAGGGCCCAATCATGTCCCCCCCCCTCTCTCTCCCACCTGTCTTCCAGGGAGTACATGTTCAGTGCCCTCAACCTCTCCTCATATGCCTTACCTGCTGACCTTCTGTCATCTTTGTAGACCTTCTCCAGCAGGTTAATGTCTTTTTCAAAGTGTGGGCACCAGTATTGAACTCCATACTCTAGATGTGGCCTTACCAGTGTCCTATACAAGGGCAGTATAACCTCCTCTTTCATATTACTGATCACCCTAGATACGCATACCAACATCTTGTTTGCCATTGCTTGCTGCTTTCTTGCACTGTGTGGAGTGCTTCAGGTCACTAGTGATCATCACTCCCAGGTACTTCTCCTCTTCTGATGCAGATACTAGGAGTCCATCCAGGTAGTACTCTGTCCTAGGATTCTTGGCCCCAATATGCATAACTTTGTATTTCTTGGCATTGAAGCCAATCTGTTGTACCCTGGACCACCTCCTTAGCTTTTCCAGATCTTTTTGCAGGTCCTGTATCCCTTCAGCTGTGTCCACTCTCCCACAGAGTTTAGTGTCATCCACGAATAGGCACACTTTTTCCTTAATGCAATCTCCAATGTCATTGGTGAAGACCCCACTGGTTACCTGTCTGGTGCCAGATAACTCTCCCCCCACAACCACCTTCTGGGTTCTGTCCTTCAGCCAGTTTTCCACCCATTTGGCCATCTTTTCCCCAACCCCGAGATCCACCAACCTTCTGATCAACCTTTTGTGAGGCACAGAGTCAAAGGCCTTTCTGAAATCAAGATAAAGGATGTCTACCGCTTGGTCCCTGTCTATTGTCTTAGTGACATAGTCAAAGAAGTCAATCAGATTTGTTTAACACTATCTCCCACCCCATGAACCCATGCTGCCTCACATCCTGGAAACCATGCTCCTCTAGATATTCCACCAACATCTCCTTTAGTATGGTTTCCATGTGCTTGACCACAATGGAGGTCAGACTGACTGGTCTGTAATTCCCTCGGTCATCCTTGGGACCGCTTTCATGAAGTGGCACTACTTATGCTATTCTCCAGTACTGTGGTACTATGCCTGTCTCTAGTGAACTATTAAATAGGTCTGCCAGTGGCCCCGACAGTTCCTCAGCCAGTTCCTTTAGTACCTTTGGATGTACTCTGTCTGGGCCTGGTGATTTGTCCACCTTCAATGCCAGCAGCCCCTCCCTCACCCTATCCTCCTCTATCACTACATCTGTGTTCCCCTTCCCCCATTCCCCTTATCCCTCCTGAAGGCACTGGTCTGTCCTTCTCCCTGGTGAAAATGGAACAGAAGTATTCATTTAGTATCTCTGCTTTTCCCCCATTGTCCTCCAGCCACTCTACCTCTTTCCTAAGCCCAACAATCCCTTCCTTCTTGTCCTTTTTCTCACTTACATAGTGAAAGAAAACCTTCTCTCCCTTCTTAATTCCTTCAGCTATATGCAGTTCCTTCTGTGCCTTTGTTCGTCTGACTTTCTTACTTGCCTCACTAGCCAACCTTAGGTAATTTTTCCTATCCACCTCTCTCTTGGTCCTCCTGAATTTTCAATAGGCCAACCTCTTTTCCCTTACTGCATGGGCAACCCCAGAACTGAATGAGCTGGGCACTTCAGCCCTTGTGTTCTTCCTCCTGAACCTAATGCACTCATCTGTGACAACCAGTATTCCTTCCTTAATTATGGGGCCACCTTTGTTCCATCCCATATCTGCTCTGATGCCCGCTAGATGGCTTCTTAGCACTTCACCTATTTTCCTGAAGTCCACCCTCCTGAAATTCAAGATTTTGATCTTAGTCAGGATGCTTTCCCTGCCCATATCCAACTGGAACCACACTGTCCAATGGTCATGTCCACCCAGTGACTCCCTGACCATTATTTCCTGTACATGCTCCCCATTTGTGAGCACCAGATCAAGAATTGCCTCGGCTCTTGTTTGTTGAGTGATGCCCTGAATCAGGAACCCACTCTGCAGTCCTTCCAGAATCACCTGACTCCTAGCACATGTCGTGGATGGTATGCTCCAGTCCATCTTGGGCAGGTTGAAGTCCCCCACAATTACCACCTCTCCTTTCCCACAGCTTCTGATATTAGTGAGCTAAGTTCCCTGTCCCTCTCCTCATCCAGATTGAGTGGTCTGTAAACCACCCCCAACCTCACCTTTTTCCCTCTGTTGGACCTTAACTGAACCCATAATGCCTCCACGTCCCCTTCCTCTGACTCCTTCCTCATACAAGTTATTCCCTCTCTGATATAAACTGCCACCCTCCCCCTTCCCCTTTCCAACTTCCCTGTCCCTCCTGTATAGTTTATATCCAGGGATGTTTTTATGAATTGTGAAGCATTTTGAGCTTTTGGGAAGGAACTCAATAGAAATAAAATATTTATGTCTTTTTACTTATTTATTTATTTAGTTCTTGGATTATACCAGTGAGTTGGTGCTCTTTTGTAGTTTCCACATCAGTTGAACAGAAAACAGTGGTGATCAGCAGATAATGCATTTACAATGTTGGTTTAGAAAGTTACAATTAGGTTCACACAAATTGACACTGCTGAGGCACTGTACAATGTATGCCTGCGTCCGAGAGTTAGCTCACCCTGCAGAAGTTGGGCATAAAGTGGGTAGCAGACAAAGGTGACATAGAGGAGGAGAGAGGAGGAGAGGAGGGGAGAGGGGGACAGATGGGGAGAGGGGTGGGGGCAGTGTGTCCTGTGATGGGGAGGTGTAGCGGGTGCCCTAGGTACGAGCAGGGTGGGATGTGCAAGTGCTGAGGTTGGTGGCACCAGCTGGGTCTTGCAGTGAGTTGAAGTGCTAGCAGGAGATTACAAAAAAGGGGGGGCTAGAGGAACTCTAGGAATTAAGACCTTTGAGCAAAACTCTTTGCATAAGATAGCTGTCAGCAAGGCAAATACAAAGTAGGTTACATTGCAAGCGATTTCAAGCCTATATACATTCATCGTTACATAATGTTACCTATAATTAGTTCCGAATTGGTACATTCAGAGACACATCTAGGGCTTGGTTGAGCCTGGGGATATGTAACTAGCTCGCCCTATCTATCTATCTATCTATCTATCTATCTATCTATCTATCTATCTATCTATCTATCTACCTATCTACCTATCTATCTATCTATCTCTCTATCTCTCTATCTATCTATCTGGGGAACACTTCCAACAACATCCCAAGATATTCCAGTGCGTGTGCAGGGAACACTTCTAACAACATCACAAGGTATTGCAGCATGTGTACAAGTAACACTTCCAACAACATCACAAGATATTACCATTTGTGTACTGGAAACACTTCCTACAACATCACACGATATTACCGTTTGTGTACTGGGAACACTTCCAACAAGATTCCAACATGATGCAGCTTCTGTATAAGGAACACTTCAAAAAGCATCCAAAGATATTACTGTTTGAGTTCAGGGAACAATTCCAGCAGCATACTACAATATTACTGTTTGTGTACAGGGAACATTTCCAACAGAATTCAAAGATAATACAGTGTGTACAGATCACATTTCAAAGAACATCCCAAGATATTCCAAGCACAGAATTCACCAAAAATGCAAAGTGCTGCGAAAAAGTTTATGCCGCACCTCTCCATTGTTCTAGTGGGCAGTCCTGCTATTAACAGTCAGATAGCTCAGTGCAGGGCTGGCAGGGGCAGTGCTAACCCAGGAAAAGCAGTCGGAGGAAGTAGGCTATTGGTTAACTAGGATCTGCAGCTTATCCATTAGGTAGGGAAATGGGAAGACAAGGTGGGCCAAGCGGTCCTTATCTGCCATCAAACTCCATGTTTCTATGTTTCTGTGTAGGATATCCAGTAGTGCTGCCCCCACAGCCAGTCAGGAAAATGGCCCCACTGCCAATAGTGCCCAGGTGCTACAGAGCTATTCAGTAAAGTGGCTATGCAAATGAGCCCATTGGGCACGCAAGTCGCTAGAGGCCATTAGCATGCCCATTATGGGCTCATTTGTATGGCATCAGTGTGTGATTGTGCCCCCTCATAGTCTTATCACCATCTGTATATAAATAAAAAAAAACATTTCTGTAGTATAGTGTCCCACCCCCCTTCCCGTCCCCAATCTCCCACCTGTAATGTACACAAATATTTCTCATAGTGTAGTGTCCCACTCCAGTCCTTGATCACCCACCGGATGGTAAAAATGCTTTTTTTCATAGTGTAGTGGGCCCTCCCCTACCTCTGATATCCCAGTCGCTATCCCGTTGTGGGTAATTTTCTACTACTGTATGGGACAGTAATCAGAGATGGGGGGATGAACAGGGACTGGGATCTTTCTTCTAACTATGGGACCGATGATCAGAACATCTGGGGAAGGCCACTAGACTACCAGGGTCATCGTGTTTTACGATGGGACAGCAATCGGGACATCAGGGGAGGAGGAGGGACTAGTACACTATAGAAATATGTTTTACTGTTGGATCGGTGATTGGGGAGAACCCACTACACTGTGGAAAAAAGTGTTTTTACCATGGGGTGGGCGAATGGGACTGGGGTGGGGCCTACACTATGGGAAATATTTGTGTACATTACGGGTAGGATATTGGGGAATGATGAGGGGGTGAGACACTATACTATGGAAAAGGGGCTTTTTCATATACTGACAGCGATTGGACTATGGGGTGGGGGGTGCAGTACCTCCCCAACCCTCTAGGGTTTACGGGGAAAACCACCAGGTTTTTACAGGTGGTAATTTTCTCCATGCAATGGCCTTCCAAACAGGTCATTGCATGGAGCAAATGTTTGTGAATGGGATTGAGGGGATATGCATGTCCCCTCCCACTCATTTGCATTGCAGACCATTCTCCCTTTGCCCTTGTGCAAACTCAGACTACAGGAGCAAATTGGGCTTTGTGAATACCAACTTCTCCCAAAACCCAGTTTTCCCTGGGCAAACTGGGTTTACGCCTGGGCAATCTTTATAAATCTGGCCCTAGGTTTTGTACAGGGATCACTTCTAACAACATCCCAAAATTTTGCTGTTTGTGTACAGGGAAAATTTCCAACACCATCCTATGAAATTACCATTTGTGTACAGGGAGCATTTCCAAAATCATTACAAGATATTACCATTTGTATACAGGGAACACTTCCAACAGCATCCCAAGATATTACAGTTTGTGTACGGGGAATGATTCCAACAGCATCCTAACATATTCCAGTTTGTGTACAGGGAACATTTCCAACAGCATCCCAAGATATTCCAGTTTGTATACAGGGAACGATTCCAACAGCATCCCAAGATATTCCAGTTTGGGTACAGGGAATGATTCCAACAGCATCCCAAGATATTCCAGTGTGCGTACAGGGAACATTTCCAACAGCATCCTATGATAATCCAGCTTGTGTACTTGTAACATTTCCAGAAACATCCCAAGATATTCCAGTTTATGTAAAGGGAACATTTCCAACAGCATCCTATGACAATCCAGTTTGTGTACAGGGAACACTTCCTCACTGTTTGTATACCTTGGGTTGCTGTTAGACCACACATAGTTTTATTTACTTATTTTATTTATTCACTTCTCGAATTAATACCTTTGAGCTATAAGCTTATTTACAAGGGTTCCATGTCAACAGCAAACAACACAAATACAGCAAAACAACATAGAAACATAGAAGTTGATGGCAGATAAGGACCGCAAGGCCCATCCAGTCTGCCCATTTCTTTTTCTACCTTATAAATGTGCCATCGGCCTTTGCTCTGTCAGTGGCCTATCTATTCATAGTCATTTGTATTGCTCCCTTATGCCTATCCCATGCCTGTTTGAAGCCCTGCACTGTATTCATAGCCACCACTTCTTGTGGTAAGCCATTCCATGCATCCACCACCCTTTCTGTGAAAAAGAATTTCCTCACATTCCCCTTAATCGGCCTCCTCTAATCTCATGTTGTGTCCTCTTGTCCTGCTATTTTTCTTATATTTAAACATGTTAGACTCTTTCACCTTGTTTATGCCCTTAAGGTGTTTGAATGCCTCGATCATATCACCCTCTCTCCTCCTTTGCTCAAGGGTATACATATTGAGCTCCGTTAATCTGTCCTCATATGTCTTCTGATGCAGTCCCTGCACCATTTTGGTTGCCCTTCTCTGGACTGCCTCAATTTGGTTAATGTCCTTGTGAAGGTGTGGCCTCCAATACTGCACGCAGTACTCCAGATGGGGCCTAATCAGTGTCTTGTACAGAGGGATTATTACCTCCCTCTTACGACTTGTGATACCCCTACTAATACATCCTAACACCCCCCTAGCCTTACCTACTGCTTTAGAGGTCTGCTTGGATGATTTTAGGTCATCAGTGATGATGATGCCCAAGTCTCTTTCTTCCTTTGTGACTGCTAGCAACTCCCCTCCCAGCCTATAGGTGGATTCAGGGTTTCTTCCTATGTGCATAATTTTGCACTTCTTGCATTAAATCCCAGTTGCCACTCTTCTGACCATTCTGCTAGTTTATCCAGATCTCTTCTCATTCTGCCCACCCCATCTGGATCATCTACTCTGTTGCAGATCTTGGTGTCATCTGCAAACAGACAAGCCTTACCCTCTAGTCCATCTGCAAGGTCACTAATGAAGATGTTGAAGAGGACTGGCCCCAGGACTGATCCCTGAGGTACCCCACTTGTGACTTGCATCTCTTCTGACTGTATACCATTTACCACCACTCTGTTTTCTGCCCGTCAACCAGTTTTGCCACCCAGTTGACCAACTTCTGACCCACCCCGAGCCTACCCAGCTTATTTATCAATCTTCTATGTGGAACAGTGTCAAAAGCTTTGCTGAAGTCAAGGTAGGCGACATCAACTGCTCCCCCTTGGTCCACCACTCTGGTTACCCAGTCAAAGAAATCTATGAGATTAGTTTGACAGGACCTTCCTTTTGTAAACCCATGCTGTCTTGGATCCTGTGCCCCTATGGATTCCAGGTGTTGCACTATCCTTTCCTTAAGGAGTGCCTCCATAATCTTGCCCACTACTGAGGTAAGACTGACCGGTCTGTAGTTCCCCGCCTCCTCCCTGCTACCACTCTTGTGGAGCGGGATCACATGAGCTCCTTCTCCAGTCTTCTGGGACCTCTCCTGTGCTCAGAGACTCACTAAACAATTCTGCTAATGGCTCTGCTAGTTCCTCCTTTAGCTCCTTAAGTACCCTGGGATGTATGTCCATCAGGTCCCATTGCCTTATCCACTTCTGAGCTTAGCAAGCTCTTGTAGGACCCTTTCTTTGTGAAGGGAGTAGTGCTCACCTCCTCCCCTGTGTCCATGATGCTGAGCTGTGGCCCTGCCCTACCTTCTCTTCAGTAAATACTGAGCAAAAGTATCTATTTAGGATAGATGCCTTTACAGGTCCTCCTCTCACATGATCCCTTTTCTCCATTAAGCTTAGCAATACCCTCTGGACTTTCTCCTTTCACTAATGTATCTATAGAAAGTCTTGTCACCTTCTTTTACTGTTTGTGCTAGTGTTTCCTCAGTTTGGGACTTTGCCTGCCTTACTGCCTTACCTGCTTCCCTTAGGGCAGTTTGGTATGCCTCCCTATCTTCATCCCGCTGTGTTCCCTTATATTTCCTGAAGGCCAGCCTTTTGGCTCTGACCTTTTCTGCTACTGTATTTGAGAACCAAAGTGGTTACAAAATTACTTTGGAAACAGAAATAACGTTCAACTGTTTTGTAACTAAAATTACAAAATGTAATCACATTAAGCATTAAGTACATTGTGAGGGGTGAACAAAATGGAAAGGTAGCTTACTATGGATAGAGAAACTGGTAGCGACAGAGGCTGGATGCTGAAAGAGTGCTAAGTAGGCGAGGAAGGTATAAGGGAGAATAGATGGAGAAAATGGGAGCAACCATAGGGCATTGTCACTGGTTTGCTAGAAGGAGAAAATTCCATGGGGTTTTGGAGTGGGAGGATATGATGAGGGGAAGGGGGAAGCAGAATAGGTGGGAGGAGGTGGGAAACAGATAAGGAATGGAATGGAAGATGAAGACAGAGTGGGATGGTAGAGGAGATGAGTAAATAGCAAGGCAGTTGGATAGGGGAGATTGTAAGTGCTATAATGAACAGAAAGGAAACAGGATTTGGCTTGTGCAATTTAGAAGTTACAATCACACCCACTAAGTGTTGCTAGGTGGTTACAAAGTTTAGATTTGAATGGGACAAGTTTAGATTCTGCCAGCAGGTTGTCATGTAGCGAGCTTGAGCCAAGCAGGTACCCAGTACTCAAAAGACCGCTGACCCTGGGAGGTGCAGTGGAAAGGGACTTTTAGTGCCAAGCTGTTAGTCCCTCTGGTAATTCTAACCTTGCTGGTGGGGCAGAGAAGGCTCTGAACATCAAGTTGTGTTAGACCTAGGGTGGACATTTTAGCCAGCAGGCAGACCTGGTAATGAGTTCTACAGTGCAGATTTAACCACCCAGACTGGACATAGAGATAGCAGGTGTGTTTAAGGTGTGTCACACCTAAGACAAGCCTACAGGCTTTGTTTAGGGCCAGCTTTATTCTCTTGAGAGCTGTGTCAGGTGCCGCATTGTAGACTACAGGGCCGTAGTCAATCACAGATAAAACCGAGCTGCACACAACGAGTTTTAATGCCTCGTTGGTTAGACAGTGTTTATGCCTAAATAGTTGGCCAGTTCTGACATTTGCGATCTTTTCTACAAGGTCAATCTGCTGTGAAAATGTGAGAGAACAGTCCAGAGTGAACCCAAGATATTTAAAACGTTGGACCATTTCTAGCGAGGCATTTTGGTTGTTTACTATTTTTAACAGATGGGATCTCAGCTGGTTGTGAGGAGAGGAAACAGCATTGTCTTGGACTTCTTATAATTAAGCAAGAGCTTTGAATCAAGAAACCAGGCCTCAACTAAAGAGTAATTAACCTGTATTTGTTTTTCTAATGGTTCTGGGTCTGTGTGGCTTATGTAGAGTACCGTATCATCAGCATACAGTAGGACCTTATCCTAGCATGCTAGAGGGAGGCAGTTTAGGAACAGGCTAAAGAGCAGGGGGCCCAAGATTGAACCTTGGGGGACCCCTGTGATGACATTCAGACTTTCAGACAGGGTATCAATGATTTTTACTTGTTGCGTTCTCCTGGACAGGTAGCTCTGGAACCACCCCACTGATTCAGGTGATAACCCAGTGCAGGTTAATTGGTTCAGCAGCAGTTCACGATTGACTGTGTTGAAGACCTTAGTGAGGTCTATGTAGCTACTTCCTGCCACAAACCCATGCTGCTTACTTTCTTGCAACCCTAAACATGGCCGCCGTGCTGGGCATACTATAACCAGCTCTGTTCATTTGCTCATTCTGTGGATAGCTAACCTTTGTCTTTCCCCTATCTTTTTTAGATTTTGGAGTGTCTGGAGTGAGATTCATCACAGAATTCTAAAAGAACTAAGGAGAGAACTAGTGACACCACTGACTACCCTCTTTAATAAATCATGGGAGGATGGGGTGGTACTTGAGGACTGGAGGAGGGCAGATGTGATTCCCCTTCACAAAAGTGGGAGCAGGGCAGGAGCAGGAAACTACAGACCTGTTAGTTTAACCTCAGTGATTGGGAAAATGATGGGATAACTCCTGAAGGAAAGAATTGTTAAGTACCTAGAGGCCAGCGGAGCACAGGATCCAAGACAGCATGGATTCACAGTGGAAAGGTCATGTCAGATGAATCTAATAGATTTCTTTGACTAGGTGACCAAAGTAGTAGATCAGGGAGGGGCTGTGGACATGGCTTACCTCGACTTTAGCAAGGCATTTGACACAGTCCCACACAAAAGATTAATATACAAGTTGGCCAGCCCGGGAGTGGGTCCCAAGATGGTAGCCTGGGTAAAGAATTGGCTAGAGAACAGGACTCAGAGGGTAATAGTAAATGGAGTCCATTCTGAAGAAAGGGGGGGTTACTAGTGGAGTATCGCAAGGTTCAGTACCAGGACCGGTCCTCTTTAATGTCTTTATAAGTGACATTGCAGAGGGACTGGAAGGAAAAGTATGTCTCTTTGCAGATGACACAAAGATCTGCAACAGAGTTGTTACACAAGGTGGGTTTAAAGGATGAGAAGGGACTTGGCAAGGTTGGAGGAATGGTCAAATGCATGGCAGCTTAGATTCAATGCTAAGAAGTGCAAAGTAATGCACCTGGGAAACAAAAACCCAGGGGAAGAGTACACAATGGGAGGGGGGGAGGTACTAACAACAACACAAATGGAACGGGACCAGAGGGTAGTCATATCAGATGACCTAAAGGTGAGCAAGCAATGCAAGAGGGCAGTAAAGAGGGCTGGGGGGATACTGGGATGCATAAAGAGAGGCATCACCAGTAGAAAACAGAAAGTTGTTATCCCTCTGTACAGACAGCTGGTGAAACCCCATCTGGTGTACTGTCTGCAGTTCTGGAGACCCAATTTCTGTAAAGACATAGACAGGATGGAGGCAGTCCAGAGGAGGGCAACTAAATGGTGCAGGGTCTGAGATGAAGACATATCAAGAGAGACTTAAGGAGCTTGATATGTATAGCCCTCGAGGAGAGGAGGTGGGGGGACATAATAGAAACTTTCAAGTACCTCAAGGGAATCAACAAAGTCCAAGAGGGTAGCATCTTTCAGAAAAAGAGATGTGCAAGTACAAGGGGGCACAATTTGAAGCTAGAGGGGGGATTGCTCAGAGGTAATGTGAGGAAATCTTTTTTCATGGAGAGGATTGTGGATGCATGGAACAGCCTTCCTGAGGAGGTTGTGGAGTCAAAAACAGTGGTGGAATTCAAGAATGTATGGGACAGGCATAAGGCAATTCTAGGGGGTGGAGGTAGGAAGAAGTATGCTAATAGTTAGCTAGGATCTGCAGCTTATTCATTAGGTAGGGAAATGGGCAGACTGGGTGGGCCAAGTGGTCCTTATCTGCAGTCAAATTCTAATTCTATGTTTTGTGCAGCTTTCTGTCACTTTCATGTGCTGTTGTTTATGGGTATTGTTTTCTGAAACTATCTTGCAGTGTTCAAGCCTTGGAGTGTTGTTGTAGTCACCGACTTTTGTCACATAGTGTGCACTGGGGTCGTCGAGTTGGCACCACTGCCGCACCACTTGCACCAATCCTGAGGGGAGCTTCACTGGAGCCTTTTTAGATCTGCCATTCTGCGTTTTGTTTTTGTGTTGGCTGGGAATTAGTGGTTGAATGAGGTGCATGCTGTGGGGAGGAAACAAGAATGAGCATCTAGGGAAGAAGGGGACTGTGTCTGTGAATGAGATCCTACATGTGGTGATAGGGATCGGTGAAGATTTGGCTCGTGCAATGAGCATCAAGGCCAGAGACTAGTTCCTTTGAAATAAATAGCCCAGAATGTGGAATTGAGTCCTAGAGGACCATATTGAAGATCTCAGTTTGGATGAATTTTACTGGTTTGCCTCAGTGACTTGGATTACTTACTCTAGAGGTGTTTTTACTTGGAGGGAACATAGTATTTGGTTGGAGTGAACTGTTTCCTGCTTGGATCATCGAGGCGCTATATTTGTGGGTGGTCTGCTGCCCAGAATCTGCCCTACTCAGAAGGATGAGACCTAATGGGCCTGGGAGCTGGCTGGTGGGTTCTCTGTTCTCCAAGGCCCCTCGTTGAGCCTGCTGATGGGTTGGCCTATATGAGGTGTTGAGGTTGCAGGGCAGTTTTCTCTGGCAGTGGCCCTCATGAGTAGGACCCTTTGCTTTTATATCTACAAACAAGTCATCCACCAGTTCTGGGAAACCTCTATTTCCAAGGAACCCTACTGTGTTAATAATCTGAGACAATCAACTTTATGGTCAGCTCTTTATTTTTTGTTTATTATTTTGGCAGTGAGAGTGCTGTTTCATTTGGGTGTCTCCAGGTAGTGAGAGGACCTAAGGCCCCATCTGAAGTCTGTTATCGTTTTATGAACTTGTTGCACCAAGTGAAAGGGGGAGTATCCAAGTATTTAGGTATTTAATTTTACTTTTTCAATGGTTTAAGTTCAGCTATATTGTTTTATTTTTGATTCATTGTGGTCTGAAGTTCTAAACTCGGACCTTCAGTGACTGGTATAGCATTGTTTCCTCTGACTTACAGGCATCATTTTGTCTAATTCTGTTTATTTGAGACTCTGTGTTCTTATTGTAATATTAGAGTGATTGGGAAGGGGTTTTATAATGTTTAATTTTGTTGTTAGATATTATAATTTTAATTTGTGGGATGGGGTTTTAGTTTCATATTAGTTGGATCTCTCCCTTTTGGGAGGTGGGGGGAGTGTTAATTTAGGAGTCTTTTTAGTTTAGGTTTTGGGTATTTGTTTTTGCATTTTTGTTTGCTGTCCCTGTAAGTGAGAGCCATGGGACAGGGCTTTTGTTAACTGTATTTAAATGTTATTTCGGGGGGGGGGGATCTTTTATATTGGCTTGGCGCGTTTGTTGATTTGAGAGCCTGTATTATGTGTTTTGGGCCTACCCCTGCGGTTGTGCGCTATTCATCCTCCGCTTTTCCTGCCCTTCGCCCTTTCTCACCCCCTCAGTGTTTTCAACCTACCAGCATTGTAGAACACTGGGTATTGCTTGTAAGAGGGGCGGAAGATGGGGTTTGAACAGTGGAGGATGAATGAGTGGGACCTCACATTAGGGTAGTTATGTTCAGAAGATGCCCTGGGGTGAAACGGAGCCTGGAACGTGGTCCTCCATGTCTGGTCCCCATTCCTAAGGGCACCACCAGTACTGGTGGACAGATAGCTGGGGCAGCCCTGGAGATTCGTCTAACCCGAACTGTGTTATGCAATGTCAGATCCATTAAGAATAAGACTGCAATTATTGCAGATCTTGTTAGAATAGCTGATCTGGCTTGCATCACCGAGACCTGGCTGGATGAAAATGCTGGCCCCCATATTGGAAGCTGCTATTCCGACTGGCTACTCGGTGATACACCGCTCGAGATTGGACTGCATGGGAATGGGGGGTAATGGCCTGTTTCAAGACAGAATTGGGCCTCACGAGTGTACCGGTTGAGGAGGCAGGGTCATTTGAGTGTACCGTAGTAGCAGGTGTAGGCTGTAGGATAGCTCTGATCTATCGTTCACTTAGAGATGAGAAGAGATTCCTCCAGGAAGTAGTGGACTTCGTCATCGACATGGCGTTTGGGTCCCCCAGGCTGATGGTCCTCGGCGACTTCAATGCCTGGGTCGATGACAAACTCTCGCAATTTGGACAGCACTTCCTTTAGTTGACGACATCACTGGGCCTTACACAGATTGTTAACTCTGCTACACATAGACATGGTCACTCTCTTGACCTAGTCTTTCTCCTGGGAGATGAAGCCTCCAACCTGGTGGTGGAACCTTTCAGAAGGTCTGATCATTACACTATGGGATTCAATTTGTGCACCCCCCTTCGTAGATCTACCCCTGTGGAGATGGTCAGGTACCACCCTTTATGGGATGTGAGTCCTGAAGGCCTATCAGCAGTACTTGACCTATTGGAGTTTCCGGTCACAAACGGGAATCCAGAGGCCTTGGTGCAGGCCTATAATAAGGCCATGACCACACCACTGGACTCTGTCGCTCCTGTTCGTGTTCGCCCTCTCCCTCTTCATCCTCGGTCCCCTTGGTACAGGCCTATAATAAGGCCATGACCACACCACTGGACTCTGTCGCTCCTGTTTGTGTTCGCCCTCTCTCTCTTCGCCCTCGGTCCCCTTGGTGCAGGCCTATAATAAGGCCATGACCACTTCCACTGACTCTGTCACTCCTGTCTGTGTTCGCCTCTCCCTCTCGCCTCGGTCCCCTTGCAGGCCTATAATAAGGCCATGACCACACCACTGGACTCTGTCGCCTCCTGTCGTGTTCCCGCCTCTCTCTCGCCTCGGTCCCCTGGTGCAGGCCTACACAAGGCCATGACAACGGCACTGGACTCTGTCGCTCCTGTCTGCCTGCGCCTCTCCCTCTTCACCTCGGGTCCCCTTTGCAGGCCTATAATAAGGCCATGACCACGGCACTGACTCTGTCACCCTGTTTGTGTTCGCCTCTCTTTCGCTCGGTCCCCTTGGTGCAGGCCTATAATAAGGCCATGACCACGGCACTGGACTCTGTCGCTCCTGTTCGTGTTTGCCCTCTCTCCTCTTCGCCCTCGGTCCCCTTGGTGCAGGCCTATAATAAGGCCATGACCACGGCACTGGACTCTGTCGCTCCTGTTCGTGTTCGCCCTCTCTCTCTTCACCCTCGGTCCCCTTGGTGCAGGCCTATAATAAGGCCATGACAACGGCACTGGACTCTGTCGTCCCTGTTCGTGTTCACCCTCTCTCTCTCTTCACCCTCGGTCCCCTTGGTGCAGGCCTCATAATAAGGCCATGACCACGGCACTGACCTGCTCGCTCCTGTTCATGTTCGCCTCTCTCTCTGCCTCGGTCCCTTGGTGCAGGCTTCATAATAAGGCCATGACCACTGCACTGGACTCTGTCGCCTCTGTTCTGTTCGCCCTCTCTCTTCGCCCTCGGTCCCCTTGGTGCAGGCCTATAATAAGGCCATGACCACGGCACTGGACTTTGTCACTCCTGTTCGTATTCGCCCTCTCTCTCTCTTCACCCTCGGTCCCCTTGGTGCAGGCCTATAATTAGGCCATGACAACGGCACTGGACTCTGTCGTTCCTGTTCGTGTTCACCCTCTCTCTCTCTTCACCCTCGGTCCCCTTGGTGCAGGCCTATAATAAGGTCATGACCACGGCACTGGACTCTGTCACTCCTGTTCGTGTTCGCCCTCTCTCTCTCCCCTCGGTCCCCTTGGTGCAGGCCTATAATTAGGCCATGACAATGGCACTGGACTCTGTCGCTCCTGTTCATGTTCACCCTCTCTCTCACCCTCGTCCCTTGGTGCAGGCCTATAATTAGGCCATGACAACGGCACTGGACTCTGTCGTTCCTGTTCGTGTTCACCCTCTCTCTCTCTTCACCCTCGGTCCCCTTGGTGCAGGCCTATAATAAGGTCATGACCACGGCACTGGACTCTGTCACTCCTGTTCGTGTTCGCCTCTCTCTCTTCACCTCGGTCCCCTTGGTGCAGGCCTATAATAAGGTCATGACCACGGCACTGGACTCTGTCACTCCTGTTCGTGTTCGCCCTCTCTCTCTCCGACCTCGGTCCCCTTGGTGCAGACCTATAATCAGGCCATGACCATGGCACTGGACTCTGTCGCTCCTGTTCGTGTTTGCCCTCTCTCCTCCGCCCTCGGTCCCCTTGGTGCAGGCCTATAATAAGGCCATGACCACGGCACTGGACTCTGTCGCTCCTGTTCGTGTTCGCCCTCTCTCTCTTCACCTCGGTCCCCTTGGTGCAGGCCTATAATAGGCCATGACCACGGCACTGGACTCTGTCGCTCCTGTTCGTGTTCACCCTCTCTCTCTTCACCCTCGGTCCCCTTGGTGCAGGCCTATAATAAGGTCATGACCACGGCACTGGACTCTGTCACTCCTGTTCGTGTTCGCCCTCTCTCTCTCTTCACCCTCAGTCCCCTTGGTGCAGGTCTATAATAAGGCCATGACCACGGCACTGGACTCTGTCGCTCCTGTTCATGTTCGCCCTCTCTCTCTCTTCACCCTCGGTCCCCTTGGTTTGATGGGACCTTGAGGGAGCTGAGATAACAAGAACGAAGGCTAGAGCGGTGTTGGTAGAAATCCACCCTGATGGTCGACCATCTTAGATTGTTAGAACATTATCAAGTCTACCAATCAACAATCGCCTGTAAGAACTCAGAGTTCCTGTCCAAGGAGATTGCTGCTGCTGCTCAGAATTAACCAGCTCATCTCTTTTGAGCAGTGGACAGGCTGTGCAACTCAGCCTGTCTTCAGTCTTGAAGAGCTTTTTCGCAGTTAGAGTGTGATGAGCTTGCGCTTTTTCGCAGTTAG
The DNA here is from genome assembly GCA_016271365.2 of Neoceratodus forsteri. NCBI lineage: Eukaryota > Metazoa > Chordata > Ceratodontiformes > Ceratodontidae > Neoceratodus > Neoceratodus forsteri. The sequence continues at coordinate 173,947,212 of CM057455.1, forward strand.
AGTGTGATGAGCTTGCTCAGTTCTTTGCAGATAAGCTGGCCGATATCAGGGCAGAGATCTGGGCTTCATGCTTTATGGGGGATGCTGTTAATCGGTGCTCTGTCTCTGTCCTTCATTTTGCCTGGAGTGCCTTTGACTGGCAGGAGTTCATGGATATTATGCGGATTGTCCAGGTATGCGCCATACATGCTGTAGTTTGGATCCGGGCCCAACTTTCCAAATTGTGGGTTGTTGTGATATCTTAGGCCCGATCCTGGCACAGATTGTCTGGTGCTTCCTTGACTCAGGTGAGTTTCCTAGCTCCCTGAAGGAGGCAGTGGTGACACCCCTCCAAAAGAAAGTTTCTCTGGACCCAGACTCTCTTGCTAACTACAGACCGATCTCAAACCTTCCCTTTGTGGGGAAGGTTAGTGGGACAGTAGTGGCTGTACAGCTGGAGAACCATTTGACCATCCATAACACCTATGAACCTCTCCAATCCAGTTTTTGAAAGATGCACAGCACTGCAACTGCTCTGGTTTGGGTACTCAATGATCTCCTGATGGCAAGAGATTGGAAAAGCCATTCCATCTTAGTACTCCTTGATCTCTCTTCGGCATTAGACAACGTGGACCATGGGGTGCTGCTTGAGTGCCTGAGGTTCATCTGTAGCCTGACTGGTACATTTTTTAGGTAGTTTAAATCATTCCTTACTGGCAGAATTCAAAGGGTGGTGTCGAGGATTTTTCCTCTGACCCACTCTGTCTGTCATGTGGAGTTCCTCAGGGCTCAGTGCTGTCCCCCATGTTGTTTGCGGTGTACAAGCAGCCCCTCAGAAACTTTGTAAGATGGTATGGGCTGAGGTTTCACTTCTATGCTGATGATACTCAGCTCTACCTCTCTTTCGTACCTAACCAGGATAATGCACTCTCTGCATTTAATAACTGACTCATAGAAATCCAGGACTGGATGAATTCCAGCTGGTTGAAGTTGAACTCGGGAAAGACAGAGGTGATGGTCATGGATCCTGGTCACCGAATAGGAGGGCTGGTCAGCCCACGGGTCTTTTTCTGGGGGGCTCCCAGCTACTTGCCTCTGACCTGGTGTGGGACCTAGGGGTGATGCTTGATGATGGTCTGACTACGATCTCTGGTGCTGGCAGACATCAAGTCATCCTTTTATCATCTGAGAAACATCGCTAGGATCAAGCACCTTGTTCCGTCCGGTGACCTCCCCACGCTGATCCATGCCTTTGTGACTTCGTGCCTTGATTACTACAATTCCCCTTACTTAGGGCTACTGGGGGCTGATATCTGCCACGTCCAGCTAGTGCAGAATGCTGCAGCCCAATTGCTGCCTGTGACTTCCCGGTCATGCCACATCACACCGGTCCTGCATGAACTGCACTGGCTGCCAGTTTGGTGGTGGATCACCTTTAAAGTCAGATTACTGATGTATAAAGCCCTACACAGACTTGGCCCTGACTATCTGAAAGAGCTTCTGGTTCCCTACTGCCCCAAGCGACGTCTCTGCTTGGCTGATGAGGGGTTGCTAGAGATTCTTAGAGATTTGTTAAAATCTTCTGGGGCCTGTGCATTTATGCACATGGCCCCAACTCTTTGGAATTCTCTACCCCATCAGCTGCGGGAGTGTAAAACCCTAGAGGCCTTTAAACAGGCACTGAAAACATATCTATGTGGCCAAGCTTTTGTTAACTAAGTGTATTTAGCAACAGATTTTATTGACTGTTTTAAATCGTTGTTTTATGTTGTTGCTTTTAGTTTTTTGTAAAGCGCTTTGGTAGTTTGAAAGGAGCTAAATCAAATAAAGATTATTATTATTATTATTATAAGGCCCCGATCAAGTGCAGCATGAATGTTCAGTAGCCTGTGAACTCCACCTGCACTTTCGTACTACTATGTTGCTTCCTGAAACCATGCTGTTCCGGGCATTGCAACCGGTATTTGTCGAGATAGTCAACAAGCCGGTCATAGACAATGTGCTCCAGAACTTTTAAGAGTGGGGTGACTATGGAGATCAGATGGCAGTTGTTGTGACTAGCCCTGTCACCACTTTTAAAAAAACAGGGGTGACCACTGCCACTTTACATAGCTGTGGGAATTTACCGGTTATAAGCGATAAATTCATAATTCTGTTATGTTATCCAGAAAACAGCAGAAAATCATACAAAATGGTTGCCTCTCACACACATTGAACAAAAACATACCTTGGTGGTCCTTTATCCCTGCTTACGTATCAAATTGTGCATCATCAGAGCTCTGATGATGACGCATAGGTTGATACGTAAGCATCTATAGTGGCCCACTGAGGTGTGTTTTTGGGTCACGTGGCTCGAGAGGCAACCCTTTGCATGTGTTTTCTGGATGACTATGTACATTACTGCTTTTTTTAAATTTATTTATTTATTTAAGTGTTTGATTACTGGGTAAGTTTACTGATCTAAGGGATATTTTTCAGGTATGGCCCGGGCCAAAATATGACACAATAGAGATACAAGACATGAACTGGATAACAACAATACCATTTACAATGAATTGGAGGGAAGAGTGTCAAACACCGTACAGATATGGGACATGTTGGCTTGTACAGATGCTTACAAAACAATTTACAATTCAGAAGGTCATTGGCAAAATACAAGAGTGGATATCAAGTTCAGAGGACAGATACAACATAAGTGCTACTGTATACTGAGGCATATCAGAGGGAAGAGCAGAGCTGAGCAGAAACCGTACGGGGAAAGTAGTGAATCAAAAGGGGATCCCACTTTGTGTACATGGAACATGACTTCAAGCAGAGGTCAAAAAAGTGAAGCAATTAACTACCGTACTTGGCCAGGCCCTTGAACCCTAAAATGGATTTAAGCCGATTATTTTGTGTACAAGAAACACCTCTAACAGCATCGCAAGGAAAACAACACATTATTTCACATACAGGGGGATGCCTCTAACAGCATCCCAAGATATACAGTACATTATTTCATATACAGGGAACACTTCTAACAGCATCCCAAGGTATACAGTACATTATTCCATATACAGGGAACACTTCTAGCAGCATCCCAAGGTATACAGTACATTATTTCATATACAGGAAACACTTCTAACAACATCACAAGGTATTCAGTACATTATTCTTTATACAGGGAGCACATCTAACAGCAACCCATGATATACAGTACATTATTTCATATACAGGGAATGCTTTTAACAACATCCCAAAGATATACTGTACAGTATTCTTTATACAGGGAGCCCTTCTAACAGCATCCAGAGATATACAGTACATTATTTCATATACTGGGAAGGCTTTTAAAAACATCCCATGGTATACTGTATTATTATTTTGTGTACAGGAAACTCTCTCTTCCAACAGCATGGCAACACATATGTTACATTCTTTCTTATACAGTGGACACTTCTGACAATGTATCAAGGTATACAGTACGTTATTTCATATACAGGGGACACCTCTAACATCATCCCAAGATATACAGTACATTATTTCCAATACAGGGGACACCACTAACAGCATCCCATGATATACAGTACATTATTTCATATACAGGGAACACTTCTAACAACATCTCAATATACACAGCACATTTTTCTTTATGCAGGGAGCACGTCTAACAGCATCCCAAGCTATACAGTAAATTATTTCATATACAGGGAACACTTCTAACAGCATGCCATGATATATAATACATTATTTCATATACAGGGAACACTTCTAACAACATCCCAATGATATACAGTACAGTATTCTTTATACAGGGAGCACTTCTAACAGCATCCCGAGATATACAGTACATTATTTCATATACAGGGGACACCACTAACAGCATCCCATGATATACTAACATACTAATTGCCAGCAGATTAGGCCTTATGGTCTATTGAGTCTGCTTGAACCTCAGGTCCCTAGTTGGGTGCCGAGGCCCTCCCCCTCCTTGTGTTCCATAAACCCCTATCATCCATCCCCACCCCCCTGGGCCAGGCCATCATCTGATACATCTGCTTTCTGTGTCTGTCCCACCCTCTCTTGAAGCCCTCCACTGTGGATCTCTGAACCAGCTCACCAGGCAGCACATTCCAAGGGTCCACCACCCTCTCAGTGAAAAACCTCCTCTTCTTTTCCCCCCTCACCCTTCCACCTTCCAACTTCAAACATGCCCTCTGGTGATACCTCCCTGCTTTAGTCTAAAGATCCTCCATGTTTACCCTATTTATTCCCTTGAGGTACTTGAAGACCTCAATCATATCCCCCTGTCTCTCCTCTCCTCCAATGAAAACAGGCAGAGCTCCTCAAGTCTTTCCTCATGCGCCAAATCTCTAGTCCTCAGATCATCTTAGTTGCCTCCACTGTACCTGTCCAGGAGCTGTATGTCCCTCTTCAATGTGATCGCCAGTACTGTACACAGTACCAAGGTGTGATCTAACCAGTCCATTGTACAATGGCAGAATCACTTCCCTGCTCCTAGAAATGATCCCCCTCACGACGCATCCTAACATCCTGTTTGCCTTGTTAGCCGCTCTCCTGCACTGCTCAAAGTTATTCATACATGCATCCACTATGACCCTTAGGTCTTTTTCCCCTGTTGAGGCCTCTAGCGCCTCCCCTCCCAGGGTGTACCTGTGTTTAGGGTTTCCCCGCCCAAGATGCAACACCTTGCACTTGGTGATATTGAAATTTAATTTCCATGTGTGAATCCAGCTTTCCAGGGTGTCCAGGTCCCCTTGCAGGGCCAACCTCCCCTCTTCCCCCTCAACTACTGCTCCCATCTTGGAGTCATCAGCAAAGAGACTCATTTCACACCCTATACCCTCCCTGATATCTGATATTTATGCATTAAACAGGATTGGACCCAGGACCGAGCCTTGTGGTATGCCACTATCGACCTCTCTAGGGTTCAAGAGCTCCCTACCGACCATTACTGTCTGGGTGCATCCAGCTAGCCAGTTTTCAGTCCATCTGACCATCAAAGGGCCTACTCCCAACCTCTTCAGTTTCTCCACCAGACCATTGTGGGGGACAGAGTCAAACGCCTTGCTGAAGTCCAAGAATAATACATCCACAGGCTTTCCCCTGTCCAGTTCTGATGTTACCCATTCGTAGAACTCCACTAGATTGGTTTGACATAATCTACCTGGCACAAACCCATGTTGCCGACTATCCAGACCTCCCACCTCCTCCAAGTACACCCCCAATCATTCCTTTAGTATACTCTCCATTAATTTTCCCACTACCGCGGTCAAACTGATGGGTCTATAGTTACCTGGTACTTCCCTCGACCCCCCTTTATGGATTGGCACCACATGTGCCTCTCGCCAATCCCAAGGTACCCTCTTTGTCTCAAGCGACCTGTTGAAGAGCTTCCTGCCAGGGGTGCAGCCAGTATGTCCGCCAATTCCCCACAGTACTCTCAGATGAATGCCATCCGCCCAGAAGATTTATCTTTCTTTAGGGCCTTGAGGGCTGTTCACCCTTTACGGTGGAGATAGCATCATCCGTCCCATCCACCTTACTGGCCTTTATCCTCTATCCTGATGTGACACCCTGGGGTACCTCTCCTCCTCTTGCTCCACTTCTGTTGCTCCTGATCCCACTCACTACCGCTTCTATCCCCATCGTGCCTTGCTTTGTAGACATCCTATCCCCCTCCCTAGTGAACACAGAGGCAAAGTACTCGTTAAATACCTCTGCCTGGTCCATCGCCTTTTCCACCTACCCTCCTTCTGATCTCAATCTGCTGAGATGGCCCTTAGTTTTTCTCTGCTCCCCAATGTACCAGAAGAACCCCTTTTCCCCTCCATGTATCCCTTGTGCCAGCTGCTGCTCTTTACTGGACTTTGCCCCCCTCACCATCCGGGTGACTTTTCTAGATGCAGGATGGTACATTTCCTTATCCCTATCCCCTCTTGTTGTTTTATATTTTTTGTAGGCTGCCTTCTTTTCTCTGACTGCTACCTGAACCTAACTGGACCACCAGCATGGTTTATGTGACCTTGCTCCCTTACGTTTCACCTTAACGCAGGTCCTGACCGCCTCATGAAGTCCCCGTTTTATGACCTCCCATCTCTTTTCCACATTTGTCATTGATGTAATCCCCTTCAAGTGATCCTTGACAATATTTCCCATGCCCACAAAGTCTGCCCCCCTGAAGTCCACTGCCAGTGTCCTAGATCTCCCCCCATGCTTATTTGAAACCAAACAGTATTGTGGTCACTCCCAGTCAGGGGATCCTCTACAATCAGATCCCTTACCAGATCCCCATCTGCCAGAACCACATCCAGGACATACCCCTCCCTTGTGGGCTCCATCACATGCTGTGTTAAGAACACATCCTGGAAGCTGTCCAGCAGCCTCTGCTCCGAGGCCACCTTAGAGGACATGGTTCCCCAGTTTGTATCTGGTATATTAAGATCCCTCATCAACACCACTCCTTCCTCTTTTGGTCCACACTGGGCAATGATGTTGTCCAGCAAACCATCCTCCAGAACATCACCCATCCCCGTGGGGCCTATATACTACACCCAGCTTGACCTTATCTCCTGCTGGGGTTCGTAAGGTGACCCATAAGGCCTCCACATTTCCCTCTGCCTCTTCTACCCTAGCAATTTCTATGTCATCTCTAATGAACATAGCCACTCCACCCCCTCTGCCCTCCTTTCTAGCCTTCCTAAGCATAGTGTACTCCCGGATGTTTAGGTCCCAGTCATGGTTTTTGTTGGCCCACGTTTCCATGACTGCCACCACATCCACCCCCCCGCCAAAAAGCATGGCTTGGAACTGTGGCAACTTGTTTCCCAAGTTCCTGGCATTTACTAACACCACCCCCACCCTTTATCCCTGACCTCTTTGTCGAACCCCACTCAGGTTCCTTATACTTCCATCCTCCCTCTGCTCCTCCTGAAACCTCCTTCCCCAGTCTGTTCCCCCCCCCTTGGGTTTGAAGGCTACTCCCCTCATCTGGAGGAGAGAGCTTCTGGTCAGCCCCTCCCTTATCCTCCCCAACCAGTACATTATTCCATATACAGGGAACACTTCTAACAACATCCCAAAGATATACTGTACAGTATTCTTTATACAGGGAACAGTTCTAACAACAACCCAAAGATATACTGTACAGTATTCTTTATACAGGGAGCACTTCTAACAGCATCCCGAGATATACAGTACGTTATTTCATATACAGGGGACACCACTAACAGCATCCCATGGTATACTGTATTATTATTTTGTATACAGGGAACTCCCTTTGCTAACAGCATGGCAACATATACATTACATTCTTTCTTATACAGGGAACATTTCTGACAATGTACCAAGGTTTACAGTACACTATTTCATATACAGAAGACACCTCTAACAGCATCCCAAGGTATACAGTGTATTATTTCATACCATTTACAGGGAACACTTCTAACAGCATCCCAAGAAATACTGTTAATTATTTTGTATACAGGGAACACTCTTTTTTTGTATAAAAATAGTTTGTTAAGTTTTCAAGTATAAAACACATTTCAATTCATACAGGGCATAACCACAACACCATATCCTTGTTGGGGGAATCTTCCTTGGAGAAACAACTCTAGTATGTTCTGAAAGAGTTTATTACTTATGATAAATTACATTTATACTATATGGAAGCTAACCTTGCATTACTATAAATACAGGGAACATTTCTAACACCATGCAGAGATATACAGTACATTATTTAGTATAAAATATGGAGAACACTTCTAACAGCATCCACAGATCTATATGTTATTTTATATACAGGGAGCAGCACTTCTAACACTGTCCCCAAATGTTGCAGAGAACATCTTCCAACTGCAGTCTTAAACTATTTGTTTATTTATTTATTTAACAGACTTTAAGTTTACAACCTTTGAGTCAGGGACTCATTTACAAAGGCTCCGCATCAGAAAAACAAACATAAACACTGAGGCCCAGATATTCAGACTGCGCCAGCTGTGGCGCAAGCCTGGGTGCTGCCCAAGGGCATTGACAGGGTGATATTCAATGGAGCTGTGCCATGGCACAGCATCACTGAATATCGCACCCTGACCACCCTGCAGTGCGCATGGTGCAGTGGCACTGCGCCAGTGCAAGTTGCCAGAGTGGAGCAGGGGGATGCGTTAGCGCAAGTTCCATTGCGCTAGGTGCAACAACTGCGATATTCAAAGGTGCACATGCAAATGGGGCCATAATGCATGCAAGGTGCAAATGGGGCCATTTTCATGTCATTATGGCCCAATTTGCATGCAGGTGCACCAATCCCCGGTGACTTGCGTCTGCCGCCCTGCCAGGCTGCAGCCGTCGGGGACCGACGCCCCCTGCACAGCGTGGAAATGTGCCCCACCGCACGATCGCGGGCAACTGTTAAAATAAAACACGTCCTTGATCCCTGGTGGTCCAGTGGACTGCTCACAGCCCGATCGCGGGCATCTGTTAAAATAAAACATGTCCTATATCCATGGGGGTTCAGTGGACCGCTTGCAGCTCGATCACGGGCTTAAGTATAAAAATAATCATCCCATAGCCCTGGTGGTCCAGTGGACCACTCACAGCCCGATCGTGGGAGTCAGTAAAACATTAATGCCACAGCAATCCAACCCTGGTGGTCTAGTGGTACCCCCCTCCCCACCCACTCACTGAGCCCCACCGCCCCGCTGCACCCCAGTCAGTGGCAGGTGGCAGCTCCCCACCCACTTGCCGCCTGCTGCCCACCGACTGACAATATCGGTAGAATTGTACACCCCATTGGTCCACAGTGTGAGCAATGGGAGTGTAGCTTATGTTGCATTATTGAAGTTCAGATATGTGAATGGATCCATTCACATACTTGGACTGTGTAGTACAGTATGGCTGCATGCCCATTGGCTCATGCTGTGGACCAATGGGTGTACAGCCCTACCATACGATGTCAGTTGGCGGGCGGCGGTGGCAAGCGGTGGGGAGCTGCTGCCTGCCACTGACCGGGGAGGTGGTGGGGCTCAGTAGGAGGGTGGGGAGGGGGGTACCGCTAGACCACCAGGGTTGGGTTGACCCCCGCGATCGGGCTGCGAGCAGTTCACTGGACCACCAGAGATATGGGATGATTATTTTTATACTTAAGCCCATGATCCGGCTCATGCGTTCCACTGGACCACCAGGGATATGGGATGATTATTTTTATACTTAAGCCTGTGATCGGGCTGCAAGCGGCCCACTGGACCACCAGGGATATAGGATGAATATTTACACCTATGTATGCCCGCGATCAGGCTGTGAGCGGTCCACTGGACCACCAGGGATATAGGATGAATATTTACATCTTCGTATGCCAGCGATCAGGCTGTGAGTGGCCCACTGGACCACCAGGGATATAGGATGAATATTTACATCTTCGTATGCCAGCGATCAGGCTGTGAGCGGCCCACTGGACCACCAGGGATATAGGATGAATATTTACACCTATGTATGCCCGCGATCGGGCTGCGAGCAGTTCACTGGACCACCAGGGATATGGGATGATTATTTTTATACTTAAGCCTGTGATCGGGCTGCAAGCGGTCCACTGGACCACCAGGGATATAGGATGAATATTTACACCTATGTATGCCCGCGATCAGGCTGTGAGCGGTCCACTGGACCACCAGGGATATAGGATGAATATTTACATCTTCGTATGCCAGCGATCAGGCTGTGAGTGGCCCACTGGACCACCAGGGATATAGGATGAATATTTACATCTTCGTATGCCAGCGATCAGGCTGTGAGTGGCCCACTGGACCACCAGGGATATAGGATGAATATTTACATCTTCGTATGCCAGCGATCAGGCTGTGAGTGGCCCACTGGACCACCAGGGATATAGGATGAATATTTACATCTTCGTATGCCAGCGATCAGGCTGTGAGTGGCCCACTGGACCACCAGGGATATAGGATGAATATTTACATCTTCGTATGCCAGCGATCAGGCTGTGAGTGGCCCACTGGACCACCAGGGATATAGGATGAATATTTACATCTTCGTATGCCAGCGATCAGGCTGTGAGTGGCCCACTGGACCACCAGGGATATAGGATGAATATTTACATCTTCGTATGCCAGCGATCAGGCTGTGAGTGGCCCACTGGACCACCAGGGATATAGGATGAATATTTACACCTATGTATGCCAGCGATCAGGCTGTGAGTGGCCCACTGGACCACCAGGGATATAGGATGAATATTTACATCTTCGTATGCCAGCGATCAGGCTGTGAGTGGCCCACTGGACCACCAGGGATATAGGATGAATATTTACACCTATGTATGCCAGCGATCAGGCTGTGAGTGGCCCACTGGACCACCAGGGATATAGGATGAATATTTACACCTATGTATGCCAGCGATCAGGCTGTGAGTGGCCCACTGGACCACCAGGGATATAGGATGAATATTTACATCTTCGTATGCCAGCGATCAGGCTGTGAGTGGCCCACTGGACCACCAGGGATATAGGATGAATATTTACACCTATGTATGCCAGCGATCAGGCTGTGAGGGCCCACTGGACCACCAGGATATAGGATGAATATTTACACCTATGTATGCCAGCGATCAGGCTGTGAGCGCCACTGGACCACCAGGGATATAGGATGAATATTTACACCTATGTATGCCAGCGATCAGGCTGTGAGTGGCCCACTGGACCACCAGGGATATAGGATGAATATTTACATCTTCGTATGCCAGCGATCAGGCTGTGAGTGGCCCACTGGACCACCAGGGATATAGGATGAATATTTACACTATGTATGCCAGCGATCAGGCTGTGGAGTGGCCCACTGGACCACCAGGGATATAGGATGAATATTTACACCTATGTATGCCAGCGATCAGGCTGTGAGGCCCACTGGACCACCAGGGATATAGGATGAATATTTACATCTTCGTATGCCAGCGATCAGGCTGTGAGTGGCCCACTGGACCACCAGGGATATAGGATGAATATTTACACCTATGTATGCCAGCGATCAGGCTGTGAGTGGCCCACTGGACCACCAGGGATATAGGATGAATATTTACATCTTCGTATGCCAGCGATCAGGCTGTGAGTGGCCCACTGGACCACCAGGGATATAGGATGAATATTTACACCTATGTATGCCAGCGATCAGGCTGTGAGTGGCCCACTGGACCACCAGGGATATAGGATGAATATTTACACCTATGTATGCCAGCGATCAGGCTGTGAGTGGCCCACTGGACCACCAGGGATATAGGATGAATATTTACATCTTCGTATGCCAGCGATCAGGCTGTGAGTGGCCCACTGACCACCAGGGATATAGGATGAATATTTACACCTATGTATGCCAGCGATCAGGCTGTGAGGCCCACTGGACCACCAGGGATATAGGATGAATATTTACACCTATGTATGCCAGCGATCAGGCTGTGAGTGGCCCACTGGACCACCAGGGATATAGGATGAATATTTACACTATGTATGCCAGCGATCAGGCTGTGAGTGGCCCACAGGACCACCAGGATATAGGATGAATATTTACATCTTGTATGCCAGCGATCAGGCTGTGAGTGGCCCACTGGACCACCAGGGATATAGGATGAATATTTACATCTTCGTGATGCCAGCTATCAGGCTGTGAGTGGCCCACTGACCACCAGGGATATAGGATGAATATTTACATCTTCGTATGCCAGCGATCAGGCTGTGAGTGGCCCACTGGACCACCAGGGATATAGGATGAATATTTACATCTTCGTATGCCAGCGATCAGGCTGTGAGTGGCCCACTGGACCACCAGGGATATAGGATGAATATTTACACTATGTATGCCAGCGTATCAGGCTGTGAGTGGCCCACTGGACCACCAGGGATATAGGATGAATATTTACACCATGTATGCCAGCGATCAGGCTGTGAGTGGCCCACTGGACCACCAGGGATATAGGATGAATATTTACACCTATGTATGCCAGCGATCAGGCTGTGAGTGGCCCACTGGACCACCAGGGATATAGGATGAATATTTACATCTTCGTATGCCAGCGATCAGGCTGTGAGTGGCCCACTGGACCACCAGGGATATAGGATGAATATTTACATCTTCGTATGCCAGCGATCAGGCTGTGAGTGGCCCACTGGACCACCAGGGATATAGGATGAATATTTACACCTATGTATGCCAGCGATCAGGCTGTGAGTGGCCCACTGGACCACCAGGGATATAGGATGAATATTTACATCTTCGTATGCCAGCGATCAGGCTGTGAGTGGCCCACTGGACCACCAGGGATATGGGACTGAATTCATTCACAGATCTGGACTGCCTTATATGGTATGGGCTGCATGCCCATTGGCTCTTGCTCTGAGCCAATGGGTGTGCAACCCTACTGAGCTGTCAGTCGGCGGGCGGCGGGGTGGCAGGGTGGGGTGTTGCCGCCTGCTGGCTGATGGGGGAGCGGTGGTGGGCTCCATGGGTGGGTGGGTGGGGCTACTAGATCACCAGAGATATTGGACATTGGGGTGGTGGTTTGACCTTATGCTTGCGATGGGCTTCACGATCCACTGGACCACCAGGGATATTGGTCTTTTGGGGGGTTGACGTTATTCCCGCAATCGGGCTAGTGGGGAGTTAATCTACGTTATGCCCACGATCGGGCTGCTGTGGGGGACAGTATGTTGCGCCCACAATCAGGCTGGGGTTACTATTATGCCCACGATTGGGCTACAGGGGGTTACTATTATGCCCGTGATCAGGCTGTGGGGGGTTACTATTATGCCCGCGATCGGGCTGCAGGGGGGGCACAGGGAACAAGTGGAGGGCCACCCACAGGTGGCAGCTGCTGTGCTGTGCCCTGCAATGTGGCAGCTCACCTGTGGGTGGCCCTCGACTTAATCCTTTTTGTTTTGGCTCAAAGTTGTGCAGGTGCAGGTAGGGGGGTTGCGCCTGCACAACTCTGTACGGCCCAGCTGAATATTGGGCTGTGCAGTTTATGCATGGTTCCTCCCCCTCCAGTTGAGCATGCCTTCACTAGCATTGCGCTGTTGCTCAGCATGACTTGGGGGGGCGCAACTGTCTCCTGCTGAATATCGCAGAATGGTACAATTTCGGACTTGCGCAGGTGCAACCCTATTGCGCATGGCACAACCCTTTTGAATATCCAGCCCAATGTCTTTTTTTTATATTTAAAAAAGTAATAAAATAGTATGAAACTAACTCTATGCAAAACCAGTGGATTCTGCCACATAGGGTTTTGATTCCCATGAATTTCTTGAGCTTTGCTTTCTGGGCCAAAGTGAATCACTAGGTTTACTAGGTAAGTGAGGACAAAAGGAAGCCATGAAGCCTATCTTGATTATCCCCCACATGTGTGGGGAATTACACTTTGTTGTAGTTTTTTTTTGTAGAGCCAATGATCTACACCTTTTTTAAAGGATTCAAAGGTATTACAGTCTACTAGCTCTTGTGGTAGCTGGTTCCAGAGCCTTGGTGTTCTTACCGATAAAAAATGAAACCTCCTGTTTGTTTTTGCTTTACACTCCATTAGTTGTTGATTGTGAAGTCTAGGTACTATTTTTCTTTGTGTTTTAACAATACCACATTTGTCCATCAGAGAGGGCGATTTGAGAATTTTATATAAGAACAGAAGATCACCTCTGGAGCGCCTAAACTCCAGTGAATGTAGGCCTGTTTTTTGAAGCCTCTCTGGATATGGTAGTGATGCTAAATGGGGCACCATTTTTGTTGCCCTTCTCTGAACTCTTTCAATCACTTGAATGTCCCTGACCATATATGGACTCCACACTGGTGACCCATAATCTGTATATGGTCTGATGTATGCTTTAAACAATGGGATAATACAGTCCTCTGTCTTAGGTATAAATGTACAGTTAATGCACCTAAGTAGTGAATTAGCAGTTTTAGCTACATGATTACAGTGATTGGAGGAGGATAATTTGTCATCTATCAGGATGCCCAAGTCTCTTTCACATATTGAAGATTTAATGATAATATTATATAGTGTATAAGTTTGTTTGGGATTATTGTAACCTAAGTGGAGAACAGAACATTTGTCTGTATTGAATGTCATTTTGTTTTTCTGTGCCCAATGCTCTAATACTGAGAGGCTGTTTACTAATAAGTCCATATTATAGTTGGAATCCACCCTACCACCTAACTTTGTATCATCTGCAAATTTTGAAAGTATGTTCCTGGAGCTAATCTGCATGTCTGAGATGAAAATATTGAATAGTACTGGGCCCAGAACTGATCCCTGTGGCACACCACTGGTCACACACATATTACTGGAATAGTCACCATCGATCCTAACATGCTGCGTCCTGTTGGTTAACCAGCAATTGATCCATTTTATTATGTTACAAGAAAAACCTAGGTCTGATGGCTTAGCTAGGAGAATATTGTGAGTAACCTTATCAAATGCTTTGCTATAATCCAGGACGATGACATCCATGGGAATCTTATTGTCTAGCTTTTGGTTGACAGTATTGTAAAAGGCTATTAAATTGGTAGTGCAAGGAAAGCCTTGCCTGAACCCATGTTGTGAGCGGTCGATAATGCCTAGAGTTTGCATTTCTGCCTCTAATATGCCTTTAATAATTTTTTCCATTACTTTACATGGGATGGAAGAAAGGCTGATGTGGCGGTAATTATTCACTATGGAACGGTTACCCTTTTTAAGTAAAGGCACAACTGTAGCAGTTATCCAATCAGATGGAACAGATCTTTCCACTAATGATTTATTAAAAATAATGGAAAGTGGTGTGGCAATATTTTCAGCTGTTTCAACCAAAAATCTAGGATTAATTGACTCTGGTCCACAGCTAGTATTTGGTTTTAAATTTTTTAACAAGGAAACTACTTCAGAAATAGTTATGGTATGGTTATTTTCAGTAGAACTTGATAGGATAGTATTCGTATTAATTATGACTGTATGATTTGAAAATACTGATGCAAAATAGTTGTTAAATGTGTCAGCTGTCTCTCTATCAGATGTAATGGTGTTTGTGCCATTGGTCAATGGCCCAATTTGTCTGTTACTGCCTTTTTTACTATTGAGATAAAAACATAGGGATTTGTGATTATCTTTGGAATGGGCTATGCGGAACTCGAGGTTGCATTTTGCCTTCCTGATCGTCCTTTTTAATTCTTTAACGGCAGTTCTGTATTGTCCCAGTATGAGTTCTTTTGTGTCTGTTATGCATTTTTTTAAACGAATAAATTGTTTTTTCTTCTGTTTGATTTTACTACGAATATCATTATTTAACCACAAAGGAATTTTATCTTTATTGTTATATTTTATCTGGGCTGGAATATAAGCTTTTTCTAGGTCTATTATCTTGTTTTTAACAAATACCCAAGAGTCTTCCAGGGTTAAAGGTGATAACATTGTTTCCCATGGGATATTTTTTAGGCTGTTGTTTATTGCCTCAAAGTTGGCTTTGTGGTAGTTATACACCCGAGCATTATTAACTATTATACTAGATTCATACTGTAGATCAAATACAGTGGTATGGTGGTCACTATTCCCTAGTGGGTCTGATATTGAAAGTTTTAAGAATTTGTCCTCAATATTGGTAATTGCAAGGTCTAATATATTGCACCCTCTAGTGGGTTCTTGAACAATTTGCTCAAGCCCTAATTCATTGATTGTTGAAATACATTTTTTTTAGACAGCTGTTGTGCTGTTAGTAGTAAACCAATTTATGGACGGCATGTTAAAGTCTCCCAGGATCAGGATATCACCTTTATTCATCATGTGACTGATGTTCTGTATTAATGTGTTTGTATATTCTGAATCAGAGGATGGTGGTCTATAACATGTACCCAAAATTAGTTGTGGGTGTCCCTGAAACTGAATGAGAACCCCTTTGTGACAGAACAAATGTTAAATATTGTAACTGTAGATACACTTGCTATGACTGTACTGTATACACTTGCTATGACTGTGCTGTATACACTTGCTATAACTGTACTGTATATACACTTGCTATGACTGTACTGTAGATAAGCTTGCTATGACTGTACTGTATATACACTTGCTATGATTGTACTGTATATACACTTGCTATGACTGTACTGTAGATGCGCTTGCTATGACTGTATTGTAGATACACTTGCTATGGCTGTAGATACACTTGCTATGACTGTACTGTATATACACTTGCTATGACTGTGCTGTATATACACTTGCTATGATTGTACTGTATATACACTTGCTATGACTGTACTGTAGATACACTTGCTATGGCTGTAGATACACTTGCTATGACTGTACTGTATATATACTTGCTATGACTGTACTGTATATACACTTGCTATGACTTATTATGCCAGTTCTCTGTATCCATGTACTGTAAAATGTCTATTACTACTGTAACTCCCACTACCCTCTCCCCGGCTCACACCTGGAAATGAGCCTCGGCTCTGTGTGCCTTTCCCAGTTATCAAATTTTAAATAAATAAATAAAGAATACACTGGTTGTGCATGGTTGACCATTCAGTATTCTCTAGGTATATACAGGGAACATTTCTAACTGCATCCCAAGTAGAGGTGGGCGTAGTGGTCAAAATTCCCCCTGAAGCAATCCAAGAAGTAATCCACAGTGTGAAATGGAGTAATTCATGTCATAATAAGGAACAAGAAGTCCATTGAAACCTAAGACTTTGCATTATTCCACCTTCCCCAACCACTTCAACATCAAATCTTAATGTAACATACATAGAAATCAATGTTCTTCACATCACTTTGCCTTGTAATTGAGCTCCAAGGTGACTTTTGCCATGATTCATGTGACTGCAAGTCACATGGGCTCTAGATTGTTCTGCACAGCCTCAGTTCTGGGTAGTGTGTGTTTAGTGGTAGCTAGAGAGGAGACCGTTTGCTCTCAGAGTTTTAAAAGCTGTTAAAAAAGCCTTTTTGTAATTTATTTTTCTAAAAATGTAGTACATCAATTGTAGGAAACCCTCATATCATCAAGTGTTATTGTTTGTGTGTGGATTTTGAATGTTAACTCATTGCCTGCACAGGAGCTCTCTGAAGTTGTACCACTTGTCTCTTGTATATTGTTACTAGTAAATCTTGGACCTTTCTAAGCAAAATCAAGCTATAGTCAGCATGCTACAAACAAATCCTAATAGCTCAAGAACCGTAAGTGCTAGACACAAAGTGTGAGTGGCAAAGTTATTCAGCACAAAATTACCTTTCCAGTGGTGGTATGCAAAGAATGATATGTAATTTTGTTATTTTTCTATGCTGGTTGAAACAGCAAAAAAAATATGTTTTTCATTAAAACAGGCAACATAAGCCATACACACCATACCATAAACAAATACGAATAACTCCTTAAGCATACACGATATACACAGAATATCAGTAGCAAAGTTGTTCAGCACAAAATTACCTTTTCAACGGTGCTATGCAGTCAAATATATATTATATTCTGTTACAATATATATTAAAATATATAAGTGATGTCTCCAGATGTTGCCAGGGCACACAGGACGTCAGTTGCTGACTTCTGTAAGCATCCTCAGGACACACCAGTGTATTTTACTGACACCTACAGGTGTCTGCTAGGAGACAATGAGTTATCAATCAATCAATCAATCACATCTTTATTTATCCAGGCGATCACCATTGAGCAAGCTCATTTACAAGGTGGACCTGCTGTTGGCAGGGAAAATTGTAGTTACATATAAATATACATAATACAAAAGGAACAACATGTTTACAATACTGATAGGAGCAGAGTATTTACATTCCAAGTCACATGTACAAGAAAGCTACTTGTCTGCCCACTCTCAGCGTGTTAAAATTAATGGGACCCTCTCCAATACGTGTCCTGTCTGCTCAGGTGTCCCTGAGTTGGGGGGCCCCATCCTTGGTCCTCTTCTCTTCTTACTCTATCTCAGCACCCTCCCCAAAGCTTGCACTGGTAAAATCCTGCTGTAAGTAGATGATGCCGTCATCTTCGCCACCCATCGAAACCCCAGCTCCCTACAACAACTCCCTACTTGCAACAAGCCTTTAATGATTCTGAAGTCTGGTTCAAAGAGCACAGACTTGTGATCAGTCTAAAAAAAAAAAAAAAGCTATGATCTTTGCCCATCCCCAAAACAAATCCAGAAATTTCCCACTCCGGATCCTCCCTGGTTCCAAGCATCCTCTCGATCTAGTCCACTTGTACAACTACCTCAGGGTCTCCTTTGACTCAGCCCTCACATTCCATGACCTCATAGATAATCTAGCCTCTGCTACAAATGCTCAGCTAGGTATCCTTTACTGCTACAAGCACTGCCTCCCCCAATGCCCTCCGACTAGCAGTCACCTCCTCAATACTGTCTCTTGTGGACTATGGCTTGCCTGTCTATGGTGCTGCGGACATGACCACCCTCAATAAAATCCACCTCACCTTGAATAAGGCCTGTAGGTTAATTATGGGAGCCCCTAAGCTAACACATACCTGCGAGCTATATGACATGGCTAGGCTGCTTAACCTGGATGAATGGCTCAAATACCAAACCTGCCTCATAATGAAAAAAACCCTCCTTGGACTATCTCCGCCTGGACTGACAGCCTCTATCCACCTTGCACAACCCTTAGTCCAAACTCATAACTCCTCCAAGGCCACTCTGCTAGTCCCTAGGTCCAGGACCACACATGGACAAAGGTCCTTCTGTTACAGAGCTCCCTCCTGGTACAATACTCTCCCCACCTCCATCTCTGATACCCCTACAATCTCCCATTTCAAAATCTCACTGCGGAGTCAGCTATTTAACGTGCGTAGCTGTTCTCGTCTCTAGGTAATCTAGTTCTATATGCCCTGACAAAACTCTCTGAGTGGCTCCTCACCTAAACTAACTGACAAAACTCTCTGAGTGGTGCCTCACCCAAACTAATCACAAACCATGTCCCATAGCCCCCTGAATTATTTACCTCTAGCAGTCCCTGCTCAAGACTTCTTATCCGCATTACCAATGTATGCTTTATCGCTCAATCTGTACCCATATAACTGTAATAACTTGTGAATACCAAATCTGTAACACACAAATTGTAACAAAGAAATAACTGCCTATATCTACCAAAACTGTAACCGCAATGATGTATAAGCTGTAACTGCAATAATGTAACTAAATGTTGTACTATATTTGTCCTCTTTGTGATGAGGTACCTTTGGAAACGAGCCTCTGGCTCAAAGGTTGTAAACTGATGTACAAATAAATAAATAAAACATAACACAACCTGAACGTTTTATATATATATATATATATATATATATACAGTTAATTTAGAACTTTCGGTCTGTGTACTGACAGATACTTGAAGTGTGCTTTGGGGGAGGAGCATATCTGTGGTGTAAGTACAGTAGATTAACTGGGAGGAAAAGGCAGTCTTTCTATTTTGGTTATATTTTTCTTGTTTAACTGTGTTAATGTACACACTGTAATATTTTAATAATTTTTTTAAATTTTTTTTGCTGATTGTTGTGGTGCAGAAGTGCATAATTTCAATGGGCCAGATAGATCGGATGCGCCATGCGCAACAGAGATGCGCCAGTGCAAGTATGAAAATGTGCCATTGTGCGATATTCAGTGGGAGGTGGCTGCGCAGCGCAATAAGCAATGTGCCAGAGTGCAACAGTAATGAATGCATGCGCAACCGTAGGGGGTGGAACCATGAATAACATGCGCAGTGCGATTTTCAACAGCATGTGCTATGCGCAATAGCAGAGCAAGTGGAACTTGTGCAACAGCGGAAATGAGCCAAAATAAAAGGGAGCAAGAGAGGGGAGGAAGAACACAAAAGGGGAATCCACAGGTGGGAGCATGGTGACAGAAAGCCAGGGTGGAATATAAGGAAGTAGTATGCAGGACTGGGCAGGAGCAGGACAGGGCCCACCAGAACTGTGCCAGAGTCAGGGTAGGAGTGGGTGTGCCCATGCCACTGTGCAGCAAAGGGTGTGGATTGCCACAGTGGGCTGAGGGCAGTGGCAGGAGGCAGAACAGCCACAGTCAAAAGCTGGAGGTGTACCCAGTGCAGGGGGAGCATCAGGAATGGACAGCAAGGGTAACAGGACAACAGCCGGCTGGGGGGAACACCAGCCAGGGACATGGCTAGTGCCACCTTCCAGATGGAGGCAGTAATGAGGGGTGTGAGAAGGCAGGCAGCAAGGAGGCGCAGCCATGGAAGGGCCCTTCAGTGGTACGCCCAGAACAGGCAGTTCCGAGCCCACACCAGCTTCGAACAGTACTCTGACACAGAGATTATGGACCGGTACTGCCTGAACCGGGTGATACTGAGGCAGCTCTGTGAGCTGTGCAGTGATGAGATGCAGGCACCCACATGATGGAGCCATGCTCTGTCAGTGGAGATGAAGGTGATAGCCATCATATGCCTGCTCACCATGGGCACCTTCCAGAGACCAACAGGGAACAAGACAGGCATAACCCAGTCAGCCGCATCACACCTACTCACACAATTCCTCAGCGCACTGCTGCCACATGCAGTGGAGTACATCCATTTCCCCAGCACACAGGCGGAGCACACAGCACACATACAGGAGTTCCACAGGGTAGCACAGTTGCCTGGCGTGCTCAGGGCCATTGACTGCACCCATGTAGGCATCCGCATGCCACCTGGCCCGGAGGGTGTGGCATACATCAACCAGAAGGGATACCCAACCATAAACTGCCAGGTTGTGTGCGATGCCAGGGGGGGCATAACCAATGTCTGTGCCATGCACCCTGGGGGAGCACATGATGCCTTCATCTGGCACCAGTCTGCACTGTGCCACAGGTTCAAGAGTGGGGACATCCCCACTGGCCATCTAGTAGGTGAGTATGCATATCACGCAGGACAACGTGAGCAGACATGGGGGGGTGCATAGTTAGAGGTGCCATGGGTACTGGCCATGTTGGCCAATGGCATAGCGATGCAGACCACCATTCTAATGTCCACCCTCTACACACAGGTGACAGTGGTTACCCACTACAGCCCTGGCTGCTCACACTATACCGGCACCCCATGACCCCATTGCAGCTACAGTACAATGAGGTACACGCCATGACATGGGTTGTCATTGAGTGGGTGTTCGGGCTGCTGAAGGCACAGTTCCAGTGACTGGACACATCAGGCGGTGCCCTACAGTACAGCCCCTCGAAGGCCTGTGGGCTATTCCTGGCCTGCTGTATCCTGCACAACATGGCCACTGGCTGTGGGATAGCAGTAGAGGTCAAAGAGGGGGACAGCAGTGGGGATGGTGAGGATGCTGGTCCAGCTGTTGATGGGCAGCCACTCCCTGGGTGACAAGACCCCCCCGTCTGATCTGGATGGCACAGCTGCACTGGGACACCATTACAGAGGAGCACTTTGGACAACACAGGTAGGTCATGGGGCCATGTGCAACCACCAAGAGCAAGGGAACAGCCCACAGACAGGCAGGGCAGGACACCAGGGGTGGACAGCGGTAAGGGAATGGGTCTGAGTGGGGCACTGCACACGGCAGCAGGGATGGGCAGGGCCAAACACGATATGTGCACACACACCACAACACATGCACAAGGGGTAAATGACATGCCAACCCCAACAGCCACCCCACTCCCACACAGGACCACACAAGACCATGCCCAGTGGCTGTCACTGTGTGTGCCTCAGATGCTGGGCACCATTGCACACTGGCAGACAGCACAATACAGGCATCATCATGCACATGCCACAGTGGCCAGCAGCCAGGAGGGTGTGCACAGGGACCGTGTGTGTGCAGGGCCAGGTACCCCACCCGTGAGCTGCACAATGCACACCACACTGCACATAGGGTAGCAGCAGACAGTGGCCATGGTGAGAGACAGGTCAGTCACATGGCACAGTACCACAGCCACCATGGATGCATGGGCGGCTCCGCTGAGACCTGCCAGCCGTGCCAGAATGACCATTGGCCACATGGGGTGGCACCAACAGTCTCCCAGGGGTGACGCTGCATGAACGTGACCATGTTCGCACAGGGGTCTCCAGCCCACCAAACATGCCCGCGCCAGGCATGCTCGGTATGTCCACAGCCAAACCAGATGTCGACATAGCAGGTGTTGCACTGCACCGGGAATGGTGGGTGGACACGACACTGTGCAGTGTCCATGGTGGCTGGGCACTGAACTGAGTGCCCAGTGTAGCCATGACAATTTTCAATGCAGTGGACTGCCTGTCAATGGCAGCGGTCACATCCACCTGCTGCCAGGCCATCTCTGCCAGGAGCAAGCTGTGATCCCTGCTGCACTGCTCATCTGCCTGGTGCAGAACTTCACTGAGTGCATCCACCACCATCACTAGTCACGTCTGCTCATCCACTGATGCCTGGATAGATGGCTGTGTTTGTCAAAGAGGTCATCCACTGGTCCGGCATGCTGTCCCTCATGGTGTTTTCCTGGCCCTGCTGGCCAGCACCCATTGACATTGGGCACTGCACACCAGAGCCATGCTGGGGCATGTCCACATGCGGTGCACTGCCACCACCCCCGACAATGTCCCCCCTTCACCATTGGCTGACTGCTGGCACTGTCCCTCCAGCTGCCGATTGCCAGGGCTCACCGGTGCTGTCGCAGCAGCTGCAAAAGCCCCACTGCCCTGGACACACACCAGTGCTGCATCACTGGGGCATACAGGCATAGGCTGGGACTGGGCTGTTACGCAGGCAGCCACGGCGGCATCACCCATGACAACACCTGTGCGGTTGCCTGCTGGGGGACCATCCTATGTCCCACATGTATCACTGTCTGAGACGTGTGGTCCATCATCATCAGTGCTGGATCTGGCCCCAATCTGTGTCCCAGCACACTGGAGACCATGAGCGCTGTCACACTGGAACACAGGCAGGGCCTTGTCCACACCCGCACCACCACATCTGTCTGGACAGATGTGCTGGTATGCACTTGGCTGGTCCCTCGGACACCTGTGGAAGTGGATGGGTGATCCTCCATGTCCAGGGCCTCCCCCTCAGTGGACACACCCACCACCGCTGCCCCATGTAGATGCTCAGGAGCTGTAAGGTAGCACATTAGTGTCAGTAGCTCCGCCTTGCCCTGTGGAATGCTCTCCACCACCCACACACTGACAGCACAGGACCTACCATGCAGTGATGGGTTGCCACCCATCTGGAAGCCACCACCAGGAACACCCTCGATGGCACAATGCCACATGCTGCTGGCCACCCACTCCTCCTGTGGTGTCAGGCATGGTATATCCATCTGACCCCTACCGGTGGCAGCACGTGTAGCCCTGATGGCAGCCACCTTGTCCTTGATCTGCCTCCTGTCCATGCCAACCTTTTTCTTGCACTTCTGTATGGACTGCTGGTGGCTGCCATGCTGGTTCATGGCACGCGCCACCTCAACCCACACCACAGCACGGGCCTGTGGCGTTCCCTGCTGTCCGCTGAGCAGCAGTTCCCTGTCCAGATATGCCTCAAACAGAGCATCTGATTCTGCCCTGGTGAAGTTGGGCCTCCTCCTTCTCCCCCTTCCCTGTTCCTCCTCTTCCTCACACTTGGTCATGCTCAAGCCTGTGGGAATGACAGGTGTTACCTTTGACGGTGCAGTCCCATTCAGCCCTCCCAAACCACAGTCCCCACATCCCAACAGCATGCAACCCACCACAATGGACTGCAATACCTAACCATGGCCTCTGCAGCCCCATGTCACATTTATATAACGCAACGCGTGCAAATGAGAGCAGGCGCAACTGTAAGTGGATGCTAATGCAGTGGATGCACCGTGGAATGACTAATGAGCTGATTTGCGTATGCTGGCTGAATATCAAACTGTTGCGCCTTGCGCAATGTTGGTGAGTGTGCTCAGGCTATGGCGCAGCACTGTGACATGGACAATCAGCACCGCATGGTGCATGCCCAGGTTGGTGACACCGATGTGTGTGTGGTGCTGCTGACTTGCTGTGCATGGGAGGCAGTGCAGGGCATGGCCACCACTGTGCCTGTGGTACTAGTGTGCTGTTTGCCCGTGTGGTGCTCGTGCCTTGGTGCGCCGTGATTGCCATGGCGCCACAGCGCAGTAGGCTACTGCAGGGTGTCACACTCATGCACCGTACCGTGCTACAAGCAGGGCATACCAATAGCACTGTGGCACTCCGTGCATGGACAGACCCTTGACCCTGCGGTCGACCTTTGCTGCCTAGGTGCCATGCGTCCGCATGGTTGCACCCCTATTGCGCAGTCTGGTGACAGCGTGATAGGGACTGGCAGCGCAGTACTGTGCTGCCTCTGCATGTGGGGCACGTATGCTACAGAGCGCGCCATTTTGTTTGTGGTTACAACAGCAAGATGCCATGTACCAGAGCACAGGTCTGGAGTGCCATTGAGTTGACTAACTTGGTGGCCCTAGTAGAGCCACATGCTGGTGCCCTCTTTGGGCAGGGACCCCTCAACAGGCCATGGACTGCTGTGTGGCAGGAGGTGTCAGAAGGCCTGGAGGAGGAGACTGGGATCGGCTGGTCAACAGAGCAGTGTCACCACCGGTATGGAGATCTACAACAGCGGGATGCTGACTGCCTGGAGCGTCTGCAGGTACATGCCCAGTGAGGCACCATGCCACAGTCAGGTAGGTGCTCCATCCAAACACTGGTAGTGTCCATCTGTTTGGGTATCATGATGTGCATAAGGCCACGCTGCAGGGGGGTGGGGGCCATCTACTGGGGGTGGTGGTGCATCATGGCTGGGCTGTGTGGGCACACACACACTAGGAGGGCTCTGTTACTGACCTGTACTGATGTTTCCCTCTCCATGTTTGCACCCTAGGCCCGGAGGAGCGCCATATGGCATGTCTGGCCCATGAATAGGGGGAGCAGGCCAGAGCGGGTGCAGTCCAGTTGCAGCCGGGCCACGTTGAAGGGGCCATGGGCCGGCAGCACCTTGCTGGCCAGGATGCAGGTGAGTGCCGTGTTTCCCCTTACATCTGTGCATGCTGGGTTGCAGGGGTGGTGGTGGGGCATGGCCACCTGCACTTGGCCCCACTGCCGTGCACGCCACACAGTGCACTCAGTGCTGTCCTGTGGCACTGCATGTGTGTGTGAGTGTCACAGGTGGGCTGTGCATGCACTGGGTCCATGGCTGTGCCACTGCCATCGCACTGTATAGCCATGTCACTGTACGGCCACGGTGTTGCTGTGTGGGACATGGGCAGTGGGTGTGGGTAGTGTTCCACATGGCTATAGGTGCCTGGGTAGGCAGGTCATGTGGGTACGGACACTGTGGGTGGTCGCATGTCATCACAGGGGCGTGGCCCATGGCTGTGTGCCGTGCACATTGGGTGGGCTGCAGGGGTCTGGCCAGTCACGTGTAATGACTCTGCTCCCTTGTCCTAGGTGAACAATGCTGGACTGCCCTAGAACGAAATGTTCAGGGGCTGCTGCAACTGTTGAGGGCCACCCTGGAGCTGCTCCAACATATGGAAAGGGGCGACAGAAGGAGGCACAGGAGGCGCCACCGAGACTGAAGTGGGGAGATGGTTGCCATTAGGCCCACAATGCACCTGTTCATCATTCCCCCCGGACTTTCCCCTCACACACCTTCATCCCACTCCCTGTTATACACCCTTGTCCCATGCTCACCCCCACCTTGTATGTGGCCCTTTCCCCCCATATTGTGAATAGTTTGGTTTGATGTTTTATTTGTACAGTTCACAACTCTATTACAGACTTATTTGTTATGACAACCATGGTGGTCTCTGATTTGCAGTGGAAATATGGTGCTTGGCTGCAGTGGTGTGCATGGTGTCGGGGGTGGTGCAGGCCTGGGCATGTGTTTGTCTGGCAGGGACCCACTTATGCTGTGGGTGGAGGACTCATTCCCTGTCTGTGGTATGTGTGTTGTTCCTTGTGCAGTGGATGCCTGTGTGCAGTGGTCCCTGGTGCATGCGCTGTGTCCCTGGTGCCCCTGTCAGTATGTCCATGGCCTGTGTAGCTGGCCACCTTGCATGTCTGTGGTACACACAGTCTGCTGGCATGTCATTGGTGGCTGTCCATGCCAGCCATCCTCTGGCCATGGCGCAATGGCAGCTTGCCTCCTGTCACCAGTATGTTGCACATCTGCCTCAGGTGACACTGTGGGCTATGCTGTTGTTGTCCCTCCTCCATGCTGTCAGTGGTGTCTGTTGTGGTGTTTGTGTTCTGATGTCTGTCACTTGTGCTCTGGCCACATGCTGGCGGTGGACGACTTCATGGTGCATGTGCAGGATGGCAGGTATACCTGTGCCATGGTGGGGTGCAGGCCATGGGTACACAGCATCAGTGGACGCATGCCAGTGGCATTTGTTGCCCCGCTATTGTGGCCCCATGTTGGGGTGCCCTTGGGTCAGGGTGGGTGTTAGTCCATGCCCTGTGTCACATCCTGTGTGGTACATGCCTCCATGCACCATAGTGAGTGGCTGTGCTGGCTGTTGGGGCCAGTGCTGGGACAGGGTGTATGCATGGGTGGGTGTGTAAGGGGCTGTCCTGCTGGTGGTGGGGTCCAGGGCAGGCCTTGTCACATGCGGGGTCCCTCGGGTACTGATGCAGGGTCAACCTCTCTGCTGTGCCATGGGGGGGGTCATGCAGGATGGCACTGTGTCTGCAGTTGTTGCATCGGTGGCTGGTGCCGCCCACTGCAGGGTGTTTACTGTGGGGCTGCCATGCATGGCTCCATGGTGCACAAGGTTGCATTGTCAAGGTGGGGGTGGTGGCATGCATTCAGTGCTATACACTGTTGAGCACTGCTCCTGGGCTGGGTCTCTGGGGATTGCTGTACAGGATGTGCTCTGCATTGGTGGGATAGGGTGGCACTGGGTGGCCGGCCCTCCTTGTATTGCAGTCACTGCTTGTCAGGGGGGTGTCTTGTGGCACCGTGCCCGGCTGTGGATTCGGTGCCTGTGTTCATGGGCTGATGGTCCATCCAGCTCACCACTGGTTGTGCAGTTCAAGGGGTGTGGGGGGCACTGTCTGACCTGCTGCATGCTTCTCCGCCCATGGCTTCCATGGGTGGTGCACCCCTGCATCCTGTCCCTGTCCCTGCGAATCCCTGGTTGTGCTACTGCACTTCTACCCTGCTCCACTGCGCATCCCTGGTTGTGCTACTGCACATCAGCCCTGCTCCACTGCGCATCCCTGGTTGTGCCATGGTGCAGTTGGTGCGATATTCAGCTGTATTGCACAAGTGCACCTTGGCCTGTGCTGTGTTTGAATATTGCACGTGTTATGCAGGGGTGCACTGCACTTGTGCCTGCTCCTGCTATTGCGCTTCTTTGTGGCACAGTCTGAATATCTGGCCCAGTGAGTTTAAAAGGTTTGGTTATGTTAATGAAGTTTTCAGTTTGCTGTGCATTACTTGCAGTGTGTGTGTGAGTGTGCATGCAATGTGTGCCATCAAATCAGACACATTTTATTGTGCCACAGAGTAATTGCAGCAGTGTGAACCTGCTATCCACTGCAGCTGCATAATTTTTTTATACTGCTTTGTGGTATCTTTACTGGTAGTGGACTGTTAATGCAGTGCATTGCCCCCCCACCTCAACCGGCAAAAGGTATTCTTTTCCAGATTTGGATTTGTGACTTATGAGCACTGATTAGGTGGTGTGCCTTTGTGTCTGCATCTCTTGAGTGTGCAGCACAATCTTAATCTGTCTGTGCATTTGCATCTCTTTAGAGCCCAGTCTCCATCTATAACTTAAGTCACAGTTGTCTGTTTGACTTCCCTTCAGACTACAGGTGTGGTGCATATCTCCGCGTGAACATTGCACTCATTGATGTGCATTTTTAAGTCAGGGTGATCATCATAAGTCACTCACGATACAAATCGCGTTCTTCATCTTCACGGTCACGATTCATGAATCACAAAACTAAGGTTTTTTTTCGTAGTTAGTTGCATGTAAGCCTGATTCATAGTATCTCAGGTCTCTGCTTCAGTCATCATTGTACTCATTGAGATGAGTTTTCACATTGGATAGTTTTGTGTGGTGCAGGTTATGGAAGTACAGCCGTAGGTATTCGCGTTCCCATACAGTTTACTATCATTGGTCATGTCACACCAGACACACCATGAGACAAATCATGTTCTTCATGAATTACAGCAGTTAATTTTTTTTTCAGTTCTGATGATACGCTGAAGACCTGCAAAGATGACCAAAAATTGATGAATCTTTTTTACTTTTTTTAAATAATCCCCCTATAAAAAAATTACTTATCTTCACTGGCTTGACAGTATTCCAATGCCAAAATTCCTCATCCAGCCAAGAAATGCACACCCCAAGTTTGACTATATGACCATGTTTATATAGAAAAAAGTATTATATAAATATATATATATATATATATATATATATGTATATATGTGTATATATATATATATATATATATATGTGTGTGTGTATTCATGGCAAAAAACCCCATTTAATGCATCAGTTAGGGTTGTTCCACAGTGACAAAAGCGAGGAAATTCGGTGTTAGGGTTGCCAAACCTACCATCCCACTCCCACCCCATCCCCACCAACAGGCATCGGGGTGTGCGTTGGGGTCATTGGCCTAACTCTCACCCCATTCCATGTGTTAAGAAGCTGTGGACCCTGTAGGGACACAATTCTTTTTGTGTTCACTAGTCGAGCCCTGAGGATGCTAGCCATGCCTTTTTAGGGGGGTTAAACACCCCAGAAATATGTTTTTGAAATTTTTGTAAACTGTAGTGTCGCAAGGTAGTGTCGCACCTGCGACACTTTTGTGATTTTTTTTTTGCAAAAGTGTCGTGATTTGCGACACTACTTTGTGACACTATGCCCAAAATAACAGGAATTCTTTGACACTCTGCTGCAAAAGAACGGTTTGGTCTTTTGGTCTGAAATTTGGAGGGAGGAAAGCCAACATCCCACAGACATGTCTTTTGGTGGTTTGGTGACAAAATATTACAAGAATGCAAAGCTATGGTACTCTGAAGTTGATGCTTTTTCCCATAGATTAACATTACGGCATCTGCCGCGCCTTTCGGGGCCCGTATCTCAGAAACGCTTCGAGATATGGACTTTTCGTCTGAAAAGTGCTTGCCCCCCCCAGCAGGTGGCTAAGTGCAAAACTAGCCAGGAAAGTCATAAATAATATGACATTTTTATTTTTTTTCCACGTCGTATGGTTCCTGAGATGTAAGTAATTTAGTATTCCAAGTGCTCATTTTCTGCTCCGAGGTCCATTATTATGCTTACATTCTTTGTATTCACTGTGTTTCTCTATGCAGCTTTTGGGGAAAAAAGGTGTCTTTTGTTACTGTTACGCTTACTGTTTCCACTTGCGTTTCCATGACCATTTGCGTTACCTTTCCCATCTACGCCACCGTGTGTGTTACCCTTTGCATTTTTGTTTGCACTTGCATTTGCGTTACTGTTATCATTTGCATTTCCATTACTGTTTCTGTTTGCATTTTGTTTTGCGTCACCGTGTGCATTTGTGTTTGTGTGCGTACTTCCATTTACATTTGCGTTTGTGTTTCCTTTGGCCTCATCATTGCTGTTACCGTTAGCATTTGCGTTTTCCGGTTGCGGTACCATTCCCGTGCGAATTATCATTTGTGTTTCCATACACACTTGCATTTGCATTTCCCTTTGCATTACTGTTCACTTTGATGTCATTGTTGCTGTTACTGTAACTGTTTGCGTTTCCAATTGCATTACCGTAACTGTTTGCATCTTTGTCACCATTTGCGTTTCTGTTGTGCTTAGTGTTTGCATTTTCAGTTGTGTTTCCATTACCGATTGCATTACTGTTTCCTTCTGCGGCACCATTGCCTTAACCATTTGCATTTCTATTTGCTTTTCTGTTACCATTTTCATTTTTCGTATTGTTTGCGTTTCCATTGTCGTTACTGTTTCCGTTAACATTTGCATTTCTGTTGCCATTAGCATTTGTGTTACCATTTGCTTTACCATTTCTGTTTTCATTAACATTTGTACTTGCATTTCTCCCACCCCCACCCCGCACCCATCAACAGGCATCAGGGTGTGCATTGAGATCATCGGTCCCTAACTCTCTTGTTATCATACTGCACCACCTCAGTTTGTTTACACATGGTATGGGATGAGAGTTAGGACTGATGACTCCAACGCACACCCTGATGCCTGTTGGTGGGGGCAGGGTGGTTGTGGAGTGCAAGTGGGGTGGGAACCCTAACATCAAATTTCCTCACTTTTGTCTCTGTGGAACAGCCCTAACTGATGCATTAAACAGAGTTTTTTCCCATGAACATATACATATATATATATATTATAGTGGCATGGTCGCGCCACTATAGTTAGGGTTCAGCAGTCATTTACATACTAAAGTCAAACGTTTGGGCGTTAATAACTTTGGACCCGTTCAATGGATTTGCCTCAAATTTAGTACACGTGTTTGGGCATGGTAGATCTCTTGATTTGCCAAATTGTATTTCAGTCAGCATGCCGGTCTTTGTGTACGAAAGCACTGAAAAATGCAAAATTATCCAATTTTGGAGGCACCTTTTGGCATTCTGAATGTGGTCCTGCATGGCCGTTGAGTGGCATGCCGCTCTGTGAGATGGCTCATTTGAAAGAGCCTTGGTGGCCAAACATGCTGCTTTATTTTTGGTGAAAAAATATTAAGGCATTTAAAAGTTATGGCACTTTTGACTTCCGGCGATGCACCGTGCCGCTAAGCAACTTCCCTACAGAGCTCCAGCCACCCGCTCTGAAAATACTAGTATAATTTAATAATTTATGCTGCTGGAGCATCACAGCACACTTAAACATGCATTGGAATGTTGCAGGAACATTCGGGGACATAGTTCAGGATCCACAATGGAGGTAAATACAAAAAAAAGCCTACCTAGGTGCACGCCACCTGTGACACCAGAAAAGGTCCCAAAAAAGCCACGGGCCTCCAGTTCTACTCTAAACCTTGGTGCCAGCCCTCCCTCTGCAGACAGTGAACTGCTTACTTTGCACCAGTTTTTGGAGGAATTTAAACCATTTAGGGAAGATCTCCACACTTTGGCATCTGACTTCAGCTCCCTCAACTCCAAATTGGATGAAGTCTCGCAAAGGGCCACTGACAATTCAGCTAGGCTATATTCCCTCAAAAAAAGAGATGATAAACTTGATCCCAAGCTTGCTACTTGTAGACAACACCTGGCCAGGCTTGAATTAAAAGTGGAGGACCTCGAAAGGCGTGGTAGGAGAAACAATGTAATCATTATTGGTCTCCCTGAAGGGGAAGAAGGGCACGACATGATTCGTTTTATCCAAAAATTGGTGGAGAAGTTAGTGGGCCCCTCTCCCTTTGGAGCTAACTACATTATAGAAAGAGCACACAGAGCTCTGCACCCTAAACCAGCCTCTGGTGCCCCTCAATGCACGGTTATCCTTCGTTTATTCAACTTCTTGTAGAAACAGCACTTTCTACAAAAAAATCAAAGAGCTCCAAGAAGTCAGCTGGGAAGGAAAGGGAAATGACTGAGGATAGCCCAAGATCTTCCAGTGTTGGTTTGCCTTAAAAGAACAGCCTTCCACCCAGTGGTGGTCAAGTTAATTGCCACTGGCATCAAGTTTTGGATGGCGTATCCAGCAAAGTTGAATGTACTGATTGCAGGAGTCTGGACCATCTTTGATGACCCCGAATCTGCTACTGCACAACTGAAATCAGCCTTCCCCGACCTATTCAAGAACCCCTGATAATGATACTGAGAAGATTGGGTAGAAGACATAGTTTTATACAAGCTGAATGAGAGGTGTCTTTCTTTTACTGTGGTCTGTGAGTTCGGCTTTACTGCGGACAGTCACTACTTTCCTCTGGTTAATTGGATACTGTTGATGAATATGCTCATCGGCTTATTGACCGCTTCTTATACGATTGGACATATGTGTCTGAACGAAACTTTGGTGCAGCTTTTGCACCAGTGAAGAGTCTGTTGTGGTCTTCTCGGAATTGTATTCTCCTGCTGGCCCTTCCATGTTGTCACCACTAGAGGAGGCCCAACCACTACAAATGCTGGCTATCCAATTCAATTGTTGCTGGTTTACTGAGTTGCTTTAGTTTCTTAATGTTCGTTCGGCTGTTACCAGCATCAAAGACTTATCAGTGTTTGTACCTTTCTGCTATTTTGGAGGTCTGGCTCTCATTTCGTAGATGAGTACCCGTTAATTCAAAAGAAATGTCCCGCTTATGTCTAAGTTGTTAATGCATGGACTAAAGTTCTGGGGAGGCTGGGTGTTATATAAGTTACCGGGTTAAAATGGTATATGTTAACTTTTTCAATTACTATGTAATGTTAGAACTTGTTAGAAACAAGTTGCCAGAGTTCCAGGCCATGCTGTTCGGGGGGGGGTGCATGTGGCGGCAGTCACGGAAACGTGGACCAACAAAAACCATGACTGGGACCTAAATGTACAGGGGTACACTATGCTTAGGAAGGATAGAAAGGAGGGCAGAGGGGGTGGAGTGGCTATGTTCATTAGAGATGACATAGAAATTGCTATGGTAGAAGAGGCAGAGGGAAACGTGGAGGCCTTATGGGTCACCTTACGATCCCCAGCAGGAGATAAGGTCAAGCTGGGAGTAGCATATAGGCCCCCCGGGATGAGTGATGTTCTAGAGGATGGTTTGCTGGACAACATCATTGCCCAGTGTGGTCCAAAAGGGGAAGGAGTGGTGTTGATGGGGGACCTTAATATGCAAGGTACAAACTGGGGAACCATGTCCTCTAAGGTGGCCAAGGAGCAGAGGCTGCTGGATGGCTTCCAGGATGTGTTCTTAACACAGCATGTGATGGAGCCCATAAGGGAGGGGCATGTCCTGGATGTGGTTCTGGCAGATGGGGATCTGATAAGGGACATGGTTGTACAGGACCCCCTGACTGGGAGTGACCACAAACTGTCTGGTTTCAAATAAGCATTGGGGAGTGGGGTGAGATCTAGGACACTGGCAGTGGACTTCAGGGGGCAGACTTTACGGCATGGGAAATATTCTCAAGGATCACTTGAAGGGGATTACCTCAACGACAAGTGTGGAAAGGAGATAGGAGGTCATAAACGGGGACTTCATGAGGCAGTCAGGATCTGCTGAGTTGAACGTAAGGGAGCAAGGTCACATAAACCGTGCTGGTGGTCCAGTGAGGTCAAGGTAGCAGTCAGAGAAAAGAAGGCTTTACAAAAATATAAAACAACAAGAGGGATAGGGATAGGAAATGTACCAGCTTGCATCTAGAAAAGTCACCCAGAGGTGAGGGGAGCAAGTCCAGTAAAGAGTAACGGCTGGTACAGGGGATACATGGAGGGAAAAGGGTACTCCGCACATTGGGGAGCAGAGAAAACTAAGGGCCATCTCAGCAGATTGAGATCAGAAGGAGGGTAGGTGGAAGAGGCAAGGGACCAGGCAGAGGTATTTAACGAGTACTTTGCCTCTGTGTTCACTAGGGAGAGGGATGGGATATCTACAAAGCAAGGTACAAAGGGGATAGAAGCAGCAGGGAGTGGGATCAGGGGAGCAACAGAAATGGAGCAAGAGGGAGGGAATGGTACCCCAGGGGTGTCACATCTGGATAAGGATAAAAAGACCAGTAAGGTGGAGGGGACGGATGATGCCATCCCCGCCAAAGGGTGTGGTTTGCCCTCAAGGCCCTAAAGAAAGACAAATCTCCTGGGCCGGATGGCATTCATCCGAGAGTACTATGGAATTGGCGGACATACTGGCTGCAATTTCGTGGAGCTTTTCAGCAGGTCACTCAGACAGGAAGGGTACCTAGAGATTGGCGAGAGGCACATGTGGTACCAATCCATAAAGGGGGTCGAAGGAAGTACCAGGAACTATAGACCCATCAGTTTAACCTCAGTGGTGGAAAATTAATGGAGAGTATACTAAAGGAATGATTGGGGTTTACTTGGAGGAGGTGGGAGGTCTGGATAGTCGCAGCATGGGTTTGTGCAGGTAGATCATGTCAAACCAACCTTGTGGAGTTCTATGAATGGGTAACATCAGAACTGGACAGGGGTAAGCCTGTGGATGTATTATTCTTGGACTTCAGCAGGCGTTGACTCTGTCCCCACAATGGTCTGGTGGAGAAACTGATGGGGTTAGGAGTAGGCCCTTGATGGTCAGATGGATTGAAAACTGGATAGCTGGACGCATTCAGAGAGTAGTGGTCTGTGGGGAGCTCTCAACCCTACAGAGGTTGGTAGTGGGGTACCGCAGGGCTCGGCCCTGGGTCCAATCCTGTTTAATGCATACATATCGGACATCAGGGAGGGTATAGGGTGTGAAATGAGTCTCTTCATGGATGACTCCAAGATGGGAGCAGTAGTTGAGGGAGAAGAGGGGAGGTTGGCCCTGCAAGGGGACCTGGACACCCTGGAAAGCTGGGCTCACACATGGAAATTAAATTTCAATATCACCAAGTGCAAGGTGTTGCATCTTGGTCGGGGAAACCCTAAACACAGGTACACCCTGGGAGGTGAGGTGCTGGAAGCCTCAACAGGGGAAAAAGACCTAGGGGTCATGGTGGATACATGTATGAATAACTCTGAGCAGTGCAGGAGAGCAGCTAGCAAGGCAAACAGGATGTTGGGATGCATCGTAAGGGGGATCACCTCTAGGAGCAAGGAAGTGATTCTGCAGCTGTACAATGGACTGGTTAGACCACACCTTGAGTACTGGTACAGTACTGGAGACCACACTTGAAGAGGGACATACAGCTCCTGGAGAGGGTACAGAGGAGGGCAACAAAGATGATACAAGGGCTAGGGGATTTGACTTACGAGGACAGACTTGAGGAGCTCTGCCTGTTTTCATTGGAGGAGAGGAGAGACAGGGGGGACATGATTGAGGTCTTCAAGTACCTCCAGGGAATAAATAGGGTAAACATGGAGGGGATCTTTAGACTAAAGCAGGGAGGCATCACCAGAGGGCATGGTTTGAAGTTGGAAGGTGGAAGGGTGAGGGGGGAAAAGAGGAGGAGGTTCTTCACTGAGAGGGTGGTGGACCCTTGGAATGCTCTGCCTGGTGAGCTGGTTCAGAGATCCACAGTGGAGGGCTTTAAGAGAGGGTGGGACAGACACAGAAAGTGGATGTATCAGATGATGGCCTGTCCCGGGGGGGTGGGGATGGATGATAGGGGTTTTCTGGAGCACAAGGGATGGGAGGGTCTCGGCACCCAACTAAGGATCTAGGTTCGAGCAGACTCGATAGACCATAAGGCCTAATCTGCTTGCAAATAGTATGTTAGTATGTTAGTAACTCCCTACTTTTCTTTGGTCTTGTAGGTTAGGTGTTGTTTCCAATAAGACTAATAACTAATTGCTGAAGCTTATAAAGCAGACAAGGATTATTTAAAATGTTTTATTTTTTTTGGGGGGGGTCATTTTACATGAGTGGGTTACGTCTAATGGAGACCTCAGTAGCTTGTTGACCCCCCCTTTTTTTTTGGATCAGTTATCCTGATTCACACACACTTTTGCACATTGGAGCACTGGTTCTCGATCAATAGATTTATCTCCCCAACCACTCCAATCTAGTCAATTTGTTTTGTACTACTATGTAGATGTTAGATAGTGTTAATTGTTACCTTCACAACTTTATATAGTTAGATTTTGTTAGGGTGGCTGGAGCAAAGGGAAATGTGTTGGGGCATGATGCAGAAGACGAAACGTAGAAGTGAGGGTGGGTGGGTTGGGAAGAGGTTTCTTTGTCCTTTCAGTTCAACGAATATCTCAGTGAGTTATTTGAGGTTGGAGGGGGAGATGGGAGGTTCATTTCACACAGAAGCACTTGGCAGGAAGAAATGTTTGATGCTTGTTTCGTACCTCAGCCAGTCAATAATTTGCCATGGCTGGGGCACTGAAAATAATCACTTGGAACGTGCAAGAGGCCAGATACAAAATTAAACAATATCAGATCCTTAAACACCTGAACCTTCTAGCTGCAAATATTGTGTTTGTGCAGGAATCCCATCTTCTTAACTCTGAAGCTACGAAACTACATAGACAGCAGATGGGTCAATACTTCACTGCAAAGGACAACACCCAAAGCCTTGGAGTCCTGATTCTATTGAGAAGGTCCATACCATTCTCCCCTAACCATGTGATAGCAGACCCTGAAGGGCGATACATCTTCATGAAGGGTATGATCCATACCAGGGAAATTATTCTGGGTAGTGTCTATGGTTCTAATATTGACACACCCAGTTTCTTCATGAATATTCTCAATATCCTCTCCCCAATTTTACATATCCCTCTTACAATAGGAGGAGATTTTAACCTCATTTTTGACCCGCATATAGATCACTCGGGTAAACCATACAAAGGGCTTTCCCCCACACAAAAGGCACTCCGAGACTTGTTAGATGGTGCAGGACTAATGGATATTTGGGGTAACCTTCACCCTTCAGACAGAGAATTCACTTTTACATCTCCTGTACATCATTCATCTTCCCGTATTGACTACCTGCTTATTTCTTAATCCTTGACCCCGGGAATATTAGACTCAGCAATACTCTCGGGCCTACTTTCCGAACATTCACCATTCTTCCCATGGCAGGAGGGTGATGGAAGGTCAGCAATCAACTGTTGAAGATCCCGGATTACATAACATACATATCTGATCACATCACTGTCATTACTAACATCAATGTTGGCTCTACCAGAAAACCAGATATTGAATGGTGCTTCCTAAAAGCCTATCTTAGAGGCCTGCTGATTGGCTTGGCCGCCACAAGAAAAAGAACTCAGGATGACTGCCTAAAATGCTTATTGTCCCAAATTCACACCATAGAGCATGATTTATCCCCTCAATCTTCAGACCAAACCAGGGAAAATCTAGTGAAACTCAAGGACTCTTATTTGAACTTATTGAGGGAAGAAGTGGAATTTACCATCTTGAAAACTCAGGCACTACATGTAGATCATGGGGAAAAGGCAGGTCATCTCTTGGTCCTCAAACTTAAGCAGCCTGAGTGTCATAGATTAGTTGCTGCAGTTCATTCCCAAGAAGGTGATACCCTAAAGACTTCTCCATCGGACCTAACTTTCGAATTTAGGAGTTATCATGCGAAATTATACAGTTCTATGGATGATCCCCCACCTTTATCACAATTAGATTCCTATCTAGCATGTTCTTCTTTACCTTCGCTCTCGAACTCACAGAAAATCTCCCTAGTTGCGCCCATTCCACTAGAAGAGACACTTAGAGTTATTCAGGACTTGCCCTTGGATAGGACACCTGGTTCGGACGTATTTTCCTCCAATTTTTATAAGGACTTTGCTCAACAACTAGTGCCATCTCTTCTTTCCCATTTCATCATATTCTTTCTGGACAGGTCTCAGATGGATCCCTTTTCGAAGCCTTAATTACCCTAATACTCAAGGAAAGTAAGCCCCCCGGTAGAGTCCAAAGTTATAGGCCGATCTCTCTCCTCAATCAGGGCCTTAAAATCTTAACGAAACTCCTTGCGGACCGATTGAGTCCTATCATGCTTGATATTATAGGCCCAGAACAAGTAGGTTTCTTGACAGGCAGATCCTTCGTTGACCACCTTAGAACCCTCTCGCATGTCTTCTCGGCTTCCAGGGATGCTGATTTCCCCTCTGTTTTGGTCTCCCTGGATACCGAGAAGGCATTTGATAGGGTCGATTGGAATTTCTTGATCCAATAACTAGAGGCATTTGGTCTCCCCTCTCTGTTTATAAATTGGATAAGAATATTGTATAAGTCCCCTACAGCAAGAGTTGCTTGTAATGGATTACTATCTGATTCCTTTACACTGCATGCTGGGACTAGACAAGGCTGTCTGTTATACCCTCTGCTGCTAATTTCAGAGCACCTCTTTCCATTAGCGCTAATAAAACACATAGTCGGCAGCTGGCCATGGAGGTGAGAGGTGGGCTGTGCCAGTCGCTGGCTGGGGAAGCGTGGGAGGGGTGCTGGGTGGGTTGGCATGGCTGGGTGCAGGGGTGGGGGGCCACTAGACTACCAGAACATAAAGAATTACATTAATTTTATTATGATGGGGGAACTGCTAGACTACCAGGGATGTCAGTGATAGTCATTATGAAGTACAGATCGGGGAGCACTAGACTACCAGGGATATTACAAAAATAAAAAAAATAAATACACATGGGGGGTCCACTAGACTACCATGGATAAAAAATATTAACATATAAATAACATACTCATTGGGGGGGCCACTAGACTACCAGGGATACAATCATAGTTAAGAACATTACCATGATGGGGAGAGGGTAGCTAGACTACCAGGGATAATGAGAACTACTGTTGTTTTTATTCAGATGGGGAAAAGCAAAGCCCCCTGAGCAAAACCCACCCTTATATCACTTAATAGGGCACCCCTGGTCTACAAAGCACTATTTTAAATCTGACCATTTTGTCCCTCACTCTTTGTTTATGACTGAGCAATTTCTTTGACTGCGACAGTGCAAATTCTTTGATCGTGAGATTCTTTAATGGCGATCGTGCATCACAAGCGAGGGACGAGATGGCCAGATAAAAATCAATTTCCTCAGCTCAGGGGTGTCCTAGGAAGACAAATGAGGGTGGGCTTTAGTCAGGGGGCTTCGTTCTGATGAACCATGGTGGTGGTTTACTGCAATTATTTGAATTTTGTAAATTACAGATGTTTTCATTCTTTGGTCGTGACCCTGCAAATTCTTTGATCGTGAGCCTGCAAATTCTTTGATCGTGAGATTCTTTGATCATAATCTTGCATCGTGAGTGAGGAACGAGATGGCCCAATTAAAAAATCAATCTTCTCAGCCCAGGGGTGTCCTAGGAAGTCAAATGAGGGTGAATTTTACTCAGGGGGCTTCGTTCTGTCGAACCATGGTGGTGGTTAACCGCAATTCCTTCATTTTTTTGATTTATAAGGTTTTTAAATCTTTGTTCATGACCCTGAAAATTCTTTGATTGTGAGCCTGCAAATTCTTTGATTGTGAGATTCTTTGATTGCCCTCTTTGATCGCGAGGGAAGGACAAGATGGTCAGATTTTTTATAATGTAATAGATAGGGAAATTTTAATAATCTTTGATACTGAATATCTTGGAAATGGTTTAGTCTTTTGACTTGAAATTTGGAGGGAAGAAAGGAAATATCCCACAGATGTGCCTTTTGGTGCTTTGGTCAAAAAATAGTACAGGGCAGCAAAGTTACGGCACTACGAAATTTACGATTTTCCCATAGGATAACATTACGGCGTTTGCCGCATTACAGGAATTCTTTGCCTCCCTGCTGCAAAATAACGGTTTGGTCATTTGGCCTGAAATTTGGAAGGAAGAAAGTCAACATCCCACAGATGTGCCTTTTAGTGGTTTGGTGAAATAATATTACAGGGCAGCAAAGTGACGGCACTCCGAGGTTGATGCTTTTTGCCATAGGATAACATTATGGCGTCCATTGCGTCTTTCAGGGCCTGTATCTCGGAAATGGTGCAAGATACAGACTTTTTGTCACAAAAGTACTTAGCCCCCCAAACAGGGTCTGAGTATAAAACTAGCCAGGAAAGTCATAATTCATACGAAATTTTAATTTTTTTCCTACGTCATACGGTTCCTGAGATATAAGTAATTTAATATTCCAAGTCGTAATTTTCTGCTCTGAAGTCAATTATTATGCATAGATTCTTTGTTTTCAATGTGTGTTTTCAATGCAGTTTTTGGGGAAAGAAGGGTGTGACCTTTCGTTACTGTGCCAGTTAGTGTTTCCAGTTGCGCTTCATTACCATTCGCATGACCGTTCCCATCTAGGCCACCGTGTGCATTATGGTTTGCATTTTCATTTGCACTTGCATTTCCATTTAGTTTGGAATTATTGTTGCTGTTACCATTACCATTTGCATTTGCAATTGTGGTACCGTGCCCATTACAGTTTGCGTTTTCGTACGCGCTTCTTTCTGTTGACTTTGTTGTTTGCTGTTGCGTAACCATTTGCATTTACAACTATGGTTCCGTGAGTGTGCACATTACCGTTTGCGTTTTCATACATACTTGCGTTTCTGTTTACTTTGGCATTATTGTTGCTGTTACTGTTACCATTTGCATTTATAATTGCGGTACTGTGAACGTGTGTGTTACCAGTTGTGTTCTGTAAGCACTTCTGTTTGTGTCTCTGTTTATGTCACTATTCGATTTGACGTCACTTTGTGCTTGCATTTCTATTACTGTTTGTGTTACCATTTACATTTGCATCACCATGTGCGTAACCCTTTGTGCTTGTGTTTCCATTGCATTTCCTGTTACTATTGTCACACACAAAAAAGGGCCCCACGCTCCCACCGTGTGATGGCAGTGGACTGGACCCATTATATATTCTGACTTTATAGTGCCTGTACACCACAAAATATTTGGGGTGCCTCAGCAATATTTCATGTCTGTTGGATATGGTTTGTTGAAAAGCAGGATTTTTTTGTGTTATGATCTCCTAAAAGCCATGTGTGCAGTGTGACTGGGGTGCACAGTGCTCTGAGACCTCTGAAAACATATTATATGACTTTGTCTGCTGCTGATGATGGTACAAATGAAATATACATTATATATTCTTATCTTTATTCTTTATACCATAAACACTTGAACAAGTCAACATGTATTTGTTTGCAAGAAGCTGGACAGTGTCTGTACACACAGGAAAATACACTGCACACATGCAGTTTAGCACAGTATAATTGCACTGCTCAGTCCTGCTTTTTAACACATACTCCATGAGAGAAAGTAAACATTACTGAGGCACCCAAAATATGTCACAGTAAACATTCTCAAAGTGGCATATAACAGGGCAATAAGAAGCACACTGCACTATGTGAATGACTGCTGGTACACAATACCTGCTTCCAAAAGTGAAAGGCAAACACACTAAGCTACCCTTCCATATGAATACATGCCACAAAAAAACTGTTTAATGCTACTGCAACTTTAATGATGGCAAAACAAGGCACACACAAATGACCACTGTGCTTTGCCGCTAAAGCCTTCATTAGCAGGCACACCACTGAAGGCCTAACCGCAAAAACACAAGGCTCATTACTGTGTGCCTTATTTTGTCATAAATACTGTTGCAGTAGCAGTGAAAATATTTTAGTGTCACCTATTCATGTGGAGTTATGGCTTTCTGGTTTTGTTAAAGGAGTAGTCAACACAGAATTAAAAAAAAATAAAAGTCCTAGTGCATCCTTCCCTCTGTCTGCTAAGGAGTTTTTACTAAATTAGCCTGCTACCTTGATGGTAGTTTTATGACCCGTGAGGATCTTCTTCATGTCAAATATGTTAATTGCCTTTATCACTCCAACAATGCACCCTGTTTCATGTGACAGTGATGTAGCATACCCACAGATTTACCATATGCACAACAGCAGAGCTGTATAACTGTTGTTATGCAGTGAGACCAACTGGCAACTGTTACAGTTTAGCATATTCCTCAGAGCTAGGTGAGTGGGGTTTTTGAACGAAAACTGCTAGTCAGTTACACAGCTCTGCTGTTGTGAACTGGTGCATTTGCTAAATCAATGGGCTATGCTACATCACTGTCACATGACACAGGGTGCATTGTCAGAGCGATAAAGGCAATAAACGGATTTAACATGAAGATCCACGGGGTGGTAAAACTATCATAAAGCTCGAAGGCTAATTTACTAAAAACTCCTAATAGCAGACAGAGGGAAGGATACACTGTGGGAGGGACTTTACATGCAAATCAAAATGCTCTACATAACACAAGTTGTTTCAAATTTTGGGTTGACTACTCCTTTAAGTTTAAATAATGATGGCAGGGTCAACCCATTTTTTCCTTTTTTTATCATTTAAGAGTTTTCTTATCTTCAGCCACAGTCCTGCCTATATCCAGCCACCGCTCCTCCACTGCCAACCCCGAAGCTGATGTGCCCAGCTGGCATGTGCAGCTGCACCATCGAAAGGGGCCCCCCCAAGCCCCC
This sequence comes from Neoceratodus forsteri, assembly GCA_016271365.2. NCBI lineage: Eukaryota > Metazoa > Chordata > Ceratodontiformes > Ceratodontidae > Neoceratodus > Neoceratodus forsteri. The sequence continues at coordinate 173,989,185 of CM057455.1, forward strand.
AAGCCTGGCAAGGATCCATTACCATCACACGCATTCCAGGCATCATTGGCCAGTGAAGCTGTGGCCATCAAGCTGCAGCAGACTTGTGCTGCCATTTTCTCTTTTTCCTCAGTGGAAGCATGGATGTGCAATGACATCCATGCACTCAACAATCAGACGTCTGTCATGCTCTCCCCCCAGCTTACCACCTGCATCTCTGCAGTATCTCCGGGCTTTCCCAGGGACCACCAGAGCACGGTGTGCATCCACTCCTTTTCCCAAGGACTAGGAGAGCTGTTGTCAGATACTCAATCCTAGTCCTCCCCTGCCAACCCCCGATAACCCAGGATCATTCCTGAACCCAGGTCGCCGGCATGTAGTGTCCAGCTCCTCAACCCTCAGTACCACCAGGCTGGTGGGACTACCCATTTTAACTTAAAACAAGGAAAACCAAAACATAGAAACATAGAAACATAGAAGTTGACAGCAGATAAGGACTGCAAGGCCCATCCAGTCTGCCCATTTCTTTTTCTACCTTATAAATGTGCCATCAGCCTTTGCTCTGTCAATGGCCTATCTAGTCATACTCATTTGTATTGCTCCCTTATGCCTATCCCATGCCTGTTTGAAGCCCTGCACTGTATTCATTAGGCCATTCCATGCATCCACCACCCTTTCTGTGAAAAAGAACTTCCTCACATTACCCCTTAATTTGCCTCCCTCTAATCTCATGCTGTGTCGTCTTGTCCTGCTATTTTGCCTATACTGAAACATGTTAGAATCTTTCACCTTGTTAATGCCCTTAAGGTGTTTGACTGTTTCGATCATATCACCTCTCTCTCTCTCTGTTGCTCTAGGGTATATATATTGAGCTCTGTTAATCTGTCCTCATATGTTTTTTTGATGCAGTCCCTGCACCATGTTGGTTGCCCTTCTCTGGACTGCCTCAATTTGATTAATGTCCTTATGAAGGTGTGGCCTCCAGTACTGCATGCAGCACTCCAGATGGGGCCTAACCAGTGTCTTGTAAAGAGGGATTATTACCTCCCTCTTCTGACTTGTGATACCCTTACTAATACACCCTAACATCCCCCTAGCCTTACCTACTGCTTTAGTGGTCTGCTTGGATGATTTCAGGTCATTGGTAATGATGCCCAAGTCTCTTTCTTCCCTTGTGACTGCCAGCAACTCTTCTCCCAGCCTATAGGTGGCTTCAGGGTTTCTCTTTCCTATGTGCATGATCTTGCACTACTTTGCAATAAACCCCAGTTGCCACTCTTCCGACCATTTTGCCAGTTTATACAGATCTCTTTTCATTCTGCCCACCCCATCTGGATCATCTACTCTTTTACAGATCTTGGAGTCATCTGCAAACAGACACACCTTACCCTCCAGTAAATCTGCAATGTCACTGATGAAGATATTGAAGAGGACTGGCCCCAGGACTGATCCCTGAGATATCCCACTTGTGACTTGCATCTCTTCTGACTGTATACCATTTACTGCCACTCTCTGTTTTCTGCCCGACAACCAGTTTGCCACCCAGTTGACCAACTTCTGACCCACCCCAAGCCTACTCAGCTTATTAATCAATCATCTATGTGGAACAGTATCGAAAGCTTTGCTGAAGTCAAGGTAGGCTACATCAACTGCTCCCCCTTGGTCCACCACTCTGATTACCCAGTCAAAGAAATCTATGAGATTAGTTTGACAGGACCTTCCTTTTGTAAACCCATGCTGTCTTGGATCCTGTTCTCCTACGGATTCCAGGTGTTGCACTATCCTTTCCTTAAGGAGTGCCTCCATAATCCTGCCCACTACTGAGGCAAGACTGACTGGTCTGTAGTTCCCTGCCTCCTTCCTGCTACCACTGTTGTGGAGTGGGATCACGTGAGCTCTTCTCCAGTCCTCTGGGACCTCTCCTGTACTCAGAGACTCACTAAACAATTCTGATAATGGCTCTGCTAGTTTCACTCTTAGCTCCTTTAGTACTCTGGGATGTATGACATCAGGTCCCATTGCCTTGTCCACCCTGAGCTTATAAAGCTCTTGTAGGACCCTTTCATTTGTGAAGGGACTAGTGCTAACCTTCCTCCCCCATGTCCATGGTACTGAGCTGTGGGCCCTGCCCTTCCTTCTCTTCAGTAAATACTGAGCACACACACACTTACCAGTACACACACTTACCAGAAGAAAGGGGGCCAGGATACAAACTGTAACGCATGCAGAACAAAAGATGGACTTCCGGTTACGTCAGCAACCCTATGGTAGCTTAGCTAAGTACTCTTCCAGGCCCGATAAGCAATCCTAAGGCATCCGCAGTAGGAAAAGAATGCAATCGCCAGCCAAAGCTACATGCTCCTAAACTGTTCTTGCCAGGATCTCTCAGACCCCAGCTCAGAAGCTGCAATTGATGCTTCAGGGAGAAAAACTGAGCCAAATAATGGGGCCCACCAACATGGAATCCAGCATGGTGACCATGGACAACTCGGAGGATGAATGCTCCCAACTGGTAGCATCAGTCCTTCAACAGCTAAAATGGCAGCAAAAATAGACATTTCTTTAACTGAACTGAGAGCAGACATCAGGAAAATAGAGCACAGAGCAGACAAGTTGGAAATAGGGCTCACCCAAGTGATCGAGCAGTCCAACAAATACAATCACCTTCTTCTGTTCTTGCTGACCAGGGAGAGGGAGCTCATAGCTAAACTGGACGATCTCAAAGGCAGAAGTTGGTGACAGAACCTCCAAGTGTATGGTATCCCGGAAGGAGTGGAAAAAGAATCATCCGATCCCATAGCCTTCCTACAGTAGGTCCTCTGTGAATCCCTTAAGCTACCCCCGGATTTTAACATTTCTATGGACAAGGCCCATCATTCTCTGGCCCAGTGACCGCACTAACCCTGAGGCTTGTCCGAGATAGTTTGTGGCCAAACTGACCAGTTATGGAGCCAAAGAGAAAATCTTAAGGAGAGCTTGGTGAATGTGCTCAATCATCTACAGGGATCACAAAATTACCGTAGACAACAACTACACTTCTATAGTCCAGGAGGCAAGAAGAAGCATATGGCCATCTTAAAACAACTCTGGGTGAAGAACTTCAAGGTGCAGATGCTGTTCCCAGTGAGACTGAGAATCTAGACTAATCAGGGCATGAAGACCTTCAAAGACCTGGTAGCTGTAGCAAGGTTTCTGGAGGAGCAAGGAATATCGGTGTCCCAACTGGAAAAGGAGCGACTGGAGAGGGAGCTCCGAAGATCGGCCTGGTCCATCACATGAAAAGAGGCTGCACATGCCCATCAAGCTCAATTTCCGCACTCCATGAACTTAAGAGCTGCATAGCAGCCCTGTTGAAGCCCTATACCTCGGCCTTGCAGTTGGCCAGCTTCGCGACTGAAGATACACAGAAATCGGACAGCCAAGAAGAGATGGAGACTTCCTTACCGGATTCCAGGTCATGAAGTCAGATCCACCCTCTCGGAGAAGTCTGGGGATTTGATATTTAATGGAGGTGGTCCCTGTCCCCCCTTGTAGGCAGCAACAAGGTACTTTTTTCTGTGTTGTCTTAAAGGGGGACATAAAACGCTGCTTTCAGGGAGAAGGGGGGGAATCTGCATTCTGGGTTCTGGTGGTCCTCACTAGGGCAGAAACATAGCCACCTGGGGGACAAGAACTTTCCCCACAATGACAAATGAAAGACTTATACAGTGCTTGTCTTGTACTCTCATTCTCCCCCTTTGCTTTCCTCTCTTACATGCAAAGGGATCAGGGTGAGAGAGGGATGGAATTATATAAGCAGAAAAGAGAAAGCAAACATCAAAACTTTATACAAAGACTCAATTAGGGGCCTTTCAAAACACCCCTTCAACAGGCTCAAATAGACTTAAGCTTTTCTTAAAGGCACAGCATGCAACCTAAAGGAATACAAAAATATAGGTCTATTAAGTATATGATGTTTGACTAAGGGTCTGGACAACGGGACTCTGAATGGAGGGGTGGAGGGGAGAGGGAGAAAAAAGAAAATGGGGGGAATCAAACAAATGAAGAAAGAGGAACTAAACTTTTCTGTTGCAGCCGGTCTGTTGAGGGAGGTTATATTCTGCACCTTTCAAGCCAGCAAGTTCTGATGCCTTGATTACAGACAGTTTTGGGGGGGGGTAATTCTGTCATGCTTAAGCTGATCTTGCTGGGGCTGCTGGCATTGGCCACACCTCTGAGGCTTGGGCCAAGACCCAGCACTAGCCTTAATAAGAGGTACTGCCCTTACCACCAGAAAGGGCAAAGTGTCCCAAAGGGGGCACAGACCAGTCCATATACGAGGAATGGACTGACCTAGGAAGCCTGAACACCCAAAGGGGATCTCTCAAAATTCATGAAATATTCACCCAATGGAGGAGCTTACTTGACATTAACTGGGTTAAATTTCTGCCCCTGTTGACCTCCATTTCAGGACTGGAACTTTCCTTGAAGGCCCAGGGGCACACAGACGGCAGACGGGGGGCACTCTCAACAGCTTTCTTTGTAGATAGTTATTGGGTTATAAATGTTCACATTTTCTTTTGGAAAGTTTAACAGTTTCTTGTTGGATTAAAGGTTATACCCCAACCTAGTGGGGTAATGAGGAATTGGGTTAAATGCAATGTGTTGGCTGGCTCAAAGTTAGAAGCCAGCAAATACTTGTTATTAATGCTACACAAGGAGAGGCACAGTAATGAGCTCAAAGACTTGAGAATTTACTTTAGAAAATGGTACGATGAACACAAACTGTCCTTAGGGAATTGGGAAGTAATAATAATAATAACAAAACTTTATTTATAAGGCGCCTTTCCAAAACCAGGGCACCGAACAAATTTAAAAACAATTAACATCAGGTCAAGATGTTGGAAGGGTTCTTGTCTCAAAGAATCAGTCATAGTATTTCAGTAAATGACCCTGCCAGACTAGAATATGGACCAAGTTAGATCTAAAATATTATCTTATAATGTAAATGGCATAAAATCATATCCCAGCAAAAGAAAACAATTACAGAAATTCATGAGATCCCAGAAGTGTGAGATCAATTTTTTTGCAAGAAACACACTTGTCCCTGAAGGAAACCCAAAAACTGAAAAACAAAGGGTTCCCCAAATTATACCAAGCATCCTTAGAAAAGGGAAGGAAAATTGATTTATTTAGATTTTGATAACTGGGTAAGCCCACTGAGACCAGAGATCCCTTTTTCAGGGGCAACCTGGAATTAGTTACAGTAAATACATACATAGGTATCAATATACAGTAATTTTAGCTGATACATATTGTGGAGTAGGTATCAAACGTTTAGCACAGAGACAGCAGGTATCACAAGGCTCACAGGTATTAAGACAGGTACACAGTACATTTAGCATTTTTCCATAAGAGATTCTTGGGGTGAGTAGGCGTGGTTAAGCTGGTGGTAGCAAGGGAGTAGGCCCAGGCTGGGGGCTAGCGATTACAGCCACAGAGACTAAGTTCCAGGAGGTACACTTTGAGGCCTGACATAAACCCTGGGAGAGTAGGCTTGTCAACCAGACTTGCTGGGAGGGTATTCCATAAGTAGGGAGCAGCATATTGGAAGGAGTGCTTGCCTTGGTTGGTGCGAACACGGGGGATATAGAGACTTGCCGAGGATCGTAGGGATCGGCGCTGGACTTTTGGAGTGAGCAGCCCATGCAGATATGGAGGAGGGCCAAAGGAGGTGATTTTAAAGGTCAGACAGGTAGAAGAGTAGGCCAACTTGTGTTGTAGGGTGGGCCAGTTTAGGTCCGTGAGGGCTTCACAGTGGTGCCTCCTGGGGGAGGAGTTTGTTGCAAAGCGAGCCACTCTGTGATACAGCATGGAGAGTTTGTTGAGCTCCATCTCTTGGAGGAACTGTAGCAAGCAGGGGGGCACCATATAGGATGGAGGGGAGGAGGTTGCAGTTGGGTATGGCTAGTCGTTCCTCGCCAGAGAGGGAGTTGCCCAGACAGTAGAGGAGACCAAGCCTCTGGTGGATGGATCATGTTAAGGAGTCAATGTGGGGTTTGTAGGTCAGCTCCTGGTCAAGGAGGACCGCAAGGTACTTGAACTTGTCTATGGCCTCTACTCTTCTCCCTTGGGCTGTGTTGAGCTGGAGTAGCTTGCTTCTGTCAGTGCCCAGGCGTCTAGTCCCAAACAGAACAGCTTTAGTTTTGTCTTCATTCACCTTTAGAGAATTAGAGGTAAACCAGACCTCGAGAGCTGAGAGACAGGCCTGCAGTTTGGCAGAGATGACACTGGGTTGCAGGTCACTGCAGTAGACGACAGTGTCATCCGTATATAGGATGAGGTTGCTGAGCACACAGTCACCCTCAATGTCATTGAGAAAGAGTGAGAATAACAGAGGGCCCGGGATCGAGCCCTGGGGTACCCCAGAGACCAGGGGTCTAGTGCCAGATTGTGTTCCTCTTCAACAGACTTTTTGGGTTCTGTTGATCAGGTAGCTCTCAAACCAGGAGAGCGAGTGCTCATCCAGTCCCAGTCGGTGGAGTTTGGAAAGGAGAAGTTTTTGGCTGACCAGGTCGAAGGCCTTGGACAGGTCAATGAATAGAGCGCCCGTTGGGGAGCCTTGGTCCATGGCTTTGAGGATGTCGGATGTAAGCCGGATGAGGGCAGTGTCAGTGCCGTGGCCTTTCCTAAAGCCATCTTGTACATCGGAAAGGAGTAGGTGCTGCTCGAGGTAATCCTGCAGTTGATTGTATACAAGTCTCTCCTGCACTTTCCCGAGAGGGCTGAGTAAGGAGATAGGCCTATAGTTTCCCACTTTGTCCAGGGGTCCTTTTTTTGTGGACAGGGACAATAGTCGATACCTTCCACTTACTTGGGACTGTTCCTTTGAGGAGGGACCTGTTGATGAGCAGGGTGATAGGGTAGGCAATAGCCGGGCAGCAGCCCTCAGCAGCCGAGGTTCTAGCAGGTCATGTCCCAGGGAAGAGTTAGGGTTTATTTTGAGTAAGAGAGGAAGTACAGCAGTTGGTTCGACCAGTTTCAGATGGAATTGGGGCAGAGGAAATGCCCAGTCCGTACTGGTATAGTAGGGAGTCCCAGAGGGGGCGGGGGGAGGGTCCATTAGGATTGCAGAAGAATACACAGAAGGGATCAGCAACTGTAGAGGGGTCGTTGGTCAAAGTATCCCCAACCAGGAGTGAGTCTTCTTGTGCGTTTGCGGTACCCTTGAGAAGGGTGTTAATTTTGCCACAGAATTTCTTAGGGTCACGTAGGTAACTAGTTTGGAGGTCTCTTAGGTACTTGGACTTGGCCTGTTTGGAGGTTTTCTTGCATTGATTCCTCAATTCCCTGTACTTATCCCAGTCAGATGTACTGCCAGAGGATTTGTAGACTCCCCATGCCCTGTCGCGGAGTAGCATAATTTTCTTAAGGCTAGGGCTCAGCCATTTGTGGCACTTTTCCTGTACCCTGAGCTTCTTTTGTGGGGCATGTAGGTTGGCCATAGACAAGAATGAATTGGTGAAGTAGTCAAGCACCTCATCGAGTGAGGGGAGGGAGACAATGGGATCCCAGTCGATTGTCCCCAAGTCAGAGCAGAGGTCTGCTGGTACAAGCCTGCTGAATTTCCTGGCTTCTATGACCTTAGCAACAATTTTAGGGGGCTTATTGGACCAGGAGCAGAAAATTGGTGAGTGGTCACTCAGAGAGTCTGACATGATCCCAGCTGTCAGTATGCGGTCAGGGCAGGAGACTAGTGCGCAGTCGAGTAGGGAATGATTGCCAGACTTAGCATTATGCCTAGTTGGCAGATCAATGACTTGGGTAAGTGAGGAGTCGAGTATTGAATTCTTGGTAGTGGAGGTCCCCAGGGCAAGCCAGTTTAGATTGAAATCCCCAATGAGGATGATCTCCCCCAGGGGGTTCTCCACCAGGATGCTGGTTAGGAATTCTAGGGAGGAGGCAGCAGATTGGGGCAGGAGGTAGGCACACCCTATGTAGAACAGCTTGGTGCCTCTGAGGAGCACTTTAACAAATAGGATCTCACTTAGCGATCCACAAAGAGTGGGGTGATCAATCTGCGAAGCGTGCAAGGCAGTGCTGAGATAGATGAGAACCCCACCTCCTTGTTTCCCCACTCTGTCCTTTCTAAAAGCCTGGTAGCCAGCTAGGTCCACTTCGTGGGGGATGATCTGAGGCTTAAGCCATGTTTCAGTCACAGCTAGTATGTCGGGTTTATAAAGTGCTGTCCATGCCTCAAGGTCATGGATTTTGTGTCTTAAGCTGCCGATATTCATGTGTACCAGCTTGAGTCCACTAGTGCTGGCCCAGAGTGGGTTGGTGGGGTCACTGAGAGTGAGATTAGGAGAGTGGGGACCAGGATTTGGTTCAATGTCCCCCCTAGTGCCAGCTTGAGCCTGACAAGGTAGCCAGTAGTTTTGTGGGGGAAGAGGAGGAGCCTCCGCTGGTCATACTGGCTGAAGTAGGAAGATAAATTATAGCAGCTGCCCTTCAGGAGTGGTCCGTACATGATTTGGCTAAGTTTGTTTAACCCCTTCACCTGAGGATCAAGAGGTCGGGGGGGCATGTGGCATTCCAGCACGGTTCTGAGGAGAGACAGCCCCAGAGAAAGGGTAGGTCAGTCCCCTGTATCTGTGCTAAGTATGCAGCAGCGACCATGAGTGCCAAGCTCCTCATGTTGTAGACCCGAGAGGGGACACAAGACTCAGGGAAGGACCAGGTCCGGTAGGTAGGGCGGGAGGATAGGAGCAGACGAGACTGTCCCCCACTATTACTGGAGTCTAAAGTGGTGAGGAGCTGAGCTAAAGGGGGAATAGTTCAACACAGCAAGCACTAGCATAACAATAACAGTTGGAGATCTTTAGACTGTAAGAGAATTACTGTGCCAGGAGGATATCAGCTGTACCTCTAACTCCAGATAGATGAATGGGTCTGGTTATTAGTAAATTGGGTAATTCAATAGCTGGTATTACAGGCTAATTACACATAGTTTACAAGACAGCTTTAGTTAAGGCACTTAAAATTTGCAGAGACACTTAGACAGCAGTATTATACAGCAGTAGTTAAAGCACTTGGGATAAGCAGAGACAAATGTACTTTAGGCTGAGAATTCCGCACATCAGGCTTACAGGAGTAAGGGAGTATAGAGGGTTAAAAGAAGAACGACAGGCTGAACATATCTGGATTGCTACTGGATTGGACAAGCGAATTTGTGGGTGGGGATTAAGTCCATTTAACGGGAGGAGGGAACTGTGTGGATGGGCAGGAAATTTCACAAGCTCGGAATACAGCAGCCATGGAGCGAAAAGTCCTTCCTGATGGTAAGTGGCTCTTTTACTGTCTTTCAGATTCCTGGTTCAGAATTCAGCATTTGAGTGTCTGTTGCAGGCTTTGGTGGAGGTATGCCAAAGCTAGCACCTCAACCCCGAGGAAGAAGACTTGGGTTCGGTCCTTGGGGGAAGTAGACCCTTCGGTAGTGGGCCAACGTCTCCACGGCCCCGGGTTTGTTGCAAGGCAAGGGTTTAGAGCACAGTTATATGCCCAGCAGCCAGGAGCATCACAGGATGCAGGGACCAATTGCCTCGGAGTGCCTTTTTCAAATTTGGTGCTCCGAGGTAGCGACAAGCACGCCGGTCTTTATAAAAAAATTCCCAGAGGTCTCCGGAGTGAAAACAGCTCAGAATGCAGCAGCCCTGGAGCGAAAAGTCCTTCCTGATGGTAAGCGGCTCTTTTACCATCTTTCAGATTCCCGGTTCAAAGTGGAGTGGCTATTCTGTTATCTGCCTCCTTCCACTCTGAGGAGGAAGAAGCGGTGGTGGATGAGGGTGCCCGTTATGTGCTGGTGATGGGAAGAATACAGGACATGTTGGTCACCTTCTTAAATGTTTACACCCCTCCAGGTACACATGTTAACTTTTTCTCTGATTGCTTAAACTACTAGTGGAAAAGGCAAATGGAGTTCTTATAGCGAGGGAGACTGGAATGTGATCTGGAATAGATCACTGGAGACTACTTCAAATATACCTTCACCAAATTATAGGACAGCCAACCTCCTGAAAAGACTCATGGGTGACACAGGACTCATCGACATATGGAGAGAGAAGTATCCAGCAGCAAAGGATTTCACCTTCTGTTACCCAAGGTACAAAATATACTTGAGACTGGATACAGTATGTTCCTCACATATGCCAGGGACCTTCATGTCTTTAACTCAGTATGGATGGGCACAGAGGCCTTGTCTGACCATCAACCTATTTTTGCTGACTTAGATCTGCAACTCCCAAAGAAACCCATGCAATGGTGACTGAACACTAGCCTGATGGGATGAAGAGGTAAAGGAAGAGATTAGGAGAGTTATAAAACAGACCATACAGGAGAATGATAACTTGGACATAACCCCCAAATACTATGGGATACAGTCAAAACATTGATAAGGGGTACATTAATATCCGAAGCTAACTACAAAAAGAGGGAAAGGGGCAAACAACTTGACAATTTAACACAACAACTAAGGACCCTGGAAGGGCAACAAAAAATTAAGTTCTGCAGGACTAGGGAGAGAGAGGGATAAAGGAAATCAAACTTAAACTTCAAAGATTACAGAGAATTGAATCAGAAAAGGCCCTACATTACATCAACAATTCTACTATGAGGGAGGTCTAAGGGCCATCTGGCTACTGGCCTACCACCTGAAACAAAAAGTGGCTCAAGCTGATGTGACAGGCCTACGCCACCCTGACACAGGGAATATTTCACATAGGTGGTGGCAGACAGCAGATTCTTTGTTCACTTACTACAAGCGCCTCTACCACCCACAAGAGGACACACATCTGAGGGAGGCTAAGGAATTTTTAAAAGGCCTAAAACTGCCCAAGCTCACTGAAACCCAATCTCAGGTACTGATGGCACCAATCTCCCAACAGGAGATAGTGAATATCATCCAAAATCTGAAAGTGAGCAAATGCCCGGGCCCTGAAGGGTTCAGCAGTGAACTTTACAAAACCTTCGCAGCCTAAACAGTTCCCCTACTAAAGACCACATACAATCAAGTGTGGATGGAGGGCGAGGCAGTCCCACCCTCTTGGAATTACACCACCATAACTGTAATCCCCAAAGGAGGAAAAGATTTGAAGGACTGTGGTTCCTACAGACCGATATCCCTGTTAAACATTGATTATAAACTCTTCACGGTTATAACAACAGCCAGACTTAAGCCCCTGTTAACCAAACTAATACATCCTGACCAAAAGGGGTTTCATAGAGGGTAGACAAGCCCCAGAAGGGGTCAGATGGACCATAGACATAATTGATATTATCAACAAACAATTCATCCCTACATGTATCATGTGCCTCGATGTCAAAAAGGCGTTCGATCGGGTCACCTGGAACTTCTTGTTCATGGTCCTTCAGAGTACGGGCTTCCCTACAGCTTTTCTTGAAACCGCCAGGACCCTTTATGGCTCCCACAGGCATTTGTGAGGGTGAATGGTGGAATATCCCAGAGATTTAACCTGGGTACAGGCACCAGACAAGGGTGCCTATTGTCACCGCTACTTTTTGCCATCTACATAGAACCCCTGGCTCAAGCCATAAGTGAAGATAAGGAGGTGGAGGGGATAGTCATTGGAGGGGAGGAATATAAAATGTCCCTATATGTGGATGATGTCCTCATGTATATATCTAACCCAGATAAATCTATTCCCAAATTATAGCCCATGATAGATAAATTTGGCCAATTCTCTGGATACTACCTTAATAAACATAAAACAGAATTACTCAAATTTTTCTATAACCTCTCCCCAAATATAAAACTCCTACTTCCACTGAACTGGAATAGTCATAAAATAAAATACCTGGGGACCCAGATTCCTAGGAACCTCACAACACTCTATAATGTTAACTATGAGCCCTCGTTAACCTAGATTTGACAGGACATTAAAAGGTGGGACATTTTGAATTTACCCCTCCTCTCAAGAATCCACACAGCCCAAGAGGTTCATTCAACTCGGGTGGAGTTAGGCAATTCTAAGTCCATTAAAAACAAGACTGCAATTATTGCAGACCTTGTTAAATCGGTGGACCTGGCTTGCATCACTGAGACCTGGCTGGATGAGAACTCTGGCCCTGTTTTGGAGGCAATTCCTGCTGGGTACTCGGTGATACTCCGCCCGAGATTGGATCATGGGGATGGGCTAGCGGTCTGTTTCAAGACCTAACTTACAGTACCCTCACGAATGTACCAGTTGGGGAGACTGAGTCATTTGAGTGTACCATAGTAGCAGGGGTAATTTGTCAGATCCCTCTCATCTACCGGGACAATGACATCTCTGGGCCTTACACAGATAGTTACCACTGCTACTCATAGTCACAGACACTCACTTGACTTAGTCTTCCTCCTGGGGATTGAGGCTTCCAACTTGGGGGTGGAACCAGTTGTATGGTCTGATCACTACACCGTGGGGTTTAGTTTTAGCACCCCCCTACGTAGGCCTACCCCTGTAGAGATGACTAGGTACTGTCCTTTGTGAGATATAAGCTCTGAAGGCCTAGCAGCAGTGCTAGATCTCTCTCCCCTCTTAGAGGCAAACAGTGACCCAGAGGCCCTCCTGATGGCTTATAATTCAGCCATTGTGGTAGCCCTGGATATCCTTGCTCCTGTCTGTGTTCATCCTCTCTCCCTTCACCCTCGATTCCCATGGTTTGATGGAACTTTAAGGGAGATGCAGTGACTAGGACGAAGATTAGAGCGTTGCTGGCAGAAATCCACCCTTGATGCCGACCACCTTAGATTGATGGACCATTATCAAGTCTATCAATCTGCAATCACTCATGAGAAGGCAGAGTTCCTGTCCGGGAAGATTGCAGCTGCTCAAACCTGACCAGCTCAGCTGTTCCGAACTGTGGACAGACCGTGCAACCCAGCCTGTCTTCAAGTCCGGAAAGCTTTTTCGCAAGAAAAGTGTGATGAGCTTGCTCGATTTTTTTATGACTAAGGTGGCTGACATCAGAGCAGTGCTCCATCCAGCACACTCTGTGGGTGTTGCTGTGGATCAACATGGGGCCACTGTCCCTCGGTTTTCTTGGAGTACCTTTGACCGGCCTGCTTTCATGGATGTCATGCAGATTGTTCAGAGTGTGCACCCTACATGCTGTAGTTTGGATCCGGGACCTACTTCACTGATTTTGGGTTGTATTGATTCTATCGGTCCGGTCCTAGCTTGGATAGTCTGGTGCTCCTTGGAGTCAGGTGGGTTTCCAAGCTTACTGGAAGAGACGGTGGTGACACCACTCTTGAAAAAAGCTTCTTTGGACCCAGACTGCCTTGCAAACTACAGATCAATCTCTAACCTCCCCTTCTTAGGGAAGGTGATTGAGAAAGTAGTGACCACTCAGCTGGAGGGCCATTTGACCATCCATGACATCTATGAGCCTCTCCAGCCCGGATTTTGAAAGAAGCATTGTACTGAGACAACGCTGGCTTGAGTGCACAGTGATCTCCTGATGGCCAGATAATGGAGGAGCTATTCTATTTTGGTTCTCCTATATCTCTTATCAGCGTTTGACACTGTGGACCATGGGGTCCTGCTTGATCATCTGAGGTTCATCGGTGGACTGTCGGGTACAGTCCTTAGGTGGTTTACATCATTCCACACTGGAAGATCTCAGAGAGTGGTGTCCGGAGTTTATTCCTCGGATCCAGTTTCTCTAACATTTGGAGTTCCTCAGAGCTCAGTGTTGTCCCCCGTGTTGTTTGCAGTGTATATGCTGCCCTTCACAACTATTGTAAGAAGGTATGGACTGAGGTTTCACAACTATGCTGATGATACCCAGCTCTACCTTTCTTTCACACCAGACCAGGATGGAGCTCTGTCGGTCTTTAATAGCTGCCTCACTGAAATCCAGGAGTGGATGGATGCCAGCTGGTTGAAGTTAATCTGTGATGAGACTGAGGTATTGATTGTGGATCTGGGTCACCGGATAGGGGAGTTGGGTGTGGGTTCATCCTCTGGACTTTTTCTTGGGGGTGTGTCACTCTTGACTTCTGAATGAGTGCTAAACTTGGGGGTAATTTTTGATGAAGGGCTGACCCTGCATTCACAGCTGTCAGCCGTCGTCAAATCCTCATTCTACCATCTGAGGAATATCTCCAGGATTAAGCACCTTGTTTCATCTGGCGAGCTTTCTGCTTTGATCCACACCTTTGTGACCTCGCATTTAGATTATTGCTACTCCCTGTACCTAGGGCTACCAGGGGTGGAAATCCATTGCTTTCAGCTAGTGCAGAATGTAGCAGTCCAGCTTCTGACAGGATCATCTCGGTCTTGCCATATTTTGCCGCTGCTGCGTGGACTGCACTGGCTGCCAGTTCAGTGGTGGATCACCTTTAAAGTTGGTCTGCTTTTAAAGCCCTACATGGACTTGGCCCGGACTACCTGAAAGAGCTTCTGGTCTCTTACTGCCCTGGGCAATTGCTCCACTCAGCTGACAAGGGGTTGCTAGAGATCCCAAGGGTGTGTTTGAAATCTTATGGGGCTAGAGCATTCATGTATGCCACCCCTACCCTTTAGAATTCTCTACACCATCGGCTACATGAGTGCATGACCATGGAAGGATTTAAGCATGCATTAAAAACTTTTCTATGGTACCAAGCTTTTGGTGACTAATTATTGGGTGATACCAGTTTGATATTTTGTATTGCTGTGATATTTGTTTTGTTTATTTTGTGATTTTAATATTGTTAAGGCACCTTGGTTTTTTTGAAAGGTGCCATACAAATAACGTTTATTATTATATTTATTATTAACAATGAACATACTCCCGAGGTTCCTCTATTTTTTCCAGTGCTTACCCCTGAAAAGTCATCATAACCAATTCCAGATATGGCAAAGAATGCTCACAAAAGTTATCTGGAATAGCTGAAGCACCAGAATTAAGAGCCTAGTCATGCAATCCAGTAAAAAATACAGGGCCAGAAATGTTCCCAATTTAGAGGATTACTTCTTGGCCACTCAACTAAGATGGGCTCTGTTGTGGTCCGCAGGGGAGTATAAGACCCACTGGAAATCACTTGAGATGGTCTCCACAGAAGGGGCACCTCTTGGCACCAGAGCAGTAATTCCAGAATTACTGAATAAAGACAGCAACACCCTACTACTGTCTGTAGGAAATACATTAAGGGCCCTGCATTGGCTGTGGACCAAGCATATGCTTTTAAAAGAGGCATGGCACTTGAGGTGGTTTGTATGGGATCCCAAGTTCCCTCCAGCTACCCAGAACCTTACTTTCAAAAGGTGGGGCAGATTAGGTCTACACTCACTAAAGCAGTTCCTTGAGGGGAACACTGTACTGGAATTTGGCCAGATTAAAGAAAGGTTTTCCCTCAGGCAGATCGATCGCTTTAGATTCTTGCAGATAAGAATGTATATTCAGACCCTGCAGGATCAATATGGTAAGACCCAAACACCAGGAGGATTAGTAGGGATTTTGGATGAAATAGCTCCAGGAGACCTAGGGGATAAATCTTTGCCATTTACAAGGCCTTAAGAGACAGGGATGGGAGCAGAGCCATACACCTCCCAAAACAATGGGTACATGAATTAGGGGACCAGCTATCTGACAAAGAATGGAAAGCATGCTTCACACAAACTTTCAGAACAACTTATTCTCCAATGTGGACAGAGTTTGAATGGAAAGTCAAAACGAGGTTCTTTATTACACCAATAGCTAAGTGTAAATGGGACAAGAACTGCTTGGAAGGGATGTGGGAATGAGAGAGCAGACCAACAACATGTGTTTTGGTCATGCCCAGGTTTGGTACAGTTTTGGAGGGTGATAACATGGGGATTGAAAGAGATCTTCTCAATCACTGAAAATCTAGATCTAAAACACTCAATACTAGGACTATTACCCAGGGAAGCTAAAGGGAAATATAAGCAATACCTCTGGAATAGTCTGCTGACATCTGCTCACAAAGCCATTACAAGGAAATGGCTCAGCTCACACCCTCCTGTGTACCAAAACTGGTTATCCATCGCCCATGAGATTCAGGACATGGAAGATTTGATGCACAAAGTTAACATGCAAACACACAACTTTGTGGGCAGATGGGCCTTATGGATGAACTGGACAGATATAGGGATTTCTGCACTGACAGGTGAGGAGGGGGCTATACTGGAATAATTATTCAAATGGTCTGACAGGTATAGAAGATGAATAGAAAGAGAGTCCCATATTACGTAGGGTCACGGAATCACATCAGTGTCAGATTGGTACTGGATTTGGAAGGTATGAAAACTTAACCTAGGTATTGGAATTTGCCTCCTTGACTCTGTAAATAGGAATTATAGAGAAATGTTGTACCATGTGTTTTTTAGAAAAAGGAAAATGGATCTACCCAAGTAATGTAAACTGTATAACTGTGCTTGATTATGAAATAAACTTGAATATAAAAAAAAAAAATAACAGAAGACAAAAAAGTGCATAATTATAAGATACAGGGGTGGTGGGGTAATACATTTTTATGACACAAGGAGGGTGGTGGGGGCACATGGTGGAAGAAAAAAACAGCTAGTGCAGAATCCCATGGTGGTCCAGCAGCAGCTGGAGCATGGCCCTTATCTGCAGTTGATGGCCCTCTACCCACTACAACTGCTGCTCGACAGCACTCATCCACTCATTTGAGGCATCCACAGCACTCCAGAGAACTGTAATGTTGGCCTGAGTTACAAGCAGTTCTCTGGGGTCTGGATGTGCTGTGCCTGCTGGTGGTGGGGGTGGTGCTGGTGGAGCAGCAAGTGCTGCTGTGACCATCCTCTTCTTGGCACCACACACAGCCACCCTCTCTGCCACAGAAGGGCCAGCAGGTATAGGCCAGGCCCATTCTGTAGCAGCCTGCCACTGCACCCAGTGGTGATTAATCATGTGGCCCCCAGTCCCCACATGGGTCCCCACGTGACTCCCCTGGGGACCACGGCACACCTCCACCCTGCAAATGTGGCACTTTACCAGGCTTTTGTCCCCCCACACAATCAAAGACCTCCCAAACCACGGAGGTGCGGGGAGGACCAGGCACAGGTGGGGAGCGCAAATGCACTGGCAGCCTTGTGCTGAGACTCCACACTTGGGGCCAGGGGCACAGGCACATCCTGCTCAGAAGCTGGTGCTGGTGGTGGTGGTGCCACTGCCTGAGGAGGTGGTGGTGGTGGTTCACTTGGTGCTGAAGCAGCCACACCAACTCCTCCTGCTTCCAGGGGAGGGGCAGTGGCAAGATTTTGCTCCAGTCCATCATGAACCGGACATGCACCCATGTGTGGGAACTCCTCCCTGGCCACACCAGAGAACTGCCCCACCCAGACATTCCCTGCTCCATCTCAACTGCTCTTCCTCTGTCTGACTGACACACACAGTCACACATAAGACACACACAACACAGGCACACACAGAGTCAGACACACAAACAACAACTAATAAAAAATAAGAAAAAAAGAAATTCACAGAACAAATTAAGTAACAAAATGGTCTACATAAAACAAGAATGGATGTAGCTTTTAAAAAAGCTTTAGAAACTGTCTCGCCTTCAAGATCTCTCTCTCTTTCTCTCTCTCTCTCTCTCTTTCTCCACCTGCTCTGACTGCCTCTTCTCTCTCCCTCTGCACAGGAGAAAGTGAAAGTATCTCCTACAGCATTAGTCACTTCCTTCCTGCCTGGCTAAAGCATGTGACTTACAGTACTGTAAGCCATGTGATGTATGGAGAGTTGCCAATAGACTTGTCACTCCACCATACTTCGCGTTAAGGCGGAATGGCAACGTGAAGTAATAATTACTAGAGATGGGTGAAGTGGCCCCAATTCGCTCCACGAAGTGATTTGCGGAGTGAAGGCGAATTCGCGGAGTGCTCCACAACGTGAAGCGGGGTACTTCACATTATAATGGGTAATGTTAAGTCCATTGAAAACAATGACTTTGAGTTACTCCTCCTCCTTCCCAAGCCACTACTCCACCAATTCTTAAGGCGAAGTACAATGAAAACAATGTACTTCACCTTGTTTTTAAGCTCCAAAGGTGAATTTTACAGTGATTCATGGGATTTCAGGTCACATGGGCTCTAGATTGTTCTGCACAGCCTCAGTTTGGGGTAGTGTGTGTAGGAAGCTATAGGAGACAGTCTGTTCTGAGTGCTCTCTGCAATTCAAACCTTCTAAAAGCTGTTAAAAAAGCCTTCTTGAGTCATATTTTTTTTTGCTGAAACTTTAGTTCATTGATTGTAGGAAACCCTCCTGTGCTCATATCATTGAGCGTTTATTGTTTGTGCATGGATTTTGAATGTTAATGTACAACATTCAGTCTGTGTACTGACAGACAGTGGAAGTGTGCTTTGGGGAAGGGGCGTATCTGTGGTGTAGGTAGATTAACTTGAAGAAAAAGACAGTTCTTTCTGTCTTGTCTTTTATTGATAAATCACTTCTACCTCAGCAGTACCTGTTTAGATTAAGAAAACAGATACTTTATTAGAAGAAGGGGGTCTCATTTAAGTAAAAAAAAAAGAAGAAGAACATTACTGTGTGTTTCTCTGAGGAAGGGGACTGTATCAGTTTAATTTACTGAGTCAGGAGCAGAGGCTGAGGCTAATTAGGGGTGTGATTTAGAAGCTTAGGCGTACAAAAGCAGGTGTCTCCAATTACAGCTTCCTGCTGTTTTTGACAGAGCACTTTGCTGTCAGAGCAAGTAACAGCAGTCTAGAGCGACAGCTCTTTTACTGATAAATCACTTCTATCTCAGCAGTGCCTGTTTGGATTAAGCAAACAGATACTTTATTAGAGGAAGGGGGTCTCATTTAAGTAACAAAAAAAAAGAAGAAAGTCACTGTGTGTTTCTCAGAGGAAGGGGGCTGTATCAGCTTAATTTACTGAGTCAGGAGCAGAGACTGAGTCTAATTGGGGGTGTGGCTTAGGACCTTAGGAGTATAAAAGCAGGTGTCTCCAATTACAGCTTCCTGCTGTTTTTGACAGAGAACTTTGCTGACAGAAAAAGTAGCAGCAGTCTAGAACTACATCTTTTTTATTGATAAATCACTTCTATCTTAGCAGTGCCTGTTTGGATTAAGAAAACAGATACTTTATTAGAAGAAGGGCGTCTCATTTAAGTAAAAAAAAGAAGAAAATCACTGTGTGTTTCTCTGAGGAAGGGGGCTGTATCAACTTAATTTACTGATTCAGGAGCAGAGGTTGAGGGTAATTGGGGGTGTGGCTTAGGACTTTAGGCATACAAAAGCAGGTGTCTCCAATTACAGCTTCCGGCTGTTTTTGACAGAGAACTTTGCTGTCAGAGGAAGTAACAGCAGTCTAGAACTACAGCTCTTTTACTGATGAATCACTTCTATGTCAGCAGTGCCTGTTTGGATTAAGCAAACAGACACTTTATTAGAACAAAGGGATCTCATTTAAGTTAAAAAAAAAGAAAGTTACTGTATGTTTCTCTGAGGAAGGGAGCTGTATTAGCTTAATGTACTGAGTCAGGAGCAGAGGCTGAGGCTAAGTAGGGGCATGGCTTAGGAGCTTAGGAGTACAAAAGCAGGTGTCTCCAATTACAGCTTCCTGCTGTTTTTGACAGAGCACTTTGCTGTCAGAGGAAGTAACAGCAGTCTAGAACTATAGCTCTTTTACTGATAAATCACTTCTATCTCAGCAGTGCCTGTTTGGATTAAGCAAGCAGATACTTTATTAGAAGAAGGGGGTCTTGTTTAGGTAAAAGAAAAAGAATAAAGTCACTGTGTGTTTCTCTGAAGAAGGGGGCTATATCAGTTTAATTTACTGATTCAGGAGCAGAAGCTGAGGATAATTGGGGGTGTAGCTTTGGAGCTTAGGAGTACAAAACCAGGTGTCTCCAATTACAGCTTCCTGCTGTTTTTGACAGAGAACTTTGCTGAATAAAAAAGTAACAGCAGTCTAGAACTACATCTTTTTTTACTGATAAATCACTTCTATCTCAGCAGTGCCTGTTTGGATTAAGCAAATAGATACTTTATTAGAAGAAGGGGGTCTCATTTCAAGTGAAAAAAAAGAAAATCACTGTGTATTTCTCTGAGGAAGGGGGCTGTATCAGCTTAATTTACTGAGTCAGGAGCAGAGGTTGAGGCTAATTGGGGGTGTGGCTTAGGAGTTTAGGTGTACAAAAGCAGGTGTCTCCAATTACAGCTTCCTGCTGTTTTTGACAGAGAACTTTGCTGTCAGAGGAAGTAACAGCAGTCTAGAACTACAGCTCTTTTACTGATAGATCACTTCTATCTCAGCAGTGCCTGTTTGGATTAAGCAAACAGATACTTTATTAGAAAAAGGGGATCTCATTTAATTAAAAAAAAAAAGAAGAAGAAGAAAGTCGCTGTTTGTTTCTCTGAGGAAGGGGACTGTATCAACTTAATTTACTGAGTCAGGAGCAGAGGCTGAGGCAAATTGGGGGTGCGGCTTAGGACCTTAGGAGTGCAAAAGCAGGTGTCTCCAATTATAGCTTCCTGCTGTTTTTGACAGAGCGCTTTGCTGTCAGAGCAAGTAACAGCAGTCTAGAACTACAGCTCTTTTACTGATAAATCACTTCTATCTCAACAATGCCTATTTGGATTAAGCAAACAGATACTTTATTAGAAGACGGGGGTCTCATTTAAGTAAAAAAAATGAAAACCACTGTGTGTTTCTCTGAGGAAAGGGGCTGTATCAGCTTAATTTACTGAGTCCGGAGCAGAGGTTGAGGCTAATTGGGGTGTGGCTTAAAAGTTTAGGCATACAAAAGCAGGTGTCTCCAATTATAGCTTCCTGCTGTTTTTGACAGAGAACTTTGCTGTCAGAGGAAGTAACAGCAGTCTAGAACTACAGCTCTTTTTTTGATAAATCACTTCTATCTCAGCAGTGCCTGTTTGGATTAAGAAACAGATACTTTATTAGAAGAAGGGGGTCTCATTTAAGTAAAAAAAAAAAGAAAGTCACTGCGTGTTTCTCTTTGTTAAGGGGGCTCTGTCAGCTTAATTTACTGAGTCAGGAGCAGAGGCTGAGGCTAATTGGGGGTGTGGCTTAGGAGCTTAGGAGTACAAAAGCAGGTGTCTCCAGTTACAGCTTCCTGCTGTTTTTGACATGAAACTTTGCTTGTCAGAGGAAGTAACAGCAGTCTAGAACAATAGCTCTTTTACTAATTGCCCTCCTTCCCACCCTCCACCCTCCCACCCAAAGATAGTTCTACTTTTATAGCCACTGGATTTGACTAACAACAGGAACTTCCTGTTTGGCAGTAGGAAGGGAAGGATCACTGAGACACATAAGTTTCATTAACCTTGAAGGAACCTAAAAATAGATTTTTTCCCCTCCTGGCTGCTGGAAGCCTGAATCCAAGCACAGAAGAAGGAGACTACTGAAGACTACAGGAAGTTCCTCTCCCAGAACAGGAAGGGCGAGAATTGTAAGGGCACATAGGCAGTAGGAAAGTAAGTGTAAAAATACATAGAGGGAGGAGACAGTAAGCATACAAAGCAACAGGAGAGGGACACAAAATAAGCCAAGAAGGGAGTGGTGCAGTGCAATGGCTGTGGGGCAGCAGTGTTTTGGGAGACATTCTAGAGGCTGTGATACTGCCCTGTTTGCAGGCACCTCTCTGTTCTGAGGGAGGAGGGTGCCTGTCTCCAGGCTGACCTGGCTAGGATTCATGAAACCTCTTCCCCCACCCAGGAACCACCAGGGCCACCACCACTACCTCAGAGGTTGCCAAGAAAGTGGAGCGGTTGGACCAAGGTGGGCTCAGAGAGGGAGAGGGGGTGGTGGAACTGAGATACATCCCTCCAGTTGTACCTCTCCACAATTCATATGCAGTTCTGGTGAAGAGGGGTTCCTCTATGGATTCACCTGCAGTGGAGACCAAGGAGGATGCTGGAAAGCTCCACGAAGAAGACCTACAGGAGGGTGGCATGAGACCCCACAGGGGAAGGAAGCAACTCCTGGTGGGGGGCTCAATCATTAGGGGGGCAGAAGTGTGGGAGGAAGGGGATAGGGAGGTAAAGTGCCTACCTGGCACCATGACTCGGAGGGACAGGAAGTGAATCCTCAGAATGGCAGGAGCAGCTGCATGAGGGAGGGAGCTGGATGTCATTGTCCACCTAGGGACAAATGACCTGGCTGTGAATGGGATCAGAGCAGTGCAAGAGGAGTTTGTAGAGTTGGGGAGGGGCCTTAGATAAGTAGCATGTACAGTAACCTTCTCGGAAGTGCTGCCTGTCTATGGTAAGGATGATGCTAGGGTGCTCCGCACCATGGGATTCAATGAATGGTTGAAAAACTGGTGTGGAGCTCAGGACTTTAGCTTCACTGGGGACTGGGGAGCCACCTGGGGGGATGCAAGCCTATACTAGTGCGATGGTCTGCTTCTGTCCAGGAGGGGGACCAGGAGCCTAGGTGTTAGATTTAAATGCTTCATTGGCAAGCATTTAAACTAGCCAAGGGGGGAGGCACTGAAAAGGAGCAGGGAAATCCCAGCATCCCCCCACAAAACACAGTAGTTATTGAGGTAAACACCAAGGTAGAGAAGTCAGTAGGCAGCAGGACAGGGGTAAATGAAGAAAAAGGCAGCAATGACAGGGTTGGGGCTAAAAGGGGTAAGGCTATAAACAAAATGGAAGGTGATGAGTACCAATGCCAGCAGTCTGTGTAACAAGCTCCCTGAACTAGTGGCCTTGATGGAAGAGGGATACCTGGATATTGTGACAGTCACTGAAACATGGTACTGTACACAGAGAACCATGACTGGGATGTCAACATGCTAGGATACACAATCTACAGGAGGGAGAAGGTGGATAAAAGAAGATACATAGATACATAGACAGTGTCGGCAGATAAGGGCCTATGGCCCACCCAGTCTGCCCATTTGAGCTTGTAAGTTTAGTTTATGTTTTCCTAGAAGTCTGTTGCCCCTTACCCCTGACCTCCAGGGAGGAGTAGGAGTAGCTCTCTATATAAGGGAAGGGATTAAAGCAGCAGAACTAAAGAGTAAATAGGAAATTGATGAGTCACTGTGGGTCACCCTGGAGACAGGAAATGGCACCACAATCCGCATGGGGGTTGTGTACAGACCCTCATCTCAGGGGGAGGAAATGGACAAGGAAATGATAGAAGGCATCCTTAAAATGGCAGAAAAAGGGGAGATATTGTTGATAGGGGACCTGAATATGTCAGATGTTAACTGGAGTACATTTACTGCAGGCACATCCCAGAGCAAGGTCATTCTTGATGCCCAACAGGGGACATGCCTCAGACAGCTAGTGTTGGAACCCACTTGGGAGGGAGCAATCTTAGACCTGGTACTCTCAAATGGGGAAGGAGAAAGGATCTCAGATTTAGAAGTGGGTAGCCATCTGGGAACAAGCGACCACCAAACAGTGTGGTTCACAATAAACACAGCCATAGAATCAAGCCATACAAAAACAAGAGTATTGGACTTTAGGAAGGTTGACTTTGGGAAATGAGAGAGTGTCTCAGAAAAGTACTAGCAAATGGGCAAGAAGGAGGGGTGGAGGAACAATGGGGAATAATCAAAGCAGTCATTGCAGAGGCAACAAGCCTTTGTGTGAAGCAAATCAACAAAACAAAGGAAAGAAAAACACTATGGTTCTCAAAAGAGGTGGACGGGAAGGTTAGGGAGAAAAGGATTAACATAGAAACATAGAAACATAGACTTTGACAGCAGATAAGGACCGCTAGGCCCATCTAGTCTGCCCATTTCCCTACCTACAGGATAGGCCGCAGATCCTAGTTAACCAACAGCCTTTATCTTCCTGCTCCCCACAAGAATTGCCTTATGTCTGTCCCATGCATTTTTGAATTCTCCCACAGTTTTAGACCCCACAACTTCCTCAGGAAGGCTGTTCCATGCATCCACTACCCTCTCTGTGAAATAATACTTCCTCACATTGCCCCTGAACCGCATTCAGGAAATACAAGGAAACATAGAAGGAGCAGGACACAGAACTTTATCAGTTAAAGCAGAAGGAAGCAGGGAAGGCAATCAGAATAACAAAGGCACAAACTGAGGAAAAGATAGCCAGCTCTGTTAAGAAGGGGGATAAAACCTTTAATAGGTACATTAGGGAGCAAAGAAAGACCATGGGAGGGATACAGAGACTTAATAAAAGGGAGGGAATGTGGGCAGGAGGAGAAAGTGAAAAAGCAGGACTTCTGAATGAATATTTCCACTCAGTATTCACAATGGAAGAGAAGGGGGAGGTTCCTAAACCAAACAAGAGAAACACTCTGAATAGGGGGGTTGATAACAGCCCTTTCACAGAAGAAAGCGTTTTGAAAGAACTCTTGAAACTGAGGGTGGACAAAGCAATGGGGCCTGATGGGATTCACCCAAGAATTCTAAAAGAACTAAGGGTAGAACTACTAACGCCACTGACTACTCTCTTTAACAACTCATAGGAGGATGGGGTGGCACCTGAGGACTGAAGGAGGGCAAATGTGATTCCACTTCACAAAAGTGGGAGCAGGGCAGAGGCAGGGAACTACAGACCGGTTAGTTTGACCTCAGTGGTAGGGAGAATGATGGAATCACTTCTGAAGGAAAGAATTGTTGAGTACCTAGAGGCCAATGGGGCACAGGACACAAGGCAGCATGGTTTCATAGCAGGAAGGTCATGTCAGACGAACCTAATAGATTTCTTTGACTGGGTGAACAAAGTAGTAGACCAGGGAGGGGCTGTGGATAGGGCCTACCTAGATTTTAGCAAGGCATTTGATACAGTCTTAAACAAAAGATTAATATACAAGTTAGCAAGCCCTGGAGTGGGTCCCAAGGTGGTAGTCTGGATAAAAAAATGGCTGGACAACAGGACGCAAAGGATAATAGTAAACAGTCCACAGTGAAGAAAGGAGGGCAAGTAGCGGGGTACCGCAGGGGTCGGTTCTGGGACCAGTCCTCTTTAATGTCTTTATAAGTGATATTGGAGAGCACCTGGAAGGAAAAGTATGTCTCTTTGCAGATGACACAAAGATCTGCAATAGGGTTTATACACAAGATGGGGTGGAAAGGATGAAAAGGGACTTGGCAAGGTTGGAGGAATGGTCAAATAAATGGCAGCTTAGATTCAATGCAAAGAAGTGCAAGGTAATGCAGCTGGGAAACAAAAACCCAGGGGAAGAGTACACAATGGGGGGTGAGTTAATAACAATAGCAAAAATCAAAAGAGACCTAGGAGTAATTATATCAGATGACCTAAAGGTGGGCAAGCAATGTGAGAAGGCAGTAAGGATGGCTGGGGGTATACTGGGATACAAAGGGAGAGGCATCAACAGTAGAAAATAAGAAGTTGTTATCCCTCTGTACAGACAGTTGGTAAGACCCCATCTGGAGTACTGCATGCAATCCTGGAGACCCCATCTCCGTAAAGACATAGACAGAGTGGAGGCTGTTCAGAGGAGGGCAACCAAAATGGTGCAGGGTCTGCTCCAGAAGACATACGAGGAGAGACTAAAGCAGCTTAATATGTATACTCTTGAGGAAAGGAGGGAGAGGGGGGACATGATAGAAACTTTCAAGTATCTCAAGAGAATTAACTAAGTACAAGAGGGTAGTATCTTTCAGAAGAAGAGATGTACAAGAACAAGGGGGCACAATTTAAAGATAGAGGGGGGATGGCTCAGAGGTAATGTTAGAAAGTATTTTTTCACAGAAAGGGTTGTGGATGCATGGAACAGCCTTCCTGAGGAGGTTGTGGAGTCAGAAACAGTGGGATAATTCAAGAATGCATGGGACAGACATAAGACAATTCTAGTGGGGGGTAGGAGGAAGTAAGCTGTTGATTAACTAGAATCTGCAGCTTATCCATCAGGTAGGGAAATGGGCAGATTAGGTGGGCCAAGCAGCCCTTATCTGCTGTCAAATTCTATGTTTCTATGTTGCTGATATTTTTCTTGTATACCTGTGTTAATGTACACACAGTAATATTTTCAATAATTCTTGTCATTTTTGTGCTGATTGTTGTGGTGAAGCAGTGCATAATTTCAGTTTGTTTAAAATATGTAGTTATGTTACTGAAGTTTTCAATTTGCTATGCATTACTTAGTGTATGTGTGAGTATGTGCGTGACGCATGTCATCAAATCAGACTCCTTTTATTGTGCCACATAATAATTTCAGCAGTGTGAAGCTGCTATCCACTGCAGCTGTGTGATGTTTGTACTTCTTTGTGGTATCTTTACTGGTACTAGTACGAGTGACTGTTGCTGCAGCAGAGCAGTACACTGCCCCCCCAGTGGCCCACCCCAACTGGCAAAGGTATTCTTTTCCAGATTTGAATTTCTGATGGTGAGCACTGGTTAGGTGTTGTACCTTTGCGTCTGCATCTCTTCAGTGCACAGCACAATCCTAATCTGTCTGTGCATTTGCATCTCTTTAGGGCCCAGTCTCTGTCTGTAACTTAAGTCACAATTGTTTCTTTGGCTTCCCTTCAGAGTACTGGACAGGTGTGGTGCATAATTCTGCATGAACATTGTACTCATTAATATGCGTTTTTAAGTCAGGACCATCATCACGAGTCACTTGTGATACAAATCACGTTCATCATCATGGTCACAAATGCAGTCACAAATCACGATTCACGATCACATCACGAATCACAACATTAATTTTTTAACTAGTTACTTGGATGTATTGTAAGTCTGTTTTGTAGTATGTCTCCAGGCTTCACCACCCCACCATTGTACTCATTAATACATGTTTTTAAGTTGGAGTGTTTTGTGCTACAGCTCATCAGGGAAGTACAGCCGTAGGCATTCACGTTCCCAATACAGTTCCATATTGGTTATCTCACACCGTCGACACTGAATCATGTTCTTCATCATCACTGTCACGAATCACAACATTCATTTCTTTACTAGTTACTTGGATGTATTGTAAGCCTGTTTTGTAGTATCTCTCCAGGCTTCACCATCCCATCATTGTACTGATTAATACATGTTTTTAAGTAGGGGAGTTTTGTGCAACAGCTCATCGGGGACGTATAGCCATAAGCATTTGGGTTCCTTCCTGTACAGCATGTGAGTTACAGTACTGTAAGCAGTGGTGGGCGAAGTGGCCCCAATTCGCTCTGCGAAGTGACTCAAGGAGTAACATGGAATCATGAGTACCCACAAATGTGAAGCGAGTACTTTTGTTTATAATGAGGAACGCAAGTCCATTGAAAGCAAGGACTTTAGTGCTATTCTGCCTTCCCCAAACCACTTCTCCACCAATTTTAAGGCGAAGTACATTGAAATCAATGTAATTCACCGCACTTCACCTTTTAATTGAGCTCCAAATGAAATTCTGCAGTGATTCATGGGATTGCAGGTCACATGGGCTCCAGATTGTTCTGCACAGCCTCAGTTCTGGCCTCGGTAGTGTGTGTGTAGTGGTAGCTGGAAACATTGCGATTCAAAACCTCTAAAAGCTGTTTAAAATGCCTTTTTGAGTATTTTGTTTTGCTCAAAAATTTAGTACATCGATTGTAGGAAACCCTTCTGTGCTCATATCACTGAGTGTTTATTGCTGTGTGTGGATTTTGAATGTTAATTTAGAACAGTTAGTCTGTGTACTGTGAAGTGTGCTTTGGGGAGGGGCATATTTGTGGTGTAGGTAAATTAAATGGGAGAAAAGTCAGTCCTTCTGTTTTGGTTATATTTTTCTTGTATAACTGTGTTAATGTACTCACAGTAATATTTTCAGTAATTCTTGACATTTTTTTGCAGATTGTTGTGGTGCAGCAGTGTATAATTTGTCTGTTTAAAACATTTGGTTATATTACTAAAGGTTTACAATTTGCTACGCATTATTTGTAGTGTGTGTGCAAGTGTGTGTGTGAAGCGTGCCATTAAATCAGACACCTTTTATTGTGCCATAGAGTAAGTGCAGCAGTGTGAACCTGCTATCCACGCACTTGCATGAATTTTTTTATACTGCTTTAGGCTATCTTTACTGGTAGTGGATTGTTACTGCCGTGCACTAATCCCCCAACTGGCAAAATGTATTCCTTTCCAGATTTGGATTTGTGACTTGTGTGCACTAGTTAGGTGGTGTTGTGCCTTTTTGTATGCATCCCTTGAGTGCGCTGTGCAATCCTAATCTGTCTGTGCATTTGCAGTGCACCATTAATTCTGGGAGACTGCATTTCTTGTTATGCTCTTATTTCACTTCGTCAGCACTGGGGAGTTTTCTGGACACAAGACAGTAGCACTTTGGGGATGCACATTAATTCTGGTGACTGTGTGGGTGGGGTGCTACCAGTATTGTTGTCACTCCACCTTACTTCGAGTTTAAAGTGGAATGACAACACAAAGTAATAATAACAAGGCGAAGGGAGCTTTTCCTATGGGGCACTCCACGTAGCAAAGTGACAACATGAAGTGGCCACTTCGTGTTCACTTCACAGGCAGATTTTAAATTTGCTGCATCTCTAATAATTACAAGATGAAGTGAGCCTGTCACAGTGGACACTTTGCGCTGTGAAGCACCAATGAGAAGTGCACACTTTGTGGGCACTTCACTGGCGGAATTTAAATTTGCTGCATTTCTAATCCCAAGATACACTGTATTTAATTGTTTATTCAGTGAAAACTTTTATCTTTTTCTTAAATGGTACAGAGACAGTCTACTCGGGTCTTGTCTGACTACCTGTATTGTTCTTCTCTGTTTTTTTTCAAAGACCCCCCGCTCTGTCTGCAGTAATAGTTGCCATCCAGGGTACCGGAAAGCTCCACTTCAGGGAATGCCCCTCTGCTGTTATGACTGTGTGCCATGCTCTGAAGGAGAAATTGCCAACCAATCTGGTGAGTGATTATCATGAATTGTTTTATTTCTTGAGTGAAAGTTCATCTGCATGGCATAAACTCATAACGTACAGTATGTATGTGAAGTATGCCTGACCAGAAGCATCAGACAACATACAAGGCTTCCTCTGTATGGGTTGAGGATGACTCAGAACTCCTGTTTCTTTTAAAACATATTAGTAATTATTGAAGTTTTTGTATGAGCCATCTACTGTAGCAAACAGACGACATTTTGTGGACAAGGAGGCCACTCCTACAGGGCCCACAATGTTTTCATTGTGAAAACAAAAATAACTCTTTGCTTACTAGTGAACAATCATTCTTCTATGCATGCCCCAAGAATGCACATTTTCCCAGCATTCCTTGAAATCCCTCTGTTTTGCAGTTCATGCAGCTTTCTATTTTTTGTGTAATGCACCTTTAATTTGAACCTTATTTATTTTAGTCTTTAGTAACTGAGTGAGGCCCACTAGGCGCAAGTGCCTGTTTTCAGGGGCAACCTGGGAGCACTGGGCAGTTAAGTGACTTGCTCAGAGTCACACAGTATGCAAGTCAAGGTTGTGAGATTCAAACCTAGGTCTGGTCTACTGGATGTACTAAGCTCGTTCACAGATCATTACTGTAACCTGTGGGCTATACTGCCAGCCCTAACCGTATGAACCCCTCATAGACCATTCAGTGCCTGTATGTGCCAGAAACTCTATTATTGGTTCAATGTTCATTGTTAACCTTATTAGTATATCACAATGTTTTTTAAACATCACTACAGATGACATCACACCATGCTGTTCATAGCCCAACCAATTCTAATCAATACTATCCAGAGACAGTTACTGAAAGCAATCTGCTTACTATGAAAATTAAAATGGCTACATTGCCTACTTCTTTAAATCCTTTACAAAAATACCTGGTATGTGGAATAGGCTTGCTAAGCTGCGTCAGTCATCTCTTACTATAGCATAAATGCATGGAACATCTGTTTAGAAAGAGTTTATTGCTCCAAGATAAAAAGTTCTATAGGCACAGAGACTGAAATATACTGATGTCAGTTATCTTGCCGTATCCTGACTATTCAGTCAAATATAATGTTCAGATCCCCGGATATTCGAATATTCAGTATTCTTTATTTGTGCTATTTCAACAAAAACAAAAAGCACTGACTCACACATCCCCACCTCTACGGTGAGCTACTGACTTTCAGAAATATCTGTCCTACCCCCACCCTAGTAGGAATACCCTCTTCCACCTTGCGTGTGCATCCCTCACCCAATTCTGACATGAATAAAAAGGTGATGGACACAGCCCACCCGGCTTCACAGCTCCCACCTTCTTCTGAATGAAAGCACTTGCGTGTTTACTCACTTGGTAAAACAGTTGATCTCAATGAGTTTTATCATGAGAACAAGCAAGTGAGTGCTTTCATTCTGAAGAAGGTGGCCAGCTCAGGTGCAGGGCAAGCTGTGTCGGTTGCCTTTCTCTTCATCTTGCAGGTCAGAATTGGGTGTGGGGTACCACATGAAGGGATGAGAAGGACAATGCTTTTGCCAGAGTGGGTGACCAACACAACCCACCCTGCTCCAGGGCTCTCATGGTAAAACCAATTGATCTCAGTGGGTTTTACCATGTGAAGAAGCAAGTGAGTGCTTTTACTCAGAAGAAGATGGCCAGCCCTGGTGCAGGGTGGGCTGAGTCAGTTGTCTTTCTATTTATCTTGCAGGTCAGAATTGGGTGCGAGTTACATGTGTGCGGGTTGGAGGAAGATGATACTCCTGTCAGGGTGAGGGGTAGGAAAGGAAATGGTGAAAGTCAGAGGCCTGCCATGGAGGTAGGAGGGCTGTTCCTGTCACCCATTGTTGGAGTATAAAAATTAAAATAACAATGGATTATCAAATTGTGGGTGCTGGGGGAGGGGGAGGAGGAGGAGTTGGAGCTATAAATAAGGGCAGGGGCACCAGCAGGATTCCAAAAGTGTGGTGGGGCAACGTCTTTCCAAATTGGGATTGCGGGATGTGCTCCCACTGAAAGACATTATAAAGAATTTTGTGGCAAATAGTGCATTTTAGAAGCACATTCCATGAAATCTCCAGCTAGATAAGCTTAGGAATTTATTCACTGGGATAGGAGAAATATCCTAAGGGTAATACAGCACTACAGACTGTGCCCAAAATCACTGCTGCTTTTTATTTTCTTCTGGGTAAGTGTATGACACAATCATATGGACCTCCCTCCCTTGGCCTACCATCTCTCAGTTTCCTTCTGTCTGTTGCCTCTCCTCTTTTTTTCCTTTCTTTTAATAAACACGTATATATTTATCCTTCCAGAAATTTTCTTCCTTGCTTGGACCTTAAGCTGCTGTCTGTTTGCTGGTTCCAGGCTGCAGCTGCTCACTGTGCAGAGGTCTGCTGACACCTCACTCAGCCTGTCTCCCTTTCGGTCCCTACTATAAAGTTGCTAAATTGTATTTCAACAACAAGGGACAGTTTTCTTAGACCCCCCCACAACCTCAGACTCCCCTCAGTCCATTTAAACTACACATAGAACTCCATCCTTGTAGGTGGCGTCAGTGCTGTAAACTTCTCTTTAAATAGGCTTACCACCGCAGCTCCACAAATACAGCTTGCAATTCAAATTCATACTTTTATTTCATTAATCCGAAAGGCAGCAGTTCAAACAATGAAACGAAAGCTCCAGGATGGTATCATGTTACAGTACTTTGCAATTATTTTCTTGCCAGCACAGTCCACCCAAGAGACTGAGCTGCTGCCTTTTTGGATTAATGAAATAAAAAGTATGAGCACGTTTGAATTGCTGGTTGTATTTGTGGAGCTGCTGACTAGCTGAAAGTTAGGTTTGCAGAAGAAGATCATGGCACTGCACTTGCAGTAAAGGAGGAGTTGGACAGTTTGGTGGTGAAAGGAGCCAATGCACAATACATACACAAGAGAATCTGATTCTAAATCTGACTACAAGGACCACGGTGTAAGTGGGAATGAAATACACGGTAACATGCTTCAGTATGTTGCCACTGTACTGCAGCCGATGATTATGGACGTATTTTAAAACCATCCCTCAAAGCAGCACAATAAATAGGCACAGGACTTGACTGACAACAGGAACTTCCTGTTTGGGAGCAGGAAGTGAGTGATCACAGAGCCACCAAAGACTCACCATCCTAGAAGGATAAGAGTAGCTCCCCATCCCCCCCCAGCTACTGGAGGTCTGATGCTGAGCAAGTAAGGAGACAACTGAGAAATATAGGAGCTTATTGTCTCAGAACAGGAAGATCAGGAGCTTAAAGGGCACAGAGGCAGTAAGTAAGTAGGGGGAAGAAAAAAAAGGAAAAAAAACATACAAACAGGGGAAAGAGTAAGTATTCCAAACAACAGTTAGGGGACCAGAAATAAGACATGATGGGAGTGGTACAGTGCAGTGGCTATGGAGCAGCAGTCTTCAGGAAGACGTTCTGGAGGATGCGGTGTTGTCCCATCTGCAGGCACCTCTTTGGGCTGAGGGAGGAGGTAGCTCATCTTCAGGCTGAGTTGGCCAGGATTTGTGGGACCTCCTCTCCCACCCAGGGACCACCAGGGTCACTGCCTTTGCCTCAGAGGTTGCCAAGAAAGAGGAACAGTTGAACCACAGTGGGCTCAGGGAGGGTGAGGGTGGTGGAACAGAGATGCATCCCTCCAGTTGTACCTCTCCATAATTCATATGCCATTCTGGCAAAGTGTGGTTCCTCTATGGAGGCACCCACAATGGAGACCAAGTAGGATGCTGGGAACCTCCACAAAGGAGATCCACAAAGGGGTGGCATTGGACCCCACAGGGGAAGGAAACAACTTCTGGTGGGACTCCATTGTTAGGAAGGTACAACTGGGGGATGAAGGGGAGAGGGAATGCCTGCCTGGCGCCATGGCTTGGAAGGACAGGGGGAGCAAATCCTCAAGATCGCTGGAGCAGCAGCACAGGGGAGGGAGCTGGATGTCATTGTCCACCTAGGGACAAGTGACCTGGCTGAGAAAGGGATCAGAGAAGTGCAGGAAGCTTTTGTGGAGTTAGGGAAGGGCCTTAGACAAGTAGCATGCACGGTAACTGTCTCGGAGGTGCTGCCTGTCTATGGCATTGGTGAGGCTAGGGTGCTCCACACCATGGGATTCAATCAGTGGTTGAAAAACTGGTGCAGAGCTCAGGGATTTGTCTTCATTGGGAACTGGGGGTCCACCTGGAGGGATGCAGGCCTATACTGGCGTGATGGTCTGCATCTTTACAGAAGGGGAACCAGGATGCGGTGTTGTCCCATCTGCAGGCACCTCTTTGACAGCTAAAGGGGAGGTTCTGATAATGGGAGACTTCAACATGCCAGATACAGATTGGTCAATACCAGCAGGAACATCTGCCAGAACTAGACTCATAGTGGATTCCCTGCAGGGGGAGGGCCTCAAACAACTGGTACAGCAACCCACAAGAGACAGGGCTATCCTAGATCTAGTACTGACTAACAAAGAAGGGATCACAGATCTCCAGGTAGAAGGTCACCTGGGGCCAGTGACCATCACATGGTATGGTTCAATTTGCTACTACATCTAAATCATCCCATTCCAAGGCAAAAATATGGGACTTCAGAGGAGCTGACTTTGATAAGATGGCCAACAGAGTTAAGCTAGCCCTGGCAAAAGAAATACAGGTGAGGAGGTACATGCAAGTGGGCAAGCATTAAGATACAATACTTGAAGCAACATCCCATTGTGTTAGACAGAAAAGGAAGTGCAAAAGAAGAAGGAAACCACTTTGGTTCTCAAATACAGTAGCAGAAAAGGTCAGAGCCAAAAGGCTGGCCTTCAGAAAATATAAGGGAACACAGCGGATGAAGATAGGAGGCATACCAAACTGCCTAAGGGAAGCAGGTAAGGCAGTAAGGCAGGCAAAGTCCCAAACCGAGGAAACATCAGCAACGGACAGTAAAAAGAAGGTGACAAGACTTTCATAGATACATTAGTGAAAGGAGAAAGTCCAGAGGGGTATTGCTAAGCTTAATGGAGAAAAGGGAGCATGTGAGGAGGAGGACCCTGTAAAGGCATCTATCCTAAATAGATACTTTGCTCAGTATTTACTGAAGAGAAGGTGGGGCAGGGCCACAGTCAGCATCATGGACACAGGGAGGAGGTGAGCACTACTCCTTCACAAAAGAAAGGGTCCTATAAGGCTTGCTAAGCTCAGGGTGGATAAGGCAATGGGACCTGATGGCATACATCCCAGGGTACTAAGGAACTAAAGGAGGAACTAGCAGAGCCATTAGCAGAATTGTTTAGTGAGTCTCTGAACACAGGAGAGGTCCCAGAAGACTGGAGAAGGGCTCATGTGATCCCACTGCACAAGAGTGGTAGAGGGAGGAGGCGGGGAACTACAGACCAGTCAGTCTTACCTCAGTAGTGGGCAAGATTATGGAAGCACTCCTTAAGGAAAGGATAGTGCAACCTAGAATCCATAGGGACACAGGATCCAAGACAGCATGGGTTTACAAAGGAAGGTCCTGTCAAACTAATCTCATAGATTTCTTTGACTGGGTAACCAGAGTGGTGGACTAAGGGGAGCAGTTGATGTCGCCTACCTTGACTTCAGCAAAGCTTTTGACACTGTTCCACATAGAAGATTGATAAATAAGCTGGGTAGGCTCGGGTGGGTGAAGTTGGTCAACTGGGTGGCAAACTGGTTGACTGGCAGAAAACAGAGTGGTGGTAAATGGTATACAGTCAGAAGAGATGCAAGCCACAAGTGGGGTACCTCAGGGATCAGTCCTGGGGCCAGTCCTATTCAACATCTTCATTAGTGACCTCGCAGATGGACTAGAGGGTAAGGCTTGTCTGTTTGCAGATGACACCAAGATCTGCAATAGAGTAGATGATCCAGATGGGGTGGGCAGAATGAGAAGAGATCTGGATAAACTAGCAGAATTGTCAGAAGAGTGGCAACTGGGATTTAATGCAAAGAAGTGCAAAATCATGCACGTAGGGAAGAGAAACCCTGAAGCCACTTATAGGCTGGGAGGGGAGTTGCTAGCAGTCACAAAGGAAGAAAGAGACTTGGGCATCATCATCACTGATGACCTGAAATCATCCAAGCAGACCTCTAAAGCAGTAGGTAAGGCTAGGGGGTGTTAGGATGTATTAGTAGGGGTATCACAAGTCGTAAGAGGGAGGTAATAATCCCTCTGTACAAGACATTGGTTAGGCCCTTATCTGGAGTACTGCGGCAGTATTGGAGGCCACACCTTCACAAGGACATTAACCAAATTGAGGCAGTCCAGAGAAGGGCAACCAAAATGGTGCAGGGCTGTATCAGAAGACATATGAGGACAGATTAACGGAGCTCAATATGTATACCCTTGAGCAAAGGAGGGAGAGAGGTGATATGATCGAGACATTTAAACACCTTAAGGGCATAAACAAGGTGAAAGAGTCTAACATGTTTAAATATAAGAAAATAGCAGGACAAGAGGACACAGCATGAGATTAGAGGGAGGCCGATTAAGGGGGAATGTGAGGAAATTCTTTTTCACAGAAAGGGTGGTAGATGCATGGAATGGCTTACCACAAGAAGTGGTGGCTATGAATACAGTGCAGGGCTTCAAACAGGCATGGGATAGGCATAAGGGAGCAATACAAATGACTATGAATAGATAGGTCACTGACAGAGCAAAGGCCGATGGCACATTTATAAGATAGAAAAAGAAATGGGCAGACTGGATGGGCCTTGCGGTCCTTTTCTGCCGACAACTTCTATGTTTCTATGTTTCTATGATAGGTTTAATGCTTCATTGGCAAGCACTTAAACTAGCCAAGGGGGGGTACTGGAGAGGAGCAGGGAAATCCTAGCCCCCCAAAAAAATCAGGGTACTAAGTGAGGTAAACACCGAAACAGAGATGTCGATTGGGAGAAGGGCAGGGGAAAATGGAGAAAATAACAAATGCAATAAGGACAGGGATGGAGCAAAAATGGGTAAGGCTATCAAGAAATGGAGGGTAATGAGTACCAATCCCCCTAGTCTGGGCAACAAGCTCCCTGAACTGGTGGCCTTGATGGAAGAGGGATGCCTGGATATCGCAGCAGTCACAGAAACATGGTACACAGAGAACCATGACTGGGATGTTAACATACCAGGGTACACAACCTACAGGAGAGACAGGAAGGGGAGAAGAGGGGGCGGAGTAGCTCTCTATATAAGGGAAGGGATAAAAGCAACTGAACAAAAGCGTAAACAGGGAGGAGAGGAGGCACTGTGGGTCACCTTAGAGACTGGAAATGGCAACACAATCCACACAGGGATTGTATACAGACCCCCATGTCAGGGGGAGGGAATGGACCAGGATATTTATTTATTTATTTATTCATTTAAGCGTTTTACCAGGAAGGCACACTGAGCAGACTACTGCTCGATTACAGATGTGTCCTGGGGGAGGGGAGAAAATAGGAAGACAGTTTTAAACAGTATAGACAAGAAAATACATAGTGGGAGAAATACTAACATTTGGATCTGATTGTAAGTCAGTAGTAGCTTGGGAGAAACAACCGGTAACCACAGTACGTACGGTATGAGATAAACACTTGAAGTCAGATTAGACAAGTGAATACACTGTGGAAGATCACTAACATTTGGTCCAGAAACCACGTTCATACAGGATTGTGTGTGTCAGTTGGTACCTTTTGGCAGAGAAAGGGGATATACTGTTGATGGGGGACCTTAATATGCCAGATGTTAACTGGAGCACCTTTGCTGCAGCCACATCCAAGAGCAGGGCCATTCTCAATGCCCTTCAGGTGGCATGCCTCAGACAGCTAGTTTTGGAACCTACTCATGAGGGAGCAATCTTAGACCTCGTACTCTCAAATGGGGACAGTGAGAGGATCTCAGATCTAGAAGAGTTGGTTGCCATCTAAGAACAAGTGACCACCAAACAGTGTGGTTCACGATAAACTCAGCTACAGAGTCAAGCCATACAAAAGTGAGGGTTCTGGACTTCAGGAGGGCTGACTTTGGCAAGATGGGAGAGTGCCTTAGAAAAACACTAGCAAACAGGCTAGAAGGAAGGGTGGAGCAACAATGGGGAAACATCAAAACTGTCATTACAGAGGCAATAAGCCTTTGTGTGAAGCAAATAAACAAATCAAAATGAAAGAAAAAGCCACTGTGGTTCTCAAAAGAGGTAGCGGTGAAGGTTAGGGAGAAAAAGATAGCATTTAGGAAGTATAAGAAAACACAGAAGGAGCAGGACAAAGAACTGTACCAGTTAAGGCAGAAGGAAGCAGGGAGAATAGTCAGAATAGCAAAGGCCCAAACTGAGGAAAAGATAGCCAACTCAGTAAAGAAGGGGGGATAAAACCTTTTATAGGTATATCAGGAAGAGTAGAAAGACAAACGGAGGCATAGTGAGGCTGAATAGAATGGACAGTGGGTAGGCAGAGAGGGACAGTGAAAAAAGGGATATTGAACGAATACTTCTTCTCAGTATTCACAAAAGAGGAGGAGGGAGAGGTGCCTAATCCAATTAACAGAAGCACTCTGGATGGGGGGGGGTCGATCCCAGTCCTTTCACAGAAGAACGGGTTCTGAAAGAACTCCTAAAACTGGAGGTGGAAAAAGCAATGAAGCCTGATGGAATTCACCCCAGAATTCTAAAAGAATTAAGGAGAGAATTAGTGACACCACTGATTACCCTTTTTAACAAATCATGGAAGGATGCAGTGGTACCTGAGGACTGGAGGAAGGCAGATGTGATTCCCCTTCACAAAAGTGGGAGCAAGATACAGGCAGGAAACTACAAACCTGTCAGTTTGACCTCTGTGGTAGGGAAAGTGATGGATTCACTTCTGAAGGAAAGAACTGTTGAATACCTAGAGGCCAGTGGGGCACAGGACCCAAGACAGCATGGGTTCACAGTGGGAAGGTCATGTCAGACGAATCTAATTGATTTCTTTGACTGGGTGACCAAAGTAATAGACAAAGAAGGGGCTGTGGATATGGCCTATCTAGACTTTAGCAAGGTATTTGACAAAGTCCCACACAAAAGATTAATAGTCAAATTAACCAGCCTGGGAGTGGATCCCAGGGTGGTAGCCTGGGTAAAACATTGGCTGGACAACAGGACACAGAAGGTAATTGTAAATGGAGTCCTCTCTGAAGAAAGAAGGGTTACTAGCAGGGTACCGCAGGGTTCAGTACTGGGTCCAGTCCTTTTTAATGTCTTTATAAGTAATATGGCAGAGGGACAGGAAGGAAAGTATACCTCTTTGTAGATGAAACGAAGATCTGCAACAGGGTTGATACACAAGGAGGTGTGGAAAGGATGAAAAGGGACTTGGCAAGGTTGGAGGAATGGTCAGAAGTATGGCAGCTTGGATTCAATGCAAAGAAGTGCAAAATAATGCACCTGGGAAACAAAAACCCAGAATAAGATTACACAATGGGGGGAGAGGTAGTAACAACAACAAAAATGGAAAGGGACCTGGGGGTAATCATATCAGATGACCTTAAGGTTAGCAAGCAATGTGAGAAGGCAGTAGGGAGGGCTGGGGGGATACTGGGATGTATAGGGAGAGGCATCACCAGCTGAAAACAAGAAGTTGTTATCCCTCTGTACAGACAGTTGGTGAGACCCCATCTGGAGTACTGCATCCAGTTCTGGAGACCCTATCTCCACAAGGACATAGACAGGATGAAGGCAGTTCAGAGGAGGGCAACTAAAATTGTGCAGGGTCTGCAAGAGAAGCCATTTGTGGAGAGACTAAAGGAGCTTAATATGTATACCCTTGAGGAAAGGGGGGGGGACATGATAGAAAATATTAAGTACCTCAGTGGAATCAACAAAGTTCAAGAGGCAGCATCTTTCAGAAAAAGAGATGTGCTAGAACAAGGGGACACAATTTGAAGATAGAGGGGGACTGCTCAGGGGCAATGTGAAGAAGTATTTTTTCACAGACAGGGTGGTGAACGGATGAAACAGCCTTCCTGAGGAGGTTGTGGGGTCTAAAACTGTGGGAAAATTCAAGAATGCATAGGACAGACATAAGACAATTCTTTGGGGGGGGGTAGGAAGAAAGAGGCTGTTG
This sequence comes from Neoceratodus forsteri, assembly GCA_016271365.2. Lineage (NCBI taxonomy): Eukaryota > Metazoa > Chordata > Ceratodontiformes > Ceratodontidae > Neoceratodus > Neoceratodus forsteri. Next base: position 174,028,097 of record CM057455.1, read on the forward strand.
GTAAACTAGGATCTGCAGCTTATCCTGTAGGTAGGGAAATTTATTTTATTTATTTAGTTTTTGTTGACCAGGTAAGTGCACTAAACAAATCCTACCTATTTTCAGGCATGACCCGGTGGAGGGGGATACAGATGAATGCCAACTGACCTTCACCCAGATGAAACTGTTGGTGGTATTTTTAGTGAATGAGGGAAATTTGGCCAGGACACTGGGGAAATTCCCCTACTCCGTTGCTGCATTGTGGCCAGTAGGGGGCCCGGCCGTTGCGATGGCCACTTGGTGCTCGGATTCGGAGAAGGAGGATGTCTCGGAGGTAGGGGAGTTGGTCTCCATCCCTATCTCTGTTTTTCAGGAGACAGACCTAGAAAAGACCACAGGAATTTCGGCGGAGCTCTGGTACAGATGGCTTCGTTAGTTAACATGGAAGAAGGACCTACCGTTCTCGCAGGCACTACAGCAGGAATACAGGCAAGTCGGGAGACTATTTCTTCAGAGGCTTCTTTGGATGTTTTGGGTCTGCAAGTGGATATCGGGAAGACTTCAGCTGCAGACAGTGTTGCTGGGGCTTTGAGCCGCCCGGCTCCCTCGAGTCCTCTCAGTCACGGCGTGATGTGGTCTGACAGGGTTCAGTGGTGCATTCTGGAGCCGGTAGCGGAGGCGGAAGCTGTTGTGGTTCCTGTACAGTGTAGCTCTGCATTGCTGGGGGCTGGGGAGACCGGCAGTTGTTCGCTACTAAGCGAGTGCCAGGAGTCTCCCCTTGGATCCTCCACAACAGCAGTGGGGTCTAGTGCTTTGCCTCTCTGTGTGGAGTGCGACAGGATAAAAATGGATACTGACTCTGGTATTGCAGTTCAATGGATTCCCTCTACAGCACAGTCAGGAGAGTTGTCATCCCAGCTTTCAGGTACTATGATGTTACAAGTTGTGGAGATTGGTTTACAGGGACCCCCAACAGCAGGTCACAGTGGGACATGCCATTCACAGCTCCCCTAGTCGTGGGTTTGATTCCCACCTATCAGCTTCAGGTTTAACTATTGCTGCAGCTCTTCGGGGCGCAGGGTGGGAGAAGTCCCCCTTAGATGATTCCTGGACCTCCCCTGCATGGTCTGGCCCCACTCCTCAGGGGGATTTATTGGATATTTCGGACCCTCTGGATGTACCCTTGGGCTTAAGTCTTTCACAGCCCCCTTCCTGGTGTGCAGGAGGGGCTCAGGGTTGTGAACATGGGACAGTGCTGCACAAAACTTTGCGTGTTTCTACAACAGGGACTAGTGTTGGGGATGGGCATCTTGCTCTTCTTTTGCCCGCTCTTGTTTCTAATTTGCCACTGATTATTGAGTCTTCCATTGACATGGTGGGGACAAGGGGCAGCTCACTTCAGGCAGTCGTGCCTAGTGAGACACCTAGGCCTCCACCTGCTAGTGCTTCTGCCCAGGGCAAAAACTCTGACTTTGCTGCTTCAGCTCCTGGATCATCTGCTGGCCCTCAGAGGCCTAAAACTTTTGCCGGTTTATTTCATTCCCTCCCTGAGCAGGCCAAGCAGCGTAATGCTGTTTAGCTTAGATACAGGGGTGGGTTAGATGAATTTCCAGATCGTTTATATGTGGGGAAAACGTTGATTAAATCCAGTCTGCAATTTTGTCCCTCTGAAATTTATACCTTAATACATACTTCTGGTGATAATTATTTGACATCAGCTTTAAAACCGCCTTAAGCTTAGATACCTTTTGGCATCGTTACCAGGCAGTTCGTCACACTCCATTATGGTCCCTTTTTTTTTGCCATTCCTCTTACTAAGTCAACTATTAAGAATATCACTGTTTTGTTTAAAAATGAGGGGGTGGCAATAGATAACATTGTGCGGTGGTTATCTGCTAAATGTACAGAGTTGGTTTTACCCAATCCCATTATTGACTCTGAGTTTTTTTGGACGGGGGGTGGAAACTACAGGTAAAATTGCCAATTGTTAATGGGAGTATTCAGCACTTACCGAGCTGTTTCTATCTGGGCAGGGATAGGGGTTTTGTGTTTTACCTAGGACAACCAAAATCCTGTTTTCGGTGTGGGGCCCATACCCATCTTAGTAGTGCTTGTGATCAACTTAAATGCTCCTCATGTCTGGGTTCCAGACATGTGAGTATTAAGTGTCCTCACCCATCTTACTGCAATTTGTGCGAAGCAACCTCACACTCCTTTAGAGATTTTCCGTGGGCCTCTCATAATAATCCGGCAATGCCTGCTGACTCTCAAGATGAGACTGTTACTCAGGTTCAACGATCTGCTCAGGCTAGGCCTCAGTTTCGGCCTTTTGCTACTGCACCTGTTCCTTCTCCCTCTGGTCCCTCTTCTTCACGGATTGACCCGGGTTTGGTTCCAACACCCCTGACTTCACCCATGTCCAGCCCAGAATTTGTGTCCGGAGACATGGGTACCATACCCCCTGACACAGTTTCCACCCCGGCCGTTGCTGAGGAGAAGTCCCCAGCCCCTTGCACTTTGGCTACACCCTGTGCTAAGGACAACATGCCCCCACCTGAAGATACGGATTGGGTTCCGGTGGGGAACAGGAGGCAAACGAGAAGCTGTCTCTTGAAAGGGGTTCCCCCACCTTCTGCCTCTCCACCCTTTGATGTGTTGGTAAAAAAACGGTTTGCTGTCTTACATAAATGTAAACAGATGGTTGCTACTGAGGAGGAGTCCGATGCCTCCTCCGTTGTATCCTCTCAGGTCGAAATGTTGACTGACACCGAGCAGGTTTCTGGTGACACTCAGCTTAGTAAGAAAAAATGATGAAAGATGAAGTCTCCAGGCAAGGGACGAGGTAGAAAAAAGTCTTGAATTTGCAAATGTCTGCTATGGGGGATGTCTTGTCTTTTGGTAGCTTAAATGCTAATAGCCTTAAAAATGTTAAACAGAGATAGGCTATTTTTTCCCTCCTTTTGTCCTTACCTTTGAACATTATTTTTTTACAGGACACTAGGCTCCACTCATTGAGAGAAATTGGGCAGGCCTCCAGGGATTGGAGGGATGGCCTATCTTTCTGGTCCTTGGCGGAGAACATGTGTTCCGGAGTGGGGATTCTTGTTAAAGGGGTGGACATTCATGTTACGAGACTGCTTGATTTGATTCAGGGTCGAGTTCTTGTTTTAGATGTCATTCTCCAACAACAAGAATGGCGGTTGATTAATATTTACAACCCTCAACTTAAAATTCAGCGGATTCAGACTTTGAAAGCTATTCAGCCCTTCCTTCACTCGTCCAAATCAGTTATTTTTGGAGGGGATTTTAACTGTATTTTGGCCTTGTCTGATAAAACTGGAATTACCCAAAAATTATATTCAGATTCTAACTTTTTTAACACTTTGTATGTCACTGCTAATCTGCGTGATGGGGCTTCTTTTGGTGTACACCCTCCGGAACACGCTTTTCACCAGGGTAGATTTACACCACGAATTGATTACTTTTTTCTTTCTTAGTGGTTGACCAATGTTCAGTATTCAGTTCTCCCATGTGAATATTCAGATCATTGTGTGTTATTGTTAAACATTGATTGTCCCAGTAACAAACCTGTGTCTCATACGTTCTGGAAAATGAATATTTCTGTTTTGGGGGAGGAAGGTGGGTGGCAGGAGTTGTATGGGCTTCTCCAGGACAAGGTTTCAGTATTTGACTTATATGATAACCCAACCTTTTGGTGGCAGGATACTAAATCTGATATTAAGAAATTTTGTAAGCAGTTTTCTAAACAAAAGTCCTCGGATTCCTATTTTTAATATCTTAAGTGCCGTGAGCACTTACAGAGATTATTATCTTGGCAAACAGAATGGGGACTGGATTATTCTGCCCAGATTCGGCAGGTGAAAACTGAGATGTGCTTCTCTCAGTATGAGAGGACGACATCACTTTTTTTAGAACAAAAATATGGGAGGAAGGGATCAGCCAAAGTAGTTAACCCCTATGATAGTAGCCACTAACAGGTTGCGTCTAAATTTATGCCCTCTTTGATTTCCCATAATGGCACCCAGATTAGTGATAATCATACCATTTTGGAAGAAGTTTCATACCATGCTCAGTCTTTATATTGGCAAGCTTATGATCCAAAGGCCTGGGAAGGTTTTTTGGGTTCTTTAGGTGTTCCTACCTTATCCCCTGACTGTATTACTGCTTTCTGTCGGCCTATTACTAGTGCTGAAGTGGACTCTGTTATTAGCCATTTAAAATCTACTGTTACCCCTGGTCCTGATGGCATCCCCAATGAGTTTTATAAAAAGGCTAAACCCTTATTATTACCGTATTTAACGAAGGTATACAATGTAATTTTGCAAGGTCTCTTACCTATACCTCTCACATTTGCCGATAGTTATTTGATTTTTTTATATAAACAGACAAATAAAGAAAAGTTGGACAATTGGCATCCTATTAGTTTGTTAAATTCCAATTGGAAGATCTTATGTAAGATTGTCTCCAATAGACTCTCTCAGATTGCCACCCAAGTAATTTTTTCCACTCAGACTTGTGCGATTCCGAATCGTTCTATGCTTTGCAATTTGAAAATCTTGCATGAAGTCTTTGATGGGAGTGGCACGCAAGGCTATGTCCTTAGCTTAGATCAGACTAAAGCTTTTGACCAGGTTCCACATAGTTATTTATTTGCAGTCCTGGCGAAGTATGGGGTACCTGTGGAACTGCTGTGTTGAATTAAGAATCTGTATCGGTCTGCCTGCACAACGCCGTTGGTTAACGGATTACAAGGCTCCCACATCCCTATCAAAAGCGGGGTACGTCAGGGGTGTCCTTTGAGTCCCCTGCTGTATGTCTTTTCTATTGACCCTCTTCTCAGGAAACTGAATGGGGAGGGGACCATTAGACATATCTCTATACAACCAGATCTCGCCTTTCCCAGTGCTCTGGCTTATGCAGATGAAGTTTGTATTCTGGTAGCAGATCAAGCATCTGACAAGAGGGCTCTTGAGATTGTCCATTCCTTCTCCTTGATTTCTGGTTCTGAGTTAAATACCCAGAAGAGTATGGGTATTTCAGTTCATATTCCCCCACAGATGGTGTCTCCGGACATAGGAGGAATAGTTGTTCATTCTCAGAAAATGTGTGTTTTAGGTCTTACTTTTGGCCCACCTAATGCGGTGGAATGCAATTGGATTTCATCTATGAAGGTAGCTGAATCCAAAATTGTTCGCTGGAAGCAGTTCCCCATGTCCCGTAAGAAGTGGATTTATCTGCTAAAAACTTGCATCCTGCCTGTTTTTTTATTAATTAGTTATATTTTTCCCCTTCCCATACATCTTGAAGCCCGTCTTTATAATTTATTTTTTTAGCTGCTCTGGGGTAGCAGACTAAACCCTGTAAAGAGATTTATTACTTACTGGTCTATTAAACAGGGCAGTCTTCAGATGGTAAACCCGGTGCTGTTTTATTTTTCTATTTTTGTCCATTCTAATGTTTTTCCATGTATAGCCAACCTGACAGATTGTTGGGTTCTTAGTTTTTGCTCCCGTTCTCGGTATTTTTTGGAGAAATGGCAAGCCCCCGTGTGGAAACCATTTACCAAAATTCCAACCGGGACGTCTGGATACCTCATTGAAATCTTTAGAAAGGTGAAGCTGTGGAAATGTCTTATGATATAGATTTGTTACAGAATAGAAAATGCTTATATTCCTCAGTTCTGCAAACCATGTTCTTGGTGTCGCCCTGTTTTGACATACCATGTGACACTCAATGTTTGACAAAAAAATTGCTGGAAAGTAGGATTCCAGAAAAAATGTGGGATACCTTGTGGTTGTGTTGTCATAACAAATTAAATGTTAGGGGTAACCAGGCGCATAAGCAATTGTCTGAAAGGTATTGTGTTCGGGACACCTGTATATGTACTCTTGAATCTATGTCGCACCTGTATTTTGACTGTCCGTATATAGCACCATTGTGGACTCAGTTGGGTCAAAAATGGGCTTTACCTATGTTCTCTGCTTTAACTTATTCAGATTTAATTTATGGGGAATTTGGACCTAGTTGTAATATTTTTTTTCCAGGTATATTGCGGGTTCTGTTTGCAGTCTGCAAATGATGTATCTGGCACAAACGATGTATGTTTGTTCTTCAGCAAAAAATGGTTTCTTTGAAAGACCGAAGGGAGCACATTACGAAAGAAATTTCTAGTATTTATTGTTAGGAAAAAAAATCTTTGCCTGCACCTTTAGTGGCGTTTTTGTGGAGAGCGCTAGCTTTAATTTTGTTTGAAGGGGTTACTTGAATGGTGTTCTCTGAGGGGGGGTTTGGGTCTCCAGAATTATTTTCAGTATTATATTCTGTTTTTTTTCCTGCTTATTATTAACCTGTATCGAATATAGTTTTTTTTTTCTGTTTTTTTGCATTTATGAATGGTAATATGACTTCTTTGTGATTTGTCTCAAGTTTTTGTTTTCTTAAATTGTTTTCCAATAAAAAATTCCCGTACTCTTTTTGATAAGTGCCATGGGATCTTTAACATCCACCTGAACTACCACCAATCCAGGCAGATGGGACCTCGGTTTAACGTCTCATCCGAAAGACAGCACCTCAGAAGTGCAGCACCCCCCCTCATGCTGCACTACAGTGTCAGCATTGGGATATTAACCCAAGTGCCAGATGTGGTAACTGAACCCACAGCCCTCTGATCTCTCAGCCTCAGAGGTGAGTGTGCAACCTACTGAGCCACTGACACTGACGATGGGAACACTAGGTGGACCAAGCGGTCCTTATCTGCCATCAAAGTCTGTGTTTCTATGAGTGTTATACAGCAGTTTGCATTTATAACGTGCATGTGCAATGATGTGCAAAAAGCCATTCTGCATTATTTTAGCATTCCATATTGCCCACAAGTGCCAAAAGTGATGAAGTGCTAATAACACTGCACTAACAAAGATCACAAAACACAAAGATGGATTCAAAAAATGTCAATAACTTTAGTGTTGCTTTTCTTCAATCACTGCGGTTTACAGTAAACAGGTATTATTTATTTATTTATTGAACAGTATCGGAATTACAATCCTTTGAGAGAAAGACTCATTTACAAAGGCTCCACATCATTGTGAATGATACATTACAAAGAACAAGATAAGAGTCCATACATTAAAGTGGTAGTTCATTACAGACAACATAAGAGTACATACATTAAGATGATAGTTCATTCTTAGACATGCAAGCATCAACAGTAAAGCTGCATGTTGGGCAGGGATGTCTCAGCAGTGGTATGCTAAGTCGTAGAGAAGGAGGCAGGACAGCTGCGGCCTGCTTTTCTTTAAAACCTGGATTTCATGCCACCAGTACCTTTTTTTGAATAACCCCTTGCCTTGCCTCAGTGCTTTAGTGCTGAGCTGGTCTGTCTTTTTTAATTTTATTCAAACACGATTCCAAACAATTGACTTTCCCAAACTGTTTCAATGTAAATTCCACAACAAGCCAATTCCTGTAAGTGATAAAATGTTGAATAAAAATAAAAAAAAACTATAAATAATAAATATTTGTAATGCATCCATACAGCTGAGTAGCCCAGCAGCACTGTGAGAGAATAGACGACCCGATGGATTCCCATCCCGACCCGACTTTCTAAAAGCTGCAAGTGTGAGGAGTTATGCAAAATTGCACCAGTTCTATTTCTTCACCAGCCCCTCTCCTCTTGCTGATAAGCAGGACTGTGGTTCACACAGACAGTGGAATCTAATGATCCATTGTAACTTACTGTCCTCAGGTCAGGTTTGCTACATAGCAGATCAGGGGTCTCATGTCCCTCCCAACTTGGCTCACTTAGCTCAGTTTGCTTTGCTGCTCCATGACAATGGCTAATGGCGCTGCGGGTGTCAGATGTTAGCTGAGTGGGAAACTGATTCCGTGCTACACCAAGTTCCCCAACATCGGGAAACTGCTGACCTGACCTGGCGCTGTGGGTGTCAGATGTTTAGCCGAGTGGGAAACTGATTCTGTGCTACACCAAGTTCCCTGACATCGGGAAACTGCTGGCCTGACCTGGCACTGCGGGTGTCAGATGTTAGCTGAGTGGGAAACTGATTCTGTGCTACACCAAGTTCCCCGACATCAGGAAACTGCTGGCCTGACCTGGCACTGCGGGTGGCAAATGTTAGTTGAGTGGGAAACTGATTCTGTGCTACACCAAGTTCCCTGACATCGGGAAACTGCTGACCTGACCTGGCGCTGCGAGTGGCAAATGTTAGCTGAGTGGCAAACTGATTCTGTGCTACACCAAGTTCCCCAACATCGGGAAACTGCTGACCTGACCTGGCACTGTGGGTGGCAAATGTTAGCTGAGTGGCAAACTGATTCTGTGCTACACCAAGTTCCCCAACATCGGGAAACTGCTGACCTGACAGGTGCTGCGGGTGTCAGATGTTAGCTGAGTGGGAAACTGATTCTGTGCTACACCAAGTACCCCAACATCGGGAAACTGCTGACCTGACCTGGTGCTGCGGGTGTCAGATGTTAGCTGAGTGGGAAACTGATTCTGTGCTACACCAAGTTCCCTCACATCGGGAAACTGCTGGCCTGACCTGGCGCTGTGGGTGGCAAATGTTAGCTGAGTGGGAAACTGATTCTGTGCTACACCAAGTTCCGACATTGAGAAACTGCTGGCCTGACCTGGCGCTGTGGGTGTCAGATGTTAGCTGAGTGGGAAACTGATTCTGTGCTACACCAAGTTCCCCGACATCGGGAAACTGCTGGCCTGACCTGGCGCTGTGGGTGTCAGATGTTAGCTGAGTGGGAAACTGATTCTGTGCTACACCAAGTTCCCCAACATCGGGAAACTGCTGGCCTGACCTGGCGCTGTGGGTGTCAGATGTTAGCTGAGTGGGAAACTGATTCTGTGCTACACCAAGTTCCCCAACATCGGGAAACTGCTGGCCTGACCTGGTGCTGTGGGTGTCAGATGTTAGCTGAGTGGGAAACTGATTCTGTGCTACTCCAAGTTCCCCAACATCGGGAAACTGCTGGCCTGACCTGGTGCTGTGGGTGTCAGATATTAGCTGAGTTGGAAACTGATTCTGTGCTACACCAAGTTCCCCAACATCGGGAAACTGCTGGCCTGACCTGGTGCTGCGGGTGGCAAATGTTAGCTGAGTGGGAAACTGATTCTGTGCTACACCAAGTTCCCTGACATCGGGAAACTGCTGACCTGACCTGGCGATGCGAGTGGCAAATGTTAGCTGACTGGCAAACTGATTCTGTGCTACACCAAGTTCCCCAACATCGGGAAACTGCTGACCTGACCTGGCACTGTGGGTGGCAAATGTTAGCTGAGTGGCAAACTGATTCTGTGCTACACCAAGTTACCCAACATCGGGAAACTGCTGACCTGACCTGGTGCTGCGGGTGTCAGATGTTAGCTGAGTGGGAAACTGATTCTGTGCTACACCAAGTTCCCCGACATCGGGAAACTGCTGACCTTACCTGGCGCTGTGGGTGTCAGATGTTAGCTGAGTGGGAAACTGATTCTGTGCTACACCAAGTACCCCAACATCGGGAAACTGCTGACCTGACCTGGTGCTGCGGGTGGCAAATGTTAGCTGAGTGGGAAACTGATTCTTTGCTACACCAAGTTCCCCAACATCGGGAAACTGCTGGCCTGACCTGGCGCTGCTGCTGGGCTTTAAAGCCATCTAATTTAATGCAAGGGTGGGTGACATCACTGGGGTGGGGCACCAGCTTAAACTGGAGAGGGCACATACCCCCACTGTTTGGGTTAACAATGCTCCTGAATAAGGATAGGGGAAGGGGGGCTTATGTATATTAAAGCATCTGGGCTAGGGAGGAGAGTGGGGTGGGTTGTTTCTTCTTTCTTTTAAGATGGGATTTCCAGAATAGGGGACAGACAATGCTACTATTTGTTACTTGGATGGAAATACAGAACAGTGCATTGCTGTCCTATTTGCAGGCAGCTCTCTGGTCTGAGGGAGGAGGTTGCCCATCAACATTCAGAAAACCTCCTCCCCCACCCAGGGACCACCGAGGCCACCACCACTGCCTCAGAGGTTGCAAAGAAAGAGGAGTGGTTGGACCACAGTGAACTCAAGAAGGGTGAAGGTGGTTGAACACAAGTGCATCCCTCCACTTGTTCCTCTCCACAATTCGTTCACCATTCAGGCAGAGTGTGGTACCTCTATGGAGGCACCCACAGTGGAAACCAAGGAGGATGCTGGGAACCTCCACAAAGGAGACCCACAGCAGACTGGCTTGGACTCTACAGGGGAAGGAAACAACTCCTAGTGGGGGACTGACTCATTAGGGGGAAGAGCTGGGGGAAGGAGAGGAGAGGGAGATAGGGTGCCTGCCCGGCACCATGGCTTGGAGGTACAGGAAGTGAATCTTCAGAATCATGAGAGCAGCTGCATGGGGAGGGAGCTGGATGCCATTGTCCACCTAGGGTGAAATGATCTGCCTGGGAATGGGATTGGAGCAGTGCAGCAGGGGTTTGTGGAGTTGGGGAGGGGCCTTAGACAAGTAGCATGCATGGTAACTTTCTTGGAAGTGCTACCTGTCTATGGCATGGTTGAGACTAGGTTACTCAGCACCATGGGATTCAACGACTGGTTGAAAAACTGGTGCAGACCTCAGAGATTTGGCTTCATTGGGGTCTGGGTGTCCACCTGGAGGGATACAGGCCAAAACTGGCATGGTTATCTGCATCTGTCCAGAAGGGGAAACAGGATCCTAGGTGATAGGTTTAAATTCTTCATTGGCAAGCATTTAAACTAGCCAAGAGGGGAGGCACTGAAGAGAAGGAGGGAAACCCCAACCTCCGTCCCCCCACAAAACAGGGTAATTAGCAAAGTAGACACAAAGGTAGAGAAGTCAGTAGGGAGCAGAACAAGGGTAAATCCAGAAAAAGGCAAAGGCAATAAGGACAGAAAAGGGCCTAACTGGGCAAAGGCCATCAAAACTTGGAAGGCAATGAATACCAATGCCTGTAGTCTGAGTAACAAGCTTCCTGAAATAGTGGCCTTAACATAGAAACATAAACATAGAATTTGACAGCAGATAAGAACTGCTTGGCCCATCCAGTCTGCCCATTTCCCTACCTAATGGATAAGCTGCAGATCCTAGTTAACCAACAGCCTACTTCCTCCTACCCCCATCCCATAGAATTGCCTTATGTAGAAGATAATGCCTTGATAGAAGAGGGACACCTGAATATCGTGGCAGTCACAAAAGCATGGTACACAGAGAACCATGACTGGGATGTCAACATACCAGGGTACACAATCTACAGGAGGGACAGGGAGGGTAGTAGAAGAGGAGGAGGAGTTGCTCTCTATATAAGGGAAGGAATCAAAGCAACAGAACTAAAGGGTAAACAGGAAGGGAAGAAGGCACTGTGGGTCACCCTGGAGACAGGAAATGACACCACAATCTGCACAGGGGTTGTTTACAGACCCCTATCTCAGGGAGAGGCAATGGACAAGGACATGATAGAGGGAATCCTTAGAATGGCAGAAAAAGGAGAGATATTGTTGATGGGGGACCTGAATATGACAGATGTTAACTGGAGCACCTTTACTGTAGCCACATCCAAGAGCAGGGTCATTCTCGATGCTCTACAGAGGGCATGCCTCAGACAGCTAGCATTAGAACCCACTCAGGAGGGAGCAATCTTAGACCAAGTACTTTCAAATGGGGATGGAGAGAGGATCTCAGATTTAGAAGTAGGTAGACATCTGGGAACAAGCGACCATGAAAACAGTGTGGTTCACAAAAAACACAGCTGTAGAGTCAAACCATACAAAAGCAAGGGTGTTGGACTTTAGCAAAATGGGAGAGTGCCCCAGAAAAGCACTAGCAAACAGGCAAGAAGGAGGGGTGGAGGAACATTAGGGACAAATAAAAACTCAAGGAAACTACTTTGGGACAGTGTGGTTCACTACAATAAAAATGAACAAAAATGGCCAGGAGGGCTTGTGCTCCAAAAATTCCTCAGTACCATGAACGCAGATTTGGAGATAGGTGATCCACTCACCGGTTAAAGTTTTAGGAAAGTGAACACCAGAATATGTCTAAGAATAATCATTAAGATTTATTTCATGATGATGAAATAAATCTTAATGTTTATTATTAGACATATGCTGGTGTTCAATTTCCTAAATCTTTAACTGGTGAGTGGGTCACCTATCTCCAAATCTGTGTGAATGAAAAATCAAAACTGCCATCGCTGAGGCAACAAGCCTTTGTGTGAAGCAAATCAACAAAACAAAATGAAGGAAAAAGTCACTATGGTTCTCAAACGAGGTGGCGGGGAAGGTTACAGAGAAAAATGTAGCATTCAGGAAATATAAGGAAACACAGAAGGAGTAGGACAGAGAACTGTTCCAGTCAAAGCAGAAGAAGCCAGGGAAAGCAGCCAGAATAGTAAAGGCCCAAACTGAGGAAAAGATAGCCAACTCAGTTAAGATGAGGGATAAAATATTTTATATGTACAGTACATTAGGGAGCAAAGAAAAACCAAGGGAGGGATAATGAGGCTGACTAAAGGGGAGGGAATGTGGGCAGAGGGTGACAGTGAAAAAACAGAAATACTGAACAAATACTTCTTCTCAGTATTCACAAAAGAAGAGAAGGGGGAGGTACCTAAACCAAACAATAGGAAACACTCTGGATAGCGGTGTTGATAACAGTCCATTTACAGAAGAAAGAGTTCTTAGGGAACTCTTAAAACTGATGGTGGACAAAGCAATGGGGCCTGATGGGATTTACTCCAGAATTTTAAAAGAACTAGGGGTAGAACCAGTGACACCACTGACTACCCTCTTTAACAAATCATGGGAGGATGGGATGGTACCTGAGGACTGGAGGAGTGTGGATGTGATTCCACTTCACAAAAGTGGGAGCAGGGCAGAGGCAGGAAACTACAGACTGGTTAGTTTGACTTGAGTGATAGGGAAAATGATGGAATCACTTCTGAAGGAAAGAATTGTTGAGTACCTAGAGGCCAGTAGGGCTCAGGACCCAAAGCAGCAGGGATTCACAGTGGGAAGGCCATGTCAGATGAACCTAATAGATTTCTTTGACTGGGTGACCAAAGTAGTAGACCAGAGAGGGGCTGTGGACATGACTTTAGCTAGATATTTGACACAGTCCCACACAAAAGATTAATATGCAAGTTAGTCAGCCTTGGAGTGGGTCCCAAGGTTGTAGCATGGGTAAACAATTGGCTGAACAGCACGCAGAGGGTAATAGTAAATGAAGTCCACTCTGAAGAAAGGGGGGTTACTAGTGGGGTACCACAAGGTTCAATACTGGGACCGATCCTCTTTAATGTCTTTATAAGTGAAACTGCAGGGACTGGAAGGAAAAGTATGTCTCTGCAGATGACTCAAGGATCTGAAACGGTGTTGATACACAAGGTGGGGTGGAAAGGATGAGAAGGGACTTGGCAAGGTTGGATGAATGTTCAAATGTATGACAGCTTAGACTGAATGCAAAGAAGTGCAAAGTAATGCACCTGGGACACAAAAACCTAGGGAAAGAGTATGCAATGGAGTGTAAGATACTAACAACAGCAAAAATGGAAAGAGACCTGGGGTAGTCATAGCAGATGACCTAAAGGTGGGCAAGCAATGTGAGAAGGCAGTAAGAAAGGCTGGGGGCATACTGGGATGCATAGGGAGAGGCATCACCAGTAGAAAACAGGATGTTTTTATCCCTCTATGCAGACAGTTGGTGAGACCCCATTTGGAGTACTGCATGCAGTTCTGGATACCCCATTTCTGCAAGGACACAGACAGGATGTAGGCTGTCCAGAGGAGAGCACCTAAAATGGTGCAGGGTCTGCAACAGAAGACACGCAAAGAGAGACTAAAGGAGCTTAAAATGTATACCCTCGAAGAAAAGAGGGAGAGGAGGGACATGATTGAAACTTTCTGTCACCTGGATCTTTGCCCCAGCCAAATGTCTTTTTCCTTTGCTTAACATTGAGCTTGGCTCACCACACACTAAATATGACTAGCAGGATTCCTGGAGGTCAAATGTAAAGACTACCTTCCCAAAAATATGTAGGAAACTCATCCTAATCCTTCTGCTGATCTCTGGAAACAGTCATCCTAACCCTGGCCTCATTCCAATCCAGAGTCAGTCCTCGATTCCTATGGGGCAATTAAGGATTATGGTCTTGAACATTGGCAGCCTCCTTGCCAAGCTAATGCAGTTTGAGACATGGGTTGCACATACTCTGCCTGATGTCATTGCTCTGACAGAGACCTGGTTCTCCCCGTGAACAACCAACTTGGTAGTCTCCATCACCGGATGCAACCTTCATAGACTGGACCACTCCAGAAAAAAAGGCAGTGGCTGCATAATGTACACCTGGAACCACCTGCAGTGCCACAGAATTCAACTGGCTACTGTCAACAATGACTGCAAATGCCTAGCAGTAAAAATCCTACTAGGCAAGGGGCAAAAAGGCATGATCGTTATGGCAGTCTACATCCCACCAGGGTGACAGCAAGCTGGGCTAGAAGCCTTTGCTAATCTTTACACCCAGGCTAGCCAGCACAAGGAGACTATTGTACTAGGGGATTTTAACTCCGACTGGCTTGCCCACTCCAGTGCTGTGCACAGAGATCTTGTATCCAGACTCTACCTAACGCAGGCTGTCAAAAGCTGCACCAGAACAAACTCCCACACTGGTATAAGCACTCTGATCGGCTGGGTACTAACAACTTACCCAGAAAGGCTAACTGATCTCAAGGTACTCCCGGATACTCACCTATCCATTGTGAGTGGTTGACAAAATGGGCCAACCCCACACCCAAACTGGTGAGGAACAGAGTTATAAAAACTAGTGCTATGACTGACTTCAGGAATCACCTTTCAGGCATCATCTGGAGCTTCCTTGACTTATGCCCTTCTGTTGACACAGTCCGCCAACTCTTCCTCACTCATTTAAATGCAGCTGCAGACAAGTACACCCCGTACCATAAGAAGATGATAATAGGTTGTAGTGTGGACTGAGTCACCCCTAAGCTTCTCGGTTTGATGCAGCAATGGGATTGCCTTTCACACCGGGCCAGGGTAACAGGGATAACTATGGATATCCAAAACTACAAAGCATCCAGAAACTGGCGCACCTGGGCAATACAATAGGCTAAGGCAACATTCCACAAGAACCAGCAATCTCACTGCTGGAGTAATGGGAAGAAGTTCTGGGACTCAGTTAAAAACCTCCTTGGGTCTGATAACAGGACCCCCCACCATGCTCCACCACAATGACAAAATCATACTTGATGATGCTGGCATGGCCAATATCTTTAATAAGGCTTTCTCTGACTACAGTGCAGTCCTGCCTCCCAGGCCTGCCACACACCCTGATGGAATGCCAGCCTCCTACCAATTTCCCTCCTCTACCACTGCCAAGCCCAGCCCAAGCTTTTACTTTAGACAGGTGACCATGAAGGAAACAAGAAAATACGTTGCAAGGGGCCCTGGGAAAAACAATGATGGGGGGTGATGGAATCAATATGAAATTGATTTCCATTGCCTTACAAGAGGTTGTCTTTCCCATCTCCAAGCTGTTTAACCTGTCTCTCCACCTGTCTGCTTTACCCTCTACATGGAAATCCACTTGGTCACTCCTGTGCACAAAGGATGCGACTGGGCACTAGTATCCAACTACTGGCCTATCTTAATTCTGTCTCCGCTCTCCAAAGCACTGCAGAGAATCATAGCCAACCAACTCACTGACCACCTGCATAAATATAAACTCATCTGCCCCCAACAGCATGACATCCACAAGATGCATAGCACTAATACTGCCCTAATTGCCTTCACAGACTACGTGCACGAGGCACTTGATTAGGAACAACTGGTTGGAGCAATCTTCATAGTTGTAACCAAGGCTTTTGACCTTGTGAATCATCAGCTGCTGCTGCACAGACTAAGCTACCTTGGACTATCCCCCAACAGTCTGCTGGTTCTCCAGCTACCTGTCTGGGTACTCTCAGCAGGTGAAAGTCAAGGAGCCTTGTCTGAGACCAGTGAAGTCACAGTGGGGGTCTGGCAGGGGTCCATGCTGGGCCCACTCCTGTTCAGTTTCTTTGTGAACAACCTTCTAGAAATGTGTCCCTCCTCCAAAGTACTGCTCTATGCAGATGACACGGTGGTGTTCTCACGAGGCTCTTGCCAAGATGCACTCACTAAGAATATGTAGCACAACTTTGACCTCCTACAGGATTGGCTTAAAGATAGCCTGCTAATACCAAACAGCAAAAAAAAAAAACAAGTCAATGCTCTTTGCTGGAAGCCAAAAGTGGAGGGATACCACTCCCTTCTCAATCTTGTACAACTCTCACTCCACCCTTGAGCAGATGCCCTCATTCCAGTACCTAGGGATTACAATCAATGAGTCCCTCTCCTTCAGTGAACATATACAAAATATTACCACTGCTGCAACAGAAAGTTAGCGGCCCTATATAGGCTTTGGTTCTGTGTCACACCCGAGGCTAGGGTCCAGGCAGTAAGAAGGACAGTTCTATCCATCCTGGAGTTTGGTAATGTGGTATATGGTGCAGCCTTTGAAACCAGCCTGCACAGGGTCCATACTACCCTTAACAAGTCATGCCGCTTTGTTTTAGGCACAGATCGCCTTATGCACATGTGTAGCCTTTATATTGCGATACGATGGCTTCCTGTCATGGACTGAATCAAGCTCCACTCCTGCATTCTAAGGAAGAAGGCCCTTCTAGGTCTTACACCCCCCTCCCTTCAAGCTTTCTTCTGTCCAGTCCGAGCTGAGCATTCCACAAGAAGTGTTACAAGACATGCTGTAGCAGTACCTTTCAGAAGAACTCCTTGGGAAGGTGAGCCTTTGCAGTAAGGGCCCCTCCTGGCTAAATGAGCTACCCCAAGCCACTACTAGCCTTACTCACCTTGGCCAGTTTAAATCTGAAATTCAGAAGTTCATCTCCCCTCCAGTACAATACTGCTATAAAGAACACCCCAGCCATTTCTAGCCCTCCCTGTACCCCCTGACACAATATGGCTTAGCTGCGGTGACCCGTGTCTCATAAGAATCTCCCACTAATCCCCACCTACTCACCCCTTGGTCCCCCATTCTCCCACCTTCTCACCCACTTAGCCCTCTTGACCCTCCATATCTTCACTTTCACACCTGTTTAGCCCCCTGACCCTTAAGCTGTCACCCACCATTGTGCTCTTCTCCTCACCCATCTAGCCTGTAGCACACTCTCCCTTAATGGCTGAACGTGTTGGTGGTCACATTAATTAGCTCTATAGCTGCATTCTGGGAATTCTTATACTTTGTACATAGCTGGAATCTGCACTTTATTCACCTAATCTGTTGTGGGATTATTTTCCTCTGTATTGTGTAATTCAGTGATGGCTTTTGCAATGTATTCTGTCTCTACTCATACTTTTATTTGTTTGTTTTGTTTATTTTTATCCTGTATGACCAGTTAGAATAAAATGTCCATATTCACTGGTGTCCAGTCACAACATAATTACAACACAATACTGTATGTAATACAAAAAAAAAACATACAAAGTCATACACATGAATCTATCAATTAAAACAATGGCATTTTGCTTCATTAGACATACATTTTGCTAGAACACTTTTGAATAATGAAATAGTTACATATTTGGTAATATTATAAGGCAAATCATTATACAATTTAACTGCTTGGTATTGAAGTGAATTATGAGCCATTGTACTTTTAAAAAAAGGAATTTGAAATTTATAGCTAACTTGTGACCTTGTTCGGACAGAGTAATGCTCTTTAGCCTTTTTAATGTGTAATTGACAATGCCTTCCAGCTGCTTCTGTTTTTTTTCCACTCTCCATTGTACTTGATGCCCCCATTTGACGAGGATGCTTTGTAAATGTGCTTTTGGTTCAAAGGCTGTAATTCTGATTTTACAATAAGTAAATAAAAAAAGCTTTCTTTTTTTTTAAATTCAAGTTTATTAACATCAATCAGGTATAAGCAACAAAAGGGGTTACAGATTAAAGCATATATACTTGAAAGTGTTATTTCAATATGTAGTCCATTACATCAACTCACATCTTTCAGTTCTCTCAACATAGTAATCCTTCATATATATTATATTTGGCATATATCTAATAATTTCATCCCTATTAAAATCAAGTTCTACATAGTGCTTTAATAATTCCTTCTGGTCAAATTGGAGGCCCAGAATTCTGGAGGTATAGGTTGGGGGAGGGGGGTGCGCTTCCCTAGCGATCAACTAAGGGGGTGGCCCGGAATTGGTCCTCAGTCACATCTGCCACCTTGTCCATCTTCGGATATACGTGTGCGTTTTTTATTTATCTTAAATGTCAACTCCTCAAGCTCTGCAATGCTCTGAACCACCTGTTTCCAGGTGTGTATGGTGGGGAGCTCTGGGCTGAGCCAGAGGCGAGTGATTACTTTATTTGCCACTGTGAGGAGAATGGCCCAAAGATGGATCAAATCAACCCCCCTCAAACCCTCCGGGGGTTCTCCCAGGATTACATTAGTCCAGTCCAAAGGGGTGTCCAGAGCCAAGAGGTCTCTTAATGCTAGGGTCACTTCCCTCCAAAAGGCCTTAATCCGTGGACAAAGCCAGAAAATATGTAAATGGCTCACTGAGGGTTCTCCACATGACCTCCAGGAAGTCAGTTGTCAGCCTGGGTCTCTCCTATTTAGCACCTGGGGAGTGAGAAAAAAACAGACCCTGACCTTCCAACTGAAGTCTTGCCAGTGTGGGGAGCACGTAGTCTTTGAAATAACATAAAAAACTGAGTCCCAGTTGATGTCCCTCTGGATCCCCCCAGCATCCCTCTGCCAACTGTATTTCATTTTCTCTAAGGGGTCCATCTTTAATTCTGCTAGGGATTTATAAATTACTGAAATGAGGCCCTTTGTCTTCTGGGAGGAGAGGATGGCTAGAAAATATTCAATAAGAGGGGAGGTCCTGTTTGGGCTTGGGTCTTTTCCCTGACAGCTGGTAATGTATGTCCTGGTCTGAAGATATCTGAAATGGTCTGAGCTTCACAATCCAAATTTGTTCTTAAGGGCTGCAAAGCTCAGAAGCATGTCTCCTTGGAAGAACTGTTTTATATAAACTAGACCAAGTCTCTCCCATGTTCTGAAGGAATGATCGAGTAGAGAAGGGGTAAAGTCTGGGTCTCTGGCCAGTCGATTTGGGGCCAAAGAGAAGCTTTTAATTTATATTTTTGCCAAGCCCTGCAGGTAGCCTTTATGGTTTCTGTATCTGTGAATAATATGGGGGGCTGAGTTAGTGGCATGATAGAAGGGTTCAGAAATCTGGTTTCCAAGAGTATGCCCTGTTCCTCCTCCTCTCCCCTTTCCATGTCTTTCCAATTGGAGGTATATGCCAGGGTGGCCCACTGAAAAGCTGCTTTCAATTGGGCTGCAGGGAAATAATCCTTCAGGAAGGGATTTTCCTCCTCTAGCTTTGTTTGTCTGAAGGATACGCATGTTTATTCTTGGCTTTTTATTATCCTAGACAAATTTCAAGATCAACTTTTGCCAGGCCTGAAAGTATGATTTAGGAATGAAAAGGGGGAGACATTAGAAAAGGTATAGAAATCTGGGAAGAACATTCATGGTGATCGTCTGCATCCTTGAATACCGGGGAATTTTTATCAGGGACCAGCTTGCAAAATTCTTTTTAATTTGGCTCACCAACGGGAGGTAGTTTGCTTTGAAGAGTTGAGAATTATGTTTAGTGAGCCAGGTGCCCAAATATTTCATCTTGTCAGCTCCCCAATTTAGGGGCAGAAAGTCCAGTATTGTTCTGGAGGGGGTATAATAGAAACTAATTAACTCTGTTTTAGTCTTATTAAGTAAATAACCAGAGTGTTTTCCGAACTCCTCCAGAGTTGACCAGACTTGCCGTATGGATTGGTCAGGGTGGGTGAGGTAGAGCAGGACGTTGTCTGCATATAGTGATATTTTCCTTTGCTGCCCCCCCATTTCAACCCTGTAGATGGTATCCAAGGCATGAATGGCCTCTGCCAGGGGCTCAATGTATAGAGCAAACAAAAGGGGGAGAGGGGGCAGCCCTGAAGGGTGCCTCTATTTAAGCGGAATCTATTTAAGATCCCCCCATTGACTCTGACATATACCTGCGGGCAACTATAGAGTGTCTTAATGCTGTTAATAAAGGCCTGTGGGAATCTCATTCGCTCCAATACCAGGAACAGGAAACCCCATGAGACATGGTCAAAGGCCTTCTCAGCATCTAGGCTCATAAGGCAAGCAGGGAGATGGGTACGATGTATGGTGTCAGTGATATTTAATGCAGTGCGGACACTGTCCAGGGCCTGTCGGCCCGAGATGAATGTGGTCTGATCTAATTTAATTAAGTCTGGCAGTAGCAATTCCGCCTAGAGGCTATTATTGAGGTATATATCTTATAGTCTGAATTAAGGAGAGAGAGATGGGATGATAGGATTCACAGTGGGTGGGGTCCTTATTTTCTTTATGTATGAGAGTGATGGCAGCGTAGTGCCATGATGGGGGAAGTGGGTCTCCCCCACCTGATCTGAGAGTAAACATTGGAGAGCAAGGGCACTACCTCCCCACTGAAGGTTTTGTAGAACTCTGCACCAAAGCTGTCTGGCCCTGGGCATTTCCCGGTCTTTAAATCCCTAATGGTGCCCAGGATCTCCAATTGTGAGATCAGCCTGGTCAGTGCTTGGCCCTTTTCAGCTGCAAAGGTAGAGAGGGGAAGGGCCTCCAGGTATGTTACTTTATCCTCTAGACTAGTGTCAGTCTGTGATCTGTACAGCCTGGAGTAATATGAGACAAAGGCCTCTGCAATTTGTTCTGATCTATTAACTGCATGGCCTGTGGTTGGGGATTTTATTTTTGTAACAGTGGCCCTGGATGCATGTTGCCGTAAGTGAAATGCCAATAGTTTGGTGCCTCTAGGGCCTCCCTCCCTCACAGTATTTCTGTTTCAGAAAGACGAGGGATCTTTCTATTTCCTGTTTTTGGAGCCCCTGCAGGTCCCCTCTATGTTCCTTTAATCTGGAGTCCCTTCACCCCTCCCACTTGATTTTCTGAGAGGTCTCCAGTTCTTCAATTTGAGTTAGCAAGGTCTGTTGTCGAAGCAAATGTGCTTTTTTTCTTTTGAGAGGCTATTGCAATTAATTTCCCCCTGATGGTGGCCTTAAGGGTATCCCACAGAATCTGGGAAGGTGACCCCTGGTGCTGCATTTTCCACAATGGTTTCTTTTATGTGTTGCTTAAGTTTATCAACAACCTCCCTATCTCATAATAGAGAAGTGTTTAGCCTCCAGTGAGTGCTTTTCTTCGGGAGTGAAAGGGCAACCTCCAGGAAGATGGGATTATGGTCAGACAGGGTAGCGGTACCTACCCACATGGAGGGGAAACCAGAGAGACTCGAAGCAAAGGTGACGCAGGTATCCAGTCTAGAAAAAAATTTGAATCTAGGGGAATAATAGGTATATTCCCTTGCCCTGGGGTATTTTTCCCTCCATATATCCACCAGGCCTATTTGATTGAAGAGTTTTTTTAAAAGCACATGCCTTTCGAAAGTCTGGGTTTTGAATAGAGGAGGTAGTATCCAAGGTTCTGTCAATAACTAAATTCCAATCTCCCCCCATCATGAGAGTGCCCTTCATCTTCTCTGCCACTAATTGAGCAAGTGAGGTGCAAAATGAGATGGGGGACCCCGGGGGTGCATATACATTGTTCAGAGTCACTCATGCATCCTACATCCTGCCCACCAGAAGGACATATCACGCTCCAGGATCTGCTATCAGTTCCTCCTGTTCAATGGGGAGGGAAGCGGAGAGCAGAATAGCTACCCCTCTCTTCTGCCCAGAGTCCAATGAGGTATGAAATAGGTAAGGGTGGGACTTGGATTTCAGTTTCAAAATCTCATCAGGTGACAAATCAGTCTCCTGCAGGAAATTCACATCACATTTTTGTGCAGTGATAAACCTCAAGATCTGCTTCCTCTTAATAGGATTGTAACAGCCATTGATGTTAAAAGACAATATTTTTGCATTTTGATTATCCATTTGGAAGCATTACATCTGTTAAAAAGTGCGAGAATTGATGAAAAGGTTCTATCTGAAAACCCCAAGTTTCTTTAACAGAAAAGTACCCGTGTAGCATAAAATTCCTGAAATGCAACTGAGAACATATATACATTATATACATTTGAATTAATAAAACAAGGACCCAGACCTGGGCAACATGTATTTCTTTGGGCCTAATCATGGTTAAGGCCACGAATTTATAAGCACCAGGATACAGCAAGGCTTTTAGACTCCGATATATCCGGTTTAGAACAGTTATAGCTTTGCTTCCAAGGTGTAGCTAGCAGCTCTTATCCAGCTGTAAGGCTTTCACTGGTGCAAGAAGTAAGAGGATGTTCCAAAAAATCAGGAGCAGTCCCCACAGCCCTGGGAATTTAACTCATAACAGACCAGGCCATTTGTCAGCAACAAACATAGGGTGGACACAGCTGCCCGCCCCCCGGGACCAATTTAACAGCCGTCATATTTATATGATATCACCCATGAAAGGGACACTGTCAACCCCCTTAGGACCCAAAGTGTCCCTAGTTTAAAGAAAAACAACCAAAAAAAAACAAAAAAAAAAACTACCCAACACACTGGTGCCATCACACCAAAACAGGTCTGCCTACATTCCCCGACTAACCCCAAATGCACTCCCCCGGACCCAGAAACACCCACAAAACAGTCCAGCCCCCCATGATGCAACGGAGGTTCAGAAGGCCACTTCCCCATGAGAGTCCGCACTGCCTGGGTGCATCCCCAGTGCCCATGAAGCATGCTGCAAGAACAGATCCAGGACTGCAAGCAAAACAAAGTTGTTTACAAATACACATCGCCATGCATTTCAGTTCTACCAAGCAGGGAGATAGACAAAACAAACAGCAAAACTGGTGAATTCTAGAGAGGGCAAACAATCCCAAAATGTGGGGTCTCAACCAGAAATAATATGATGAAAAACGGGTTGACAGTGACCCCTCAACCATAACGTAGCAAGTGTCTGCAAGATATCGTATATCTCAAAGGAAATTTGTAAGAACTAGGAAATACACCAAAATTGGGAACTGTGAATTGCAGTTATCAGTTCTGCACCCCTTAGTAGGTGACTCTGGATATGTAGAAGGCAGCCTTATTTACACTCTAGCTTTGTTTGTAAGAGAGTGTCAGTGTACCAATGCTGGGCTGCCTGAGAAGGGCAGCATCAGCGGTTGTTTACTCTGATTGCTTCTTGCTAGCAATGTCTCCTTCCTGTTACAGAGCTAGTGGATAGCAGAAGTTGCCTATTGCCCAGTTTAGCCATCAAGTAAGGCCCTGAAATATTGAAGCAAAACATCGTTTAACTGGGGCAGTATGGTAGCGTGAGTCAGGGACTTCACTATTCATTGTCACCATGTCAGCTTTAATAAGACAGCATAAGGGATACAGAGCAAATAGGAAATAGGGAGGTTCTGTTTGGAGATTTCCAATTCACAAGGTTGCTGGCATCCACGAGCATATCCCACCTAGTAGTTCTGACTCCCAGCACCCTCAAAGAGTCTAGCAGATCCCTATCAGGAATTGATACGATGCCCATCTAAATATGAGTACTCACAGAGTTCCAAAGGTTGGTACAAAGCTAAAGGCCCACTTCCCTCACTCCGATGTTGAATGAGGCAAGATTGGGGCCAGATCAAAAGCATCAGGACGAAGTTCGAATCAGGAGGGGCCAGTTAGAAATGAGGCTTAGGGGTGCAGGGAGCGTCTACAAGTGATCCTGAGCAATGAGAGAGTAGTGCTAGTGATCAAGGTACCTCAGGTCTCCTGGTTGGGTGAAGAAGTGCACCGAGGAAGGTTCCTCCGATTCCACCTGGAGGTGCTCTGCTTTTTTGTTTACTTTTGCAGGATCTGCGTATAGTTGGAGTAAGGTGGACACATCTGCTCGTAGGGTTGTCTGCGATCGACCCTGAGTGAAACCCAGCACAGAGGCTCCCTTCTGGGTGATGGTCCATGCCGATGAGAGCAGATCCTTTTCGAGCCTTTCCTTCACCAATGGTGGAACATTGATCCCTTTAGACTGCAGGTATGGAGTCGCTGCCAGAAGGTTTTGAAATACTTTGTTGCCTTGGTCTATGGTCATCTTTAGTCTGGCTGGATGCAGGATCTGGGCTCTGATATTTTGGGCTCATAGTTGTTTTAGTATAGGCCATAATGTTCTTCTAGCCTCCTACGACAGATGTACGGTCATTGTCAACAGTATCACGGTGGCCATCTAGCTATAGCAGCCCTGTTGCCAGGCCTTATGTAGCAGCTCTTCTTTGATTGGTATGAGGTAAACCAGGCTATTATGGAGTGGGGTTTCAGCACTGGCAGGTCTGGGGCCCAGGGATCTGTGGGCACGACCCATGGCGAGACCAAACTCTTGGGGGAAGGTGAGTAATTTCTTTAAGAGGTCTTGCAAGAAGGCAATTACATTAGGGTGCTTGTCTTCCAATCCTTCAGGAACCCCGTAGACCCTCACATTCTGCATTCTACTTCTGCCTTCCAGATCATCGAGGCAGTGGGTCAACTCATGATCTAGTGCCAGAAGGTAGAGGATCAGCCTGTCGTGCCTATCACCCTGCTCTGAAGTCTGGGCCATACATAGTTGTAGCTGCTCGGTTTTGTGTTCTACTCTGTTAAGATCCACTCGAAACTCATTGAGGGTATGATCGATTTTGGAGACTGTGCGAGCTGTCTGGAGAATCATTTTGGCCAGGTCTGGTTGCATCTCATCAAAACACGGCCCTATCTGCAGTAAGGCCTCAGGTCTCTCATTGTCTTTGCTATCATCTGCTCATTCCTGATGTATTAAACCTCTCAATTTTTGCACCGGTGTCGATACCAGCTTCCCTGGTTTGTTCCTCTTAGCTGTCATTGGTGATGACATCTTATTAGCGGGTGATGTGCAAAGATTATAGTCGGTCGGGAGACTGAGCTCAGAGGCTAAGCAGCCATAAGTTTGTTGACATCACTGGAAGTCAAAAAAAAAAGCTGTTTTCCCAATACAGTGCACACAGCTCAGTTTAGAGCTGGTAGCTAAAATCCGTCAAGCATCCCACTGGGTCTGATTTGGTGCCTACACCAGCAATAATAGTAATATAATTTTGTTCATTAGCATCAATACTTTGAAAAAGTGTTTCACTTGGTAAAGTTTGTTTGTTAAAAAAAAAGAAAACAATGAAGTCTTTTATATAGAAAGAGCTGAGACAGCACATAAGAAAATGTATCTCATAGTAAGAAAAGATAACTGACATTAATACTATATGTTTCCATATCTGTGACTACAGAACTGCACATCTGAGAGCACTATACTCTCTTTCTATACAAGTGCTTCAAGCATTTCTGCAAAGAGATGACTGATATATCTTAGCAACTTCATTCCACATACTTGATATTTTTTGCAGAACAATTTAAGCAAGCAGGCAAAGTGGGCATATTATTTTTTTTTAATAATATCACTTGCATGGAACTAAAGTACCTGTATATAGGTATGATCTTCAAAAGTCTTAGATTACTGCAAGCCCTGGTGTGCCGACAATACAGTGCATGGGGCTTGGGGTGATCTAGTGGATTCCTCTACCATGGGATTGCCACAAGTTAGACCAACCTTTTGTGGTCCAACTTGTGGTAATCCTGGCACTAGTTTAATAGAGCTACACCAGTTATTTGGTGTAAGCTGCCATAATTCATGGAAATGGTCAATTGCATGAAAGATTGTAAATGGGATGCAGTTGCAGTGAATGGTTTGATGCACTGCCAGAACCTAAGTTCCATGGTGCAGGGCAGGAAGCAAACTTTACACCATGCTTTGAAAATCCTGCTCAATGTCTGCATTTCTATACATTAAAAAAACAAGAAATTGACCCACGTACAGTTGTAGGTGTGATTATCCTAGTAAACAGATTTCTTTCAGTAAGGGTCTCTGGACAGTACTGATTAAAATTGGCTGGGTTATAAATAGCATAGTGATGTCACCTGAGGTGATGTTTAAAAATATTATAACATAATAATATGGTTAATGTTAAACATTGAACTGGTGATAGAGTTTGTGGCCCATGGAAACATAGAATCATAGAAGATAATGGCCGAAAGAGATCATAGGCCCATCTAGTCTGCCCAACAGTTTTTACTAGCATTGAATGGACTGTTAGAGGGTTATAAGGTTAAAATTAAATGTACATTAGAAACAAAAGCAGAAAATTGTATAAACTATAAAACAGCAAAATCTCATGGCAAGTTGGGCAAAATGTGTGTTCTAATGGCATGTATAGAAGGTTGATTTTTTTGAGTAAAAAATATTTTGATTTCACAATTGGATCACTGTGGACCCTGAAGAAGTGGCCCCTATCTCTATGATACATTGGCTGTTTTTTAGGATATGTGGCTCTTGAAACAGTAGGCTGGAATATAAGCTGCTTATTATAGTCACTTAGCTCCTCCTCAAGCCTTAGCTTTATAGATCATGCAAAACAGTGGAAACCTGGCATAGGTGTTCCCCCACAACCTATTGTATATGAAAGGTTCTTATAATTTATAAATGAACATGGCATGTGGCAACCTCAGAGTGATATAGAAATTGAATGTATTATCCCTGTGCAATATAAACAAATAAACTAGCAGCTAATAATACTGTTGCATAGATATCAAATTGTGTGGCTCATTGCAAGAGGTAAAATGAATACAAAGCAATAAGGTTTTCAAAAACAATAAACAAAAGTGAACAGACAATATGCAGTTTTAGTAAACTTTTGAAAATAGCAATATTGTTCTTGCATAGAAAATATTTAAATATCTCTTTGTATATACAATGTTTAAATATTTCTTTGACTACCCATATTTAACATAGATTAAAATATGTCTCCCTATATAGCCACCCTTTCCTAAGATTCACTACAAATATTTGAAAATATTAAAGTGATACTCATATCCTGGAAGTTGATACAAAATGTGGGTCTTTATTCATGGTGCAAGAAACAATGGAGAACCCTTCTTCTGCTGTGGAGTGCCTTGGTTCTGCTGGCTTTTGCTTAACTTCCCACACTGGCACTAGAAACCTCTTCTGGTACAGATGCGGAAAGACAGGAACATTTTTTTTGGTACACATGCAGGAAAACAGGTTAGGCACTTAGCAGAAAAGTTTATCAGCCAGGAAACACAGCCTCACCCAATGTGGATTTGCACAGCATCTGGTTTGAAGACATTCTGGTGGATTCTAAAAGGTCTGGGTTTAAAAGTCAGTCTCATTTTACCATCATTATGATATCTTATATACTAATCCACCAACTCTGGATCTTGCAAATGTGGGAGAATGGCAAGTTTCTGTCCTTGGTACACCCTCTGCACAGTACTTATTTTAAAAAGAAATTAAAGAGCAAATTTACTTCTACTTCTTGCACCTGGAGGTTACCACATACAGGTGTCAATATATAGTATTTAGACTCAGGACAATGTCCTGCATGCTTTGGTATAAATTTCTTTCCTCCAAATTCGTAGTTCACAAGACAGTTCATAGACACTGTTGCCAAGCAAATATCTTTTAAGAATTATTTATGTCTGCTTTTTATCTCTTGTGATTTGGAGTGATGCACTGTATTTTCATTCCAAAATCACCATCAGGAAGTAAGTTAAAAGACACAAAATATCATCAGAATAAACTTTCCTTTGTCTATAGCTTTTCGAGTATAGCACGCTATAATGTTCAGCTGTCACAAGACTTCTTTAAACAGTACTGGCAACATTTTCAAAAGCTATGATTTATTTTTGCAACCACTCAGACACAATAGCTTGGCAGAAGACACCAGGAGAAAGGACTGCTGTGTGACTGAACTTCTCTGCTGGGACTAAAGTAGAAGAACTTTTGTATTTGACCTTTAATTTAGGGTAAAAAAAACTAACATACAAAAAAATAAAGTGTGTGTTTGGGTTAACTGAACTGAATGGGTATCTGAAGAGTTATCTAGGTGTAAATCTCAGGTGACTGAAAGGACTTAACTGCTGTGAGGTTTAAATTACTTGTAGAAAGATCTGGTAAGTAGGGGAGGCTTAGCTAGAAGGAAGCTACATTTAAAGACTGCCTTAGAAAGTTTCTGCTAATAGCTTGGCAGAAGACACCAGGAGAAAGGACTGCTGTGTGACTGAACTCTCTGCTGAGACTATATTGCCCTCCTTCCCTCCCTCCACCCCCACCCAAAGCTAGTTCTATTTTTATAGGCACAGAATTTGACTGACAACAGGAACTTCCTGTTTAGGGGCAGAAGTGAGTGATCACAGAACCACTAAGGACCCACCATCCCAGAAGGGCAAGAGTAGCTCTCCGGCCCCTCTAGCTGCTGGAGGTCTGCCTCTGAGCAAGTAAGTGGTCTATCATGAAATATAGGATATTCTTGTCTCAGAACAGGACAATCAGGAGCTTAAAGGGCACACAGGCAGAAAGTAAGGAGAAAGAGAAAAAACAGAGGAAAGAGTAAGGATTGCAAACAGTTAAGGGGCCAGAAATAAGACATGATTGGAGTGGTGCAGTGCAGTGGCTGTGGAGCAGCAGTCTTCCAGGAGATGTTCTGGAGGATGCGGTGTTGTCCCATGTGCAGGCACCTCTCTAGGCTGAGGGAGGAGGTTGCTCATCTCCAGGCTGAGTTGGCCAGGATTTGTGGGACCTCCTCTTCCATCCAGGGACCACCAGTGCCACTGCCGTTGCCTCAGAGGTTGCCAAGAAAGAGGAGCGGTTGGACCACAGTGGGCTCAGGGAGGGTGAGGGTGGTGGAACAGAGGTGCATCCCTCCCATTGTACCTCTCCATAATTCCTATGCCATTCTGGCAAAGTGTGGTTCCTCTATGGAGGCACCCACAGTGGAGACCAAGGAGGATGCTGGGAACCTCCACAAAGGAGACCCACAGGAGGGTGGCAGGGGACCCTGCAGGGGAAGGAAACAACTCCTGGTGGGGGACTCCATTGTTAGGAAGGTAGAACTGGGGGAGGAAGGGGAGAGGGAGGTAAGGTGCCTGCCTGGCGCCATGGCTTGCAGGGACAGGAAGCGAATCCTCAGGATTGCCGGAGCAGCTGCACAGGGGAGGGAGCTGGATGTCATTGTCCACCTAGGGACAAATGACCTGGCTAAGAAAGGGATTAGAGAAGTGCAGGAAGAGTTTGTGGAATTGGGGAGGGGCCTTAGTCAAGTAGCACGCACGGTAACCTTCTCGGAGGTGCTACCCATCTATGGCATAGGAGAGGCTAGGGTGTTCCGCACCATGGGATTCAATCAGTGGTTTAAAAACTGGTGTGGAGCTCAGGGATTTGGCTTCATTGGGGACTGGGGGTCCACTTGGAGTGATGCAAGCCTATACTGGCATGATAGGCTGCATCTGTCTGGGAGGGGAACCAGGGTCCTAGGTGATAGGTTTAAATGCTTCATTGGCAAGCTTTTAAACTAGCCAAGGGGGGAGGCACTGGAAAGGAGCAGGAAAATCCTAGCCCCCTCCAAATAATCACGGCAGTAAGTGTGGCAAACATCAACATAGAGGTGTCGATAGGGAGAAGGGCAGGGGTAAATGGAGAAAGTGACAAAGGCAAGAAGGACAGGGATGGGGCAAAAGGGAGTAAGGCCATCAGGAAATGGAGGGTAATGAGTACCAATGCCCGTAGTCTGGGCAACAAGCTCCCTGAGCTGATGGCCTTAATGGAAGAGGGATGCCTGGATATCGTAGCAGTCACAGAAACATGGTACACAGAGAACCATGACTGGGATGTTAACATACCAGGGTACATAACCTACAGGAGAGACAGGCAGGGAGAAGAGGGGGAGGAGTAGCTGTCTATGTAAAGGAAGGGATAAAAGCAACTGAACAAAAGAGTAAACAGGGAGGAGAGGAGGCACTGTGGGTCACCTTGGAGACTGGAAAGGGCACCACAATCCGCACAGGGGTTGTGTATAGACCCCCATGTCAGGGGGAAGGAATGGACAAGTATATGACAGAAGGCATTCTTAGAATGACAGAGAAATGGGAGATACTGTTGATGGGAGACCTGAATATGCCAGATGTTAACTGGAGCACATTTGCTGCAGCCACATCCAAGAGCAGGGCCATTCTTGATGCCCTACCGATGTCAGGCATTAGACAGCTAGTTTCGGAACCCACTCGTGAGGGAGCAATCTTAGACCTCAGATTTCAAACTGGGGCAGTGAAAGGATCTCAGCTCTAGAGTGGGTTGCCATTTGGGGACAAGTGACCATCAAACAGTGTGGTTCACGTTAAACTTAGCTACAGAGTCAAGCCACAAAAGTGAAGGTACCGGACTTTAGAGCGCCTGACTTTGGCAAGATGGGAGAGTGCCTCAGAAAAGCACTAGCAAACAGGCTAGAAGGAGGTGTGGAGCAACAATGGGGAATTATCAAACTGCCATCACAGAGGCAACAAGCCTTTGTGTGAAGCAAATGAACAAATCAAAATGAAAGAAAAGCCACTATGGTTCTCAAAAGAGGTGGCTGTGAAAGTCAGGAAGAAAAGATAGCATTCTGGAAGTATAAGGAAACACAGAAGGAGCAGAACAGAGAGCTGTACCAGTTAAGGCAGAAGGAAACAGGAGGGAAGTCAGAATAGCAAAGGCCCAAACTGAAGAAAAGATAGCCAACTCAGTTAAGAAGGGGATAAACCTTTTATAGGTACATCAGCGAGCGTAGAAAGACAAAGGGAGGGATAGTGAGGCTGAATAGAATGAACAGTGGGTGGGCAGAGGGGGACAGTGAAAAAGCAGGAATACTGAATGAATATTTCTGCTCAGTATTCACAAAAGAGGAGGGGGAAGTGCCTAATCCAATTAACAGAAGCACTCTTGATAAGGGGGTCGATCCCAGTCCTTTCACAGAAGAAAGGGTTCTGCAAGAACTCCTAAAACTGAAGGTGGACAAAGCAATGGGTCCTGATGGAATTCACCCCAGAATTCTAAAAATTAAGGAGGAACTAGTGAAACCACTGGCTACTCTTTTTAATAAATCATGGGAGGATGGTGTGGTACCCGAGGACTGGAGGAAGGTGGATGTGATTCCCCTTCACAAAAGTGGGTCCAAGACAGAGGCAGGAAACTACAGACCTGTCAATCTGACCTCTGTCATAGGTGAAGTGATGGAGTCACTTCTGAAGGAAAGAATAGTCGAGTACCTAGAGGCCAGTGGAGCACAGGACCCAAGGCAGCATGGGTTCACAGTGGAAGGTCATGTCAGACGAATCTAATAGATTTCTTGACTGGGTGACCAAGTAGTAGACCAGGAGGGGCTGTGGACATGGCCTACCTAGACTTTAGCAAGGCATTTGACACAGTCCCACACAAAAGATTAATAGTCAAATTAACCAGCCTGGGAGTGGGACCCAGGGTGGTAGCCTGGGTAAAACATTGGCTGGACAACAGGACACAGAAGGTATTGTAAATGGAGTCCATTCTGAAGAAAGGGGGTTACTAGTGGGGTACCGCAGGGTTCAGTATTGGGTCCAGTCCTTTTTAATGTCTTCATCAGTGACATTGCAGAGGGACTGGAAGGAAAAGTATGCCTTTGCAGATGACACAAAATCTGCAACAGGGTTGATACACAAGGAGGCGTGGAAAGGAGGAAAAGGGACTTGGCAAGGTTGGAGGAATGGTCAGAAGTATGGCAGCTGGGATTCAATGCAAAGAAGTGCAAAATAATGCACCTGGGAAACAAGAACCCAGGGGAAGAATACACAATGGGTGGGAGGTAGTAACAACAACAAAATAGGAAAGGGACCTGGGGGTAATCATATCAAATTACCTTAAGGTTAGCAAGCAATGTGAGAAGGCAGTAGGGAGGGCTGGGGGTATACTGGGATGTATAGGGAGAGGCATCAGCAGCAGAAAACAGGAAGTTGTTATCCCTCTGTACAGACAGTTGGAGAGACCCAATCTGGAGTACAGTGTCCAGTTCTGGAGACCCCATCTCCGCAAGGACATAGACAGGATAGAGGCAGTCCAGAGGAGGGCAACTAAAATGGTGCAGGGTCTGCAAGAGAAGTCATATGAGGAGAGACTAAAGGAGCTTAATATTTATACCATTGAGGAAAGGAGGGAGAGGGGGGACATGATAGAAAATATTAAGTACCTCAGTGGAATCAACAAAGTCCAAGAGGGTAGCATTTTTCAGAAAAAGAGACTTGCAAGAACAAGGGGACACAATTTAAAGATAGAAGGAGGGAGGTTCAGTGGTAATGTGAGGAATTATTATTTCACAGAGAGGGTAGTGGATGCATGGAACAGCCTTTCTAAGGAGGTTGTGGGGTCTAAAACTGTGGGAGAATTCAAGAATGCATGGGACAGACGTAAGGCAATTCTTGTGGGGTGTAGGAAGAAATAGGCTGTTGGTTAACTAGGATCTGCGGCCTATCCTGTAGGTAGGGAAATGGGCAGACTAGATGGGCCTAGCGGTCCTTATCTGCCATCAAAGTCTATGTTTCTATGTTTCTATTAAAGTCACATCGTTGAATGTTATATGACATGGGCATTCAAACAAGTCCAAACATTATTAAATAGACTTTTAAATTGTTAGCACAGGACATATTTGCAAATAACTGCTGTTTCATAACAGCTGAATTTCTGAGTATTGATTCTCATCCTATCAAGGGTTGTTATTTCCAAACCAGTGGCATTTTTTGGTTTTGTGGCAGTAAACAAAGATGTATGTCCAGTATTAAAAGCTATAAAGTCAGATATTAAGTCTCGTTCTCCTTTAAGGATTTGGTGCCTCATTGTAATTAGAGCTTATCAGTTGTCTAGGCAGTTGGAATGCAAGTTACTTTGGCAACCTCTACACTTTCATAGGCATGCTGCACACCGTTGACCATTTTATTAGTCTGTATGAAAGCATGGGGCACTTCTTTCTTTAAATGGGAAATCTTGTAGTACTTAAGCACTCAGTTTGTCCTCATGCCATTATTGCAGTCTATTAACTCATTCAGGCCTAGAGACGTCTGTAGGCGGTGTCTGAAAGCATAGCCCCTCAGGACAATAACGCCTGTAGACGTACTCAACTGACTTTCACTCAGGCCCAGAAACGTCTGAGGAAGTCAGCAGTTTTTACCTAACTATTAAACAAATCGAATTGCTTAGAATTGAATGCATAGCACCGTTAGAAAGGTAATTTTGCTCTGAACAATTTTGCTGCAGATACTTTGTGTCTATCATGTATAGTTTAGGAGTTATTCATATTTGTTTAAGGTATGGTGTGCATGGCTAACATTTGTCTCTCAAGCCTCAACTAAGCACCTTGAATAAATCTGAAAAAAAAGCAGTTGTTTGGTATTTCAGCTACTATAAAATAAAAACTAAATGGATTACAATTCATTGCATAGCACCATTAGAAAGGATATTTTGTGCTGAATAATTTTGTCACTGATACTTTGTGTCTACCACATATACTTCAGGAGTTATTTGCATTTGTTTAAGGTATGGTGTGCATGGCTGACATTTGTCTCTCATGCATCACCTAAGCACCTTGAAAAAATCAGAAAAAAATCAGTTGTTTTGTATTTCAGCTAGTATAAAATAAAAACTAAATTGATTACAACTGATTACATAGCATCATTCGAAAGATAACATTGTGCTGAACAACTTTGCCACTCATACTTTGTGTGTAGCACTTACGGTTCAAGAGGTATTCATATTTGTTTGTGGCATGCTGATTATGGTTTAATTTTGCTTAGAAAGGCCCAGGATGCAGTGCTAAGAGTATACAGGGCACAAGTGGCAGAAGTCTCAAAGAGCTCTTGTGGTGTGAATGAGTTAAGATACAAAAGATTATTTGGAATTTTAAACAAATCACCAATTTTCTTAGTATCACATGACAGCCAGCTATCCACATTTATAGCCAAAGGTTATAAAATGTTTTTTTAATTTATAATTTGTTCCTACATCTCCCCCCTTTTGAATTAAAATGTATTCTGAAATAACATACTTGTTAATTCAAAACTGCAATTCTATTATATCAGTATATAGTTTAAGCATCTCATAAGATATTATATGGGTAGGGAGAATTATGAATCTTATAATATGCCTGTGCTTCCAATCCCTCAGGCCAGCTTGGTCCAGCTCCTCAGATCCCTCTTGAAGCCATGCTGCCAGCATTCTAATCCTGTAGCTCTTTGGGTCATCTGCCTTCTGTGTGCCGGGTCTTTATTTCTTTCTCATTTATTTTACTCAGCTTATAAACATGGCAGGTGTTATTTTCATATCCCCATCCAAAACCTGTTTTTGCAGTCATTCTGCACAATCACATTTTGCATGGCAATAGATAAATGACACCTGTCTTGTTCACATCCTGAGGTTATAAAAATAGCTACCTTGAAAATCCAGGGCCATAATATAAGAAAACATTGACATTATGTGTGAACCTCTTCATTGCCCAATCATGACAATTTCCCTTTTATAACTCTTGTTATTAATTGAGTAATTTTAACTGTCACAGCATATATGCCTACTAACTACACAGGAAATAAAATCAAACATTTGCCATTGGCCAGTACTTATTTAATAATCAATTGCAGTGTTTTTGTACTTTATTTTTATTCATTTTCAACTGTGTACCAGACACCAATAAAAAAAAAAACAATTTGATGATTTTATCATATCTTATTTGCTCGCCATGAGAACAACCATGCCATATATATTGCAGGTAATGTGCTGGAACAGTCATTTTTCATGTTCAGATTCTGTTTTGCTGCTTGTCATTTTTGAAGGTTTCATAGAAAATCTCTCAGACATTTTCAGTCCAGTTGGTGGAAACCTGGGTGAGTTCTGATTCCATTCAAGCAACAATGACATAATTTCCCTCAAGGTCCTGGCAGCTCAGTACATCATATAATGACATTTAAAAATCAGTCTTTGCTTCCAATTTTCTGGTAGTGGCCTGTGTTAATCAAATTATTCCAGTAAAACACCATGGCCCAGATATTCAAACTGCACCCAAAAAGTGCGCAATAGCAGGAGCAAGCGCAAGCACAAGTCCATTGCGCCCATGTGCAAAAGGCGCCGATATTGAAAAAAGTGAGCCAGCCAACCGCGCCACAGCTGATGACTGAATATCGCACCACCTGCACCATAGCGCAACTAGGGAGGAGAAGCTGAGCAGATCTGATGCGCCATAGCACAACAAGGATGTGCAGCTGAGCAGTCCAGAGGTGCCATAGCACAACCAGGGATGCCCCCCAGCAGCAGAGTAATGCAACTGCACAACCAGGGAGGTAGGGGCCCACCACCTATGCCACAGATGGGCACAGGAACACACAGCAGAACAGACATCATCCTCCCACACCCCATGCACTGCACAACTGGGGGAGGGCTGGAATAACCACCGGCCCATGGAGACAAGCAAACAACCCACAGCTGGGCCATGGTGCCCCATCACACTCCCCGGCAAGCTGTGACTGGCACACAAGGAGGGCTGACCACCCCATGCCACACCATTCCCCCAATGCAGAGCACACCCTGCACCATGACCCATAGACACCCTGCCCAGGAGCAGCGACCACCACTGCAGGAAACCCCATGCGTGCCACCACCCCACTGTGACACTGCAACCCTGTGCACCACAGAACTATGCAAGGCAGCCCCACCATGAGCACCCATCAGTGGGTGGCAGTACACAGCAATGCAACAACAACATACACAGTGCCACCATGCACAGCCTCCTTGAGGTACTGCTGAGAGACCAACCATGTGTCGGCACATGAAGTACCCCACACAGAACAGGGATTGCCCCAGACAATACCACCAGTGGTACAGCACCCTGTACAGTATCCCAGTGACACACCCTGACCCAGCAGTGGCCACAACAGCCAGCACAGACACCCACAGTGGTGCATGGAAGCATGCACCACACGGATGCTCACACAGTACATGGACAGACCCCATACCCAAGGGCATAACAACACAGGGACACAGTGGCAGGGCAACCAAGCCCCCAGTGTGGGCCCATGTAAACTGTGTACACACAACCAAGAGTCCTCCATGGCACTGGAGTGCCAGCCACCCTGCGCAGGCACTGTGGACCTGTACGCCACCAGCATTTTCCTGGAGCACAAGTCACAGACAGTGGTGCACATCCCTGCAACACACACACAAGGCACAGCATGGAGGTGGGACAACAACTGAGGAGGCCACAGTATCACCCAAGGCAGAAATGCACCGCACCAGTGACAGGAGGCAACCCAACAATGTGATGAATACAGTGGCTGCCCTGCATGGACTGCCACCACTGACATGCCAGTGGACCATGCAGGTCACAGACATGCATGTGTCAGCTGCACAGGCCATAGACAGGCTGATAGGGGTGCCATGGACACAGAGCACGCACCATGGACCACTGCACACAGTCATCCAGTGCACAGGGCACAACACACACACCACAAACACTGACTGATAGCTACCCCCACACCATAGTCACCTCCACACGGACACACACACATACCCATGACCGCACCACCCCTGATGCCATGCACACTACTGCAGCTGAGCACCTATAGCCCGCTGCAAATCAGAGACCACCACAGTATTCATATCAAAATAACTGTATTGAAACAACATATAAAAGTTAACTATTCACAAAATATATACAAGGTGTGGGGAAGGGACACAAACAAGGTGGGGTGGGTAAGGGCCAGGGTGGACAAATGGAACAGAAAAGGAGGGGTGTGAGGTTGGGTCCAGGGGCGTAGGGTAGTTCAGGGGCAGAGGCACTTCTAGCGGGAGTGCCACTCCCCACTCTGGCTCCATCGCTGTCGGTACCTCCGCAGGACCCTGGTCTCACCGATCCTGCAGAGGATGTCGAGTGATGCCCTCGCCACCTGCAGTATCTCCTGAAGTGCCTCCCTTA
This sequence comes from Neoceratodus forsteri, assembly GCA_016271365.2. Taxonomy (NCBI): domain Eukaryota; kingdom Metazoa; phylum Chordata; order Ceratodontiformes; family Ceratodontidae; genus Neoceratodus; species Neoceratodus forsteri. The sequence goes on from CM057455.1 coordinate 174,065,054, forward strand.
TTTGTAGTGTGTGCTGACTGAAGGAACTTGTGCTGCCACTCGCTGGAGGTTGGGAAGTCCTGAAAGCTGTGAATTAAGCCCCTGCATTATTGGTTTTTGTAGTGCTCCAGGGACTGTATGACCTGCGCAGTGTGAGAGGCTGCAAGCAGGTCTGTACCTACTTTATTCTGCCTGAAGCGAACCGGGGGAGTTAGGACCTGTGTGTCCTGAGGTGTGACTTCATCTAATAAATTATTGCACCTGCATAGCCTGGCGTGTGAATGGCATCAAGCCACCGGTATTGGAAATGTTCAGCTGACACAGGAGGGTTAGGTTATGTTTTTATTATGTGCCTTTGAAAGTAATGTTATAGTTAAATAGTTCATTATTATTTGAGGCTGAGAACCAGCTAATTTGAGGGCACTGTTGTTAGCAGTTTTGCTATATTTTAGATGTTAGGTAAGGTGGGATATCTTTTTAAAATTTAATTTGTTAATATTTAAATTTAGATATTTTAGAATTTGTTGTGCTTTAGATGCATACGGGCTATATGGGAGGACTAAAGGGGGCTAGAATTGTTTGTGATAGTTTGATGCTGCGTGACCTATGCCCTTTCATCCCCCTTCCAGTTCCAGATGTTACTATCAGACGCTGCCGGGAGGTGGGGATTGGAAGGGATGGCGCCGGTCGTGCAGTGTCAAAAAGACCAAGTTTGGGTTATGGGAGGATTGAAGTTGTCAGGTCCAGAAGGTGCCCTGGGTTGCGATGGACACGTGGGAGAGGCCAGACATGTTTGGTGCCCATCCCCAGGGAGTCCATTAGATTGAATGGCTCAGGTAACCTGTGGGGCTGCATCACCCCCCAAATCCCCTGACAGCAGTGCTCTGTAATGCCAGATCGATCAGAAATAAGACAGCAATTATTGCTGCCTTGATTTCTTCAGTAGATCTGGCTTTTATTACAGAGACCTGGGTGGGAGACGATGCAGGCCCAATTTTTGAGGCCGCAGTCCCTCCTGGGTATACCGTGGTGCACTGCCCCAGAGTGGAATGCAGGGGTGGCTGTGTAGCCATCTGTTTTAGATCCAGCCTGACCTCCACTGTGCACCCGGTGAGAACCCTGGGTTCTTTTGAATGTGTGGCTATCCGTGGAGGACCTGATGCAGGCTGCAGGATTTTTCTCAGTTATCGCTCTCCTGGGCCGATGGGAGATTTCCTGCAGTAGATTGCAGATTTTGTCACCGACGCAGCATTGGAATCCCCCAGATGTGTTTTTCTGGGGGATTTCAATGTTTGGTTTGATGATGTGAATCATAGATATAGCTGTGATTTTTCTCAGATTATGTCCTCCTTGGGTTTGATGCAGGCTGTTACTGCGTCGACTCATCGGGATGGCCACATGTTGGACCTGGTGTTCTCACTGGGACTTGACATTAGTGATCTTAAGATCAATCCGGTCCTCTGGTCTGATCATTGCACAGTGCAGTTAACGCTTGTGGCTTCCGCCATAAGCCCTTCCCCTGTCGAGATGATTCGCTGTTGCCCTTTACGGGGTTTGACCCCTGAAGGTTTTTTGGAAGCAGCAAAATTGTTTAGTGTGGGTGATGCATGCGTGGGAGGTGTTGTTGTCGGGGTTGACACCTATAATGGGGTGTTATCCGACACCATTAACTTCCTCGCACCCGTCCGTGTACGACCCAGAACTTCGTACCTGAGGGCACCATAGTTTGATGACAAGCTCAGGGAGATGAAGAAGATGGGTTGGAGATTGGAGCGCTGCTGGAGGAGATCCCATCTGGATGTGGACAAACTGGCCCTGCGTGCCCATTATGTTGTGTACCAGGAGGCAATCAACCATAAGAAGACAGTGTTCCTGTCTAGGGAGATTGCTGCCAGAAGGAACCGACCGGCCTCACTTTTCCGGACTGTTGACAGACTTTTACATCCTGCCTGTCTACAGCTCAGGAGGGTTTTGTCCAATACAGATTGTGAGGATTTCGCTCAATTCTTTTGGACAGGGTGTCCTCGATCCGCGTGGTGGCTCCTTCAGCCAGCAATGATATAGCTGGCAGCGATCGCCTGATGTGTTCTGAGTGCACTCTGTCTGGTTGGGAGAGTTTAGACCAGTGGAGGTTAGTGAGGTTATCGAGGTAGCAACCAATATGAAGCATACCTTTTGTGAACTGGACCCGGTGCCAACGTGTTTTTTAATGAGATGCGTTGACTCTGTTGGTCCGGTGTTTGCCTTGATTGTCCGGTGCTCCTTTCTGAGGGTGTCTTTCCAGATGCCTTGAAGGAGGCTGTAGTGAGACCCCTCCTAAAGAAGCCATCTTTGGAACCGGAGATCAAGGCAAATTACCATCCAATCTCTAACCTTCCATTTTTGGGAAAGGTTATTGAGAAGGTGGTAGCGTTTCAGTTGGAAGAGCATCTCATATCTCATGAGTTGTACGAACCCTTCCAGTCGGCTTTTCGTGCCAGACACAGCACTGAAACTGCACTTGTTCGGGTGCAGAATGATCTCCTCAGGGCTAGAGATCGGGGAGACAAGACAATTCTTGTTCTCCTTGATCTGTCTTCAGCATTTGACACTGTGGACCATTGTGTGCTGCTTGTTCACCTTAGGGACCTATGCGGACTCACCGATAATGTCATCAAATGGTTTGAGGCCTTTCTTACGAACAGGAGGCAGCGGGTTATGATGGGAAATTTATCATCTACACCCAGCCTCCTTCTTTGTGTAGTCCCTCAAGGATCAGTACTGGCTCCAGTGCTGTTCACAGTGTACATGCTGCCTCTGGGTGGGATCATTAGGAAGTATGGATTAAGTTTTCATTGCTACGCTGATGATACTCAGCTGTATTTCTCCTTTGCCCCAGGAACATCAAATGCAGTAGATGTGCTAAACATCTGTCTGACCGAGATAAACGACTGGATGGCCTCCAGTTGGTTGTGGCTGAACCCCAATAAGATGGAGGTATTGGTAGTGGAGTCGAACAGAGTCCGTGATAGGATGGTCTCTGACACAGAAACTGGGCTTGTTCTTGGAACTGTGCCATTGAAGGCCTCCTCTTGGGTGTGAAATCTTGGCGTGATTTTGGACAGAGACTTAACCATGGAGGCTCAAATATCTTCCATGGTTCGTACTTGTTTTTACCATCTCAGAAATATTGCTAGGATTAAGCCCCTTGTTCTGCCTCTGGACCTCTCTACCTTGATACATGCCTTAGTCATATCTAGGCTTGATTACTGTAATGCGTTCTATCTCGGGGTCACAGGAGAATCTCTCCGCAGATTGCAGCTGGTGCAAAACGCAGCTGCCTGGCTGTTGACTGGGCAGCAAAAGTTCTGTCATATTACACCGCTTTTGAGTGAATTGCACTGGCTGCCAGTCAGATGGAGAGTCCTCTTTAAGATGAGTCTTCTCACCTATAAGGCCCTACACGGGTTGGGCCCTGGTTACCTGTCAGACCTTCTGTCACCTATCTTCTCCTTGTGCCCTCTTTGTTCCTCCAGTGATTGCTTCCTGGCCATTCTCAGAACTAGGTTGAAATCCGCTGGTGATAGAGCGTTTAGCGCCGCGGCCCCTGTTCTGTGGAATTCCTTGCCAACCATGGTCAGAGAAGCTTCGTCAGTAGATATTTGTAAGGCCCAGTTGAAGGCTTTTCTTTTTTCTAAAGCATTCAATGTCTAGATGGACATCCATAGTTAAGGTTTTGGTTTTGTCAGATTTGTATTTATTGTGTATAAGTTATATATTTATTATGTTCAAATGTTTGTTTTAAAGTTTGTACGGTGCCCAGAGCCTCTGGGATTGGGCGTCTTTTAAATAAATTTTGCCTTGTCTTGCCTTGCCTTATCTCTCGGAGCTGGCGTGTACCTAGGACAAGGGAGCACAGTCAAGAGCTGTGTATGCACAGCCCCATACAGCCCACCCACTGTGCATGGCATACGGCCGTGGGACATGCCTCTGTGATGGTGTGTGACCACCCGCAGTGATCACATCCACATGATCTGCCCACCCAGGCGCATACAGCCATGCGGAATGCTGCACACACCCACCGGCCAAGTCATGCACAGCACCACCGTGGCTGTTTACTGACATGGCTATGTGGTGCAAAGGCAGTGGCATAGCCATGTACTCAGTGCATGCATGGACCACCATCGATGCACTCTCAGACATGCATTGCCACTGGACAGTGTTGACTGTATCAAGTTACGTGCTTGGCAGTGATGTTGATGGATGGTGGTCATGCCTCACTGCCCACCCTGTTACTCAGCATGCAATAGTAATCATGGAGGTATGGCACTCACCATCATCGGGCCAGTCCCTTGGGCAGTGTGGACCCTCGCCCCACCTGGTTTCCCTCTCTTCTTCATTCCGCCGCAGATCACAGGCAAGGCGCCGTTCCTCCAGGCCTGTGGTGAAAACATGGAGAGAAGAACATCAGTACAATCCTGTAGCGAAGCGCCCCTGCCCCCAGGTGTGTGCCCTCCCACCCAGCCAGACCCACCCACCCCACACCCTGATAACACCACCAGAGCCAACCCCGACAGTCCCTCCCTGTATGCTGGTCACATACAACTGTGATACCCATATGGAAGATAAAAGTGTGTTGACAAAACACATACCTGGCTGTGGCACCGTGCCCCTCCTGGCATGTGCCCACAGGTGGGCTAGCAGCTCCAGCTCCCTCCACCACAGGTCCCCATACCTGTGGTGACACTGCTCTAAGCTTCTCCCCCATCCAGTGGCCTTCTCAAGTGCAGTGGCCACCTCCTCCCACACCTGGCTCCTGGACCTGTCCAGGGGTGCCTCCCTGAACAGTGGCCCATGGTATTGCTCCACTATGACCACTAAGTTGGCCAGCTCTATCTGAGACCACTGAGAAGCCCTCCTGCGCACCATGTTCTCTGCTTGATCTGCAAATATGGTGCTCTGCAGCATGGCTCCCCACGTACAGATGCTGCGCGGTACAGTGCTGCCATTCCCTATCGCGCTGTCACTGAACAGAGCGACAGTGGTGCACCCATGCCTGATTCATGGCACCTAGGGGGCAAAGGTCAGGCACAGGGTCAAGGGTCTCTGGCACACAAACATGCACAGCGCCATTGGAACCCAATGTATGTAGCATGATTGGCTGCCTGTGTGCTACCACCAGTAGCGGCCTACCGCACTGTTGCCCCAGTGCGCCTATGATAGCCCAGTGCCACAGTGCCATGTAGGTGACCATCACTATAGTGCCACTGGCACAATGGTGGCCGTGCCCTGCATTGCTTCTCATGCACAGCACGTCAGCAGCGTGGCAGATGCCTGCGTCAGCAACCCAGGCATGCACAGTGAGGTGTGTACTACGCATGTCACAGAACTGCACCATTGGATTAGCATGTTCAACACAATTGCACAAAGTGCAAAAGCGCGATATTCAGCCGTCATATGCAAATCATCTAATCAGCCATTCAAAGGCGTAGCACTGCAATTTGCATCCACTTAAAGTTGCACCTCGCCTCATTTGCATGGGTGGCGCTATAAAAGTGTGACATTGGGCTGCAGTGGCCATAGTCAGTTACTGCAGTCTATTGGTGAGTTGCATGCTGTTTTGGAGTCTGGACTGTGGATTAAGGGACATGCATGGAACTGCACAGTCACAGGTAACAACTGCCATTCTTACAGGCTGAATAATGACTGAGCAAGTTGTGGGAGAGGAGGAACACAGTGGTGGCAGGAGGAGGAGGCCTAATTTTACCAAGGCCGAGACCAAAGCCCTGTTTGACACCTACCTGGATCAGGAGCCGCTTCTCAGCGGATGGCAGAGAACACCTCAAGCCCATGCTGCTGCATGGGAGGAGGTGGCACGTGCTGTGAACCTGCATGGCAGCCACCAGCGCTCCGTGCAGGAGTGCAAGAAAAAGATGGGCATGGACAGGAGGAGGATAAAGGAAAAGGTGGCTGCCATCAGGGCAGCACGAGCTGCAACAGGTGGGGGACAGCTGAAGGTGGTACACCTGACCCCACAGGAGAAGAGGATTGCTGGAAGCATGCAGCTTAGCACCATTGAGGGTGTTCTGGGTGGTGGCTTCCAGGTGGGTGGTGGCCCATCACTGCATGGTAAGTCATGGTCTGTCTATGGGGGGGCAGGGTAGGTCACATGCAGTAACGTGACTTTGCTTTCCCTTACAGATCCTGAGTATCTACATGGGTCAGCAGTGGTGGGCATGTCCACTGAGGACAGTCAGCTGGAGATGGAGGAGGACCCATCCACCTCCACAGGTATACGTGGCTCAGTGCAATAGTGGGGCCGCCTGGCTATCCACACTGATGTTGTTGTAGCAGGTGTGGAGGAAGCCCTGCCAGTGTCCCAGTGTGCTGGCATCCATGGATGCCAGCATGCTGTGACTAGGGCCGGTGCCGAGTCCGTCACAGATGATGATGTCACTAACGGCATGGGCAGTGACACATGTGTTCCACGGGATGGCCACGCAGCAGGACACATCACAGCCATGGCTGTGGGTGGTGCTGCCGTGGAAGCCTGCATGTCAGCACAGTCCCAGCCTATGCCTGTCAGCACCAGTGGGGCAGCACTGGCATTTGTTCAGGACAGTGGGACTATTGCGGCCACTGTGGCAGCACCACTAAGCCCTGGGGAGCGGCAGCTGGAGGGGCAGGGGCAGCATCAGCAGTCGGCCAATGGGCTTGGGGGTACAGGGTCCAGTGGCGGCAACTGTGCACCACCTGTGGACATGCCCAGACCTGGTCCTGGTGCGCAGCACTCACCCTCAAGGGGTGCTGAGCATCAGGGCCATGCATACCCTGAGGGACAGGATGCTGAGGAGGCAGATGACCTCTTGGACGAGCACACCCACCTACTGCAAGCATCAGTCCAGCAGCAGACGCGGCTTGAGAAGTTGGTGGATGCACTGCGTGCGGCTCTGGAGCAGGCAGAGGAGTGTCGCAGCAGGGACACGGCTCTGATCCTGGCAGGGATGGACTAGTTGTGGGAGGATGTGACCACTGCCATTGATAGGCATGCACAGGTATTCAGTGGCCATAATGGGCACACAGTCATGTGCCCATGCGTCACGGACACCACGCAGTGCACTGTCCACCCCTCATTCCTGGTGTCATGCGACACCCTCCCTGTCAACACTTGGTTCAGCTGTGGGCATCCCGAGCACTCCTGGCGCAGGTATGTTCAGCGTGCTGCAGACCCCTGCACAAGCATGGTCGCATTCATGCAGTGGAACCCCTTGGGGACCATCGGTGCCATCCCATGAGGCCAGTGGTCAGCCTGTCAGTGCTGGCGGGTCTCGGCAGGGCCGCCCACACATCCGTGGCGGCCGGGGCACTGTGTCATGTGACTGACCTGTCTCCCAATGCGGCTGCTGTCTGGTGCTGCCCCATGTGCATTGTGTCTTTCAGTGGGCAGTGCACGGGTGGGTACCCGGCCCTGCACGTGGACACACAGTCCATCTGCACACCCTCCTGGCTGCTGTCCGCAGTTGCATGTGCATGATGATGCCTGCACTGTACTATACACCAATGTACAATGGTGCTCAGCATCTGACACACGCACATGGACAGGCAGTGGGCATAGTGGTCTGTGGACATATGTGTGGATAGGGATGGTGTTCTGGGTCAGTGTGCCTCCTGCCCTTTGTGCAAGTTGGGTGCATTGTGTGTGCGTGTGTGTATGTCCACGTGGCATGTTAGTCCTCAGCCATCCCTGGTTGTGTGTGTGGTTCCATGCCCTGCCAATTTCCCCTGATGGCATGCACCCCTGGTGTGTGTCCATGTGTGCTTGTGGGTTGTGCCTTAGCCACTGTTGGTTGCACATGGCCCCATGACTTAACTGAGTTGGCTGAAGTGCTCCTCCGTGATGGTGTCCCAGTGCAGCTGTGCCAACCAGAACAATCGGGGGTCACTTCGGCCGGGGAGGGCTGCCCATCACCATCATCACCAGCATCCTCATCGTCCCCATTACTTTCCCCTTCTTTGACCTGTACGGCTATCCCACATTCGTTGGCCATGTTGTGCAGGATGCAACAGGCCAGGAATAGCCCGCATGCCTTTGAGGGGCTGTACTGTAGGGTGCCGCCGGAGGTGTCCAGGCAACAGAAATGTGCCTTCAGCATCCCGAACACCCACTTGATGACATTACATGTGGTGGCTCATGCCTCATTGTAGCATTGCTGTGATGGGGTCATGGGCCGCCGGTAGGGTGTGAGCAGCCAGTGACGGAGTGGGTATCCACTATCACCTGTGTGTAGAGGGTGGAGGTTAGTTTGGTGATCAGCATCGCCCTGCCCCGGGCCATGTAGGCCACTACCCATGTCACCTCTGGCCATGCCCCCCAGCCCCTATGATTGTCCATGTGGTTTGCATACTCACCCACTAGGTGTCCAGTGGAGATCTCCCCACTCTTGAATCTGTGGCACAGTGCTGACTGGTGCCAGATGAAGGCATTGTGTGCTCCCCCAGGGTGCGTGGCACTGACATTGATTATGCGCCCCCTGACATCACACACCACCTGGCAGTTGATGCTGGCATAGCCCCTGTGATTGATGTACGCGGCCCCCTTGGGGCCAGGTGGTGTGTGTATGGCCACATGGGTGCAGTCTATTGCCCCTAGCATGTGAGGCATATGTGCTACCCTGTGGAACTCCTGTATGTTTGCTGTGCGCTCCGCCGGTGTGCTTGGGAAATGGATGTACTCCACTGCATGTGGCAGCAGTGCGCTGAGGAATTGGGTGAGGTGGCATGACATGGCTGACTGGGTTATGCCTGTGGTGTCCCCAGTTGGTCTCTGGAAGGTACCTGTGGTGAGCAAGCACATGCAAGCTGTCATTTTAGTCTCCACTGACAGGGCATGGCTCCGTCATGTGGGTGCCTGCATCACATCACTGCACAGCTCACAGAGCCACCTCAGAATTTCCCTATTCAGGTGGTACTGGCCCACAATCTCAGTATCACTGTACAGCTCAAAGCTGGTGCAGGCTTGGTACTGCCTGTTGGGGGGATACCGCCGATGGGCCCTTCCACGGCCACGCCCCCCTGCTGCCCGCCTTCTTATCCCCCTTATAATGGCCTCCATCTGGAAGGTGGCACTGGCCCTGTCCCTGGCTTGTGTTCACCCCCCAGCAGCTGTTACTGTATTCCCCCTGCTGTCCTCACTGCTACTTCCCCTGCACTGGGAACACCTGCCTGTGATGGCCTCTGTGCTGTGTGGCACTTCCCCCTTCTGCACTGGCTGTGGCTCCCCACACCTTCCCTGTGCCTGTGTGTTCAGGGTGCCCTTTCCCTGGGCTGCCCTGTGTGTCCCTCCTGCCCTGTCTGTGTGGCTAGAGTTCAGCCTCATGTGCCTTCCCTGTAGCGTTCTTGCACCTCTCCCTTGCTCCTTTTTATTTTGGCTCATTTCACCTATGGCGCTACTCCCGCTTGCTCCCCTATTGCGCATGGCGCAAGTTGTTGAATATCACACAGCACCATTTATGCATGGTTCCTCCCCCTTCAGTTGCGCATGCCTTCATTATCATTACGCTGTTGCTCAGCATGATTTGGGGGCCCAATTGCCTCCTTCTGAATATCACAGAATGGCCCAATTTCGGACTTGCGCAGGCGCAACCCTATTGCGCATGGATCAACTCTTTTGAATATCTGGGCCCCTGAGTAAATATCTATCAATTTTACTAAGCTGATGAACCCTTGGTAATCAATATCACCCCACCCCCCCAAAAAAAGAAAAACAAACAACATGACAGGCTCTTAACATGAACATTTTTGTTTCCTTTGTTCTCTTCCTACCCTGAATGAAGCCCTGACAACTTCCTCCTTATTTTAAAGTATTGTCCCTAAAAATACAGATTAATCTGTGAAAGTAACTAAATATATACTGTATCTGTAATACTGTCTATAAAAATCAATGGGCTAAGATCCTCAGACATTTGAAAGTAAACATGAGTTGTTGCCATTTTGCAATCTGAGGTGTGTGTGTGTGTGTATGTGTGTGTGTGTCTGTGTGTGTGTGTGTGTGTGCGTTTGTCTGTGTGTCTGTGTCTGTATGTCTGTGTCTGTGCCTGTGTGTGTGTGTGTGTGTGTGTGTCTGTGTGTCTGTGTCTGTGTGTGTGTGTGTGTGTGTGTGTGTGTGTGTGTATGTATATGTGTGTGTGTGTGTGTGTGTATATGTGTGTGTGTGTGTGTGTGTGTCTGTGTGTGTCGGTGTCGGTGTCTGTGTCTGTGTGTCTGTGTCTGTTAATAAGTGGGTGGGTGTGTAATGAGCTGCCAGAACCTTGAGGAAAATGATGTCATTCTTGCCTGAATGGAATCAGCACTCACCCAAGATTCTGCTAGCTGGTTTAAAAATGACTGAGGGATTTTCTGGGAAATCACTAAACAGGAGAACATAAAAAAGTGAGTGAAGCTTATAATATGTTTGTAATAGTCTTTGGTAACTGGATAAGGCCCACTAGGCACAAGTGCCTGTTTTCAGGGGTGACCTGGGAGCACTGGACAGTTAAATGACTTGCTCAGAGTCACACAGTATGCAAGTGGAGGCTGTGATAATCAAACTCAGGTCTGGTCTGCTGGATGTATCCAGCTCATTCACACATCGTTCCTCAAACCTCTAGGCTATACTGCCAGCCCAAATAATATAATATATCATGTAATATATCTGCAGTTGATCTTTAAGGAAGGTTGTGGGATTCAGCAATATCTGAGACGGGCACCACAGTATTGGAAATGTAGTGAAAGCTGTGCACTAGGTTATATCAGGTGTGCTAAAGTGTGTTATATAAAATATTAATGCATTATAGTGCAAAACATAATAATTCTGCAGCAACGTCCTGTTTTTTCAATGAAAATGGCACCAAAAATGAAACTGTTTCTGATTACTCATATCCAAGTGTCATTCTGAACTGCTGATTAGTTTTCTAACATTTTAAAACACAGCTGAACTTAAATGTGGCAACTGAGCTTCAATACTAAGTAATGTACATTGGGAAAAGGAATCCAACAGTGCATTATGAAATAGGGTGGGGGGCGGCTGGAAGCACTATGGAAGAAAATGATTTTGGTTTGATGATGTATTGTAGACCCTAAAAATGCCTATACATTGCAATAGCATAGTGAGTGAAGCAAAAATAATACTGGGAAGCAGTAGAAGCTGGGAAAGGATCCTCCCACTGTACAGGTCACTGGTGTATCTGCACCTGAAAAACTGTGAGCCCACACATGAGGAAAGATGGCAACAAGGTGCAGGCAGCACAGTGGAAGGCAGTTAAGATGATCCTTGGCTTTAGGGAAATGATGTATGAAGAGAGGCTACAGGACTTTACCATGTATATCATTGAGAAGAGACAGGAAAGGGGTGACATGATTACTACATATGCAAACAAATGTTTATCGTTAGTAAACAGTAAAAAGACATTTGGATTTTTTCAGAAATTGCAATGCAGGACCATATCTTAATTTAACTCATTCAGGCCTAGAGATGTCTGTAGGCGGTGTCTGAAAGCATAGCCACTCAGGACAATAACACCTGTAGACGTACTCAACTGACTTTCACTCAGGCCTAAAAACATCTGAGGAAGTCATCAGTTTTTACCGAACTATTAAACAAACCGAATTGCTTAGAATTGAATGCATAGCACTGTTAGAAAGGTAATTTTGCTCTGAACAATTTTGCTGCAGATACTTTGTGTCTATCATGTATAGTTTAGGAGTTATTCATATTTGTTTAAGGTATGGTGTGCATGGCTAACATTTGTCTCAAGCCTCACCTAAGCATCTTGAATAAATCTGAAAAAAAAACCAGTTGTTTGGCATTTCAGCTACTATAAAATAAAACCAAATGGATTACAATTGATTGCATAGCACTATTAGAAAGGTTATTTTGTGCTAAACAATTTTGCCACTGATACTTTGTGTCTACCACATATACTTCAGGAGTTATTTGCATTTGTTTAAGGTATGGTGTGCATGGCTGACATTTGTCTCTCATGCGTCACCTAAGCACTTTGGAAAAAAAAATCAGAAAAAAATCAGTTGTTTGTTATTTCAGCTAGTATAACATAAAAACTAAATTGATTACAACTGATTGCATAGCACCATTGGAAAGGTAACTTTGTGCTGAACAACTTTACCACTCATACTTTGTGTGTAGCACTTATGGTTCATAGAAACATAGAAACATAGAAACAAAGAATTTGACGGCAGATAAGGACCACTTGGCCCACCTAGTCTGCCCATTTTCCTACCTAACAGTTAAGCTGCAGATCCTAGTTAACCAACAGCTTACTTCCTCCTACCCCACTAGGACTGCCTTATGCCTGTCCCATGCATTCTTGAAGTCCCTCACTGTTCTTGACTCCACGACCTCCTCAAGGAGGCTGTTACATGCATCCACAACCCTCTCAGTGAAAAAATACTTCTTCACATTACCTCTGAGCCATCCCCCCTCTATCTTCAAATTGTGCCCCCTTGTTCTTGCACATCTCTTTTTCTGGAAGATGCTACCCTCTTGGACTTTGTTAATTCCCTTGAGGTACTTGAAAGTTTCTATCATGTCCCCTCTCTCCCTTCTTTCCTCAAGGGTATACATATTAAGCTCCTTTAGTCTTTCTTCAGTATGTCTTCTGGTGCAGACCCTGCACCATTTTGGTTGCCCTCCTCTGGACAGCCTCCACTTTGTCTATGTCTTTGCGGAGATGGGGTCTCCAGAACTGTGCACAGTACTCCAGATGAGGTCTCACCAACTGTCTGTACAGAGGGATAACAACTTCCTGTTCTCTCACATTAATGCCTCTTCCTATGCATCCAAGTATCCCCAGTATTCCTTACTGCCTTCTCACATTGCTTGCCCACCTTTAGGTCATCTGATATAATTACCCCCAGGTCCCTTTCTATTTTTACTGTTGTCAGTATCTCACCCCCCATTGTCTACACTTCCCCTGGGTTTTTGTTTCCCATGTGCATTACCTTGCACTTCTTTGCATTGAATCTGAGCTGCCATACATTTGACCATTCCTCCAACCTTGCCAAGTCCCTTCTCATCCTTTCCACTCCATCTTGTGTATCAACCCTGTTGCAGATCTTTGTGTCATCTGCAAAGAGACATACTTTTCCTTCAGTTCCACTGCAATGTCACTCATAAAGACATTAAAAGGACCCGGTCCCAGTGCTGAACCCTACGGTGCCCACTAGTAACCCTCCTTTCTTCACTGTGTACTCCATTTACTACTACCCTTTGAGTCCTGTTGTCTAGCCAATTTTTTATCCAGTCTACCACCTTGGGACCCACTCCAAGGCTGGCTATCTTGTGTATTAATCTTTTGTGTGGGACTGTATCAAATGCCTTGCTAAAATCCAGATAGGCCATGTCCACAGCCCCTCCCTGGTCCACTACTTTGGTCACTCAGTCAAAGAAATCTATTAGATTCATCTGACGTGACCTTTCCAACCTGAATCAATGCTGCCTTGCATCCTGTGCCCCACTGGCCTCTAGGTACTCAACAATTCTTTCCTTCAGAAGTGATTCCATCATTTTCCCTACCACTGAGGTCAAACTAACTGGTCTGTAGTTTCCTGCCCCTGTCCTACTCCCACTTTTGTGAAGAGGAATCACATCTGCCCTCCTCCAGTCCTTGGGTACCACCCCATCCTCCCATGATTTGTTAAAGAGAGTAGTCAGCGGTGTCACTAGTTCTACCCTTAGTTCTTTTAGAATTCTTGGGTGAATCCCATCAGGCCCCATTGCTTTGTCCACCTTCAATTTTATTAGTTCTTTCAGAACCCTTTCTTCTTTAAATGGACTGGTATCGACCCCCATCTTCAGAGTATTTCTCTTGTTTGGTTTAGGTAACTTCCCTCCTCTTCCTTTGTGAATACTGAGCAGAAATATTCGTTCAGTATCCCTGCTTTTTCACTGTCACCCTCTACCCACATTCCCTCCCCTTTATTAAGCTTCAGTATCCCTCCTTTGGTCTTTCTTCGCTCCCTAATGTACCTATAAAAGATCTTATCCCCCTTCTTAACAGAATTGGCTATCCTTTCCTCAGTTTGGGCCTTTGCTACTCTGACTGCCTTCCCAACCTCTTTCTGCTTTAACTGATAAAGTTCTGTGTCCTGCTCTTCTGTATTTCCTTATATTTCCTGAATGCTGTCCTTTTCTCCTTAACCTTCCCTGCCACCTCTTTTGAGAACCATAGCAGTTTTTTCCTTCGTAGTGTTTTATTGACTTGCTTTACACAAAGGCGTGTTGCCTCTGTGATGGCTGTTTTGATCACTCCCCATTGTTCCTCCACCCCTCCTTCTTGCCTGTTTGCTAGTGCTTTTCTGAGGCACTCTCTCATTTTCCCAAAGTCAGCCCTCCTAAAGTCCAGTAATCTTGCTTTTGTATGGCTTGATTGTATTGCTGTGTTTATTGTGAACCACACTGTTTGGTGGTTGGTTGTTCCCAGATGGCTACCCACTTCTAAATCTGAGATTCTTTCTCCATCCCCATTTGAGAATACCAGGTCTAAGATTGCTCCCTCCCGAGTGGGTTCCAATACTAGCTGTCTGAGGCATGCCCCCTGTAGGGCATCAAGAATGACTCTGCTCTTGGATGTGCCTGCAGCAAAGGTGCTCCAGTTAACATCTGGCATATTCAGGTCCCCCATCAACAATATCTCCCCTTTTTCTGCCATTTTAAGAAAGCCTTCTATCATTTCCTTGTCCATTCCCTCCCCCTGAGATGGGGGTCTGTATACAACCCCCACGCAGATTGTGGTGCCATTTCTTGTCTCCAGGGTGACCCAAAGTGCCTCATCTGCTCCCTGTTTACTCTTTAGTTCTGTTGCTTTGATCCCTTCCTTTTCATAGACAGCTACTCCTCCTCCTCTTTTACCCTCCCTGTCCCTCCTGTAGATTGTGTATCCTGGTATGTTGACATCCCAGTCATGGTTCTCTGTGTACCATGTTTCTGTGACTCCCACACTATCCAGGCAATCCTCTTCCATCAAAGCCAGGGAGCTTGTTACACAGACTACGGGCATTGGTACTCATCACTCTCCACTTTTTGATAGCCTTACCCCTTTTAGCCCCATTTCTGTCCTTACTGCCTTTGCCTTTTTTTACATTTAAATCTGTTCTGCTCCTTAATAACTTCTGTACCTTGGTGTTTACCTCTCTAATCACCATGTTTTGTGGGGGGAGGCTTGGATTTCCCTGCTCCTTTTCAGTGCCTTCCCCCTTGGCTTGTTTAAATGCTTGCCAATGAAGCATTTAAACCTCTCACATAGGATCCTGGTTCCCCCAGGACAGATGCAGACCATCGCACCAGTATAGGTCTGTATCCCTCCAGGTGGCTCCCCAGTCTCCAATGAAGCCAAAACCCTGAGATCCACTCCAGTTTTTCAACCACTCATTGAATTCCCTGGTGAGAAGTGCCCTAGCATATCCCTTGCCATAGACAGGCAACACCTCTAAGAAGGTTACCATATGCGCTACTTGTCTAAGGCCCCTTCCCAGCTCTACAAACTCTTCTTGCACTGCTCTGATCACATTCCTAACCAGGTCATTTGTCCCTAGGTGGACAATGGCATCCAGCTCCCTCCCTCCCTCATGCAGCTTATCCCACAATCCTGAGGATTCGCTTCCTGTCCCTCCAAGCCGTGGCGCCAGAAAGGTACCTTACCTCCCTCTCCCTTCCTCCCCATTTCTACCCCCCTAATGATTGAGTCCCCTACCATAAGTTGTTTCCTTCCCCTGTGGGGTCCCATGCCACCCTCCTGTGGGTCTTCTTTATGAAGGTTCCCAGCATCCTCCTAGGTCTCCACTGCAGATGCCTCCACAGAGGAACCACTATCCACCAGAAGAGTGAATGAATTGTGGAGAGGTACAGCTGGAGGGATGCAACTCTGTTCCACCACCCTATCCCTCCTTGAGCCCACCCTGGTCCAGCCTCTCCTCTTTCTTGGCAACCTCTGAGGTAGTGGCATTGGCCCTGGTGGTCCCTGGGTGGGGGAGGAGGTTTCACGAATCCTAGCCAGGTCAACCTGGAGACGGGCAACCTCCTCTCTCAGACCAGACAGGTGCCTGAAAATAGGGCAGTATCGCAGCCTCCAGAATGTCTTCCGGAACACTACCGCCCCACAGCCATTGCACTGCACCACTCCTATCATGTCTTATTTTGTGTCCTCTCTACTGTTTCTGTTGATGCTTATTCTCTCCTCTTCTTACAACTCTCACCCTTCCTGTTCTGGGACAGCAACTTCCTATCTTCTTCAGTAGCCTTCTTCTTCCTAGCTCAATATCAGACCATCAGCAGCTGGGGGAGAGTGAGCTACTTTTTCCTTTAGGTTGACAAAGCCAACGTTTCTCTATGATCCTTTCCTTCCTACTGCCAAACAGAAAGTTCCTGTTGACAGTCAAATCCAGTGGCTATAAAAGTAGAACTGTCTTTGGGTGGGTGGGTAGAGGGGTGGGATGGAGGGCAATTAGTAAGAAAAAAGACTAGCAACAGGAAGTTGTAATTTGACTCACTGCTTTTATAATGTCTAAACCACACCCCCAGGTAAGCTCTCTTTCCTCCTACTGGTTTAGCAAAGTCAGCTGATACAGTACCCTTCCCTGCACAGAACACACACTGACTTCTTTCTTTTCTTTCTTTTTTTAACCCTAAATAATACCCCTTCTACTTCTAATAAAGTAATCTGTCTACTTAATCTTAACAGACACTGACTCCTGCAGAGATGTAAGTTTTAAATTAATAAGAAAATGTAGCTTCTTTTAGTTAGCTGCTTTCTGCTCTACAAGCAAGGCTAGCAACAGCTAGAGGTATTCACATTTGTTTGTGGCATGCTGATTGTGGCTTGATTTTGCTTAGAAAGGCCCAGGATGTTGTGCTAGAGTATACAGGGCACAAGTGGTGGAAGTCTCAAAGAGCTCTTGTGGTGTGAATGAGTTAAGCAACATAATTTTAGTCATGAATTATATCAGTCCAATGCTTCAAGTTGCTCTTAAATCCATTATTTTTTAATAGTGATACACACACTTGTTATTTCAGTAATAGGTAATGTTATAAGACAGAGGTATGAAGTATTCCAGATAGTCTTCTAATGGCACAAAGAACAGAACCCAAGGCAACAGTTAGCAGTTAGATAATATCCACAGACAATCTAGGGTATGAAACATGATTCACTGCGGTTTCAGTTCTGGTTATCTATACCCCCACTGTGCAGGGAGAAATGCCAACCAAGTCAAGTTTACCAAACTTTAAGGAAAACAATAAATGTCTGCTTCAACAGTGTGATTAGGCTGAGAAGGGAATTAATTAAAACTGGCAGGGAGGAGAATCAAAGGGCAAGTGGATTAATATGCCAGTGAAAATTGTACAGACCAAATCAATCATCAGCTTCCTGCAGGGATGGGACAGGCATGTAGGTTTAGATAGAAAAGAGGGACAGTAACAAGGGCGGAACAAGGGGAAGATCAGGCAGGGCACTCAATGAGTATTTCTGGTCGACACAAAAGAGAGGGATGGCCCAATACTACAGGGGAAAGGGGGCAAAGGTGGAGGGGGGCAGAGATAACAGATGAGGTCATCCAAGAGGATCGAGTTCTGAAGGGCCTTAAACACTTGAGGGTGGACAAGGCACCAAGACCAGATGGTGTACACCCAAGAGCCCTGAAGGAACTGGTAGAGTTGTTGGCAGGCCCCCTGACAGACCTGTTCAACACTTCATTGGAGAAAGGGAATGTACTCAGGGACTGGAGGATGTCTCACATGATGCCCCTTCACAAGAGTGGACCCAAGGACCAACCGGGTAGCTACAGACCAGTGAGCTTGACATCCACAGTGGGGAAGTTGATGGAAACCATTCTAAAGGAGAGGTTGATAACCTTTCTTGATGGCAATGGCCTGCAGGATGAGTCAGCATTGGTTTGTCACAGGAAGATCTTGCCAAACTAACCTGATTGACTTCTTTGACTGGGTCACTAGAGTGGTTGATGAAGGCCATGCTGTGGATGTCCTGTATCTGGACTTCAGTAAGGATTTCGACTCTGTGCCTCACAGAAGGTTAATGAGCAGGCTGAGGGACATGGGAGCGGGGAAAAATTGGCTGGGTGGATTGAGAGCTGGCTGTAGGGCAGAAAACAGGGTAGTTTTAAGGGGGTGAGACATCCAAGCCATGGCCTGTAATGAGTGAAGTACTGCAGGGTTCAGTGCTGGGCCCTGTTTTGTTCAATGTCTTCAATGGCAACATTGCAGAGGGGGTCAAGGGTAAGATCTACCTGTTCGCAGATGACACTGAGATTTGTGCAAAAGTGGACAATGAGGAAGAGAGGCAGGCACTCAGAGAGGATCTAGCTAAACTTGAACACTGATCTAGGGAGTGGCAGTTGGTGTTTAACACTAAGAAGTGCAAGGTCATGCACCTTGGAGCCAGAAATCCCAAGAACAGCTAGCTACTGGCTTGGGAGAGTGCAGGTAATGGCTTCAGAGGAGGAAAGGGACCTGAGGGTAATAGTCAAAGGGTACATGAAGGTATCTGCACAGTGTAGGAGGGTGGCAGCAAGGGTAAATAGGATGCTGTGGTGCATTGCTAGAGGGATCACCTCTCAAAAAGGGGAGGTCATCCTGACATTGTATAGATCACTGGTGAGGCCACACTTGGAATACTGTGTACAGTACTGGTGCCCATACCGCAAAAAGGATGTAAGATTACTGGAGAGGGAACAGTGTAGGGCTACAAAAATGATCATGGGACTAGGGGAATTGCCATATGAGGAAAGGCTGAAAAAGCTCAACATGTACTCACTGGAAGACAGATGAGTAAGAGGGGACATGACAGAGACCTTTAAGTACTTGAAAGGCATAAACAAACTCAGGGAAGGAGGATTGTTCCATGTAAAGGGGGAAGGGTCACCAGGTGGCATAGTCTGAAGCTGGAAGGGGAAGGTTTAGGAGGGAGATAAGGAGGTACTACTTCACAAAGAGAGTGGTGTCAGGTTGGAATACACTGCTGAAGGAGTTAATCGCATAAAGGACAGTGGATAGCTTTAAGCAGGGTTGGGATAGAGTCATAGGCAAGGTTAGTACAGACAAAAACACAAAGGGGGAAGGACCAGAAAAAAGGAGGAAGAGAGCGGTTTGGGTGGTGGTGGTGGGGCAGCGATTGTGATTTGAAACTAAGAGATGCACAGTTGGGCAGACTTGATAGATCTGAGGGCTTTTTCTGCAGGGAATTTCATATGTTTGTATGTTCATAAAGATAGTGATTGCCACCAGGGCAAAAGAAAATAGGAAGATTGGGCAGACTGGATCAGCCACTAGTCTTGTTCTGCCATCAACATCTATGTATCTACACAGTGCAGACTATATGCAAACTATTTATTTGACTGAACTGTATCCTTCAGTGAGTGCATAGTTAGGAGTAGGCCATCCTGAAGAAAGCAGCCTTGCATAACCATTCAGGAAAGAATATTATGATGCATGCTTTAGCAAAGCTGTCCATAGTGTGCAGAAAGGAGCTATAATTCAAGACATCAGGTAAAACAGGCCCAGTTAGGGGAGAATACTAGATAGTAGATGAGAATTAAAGACAACCAGTGACTGGGTGAATAGCAAATTGTGTATCTACCATTTCATTCTCACATTGCACTTTCTGTCACAAGGACTTAGTAACCAAGAAACTGTGGTGTAGCAGATTAAATGGAAACTGTAGATGGCTTTTGCTCTTATATCAATTTCTTTATTTGTTTTTCATTTTTCAGATGCCACTGACTGTATCAAGTGTCCAGAAGATTCTTGGTCCAATGAGCGAAGGATAAGCTGCCTCCTGAAACATGTTGAGTACCTGTCCTTTGATGATCCCCTGGGCGTAATATTGACTGGTGTTGCCATTTTCCTTTCCATCATTCCTGCTTCCATACTGTGGATTTTTATTAGATATCGGGACACACCAATAGTGAAAGCAAACAACCGTGATCTCAGCTACTTTCTCCTGGTAGCTCTCTTTCTTTGTTTCCTCTGCTCCTTAATATTTATCGGGAAACCACGCAGTACAAGCTGCTTACTTCGGCAATCTGCATTTGGTATAACATTTTCTGTTTGTATCTCTTCTATCTTGGCAAAAACAATCACAGTAGTCATTGCGTTCAGTGCAACGAGGCCGGGAAGCATCCACCAGAAGTGGGTGGGATCCAAGACACCAAGTTGTACAGGCCTTTTCTGTACCATTCTACAGGTCCTTGTATGCACTATTTGGCTTGGACATTCATCACCTTTCCCAGAGGAAAACATGAACTCTTTTAAGGGCAAAATAATAATTGAATGTAATGAAGGATCTATAATCATGTTTTATTGCATGCTGGGGTACCTTGGACTATTGGTGAGTGTGTGCTTCATAGTTGCTTTTTTAGTACGGACATTACCAGATAGATATAACGAGGCCAGATTCATCACTTTCAGCATGCTAATCTTTGTTAGTGTTTGGCTGTCATTCATACCGGCATACCTGAGCACAAAAGGGAAGTATGTGGTCGCTGTGGAGATATTTGCCATCTTGTCCTCAGGGTTTGGGTTACTGAGCTGTATTTTCTTTCCAAAGTGCTATGTTATTCTACTCAGACCTGATTTGAACACTAAAGAATCTGTAACACGGAAATCACACTGAACACACTTTGTACAAGAAGCTGTTTTTGTTTATAAGGATGTTACATATTAAACTGTAGGATACATGAGATGGAATCAGAAGTATTGATATGTTTACTCAACCACTGCCCTTTGAGAACTGAATATGTGTGAACGTATATAGATTATGGATGTATATATACATCCACAGTTTTCTAAGGGTTAACTCCCCACGACAGCTGGATCCCAAGTTTAGTTTATGTAGCTTAGTTGCTGCAAAGCTTCATAATACTCTGCTATGGGCACTGGTTCTAAGGGGAGAAACTTTCTGTGGGAAACCTACTGTATGCACATCAGACCAATCTGTTCTTCTCAAATAAGCAATTTCATTTTCTAAAGTGCAGTTTGCATGACTCCAAAATTGTACCCATATGTTATCAATCTGCATATTTAGGGTAGCTCTGTTAATATCAATATGAACTTGTCTAGATGGACTTTAAAATCCTTTATTCAATGAGATTTATTTGAGGGTTTTTTTATAGTGAAAGTCTAAGAACACAAAGTTAATGCAGGAAAACACAATGCAAATAGTACTGTAAAAAATATATTCATGCCAATCCCGAACGTCTTCATAGTTTGTAACATTTTAAAATCAATAAAATTCAAGCTAAAAAAATCAAGCCAATGATGTACTTGCCTGTACTGTGTCTGAAACCTGTTTCAGAATCTCACCACTCTTGAGTACAGTGTTTTGTGCTCTCTTCCTTCATCTTGACCTAAATTATGCCTCTATTCTTATCATAGTTTAGTATCTGATTAATGTTGTTAGTGCCCAACATGATCTTGAATACTATGATCACTCATTTTACTTTTTTCCAGTTTAAAAACTATCAGGTTCCTAAATTATTTCTCATAAATTAATTGCCCATTGTCACACAACTAGTGAAACCCATGTACAATTCATTTAAAATATTAAGCAGTACAATCTTTAACTCCAAACTTTGTATTGCTCAATTTAACTTCTCTCCAGCCTTCCGGTACTCTCCCTGTCACTAGGTCTCCCTAAAATCTCAAACAGTGAGCATGCCATTTTATGGAATCTCTTAATATCATGGAGCACAGCATATCAAGTCCCTGTACCACAGTCGCTGTTGGCCTCCATACATGTTCCACAACTAATACTGTAGTACCTGTGATGAGACTACACCATGTAATATTTCTCTTCACATGCCCATACGTAGTGGTGGGTGAAGTGGCTAAAATTTGCTTCTCAAAGTGATTTGCAAAGTAACGCAGAATCCGCTGAGTAACCCTCAATGCAAAGCGGGGTACTTCATGTTAGAATGAGGAATGCAAAGTCCATTGAAACCAATGACTTTGCATAATTCCACCTTCCTCAAACCACTTCTCCACAAATTGTAAGGCAAAGTACATTGAAATCAAAGTACTTTGCCTCACTTAGCCTTGTAATTGAGCTCCAAGGTGAATTCTTCAGTGATTCATGGGATTGCAGGTCACATGGGCTCTAGATTGTTCTGCACAGCCTCAGTTCTGGCCTGGGTAGTGTATGTATAGTGGTAGCTGGGACAGTTTGCTCTCAGAGCTCTGCGATTCAAAACCTCTAAAAGCTGTTAAAAATGCCTTTTTGAGACATTTGTTTTGCTCAAAATTTAGTACATTAATTGTAGGAAATCCTTCTGTGCTCATATCAACGAGTGTTTATTGTCTGTGTGTGGATTTTGAATGTTAATTTAGAACAGTCAGTCTGTGTACTGTGAAGTGTGCTTTGGGGGAAGGGCATATCTGTGGTGTATGTTGCTTTGGCTTCTTAGAAGGAACTAGAAGAGAAAGGATCAGATTTGTTACAGTACAGCAGCTTCTTCTTGTTTTCACATTGTTTCTTGTGGATTTTACTTGGTAGAAGATTATTTCTTTTCTTTCTTATTACTTCTAAGGGGCTAGCAGGGTATTGTTTCGGGGCTTTTGAAATTCTGAAAACTGTTTTGGTGGCTATAAGTGGGCTCATTTGTTTGATGTTTCACTGTGTAGCAGGCTGCATCTGTAGAGGCCAATTTCTTCTGATTTAAAACCTATTTGGTGTGATTTAACTGGGGCTGTTTCTTTGAATCAGAGATCTATATCTTCTAATTTCAAGCCTATTTTGATGTGTTATTGGTGAAGCTATTTGAATTGGAGACCTGTTTCTTTTGGTAGCAAATCTATTTTGGGGACTTTGAGTAGAATTGTGATTCATTGTTGCTGGCTTCACTAGCTGCAAAGGTTAGTGCTTAGTGTGGAAAGGGTGCTAATGGTCTGACCAGGGGGCTCAGCTACCTGATTGTTCCTGGAAGACTTGGGTTGGTCCCAACCCCTCACTCCACCCACCCCTGGTCCATGATTTCCTTTATAAAAGGGGTTCTGACATCATTTCCTCAAACGGGCAAAGGATATGCACCTGTCATAGCAGAAGCAGACATCCAGGAAAGGAACAGCAGCGAGTGAAGAGGTGACTGCTATCTCAGTGGAAGGGAAGTAACTGCAAATCTAGGAGCTTTCATTGTTACTTCTTTGCATTGCTATTGCATTGTGGAAAGGAGGAGTAGGAGTTTGAAGAAGGTTGTGCAATGGCTACTTAAAGTGTCTTTTTGAGTTTGAATAGGAAGGTTAGGAATATAAAAAGCAGTTGTGCAATCTATCTAAACATGTACAACAAAGGGGGTAAGGGAAATTAAGAAAAGAATGTTTTGCACGGATAGAGGGGGGAGAGAGGAGACTTGGAGGAGTGTTTGGTATCCTGCCTCTGGAAGGGGTGGGAGGTCACTGGTGGGCAGCAATGAGTAGGGTGGTAGGCAGCAATAACTGCAGTGCACCAATCTTTCTAAAAATTGCCTGGAGTGTTGGAGGATGTTTAGTGTGCAACCACATACAGAAACAAAGAAAGGAGATTGAGGGTCTGCAGGAGGAACTGAGAGAGGCAAGGCAGACTGGGGGTGGGTCTAGCCCAATACTGGAGGAAGGAAGAATGGGAGATGAGGGAGGGCGATTTAAGCCAACAGTGGTAGGAGAGGGTTAGAAGAAGGGAAGCAGGGACAAGGGGGCCCAGGCCAAGAAGAACGATTGCTGGGGAAACCAGGTCAGGAGACAAAAGAAAAATGGAAGGAGGAGATAAG
The DNA here is from genome assembly GCA_016271365.2 of Neoceratodus forsteri. Classification (NCBI taxonomy): domain Eukaryota; kingdom Metazoa; phylum Chordata; order Ceratodontiformes; family Ceratodontidae; genus Neoceratodus; species Neoceratodus forsteri. Next base: position 174,088,817 of record CM057455.1, read on the forward strand.
GACTTGTGAGGGGAGGTGAAGAAGTGGCAAAAGTCATGGAGTGGAAAGGAGAGAACAGGTTACTATGAAGAGAGAGGGAGCAGGCATTAGTGAAGGGTCTTCAGAAAATAGTTTTGAACTGCTAGAGAGGAAAAAGGTGGAGGAGGGAAATGATGAAATTAGAGGAGTAATTGATAAATGCCTGGACCAAATCGGAGCAGGGGGAAGTCCTGCTGGGAGAATTGTAACAGGGGCAAAAGGGGGAAATAATGTGCAGGAGGAAGAAGAGGAGCCGGAAATGAGAGAGGCAGATGAATGGAAGCAAGTAGGGAGTAAAAGTGATGGAACCTTAGTGCTGGGGGACTCAATACTAAGAGGAGTCAGGTGGGGTAGCAAGGGGGAGAGGCATAGTCACATTTGGGTGGAGGCCATGCCAGAAATGACGGCGGAAAGGGTGGGACAATCTGTTCTGAAATATGCTAGAAGGAGTAGGGACAAGCCTCATTTAAATATACATCTTGGGACGAACGACCTGGCTGACAAGACAGTAGATATAGTCCAGAGGAGGTTTGAGGAACTAGAACAATTATGTGAGGGGGCAGGAAGATCAGTAACTTTTTTGGAGATACTTCCAGTGCCCAAGGCAAGCACAACAAGAAGGCTGAGAATAGAGGAATTTAATGGATGGCTAAGGACCTGGTGTTGTGCTAAAGGGTATGGGCTGTTGGGGTGTGGGGAGGGACCTGGGAGGACAGTAGTCTCTTTGCCAAGGACAGACTACACTTGAATGAGGAGGGAAAGAAAGTGTTGAAACTGAGGATGGAGGAGTACATAGAGGAAGTAGGAAATTTAAACTAGGAGCAGGGGTGACAACTGGGCAAGAGACATGCAGAGACCACAGGTTGGGAAACCATATGAGCTTACCCCCCATAACAGTGACAAAGGACAAATGGCAAGTACTATTGGTAATGCTAGTAAAGGAGGGCAGGATGGGAGGGGGGAAAGGTGGAAGGTGATTACCCTTAATGCTAGGAGTCTTGGGAGGAAAACTGCAGATTTACAGGTGCTCATGGCAGAGGAAGAGGTGGCTATTGCAGCCATCACAGAAACATGGGCCACCCAATACAATGACTGGGACCTGTCTGTACCAGGGTATAGGTTATTTCGTAGGGACAGGGTGATTGGGAAAGGAGGGTGTGTAGCACTATATGTGAAGGAAGGAGTTAAGTGTGTAAGGGAGGAAGGGAAGGAGGGTAGTACGGAGTCAATTTGGATGCAAATCCAGGATTCCAAGAATAGGATTCTTAGAATGGGAGTTGTGTACAGGCCACCATCTCAGAGGGAGGAGTTAGACAGGGAACTAGCGGGACAGATCAGGAGGACCTGCGAGAAGGGTAGTGTGGTGATTGTGGGGGACTTCAACATGCCAGGAGTGGACTGGAGTACCCCAACAACCAGGAACAGAAGGGGGCAGGTACTGCTGGAAGCCTCCCAGGACAGATTCCTGCTGTAAATGGTCAGTGAACCAACCAGGTTAGGGAATACCCTTGACCTTGTGCTGGCAAATGGGGACTTTGTGAGAGAACTTACAGTGCAGAAACCACTGTCAGGGAGTGACCACCACTCAGTATGGCTCACATTGGATATGGGCAAGGAAGGAGTGGAATCTGGCACAAGAGTCCTGGACTTCAGGAAGGCCGACTTTGGGAGGATGGGGGAAGTGGTAAAAGGGTACCTGGCCAGAATTCAATCTAGTATGGACACTAACCAGAGGTGGGAGCTCATAAAGCTGGGGATAGTGGAGGCAACCAAAACTTGCTGCAAGGCCCAGGTCAAGAAGGCTAGGGCTAAGAAACTGAGCTGGTTGAGCAAGGAGGTCATGGAAAAGGTAAGAAGAAAAAGATCTGCCTTTAGGAAGTACAAGAAAACAGGCAGAGGTGAGGACAGGGAGGAGTACTTGATGGAATCAAAGGAGGTGACAAAGTCAGTAAGGGGAGCCAAGCGCTACTGAATCAGACTGGGCACAAGGCATTGGAGGGAGAAGTCTTTAGGTACATAGGGAGAAAAGGAGCTATAAGGACCACATAGTAAGGATTAGGAAGGAGGGGGTTGGGTGAAACAGGGTGCAATAAGGCAGAAGCTCTAAATGAGTACTTGTGTTCAGTATTTACTAAAGAGAAGAGGGGGGTGACACTCAAGGGGAAAAATGGCAGAAACGGGGGGAGGGGGTGACAGATGGGGAAATCATGGAAGGCAGAGTTCGGGAGGGTTTGAAGGCACTGAGGGTGGATAAGGCACCAGACCCAGATGGCATCCACCCCAGGGTACTGAAGGAGCTGGCAGAGGTCCTTGCAGGACCTTTGGCAGACCTATTTAATGCCTCACTACATTTGGGGTGTGTACCTCAGGACTGGAGGATGGCTCATGTGGTGCCCCTCCACAAGAGTGGCCGCAAGAATGAATCGGGAAACTACAGACCAGTGAGTCTCACATCCATCGAGGGTAAGCTAATGGAGACTATCCTGAAGGAAAGGCTGGTGGCCCTCCTAGAGGCCAAAGGACTACAGAACAGCAGACAGCATGGCTTCATATGGGGCAGATCCTGCCAAACCAACCTGGTGGAGTTCTATGACTGGATAACTAGGCAACTGGACAGGGGCCATGCAGTGGATGTCCTGTATCTGGACTTCAGTAAGGCATTTGACTTGGTGCCACATGGAAGGCTGGGAAGTAAGTTAGTAGGCACAGGGGCAGGTGCAAAGCTGGTGAGATGGGTAGGGAACTAGCTTCAGGGAAGGCAACAGAGGGTGGTGGTGGGTGGGGAGCTCTCACACCCAAGGGTAGTGACGTGCGGTGTTCAACAGGGCTCGGTGTTGGGACCGGTGTTGTTTGAGATATTCGCTGCAGACATATCATTGGACATCAAGAGCAAGATCAGTCTGTTTGCTGATGATACCAAGGTAGGAGCAGTGCTGGATGACCTAGGGGGATGGCAGGGGTTGCAGGATGATCTGGCAAAGCTTGAAACCTGGTCAGACACCTGGCAACTGGGGTTTAATGCCAAAAAGTGCAAGGTGCTGCATTTTGGGATGAAGAACCCAAGGAGGAGTTGCCAGCTGGGGGGAGTGCAGCTAGCCCAGACAGAGGAGGAGAAGGATCTGGGGGTGCTCATTACAGGGTCAATGAACAACTTGGCACAATGTAGGAAGGCAGCTGCAAAGGCCAACAAAATGCTGGGTTGTATTACAAAGGGTATATCCTCGAGGAGGGAGAAGGTGATTCTGCCACTGTTTAGGTCATTAGTTAGACCGCACCTGGAGTACTGCGTGCAGTACTGGTGCCCGTATCTGAAGAGGGACATTAAGTTACTGGAGGGGGTGCAGCGCAGGGCAACAAAGATGATCAAGGGCTGGGGGACTTTTCATACGAGAGGAGGCTGAGGGAGTTGAACATGTACTCACTGGAGGAGAGGAGGGACAGGGGGGACATGATTGAAACTTTTAAGTACATGAAAGGAATAAAGGAGACAGGTACAGAGGGGCTGTTCATAGTAAGGGAGGGGAGGGACACCAGGGGCCATGATATGAGACTGGAGGGAGGAAGGTTCAGGACGGAGATGAGGAGACACTTTTTTACAGAGAGGGTGGTGGCTGGGTGGAATGCGTTACCTGCAGAAGTGGTATCCAGTAGAACAGTGGACTGCTTCAAAAGGGGATGGGACAGGACAAGGGGGAGGGTCAATGAAGGGGAAGGGTGGAAGGGAGGGGCAGCTGCAGAATAAGGGGTGCTAGCTGCACATTCAAGCAGACTTCATGGACTGCTAGGCCTTTATCTGCTGGCAGGTTTTGTATGTTCGTATGTAGATTAACTGGGAGAAAAATGCAGTCTTTCTGTTTTGGTTATATTTTTCTTGTATAACTGTGTTAATGTGCACACAGTGATATTTTCAGTAATTCTTGAGTTTTTTTGCTGATGGTTGTGGTGCAGTAGTGTATAACTTCATTTGTTTAAAACATTTGGTTATATTACTAAAGGTTTTCAATTTGCTATGCATCACTTGTATTGTGTGTGTGTGTGTGTGTGTGTGTGTGTGTGTGTGTGTGATGTGTGCCATTAAATCAGACACTTTTTATTGTGCCACTGTGTAATTGCAGCAGTGTGACCTGCTATCCACTGAACCTGCATGCAATTTTTGTACTGCTTTGTGGTATCTTTACTGGTAGTGGACTGTTACTGCGTGCACTATCCCCCCCCAACTAGCAAAGTATTCTTTTCTAGATTTGGATTTCTGATGGGGAGCACAGGTTAGGTGTTGTTGTGCATTTGTGTCTGCATCTCTTCAGTGCGCAGCACAATTTTAATCTGTCTGTGCATTTGCATCTCTTTAGGGCCCAATCTCCATCTGTAGCTTAAGTCACAGTTGTTTCTTTGGCTTCCTTTCAGAGTACTGGTGTGGTGCTGAATTCTGCATGAAAACTGTACCCATTAATATACGTTTTTAAGTCAGGGCCATCATCACGAGTCACTCATGATACAAATCATATTCTTCATCATCAACACGGTCATGAATTCAGTCACGATTCACGATCACTTCACGAATCACAAAATTAATTTTTTTACTAGTTTCTTGCATGTAAGCCTGTTTTGTAGTACCTCTCCAGGCGTCACCACTGTACTCATTGATATGAATTTTCAAATTGGGGAGTTTTGTGATACAGGTTATCAGAGAAGTACAGCCCTAGGCATTTCCGTTCCCATACAGTTTCATATTACTGGTTATCGCACATCAGACACTCATCAACTCCAACTCCAAGAAAAATAAATTCATGTTTCACGGTCACAAATGCAGTCACGGTTCAAAATCACATCACAGATCGCAAAAGTAATTGTTTTACTAGTTACTTGCATGTAAGCCTGTTTGTAGTACCTCTCCAGGCATCACCACTGTACTCACTGATATGAGTTTTCAAATTGGGGAGTTTTCTGATACAGGTTAATGTCATCGGGGAACTACAGCCTTAATCATTTGTGTTCCAATATTGTTGTCACTCCGCCTTACTTCACGTTAAGGTTGAATGACAATGAGAAGTCACAATCACAACAACAAGGCGAACTGGACATTTGATGCTGGCCACTCCATGTAGCAGAGTGACAACGCAGAGTGCCCACTTCGTGTGCACTTCACTGATGGAATTTAAACTCGCTGCATCTCTAATTATGGGAGACTTTGCATTTCTTGATACACTCTCATTTCACTTCATAAGCACTGGGGAATTTTCTGGACACAAGACAGTAGCATTTTGAGAATGAACTTTAATTCTGATGACTGCATCTGACCACTGTGCGCATGACTGAGTGTGCCATTAATTCTGGGAGACTTTGCATTTCTTGTTACGCTCTCATTTCACTTCGTCAGCACTGGGGAATTTTCTGGACACAAGATGGCAGCAGCATTTTGGGAATGCACACTAATTCTAGTCACTGTGTGTGTGTGCGGGGCTGCCAATATTGTTGTCACTCTGCCTTGCTTTGCGTTAAGGCAGAATGAAAACGAGAAGTCACGATCACAATAACAAGGTGAAGTGGGCTTTTCATGCTGGCCGCTCTGCATAGCAGAGTGACATATAAAGTGCCCACTTCGAGGGCACTTCGCAGGCAGAATTTAAATTCTCTGCATCTCTACCCATAAGTAATCATACTCCATCTGCGAATTTGGCCACACATCCTTACTAAATACTAAACTATAGTACCAGTTAACCATTTTCATTATGAGAACTCCTGATGTCTCTCACTTTATTTTCAGTTGTTCATCTCTGTCCCTAACCATACTTTTTCTTATACTCAAATATCCATTTCTTTTTTCATTCAATATTTCTAGACCCTTTTAACATTAAAGTGCACCCTTCTAATTTCTTTCTTGCACAAAATCTGTATTATACATGTGTTGTAGCATCTGCACAGTATACAAACATATGAAACTGCCAGCAGATACAGACCATTCAGTCTATCTAGTCTGCTTGAGTGTGCATCACTTCAGTCCATTAGACTGCAGCTTGCCCCCCATCATATGCCCTCCCCATCTCTCACCCCCTCCCAATTTGTACCCTTCCCTTGAATCTGTCCCATCCCCTCTTGAAGCCCCCAACACTCTGCAATGATACAACTTCCTCTGGTAGAGCGTTCCACCCTGCCACCACCCTTTCTGTGAAATAGTGCCTCCTCAGTTCCTTCTTGAACCTGCCCCTTCCAGCTTCATAGATTGTCCTCTGGTTTCCCTTCCACCTTTCATATTAAACATACACCTGCTGTCTACTTTGTTCAAACCCTTCAGGTACTTAAAGGTCTCAATTATATCCCCGCTCTCCCTTCTTTCCTCCAGGGTATACGTATTGAGATCTCTCAGTCTCTCCTAATATTCCCCAACCCCAGGGCCATTTTTGTTGCCTGCACTGTACACCTCCAGTAGTTAGATGTCCCTTTTCAAGTGGGGCACCAGAACTGCACACAGTACTTTAGGTGCGGTCTTACTAGGGACCTGAACAGGGCAAGATGACCTCCCCACTCCTAAAAGTAACCCCCCTTGCCATGCACCCTAGCATCCTGTTTACACAGAACATAGAACATTGAAATATAGACTTTGATGGCAGATAAGGCCTGTTTGGGCCACCTAGTCTGCCCATTCCCTATGTATTGGATAAGCTGCAGATCCTAGTTAACCAACCGCCTACTTCCTCCTACCCTACGCTATAATTGCCTTATTCCTGTCCCATGCATTTTTTAATTTCCCCACTGTTTTTGACCCCATGACCTCCTCAGGAAGGTGGTCCCATGTGTCCAGCACCCTCTCTGTGAAAAAATACTTTTTGATGTTCCCCCTAAGCCATCCCCCTCTATCTTCAAACTGTACCCCCTTATTCTTGCACATCTCTTTCTCTCAAAGATGCTCCCATCCTGGACTTTGTTGATTCCCTTGAGGTGCTTGAAAGTTTCTATCATATTCCCCATCTCCCTCCCTCCTCTGGACCGCTTCCATCTTGTCTGTGTCCTTGCAGAGATGGGGTCTCATGAACTGTATGCAGTACTCCTAATGGGGTCTCACCAACTGTCTGTACAGAGGGATAACAACTTCCTGTTTTCTACTGATGATGCCTCTCCCTATGCATTCCAGTATCCCTCCAGCCCTCCTTACTGCCTTCTCACATTGTTTGCCTGCCTTAAGGTCATCTGATATGACCACCCGGAGGTCCCTTTCCATTTTTGTTGTTATTAGTGCCCCCCCCCATTGTGTACTCTTCCCTGAGTTTCTGTTTCCCAGGTGTACTACTTTGCACTTTTTTGCATTGACTCTGAAGTCTAGGTAGGCCATATCTATACCACCTCCCTGGTATACTAGTTTGGTCACCAAGTCAAAGAAATCTATTAGATTCATCTGACCTGATCTTCCTGCTGTGAATCCCTGCTACCTCAGGCCCTGTGCCCCGCTGGCCGCTAGGCACTCAACAATTCTTTCTTTCAGAAGTGTTTCCATCCTTTTCCCTACCACTGAGGTTAAACTAACAGATCTTTAGTTCTCTGCCTCTGCCTTGCTCCCACTTTTATGAAGAGGAATCACATCTGTCCTCCTCCAATCTTCAGGTACCACACCATCCTCCCATGATTTATTAAAAAGGGTACTTAGTGACGTCACTAGGTCCCTCCTTTGTTCTTTTAGAATTCTGAGGTGAATCCCATCAGGCCCCATTGCTTTGTCCACCCTGAGTTTTGGGAGTTCACTCAGGACCCTTTCTTCTGTGAATGAACTGTTATTGACCTCCCTGTCTAGAGTGCTTCTATTGCTTGGTTTTGGTACCTCCACCTATTCTTCTTTTGTGAATACTGAGCAAAAGTATTCATTCAATATCTCTGCTTTTCCACTGTTGTCCTCTGCCCATCCCCCCTCCCTTTTGTTAAGCCTCACTATTCCTTCCCTGGTCTTTTTTCGCTCCCTGATGTACCTATAAAAAGTTTTACCCCCCTTCTTAACAGAGTTGGCTATCTTTTCCTTGGTTTGGGCCTTTGCTATTATGACTACCTTCCCCTCTTCCTTCTGCTTTAACTGATACAGTTCTCTGTCCTGTTCATTCTGTGATTCTGCATACTTCCTGAATGCTATCTTTGCTGCTGCCTTCCTGCACTGATCAGAGTGGCTCATCTCCCTGGTTACCAGCACTCCCAGATCTTTCTCCTCCTTGGATTTTGTTAAAGAGACACCTGCCAGTCAGTAATTGTGTCCTGGGTTCTGACTTCCTAAATGCATCACTTTGCACTTCTTGGCATTGAAACCAAGCTGCCAAGTGTGAGGCCATTCCTCCAGTTTTACTAAATCCTCCTGAAGTACTTTTGCTCCCTCTCCCCATCTACCTTGGCACAAATCTTTGTGTCATCTGCAAAGAGACCAATCTTGCTCTTAATCCCTACTGCAATGTCAGCTATGAAAATGTTAAATAGAACCAGTCACAGCACTGAGCCCTGAGGTATACCACTTGTTACTGCCCTGGGTTCAGATCCCCCCCACTGCTACCTTCTGCTGTCTACCATACAGATAGTTCTCAGCCCATCTGACCAGTCTCCTCCTTGCTCCCAGACTCTTCAACTTGTAGGTCAGACTATCGTGTGGCACTGAGTCAAAGGCCTTGCTAAAGTCCAGGTAGAAGACATCCACTACACGTCCTCTGTCCAGTGCCCTTGTAACCCAGTGATAAAAACCAACCAATTTCATCTGGCAGGATCTGTATGAAACAAACCCATGCTGCCTGCTGTCCTGGAGATTGCTATCCTCAAGAAATTGCACCAGTCTTTCCTTGAGGATTGTCTCCATCAGTTTTCTTACAATTGCAGTAAGGTTTATTGGTCTGTAATTCCCCATTTCGTCCTTGGGCCCACACTTATGGAGAGGTGCCACATATGCTTCTCTCCAGTCCCTGGGTATGCACCCCAAGTTCAGAGAGGTATTGAACAGGTCTGCCAATGGCCCTGCCAGGACCTCTGCCAACTTTCTCAGCACCCTGGGGTGGACTACATTTGGATCAGGGCCTTGTCCACTATCAGGGACTTTAGGCCCTCCCTCTCCCTTTGCACCGTGATTGTCCCATCCATGGTTGCTTCTCCCCCACATTCTCCCACCTCACCCTTCTTCTTAGGTACAGGCCCATCCATCTCCTTGGTGAAGACTGAACAGACGTATTCATTAAGTAATTCTGCCTGCTCAGCCCCCTTTTCTACCCACCCACTTCCCCTCCTGTTCCTAACAATTTGATGCTTGCTCTTCCTCTTCTCTTGGATATATCTGAAGAAATCATTTTCTCCTTCTTTTATCCTCTGTGCCAACCTCTATTCCCTAGCCACCTTTGCTGCCCTTACCACTCTGCTCACTTCTCTGGATTCCTTCACATATTCTTCTCTGTCTTCTGTCCTGTTGGATGTCTTGTAGATCCTAAATGCATTCCTCTTCTCCATCACCTTCTCCACAATGTCTCTACTCAACCAGCTTGGTTTCTTGGTCCAGGCTCTCTTGCCCTGACTCTTGACAGAAGTTTTAGTGGCTTCAGGCAGTTCTGCCTTGATGACTGACCATTTTTTGTTCCATGTCCATTTCTGGGTATATGCTTGCCATATGATTTTCCAGTATGTGTCCCATCCTGCCTAAGTCTTCCCTTTTGAAGTCCAGGACCCTAGTTTTTGTAGTAGCTAATTCCCTAACCAGATTAATTGAGAATCACACTGTGCGGCGGTCACTGCTTGCTAGAGGTTCCTCCACCCTGACATCCCTGACCTGTTCACCATCTTCCAGTACCAGGTCTCGTATATTCCCCCACCCTCATTGGCTCCATTACCCTCTGGGTAAGGAAGTCATCCTAGAATGCTTCCAGAAGGATCTGCTTTCTGGAGCAAGTCTTTGCAGGAATGCTCCAATCCACCCTGGTAGATTACAATCCTCCACCACCATTGTGCTCCCCTTTGCCACTATGCCTCCTTATCTGATCCCCAGTTCCTTGTCAATGTTCTCCTTCTGGGCCAGAGGTCTACAAATGAACACCAGGCAGATCTTGGTCCTTTTCTGGCTGTGTAGTTGCAGCCAGATTACTTCCGACCTGCACTCCTTCCCTTCCTCCCTATTACATCTGATCCCTTCCCTTACATAAATGGCAACTGCCCCCCCCAGCCATCCCAGTCATGGTGCCTGGCTGCCCACGTCTCAGTAATGGCAGCTACAGATATGTTCACCTTCCCTTCTGCCATGAATGCCTGCAACTCTGCCTATTTGTTCCCCAGGCTCCTAGGATTTAGTGAAACCATTATCCACACTGCTCCTATCCTTCCTGCTTCTATCCCTTCCACTTCAACCCTTATTTCACCTAAGGTCATCTCTATCCCGGTGGTGGGGGGAGGTCCATGGGACCCCCTCCCCTGGTGATTTCCAGCTCCAATGTCTTCCCCCTACTTAGTTTAAATGACACCTCTCATTGATGAAATCCCCCCCAACTTCTGCTTCAACACCTGTGAACCTACCCTGCTGAGTTGTAACCTATCACCTGCCTAAAGATCTGTGTTATCCCATGTACTACCCCAGTCCCCCACCAATCCATACCCCTTGGTCTCACACCATTCCATCAGCCACTTGTTGAAGTCATTGATTCTTCTCTTCCTGTCTGTACTGGCCCTTGGCACTGGCAGAACCTCTGAGAAGGCTACCATCATTCCCTCTTTGCTGCATAGTTTCCTCACTTCCCTGAAGCTGTCTTGTACCTCCTCTATCCTTCTGCCTTCCAAATCATTTGTTCTGAGGTGCACCACAATGTGCGGCTTCCCCTCCACCTTCCCTACATATCTGCCCTTATTCTGCCCAACTTTATTTGCTGTCATGCCTAGCATGCATTCTACCCAGATGTTACTTTTTCTGGCACCCCTCCCCCCCATATTACACCCTTAAATATAGAATCCCCTAGAATTAGGACTGTCTGATGCTTATTCTACTCTCCTTCTTGTTGACTATCACTCCCTGCCCCCAACTTGTGAGACCTCTCATCCCCCGTCCCACCTCCCCTTTGCCCCTCCAAACTTTGACTTGTCCTCTCTCCCCTCACAAACATGACCGGGGTACTGACCTCCACCTCCAAACTATTTTACATCTGTGAACCTCCCCTTTGCACTCATTTGTTGCTCCATCCACCATGCAACCACCTCTTCTGCTATTAGTTCCCTGTGTTTTCCCAAAAATGTGGCCCTCACCCACTCTGACTCCCCTCGTCTCCCTATCCTTAGCCTTCCTCAGGCTGCCTGCCATTTCCCTCATCCTCTTGTCTACTTGCTCCTTACTTCCCTCCGGAGAGACTGCATCACCTCGCTGAGCCCCCTTGCCACTGTGTCTTCTTGGTGTACTGCCTCCTGCCTCCCTGCTGTGTAACTTTTCCCCTGTAGCATCCTTTCCCTGCTCCTTTGCTGTAACTTCCCTCCTCTCTGTTACCTGGTCTTCTGGACTAGCAAACCCTGAGAATCTGTTTGCAGTGCTAATCTCCTTTCCATTAATGAGTCCAGTTCCCCTTCCCACAGACTGATGTCTTTGCTCCAATCTAGTCTTAGTCGTGCTTCTGTGCCTGACCCTTCTCCAGTCATCACTTCCTTCCCTTGGCTGCACCAGCTTGTGTGGCCCTTCTGCTTTCCTATCTAGTTCCCCCTTATTTGTTCCTGTTTTGAGCACTTTTGAATGCCTCATTAATTTCCCTCCTGACTGTGTTCCCCCCATTCTGTCTCCTCCATGTTTCCAGTTACCTGCTCAACCACCCCACTTCCTGCCTGAGCTGGCCCACCTGCCAACACACCATACAGCTCCCAGCCCTCTAATCAACTCCCAGGAATATGGCTGCTCCACATCCTTGGCAACTTACAACCTTTCCTCTCTCCCACCTTACTTGACTGCCCCTGCACATCTTCTCTTCCCTTAACCTGGTCCTCCCCCATTCCATGAAACCCTTCCCCTACCTTGAACTCCCCATGTTTGGACAGGAAATATGTGGCCCTCCCAGTTAGGCTCTTCCCTCTCTACCAGTGTGTCCTGCTGCCTGTGTTAGGTTTGAGTTACAGTGTGTGTTTAAATTGGGGGGTTTGACTGCATATGTCTCAGTTATCATATTCCCTAGGCCATGCAATTTGGTATGCACTGTCTCAGTCCTATGGGCTAATTGACTGAGAATGTTTGATGAAATGTGGTTTGGCCATTTAAAATATACCAATGTGAGTATCTATGGTGAGGTCTGTCTGCACAACTGCAAGCTAGAAAGTTGTGGAGAAGCACTCCAACAGGAGCACCAGAAATGCTAACCGTAGCTCAATAACAGGTATGAGCCATTGCCTGAATAAAGCACTTGAGAGAATATATGACTGGACAAGTGAAATTTATTGAGCTAAGAGGGACTGTGGTAGCACCCTAGGAACTTCTGGTGCCTTTCCAGGTGATCGTGTGCTGTAGAAAATACACTAGAGTCCTTGAGGAGTCTGTAGTCCTCCCACGGTACCTGGAGTCTGGGTGGAGAGCCTGTATCAGAGGAGGAGGTGCTCAGAGTGGTCCTGTGGAGGGTCAGGATCTTCAAATTGACTCAGTGTTGCAAACTATAGTGAGGTGGAAGGTAGAAAGTGGAATCTGCTCTAAAGTAAAAGGAAGTGTTTTGTCTTCTCTTACCTCTCTCTTATTCTTATTTATACTGGAATCCAACCCTCCACTTCAACCACTGATGGGCTTCTGCTGGGAGAACTGAACCAAAGAAAGAACTGATAGTGCAAAAAGTAAGGTTGAAAAGTAGATTCTTCGCTTATTACGATACGAATTGGATTACCTAAAAGTACTTAATATGATATTGAACTGCACTCAAATTGTTACCTTATTGGTCTATGCTGATATCTTTTCAGAAATCAGGGGCTGGATTCACAATGCTTTCTGAAGGCGCAAAACCTTCCCTAAGTCCCCAAAACTTCCGTGGCTACAGAAAAAAAGGGGAATTGCTCTGAGTGCTATTCACAAAAATCTCTGCAGCTGCATAAAAAATACACTATGGACTCTAGATTGTCTCCAGCTGCCCTCTTAAAAACCTTAAGTGTATTCAGTCATATAATAAATCATATAATTGTTAATTAGATTAACTGTGGAAGGTGCTTCCTGTGCTCCAAGAGTTGTATGTGTCATCAGCAGATGATTTCAGATGATTCCATTAGCACGAGTACTTGAGAGCTGCTAGTGTCCATTCTGCCAGGAGAATAGACCTTGATTAAGAGCCAACATTGATTAGAATTCATTGTCTCTAGGGTGACTAGTATTAAATTATCAAATACCTAATATAATTAGCTGTGTGGCACCTGTTACGAGGTCTTGCTGCAAATCAATCAATTTAGAATTTAGAATTGAAACCTAACGGATGAGCTGCTCACTGCACAATCTCAGCATCTTTGGACCAAGCGCTGTTTGAGACAGGGAGCTGGCGAGACAGCAGTTTTCAAGCAATCTTTTTTTCAAGAAATCAAAAACTAGTAGAAGCATTCTGAGTAGAGTCAAAGCATAAACTTCTTAGAAGTGCTTTATTACCCAAGCTTTCACCAGGTTTGCTAAGTTTGTCTATGATTACTCAGAAAACACACAGCGCACCCCATATACATCACAGCAAGGTCTTTAATAGCATGAGATTGGGCCTCTTCTCTGGCTGAACATACAATGAGCTGTGGGCTGCATGACCAGGACATTGGCTCTAGACAACTAAACACTGACCTTTTATCTGTGGGCTTGTGGGATTGTCCACAGTGGCATCTGGAAGCAACAGAGGAACTGGGAATTTCAGAAAACAATTTGAAGTGAGTTTGTATTGCTTTATTTTGAATAAGAAATCTCAGATTTTGTCTTCTGTCCTGATATATTATCTGAAAACATAGCTGGGCATAATTATATATATGTGTGTATAGTGCAAAAAGCCATTAGGGTTTGTTTATTCACATTTAGATTTTGAAAGATTAGTGAGCTAATATAAAAGCTAGTGCAACAGCGAAGAATTTTAAACTAGTATTCTTTTTACTGGCTCCTTTTTATACATGTATGGTTAGTGGAGGAGAAAGAATCTACAACGATCAGAAGTCAATACAAGTGGGCTACATTTAGAACTGGTATAAATAGAACTGAAGGCTTAGACAGAAAAACAACAAAGCTGTGTACTGTTTGGGATTCTTTGAGGACCACTGCGGACTTTATGGATTTAACAGGATTTTGCGGACTCTTTGCTGAAACTTGAACTCTGCTGAATTCTTCTGAACTATCTTGAGGTGGAAAACAGGTGGAACTGTGAAAACAGAAAATGCAGTATAGTTTGTATTTGGTTTATTCTTCACCTGAGAAAAGTGTTATAGAGCAACTCAAGTGTCTCAGTGGGTTAAAATAACATTTTATTTTCATCTTATTTTTCAGATACTTTTGACTCTCTGGCATTTAAATTGTTGGACTTTATTTTTGGTCTGATTTGGACTACTGTTTACACCTTATTAGTCCACTAATTGCTGACAAACTTAGAAGAAATTGTAGATAATATTGTGTTTTGTATCCAATAGTTCTGCAGAATTAATTCAAACAATTCTTAAAATATCACCACATATTAATGCTGAGGATATTATATATTATATTGACATGGCCCTAATGTTGCACTGATTCTGCAGACAGTTTGGATTGTTTTAATTGCTTTGATTACAAATAGAAACGTAGAAACATAGAAGTTGATGGCAGATAAGGACCGCAAGGCCCATCCAGTCTGGCAGTTTCTTTTTCTACCTTATGAACGTGCCATTGGTCTTTGCTCTGTCAATGGCCCATCTATTCATACTCATCTGTATTTATCTCTTATGCCTACCCCATGCCTGTTTGAAGCCCTGCACTGTATTCTTATCCACCACTTCCTGAGGTAGGCCATTCCATGCATCCACCACCCTTTCTGTGAAAAATAACTTCCTCACATTACCCCTTAATCGGCCTCCCTCTAATCTCATGCTGTGTCCTCTTGTCCTGCTATGTTTCTTATATTGAAACATGTTAGAATCTTTCAGCTTGTTAATGCCCTTGAGTTTGAATGTTTCGATCATATCACCTCTCTCCCTCCCTCCTTTACTCTAGGGTATACATATTGAGCTCTGTTAATCTGTCATCATATGTTTTCTGAAGCAGTCCCTGCACTATTTTGGTTGCCCTTCTCTGGACTGCCTCAGTTTGGTTAATGTCCTTGTGAAGGTGTGGCCTCCACTACTGCACGTAGTACTCCAGATGGGGCCTTACCAGTGTCTTGTAAAGAGGGATTATTGCCTCCCTCTTCTGACTTCTGATACTCCTACTAATACTCCCCAACATCCCCCTAGCCTTACCTACTGCTTTAGTGGTCTGCTTGGATGATTTCTGGTCATCGGTGATGATGATGCCCAAGTCTCTTTCTTCCCTTGTGACTGCCAGCAACTCCCCTCCCAGCCTATAGGTGGCTTTAGGGTTTCTCTTCCCTATGTGCATGATCTTGCACTTCTTTGCATTAAACCCCTGTTGCCACTCTTTCAACCATTTTGCTAGTTTATCCACATCTTTTCTCATTCTGTCCACCCCATCTGGATCATCTACTCTGTTGCACATCTTGGTGTCATCTGCAAACAGACAAACCTTACCCTCTAGTCCATCTGCAATGTCACTAATGAAGATATTGAAGATGACTGGCCCCAGGACTGATCCCTAAGGTAGCCCACTTGTCACTTGCATCTCTTCTGACTGTATACCGTTTACCACCACTCTCTATTTTCTGCCCGCCAACCAGTTTGCCACTCAGTTGACCAACTTCTGACCCACCCCTAGCCTACCCAGCTTATGAATCAATCTTCTATGTGGAACAGTATCAGAAGCTTTGCTGAAGTCAAGGTAGGTGACATCAACTGCTCCCCCTTGGTCCACCACTCTGGTTACCCAGTCAAAGAAATCTATGAGATTAGTTTGATAGGGCCTTCCTTTTGTAAACCCATGCTGTCTTGGATCCTGTGCTCCTATGGATTCCAGGTGTTGTATGATCCTTTCCTTAAGGAGTGCCTCCATAATCTTGTCCACTACTGAGGTAAGACTGAGTGGTCTGTAGTCCCTGGCTCCTCCCTGTTACCACTTTTGTGGAGCGGGATCACATGAGCTCTTCTCCAGTCTTCTTGGACATCTCCTGTGCTCAGAGACTCACTAAACAGTTCTGATAATAGCTCTGTTAGTTCTACCCTTAGCTCTTTTAGTACCCTGGGATGTATGCCAACAGGTCCCATTGCCTTGTCCACCCTGAGCTTATTGAGCTCTTGTAGGACCCCTTCTTTTGTGAAGGGACTGTTGCACACCTCCCTTCCCCCCTGTGTCCATGGTGCTGAGCTGTGGGCCCTGCCCTACCTTCTCTTCAATAAGTACTGAGCAGAAGTATCTATTTAGGATAGATGCTTTTATATGGTCCTCCTCCTCACATGTCCCCTTATCCCCTTTGATCTTAGCAATACCCCTTCTGAACTTTCTTCTTTCACTAATGTATCTGTAGAAGTCTTGTAACCTTCTTTTACTGTTTGTGCTAGTGTTTCCTCAGTTTGGGCCTTTGCCTGCCTTACTGCCTTCCCTGCTTCCCTTAGGGAAGTTTGGTTTGCCTCCCTATCTTCATCCTGCTGCATTCCCTTACATTTCCTGAAGGCCAGCCTTTTGGATCTGACCTTTTCCACTACTGTTTTTAAGAACCAACATGGTTTCCTTCTTCTTTTGCACTTCCTTTTCTCACTAACACAATGGGATGTTGCTTCAAGTATTGCATTCTTAATGCTTGCCCACTTTGCCTGTACCCCCTCAAATGTATTTCTTTTTGCCAGGGCTAACTTAACTCTGTTGGCCATCTTATCAAAGTCAGCTCCTCTGAAATCCCATATTTTTGCCTTGGAATGGGATGATTTAGTTCTAGTGGCTAAATTGAACCATCCCATGTGATGGTCACTGGCCCTCTGGGGTGACCCTCTACCTGGAGATCTGTGATCCTTTCCCTGTTAGTCAGTACTAGATCTAGGATAGCCCTGTCTCTTGTGGGTTGTTGTACCAGTTGTTTGAGGCCCTCCCCCTGCAGGGAATCCAGCATGTGTCTAGTTCTGGCAGATGTTCCTGCTGGTGTTGACCAATTTGTATCTGGCATGTTGAAGTCTCCCATTATCAGAACCTCCCCTTTAGCTGTCATGTTTTGTATATCTTCCAACAGTAATGTGTCTATGTCCTCCCTCAGTCTGGAGGCCTGCAGACAACCCCAGTTTGTATGGCTGCCCCATTTCCTGTTTCCAGGGTGGCCCACAGTTCTTCTGGCCCCTTAAGTGTATTCTGCATTTCTGTAGCTTTGATATTTTCATTCACATACATGGTCACTCCACCGCCCCCCCTTTTTGCACCTCGGTCTCTTCTGAACAGTACATAGCCAAGTACTGAAGTCTCCCAAGTGTGGTTACTGGTAAACCACATCTCACTAATGCTACTATGTCCAGTTTAGCCTCTGTCATTATTGCCTGCAGATCGGGGATCTTGTTTCCCAGACTGCGAGCATTTGTGTACATGATTTTCCATTGGCTAGATTTCAGTGTGTTAATTGTTGGGTGAGGTCTGGCGTTTACCCTGTGCATTGTATGGGGAGCCAGACCTTTTTACTTACCTGGTGATGCAAATGAACTACAAACATGCTGAACTCCTGTTTGACCACTAGCTGAGGGGGGAGGGGTGTTCTTCCCAGTTGACGTATGGGGTGTAGCACCCCTCTCCCCATTTGCTATTTTAAATTTCTGCAAAGATGTCAAACTTCTGCCCCAATGCACACACAATCAAACTCTATTTGAATATATTGAAGTTTAGTAAAAATAAGCTTTGCACTATTGGCACTGAGATGTCACAGCCTCTGTTCCCAGCTCTGACTATAATTTTAGCTATTTATAGAATTTTAAAGAGTCTGTAATAGCCATTTGCTAAATATGGTGTTTACCAGAAGTAGCAAAGGGAGCTCTTTATTGGTGGTACCCCAAATGGAAAAAGAACCACAACCCATATCATTTTAGATGCTCAGGAAGATAGAGTTAGGGTAAAGAATCAAGGCTCAGGAAATTCACAGAAGCGTAGTAGAGTTAGGGGAAAGAATCAAGGCTCAGGAAATTCACTGAAGAGTAATAACAGGAAGAAGAAACATAATAAAAAACAAGAACTCCTGTTTGACCACTAGCTGACAGGAAGGGATGTTCTTCCTATTGGACATATGGGGTGCTGCTCCCCTCTCCCCATTAGCTAGTTTAAATACTCTGCAAAGACTTTAAACTTCTGCCCCAATGCACGCACAATCAAATTCTATTTAACTATATTGAAGTTTAGTAAAAATAAGCTTTGCACTATTGTCACGGAAGTGTCACAGCCTCTGTTCCCAGCTCTGACTATAAGTTTAGCTATTTATAGAATTTTAAAGAGTCTGTAATAATCCTTTGCTAAATATGGTGTTTACCAGAAGTGGCAAAGGGGAACTCATTATTGGTGGTACCCCAAATGGAGAAAGAACCAACAACACAGATAATTTTAGATGCTCAGGAAGATAGAGTTAGGGGAAAGAATCAAGGCTCAGGAAATTCACAGAAGAATAATAATGGGAAGAAGAAACGTAATAAAAACAAGAATAAAAATGATAAAACTAAAACAGGGATTATCAATATCTTTTCAGATCCTGATACGTCCCACATAATAGTTACCCCTTCAAAAAGACTAAGAAAGGATGAAGACAAATTAAAATGATGGACCTATGGGGAGATTTTAAAAAAGATCCTTAGCATCTTTCCACACCAATTCTTCCTGATATTAAACAAGGTAACAGATCTGAAAATAATTTGAATTTAAAAAGTGGTGAACCTTATTCAATCGGGTCACATGTGGCACCTGAAGAAGTTTCATTTGATGATAATTATGAGTGGGAAACCTTCTATTATGGGGAATTGAGGATAAAGGTTTCAATTACTCCGAGGCAGATTTCTCACCAGATCCATTTTTCAATCATTGACTCACTGAGAATCACTCTATTATGAGAATGCCCAGAAATCAGAATTCTCAGATTATAATGCCCGCTTTACACTGCCTAATCTTTGAAACAATAAGTAGAGAAAAAAAACAGAACTACAGGATATTATACAAGAATTTAGTAGAACAACTGAAGGATTGAAAATAATGGATGCAGCATATAAAGAAGTGATGGAGTAAAGTTCCTGTTCATACTCTGATAAACTGAAACCAAAGAATACCTCAAAAAATCTGGAAAAAGGCACTAATAACCATGATACAGAACACTTTAAAAATAAAGAGAGCTTTGCAGCAAACTCATCTATATCAAAACAAATGTTGAAAATAATCAAAAATAGTTACTATGCAGATATAGTAATTCTTGAGAATCTAGCAGCTCTAAAGGATGAAATGGCTAATCTCAGGGCAGATGTTTACCATTATTGTGTGATCTTGTATAATCTTAATAAAGACCAAAGGGGTACAAGAACTGGACTCCATTGATTGGAGACTTTCCCTGAAGAAAGGTGACAATAAAGGGGTCCAGGTGAACCTTCCTTCCCCCGTTGAGAAAAATAAAATTTGTGCTTGTTACACACAAAATTTGAAGCAAAGTAAACCAGACAAAGCAAAGGTTAGAAAAAGACAAAAAAGCTTAGGACATCTAAATTAGCCCAAGCAATGAATACAGGGAGTGAAGGAAAAGTAATGACATCTTATAAGCTCGACCAGATAACAAGTAAGAGATCTCAAGATAGGGAGGAATTGGAACAAAAACAAGATTTTGAATCTAATAGGGATTGTAAAGCTGCACTTTCATATAATTAAATCCTCAGTGAAGAAACACAGGAAGAAGTAAGGGGAGAGGCTGAGGTCATCTGCAACCCATCTACTAGTGCATTTGGATCAGGCAGAGACTTGAACATCAATCAAGGAGGTGGGGAAACTGCATATTTGATAGAAATAAAAGAAATACTTAAATTGGGGACAGAAACCAAGAAAAGATTATTTGAAAAGGTGACTCATTTATTTGAGATCTCTTCAAATAAAATAAAGGAGATATACATGATGAGACCCCAAATTTGGAATGTCAAGACATAGTGCTCCTCTATTGTCAATCTGAAAATACTGCTAAATATCTATTAGGTAAGGGACCACAGTTAAAAAAAACAAAATAATGAAGTTTGCCACCTTCTGTTAGTTCAAAAAAATGTCTACCAAGGAAATACAAAAGCTAACATTGAGCTAGGAACAGCTATTTCCCTTGAACAAAACTGAAGTAGAGAATGGAAGAGAAAGGAAGAAGCTAAAGATATAGCTAATATAGTAAAAGTGATTGAAGGACATGAAAAAAGAGAACAAGGGATGGCTTTGTAGAACAGTCACAATTTCGGGGTTGGAAATAAACAAATAGGACTCAGAGACCTGTATAAAAAGTGAACTCCTCTCTTTTCTCTCAAGATCCTCTGGCTCCAAATTAACTAGGAACATGGTAGACCAGATTAAAACCTACAGTGATAAATTCATGTCAAATCAGATTGTTGTCACCTTTAAAAATCCCGCTGTGGCAAAATTGCTGCTAGATATTGTAGGAAACCTGGACAGACTGGGTATACATAGTATACATCCTCAAGAATTAGATAAAAAGGGGGAAATTGAAACAATGATACCAACATAGAAGAAGACTTCCCTGAAATAGATCTTGAGAAACTGGTAGATACAAATTATTTTGCACCCCTAATAAATCTAGACTCAGAATGACCTGACTATAGCACTACTGTATGGTGAGGAATAGTTGGACACAAAATATCAAACAATTGACAGTCCTATCATGGAATATAGAAGGACTACACTTAAAAATTGTAGATCAAGAGGTGGTTGGATTCCTTGAGACCCTTGACATAATAGGCCTCCAGGAGACCTGGTGTATGGAAGAAACTATCTAAAGAATTGCGGGCTATGCAGCTTTTGTCCTTCCAGCTTAGAGAGATAGGAAGCATGGACGATTCAAAGTGGACTGTCCTTCATTAGTACTAGTTTAAATCTCAGTGTGTCTGAATATTCCTCTAAGATTAATCATACACCTATTTTGACACTTACAAAGGGCTCTCAGAAAACAATACTGTGTAATGTTTATTTCCCCCACAAGATCTAAAAATGGGAATATCGAGGACCCTTACATCCCTCACCTAAGAACTGTTGTGAACAAATTGGTTGAAAGAGGAGGTAATCTACCCATACTTATTTTGCAAGATTTTAATGCCTGAATAGCTTCTGGGAACTCAGAAAAAAATACTCTAGTCTTGTTAGTTCCTTAGACACTATTAGTCCTAGAATGACTTTTCAAAGGGAAACTCTGGAGAATAGGATAAATTACAGAGGAAGGGAACTGCTAGTGAGTCTTGCAAAAATAAACTTTTGTACACTAAATGGGAGGATTACTGGAGACATACCTGGAAAATTAACATTTGAGGGTACTTTGGGCTCCTCCACACCAGCTCTGGTTTGGGCCAATGTGGAGGCAATTAAACTGGCCTGCAAACTGCAAATTGGTGATTAGAAACATAGATTTTGATGGCAGATAAGGACCGCTTGGTCCACTCAGTCTGCCCATTTCCCTATCTAACCAACAGCCTACTTCCTCCTACCCCCATTATAATTACCATATGTTTGCCCACACCTTCTTGAATTCCCCCACTGTTTTAGACCCCACAACCTCCTTAGAAAGGCAGTTCCATGCATCCACCCCTCTCTCTGTGAAAAAATATTTCCTCACATTGCCCCTGAGCTGTCCCCTCACTATCTTTGAACTGTGCCAATTTGTTATTGCACATCTCTTTTTCTGAAAGATGCTACCCTCCTGTACTTTGTTGATTCCCTTGAAGTACTTGAAAGTTTCTATCATGTCTCCCCTGTTCCTCCTTTCCTCAAGGGTGTACATATTAAGCTCTCTCAGTCTCTCTTCATACAGTTTCTGCTGCAGACCCTGCACCATTTTAGTTGTTCTCCTCTGGACTGCCTCCATTCTGTCTATGTCCTTGCAGAGATGGGGTTTCAAAAACTGCATGCAGTACTTCAGATTGGGTTTCACCAACTGTCTGTACAGAGGGATAGCCACTTTCCATTTTCTACTTGCGATGCCTCTCCCTATGCTTCCTGGTATCCTCCCAACTCTCCTTACTGCCTTCGCACTTTGCTTGCCCACCTTTAGGTCATCTGATATGACTACCCCCAGGTCTCTTTCCACTTGTATTGTTGTTAGTACCTCCCCTACCATTGTGTACTCTTCTCCTGGGTTTTTGTTTCCCAGGTGCATTACTTTGCACTTCTTTGCATTGAATCTAAGTTGCCATACATCTGATCATTCCTCCAACCTTACCAAGTCCATTCTTATCCTTTCCACTCCCCCTTGTGTATCAACTCTGTTACAGATCTTTGTGTCATCTGCAAAAAGGCATACATTTCCTTCCTGACCCTCTGCAATGTCATCTATAAAGACATTAAAGAGGACTGGACCCAGTATTGAACCATGATGTTCCCCACTAGTAATCCCCCTTTCATCAGAGTGAGTTCCATTTAATATTGCCTTCTGTGTCCTGTTGTGCAGCCAGTTTGCTACCCAGGCTACCACTGTGGGACCCACTCCCAGGCTGGCTAACTTGATTATTAATCTTTTGTGCGGGACTGTGTCAAATGCCTTGCTAAAGTCTAGGTGGGCCATATTCACAGCCCCTCCCTCGTCTATTACTTTGGTCCCCCAGTCAAGGAAATCAATTGGATTCATCTGACATGACCTTCCTGCTGTGACTCCATGCTGCCTTGGGTCCTCTGCCCCACTGGCCTCTAGGTACTCAACAATTATTTCTTTCAGAAGTGATTCCATCATTTTCCCTACCACTGAGGTTACACTAACAGTTCTATAGTTTCCTGCTTCTGCCTTGCTCCCACTTTTGTGAAGGGGGTTGAATGGAATCAGTACATTCACCATTGATTTTAAAAATAGAAGATATTTTTGCTTGTACAAAACAAATGGAGGTACACATGGGGAAGAGTTGGAGATAATTAATGAAAAATAATCAAAGTGGAGTCCAATTCACCAAGCACAGCTGGAGGGAATACTCCATTCAGGAGAAGCATGTGATATTTTTGTCCAAACTTTGCACAAAACATCAATCCCTACAATCTGTGATAATTGGGAAAGGATGCATCTAATTTTGAATGCATTCTATAAAAAGAATCAATTAATCAAATTGGGACATTGTATTCCCACGAAATCATGGTTTAACCAAAGATGTATTGAATCTAAGGTTTCTTTTGGCAAGACTCTCAGACAATATAGGCGTAAGACGAGGAAAAATCTCATTGATCATATTATTATAAGAAAGGAGAGATAATATAAAAAAGTGTTAGAAGAGAAAAAAAATCCTTTCTTTTATGGGAACAACTAAGACAAGCCGTATTTACTAGGAATGGTAAGCTTTTCTGGAAGATCATAGCACAAGGATATAATAGATATCAAACAAGAGTAGAATCTCATATAACTCCACAAACCTGGATTTCTTATTTCTCAAAATAGTACTATTCTCTACAAGAGGAAGAAAGGGAGACAGATATTAGATTTGGTGTATTTAGCCTTAGGCCTATTATAACAGAAGCTGAAATCTTTGATGCATTAAATTCACTAAAATCTAATAAAACTCCTGGCCCAGACAAAATTATTGGTGATGTGTTCTAGGTATATCAGGAATGGTGGGTCCCGTTTCATTTTCAAATCTTCAATGGATTTATACAAAATTTAAAATTGCCTCAAAGTTGGTCAGGCAGCATTATGGTTCCAATTTATAAAAAGGATAACCCAAATGATCCAAAGATGAATAGATCTATTAGTCTGATTGATGTGTCCCAGAAAATCTTCTCAAAAATAATACTTGGCAGATTATTGGAATGGGTAGGGGGAACTTTAATTCGATGAGGCCAAAAATGGCTTCAGAGGAAACAGATCAACGGTTCAACACTGCTATGTGTTGCAACACATAGTACAGAAATATACTAAGATATGGAAAACTAAGCTATATTGCTGTTTTGTGGATTTTTCTGTAGCTTTTGATAGCACTAGCAGGAAAATCCTTTGGACTACACTAGAGAAATTGAAACTTGAAAAGACTGTCTTGGAAACTATAATCAGACTACATGAACACACTTGGGTTCGTATTCAATATAATCAATACGGACATGTCACTGACATAATTCAAACTCATTAAGGGTTAGACAGGGCTGTATATTGGTCCCCACTCTTTTTAATATTTATATTAATCCCATACTGCAAAATATCAAAGACTTGGATTTTCATTCTCCAAACATAAATAATTATAGAATAGACAGTTTGGCTTGTGCAGATGATTTGGTTATTCTGTCTACTTCAGCACTGGGGTTAATGAGGAAACTGAAATGATTTGAAATACTCTACAAATAGAGGAAACTAAAAATCAACCTAAATAAAATCAACACAGTAATTTTTGGAGCTAAATCCAAGCGTGAACCAGGATTTACTATAGATGAAAACAAGATCAAGTTGGCAAACACCTGTGATTATTTGGGTTAGGTTTACTAATAATTAAAACTGGAAAAAAAACACTGGAGCCGGATATTCAGACTGTGCCAGGCAGGGGTGCAAGGCTGGGCACAGCGTAACTGAGATGTGTCAGTGTGTGGCCTGGGTGATATTAAACGGTGCTGCGCCATGGCTCAGCACCATTGAATATGGCATTGTGGCTGCCTGCATTGCACATGGTGCAGTGGCACTGCACCAGTGCAAGTGGCAAGAGAGGAGCAGGGGGATGCGCCAGCACAAGTGCTGTTGCAATAGGCGCAGGAACCATGATATTCAGTGGTGGGTATGCAAATGGAGCCATTATGCATGCAATGTGCAAATGGGTCCATTTGCATGTCATTATGGCCCTATTTGCATGCAGGTCGCTGATCCCCAGCAACTTGCACCTGGCACCCTGCTAGGCTGCAACCATCGGGGACCGACACCCCCTGCCTCTCAGTGGCAACAGGCCCCAATGCCTGATCATGGGCTTTGTAAACATGTAAAATCCCTGGTGGTCCAGTGGACCTGCTCCCCAGCCCAATTGCAGACTTAGTAAATATAAATGTATCCCTGGTGGTCCAGTGGACCTGCTCTCCAGCCCTATAATGGGCTTAGTAAATATAAATGTATCCCTGGTAGTCCAGTGGACCTGCTCCCCAGCCCAATCATGGGCTTAGTAAATATAGATGTATCCCTGGTGGTCTAGTGGACCGAATCCCAGCCCGATCGCGGGCTCCATAAATGAAGATAAATCTCTGGTGGTCCAGCAGTGCCCCCTTCCCCACCCACCCACTCAGACCTGCCACCCTGCTCCCCCGGTCAGCGGCGGGTGGCAGCTCCCCAGCCACAAGACGCACTGCCGCCCTCCGACTGACAGTGTACAGTACAGCTGTACACCCATTGGTCCACTGCATGGGTCAATGGGCATGCAGACTGTAGTGTACTACACAGTCCCGATATGTGAACAGTGGGTTGCGCATATTTACAGAGCCCGTGATCAGGCATGGGGGGGCTGACGCCCGGCCTGTGACTCGGAAGGTCGGGTGGCCACCCACAGCAGGCAGCTGCCATGTTGCACCCAGCAATACGGCAGCTGGCCTGTGGGTGTCCCCTGACTTGTTCTTTTTTTTTTGGGCACATCTTTGTGCCCCTGTGCAGCTCAGTGTGAGTGTGTGCCTGCATATGAGCCATACATCCCGGGCTGAATATCGGGATGTGCCAAATATGCATGGGCATGCCCCCCACATTTGCACTGCATACATTATTGGTGCACCCTGGCGCATTGGGATTGGTGCTGCACAACATCCCCTTTTGAATATCGCACTGGGGCGCAACAGTGGGTTGCGCATGGCACAACACTGTAGCGCCATGCACAACCCCTTTGAATATCCTGGCCTTAGAGTACATACAGAACAAGATTTTTTCAGCAGTTAATGCATTCAGGATATTTTATGTCAGAATGGGGGTGTCCTCAATTAGAGGGATCTTGAGAGTCATCAGTGCTAAAATTAGAGCTAGCTTAAATTATGCTTTTGAAGTCTAGGGTTTCACTAAAACAAATAGTTTGGAAACTATACTCAACAAACAATATTGTTATATCTTAATGATGTCTCATGGTTCTCCCAATTGTATTCTTAAATTGGGAATTAGGACAGAATTCATTGCTACCATTAATTAGGGTGAGACAAATTATGTTCTTATTCAAAGTTTTTCTATTTCAAGATTACCAATACTCTAGAATATGCCTAGAGGAAGAGATCAGGATGGAACAGTTAGGATATAGTCACCCAGTTATTCAATCAATTAAGAACACCATATTACCATCTGGTCTGGGATATCTTCTATCTAATATTTATATTAGACCATGGGAGGAAATCACTTACACAGTAAAACAGAGACTTGGGGATCTTGATATCAATCAGATATTTTCTCAGTTATTTCTTCTTAAATTGCATGATTTTTATAAACATCTTAAAACCAACTGGGGAACTGAACCTTATTTTTCGAGTCTTACCTGTACAAAATTAAGAAGAATTTATATCAGATTTAGAACAGAAACATACAATGCACAATATATATAGTTTAGGAAAAACAGAAGTAATGTTTTGTCACCCCACTGTAATTGTGGAAAAAAACTAAAAGATGGTGTAAAGCATGTGGTACTATTATGCCCTCTATTTGATAAGAACAGAAGAAAATGGTTGGGGTGGGTCGCGCTTAACATGGTGGTCGGATAAAAGGCAGCTCCTGCCCACCTGTTATTTATTAATATCTTGCATATTTAAAACGCCTCCAACAGTCAAACATTAGTGACTACTTTGTTTTATCCCATAGACCTACCAAACTGGGAATTCACATTGAGTGAGTGAAATTTACACAAATTGTCCTGTCATAATGTCTCCATTCGCATCAACTGCTACGATGTCACCGCCGACTTCTAAGGCCTTTACTGAAAGCAAGAAGCAATTTATTAACCACCAGGGACATCCTAATGATTTACATGGCAAATCAGATATTCAGTATATTAAAGATGTACTAGCCTCTCTACAAATTGACATAGCTGAAACTAAAACAGCAGTGGAAGCACTGCAAAATGACACCAGCCGCAATGTTCATAATGCGGAGATCTATGAAAACAAACTCTCAGGTCTAACTGACACTGTAAATTTTTTATAAAACAAAATGGAACAATAATGTGAGCAAATACAATATTTACTCAAAAAAGAAGACGATCTTGAAAATAGGGGGAGAAGAAACAATTTGCGTATAGTGGGACTACCAGAGGGGGCTGAGGGCAATGAGCTAATACCCTTTCTTCAACAGTTCGTACCAGACTTGTTAAGAGTTCAATGACCCTGGCCCCTCAAAATAGAGAGCGCTCACAGGTCACTTGGTGCTAAACCAGCCCCTGGAAGCAGACCAAGGTCCATTACTGTCAATTTCCTCAGGTACTCTGTAAAAGAAGATATTTTAAGGAGAGCTAGGGAACGTAAACAATTAAGCTGGAAGGGAGAGCAAATTTATTTTTCCCTAAGACTTTTCATCAGAGATTGTGGAGAAAAGGAAAATGTTTTTTTGAAAGGAAGAAGCAACTTCAGAAAATGGGCTTATCCTATTACTTTAGACATCCAGCAACTCTAGTGGTTACTATTCCAGGCAATAAGTCCTGCCATTGTGAATATGTGGATCAGGTATGGGAACTTTTGAACAAATATGACGTTAATTCAAATCCTCAAAATGGTGATTTCAGTTCAAAAACATCAGGTGCCACACTGAACACACGAGCAGTACAGCAAGATTCTGTTAGCACTTCTCCACGACTGCTGCACTCAAGCATGGTGGCACAGGCAAAGACTGAAACCATATCAATGAATGAAAACCCCATTCGAGACTGTACTCCCACTGCTTATGCCTCAATAGTTAAAAAGCAAGGGTTCATGTCCAAGATTCCATCATACTTGTCCATTACAAGACAAAGCAAACCCTCCACCAAAACATCCTACTCGCACAGATCTACACAGCCCTTCGTGCTAAATAAACAAGCATTTGTCAATGCCGAATGTTTGCTTGCTGGCATTGGCAGTGGTAATGTAGAAGTTACAGAGCTGCGTAATAGGAATGGCAGTGAAGTACTGAACTGAAGCCAACCCCACCACCACCCTGCAGAGAGTGACAGGCATTGGGGTGTGCATTTGGGTCATCAGGCATAACGGCCTCGCCATTTCACCACACCCCACCCTGCAGACAATGACAAGTGTCACGGTGTTCCTTGGGGTCTTTGGCCCTTATGCGCACCCCATTTCATTAGGAAATGCAGTGAGATGTGTGCGATATAGGAGAATGGGGTGAACTTTGGGGCTGAAGAGTCCAAGGCATACCTCGATACCTCTCACTGGCTGCAGGGTGTGGAATGGTATGAGCATTACAGGCAAGAATCCCAAGTCACACCCCTGATGCCTGTCATTCTCTACAGGGTTGGGCGTTATGGTTGGAAACCCTAATACCTCAGGCATTAGTTGGTATTTTCACTCCAAATTTTCAACATGTTTTTTTTTGTGACCCCACCTCATGAACAGGGGGAATATCAGTTTGTTAGCCGAAAGCTGCTTATGCACAGCGAGTATGGCATTTAGCACCACAGGTGCAAAAACATTCCGAACAGGATGTAAAAAATGACAGCTGTACTGTTCATGGGGAGGTGTAAAAAATGGCAATGTTGCAAATTTGCAGTAAAAATATTTAAAAAAATGGTGAAGTCATGAGCGTACATAGAAACTGTGCAACGCACACCCGTAATATAATTAGGTTGGGGATATTTTACAGCAGATTGTCAACTCAGGCATTTTGGTGCCTCCGATCATGAACAGTGTCACTGTGATTTTCTTTATCTGTGCTGAACAATGATTTCCCACAGCGACCATGCATCTCAAGCGCTGAAAGTGTGAAAACACACTTCAGCCATGTTGTGAAAAATGACAGCTGTACTGTTCATAAGGAAGTGTAATAAAATGGCAATGTTGAAAATCTGGAGTGAAAATATTAAATTTGCAAACTTACGAGTGTGCATAGGAACTGCGCAACGCACGCTCGTAAAACAGTCATTTTTAAGAATTTTTTCACCAAATTTTCAACATAGCCATTTTAAGACCTCTGCTCATGAACAGTGTCACTGTGATTTTCTTAATTTGCCCCATACATTGATTTTGCACATACTGCGCCATTGTGCACTACATGGGTGGGAACACATTTTGGGCAAGATGTGAAAAATGACAGCTACACTACTCATAAGAAGGTGTGGTAAAATGGCAATGTTGGAAATCTGGAGTGAAAATATTGAAAATTCGTGAACTTACAAATGTGCATAGGAGCTGTACAACGCACGCTCGTAAAACAGTCATTTTGGAATTTTTTCACCAAATTTTCAACATAGCCATTTTAACACCTGAGCTCATGAACAGTGTCACTGTGATTTTCTTAATTTCTCTCGTACATTGATCTCGCACACCGACTGCGCCATTGTGTGCTACATGGGCAGAAACACATTTTGGGTGACATGTGAAAAATGACAGCTGTACTGCTCGTAAGAAGGTGTGATAAAATGACAATGTTGGAAATCTGGAGTAAAAATATTGAAAATTCGCGACCTTACGAGTGTGCGTAGGAACTGCGCAATGCACCCTCGTAAAACAGTCATTTTTAGGAATTTTTTCACCAAATTTTCAACATAGCCATTTTAAGCCCTCTGCTCATGAACAGTGTCACTGTGATTTTCTTAATTTGTCCCGTACATTGATTTCACACACTGACTGCGCCATTCTGCTCTACATGGGTGGAAACACATTTTGGGTGAGATGTGAAAAATGACAGCTGTACTACTCATAAGAAGGTATGGTAAAATGGCAATGTTGAAAATCTGGAGTGAAAATATTGAAATTTCGTGAACTTACGAGCCTGCGTAGGAACTGCAGCACCCTCGTAAAACAGTCATTTATTGGAATTTTGGCACCAAATTTTCAACATGGGGTTTTTGGACCCCTTCTCATGAATGATGTCACTGTCATGGTGGTATTCAGGCCAGAAGGGTGATTTCACAGTCACTGTGCAGTCACTGCGCGAAATCACCCTTCGGGCCCGAATAACGCCATGACAGTGACATAATCCATGAGAAGGGGTCCCAAAACCCCATGTTGAAAATTTGGTGCCAAAATTCCCAAAAATGCCCGAGATATGCAATAAAGTTGAAACCCCCCTATGTAACCCATTATACAGCTTACCGGCATTTCCTCAGTTCGCAGTCGGCTTTGAAGAGTGCAGACGTGTTCTGTCCACTCAAGATTGTCGCTACCGAGTCCGGAGGTGTAAGGGTGGGGGGTGTGGGGAGGCTGGTGCGCAGTGGTGGGTGGGTTGTGGGAGGAGTTGGGAGACGTCAGGAGTGACAGTTTTTATTTCACAGGGTTAAAACAAAAAAGATGTCATGGGACATTTGCCACGCTGGGGTGGGCTCCCAGCATGGCACAAGGACTTAGAGGCGTTCGCCGACAGGGATTAGGCACCTCTTCAGCAAAATAAAAAAAATCACGGCACCGTTTGTCACGCTGGGTGGGCTCCCAGCGGGCACATGGACTTGGGAGTTACATAGCCGACGGGATTGGGCACCCCCGCCGGCCAAAGGATTACAGTGCTTGCCATGCTGGGGTGGGCTTCCAGCGTGGCACCTACAACTGGGGGGTGGGGACGCAGCTCAGCTGAAGTGAATTGGGCACCCCGTCGGCTCTACAGTACGGGGGCACACACGTCTGTCTGTGCGTGGGGGGGAAGCTGCGCGTGAGCAGCCGATATCTTATCGGTGCTTACTGAAGCATAGCTACCCCTTTCAACTGTATGCCACTGCATTTTGGAGCGTGTCATAGACAGCTCCAAAATGCATTGGCTTACAGGGGCCGCGCCTGCCAGCTCACTGACTGAATTGGAGGAGGAGGTGACACACCTCCGAAATCTCCGATGAAGGCACTATGTTTCTTGCACATGCGTGTAAGCAAACATAAAAATGGCAAAGAAGCAGAAGTAGAGATTCCCCAAGATCAGGGGGCAATACCTTTCTAAGACAGTCTCGCAAGAGTCCCACTAATCTTTCGGATACCTCCCACCAGGATTTGTCAGGCGCTCCAGGCTGCTCGATTGAAATAGACCCAGCATAAGGTTTTCCTTATCAGATCCAGGTCATCATGCTCACAGGAAGTAAACCTGTCTTCCTCAGTCTTTTTAAAGAGACAGTGTCTTATCTTTTGAGATTTTCATTGCAGCATCTCGATTACATTCAAGGAGTCATGTGTGGTGATTGTTCCTTCAACTAACAGCTAACACCTTGAGTTTTAAGACTGCATGAATTACCAGATCAATATTTTCAGTGTCCTTATTCAGTTTAAAACTATATTCAGTTTTCCTTAATGTCTATTCATAACAGGCATACAACGTCTCTGTAATTGATGTTGCCTGCTTAAGTTTTAGGTCAAAGTACCATGCTTGCGCTATCTTGTTGCTTATCTTTGCTTAACCTTTACAATTCCCATTTATTCCACAGATTCAATTCATCTTCATTCAAACTAAAGAGTTGTTATGCAATTCCTGATGTGATGCTGCCATCTAGTGGAGATTTTAATTATCGCATTGCAAGTTGTGTATCTATATATATATATATATATATTTTTTTTTTTGATCCACGTTATTGCTCTGTGGGGATTTTATCTTACTTACTAGCATATGCTTAATCTTTTATATTTGTGAAAAGGTTATTTATTTATTATTTCGTTTTTGTTGACCGGGTAAGTGCACTAGACAAATCCTGCCTATTTTCAGGTACGACCAGGTGGAGGGGGATACAGATGAATGCCAACTGACCTTGAACCAGATTAAGTTGTTGGTGGTATTTTTAGTGAATGTGGGAAATTTGGCCAAGACTCTGGGGAAATTCCCCTACTCTTTTCGATAAGTGCCATGGGATCTTTAGCATCCACCTGAACTACCACCAATCAAGGCAGATGGGACCTTGGTTTAATGTCTCATCTGAAAGACGGCACCTCAGAAGTACAGCACCCCTCTCATGCTGCATTACAGTGTCAGTACTGGGATATTAACCCAAGTGCCAGATGTGGGAACTGAACCCACAGCCCTCTGATCTCCTGGCCTCAGAGGCGAGTGTGCTACCTACTGAGCCACTGACACTGCAGAATTTATGAAAAATTCATGTAAAATTTCTGCTATGAACTGTTGCTTCAACTGGGTACAGTATTTATAATTTATGTTAAAAGGTTGGATAGTTCAAGCATTCTTATTATTCAAAATTTAGTTTACTTTAATACCAGAAGGGGCTCTAGTTTTTAATTCTCTGAATGCCAGTAGTATCTTGGGAGAGCTTGAGTATATTTCTGTTTGGATCCAGAATCTCAATAGAGGTTTTATATGGAGCTAAATAATGCTTATTTCCTTTGATTTGTTTGGTCATTCATTTTTATGTTTGCTTGCACGCATGTGCAAGAAACATAGTGCCTTCATCGGAGATTTCGGAGGTGTGTCACCTCCTCCTCCTCCAATTCAGTCAGTGGGCTGGCAGGCGCGGCCCCTGTAAGCCAATGCATTTTGGAGCTGTCTATGACACGCCCAAAATGCAGTGGCATACAATTGAAAGGGGAGTTACGCTGAGTGAGCACCGATAAGATATCGCTGCTCACACACAGCTCCCCATGCACAGACAGACGCGGCGTGCCCCTGCACTGTATAGCCGATGGGGTGCCCAATCCCCGCCGGCTGAGCTGCGCCCCCAGATGCTGAGCTGCGCCCCTCCCCCAGTTGTAGGTGCCATGCTGGGAGCCCACCCCAGCGTGCAAGCACTGTAGTCTCGGCCAGTGGGGTGCCTAATCCCGCCGGGCTGAATGCCCCCCACCTTGGTGCCACGCTGAGAGCCCACCCCAGCGGCAAACGGTGCTGCTGATTTTTTTATTTTGCTGACGGGTGCCCAACTCTGGCCGGCTGAACACCCCCAAGTCCTTGTGCCATGCTGGGAGCCCAACCCAGTGTGGCAAACGCCCCACGACGCTTTTTGTTTTCAGACCTGTAAATAAAACTGTCCGCGCGCCTCCCAACTCCTCCCACAACCCGCACCCACTGCGCACCCAGCCTCCCCACACCCCACCCCATACTTACCTCCGACTCCGGCGCGACGATCTTCGGTGGACCAGGAACACGTCTGCACTCTTCAAAGCCGACCGCGAACTGAGGAAATGCCAGTAAGCTGTATAATGGGTTACATAGGGGGGTTTCAAGTTTATTGCATATCTCGGGCATTTTTGGGAATTTTTGCACCAAATTTTCAACATGGGGTTTTTGGGAACCCTTCTCATGAATTATGTCATTGTCATGGCGTTATTCGGGCCCGAAGGGTGATTTCGCGCAGTGACTGCACAGTGACTGTGAAATCACCCTTTGGGCCTGAATACCACCATGACAGTGACATCATTCATGAGAAGGGGTCCCAAAAACCCCATGTTGAAAATTTGGTGCCAAAATTCAAAAAAATGACTGTTTTACGAGGGTGCGTTGTGCAGTTCCTACGCAGGCTCGTAAGTTCGCAAAATTTCAATATTTTCACTCCAGATTTTCAACATTGCCATTTTACCACACCTTCTTATGAGTAGTACAGCTGTCATTTTTCACATCTCACCCAAAATGTGTTTCCACCCATGTAGCGCAGAATGGCGCAGTCAGTGTGCGAAATCAATGTATGGGACAAATTAAGAAAATCACAGTGACACTGTTCATGAGCAGAGGGCTTAAAATGGCTATGTTGAAAATTTGGTGAAAAAATTCCTAAAAATGACTGTTTTATGAGGGTGCATTGTGCAGTTCCTACGCACACTCGTAAGGTCGCGAATTTTCAATATTTTCACTCCAGATTTCCAACATTGCCATTTTATCACACCTTCTTATGAGCAGTACAGCTGTCATTTTTCACATGTCACCCAAAACGTGTTTCTGCCCATGTAGCACACAATGGCGCAGTCGGTGTGCAAGATCAATGTACGGGAGAAATTAAGAAAATCACAGTGACACTGTTCATGAGCTCAGGTGTTAAAATGGCTATGTTGAAAATTTGGTGAAAAAATTCCTAAAAATGACTGTTTTACGAGCGTGTGTTGTACAGCCCTATGCACGCTCGTAAGTTCACAAATTTTCAATATTTTCACTCCAGATTTCCAACATTGCCATTTTACCACACCTTCTTATGAGTAGTATAGCTGTCATTTTTCACATCTCACCCAAAACGTGTTTCCGCCCATGTAGTGCACAATGGCACAGTCGGTGTGCGAAATCAATGTACGGGACAAATTAAGAAAGTCACAGTGACACTGTTCATGAGCAAAGGTTGTAAAATGGCTATGTTGAAAATTTGGTGAAAAAATTCCTAAAAATGACTGTTTTACGAAGGTGCATTGCGCAGTTCCTACGCACACTCGTAAGTTCGCGAATTTTCAATATTTTCACTCCAGATTTTCAACATTGCCATTTTACCACACCTCCTTATGAGCAGTATAGCTGTCATTTTTTACATCTTGCCCAAAATGTGTTTCCGCCCATGTAGTGCACAATGGCGCAGTCGATGTGCAAAATCAATGTATGGGACACATTAAGAAAATCACAGTGACACTGTTCATGAGCAGAGGTCTTAAAATGGCTATGTTGAAAATTTGGTGAAAAATTCTGAAATGACTGTTTTACTTATAGCTGCATGCTATGAGTTCCCGTGCATGCTCGTAAGTTTGCAAATTTAATATTTTCATCCAGATTTTCAACATTGTCATTTTATTACACTTCCTTATGAACAGTACAGTTGCTATTTTTCATATGTCGCCTAAATGTGTTTTCATTACGTACCACAATAATGGTGCTGTTGGTGTGCGAAAGCAATGTTTAGGACAGATTAAGAAAATCACAGTTACACTGTTCATGAGCAGAGGTCTTAAATGGCTATGTTGAAAATTTGGTGATGAAAGTCCATAAATGACTGTGTTACGAGTGAGCAATGCGCAGTTTCCACGCACTCGTAAGTTCATGACTTTGTAATATTTTCAGTCCAGATTTTCACCGTGGCATTTTTTCACACTTCCTTATGAACAGTACAGCTGTCATTTTTCACAACATGGCTGAAGTGTGTTTCACACTTTCAGTGCTGAGATGCATGGTCGCTGTGGGAAATCATTGTTCGGCACAGATAAAGAAAATCACAGTGACACTGTTCATGATTGGAGGCACCAAAATGCCTGAGTTGACAATCTGCTGTAAAATATCCCCAACCTAATTATATTACGGGTATGCATTGCACAGTTTCTATGTACGCTCATGACTTCACCATTTTTTTAAATATTTTTACTGCAGATTTGCAACATTGCCATTTTTTACACCTCCCCATGAACAGTACAGCTGTCATTTTTTACATCCTGTTCGGAATGTTTTTGCACCTGTGATGCTAAATGCCGTACTCGCTGTGCATAAGCAGCTTTCAGCTAACAAACTGATATTCCCCCTGTTCATGAGGTGGGGTCACAAAAAAAAACATGTTGAAAATTTGGAGTGAAAATACCAATGAATGCCTGAGGTATTACGGTTTTCAACCATAACGCCCAACCCTGTAGAGAATGACAGGCATCAGGGGTGTGACTTGGGATTCTTGCCTGTAATGCTTATATCATTCCACACCCTGCAGCCAGTGAGAGGCATCGAGGTATGCCTTGGACTCTTCAGCCCCAAAGTTCACCCCATTCTCCTATATCGCACCCATCTCACCGCATTTCCTAATGAAATGGGGTGCACATAAAGGCCAAAGACCCCAAGAAACACCGTGACACTTGTCAGTGTCTGCAGGGTGGGGTGCGGTGAAATGGCGAGGTCGTTATGCCTGATGACCCAAATGCACACCCCAATGCCTGTCACTCTCTGCAGGGTGGTGGTGGGGTTGGCTTCAGTTCAGTACTTCACTGCCATTCCTATTACACAGCTCTGTAACTTCTACATCACCACTGCCAATGCCAGCAAGCAAACATTCGGCATTGACAAATGATTGTTATTTTTCAGGTAAGCTGCTATGGCGTTCATTGTGACACGCAGCAATAACTTGCCTTTGTTTATTCTATTATATTTCTTTTTACTCTCAATATCAGGCTTATGGAACTAGTGGTTAGATGACTTACGATACATCCTAAATAGATGTGGTCATCCTTATAATATTGGCGTGGTTTAATTATTTGGCACCCCTTTTTCTGAAAATACTGGTTTGCATACTGTCCTACATATTGTGCCCCAAGTGCAAGCACAAACTATTTACAGTTACTTTATATAACATTTTATTCTATATGGGTACTAATTAGTCACTATGTTTTTTTCTCAGATGCTTTGGTGGTTGGATGAGTCTGTGCACTGATTAATACCTAATTTAAGAAATGTCACAATAAGAGCAATGAATTATTTGCCATATATTTAAATTACAACAGGCGTGGTGGTGGGAATATATTACCAACACTCAACAGTATTTGGTGTTATCTCTTCTTACTTCACTTTTATTTAACTTATTTTATATGTTGAATTAATAGATACACATTATTTAGTACTCTCTTTCTGTTAAGAAGAGTTCTATAGATTACACATTTTTATTATTAACTTTTATTAATATTTACATATACTTTGGTTCATATAATTCTATTTTATTTTGTCTCAGAGGTGTTTCCTTTGATTTATATTATTAATCCTTGTATATTGTACTTTATCTACGCTAATTATGTTTGTTCAAAATGCCTACTCTAAACCAGCCCCTTAAAATTGTTTCCTGGAACATACAAGGGTGTAATAATTGTATCAAGAGATCTAAAATTCTAGCCCATTTAAAAACATTAAGAGCTGACATTGCATTTCTACAAGAAACACATTTGACATCAGAAGAAACTGACAAGCTCAAGAGGTCATGGGTTGGCTCAGTTTATGGCAGCTCATTTGATTCAAAGAGCAAGGGGGTTTGTCTTTTATTTCATAAAAACCTGAATGTTGTAGTACAGTATACTACTATAGATACAGAAGGTAGATATGTTATTGCTGATATCAGATTGGAAGATAGATTATTAACTCTGGTCATTGCATATGCCGCTAATGTTAGTCTGCATTTTTTGCCAACTAAGCTGGAAAACGTTCTAAAGACATGAATAGAGATATGATAATTGCAGGAGACATGAATGCAGTAATGGATATATTTATTGACAACACGTATGCACATCCAATTATCCATTCTGCGTCATCTAAAGTTTTACATGGCTTCTGTGAGGAATTTGGTATGGTGGATACTTCGAGAATTATGAATCCTAAAGGGAGAGACTACACATTCACATCAGATAGACATGGTTCTCACAGTAGGATAGATTATACTTTTATTAACAACTCATTGCTGCAGAGTCATGTTGCAAGTGATATTGGTAATGCTGTCATATCAGACCATGCACCCAACTCTATTAGTCTTTTATTGGGACAACTCATGTCATCTGAAAGAAGCTGGAAATTTAATTGTGGCCTACTGAATCTGTCTGATTAATTGGTTACATGATGAAATCAAAACATTCTTCTAGCTGAATGACAATGGGGCGGTATCTATTCCTATGGTCTGGGATTACTTTAAGGCATTCTTCAGAGGCCTCATCATTTCCTTTTCATCTTTTAAGAAAAAATTAAGGGAAGAAAACCTAGTAAATCTTGAAAAAGACTTAAAAAAGAAAGAAAAGGCATTTGTTTGCAGCGGACTCTACTGATGTAACATTGTACAAAGAAATT
Organism: Neoceratodus forsteri; assembly: GCA_016271365.2. Lineage (NCBI taxonomy): Eukaryota > Metazoa > Chordata > Ceratodontiformes > Ceratodontidae > Neoceratodus > Neoceratodus forsteri. The sequence goes on from CM057455.1 coordinate 174,126,859, forward strand.
ATAGATACCAAATATGAGATCAATACAATATATAACTGCAAAGCAGAATTCACCTTATTCAGACTTAAACAAGCTTATTGGGAGGCAGGAGGGGTTCAGGGTAAACTACTGGCTCATAAGCTTAAGAAAACATCAGAAATAAATAGGACAGCATCGGTCAAAACTAAAAATGGTTTACAGGTACATAGAACAGAACACATCTTGGAAACCTTTAGAGAATTTTATTCTAATCTATATACATCTGAAGGCTCAAACAATCTAACTGATTTAGACACTTTCTTGAAAGATATTAAAATGCCAAGTATCTCTGAAACAGACAAAGAAACATTAGAGAAACCTATAACAATAGAGGAAATACATAAAGCTATCCAGTCCCTTCCCAATGCAAAAGTTCCAGGCCCAGATGGCCTTTCCAGTGAGTTTTACAAAGCCACTACACACCTAGTAGCTCTGATTTTACATAAAATATTCTGTGAGTCTTTAAAAACAGAAAACCTACCACCATCTATGATAGAGGCAACCATTGTAGTGCTTCCCAAAAACGATAAAGATCCTACTATTTGCAGTAGCTATAGACCAATATCCCTTATAAATGTAGATTGTAAACTCCTTGCAAAAATTATGGCCAACAGATTAAACTCAGTCATTCAAAAACTCATTCACCCGGGCCAAGTTGAATTTGTTTGTGGGCATCGCAACTCAGACCTTTTTCACAAAATATTGCACATTATTCATGAAGCATGATTTAACTCTCATTCTCCTACTCTTCTTTCCTTGGATGCTGATAAAGCCTTTGATAGAATAGAATGGAATTATCTAATGAAAATACTGGGGGTATTCAATTTAGGATCACACTTCTGCAAATGGGTTCAAATACTGTATTCGGAAGTATATGGAAGGGTCAAAATTAGTAGCATTTCCTCCAATAAATGTCAAATATATAGAGGCACTCATCAAGGATGCTGTCTCTCACCTCTCCTGTTCCTTTTGGCCATATAACCTCTTCTCATTAAATTCCGCTCATGTAACATGATTTCGGGTATTAAACTAGGAAAAGAACATAAAATATCTGCTTATGAAGATGATATACTGCTATCAATAACTAATCTGCAATCTAACATTCCTCAAATCTTATCAATAGTACAAGACTTTCCCACCTTTACAGGTTTTAAAATAAAGCTTGAAAAATCGGAAGCCTTACCACTCACTAAGGTTTTTAGCAAATCTATTTTCCAGTCATATAACATTAAGGTTAAAATCCAAAATTAGAAATTTCTGGGAATACTCATTTCTCCTTTTATCACTCAAATAACTTCAAATGTATCATGGAACACATATCTATAGAATTCTCCAGGTGGGTTAAGATATTTTTATCGTTATGGGGTAAAATACAAGCTTTCAACATGATGTTAGCACCGGTAATATATTATCTCCTACAACATCTACCTATTAAAATACCTAACATATATTTTAACAATATTTATTCGAGATTAGGAAATTCTTATGGGGAAACAAAACCTCAAGGATTTCTCTAGTGAAATTACAACAAGTGAAATTAAAAGGATGTCTCAGCCTCCCTAATTTCAAATTGAGACATGATGCCTTTACTGAGGCACACTGCATTAAATCCCTATGACTTGACAAGAACCAAGACATTCCAGGATGGGTATCCACAGAAAAGGAATTGCTGTAAAGCAATCACCCAAGAGCTGTCCTTTTCTCTGATTCTGTTAAAGTATGTGCATCTAATCCCATGTTAAAACATGTGTATGACTCATGGAAATCAGTAGCTTCCTTACTGGACTGGTCTCCTAATACTTCCCTACTTTGTCCATTGTGGGGAAACCATCTAATTAAAATAGAAGGGAAATGCATATCATGGAATAGATGGAACAATATGGATATTTTATTTCTAGAAGATATATGGGATCATAATAAATCAATACTAATGCCATTCACTCAAATCTCATCTAAATTTAAACTCCCCAGAACAGAATTCTACAAATATTTGCAGTTGAGATACATTTTAAATACAATGAGCTCACCATGTTCTCATCCTCATTTCTTAGACAGAATTTGTTCTACAAACAGTGGCCATAAAAAATTATATTCTTTAATGCTAGATTCATTACCCAACCCAAATGTATCTATTTTGAAATGTTGGCAAAAGGAATTAGCTACACAAATTACAATAGAAGAATGGCACAATATGTGGAAAAGTAACCTAAAAGCATGTAGGAAGGCTAAGGGAAGACTCACACAATACAAAATAACACATCAATGGTATAATACACCCAGCAAAATGATCAAATTTGGTACAGCTACTGAAGACAAATGCTAGAGATGTCTGAATGGCAAGGGCATGCTTTCCCATATTTTATGGTTCTGTCCTGTGATCAATATTTTCTGGGAAAAGGTTTTATTAGTATGCAGCAAGATTGTTGGTTATTCTTTTAAATGTTTGGCCAAGTTTGCAATTCTGGGCATCTGTACTGAACTTATGCGTTTATCTGAATCTCAGATACTATGGCTAATTGCAGCATTCATTGCAGCTAAAAATGTTATTCTTAGAAACTGGAACAGTAAAACAATTCCTGCAGTAAAAGAATGGTTATTAGATTTATCCACAAGAGCTGGGTATGAAAGAGTTGCCTATGTAAATATGAATCGTATAGATAAATTCTCAGATATATGGGAACCATTTCTGAAATGCCTTTTCAATAATAGCTGTCATTGAGACAAATCAAGTGGTCACTTTAGAAAGAATAACAAATTATGGTTGATAGTGTATAATCACAAAGGAACACCTTGTCATATCTTAGATAGTCTATTATTATTTATTCTTTTTTTCTGTCTGATTATTATACACATTCTTTAAATTTTAATGCTTTATAAATTTACTACTAATTTTTTTTCCTCATTATAGCAGTTATAAGTAATTTATAGCTTCAATATGTCAATGTTTAGGATATTTTTGGCTTTATTATAAAAATCTTAATAAAGTATGAATTACAAAAAAAAGAAGAAAATGGTTGGGTGGATTGCTGAATGGCCTCAGTCTCTCCCTTGATTAGATTATAGAACATCTTTTCATATATTTATAACCTTGCAATTTTTGTGGACTCCGGATCAAATTTGTACTCTGTATTTTAAGAAACTGGTGAAATAATACATTTGACATTTGCACATATTTATTGAAATTTTGTAGTATATTGTAATGGCTTTTAAACTAATCAATAAAACTTTGATGATGATGATGATGTATCTATGGTGTGCAAAAAGCCTTGTTTCAGGATGATTTTTTCCCGAGAAGAAAGATACAAAGCTTTAAATTGTGGACTCTGCAGCTTCATTAGAGTTTTTACCTGAGTAAGATTGTTTGGTGGCTACAGAATGACAAAAACATATTTTAAATTATTATGTTATTAAAGTTTCAAAATCTCAAGCATGTTCATGCTACAGAAAAACATTGCTGAAAACTGAAACTTTTTTAAGTTAAAGGTGGACACAAAATAAAGCTTTAAAAACTAAAAATGAAAACAATACGTGGTGTTAACAATTGTCTTCTGTGTGTGTTTTCAGCAGAGACTCTAACAAGTTGTTTGAGCTGATTTTCATGCAAAAAAAAAAAAATACAGTTACTGTTGTCTGAATGACCACTGATCTATTGTTTGTTTATGGTTATTTTTTTTTTTTATTTAGTTGTTTAACCAGGTATAACACACTAAGCTGAAAGCTTTTTTACAGGAGTGACCTGGGAGCACAAGGAGATTAAGTGACTTGCTCAGGGCCACACAGTATGCAAGTGGAAGCTGTGGGATTCAAACCAGGTCTGGTCTGCTGGATGTCACCAGATTTGCAGCTCACAGCCTTAGACCACTGCGCTATACTGCCTATCCTGCCTACTGCCTGTTAGCAAGAAAACCTGGTCTAAAATCAACACTTCGTTGGTTAGAAAAATTGGGGATGAGAAATCAGATGCATTTAACAAAGCAATTTCTAAAACATATTGGGCCCATTTTCAAAAGGAATGCCTAGTGCATAAGTGAAATGTGTGGCCCACGGAGTAAATAGTGCAAAGGGAACATATGTATCATGCACATGCAATAATGCAGCAGTGCACAAATAATGTATGTGGCACAAACATTGGGGGCTACACCTGCATATGCTACACACAGAGATATTCAGAATTATAATGCAACACATACATCATGCAGTGCTGTGCAGAATATGGTTTATAATGGGCAGCCCTTATCCAGGTGCAGACACACAAAACAGCTGAGGACTTGCATGAATGGCTTACACTGCATTCCATATGGAAGCTGTGATGGCTGACCTAAAGAGGGGGAGGCAGGCAAATGCCCCCCCAGGACCCCAGCAAAGGGTCTGCAGGCAATATGCTGCCTAAGACCTTACCGGCTACATGGGCACATTTGAAGGCCCACAAGATGCACAGATTGTGGACCAGTACAGGCTCAACATGGCAGTGCTCAAACAGCTGTGTGAGCTGCTGAATGAGGAGCTTCAGGTGCCAATACCCACACAGTATAGCCTAGAGATTAGAGTAATGAGCTGTGAATGAGCTTGGTGGATCCAGCAGACTGGGGTTTGAGTCCCACAACTTTCACTTGCATACTGAGTGACTCTGAGCAAGTCACATACCGACCCCAGTGCTCCTGGATTTCCCCGGAAAACAGGCACTTCTGTCTAGTGGGCCTTACCTGGTTACCAAAAGAATAAAATAAAAAAACACCATAGTCATGCCATGTCTGTGGAGACAACGGTTACAGCAGCCCTGCGCCTCCTTGCCACAGCACATTCCAGATACTGGTGGGTGACACCACTGGTATTAAACAGTCTGCCACCTCATGCCTGCTGAGCCAATTTCTTAATGCCCTGCTGCCCCATGCTAGGGAGCTCATCCAATTCCCTAGCATGCTGGCAGAGCGTACTGCAACCATGCAGCACTTCTACAAGATATCTCACCTACCTGCTGTCTTAGGTGCCATTGACTGTATCCATATGGCAATCCGTGCACTACCTGATGGGGAAAAGGACAGCTATACCAACAGAAAGGGATACCAGTCTATTAGCTGCTAGTTGGTGTGTGGTGCCACATGGCACATAAGTAAAATCCTGGCACAGTTCCCTGAAAATGCACACAGTATCTATATCTGGCACCAATCTACCCTGTGCCAGTGATTTGCAGCAGGGGACCTACTCAGTGGGCATCTCATGGGCGAGTGCAAGTACCGCCAGCAGTGCAATGTGCACACACCACAGCGGGTACTAACTTGTCATCTTTTTGCACACAGGGGACAGTGCCTACTCCCTGCATCCGTGGATGCTGACTCCCATACTCCAGCCCAGATCTGATGTGGAAGAAAGATAGAATGAGGCACACATGGCCACCTGCAACATCACTTAGTGAATACTTGGCTTGCTGAAAATGTGCTTCAGATGCCTAGGCAGATTTGGTGGAGCCCTACAGTATAGCCCAGACAAGGCCTGTGGCGTATTCCTTGCCTATTATATCCTGCACAACATAGCAATGGACCATGGAGTAGATGTCAGGGACCTGGACAGTGACAATACAGAGGACATGGAGTCACCTGATTATGGTGAGCAGGTGTGGCACGACAGAAGGGACCCTCTCATGGCCCAGAGGTCATGCCAGTAGAGGGCACATTCCCGAGCATGATGGTGAGTACAACCAACACATGGGATACAGAAATGCAGCCTGCATGCACACAGTTGGGGACTGCATTGAGGGCTGTATGATGAGGGTGAGGGCCAGCAGCACATGCCTCTGTTATGTGTACATGTGTGTGTCAGGGGGATATTGGCAGGCACACAAAAGATACCACATGGCCCATGTCCACACAGTAACTGGTGGCATCTGGGCATAGGTCAGAGAGGTAAGATGGCACACACTGTCACCAGCATGATGCAGATGCACTCATCACAGCCATGCCAAGACCAGGCTGCCAGACACCACATCTGAGGGTGGTGATGTCATCTATAAAGTGTGCTTTCATCACTGGGTCTGTGATATGGGGTATGGTGATTGTGGGAGATGTTGGCACTGCACACATGGAGGCAACAGAAGGCACCCTGTGCCCCACCAGCAGATCAGAAGCATCATGGGCATGCTATGTAGGTCCTGGACATTCAGGTGCTGTGCCAGCAGCTGCCATGGACACGTGGAGTGCAGTGGCTACATGCTGCAGTTGACTGCAGTGGGGACAGCCAGGCTACCTGGGGGTGTCACCCAACCTGGAGGGGATAGTCCCATATGTCCGTGCATGGCCCATGGCGGAGGTCATTGTGGTAAAATGAATTCTAAGACCAGGGGTGGGATGGATATGCTAACCCACAGGATTGGTGCAGAGTGTTTGTTACCTACCACTACCTTGGAATATGCATCCCCTGGTAGGGGGAGCATGAGGGACCACAGCTGTTTGGCCATTGTACACAGCACAGGTCACTGCAAGGTCCTGTATGGCTGCTGTGATCCCAATGAACACTGCAGTCAGCTCCACCTGCATGCCACAGAGACCTTCCATGAGTTCCACATGGTGGACCGTGGTCTGCTCCTTCTGGACTCACATCCCAACAGCTCCTCATGGACAGACTCCAGGCCCTCTATGGTGTCCCTCAAAAGCTACATGTTGGCAAGCTGCGGGTCATCAGGCACATGTGTTGGGGATAATAACTGCTTGCAGCCAGGGAGGGGTAGCCTCAGGTGACATAATGCTACCTGGGGGAGTGGTGGCAAAGGACCACATGTATGCAGCACACAGTTTAGGGGTGCCTGATTCTGTATGTGTCCTGGCTGTGGCTGGGTATCTTGCACAGACTGTTCTGTGTGCTGGGCACTGTGGATGCCTGGTGGGGTGGTGACAAAGGACCATGTGCATATATTGCATTGTTAGGGGTGGCTGATCCTGTATGTGTCCTGGCTGTGGCTGGGTATCTTGCACAGACTGCTCTGTGTGCTGGGCACTGTGGATGCCTGGTGGGGTGGTGACAAAGGACCATGTGCATATACTGCATTGTTAGGGGTGGCTGATCCTGTACGTGTCCTGGCTGTGGCTGGGTATCTTGCACAGACTGCTCTGTGTGCTGGGCATTGTGAATGCCTGGTGGGGTGGTGCCAAAGGACCATGCAAATATACTGCATTGTTAAGGGGTGGCTGATCCTGTACGTGTCCTGGCTGTGGCTGGGTATCTTGCACAGACTGCTCTGTGTGCTGGGCACTGTGGATGCCTGGTGGGGTGGTGGCAAAGGACCATGTGCATATACTGCATTGTTAGGGGTGGCTGAACCTGTACGTGTCCTGGCTGTGGCTGGGTATCTTGCACAGACTGCTCTGTGTGCTGGACACTGTGGATGCCTGGTGGGGTGGTGACAAAGGACCATGTGCATATACTGCATTGTTAGGGGTGGCTGATCCTGTACGTGTCCTGGCAGTGGCTGGGTATCTTGCACAGACTCCTCTGTGTGCTGGGCACTGTGGATGCCTGGTGGGGTGGTGGCAAAGGACCATGTGCATATATTGCATTGTTAGGGAGCTGCTGATGCTGTACGTGTCCTGGCTGTGGCTGGGTATCTTGCACAGACTGTTCTGTGTGCTGGGCACTGTGGATGCCTGGTGGGGTGGTGGCAAAGGACCATGCGAATATACTGCATTGTTAGGGGGTGCCTGATCCTGTACGTGTCCTGGCTGTGGCGGGTATATTGCACAGACTGCTCTGTGTGCTGGACACTGTGGATGCCTGGTGGGGTGGTGACAAAGGACCATGTGAATATACATCATTGTTAGGGGTGGCTGATCCTGTACGTGTCCTGGCTGTGGCTGGGTATCTTGCACAGACTGCTCTGTGTGCTGTGCACTGTGGATGCCTGGTGGGGTGATGGCAAAGGACCATGTGCATATATTGCATTGTTAGGGGGTTGCTGATCCTGTACGTGTCCTGGCTGTGGCTGGGCATCTTGCACAGACTGCTCTGTGTGCTGGACACTGTGGCCCTGTCACTACACATTGCCTTTTACTGCACAGTGGCTGCCTGGCTGTGGTGGTCCTGTTGCTGGCAGGGACTGGACCTGGATGATGGTGTATGAGATGGGCAGCAGCTGGAGGGCTGACCTGCAGCCCATGGGAGGAGGCGGTGATGATGCTGATGGTGGATGGGCTGCTGCCAAAATCCATGGGGATGTCCATCACATCAAGCAGATGGTCCCCAACAAACAGGGAGGTGGTCCCATCATCAGCGTCTTCACTGTCCATCTCCCTCTGAGTGTGGAAACCAATGTCTGTGTTACCTGCAGTATCCCCGCAGCTGGCCATTGTCACCTGGGCAGGCCAAATGATGGATTGTCCTGTGTAAACATCACCTGTCCCTAGGAGTTATGATGTTGTGGATAGGGAATGTAAAGCAGTCAGTAATACAATGGCAGTTAACACACTGCAGTAACATACACACATAGGTGGACACACAGGAACAGTGACTGCATGGGACACACCACACAGGGATGATATTGTGACAGGGGAATGGTGCAGGCAGTTCAGATGAACAAAACACACTGAAACAAGCTCACACAAACAGCAGCATCACGACAGTGTCCACACAGTGCCATTCAACAGTGTGTGCGTTGCAACCAGACACTTGCCACACCCTGGCCAACACCACGTGAAATTAAACAAGTCTACTTACACTGCTAGGATGGGCTGCCCTGTGTTTCATAACCCTTTCTAGGTACACCTGGGATGACCACCTATCGGATGGTAGAGGCTATCAGATCCTCCTGAGGTGTCGGTTCTGGGAACCTAGCTGGGCCTCCACCTGTGGCCTGATGTTTGGCGTGGGCCCTGGCCAGTAATTCCTTTCTCTGGATGTGCAGGTCACGTGCACATTTCTGGCACTCCTGTGAGGTCCTGCATATCAGGACATAGACATTAACAGCCTCTGCCACCTCCTTCCAGGCCTGTTCCTGTTCCTTGCTGTGCCCATGCAGCGACTCAGGATGACCTCATGTGACACATGGGCCTCAGTGAGGGCCCTTGATTCCTCCTAACATAGAAACACAGAAACAGAAATTGACAGCAGATAAGGACTGCTAGGCCCATCCAGTCTGCTCGTAGTGTCTGTTGAGTTTAAGCAAACAGATACTTTAATAGAAGTAGAAGGGGCCTTATTTAGGGTTTAAAAAAAAAGAAAGAAAAAAGAAAGTCAGTGTGTGTTCTGTGCTGGGAAGGGTTCTGTATCAGTTTACTTTGCTGAACCAGTAGGAGGAGAGAGAGCTTAATTGGGGTGTGGCTTAGACACTATAAAAGCAGGTGACTCAAATTACAACTTCCTGTTGCTAGCCTTGCTTGTAGAGCAGAAAGCAGCTAACTAAAAGAAGCTACATTTTCTTATTAATTTAACACTTATATCTTAGCAGGAGTCAGTGTCTGTTGAGTTTAAGCAAAAAAATACTTTATTAGAAGTAGAAGGGGCCTTATTTAGGGTTTAAAAAAAAAGAAAGAAAAGAAAGAAAGTCAGTGCGTGTTCTGTGCCGGGAAGGATTTTTTATCAGTTTACTTTGCTAAACCAGTAGGAGGAGAGAGAGCTTAATTGGGGGTGTGGCTTAGACCACTATAAAAGCAGGTGACTCAAATTACAACTTCCTGTTACTAGCCTTGTTTCTTACTAACTGCCCTGCATCCCACCCCTACACCCACCCACCCTAAGCCAGTTCTACTTTTATAGCCACTGGATTTGACTGTCAACAGGAACTTCCTGTCTGGCAGTAGGAAGGAAAGGATCATAGAGAAACATTGGTTTTGTCAACCCTAAAGGAAAAAAGTAGCTCACTCTCCCCCCCAGCTGCTGGTGGTCTGACACTGAGCAAGGAAGAAGGAGGCTACTGAAGAATATAGGAAGTTACTGTCCCAGAACAGGAAGAGTGAGAGCTGTAAGGAGAGGAGAGAGTAAGCATACAGAGAAACAGGAGAGGGGACACAAAATAAGACATGATAGGAGTGGTGCAGTGCAATGGCTGTGGGGAGGCAGTGTTCCGGGAGACATTCTGGAGGCTGCGATGCTGCCTTATTTGCAGGCACCTCTCTGGTCGGAGGGTGGAGGTTGCCCATCTCCAGGCTGACCTGGCTAGGATTTGTGAAACCTCCTCCCCCACCCAGGGACCACCAGGGCCAATGCCACTACCTCAGAGGTTGCCAAGAAAGAGGAGAGGCTGGACCAGGGTGGGCACAGGGAGGAAGAAGGTGGTGGAACAGAGTTGCATCCCTCCAGCTGTACCTCTCCACAATTCATTCGCTCTTCTGGTGGATAGTGGTTCCTCTACGGAGGCACCTGCAGTGGAGACCAAGGAGGATGCTGGGAACCTTCACAAAGGAGACCCACAGGAGGGTGGCATGAGGACTCACAGGGGAAGGAAACAACTCCTGGTGGGGGACTCAATCATTAGGGGGTAGAAATGGGGGAGGAAGGGGAGAGGGAGGTAAGGTTACTGCCTGGTGCCACGGCTTGGACGGACAGGAAGCAAATCCTCAGGATCATGGGAGCAGCTGCACGAGGGAGGGAGCTGGATGTTATTGTCCACCTAGGGACAAATGACCTGGCTAGGAATGGGATCAGAGCAGTGCAACAGGAGTTTGTAGAGTTGGGGAGGGGCCTTAGACAAGTAGCGCATACAGTAACCTTCTCGGAGGTGCTGTCTGTCTTTGGCAAGGGTCATGCTAGGGTACTCCTCACCAGGGAATTCAATGAATGGTTGAAAAACTGGTGTGGAGCTCAGGGTTTTGGCTTCATTGGGGACTGGGGAGCCAACTGGAGGGATGCAGAGCTATACTGGCGTGATGGTCTGCATCTGTCAAGGGAAGGAACCAGGATCCTAGGTGAGAGGTTTAAATGCTTCATTGGCAAGCATTTAAACTAGCCAAGGGGGGAGGCACTGAAAAATAGCAGGAAAATCCCAGCCTCCCCCAACAAACAACAGTAATTAGGGAGGTAAACACCAAGGTAGAGAAGTCACTAGGGAGCAGGTCAGAAGTAAATGTAAAAAAAGGCAAAGGCAGTAAGGACAGGAATGGGGCTAAAAGGGGTAAGGTCATCAAAAAGTGGAGGGTGATGAGTACCAATGCCCGCAGTCTGTGTAACAAGCTCCCTGAACTAGTTGCCTTGATGGAAGAGGGTTGCCTGGATATTGTGGCAGTCACAGAAACATGGTACACAGAGAACCATGAGTGGGATGTCAACATACCAGGATATACAATCTACAGGAGTGATAGGGAGGATAAAAGAAGAGGAGTAGCTCTTTATGTAAAGGAAGGGATCAAAGCAACAGAACTAAAGAGTAAACAGGGAGCAGATGAGACACTGTGGGTCACACTGGAGACAGGAAATGGCACCACAATTTGCATGGGGGTTGTATACAGACCCCCATCTCAGGGGGAGGGAATGGACAAGGAAATGATAGAAGGCTTCCTTAGAATGGCAGAAAAAGGGGAGATATTGTTGATGGGGGACCTGAATATGCCAGATGTTAACTGGAGCACCTTTGCTGCAGGCACATCCAAGAGCAGGGTCATTCTTGATGCCCCACAGGGGCATGCCTCAGACAGCTAGTACTGGAACCCACTGGAGGAAGCAGTCTTAGACCTGGTACTCTCAAATGGGGATGGAGAAAGAATCTCAGATTTAGAAGTGGGAGCTATCTGGGAACAAGTGACCACCAAACAATGTGGTTCACGATAAACACAGCCATACAATCAAGCCATACAAAAGCAAGAGTATTGGACTTTAGGAGGGCTGACCTTGGAAAAATGAGAGAGTGCCTCAGAAAAGCACTAGCAAACAGGCAAAAAGGAGGGGTGGAGGAACAATGGAGAGTAATCAAAACAGCCATCACAGAGGCAACAAGCCTTTGTGTAAAGCAAATCAACAAAACACAATGAAGGAAAAAACCGCTGTAGTTCTCAAAAGAGGTGGCAGGGAAGGTTAAGGAGAAAAGGATAGCATTCAGGAAATATAAGGAAACACAGAAGGAGAAGGACAGAGAACTTTATCAGTTAAAGCAGAAAGAGGCTGGGAAGGCAGTCAGAATAGCAAAGGCCAAAACCAAGGAAAGGATAGCCAACTCTGTTAAGAAGGGGGATAAAACCTTTTATAGGTACATTAGGGAGTGAAGAAAGACCAAAGGAGGGATACTGAGGCTTAATAAAGAGGAGGGAATGTGGCTAGTGGGTGACAATGAAAAAGCAGGGATACTGAACGAATATTTCTGCTCAATATTCACAAACGAAGAGGAGGGGGAGGTACCTAAACCAAACAAGAGAAACAGTCTGAAGACGAGGGTTGATACCAGTCCATTTACAGAAGAAAGGGTTCTGAAAGAACTAATAAAATTGAAGGTGGACAAAGCAATGGGGCCTGATGGGATTCCCCCAAGAATTCTAAAAGAATTAAGGGTAGAACTAGTAACACCACTGACTACTGTCTTTAACAAATCATGGGAGGATGGGGTGGTACCTGAGGACTGAGGATGGCGGATGTGATTCCTCTTCACAAAAGTGGGAGCAGGACAGAGGCAGAAAACTACAGACCAGTTAGTTTGACCTCAGTGGTAGGTAAAATGATGGAATTACTTCTGAAGGAAAGAATTGTTGAGTACCTAGAGGCCAGTGGGGCACAGGACCCCAGGCAGCATGGATTCACGATGGGAAGGTCGTGTCAGACGAATCTAATAGATTTCTTTGACTGGGTGACCAAAGTAGTAGACCAGGGAGGGACTGTGGACATGGCCTACCTAGACTTTAGCAAGTCATTTGATACAGTCCCACACAAAAGATTAATACACAAGTTAGCCAGCCTTGGAGTGGGTCCCAAGGTGGTAGCCTAGATAAAAAATTGGCTAGACAACAGGATGCAAAGGGTAGTAGTAAATGGAGTCCACAGTGAAGAAAGGAGGGTTACTAGTGGGCACCGCAGGGTTCAGTACTGGGACCGGTCCTTTTAATGTCTTTATAAGTGACATTGCAGAGGAACTGGAAGGAAAAGTATGTCTCTTGCAGATGACACAAAGATCTGCAACAGGGTTGATACACCAGATGGAGTGGAAAGGATGAGAAGGGACTTGCAAGGTTGGAGGAATGGTCAAATGTATGGCAGCTCAGATTCAATGCAAAGAAGTGCAAGGTAATGCACCTGGGAAACAAAAACCCAGGGAAAGAGTACACAATGGGGTGTGAGATACTGACAACAGTAAAAATGGAAAGGGACCTGGGGGTAATTATATCAGATGACCTAAAGGTGGGCAAGAATGAGAAGGCAGTAAGGAAGGCTGGGGGATATTAGGATGCATAGGGAGAGGCATCAATAGTAGAAAACAGGAAGTTGTTATCCTCTGTACAGACAGTTGGTGAGACCCCATCTGGAGTACTGTGTGCAGTTCTGGAGACCCCATCTCGAAAGACACAGACAGAGTGGAGGCTGTCCAGAGGAGAGAACCAAAATGGTGCAGGGTCTGCACCAGAAGACATACGAAGAAAGACTAAAGGAGCTTAATATGTATACCCTTGAGGAAAGGAGGAAAGAGGAGACATGATAGAAACTTTCAAATACCTCAAGGAATCAACAAAGTCAAAGAGGGTGGCATCTTTCAGAAAAAGACGTGCAAGAACAAGGAGGCACAATTTGAAGATAGAGGGGGGATGGATCAGAGGTAATGTGAGGAAGTATTTTTTCACAAAGAGGGTTGTGGATGCATGGAACAGCCTCCCTGAGGAGGTCATGGAGTCAAGAACAGGGGGGAATTCAAGAATGCATGGGACAGACATAAGGCAGTCCTAGTGGGGGGTAGGAGGAAGTAAGGTGTTGGTTAATTAGGATCTGCAGCTTATTTGTTAGGTAGGAAAATGGGCAGACTAGGTGGGCCAAGCGGTCCTTATCTGCCGTCAAATTCTATGTTTCTATGTTTCTAGGCCTTATACAGTGTATGTGACCACTGACCCTATGTGATCAATGGCTTTTCATCACTCCCTCCCTCCCCTCTCAAGGTTCCTCTTTCCCTGTCCCTGTCCCAGGCATGCTAACCCCCACCCCCACTGTGCTTGCCCCCACTATCTCTTGTGGCAGGGTTTGCATGATGCACTAGCAGCAGTGATCAGTGCAGAAATGACTGCACTACAGAGTGCCACGGTGCACTGGATATGATGTTTTCTTGGTATACTGCATACATCATAGCACAGTGCAGGGTACAGCTTGATGCTGTCACTGATTACATGACACAATCACACAGGTGCTATGGGGGCACTAGGCTCCAATGCCAGGGCATGTGTTGTGCAATACGACCCCCATAGTTGGTGAAGACATTTTGCAAGACAGAACAACTTTACTGCCATGCAGTGGACTGCTGTCACTGTGCAAATGTCCCTGGCTACACACGTGGCACAACTCCCCCAAGTGCTCTTCACAGACCCGGGAGGACTGGCAGTTGTAACTGTAGGAAGGGCAGCTAGTTTAGGCAGCAGGCAGCGTGATACCTGGTGGCCAGGACTGCACTGGCCTGCCTGGTGTCTGTAGTCATGGCCAAGGGGGGAAGCTCCAAGGCAGTGCCCAGGAACCCAAGTACAGGACCAGAACAGCACTGTGGGCTACAGTGTGGCATGGTCATTGATGTAGAACTGGCCTGGCATGTAACAGTAACCAGTGTCTCATCATTACGATGACCTGGTCAGGCAGTGTCCCAGATGTCTGGCCGTGATCCAGCATTTGTTGCATTGTAGACAGCTGCACCAGTGTGGGAGTACTATGTGTAGTACTGTGTTGTGGATGTCTGGCATGTGTGGGTGGGTCAGGGTTGTTCACAACGGTCCGTGTCAGATGGCATCTGTAACACATGCCATCTTGCCTGTATTAGGTGCAGCACTGGGTGCGCATGCATGTGATAGACCCACTGCGGGAACATATGTGGGCAGGGGTGTGTGTCCCACCCATGCAAAATACACCTTGATCCATGTGTAGTTAGGTTGCATAGAAGATGCCTCAAACAGGGTGGCATCCATGCCCACAGGTGAGGTGGACAAGGGTTCTGCAATGTGGTGTACATTGCATTGTGGAGCAGTGATACATAGCCTCAGTTGTGACATCCAGGGTCGTGTACTGTTCCTGTTGTCACCACTGCATGTCTGTTTGCACAGGCCATGTATGCATGTGTGGTGGTGGGTGTCACTGATCTGGGCACTGGATGCCAGGAATATAGGTCCGCACACCACATGTTGTTGAAGGTGGTTGAGGTGTGTGTGGTGGGCATTTGGTGAGGGCTGTATTAGGGCAGGGGGCTGTGTACTGGCCACTGTGTTATGCCATGTAGTATGTATGCTCTGGGTTGTTCTGTGCCACAGACCATGTCCAGGACATGCACGCCATGGCTGGGTGTGCTGTGCAAGTCACATTTTGATATCTCCCTTAGGGACCAAGGCTGGGCCCATTCTATGACTGTGCTGACAAACCACAGTAGTGGTGAGCCCAGGTGGTTGTAAGTGATACATGTGCCTATTGGTACTAATGTTCCTGTTTCTGTGTTCACAGTCATATGACACAGCCAGACTGTGGGTTTGGGGGTGTGGGCCATCCCAGGACTGCTGCCTTGTCAGACCACGACAGGGCAGATCATGATGGTGGGAGCCATCCACATGAGCACCACGTGAATACCAGTACCAGTCCCATGACATGGCATATGGCGCCACTGTTTGACATTCGAATCTATGGGGACCTGATGGGTACATGGACACCTGCAGGCTGTGTCTGCCCATGTAGTGTCTGGGTATAGGACTGTGGTACACACAAGGGGCTCCATTGTGACTGCAGGCCATGAGGACACTTCTGTGTGTGTTAGCATGGCCTGTGCTCTGTGTGTTCCATTGTGCCCGTGTAGTGTCTGGGTATAGGAAATTTGTACACGCAGGTGCCTCCATGGTGACTGCAGGCCATGAGGACACCTCTGCGTGTGTGTTAGCATGACCTGTGCTCTGTGTGTGTTAGCATGGCCTGTGCTCTGTGGGTGTCAGCATGGCCTGTGCTCTGTGTGTTAGCATGGCCTGTGCTCTGTGTGTGTTAGCATGGCCTGTGCTCTGTGTGTTCCATTGTGCCCATGTAGTGTCTGGGTATTGGACGTTTGTACACACAGGTGCCTCCATGGTGACTGCAGGCCATGAGGAGACCTCTGTGTGTGTGTTAGCATGGCCTGTGCTCTGTGTGTGATAGCATGGCCTGTGCTCTGTGTGTGTTAGCATGGCCTGTGCTCTGTGTGTGTTGGCATGGCTTGTGCTCTGTGTGAATTAGCATGGCCTGTGCTCTGTGTGTTAGCATGGCCTGTGCTCTGTATGTGTGAGCATGGCCTGTGCTCTGTGTGTGTTAGCATGGCCTGTGCTCTGTGTGTTAGCATGGCCTGTGCTCTGTGTGTGTTAGCATGTCCTGTGCTCTGTGTGTGTCAGCATGGCCTGTGCTCTGTGGGTGTTAGCATGGCCTGTGCTCTGTGTGTTAGCATGGCCTGTGCTCTGTGTGTGTTAGCATGGCCTGTGCTCTGTGTGTTCCATTGTGCCCATGTAGTGTCTGGGTATTGGACGTTTGTACACACAGGTGCCTCCATGGTGACTGCAGGCCATGAGGACACCTCTGTGTGTGTGTTAGCATGGCCTGTGCTCTGTGTGTGTGTTAGCATGGCCTGTGCTCTGTGTGTGTTAGCATGGCCTGTGCTCTGTGTGTGTTAGCATGGCTTGTGCTCTTTGTGTGTTAGCATGGTCTGTGCTCTCTGTGTGTGTCAGCATGGCCTGTGCTCTTTGTGTGTTAGCATGGCCTGTGTTCTGTATGTGTGAGCATGGCCTGTGTTCTGTGTGTTAGCATGGCCTGTGCTCTGTGTGTGTTAGCATGGCCTGTGCTCTGTGTGTTAGCATGGCCTGTGCTCTGTGTGTGTGAGCATGGCCTGTGCTCTGTGTGTGTTAGCATGGCCTGTGCTCTGTGTGTTAGCATGACCTGTGTTCTGTGTGTGTTAGCATGTCCTGTGCTCTGTGTGTGTTAGCATGGCCTGTGCTCTGTGTGTTAGCATGGCCTGTGCTCTGTGTGTGTTAGCATGGCCTGTGCTCTGTGTGTGTTAGCATGGCCTGTGCTCTGTGGGTGTTAGCATGGCCTGTGCTCTGTGTGTTAGCATGGCCTGTGCTCTGTGTGTGTGAGCATGGCCTGTGCTCTGTGTGTGTTAGCATGGCCTGTGCTCTGTGTGTTAGCATGACCTGTGCTCTGTGTGTGTTAGCATGTCCTCTGCTGTTTGTGTGTTAGCATGGCCTATGCTCTGTGTGTTAGCATTGCCTGTGCTCTGTGTGTGTTAGTATGGTCTATGCTCTGTGTGTTAGCATGGCCTGTGCTCTGTGTGTGTGTTAGTGTGGCCTGTGCTCTGTGTGTGTTAGCATGGCCTGTGCTCTGTGTGTGTCAGCATGGCCTGTGCTCTGTGTGTTAGCATGGCCTGTGCTCTTTG
The DNA here is from genome assembly GCA_016271365.2 of Neoceratodus forsteri. Taxonomy (NCBI): domain Eukaryota; kingdom Metazoa; phylum Chordata; order Ceratodontiformes; family Ceratodontidae; genus Neoceratodus; species Neoceratodus forsteri. The sequence goes on from CM057455.1 coordinate 174,144,395, forward strand.
TGTGTTAGCATGGCCTGTGTTCTGTATGTGTGAGCATGGCCTGTGTTCTGTGTGTTAGCATGGCCTGTGCTCTGTGTGTGTTAGCATGGCCTGTGCTCTGTGTGTTAGCATGGCCTGTGCTCTTTGTGTGTTAGCATGGCCTGTGCTATGTATGTGTGAGCATGGTCTGTGTTCTGTGTGTGTTAGCATGGCCTGTGTTCTGTATGTGTGAGCATGGCCTGTGTTCTGTATGTTAGCATGGCCTGTGCTCTTTGTGTGTTAGCATGGCCTGTGCCATGTATGTGTGAGCATGGCCTGTGCTCTGTGTGTTAGCATGGCCTGTACTCTCTGTGTGTTAGCATGGTCTGTGCTCTGTGTATGTTAGCATGGCCTGTGTTCTTTGTGTGTTAGCATGGCCTGTGTTCTGTGTGTTAGCATGGCCTGTGCTCTTTGTGTGTGTTAGCATGGCCTGTGCTCTGTGTGTGTTAGCATGGTCTGTGCTCTGTGTGTTAGCATGGCCTGTGCTCTGTGTATGTTAGCATGGCCTGTGTTCTGTGTGTGTTAGCATGGCCTGTGCTCTGTGTGTTAGCATGGCCTGTGCTCTGTGTGTGTTAGCATGGCCTGTGCTCTGTGTGTTAGCATGGCCTGTGCTCTGTGTGTGTTAGCATGGCCTGTGCTCTGTATGTGTGAGCATGGCCTGTGTTCTGTGTGTGTTAGCATGGCCTGTGCTCTGTGTGTTAGCATGGCCTGTGCTCTGTGTGTGTTAGCATGGTCTGTGCTCTGTGTATGTTAGCATGGCCTGTGCTCTTTGTGTGTTAGCATGGCCTGTGCTCTGTGTGTTAGCATGGCCTGTGCTCTTTGTGTGTTAGCATGGCCTGTGCTCTGTGTGTGTTAGCATGGTCTGTGCTCTGTGTGTTAGCATGGCCTGTGCTCTGTGTGTGTGTTAGCATGGCCTGTGTTCTGTGTGTGTTAGCATGGCCTGTGCTCTGTGTGTTAGCATGGCCTGTGCTCTGTGTGTGTTAGCATGGCCTGTGCTCTGTGTGTTAGCATGGCCTGTGCTCTGTGTGTGTTAGCATGGCCTGTGCTCTGTGTGTGTTAGCATGGCCTGTGCTCTGTGTGTGTTAGCATGGCCTGTGTTCTGTGTTAGCATGGCCTGTGCTCTGTGTGTTAGCATGGCCTGTGCTCTGTGTGTGTTAGCATGGCCTGTGCTCTGTGTGTGATAGCATGGCCTGTGCTCTGTGTGTTCCATTGTGCCCATGCCACTTGGTGCAGGTAGCAGCATGCATGGTGCCCTATGCTGGCCACACACTGCTGACATGTGTCCCCAGGGTAGGGTCACCAGTGGTCCACTGAATTGTCCCCTGTGTCACATCACCAGGATGTGGTCCTTCTGGCTGAGTTGACCATATGCCCACATCCATGGTTCACCAGTCTCTGTACCTCCCTGTGGGCCACAGTCATACCTGGACATGTGTTCTTGTGTGTTCACGGTATCCCATCCACCCCCAACAGATGTTCATGGGCACTTAGATGGGCAGCAGGGTGTATCTGCATGGCAGCATGTTGGGCAGTGGTGTGTGGTCCCTGGCACTGCATTGTTGGTGCAGACCTGTGTGTTTTGCTATGTGTGTATGCTGTCCCTGCATGGCTGCATGTTGGGCAGTGGTGTGTGGTTCCTGGCACTGTGCTGTTGGTGCAGACCTGTGTGTTGTGCTATGTGTGTATGCTGTTCCTGCATGGCTGCACATTGGGCAGTTGTGTGTGGTCCCTGGCACTGTGCTGTTGGTGCAGACCTGTGTGTTGTGCTATGTGTGTATGCTGTCCCTGCATGGCTGCACGTTGGGCAGTGGTGTGTGGTCCCTGGCACTGCACTGTTGGTGCAGACCTGTTTGTTGTGCTATGTGTGCATGCTGTCCCTGCATGGCTGCATGCTGGGCAGTGGTGTGTGGTCCATTGCACTGCGCTGTTGGTGCAGACCTATGTGTTGTGCTATGTGTGCATGCTGTCACTGCATGGCTGCATGCTGGGCAGTGGTGTGTGGTCCCTGACACTGCGCTGTTGGTGCAGACCTGTGTGTTGTGCTATGTGTGTATGCTGCCCCTGCATGGCTGCATGTTGGGCAGTGGTGTGTGGTCCCTGGCACTGCACTGTTAGTGCAGACCTGTGTGTTGTGCTGTGTGTGCATGCTGTTGCCGCATAGCCACCTGTGTAAATCAAAATAAAATACAATTTTATTTATAATGCGCTTTTCTAAAAAACAAAACGCATACACAGTACAATATAAAATCAAATATACAGTCTAAAAAAAGATATACAAGATAAAAAGGCAGCAACAATAAAACTAAATATTGTCCCCAAAAGCTAAGTCAAATAAATAAGTTTTTAATGAGGACTGAAAGGCCTCTGTGGACAGGCACTCTCTAATCCGATGAGGTAGAGCGTTCCACAGGGTCGGGGCTACAAAAGAAAAAGCCCTAGCACCTGATATTTGAAGATGGACCTTGGGAACCTCTAGCAATCCCTCATTGGTGGAGTGAAGTGGGGTGGGAGTGGCAAGTAACTTGGTCCCTGTCCATGTAGGGTCTTATAGGTCAGCAGTGCAACCTTGAAGGTGATCCTTCATTGCACTGGCAGCCAGTGCAGTTCACACAGCACAGGAGTGATATGGTTAGTTCTTATCAACCCTGTCAACAACCTGGCTGCAGTGTTCTGCACCAGCTGCAGGTGACAGAGATCCACCCCAGTAACCCTAGGTATACAGCATTACGGTAATCAAGATGAGAGGACACAAAAGCATGAACCAACATAGGAAGGTCCTCAGGCAGAACAAGGTGATTTATCCAGGCAGTGTTCCTCAAATGATAAAATGAGGACTTGACAACTGCTGACGCCTGCACTTTTAGTGTCAGTTCGTTATCAAGCACAATGCCCAGATTCCGCACCGATTCAGAAGGTCTCAACTTGTTGCCCCCAATCACAATGCCAGACAGATGCCCAGGAGTCAACTTCTCTACCCGCTGACCTGGGTCCACTACCAACAACTCAGTCTTATCCGGATTTAGTCTCAACCAGTTAGCACTCATCCAGTCCTGAATCTTAGCTAGGCAGTTGTTAAAGACCCAGACTGCACTATTTTGTTTGGGTACAAAGGACACGTAGAGCTGAGTATCATCTGCATAGCAGTGAAAACTCAGCCCATACGACCTTATAATTTCTCCTAATGGCAACATATACACCATGAAAAACATGGGGGACAACACGGAACCCTGCGGCACCCCACAAAGCAGGGCAAAGGAGGCCGAGGAAAAAAACCCTGAGTCACCCTCTGGGTCCTGCCTGTAAGGAAAGAATGAAACCATCTGAAGACTGTTCCAGACAGTCTGCAGAGCAGCCACAGGTGTTCCAGCAATACTCCATGGTCCACGGAGTCAAATGCTGCTGAGAGATCAAGGAGGACCAAGATCGAATGATTCCTCTGATCCCTTGCTATCAGGAGAACATTAAGTAATCAAACCAATGCTGTCTTGTTACTATGCCTCTTCCTGGAACTGAACTGGAGAAGATCATAGACTTCATGGGTGGTAAAAAAGTTCTCAAGTTGTAACACGACTACCTTCTCAATAACCTTGCCCAAAAAGGGCAGGTTAGAGGCAGGTCTGTAGTTCGCAAGACAGTCTGGGTCACAGGAAGGTTTCTTTAAGAGGGGTGTCACCACGGCCTCCTTCAAGAGGTCCAGAAACACCCCTTGGCCCAGTGAACACCAGACTACCTCAGCAAGGATCAGTCCGATGACATCTATACACCCCACCAGAAGGCGGGTTGGACCAGGATCCAAACTACAGTAAGTCGGTCGCAGATCACAAACTATCTTCACGATGTCCATGATTACTGGCTGGTCAAAATCTGTCCAGATAGACCAGATGTCTTCATTCTCGCATCGACCACCGCCATCCTCATTTGAATGAGTCAAGCAAATCTCTTACCTGATGGAGGACACCCATCTGCAAAGAATTGAGCAAACTCCTCACACTTAGTTTGTGAAAAAGCTCTCCAGGCCAGAAGGCAGGCTGGATTGCATAGCCTGTCCATGGTCTGAAGGAGCTGGGCCAGTTGATTCCTTGCTCCAGCAATCTCCCTGGACAGGAACTCTGCCTTCTTACAGGAGATTTCTGATTGATAGTCTGAATAATGGACTATCAACCTAAGTCTGTCCTCCTCCAGGCCAGATTTCCACCAACAATGTTCCAACCTTCGTCCAATTCTCCTCAACTCCCTCAAAGTCCCATCAAACCAAGGGGATCGAGGGCGAAGAGGGAGAGGGCAAACTTGGACAGGAGCTACAGAATCCAGGGCCCTCAGTACCACACAATTATAGTGCACTACTGGGTCTCCCGGGTCTGAGCATTCCATTGGCCTACTTGATAGGTCCAGCACTGCCATCAGACCCTCTGGGGTAACACCCCTCAAAGGACAGTACAGGACCATCTCCAAAGGGTTGGGTCTCACAGGGGGAGCTGCAAAACTGAACCTTATAGAGTGATGGTCAGACCATCTGACTGGTTCCACCACCAAGTCAGTGGCCTCCATCCCCAGGAGGAACACCAGGTCCAAGAAGTGACCCTGAATATGGGTTGCAGCGGTAACTAGCAGTAACAGCAGCATGAAAAGGAGATGATGACCCTACGTAACCAGCAAACCATGAGTAATGGTGGAGTGAGTTTGCCTCATGAAGCCAAAATTAATTCTAAATTGTTCCCTCAGCTTAAAGAGGGAGATGACCTTGATTTATTTTTAAGGTCATTTGAGAGAGTATGCGACCAATTAAAATTGACTAAGGCTTCCTGGTCAACTTATCTCACACCCTTACTTACGGGGAGAGCTTTGCATGCATTTGCTAAAATGAGTACTGAAGACTGTGCTGATTATGATAAAGTGAAAACAGTGTTGTTGAAACATTTTGAATTAACTCCTGAGGCTTATAGAAGGAAATTTAGGGAGTTTAAGAAAAGCCCAGAAGACAGTTATGCAGAACTGCAGGTTCAACTACACACTTACCTTGATAGGTGGATGGAGGGGGCTGAAGCGACCACTGTGGAACTGATTAAAGATGTATTGGTGAGAGAATAATTCCTTAAAATTGTACCTGAGGACATGCGTGTATGGCTCATAGACAGGGCATGCACCTCTTCCTCAGTGGTGGCAGGAAGCGCTGACTTGTATCTGTCTAGTCGGCCATACACACAGTGTAAGTCTTATGGTGGGGGGGGCAGCACATGGTTATAAGGGATCCCGTGGGGGCAGCACAAAGGAAACCAGCCGGCACCTGAGCCAAAAGTAGAACCCTCTGGTTCTAAGGGGACTCAAGACATAGGACCCAAGAAATGTCATATTTGCAATCAAGTGGGACACTTGAGATATAACTGCCCTCAGAAACTAGTTAAGGGGCAGAGGTATGGGGAAGGGTGATCAAAAGAGCACCAGTGTGTTTGTAGGGTGTGTCCAGTCTGAAGAACCCCTCTCCTCTGATGAGAATCTGTATCCCATTACAGTTAATGGAATAGTAACACAGGAACTGTGGGGCACAGGCGCTGACATCTTCCTGGTAAGGCAGGATCTCATTCGGGCAGAGCATATGGTGCCTGGGAAATACTCCAGAGTCCAGGCATTCACAGGGCCACCAGTCCAATTAACAATGGCTAGAGTCTTCTTGAGCTGGGAAGAAGGCAATGGAGAAAAGGAGGTGGGAGTTGTAGAGGACCTACCTGTAAATATGATTGTGGGGAAGGATTTGGACCCCAGAAAAAAACTGGTGTGTGTTGTAACTTGTAGTCAGGCACAAGGTCAAGCTTCTGAGGGTGAAGAGGGGGTGACTCTGGGTGGTCCAGCCACACCATCAGCAGCTGAGGAAGTGTCTAGCACAGGGGAGGAGCTGGCTAAAAGCAGCAGTCCAGAACCCCAGTCACAAATAGAGGAGCCGACAGGAGTTCCTTTGGAAGGAGCACTGGGAAGGGTCAGACGAGGGCACCTGAGTGCTGCACAGTGAACTGACCCTACCCTGGAAAAACTGAGGGAAATAGCTCATAGGGCTGAGTGTCCTCAGGGTGGGTAAAGAGTCCATTTACTAGCACAATGGGCTGTTGTACAGAGAATGTACAACAGAGGAATGGCTAGACAGTGAGGTACTCCAGCAGCTGGTAGTCCCTAAGGTTCGCCGTCAGCAGCGTTTGGCCCTCGCCTATGATATTCCTTTTTCAGGGCACTTGGGGGTGAGGCACACGAAAAAGTGTCTAACCAACAATTTCTTCTGGCCTGGTATTGGCAAGGATGTGACAAATTATTGCAGGACTTGTCCACAGTGCCAGAGGGTGGGGAAAATAGGGGACAAGGCAAAGGCAGTATTGGTGCCCTGCCCATTATTGATGAACCCTTCAAGAGGGTAGCTGTGGACATAGTGGGGCCATTGAGCACCCCAAGTCACACTGGCAAGTGATATATTCTCGCAGTTGTTGACTATGCTACGAGATACCCAAAGGCAGTGGCCCTATCATCCACTGAGGCAGAACCAGTGGCAGATGCACTGTGGGGAATATTTAGCAGGGTGGGCTTTCCCCAGAAGATACTGTCAGATTGGGGTGCCAATTTTATGTCAAGGTTAATGAGTAGTTTGTGGGAGAAGTGTGGGGTAAAGCAGCTCAAAACCTCCCCACACCATCCCCAAGCTAATGGTCTAGTGGAGCAATTTAATTAAGCCCTTGAGACCATGCTAAGGACTTTTGTTGACTAGCATAAGAGGGACTGGGAAAAATATTTGCCTCATCTCCTATTTGCATACAAGGAAGTCCCACAGGATTCCACAGGGTTCTCACCTTTTGAGCTCCTATTTGGTCAGAGGGTGCGGGGCCCCCTAGATTTGATTCGGGATGAATGGGAGGGTGACCGTGCCTCCCGAGGGGAGCCTGTTGTGGAGTATGTCCTGAACTTCAGGACCTACCTTAAGGAGCTCATAGGGCTTGCTCAGGAGCACTTGGCCACTGCACAACAGTGTCAGAAAGTCTAGTATGACCGCGGGGCCCGAGCCAGAGAATATGAGGTAGGACAGCGAGTGATGGCACTCATTCCTGTCTGACAGAATAAGTTACAGGCAGCATGTGAGGGGCCATTCTCCATTGTCCAAAAGGTTAGTGATGTCAATTACATGATAGAGCTACCGGACAGGAGATGCAAACGAAAGGTGAATCATGTTAACATGCTGAAGCCCTACCATGGCAGGGAGGAAATGGTCCTCACTGTATGCAGTGCCCCAGAGGAGAAAACTGAGATAGATCCACTGGTGGACCTGCTTGGGGAGGCCAGGGTTGCATCCTCTGTGGACAACCTTATCATATCGGAACAGCTGACGCCTGCCCAGGTGCAAGAAATTAGGGGTGTGCTGACAGAATTTGAGGACATGTTCACAGGGAAACCAGGGTACAACATAATGGCAGAGCACCATGTGGATACAGGGACCCAGGCTCCCCTGAAACAGCCCCCCTACAGGGTACCTGAGCACATTAAGCAGACTGTGAAAGAGAAGCTCAAGGAGATGCTGGAACTTGGAGTAATCCAGGAATCTAGTAGCCCCTGGGCATCACCTGTGGTATTGATCCCCAAAAGGGATGGCACCACACTATTCTGCATTGACTACCGGAGGCTGAATAGCTGCATGGAGTCCGATGCCTATGCCATGCCCAGAACAGATGAGACCCTGGAGCGACTGGGGGAGCCAAGTATTTGACCACAATAGACCTAACAAAGGGCTATTGGCAGGTACCTCTGACAACTGCAGCCAGGGAGAGATCAGCTTTTGTTACTCCATTTGGGTTATATGAATTCAAGATAATGCCATTAGGAATGAAGAATGCACCTACAACCTTTCAACGGCTTGTAGATCGCATTCTGTCTGGGGTAGGTGAGTTTGCATTGGCTTATATGGATGATATAGTCATATACAGGCAGACCTGGGATGAGCTCATCAAGAATGTACAGGATGTGTTCCACAGGTTACAGAATGCAGGTCTGACTGTTAAGGTGGAAAAGTGCCAGATAGGTATGGCAGAAGTGTCCTACCTTGGGCACCGGGTGGGTAGTGGACACATCTGCCCGGAGCCTGCTAAGGTTGATGCCATCCTGGCCTGGCCTACTCCTACCACAAAGAAACAGGTCAGGGCATTTCTAGGGACAGCAGGGTACTACCGAAGGTTTGTTCCCCGATATAGCAATCTGGCTAAGCCCCTGACAGACTTAACCAAGAAGGGGAAAGCCAGATACAGTGAAGTGGTCAGAAGGCTGTGAGGTCGCTTTTCAGAAGCTAAAAAAGGCCATAAGCGGCCCAGCTGTATTGGCTAGCCCCAATTATCGTTTAAAGTTTATGGTCCACATGGATGCCTCAGATCATGGGCTGGGGGCTGTGCTGAGCCAAGTTACCCAGAAGGGGGAGGAACACCCAGTTGTGTACCTCAGCCGGAGGCTTTTGCCCAGAGAGGAGGCATATGCCACAATTGAGAAGGAATGTTTGGGAATAGTGTGGGCCCTTCAGAAGCTGCAGCCTTACCTATATGGGAGAGAATTTACTGTGGTCACAGATCATAATCCCCTGATTTGGCTTCAGAGGTCAAGTGGGCAAAATGGCAAACTACTACGTTGGTGTTTGGTACTGCAGGCATACAACGTGACCATCCAGCATCACAGTGGCAAACAAAATGCAAATGTGGATGGGCTATCTAGACTGGGCTAACGGCCTGGCTGGATACTTTTGGGCACTTCCCAGTAATTGCATAAATGGCTGTGTCACTTGGGGTGTCCCAAGGGACACATCTTCATTATCTGGGGGGGGGGAATATGTGACAACCCACCTTTCCCTCTGTGCTGAAACAGCTTTTAGAGAGGTGTCCGTCCTCGTGTATTTGCTGCCACCAGCTGGACTGTCTCCAGCGCCAACCTTCAAGCTTACAAACTTGAATAATCAAGTGGCAATTGCACAAGTTAAAGTCTGGTAGTGTGTCTTTCTCGGGTGGTGGATGCTACAGAAAAATGACATCACAGTCACAACTGTTGAGCAAATAAATAGCTTTTTTACTTAACAGAAAGTGCACTGAGCCTTTACAGGATATATATTTACAACACAAGAGAATAACACTCATACATGAAAAGTAAACAAATGTTTTTAAATAACAGATGGCAAAAGAAGGCTATTACTGAAATATGCTAGCACTAAACTTACCCTTTCCTGTCCTTCTAGGAGACACTGGACCCTATTCTAACTGCCAGCTCCCACAGACATAGGTAGAAGGATAGGCTCCAAACTTATGTTTCCCATTCCAGCTTCCCAAAGCAAGAGAGAGCCTTCTCTGTCTTTCAGAAGGTTATATACTCTCTGGAGAACAGGTCATTCCTATTCTTCCTTTGAGTGCACCAACCAGCTAACATGTATGTATTTAATTGTCCCAATCAGAGTGAACACCTATCAGTGACCAATTATATTCCCTTTTCACCTTAATTTTATATTTGAATGATTCAATCCATTCAAACTGCCCTGTGTATGTGTCTGCAGGTCTGTGTGTGTTTGTGGAGATGTCCACTCAAGATTTATGACCCAGCTCTTATCTAGCAGCTAGGGAGGACTATGAATTCCACAAGCTGGATGCTGCTGGACAGTGAATTTTAGCCTGAGTGTATTTTTTTCAAACTGCTAAAAAAAGTAAGGCACCTACAGAATCCAAACCATTAACTCTTTCCTTCCCATTTTTTTGTCACATCGACCATGAAGTCCGCAACTTCCTTCAGGAAAGCTTTCTCATCTCCGAGTGGACAGTAGATGAGAAGAATCCTGCTGCCCACACCTGTACCCATGATACACTTGAAGGACCTAGTGGCCCCCACTGGAACCTCTACAAGGCCCAGTTCTGTTTTAAAACAAATGGCTACACCCCCGCCCCTACGATCCAATCTCGGGCTGTGTATCACCGAGTACCCTGCTGGAACAGCTGACTCCAATACTTGGCCAGCATTCTCATCCAGCCAGGTCTCAGTGATGCAAACCAGGTCAGATGTTTCAGCAAGATCAGCAATAATTGCTGTCTCATTTTTTATTGACCTGGCATTGCATAACACTGCCCAAATTGGATGAGAGGCCATGTAAGAGCGGGCAACTTGCCCACTACCAGTGGAGCCCTTGGGTATAGGTACCAGGCATGGAGGACCCCATTCCTGGATCCATTTCACTCCAGGGCACCTCCTTGACTTCACTACCCCAATCCACCCACCCCGCTCCCTCCACCCTCCAGGTCCAGGGACTCCACCCCTCCATTGTCATGGTGGCATGCACCTATGTGGCTGCTGCCTGTTGGACCTTGCCACTGTGGATATCCATGCTGCATGTCTTTGGCTCATATATGACACTGCCACCATTCTGGACAGCACTGCACTTACCCCACTGTACGCGTGTGCTACTGGTGATATCACATCTGGCAACTCTGGACATCTGCCATTGAATGGTCTCCTTACAGACTACCATCCCTCCCATACCTTCCATTGGCCCTGTTGTCACCAGACATTGGTGGCTGTCACGAATGCTGGTCCATGGCAATGGTTATGTTGCAGACAGTCATGTGTCATATATACACAGAACAAAGAACAGTGCGCACTGGGTTGGTGGTCCTATTAGTAATGGTCAAACACAGTCACTTGGAGATTGGGCACTCACCAGCATGGTAAATCAAGGATTCCACCAGCTAGTAAGTTATTTACTTCATTTCAGAACCCCATGGATCCTTTCTCAGATCTATAGGAATCTGAAACATGTCAAACTTACTAAGATCCATGAATAGTGTGGTGTCTTTCAAAGATGTGCAATAAATGAAGTAAATAACTTACTACCTGGTGGAGTCCTTGGTTTGCCATGCTGGTGAATGGCCAATCTCCAAGTGACTATGTTTCATATGCAGTATGTTGTACTGCACAGAGGTGTGACCCTGTGTGCTGTCCACAACGCACAGTGGTGTAGCTACTCAGCCTGTGCCAGACCGAAGTGTCGGTCCTGTATAGCTGGGGTCCCACTGTGCAGCCCTCTGGCCTGCTTTATGTCGAAGTCCTCCTCAATGTCCACTACACCCTTGTGGGGTGCTTTTTACCCTGTGTACACCTATCTGTGTTACATGCCATGTTCATGATGTCATCTCCACTTGTCATAGGCACCATGTTGTGGCATGGCCATCTGTGTGGACTGTTGTTGTCACCATGATGTTCACATGGTGCAGATTCCATCATTCCCCACTATGTCACCATGCTGCTTGCTTAACTGTCTTTTCTGGTTACACACAGGTGCCAGGGGTATGTTCAGCTACTATGCACCCTTTTCAGAAGGCATGGAGGTGTCCATTTGAACTATGTGGATTTGGCTAGGGGCAGTTCATCTACACTAAGAAATGGGAGGCAGACATTCTGCAGGCAGAGGTGGTGGTTCAGCCAGGCCTGGAGAGCATGGAGGACAGATCTCTTGGCCCTGTTGTCTGGAACAGAGCTTCCAGCTCCTGTGGACTGGTAGTCCCACATGGACATTGAAATCCCACATTGTTTTCCCCTCCATCCAGGTGTTGGACTTGTATAGCAATGTTTATCATTGTGCTGTCATGAGTTTCACTTGTGTAAGGTTAATGGTTTGTGCAATATATTAGTGAGTAGCATGGTGTTGTTACTGCAGTCTGTGGCATGTTCAGCACCTCCTCAATATGGCGCATGTATGTTACCTTGCATGCGCACCACAATGCTGCATGATATGTCACATGTTTGCACCATCCACTGATACTGTGCATGCCTCACATCCACAGGGCTCCTGTGCAACATAAACATCATGCTACAGATTAGCACCGAGCAAAAAAGTGCTCCAGAATTGCACACACACTGCACATTGCAACTCTGCAAAAATGTGGTAGCATTGCTGTGAAAGAGGGTATCTGTTAGAATATGTCAACGTCCAGGAGGGTGAGGGCTCACCAGCACCATGACCAGAAATGGTCAGATGTTGAGGTGGCCAAACTAGTGGACCTTGTGGTTACTAGTGAGGGCCTTCAGTTTGGGTCCAAGGCCCTTGACTACCCCTGTTGAGAGGTGTGGGCCTCAGTGCAGTAGGAGCTTATTGGGCATACCAGTGTTGTGACTTACTGGGCATACCAGTGTTGTATGGATGGGGGAGCAGTGTAGACCTGTTATGGTGACCTCCAGAGGTGTGACTGGGAATGGCTACAGAGGTACCGAGACATGGTGCGTGATGACACTGTGCCACGTCCAGATAACTTCACATACTGATGTGTTTTTCATTTTGGTTGCTGTATCCAGGCTGTGCTCATCAGGTTTGCACTGTATGCCATCCAGCACATGGGATGATATCTAAGTGCTTCACAACAAGCACACCTGTCATGCCCCACTGTATATATGTCATGCGTGGATTGCACAGCGCTTCCATACACTGTGTGCCATTTGGCTCATGGGATGATATCCAAGCGCCTCACAACAAGCACACATGTCACGCCTCACTGTATATATGTCATGAGTGGATTGCACAGCACTTCCATACACTCTGTGTCTGGTCAGTGATGGGATATGATGACGTGTATGTCATTCTGTATGGCGGACTACACCAGGGTACATATGCCGTAGTGCTGTGAACCTGACTGTGACTCCCTTGCCTGTTGTTATACAATTGAAGTACAGTATCACTGTACTATGTTGCTAATGCTGTAATTTGTTGGTTCAATCAATGTAGGTTTCTGTATGTGTATGTGAATTCCTATTGAGTACCCATCATTTGTCTGCTACGGTTGGTACCCTACTGTGGTCGGACCCCTATTATGTTGTGTGCAACACACGGCTGTGCCCCCATCCTCTATATTGTTGGTCTATTGGTACCACAGTTTAGATGTACAGTACATTGCACTGTGGCCCATGTACATGCATGCAACATACCACACATTATCGGCATGCGTGCTGCAAGGCTGTTGGAATACTGCAACACACATCTGTGCCCCCATCCCCTATATTGCTGGCCTATTGGCACACTGTTTAGATGTACACTATACATTGCACTGTGGCCCATAAATATGCACATAACATACCACACATTATCTACATGTGTGCTGCAGGCTGTTGGAATACTGCAACACACATCTGTACCCCATCCCTATATTGCTGGCCTATTGGCACCACTGTTTAGATGTACACTATACATTGCACTGTGGCCCATAAATATGCACATAACATACCACACATTATCTACATGTGTACTGCAGGGCTGTTGGAATACTGCAACACACGTCTGTACCCCCACCCCCTATATTGCTGGCCTATTGGCACTACTGTTTAGATGTACACTATACATTGCACTGTGGCCCATAAATATGCACGTAACATGCCCACATTATCAGCATGCATGCTGCAGGGCTGTTAGAATACAGCAACACACTGCCACAGATGGTTAACATGAGCAGGGTAGGTGTGACGATCCATGCACTTATCCCAAGGAGTAGAGTGAGGGGTACGTGTCCCTTTAGCATTGCTGGCATGTGGATCTGTGGTGCTTTCATTAGTATCTCTGGGTATGTGTCCCTTTAGCATTACTGGCATGTGGGTCTGTAGTGCTTTCATTAGTATCTCTTGTGTTGACAGCACACTGTGCACAATCAATGTGACTGTATAGAGCTGGTGGCGGGTAGCACACACCACAACCCCTCGTCTGGGACGTGTCCTCGGGGCTGGCATGTATACCCATGTTACACATCTCTACCATGATGGTTGCGACACATGTGCAGTGCTGCTGCCAGGGCACGTACCAGGGCCTAACTGAATCTGTGCCTTGTACACTGTCATGTAAGGTTGGTCACTGCAACAGCACCATGTTCTGGCACCCTCCACTGGTGCTGGATGTACATATGGCATCTGGTTTCTACCTGCTAGGAATGTACACTGTGATTGGTGTTATGTGTAATGATGCATGCCTTCTGCACTGTACTGCATGGGCACTTCATTCCACTGTGGCACAACACATGCCTTTGTGCATGTGATAGCAACATAACCATCACTGGTGTCTCTCATGTGCCACGTGCTACTGTCTTTGAAGGTGGTCATTGGTTAGGCCTGTCATCCTCTTCCAACTGTACACATATATACCCCTGCAAGGGGTCACACTGTTACTGTACACAATGCACCTTGCCCATGTCCTGGCATGCGTGGCTGGTGTGTGGAACACGGTATCCACTTTTTCAGTTGGGGACAAGGCCAGCCATGTGTAAGGACAACATGAAGGTGTACACAGACACCATGTACATACCCCAGATGTACACATGTGTACACCTGGGGACCCGTTCTTTATGCTGTCACCTTGCCTGCAATTGCACCACTGACACCATGTGGTACCACTGGGCCAGTAATTGGGGTGGGGGAATTAGGCACAATCAGTATGGCCTCACATTCGATCCTGCATAATGCACCATGTGGTGTATGGCTGGACATGCATATCTCCATACCTGTGTGCACATGTCCTCATTTTTGAGCCCGTGTTTTGTGTCTGCACATGATGACCACATCCCAGTCTGCATGCACTGCCAGTGGTGTGCCCATGTTGCACTATCTGGTGCTCTGTCATCAGACTAGCTGCGCACACATCCAGGACAGTAACCACCATCCAGAGGTAGACCTAGTTGATGGCTGCACACGTGTTGCAACATCCACTGACAACGGTACTGTTCACATGCAATAATTCCTAGAACAATAAACTAAAACTAAACTAAACACACAGTATCTCACATGTCTATTGGGATGGGGGTTGTCCCTCTGCTGTACTTTGTGCTCACTGACTGTCTCCTGCATGTTTCTGCACAGAGTGTTGGGTGCCCTCTGCGCTGGACAACATTCATGCAGGACAGTGACCTCCATCCAGAGGTAGACCTAGTTGGTGGCTGCACATGTGTTGCAACCATCCACTGACAACTGTACTGTTCACACAGTATCCCACATGTCTATTGGCATGAGGGTTGTCCCTTTGCTGTACTTTGTGGTCACTGACTGTCTCCTGCATGTTGCTGCACAGAGTGTTGGGTGCCCTGTGCACTGGACAACATTCATGCAGGACAGTGACCTCCATCCAGAGGTAGACCTAGTTGGTGGCTGCACACGTATTGCAACCATCCACTGACAACTGTACTGTTCACACAGTATCCCACATGTCTATTGGCATGGGGGTTGTCCCTCTGCTGTACTTTGTGCTCACTGACTGTCTCCTGCATGTTGCTGCACAGAGTGTTTGGTGTCCTGTGCGCTGGACAACATTCATGCAGGACAGTGGTGCATCACCTGCCTGGCATTGGGATACATCATCAGACAGCAGATGTCCTGGCCCACTGCACAGTGCTTCTGCATTCCTCTGACATGTACCGCTGTCCTGTACCATGCCATGTGGTCACGTATATCTCTCATCTGCTATAATGTCATCATCCATATGTTATCATCCCTGGGCCTGTTTTGTGTTTTATGAGTGGAGGGTGACCTGTCTGTACCCGTACAATGCAGGGTCACCGTGTGACACTAACTTCAATGTGGTGACTGGGTAACCTGCCCACCTCATGGGTGCCTGTGTGCCATGTCCCATGCCACCATATTCCTTTATAGGCTTGGGGGGACATGCACAGAGCTGCATGACACTGACAGCATATTTTGTGATTTCATTGAAACTTGAGGTGACAGGGACCAGGCCATCAGGGGCTGGAGGCATAATGATGAAGGGGATACACACAGCAGCAAGCCAGTCACATGAGTATACCATGCACACACACATCATGCATGTCCTCACATGTAGCATCCTCACACCATGCTGCATCCAGTATGTCCTGTGATTCTGTGTCAGTTTGTGTGTGTGGATTACATACACGTATGTTGGGCATGGCTCTGGCATGGATGGTTTGTGACACTGTCCATCATGGTAGTCACATGTGTTGTACATCCCACCCAGGACTAAACGCACATGTCACTGTCTTGAATTCTGGAGGATGTGCATGTGTGTTGCATGTGTGATACAAGGGACCTTTGTACATGGCAGCCATGTTTGCACATTGCAGTTGCCAACAACCTTGTAGGGTCTGTCAGTCACTGTAGGTACTCTGCCAACTACATTTGGTTGGCTGTGAGGCCTGTCCTCCTTGTCTATAGGCGTGGTCACAGGGAAATCATATATCCCTCAATGTGCATGTGAACCACTGCTGGCAGCAAGGGCATGTCCCTGAGTACCAGGCCTTGATGCACTACTACTACTGTGCATTGACTCTGAGGTTGTGCCACACTCAGGATGCTGTGGACATTACACCATCGCATGTGTCTTGACTGTTATCGAGGCCACAGAATACAGTGTGTGCTGCTGATGCCTGTCTGATGTTCTCACATGTTTATGGGTCCCTGTCCACCTGCTGCACATCTCCCCTTGTGTTGACCTCCCACCCATATGTGTGGCACAGTGCCCCTACTCCTGCCCCTTTGCACTTTCCTAGCAAGTATCTTCTGCAGCCCTTGACACCTGGATGGTGGCCATGTATATCCTCTGCATCCCTGACCATTATTGCTGGGGTGCTCACTGGGTAACTGATGTGCCCTGCTACTATGTCTGCATGTGTGGTGGATTTTCATTTGGCTTGTCTTTATACTGAGGTGTTGTTTGTACTGCTGCTCATGTGTTATGGTATCCACAGTGCTGGCTGCTGTGTGACCAGTACTGGTTGAGTGTACTGTGTGCAACATCCACACCTACCATGTCATGCGTGGCCTGGCATGGCCTTTGTACTGCTGTTCATGTGTTATGGTATCCACAGTGCTGGCTGCTGTGTAACCAGCACTGGTTGAGTGTACTGTGTGCAACATCCACACCTACCATGTCATGTGTTATGGTATCCACAGTACTGGCTGCTGTGTGACCAGCATTGGTTGAGGGTACTGTGTGCAACATCCACACCTACCATGTCATGTGTTATGGTATCCACAGTACTGGCTGCTGTGTGACCAGCATTGGTTGAGGGTACTGTGTGCAACATCCACACCTACCATGTCATGTGTTATGGTATCCACAGTACTGGCTGCTGTGTGACCAGCATTGGTTGAGGGTACTGTGTGCAACATCCACACCTACCATGTCATGTGTGGCCTGGCATGGCCTTTGTACTGCTGTTCATGTGTTATGGTATCCACAGTACTGCCTGCTGTGTGACCAGCATTGGTTGAGTGTACTGTGTGCAACATCCACACCTACCATGTCATGTGTCGCCTAGCATGGCCTTTGTACTGTGCTGTGGCTGACGTGTAAAGGCAGTGCAACTGTGGGAACAACAGGGGCCTATTGGGGCATCGGCTGTGCCTGACTTTTTCCATTATAACGTGGGTTGTCTCTGCCCTATTACTCATGTCTCTGTGGGGTGACACACATTACTGTGGGAACAGGGGACTATTGGGGCATCAGCCATGCCTGACTCTTTCCATTATAACATGGGTTGTCTCTACCCTATTACTCATGTCTTTGTGGGGTGACATACACTACAGTGGGAACGGAGGCCTAGTGGGGCTTAGGCCATACCTGATGTTTTCCATTATAACATGGGTTGTCCCTCCCCTATTACTCATGTCTCTGTGGGGTGACATACAGTACAGTGGGAACGGAGGCCTAGTGGGGCGTAGGCCGTGCCTGATGTTTTCCATTACAACATGGGTTGTCTCTGCCCTATTACTAATGTCTTTATGGGGCGACATACAGTACAGTGGGAACAGAGGCCTAGTGAGACTTAGGCCATGTCTGATATTTTCCATTATAACATGGGTTGTCTCTGCCTAGTTGCTTATGTTTCTGTGGGGTGACATACAGTGCCGTGCCTTGTTGCATACTGTGCATGACATGCAGTGTGAAGCATGTCAATCCCTTCTGCTTGCCATCTACCTGGCATCACTCACATGCCACTGTTTTCCGCACCTCACCATTTGCACTGGACCTTCTGGGCTTGCATTGGGGCCTGCTGTTCAACCTCAGCACAGTGTGCTTCATCTCATGACATGAGCTGCATGTAGAGGACCTGTCCTTGGATCCTGACACAACTACAGTACCAACTGCCTTCCTTTGGAACTCACAGAGCCCTGCCAGTGGTAGACCACACCCCTGTGCCCTCAATCTTGAGTTTGCTGTGCCCTGTGTGGGTTGTGATAGTCATCCCCCCATAATGGGACCCCCATCTGCTGTGTTCTGTGTAATGCATCTGTACTGCACCCATGACAGCATGGCGCACAGTATACACTTGGTGGTGCCATTGCATGTGGGCCATCCGCCCATGTGCCACTACCTCACATTGTTCAGGTCAGGGTGCACTGCCCTGCCTCCAGGTACCTCATCTACCATCCCACATGAGATGTTTGCCCTGTGTTTCCTGGCACACATGTCATCCACATACACAGGACCTCTGTGTCACATGGCACAGTGCCACTGACTGTGGCCTATACACACACAGGGTCCCAGCCATGCATCACACAGATCATGGGGGAAGGTTTGAGATTTCTTTTCTGGCACATCTTCACATGGTCAGTGGTTCAGTACTCATTCACAGATCATGGGGGTGGGTTTGAGATTTCTTTTCTGGCACATCTTCACATGGTCAGTGGTTCAGTACTCATTTTAACCTTTGTCTCCACCTAGGTACATGCCAGGCCATGCCATTTGGTCACATCTAGGGACAATGCACACGAATGGAACTAATGTTTAGGTGGCATGTCAGGCACCTCTGGGTGGTAATGGAGGGTGTCCCTGGGGTCCTAGCCTTGCAGTGACAGCTTGTGGACACTATGGTTGAAATGACAGTGCTTTTGTGGGAGATTGTTCAGTGATGTTCCCCTCCTGCACCACCACAGGCACCCCAGGCACTCCGAGTACCCCCGTTTAGTTCCTGTTCCTTTGTTCCACCATTCCCAACCCTGACTTGCCTTTCTCCTTTTGTACATACCCATACAGAAAAATTACATATTTAAAATATATGTAAATATGTTGAAAATATGAATACCTTTATAATATATTTTGTGGCTTACGATATATTTTCTATACACCTGTGACATATATGTTACTGAGTAAAATATATTTAAATATATTCCATTAACAAATATATTTTTCATGTATTGTTAATTATTATGTACTAATTGCAAATGTAGCCAGTGAGTGTAATTGCCACTGAATGCACTGCAATGTATGACATGAATGGCTGGCAATGCACTGTGACACAAGCACTATCATCATACTAAGGGTGGTTGCCACATGCACTGCTGCCACTGCACTGTGCCACATGCACTGCTTCCACTGCACTGTGCAACATGTATTGCTGCCACTGCACTTTGCCACATGCACGGCTGCCACTGCACTGTAGAACATGCATTGCTGCCACTGCACTGTGCAACATGCATTGCTGCCACTGCACTGTGCAACATGCATTGCTGCCACTGCACTGTGCAACATACATTGCCAATGTAGGGCCAAGGAGTGACTGAACTGTGACACATATACAGCTGTCATTGTACTGTGACATGTGAACTGCTGTCACTGCACTTTGTTACATGCACTGATACCACTGCACTTTGCCACATGCACTGCTGCCACTGCACTTTGCTACATGCACTGCTGCCACTGCACTGTGCAACATGCATTGCTGCCACTGCATTGTGCAACATGCATTGCCAACGTAGGGCCAAGGAGTGACTGAACTGTGACACATGTACGGCTGTCATTGTACTGTGACATGTGAAATGCTGTCACTGCATTTTGTCACATGCACTGCTGCTTCTGAACTTTGCCACATGCACTGCTGCCTCTGCACTTTGCCACATGCATTGTCAATGTAGGGCCAAGGAGTGACTGAACTGTGACACATGTACGGCTGTCATTGCACTGTGACATGTGAACTGCTGTCACTGCACTTTGTTACATGCACTGCTGTCACTGCACTTTGCTACATGTGCTGCTGCCACTGCCGTGACATATGTGCTGCTGCAACTGTGCTGCACAGCATGCATTTCTAACACAGGGTTAGAGGTTCTGTAGTTTGGATCCAGTAATGGGAAATTACCTGTCTCTAGCTGATGGATAGCTCATCTCACAGAAGGCCGTTCATGCTGCACCACTGCACTTTGAGGAGAAAGTGAGTGATTGGGAGTAGGACAGCAGAAAAGCTTTCAACACTGTCCCACATAGAACGCTGATTAACAAGATGAGTAGTCTGGACATGGGAGA
Organism: Neoceratodus forsteri; assembly: GCA_016271365.2. Taxonomy (NCBI): domain Eukaryota; kingdom Metazoa; phylum Chordata; order Ceratodontiformes; family Ceratodontidae; genus Neoceratodus; species Neoceratodus forsteri. The sequence continues at coordinate 174,164,697 of CM057455.1, forward strand.
CAAGGTGGTGAACTGGGTTAGGAACTCATTAACAGACAGGAGACAGAGGGTGGCAGTAAATGGTGTACAATCTGGGGAGAGGGAGTGACCAGTAGGGTACCTCAGGGATCAGTACTAGGACCAGTCCTGTTCAATATCTTCATTAGTGACATTGCAGAGGTGCAGGAAGGAAAGGTCTGTCTATTTGTAGATGACACCAAGATCGGCAACAGGGTGGATACTCCAGAAAGGGTGCAGAAAATGAAGAGGGATATGGAGAAGCTTTAATGATGGTCAGAGATGTGGCAACTGAGGTGTAATGTAAAGAAGTGCAAAATAATGCACCTGGGTAGAGGGAACCCTGGGGACAGCGACAGGTTGGGAGGAGAGCAGCCGACTGTCACCAAAGAGGAAAGGTACCTAGAGGTTATCATCTCTGATGACCTTAAGGTATCAAAGCAATGTACAAAGGCAGCAGAGAGGGCCAGTGGTATGCTGGGATGCATAAACAGAGGTATCATTAGCAGGAGGTGGGAAGTGGTGATACCATTGTATAAAACATTGGTAAGGTCTCACCTCACCTGGAGTACTGCGTGCAGTTCTGGAGACCACACTTGTGCAAGGACATAGATAAGGTGGATACTATCCAGAGAAGGGCAACAACAATGATGCAGGGCTTACACCACAAAACATAGAAGAGAGACTAAGGGACCTCAGTATGTACTCACTGGAGGAGAGGAAACGATGGGGGGACATGATTGAAACTTTCAGGTACCTAAATGGCATAAATAAGGTGCAGGTGGTGGAGCTGTTCCAATGTTGAAAAAATACTGGAACAAGGGGGCACAATGTGAAATTGGAGGGGCATAGATTAAGAGGTAATGTGAGGACATTTTTCTACACAGAAAGGGTAGTCGACACTTGGAATAGTCTGCCACAGGAGGTAGTGGGGGCAAGCACAGTGGAGGGGTTTAAGTATGTTTGAGACAGGCACAAGGAAAGCCTGAGAGGGGAAGGAGTGATGACAAGCCATTGATCACATAGGATCAGTGGCCACATACAATGTATAGGGCCTGCAGGCAGGCTGGATGGGCCTAGCGGTCCTTATCTGCTGACAATTTCTATGTTTCTATGTAAGGTATGCCATCATTGCCTAATTTTTCTGACAGAAGTTCTGCTGCCTTTCTAAATTTTCTTGTGACCTTGTTTGGTCTTCCTGCCTTCCTATTGTCTGTTTTTTCCCCATAGGAGCCTGGAATCCTGTAGTGGTAGCATGACCCCTCATTGCGGAGAGACAACAGAAGCCCCATGGGGGGTTGTGTTCAGGAAGTCTGGAAGATAGAGTATTGAAGCTGGACTTGGAGAGGAAGTGAACAGGATGAATTGACTGTGTCTTGCTTTACTTTCTGCTTCTCTATGTATTCAATGTAAAAAAGCAAATCTAGTCTGGGACCTTTCTTTTTGGCTTTTGGATATAAAAAAATTGTGAAAAGCAAATTGGAAAAGAGTAGAAACCTGAACCTAAACAGGGGAGTACTTTATTTCAGAAGTCTTTATTTTAGAAGTTTTAATAGTTTTTAAGTGTTTATTTATTTATTTTAAGGCCTGTCCCTTTAATAATAATAATAATAATAATAATAACTTTATTTATATCGCAACTTTCAAAAAATCAAGGTACATTAAAAATTAAAGATAAAAACAAAATACTATAAAATACAGTTAAATACACATTGCCATAAAAGTCATAACTTCAATAAAATCAAACAAGGCAGGCTGGTTGCCATAGATGTTTTTTAGGGCCTGTTTGAATCTGGATTCAATTTGTTTCAGGAAGTAGGATTAGAATTGGGATCTGGTTCAGGTTCTGCCCATTGTCCTATTGTCCAGCTATCCATATTTGCAAAACATCATGTGATTAATTGTTTTATGCATGTTGTATTTTAATTCAATTGCGAAATAGTGAGTTAGCAAGTTGGTGAAGTTACCGAGTTAGCGAGTGTCATTGCTGTTTTGAACATATTGAATCTTTCTGTATATTTCTACTGGCATCAGCTGGTTATAATTAAGTGTGTTACTCAGTGTGTAAAGCTTTTTTTTTAAACTTTATCTCTACTAGCAAGGAGGTGAATCAGATTCCCTTGAGCCACGAGTCATGTGACATTCTCACTGACAAAAGCATAGAAGTGAGCAGACTCTGCATTCTAGGGTATAACACCAATATTTCTCAGGGCTTGTAGTGCCAGTGGTCCCTGTGTTGCATAGAAGTGTGCAGACGCTGCTTTCTAGTGTATAACACCAATATTTCTCTGGGCTTGTAGTGCCAGTGTTCCATTGTGCAGACTCTGCATTCTAAGGTATAACACCAATATTTCTCTGGGCTTGTAGTGCCAGTGGTCCCTGTGTTGCATAGAAGTGTGCAGACTCTGCTTTCTAGTGTATAACACCAATATTTCTCAGGGCTTGTAGTGCCAGTGGTCCCTGTGTTGCATAGAAGTGTGCAGACGCTGCTTTCTAGGGTATAACACCAATATTTCTCTTGGCTTGTAGTACCAGTGGTCCCTGTGTTTTCTGCATCCCTGCTTTTTGTGGCTTTGTCCTGCTTATATCATTTAGTTAGATATCAATATTTATTTGCTTTGACTGATTGTGGAGACGCTTTTAGTTGATCACCTCCTTTTTTACACAAACTGAGTCAGCACACTGCTAAATTAGCACTCCAGTTCTAAAACGTGGAAATGGATGAATGTGATTAAGTTGGAGTGTGGAAGTTGCTATCTGTATTGCACTACTGCTAAACTCAACTATTGTATGTATACCTGCCTCCTCTGTAACCCCTCCCCCCTGGTCGCACCGTGAGACGAGCATCTTTTTGCTCAGCGTGCCTTTCCTGGTGAAACATTTTCAATAAATAAATAAAAATAAATCTCGGCTATAGTGGCTTTTAAATGTTTTCCCCTTCAGCTGGGCATTTTGGTGGACTAGGTGGAGTGCTGTATAGTAGCATTCCTTCAGGTACCCACTGGTGATAGAATCTGCATTCTAGTGATTTTAAGTGGAAAAAGGTCAAGCCAGACTGTAACAACTGAATACAGCAATTTAAAGGATGGTGGTGTGAAATACTGTAAGTGTGTTACCCCGTATATACAACATTTTAGGTAATATATAGCATAAAACCTTTCAGTTTCATAGCAAAGTCTTAGAATGCTAGTGATATCACTTTATATTGTTGTAGTTTGCTAGTCTGTCAGTCTGTTAGCCTGTTAGCCTGTTAGCCTGTCAGCCTGTCAGCCTGTTAGCTTGTTAATCTGCTGGCTAGCAACTTTACAACTTACAGTTTTATAACTTACAGTTTTATAACTAGCATTTTTATAGCTGTTTAGTCTTATGCCCTCATAGTCCTAAAGCTTTTATAGCTTAATAATGTTATAGTCTCACAATTGGGCAGCGAGCCATATAGCTTGATAGCTGGTAGTTAGTAGTTGTGACATTCTGATAGTTGGCGAAGTATTTGAATCCTTGAATTCTTGAATTCTGAACCTTTTGAATTCATTTTTTTTTGCTTTTGTTTCTAAGGGCTGTGAATAAAGCTTTGACAAATAAGTAATTGTTAATAACTTTTCTGGTGGATAACAAAAGGATTAAAAGGACTAAAAGTGGCCACTAAATTACTAAAAAGGGGGCATTAAAGACTAAAGGGACAAACCAAACCCACAGAAGGGCTGAAAGATTTTTACAAGGAAGGAAAGGGGATTGAAAAATAATTGAAAGAGAGAAACTGAAAGTTGAAAATTGGGAGATTTATAATGGGAGCTAGAAGATCTTTTTCTGACAAAAGAAGATAAAGTGTGCTCTCTGACTTTCTGACTTCGGTACATTTTAAGTGGTGAATTAGTGTTCTTATGCTATGCACTTTGCTAATTTATTTTATGGGTAGATCCTGTATTACATTCTAGAAATGTTGTATTTCTGTGTTCTTGCACAATATTTTTATCTAGCTCTGCTAACCTGTGCTTGAGTGTACTTGTTTACTGTACACTGAATGATCAGCTTGAGGCTGTAAAACTAATTTAAAAAGTGACTTCAAATAATTTTGATACACTCATTAGGCCTGGTTAAAGAATTTGGTTGGAAATGGGTGAAGTCAATTTACTGTGTGGTTAGAGATAAATAACAGAATTACCTTAATGGTCAATTGATTGAATGGTGATTGATTGACCGATCATTTAAGTGATTTATTGATTAATTTATTAATTTAAGTTATTTGGTATAATTAACCGAGTGACTGATTAATGAAACGAAACAGACCAGAAGGTGCCTTTGGTGCAGGTGTTCTATCGTAGAGTAAAAATCATGGTAATTACAAGAGCATAATCCACAGCACCTGGTACATCTACTAGCAAGGCATTAGTAATCCAACTGGCTATGTCAGAGATGATGATCACATATTTAAGTAAGACCTTCCAAGAAGACAATATTGGGGAATAAGAAGTAGTAATCGGAGAGGCGATGTTTAGTGATAAATCTTTCCAGAAAGAAGATCAGGAAGTCATTGAAGAATTGCAGGAAAAACTTATGGGAATAAAATAGTGAGGAAAACAAGAAAAAATAAAAAAGTGGAGAAGAGGAAGTAAAACACTGCAAAAAGAACAGCAGAAAAGGTAGAAAAAGGATTAAAAGGAATAACAAAGCTGGGAAACAGACTAGGATTTCTCCATTATTATGGAAAGGTTTTACTATTAAAGTTTTATTACATACAGATATGGAAAAAGGTGCAAAAGATGACCAAATAGATCAAGGACAGTATATTTAGGAGGCAGTATAATGCAGTGGTTTAAGGCTTAGAGCTGCAAATCTGGAAACCTGGGTTTGAATCCCACACCCCCCACTTGCATACTGTGTGACCCTAAGCAAGTCTCATAATTTCCTTGTGCTCCCAGGTTGCACCTGTAAACAATCTTTCAGCTTAGTGTGTCTCTCCTGGTAAAACAAAGGTAAAATATATATATATATATATATATATATATATACTACCAGTCAAAAGTTTTAGAACGCCCCCATTTTTCCAGTTTTTATTGAAATTTACACAGGTTAATGTCTCAATGTACTCTGAAATTAAAGCATAGAACAAATAAACAATTGGAGATAAAAAAATCACAGAATCATTTTGTTTAACAAAATTTAATCTAAATTTTGACTCATCAAAGTAGCCACCTTTTGCAGATATACTGTAACTGCCAAACACACTCGTGGCATTCTTCCTACAATGGACATCAAATATTGTTGGAAGTTCTTCCCAACACTGTTGCAGAGTTCCACAAATGTGTTGCACTTGTAGGTTGCTTTGCTTTCACTCTTCTGTCCAGTTCATCCCAAACCAGCTCGATGGGGTTTAAGTCTGTAGACTGTGCTGGCCATTCCATGATTTGAAGCCTACCGTCTTGTTCTTTTCCTCGAGTAGTTCTTACATAGCCTGGAGGTATGTTTTGGGTCATTATCTTGCTGTAGGATGAACCCCTGACCAACTAGGCATAGACCAGAGGGTATTGCATGGCGCTGCAAAATGCTGTGGTAGCCTTTTGGTTCAGGGTGCCAGTCACTCTGTGCTGTTGTCCTGTGAGCCGCCTATCACGCAAGCTGTTGACTCTCAGAAACTTGTCTTCTGATTCTGTTGTGGCTTTGGGTCTGCCAGACCTCTTCCTGTCAGAGTTTCCTCCAGTTTCCAGTGCCTTTTGATGGTGTGAAACTGTACTCACTGACTTACCTTAACTTTCTTTGCAATTTCTCTAAAACAGTTTTGCTAACCTAATCTTTTTTTTAACCTCTAGCAGTTTACACTTACCTTTGTACCATTTCAGGTTATTCACTGGACTTGAATTGCTTAAATTTCAATAAATACTGGAAAATGGGGGTGTTCTAAAACTTTTGACCGGTAGTGTATATATATATATATATATAACAAAATAAAAAGCCACAGTGGTTTTTCAGCATCTACCCCAACAGCAGAAAAGAAAATTATGATGACTCCAAATTCCCCTAATGATTGCAGCCTGGACGTGACAGAAGGGGGTCAAATAGGGAAAATATCAGGAGATGTTACAACGTATACTCCAATAGTAACTGAGAATACTATAACTGACCAGTTCAATTGTACATGTAAAAAACAAATAGAAATTGAGAATATTCTTTCAGAATTTCAAAACACCATACAAGGCCTTAAATTACTGGATGAGCACCAGAAAACAAATAGTCATATTTAGCCAAAAGTGTTAATAAAAAGCTTGGCACCAAAAACTAGTCAGGGAGGAGGAATTAAATGGAAAAACAATTGTGTTAGAGTCCATGATGTATTATTCAAAAGCAATCAATAATAAAAATCACTGACATTATAAAAAATCAACATGCAGCACATTTAATATTAATGGAACAGCTAATAGCAGTAAGAAGTTACATAGATATACTTAAGGAAAACATTGCTATAAATGGAAATAGAATGGATGATAAAGTGAGTGTTTTGAATAAAATCCATCCCCCAAAGGAATCATCGTCAATTGTAGTAATGAACGACGAAATAGAAAAGCAGGAAATAAAGGCTAGACCAGCTGTTTCTTTACTATTAATTCCAGATGACATTCAAGTAAAAGAATCAAATAATATTCAAGAAAAGAATAGAAAGAAAGGGAAAATAAGGGGAAAGACAAGAGCAAGAAGAAGTCAAAACATGTCAAAAAACATGGACAGAGTGCTAAAGGTACTGAAGTGAATCAAAAGGAGGATATAAAAGTTGAGGCTTATGAAAAGATACAAAATATCAAAGGGAGAATTGAGCCACTGAAAACTCAATTTTCTGTCGTTGAAAAGTAAAGGAAGGAAATAGATGGACTACAACACCTAACAACAGATAACGGGGAAATGTTAGTGTGGGAATAAAACTCTTGATAGAAATAACGAGGAAAAATGTGAAAATTGGGAAAAGGAGAGTTACTTAAAGCTATATAGCCTAAAAAGGTTGGATGATGAAAAAGAAACTTCATTAAAGGAACTGATCATTAAAATATTTAATGAAACTTTAGACTTGGCTGTTGAAGAATGTGATATCTTAGAAGTTGTTAGACCATTCAGCCCTAGCTTTGCTGATATAGTACAGATCAAGGTGATTCAAAAGAGAGTGGCTCAATATTTATGGAGAAATTTCCATTTACTGGAGTGCTTGAAATCAAGTGTTGAACTGTGACAGGAAACTGTACACACATGTGAGAAAAAACAGACAAATTCTCAAGAGAAACCTGTGATATTAACAGTGTTTGGTTATTCAGGAATCTATAATGAAACACCAAGAAAGCTGACATGGTCAGTTTGTAATTTCTTCACTAGTGTTCTGCAGATTAGACTAGGAAGAATGGGTATTGCATTAGAAGCACTTATAGGCATGAGAGTCTAAGACAAGTCAGTCAGGTGGATATAGTTTGTAAGAATGAGGACGTATCACGGAGAATATTAGAACGTTATTAGAAAATGGATCAGATGCGTATTTATTATGTGGAAATGAAAGCCCTCAAAAAAGAAGCAGTTCTAATATCAAAGAAGGAAGTGGTAGAAAAAAGGGAGAGAGGGCAAGAGAGGGCAATGAAAATTATAAGTGAAACTGTCAAGATGCAGATAGGTTTCAACTACTACAGAAAGAAAGTTGACCAACAGGAAGATGAGTCAGCTGTGATTTGAAAGAAGATAGTATTATTTCATTAATATAAAAAAAGTAGTATGGTAAATGATGAACACAGCTTGATTGGTTTTGTGACCTGGAATATAGTAGGCTATAATACCAAGTTGTGCAATCAGGATTGGCTGACTTTTATTAAAAAGGGTACAGTCATCTCTCTACAAGAGACTTTGCAAGATTCTAAGAATAATATAAATGGGTATCAAACTTTTCAATGCCCAAGTTATAAGGACTCTGAACTAGGAAGAAGTGCTGGTGGTGTAATTACTCATGTAAGGACTGGAATATTTAACACTGTTAAGGAATTTACTAAAAATGATTACTTTCTGATTCTCAGACTGGGGTTAAATAAGATAACCTAAATGATAATTACTTGCTATATACCTCCAGCTAAGTCTGATTTTTATAAATAAATTGCATGGCAGTGGTTAGAAAGAAGTATATCCAAAGTGTCCTTGGAATAGCCAGAGGATTATCATCTGTTACTAGGATACGCCAATGCCAGAGTGGGAATGTTTGATGGTTTAGTAGATAACACAATAATGCAGTAGATATGGCCTGAGACTGAAAGGCTTACAAGGAAAACAAAGGATGAAAAAGTGACTACAAATGGTAAAAAATACTCTGTGAAATATTAAAGAATAATGGAATTTATATTTTAAATGGAAGGTTAAATGAGGATCAGGAAAGAGGAACAACTTATATTTCAAAATATGGAAATACATTACTCATTATAATGTGTTGGAGAGGACCTAGTAATTGGTATAAATATTTAAACATCCCAATAAGACTGGAAAGTGATCAACTCCCAGTAGTAGTGTATACAGATCAACTGGAGGAGAGATTGGAGGTGATACAAATAAATATAAAACCAACTCAAACCTGAAATTAGAAATAAAAAAGACTTAGGTGGACAGTTACAGTGGAAACCCAAATTGTAGAATGACTAGAGGTATTTTTTAAGCGTATCAAGTTAACAATGGATGAGTTGGACACTATAGCATTTTATGAAATATTAAAGGCATTTTGTAATGAGGATCAGCCAAAATTATATAAGGAAGGGAGTTATAAACCTAGGACACAAGTTAAGGGATAGTTTAATAGAGATTGTAAATTAAGCAAAAAGCAGCTTATGAAATGTTTGAGAGTATACAGACATAATGGCAACAAAGAAACACACGATAATTTAAAAGTCTTAAAAAAGAATATAGAAATTTATTGGCAATAAAAAAGAAGGAATAGTATGCAGAACGATGGAAACAAATGATAGAAATAACATAATTAAAGGATAGTAAAAAAAAAATATGAGCCTTAGTAGCATGTGGCAGTAAGGATGAAATGGTTGAGAATGAAAATGATGTATCTGCTGAAGAATGGGTGAAGTATTTCTCAACAGTAATGTTCAATATGATTGAGGAGAGATCATGGCAAAATATGGAAATGAGTATAATCAGAATGAATTTTGATCCCATTTCAAATTCTGAATTGTGTGAGGCAATAGGGAAACTGAAGCTAAATAAGACACCTGGACTGGATATAATACCCGGTGAACTATTCAAATTCATTAACATACAATGGGTGGAGATTTTATCCTCTGTGTTTAATAAATGTAAATATGACAATTATATTCCTGAATCATGGAAGGGAACAGTGATTATACCCATTTGTTACTAAGAAAAGTAACAAGTATGACCCCAAAAAATATAGGACAATTAGTTTACTGGACATTGTGGGAAAGATCTTTGCAAGCATATTACTGGAATGGATTATGATAAATTTAAATTAAAATGAAGGTTTATCATCACTCCAGGTTGGATTCCATTGGACATATTCAACAATGGGCAACTGCTTTGTATTACATCATCTTTGTGAGAAATATTAGATTAAGGGCCCAAATGTTCTACGCAGTAGAAGTTATGGGACCCAATATATAATTTTGGAATAGAGTCATTGCTGATTAACATCACAGGATTACTGTTCTCTAATACATGGGTCCAGGTTAGGCTAGATAGGGAAGGTAACTTTTCCCCACAATTTCCAACAAACACTGTGGCTAGACAGGGGTCCATACTTGCCTCAGCCCTTTTTGCAATGTATTTGGATCCACTGTTGAGAACATTACAAAAGGTTAACACTGACTAACCTAAAATAAGATCAGAGTATTGTTCAGGCCTTGCATACGCCAGTGATCTGATATTGTTTTCATTGACTGCTAAGGGTCTTCAGGAAAAAATGAAAGCTTTTGGAAACATTCACAGATGAAAGAAGTCTAAACGTAAATATGTCTAAATGAAACATAATGCTGTTTGGAAGCAAAAATTACCAAGGGGAAATGGTATATAAATTCTCAACCTTTACAAACCACAAATGATTGATTATACTTATTTAGGTCTTGTTTTTTCTAAAAAATTATGTTGGAAGATAAACTATACCACAATTTATAACAAAGTAACAAATACAACTTTAGCACTAAAAAAATTCAGTACAAAATGTGGGGGACATACTATAAAAGAACCTTATTAAATGCAACTGAAGCAAAATATAACTACCAAATACAATATGGTACAGAAATGTGGGACCATAAGTATTTAAAGAACTTGGAAACAGTTATGTGGTCATTAAGGTCATTACTAGGAGTTCCCTAAACACCCCCTGCTCCTTAAGTATGGGCAGAAACGGGGTTAACTAAGTTGAAAGCCCTAGCAGAGTCATGTACAATTAATTTCTGGATCAGATTGAGTACCATAGAGTACAGTAGAATATCTAGGAACTGTCTAGAAAAAATATGGTGGGATATGGATGGGTTGCAATCACCATGGTTCCTCAAAGTTAAACAAATACTGGGATCAGTGGAGCTAGAACATTTACTTGACAAGTAAGTTCATGAAAAGGGGGTTACCAAAGTGTGACATGAGGGTGACTTTTTCAAATCCACAATAGATCAATTTCAATAAGCTTGTCAAGACACAGTAACTGAAGAGTCAGAAAGGAACCAGATTATGAGATAACTCCTGAGTAGGGATTTGAGAAAAATTACCTTCAGTGTTACACGTGCAATGGGAACACCAAACATTGCACGTGCAACAGTGGACACAACTTGTGTTTAACTTGGGAAGAAAATGTTACTTTTCTTTTCACTTTATTTTACTAAGCATTTCAAGACGCTATGACCCAAGAGTGAGAAAGGGACTATGTTATGGGATAACTCTATATCAGACTTGAGAGAAAAGCACCTTCAGTGTTGCACATGCAACGGGGACACCAACGATGCATGTGCAACAGTAGACACAACAGGTATTTAACTTGGAAAAAAAGTACTTTTCTTTTTAATTTATTTTACTAAGCATTTCAAGACACTATGACACAAGAGTGAAACAGGACTATTTTGTGGGATAGTGCTATATCAGATGTAAAGAGAAAAGCACCTTCAGTGTTGCATGTGCAATGGGGACACCAACATTATACATGCAACAGTGGACACCACACAACTGTTTAAGTTATTAAAAGCATTGTCTGCACCCCTCATTCGCCAATGTCTTGCAGTACTTTTAAGACCCCATCCCAAAAGAAAATCATCCACTCAAAAAAATTGGATGCTTTTGCTGAAAATTTGGGAACATGTGAAAAATGCAATTTGCTTGGACACCACATTTGTACATGTCACGCAAAACTTGAGTGAAGCAGAAATTTTATATGCATTGAAAAACAAGAGTGAAAATGTTTTAATTAACAAAACACAACACCTGAGGCAATTTTCAACATAAATTTACTGAAGTCAACTAAAATAAAGTCTTCACAGAAGCAATGGGATGTACTGTGGTTTTGTATGTCACATTTTGCTATGGAAAATCTGTGACATTTTGGAGCAGGGCATGGAATAAAAATAAAATGGGTGCACCTAGGTTTCTCAAATTATGAAATGTGTCTGTACTTGTAGTTGCCTATTAAGTTTACTTATCATGACTGCAGTGGCTGTTGTTAATTTTTTTAAATCAACATACAAAGTACTGGGCACATTGGTACGCAGATTTCATGAAGTTACCCTGACCTAATGTTTCAAACTGTGACTACTTCAGTACAGTATAAGAAGTGCAATAAGACACTTTTAGTTAAGAAGTATAATAAAATTGATATGGAAAATATTAAAAACTCCTGATATTCATTGTGGTATAGTAACAACATTATATGTCATAAATATAAATATGATCTGGATGTTCTAGAAGAACTGGAACTGAGAAAAGTCTTAGCTAGATTAAGAGTGGAATCTCAAGAATCAAATACAATAATAGCAAGATATAACAGGGCAGGGGACTAAGTACATTCATATTGTTTCTGTGGTGCTCTAGAAACAGAAAATCCTCCACATATGGTATTGAAGTGCCTGTGGTATGAGAAGGACAGAAATAAATGACTGGGTGACATGTTAACTAGCTTCCAAGGCTGTGATGATGATGTAAAAGTTAATGTATTGCTAACAACTGAAGATGAATATATAATAAGAAAAATGGCAAAATTCTTATTAAATATAAAGGAAATAAGGGCTAGCAGAACCAGAACTATAATTATAAATGTTTAAGGTGATTATATTTAGGGAAAAATTACATTTTACATGCTAAATTGTAAATTTTATTTTAAATTATTTTATTTTATTAAATTGTATATACCTTCTGAACTCTATGTAAAGTATGCCTCTATTTATTTATATATGTCTTTTGTATTTTATGTGTGATTGTTTGTAATGATGTTTTTAGACTGAACAATAAAACTAAACTAAATACAGGATTAGAGGGAAGAATCACACTGTGCTACAAGCTCTGCCACCACTGCACTTTTCTGCATGCACTGTTGTTGCTGTGCTGTCTGTGAGAGCTCTCTTGTTGCCACTGTACTATGTCATTTGCAAGTCTGACACAGGGTTCACTCCCATGGGAGTGGCTTGTCTGAGAGTCACAAGGGCAGATGGATCCAGGTAGGGAAGAGATTGATCTGGGTGATGACTGGGTGCAGTGCTGCTCCAGGGATGGTGCATATGTTTGGGACACTTTTCTAGCTACTGGGGCAAGGCACCCAGTTCAGGGGTTGATGGAACATGAGGCATGTGCTGGGGAGAAGGCATTGGCTAGTGGACTATGGGGGACTCAGAATCTAGAACCATGGATGTGGAGGATCAAAAATTGCCTTCTGTGGGGCTGGCCACCTTGATGTAGTACAGGGGCTAAATCAATCCATGAGATTATCATTAAAAGTCAGCCATTCATGCATGTCTTTGGCATACTGCATGTTTACTAACCTACTATTTTGTTACCTCACCATTATCTACATTATTTGATGCAAAATTGTTCACTCACCTGTGACCCCTGACATACCAATTGCACATTCTGTCACCCATCCTGTCATTAATCCACTGCACTGATCCCTGTACTCCCTGGTGGGATGCCGGCTTCACTGAGTCATTGATGCACCCAGCCTGTCATCAGTCCTCAGCACTGATCCATGTACTCCCTGCTGGGATACCGGCAGAACTGAGTCACTGATTCACCCATCCTGTCATTAATCCACAGCACTGAACCCTGTACTCCCCCTGGTGGGATACCGGCAGAACTGAGTCACTGATTCACCCATCCTGTCATCAATCCACAGACCTGATCCCTGTATTCCCTGCTGGGATGTCGAATTCACTGATGTGAACTGTGTCACTGATTCACCTATTCTGTCATCAGTTCACAGCATGAATCTGTGTACTCTGTGATGGGATGCTGACAGCACTGAGTCCCTGATTCACCCTTCCTGTCATGAATACACAGCACTAATCCTTATACTCCCTGCTGGCATAGTGGCTGCACTAAGTCCCTGATACACACATTCTGTCATCAACACACAGCACTGATCCCTGTACTCCCTGCTGGGATGGTGGCTGCACCGAGTCCCTGATACACCCTTCCTGTCATCAATCCACAGCACTGATCCCTGTACTCCATGCTGGGATGCCAGATGCACTGAGTCATTGATACACCCACTCGGTCATCATTCCACAGCATAAATCTGTGTACTCCATGTTGTGACGTTGGCTGCACTGAGTCCCTGATACACCCTTTCTGTCATTAATCCACAGCATTGATCCCTGTACTCCCTGCTGGGATGCTGGCTACACTGAGTCCCTGATACACCCTTCCTGTCATGAATACACAGCACTAATCCTTATGCTCCCTGCTGGGATGGTGGCTGCACTGAGTCCCTGATAAACCCATTCTGTCATCAATACACTGCACTGATCCCTGTACTCCCTGCTGGGATGGTGGCTGCACTGAGTCCCTGATACACCCTTCCTGTCATGAATACACAGCACTAATCCTTATGCTCCCTGCTGGGATGGTGGCTGCACTGAGTCCCTGATAAACCCATTCTGTCATCAATACACTGCACTGATCCCTGTACTCCCTGCTGGGATGGTGGCTGCACTGATTCCCTGATATACCCTTCCTGTCATGAATACACAGCACTGATCCCTGTACTCCCTGCCAGGATGCTGGCTGCACTGAGTCCCTGATACACACATTCTGTCATCAATACACAGCACTGATCCCTGTACTCCCTGCTGGGATGGTGGCTGCACTGAGTCACTGATTCACCCATCCTGTCATCAGTCCTCAGCATTGATCCCTGTACTCCCTGCCAGGATGCTGGCTGTACCGATTCCCTGATGCACCCTTCCTGTCATGAATACACAGCACTAATCCTTATACTCCCTGCTGGGATGGTGGCTGCACTGAGTCCCTGATACACCCATTCTGTCATCAATACACAGCACTGATCCCTGTACTCCCTGTTGGGATGTCGGATGAGCTGAGTCATTGATTCATCCATCTTGTCATCTATCCATAGCATTGATCACTTTACTAACCTGCTGGGATGCTGGCTGCACCGAGTCGCTGATTCACCTATCCTGTCATCAGTCCACAGCACTGATTTTTGTACTCCCTGCTGGGATGCCCATTGCACTGAGTCCCTTATTCACCCATGCTAAGTTACCCTGACTGCTTCCCTGCCCATCTCAGACCAGCCTTCTGTCCAGAAAGTGTGATGGAACGTCACATATTCACTTCATTTGGCCCATCTGGGGACACCTTTTTTCCTCACCAGCATGTTCTTACCCCCCAACCCCACATTACTAGACACATAGAATCTGATGGCAAATAAGGACTGCTGGGCCCACCCAGTCTGCCCATTTTTCCTACCTATTGTAATACCATAGAGACTACCAAGGCCAACTTTAGAGATTTGGGGGCCCCCAGTGAGATTAGTTATGGGACCCTGGCCTTACCCAATCTAAACTGACCCCACCCTTTACTTAGTTCAAAATGCAAAATGTTTGTATTTTCAATACAACCAGTTACACATCTGTGTTTTTTTAGGGGCAGTGGCAGTGTTAGTCTTTTGGGCCCCACTGCCCATCCAATCCATGTCTCTAATTGGCTGGGACATAAGTTACTGAGTAATTTCGTGATGTTATGACACCATATGAGAAGGCTCTACAGAGCTCAACAATGCCCTTTAATGGTGTTTTACTTTAAACATGAATATTAGTAATAAAAACAAAATTGTAGTAGTACTCTTGTTTTGGCTGAGGGCCCCTATTAGCAGGGGCCCCCGGCAACCGCAGGGTTCGCTGGTGCCTAAAACCGGCTATGGAGACTACTTGATCTCCGGTATAGCCCTCTTTTCTCTAATGACTAAGGTTCCCTTGTGCTTATTCCTTGTGTTCTTGAACCCCACCACAGCTTCCACTCCCACCACCTGCACTGGAAAGGCTGTTCCATGCATACACCACTCTCTCTGGGAAGAAGTACTTCCTTACATTTTCCCTGAGCCATCCCCCCCACCTCCAGCTTCATAGACTACCCCTTGTGGTTAAGCATCATTTTTTTCTGAACAATGCTTCCCTCCTGTATCTTATTTATACCCATGAGGTATTTGAAAGTCTCTAACATTTCTACCCTTTCCCTTCTTTCCTCCAGGGTGTACATACTGAGGTCCTTTAGTCTCTCCTTATAAGGTCATTGGTACAGACCCTGCATCATTTTAGTTGCATCATAGGGCTCACAGGAGAAGGCTTGTTATCACCTGCAGTTCAACTCCCTTATCAGGACACTCAGAGGGGAGAGTTGGTACAAGTTTGCCATCAGTATATGAACCTATGAGCATATGAAATAGCTGGTGGGAAAAGGCCCACAGGTCTATCAAGTCTGCCTCATTGTACAGCTCTTAGTTTCAAATCACTATCGCTGCCCCACCCCCACCCAATCACTCTCTTCCTCCTCTTTTCCAGTTCTTCCCACCTTTGTGGTTTTGTCTGTACAAACCCTACCTTTCACTCTATTCCAAAGCCGCTTAAAGCTATCCACTGTTCTTTGAGTGATCAACTCCTCCAGCAGTGCGTTCCAACCTGACACCACTCTCTGTGTGAAATAGTGCCTACTCATCTCCCTCCTAAACCTTCCCCCTTCCAACTTCAGACTGTGCCACCTAGTGACTCTTCCCCCCCTTAAGTGGAACAATCCTCCCTCCCAGACTTTGTTTATGCCTTTCAAGTACTTAAAGGTCTCTATCATGTCCTTTCTTATCCTTCTGACTTCCAGCGAGTACTGTACATGTTGAGCTCTTTCAACCTTTACTTGTATGGCAACTCCCCTAGTCCCATGATCATTTTTGTAGCCCTAAGCTGCACCCCTTCAGTAACCTCACATCCTTTTTGGGGCATGGTCACCAGTACTGTACACAGTATTCCAAGTGTGGCCTCACCAGTGAACTATACAATGGCAGGATGACCTCACCATTTCGAGAGATGACCTCTCTGGCAATGCACCCCAGCATCCTATTTGTCCTTGCTGCAGCTCTCCTACACAGTGCAGATACCTTCATGTCCCCTGTGACTATTACCCCAGGTTCCTTTCCTCCTCTGAAGCCATTACCTGCATTCCCCCAGCCAGTAGCTGTTCTTGGGATTTCTGACTCCTAGGTGCATGACCTTGCACTAAGTGTTAAACCCAAACTGCCACTTCCTAGACCAGTGTTCGAGTTTAGCTAGATCTTCTCAGAGTTCCTGCCTCTCTTCCTCATTGTCCACTTTTGCAGAAAACATAGTGTCATCCAGGCAGATCTTACTCTGGACCCCCTCTGCAATGTCTCCAATGAAGACATTGAACAAAACAGGGCCCAACACTGAACCCTGTGGTACTCCACTCGTTACTGGCCATGGCTTGGATGTCTTACCCCTTTCAACTACCCTCTGTTGTCTACCCTGCAGACAGTTCTCAACCCACCCCACCAGTTGTTCCCCTGCTCCCATGTTCCTCAGCCTGCTCATTAACCTCCTGTGCAGTACAGAGTCAAAAGCCTTGCTGAAGTCCAGATACAGGATATTCACAGTGTGGCATCATCAACCGCCCTAGTGACCCAGTCGAAGAAGTCAATCAGGTTAGTTTGGCAAGTTCTTCCTGTGACAAACACATGCTGTCTCTCATCCTGCAGGCCATTGCTAACAAGAAAGGTTATCAACTTCGCCTTCAAAATGGTTCCCATCAACTTCCCCACTACGGAAGTCAAGTTCACTGGTCTGTAGTTACCCAGTTGGTTCCTAGGTCTACTCTTGTGAAGGGGCATCACATGAGCCACCCTCCAGTCCCTGGGTACAGTCCCCATCTCTAAGGAGGTGTTGAACAGGTCTGTCAGTGGGCCTGCCAACAACTCTGCCAGTTCCTTCAGGACTCTTGGGTGTACACCATCTGGTCCTGGTGCCTTGCCCACCTGCAAGCCTTTAAGGTCCTTCAGAACTTGATCCTCTTGGATGACCTCATCTGTTATCTCTGCCACCCCTCCACCCATGCCCTCTTTCTCCCGCAGTATTGGGCCATCCCTTTCTTTTGTGAACATTGAGCTGAAATTCTCATTGAGTGCCTCTGCCTGATCTTCCCCTTATTTTACCCATCTTCCCTCTCTCTTGATTCCGACAATGTTATCCCTACAACTCCTCTTCTCCCTTATGTATTTAAAGAACCCCTTTCCCCCTCTCTGATTTCCTGAGTCAACTTCAGCTCCTTTGTTGTCTTGGCTGCCCTGATTGACCTGGTCAACTCCCTAGATGCCTTTGAGAACACTTCTCTGTCCTCCACATGCCCAGATTTTTTGAACCTAATGAAGGCCAATCTTTTTTCCTTCACCTTCCCCTCCACCTCCTTGCTGAGCCAGCTATTTTTTTTTTACCTGGACTGCTTAGTTTGAGATTTGGCACACCTGTTTGTGGCCTCATTTAGCCCCTTCATAATGATTGCCCACTGCTGTGCAGAATCCATACTTGGATTCATTTCAGCTAAATATCCCTCAAGGCTACTGCCCATTCTTCCAAAATCTGCCTTCCAGAAATCCAACACTTTTGTCCTGGTCTTAGCAGACTCCCTTCCTGTGTTGATGAGGAACCACACTGAACAGTGGTCATGTCCTGCTAGAGGATCCTGCACTACCACATCCTGGACTTGGTCTCCACTTGTTAGCACCAAGTCCAGTATGTTCCCCTCCCTAGTAGAATCTATCACCCCTTGCACTAGGTAACTGTCTTGGATAGCCTCCAGTAGCACCTGTTCCCTGACGTGTACTGTAGTTACTGTCTGTCTGTCAACCCCAGGTAGATTGAAGTCCCCCACGATAACTGTATTCCCTTTGCCAGTAACCTTCCTGATTTGCTCTCCCAGCTCCCTATCCACCTCCTCATTCTGTGAGGGTGGTCTACACACCACCCCCATCCTGAGTTTCTTTTCTTTAGGGCTTTGGAGCAATACCCATATGGCTTCTGGCCTCCCTTTGTCCCCTTCCTTCCTGGTACACAGTATCCCCTCTCTGACATAAATTGTCACCCCTCCCCCTTCCTCCCTCCCAGTCCCTGTGGAGCACCTTATGTCCTGGGACTGTGAGATCCCATTCAAGGTATTGGGTGGCCCAGGTCTCTGAGATGGTGGCACTATCTACCTCCCCCTCCGCCATCATTGCCTGGAACTCTGCCACCTTGTTTGCTAAGCTCCTTGCATTCAAGAATACTACAGTCCACCTTGTGTACTGCCCCTCCTCTTCCCATATCTCCCCTTTCCACTTTTGTCTTGGTAACTTCTCCTCATTCTCCTCCTCCATCTCTGGGGGGTGAAGCCTTACAGTCGCCCTGGAAGGTGCTGCCTCCCTGCTATCTGATTCAGCCCATCCCCCTCCTTAGTTTAAATCTATGTTGTTTTTAATGTACTTCTCCAGCCCCTGTGTGAATGCTCTTGTACCCTCAATGTTGAGATGCAGCCTATCCTTGGCATGAAGCCCCTTATTGTTCCATGTCTCATCCCACCCCCTAATACCCCATACCCCATTTCTGCACACAGACCCTTCAGTCACCCATTAAACTCCTGTATTGTTAGCTTTCTTGCTGTGCTTGCCCTATGTACCAGGAGTACCTCAGAAAACATCACTGAGTTTCCCACCCGATTGTAGATACCTCCACTTCCCCGAATGTTATCTGCACTTCTTCCACTGTACTGCCCTCTAGGTAATTTGTTCCTAGGTGTACAATGATATGAGGCTTCCCTCCCACCTTCTCCACACATTTCTGAATGCACTGCCCTACTCTCCCCATTGTCATGCCAGGCATACACTCCACTCAAGTTCGGTTCTTCCTTGCTCCCTTACCTCCCCATCTCACCCCTCCGGAGTATAGAATTGCCTAATACAAGTACCTGCTCCCCATCCCTTGCACAGTCCCCATGGTTTGACCTCCTATGAATCCCTTTTCCTTAGTGTCCTCTGTTTTCATACTCTACCCTTTTCCCTCTTTCTCCTCCAATTGCACCTCCACCTGCTCCCCTCCTCTTCTGTCCTTTCTGTGTTTGCTCCCTTCCTCAACCACTTCCCCTCCACTACTTTTACATCCTCCCACTTCTCCCTGCATTGTGTCACCTCCCCCCAAACATGTTTTGGCCATTCTCTCCCTTTGTTTAGTGTGTTTGTGCCAACTTTACCTACATCCCTGCCTCTTCTCACTTTCACACCACTGTCTTCCCTCTCTCCTTGAACTTTATATTCCCTCCTTCCCTCCTGGTCACCTGACTGTTGTTCTATGGCGGCTTCAACCACTTCCTGCTCTGTTTCATCAACCAGTATTGTGTACCTGTTTGTTGTCTCCAACCTCCTGCCCTCCCCTGAAATCCCTTCTTGCCACTGCTTACCCTAAACCTCTTTCCTACTTCATCTCCATCTACCCATGTTCCCTACCACTTGTCAACAACCCCTATGGGTGATCCTGGGACATGGTGGACTTGGCGCCCCTGGCCAAGTGCCCCCTTCCAGCCTTGGCAGCCTGGTCTATCTTGCAATTGAACCCTCCCTGTTTGTTTTAAGACATTTTTGCCCCAAGTCCATTTCCATATCTCAGAGTACAGGGAATCCTCTGGCTCCCGATATCTAGGTAAGATTAAGAGCAGGGCTTGGTTCTGATTTGTGTAACAAACCTGTTTATTACTCACTGATGCCATTGTCTAGGTGTCTCTGTTTGCTCTTAACAACAAGAACCTGAGGTAATAATCCTCTAAGAACAAAACAAGGATCAAAGATAAAAAACAAAAAACTACTCTAAAAATATTTTGCCTTTGTTACATGTTTTAAGTCTCCTTTGTCTTTTTGTATTATATTTTTTAAGTCATCTTTGTCTCTGCCTGCCCCGTATCAACCTCAGGGCAATACCGAGCTCTGTCCTCCCACCTGTGGCTACTTCTTCATCTTTTATTTTATTTTTTTATTGGGCATGTTGTGGTGACAGCTAAGTCACTTAGGGTCTGAATGTACCATGCTTCTTCATCTTGCTGAGTCTGGGTATTGTTCCATTTTTCCCCTGGGTCCACTGGGACAACACAAGCAAGGACACAGCAAAGGGCTCTCAGGTACATAATGTGTGCTGGCACAAAGATTGTTAGGCAGTGATCCCATTACTGTCTCCAGCTACACCACTACCACCACCACCACCTGTGGACATTCAGGTAACGGTGTTGAGACAAAGCCAACAGCCCTCCCTCCCTCCCACCATGGCAGAGGAGAGCATCCTCTCCCTGACTGGCTGCCATCATCCCAATCTTAAGCTTGAACCTGTGATGCTGGCATCATGCATGGGAATCAAGGGTGTTGGTGGAAACTGGATATAGACCAGATCAGATCAGTAAAAGCTAGACTAACCAGCTAGGCCAGACCAGACAGACCAGGCAAAAGCTGCGCTAATTTTGTCAGGCCAGCCATTATCAAAGTAATCCAGTCAGCTACCAGCTGTCCAATTTTCACCCATGCCTAGGCTGGGTTTAAAACAGACCAGCAAAATTAGAGTAACATGGATAAAAGCCGGACAATGCCATCTGTCCACACTGACCAGACCTGCAAAAATCTCATAATTTACATCCAGTATGGCTACTTCAACAGGATTATCTAATTTGTCTTTTACAGATTTAGTCCACTCCCAATCCATTACTCCAGTTTTTACCACATCCAGTAAAGTATACTGCTCTGCTGACAAGCTGACACCAGGACTAGAGTTGTTGGAATTTATGTTCAGTCAACCACCAAACTAAATCCTGCATTCATAGTGACTCAAAATGATCAAGACAAGAACTGGATAATCCACTATTTGCCCAACCCCTGATACAACCACCACCACCAAGCTGACTACACTTGTGGCTAATGGTATGTTTGTACATTTAAACTAAATCCAGTACTGCAATAATATGCATTTGGGTTATCAGTCCAAGTCACATATGGGAACAAGACACAATGACATGTGTGATTTGCTTACATGTCTACATGAAGCAAGAGTCCTTAGTTTAGAATATCAGATCTGTATAGATCTAAGAACTGTATGAACAAATCACAGCAGAGTTTAATTTTCACGATGATCTACTCTTGTTAGTCATGCACTGGGTTGGTTGCCCAAGACACAGATGGCAACAAGATGAACATATTACATGTGATTTGTTTACATGTCTACATGAAGCATGAGTCCATTGGTGCAGAATCATAAATTCCCACAGATCTAAGAAATGTGTTAACATATCACAAAAGAACTGCAATAAGATCAAGGAAATCACTCCATGTTCATTAAAAGATACACACTGTTCAGCAGAAGAAGCCTCTGGCAAACTTATTTTCCAAAGACCAGTGGCCAGCCTGTGACTTCTATTTCAAGGGATTACTAAGAAATGCAGAGCAGGGCTTTAGAGAAGATGACAAGTTTAGTTTTGTTCTAAAGCTTAAATTCCCCAATTTGTAGCAGCAAAGCACACAGTGGGATTTAACTCTCTTACAGCTTCTGCTGGAACTTGCCAACATTTTCAAAGAATTTGCTGCCATACACTGCAATTCTTGCCACTGCCTCCTACCCTGCTCTGACCTGCCAGTTCCAATTTACAGCAGTTGTCATAAGCAGCAAATACCAAAAAGTGCTCCTGGGTTAACTGCATGCCATCGCTTCTCATCTAGCAGGGCTGCTCATAGAAACTGTTCTATGATTTCTATGCCGGAACTATTGCTATGGTCAGGAAGCATTACAGGCTTGGACATCTGGTCCAGAAGTAGGCAAAAATGTAGGGACCATTGGTTGAAAGGAGAGGACATAACCCACAACATAATGAACACAAGAAATGTACTACAGCAGCAAAACAAGGAGTGGCATGAATAAGTGAAAACCAAGTAGTAGTGGTTCCAAACTTGCATAGGTGAGTAGGAAAGCAGGAGTCCACAGCACTATGTGGCAGTATGGCAAGCTGTGATACCATGTCATGGAGCACTGAGGTGAGAGTTGTCATGAACCCGCTCCTGGGGACCAGGTTCACTGAGCTCACAGTGCCTAGCCTAAGTGCAACTCATCACCAGGGGGAACAGGAATACCCTCCAGTGTCTGTCTAGAGTGCTGACTGAGTTCATGACTTGAACACTCACCATGAGGTCCTAGAGCTCCCTTTCTATTCTGGATAAGGGCCAAATACAGTCTCAGGTCTGGTGCCAGGCGAGAACCCTCCTCTGTTGCGGTACTTGGAGGGGTAGATCCTGGCATTTTGAGCTTTTCAGGATTTTTCCTTGTAAACTTGATTATGTCCTCTCCCATGAGTTATGCAGCACCTAGTTCCCCCTTATAGACTCCTCTTGAGACCTGTGTATGCTCCCCTAGTTTAGGCACCCAGGTCCCCTTGCAGGATCCTTAGTCTTTGGTACTGATGGTGACACCTTGCATGTACCAGATTGGTGTCCGAACTGAATAAATCTCTTACCTTTACACACACAAAATCACTCATAGGCAGCTTCAAAAGTAAAGTGCTTAACTAAATTACTTAGATAATTATCATACAAAAGATTCAGGAATTTGGTTACAAGATAAAACATAAGTTGGAAAATATAAATAAAACAAATGCACTGTGAACTTTAACTGTCTAGCTTTCTACCTGGTTCATGGTTGATCAAAGTCCAGACATAAACAAGTTAGCAAAGACCCAATTCTCTCTTGCATTCATTGTTCCTTAGTCTGACTTCGTGGCAGTCTTGCTTGGTATGTGACAGGAAGAGTGTCCCATGAAAAAGTGTTCAATGTGCCCTGACCTGAGGGCTTTAAATACATTTGATCCATCCATTTTGTAACTTTTGGTGGCCTTATCATTTTGGGCCAACAGGGGTCTCTATTTCTTTGTCCAAGATTTTTAAGTGAACCATATAATTGATCAGTTAAATTCTTTTACTGTTCCAATATCCTTTGATCTTCCCTCATCATTCCTGACTTCTTCTAAATGGAGATGAATTATAACATACCTAAATACTATTTGCCAGCAGATTAGGCCTTACGGTCTATCGAGTCTGCTCGAACCTCAGATCCCTAGTTGGGTGCCGAGGCCCCCCCTTGTGTTCCAGAAACCCCTATCATCCATTCCCACCCCCGGCCAGGCCATCATCTGATACATCCACTTTCTGCGTCTGTCCACCCTCTCTTGAAGCCCTCCACTGTGGATCTCTGAACCAGCTCACCAGGCAGTGCATTCCAAGGGTCCACCACCCTCTCAGTGAAACCCCTCCTCTTTCCCCCTCACCCTTCCACCTTCCAACTTCAAACCATGCCCTCTGGTGATACCTCCCTGCTTTAGTCTAAAGATCCCCTCCATGTTTACCTTATTTATTCCCTTGAGGTACTTGAAGACCTCAATCATGTCCCCCCTGTCTCTCCTCTTCTCCAATGAAAACAGGCAGAGCTCCTCAAGTCTGTCTTCATACGTCAAATCCCCTAGTCCTCGTATC
This sequence comes from Neoceratodus forsteri, assembly GCA_016271365.2. NCBI lineage: Eukaryota > Metazoa > Chordata > Ceratodontiformes > Ceratodontidae > Neoceratodus > Neoceratodus forsteri. The sequence continues at coordinate 174,188,737 of CM057455.1, forward strand.
ATCTTAGTTGCCCTCCTCTGTACTCTCTCCAGGAGCTGTATGTCCCTCTGATCCCCCTTATGATGCATCCCAACATCCTGTTTGCCTTGCTAGCTGCTCTCCTGCACTGCTCAGAGTTATTCATACATGCATCCGCCATGACCCCTAGGTCTTTCTCCCCTATTGAGACCTCCAGCGCCTCCCCTCCCAGGGTGTATCTGTGTTTAGGGTTTCCCCGCCCAAGATGCAATACCTTGCACCTGGTGATATTGAAATTAATTTCCATGTGTAGCCCAGCTTTCCAGGGTGTCCAGGTCCCTTGCAGGGCCAACCTCCCTCTTCTCCCTCAACTACTGCTCCCATCTTGGAGTCATCAGAAGAGACTCATTTCACACCTATACCCTCCTGATGTCTGATATGTAGCTGCATTAAACAGGATCGGACCCAGGACCGAGCCCTGCGGCGCCACTACCAACCTCTCTTGGGTTAGAGGCTCCCCACAGACCACTACTCTCTGGGTACATCCAGCTAGCCAGTTTCAATCCATCTGACCATCAAAGGACCTACTCCTAACCCCATCAGTTTCTCCACCAGACCACTGTGGGGGACAGAGTCAAACGCCTTGCTGAAGTCCAAGAATAATACATCCACAGGCTTTCCCATGTCCAGTTCTGATGTTACCCATTCGTAGAACTCCACAAGATTGGTTTGACATGATCTACCTGGCACAAGCCCATGTTGTTGGCTATCCAGACCTCCCACTTCCTTCAAGTACGCCCCCAATCATTCCTTTAGTATACCCTCCATTAATTTTCCCACCACCGAGGTCAAACTGATGGGTCTATAGTTACCTGGTACTTCCCTCGACCCCCTTTATGGATTGGCACCACATGTGCCTCTCACCAATCCCTAGGTACCCTCCCTGTCTCAAGTGACCTGTTGAAGAGCTCCACCAGGGGTGCAGCCAGTATGTCCGCCAATTCCCATAGTACTCTCGGATGAATGCCATCTGGCCCAGGAGATTTGTCTTTCTTTAGGGCCTTGAGGGCTAACCACACCCTTTTGGCGGAGATAGCATCATCTGTCCCCGCCACCTTACTGGCCTTTTTATCCTTATCCAGATGTGACACCCCTGGGGTACCTCTCCTCCCTCTTGCTCCATTTCTGTTGCTCCCTGATCCCTCACTGCCTTCTATCCCCATCATGCCTTGCTTTGTAGATATCCCATCCCTCCCTAGTGAACACAGAGGCAAAGTACTCATTAAATACCTCTGCCTGGTCCCTCGCCTCTTCCACCCACCCTCCTTCTGATCTCAATCTGCTGAGATGGCCCTTAGTTTTTCTCCGCTCCCCAATGTACCGGAAGAACCCCTTTTCCCCTCCATGTATCCCCTGTGCCAGTCGTTGCTCTTTACTGGACTTTGCTCCCCTCACCATCTGGGTGACTTTTCTAGATGCAAGATGGTATATTTCCTTATCTCTATCCCCTCTTGTTGTTTTATATTTTTTGTAGGTCACCTTCTTTTCTCTGACTGCTACCTGTACCTCACTGGACCACCAGCATGGTTTATGTGACCTTGCTCCCTTTCGTTTCAACTTAGCGCAGATCCTGACTGCCTCATGAAGTCCCCATTTTATGACCTCCTATCTCCTTTCCACACTTGTTATTGATGTAATCCCCTTCAAGTGATCCTTGAGAATATTTCCCATGCCCACAAAGTCTGCCCCCCTGAAGTCCACTGCCAATGTCCTAGATCTCACCTCCCCATGCTTATTTGAAACCAGACAGTATTGTGGTCGCTCCCAGTCAGGGAGTCCTCTACAACCAGGTCCCTTACCAGATCCCCATCTGCCAGAACCACGTCCAGGACATGCTCCTCCCTTGTTGGCTCCATCACATGCTGTGTTAAGAACATATCCTGGAAGCCATCCAGCAGCCTCTGCTCCTTGGCCACCTTAGAGGACATGGTTCCCCAGTTTGTACCTGGCATATTAAGGTCCCCCATCAACATCACTCTTCCTTTTGGTCCACACTGGGCAATGATGTTGTCCAGCAAACCATCCTCTAGAACATCACTCATCCTGGGGGCCTATACTACACCCAGCTTGACCTTATCTCCTGCTGGAGATCTTAAGGTGACCCATAAGGCCTCCATGTTTCCCTCTGCCTCTTCTACCCTAGCAATTTCTATGTCATCTCTAATGAACATAGCCACTCCACCCCCTCTGCCCTCCTTTCTATCCTTCCTAAGCATAGTGTACCCCTGCACGTTTAGGTCCCAGTCATGGTTTGTGTTGGCCCACGTCTCCGTGACTGCCGCCACATCTGAAGTGTATTCCCACTAGACTTACAGTGTGGATAACCCTCTCCTTCTTGCCACCTCATAAAATTAAATGATACCAGGGCAGTTCCTGGAAAAATACCTTTGCTTTGAAGCAGAAGAGTTTATGATCATAGGAGTTTTTCTATCCCCTGACCATTTATGACCCTCTTCCTTTGATCAGCTACCCCAAGCCTCTTTGAAATGTAATTTTAAGATTCCTGTCAGCAGCCTTCTCTCAGGTCACAGAAGAATGTCAAACATTTTGCAAGACATTCTCCCTTTTCTTGTGACCATTTCAGTGAAACTATGTACTCCTCTGTCAAAGCCCATTCTTTTGGCCTGTTTAGTGAATTTATTTATAAACAAACTCACAGAAATGTATAACAATAATTTGTCTGTATGCAGCTGGTGACTCAAAAAATTATGGGCATACGTAAAAGCCTGTCTTGGTACAAAGCAATCCCTTGGAGCATATAAAATGGTCCTCAACGGTGTGCATTGTAATGATCCCGTCACCACTGCAAATGCATTTAATCTCCATTTTACTGATCTATCCAAGCTCACTTCTTCATTCTCCTCAGCTTTACCTTCCAACCACTCCACTTTGACCGTCCCCCTGGGAGTGACCCTGCCCTTCTGCTTCAAAGTCATTATGAGACTACAGGTCCTAAAACCACTAAAAATTATCTCTGATAACACCAGGGTTGGCTCATATGGTCTCAAGCCTAGACTTCTAAAAGTTGCAACTTCCTTCATTGCCTGTCCTTTGGTAAGAATATTTACTCTGTCCCTATGTCATGGCCAAGTTTCAGACAGCTGGAAAATTGCTCATGTGACACCCCCCTTTAAAAAAGGTGACCTTTAGGATATTTCTAGCTACCAACCCATAGCCATCCTCTCTGTTTTGAGTAAAATCCTTGAAAAGCTGGTTGCCACACAATCTATTGATTTTCTCCTTAAAAACAACCTCCTCTCGGAAAAGCAACATGGCTTTCATAAAGCTCACAGTACTTCCACTGCCTTACTTAAGTTCGCTAATGACACTTTCTCTGCTATGGACTCTGGCCTCTTGACAAGAGCGGTCTTTATTGACTTAATGAAAGTTTTTGATCTTGTTGATCACCCCTTATTTTTCTCTAGTCTTCTTTCCATGGGGTTCTCTTCACATGCTATGGTCTGGTTCGCAAATACTTATCTAACAGAATGCAAGTCATTACATTTAACTCTGCCTTATCTGACCAAACTACCATCAATGCCAGCATTCCCCAGGGTTCCATTCTTGGCCCCCTCTTTTTCTCTATCTTTATAAACAGCATCACAAGGGACACCTCCTCGTCTTCATCCATCCTTTATGCAGATGATATCGTTCTTTATTTAAGCTCTAAGAATATATCAGATATTAAACTTAACCTCTCTGTTGCCTTCTCAAATGTACAATCTTGGCTCTCAGAGCATAAGCTCATACTAAATGTTGAGAAAACTCAAGCCATGCTCTTTGGCTCCTCTGCTAAATGTAGAAGTGTCCATAACCGGCTCATGATATCCTGCCCTGATGGCTCACACCTTGGAAATGTAAGTTCCTTCAAATAACTAGGTGTCTTACTGGATGAGTCCCTTGATTTTGACCTTCATATCCAACCCACCTGCAAATCAGTAAATGCTAATGTAGGGATTGCTTATAAAACTTGCAATGTCTTAACTCTCTCTGCAAGGCTTGTCATTACCAATGGTATCCTGCTCCCTGCTCTCACCTACGGTGCTATCACATGTGTGGGAGCATCCAAGACTACTCTCTACAAATGAGACACCACATATAACAATATTTGCCATTATGCTTCTGTGTCCCCATGGCCCAAACATCACTGTCAGCTCTATGCAGATCTAAATTAGCCTTCCCCTTCCTCCTACAGACTTCTATCTCTGGGATCCCTGACAGATAACATCATTAGGTCCAAAGCCACCTCATCTCTTGCCTCCTTATTACTCCCTCAATCATCTTCATACAGTCTACATTCAGCTGACAAATCTGTGTCCTGCTCGTACCTAAATGTAAGACATCTAAAGGTATGCATGCCTTCTCCCATACTGGCCCCAAGTTTTTTAACTCCAACCCCCTTTGTATCCATCAATCACCAAATCATGCTGTTTTTAAAAGGGTCCTTCAGACCTTCCTGTCTAAATCTTCCCCCTGTATGTGCTTTAATCCTCCATAGCGTACTTCTTTCTCACCTGTCTGCTGCCCTACCCCCTAACCCTATGTCTCTCTCTCCTGGTTGTGCAGTTTACTTCAGTTGCATTCCATAGCTGGCACTTTAATCACTAGGAGCTGTCACCTCCTGCAGTCCCCTTCCTTGCCTACATACCTGTCTCACTGTTGGGCTATTTATATCTGATTATTCTATTATTGCATTGACTTTGTGATTTAGCTCCTTACTGAATGCTATACATTCCTCTCTGATTACCATATGTTATTTTCTCCCCACTGTTGAATCCATTTCTTCCTTGCTGGTTATCCCAGATATATGTTTTAACTATATTTGTGCTTGCTATGTATACTGTATACCACCTGCTAATTTGATGTTTAGCACATCATTACTATTGTCCTTTTGCCAGTTTTGCACTTTGTTGTCTCATGCTAATGTACCTTATTCTGAATTGCTGTTATGTTGCTTTGTACCCTCTCAGGTCATGCCAGAAAACAATAATATCTATTGCTATTGCACCCACCCAGGTCAAACCCACATTTGTGAATTATGTAAGGTGCGAAAGTGAATGTCCCACTTAAACCTTGTTGAGCAGAAGGATTTCTGACATCAAAAATAATCTCACTGCACAGTTTGGTGAGTCTAAAAAAGTTAATTATGATCCTGACACTCCAACCCAAGAGCCACAGCTGCCAGACCTTGAAGAACACCTAGGGTGTGAATCTGATACCAATAAAGATGTGAAAATGGAGCCCAATTGAGAGAGTGACCTGGAGGGAGAGCTGAAGAGGGATGCCAAGACACAGCCAGAACCAGCATACACTCAGGAGTCAGATGATGGTGGAGAAATTCCTACAACCAGCAAGCCCCAGGCAAGGAAGGAAGAAAAGGCTATGAAAAGCCTTGCAGTGCAGAGGCAAATTCATGTTCATTTTCAAACATTTTAGAAAAAATGTGGGGTAGAGATGTGCTTATGTAGTGCAACTGACCAGATGAGATAGCAACTGAACTAGAACCAATTCTTTTTTTTTTTTTGCTCTATTAGAGCAATGAATTGGTGATGGAACAGCAGTCATATTCAAACACCATGGAAGCTTGAGTCTCCACAAACCTTCTGTTTGATTGCGTGTGCTGTTTTAAAGGTACATAATTACTTATGAATGAGACGTGTGAGGACCACTATGTTACAAATACAAAGAGCAATAGAATGGGTCAAAAGAAGACAGAAAATACTGTAATCACTGCACAACCAGAACTCTTTTCTTCTACTGATATTAGACAGTGTCCATCATGTGAAAAAACAGATCTCTGGTTAAGTCCCCCAAAGCTGACCACGATATTTGAATTGTATGTTATGTACCATACCATTTGTGGTCTAATTGCTGCGGTGATTGAGAGGGTGATACATTGTGAAATGGTTGATGCCTATCCAAAGTGTGAGATAGATGACCCTAGTTGGAAAAAAACATTCTTGTATCTTTGATGAATTGAGGGCTAGAGAAGCATTCAAAAATGTTTCTGAATTTTTACATATAAGGCAACTCACGCCTATCATTTTAGCCTTAGCTATGAAGCAGAAAAGGGTTAAATATGACCAACAAAACCCTAGAAACTGTAAGATATATATTAAATTATATGAAAATAGATGATGATCGCATGTGGTTCTTTATACATATGCTCCAGCAGACAGACAGAAAGAGTAGAAGAGAGGCCAGACATCTGGTCAGTAAAGGCTCCTTTCAAACATTTCTGAAAAGAAATTCAGGGACCTTGTTAATTAAAAAAAAATATTTACCCCTGCTCTGTAATAGGTTATGGGTGTGTAAATGTTTCATTACCAGGAGCTTCATATTTTATTTTACAGAGAGTCATGCAGAATGCAATCAAAGAGTGCATTCAAAGATGTATGTATCTGATACTTAGTCATTACTACGAGCCCCCAATGTTGATTTTATCTGCTTTTAAAACATGTCTCTGTGACACACTTGCTGCCGCTGAACTGATTTTGTATGCCCACAGAAATGTGGGAAGATGCAGATAAATATATAAAAGAATCTGAGCTGAACCTTTTTGAAAATGTTAGACTGTCTTTGTCTAATGATGATCATAGCCAGGTGTGTGTCTGATTTGAAGCAGAAAAAAACAATCTGATCGCTCTGAAACTGTGAAAGTGACATCTCAGCTTGTCATGCTGCTCCATGCACTGAAAGGTCACTAAACATCATGCTGTATGTTTATTTTCCAGAGTGTAGAAACATGTGGATCCCCTGCCAGTGCGTACAGTCATTTACTTATGAACTAGTAAATTACAGATTAAAACAATCTTCTTTAAATATGCCTAAAGAACAAGCACCATGTATACTTTTAGAGACAGACAAATAGTTTTTTGACGGCATCCCAGAAATGCCCTTGAAAGTAACCACAGGCTATTTAAAGCAAGAAAATGCTACTGTTCAGAAAGCAATTAAAGATATTGTTATGGATTTTACGCCTGGTCCTTACGATGCAGTACACTTTTTTGGTTTTCTTTGTACAGTTGTTGATCTTTTAGTGTTTAGTCTACAGAAAGAGCAGAATGAGTCTGTCATCATACATTACGCAGAAGCTATCACTTATCTTGTATTTAATAAAAGTGATTTAGCACTCGCTTGTCCTGAATATAAAAAGTGACACACTAATCTGTATAACATGTATAATGATGTACTTAAGATGGTGTGTGATAATAACATGTTCCAATATTCCAGACAGTCTTGGAGTATACCATGTCCCATGTGATAGAAACATAGAAACATAGATTTTGATGGCAGATAAGGACCGCTTTGCCCACCCAGTTTGCCCATTTCCCTACCTATTGGATAAGCTGCAGATCCTAGTTAACCAGCAGCCTACGTCTTCCTACCCCCACCCCCTAGAATTGCTTTATGACTGTCCCATGCATGCTTGAATTCCACCACTGTTTTTGACTCCACAACCTCCTCCGGAAGGCCATTCCATGCATTCACAACCCTCTCTGTGAAAAAATACTTCCTTAAATTACCTCTGAGCTGCCCCCCTTCTATCTTCAAATTGTGCCCCCTTGTTCTTGCACACCTCTTTTTTTGAAAGATGCTACCCTCTTGGACTTTGTTGATTGCCTTGAGATACTTGAAAGTTTCTATTATGTCCTCCCTCTCTCTCCTTTCCTCGAGGCTATACATATTCAGCTCCTTAAGTCTCTCTTAATATGTTTTCCGGTGCAGACCCTGCACCATTTTAGTTGCCCTCCTCTGGACAGCCTCCATCCTGTCTATGTCCTTGCAGAGATTGGGTCTCCAGAACTGCACGCAGTATTCCAGATGGGGTCTCACCAAATGTCTGTACAGAGGATAATAACTTCCTGTTTTCTGCTGGTGATGCCTCTCCTATGCATCCCAGTATTCCCCAGCCCTCCTTGCTTCCCTCTCACATTGCTTGCCCACCTTTAGGTCATCTGATATGACTGCCCCAGGTCCCTTTCCATTTTTGTTGTTGTTAGTATCTCACCCCCCATTGTGTACTCTTCCCCTGGGTTTTTGTTTCCCAGGTGCATTACCTTGCACTTCTTAGCATTGAATCTAAGCTGCCATACATTTGACCATTCCTCTAACCTTGCCAAGTACCTTCTCATCCTTTCCACCCCACCTTGTGCATCAACTCTGTTGCAGATCTTTGTGTCATCTGCAAAGAGACATACTTTTCCTTCCAGTCCCTCTGCAATATCGCTTATAAAGACATTGAAGAGGACCGGTCCTAATACTGAACCCTGCGGTACCCCACTGAGTAACCCCCCTTCTTCAGAGTGGACTCCATTTACTATTACTCTCTGTGTCCTATTCTCCAGCCAATTCTTTACCAGGCTGTCATCTTGGGACCCACTCCCAGGCTGGCTAACTATATATTAATCTTTTGTGTGGGACTGTGTCAAATGCCTTGCTAAAGTCTAGAGTAGGCCATGTCAAAGCCCCTCCTGATCTACTACTTTGGTCACCCCCTGGTCACCCAGTCAAAGAAATCTATCAGATTTGTCTGGCATGACCTTCCCGCTGTGAATCCATGCTGCCTTGGGTCCTGAGCCCCTCTGGCCTCTAGACACTCAACAATTCTTCAGAAGTGATTCCATCATTTTCCCTACCACTGAGGTTAAACTAACAGGTCTGTAGTTTCCTGCTTCTGGCTTGCTCCCACTTTTGTGAAGGGGAATCACATCTGCCCTTCTCCAGTCCTCGGGTACCACCCCATCCTCCCATGATTTGTTAAAGAGGGTAGTCAGTGGTGTCACTAGTTCTACCCTTAGTTCTTTTAGAATACTGGGATGAATCCCATCAGGCCCCATTGCTTTGTCCACCTTCAGTTTTAAGAGTTCTTTCAGAACCCTTTCTTCTGTAAATGGGCTGGTATCAACTTCTGTATCCAGAGTGTTTCTACTGTTTGTTTTAGGTACCTCCCCACTTCCTTTGTAAATGCTGAGCAAAATATTTGTTTAGTATCTCTGCCTTTTCACAGTCTCCCTCTGCCCACCCCCTTTTTAAGCCTCACTATCCCTCCCTTGGTCTTCCTTTGCTCTCTGATGTACCTATAAAAGGTTTTATCCCGTTCTTAACAGAGTTGGCAATCTTTTCCTCAGTTTGAGCCTTTGCTGTTCTGACTGCCTTCCCAGCTTCCTTTTGCTTTAACTTATACAGTTCCTGCCCTGCTCCTTCTGTGATTCCTTGTACTTCCTGAATGCTTTCTTTTTCTCTTGAACCTTCACTGCCACTTCCTTTGAGAACCATAGTGGTTTCTTACATCATTTTGTTTTGTTAATTTGCTTCACACAAAGGCTTGTTACCCTGTGATGGCAGTTTTATTATTCCCCATTGTTCTTCCACCCCTCCTTCCTGTCCATTTGCTAGTGCATTCCTTAGGCACTCACCCATTTTGGCAAAGTCAGCCCTCCTAAAGTCCAGTACTTTTTGTCTTTGTATGGCTTGACTCTATTGCTGTGTTTATGTGAACCATACTGTTCGGATGGTCGCTAGTTCCCAGATGGCTACCCACTTCTACATCTGTGATCCTCTTCATCTCCATTTGAGAGAACCAGGTCTAAGATTGCTCCCTCTCAAGTGGGCTCCAATACTAGTTGTCTAAGGCATGCCCCTTGTAGGGCACCTAGAATAACCCCACTCTTTGAAGTGGCTGCTGCAACTGCATTCCAGTTAACATCTGGCATATTCAGATCATCCATCAGCAATATCTCCCCTTTTTCTGCCATTCTAAGTATTCTTTCTATCATTTCCTCCCCCTGAGAAGGGGGTCTGTATACAACCCCTGTGCGGATTGTGGTGCCATTGCCGGTCTCCAAATTTACCCACAGTGCTTCTTCTCCTCCCTGTTTTCCCTTTTGTTCTGTTGCCTTGAGTCCTTCCCTTATGTAAAGAGCTACTCCTCCTCCTCTTTTACCCTCCCTGTCCCTCCTGTAGATAGTGTATCCTGGTATGTTTATGTTCCAGTCATGGTTTTGTGTGTACCATGTTTCTGTGACTGCCACGATATCCAGATGTTCCTCCTCCATCGAGGCCACTAATTCAGGAAGCTTGTTACTCAGACTACGGGCATTGGTACTCATTGCTCTCCATTTTTTGATGGCTTTACCTTCTTTTGCAGCATCCCCCACTGACCTGTCTATCTCGGTCTTTTCTCATTTAGTACCCTGTTTTGTAGGGAGAAGCTGGGATTTTCCTGCTGCTTATCAGTGCCTCCCCTTGACTAGTTTAAAAGCTTGCAAATGAAGCATTTAAACCGATTGCTCAAAAGACTTGTTCCCTTCCTGGATAGATGCAGACCATCCTGCCAGTATAGGCTGGTGTCCCTCCAGGTGGAACCCCAGTCCCCAATGAAGCCAAACCCCTGTGCTCCACACCATTTTTTCAACCATTCATTAAACTGCATGGTGCAAAGTACCTTCACCTCACTCATGCCATTGACAGGCAGCACCTCAGAGAAGGATATTGTGTGTGCTACTTGTCTTAGGCCCCTCCTCAATTCTACAAAGTCCTTCTGCACTGCTCTAATCTCATGATTAGCCAAGTCATTTGTCCCTAGGTGGACAATGACATCCAGCTCAGATTCCCGTGCAGCTGTTCTCATGATCCTGAGGATGCGCTTCCTGTCTCTCCAAACCATGGCACCAGGCAGGCACCTTACTTCAGTTTTCCCTGCTCCCCCCAGTTCTATCTCCCTAATAATTGAGTCCCCCACCAGGAGTTGCTTCCTTTCCTTGTGGTGTCCTCTGCCTCCTTCCTGTGGGCCTCCCTTGTGACAGTTGTCCTCAGCCTCCTTAGTCTCCTCTGCGGGTGTATCCATAGGGGAGCTATGCTCCCCCAGAATGGTGTATGGATTGTGGTGTGGAACAACTGACTGGGTGTGCCTCTGTTCCACCATCCTCACCCTCCCTGAGCCCACTGTGGTCCAACTGCTGTGCTTTCTTCACAACCTCTGAGGTAGTGGTGGTGGCTCTGGTGCTCCCTGGATGGGGAGGTTCCCTTCCTACTGTCCAGTGTGGCCTGGGGAAGGTCCCGTACTACTGTCCAGTGTGGCCTGAAGATGGGCAACTTCCTCCCTCAGGGCAGAGAGTTGTCTGCAAATAGGGCAGCATCTCAGCCCAGAAAGACTCCCGGAAGACTGCTGCCCCACAGCCATTACATTGCACTACTCCCCGCATTTTTTTTTTTTTTGTGTGTGTGATTGGTTTGTAATATAGAAATAGATATATATTTATATTATACAATGTGTATGCTTATATTGTCAGTGCAGTGTGCTAGAGAGGATATGACAGTGACATGCACCTTGCACTCTTGAGGAAATGATGTCAGAACCCCAGGTATAAAGGAACTATTTCCATGGATGGGTGGGGTGAGGGGTGGGAAGGGTTGGGCCTAAACTGTGCCCTCACAAAACAATCAGCTAAAAGCTCCAACCCACTGCTGCAATGAGTGCCTTCCTGTCAGCAAGATGCCCTACACAACAATTTGACAGAGAAAATACCCTTCTAATCAAACAGAGAAAAATCCACACATCCAAGTCAGACACAGGTAAATCTCCCCAGCCCCAAAACAGGCCTGGTGGTTTGTGCTCTGAGAGCTGTCAGCCCCAAAATAAGTCAGCTGTGCTTTAAACTCTTCCTACACTGAAAATCTTATGAATTGTAACAAACAAACATAAACCTAGATCCACCACCCTCTGTTGCTTGAAAGACTGTCTTTTCCTGTTTCACACTGCAGGTTTTTCTATGACCACTCCTTAACCACAGTAACTTTGTTAAAAAGAGTTTAACTATCACAAACTCCTATGCACCAGTAAATTTAAAAATAGTTTCTGTCCCAAAATCCTAGTAGTCAATCCAGCTACCCCCAAGGGACAACGAGAATGCAGTATTCAAACACTTATGAAGTTACTTCCAAGATAAGCAGAGTTTGCACCTTTCTTTTTCAACTCCTCAGCCACCTGTAATTCATTTAAAAATAGTTTAACTATCAGAAAATCCTAGTAGACAATCTAGCTACCTCCAAGGACCTACCCAAATGCAGTATTTAAATCCTTCTGAAGTTACTAACAAGATAAACAGAGTTTGCAAGCCCCTTCTTGGTTAAACACTAAATAAATATGTGAATAAAAAGCAATTACCAAGGGTAGTTAGTTTCACCTCCCACAGAATTAAGCAAAAGTGCACATTTGTTGCAGATATCAAGTGCAATATAGAATTTCTCACACAGCTCACAGATGAAGAAAGTAGTGTCCTTCCAGCTCCAGAAAATGTGCTTTGTGTCTTTGAAAATTGCAGCCTCCAGTAACTTATAGTAATCTGATCTAGTCTGGATATCTCCACCCAGGGCAATTTGTTGCCAATGGTTATGATGTAGCCTTTCCTGTTCCAATACAACCTGTTTGGTCTGAAAACAATGTCCTGCCCCCTAAGGCTGTTTGTGTTTCAATTCACACTGCAGGTTTTTCTATGACCACTCCTTAACCACAATAACTTTGTTAAAAATAGTTTAACTATCACAAACTCCTATGCACCAGTAAATTATTTAAAAATAGTTTCTGTCCCAAAATCCTAGTAGTCAATCCAGCTACCCCCAAGGGACAACCAGAATGCAGTATTCAAACACTTAAGAAGTTACTTCCAAGATAAGCAGAGTCTGCAAGTTTCTTTTTCAACTCCTCAGCCACCTGAAATTCATTAAATAATATTCGATAAAGAACATATTAAAGGACCCTCTCTATATGTTGCAAAGGACACTGCAGTAGATGTAACCTCTGAAGCTGCACTGAAACCATTGGCAGAAAGGACAATGACTCTGATTAAATATATGCCCCCCCCCAACTTTTGTGGTATATGTATATCCATTATATAAAAAAACACAGTCCCTTATGTAGTGCAGAATGCATCTTTTCTGCTGTGAAAAAGACTCTAAAAGAGCTCCATCCTGCTTTGACTGGTGTATGGCCCATGTGTGTTTGCTTTGTACCCACTTCATCACCTGGGGGAAAGTGACCAAAGCCCTTGCATGTGTGAAAAATGCTGCCCTGGTGTTACTGTTTCTGGTCGTCTTTAAAGTGGAATGTGTATGGACTCATGTTTAGTGGGGGTTAGGATTTATATCATGTACCTTAGACTGCTAATGTTGTAATAATTTGCATGGATTATATTTTGCATTAACCTGACTGATATGTGTTACAGTGCATATACAATACTGTTATGACTTTTGCAGGATATGAATAAAATATAGACACATGTTGCATTTTATGTAGTAATAAAATGTTTTAAGAATAAAAAAAGCACACTTTATTTTACTGGTGACAAGAGGTTTACTAGCTAACAGGTGTAATAGGGGCTGTTGAAAGAAGATGACTGATTATCTGCTCCAGAATATATATTTTAATGCAAAAAAATAGTCAGTTTCACCAGTGTGACAGCTCTATAAGACTGCATAAAAAAAATAAAGGTGTCATCAAGAAAGGTGTTGCAGAATGGCTTTCGAGGCAAGATATTTATCTTTACACAAACCTGCAAGATTCCAGTTCTAGAGAAATCCTGTCATTGTTTCTGACATAGACAGACAATGGCAAGTTAATTTAGTGGCTATGAGTCAATATGCAAAGTACAATAAAGGTTCTAAACACATACTGAAGTGCATCGATGTGCTGTCCAAGTATGCCTGGGTAGTGACTTCAAAAGATAAATCAGGCAAGGCGGTGATGCAGGCATTTAAAACTATTTTTTAAAGTGGATGCACATGACAGAAGTTGCACATAGATCAAGGTAATGAATTTCTGAATGCCTCCTTAAAGACATTACTAAAACAAAAAAAAGTAAACCATTTTGTGACAAATAATGATGTTAAGCTAGCACAATAGGCCGTTTTAACAGAACTTTAAAGTCACACATGTGGCATTACTTTACTGCCTAGAATACGTGGAGATATACTGATGTGTTGCCCAACTTGGTGCACATCTATAATCATATTTATCACAGACACATAAATAAATATTACAAGGCACAGGCAGAAAACAGCCTTCTCGGCTTTCATGGACTTCCTACTATGTATACTGTAGTTCTGGTATAAGGTGGATACGTCATAATCTGTTTAGAAAAGCAGTTCCATTTTTAAGATGGAGTTTCAAAATTGCCAAACTACATGTGGACCAATGGGCATACAGCCCTACCGTACAGAGTCAGTTGGCGGGCAGCAGGGCAGCAAGCGGGTGAGGACTGCCACTGACGGGAGAGTGGGGCTGTGGGGCTCAGTGGGCGAGGTGGGGAGGGGTACTGCTAGACCACCAGGGATATAGGACTAACATTTTTACTACATATGCCTGCGATCAGGCTGCAAGCGGTCCACTGGATCACCAGGGATGTAGGACTGTTACTATTTCCTACATATGTCCGCGATCAGGCTGCAAGCAGTCCACTGGACCACCAGGGATGTAGGACTGTTACTATTTCCTACATATGCCTGTGATCAGGCTGCAAGCAGCCCACTAGACCACCAGGGATAGAGTTAACTGTTTAAAATATACTTATGCCCATGATCAGGCTGCAAGCGGTCCACTGGACCACCAGGGATAATGGACGTGTTCTTCAATTTACACATGCCCACGATTGGGCATTGGGGCACTTTGCCATGATGTGCAGGGGATGTTGGTCCCTGATGGCTGCAGCCTGGCAGGGCACCAGGTGCAAGTCGCCAGAGATCGGCACACCTGCATGCAAATGGAGCCATAATGACATGCAAATGGCCCCATTTGCGCTTTGCATACATTATTGCTCCATTTGCATGTGCACTTTTGAATATCGCAGTGGTTGCACCTATCACAACGGCACTTACATTTGCGCATCCCCCTGCTCCACTCTGGCCACTTGCACTGGTGCAGTGCCACTGCACCATGCGCACTGTGGGTGGCCAGGGACCGATATTCAACAATGCTGTGCTATGGCATTGAATATCACAATGTCAACACCCTGCGCATCCAAGTTGCACTGCACCCTGGCTTGTGCCACAGCCTGGTGCAGTCTGAATATCCAGCCCCTAGTGTAAAAAATTAAGGCATTTATTGTGAACAAAACCATGCACAGAAATGAGTCACACATCAGAGGTAGCGTAACACAGGAGAATACAGTGGTAGCCAGAAACATGGTCAGATACTTCCTGAAATGTCTGTGATATATCTGGAAGTGTCTTGTCTGCCTGCAGTACCACTATGTGCCACCAGAGACAATCTGTTTAGATATTCATGAAATAGCTGGAAATATCTAACCGTATCATGGCTTCCACTGTAAGTATCTTTCGTAAAAAACATAATTACGTATTTGACTATCAGATAGATGATTAATATAGTCAGTATACATCAGTCACTATGGTATATAACATTTACATTTATACAGAGAGCCAGGCAGGTTTCATAAATGTCTTTTATTTGTGGGTGTCACTGATCATTTTGTGACTGGAGAGGGTTCAGACAATTTTACACCAGCTGTTTTTTGACTTTCAGAATATCTCCTGTTTGCTGAATGACCAAAGATGGATGTGGATATATTAGACTCAGCCATGGGCCTCAGGAAATCATCCCAGCCCTTTTTTTTTTTTTTTGTGGTCAGGGATAGTGTGTTTGGCTGTAGCAGCCCTTACCAAACTGACCATATGAAACTTAGAAATGACATTACCTTTGTATGTTAATTCACCTTTACTATTCCAAAAAAAGAAATCTTTATTTTGTCCTTTCTGCTTTAATAATATCTCAGTATTTTTAGACCTTTTAGAAACACTATTTAAAATATCTTCTTCCATATGACCTATGACAGAAAGAGTTTCAGAAGGGGGCTGCTCAGAAATAGCATTAGAGTCAGGCATCCATAAAGTCAAACTGGTTTTAGTTTGTTCTTCTTGATTTACCAGAGTGACATAACATTGCAAAACAGCAGAGTACAGCTTGGCTTTGCCATGATCTGACAAATCAGTCCAGGAAAGTATAGATCTCATTTCAGTATCCAAGCTGTAAGTTGCAATTTTTCTCATGTGTTCATTGGGATAGTTTATTTTCATAAGGTCTAATTGCTGTTGAGGTACCAGATACAGTTTCTCAGTAAAATCCATTATCTGTTAGCCAGCAATCTAGTAATCAATAGAACAGTGATTCCCAACAATGTACCTATGAACAGGCATCTGATTCACAATCTGTTTTTTTTTTTCTTTTTAAAGACACTTTCCTGCTGCTGAAATATTTTATGACTATCCTTTTTTTTCAGAAATGCTAGCTATTTCGCTGACAATGGGGTATTTCATTTCAGGGTGTTTAAAGCCACCACTGCTATGGCAGATATCAAGTCATCAGAGGCCGAGCAGAAAATAACATTTCTTAAAGCAGGAGGTCCTCTCACAAGTAACTTTAGAACAGGCAGGTTTTTTTGCAGCCTTTTCAACATACAGTAAAAGTAATACAGCATCATGTATTTTTAGAACCAGAATTTGATTTTTCCAAGATGTATGCTACTGGCCAGTCAGGGGAAAACAACCCACTGAGCAGCCTATATTTACCTGGTGTATTGGCTCTTAAAAACTCAATGGGACCAGTAGATGCCATATGGTGTTGGACCCATCCATTACAGAACCTGACCCAAAATGTCCACCAGGACTCAATGAATTAAATCAACCAATAAGTAACTATAACATAGAAACATAGAAACATAGACTTTGATGGCAAATAAGGACCACTTGGCCCATCTAGTCTGCCTATTTCCCTACCTACAGGATAGGCTGCAGATCCTAGTTAACCAACAGCCTATTTCTTCATACCCACCACAAGAATTGCCTTATGCCTGTCCCATACATTCTTGAATTCTCTCACAGTTTTAGACTCCACAACCTCCTCAGGAAGGCTGTTCCTTGCATCCACTACCTTCTCTGTGAAAAAAATACTTCCTCACATTGCCCCTGAACTGCCCCCCCATCTTTAAATTGTATCCCCTTGTTCTTGCACGTCTCTTTTTCTGAAAGATGCTACCCCCTTGGACTTTGTTGATTCCACTGAGGTACTTAAAAGTTTCTATCATGTCCCCCCCTCCCTTCTTTCCTCAGGGTATACATATTAAGCTCCTTAAGTCTGTCCTCATATGGCTTCTCTTGCAGACCCTACACCATTTTAGTTGCCCTCCTCTGGACTGCCTCTATCCTGCCTATGTCTTTGCAGAGATGGGGTCTCCAGAACTGGACGCAGTACTCCAGATGGGATCTTATCAACTGTCTGTACAGCGGGATAAAACTTCCTGTTTTCTGCTGATGATGCTACTCCCTATGCATCCTAATATACTCCCAGCCCTCCCTACTGCCTTCTCACATTGATTGCTAACTTTAAGGTCATCTGATATGATTTCCCCCAGGTCCCTTTCCATTTTTGTCATTGTTACTACCTCCCCCCATTGTGTATTCTTCCCCTGGGTTCTTGGAAAGGGACCTGGGGGTAGTCATATCAGATGACCTAAAGGTGGGCAAGCAATGTGAGAGGGCAGCAAGGAGGGCTGGGGGGATACTGGGATGCATAGGGAGAGGCATCATCAGCAGAAAACAGGAATTTATTATCCCTCTGTACAGATAGTTGGTGAGACCCCATATGGAGTACTGTGTGCAGTTCTGGAAACCCAATCTCCGCAAGGACATAGACAGGATGGAGGCTGTCCAGAGAAGGGCAACTAAAATGGTGCAGGGTCTGCACGGAGAACATATAAAGAGAGACTTAAGGAGCTGAATATGTATAGCCTCGAGGAAAGGAGAGAGGGGGACTTGATAGAAACTTCAATATCTCAAGGGAATCAACAAAGTCCAAGAGGTAGCATCTTTCAAAAAGAGGTGCAACAAGGGGGCACAATTTGAAGATAGAAGAGGTGGCTCAGAGGTAATTTAAGGAAGTATTTTTTCACAGAGAGGGTTGTGGATGCATGGAATGGCCTCCCGGAGGAGGCTGTGGAGAGTCGAAAACAGTGGTGGAATTCAAGCATGCATGGGACAGTCATAAGCAATTCTAGGGGGTGGGGGTAGGAAGAAGTAGGCTGCAGGTTAACTAGGATCTGCAGCTTATCCAATAGGTAGGGAAATGGGCAGACTGGGTGGGCCAAGCGGTCCTTATCTGCCATCAAAATCTGTTTCTATGTTTCCCAGGTGCATTATTTTGCACTTCTTTGCATTGAATCCTAGCTGCCATACCTCTGACCATTCCTCCAACCTTGCCAAGTCCCTTCTCATCCTTTCCATGCCTCCTTGTGTATCAACCCTGTTGCAGATCTTTGTGTAATCTGCAATGAGGCATACTTTTCCTTCCAGTCCCTCTGCAATGTCACTTATAAAGACATTAAAAAGGACTGGACCCAGCACTGAACCCTGCAGTACCCCACTAGTAACCCCTCTTTCTTCAGAGTGGACTCCATTTACAATTACCTTCTGTGTCCTGTTGTCCAGCCTGTTCATAGGTACATTGTTGGGAATCACTATTCCATTGATTACTAGATTGCTGGCTAACAGGTAATGGATTTTACTTAGAAAATGTATCTGGTACCTCAACAGCAATTAGACCTTATCAAAATAAACTATCCCGATGAAGACATGAGAAAAATTGCAACTTACAGCTTGGATACTGAAATGAGATCTATACTTTCCTGGACTCATTTGTCAGATCACGGCAAAGCCAAGCTGTACTCTGCAGTTTTGCAAGGTCATCTAGTGGCATCTTCAGAAGCTTCTAAAAAGAATTTTGCCAGCCAGGGCACAGCTGCCTAGCCAGAGTCATGATCTGCAGCTTGTCTCGTGGGTTTTTAAACAGAGCATGTATTTAACATTTAATGTGAAGGTCCAGCTTTTCCTGCCTTGACAAAACACATTCTGTACAAGATAACAGGCTTCGTAAACACATGTTCTATCTCATTATTTTGACAGGTGGATTCCATCAAATCATCAATGACAATCAGATTAATCTTGTCTGGAAGTAACATATCATCTGCTAATGATGCAGGCAGCCTCGCCACAGATTTCATCAGTGCAAACCTTAACATCAGTTCATTATACAAAGGTTGCCAGCAGCTGTAAAACCAGACAATATTGTCAGGTTTGTGTGATAAAGTAGTATCATAATGAACCAATGCTTTTTTATGAAAAAAGCTTTTACCAGAATTGGATGGTTCAGCTATCACAGATGGAAAGGGATGTTGCAATCTAATATCAATTTTTTTCTCAATCAGTACCCATAAAGAAGAGTTTTAAAGTTTGATTGTAAAACTCGTTTGTCATAAACTACTCCCTGGGTCTTGGCCAGTGTTTCTGTTTCAAGGGACCAACCACTTTTTATCTCTTACTATGCTGGGTTGCCACATGGTGATTTCTTTAGATGTCTGGGACATAGAAACAAAGAAACATAGAATTTGATGGCAGATAAGGACCACTTGGCCCACCCAGTTTGCCCATTTCCCTACCTAATGGATAAGCTGCAGATCCTAGTTAACCAGCAGCCTACTTCTTCCTACCCTCACCCCCTAGAAATGCCTTATGACTGTCCCATGCGTTCTTGAATTCCACCACTGTTGTTGACTCCACAACCTCCTCTGGAAGGCCATTCCATGCATCCATAACCCTCTCTGTGAAACAATACTTCCTTACATTACCGCTGAGCTGCCCCCCATCTTCAAATTGTGCTCCCTTGTTCTTGCACATCTCTTTTTCTGAAAGATGCTACCCTCTTGGACTTTGTTGATTCCCTTGAGGTACTTAAAAGTTTCTATCATGTCCCCCTTCTCCCTCCTTTCCTCGAGGCTATAAATATTAAGCTCCTTAACTCTCTCTTCATATGTCTTCTGGTGCAGACCTTGCACCATTTTAGTTGCCCTCCTCTGGACTGCCTCCATCCTTTCTATGTCTTTGCAGAGAATGGGTCTCCAGAAGTGCACGCAGTACTCCAGATGGGATCTCACCAGCTGGCTGTACAGAGGGATAACAACTTCTTGTTTTCTACTGGTGATGCCTCTCCCTATGCATCCCAGTATCCCCCCAGCCCTCCTTACTGCCCTTTCTCATTGCTTGCCCACCTTTAGTTCATCTGATATGACTACCGCCAGGCCCCTTTCTATTTTTGTTGTTGTTAACATCTCACTCCCTATTGTGTACTCTTCCCCTGGGTTTTTATTTCCCTGGTGCATTACCTTACACTTCTTTGCATTGAATCTAAGCTGCCATATATTTGAACATTCCTCCAACCTCACCAAGTCCCTTCTCATCCTTTCCACTCCACCTTGTGTATCAACTCTGTTGCAGATCTTTATGTCATCTGCAAAAAGACATACTCTTCCTTACAGTCCCTCTGCAATGTTGCTTATAAAGACATTGAAAAGGACTGGTCCTAGTACTGAACCCTGCGGTACCTCACTAGTAACGCCCTTTCTTCAGAGTGGACTCCGTTTATTGATACCCTCTGTGTCCTGTTCTCCAGCCAATTCTTTACCCAGGCTACCATCTTGGGACCCACTCTCAGGCTGGCTAAATTGTATATTAATAGTTTGTGTGGGACTGTGTCAAATGCCTTGCTAAAGTCTAGGTAGGACATGTCCACAGCCCCTCCCTGATCTACTACTTTGGCCACCCAGTCAAAGAAATCTATTGGATTCATCTGACATGACCTTCCCACTGTGAATCCATGCTGCCTTGGGTCCTGTGGCCCTCTGGCCTCTAGGTACTCAACAATTCTTTCCTTCAGAAGTGATTCCATCATTTTCCCTATCACTGAGGTTAAACTAACAGATCTGTAGTTTCCTGCTTCTGCCTTGCTCCCACTTTTGTGAACTGGAATAATATCTGCCCTTCTCCAGTACTCAGGTGCCACCCCATCCTACCATGATTTGTTAAAGAGGGTAGTCAGTGGTGTCACTAGGTCTACCCTTAGTTGTTTTAGAATTCTGGGATGAATCTCATCAGGCCCTATTGCTTTGTCCACCTTCAGTTTTAAAAGTTCTTTCAGAACCCTTTCTTCTGTGAATGGGCTGGTAACAACCCCCATATCCAGAGTGTTTTTGTACCTGTACCTATAAAATGTTTTATCCCCCTTCTTAACTGAGTTGGCTACCTTTTCCTCAGTTTGGGCCTTTGCTGTTCTGATTTCCCAGCTTCCTTTTCCTTTAACTGATACAATTCTCTGTCCTGCTCCTTCTGTGATTCCTTGTACTTCCTGAATGCTTTCTTTTTCTCTCTCTAACCTTTCCTGCCATCTCCTTTGAGAACCATAGTGGTTTCTTACATCGTTTTGTTTTGTTTATTTGCTTCACACAAAAGCTTGTTGCTTCTGTGATGGCAGTTTTGATTATTCCCCATTATTCTTCCACCCCCCCTTCCTGCCCATTTGCTAGTGCATTCCTTAGGAACTCACCTATTTTGGCAAAGTCAGCCCTCCTAAAGTCCAATACCTTTGCCTTTGTATGGCTTGACTCTACTGCTGTCTTTATCATGAACCATACTGTTCGATGGTCGCTAGTTCCCAGATGGCTACCCAATTCTACATCTGTGATCCTCTCTCCATCTCCATTTGAGAGTACCAGGTCTAAGATTGCTCCCTCTCAAGTGGGTTCCAATACTAGTTGTCTAAGTCATGCCCCCGTAGGGTATCTAGGATAACTCCACTCTTAGAAGTGGCTGCTGCAAATGCACTCCAGTTAACATCTGGCATATTCAGATCTCCCATCAGCAATATCTCCCCTTTTTCTGCCATTCTAAGGATACTTCCTATCATTTCCTTGTCCATTTCCTCCCCCTGAGATGGGGGTTTGTATACAACCCCTGTATGGATTGTGGTGCCATTTCCTGTCTCCAAATTGACCCACAGTGCTTCCTCTTCTCCCTGTTTACCCTTTTGTTCTGTTGCTTTAATTTCTTCCCTTATGTAGAAAGCTCCTCCTCCTCCTCCTCTTTTACCCTCCCTGTCCCTCCTGTAGATAGTGTATCCTGGTATGTTTATGTCCCAGTCATGGTTCTGTTTGTACCATGTTTCTGTGACTACCACAATATCCAGATGTTCCTCCTCCATCAAGGCCACTAATTCAGGAAGCTTGTTACTCAGACTATGGGCATTGGTACTCATTGCTCTCCATTTTTTGATGGCTTTACCTCTTGCAGCAACATCCTTGTCCTCATTAACTTTGTTTTCTCGATTTACCCCTGTCCTGCTCCCCACTGACCTTTCTACCTTGGTCTTTACCTCATTTAGTACCCTGTTTTGTAGGGGCGGAGGCTGGAAATTCCCTGCTGCTGATCAATGCCTCCCCCCTTGACTAGTTTAAAAGCTTGCAAATGAAGCATTTAAACCAATCACCCAAAAGACTTGTTACCTTCCTGGACAGATGCAGACCATCCTGCCAGTATAGGCTGGTGTCCCTCCAGGTGGAACCCCAGTCCCCAATGAAGCCAAACCCCTGTGCTTCACACCAGTTTTTCAACCATTCATTGAATTGCATGGTGTGAAGTACCCTCACTTCACCAATGCCATAGACAGGCAGCACCTCTGAGAAGGATACTGTGTGTGCTACTTGCCTTAGGCCCCTCTCCAACTCCACAAACTCCTCCTGCACTGCTTTAATCGCACGTTGAGCCTAGTCATTCATCCCTAGGTGGCCAGTGACATCCAGCTCAGTCTCCCATGCAGCTGTTTTCATGATCCAGAAGATGTGCTTCCTGTCTCTCCAAGTCATGGTGCCAGGTAGGCACCTTACTTCAGTTTTCCCTTCTCCCCCAAGTTCTATCCCCATAATAACTGAGTCCCCCACCAGGAGCTGCTTCCTTTCCTTGTGGTGCCCTCTGCCTCTTTCCTGTGGGCCTCCCTTGCGACAGTTGTCCGCAACCTACTTAGTCTCCTCTGCGGGTGCATCCATAGGGGAACTATGCTGTACCAGAATGGTGTATGGATTGTGGAGTGGTACAACTGACTGAGTGTGCCTCTGTTCCACCATGCTAACCCTCCCTGAGCTCACCACGGTCCAACTGCTGTGCTTTCTTGGCAATCTCTGAGGCAGTGGTGGTGGCTCTAGAGCTCCCTGGGTGGGGGAGGTTCCCTTACTACTGTCCAGTGTGGCCTGAAGATGGGCAACCTCCTCCCTCAGGGCAAAGAGTTGACTGCAAATAGGTCAGCATTTGAGCCTCCAGCCCTGGTGTTTGGAATCAAACACCAAGGGCCAGATATTCAAACCTTTGTGCTGGGTGCAAACTGTTTGCACCATGTTTGCAATAGTCACCTACATTCAAGAAGCCAAATAGCAAAGACAAACTGCAGTAGCACTGGGCAAAGGTATAATGTATACAATGCCATGTGCAAAGAGAGGAGGCATGTACATGAATTCAGGCGCTATGCTATACTGGGTGCATTAGTGCCATGCAAAGTAGCATAATAGCAAATCTTTTCATCTAGCTGTGTTTTGTAGTCAAGACAGATGGCATTCATCCTCCCCCCAAACAGCGACTCTCTAGGGTCCAGTTGATATGATAGCTGCCTGTCCTTCAAGAAATTATTCAACCCCTGATCTGTAGCCAACGTTTTTTCCACTCGTGTTCCCACAGTACTCTAAAGGCAACCCCCTTGCTTTTTAGAAAATGAACTTTGTGCATGGTCCTATTGAATAACTGTCCACAACTAGTCCTTGTCATGTGTATTCTATCTTTCTCACAGTAAAAGATGTTTCAACCGTGAAAAAAAACAAGCACTGAATTCAAAGGCAGTGGGGATCCCATCCACTAAAGCATACCCATCCAAAAAAGAGGGACCTACTTTAAATTCACCACCCCTTAGAGCGTGCTAATGGAAGTGTCTTCTTTCTCAGCAATGTACATTAACCACTGAATAGCCAGTTGGAGTACTTCTTTTGATGACCATGTTAGTTATCTGGGGGAAAAACATGAGTGTGTTCTCACTCAAAAACAAAAATCTGTAGGTGGCCATTCAAACAGAGGCTATGGTCATGTTTTGGAAGGGATCTAAACAGATTATTTTGTACTCTGCTTTGTCACCGTCTGACTGTTTTAAAACCCATTTGGCTGTCATATTCATCAGTTCTAATCTAAATCTGTCACATGCTTTTCAAAGAATTTCAACATCTAACTGACAATAGTAGTGAAGTTCTTTTTTCAGATCAAATTCTGTATGTCGGTTGGCTAGGTAACACCGCATGAACTCTGATTTCTCATTGGGCATCATAAAATTTTGCATTAGGCAAGGGATCTACGCAATTTTAATTGGACTTGGTGTTAAAAAATGTGGAAAATACCTTTTAGCTATCTCATTCTCAAACCAGAGTGCCCCTGGTATTTTACTTAATTCCATGAGCATAAAGACAACAAACCAATAAATCTGATGTGTAGGGCAGATGCAGTTACGCACAACAATTCTCCCCCTTGGAGAGTAACTTGATGTAAAGTTTTTCCTTGTCTAGCTGGCTAATGATAAAATAGCTGTCATAACCATTGGCATTGTGGGCTATAAATGTGTAGTGTATGAATGGTGTATCTATAAAATGTCTGGCAAACTCTTTTATGCAATCAACCCTTTCAAATTCCCAGGACCTCTTCCCATCTAATTGCTTAGCAAATACAAAATTTGGGGTGTGTACCCCAGTTTCTTATATGGCCTCAAAATCAAGCACTATATATCTTTTAGAGGTTTTTACTTCTGTGAGTGGGGCCATGTAACAAATATGTTTGTCTGCAGTCATCAGAGATCCGCATCTAGTATACTGAACCGATTTGCAAGCATGAGTTCCCCTGTAAAAATTCTTCACACAGTTTCATTTATTCATAAAGGGCCATGCTCAAAGTGGCTCATTCCAAATGTCTGTCCAGACAAACTGAGGATCTGCACATTAACTTTCTTTGGGCATGGTGCGGTGTCAATTTTCTGTTCCTTACAGTTCAGTTCACAGTACACATTACAAAAAAGTGTGACTAAATGGTATGTATCAATATTTACAGAGATACCTAGCCCCAATGAATTTCTTTACATCTGTGACACCATAGAAGTGACTGTCATGCTATAATACAAACAGGGTTTTTAGAAGACTTTTGACACCAGTGAAAAAATTTGCCATGCTCCTTGACAGTGGTACTAAATCTTAATTCGGACTGCTACAAATTGCTCAAATCGTGACATGTAACTAAAAGTGACATGGGTTTGCTCTGACAAACCTAGTTCAGCATGCAGAATATTAGCCTTATTAATTAATTGTGCATCTGTAAATCTGTGGGGATTTAATAATGCCACGTACTAGCTGCAAAACACATGGCATTGTCTCTGTTGTTTAAATCAGATAGCATCTTTCTTTCTCTGTGATTTAACGGTACATGACAGAACTTAGTGTATGTCTGGCACCCTTGACCCTCCCCTCCCTATTTCTAATAGTCGCTAACATGAGGTGCAATGAGCCATCACTGAGCGATCACCTCAGCATTGCTCTGAAGCATACCTGCTACCTGGTCTAAAAATGTCCCTGTGTTAAGCTCTCCAGGGACTCTCCTCTTTCAGAATAGTGGGTGATTTAAATAGTCAGCTTATAAATGTAATTGGAGAAAATCACTGGCATCCACTTGAGGTATGACACTGTCTAACAGCTCTTGTATAGCTTGATGTATTGCCTGAATGACATATGTAAAGGTTTCTATCCTGTCAAGATTGACAAAACAAAAAACCTTTCATGAAATTCAACTGCCTTGAACCAGTTTAGAACCCTTTGTAACTTTGACTTCTTTCTTTAAAAAAAAAACTGCAGGAGGAGACTGGTCTTTTTCTAACTCAGCATCTTGCTGAGAATCAGTGCATTAGTGATTCTCAGCAAGATGCCATGATGCCCTACAGTTTAATATTTTTGTGGCACACTTTACTTTGCTTGTCAAATTTTCTCTGATTCTTTTATTTTTTTCCCATACCTTTCTTTGCACCACTCTATTAATTTTTTATCTTACTTGTAGCATTGCCCTCCTTTTTATTCATTCTGTTTGATCACTGTTTTTGGCAAATTTTTTATTCTATCACTTTAATTCTTTTATATAGTTGATCTGAATCTCAACTCCTGCAGGTCCCTCACTGTCATACCACCCAGGGACAAAGATCCTTTGCTCATAGGACCCCTAGCTGGTTGAATGGTCT
The DNA here is from genome assembly GCA_016271365.2 of Neoceratodus forsteri. NCBI lineage: Eukaryota > Metazoa > Chordata > Ceratodontiformes > Ceratodontidae > Neoceratodus > Neoceratodus forsteri. Next base: position 174,214,949 of record CM057455.1, read on the forward strand.
CAGCAATGACATCTTCCCTGAACCTAAGTTTGGCCCATTCAGATTCAGGTTCTGCCTACTCCTCGCTGCCTGTAGCACCTGCAACTGCCTCCTTTAATCAGCCCTCCTTACCATTACCCAGTCCTTGTCTCAGTTCTTTCTACATAGCACTTCTATTATATACCCCAGTCTCCTACAACCCCCAACCCACCCTCTCTCCCCCTTCCCCTGCATCCCCTCCACTGCCTGTTGTTCTCTCTGTGATGTTAATAGAGGGGTTCATTGGTGAAAAGTGGGGTTTAAACTTGTGAAGGGGGGTGGGATAGGAGAAAAGGCTGTCAAGGGGGTGCCGATAAAGGAGGGACTCTGTCTCCACCCCCCTGGGGACCAGGAGGATTGCAGGAAAAGGCTGACTGACAAAGTGCAGACCAGGGGAAAACAGAATCCCCATGGGAACACGAGCAGGGGAAATGGAACTATAGGGAAAGGATGGAAGGTAGTCCTGCTAAATGCCAGGAGCTTGGGCAATAAAATGCCTGAGCTCCAGGTGATGCTAACTGAGGGAGCAGTGGATGTGGCAGTGGTCACTGAGACTTGGGCCACTGCAGGACATGACTGGGACCTGAACCTGGAGGGTTACACTATGTTCAGGAAGGACGGGGGGAGGGAAGGGGAGGAGGGGTAACAATGATAGTCAAAAACTGCATAGGCATAGGGGGAGTAGAGGAGGTGGAGGGAACCATGGAGTGATTTGGGTCACCTTGATAACAAGGGGAGGCAAGAGAGTAAAAATAGGAGTGGTGTATAGACCCCCTGCCCTGGCGGAGGAGCTGGAGGACAGTCTGGTGGCAGATGTTGGGAGGCACTGCAGACTGGGCAGAGGAACGGTGGTGGTGTTGGGGGACTTAAACATGCCAGGAACAGACTGGGAGACTATGACATCCTCCGTGACCAGGGAACAGAGGTTGTTGGATGTCTTTCAAGATGCGTTCCTAACTCAGCAGGTGAGGGAACCGACCAGAGAGGCATGGGTACTGGATGTGGTCCTGGCAGACAGTGACCAGATTGCGCCTGGAGGTAAGGGACCCATTGGCGGGGAGTGACCATGCCACGGTCTGGTTCTGCCTGGACCTAGGAGGGGTAGAAGGCTGCACAAAGACAGAAGTAACCGACTTCAGGGGGGCGGATTTTAAGGAAATGGGAAGGATCCTTAAGGAGCATTTGGATGGGATTGGTTCAGACATGGATGCTGATAGTAGGTGGGCAATCATCAGGAGAGGGGTGCAGGATGCTACCAGCACCTGTGCAAGAGTAAGACAAAAGTGCTGTAGGGCCCAAAAACCCTGCTGGTGGACCAGGGAGGTCCAGGAGGTGGTGCAGGGAAAGAAGGCAGCCTATAAGCAATTCAAGTGCTCAAGGAGTGAAAGGAATCGAGGGGAGTACGAGCTGATGGCTAGAAGGGCCACTAGGGTGGTGAGGGCAGCTAAGGCAAGGAAGGAGCAGAACCTGGCCAGGGAAATTAGGAGAGGGAACAAGGGGTTCTTTAGATACATTGGGGAAAAACGAAGGGTGAAGGGGCAGATTAGCAGGATTAAATCAGGGGAGAGATGGGCACAAGACCCGGGGGAGCAGGCTGAGGTACTAAATGAGTACTTCACCTCTGTTTTCACCAAGGAAAATGGGGGTGCTGCATCATACATAGGAGGAGACAGAGATACTGAGGGGGGACCTTACCGATCAGCGGGTCTGGGAGAGGGGGAGGCATCACTGGCAGGTGGGGGAGGGCTAAGCAGGGAGAAGAGGTACTGGAAGTGGAAATCACAGCAGAGAGAGTGAGGGAAGCCCTCAGCTCCCTTAAGACGGAGAAAGCACCGGGGCCGGATAAATTACATCCCAGAGTGCTGAAGGAACTTGCGGATGTCCTGGCAAAACCCCTGGCAGAGCTTTTCACCATCTCTCTGAGGACAGGGTGGGTGCCCCAAGACTGGAAGGTAGCGCATATAGTGCCTATCCACAAGGGGGGATCAAGGGAGGTGGCAGGGAACTACAGGCCTGTCAGCCTGACATCGGTGGTGGGCAAGGTGATGGAGGGCATTGTCAAGGAGAGGCTGGGGGACCTGGATAAGTCAGGGTGCCTGGACGATAGACAGCATGGATTCATCCTGGGGAAATCGTGTCAGACAAACCTGGTGGAGTTCTATGACTGGTTGACTAGTGCCTTGGACCTGGGTAGACCAGTAGACGTCCTCTTTCTAGACTTCAGCAAGGCATTTGACTCTGTTCCTCACGTGGGCCTGTTGGATAAGCTGTGAGAAATGGGGGTGGGGAACCAGATGATCAGATGGATAGGCAATTGGATCCAGGACTGGACCCAGAGGGTCGTAGTTGGCGGGATAGTCTCATTCCCAAGGAGGGTCATTAGTGGGGTCCCACAGGGATCAGTCCTTGGGCCCTTCTGTTCAATGCCTATGTCTCTGACATAAGGACAGGAATCAGGAGTGAGATGAGTCTTTTGTGGATGACTCGAAACTGGGGGCGGTGGTGGATGGGGAGGAGGGGAGGGTGGCCCTACAGGGGGACCTGGAGGCTCTGGAAAGATGGTCTAGAAAGTGGAAGCTGAGGTTCAATGCAGGGAAATGCAAGGTACTCCACCTGGGGGCCAGAAACCCAGGCCAAGTGTACACCCTGGGGGAATGCTACAAGTCTCGATGGCGGAGAGGGACCTGGGGGTGGTGGTGGATGTCAAGATGAACAACTCTGAGACTTGTAGGAGGGCAGCAGCCAAGGCCAACAGGATGCTGGGATGCATCGCTAGGGGGATCACCTCCAGAAGGAGGGAAGTGATACTCCCTCTGTATAACTGCTTGGTGAGGCCGCACCTTGAGTACTGCGTGCAGTTTTGGGGGCCACACTTAAAGAGGGACATTAACCTCTGGAGAGGGTCCAGAGGAGGGCAACCAAAATGATTTGGGGCTTGGGGGACAGGACCTATGAGGAGAGGCTCAAAGAGCTAAATATGTACACATTGGAAGAGAGAAGGGACTGGGGCAACATGATGGAGGTCTTCAGGTACATGAAGAGGGTAAATAGGGGAGGAACAGTCAGGGTGCTTCGAAGGAAGGAGGAGGGGGCCACTAGAGGGCATGGGTAGAAGCTGGAGGGGGGAAGATTCAGGGGAGAAAGGAGGAGGTGCTACTTCACTGAGAGGGTGGGTAGGCCATGGAATGCACTGCCTAGGGGCTGGTGGAGGCAGAGACAGTGGAGGGGTTCAAGAGGGGGTTGGACAGGTACAGGGGAAAGGTTCTGGAAGCAAAATCCAATGCAGCAAGAATATCCGGAACTGGGAAGGGAGAAGCCAGAGAAGGCGAGGGGGACAGCAAGGTCAGCACCCAGGGTTGGGGCTGACCAAATGAGCAGACACAAAAGACCGTTAGGCCTATTCTGCTGGCATTTTAGTATGTTAGTATGTGACAATACCTCTGGCTGCTCTTACCTTTTGTGTCCTTGCCATGTCATGTAACACTATTTACCCCATCAATGCCTCTGGCTTTAGTTTAACCCAGATGTATGCATTCATATTCATTTAACTGATTGTTAACCTGTTATCCTGCCTTTGCTAGTTAATTGTCTTGTTTTTTTTTTTGTTATTATACTGAAACTGACATGGAACCTTTGTAAAAGAGCCTTGGCTCAAAGGTACTCGTAATCCTAGATTCAAATACATAAATAAAACAAATACATACATTTCTGCAGATAGCTGAGCATCTTTCAAATATAAATCAGATTCCTTTGATGCACATATCAAAGAAAGTATAGATTTCATCACAGTACCATTTAAAAGGTAATTTTTAAAAACACACCTAAAAGTTTCCATTACCTGTAACATATTGTTTGCAGGTCCTTCAAACAAGGCACCAGCTTTTAACTCACTGGCTCCAGTAGCACCTTTCAAAGTCCTAGGATTCCATTGCTAAACCTTGATTCAGAATGGCATCTCAAAGCCGACAAGTTAATGGAAACAATTTCAGCAATTAATTCAGTGCAGAAATGTTCTATTCCTCGGTCCTGGGTTGTGACATGACTCTGTCTGTAATCCCCAAACTGGTGGAGGCCTGTATCCCTTGAAATGCATTTAAGCAACTTTTACTTAGAGATTCTAAAGAATCACCCCTGTTGGTCACCTGGGGGAGTAAAACAGAATTGTCAAGGTCTGTAATCCTTGAACTGGTGGAGGGAAGTGTCCCTTGAAACAGTTAAGTAGCTTTTAGAATTGCCTTTGTCTGTAATACCTGAACTGATAAAGGGTTCGGCCCCATGAAACAAATTTAAAACTTTTAGAATTGTCAGTTTCTATAATTGCCAGACTGGTGGGTAACTGGGAAAGTAAAACAGAATCACCAGTGTCTGTACTCCCCAAACTGGTGGAGGGCTGTGCCCCTTGAAACGAAATTAAACAATATTTGTTTAGATAGTCTAAAGAATCAACCTTGCTGGTCGCACCATCTACATTATTCATAATGCCTATGTGTTTCTTCAATCTTCAGCAGTCTCCTTTGTTTCTTTTTGATGGGATTTGCAAAGCTCTTTGCCATTGCTGTAGCTGTAGGGCTCCATTGAGTTATCAACAGAAAAGCAAAAGCAGACTATCACATACAGTATTTCAAACATTATAGGTGTACACTATCACTCATCTACAGTAAACACATTCCTAAACAGTACTAGACAACGCATTTTACCTAAAACATCTACGATTCACTGAAGATAATGAAAATGTACAGTAACTTGTGAGTTGGTAGAATTCTAAGCTATCAAAAATATGTACACAGTACAAATAGATTATTATATTCAAAACATCTACCATTAATTGATGATAAAGAAACAAAGAAAAATCTGGCACTCACCACCTCTCAGTAAATAAAGTGAACACTTGGCTATAACAATAAGAAACTTTAATAGAAGCAAAGAAACTGCACACCTGATGCGTTTCAGGCAATCAGTCCTTTCTCAAGAGAAAGTGTTCACTTTACTTATTGAAAAGTGATGAGTGCCAGAGCTGTTTGTGTTGCTTTACTGGTTCCTACTCTGTGCACCTCTGTCCCAGTGCTGCCTCATGAGTTTTATACATTAATTGATGATATTAAGAAAATATACACTTTACCTTCAGGAGGGGTTTCTGTGGTATCCATCTGTGCCACAACAGTAACTATATCTCCAGAATCACTAATTTATTTAGTTTTTGTTTACTGGGTGAGTGTATTAGCCATGGAATTTACTATTTTCAGACATGACCCGGGAGGCTACAGGTATAAACAGTACAGTACATTCAGTGGTAGGATGTGACTTCAGACAACAGTTAGCATAGTTGTTCAATACAGTATGAGTAATCTTCCATTTTGCAGTTCTCAAACCTTAAACTGTGTGTCTTCTGACTCTAGCTGAGAATCATCCCCACTGGAAAATGTTTAGCCCTTACATAGCTATCAGGAATATCTGACTCCCTCATTTCTTTTCATTAATATGAAACAATACAGTGTTTCTTTATTAACTTGTGAAAAACTGCAGTTCCCATATCTTTTAAAATTTATCTCAGACACACACTCTGTATCACACCGCTATGTAAATCTATGTCCTATTTTATTGATTAGAGATGATATCGTCAGTGGCGCAGTCAGGTTTGGGCACATTTGAGAGCCACAGTGGGGTCATTCTAGTCAATCACAGGCTCCACAATGGGCACTAGTGAATAAAGATGGTGATGGTGCACCACTACTCACACTGGGGCAGCCAGGATGGATGACTGCCCCCCAGCTCCCCTCTAGCTCCACCACTGGATATTGTGCTAATTTATCCCCATCTCCTATGTCTGCTTTAATCTCACACACTCCTAAAAAAAACAGTCTCTGATCTATGCAAGATGTGCCGCTTCATTCCCAGCTTGCAAAAAGATCATCCTGTGTATGATTTAACAGAAGTATGTGAGACTGTCTTTTCTACTTTCCTTAAACTAGAATAGGCATTCTTAGTGTGCATTTCTTTCCTATGGTATACAGTATGTGAGAAATTACCAGACACGTATGAGTTTAATAAGCAACTAAATATAGGTTATCTTTCTCAAATTTCTTCAGCTAGTAACTGTGTCTCATATGTTCATGCATCATTGTGCTTTCAGCTGTAAGATTCTGAAAACCTCTTCCCAGATGAGATGCTCGTGCTGTTTCATATGTAAATTTATATCCCATTATATTCTGTCAAAGATGATCTCATAGTGTTTCCCAGCTTGCTAACGCATTATGAATGCAGGACAAACTTCCGGGTGGTTCCTTTCACATGTAAATCTACAGTATGTCCCATTATATGCTGTCAAAGATGATCTCATAGTGTTTCCCAGCTTGTAAATGCATTATGAATGCAGGACAAACTTCAGTGTGATTCCTTTTGCATGTAAATTTATGTCCCATTATATGCTGTCAAAGATGGTCTCATAGTGTTTCCCAGCTTGCTAACGCATTATGAATGCAGGACAAACTTCAGTGTGATTCCTTTCACATGTAAATCTACAGTATGTCTCATTATATGCTGTCAAAGATGATCTCATAGTGTTTCCCAGCTTGCTAACGCATTATGAATGCAGGACAAACTTCAGTGTGATTCCTTTCACATGTAAATCTATAGTATGTCCCATTATATGCTGTCCAAGATGATCTCATAGTGTTTCCCAGCTTGCTAACGCATTATGAATGCAGGACAAACTTCAGTGTGATTCCTTTCACATGTAAATCTACAGTATGTCCCATTATATGCTGTCCAAGATGATCTCATAGTGTTTCCTAGCTTGCTAACGCATTATGAATGCAGGACAAACTTCAGTGTGATTCCTTTCACATGTAAATCTACAGTATGTCCCATTATATGCTGTCCAAGATGATCTCATAGTGTTTCTCAGCTTGCTAACGCATTATGAATGCAGGACAAACTTCAGTGTGATTCCTTTCACATGTAAATCTACAGTATGTCCCATTATATGCTGTCAAAGATGATCTCATAGTGTTTCCCAGCTTGTAAATGCATTATGAATGCAGGACAAACTTCAGTGTGATTCCTTTCACATGTAAATTTATGTCCCATTATATGCTGTCAAATATGGTCTCATAGTGTTTCCCAGCTTGCTAACGCATTATGAATGCTAGGACAAACTTCAGTGTGATTCCTTTCGCATGTAAATCTACAGTATGTCCCATTATATGCTGTCCAAGATGATCTCATAGTGTTTCCCAGCTTGCTAATGCATTATGAATGCAGGACAAACTTCAGTGTGATTCCTTTCACATGTAAATCTACAGTATGTCCCATTATATGCTGTCAAAGATGATCTCATAGTGTTTCCCAGCTTGTAAATGCATTATGAATGCAGGACAAACTTCAGTGTGATTCCTTTCACATGTAAATTTATGTCCCATTATATGCTGTCAAAGATGGTCTCATAGTGTTTCCCAGCTTGCTAACGCATTATGAATGCTAGGACAAACTTCAGTGTGATTCCTTTCACATGTAAATTTATGTCCCATTATATGCTGTCAAAGATGGTCTCATAGTGTTTCCCAGCTTGCTAACGCATTATGAATGCTAGGACAAACTTCAGTGTGATTCCTTTCACATGTAAATCTACAGTATGTCCCATTATATGCTGTCCAAGATGATCTCATAGTGTTTCCTAGCTTGCTAACGCATTATGAATGCAGGACAAACTTCAGTGTGATTCCTTTCACATGTAAATCTATGTCCCATTATATACTGTAGAGGCTAGCTCATCGTTTTTGCAGCTTGCTAACAAAAGCCCACCATCCCACATGTGATTTAACAGAAGTGTGTGAGACTGTCATTTTCACTTTCCTTGTATGAAATAGCATAGGCATCCATAGTCTAAAATACTCCAGATATTTCTCTCAGATACATAGTAACTAACTGACACAGTTGCTTAACTACCAAGCACTTTTAAATTCACATTTATGCAGGCTCTTTCAGATACAGAGAACACTACTTAGTATTATATTTTGTTGGGGGGGTTGTTAAATTTAGATGCAAATGTAAACATTTTACATGCTGTACAGATGATCATTTCCCCAGCTTGCTAACTCATTATGATTGCAGGACACACTTATCAGTATTCAAAAAGTGTCTGTTTTTCTAGACGCTAGCAAAATGATGAAAATGTAATTTTAAGCAATGATTTCAGAATCTAGTTATTTTACTTCTAATAAAAAGAAACTCACCCATCTCATGTAATGTGGAACAATGACTGCTGAGGCATCTAGACGATATGAGAGGAACTTTTATTCTGTAAGATACATAGTACACACTTACTAAGCACTTGCTCTGTAAACATGTAGTTACAACTTGCAACTCTTGAACCCTGAACTTGTGACATTGTCTCTCATAAAGTAAAAAGAGACACTTGAACGAGACAGTCTTTTGTTGGGCTTAACACTGAGTAGACATGACCTGACTACGGATGGATTTAACACTGAGCAGAGATGTTCTGACTAGTCAGTGGATTTTACATGCTTTTTCATGCTATATTAAAAAGGTAATCTGTTTTTTCCCCATAAATCATCAGAATCAAGACTAAGTGTTGTAGTTCTTTAGCTAAGGAATCATATTTTTGTAGCCCTTAACAAGAGTTGGGAAATATTTTTTACTACTTCAAGCAAGGTACAGTGAATCCCATCAGGATGAAGCACAGAACTACAGGTTTCTGCAGTAGAGTTACTGCACTAAACAATGAAATTTAAATGGGAGTTAACCCTTTTTGTTATGCAGTAAACTATCACACTGCACTTCATCCTTGTGGGCTTCACTGTATTTTAAAGATGTTTTTCTGTAATCTTTATAGGACTGTTAGAACATTGTTTTGCAGGACGCTGCTGTCCAAAGCAGTGTAAAGATTTTGTTTTCATCATTTAACACACACACACACATACACACACGGACACACACAGTGTTTTTAAAAGTAATTATAAATGCCTCACTAGGTTGAGACACCATTAAACCAACACATTTACAATGAGGTCCTGGGTAAGAGATTCATAGGCAACATTAACATAGAAACATAGAATTTGATGGCAGATAAGGACTGCTTGGCCAACCCAGTCTACCCATTTCCCTGCCTAATGGATAAGCTGCAGATCCTAGTTAACCAACCACCTACTTCTTTCTACCCCCACCCCTTAGAATTGTCTTATGACTGTCCCATGCGTTCTTGAAATCCACCACTGTTTTTGACTCCACAACATTCTCAGGAAGGCTGTTCCACGCATCCACAACCCTCTCCATGAAAAAAATACTTACTCACATTACCTCTGAGCCATCCCCCCTCAATCTTCAAATTGTGCCCCCTTGTTCTTGCACACCTGTTTTTCTGAAAGATGCTACCCTCTTGGACTTTGTTGATTCCCTTGAGGTACTTGAACGCTTCTATCATGTCTCCCCTCTCCTTCCTTTCTTCGGAGCTATACATATTAAGCTCCATAAGTCTCTCTTCATACGTCTTCTGGTGCAGACCCTGCACCATTTTAATTGCCCTCTTCTGGATTGCCTCCATCCTGTCTATGTCTGTGCAGAGATTGGGTCTCAAAAACTGCACTCAGTACTCCAGATGGGGTCTCACCAGCTGTCTGTACAGAGGGATAACAACTTTTTGTTTTCTACTGGTGATGCCTCTCCCTATGCATCCCGGTATCCCCCCATCCCTCCTTACTGCCCTTTCACATTGCTTGCCCACCTTTAGGTCATCTGATATGACTACCCCAGATCCCTTTCCATTTTTGTTGTTAGTATCTCACTCCCATTGTGTACTCATCCCCTGGGTTTTTTATTTCCCTGGTGCATTACTTTGAACTTCTTAGCATTGTATTTAAGCTGCCATACATTTGACCATTCCTCCAGCCTTGCCAAATCCCTTCTCATCCTTTCCACACAACCTTGTGTATCAACTCTGTTGCAGATCTTTGTACCATCTGCAAAGAGACATACTTTTCCATCCAATTCCTCTGCAATGTCACTTATAAAGATATTAAAGAGGACTGGTACTGAATCCTGCGGTACCCCACTAGTAACCCCCCTTTCTTCAGAGTGGACTCTGTTTATTATTACCCTCTGTGTCCTATTCTCCAGCCAATTCTTTACCCAGGCTACCATCTTGGGACCAACTCCTAGGCTGGCCAGCTTGCATATTAATCTTTTGTGTGGGACTGTGTCAAATGCCTTGCTAAAGTCTAGGTAGGCCATGTCCACAGCCCCTTCTTGATCTATTATTTTGGTCATCCAGTCAAATAAATCTATTAGATTCATCTGCCATGACCTTCCTGCTGTGAATTCATGCTGCCTTGGGTCCTGTGCCCCTCTGGCCTCTAGGTACTCAACAATTCTTTCCTTCAGAAGTGATTCCATCATTTTCCCAATCACTGAGGTAAAACTAACAGGTCTGCAGTCTCCTGTTTTTGCCATGCTCCCACTTTTGTGAAGTGGAATAACATCTGCCCTCCTCCAGTCCTCAGGTACCACCCCATCCTCCCATGATTTGTTAAAGAGGGTAGTCAGTGGTGTCACTAGTTCTACCAATAGTTTTTTTAGAATTCTGGGATGAATCCCATCAGGCCCCATTGCTTTGTTCACCTTCAGTTTTAGAAGTTCTTTCAGAACCCTTTCTTCTGTGAATTGGCTGGTATCAACCCCCATATCTAGAGTGTTTCTATTGTTTGGTTTTGGTACTTCCCCCTCTTCATTTGTGAATACCGAGCAAAAATATTTGTTTAGTATCTCTGCCTTTTCACAGTCACCCTCTGTCCACCCCCCCATCCCCTATATTAAGCCTCACTATCCCTCCCTTGGTCTTCCTTCATGCCCTGATGTATCTATAAAAGGTTTTATCCCCTTCTTAACTGAGTTGGCTATCTTTTCCTCAGTTTGGGCCTTTGCTGTTCTGACTGCCTTCTCTGCTTCCTTTTGCTTTGATTGATAAAATTATCTGTCCTGCTCCTTCTGTGATTCCTTGTACTTCCTGAATGCTTTATTTTTCTCCCTAACCTTCCCTGCCACCTCCTTTGAGAACCATAGTGGTTTCTTACATCATTTTGTTTTCTTTATTTGTTTCACACAAAGGCTTGTTACCTCTGTAATGGCAGTTTTGATTATTCTCCATTGTTCTTCCACCTCTCCTTCCTGCCCAATTGCTAATGCATTCTTTAGGCACTCACCCATTCTGGCAAAGTCAGCCCTCCTGAAGTCCAGTACCTTTGCCTTTGTATGGCTTGTCTCTACTGCTGTGTCTGTCATGAACCATACTGTTTGATGGTCACTAGTTCCCAGATGGCTACCCACTTCTACATCTGTGATCCTCTGCCATCTCCATTTGAGAATACCAGGTCTAAGATTGCTCCCTCTCGACTGGGATCCAATACTAGTTGTCTAAGGCATGCTCCCTGTAGGGCATCTAGAATCACCCCACTCTTAGAAGTGGCTGCTGCAAATGCACTCTTTTTTCTGCAATACTTTTTTCCAATCCTTTAAGAATATGTACCTTGTTTGAAAATAAATATCCTTACACAGTGTCACCAAATAGTCCTCTGTGGTCACTGTATGATAAGGTATACTTGTAATACTGCATTCCAGGAAACCTCCAAGTCACAAAGCACTTACACACATCCTCTCCTTATACCTACAGACCAATGGAGGGTGAACAAATAAAGCTACACAGGCCTAACCACTTTGAGGGAGGGAGATTGAGGAGGAGGAGGAGGAACTTGGGTGTGAGCTAGGAGGGGACTCAGTTGTGAGGGGAGTGGTGAAGGAAGAGGGAGCAGGGGATTGAGGGGAGGAGGAGGAGGAGGGACTCAGATGCAAGCTAGGATGGTGCAGCTGGTGTGCGAGGTGTGGGGGATGGAGGAGAAGGGACTCAAGTGCAAGCTAGGATGGTGCAGCAGTAGTTTGAGGGGAGGAGGATGAGGAGGAGGGATTCAGATGGGAATTTGAATGGTGCAGTAGGGGTGTGAGTGGAGGGGATAAAGGAGGTGGGACTTGGGTGCAAACTAGAACAGTGCAACAGGGGTGTGAAGAGAGGGGAATGAAGAGGAGGGGCTGGGGTTCAAGATCAAATGGTGCGGCTGGGGTGCAAGGGGTGGAAGATGGAGGAGAGGCTCAGTTGCGAGCTACAATGGTGCAGCAGGATTTCGTGGGGTGGAGGATGGAAAAGAAGGGACTCAGGTGCAGCAGGGGTTCAAGGGAAGGGGGATGGAGGAGGGATGTAGAGGCATAGGGAAATGGTAGACTTCTGGGTTTGAGAATATGTCACTTCCGGTGTTTCAGGTGGGACTTCCAGTGACAGGAAGGGGTGGGGCTTCCACCTGTCAAATGATGTGACTTGCTCTGACTGGCTGACATTTAACATGTGACAAGTTATATGAATGTATACTACTGTTAGGAATTCAGTCTTTCTTTAGGGGTAGCTAGGAGGTAAAATAAGAATATAATAACATAGTCTGTAGCATTCATTTCTTTCTGTTGTCTGTATTCAAACCACATATTTACTTTTCCTGTATAGTGTAGTTTCTTTTGTACAGTATAGCTATCCTAATATTGCCGTCTCTAACGTTTGAAGTAAATACATTTTTTTTTACATCTATCTGTGATTGTGTCTTCTTCACCAAGGTAATTGATATGTTTTCACTGGCTGAGGGAAAATTCTGTTGGAATCCATCATCAGAAGAGCATACTACCACAGCTGACCTGTGGCGCCCTCCCAGCTCTATGTAAGAGAGGAAGTTTCCGGGGGAAAAATGTAGGTGGTGGCAGTGAGACAAAGGTGTTGACTGCTCTTTAAAGACTGTTCCAGTCCTGAAGAGAGAGCTTTCATCACATAAATACACACATGTATATATTTCAAATGGCTAGACCATGATTCATCACATTTTTCAGACAACTAGCCCATAGGACTGAAAAAGGGCATACCAAATTGCATGGCCTGGGGGGTTATAATAACTCAGATATATGCAGTCAGAAAGTCCAGTTTTAATACACTTACACACACTAACTCAACCCTAAAATACTGTACAGATGCTATATCATGTGTATAATGCAGATGTGGAAAAAAACCTTAGTTATCAAAATAGTTTGTTATAATATTGTTTTGCATTATTTTAATTGCTATTTTGTGTCCTTTATAAATGCTTAATTATTAATTAAGGTAACTGGGTGCAATACTAGACAACTGGTTCAAGGACTCTAAAATGCTTGCCTGTAGGAACTGTCCAAAAAAGAAACAAACCAAAAAACATCTGCCAAAGAGTGGTTTTCAAAGTTGAAAAAAAATGGTCTAGTTTGCAAGTTTTAAAACCTTCTTGTTTCAACCAGTGAAGAGCTTCTTCAGATTTAAGTTCTTGTTTATCTCCAGCCAAAAGATAGTTACCATGGAAACTTGACATTTGATGAATTGCAGCTGGTTATCTGTGTCAGGCTGTTAGCAAGCATGGAATGACTGAAGTCAAATCTTATATGTTTCATTATAAGGAAAGACTTTTGTCTCTTGCAAGACTATTTTTAATGCTCCCAGCATGAAAATTACACAGTGAATAAAGAACATCTTAACCTGTTGACTGGATGAATTTGAAACATGCAACTTGTGGAAAATGCGAGTTAATTAATTATTTTGTATCAAAAGCCTAAAAGATAAAATACCTAAGTTTGATCTTAAATGGAAGATGGTGTCATGACAAGTGTGAAGATATACTTTTTATGTGTGCAACTTGTTTGTGGACAGAAATAAACAGTCTTAAAGAGTATGTGATAAACAGATTTGACAGGCTGATGAATGTCTTCCTTGGAAGAACAAAGAGTCATGTAACGACCCCTGATCTGCAGGGGCTGGCTTTGGACCTAGAACCAGATTACATTTAAAAAGGCATGTTGGAGGCTCACCTGTTAAACAGAGACACACGGAGAATGGTTGCAGTCTGTAGAAAGATTTTAATTTGGGCAACATAATGCCCACAACTACACGAGTATGGCCATTCTGTTTTTAGGTGGAACTTACAAAGCTTTGTATACAATTAAACAAGTGCAGGATGTATATCCTGTCTCTAAACAAGGCAATGTTGGTATATTAGCTCAATAATTGGAGCATTTACCCTTGCAATTCCTGTTGTTGAAAACCTCTGATTGGCACATTTATGTCTGCAATTCCTGTTGTCATTAAATGTACTATTATGTGTTGTGACAAGCATAAGCTTAACTGCAATAAATGCCAATCCCCACAAGATGGCAGCATTGTATAACTAATGATATAATGCCTTATTTTTATGCATTAGTACGCCTTTTTAGCAATGTTTTTGAATACAAATAACTTAGTTTGTTAATCAAGTGACATACATGCACAGGATATATTTCTGTAGTCTTGTTATGGTGATAGACAATGTACCAAAACTGGCAGTTACATAGAAGTCATTTTTAGCCTAACAGACAGGATATGCAAAGTCTTTGATAGGCTGGAAGCCAAGCTTATAGCTGAAGCACTTGCTAATCATACAGTGTGACATATACTCTCATGCGTTGTGTTTGTGATACCAGTTTTTGATAGCTCCACATACTTTTAAGCAAGTACAGGATATATGGTTCAAATTCTATTACTATCTTAGCAGACAGTTACAAAAGAAATGCAAAAGTTGTCTGCAGCCTTAGCATATGTCTACGTGACAAATATTAGGGGTGGGATATTCAGAACTGCACCAGACAGGGGCGCAAGGCAGGCACACTGCAACTGAGATGCACCAGGGCATGGTCTGGATGATTTATTTATTTATTTATTTTATTTATTTAGTTTTTGTTGACCAGGTAAGTGCACTAGACAAATCCTGCCTATTTTCAGGCACGACCCGGGGGAGGGAGATACAGATGAATGCCAACTGACCCTGAACCAGATATTAAACCGTGCTGTGCCATGGCTCCGCACCATTGAATATAGAATTGTGGCCACCTGCAGTGCACATGGCACAGTGGCACTGTGCCAGTGCAAGTGGCCAGAGAGTAGCAGGGGGATATGCTAGCACAAGTGCCATTGTGCTTGGCGCAGCAACTGCGATATTCAGCAATGGACATGCAAATGGGGTCATAATGTATGCAAGGCACAAATGGGGCCATTTGCATGTCATTATGGCCCCATTTGCATGCAGGTGCGCTGGTCCCCTGTGACTTGCACTTGGCACCCTGCCAGGCTGCAGCCATCGGGGATTGACACCACCTGCCCCTCACCGGCAACGTGCCCCATTGCCCGATCATGGGCTGTAATATTCAATGTACTCCCTGGTGGTCCAGTGGACTGAACACCATGCCCGATCATTGGCTGTAATATTTATTTACTCCCTGGTGGTCCAGTGGACCAAACTCCATGCCCGATCGTGGGCTGTATAATTTAATTTACTGCCTGGTGGTCCAGTGGTACCCGTACCTCCCTCCCAACCCACCCACTCACACCTGCCACCTCCCCCGATCAGTGGTGGGTGGCAGCACCCACCCGCAAGCCACCCGACCATCCACCGACTGACAGCGTGTAGTATGGCTGTCCGACCATTGGTCCACAGCATGGACCAATGGGTGTGCAGACTGTACTGTACTACACAGTCCCGAAATGTAAATGGATTCATTCACATTTCAGGACTGTGTAGTACAGTATGGTCTACATGCCCATTGGCCCATGCTGTGGACCAATGGGTGTACAGATGTACTGTACACTGTCAGTTGGTGGGCGGCCGGGAGGCCGGGTGGCTTGCGGGTGGGGTGCTGCCGCCCACCACTCACGGGGGGATCGGGGTGGTGAGTGTGCATGGGCAGTTTGGAAGAGGGGGTACGGGTACTACTGGACCACCAGAGAGTAAATTAAATTTTACAGCCCATGATCTGGCATGGAGTTCGGTCCACTGGACCAACAGGGAGTTTGATTTATGCTACAGTCCATGATTGGGCACAGAGGTAGGTCCACTGGACCACCAGGGAGTTTGATTTATGTTACAGCCTGCGATCAGGCATGGAGGTAGGTCCACTGGACCACCAAGGAGTTAAATACATATTACAGCCCACGATCAGGCATTGTGGGGGCGCTACACCACTGGATGGTGCCGCCAGGGCTCGGGTGGCCACCCACAGCTGGCAGCTGCCGTGGGTGGCCAGTCCTCACTCCTGTATTTTTCGGGAACATCCTTACATCCCCCTGTGCGGTGTAAGGTGGGTGTGTGCCTGCATATGCACCACACATCCTGGGCTGAATATCGGGATGTGCCACATATGCATGGGCATGCCCCCCACACTTACGCCGCATACATTACTGGTGCACCCCAGTGAATCGGAATTTGCACAGACTAAATTCCCCTTTTGAATATCGTGCTGGGTGCATCAGTGGGTTGTGCATGGCACAACACTGTTGCACCATTTGCAACACCTTTGAATATCCCACCCCAGGTCTTACAGGCTATGTGACAAATACAGGCTTGCAGATAACTTGCTATACATGGCATGTCTCTGATTGTCCATACAACTGGTTTACTGTTATTTACTACCTATGTGGTTGGGGGCCTCACCACTAATTTAAGCTAGCTGGACCTAGTCCTTTTATTCCTACCTAGGTGATTTGTGTCCCTCTTAACCTATATCAGGGAGACCCCAGTTTTTCAGTGCATAGTATTATTTTGAGGTTGGTGTCAGAGACCCAGCAGAGCAATTACTTTGGTTACAATTCCCCCCCTTTGGAGCTCTGACCCAAACCACAACAGTTATTATAATAATGGCTCTCTATCTCCTCTCCTTATGATGTTCATGTATTCTCTGTCTCTGCACCAATTTATCTGCCTTAATTTTTACTCTATTTAAGGTTCTCAATAACCAAAGTTGATACAATATTAACATTGTGAATGAAACTATGCTAATTATTAAAATCCAGGATGCAGCACTTAACCCCAAATATTTTACCCATGTGGTTTTTACATCCCACCAACTAAACGTTGGTAGGTATTTAGCTTGGGTTTTGATTTTGTTAGCTTGTGCCTTTTGTATTTGTATTAGGTTTTGGCCTTCCTTAATTTTCTTTTCTATGACCTGTATTTGGAGAGGGGCGAATTCCGGTACTGTTATCTCTGGATCCTCAAAGATGTCCTCCATCCCTTTCACCCATTCCTTGGTTAAGTTAAAGGTTGTGGTGTTAAGGGTGTCTGGGTGCATTCTGCGGTGGTAGATTTTATCACTCACCACCCAATCGCTAGAGCTGCATCCCCAGACCGTTGGATTTTGTTTAGTGCCCAGGACGCACCATGAGCCATTCCACCTCCCTGCTCTGTGCACAGGTCCACTATCCAATTTAATGTTTATCATGCTTGGTGGCCAAGGTATTAAATCTAGATTTTCTGGGCATAGGGTATATGCCTTCCTGGTAAGGCAGTTTTTGCTTTGATACATTGCATAAGATTGGTTGCTTAATAGTACTATTCTATTTTCGAGTATATCTAATATGCCAGTGTTTTTTGATGTAGTGTTTAGTCTAAATCCCATATTGTCAAGCTTCCAGGTTGCTTTAGGGAACTCCTCCATGCATACCGGGACTTGCAATATGTGGGGTATGTATTCTGGTTTATCCTCTCTGGCCGTAGCTGGTATTAGCATGACTTGTGTGGTACTGGCTTGTGGAGTTATTTCTTTCTCTCCTGCCTTTTGTATTATTTCATTAGTGTCTCTTCTAGAGATGTCTGTTGGTGGTAACCCATTCTCTAATGAGGTTACTATTGTATCTAATTTTTGTAATATCTGGTTTTTAAAAGACTGGCATATATTAGGTTTTCCAATCTCGTTAGCTTATGGCTAGGCATATAAATGTGGTGACTTGGAATGTACATGGACTTCGCCATAGAGTAAAGCAATACAAGATTTTAAAACACCTGGGCTATGTGCAAGCAGATATTATCTTCCTACAAGAGACCCATTTATTGAAGGCTGAAAGTAACCAGTTATGTAGACTGCAAATAGGTCAGATTTTCGCCGCTGAAGGTAGCTCTCACAATAAAGGGGTGATGATAATGGTACATAAATCAGTTCCATTCCACCCGATTCAGGTATCTGAGGATAGATATGGGAGGTATATTTTTGTTAGGGGCACTTTGCATACTCAAGAGATTATTTTGGGCTCAATCTACGGCCCCAATATTGATACCCCGAATTTCTTTGTTCAAATTATGGAGTTACTCTCCCCTTGGTGCAATCTCCCTATTGTAATGGGTGGTGACCTGAATCTGGTTATGGACCCGTTATTGGATAGATCTTGCCCTATTAGAAAAGGGCTAACCCTGGGGCAAAAAGCTGTCAGGGAGATGATGGATGGACTGGGCCTTTGCGATGTGTGGAGAGTGTTCCATCCGAAAGTACAGAATTTTACTTTTACTTCACAAGTACATAACACCCTATCCAGAATCGATTATATATTAGTCTCGAACATTCTTTTAGCTGGGGTGCTAGACACTGGCATAGTATCTGGGCCGCTATCGGATCACTCCATAGTTAAATGTCTTTTGGCTTTTTCATTCCTTCCTAAACCAGAGAGTAGATGGAAAGTAAATAACCAAATACTAAAAGACCCCAGGATGGTTAAATACATTTCCTCACAAATAACTGAATTTATATCTTTCAATCAAGATTCCACCAATAGGCCAGATATTGAATGGGGAGCTTTTAAGGCTTTTATTTGTGGTATCCTGATTGGTCTTGCCTCCCGCAGGAAAAAGGAAAGGCTGAATCATATTTCAGAGTTACTAACTAAGATTCGTGATAAGGAGAGGGGCCTTTCTGTTTGTTCCTCGGACGCCTACAGGCAGGAATTAACCCTGTTAAGGGATTCATATCTTAGGATATTAAATGAGCAAACCGAGTGGGCTTTTGTAAGGACTAGGGCTAGATTTACAGACCAAGGGGAAAAGGCTAGCCGACTATTAGCCAGAAGAATTAAGCAATTAGAGTCCTCTGGATGGGTGTCGGCCATTCGCTCCTCGGAGGGGGGTTCAATCAAGACTTCCCCGAAGATATTTTGGGTGAGTTTGTGGACTACTTTAAGGGGATTTATGGACCTATGAAGGACCCTCCGTCAGATGAAAAAATCAATCACTTTTTAAGGGGTTTAAATTTTCCCTCATTGAGTGAAATGGACCAACTCCAACTCCTGGCCCCCATTACTGCAGATGAAATAGATTGGGTTATTAAATCCCTCCCTTTAGATAGAACACCTGGCCCGGACGGTCTTTCCGCTAATTTCTATAAGACTTTTTCAAAGGAATTAATTCCTTTTTTACTACGGCTCTTTCAATGCATTTTGGATGGTGAGGCTTCTGATCATACTCTCTTTGAAGCATTAATTGTACTTCTGCCCAAACCGGGAAAGCCGCTAGATTTGGTCGCTAATTATAGGCCTATATCCCTCCTGAACCAGGATATCAAAATTCTCACTAAATTGTTGGCTGATAGAATCAGCAAAGTCCTTCCCGGTTTAATTGGATCTGAGCAGGTGGGGTTTATGAAAGATAGGTCCTCTGCCGACCATTTACGAGTCTTGGCCCATGTCTTCTCGGCTTCCAGGGACTCCAATCAACCCAGGGTTTTGGTTTCTCTGGATGCCGAGAAGGCTTTTGATAGGGTTTATAACTATTTTCTTATAAAGGTTATGGACTGTTTTGGTTTCCCTCAACAATTCTCAGGATGGATTAAAAATATATGCAAATTTCCATCAGCTAAAATTACATGTAATGGCGTAACATCAGCATCATTCAGGCTTTTTCTAGGCACTAGGCAAAGTTGTTCCCTCTCCCCGCTCCTTTTTAATCTATACATTGAACCTCTCATCATGCGTATTAAACAGGAGCAGCAGATCCAGGGTATCCAGGTATGGGGACATAACTTGAAAGTGCTGGCATATGCAGATGACCTGCTCTTGCTTGTTTCCCACCCATCCTCTTCTATTCCAATTTTGCTGGATGTTATTGATAGATTTGGTATAATCGCCAACTACTGGCTCAATATTGGTAAATCAGTGGTTTTCCCCTTAAACTTTAGGACATACGCGCATGATATTGCCCCTCTTGGTCTAACTTGGAATGCCGAGTCCATCAGGTATCTTGGTCTCACCTTACCCAGGGACACTTCCCGCTTGGTGCAGCGAAATTTAGACCCGGTGTTACATGATATTGAGGCTGACCTATGGAGATGGGCGATTATTCCCTTGTCTATCTGAGGCAGAATTAATTTGGTTAAAATGAACGTTTTTCCTCGTTTATTTTATCCCATTAATATGTTAAGCATATGGCTTCCGTTAAAATGGTTCAAGAGAGTGCACAGAATTGTATCTGACTTTATTTGGAATTATAAGAAGCCTAGATTATCTTATTTTAAATTGTCTGCCCCTAAACCGTCTGGTGGTCTGAGACTCCCCCATTTTGCGTTATATTACTGGGCCAGCCACGTCTCTAAATACCTTTGTTGGGTTAAGGGTACAGATGATGCCCAGGTTAATATTTACACACCATTATGGTTAAGTTTAGAGGTATCTCGAATTGCGGATTCTGGTTTTAAGCCGAGGGCCCTGTTATATTGTTCGTTGAAAGCTCTCCCAGTCGTATTGCGTAACTCCCCTATCGAGACTTCAGTTAAAGTACATATACAATTATGCTCCTTCCTAAAATACTTTCACATTGGGGACCCGGCCCAACCACTACTGCGCAATCCCAATTTTTTAATAGATGATAACCCTATCAAAGATTCCTGGTTACCACCACTAGGGAAGGTGTCGGTCAAAGACCTGCTTGCAGAGTGGGGGTAAATTGCTTACCTCAGTCGAAATTTTGAGGAAGTTTCAAATCTCTCAGCGACTAATTTTTAAAGTATTGCAACTCCGTCACCTCCTGGTGGGGAGTCTTGGCATTTTTGCCCAGGGTAGTGGCTCGTGAGATTTCGAGGAGGTTTTGACCCCTCTGGTTGGAAAACCTCATGCTATATCGGTCGTCTATAACAACCTGATTGGATGGTTACACCCTAACACTCTCGCTCCCAAACGTTATTGGTCCCTACTGTTTCCGGAATATGATTTCGACTGGGGCAACATTTGGGGGGCATGTCACAAATTTTTACTGCAGGATAGGCTCAGGTTAATGCAATTCAAGCTCTTGCATAATATTTATTATTCCCCTGTGAAATTAGTGGATCGGGGCCTGGCCTCATCATCTTCTTGTTTTAGGTGTCAACAAGGGGCTGCAGATTTGCTCCACATTTTTTGGTACTGCCCGAAAGTGGCGGTCTTATGGGAGATTATTAAAAAGAAACTTAACCCTCCACTGGGTTTGGAAAGCTTATTCACCCCTGAGGTTTGTATTTTAGGGGACATGTCCCAGGTGGATGTCCGGAGTAGGAAATACCATATGGGGCTGATATCAGCCTCAGTTAAAAAAGTAGTCCTGAGGCATTGGAAGGACATTATAGAGATCTCATATGGCGAATGGTTGCAAGAATTTTTAGCCAATCTTAGAACGGATAGAACCATAGCAAGTTTACAGTATAAACTTCTAAGTTTAATAGTATTTGGGGTTCCTTATATACCTTTTTTCTGCTCCTTTGTGACTCGCTTTTGTTTTCCAGTCAGTCAATATCTAAGTGCTGTGCATTGGGGGGTTCAGGTGGAGGGTTTGAGGGGGTGGGATAGGGACTGCATCCTGATGATCTTTTCAATAATGGCATGTATTTTTTCTGTTATCCTGTCTTTCTTTCTGGATGTGGTCCTTTCTTGGTGTAAAACCTTCAATAAAAGTTGAATTGAAAAAAAAAAAAAAAGACTGGAATATATGTAACAGAGTTGTATTTGTTAATGTTTTTAAGAACTGGGTTATGTTACTTAAACTTTTATCTATTTGTACTATATTACTTACGATTTGACTTATAGCATTAATAGTGAGTACCTCCTGCTCAGTTTCTCCTCTTATAGCTGCTGCTATAGTGTCACCTGCAAGCTGCTTCACTGCATTTCTCAACTTCTCAACATGTTGTGTTAAGGATACATTGTCGATGGTATTGGTGACTCCCAGGCCTGTCCCAATCCATTCCCCAATTGACCTCAGTTGTCTTCCAGTCTTACTTCTGTCAACGAAATTGTTTTTTTCATGGAATTGATTTAATCGGGTTTGATATGCCTTTTCATATTTAAGTTGAGCTTTAAATCGTGTACAATTTTTTGGTAGTTTTGGTTTTGTGAGTTTAAAATCACTGGATATAACTGATTATGACAATCTAAATCTCTCTAAAACTCTTTCCTACTGGATCTCTTAATAGTCCATTAAGTGGTGCTGGCTCATCTGCTAGGGTATTTAATGATTTGTTGTATTGTATTCACACACCATCTTGAGGGCTCCACATATTTTGTGCGCTATCATTACCTGTGGGTATTAAGCATTCTCTTTTTGTATCTAGGTCCCTCGCAGGCTTTTTATACGCGTCCTGTGGCAATAGAAAATTAAATTTGTTTGAGTTTGGTGCGTACATTAGCCTATATCCATGGTATATGATATATTCTCTTGTCATGTTTAACACAGTTATATTACGGTTACTGCCATCAAGCTTTCGCAGCTATCCCTTATTTGATATAATGTCTGTGAAACTGTGTAGTTATCAGGATTGGTATAGTTACAGTTTACACATTTAATACAGTTTCCTCTGGTAAGCGTTTTATTGAAAGCTTTTAAAAACTTATTATACTGTGGTTCCCCCCTTTGTATTTGCTTGGGATATTTAGTATATGCATAGTTGAGGGACATTCCCCGTGTTATATTGTTTTTAGGTATGTCCCCATCATACCTTATTATCCATTGACTGTTTCCACTCATATTTTTAAATATTTCTGATAGCAAATTAGATATATTAAATGCACATACAGGGCCAGATATTCAAAAGAGTTGTACCATGTGCAATAGGGTTGTGCCTGCGCAAGTCTGAAATTGCGTCATTCTGCGATACTCAGCAGGAGGCAGTTGTGCCACTGAAAACATGCTGAGCAACAGCGCAATGCAAATGAATGCATGCTGAACTGGAGGGGGAGGAACCATGCATAAACTGCACAGCCCGATATTCAACTGGGCTGTGCAGAGTTGCTGGCGCAACCCCAACCTGCGCCTGCACAATTTGAGCCCCAAAAAGGATCAGTTGAGGGCCACCCACAGGTAAGCTGCCGCATTGCAGGGTGCAACACAGCAGCTGCCACCTGTGGCTGGCCCTCAACCTACCCCCTGTGCCACCCATGCAGCCCGATCATGGGCAAAAGTGTAAAACATCCCCCTACTGGCCCAATCACGGGCAAAAGCAGAAAAGTCCCCCCCCGACTGGCCTGATTGCGGGCATAAACTTAAATCACTCCCCCCAACCAGCCCTATCGCTGGCAGCAAAATGTTCTCCCCGAACATATCCCTGGTGATCCAGTGGACCGATAAGCCCGATTGCAGGCTGCATTAGTTGACAACCCCCCCCTCCTCCCGAACATATCCCTGGTGGTCCAGTGGACTGATAAGCCCGATCGCGGGCTGAAGAGTTTTTAATCCCCCCTCCTTCCGAACTTATCCCTGGTGGTCCAGTGGACCGATAAGCCTGATCGCAGGCTGCATTAGTTGACAACCCCCCCTCCTTCCGAACATATCCCTGGTGGTCCAGTGGACTGATAAGCCCGATCGCGGGCTGAAATTTTTAATCCCCACCTCCTTCCAAACTTATCCCTGGTGGTCCAGTGGACCGATAAGCCTGATCGCGGGCTGGAGATATTTAAGCACACCCCCCCGAACATGTCCCTGGTGACCTAGTGTCCCCCCACCCTAATCACCCATGAAGCTCCACCACCCCACTCCCTCCCCGCAGCCGGGCGGGTGGTAGCATCCACCCGCCTGCCACCTCGCCGCCCGCCGACTGACTGCCCAGTGGCTGCATGAGCCCATTGGTGCAGAAAGAGCCAATGGGCATGCAGCTACATACATACAGCAGCAGTTCAGATTTGTGAATGAATGAATTCTATTCACAAATCTGGACTGCCTTAGAGGTATGGGCTGCACGCCCATTGGCTCTTGTTCTGCACCAATGGGTGTGCAGCCCTACCAGGCAGTCAGTCAGTGGCTGGCAGGGCGGCAGGTGGTGGGATGCTGCCGCCTGCTGGCCGCGGGGAGGTGGTGGGGCTTCGTGGAGGGTGGGGTGAGGGACACTAGGTCACCAGGGATGTGTTCGAGGGAGTGTGTGTGCTTAAATATCTCAAGTCCGCAATTGGGCTTATCGGTCCACTGGACCACCAGGGATAAGTTCGGGAGGAGGGGGGAATTTAAAACTCTTCAGCTTGCGATCGGGCTTATCGGTCCACTGGACCACCAGGGATAAGTTCGGGAGGAGGGGGGATTTAAAACTCTTCAGTCCGCGATTGGGCTATCGGTCCACTGGACCACCAGGGAAATGTTCGGGGAACACTTTGCTGCCCACGATCAGGCTGTTGGTGGGGGGTTTATTTCAGCTTTTTCCCTCAATCGGGCCAGTCGGGGGGAGGGAGGAGTTTCATGCTTTTGCCAGCGATCGGGCCAGTGGGGGGGGAATTTTTACTCTTTTGCCCACGATCGGGCTGCAGGGGGCGTCAGTCCCCGAAGACTGCTGCCTGGCAGGGCCCCAGGCACAAGTCCTCGGGGATCGGCGCACCTGCATGCTAATGGCATGCAAATGGGGCCATAAACAGATGCAAATGGCCCCCCCTGTGCCTTGCATGAATTATGGCCCCATTTACATGTCACCTTTTGAATATCGGATATTTGCACATGGCGCAATGGTACTTGCGCCACCGCAAGTTGAATGTTCCACTCTGACCACTTGCGGTGGCGCAAGTTCCACTGCGCCATGCACAGTGGCTGTGGCCGGGGGGGTGATATTCAAAGGAGTTGCTCAATAGAGCAACTCCTTTGAATATCGCTCCGGCCACACCCCTGTGCAACTATTTTGTGCAGCGCAAGGGCTTGCGCCACAAAATAGCGCAGTTTGAATATCCGGCCCACTGTGTCTATAATATTATTAAACCTAAGTGACTTGTTGTAGGGCCTCACTGGGATCATATATTCATCTATTCCCAGGAGTCCATTGTATTGTCCATTATCTTCTGGTTCCGAAATTATGGTAATGAATGGTAGGTCTTGTTCTGCTTCAATTCCTGCTTGAACTATATCTAAGCATGAGCCAATTATTGTTATTGTTATTAACAAGTTAATGCAAAGGGAAATTTTATGTTTTGGTATCTGTTTCTTTCCCCTTTGTTTCTTCATTCTTGTGTTCTCCATTGTTCCTCTTTTTCTCTTTCCTTGTCTCTTTTTTATTTTCTTTTCAATGACTCTCCATGTATCACTTGTCTTTTACTCTGTGGGGAGAAAAAAAACAAACAAATGCAGTATTTTTTCTGTATCAGTTATCTGAATCATCTTGCATTGGTCTACATGGACCCACAATTGTGGTCTCCTTCCTTTTCCATCCCTCTTTACATAAACTGCCACGTTTTCTAACTTTTCTTGTACAGTATAGGGTCCCAGTCAATTTGCATCTTTCCCTGGATTTGTTTGATCCCAATTTTTAATCATTACTTTATCTCCTATTTTGAGAGGTTGTTCCCACCCTCTTTTTGGCATTTTGTATCTTTTGTTTTTGGCATGGGCTTCTCCCATATATCTTGCTGCATGTGGCATATACATTCTCAACTGTTTCCCCACATCCTTTAGGAATTTGGCGTGTGTGGCCTTTTCCTTTAGTGTTGTGGGTGGTTCAGGTAGGTCGGGTGCGTACAGCACTCTCATCCTCCTCCTTGTCATGCGCTCATAGGGTGAGAGACCAGTGCTTGCTTGGACTGCCCCCCTTATGGCCAGGAGAATTCCAGGCAAGTGGTTGACCCAGTGTTTTCCTGTGTCCAGCACTGCCTTTCTTTAGGGCATTTTTCAATGTCCTGTTCATTCTTTCTACCATCCCTGAGGACTGTGGGTGGTAGGGGAGATGTTTTCTGTGTTCATTTCTCAGCAATTTACATAACTCTGTCATCAAATTATTTACAAAGTGTGTGTCATTGTCTGATTCAATGATATTGGGGAACCCCCATCTGGAGCACACCTGTTCATACACAATTCTTGCAGTGGTTTTGGCATCCACCGTCTTGCCCGGGAATGTCTCAGCCCATTTGGAGAACACATCTGCTATAACTAGTATAAAATATAAGGAGGCACTAAAATTACGTAAACTTACCATTAATAAGGAAAAGCGGAATATTGAATTCAGATTAGCACATGTTAAGGATGGAAGAAAATCATATTTTTTCTTATGTAAATAATAAAAAGAAAGACTCCAATAGAGTTGGTTCAATTAAAATCTCTAATAACATCCTGAGTAATCCTGTTGATATGGTAAATGAGTACAATCAATTTTTCTGCTCGGTGTTTTCTGATAAGGATATTAATCCTTTACAGTATATTGGTGTTAATCCTATTGATGAAATTAAAATAACTAGGGATCAAATATGCTGTAAATTAAGTCAGATTAAAATAAATACCACTCCTGGACCAGATTCATTGCACCCATGTGTTTTAAAGGCTATAGGATGGTGGCTGGTTGAGCCACTGTATGTCCTTTACAATAAATCTGTACTCTCTGGGGAGGTTCCAGATGACTGGAAACAAGCTTTAGTGGTCCCTATCTATAAAAAGGGAGATCGTGGTAGTATGACAGACTGTCGACCGATTAGCCAGACCTGTATTTTGGGTAAAATCATGGAATCTATTGTAAAGGACATACTTATATCAGATTTAAAAATGAAATGTTTTGTTGATGACACACAACACGGCTTTAAGCCCCAAAGATCATGCCTTATGTCAAATCTTTGCTTCTAAGAAAAAATTAGTAAATTATTAGAGGACAAAAAAGCGGTGGATAACATATTTTGGGATCTCTGTAAAGCCTTTGACAAGGTTCCACATGTTACCCTAATTAAAAAGATGAATAACCTTGGGATAAATGGATTCATTATTAATTGGGTTCAAGAATGGTTGATGAACAGAGAACAAATTGTTAGAATTAGAGGATATACCTCTGATAGGGGAAGGGTCACCAGTGGGGTCCCTCAGGGCTCAGTTTTGGGTCCGTTATTATTTTCAGTTTTTGTATCTGATTTAAACAAGGACATTAAGGGATTCTCAGTCAAGTTTGCTGATGACACAAAAATTGCTCTGGACATCGGCACAATGGATGGATATTCTGACCTCTGTAGAGATCTTCTATTAATGGAATCATGGGAAATCACAAATGGCATGTTCTTTAATTTAGATAAGAGTGTAGTTGTGCATTTGGGTAACAACAACCAATGTTACAACTATTTTTTAAACAGTCATCTATTATAGTCTGTGGAACACGAAAAAGATTTAGGTGTCTTGATATCAAAGGACTTCAAATTTAGTAACCATTGTACTGAATTAGTTAAAAAGGCCAATACACTTATTGGCTGTATTAGATGTTCAATTACTTCCAGAGATAGAGATTGTATAATTCCCTTGTATAAGGCCTATGTAAGGCCCATTTTGGATTACTGTTCCCCATTGTGGAGCCCCTTTTTACGCGGTGATGTTAGGACAGTGGAAGGGGTCGAGAGGAGGGTTACTAAGATGGTTCAGGGGCTTCATATGGCAGATTATGATTGCAGATTGCACTCTTTAAATCTTTACTCCTTGGATCTTAGGAGAAAAAGAGGAGACCTTTTACTAATGTTTAAAATTATAAGGGACTCAATATTGTTTGCTGATTTAGGCTTTATCCGTCATCAAAGGCTTTTTTCTTTAAGAAGTCACAGTTATCAATTAGGACTTACTTATCCAAAAAACTCAGTTAAGAAGGAACTTTTTCTCCCAACGAACTATTTCGGTATGGAATTCATTACCTAAAGAAATTGTGGAAGTTGATTCTTACAATTCGTTTAAACTTAAGCTTGATAGGTTTGTGTTAAATGCGGGTAATGGGGAATAATACCTGCTACGGCAGGAGATGTACATTTATGGGCCTTGACCTTCTGTACATCTATATTCCTAGTATGACTCTTAGATATCTAATTCCCCCTTTTGCAGTTGGGAGTGGCCCTACATAATCAATTTGGAGTGCATCCCATGGGCCATCTGCCAACAGCAACTGCTTTAGCTCAGTTTTGCCCATTTTAGGGTTTTGTTGTAAACAGATTAGGCAGTTTTTACACTGGTTTTCTACATCCTGGGCAAGTGTAGGCCAATAATATTTGGATTTTACAATTTGTGTGGTTTTGTCTATGCCTGGATGTCCTGCCAGTCTGTGTTGTTTTTTGATGATATCATGTTTCATATCCTGTGACACTACCCATGCAAATGAGTGTGTTTTGTCATCATCGTACCACAGAACATTGTTTTTTCTCTGTAGGCCTTTGACATCTAAGTTTCCAGGACCTCCCTCCTTGATCAGCTGTAGTTGTTGGATCCATTTATCCCCCTTTTGCAGATGTGTTATGTCAACATCTTGGGGTTTGGTTACTTTGACAGCATTTACTGGATGGTTATCTCTAATCCCCTGCCATACTCTTGATCATTTTGCTGCTTCTTTTGCTAATTGATCAACTTCCTCATTATGGATCTCGTGGTGTGTAGGGTTCTTTTTTACATGTGCTTTTACCTTTCACACCTCCACTGTGTGGGGGTGTTGTTTTGCTAATCTGAATATTGCTTACAGCAATTCTCTGTGTTTTATTTCTCCTCCAGCTGCCTTTTTCATTCATTCCCCTTTTCTCCCAAAGATGGATCCAAATGTTGATGGATTCCTCTGTGAACCTTGAATCTGAGTGAATTATCACTGGTGTACCTGCATATCTGTACATAGTTTCATACATAGCTACTAATTCAGCATATTGTGCCGAGGTTTCTGGGAGCAATGCCATTTGGATTATTTTTCTTGGTTGCTTTTCGTCTGGTACATACACGGCTGCACCTGTATATGGTGTTCCTGCTTCCCATATCTGGACCCTTCCACGTACACATTCCACTTAGGTTTTGTGTCTGGTGGTAATCTGAATGGTGTTGATTCTCTTATATCCTGTTCTACCTCTACACAATTGTGTGGGTGTCCCTCATATTGAAGGTACTTTGTCATCTCTGTGTGTGTGATTATTTTAAATGGGAGATCCCTGTCTTGTAATGCCATTACTCACGTTACCATTCTTTTTGGTGACACTGAATTGAGTTGGCCTTCGAGTACATACTTTACTGGGGTGTGGTTAGTTTCCACTACTATTGGCGTAAATTGTGTGAGTGTTTTGCTACTTGAGACTGCCCAGTATATTGCTAGGTACGCCTTTTCACATGAAAGATATCTCTATTCTACCTCTGACAGCATTCTACTCAGGTACGCCACTACATATCTCCTACCATTCCCCTCTTGGAGGATGACCACAGTTACAGTGTCATCTGAAGGTGTGGCCTAGATGATAAAGATTTTTTGGGGATTTGGGTTGATTAAGGCTGGTGCCTGGATTAAGCTTTGTTTTAATCTCGTAAAGGCTATTACGCCGTCATCTATCCATTCAAATAAATCCTTTTTACCTGGATGTCTCTTTAGCATTGCATAAAATGGCTTTGTTGTTTCTGAGTACCCCCATGTAATCTCTACAAATGTTTGTTAACCCCAGCAATTTTCTTAACACTTTTATTGTGGTTGGAAGTGGGAGTGCTTTTATTACACCTTTTCTTTCTTTTGTAATTTCTCTGCTTCCTTGCATTAGTTCTGTTCATAGGAAAATAACTCTATCCATCTCTATCTGGGCCTTATCTGGGTTTAACTTTAAACCTGCCTGGTTGATGGCTACTAATACTTGTTTTAGGACTTCCTCATGCTCTTTGGCAGTCTCAGTGTGAATTAGTATGTCATCCATGTATTGGATTACATTTTCTTGTTGTACTCCTCCATCTGTCAGGGCTATTGTCATTGCTCTGTGGAACATGGCTGGTGAACAGTTTAATCCTTGTGGTAATCTATTGAATGTGTACTGTCTACCATCCACTGTAAAGGCCAATTTGTATTGATCTTCCTCCCAGACCTGAATTGACCAGAATCCGTTCGCTACATTGAGTACTGTCAATACTTTACTGTTTGGAGTTAACCTAGAGAGGCTCTCTGTGCCACTAGTGGTTACTTGTTCTCCCACTGGTGTCACTTTGTTTATGCCCCTATAATCAATTGCAAGTCTATATGAGCCATCTGGTTTTTCTACTGGCCAAATAGGGCTATTGCATGGAGACTGTACTGGTCTTATGATTCCCTGCTCCTCTAGGCTTTCTAGTATTCCATTTATACCACTTACTGCTTTTTGTGGTACAGGGTATTGTTTTATGAACTGCAGAGTATTTCCCTCAATGTGGGCTACCATATTTATTATTTTTTCCTGTGTCTGTGCCTGATGTTGCCCAGATGTCTTGATATTTTGTGATGAGTTTTTTTGTAAGCCTCACTTTCCGTTCTGTCCCTCAATTTTTTCCAATCTTTGTTTTTTACCCCTTTACAAGTGTATATTGTGTGGATTTCCCTAATAACCACAGGTTTAATTCCAATTTTTTTGTATGACCTCCATATATACCCATTTGCTAAATCTATTATGAGGTTACTGCTTCCTAGAACATCCATCCCCGGGATATAATCCTCTGTGAAACTTCCTTGAACTAGTATGATTTGAAATTTCCCCAAATTTTCTTCCCCCTATATTATCTCTAAAGGTTCTGTAATATAGGCCTGTACAGTATGTCCTGTACAGCCCTCTATTTGTACTTTTTCCCATGTTTTTCTTACAGGTCCTTGGGTAATTATTGACAAGGCTTCTCCAGTATCTACCAGGGCTGTAACTGAGTGTCCTCCCACCATCCAAGATATGTGTGGCCTCCCTTGGTCATCTCTGAATAATGGGGCAATCAATACTGAACCTACTTTGGAGCTACCTGTCTTTCATTGCAGGTCCTACAGCCTTTGTAAAATGTCCTCATAGGCTGTTTGTGGTTTTACCTGTTTTTTCTGTTTCCCACTTTCTAACATTTTTGTTATGGCACCCAGAATTTGCAAGATGTGATCCTTTGTTTTTTTTGTTTCCCAAGCGGGGGCTTAAGGCTGTTGGGACTTGTTACTTTGTCCCCCATTTTGTCTAGGTCCTTGACCTTCTTTTCCTCCCCTGGTGCCCAACATTGTGCTTTTGTGTGCCCGGGTTTATTACAGTTAAAACATGTCATTGTTGACCTGTTACCTGACGGATCCCCTTCATTTTTAAGGACTGTGATATTAATCTTTTTTTTTAGTTTTATTTGACTCTTCTCTTTGTGTTTCCTCAAAATTTGCCATGACTTCCACAATAGCTTCTGTATCCCTTGCTAAATTCATCATCATTTTTACTGCTGAGGGCAATTTTTTTTATATGATCCTTTTAGTAGGTCTTGAAATGCTGAGTCTTCTATAGAGGGATCCTCAGTCCCTCTTTAATTTTCATACACACTAAATAGTCTTCTATGGAAGGCTCCTACTGATTCTCCTTCTCCTGGTATTGTTTTCATTATTTTCATCCAATCTGTTCTCTTACTTTGTCTATGTCCTAATAATTTTCTTAGACTTTCTATGATATTTTCTGCTGTTCTAATTTTTGTTTTTTCTGTTCCTTTGTTATACCTCCCTTCGCTGTCATTTCCCTTTTTATCATTAATGGTGTTAGTTTTTTCTTTGGTGCTGTTCTTGGGGGGGTTCATAACTTGTACTTTTGCTATCTCTATTAATTGTAACAGGACTGCTTTATGTTTATCTAAATCTTCTGTTATTCCTTCTTGGTCTGCCATTAATTTATTTTGTTCTTCTGCGGCTGATTGCATTTCCTGATCTAGTTTAATTTTTAACAATGAGTAATTTCTTTCCGCTATCGCTTTGGCATACTCCATTTTTAATATGTTTTCTTTCATTTCTTTCAATTCTAAGGTACATCTTCTCTCTACATATTCTAATCTGTCCCTGAGTTCTGTAGTTTGTTTAGCTTTTTCTAACATTAATTGTTTGTTACCTTCCTTTGAGGTTGCCAGTGAGTCCTTTGCCTCTGCACATCTCCTTTGGTAACCCTCTGTCATTTGCATCAGTCCTTGTATAGCATTAGCTAGTTTTAGTTTTTCTTCCTTGATGTTTGCATTTCTTTCTAGGACTGATTGTCTGTAATACGGTGCTAAATCTGTATCTTTACTTGGGTCCTCATACAGACCCAATTTTAAGTATTTATTCAAAAAATCTTGTATTGGTTTATCCATCTTGGATAATCCCCTATTAGTCTCCCGCTGGTAGACTCCTTTTCTGTATTGTTGATTTCCTTTTTACCCTCAGGCATGCACTTAGGCAATTACAATATCAGACACAACTTTTTAGGTGCCTCCTTTTTTATTCCCCTTTTCTAGATGACTTAGTATTCCTCAAGTAAAATATCTAAGTGTCTCCTATATGCATCAGGTACTAATTACCCATGTCTCAGGACCTAGTCCTGTTTCTCCTAGAAGCTATGGTATTATATATCCATATCCAAACATATGTAGTCCAAAAACAACAGGCAAATATGCAATTATAACAACAGTTTTCCATCCTATGTCTATCCTGTTTATCCAACAGAGTAGATGATCCTGATGGGGTGGGCAGAATGAGAAGAGATCTTGGCAAACTAGCAAAATGGTCAGAAGAGTGGCAACTGGGATTTGATGCAAAGAAGTGCAAAATCATGCACATAGGGAAGAGAAACCCTGAAGCCACCTATAGGCTGGGAGGGGAGTTGCTAGCAGTCACAAAGGAAGAAAGAGACTTGGGCATCATCATCACTGATGACCTGAAATCATCCAAGCAGACCTCTAAAGCAGTAGGTAAGGCTAGGGTGTGTTAGGGTGTATTAGTATGGGTATCACAAGTCGTAAGAGGGAGGTAATAATCCCTCTTTACAAGACACTGGTTAGGCCCCATCTGGAGTACTGCATGCAGTATTGGAGGCCACACCTTCACAAGGACATTAACCAAATTGAGGCAGTCTAAAGAAGGGCAACCAAAATGGTGCAGGGACTGCATCAGAAGACATATGAAGACAGATTAACAGAGCTCAATATGTATACCCTTGAGCAAAGGAGGGAGAGAGGTGATATGATCGAGGCATTCAAACACCTTAAGGGCATTAACAAGGTGAAAGAGTCTAACATGTTTAAATATAAGAAAAATAGCTGGACAAGAGAACACAGCATGAGATTAGGGGGGCCGATTAAGGGGGAATGTGAGGAAATTCATTTTCACAGAAAGGCTGGTGGATGCATGGAATGGCTTACCACAAGAAGTGGTGGCTATGAATATGGTGCAGGGCTTCAAACAGGCATAGGATAGGCATAAGGGAGCAATATAAATGACTATGAATAGATAGGCCACTGACAAAGCAAAGGCCGATGGCACATTTATAAGGTAGAAAAAGAAATGGGCAGACTGTATGGGCCTTGTGGTCCTTATCTGCCATCAACTTCTATGTTTCTATGTTTCTATCCTGTTCTGGCATATGGGTATGGCAAGTAAGGAATTGCGAGTTATACAGTTACCTGATGTGTCCTTTTTTTTAAAAAAAAGGGCACAGTCTTGTGTTGATCAGGCTCTGGACTCCTGCACTTCATGTGGGTCTTAGACTGCCAATTTCATGTGTCATCTGAGGTGGCCTCTGACCCCTTCAGTTCACCTGGGGGACCTCCGGTAGGTCTGACCCCTTTATAATATTTGTTTAATCCGAGCCACGGCTCCAGTTGTAATGACCCCTGATCTGCAGGGGCTGGCTTTAGACCTAGAACCAGATTACATTTAACAAGGTATGTTGGAGGCCCTCCTGTTAAACAGAGACATGGAGAACAGTTGCAGTCTGTAGAAAGATTTTAGTTTGGGAAAACAATGCCAACAACTACACGGGTATGGCCATTCTGTTTTTAGGCAGAACTTACAAAGCTTTGTATACAATTAAACAAGTGCAGGATGTATATCCTGTCTCTAAACAATGCAATGTTGGTATATTAGCTCTATAATTGGAGCATTTACCCCTGCAATTCCTGTTGTTGAAAACCTCTGATTGGCACATTTATGTCTGCAATTCCTGTTGTCATTAAATGGACTATTATGCGTTGTGACAAGCATAAGCTTAACTGCAATAAATGCCAATCCCCACAAGATGGCAGTATTGTATAATGAATGATATAATGCCTTATTTTTAGGCATTAGTATGCCTTTTTTAGAAGCGTTTTTGACTATAAATAACTAAGCTTGTTAATCAAGTGACATACAGGCACAGGATATATTTCTGTAGTCCTGTTATGGTGATAGACAATGTACCAAAACTGATTGTTACATAGAAGTTATTTTTAGCCTAACAGACAGGATATGCAAAGTATTTGTTAGGCTGGAAGCCAAGCTTATAGCTGAAGCACTTGCTAATCATGTACTGTGACATATACTCTCATGCGTTCTGTTTGTGATACCAGTTTTTGATAGGCCCACATACTCTTAAGCAAGTACAGGATATATGGTTCAAATTCTATTAATATATTGGCAGACAGTTACAAAAGAAATGCAAAAAGTTGTCTGCAGCCTTAGTATATGTCTATGTGACAAACATCAGGTCTTACAGGCTACGTGACAAATACAGGCTTGCAGATAACTTGTTATATGTGGCATGTTTCTGACTGTCCATACAACTGGTTTACTATTATTTACTACCTATGTGGTTGGAGGCCCCACCACTAATTAAAGCTAGCCAGACCTAGTCCTTTTATTCCTACATAGGTGATTTGTGTCCCTCTTAACCTATATCAGGGAGATCCCAGTTTTCCAGTGCATAGTCTTATTTTGGGGTTGGTGTCAGGGACCCAGCAGAGCAATTACTTTGGTTACAATTCATTTGAGTACAATGGAATTCCATGTGTTTAAGAACTTTCCTGAAGAGTTGTCTGGAAGAACTCTACATAGCTGGAGACATGGGAAGCAGAAGAATTATTTAATGTTATGAAGACTTTGCTGATAATTAAAGTTATAATCATTATTAGCTTATCTCTAGAAATATTGTCTCACAGACATGGGAGAAATTTCAGAAGACTACTTTTAATGCATGGGCCTTGGGAATGGAGAGTGCATCTTGTATTTAAGTTATACTATTTCTAAGAATTCTGCCTTAATCTCTGTTGGAAAAGGAGCTGTCAAGAAATGAGTTATGGGCCACATGTTTAGTTCAAGAATAAAGAAACTACTTCTAAGGAAAGATTCTCTGGCTTTTGAGTAACTTCCTAAAGTGAAATCTGGAAAAAAAATATCTAATTTTTCACTGCAGTAAATGTAAATTAACAGATATAAGTATTTTTTTCCAAAATATGCAAGAAAGCAGATTATATGAAAGACTTTCTGAATAACAACATTTATATTAAAGATAAACATGTCACACTTGATGTGCAAATACTCCAGATTTTATGCTGAATCTGAAAATATATGTTTCAAGTCTATATCTGATTGCTTCTGGATGCAAGAGCGAAAAATGGTTTTAAACCAAAAAAAAAAAGTCTAAGCTAAGAAACTCTAAACAAAGGGGTTGCCCTAAGGGCAAGGGGTTAGCTACCTCATATCATTTTCATTATTTAATCAAATATGGTAAAATGTATAGGAAATAATGTCAGGATGATGCTCTGGCCAGAGATAATAAAATGGAGCTCTAAAGGAAATGCTAAGAATCTTCTAAACCCTTGTACAGTGAAGATCTTTGCCTGTGAAACAAATATGTTTGCTGTTAAATACATTTTTGAAGGTCCCACCAAAACCAGAACAAAGGACACATTGCCTATTGATGTACAGCAGCCCATAAGCAAGCTTGCAGTGCTGTGTGGACAACAGATGGGTTGAAAGTCCAAGGTTTGAGTGTAAGCAGGAAAAGGAACAGAAACAACAAAATCTAGCCACTAAAATAACTTTGCTAGTCAGGGAAGATGATTTCTCATCAACATTCTGAAACTAAGAAGAAACTTCAAAATGCATCCTTTACAGATAACCTTAAGTCTGAGTATTATTTTAATTATTTTTTATAATATTCTAATTGGGTTTAGCTGAGAGGTTGCATAAGGAGAGCAATTTCTCAAAATGCTGAAGTGGGTATGTAGAAAAGCTTAAACTCAAATAATAATATAAACATTTTTGCCAAAATAAGAGGTATCTGAAATAAGTACAAAGATAAGTTTTGATATACTAGTAAGACAAATATATTTGATATCTTGATTCAAGAACAGTTTTGCTGTTTGTAAAAGTTAGCAAAACTGCAAGTTGTTTTTGTTTTGCTTTGTTTTGTTTGTTTTCTGAAATGTTGTTATGTTATATTCATGCTGCTTTTCACTGTGTTTGTAAGGCTTTATTATCCATGCAAAAGTGATTAGTAATTAGTTAAACTGTACAGAAACAAATACAATATATTTTCCTATATACTACATCATGGTATAATGGAAACATTATTCCATTTATCTAGAACTTATATACAGTAAGTTGTAAAGTAAGGTTTGAGCCACTCTTACATTGTTTATATAGTTTTATGCAAATTGTATGACATGGGCCAAAAGCCTTAACTAAGAGTCCATAATAGGAAAATGAAATTCCAACATATTGTTCTGTCATTGACGATATGCAAGAAAGAAATCTGAAGGGAAAGTAGAATTTTTAAAGGGTCAGGACAGAGAAAGAATGAACTAATAAATGGTTCTTTGATTATGAAGAAAATGGATGATTAGGGGCAGAGATGAGCAAACTGAAAATAGAATGGGAGGCATGAGGAGTTATCATAAAGAGAATGTTTAACTGGCACTGTAGAAACAGAACTAATTTGAGTTAAATATTTTATTATAATATTATTATATTCTTAATTGTTATTCTATATCCTTATATTGGCTTAATTATTAAGTCCTACAAATGTTTCTGATCAAATTATTGTCTAAATGAATCTTTAAAATAAGGGCAATGCAGCTTAAGGCTTGAATACTAACATACAAAAATGATGCCATGAAAAGGGAATACAACATATATGGTCAACTTCAGAAAAAAACATGTTTCTAGGATAGTCTGTTTAAGTTGAATGGCCTCTTCCAATGAGTACCTGAAGAACTTGAAACTTGAAATAATTTACAACATTGTTTTTCATTACCAGCCAGAGCACATCTCAGAGGTTAATATAGATTTAGACTGGCTTTAAGAAATTAAGGGCCAGATATTCAAAACTTTGCCCCAGGGCTAAATTGGCACTGCCCAGTGGGCACACTTAGCCCAGAGCAAAAACATAGCCATATTCAAAAGGAAATAGCCCGGTGCAAAACCAGCTGAATATAGCAAGCTAAGGAAGCCTGGCAAACAGGCCCAGGAGTGCAGGGCAAAAATTGCCTGGGATTAAGACAGCACTGAATATAGCAGATAAGACAGCACTGAATATAGCAATCAGACAGAGGCAGCGCAAACACCCACTGAAACAAAGTGTTAGAGGTGTAAGCAGATGTCCAGGAACACATGAAAGCAAATTAGCCCTGCCAGACACAACTGCAGTACTAGTGAATGGCATGGAATAACCTGGACCCACAAGTGAAACCAGAATACCACAGAACACTGTCAAATCCTGAGTCCCCCACAAAAAGACACAGGACACAGGAATGTCAAGCTTAACAAAGGATAATTCAAAAAGGGAACAGGTAAGGCACAAAGGCAACAGGAACAAATGTACAGAAAAACAAAGCAAAACACAACAGAACACAGTATGCAAAAATGGGGTACAAAAAAAACATAATGTAAGGTAAAAGGGCAGGCTTAACAAAGGGACTGAAAACAATGGGGAAAACAACAGTAACAGTGCAAAAAGGCAATTGTGAATAATACTTACAGTGGAATGGGGAAAGAATGTGGAAGGGAGAGGGATGTGGACATAGGAAGCAATGGAGGGAAACAGGATGGCAGACATAGGGCGAGGGACAGTGGGCCAGGGACAGGAAGCAGGATAACAAATATAGGAGGCAGGAGTTAGGTGCAGGCAGATGCTGGCAGACATTCATCCAGGATGGCTGCAACCCATCTTGTTTCAGCAATTAACATAGCCTGCTGTTCTATAAGCCTGTGCTGTTACCGCACCACCCTCCTCAACAGCTCATCCCTGCCTTCAGCCTCTTCTGGACGGGTGGCCCACAGTGACACCTGATGTGGATCTACAGGAGAAAGGGGGACCATATCAGGACATGACGATGACACAAAGGCACCATGTACCACCACCACATGTTGGACAGCGTGCCCCAACAACCATGCCCATGTGCCAGTACAGAACAAACCACAACACACACTAACATGTGCCTGCAGGGCAAGGCAGTATGTAACAGGCAGCATGCAACACCCCAATGTACATAGACATGCATAGATGTATGCTGAGAAACCTAACACAGTGGAATCCAGCCAGCACAGCGGTGTGCAGACTGTAACAGTGCAAAGAGACAGCCACCCCCTGAGATGTGAATGACAAGTGGACACTGAATGAGATGCACATGGGATAACACATGTTGGGACATGCTGCCCACAATCACACAGCTATGATGCACAACACAGATGACACCTACTAGAGAAGGTGCCACGGCCACAACCAGGTGTTTAACCAGGCATGCCTGTCCCGTACCCCTCCAACAGTGGCCCACCCTCATTGCTGCCCCCCCATAAGAACTGTAGAGACCCAGCCAAACTGCCACCCACAATGCCATAACATAGCAGCTGTACAAATGATGTCAGAAAGCCCTAAACAGGTGGGTGACTGACATAAGTGTGGAACAGTGGCAAGTGACACAGATAGAAACTCGACATGGACCACGGAGACCTAATGACCACAGAGGACAACGACACTGGCAACAGTACAGTAGGGACTGCAGGACTAGGTAATCAAGCAGTACACAACCAGAAAGTGCCAATGCCCACCCACACCCATTGCCACAACAGAAGGATGAGGAGCCCACATTGGTGAAAAGCATGGCACGGGGCTGTGCCACCACCCAAAGCAGCAGCACCGTGAAGGCGCACATGCAAGAAGACACACACATGTGAAACAGGGACACAGGCCACGGTCCACCAGTGGCAGGGCAGCAGTAGGTCAATGATATGCACAGGACAGTATCACCCTGCTGGCCAAGGCATGGTGAGGCACACACCCCCATTTGTGGGAGCAGCATCTGCCACAGGGTCTGACACCCAGTACACCATACTACCACAGAACAACCACTGCAGCACACCTGCATAACCTATGCACAAACTCCATGCACTGCAGGGGCTGAGGGACAGCACCCTGTAGGGGACAATGGCCCTCACAACACAGCTGGAGCCAACAGACAGGGGTGTAGCCAGGGAGATCACATCTGCACACCATGTGGACACACTGCTACCTCTCTCCCCATCATTAGGGTGAGCTACCCCACCCTGGAGTGTAGCCAGACAATATACAAACATACATAGAAACATAGAAACATAGAAGTTGACAGCAGATAAGGACCACAAGGCCCATCCAGTCTACCCATTTGTTTTTCTACCTTATAAATGTGCCATCGGCCTTTGCTTTGTCAGTGGCCTATCTATCCATAGTCATTTGTATTGTTCCCTTATGCCTATCCCATGCCTGTTTGAAGCCCTGCACTGTATTCATAGCCACCACTTCTTGTGGTAAGCCATTCCATGCATCCACCACTCTTTCTGTGAAAAATAATTTCCTCACATTCCACCTTAATTGGCCCCCCTCTAATCTCATGCTGTGTTCTCTTGTCCTGCTATTTTTCTTATATTTAAACATGTTAGACTCTTTCACCTTGTTAATGCCCTTAAGGTGTTTGAATGCCTTGATCATATCACCTCTCTCCCTCCTTTGCTCAAGGGTATACATATTGAGCTCTGTTGATCTGTCCTCATATGTCTTCTGATACACCATT
Source organism: Neoceratodus forsteri (assembly GCA_016271365.2). Lineage (NCBI taxonomy): Eukaryota > Metazoa > Chordata > Ceratodontiformes > Ceratodontidae > Neoceratodus > Neoceratodus forsteri. The sequence goes on from CM057455.1 coordinate 174,255,064, forward strand.
TTGATTGCCCTTCTCTGGACTGCCTCAATTTGGTTAATGTCCTTGTGAAGGTGTGGCCTCCAATACTGCACACAGTACTCCAGATGGGGCCTAACCAGTGTCTTGTAAAGAGGGATTATTACCTCCCTCTTACGACTTCTGATACCCCTACTAATACACCCGACCACCCCCTAGCCTTACCTACTGCTTTAGAGGTCTGCTCGGATGATTTCAGGTCATCAGTGATGATGATGCCCAAGTCTCTTTCTTCCTTTGTGACTGCTAGCAATTCCCTCCCAGCCTATAGGTGGCTTCAGGGTTTCTCTTCCCTATGTGCATGATTTTGCACTTCTTTGCATTAAATCCCAGTTGCCACTCTTCTGACCATTTTGCTAGTTTATCCAGATCTCTTTTCATTCTGCCCACACCCTCTGGATCATCTACTCTGTTGCAGATCTTGGTGTCATCTGCAAACAGACAAGCCTTACCCTCTAGTCCATCTGCAAGGTCACTAATGAAGATGTTGAATAGGACTGGCCCCAGGACTGATCCCTGAGGTACCCCACTTGTGACTTGCATCTCTTCTGACTGTATACCATTTACCACCACTCTCTGTTTTCTGCCTGTCAACCAGTTTGCCACCCAGTTGACCAACTTCTGACCCACCCGAGCCTACCCAGCTTATTTATCAATCTTCTATGTGGAACAGTGTCAAAGCTTTGTTGAAGTCAAGGTAGGCGACATCAACTGCTCCCCTTGGTCCACCACTCTGGTTACCCAGTCAAAGAAATCTATAAGATTAGTTTGACAGGACCTTCCTTTTGTAAACCGATGCTGTCTTGGATCCTGTGCCCTTATGGATTCCAGGTGTTGCACTATCCTTTCCTTAAGGAGTGCCTCCATAATCTTGCCCACTACTGAGGTAAGACTGACTGGTCTGTAGTTTCCCACCTCCTCCCTGCTACCACTCTTGTGGAGCGGGATCACATGAGCCCTTCTACAGTCTTCTGGGACCTCTCCTGTGCTCTGAGACTCACTAAACAGTTCTGCTAATGGCTCTGCTAGTTCCACCTTTAGCTCCTTAAGTACCCTGGGACGTATGCCATCAGGTTCCATTGACTTATCCACCCTGAGCCCCATTTGCATGTCCCCTTTTGAATATCACAGGTGCTGTGCATGGCGTAATGGCACTTGCGTTAGCGCAACTCCATGCTCCACTCTGACCACTTACGCTGGTGCAGTGCCACTGTGCCATGCACAATGGGGCTGGCCAGGGTGCGATATTCAAAGCTGCTGTGCCATAGCACAGCTCCGTTGAATATCGCCCAGGCCACACCCCTGCGCAATAAAGTTGAGCTGTGTCCAGGCTTGCACCACAGCCTGGTGCAGTTTGAATATCCAGGCCTATGTGTTTAGTCGATGGGGATTACCATTAAGAGTAGAGTCTGATAGAGGACCTCATTTCACAGGAGAGGTAATAGAGAACATGTGGAAAATTCTAGGATTACAGAGGAAACTACGTGTCCCACCATCCACAGTCATCTGGACAGGTGGAACGTACTAATCAAACAATTGTGTATATGCTGAAGAAATATATCAGTTCTTCAGGAAAAGATTGGGATGTAAAGTTACCACTGGTATTAATGGCCATATGGGCTACTCCTAATAAGTCTACAGGTGTTCCTCCTTTTGAAATGATGACAGGAAGACAGATGGTGTTACCTTTACATCTCCTGTATACCACAGGAAATGTAAATTCAGCATGTGCCACTACAGCACATGAATGTGTAACCCATTTAAAACAGCATTTGGGAGAAACATTTGCATTTGCTCAGAGGAACTTAGAGAAAAGTGTTGAAGCTTCTAAGTCATATTATGACTGGAAAACGAGTCTAAAAGAGTATCAAATTGGTGATAAAGTGTTTTACTTTAACTACAGTAGAGATAAAGCCAAGGTCAAAAAGTTTCTTCCGAGTAGGCAAGGACCCTTTGTGATCACTGACACAATCTCACCTGTAGCCTATCAAATTGAACTAAAGCATAAAAGCACTGGAGAGGTAGTACCTAAATGGGTTCATATTAATCAGTTGAGGCAATATCGTGAACACAATAAAACATGGGAAAATGTTCTAAATGAATCTATGAGTGGTGATCAGGAATTAGTCTAGCTAAAATGTCAATTGTAATGCTGATTTTTTAAAACATAGAAACATAGGAACATAGAATTTGACGGCAGATAAGGACCACTTGGCCCACCTAGTCTGCCCATTTTCTACCTAACAGATAAGCTGCAGATCCTAGTTAACCAATAGCTTACTTCCTCCTACCCCCCACTAGGACTGCCTTATGTCTGTCCCATGCATTCTTGAATTCCCCCACTGTTCTTGACTCCACAACCTCTCAGGAAGGCTGTTCCATGCATACACAACCCTCTCTGTGAAAAAATACTTCCTCACATTACCTCTGAGCTGTTCCCCCTCTATCTTCAAATTGTGCCCCCTTGTTCTTGCACATCTCTTTTTCTGAAAGTTGCTACCCTCTTGGACTTTGTTGATTCCCTTGAAGTACTTGAAAGTTTCTATCATGTCCCCTCTCTCCCTTCTTTCCTCAAGGGTATACATATTAAGCTCCTTTAGTCTTTCTTCATATGTCTTCTGGTGCAGACCTTGCACCATGTTGGTTGCCCTCCTCTGGACAGCATCCACCCTGTCTATGTCTTTGTGGAGATGGGATCTCCAGAACTGTACACAGTACTCCAGATGGGGTCTCACCAACTGTCTGTACAGAGGGATAACAACTTCCTGTTTTCTACTGGTGATGCCTCTCCCTATGCATCCCAGTATCCCCCAGCCCTCCTTACTGCCCTCTCACATTGCTTGCCCACCTTTATGTGGGTGGAGTGCAGCTGGTGGAGACTGAGGAGGAGAAGGATCTGGGGATGATCATCATGGGATCAATGAACAACTTGGCACAGTGTAGGAAGGCAGCAGCAAGGGCCAACAAAATGTTAGGTTGCATTGCAAGGGGAATAACATTGAGGGGGAAGGGATTCTGCCACTGTATAACTCATTAGTTAGACTTCATCTTGAATAGTCAAATGTATGGCAGCTTAGATTCAATGCTAAGAAGTGCAAGGTAATACACCTGGGAAACAAAAACCCAGGGGAAGAGTACACAATGGGGGGTGAGATGCTAACAACAACAAAAATGGAAAGGGACCTGGGGGTAGTCATATCAGATGACCTAAAGGTGGGCAAGCAATGTGAGAGGGCCGCGAGGAGGGCTGGGGGGATGCTGGGATGCATGGGGAGAGGCACCACCAGTAGAAAACAGGATTATCCCTCTATACAGATAGCTGGTCAGACCCCATCTACAGTACTGCATGCAGTTCTGGAGACCCAATCTCCGCAAAGACATAGACAGGATGGAAGCTGTCCAGAGGAGGGCAACTAAAATGGTGCCGGGTCTGCACCGGAAGACATATGAAGAGAGACTAAAGGAGCTTAATATGTATAGCCTCGAGGAAAGGAGGGAGAGGGGGGACATGATTGAAACATTCAAGTACCTCAAGGGAATCAACAAAGTCCAAGAGGGTAGCATCTTTCAAAAAAAGAGGTGTGCAAGAACAAGGGGCACAATTTGAAGATGGAGGGCGGCAGCTCAGAGGTAATTTAAGGAAGTATTTTTTCACAGAGAGGGTTGTGGATGCATGGAACGGCCTTCCGGAGGAGGTTGTGGAGTCAAAAACAGTGGTGGAATTCAAGCATGCATGGGACAGTCATAAGACCATTCTGGGGGGGGTAGGAAGAAGTAGGCTGCTGGTTAACTAGGATCTACAGCTTATCCAGTAGGTAGGGAAATGGGCAGACTGGGTGGGCCAAGCGGTCCTTATCTGCTGTCAAATTCTATGTTTCTATGTTTCTATGTTACTGCATGTAGTACAGTACTGGCACCCATACCTGAAAAGGGACATTAAAGTACTGAAAGGACTGGAGGACTTATGATATGACAGTAGGCTAAAGGAGGTGAACATGTACTCACTGGAGGAGATGCAGGACAGAGGGGATATGATCGGGACATTCAAGTACATGAGAAGGATAAACAAGACTGGTTGAAGGGGCTATTCAGGGTAAGGGTAGGGAGGGACACTCAAGGCCGTGGCATGAGATTGGAGGGGGAAGGTTCAAGAGGGAAATGAGGAGACACTTTTTTACAGAGAGGGTGGTGGCAGAGCGGAATGCATTACCAGCAGAGGTGGTAGCCTGTAAAACAGTGGGTTGCTTCAAAAGGGGCTGGGACAGGGCAAGAGGGAGGATAAAGGGGGGATGAGGAGGGAGGGAGGGAGGGGCATCTGCAGAACAGGACTGCTAGCTGCATAATTGAGCAGACTTGATAGATCAAATTGCCTTTTTCTGCTGGCAAATTTTGTATGTTGATATGTTCATAACTTTTAAGGAATGATTTAGGGATCCGAGAATTTTTTAAACTGGATAAAAGTCAAATTGGTCATCATAGTATTCAAGATAGATAGTTAGAAACTTTGGCCCAGATATTCAAACTGCTCCCAAAATGTGCGCAACAGCAGGAGCAAGCACAATTCAATTGCGCATATGCGCAACAGATGCGATATTCAAACATGGAGCAAAACAAATTGCGCAAGTAGCCAACGTCTGAATATCACACAAACTGCCCCATAGCGCAACCAGGAAGGGGAAGCTGAGCAGAAAGGTTGCGCCATAGCGCAACAAGGCTAGCCCAGCTGAGCAGTCCAGAGGTGCCATAGCGCAAGCAGAGCCCCCACCCCCAGCAGAGCAATGGAACTGCACAACCAGGGAGGCAGGCTGGCCCACCGCCAGCCATGCCACACATGGGCACAGGAACACACTGCAGAACCAACAAGACACCTGCACACCCCAAGCACAGCATCACTGGGGTGGGACAGATGATCCACTGGCCCATGGGGACAAGCCAACAAGCACAGGCAGGGCCATGACACCCAGCACAATCACTGGCAGGCTGAGACTGCCACACACAGGGGTTGACAACCACAGTGCACATCAGCCCCCATCTGCACAGCACACCCTGCACCGTGACCCCAAGACACCACCCATGTGCAGTGACTGTCACTGCAGTAAACACCATGCATCCCCCCCGGCACACGTCAACCTCGGGTAGCATAGAACCATACAAGCCAGACCCACCCTGTGCACCCAGCAGTGGGTGGCAGCAGATGGCAAGACTGACAGAAAGTCACTGCCACACTGGAGACACCGCCCCATGCACACACACGCACACGCACACACACACACACATATCCAGGACCATACCACCCCAGATGGCATGCACATCACTGCAACTGAGCAACCGTAGCCAGCTGCAAATCAGAGACCACCACAGTATTCATAACAAAATATATATATATATATTTCAAAATAGAAAGTAGAACAAGAACAATAACAAAACTATTTACAAGAGCGGGGGGGTAGGGATACAAGGTAGGGGTGGGCAAGGGGTAGGGATGAACAACTGGGAGAGGGAAGGCAGGGTGGGAGAGATGGAAAAAGTGGGAAGGGGAAGCCTGTCTAAGGCCTAGCAGGCCGGTCCTCTGCTGCCTGGTGCCATCTCGGTTGGCTGTGCCTTCTCCGGAGCCCAAGGCGCTGGATGTCATGGAGGATGTCATGGTTCTCAAGGGACACCCGGGTCAGCTGGTGGAGTGCTCGCTCAATCCTGCGGAGGACGATGAGGCCTAGGAAAAGGGAACACAGTCAATGGCTGTGACTGTCCACAACCCTGAACACCACCCAACCTGCAAGGCATATAGCCCAATGTCCCGCACCTGTGATGGTATGCACCCACCCACAGTGACCATGCACATGACAAGCCCAACCAGGCGGCACCAGCTATGTGCACCACTGCACACACACACACTGCCCATGTCCATCACAGCACAAACAAGACTGTCAAGTGACGTGGCAATGTGGTGGGATGCCAGTTCCACAGCCATGTGCCCAGTGCATGCATGGACCACCAGTGACACACACACAGACATGCAGTGACACTGGACAGTGATGACTGTCACCTGTGTCATGCATAGTTGTGTTATCCATGGCTGGTGGTCATGCCCACCCCCTCCAGCATGCAATAGCATCCATGATGTAATGATACTCACACTCAGCAAGCAGCTGTGGCTGCTGCTGCTGCTGCTGTGGCCCACCCCAGCACCACTGTCTGCCACCTGGCCCCTGCCACGTTCCCTCCCCAGCCCGTGCCTGCATCCCTCTGCCCGGCCTGTGGGAGACAAATGTTGAGAAAAACATCAGTGTGACTCAAAGCAGACTGTCCCTGCCCCAGTGAGTGTGCCTACCCACACAGCCAGACCCATGCATCTCACACCTGCACACACTGACACAGCCAACCATGGCAGAGCCATCCCCCATGCACCGCCACCAAAACACACTCACACCCCTATGGAGAATACAGGTGCATAGATGGTACACCCACCTGGCCTAGGCACAATGCCCCTCCTGGCACGTGACCGTAGGCATTGCAGCACATCCGGCTCCCTCCTGCGGAGGTCACTGAACCTGTGCCAGCACTGCTCGGCAGACCGGCGCCGCCCTGTGACCCTCACCAGGTCAGTGGCCACCTGCAGCCAGACCTGGTGCGAGCCATGGTGAGGGGCCCCTCCCCATACAGTGCCCCATAGTGGGGGCTCCAGCCAGGAGCCACCAGGTTGGCCACCTCAACTGGGCTCCATTGGGGCGCTCTCCCTGCGTGCCATAGTTGGAGTTTACAGCAGGCAATATGGTGCCCCGCAGCTCGGCAACCCAATGGAAATGTTCGCAATAGACCACCATAGGTTCTAATTGCGCTGTTCGTACAGCACCGCTGAGTTCACATAGCGCTGTCACCAAACAGCAATAGGGGCCGCATACATGGCAGCCGAACAGCGCTTAGGGGGCAAAGGTCGGACACCAGGTCAGGGTCTATGACGCAAGGCCACTACAGTGCCATCTGACGTCTATGCATCCTGCGTGACTGACCACCTGCGTGCCAGTGCCACAGTGGACTATTGCGCAGTAGTGCCACAGTGCCATATGGTGCCCAGTGCTGTAGCACCACTGGCACAATGGTGGCCATGGCCTGAATTGCCGATCGTGCACAGCACGTCATCAGTGCGGCAGATGCCTGCGTAAGCTACCTGGGCATGCACAATGCAGTGTACCACACAGTCACAGATCTGCGCCATTGGCTCAGCCAGCTCAACCATATTGCAAAAAGTGCAATGGCGCGATATTCAGCCGACACATGCAAATCATCTGATCAGCCATTCAAAGGCGTAGTGGCACGATTTGCATCTCATTACAGTTGCTCCACTCCTAATTTGCATGCATTGCGCTATAAATGTGTGACATTGGGCTGCGCTGGCCAGATTCAGTTACTGCAGGTGAGAGGTGGGTTGCATGCTGTGGGATGTTCTGGACAATGGGCATGGGATAGCGCTGTAGACTGCACAGTGACAGGTGTCCACTTCCATCCATACAGATCGCCATGACCGAGCAGAGCCAAGGTGAGGGTGAGGATGGTGGGCGAAGGAGGAGGAGGCCCAACTTCACCACGGCAGAGACAGAGGCCCTCTTCCAGGCCTACCTGGAGGAGGAGTCACTACTGAGTGGACGGTGGGGCACCCCTCAGGGCCCTGCGGCTGCATGAGAGGGGGTAGCTCAGGCAGTGAACCTCCACCGAAGCCACCAGCGCTCCATGCAGGAATGCAAAAAGAAGATTGGGACAGACTGCAGGAGGGTGAAGGAGAAGGTGGCAGCCCTCAGGGCAGCACATGCTGGCACTGGCGGGGGCCAGCCAGCGGTGGTGGAGCTGACCCCAGCTGAGGACTAAATGGCTGCATCCATGCAGTGCAGTGCTATTGAGGGCGTACCAGGAGGTGGATTCCAGACAGGTGGAAGCCCATCACTGCACGGTATGACATGGTGGTGGTGTTGGGGGGGGAGGTTGTTCACATGCACTCACATGTCCTCTCTTTCTGTTACAGATCCTGTTCGTCTTCAGGGATGGTGGTGGTGGGTCCAGGCAGTGAGGATGACCTGCTGGATATGGAGGAGGGTCCATCCACCTCTGTCACCAGCCAGCATGCACTGCACCAGCATGCACACTGGGCTGCCAACTTTGGTGTCAGTGAGTCGGGTGTGGGGGGTGCACAGCCTGTGTCTCAGCAGTCTGGCATGCAAGCATGCCAGCACGCTGTGACTGTGGCTGTAGCACGTACCTGCACCATTGATGATGCAAGGACTGCCATAGGCAGTGACATGTGTGTGTCCCATGACGGACACACAACAGGCCAGCACATGCCCCTGGGCCTAGCTGGTTCCAACGTGTGTGCCAGCATGTCGGCACAGTTCCAGGCTGTGCCTGTCAGCACTGGTGTGGCAGCACCGGTGGCTGTGCAGGTATCTGGCACTGTTGCGGCCACAGCAGTGGAACGAGTGGTCCCTGGGGCACAGCGGTTGGAGAGGCAGCAGCAGCAGTCACCCACCAGGTCTGGGGGTACAGTGTCCAGCGGTGGCACATGCCCGCCACCCTTTGATACACCCATTCCTGGTCCTGGTGAACAGCACCCACCCTCAAGGGGTGTTGAGCATCAGGACCTTCCACACCCTGGGGACAGGATGCTGTTGTGGCAGAGCACCCATTTGAAGAGCACACCCACCTGCTGCAGGAATCAGTACAGCAGCAAAGGCGGGTTGCAACGTCTGTGGAGGCACTGTGTGCGGCTGTGGAGCGGCACAGCAGGGAATGTGCTCTGGACCATGCAGAGATGGTCCACATGTGGATGGATGTGACCGCCACCATTGACAGGCAGACCCAGGCATTGGTCGCTGTCGTGGCTGCATTGGGCACACATGCAGGTGCACCTGTACCGCGCACCCCACACAGTACGCTCTCCACTCCCCATTCCCGGCATCATGCGACGCCAAGCCTGTCGATGCTGGGTTCTGCTGTGGCATCCCGGGCACCCCTGCAGGTGATGTTTGGTATCCACAGACCCCACTGCGACAAGGTCACGATCGCGCGCAGTGGACCCCTGGTGGTCCCCATCGGTGCCACCCCATGTGGCCCCTGCTCAGCCTGCCAGTGCTACTGGGTCACGGCGGGGCCGCCCACACATCTGCGGTGGCTGTGGAATGGTGCAACATGACTGACCTGTCTCCCAGTGCGGGCCCTGTCTGGTGCTGCCCTGTGTGCACTGTGCATCATGGTGGGCAGTGCACTGGTGGGTGCCCTGCCCATCACGCTGACATACGGACCACCTGCACACCATCCCGACTGCTGTCCACAGGTGCATGTGCATGATGATGCCTGCATTGTACTGTACACCAAGGTGCAAGGGTGCCCAGCATCTGACACACGTGCTTGGACAGTACAGGTGGTGGGTGTGGTCTGTGGATCTGTATGTTTGCCATGTCTGTTCCTGCTCTGCTGTGCACCTGCCCATGTACGCTTTGTGCCTGGTGTGTTTGTGTGTGTGTGTGTCCATATGACTGTTCGCCCCTCCCTGATGGTGTGTTTGTGTGCCTGGTCCCTTCCACCCCCGTCCGTCATGCACCCTGGTGTGTTACTCTGTGTACCTGTGGGTTGCGCCAGGACAGTGTTGTTTGCACATGGCCCCTTGACTTACCTGTGTTGTGCATAATGCTCCTCCATGATAGTGTCCCGGTGCAGCTGGGCCTGCCGGATCAGTCGGGGGTCCCGCCGTCCAAGGGGAGGCTGCTCATCACCATCAACACCGGCGCAGCTGGCATCCCCATCGCTGTCCCCCTCTTCAACCTGTATGGCTATCCCACAGTCATTGGCCATGTTGTACAGGATACAACAGGCCAGGAATATCCCACAAGCCTTTGAGGGGCTGTACTGTAGGGCACCGCCGGAGGTGTCTAGGCATCGGAAGCGTGCCTTGAGCATCCCAAACACCCGCTCAATGATGTTGCATGTGGCGGCATGTGCCTCATTATAGCGTTGCTGTGATGGGGTCATGGTGCACCAGTACGGTGTGAGCAGCCAGGGACGGAGTGGATATCCGCTGTCACCTGTGTGGAGATAGTGGAGATCAGTCTCATGTTCAAGTCCATATTGCCCATATCCCTGTGTGCCACTACCATGACACCTGTTGCATTCCCACCCTTGCCCCGAGTTTGCATTTTCTACATGCGTACTCACCCACTAGATGGCCTGTGGGGATGTCCCCACTCTCGAATCGATGGCACAGTGTGGACTGATGCCATATGAAGGTATCATGTGCTCCACCAGGGTGTGTGGCACAGACATTGATTATACGCCCAGTGGCATCACACACCACCTGGCAGTTGACACTGGGGAAGCCCTTTCTATTCCTATATGTGGCCCCATCGGGGCCAGGTGGCGTGCGAATGGCCACATGGGTGCAGTCTATGGCACCTAGCACGCCAGGCATACGTGATACCCTGTGGAACGCCTGCATGTTTGCTGTATGCTCTGCCGCGGTGCTGGGGAAATAGATGTGCTCTGCAGCATGTGGCAGCAGTGTGCTGAGGAATTGGGTGAGGATGCGTGATGTGGCCGACTGTGTGATGCCTGTGGTGTCCCCTGTTGGCCTCTGGAAGGTGTCCGTGGCGAGCAAGCACATGCAGGCTGTCACCTTCGTCTCCACTGACAGAGCATGACTCCGTCGTGAGGGTGCCTGCATTATATCACTGCACAGCTCACAGAGCAGCCTCAGTATTGCCCTGTTCAGGTGGTACCGGCCCACAATCTCTACATCTGTGTACAGCTCAAAGCTGATGCAGGCACGGTACTGCCTGTTGGGGGCATGCCGCCGACGGGCCCATCCACGGCTATGTCCTCCTGCACCTTGCATTCTCATCCCCCTCATTACAGCTTCCATGTGGAAGCTGCCACTGTCCATCTCCCTGGCTTGTGACCCCCTGGCTGATGTTGATCTGTTACCCCCGCTGTTCTGACTGCTACTTCCACTGCACCGGGCACCCCCCCGCTGGCCTCTGCAGCCTATGGCCCACACTGCTTCCCTTGCCTGCCCTGGCCTGTCACTGTCTGTCTTTCTCTCTCTCTCTCTTCCCCACTTGGCATCCCTGTGGCATTCTTGTGCCTCTTCCTTGAGCCTTTTTATTTTGGCTCATTTCCGCTGGGGCACAACTTCCGGCTGTTCCTGTTGCGCATTGCGCAAGTCTTTGGATATCACATTGTGCTCTTTATGCATGGATCCACCCCCTTCGGTTGCGCATGCCGTCATTTGCATTGCGCTGTTGCTCAGCACGTTTTCGGTGGCGCAACTGCCTCCTGCTGAATATCGCAGAATGGCGCACTTTTGGACTTGCGCAGGCGAAACCCTATTGCGCATGGTGCAACCCTTTGGAATATCTGGCCCTTTATTTATATAGTGCCCCTTTCCCTGAAGCTTGGGGTGCATAAACATATTTAAAAACAATCCTTACTTGACTCATAACAAACTTCAAAAAGTAATGCAGAGATCCAAATAAAATTCTATCAATTAATATTTAAAACAATAAAACAACCATCAATTCAATTTTCAGTCTTCACCTTAGGGCAAAAGCCTGATTAAATAAAAGCATTTTTAATCCTTTTTTAAATGTATCCACTAAGAGTGCCTCCCTTAGAGGTCTCAGCAAAGCGTTCAACAGGGTCAGTGCTGTATCTGAGAACATATGGTCCCCTGAATGCCGCAACCTGGCCATGGGAACCACAAGGAGGCAACCCTCTGTGGAATAGAGATGGGTGGTAAGTAACCATGAGGTCTTTCAGGTAGGCTGGTCCCTCGATGCATAGCTTTATAGGTCAGTAATCCAACCCTGAAGGCAATCCTCCACCTTGCAGGCCGCCAGTGTCGCTCATGGAGGACAGGTGTGGCATGATTGAATCTTTAACCACCAGTCAACAGCCTATCCATTGCATTCTGCACCAGCTGCAGACAGTGAAGATTGCCTCCAGACAGCCCCATGTGCAGGGTATTGCAGTAGTCCAGCCAGGACGTGAAAAAGGCAGGTACCAGAGTGGTCAGGTCCTCAGTTGGTATCAGATCGCCGATCCAGGCAATATTCCTCAGATGGTAAAAGCCACTTTTGATGATGGCTGACACTTGTGCATCAAGTGTCAGATCATTGTTGAAGACCAAGCCCAGATACTTAACCTGAACGGATGGGGCCAGGGGACCACCTCAAAAAAAAAAACAGTCTAGGGGAATATCAAAACCCCCTCCATCACACTGATGACCAGATCCACCACTAGCATGTCCATCTTGTCTGTGTTGCATTGTAACTAGTAGTGGATCACCCAAGTCAGACTTTCCTCCAGGCAGGTGTTCAGCACCAGAGATGCCATCTGGTTTCCAGCTGCACAGGACAGGTATAGATGGGTATCATCAGTGTAACAATGAAAACCCAGCCCATGCTACCTGATAATGTCTCCAAATGGCAGCATGTACACCATCAACAAAAATGGTGACAAGACCAACCCCTGTGGATTTCCACAGCATTGAGGCATTGGGTTAGATGAGGCAAGCCTCATCATCACCCTTTGTACTCTGTCAGTAAGGAAGGACCTAAACCAGTTGACAACAGTTTCAGTTGGTCCACATCAGTTCTGTAACTGGTCCAACAGCACCTCATGGTCCATGGTATCAAACACCACTGAGAGATCAAGGAAGATGAAGATGGTATGCTCTCCACTATCTCTTACCATTAAGAGGTCATTTAATGCCTTCTCCCTGGAGATCTCTGTGCTATGTCCAGATCTGAACCCAGAATGGAAACACTCATAAGTGGTGAGATGTGTCTTGTGCTGGATGGCCACCACTCTCTCTAAAACATTCCCAAATAATGGAAGCTTTGAGACTGGTCTGTAATTGCTGAGACACTCCGAGTCCAGTAAGGCTTTCTTCAGTGAGGGGTCTAACCAAGGCCTCCTTCAGTGCCACAGGAAAGACTCCACTCTCAAGGAAACTCCAGACAATCTCAGTAACCACATATCCAACAGGTCCACAAATCCAACCAAAAGGCAGGTTGAACCTGGGTCAAGATCACAGTATGTCAGTCCTAGCCTCAAGACTATGTTAGCCACCTCCTCCACTCAAACTGAATCAAACTTAGCCCAGATAAATGGTGTGCTCTCGCACACCTCAGGTCAAACCCCACAAGCCCTTTGAGTGATGGTGGAAAAGATCGCAGTCCTGATAGAGGACACTTTGTCGGCAAAGAACAGAGCAAACTATTCACATCTTATGCTTAAACCAACCCCTCCTGCAAGGAGACTTACTGGATGTAAAAGCTCATTCGCCTGTGGAATAGTTGAGCTGGTCTGTTCCTTGCTGCAGCAAGCTCCCATCACAAAAAGAAAAAGTCTGCCTTCATTCGGGAGATGCCCCCAGATCATGATCATAATGGGATATCATCGCTAACTTATTCTCCATCAGTCAAGTTCTCCTCCAACGCCACTCCAACTTCTGACCCATTACCTTTAACTCCATTAGCTCTCCATCAAACCAGGGGGGCCTTCAGTGAGTAGACAGAGGGTGGGCACAGACAGTTGTGATTGAGTTGAACGCAGAACCAACAAGCCAATTATAGATCACCAATGCCTCCTCCAGACCGATTGCACATGCAGTCTCCACACTTGATATGTCTACACCTCCTGTAGTCCTGTTTGGGAAAATCCAATAAAGGGGTGGTACTGGACCATCTTCACAGAGGAGGGTCTCAGTAGGAGCTCCAAACAGGAACCTCATGGTGCTATGATTCAACCAAATGACCGAATCAGTCATGAGTTCATCTACCCCAAGACCCAGAGTGAACACCAGGTCCAATGTGTGACTATGTGAGTGGGTCACTGAGGTGACAACTTGTGACAGGCTCAGAGCTTCCATACTCTGCAGGAGGTCATGTCCAAAGGAATTAACCATCTGGAGGATTCCAATACCAGGCCAGTGATGAAGTCTTTGACCTCCCACCGGAATTCCTTCTCCCCGCCGAGTGGGCAGTAAATCAGAAGGATCCTGTAGCCTGTGCCAGGACCCCTCACATGGAACACTCTCAAACAACATGGAAGAACTCACTGGTAGCACTGTGAGGCCCAGGATGGCTTTAAAACAAATGTCCACACCCTCACCTCTGCAATCATTCCTCAGGGTGTGCATCACAGAGTTAACTGGCTGGAACTGCTGCCTCCAGAATGCAAACAGGTGATGCAAGCCAGGTCTACTGAGGAAGCCAAGTCCACTATTATTACAATCTTGTTATTTATCAACCTGGTGTTACAAAGCACAGCCTGAGTAGGATGAGGGAAGACTACTGGATGAACCATCTGCCCACTCTCAAAGGTGGAACCCTGGTATGTGAATAAGACAAGGAGGATCCCTCTCAAACTCCCATTTCACCCCAGGGCAGCATCAGGGCCTCACCAACCAAATCATATAGGATACTAATAACATTAATCAGTTACTAAAATACAATAAGAATAAGGGCATAATCTTAGCCAAAGATGAGGGAAGAGATAGCACAAAATAGTATACTGTACTCAAGAATGATGAGATTATGGAATAGGTTGCAAACACGGGGGAGGAAAGTAGAACAGAGGCTTTTATTTTATTTTAAACTTGAATTGTACTGATTTTAATATTACAAGATGTGTAGACATTCAGGAGTGACATGTATGTAATTTTTATTACACTATATTTTTTATGTATTTAAACATTTCAGCAGTAAACCATGCTGGGTAGCACTTGTTCATTTCCAGAAATGTCCAGGGGAGAGGGAAAGGGAACAGCAGTCGAACAGCAGCAAGTTTAGAACAACAATGAATATACAGTTGAACAGCAGCAACATATCACACATAACTGAGGCATAGAGTACATTAGTTCACATGTTCACATTCCAGTTATAGTATGCCACAGTAATAAGTGTTGGAAAATGGGAGTCAAATTATTACTGGAATGACTAACATAGGGCCTGAGTGGGCAAGGCAGGAAGAAAAGGGGGATCACGGTGGTTTGGGAAGCCAAAAGGAAGTGGTTAGAGATGAGTGGAGCAAGAGGAGGTGAAGAAAAGTGGAGGAAGAAACAAAAAGTGGGATGGGATTAGAACAGCTGCATGTGGAGGAAAATTATGTAAGAGGGAGGAAAGGTCAAGTGGGAGGGTGTGGTGGATGGAGGATGGAGAGAATTCCTACAGTTTGGGAAAGTGGTGGAAAAACAGCCTGGTCAGCACTATCTGTACCATGTTTGCTTGCATTCACTTTGTAGATTTGTGACTTTCTGTGAAGAGAAACTCAGAATACATCTCATTGCACACAGCATTTCTGGATCATACCTGAAAACAGGCAGTTTCTGTCTAGTGTACCTACCTGGTTAACAGAATAAAACAATAAAAGGATTTTAAAGTCCATCTAGGCAAGTTTATATTGATATTAATCGAGCTACCTCAAATATAAAGTTCAGGTATATAAGGATATGATTACGTAGACATGCAGGTTGTACTTTCCTCATTTTGTTGGTTGCAGGTTCCTCGTTTTACCCTAGTTGAAGGTGACCTGTAACCTCCCTTAGAGCTCCACTTTTTTAGCACCAGCTTCCCCCACTCTCACCCCTTACCCCCCCCACACCACACTGCCTCACCCACCCCTCTCATCTCTAATGGCACTTTCAGATATGGGGCCCTCCAGCCCATCCACCTCACACTTTTGCCACCACTCTCTTCCCGCCAACCATGGCCCTTTAGCCTCCCTACTTTTTCCTGACTCCCTCCTACCCTATGCTAACTATATACTGTTCACCCTGAAACTTGTCTGAAGCTGGCTTATGTTGCCTCTCTCCATTTTTGGCTGTATAATAAATGCTTAGACATCTTTGTGTTTTTAAGACTGTAACCATTGTTGACCTTTGTATGTATGTTACCCTACATCCTTTGACATGGAACCTTTGTAAATGGGCAGTTCCTGCTCAAAGGTATTTGAAATCCTAGAGTTTAATAAAATAACAAAAAATTAACTTTAGAAAATTAGATTGTATATTTAACAAGAACAGGTCAGTCTGCTGAACATAGGTTTCCCAAGGATGTTCTTCCCCTCAGAACCAGTGCCAGTAGTAGGTTCTTCCCTCAGAACAAGTGCCAGTAGCATAGTTCTTCCCTCAGAACCAGTGTCGAGTAGCATAGTTCCTCCTCAGAACGTAGCCAGTAGCATAGTTCCTCCTCAAAGCCAAATCCCATAACAGAATATTATGATGCTTTGTGGCAACTGAGCTACATAAACTAAACTTGGGAAGCAGCTATCATGGGGAGTTAGCAGTGGTGGATTAAACATATCGGTACTTCTGATTCCAACTCATGAATCTAATAGTTTAATATTTAACATCCCTCTAAAATAGAAATGGCTTCCTCTACAAAGTGAGTTTAATGTAGTTTCCGTGTTACAGAATCTTTAGTATTCAAGTCAGGTCTGAGTAGAATAACATAGCACTTTGGAAAGAAAATGCAGCTCAGTAACCCAAACCCTGAGGACAAGATGGCAAATATCTCCACAGCGACCACATACTTCCCTTTTGTGCTCAGGTATGCTGGTATGAATGACAGCCAAACACTAACAAAGATTAGCATGCTAAAAGTGATGAATTTGGCCTCGTTATATCTATCTGGTAATTTCCGCACTAAAAAGGCAACTATGAAGCACACACTCGCCAATAGCCCAAGGTATCCCAGCATGCAATAAAACATGGTCATAGATCCTTCATTACATTCAATTATTATCTTGTCCTTATAAGAGTTCATGTTTCTCTCTGGGAAAGGTGATGAATGTACAAGCCAAATAGTGCACAGAAATATCTGTAACATGGCACAGAAAAGGCCTATAAAACTCGGTGTTTTGGATCCCACCCACTTCTGGTGGATGCTTCCTGGCTTTGTTGCATTAAATGCAATGACTACAGTGATTGTTTTTGCCAGAATAGAAGAGATACAAACAGAAAATGTTATACCAAATGCAGATTGCCGAAGTAAGCAGCTTGTACTGTGTGTTTCCTAATAAATATTAAGGAGCAGAGGAAGCAAAGAATGAGAGCTACCAGAAAGTAGCTGAGATCACGGTTGTTTGCTTTTCACTATTGGTGTGTCGATATCTAATAAAATCACAGTATGGAAGCAGGAATGATGGAAAGGAAAACAGTGACACCAGTCAATGTTGCACCATGGGATCATCAAAGGACAGGTACTCGACACGTTTCAGGATGCAGCTTATCCTTCGTTCATCAGACCAAGAATCTTCTGGACACTTGATGCAGTCAGTGGCATCTGATAGAAGAACAACAAATAAAGAAATTGATATAGGAACAAAAGCCATCTATAGTTCACATTTAATCTGCCACACCACAATTTATTGGTTACTAGGTCCTTGTACAAGAAAGTGCAATGTGAGAATGAAATAATACAGTAGATGCACCATTTGTTGTTCGCAGAGCCACTGGTTGTCTCAAATCCTCATCAATATCTAGTATTCTCCCCTCATTGGGTCTCTTTTACCTGATGTCTTGAATGATATCTACTTTCTACACACTATGAACAGCTTTACTAAAGCATGCATCATAATATTCCCTCTTGAATGTTTATTGAAGGCTGCCATCTCCTTGGGAAGGTCTACTCATAACCTTGTACTCACTTCAGGATACAGTTCAGTCAAATAAACAGTCTGTATTTTGTAGATACCTACACAGTAATGGAAGAACAAGGCTTGTGGCTGATACAGTCTGCCCAATCTTGTCAATCTACCTAACTTTGTTATGTCATACCCTAATGGCAATCATCGGTACATTGTCCCATTTTCTAACTTCTAACCCCACATGCTCTGTCCCATCCCTGCTTGAAGCTACTGTTTGATTTGGCCTAGTGCAGTGTCCACTTGGCATCTTATTTCACTCTGTCCACCACCCTCTTTCTACCCTAACCCCACATGCCTGTCCCAGCCCTGCTTGAAGCTACTGTTTGATTTGGCCTGCACAATTTCCACTGGCATCTTATTTCACTTGTCCACCACCCTTTCCAAGAAGCCGTACTCACAATCCAGACATCCTGTTTGAATCTCCCCCATGTCAGATATAGTGAATTCCCCTCCTAGCCTAATTGCACTATCAAAGCTGACAACATTTCTGATTTTTTTCAAAGTACAGAAAACTTGTCTTAAGAGACATTTGCCCATTTTATACACTTTTTAAGCTACTTTGAATTCCTGAAATTATTTTACTGTACCGGCTCTAATGTGCAGGGGTGTAGTTAACCGGAGTTGAGTCCACAACTGAAACATGTTTGATATACTGGGTTTTCTCAGGATGTTAGCAAATGGCTATCTGTTGCCAAAGATGATACATTTTATTCTTTGTGCCATTAGCAGACTCATTGGTATACTTTATGCCTCTGCCTCATTACCTTTTATTGAAATAAGTGTATGTATAACTATTAAATATATATGAATTTTATAGCATCATAAAGATTTGGACTGACAAAATTCATGACTAAGATTATGTTGTGTAAGGTATGGTCCCATATTGCACTATAGTTTTTGAAAAAATCCAAATGCTTCCTTACTGTGAACTAATGTTAAACATTTGTTTACACATATTGTAACTAACACATAAATAGCTCTGTTTACTCTTTATACATCTTTTTCTGTGTCATAAATGTTGATATAGTTTCATGTTGTTGTAACTAGTATGTGTTATAAAATGCTTTGTCTCTACTTGACTGAATAAAGAGAAAGTAACAAATGAATTCCCTCTTATCTCCATGTTTTGAACTAAAGACGACTTTATTGGTGTCCACTCAATTTATCCCATATCGGTACCTGTATGTCTCAATCATTTCACCCTTTCCTTCATCTTCTGAATGACTTATATGTTTAAGTCCCATAGCATCTCTTGCACATCATTCCCCTGAGCCCATTTATCATCTTGGCTGCCCTGCACACATCTGCATGCAAATTGTTGCAATCTTTTCTCATTTGTTGGCTCCAGTATCTTGTGCAATAATCCAGGTACGGATGCACCAGTGACATGTACAGTGGAAGGATACCCTCCTGACTTCAACTGCTTATCCTCCTCCCTATGTATCCCAACATTCTCTTTTAAGATGGCCGCTGTTGTGGGCCAGCCAGAACACTAGCTCTCTGGAGTTTGTTTTATTTTGTTAATTCTTTCCAATTAAAACTGTTTTAAGTTAATTTATTTTATTTAAAAGATTAGCATCGGTTGAAGAAATGAGTTAATTTAGGGGTGTAGCATTATTCGGGTTATGCTGTTTATAAGATTATCTAGTGCCTCTTTATCCAATAATTAATCAACTTTTACTGACGATGGTCTTGGTTACATAGACCAGTGCAGTGTGTTGGGCTGCATATTTTGGCTTGAGCATGACAAATAATTTTAACAACATTGCAGACCTTCGGGATCTGTTATATTTGCAAAAATTGTCTATTTCAATTTCAGTAGGTGCTTATACTGTTACAGGTTGTGCCTCTGTGTGGCAGATTTTGTGGTATACTCTAACCATTAGCAACTTTTTCAGGAAGACAGATAGTGGAGTCTAGAGTGGTTTGTATATCCCCAATTACTATTTCATTTGAAGACCACTACTTGCAAGAACTTACCACCAGCAATGGAGATTGTTGGAGGCTCGATGAGCAAGGACTTTGGAGATCATAACGGAAGATTGCAGGAGGTTGTGGTGCTGTGCTCTTGTTCTTTACACTGCTTTGTTGATTGACTGTGTACCCAGAGTGCCTGAGTTTGGACCACAGGCACTAAGCTGAGCTGAGTGGGGGAGGAGCTGTAAGCTGCCTTGGCTGGTTGGGGTTTTGCTGCCAGAGTCTTTTGTTGAAGGGCAGGAGCTTTGGGATGAAGGACTTGGGCTGGGTGGCTGTTGGTGGATGGCCGGGAGTCAGGGTTCTAGACTCTGATAGTCAGGGTTAGCATTGGCTTCTCTCCCCATCAGTGGACAGTAGGTAGGCCAAACAAGATCTTTGCAACTGTGACACTTAGATTGGAGACAGCTGCAACCTGAGTCTTGGTCTAGTGGCAGGGTTTTGGGTTGGGTGACCCTCAGGATGAGGGTACCACGTGGGGCTACAGCTGGAGGGTGGTGGGTCCTCAGTCCCTGCAGTATCCCCTGAATGGGTGGCTGGAGGGCTTCCATTTGGGAGCCAGTCTTCCTAGGGGGCTGCTTCTGCCTGGTTCACCTGGTTAGGGTTTGATCATTGATGGAGGCTTCAACATGGATATGTCCTGAGGAGTTTGGATGGTGTTATGTATTGTCCTGTGTGTGGCAGATTTGATTACTCCCTCTGTCTTCTTGTTTTGGACGAACGTGGTGAGAGGACCTTCTAAAAAGTTTATTATATTTTGCAGTGACAATTTGAACCACGGAGTGACAGCCTAGTGTTTTCTTTTGGACTTTTAAAACTTGATTTGCTGGGGATGAGAGCCCCTGATGAAGTACTCTGACAAGTTAGATTACATGTTTGAACTTTCATAATGCTATATAGTTTTGTTTTCTTTTGTAGGACTGGAAGGAATTATTAATTAAAGTTAATTTGGGATTTCGTTTTTGAAGAGGGTTAAGGGAAGTTTTTTTTATATATATATTTTGATTATTTTTTATTTATATTAGTGGGGGTTAGTGTTCTGACTTTAGCTAGCATGTGTTTGCAGGCTGTTGTCCCTGTCAGGTGCTACTCTCCATCCGAGCTCCAGAACCTCCACCCTTTTAATTGCCCTCCATTTCCTGTGGCAAGCTATGGTCACTGCAGGGCATTGAAGATAGTGGGTAGAAGGTGGAGGAGGGAGTCCTGGACATGGTAGTGGGAGAGAGAGCTAAGTGGGTCTGATTGGAGTAGTGAGGACCAGGAGATGCCCTGGTGCAAACTGGAATCCAGAATGAGGTTCACCTTTATCTGGTGCCCATACCAAGGGCTCCATGGAAAATGGACAGGTCATTCCGGATGGCCCGGTGTCTCATCCCGACTCAAACAGTGTTGTGCAACACCAGATCTATTAAAAACAAGATGGCTAGTATAGCTGACCTTGTTGGGTCAGCAGATCTGGCAAGCAACAGCAAGATCTGGTTGGATGAGAATGCGGGCCCCATTTTGGCAGCAGCCATTCCAGCTGGGTTTTCAGTGATACACCATGCAAGATCGGATCACAGGGGTGGGGTTGTAGCAATTTGTTTTAAATCAGAACTGGGCCTTGTAGATGTGCCGGTAGAGGGGATCAGGCCCTTTGAGTGTATTGTGGTCACAGGTGTGGGGGTGCAAGATCATCCTCGTCTACCATCCACCCAGAGGTGAGAAGTTGTTCCTGCAGGTAGTCACAGATTTCATTGTCAAGATGGTGTTGGAATCTCCCAGATTAATGGTGCTGGTGACTTCAATGCCTGGGTCCAACGATGAACTCTTGCAGTTTAGTCAGGACTTCCTCTGACTTATGATTTCATTGGGCTTCACACACAGCAGTTGCCTCTGTGACTCACAATTATGGTCACTTATTGGAGCTGATCTTCCTCCCAGGAATGGAGACCTCTGACTTAGTAGTGGAACCATCTGGATAGTCCGATCACCACACGATAAGGTTCAATCTCCAGGCTCCCTCCTATAGGCCTGCCCCTGTGACGATGGTCCTATACCACTCTTTATGGGGACTGACCTCAGAAGGTCTTTTGGTGGTGTTGGACTGATCGGGATTACCAGGTGCATGTGAGGGTCCCAAGAACCTGCTACAAGCTTATAATCAGGCTGTGGTGGGGACTCTGGATACCCTGGTTCAAGTCCAAGTTCACCCTCTCACCTTCTGCCCTTGGTCCCCTTGGTTTGATGTGACTTTGAGGGAGCTGAGTTGAGTAGGGTGAAGGTTAGAGCATTGCTGGCAGAGATCTGGCCTGGATGCCAACAGACTTAGACTGATGGAAGATTATAAGAACTACCAGTTGGCAATCTCCTGTAAGAAGGCAGAATTCCTGTCCAGGGAGATTGCTGCAGCTCAGAATCAACCAACTCAGCTTTTTTGAACTGTGGACAGATTGTACAATCCGGCCTGTCTGGAAGTTTGAAGAGCATTTTCTCAAGATAAATATGTGGAGTTTGTTCGCTTCTTTGCTGATAAGGTTGCTGGCATCAAGTCTGAGATCCACTTAGCACACTCTATGGGGGTGGAGGTGGTCAGTGTGGTATCACTACTGCTTGGTTTTGCTGGATGGAGTTTAATAAGCCTGAGATCTTGGATGTCATGCAGATTCTCCAAGGTAGGCAGACGACTTGCTGTAGTCTGGACCCGGGTCCAACCCGCCTTTTAATAGGCTGCATTGATGTCATCAGCCCTGTCCTTGTGGAGATAGTCTGGTATTCACTGGAGCTGGGTGAGTTTCGGCTCCCCAAAGTAGTGGTTACTCCTTATAAGAAATCTTCACTTGACCCAGACTGCCCAGCTAACTACAGACTGATCTCTAACCTTCCCTTTGTGGAAAGGTTATTAAGAAAGTCATAGCACTGCAGCTGGAGAGCCATTTTACCATCCATGACATCTACAATCCTCTTCAGTCTGGACTTTATAAGAGGCATAGCACAGAGACCTCTCTAGTTTGGGTACCTAATGATCTCTGATTAGAGAGATCACAAGTGCCATTCCATTTTGGTAATCCTAGATCACTCTTCAGTTTTGACACCATGGACCATGGGGGCTGCTGGAATGTCTTGCAAGTCATCTGTGGCCTGTCTGGTATGGTACTCAGATGGTTCCATTCTTTCCTCACTGGTAGATCTCAGAGTGGTTTGGGGACTTGTTCCTCTGAGGTCATTCCTCTCCATGTGGAGTGCCTCAGGGTTCCGTGCTGTCCCCATGTTGTTTTGCAGTGTACATGCTACCATTAGGTGACATTGTGAGGCAGTATAGGCTGGGTTTTCACTACTATGCAGATGGTACCCAGCTCTACCTGTCCTTTGTGCCCGACCAGGAGAGTGAACTCTCAGTGTTAAACAACTGCCTCGCAGAAAAATCCAGGAAGGGATTAATTTCAGTTTGCTGAAACTGAATTCTGATAAGACAGATGTTGGTTGTGGATCCTGGCCACCGGTAGAGCCAGCGGTGGGATGTCCCTCAGGGCTTTGGCTTGGGGTGCCCAGTTGCTGACCTCTGAACAGACACGGAATCCAGAGATAATACTTGATGATGGCTGATGCTTCATTCCCAGGTGTCATCCATGGTCAAATCCTCTTTTATCATCTGAGAAATACCACCTGATTAAGATCTAGTTCTGTTCAGTGACCTTCAAATTTGATCCATACCTTTGTGACCTCACACCTTGACTACTGTAACTCCCATTATCTAGGGCTTCTGCGGGTTGCTATCCGCCACCTGCAACTAGTGCAGAATGCGGCGGCCAGGTTGTTGTTTGGATTATCTTGATCCAGCCATATTACATCTGTGCTATGTGAACTGCACTGGCTGCTAGTTCAGTGGTGGATCACCTTTAAGGTTGGCTTGCTGAGCTACACAGCCCTACACGGACTGGGTCTGAGCTGCATGCAAAATCTACATACATCCTTATGGCCCCTCCTGACCGACCACAGCTCTCAGCCAATGAGGGATTGCTGGAGATTCCCAAGGTATGATTAAAACCTCTGGATCTCAGGCATTTTGTTCTTACCCTAACCTGTGGAATTCTCTGCCTCATCAAATATGAGAGTGTCTGACAGTGGAGAGCTTCAAAACTGCATTAAAATCCTATTTGTTTTAGGATTGCCTTTGGAGGCACATTTTAATTCATGTTGGACTTTGCTAGTTTGAGTTTTAATTATAGTGATTGAACAGATGATTTTAGAATTTTATTGTTTTAATTTTTATATTGTATGGTTTTGTACAGCACTTTGGTATAATGTGAAAAGTGGGTCATAAATAAAGATTATTATTATTGTTTTCTTTTTCCTTATGTGTGGGCTCTGGTACCTTGTGTAGTATTCCAAGTACAGATGCATGAGTAACCTGTACAGTGGGAGGATCTCATCTTAACCTCTACTGCTATAAACCTCTCTATGTATCCCAGAATTCTCTTTACTTTGCTCAACATGCTGTTTTGAGGATGCACACATTTAAGGGTCTATTATCCTATCAATAAATTATTTTCTTTTGTAATGCTATGTAGGAGCATACCCACACCTAACATTTTATATTACAGTCTTGGGTTCCTTTCCATATTTGCATTACTTACATTTTTTAGCATTGAAGCTCAGCTGCCATGTTTAAGTTCAGCTGTGTTTTAAAGTTTAGGAAAATAATCAACTGTTGAAACAGACTCTTAAATGTGGGTTATCAGCAACAAAGTTTTATTGTTGGTGTCCTTTGCAGTGAGAATGCATGAAGTTAGTAACCCAGTGCACAGCTTTCACTGCATTACCAATACTGTGGTGACATAGAAACATAGAAACATAGAACTTGATGGCAGATAAGGAACGACATAAGGCCATCCAGTCTGCCTATTTCTTTCTACCTTACATGAATTTGCCATTGGCCTTTGCTCTGTCGTGGCCTATCAAATCATACTCATCTGTATTACTCACTTGTGCCTATCCATGTCTCGACTTTTGGTGGAAGAGGCTGGAAGACTTTATATACTGCAGAGAACACAATCATACTCATTTTCAGAACTGGGAGAGGAAGGAAGGCATAATATTGATTGGGACCTGTGAGGATGGTTTGAAATAGTTTTACTGGTGCTCTTTTGCTTGTTGAATTAAGAAGAGGCTTGCAGGATTCAATTTCAGGAGTGTAAATTTTATAAGCAGAGGAGTAAACTACTACTGAATTTGATTTTCCTGTGATAGATCACCAGAAGAGAGAGACCTAGTATTTGTAAGGATATTTTTGTCTTTTAGAATTGTACCAGCTGAGTTTGATTTAATTATTATTCCAGGTTCAGTGGAGGAATTGTGTATTCAGCAGACAGAACAGCTATCTTACAAAAGGACCTTATCACAGGTGTGACACTAGTCAGTCAAGGGTTTCTGGTGGGTTTTCAGTACTGCTTTGGAGATTGGGAGTTTTAAACCAGAGGATTGAATAACTGTTACTGTTTCTCTTGGTGCACAACTGACTTGTTGAGGGCTGATTGCTTTCAGTGCATAAATCATCAGGCTGTATTGGGGTAGGGAGGGTTCCTGTGTTTGACTCAACTGTTTGAATTCTCTCTTTTGTTTGCAGGGGTTCTCTGTTAAATTGTTGTGTAGGTTCTTGCTGACAGGAAGTCAACACTAATCATGCGATGGGTCAGAACTTTCACCAGTTATTTCAGAGGCACAGTTTTGGGCCAAATCCACTCCTCTTACCACCCAGGTACCATTTCCTTTATACAGGGTTCTGACATCATTTCCTCAAAGGACAAAGTACATTCACTGTCATATCCCCTTCCTGCACACTGCTGACAATATAAGTGTACATTATATAATATAATAATGTGTGTGTGTGCGTGTGTATATATATATATATATATATATATAAAACAAAACAACTGGAAGGAGAGAGAGAAAGAAAAAGAAAAAGAAAAAAAGAAAAATACTTGCAGGATAAACAAGAAGATAGACATGTGGGGAGAAAAGCAATGTACACAATAAGCAGCAGTCTTCCAGGAGTCTTTCTGAACTCAGATGCTGCCCTATTGCAACAACCAACGCCCTGAGGAGGGTTTTCCCCATCTTCAGGCTACATGACAGTACTAAGGGAACCTCCCACCCAGGGACTAGGGCCATCCAACCGCCTCAGAGTACCAGAAGGCAGCAGTTGGACCTGATCAGGATGGTGAGAGTGGTGGAACAGAGGCACACCAGTCAGTTGTACCTCTAAGCCATACACACCATTCTGGGGGCATAGTTCCCCTGCAGTTGCCTACAGAGGAGACTAAGAGGTTACGGACCATCTATGAGGAGGCCCACAGGAAGGAAGCAAAGGACACAAAAGGAAAGAAGCAGTTCTGGTGGGGACTCAGTTATTGAAACTAGAACTGGGTAACAGGGAAAACTGAAGTAAGGTGCCTGCCTGGCAGAGAGACAGGAAGTGCATCCTCAGGATCCAAGACCAGCTGCACAGTCTGAGCTGGACATCATTATTCACCTAGGGATGAATGTTGGTTTAACATGAGATTAGAGCAGTGCAGGAGGACTTTGTGGAGTTAGGGAGGGCCCAAACAAACGCACACAGTATCCTTCTCAGAGTGCTGCGGTCTAGCATGAGTGGTGAAATACTTTGCCCATGATTCAATGATAGTTGAAAAATGGTGTGGGCACAAAGTTTAGCTTCATTGGGGACTGGGTTCCATCTGGAGGGATACCAACCTATACCTGGCAGTGGTCTACATCTGTCCAGGCAGGAAACAAATCTTCTGGGCATTCGTTCAAATGCTTCATTGGCAGCTTTTAAACTAGTCAAGGGGGCACTGATAGCAGCAGAATTCAGCCTCCCTATGAACAGGGTACTAAATGGAAAATACCAAGGTAGAAAGGTCAGTGAGGATGATTCTACAAGAGGTAGCCATCAAAAATGGAAAGCAATGGTGCCAATGCCCATAATCTAGGTAATAAGCTTCCTGAATTAGTGGCCTTGATGGAGGATAACATCTGGTTGTAGCAGTCACAGAAACACGTACACACAGACCATGATGGGATGTAAACATACCAGGATCGCTTCTAGGAGGACAGGTAAGTAAAGAGGAGGAGGAGCTCTACATAAGGGAAGAATCAAAGCAACAGAACAAAAGGGTAAACAGGGAGGAAGGAAGCACTGGAGTCAATTTGGAGACAGGCAATGGCACCACAGTCAGCACAGGGTTATATACAGCTCCCATCTCAGGAGGAAATGGACAGGAAATGATAAGTATCCTTAGATAGCGAAAAAGGGGAGATATTGCTGATGGGAATCTGAATATGCCAGATGTTAACTGGAGTGCAGTCATGACACTTCTAAAGTCCGAGTAATTCTAATACCTACAGGGCATGCCTTAACAACTAGTATTGGAACCCTCAAGAGAACAATCTAGACCTGGTACTCTCAAATGTAGATGGAGAGGATAACAGATGTAAGTGAGTAGCCATCTTGGACTAGGACCATCGAACAGTATGGTTCGATAAACACAGCAGTAGGTCAAACATACAAAGGCAAAGTACTGGACTTTAGGGCTGACTTTTGCCAAAACGATGATGCTAAGATGCACTAGCAAATGGGCAGGAAGGAAGGGTGGAAGAACAATAGAATAATCAAAACACATCACAGAGCAACAGGCCTGTGTGAAGCAAATAAAAAAAAGCGATGCAAAGCCACTATGGTTCTACTCAAGGAGAGGGAGTGGCAGGGAGGTTCGAGAGAAAAGTAACATTTAGAAGTATAAAGCAACACAGAAAGGTAGGGCGAGAGAACTGTACCAGTTAAAGCAGAAGGAAGCAGGGAGGAAAGTCAAATAGCAAGGTCAAACTGAGGAAAGTAGCCAACTCAGTTAAGAAGGGGATAAAACCTTTATAGGTACATCAAAGACAAGGAAGACCAAAGGAGGGTTAGTGAGGTTTAATAAAGGGGAGGGTGGGCAGAGGGTGACTGAAAAACGAGATACTAAACAAATATTTTGCACAGTATTCACAAATGAAGAGGGGGAAGTACCTAAAACAACAATAGAAACACTCTGGATATGATACCAGCCCATTCTAGAAGAAAAGGGTTCTGAAAGAACTCTTAAAACTGAAGGTGGACAAGCAATGAGACCTGATAGGTTCATCCAAATTCTAAAGAACTAAGGATAGAACTAGTGACACCACTGACTACCCTCTTTAACAAATCATGGGAAGATGGGATGGTACCTAAGGATTGGAGGAGGCAGATGTGCTCCACTTCCAAAAAAGGAGACAGGGCAAACAGGCTACTACCTGTTAGTTTAACCTCAGTGTTAGGAAAATGATGGAATCACTTCTGAAGGAAGAACTGTTAGTACCTAGAGGCAGGAGCACGGACCCAAGGCAGCATGGATTCAATGGGAAGGTCATGTCAGATGAATCAATAGATTTCTTTGACTGGGTGACAGTAGTAGATCAGAGGCTGGACATGTCCCTACCTAGATTTTAGCAAGGCATTGACACAGTCCCAAAAGATTAATATACAAGTTGCCAGCCTGGGAAGTGGGTCCCAGGGATGACCCTGGGTAAAGAAGTGGCTGGAGAACAGGACACAGAGGGTAATAGTAAATAGAGTCAACTCTGAAGAAAGGGGGTTACTAGTGGGGTACCACAGGGTTCAGTACTAGGACCGGTCCTCTTCAATGACTTTATAAGTGATGTTGCAGAGGGACTGGAAGGAAAAGTATGTCTGTTTGCAGATGACACAAAGATCTGCAACAGAGTTGATACACAAGGTGGGGTGGAAAGGATGAGAAGGTACTTGGCAAGGTTGGAGGAATGGTCAAATGTATGGCAGCTTATATTCAGTGCTAGGAAGTGCAAGGTAATGTACCTAGGAAGCAAAAACCAGGAAAAGAGTACACAATGGGGGTGAATACTAACAACAACAAAATGGAAAGGGACTTGGAGGTAGTCATCAGATGACCTAAGGTGGGCAAACAATGTGAGAGGGCAGTAAAAGCAGGGCTGGGGGATACTAGATATGAATAGAGAGGCATCTCAGTGAAAACAGAAGTTGTTATCCTCTGTACAGACAGCTGGTGGCACCTTCTGGAGCACTGCATGCAGTTCTGGACCAAATCTCACAAAGACATAAACAGGATGGAGGCAGTCCTGAGGAGGCAACTAAAATGGAGCAGGGTCTGCACCGGAGAACATATGAAGAGAGATGAAGGAGCTTAATATATAGCCTCGAGGAAAGGAGGGAGAGGAGACATGATGAAACTTTCAAGTACCTCAAGGGAATCAGCAAAAGTCCAAGAGGGTAGCATCTTTCAGAAAAGAGGTGTGCAACAACAAGAGGCACAATTTGAAGAATAAAGAGGCGGCTCAGAGGTAAAGTAAGGAAGTATTTTTTCAAAGAGGTTGTGGATGCATGAAGCGGCCTTCGGAGGAAAGTTGTGGAGTCAAAATCAGTGGTGGAATTCAAGAATGCATGGGACAGTCATAAAGCAATTCTAGGGGATGGGGAGTAGGAAGAAGTAAGTTGTTGGTTAATTAGGATCTGCAACTTATCCATTAGGTAGGGAAATGGGCAGACTGGGTGGGCCAAGTGGTCCTTATCTGCCATCAAATTCTATATTTCTATGTTTCTATGTTTCAAGCCCTGCACTGTATTCATATCCACCATTTCCTGAGGTAGGCCATTCCATGCATCCACCACTCTTTCTGTGAAAAAGAACTTCCTCACATTACCTCTTAGTCGGCCTCCCTCTAATCTCTGGCTGTGTCCTCCTGTTCTGCTATTTTTCTTATATTAAAACATGTTAGACTCTTTCACCTTGTTAATGCCCTTAAGGTGTTTGAATGTTTCGATCATATACCTCTCCTCACTTTGCTCTAGGGTATACATATTAGGCTCTATTAATCTGTCCTCATATGTTTTCTGATACAGTCCCTGCACCATTTTGGCTGCCCTTCTCTGGACTGCCTCAATTTGGTTAATGTCCTTGTGAAGGTGTAGCCTCCAGTACTGCACTAATACTCCAGATGGGACCTAACCAGTGTCTTGTAAAAAGGGATTAGTACCTCCCTCTTCAGACTTGTGATACCCCTACTAATACACCCCAACATCCCTCTAGCCTTACCTACTATTTTAGTGGTCTACTTGGATGATTTCAGGACATCGTCGATGATGACGCCCAAGTCTCTTTCTTCCTTTGTGACTGCCAACACATCCCCCCCCCCAGCCTATAGGTGGCTTCAGGGTTTCTCTTTTCCCCATGTGCATGATCTTGCACTTCTTTGCATTAAACCCCAGTTTCCACTCTTCCAACCACGTTGCTAGTTTATCCAGATTTCTTCTCATTCTGCCCACCTCATCTGGATCATCTACTCTAGTATTGCATCTTGGTGTCATCTGCAGACAAGACAAACCTTACCCTCCGTCCATCTGCAATATCACCAATGAAGATATTGAGAAGGGACTGTCCCAAACAGGCCTGAGGTACCCACTTGTGATTTGCATCTCTTCTGACTGTATACCATTACCACCACACTCTGTTTTCTGCCCGTCAACCAGTTTGCCACCCAGTTAGACAACTTCTGACCCACTCCGATCCTACAGCTTATTAATCAATCTTCTATATGGAACAGTATCAAAGCTTTGCTGAAGTCAAGGTGAGTGACATCAACTGCTCCCCTTGATCCACCACTCTAGTTGCCAATCAAAGAAATCTATGAGATTAGTATGACAGGACCTTCTGTTTGTAAACCCATACTGTCTTGGATCCTGTGCTCCTATGGATCCAGGTGTTGCACTATCCTTTCCTTACAGAGTGCCTCCATAATCTTGCCCACTACTGAGGTAAGACTGAATGGTCTATGATTCCCTACCTCCTCCTGCTACCATTCTTGTGGGCGAGATCACATCAAACCCTTCTCCAGTCTTCTGGGACCACCTCTGTGCTTAGAGACTCACTAAACAGTTCTGCTAATGTCTCATAGTTCCATCCTTAGCTCCTTTAGTACCCTGGGATGTATGCCATCAGGTCACACCTTGTCCACCCTGAGCTTATCAAGGTTCTTTTAGGACCCTTTCTTTTATGAAGGACTGGTACACCTCCCTCCCACAATAATCCCATGGTGCTGAGCTGTGGCCCTGCCTACCTTCTCTTCAGTAAATACTGAGCAAGTATCTATTTAGGATAGATGCTTCACATGGTCCTCCTCCTCCTTTATATCCCCTTCGATTTGCAATACTCCTCTGGACTTTCTCCTTTCCTTATCTATCTATAGAAAGTCATCACTTTCTTTTTACTGTTTGTGCTAGTGTTTCCTTGGTTTGGGCCTTTGCCTGCCTTACTGCCTTCCTGCTTCCCTTAGGGAAGTTTGGTATAACTCCTATCTTCATCCTGCTGCATTCCCTTATATTTTCTGAAGGCCAGCCATTCGGTTCTGACCTTTTCTGCTACTGTTTTTGAGAACCAAAGTGGTTTCCTACTTCTTTTGTACTTCCTTTTCTCTCTAACACAATGTGAAGTTGCTTCAAGTATTGCACCTTTAATGCTTGCCCACTTTGCCTGTACCCCCACACCTGTATTTCTTTTTACCAGGGCTAGCTTAACTCTGTTGGCCATCTTATCAAAGTCAGCTCCTCTGAAGTCCCATATTTTTGCCTTGGGATGGGATGATTTTAATTCAGTAGCAAGCCAGACATCATAACTGATGGTCACTGGCCCCCAGGTGACCTTCTACTTGAGATCTGTGATCCTTTCCCTGTTTGTCAGTACTAGATCTAGGATTGCCCTGTCTCTTGTGGGTTGTTGTACTAGTTGTTTGAGGTCCTCCTCCTGCAGGGAATCCACCATGTGTCTAGTTCTGGCAGCTGTTCCTGCTGCTATTAACCAATCTGTATCTGGCATGTTGAAGTCACCCATTATCAAAGATGGCCCCCCAGCTGTCATGTTTTGTATATCTTCTAACAGTAATGTGTCTATGTCATCCTCCTGGTCTGGAGCCCTGTCACAACCCCAGTTCGTATAGGCTGTGCCATTTCAGTTTCAGGGTGACCCACAGTTCTTCTGGCTCCTTATGTGTATTCTGAATTTCTGTAGCTTTGATATTTTCATTGACATAAAGGTCACCCCACCCTCTTTGCACCTCAGTCTCTTCTGACAAAGTACATAGCCAGGTACTGATGTGTGAGTTACTAGTAAACCATGTCTAAGCTAATGGCTGCTATGTCCAGTTTAATCTATCTCATTATTGCCTGTAGGGCTGGGATCTTGTTCTCAGACTGCGAGCATTTGTGTACATGATTTTCCATTGGCCAGATTTGGATGTTAGTTGTTAGGCAAGGTCTGGCATTTCCCCAGTGTGGTATATGGGGAGCCAGACCTTTTCGCTTACCTGGTGATGCAAAATGAACTACAGACATGCTGCACTCCTGTTTGACCACTAGCTGAGGGGAAGGGTGTTCTTCCCATTCAACATGTGTGGTGCTGCACCCCTCTCCCATTTGATATTTTAAATATTCTGTAAAGATGTCAAACTTCTGCCACATTGCTGAGACTCCATCCTTAGTCAGATGTAGTCCATCAAATTTAAAAGAACTCACTCCCCAAACTGATGCTGATTCCCACACATTTGTGTCATTTTTCTGGCACCAGCTCTTGAAACTACATGTTTAGCTCACCATCTCCCCTTCTCTGACCTTCGGTTCATCTGCCCCCCTCTCTCCCAGACACTAGCAGGATCTCAGAGAAGGAGATGCTGGATGAAATGAATGATAGTTTGTCACCCAGCCTTGCAGCCAGGTGTTCCTTGGTCTCCACAACTGACCAGCTGGTGAGATTGTTTGTCCCTATGTGTACCAGGATGTCAATGTTTTCTCCTGCTTCCTGAACACTTTTAGCAATGTAGTCAGTGACTCTCCATGCTGATGTACCTGGGAGACATCTGACCATTACCCCTGGCTGGAGATACTTATCACCTCCCGGAATCATGGAGTCTTCCATGATCAAAGGTTTTGACCTTTACCTACAGGAGAGACAGGCAGGGGAGTAGAGGGGGAGGAGTAGCTCTCTATGTAAAGGAAGGATAAAAAGCAACTGAACAAAAGAGTAAACAGGGAGGAGAGGGAGGCACTGTGGGTCACCTTGGAAACTGGAAAGGGCACCACAATCTGCACAGGGTTGTGCACAGACCCCCATGTCAGGGAGAAGAAATGGACAAGGATATGATGGAAGGCATTCTTAGAATGGCAGAGAAAGGGGAGATACTGTTGATGGGGAGACCTGAATATGCCAGATGTTAACTGGAGCACATTTGCTGCATAGCCACATCCAAAACAGGGCCATTCTTGATGCCCTACAGGTGAGGCATTAGACAGCTAGTTTTGGAACCCACTCGTGAGGAGCAATCTTAGAACCTCATACTCTCAAGCGGGGCAGTGAGAGGATCTCAGATCTAGAAGTAGGTTGCCATCTGGGACAAGTGACCATCAAACAGTGTGGTTCACGTTAAACTCAGCTACAAGTCAAGCCATACAAAAGTGAGGTACTACTGGACTTTAGGAGGCTGACTTTGTGAGATGGAGAGTGCCTCAGAAAAGCACTAGCAAACAGGCTAGAAGAAGGTGTTGGAGCAACAATGGGGAATTATCAAAACTGCCATCACAGATGCAACAAAGCCAATGTAAAACAAATAAACAAATCAAAATGAAAGAAAAAGCCACTATGGTTCTCAAGAGAGGTGGCTGTGAAAGTCAGGAAGAAAAAAGATAGCATTCCGGAAGTATAAGGAAACACAGAAGGAGCAGGACAGAGAGCTGTACCAGTTAAGGCAGAAAGAAGCAGGAGGAAGTAGAATAGCAAAGGCCCAAACTGAGAACACATTGTGCTCTTTATGCATGGATCCACCCCTTCGGTTGCGCATGCCGTCATTTGCATTGCGCTGTTGCTCACACATTTTCGGTGGCGCAACTGCCTCCTGCTGAATGCTCGCAGAATGGCGCACTTTTTGGACTTGCAGGCGAACCCTATTGCGATGAAACAACCTTTGGAATATCTGGCCCTTTATTTATATAGTGCCCTTTCCTGAAGCTTGGGGTGCATAAACATATTTAAAACAATCCTTACTTGACTCATAACAAACTTCAAAAAGTAATGCAGAGATCCAAATAAAATTCTATCAATTAATATTTAAAACAATAAAACAACCATCAATTCAATTTTCAGTCTTCACCTTAGGGCAAAAGCCTGATTAAATAAAAGCATTTTAATCCTTTTTAAATGTATCCACTAAGTGCCTCCCTTAGAGGTCTCAGCAAAGCGTTCAACAGGGTCAGTGCTGTATCTGAGAACATATGGTCCCTGAATGCCGCAACCTGGCCATGGGAACCACAAGGAGGCAACCCTCTGTGGAATAGAGATGGGTGGTAAGTAACCATGAGGTCTTTCAGGTAGGCTGGTCCCTCGATGCATAGCTTTATAGGTCAGTAATCCAACCCTGAAGGCAATCCTCCACCTTGCAGGCCGCCAGTGTCGCTCATGGAGGACAGGTGTGGCATGATTGAATCTTTAACCACCAGTCAACAGCCTATCCATTGCATTCTGCACCAGCTGCAGACAGTGAAGATTGCCTCCAGACAGCCCCATGTGCAGGGTATTGCAGTAGTCCAGCCAGGACGTGAAAAAGGCAGGTACCAGAGTGGTCAGGTCCTCAGTTGGTATCAGATCGCCCGATCCAGGCAATATTCCTCAGATGGTAAAAGCCACTTTTGATGATGGCTGACACTTGTGCATCAAGTGTCAGATCATTATTGAAGACCAAGCCAGATACTTAACCTAGCGGATGGGGCCAGGGACCACCTCAAAAAAAAAACAGTCTAGGGAATATCAAAACCCCTCCATCACACTGATGACCAGATCCACCACTAGCATGTCCATCTTGTCTGTGTTGCATTGTAACTAGTAGTGGATCACCCAAGTCGACTTTCCTCCAGGCAGGTGTTCAGCACCAGAGATGCCATCTGGTTTCCAGCTGCACAGGACAGGTATAGATGGGTATCATCAGTGTAACAATGAAAACCAGCCCATGCTACCTGATAATGTCTCCAAATGGCAGCATGTCACCATCAACAAAAATGGTGACAAGACCAACCCTGTGGATTTCCACAGCATTGAGGCATTAGGTTAGATGAGGCAAGCCTCATCATCACCCTTTGTACTCTGTCAGTAAGGAAGGACCTAAACCAGTTGACAACAGTTTCAGTTGGTCCACATCAGTTCTGTAACTGGTCCAACAGCACCTCATGGTCCATGGTATCAAACACCACTGAGAGATCAAGGAAGATGAAGATGGTATGCTCTCCACTATCTCTTACCATTAAGAGGTCATTTAATGCCTTCTCCCTGGAATCTCTGTGCTATGTCCAGATCTGAACCCAGAATGGAAACACTCATAAGTGGTGAGATGTGTCTTGTGCTGGATGGCCACCACTCTCTCTAAAACATTCCCAAATAATGGAAGCTTTGAGACTGGTCTGTAATTGCTGAGACACTCCGAGTCCAGTAAGGCTTTCTTCAGTAGGGGTCTAACCAAGGCCTCCTTCAGTGCCACAGGAAAGACTCCACTCTCAAGGAAACTCCAGACAATCTCAGTAACCACATATCCAACAGGTCCACAAATCCAACCAAAGGCAGGTTGAACCTGGGTCAAGATCACAGTATGTCAGTCCTAGCCTCAAGACTATTTAGCCACCTCCTCCCTCAAACTGAATCAAACTTAGCCCAGATAAATGGTGTGCTCTCGCACCTCAGGTCAACCCACAAGCCCTTTGGTGATGGTGGAAAGATCGCAGTCTGATAGAGGACACTTTGTCGGCAAGAACAGAGCAAACTATTCACATCTTGTGCTTAAACCAACCCCTCCTGCAAGAGACTTACTGATGTAAAAGCTCATTCGCCTGTGGAATAGTTGAGCTGGTCTGTTCCTTGCTGCAGCAAACTCCCATCACAAAAAAGAAAGTCTGCCTTCATTCAGGAGATGCCCCAGATCATGATCATAATGGGATATCATCATAACTTATTCTCCATCAGTCAAGTTCTCCTCCAGCCACTCCAACTTCTGACCCATTACCTTTAACTCCATTAGCTCTCCATCAAACGGAGGGGCCTTCAGTGAGTAGACAGAGGGTGGGCACAGACAGTTGTGATTGAGTTGAACGCAGAACCAACAAGCCAATTATAGATCACCAATGCCTCCTCCAGACCGATTGCACATGCAGTCTCCACACTTGATATGTCTAGCACCTCCTGTAGTCCTGTTTGGGAAAATCCTAATAAAGGGTGGTACTGGACCATCTTCACAGAGGAGGGTCTCTCAGTAGGGCCCCAAACAGGAACCTCATGGTGCTATGATTCAACCAAATGACCGAATCAGTCATGAGTTCATCTACCCCAAGACCCAGAGTGAACACCAGGTCCAATGTGTGACTATGTGAGTGGGTCACTGAGGTGACAACTTGTGACAGGCTCAGAGCTTCCATACTCTGCAGGAGGTCATGTCCAAAGGAATTAACCATCTGGAGGATTCCAATACCAGGCCAGTGATGAAGTCTTTGACCTCCCACCGGAATTCCTTCTCCCCGCCGAGTGGGCAGTAAATCAGAAGGATCCTGTAGCCTGTGCCAGGACCCCCTCACATGGTAACACTCTCAAACAACATGGAAGAACTCACTGGTAGCACTGTGAGGCCCAGGATGGCTTTAAAACAAATGTCCACACCCTCACCTCTGCAATCATTCCTCAGGGTGTGCATCACAGAGTTAACTGGCTGGAACTGCTGCCTCCAGAATGCAAACAGGTGATGCAAGCCAGGTCTACTGAGGAAGCCAAGTCCACTATTATTACAATCTTGTTATTTATCAACCTGGTGTTACAAAGCACAGCCTGAGTAGGATGAGGGAAGACTACTGGATGAACCATCTGCCCACTCTCAAAGGTGGAACCCTTGGGTATGTGAATAAGACAAGGAGGATCCCTCTCAAACTCCCATTTCACCCCAGGGCAGCATCAGGGCCTCACCAACCAAATCATATAGGATACTAATAACATTAATCAGTTACTAAAATACAATAAGAATAAGGGCATAATCTTAGCCAAAGATGAGGGAAGAGATAGCACAAAATAGTATACTGTACTCAAGAATGATGAGATTATGGAATAGAGTTACAAACACAGGGAGGAAAAGTAGAACAGAGGCTTTATTTTATTTTAAACTTGAATTGTACTGATTTTAATATTACAAGATGTGTAGACATTCAGGAGTGACATGTATGTAATTTTATTACACTATATTTTTATGTATTTAAACATTTCAGCAGTAAACCATGCTGGGTAGCACTTGTTCATTTCCAGAAATGTCAGGGGAGAGGAAGGGAACAGCAGTCGAACAGCAACAAGTTTAGAACAACAATGAATATACAGTTGAACAGCAGCAACATATCACACATAACTGAGGCATAGAGTACATTAGTTCACATGTTCACATTCCAGTTATAGTATGCCACAGTAATAAGTGTTGGAAAATGGGAGTCAAATTATTACTGGAATGACTAACATAGGGCCTGAGTGGGCAAGGCAGGAAGAAAAGGGGGTATCACGGTGGTTTGGGAAGCCAAAAAGGAAGTGGTTAGAGATGAGTGGAGCAAAGGAGGTGAAGAAAAGTGGAGGGGAAGAAACAAAAAGTGGGATGGGATTAGGAACAGCTGCATGTGGAGGAAAAATTATGTAAGAGGGAGGAAAGGTCAAGTGGGGAGGGGTGTGGTGGATGGAGGATGGAAGAGAATTCCACAGTTTGGGAAAGTGGTGGGAAAAACAGCCTGGTCAGCACTATCTGTACCATGTTTGCTTGCATTCACTTTGTGATT
Organism: Neoceratodus forsteri; assembly: GCA_016271365.2. Lineage (NCBI taxonomy): Eukaryota > Metazoa > Chordata > Ceratodontiformes > Ceratodontidae > Neoceratodus > Neoceratodus forsteri. The sequence goes on from CM057455.1 coordinate 174,292,676, forward strand.
TGTGACTTTTCTCTGTGAGAAGAGAAACTCAGAATACATCTCATTGCACACAGCATTTCTGGATCATACCTGAAAACAGGCAGTTTCTGTCTAGTGTACCTACCTGGTTAACAGAATAAAACAATAAAAGATTTTAAAAGTCCATCTAGGCAGTTTATATTGATATTAATCGAGCTACCTCAAATATAAAGTTCAGGTATATAAGGATATGATTACGTAGACATGCAGTTGTACTTTCCTCATTTGTTGGTTGCAGGTTCCTCGTTTTACCCTAGTTGAAGGTGACCTGTAACCTCCTTAAACTCACTTTTTAGCACCAGCTTCCCCCCTCTCACCTTACCCCCCCACCACCCTCACCCACCCCTCTCATCTCTAATGGCACTTTCAGATAGGGACCCTCAGCCCATCCACCTCACACTTTTGCCACCCACCTCTTCCCGCCAACCATGGCCTTTAGCCTCCCTACTTTTCCTGACTCCCTCCTACCCTATGCTAACTATATACTGTTCACCCTGAAACTTGTCTGAAGCTGGCTTATGTTGCTCTCTCCATTTTGGCTGTATAATAAATGCTTAGACATCTTTGTGTTTTAAGACTGTAACCATTGTTGACCTTTGTATGTATGTTACCCTACATCCTTTGACATGGAACCTTTGTAAATGGGCAGTTCCTGCTCAAAGGTATTTGAAATCCTAGAGTTTAATAAAATAACAAAAAATTAACTTTAGAAAATTAGATTGTATATTTAACAAGAACAGGTCAGTCTGCTGAACATAGGTTTCCCACAGGATGTTCTTCCCCTCAGAACCAGTGCCAGTAGCATAGTTCTTCCCCTCAGAACCAGTGCCAGTAGCATAGTTCTTCCCCTCAGAACCAGTGTCGGTAGCATAGTTCCTCCCCTCAGAACCAGTGCCAGTAGCATAGTTCCTCCCCTCAAAGCCAAATCCCATAACAGAATATTATGATGCTTTGTCGCAACTGAGCTACATAAACTAAACTTGGGAAGCAGCTATCATGGGGAGTTAGCAGTGGTGGATTAAACATATCGGTACTTCTGATTCCAACTCATGAATCTAATAGTTTAATATTTAACATCCCTCTAAAATAGAAATGGCTTCCTCTACAAAGTGAGTTTAATGTAGTTTCCATGTTACAGAATCTTTAGTATTCAAGTCAGGTCTGAGTAGAATAACATAGCACTTTGGGAAAGAAAATGCAGCTCAGTAACCCAAACCCTGAGGACAAGATGGCAAATATCTCACAGCGACCACATACTTCCCTTTTGTGCTCAGGTATGCTGGTATGAATGACAGCCAAACACTAACAAAGATTAGCATACTAAAAGTGATGAATTTGGCCTCGTTATATCTATCTGGTAATTTCCGCACTAAAAGGCAACTATAAGCACACACTGCTAATAGCCTAAGGTATCCCAGCATGCAATAAAACATGGTCATAGATCCTTCATTACATTCAATTATTATCTTGTCCTTATAAGAGTTCATGTTTCTCTCTGGGAAGGTGATGAATGTACAAGCCAAATAGTGCTACAAATATACTCTGTAACATGGCACAGAAAAGGCCTATAAAACTCGGTGTTTTGGATCCCACCCACTTCTGGTGGATGCTTCCTGGCTTTGTTGCATTAAATGCAATGACTACAGTGATTGTTTTTGCCAGAATAGAAGAGATACAAACAGAAAATGTTATACCAAATGCAGATTGCCGAAGTAAGCAGCTTGTACTGTGTGGTTTCCCAATAAATATTAAGGAGCAGAGGAAGCAAAGAATGAGAGCTACCAGAAGAAAGTAGCTGAGATCACGGTTGTTTGCTTTCACTATTGGTGTGTCCCGATATCTAATAAAAATCCACAGTATGGAAGCAGGAATGATGGAAAGGAAAACAGTGACACCAGTCAATGTTGCACCCATGGGATCATCAAAGGACAGGTACTCGACACGTTTCAGGATGCAGCTTATCCTTCGTTCATCAGACCAAGAATCTTCTGGACACTTGATGCAGTCAGTGGCATCTGATAGAAGAACAACAAATAAAGAAATTGATATAGGAACAAAAGCCATCTATAGTTCACATTTAATCCCCACACCACAATTTATTGGTTACTAGGTCCTTGTACAAGAAAGTGCAATGTGAGAATGAAATAATACAGTGAGATGCACATTTGTTGTTCACAGAGCCACTGGTTGTCTCAAATCCTCATCAATATCTAGTATTCTCCCTCATTGGGTCTCTTTTACCTGATGTCTTGAATGATATCTACTTTCTACACACTATGAACAGCTTTACTAAAGCATGCATCATAATATTCCCTCTTGAATGTTTATTGAAGGCTGCCATCTCCTTGGGAAGGTCTACTCATAACCTTGTACTCACTTCAGGATACAGTTCAGTCAAATAAACAGTCTGTATTTTGTAGATACCTACACAGTAATGGAAGAACAAGGCTTGTGGCTGATACAGTCTGCCCAATCTTGTCAATCTACCTAACTGTTATGTCATACCCTAATGGCAATCATCGTTATTACTGTCCCATTTTCTAACTAACCCCACATGCCTGTCCCATCCCTGCTTGAAGCTACTGTTTGATTTGGCCTGTGCAGTGTCCACTGGCATCTTATTTCACTTGTCCACCACCCTCTTTCACCCTAACCCCACATGCCTGTCCCAGCCCTGCTTGAAGCTACTGTTTGATTTGGCCTGCACAATTTCCACTGGCATCTTATTTCACTTGTCCACCACCCTTTCCAAGAAGCCGTACTCACAATCCAGACATCCTGTTTGAATCTCCCCCATGTCAGATATAGTGAATTCCCCTCCTAGCCTAATTGCACTATCAAAGCTGACAACATTTCTGATTTTTTTCAAAGTACAGAAAACTTGTCTTAAGAGACATTTGCCCATTTTATACACTTTTTAAGTACCTTTGAATTCCTGAAGTGTACTGTACCCGCTCTAATGTGCAGGGGTGTAGTTAACCGGAGTGGAGTCCACAATGAAACATGTTTGATATACTGGGTTTTCTCAGGATGTTAGCAAATGGCTATCTGTTGCCAAAGATGATACATTTTATTCTTTGTGCCATTAGCAGACTCATTGGTATACTTTATGCCTCTGCCTCATTACCTTTTATTGAAATAAGTGTATGTATAACTATTAAATATATATGGATTTTATAGCATCATAAAGATTTGGACTGACAAAATTCATGACTAAGATTATGTTGTGTAAGGTATGGTCCCATATTGCACTATAGTTTTTGAAAAAATCCAAATGCTTCCTTACTGTGAACTAATGTTAAACATTTGTTTACACATATTGTAACTAACACATAAATAGCTCTGTTTACTCTTTATACATCTTTTTCTGTGTCATAAATGTTGATATAGTTTCATGTTGTTGTAACTAGTATGTGTTATAAAATGCTTTGTCTCTACTTGACTGAATAAAGAGAAAGTAACAAATGAATTCCCTCTTATCTCCATGTTTGCAGACTAAAGACGACTTTATTGGTGTCCACTCAATTTATCTATATAAAGTACATATATGTCTCAATCATTTCACCTTTCCTTCATCTTCTGAATGACTTATATGTTTAAGTCCATAGCATCTCTTGCATCATTCCCTGAGCCCATTTATCATCTTAGCTGCCCTGCACAATCTGCGCCAGAATTGTTGCAATCTTTTCTCATTTGTTGGCTCCAGTATCTTGTGCAATAATCCAGGTACGGATGCACCAGTGGCATGTACAGTGGAAGGATACCTCCTGACTTACTGCTTATCCTCCTCCCTATATTATCAACATTCTCTTTTAAGATGGCGGCTGTTGTGGGCCAGCCAGAACACTAACTCTCTGAGTTGTTTTTATTTTGTTAATTCTTTCAATTAAAACTGTTTTAAGTTAATTTATTTTATTTAAAAGATTAGCATCGGTTGAAGAAATGAGGTTAATTTGAGATATAGCATTATTCGGGTTATGCTGTTTTATAAGAGTATCTAGTGCCTCTTTTATCCCAATAATTAATCAACTTTTACTGATGGTCTTGGTTACATAGACCAGTGCAGTGTGGCAGGCTGCATATTTTGGCTTGAGCCATGACAAATAATTTTAACAACATTGCAGACCTTCGGGATCTGTTATATTTGCAAAAATTGTCTATTTCAATTTCAGTAGGTGCTTATACTGTTACAGGTTGTGCCTCTGTGTGGCAGATTTTGTGGCTACTCCTAACCATTAGCAACTCTTTTCAGGAAGACAGATAGTGGAGTCGAGTGGTTTGCATATCCCCAATTACTATTTCATTTGAAGACCACTACTTGCAAGAACTTACCACCAGCAATGGAGATTGTTGGGCTCGATGAGCAAGGACTTTGGAGATCATAACGGAAGATTGCAGGAGGTTGTGAGTGCTGGCATGCTCTTGTTCTTACCTGCTTTGTTGATTGACTGTGCCAGGAGTACCTGAGTTTGGACCACAGGCACTAAGCTAGCTGGAGTGGGGAGTGGAGCTGTAAGCTGCCTTGGCTGGTTGGGGTTTTGCTGCCAGAGTCTTTTGTTGAAGGGCAGGAGCTTTGGGGATGAAGGGACTTGGGCTGGGTGGCTGTTGGTGGATGGCCGGGGAGTCAGGCTCTAGACTCTGATAGTCCAGGGTTAGCATTGGCTTCTTCTCCCCATCAGTGGACAGTAGGTAGGCCAAACAAGATCTTTGCAACTGTGACACTTAGATTGGAGACAGCTGCAACCTGAAGTCTTGGTCTAGTGGCAGGGTTTGGGTTGGGTGACCCTCAGGATGAGGTACCGTGGGGCTACAGCTGGAGGGTGGTAGGTCCTCAGTCCCTGCAGTATCCCTGAATGGGTGGCTGGAGGGCTTCCATTTGGGAGCCCAGTCTTCTAAGGGGGCTGCTTCTGCCCTGGTTCACCTGGTTAGGGTTTGATCATTGATGGAGGCTTCAACATGGATATGTCCCTGAGAGTTTTGGATGGTGTATTATGTATTGTCCTGTGTGGTGGCAGATTTGATTACTCCCCTCTGTCTTCTTGTTTTGGACGAACGTGGTGAGAGGACCTTCTAAAAAAGGTTTATTATATTTTGCAGTGACAATTTGAACCACCGGAGTGACAGCCTAGTGTTTTCTTTTGGACTTTTAAAACTTGATTTGCTGGGGATGAGAGCCCCAGTGAAGTACTCTGACAGTTAGATTACATGTTTGAACTTTCATAATGCTATATAGTTTTGTTTTCTTTTGTAGGACTGGAAGGAATTATTAATTAAAGTTAATTTGGGATTTCGTTTTTGAAGAGGGTTAAGGGAAGTTTTTTTTATATATATATTTTGATTATTTTTTATTTATATTAGTGGGGGTTAGTGTTCTGACTTTAGCTAGCATGTGTTTGCAGGCTGTTGTCCCTCAGGTGCTACTCCCATCCAGAGCTCCAGAACCTCCACCCTTTTAATTGCCCTCCATTTCCTGTGGCAAGCTATGGTCACTGCAGGGCATTGAAGATAGTGGGTAGAAGGTGGAGGAGGGAGTCCTGGACATGGTAGTGGGAGAGAGAGCTAAGTGGGTCAGATTGGAGTAGTGAGGACCAGGAGATGCCCTGGTGCAAACTGGAATCCAGAATGAGGTTCACCTTATCTGGTGCCCATACCAAGGGCTCCATGGAAAATGGACAGGTCATTCGGATGGCCCCGGTGTCTCATCCGACTCAAACAGTGTTGTGCAACACCAGATCTATTAAAAACAAGATGGCTAGTATAGCTGACCTTGTTGGGTCAGCAGATCTGGCAAGCAACAGCAAGATCTGGTTGGATGAGAATGCGGGCCCCATTTTGGCAGCAGCCATTCCAGCTGGGTTTTCAGTGATACACCATGCAAGATCGGATCACAGGGGTGGGGTTGTAGCAATTTGTTTTAAATCAGAACTGGGCCTTGTAGATGTGCCGGTAGGGGGGATCAGGCCCTTTGAGTGTATTGTGGTCACAGGTGTGGGGGTGCAAGATCATCCTCGTCTACCATCCACCCAGAGGTGAGAAGTTGTTCCTGCAGGTAGTCACAGATTTCATTGTCAAGATGGTGTTGGAATCTCCCAGATTAATGGTGCTGGTGACTTCAATGCCTGGGTCAACGATGAACTCTTGCAGTTTGGTCAGGACTTCCTCTGACTTATGATTTCATTGGGCTTCACACAAGCAGTTGCCTCTGTGACTCACAATTATGGTCACTTATTGGAGCTGATCTTCCTCCCAGGAATGGAGACCTCTGACTTAGTAGTGGAACCATCTGGATAGTCCGATCACCACACGATAAGGTTCAATCTCCAGGCTCCCTCCTATAGGCCTGCCCCTGTGACGATGGTCCTATACCACTCTTTATGGGGACTGACCTCAGAAGGTCTTTTGGTGGTGTTGGACTGATCGGGATTACCAGGTGCATGTGAGGGTCCCAAGAACCTGCTACAAGCTTATAATCAGGCTGTGGTGGGGACTCTGGATACCCTGGTTCAAGTCCAAGTTCACCCTCTCACCTTCTGCCCTTGGTCCCCTTGGTTTGATGTGACTTTGGGGGCTGAGTTGAGTAGGGTGAAGGTTAGAGCATTGCTGGCAGAGATCTGGCCTGGATGCCAACAGACTTAGACTGATGGAAGATTATAAGAACTACCAGTTGGCAATCTCCTGTAAGAAGGCGAGAATTCCTGTCCAGGGAGATTGCTGCAGCTCAGAATCAACCAACTCAGCTTTTTGAACTGTGGACAGATTGTACAATCCGGCCTGTCTGGAAGTTTGAAGAGCATTTTCTCAAGATAAATGTGTAGGGTTGTTCGCTTCTTTTGCTGATAAGGTTGCTGGCATCAAGTCTGAGATCCACTTAGCACACTCTATGGGGTGGAGGTGGTCAGTGTGGTATCACTACTGCTTGGTTTTGCTGGATGGAGTTTAATAAGCCTGAGATCTTGGATGTCATGCAGATTCTCCAAGGTAGGCAGACGACTTGCTGTAGTCTGGACCCGGGTCCAACCCGCCTTTTAATAGGCTGCATTGATGTCATCAGCCCTGTCCTTGTGGAGATAGTCTGGTATTCACTGGAGCTGGGTGAGTTTCCGAGCTCCCCAAAGAAGTAGTGGTTACTCCCCTTCTTAAGAAATCTTCACTTGACCCAGACTGCCCAGCTAACTACAGACTGATCTCTAACCTTCCCTTTGTGGGAAAGGTTATTAAGAAAGTCATAGCACTGCAGCTGGAGAGCCATTTTACCATCCATGACATCTACAATCCTCTTCAGTCTGGACTTTATAAGAGGCATAGCACAGAGACCTCTCTAGTTTGGGTACCTAATGATCTCCTGATTGCGAGAGATCACAAGTGCCATTCCATTTTGGTAATCCTAGATCACTCTTCAGTTTTTGACACCATGGACCATGGGGGGCTGCTGGAATGTCTGCAAGTCATCTGTGGCCTGTCTGGTATGGTACTCAGATGGTTCCATTCTTTCCTCACTGGTAGATCTCAGAGTGGTTTGGGGGACTTGTTCCTCTGAGTCATTCCCTCTCCCATGTGGAGTGCCTCAGGGTTCCGTGCTGTCCCCCATGTTGTTTGCAGTGTACATGCTACCATTAGGTGACATTGTGAGGCAGTATAGGCTGGGTTTTCACTACTATGCAGATGGTACCCAGCTCTACCTGTCCTTTGTGCCCGACCAGGAGAGTGAACTCTCAGTGTTAAACAACTGCCTCGCAGAAAAATCCAGGAAGGGATTAATTTCAGTTTGCTGAAACTGAATTCTGATAAGACAGATGTTGGTTGTGGATCCTGGCCACCGGTAGAGGGGTCAGCGGTGGGATGTCCCTCAGGGCTTTGGCTTGGGGGTGCCCAGTTGCTGACCTCTGAACAGGCACGGAATCCAGAGATAATACTTGATGATGGGCTGATGCTTCATTCCCAGGTGTCATCCATGGTCAAATCCTCTTTTTATCATCTGAGAAATACCACCTGGATTAAGAATCTAGTTCTGTTCAGTGACCTTCCAAATTTGATCCATACCTTTGTGACCTCACACCTTGACTACTGTAACTCCCATTATCTAGGGCTTCTGCGGGTTGCTATCCGCCACCTGCAACTAGTGCAGAATGCGGCGGCCAGGTTGTTGTTTGGATTATCTTGATCCAGCCATATTACATCTGTGCTATGTGAACTGCACTGGCTGCTAGTTCAGTGGTGGATCACCTTTAAGGTTGGCTTGCTGAGCTACACAGCCCTACACGGACTGGGTCTGAGCTGCATGCAAAATCTACTACATCCTTATGGCCCCCTCTGACCACTTCGCTCAGCCAATGAGGGATTGCTGGAGATTCCCAAGGTATGATTAAAAACCTCTGGATCTCGGGCATTTTTGTTCTTACCCCTAACCCTGTGGAATTCTCTGCCTCATCAAATATGAGAGTGTCTGACAGTGGAGAGCTTCAAAACTGCATTAAAATCCTATTTGTTTGGGATTGCCTTTGGAGGCACATTTTAATTCATGTTGGACTTTGCTATTTGAGTTTTAATTATAGTGATTGAACAGATGATTTTAGAATTTTATTGTTTTAATTTTATATTGTATGGTTTGTACAGCACTTTGGTATAATGTGAAAAGTGGGTCATAAATAAAGATTATTATTATTATTGTTTTCCTTGTGTGTGGGCTCTGGTACCTTGTGTAGTATTCCAAGTACAGATGCATGAGTAACCTGTACAGTGGGAGGATCTCATCTTAACCTCTACTGCTTATCGCCTCTCTATGTATCCCAGAATTCTCTTTGCTTTGCTCAACATGCTGTTTTGGGGGATGCACACATTTTAAGGGTCTACATTATCCCTATCAATAAATTATTTTCTTTTGTAATGCTATGTAGGAGCATCCCCACCCCTAACATTTTATATTACAGTCTTGGGTTCCTTTCCATATTTGCATTACTTACATTTTTTAGCATTGAAGCTCAGCTGCCATGTTTAAGTTCAGCTGTGTTTTAAAGTTTTAGGAAAATAATCAACTGTTGAAACAGACTCTTAAATGTGGGTTATCAGCAACAGTTTTATTGTTGGTGTCCTTTGCAGTGAGAATGCATGAAGTTAGTAACCCAGTGCACAGCTTTCACTGCATTACCAATACTGTGGTGACATAGAAACATAGAAACATAGAACTTGATGGCAGATAAGGACCGCAAGGCCCATCCAGTCTGCCTATTTCTTTTTCTACCTTATGAATTTGCCATTGGCCTTTGCTCTGTCAATGGCCTATCAATTCATACTCATCTGTATTACTCCCTTGTGCCTATCCCATGTCTCGACTTTTTGGTGGAAGAGGCTGGAAGACTTTGCTATACTGCAGAGAACACAATCATACTCATTTTTCAGAACTGGGAGGATGGAAAGGCATAATATTGATTGGGACCTGTGAGGATGGTTTGAAATAGTTTTACTGGTACTTTCATTTTTGCTTATTTGAATTAAGAAGAGGCTTGCAGGATTCAATTTCAGGAGTGTAAATTTTATAAGCAGAGGGAGTAAACTACTACTGAATTTGATTTTCACTGTGATAGATCACCGGAGTAGAGACCTAGTATTTGTAAGGATATTTTTGCATCTTTTAGAATTGTACTTGGCTGAGGTTTGATTTAATTATTATTCCTGGGTTCAGTGGAGGAATTGTGTATTCAACGCAGACAGAGCAGACTATCTTCACAAAAAGGCCTGCTTACATCACAGGTGTGACACTAGTCAGTCAAGGGTTTCTGGTGGAGTTTTTCAGTACTGCTTTGGAGATTGGGAGTTTTAAACCCAGAGGATTGAAATAACTGTTTACTGTTTCTTTCTTGGTGCACAGCTGACTTGTTGAGGGGCTGATTGCTTTCAGTGCATAAATCATCAGGCTGTATTGGGGCTGGGGAGGTTTACCTGTGTTTGACTCAACTGTTTGAATTCTCTCTGTTTGTTTAGCAGGGTAATTTCTCTGTTAAATTGTTGTGTAGGTTGTCTTGCTGACAGGAAGGTCAACACTAATCATAGCGGTGGGTCAGAACTTTCAGCTGATTATTTCAAGAGGGCACAGTTTTGGGCCCAAATCCCCCCTTCTCCTCACCCCACCCACCCAGGTACCATTTCCTTTATACCAGGGGTTCTGACATCATTTCCTCAAAAGGACAAGGTACATTCCACTGTCATATCCCCTTCCTGCACACTGCACTGACAATATAAGTGTACACATTATATAATATAATATATGTGTGTGTGTGCGTGTGTATATATATATATATATATATATATAAAACAAAACAATAACTGGAAGGAGAGAGAGAAAGAAAAAGAAAAAGAAAAAAAGAAAAAATACTTGCATGGGATAAACAAGAAGATAGACATGTGGGGGAGAAAAATATGTACTGACAATGAGACAGCAGTCTTCCAGGAGTCTTTCTGGAGACTCAGATGCTGCCCTATTTGCAGCCAACTCTCTGCCCTGAGGGAGGAGTTTTCCCATCTTCAGGCTACACTGGACAGTACTAAGGGAACCTCTCCCACCCAGGGAGCACTAGGGCCATCACAACTGCCTCAGAGAGTACCAAGAAAGACCAGCAGTTGGACCACAGTGGGCTCAGAGATGGTGAGAGTGGTGGAACAGAGGCACACCCAGTCAGTTGTACCACTCTACAATCCATACACCATTCTGGGGGAGCATAGTTCCCCTGCGGTTGCACCTACAGAGGAGACTAAGGAGGTTGCGGACAACTGTCACAAGGGAGGCCCACAGGAAGGAGGCAAGAGGACACCACAGGGAAGGAAGCAGCTCCTGGTGGGGACTCAATTATTGGGATAGAACTGGGGAGCAGGGAAAACTGAAGTAAGGTGCCTGCCTGGTGCCATGGCTTGGAGGGACAGGAAGCGCATCCTCAGGATCACGAGAACAGCTGCACGGAGTCTGAGCTGGACATCATTGTCCACCTAGGGACAAATGACTTGGCTCAACATGAGATTAGAGCAGTGCAGGAGGACTTTGTAGAGTTGGGAGGGGCCTAAGACAAGTAGCACACACAGTATCCTTCTCAGAGGTGCTGCCTGTCAATGGCATGAGTGAGGCGAGGGTACTTTGCACCATGCAGTTTAATGAATAGTTGAAAAATGGTGTGGAGCACAGGGTTTGGCTTCATTGGGGACTGGGGTTCCACCTGGAGGGACACCAGCCTATACTGGCAGGATGGTCTGCATCTGTCCAGGAAGGAACAAGTCTTTGAGCAATCGGTTTAAATGCTTCATTGGCAAGCTTTTAAACTAGTCAAGGGGAGGCACTGATAAGCAGCAGGAAAATCCCAGCCTCCCCTACAAAACAGGGTACTAAATGAGGAAAAGACCAAGGTAGAAAGGTCAGTGGGGATGCTGCTACAGAAGGTAAAGCCATCAAAAAATGGAGAGCAATGAGTACCAATGCCCATAGTCTGGGTAACAAGCTTCCTGAATTAGTGGCCTTGATGGAGGAGGAACATCTGGATATCGTGGCAGTCACAGAAACATGGTACACACAGAACCATGACTGGGACGTAAACATACCAGGATACACTATCTACAGGAGGGACAGGGAGGGTAAAAGAGGAGGAGGAGTAGCTCTCTACATAAGGGAAGGAATCAAAGCAACAGAACAAAAGGGTAAACAGGGAGGAGAAGAAGCACTGTGGGTCAATTTGGAGACAGGCAATGGCACCACAATCCGCACAGGGGTTGTATACAGACCCCCCTCTCAGGGGGAGGAAATGGACAAGGAAATGATAGAAAGTATACTTAGAATGGCAGAAAAAGGGGAGATATTGCTGATGGGAGATCTGAATATGCCAGATGTTAACTGGAGTGCAGTTGCAGCAGCCACTTCTAAGAGTGGGGTTATTCTAGATGCCCTACAGGGGGCATGCCTTAGACAACTAGTATTGGAACCCACTCGAGAGGGAGCAATCTTAGACCTGGTTCTCTCAAATGGAGATGGAGAGGGATCACAGATGTAAGTGGGTAGCCATCTGGGAACTAGTGACCATCGAACAGTATGGTTCACAATAAACACAGCAGTAGAGTCAAGCCATACAAAGGCAAAGTACTGGACTTTAGGAGGCTGACTTTGCCAAAATGGTGAGTGCCTAAGGAATGCACTAGCAAATGGGCAGGAAGGAGGGTGGAAGAACAATGGGAATAATCAAAACTGCCATCACAGAGGCAACAAGCCTGTGTGAAGCAAATAAACAAAACAAAACGATGTAAGAAACCACTATGGTTCTCAAAGGAGAGGTGGCAGGGAAGGTTCAAGAGAAAAGAAAGCATTCAGGAAGTATAAAGGAATCACAGAAGGAGCAGGACAGAGAACTGTATCAGTTAAAGCAAAGGAAGCTGGGAAGGCAGTCAGAACAGCAAAGGCCCAAACTGAGGAAAAGATAGCCAACTCAGTTAAGAAGGGGATAAAACCTTTTATAGGTACATCAGGAGCGAAGGAAGACCAAGGGAGGGATAGTGAGGCTTAATAAAGGGAGGAGGGTGGGCAGAGGGTGACTGTGAAAAGGCAGAGATACTAAACAAATATTTTGCTCAGTATTCACAAATGAAGAGGGGAGGTACCTAAAACAAACAATAGAAACACTCTGGATAGAGAGTTGATACCAGCCCATTTACAGAAGAAAAGGGTTCTGAAAGAACTCTTAAAACTGAAGGTGGACAAAGCAATGGGGCCTGATGGGATTCATCCCAGAATTCTAAAAGAACTAAGGGTAGAACTAGTGACACCACTGACTACCCTCTTTAACAAATCATGGGAGGATGGGGTGGTACCTAGAGGACTGGAGGAGGGCAGATGTGATTCCACTTCACAAAAGTGGGAGCAGGGCAGAAGCAGAACTACATACCTGTTAGTTTAACCTCAGTGATAGGGAAAATGATGGAATCACTTCTGAAGGAAAGAACTGTTGAGTACCTAGAGGCCAGAGGGCACAGGACCCAAGGCAGCATGGATTCACAGTGGGAAGGTCATGTCAGATGAATCTAATAGATTTCTTTGACTGGGTGACCAAAGTAGTAGATCAGAGAGGGGCTGTGGACATGGCCTACCTAGACTTTAGCAAGGCATTTGACACAGTCCCACACAAGATTAATATACAAGTTAGCCAGCCTGGGAGTGGGTCCCAAGATGGTAGCCTGGGTAAAGAATTGGCTGGAGAACAGGACACAGAGGGTAATAGTAAATGGAGTCACTCTGAAGAAAGGGGGGTTACTAGTGGGGTACCGCAGGGTTCAGTACTAGGACCGGTCCTCTTCAATGTCTTTATAAGCGACATTGCAGAGGGACTGGAAGGAAAAGTATGTCTCTTTGCAGATGACACAAAGATCTGCAACAGAGTTGATACACAAGGTGGGGTGGAAAGGATGAGAAGGGACTTGGCAAGGTTGGAGGAATGGTCAAATGTATGGCAGCTTAGATTCAATGCTAAGAAGTGCAAGGTAATGCACTTGGGAAACAAAACCCAGGGAAGAGTACACAATGGGGGTGAGATACTAACAACAACAAAAATGGAAAGGGACCTGGGGTAGTCATATCAGATGACCTAAGGTGGGCAAGCAATGTGAGAGGGCAGTAAGGAGGGCTGGGGGATACTGGGATGCATAGAGAGGCATCACCAGTAGAAAACAGAAGTTGTTATCCTCTGTACAGACAGCTGGTGAGACCCCATCTGAGTACTGCATGCAGTTCTGGAGACCAATCTCACAAAGACATAGACAGGATGGAGGCAGTCCAGAGGAGGGCAACTAAAATGGTGCAGGGTCTGCACCGGAAGACATATGAAGAGAGACTTAAGGAGCTTAATATGTATAGCCTCGAGGAAAGGAGGGAGAGGGGGGACATGATAGAAACTTTCAAGTACCTCAAGGGAATCAACAAAGTCCAAGAGGGTAGCATCTTTCAAAAAAAGAGGTGTGCAAGAACAAGGGGGCACAATTTGAAGATAGGGGAGGCGGCTCAGAGGTAATGTAAGGAAGTATTTTTTCACAGAGAGGGTTGTGGATGCATGAAGCGGCCTTCCGGAGGAGGTTGTGGAGTCAAAATCAGTGGTGGAATTCAAGAATGCATGGGACAGTCATAAGGCAATTCTAGGGGGTGGGAGTAGGAAGAAGTAAGTTGTTGGTTAATTAGGATCTGCAACTTATCCATTAGGTAGGGAAATGGGCAGACTGGGTGGGCCAAGTGGTCCTTATCTGCCATCAAATTCTATATTTCTATGTTTCTATGTTTCAAGCCCTGCACTGTATTCATATCCACCATTTCCTGAGGTAGGCCATTCCATGCATCCACCACTCTTTCTGTGAAAAAGAACTTCCTCACATTACCCCTTAATCGGCCTCCCTCTAATCTCATGCTGTGTCCTCCTGTTCTGCTATTTTTCTTATATTGAAACATGTTAGACTCTTTCACCTTGTTAATGCCCTTAAGGTGTTTGAATGTTTCGATCATATCACCTCTCTCCCTCCTTTGCTCTAGGGTATACATATTGAGCTCTGTTAATCTGTCCTCATATGTTTTCTGATGCAGTCCCTGCACCATTTTGGTTGCCCTTCTCTGGACTGCCTCAATTTGGTTAATGTCCTTGTGAAGGTGTAGCCTCCAGTACTGCACGCAGTACTCCAGATGGGACCTAACCAGTGTCTTGTAAAGAGGGATTATTACCTCCCTCTTCAGACTTGTGATACCCTACTAATACACCCTAACATCCCTCTAGCCTTACCTACTGCTTTAGTGGTCTGCTTGGATGATTTCAGGACATCGTCGATGATGACGCCCAAGTCTCTTTCTTCCTTTGTGACTGCCAACACATCCCCCCCCCCAGCCTATAGGTGGCTTCAGGGTTTCTCTTTTCCCCATGTGCATGATCTTGCACTTCTTTGCATTAAACCCCAGTTGCCACTCTTCCGACACGTTGCTAGTTTATCCAGATCTCTTCTCATTCTGCCCACCTCATCTGGATCATCTACTCTGTTGCATCTTGGTGTCATCTGCAAACAGACAAACCTTACCCTCCAGTCCATCTGCAATGTCACTGATGAAGATATTGAGAAGGGACTGGCCCAAGACTGATCCTGAGGTACCCCACTTGTGACTTGCATCTCTTCTGACTGTATACCATTTACCACCACTCTCTGTTTTCTGCCCGTCAACCAGTTTGCCACCCAGTTGACCAACTTCTGACCCACCCCGAGCCTACCCAGCTTATTAATCAATCTTCTATATGGAACAGTATCAAAAGCTTTGCTGAAGTCAAGGTAGGTGACATCAACTGCTCCCCCTTGGTCCACCACTCTGGTTACCCAGTCAAAGAAATCTATGAGATTAGTTTGACAGGACCTTCTGTTTGTAAACCCATGCTGTCTTGGATCCTGTGCTCCTATGGATTCCAGGTGTTGCACTATCCTTTCCTTAAAGTGCCTCCATAATCTTGCCCACTACTGAGGTAAGACTGAATGGTCTGTAGTTCCCTGCCTCCTCCCTGCTACCATTCTTGTGGAGCGGGATCACATGAGCCCTTCTCCAGTCTTCTGGGACCACCTCTGTGCTTAGAGACTCACTAAACAGTTCTGCTAATGTCTCTGCTAGTTCCATCCTTAGCTCCTTTAGTACCCTGGGATGTATGCCATCAGGTCCCTTTGCCTTGTCCACCCTGAGCTTATCGAGTTCTTTTAGGACCCTTTCTTTTATGAAGGGACTAGTACACACCTCCCTCCCCCTGTGTCCATGGTGCTGAGCTGTGGGCCCTGCCCTACCTTCTCTTCAGTAAATACTGAGCAGAAGTATCTATTTAGGATAGATGCTTTTACATGGTCCTCCTCCTCATTCGCCCTTATCCCCTTTGATCTTAGCAATACCCCTCTGGACTTTCTCCTTTCACTTATCTATCTATAGAAAGTCTTGTCACTTTCTTTTACTGTTTGTGCTAGTGTTTCCTTGGTTTGGGCCTTTGCCTGCCTTACTGCCTTCCCTGCTTCCCTTAGGGAAGTTTGGTATGCCTCCCTATCTTCATCCTGCTGCATTCCCTTATATTTTCTGAAGGCCAGCCATTCGGTTCTGACCTTTTCTGCTACTGTTTTTGAGAACCAAAGTGGTTTCCTACTTCTTTTGTACTTCCTTTTCTCTCTAACACAATGTGAAGTTGCTTCAAGTATTGCACCTTTAATGCTTGCCCACTTTGCCTGTACCCCCACACCTGTATTTCTTTTTGCCAGGGCTAGCTTAACTCTGTTGGCCATCTTATCAAAGTCAGCTCCTCTGAAGTCCCATATTTTTGCCTTGGAATGGGATGATTTTGTTCTAGTGGCCAAATTGAACCATACCATGTGATGGTCACTGGCCCCAGGTGACCTTCTACCTGGAGATCTGTGATCCTTTCCCTGTTAGTCAGTACTAGATCTAGGATAGCCCTGTCTCTTGTGGGTTGTTGTACTAGTTGTTTGAGGTCCTCCTCCTGCAGGGAATCCACCATGTGTCTAGTTCTGGCAGCTGTTCCTGCTGCTATTAACCAATCTGTATCTGGCATGTTGAAGTCACCCATTATCAGAATGGCCCCTTTAGCTGTCATGTTTTGTATATCTTCTAACAGTAATGTGTCTATGTCATCCTCCTGGTCTGGAGCCCTGTACACAACCCCAGTTCGTATGGCTGTGCCATTTTCAGTTTCCAGGGTGACCCACAGTTCTTCTGGCTCCTTATGTGTATTCTGAATTTCTGTAGCTTTGATATTTTCATTGACATAAAGGGTCACCCCACCCTCTTTTTGCACCTCGGTCTCTTCTGAACAGTACATAGCCAGGTACTGATGTGTGGTTACTGGTAAACCATGTCTCGCTAATGGCTGCTATGTCCAGTTTAATCTGTGTCATTATTGCCTGTAGGGCTGGGATCTTGTTTCTCAGACTGCGAGCATTTGTGTACATGATTTTCCATTGGCCAGATTTTGGATGTTAGTTGTTGGGCAAGGTCTGGCATTTCCCCAGTGTGGTATATGGGGAGCCAGACCTTTTCCTTACCTGGTGATGCAAATGAACTACAGACATGCTGCACTCCTGTTTGACCACTAGCTGAGGGGGGAAGGGTGTTCTTCCCATTCAACATGTGTGGTGCTGCACCCCTCTCCCCATTTGCTATTTTAAATATTCTGTAAAGATGTCAAACTTCTGCCCCATTGCACAGACTCCATCCTTAGTCAGATGTAGTCCATCAAATTTAAAGAACTTTCACTCCCAAAACTGATGCCAGTTCCCTACACATTTGTGTCATTTTTTCTGGCACCAGCTCTTGAGCTACATGTTTAGCTCACCATCTCCCCTTCTCTGACCTTCGGTTCATCTGCCCCCCTCTCCCAGACTAGCAGGATCTCAGAGAAGGAGATGCTGGATGAAATGAATGATAGTTTGTCACCCAGCCTTGTCAGGTGTTCCTTGGTCTCCACAACTGACCAGCTGGTGAGATTGTTTGTCCCTATGTGTACCAGGATGTCAATGTTTTCTCCTGCTTCCTGAACACTTTTAGCAATGTAGTCAGTGACTCTCCATGCTGATGTACCTGGGAGACATCTGACCATTACCCCTGGCTGGAGATACTTATCACCTCCCGGAATCATGGAGTCTTCCATGATCAAAGGTTTTGACCTTTACCTACAGGAGAGACAGGCAGGGGAGTAGAGGGGGAGGAGTAGCTCTCTATGTAAAGGAAGGGATAAAAGCAACTGAACAAAAGAGTAAACAGGGAGGAGAGGAGGCACTGTGGGTCACCTTGGAAACTGGAAAGGGCACCACAATCTGCACAGGGGTTGTGTACAGACCCCCATGTCAGGGAGAAGGAATGGACAAGGATATGATGGAAGGCATTCTTAGAATGGCAGAGAAAGGGGAGATACTGTTGATGGGAGACCTGAATATGCCAGATGTTAACTGGAGCACATTTGCTGCAGCCACATCCAAAACAGGGCCATTCTTGATGCCCTACAGGTGGCAGGCATTAGACAGCTAGTTTTGGAACCCACTCGTGAGGGAGCAATCTTAGACCTCATACTCTCAAACGGGGGCAGTGAGAGGATCTCAGATCTAGAAGTAGGTTGCCATCTGGGGACAAGTGACCATCAAACAGTGTGGTTCACGTTAAACTCAGCTACAGAGTCAAGCCATACAAAAGTGAGGGTACTGGACTTTAGGAGGGCTGACTTTGGCAAGATGGGAGAGTGCCTCAGAAAAGCACTAGCAAACAGGCTAGAAGGAGGTGTGGAGCAACAATGGGGAATTATCAAAACTGCCATCACAGATGCAACAAGCCAATGTGAAGCAAATAAACAAATCAAAATGAAAGAAAAAGCCACTATGGTTCTCAAGAGAGGTGGCTGTGAAAGTCAGGAAGAAAAAGATAGCATTCCGGAAGTATAAGGAAACACAGAAGGAGCAGGACAGAGAGCTGTACCAGTTAAGGCAGAAAGAAGCAGGGAGGGAAGTCAGAATAGCAAAGGCCCAAACTGAGGAAAAGATAGCCAACTCAGTTAAGAAGGGGGATAAAACCTTTTATAGGTACATCAGCGAGCGTGAAAGACAAAGGGAGGATAGTGAGGCTGAATAGAATGAAGCGGTGGGTGGGCAGAGGGGACAGTGAAAAGCAGGAATACTGAACGAATATTTCTGCTCAGTATTCACTAAAGAGGAGGAAGTGCCTAATCCAATTAACAGAAGCACTCTTGATAGGGTTGATCCCAGTCCTTTCACAGAAGAAAGGGTTCTGCAAGAACTCCTAAAACTGAAGGTGGACAAAGCAATGGGTCCTGATGGAATTCACCCCATAATTCTAAAGAATTAGGAAGGAACTAGTGAAACCACTGGCTACTCTTTTAATAAATCATGGGAGGATGGTGTGGTACCGAGGACTGGAGGAAGGCGGATGTGATTCCCCTTCACAAAGTGGGACCAAGACAGAGGTAGGAAACTACAGACCTGTCAGTCTGACCTCTGTGGTAGGGAAAGTGATGGAGTCACTTCTGAAGGAAAGAATAGTTGAGTACCTAGAGGTCAGTGGAGCACAGGATCCAAGGCAGCATGGGTTCACAGCGGGAAGGTCATGTCAGATGAATCTAATAGATTTCTTTGACTGGGTGACCAAAGTAGTAGACCAGGAGGGCTGTGGACATGGCCTACCTAGACTTTAGCAAGGCATTTGACACAGTCCCACACAAAAGATTGATAGTCAAATTAACCAGCCTGGGAGTGGGTCCCAGGGTGGTAGCCTGGGTAAAACATTGGCTGGACAACAGGACACAGAAGGTAATTGTAAATGGAGTCCACTCTGAAGAAAGAGGGTTACTAGTGGGGTACCGCAGGGTTCAGTATTTGGTCCAGTCCTTTTTAATGTCTTCATCAGTGACATTGCAGAGGGACTGGAAGGAAAAGTATGCCTTTTTGCAGATGACACAAAGATCTGCAACAGGGTTGATACACAAGGAGGCATGGAAAGGATGAAAAGGGACTTGGCAAGGTTGGAGGAATGGTCAGACGTATGGCAGCTAGGATTCAATGCAAAAAAGTGCAAAATAATGCACCTGGGAAACAAGAACCCAGGGGAAGAATACACAATGGGTGGGGAGGTAGTAACAACAACAAAACAGGAAAGGGACCTGGGGGTAATCATATCAGATGACCTTAAGGTTAGACAAGCAATGTGAGAAGGCAGTAGGGAGGGCTGGGGTATACTGGGATGTATAGGGAGAGGCATCAGCAGCAGAAAACAGGAAGTTGTTATCCCTCTGTACAGACAGTTGGTGAGACCCCATCTGGAATACTGTGTCCAGTTCTGGAGACCCCATCTCCGCAAGGACATAGACAGGATAGAGGCAGTACAGAGGGGGCAACTAAAATGGTGCAGGGTCTGCAAGAGAAGCCGTATGAGGAGACTAAAGGAGCTTAATATGTATACCCTTGAGGAAAAAAGGAGGAGGGGACATGATAGAAACTTTCAAGTACCTCAGGGAATCAACAAATTCCAAGAGGGTAGCATCTTTCATAAAAAGAGACTTGCAAGAACAAGGGGACACAATTTAAAAGATAGAAGGAGGGCGGTTCAGGGGCAATGTGAGAGTATTATTTCACAGAAGGTAGTGGATGCATGGAACAGCCTTCCTGAGGAAGTTGTGGGGTCTAAAACTGTGGGAGAATTCAAGAATGCATGGGACAGACATAAGGCAATTCTTGTGGGGGCAGGAAGATAAAGGCTGTTGGTTAACTAGGATCTGCAGCCTATCCTGTAGGTAGGGAAATGGGCAGACTAGATGGGCCTAGCGGTCCTTATCTGCCGTCAAAGTCTATGTTTCTATGTTTTTTTGGATTTCCTTTTTTGCTTTTTTTTGTTTTGGTTCCTGTTTTGGGTGAGTTTTGTTGTGCTTGCTCCTGTGTTGCAGTGTCCTGCTTTGCAGTGTCCTCTGCCCCTTTGTTTGATTTCGGAGATAGAGGAAGATACTCATTTGTAGTTTTTATATGGTTTGTAGAGGCGATATGTTGGAGAGCACCGAGTGATGGAGCACCTGATTTGCCCCTCCTAACCACCTGCCAACCTCCCAGACCAACTGCCCTCTGTGCTCAAGGTGCTTCTGTTGGATGTTGGGGAAATGGCGGGCAGTTCTTATAATATATTTCCCCTTGAATATGCAATTTGAAGTGCCCAGTCTCTGCCCATGCTGCCTGGAACTAAGCCCTTAGATCTCCAATGGCTCAGCATGTAGGACAATGTCCTAAATCCTCTAAAACTGTCCTTTTGAAAAGTGTTCCACAGTACCTGCAGTTAATGATATCCATTCCAGATAAGTTGCTGGGTTTATAACCTTGTCAGAGTAATTAGAAGGAAGAAAATGAAAGCAAATGTTTGGTTTTGTGTTTTGCTTGATTGTTTTTGTATAACTTGTTATAACAGGTTAAATTACTAGTGCCCCTGTAAATGAGGTCACTGTGTGGATACCCCACTGATCCTGCCCTTCCTGCTTTGCTACAGTAAATGTCACGACTGTGCTACCCTATAAAAGGATTGTAGTGTGGGGTGGTTGGGGATGGGGATGGGTGGCTGAGCCCTTCCCTTTCCAAAAAAGTAGAACCACGGATGAAAGAAACAAGGAGGTAAGAGCAGAAACAATCAGCCAGCAACAATGCAGTAGCCCTGAAAGCTTATCCTAATGACAGATAAAACTGTGAAACATGTGAAGTACCACCTGTAATAATTTCACAGAAGATATATCCTGTAAGAAATACTTTGCAACAGAGAAAAATAAAGCAGTAACAGAAGATATACCTTGCAAAAGACAATTTGAATCAGAAGATTACAGCAGTAATCTGTAAGCACACACCTATAGGCACACCCTGTAATAATGCAGCAGAAGGTATACCCAGCAACAACAATTTGAATCAGAGAAAAATAAAGCAATAAAATGTTACCAACAAACAGTAACAGTCCCTGTGAGTACAAAATAAAAATAACAACACACAGTAAATCTGCCTAACCAAAAGAAGCCTTAATCCTGTTCCTTGCTCTGGTAAGGTTCTTTGCTCTGTCCTTTCAAGCAACCTAGAAGAAAAGAGCTCAGGTGACGCTAGGTGCCTTGGCCAGCAAACCTAGTCTTCCACCTCCAAGATGTCAACTAACCTGACCTTTTATCCCTTCCCTCTGTTGGAAGTTACAGACAGTTTGTCATTTCCACCCCCAGATACACAGGCAAGTTCTAGCCAGAGCCGATATGGCTGCAGCAAGCTTGTAGGAGTGCCGTTGCCACAGGGGAACAACTGCTGCCAAATGCATGTGAATGCCACATGCAATATGGCAGCCAAACTCTATAGAGCTGTGAAGTGATACCTAGTGACATAAGTTACACATGTGCATAGAAATCAGTCAATGCCCAGGTGTTACTGGCCATATGGTGGAGGTGTTGCACCAGATTTTCAACATGGCCTTTTTCGGACCCCTCCTCATGAACAATGCCAGTGTCATTTTGTTCAATTGTCCCGAACATAGAAGCATAGAATTTGATGGCAGATAAGGACCGCTTGGCCCACCTAGTCTGCCCATTTTCCTACCTAACAGATTATCTGCAGATCCTAGTTAACCAAAAGCTTACTTCCTCCTACCCCCCCCACTAGGACTGCCTTATGTCTGTCCCATGCATTCTTGAATTCCCCCACTGTACTTGACTCCACGACCTCCTCACGGAGGCTGTTCCATGCATCCTCAACCCTCTCCATGAAAAAATACTTCCTCACATTACCTTTGAGCCGTCCCCCCTCTATCTTCAAATTGTGCCCCCTTGTTCTTGCACATCTCTTTTTCTGAAAGATGCTACCCTCTTGGACTTTGTTGATTCCCTTGAGGTACTTGAAAGTTTCTATCATAACCCCTCTCTCCCTTCTTTCCTCAAGGTTATGCATATTAAGCTCCTTTAGTCTTTCTTCATATGTCTTCTGGTGCAGACTCTGCACCATTTTGGTTGCCCTCCTCTGGACAGCCTCCACTCTGTCTGTCTTTGCAGAGATGGGGTCTCCAGAACTGCACACAGTGCTCCAGATGGGGTCTCACCAACTGTCTGTACAGAGGGATAACACCTTCCTGTTTTCTACCATTGAGCCTCTCCCTATGCATCCCAGTATCCCCCCAGCCTTCCTTACTGCCTTCTCACATTGCTTGCCCACCTTTAGGTCATCTCATATAATTACCCCAGGTCCCTTTCCAATTTTACTGTTGTCAGTATTAGAGATGCAGCAAATTTAAATTCTGCCAGCGAAGTGAACACGGAGTGGACAATGCAAAGTAAGGTGAAGTCACTGTTTTTAATGGACTTCGTGTTCCTCATTATAATTCTAAGTGATCCACTTGGTGTTTCAGATTTGGCAGCCCCCACACACAACACACGGCTCACAGTACTGTAAGTCACATGCTCTTTAGCTAGTCAGGAAGGAAGTGAGTCATACAAGAAGACACTTTTACTTTCTCCTGTGCAGATGGAGAGAGGAGTGTGTTTTGTGACTGCTGATACTTTGAGATCAGAGCGAGGAGGAGATTTAAACTTTGATTTAGACCCAACAGCTTTTTTAAAAGCTACATTTTTTTTGTCTTTTCTGTCTGTACTCTTTTTTACTTAATTTGTTCTTTCTGTAAATTTTAATTTTCTTACATAGTGGAACATCAGTTGCAAATTATGTCCATGCTGGAACTGCTGCTGGATCACCATGGGATCCCACATTAGTTTTTTTGTTCCTCATACCATGTGTCCCCCCACACCTTCCTTGCTGTGTTATAAAATGTATTCCTCCACCATCCCTGACCCTTGAATGTAATTATGCCCTTTTTTGTTGTCTTCCGTATGTATTCTGAGCAGTGCAAGTATACTGTGCTAAACTGCATGGGTGCAGTCTTCTTTCCAGTTTGTCTATGTCCTGCAGACACTGTCCAACTCCCTGACTTACAAACACTTATGGCTGTACTTTCCCATGCCCCGATGAGGTGTGGCACAAAACTCCCCAACTTAAAAACACTCATTAATTAATACAATGGTGGGGTGGTGAAGCATGGAGAGATACTACAAAACAAGCTTACTATACATTCAAGTAACTAGTAAAAAAAATTAATGTTGTGATTCGTGACGTGATCGTAAATCGTGATTTGTGACTGCATTTGTGACCGTGATGATGAAGAATGTGATTTGTATCATGAGTGACTCCTGATGATGGTCCTGACTTAAAAATGCATATTAATGAGTACAGTGTTCATGCTGAATTATGCACCACACCTGTCCAGTACTCTGAAGGGAAGTCAAAGAAACAACTGTGACTTAAGTTAGAGATGGAGATTGGGCCCTAAAGAGATGCAAATGCACAGACAGATTAAGATTGTGCTGCGCACTGAAGAGATGCAGATGCAAAGGCACAACACCTAACCAGTGCTGACCATCAAATTCAAATCTGGAAAGAATACCTTTGCGGTTGGGGGCGGGCTGGGGGTGGGGGCAGTGTACTGCACTGCTGCAGTAACAGTCACCAGTACTAGTACCAGTAAAGATACCACAAAGTACAAAAATTACACAGCTGTAGTGGATAGCAGGTTCACATTGCTGAAATTTTGTGGCACAATAAAAGGTGTCTGATTTGATGACATGCGTCATACACATACTCACACACACACTAAGTAATGTGTAACAAATTGAAAACTTCAGTAATATAACCACATATTTTAAACAAACTAAAATTATGCATTGCTGTACCACAACAATCAGCAAAAAATTGGCAAGAATTATTGAAAATATTACTGTGTGTACATTAACACAGTTATGCAAGAAAAATATCACCAAAACAGAAAGCCCTGTCTTTTTCTTCAAGTTAATCTACCTACACCACAGTTACACCCCTTCCCCAAAGCACACTTCCACAGTCTCTCAGTATACAGACTGAATGTTGTACATTAACATTCAAAATCCACACACAAACAATAAATGCTTGATGATATGAGCACAGAAGGGTTTCCTATTATCGATGAACTAAAGTTTCAGAAAATAAAATGACTCAAAAAGGCTTTTGTAACAGCTTTTAGAAGGTCTGAATCACACAGAGCTCTCAGAGCAGATTGTCTCCTACAGCTTCCTACACACACTACCCCAAACTGAAGCTGTGCAGAATAATCTAGAGCCCATGTGACCTGAAATCCCATGAATCACTGAAAAATTTGCATTTGGAGTTTAAAAACAAGGCGAACATTGTTTTCAATGTACTTGGCCTTAATAATTGGTGGAGTAGTGGTTTGGGAAGTCGGAATAACGAAAAGTCATTGTTTTCAATGGACTTCGCATTACCCATTATAATGAGAAGTACTCCACTTCGCATCGCGAATTCGCTTTCACTCTGCGTTCCACTTTGCAGAGCAGATTGGGTCCACTTTGCCCATCTCTAGTCAGTATCTCACCCCCCATTGTGTACTCATCCCCTGGGTTTTTGTTTCCCAGGTGCATTACCTTGTACTTCTTTGCATTGAATCTAAGCTGCCATACATTTGACCATTCCTCCAACCTTGCCAAGTCCCTTCTCATCCTTTCCACTCCATCTTGTGTATCAACCCTGTTGCAGATCTTTGTGTCATCTGCAAAGAGACATACTTTTCCTTCCAGCTCCTCTGCAATGACACTTATAAAGACATTAAAAAGGACTGGTCCCAGTACTGAACCCTGCGGTAATGCACTAGTAACCCTCATTTCTTCACTGTGGACTCCATTTACTACTACCTTTTTTGTCCTGTTGTCTAGTCAATTTTTTATCCAGGCTACCACCTTGGGACCCACTCCAAGGCTGGCTAACTTGTGTATTAATCTTTTGTGTGGGTCTGTATCGAATGCCTTGCTAAAATCTAGGTAGGCCAAGTCCACAGCCACTCCCTGGTTTACTACTTTGGTCACCCAGTCAAAGAAATCTATTAGATTCATCTGACATGACCTTCCTGCGGTGAATCCATGCTGCCTTGGGTCCTGTGCCCCACTGGCCTCTAGGTACTCAACAATTCTTTCCTTCAGAAGTGATTCCATCATTTTCCCTACAACTGAGGTCAAACTAACTGGTCTGTAGTTTCTGACCTCTGTCCTGCTCCCACTTTTGTGAAGAGGAATCACATCCACCCTCCTCCAGTCCTCAGAGTTCACCCCATCCTCCCATGATTTGTTAAAGAGAGTAGTCAGCGGTGTCACTAGTTCTACCCTTAGTTCTTTTAGAATTCTTGGGTGAATCCATCAGGCCCCATTGCTTTGTCCACTTTCAATTTTATTAGTTCTTTCAGAACCCTTTCTTCTGTAAATGGACTGGTATCGACCCCCATCTTCAGAGTGTTTCTCTTGTTTGGTTTAGGTACCTCCCCCTCCTCTTCCTTTGTGAATACTGAGCAGAAATATTCATTCAGTATCCCTGCTTTGTCACTGTCACCCTCTGCCCACATTCCCTCCTCTTTATTAAGCCTCAGTATCCCTCCTTTGGTATTTCTTTGCTCCCTAATGTATCTATAAAAGGTCTTATCCCCTTTCTTAACAGAGTTGGGTATCCTTTCCTCAGTTTGGGCCTTTGCTATTCTGACTGCCTTCCCAGCCTCTTTCTGCTTTAATTGATAAAGTTCTCTGTTCTGCTCCTTCTGTGTTTCCTTATATTTCCTGAATGCTATCCTTTTCTCCTTAACCTTCTCTGCCACCTCTTTTGAGAACCACAGTGGTTTTTTCCTACATTGTGTTTTGTTGATTTGCTTTACACAAAGGCTTGTTGCCTCTGTGATGGCTGTTTTGATTACTCCCCATTGTTCCTCCGCCCCTTCTTCTTGCCTGTTTGCTAGTGCTTTTCTGAGGCACTGTTTCATTTTCCCAAAGGCAGCCCTCCTAACGTCCAATACTCTTGCTTTTGTATGGCTAGATTGTATGGCTGTGTTTATCGTGAACCACACTGTTTGGTGGTCGCTTGTTCCCAGATGGCTACCCACTTCTAAATCTGAGATTCTTTCTCCATCCCCATTTGAGAGTACCAGGTCTAACATTGCTGCCTCCTGAGTGGGTTCCAATACTAGCTGTCTGAGGCATGCCCCCTGTAGGGCATCAAGAATGACCCTGCTCTTGGATGTGCCTGTAGCAAAGGTGCTCAGTAAACATCTGGCATATTCAGGTCCCCCATCAACAATATCTCCCCTTTTTCTGCAATTCTAAGGATGCCTTTTATCATTTCCTTGTCCATTCCCTCCCCCTGAGATGGGGGTCAGTATACAACCCCCATGCAGATTGTGGTGCCATTTCCTGTCTCAAGGTGACCCAGAGTGCCTCATCTGCTCCCTGTTTACTCTTTAGTTCTGTTGCTTTGATCCCTTCCTTTACATAGAGAGCTACTCCTCCTCCTCTTTTACCCCCCCGTCCCTCCTGTAGATTGTGTATCCTGGTATGTTGACATCCCAGTCATGGTTCTCTGTGTACCATGTTTCTGTGACTGCCACAATATCCAGGCAACCCTCTTCCATCAAGGCCACTAGTTCAGGGAGCTTGTTACACAGACTATGGGCAATGGTACTCATCACCCTCCACTTTTTGACAGCCTTACCCCTTTTAGCCCCATCCCTGTCCTTACTGCCTTTGCCTTTTTTCACATTTACCTCCATCCTGCTTCCTAATGACTTCTCTACCTTGATGTTTACCTCACTAATTACCATGCTTTGTGGGGGGAGGCTGGGATTTCCCTGATCCTTTTCAGTGCCCCCCCTTGGCTAGTTTAAATGCTTGCCAATGAAGCATTTAAACCTCTCACCTAGGATCCTGGTTTCCCCTCTGGACAGATGCAGACCATCGCACCAGTATAGCTCTGCATCCCTCCAGGTGGCTCCCCAGTCCCCAGTGAAACCAAAACCCTGAGCTCCACACCAGTTTTTCAACCATTCTTTGAATTTCCTGGTGAGGAGTACCCTAGCATCACCCTTGCCATTGACAGGCAGCACCTCCAAGAAGGTTACCTTATGCGCTACTTGTCTAAGGCCCCTCCCCAACTCTACAAACTCCTCTTGCACTGCTCTGATCTCATTCCTAGCCAGGTCATTTGTCACTAGGTGGACAATGACATCCAGCTCCCTCCCTCGTGCAGCTGCTCCCATGATCATGAGGATTTGCTTCCAGTCCCTCCAAGCCATGGCACCAAGCAGGCACCTTACCTCCCTCTCCCCTTCATCCCCCACTTCTACCCCCCCTAATGACTGAGTCTCTCATCAGGAGTTGTTTCCTTCCCCTGTGGGGTCCCATGCCAACCTCCTGTGGGTCTCCTTTGTGAAGGGCTCCCAGCATCCTCCTTGGTCTCCACTGCAGGTGCCTCCATAGAGGACCACTATCCACCAGAAGAGTGTGTAAGATTATGGAGGTACAGCTGGAGGGATGCAACTCTGTTCCACCACACTCCTCTCCTGAGCCCACCCTGGTCCAGTCTCTCCTCTTTCTTGGCAACCTCTGAGGTAGTGGCATTGGCCCCAGTGGTCCCTGGGTGGGGGAGAAGGTTTCATGAATCCTAGCCAGGTCATCCTGGAGACAGGCAACCTCCTCCCTCTGACCAGAGAGGTGCCTGCAAAAAGGGCAGCATTGCAGCCTCCAGAATGTCTCCTGGAATACTGCCACCCACAGCCATTGCACTGCACCACTCCTATCATGTCTTATTTTGTGTCCCCTCTCCTGTTTCTCTGTATACTTACTCTCTCCTCTCCTTACAACTCTCACCCTTCCTGTTCTGGGACAGCAACTTCCTATATTCTTCAGTAGCCTCCTTCTTCCTTGCTCAGTGTCAGACCACCAGCAGCTGGGGGGGGGGGAGTGAGCTACTTTTTTTCCTTTAGGGTTGGAAAAACTAATGTTCCTCTATGATCCTTCCCTTCCTACTGTAAAACAGGAAGTTCCTGGTGTCAGTCAAATCCAGTGGCTATGAAAGTAGAGCTGGCTTAGGGTGGGTGGGTGGAGGGCAATTAATAAGAAAAAAGGCTAGCAACAGGAAGTTGTAATTGGAGTCACCTGCTTTTATAGGTGATTGGAAAAGTGATTGCACAGACCAAATGTGCTATTCTGCACCACAGATGTGACAACATATTTTGGGCAGGTTGTGGAAAATGACAGCCATACTATTGAGAAGGAGGTGTACAAAAATGACAATGTTAAATATGTGAAGTGAAAATATTAAAAATTAGCGATGTTAGGAGCATGCATAGAAAGCGTGCAATGTATGCTCATAACGCAGTCATTTTTCGGATTCTGTTCAAATTTTCAACATGGCCTTTTCGGGACCTCTCCTCTTGAACAGTGCCAGTGTCATTTTGTTCAATTGTCTTGAAAGGTGATTGTGCAGAGCAAATGTACTATTGTGCACCACAGGTGAGAAAACATGTTTCAAGCAGCTTGTGAAAAATGAAAGCTGTACTAGTTTGAAGGAGGTGTGAAAAAATGGCAGTTGTGCAAATGTGCAGTGAAAACAGTAAAAAGTGGCAACGTTAGGAGTGTGCATAGAAACTGCACAACACATGCTCATAACAGTTATTTGTTGGAATTTTGTCACCAAATTTGCGACATGGGCTTTTTGGGACCCCACCTCATGAACAGTGTCATTTCATAAATCAGTCCTGAACGGTGATTCCGTGCCATGACCACAAAAATCACCTTTCGGGACCAAGTAACAATATGTCTGTGACAGTTTTCATGAGGTGGGGTCCTAAGACCCCATGTTGAAAATTTGGGAAACAAATTCCAAAAAATGGCTGAGATATCAGCATAAGTTGAAAATCCCATTGAATGGCTGTATAGGATGCTTACCTTTAACTCTTCAGTTCACAGTTGGGCTTTGAAGAGTGCAGACATGTCCCAGTCCAGAGAAGATGACAGCGCCGTCCTCCGGAGGTAAGTATGTGATAAGGAGGATGTGGGGAAGTGGGTGCTCATTGGGGGGTGGGGAGGGGGAAGGGGGACTGCAGCGATGTTGAAGGACCATTTTCAGTTTTACAGGGATCAATACAAATGCAATGAGGGACTGTTTTCTAATTTACAGGGGAAAAAAAAGAACACATTTCAGCACACTGGGGTGGGATCCCAATGTGCCACATAAATGCAAATAGGAACCGTTTTCTAATTTACAGGAGAAAAACAACAAACAACACATTTCGGCACACTGGGGTGGGCTCCCAGTGTGCCACATGAATGGGGAAGGGGGTTGGACAGAATGCTGACATGGGGATTGGGCAGCCCGATGTCGGGCATAATGTGGGAATGGGCACAGCCAACAAGACAAGGAGAAACTGTTTTCTATGTTTCAGAGACCCACACTATAATATTTTAAGAGGTTGTACTACAGGGAATGACATTGTGCCATTCCCAACATGGCGGCACTGACAGAACTGTGCATGTGCATGATGCATGCATATGCGCAGTTCTTGGATCAGAATGTGGAAGTAACAACCAAAATACTGTGACTGTAATTCTGTATCTTGACCATGGCAGCTGAGGGATTTAAGTTCCATTGGGCTTTCAGAAGGCTACTTCCAAAAGTCCAATGAAAGCTGTTGTGAGATCGGCCATTTGCAGCTGATGGAGCAGTGGCGTGTGCAGCTCTGGCAGACTGCTACCAACCATTGTGCAGTTTTGGAAGGATAATTTTGAAACTCCACTATGGAAGTGATCCAAGGTCTGTTCTGGTAGCTCGTTTTTCTGAGCTGTTGCAAAATGGCTGCAGTCTCCACCTATGCAGCCGTAATAATGCTGAATCCCACAACTTTCCTTAAATAAGTACTGGCCAACAACAAATGATCACATGCATTTGCTGAGCAGTTGTTAGGCATACTGTAGATATTGTACCATTTAAAATTAACCAATTTAAGTAGTTAATAATAGGTGTTATAAGAGAGAATGTGTCACGATTGGATAATAAAGAGGTTTAGATATAGTGTTGATGTTTTCTTAGATTGTGACTCTGAATTTTCAAGATAGTAATTTTAAAACCTCAGGATATGAATATGACAGGTGTCATTTATCAGTTGCCAGCCAAAACATGATTGTGCAGAATGACTGAAAAAATAGGTTTTGGAATGGTATTTGAAAATGACACCTGCCATGTTTAAGACATGAGGTAAATAAATGAGAAAACAATAAAAACCTGGCAGATAACTCAAACAGCTACAGAGTTCTGACTAGTACATCTATTTGCATAAGAATGGCTGAACTGAATTGCTCCATTCCATATAAAATAGGTGAGTTAGTCAGGTATCTGCATTACTCTGGATATCTTTTGATAAAGCCGTTATGGTGAAATGTTGAGTGTTTTTGTGTGCACCTTGTCACTTTAATAAAGATTTAAACAGCTTCCTAAGCTGTAATTAGAAAGTGGGTGATGTAAACATCGCCCTGTTGTTTGCGAGGGGCCTTCTTTTGTTAACCCCATGAATGATGAAATCACAGGGATCAAGGAGTTTGTTAACTGTGACAGCAGTCTCACTGTGTATTGGTGTTGGTGAGACCCCATCTGGAGTACTGTGTCCAGTTCTGGAGACCCCATCTCCGCAAGGACATAGACTGGATAGAGGCAGTCCAGAGGAGGGCAACTAAAATGGTGCAGGGTCTGCAAGAGAAGCCGTATGAGGAGAGACTAAAGGAGCTTAATATGTATACCCTTGGGGAAAGAAGGGAGAGGGGGGACATGATAGAAACTTTTAAGTACCTCAGTGGAATCAACAAAGTCAAGAGGAAGCATCTTTCAGAAAAAGAGATGTGCAAGAACAAAGGACACAATTTAAAGATGGGAGGCGGTTCAGGGGCAATGTGAGAAGTATTATTTAACAGAGAGGTAGTGGATGCATGGAACAGCCTTCCTGGGGAGGTTGTGGGGTCTAAAACTGTGGGAGAATTCAAGAATGCATGGGACAGACATAAGGCAATTCTTGTGGGGGGTAGGAAGAAATGGGCTGTTGGTTAACTAGAATCTGCGGCCTATCCTGTAGGTAGGGAAATGGGCAGACTAGATGAGCCTAGCGGTCCTTATCTGCTGTCAAAGTCTATGTTTCTATGTTTCTATTTAGTCACTTGATTATGTGGTAATGTTTACGGGGGGTTGAGCTGACGCGTAGGCTGAAAGATCGGGAAGGAGATCGTATGAGGAAGATTAATCATGGCAATAGAGAAAGTCTTCTTCTGGACCGTGTGTTGGTTTCTAATGACCCAGGGGCTCATCAGAAGTGTACACTGGAGCTAGGGGTGGAGATCTACACTTGATAGCTGCGCAGTGGGAAAGTTATTGCATCTTGTTTCCCAGCTGAAATAACTACGTTGAATTAACTCCAGTCTTATAAAACAGATGGATCAGTCAGATATCTATATTAATCTAGATATATGTTTTATCTCTTTCAGATAATGCCAGGATACTTTCAGAATACATTTGCATAATGCACTTTGACCTTTTGCCAGCAGTTATGAATTGAAGAAACATTTTTTGTAATGATTTTAAGTTTTTTGTATCATGACAATCTGTGAGTTGAAACAGTCTGTTATTTTTGAGATAGTCTATGTTCTGTAGTTTTAGGATAATTGTCACTGAGCAGTTACAAACTCAATGCACTTCTGACAATAATTTGAGACTGTGCATTTCAGTGCTTGCTATTTAAGTTGTGCTCAAGGTGGCAGCCACCATTCTTGATAAAGTAGTAATGGTGAAATACTGAGTGTTTTTGTATGTACCCACCATGTCACTTTCAATAAAGATGTAAACAGCTGTTTAATCCTGTAGCTGTTCATGTCATCCATCTGCACTAAGTGTCTGGTTTTCACTTGTTTCCTGTTTGTTTTCCAACTGTTAGTGCTTTTTTGTTTCCAGTACATAAATGAGTGTGCTAAAAACTTGGATTCGTACAATAAAAACTTGCATTGTTATCAGTAAATGCTGAAACATGTCAATGTTTCATTATACCTTGGTTGTTTCTTCAATAAATTAATTTCATTTTATACTGGAGAGTACGTGAGCAAAAATGCATAGTTTCATAAATGTCCAGTAGTAGGTGAAATTATAGAGCTAGAAGAGAAAACATTCACAGTATACAGTTACAGACCTACATAAAGGCAGATGTAATACACACAGGAACTTACTTACAGGCATGAGAGAATGAAAGCACAAGGTAAAATAATAATTTACAGGACATAATTAGAAAAGCATTTTGATAACAAGAAATAATGAGGGAGGAAAACTTGGGGGGAGGAGGTTTGCTGGGAAAGAAGAAGGGGAGGATGGTGGAGGATGAGGGAAAAACAGCAGGAGAGAAACAGTTGTGGGATTGAAACAGGGAACATTAAAGAGCAGAGTTAAATTTGGCCTGTATTAGGAGAACAAGTGCAAGCAAGTTTTACTTGGAGGTGGCTAGAGAGGGACTTTTGAAAGGCATGTATAGTGCTGCAGGCTAGGCAGTCAGGTGGGAGCTAGTTCTACTGTTTTGTGCCCTTGGAAGCAACTGATTTTTTGCAAGTGAGATGTGGAAGAATTGAAAGTTGAAAACATTGCTAGAGGTTCCAATGGTTTGATGGGCAGGAGCAGATTTGGTGAACAGTGATATCACATGCAGTGGTAGTTTATTCAGGTGAATTTTGTGAAGGAAAGAAAGCTCTCTGAGGGTGAAAAGCCTCTCGAGAGGGAACCAATCGATAACTTTTTATTTATTTTATTTATGTCTAGGATTACAAGATACCTTTGAGCCAAGACTCTTTTACAAAGGTTCCACGTCAGAAGTACAGACAATTATCATCAGGCTAGTTGCATGATTACAGACAGTAAACATAAAATAGTTTACATGGTACAGGGTATTAGACAGTAACTTCAGTTGACATAATCTGATTAAGTGATGCGTTACACAAAGAACACTAGGAGGGTAAAGGCAAGAAGGGAGAGTGCTCAGAGAAAGGGTGGCATAGAAGCAGAGGGGCAGGATGAGGCAGCCGAGGGGCCTTGTCAGGGCAGACATGGGGTAAGTGCATTAAAAGTCGCAATGGACAGGTAAGTGCAAGAGGAGAGGACAAAAACAGACACCAGTGAGGTCAGAGGCCACATAGGGAACAATGATGTTATGCAGTGCAAACACATGTGTTGGTGCCTGTTACGGAGTGGCAGAGCTTTGTTTTGAACACACCAAGCGTAGCTGCACAGGAGGTGTCACTAAAGAGATCATTCAGCCAACTTGGTGCCCTGTATGTAAATGACCTTTGGCCTTGGGAAGTCCGGCAGCGGGGGATTTTAAGGATTTGGGCCTAGAGCTCCTGGTGTTGAGGTTGTTGATTTTGGGTTTAAGGAGGGTGCTGACTCCTGGTGGTGCCTTGCCCATCATAATTTTATTTTCTGTGATGCAGGTTTGGTATTTGATTCGGTTGTTCAGTTGCAACCAACCTGTTTTGGAGTATAGGTCACAGGAGTGTGTGAGACGGTGGGAACCAGTAATGAGTTGGCAGGCTTTATTGAGGGAAGTTGAAACACGTCTGAGAGAGGATGTTGTGGCAGATCCATAGATAATGAGACCATAGTCAATGATGCTGACGATGGAGCTCTGGACAGCGACAGGCAAAGCTTCAGGTTAGATGTTTCCTCTTCAGGGGTTAGATGTTTCCTATGTCGGAATAGTAGGCCCATCCTGGTGTTGGCTACTTTTGCCACGTTATTGATGTGTGGAACATAGGAGAGATTACAGTCGAGGGTGAGGCCAAGGTATTTGAAGGTATGAACTTGTTCAAGCGTGATTCCTTGCTTGGTTTTAATGGAGAGTTGATATTGCTTGTATTTGTTGTGGAAGCTGCAGAAAATCATGGTCTTTGTTTTTTTCTGGTTAAGAATAAGTTTGTGTTTTGAGAACCAGTTTTCTTCTGCAGAGAAGGCCTGCTGGAGGTTTCCTTGTAGATGCACTGGATCATGGTGGGATGCCAGGATGACAGCATCATCTACGTAGAGTAGGATCTGTTCAGGGCAGGATTCTGGCAGTGAGTTCAAGAAAAGGCTGAATAGGAGGGGGCCCAGGATTTAGCCCTGCTGGACACTGGACTGGACTGGTCTTGGGTCTGAGAGTGTGTCAGCAACTGAATTTTGTGCAAGTGAGATGTGGAAGAATTGGAAGTTGAAAACATTGCTAGAGGTGCTAATGATTTGATGGGCAGGAGCAGATTTGGTGAACAGTGATATCACATGCAGTGGTAGTGCAGTAGTGAGTTTTCCAGGGAAGTCCAATGACAAAGTGGATGATATTATTGTAGCTACATCTAAGTTTAAGGAAGAGTTGAGAAGTGGTGGAGTGAGCATAAATGATGGATTCATAGTCCAGAAGTGGTATGAGAATGGCATTTGATAGGCGAGTCTAAATGCAGGGATTAAAAATTTACAAAGTCTGTAATGTAGCACCAGCCTCGTGTGAACCTTTTTTATGATGTTAGAAACATCATGGTTGAAAGACAGGTGGGGATCTAGCAGAAGACTGAGGTATTTAAACTCAGAGACTTGCTGTATTCAGTTTCCATGGTTATTGGAGAGAGTTTGTTTTATGTTATAGGTTTTCTTGGGACCAGAGAAAAACATGCATTTCATCTTTTTTTTGCTACTAATTTATACCCTTGCTCCATTAGCCCTCGATTGACATCACTGAACCATCAAGAGCTAAGGCAATTCTTGATCTGGTGCTCACAAATGGGGAGTATGTACAGGAAATAATAGTGAGGAAGCCAATGGGTGGAAGTGACCATTGTACAGTGTGGTTCCAGTTGGATATGGGCAGGGAAAGCATCCCAACTAAGACCAGGACCAGGATGGCGGACTTCAGGAAAATGGGCAAAGTGCTAAGGAGCCACCTGGTAGGCATTGGAGAAGATATTGAGGTAGGCCAAAGGTGGTCCATCATTAAGAAAGGAATATTGGTTGCCACAGATGAGTGTGTTAGACTCAGGAGGAAGAACACAAGGGCCAAAACGCCCAGCTGGTTCAGTTCTGGAGCTGACAAGGCAGTAAGGAAAAAAGGGTTGGCCTATAGAATATTTAGGAAGACCAAGAAAGAGGTGGATAGGGAAAATTTCCTAAGGTTGACTAGTGAGGCAAGTAAAGATGTCCAGGGAACAAAGGTACAGAAGGTGCCTCAGATAGCTGAAGGAATTAAGAAAAGGGAGAAGGCTTTCTTTTGATATATGAGTGAGAAAAAGGGACAAGAAGGAAGGGATTGTTAGGCTTAAGAAAGGGGTGGAGTGGGTGGAAGATAATGGGGGAAAAGCAGAGATACTAAATGAATACTTCTGTTCAGTCTTCACCAGGGAAAAGGACAGACCAGTACCTTTGAGGGGGAAGGGAGTAGGGGGGAAGGCAACACAGATGTAGTGATAGAGGAGAATACAGTGAAGGAGGGGCTACTGGCATTGAAGGTGGACAAATCAGCAGGCTCCAACAGAGTACATCTAAGTGTACTAAAGGAACTGGCTGAGGAGCTGGCAGGGCCACTGGCAGACCTATTTAATAGCCCACTAGACTCGGGCATGGTATTGCAGGACCGGAGAATGGCACATGTAGTGCCCTTCCACAAAAGCAGTCCCAAGGATGACCCACTGGAATTACTGACCAGTCTGTCTGACCTCCATTGTGGGCAGGTTCACGAAGACCATACTAAAGGAAGGGTTGGTGAAATATCTAGAGGAGCATGATCTCCAGCATGTGAGGCAGCATGAGCTCATAGAGGCTAGATTGTGTCAAACAAATCTGATTGACTTCTTTGACTGTGTCACTAAGACAGTAGACAGGGGCCAAGCTGTAGACATCTTCTAACTTGATTTCATCAAGGCCTTAGACTCTGTGCCTCACAAAATATTAATCAGGAAGTTGGTGGATGTTGGGGTTTGGGAAAAGATGACAAGATGGGTAGAAAACTGGCTGAGGGACAGATCCCAGAGGGTGGTTGTTGGGGAAGAGTTATCTGGCACCAAAGAGGAAACCAGTGGGGTCCCGCAGGCCTCAGTGCTGGGGGAAGTGTTGTTCAATGTCTTCATCAATGACATTGGAAATGGCATTAAGGGCAAAATGTGCCTATTCACAGATGACACCAAGCTCTGTGGGAGAACGGACACAGCTGAAGGGATACAGGATCTACAGGAAGATCTGGAAAAGCTGGGGAAGTACTCCAGGATCTGGCAGCTTGGTTTCAATGCCAAGAAATGCAAAGTTATGCATATTGGAGCCAAGAATACCAGGACAAAGTACTATCTGGGTGGAGTCCGAGTATCTGCATCAGAGGAACAGAAGGGCCTGGGATTGGTGATCACTAGTGATCTGAAGTAATCCACGCAGTGCAAGAAAGCAGCAGCAAAGGCAAACAAGATGCTGGAATGCATATCTAGGGGGATCAGTAGTAGGAGACAGGAGGTTATACTGCCCTTGTACAGGGCACTGATATAGCCGCATCTAGAGTATGGAGTTCAGTACTGGTGCCCACACCTCAAAAAGGACATTAACCTAATGGAGAAGGTCCAGAGGAGGGCTATAAAGATGATAGAAAGTCAGCAGGGTAAGGCATATGAGGAGAGATTGTGGGCACTGAACATGTACTCCCTGGAAGACAGAAGAGAGAGAGGAAACATGATTGGGATCTTCAACTACTTGAAAGGGATGAATAAGGTTGATAAGGAGAGTCTCTTTAAGCTGAGTGGCAAGCATAACATGAGGGGCTCAGTCTTAAGCTGGAGGGTGGGAGGTTTAGGAGGGAGGTCAGGAAGCACTTCTTCACAGAGGGGTAGTGGACACCTTGAATGCATTGCCAGATGGGGTCATCTCATTGAAGACAGAGGGAAGCTTTAAGAGAGGCTGGGATAGGCATGGGAAAGGTAATTATCATGGGTAGGGAGGATGGGAGGAGTGAGGAGGGAGGTCATGGACATTAGCTCAAGCTGTGTACCCTGCAATACTTGCAGACTTGATAGACCAAGCAACCTTCTTCTGCTGGCTTCTTTGTACATTGGTATGATCGTATGGCCAAGAGGGAGCCCCAGTCCCATTCCACGATGTCCACTAGCCAACACCATCCATCTTCCCCCAAGGCTTGCTGCCCCTGATGAGGCTGGCTAGGGTACCCCAAGCCCCACCAAAGTATGAATCCAGTTCAGGATGGTACTGTACCTATTCATGGATGACACCAAGCTCTGTGGGAGAGTGAACACAGTTGAAGGGATACAGGACCTACAGAAAGATCTGGAAAAGCTGGGGAAGTGGTCCAGGATCTGGTAGCTTGGTGTCAATGCCAAGAAATGCAAAGTTATGCATATTGGAGCCAAGAATACCAGGACAGAGTACTACCTGGGTGGAGTCCAAATATCTGCATCAGAGGAGGAGAAGGACCTGGGACTGATGATCACTAGTGACCTGAATCACTCCATGCAGTGCAAGAAAGCAGCAGCAAAGGCAAACAAGATTCTGGGATGCATATCTGGGGGGATCAGTAGTAGGAGAGAGGAGGTTATACTGCCCTTGTACAGGACACTGGTAAGGACGAATCTAGAGTATGGAGTTCAGTACTGGTGCCCACACCACAAAAAGGACATTAACCTACTGGAGAATGTCCAGAGGAGGGCTATAAAGATGATAGCAGGTCAGCAGGGTAAGGCATATTTATTCATTTATTCATTACAAATCGGGTTTACAACCTTTGAGTCAGAGACTCATTTACAAAGGCACCTCGTCGCAGGGTGGCAGACATCAAGACAGTTATTACAGTGCAGATTAAAACAGAGGATAACATTACAGGTGCAGTAAAAGGAACATTTAACATAGATACACTTAGGTTACATACTGTAGTAGTTTATATGTTACTTAGGTTACATAATGTTTGTATGTTACTTAGGTTACATAATGAGGAGAGATTGAGGGCACTGAACATGTGCTCCCTGGAAAACAGGAGAGAGAGGGAACATGATTGGGATGTTCAACTACTTGAAAGGGATAAATAAGGTTAATAAGGAGAGTATCTTTAAGCTGAGTGGCAAGCATAACATGAGGGGGCTCAGTCTTAAGCTGGAGGGTGGGAGGTTTAGGAGGGAGGTCAGGAAGCACTTCTTCACAGAGGGGTAGTGGACACTTTGAATGCACTGCCAGAAGAGTTCATCTCATTGAAGTCAGTGGTCAGCTTTAAGAGAGGCTGGGATAGGCATGGGGAAGGTAAGGATCATGGGTAGGGAGGATGGGACGAATGGGGAGGCAGGGCAGGGACATTAGCTCAAGCTATGGACCCTGCAATATGAGCAGAATTGATAGACCAAGTGGCCTTCTTCTACTGTCTTCTTAATATATTGGTATGTTCGTATGGTCAGGAGGGAGCCCCTGTCCCATTCCTCAATGTCCAACAGCCAATACCAGCCGTCTTCCCCCAGGGCTTGCTGTCCCTGATGAGGTTGGCTGGGGTACCCCAAGCCCCACCAAAGACTGAATCCAGTTCGGGATGATGCTGTGCCTATTTGTGGGTAGGACCTGTGAGCTCCCTCAATCACCCAGTTGGGAACATCATTTTTCCCCCTTTTTCTCCCTCAGGGGTGGGACATGCAATGGCGCCAGCAACGGAGCAGCTCATGCTCCCACTCGTGTCTCTTTAGGTGTCTGATCCTCCTCTGCCCACTTCTTGGCAGTGTCCATGTGCCAGTTCCAGCCTCCATGAGGGGCCAGGCATGCACTGACAACTGATTGCCCCCTTCCCCGGAGAAAGAGAGCTGTCCTTGGGATGTTTGATCATTCTCCTCTCCGGCCAACCCCTGGTGGCCCACTCAAACCCCGAACATGGGTTGCCAGCATGGCAAGAGGCAAGGCATGATCTCTCAACCCTCCATGCCACTGGACCAGCATGCATTTCATTTTTTAAAGTTTAGGACCAGTCTTTCTTTGTGAGCCATGAATACAGGTTCTGGAAATCAGATTGTAGGCATGGTGAGTATCTTGTCTGGGTTTCTGTCATCGCATTACAGTGCAGCATCATCCATGCTGAGGACCATTTTAGTGTTTGCTAGAGACTTCGGGGAACTTTTTGATGAACAGAGTAAAAAAGAGGGGGCCTAGGATAGAGCCCTGGGGGACCACATATTTAATGGGGCATTCAGAGGAGAGCAGCCCATCAATTGAAGTGATCTGTGTTTTGTGGAAGAGAGAGTTCCTGACCCATTTAACCATGTTATTAGACAAACAGAGGTCAGATAGTGTGTTCAGGAGTATATCGTGGTTGACAAAATGAAAATCCTTAGTCATGTCTACAAAAGCAGAGCCTGTGTAAAGACACTTATCTATGGCTCTATAGATATCCCTGGTGAACCTAACTAAGGCAGTCTCAGCGCTATGTGCAGTTCTGAAACCATGTTGGGCATCTATGTGGATGTGATAGTTGTTTTGAAAGGATGAGACCTGAGAATGTACTACTTTTTCCAGTATCTTGGAGAGGGGGACAAAAAGAGAGATTGGCCTGTAGTTTCCTACCTTGTTCTTCAAGCCTGATTTAAACAGAGATTTGACTATGGCCATTTTGCAGATGTGTGGAAAGGAGCCAGTGCATTGAGAAAGATTTATGATGTTAGTAAGGGGGATCGCTAGCTGGGCAATGGCAAGCTTAAGAATTTTGTAATCAATCCTGTCTGCCCCTTACTGAGTCTGAGGTTATTTGAACAGAGGAGCTTAATAGTGTCAGAGGGTGACAATGCATGGAAGTAGAAACTGGGAATGAAACCCAGGTGTGGCATGATGGGAGAGAGTGAGGGTGTTTCAGCTGAGCCTATAGGGGAGGGGGAAGGGAGAGTTTGTATTTGTCTAGATCCCCAAAGAATGAATTAAATATGTTAGCTACATTTGAAGGGTCATTATTGAACTTGTTCTCCTGCTTGAGGGTGATGGGCTCAGATTTACTGACCCTGCTGAGGAGGTTATTCAGGGTGCCCCAGAGTTGTCTGGGATTAGTATTTGCCCCAAGCTTTTTATTGTGAAGAAAGTTCTTTGAGATTTTGATCCTAAATGTTCAACATAATCTTTTATGACACCACCTAATGAACATGACAAGTGTAATTTACCTTAACTCAAACTTTAGAGTCTGTTCCCCCTGAATTTTGCCATATCTATAGTATTGGCTTTCTCTTAGGTAATCCTGTCCTGATATGCTCACACTCTGCTAACTACCTCCCCCCCACTGAAATCTTCCCTCTATTTGCCCACCTTATCTAACACTCGTGGATCTTGACAGGTTCTTGTAAACTTTGTATATTTTGTATAATTTAAATAGGTCCCGATGTCTTGACATATGACAGTCTTATATGTTCCTTATATTGCACATTGCCATGTACTCTTTGTAACCCTGTGCCATGGTAAGGCTGTAATGTTTGTAAATGTAATCCATTTGTATGCTCTGCTTATGTATGTAAACCGTTTTATGTTGATAAGTAACCCCAGCTCCATCTTGAAACTCAGCTTTGCTCAATGATGTTCGCCTGGTTAAATACAGATGTTGATTGATTGATAAAATCCTGGCCAAAACATTATTTTGTTGCATGTGTGTGAAAAGAATTTTTGGGGAAGGATTTGAAAAATGACACTACATGCTATTGAGGTGGGGTAACAAAAGGGTTTTGTTAAAAATATGGGATTGAAATCAGGAAAAAAGAGCAAGGCTTGAAAAATAACTTTAGTGTTACTTGTTTGACATCTCGATCCCAAAGTTTTCAAAATAGTCTTTTTATGCCGCACCTCGTGATCAAGACTGGTGGAATTTTTTTAACCCGGTCCAAACAATGATTTCATTGAGTGATTGAAAACTTGTTTCAGAGGGGATTTAGAAAAAAAATACACTTGACTTGATGATGAGGTGTTGTTAAATAAGGCTATGTTAAAAATGTGGGGCAAAAATATTAATGACAAAGTTATGAGTACAGTAACAGACAAAAACACACAAAAAAGCCATTAACTCGACTTATACTGTTTTCTATCAGTTGTCCTTTGGGCACTTTAGTGAAATAAATTTCCCCTGTCATGCTACAATTACATTTTGTGATGTTTCTTGGGTACACGAGGGTGAGGATTTGTGGGTGCTGAGAGCAGGGTCAAGGTTTATGGTGGTTACAGGTGGCTAGAAAAATAATTCTGGATGTTTTTCTTTTCAGGTTGAAAAAAGAATGAGCAATATTTTTTACTGGTTCGGACACTGGGAGCTTGGAAACCTAGATTGGGGGAGTTGTTTAGCAGCACCAGAGGTTGGCACCTTGGTGTCTTATACAGTGGCAGGGGGATATTAGCCAGAACTAGGGGTTGGGCACCACAATGTGGATTTATGAGATGGATTGGGAGAGAAGAAACTGGCAGTGGAAATGAGTGCCTACTGCTGGTTTTCTATACTGATGGATCAGATGAGGGATTCCAGTGGTGGCGTGAACACCCACTGCTGATTTTCTGTATCATCTGTGTCAGGTAAAAGGAGGGGAAACTGGGATTGGAAGTGAACACCCTCTGCCAATTTTGTGTAGTGGCTGGGTCAGGTGGTAGAAACCTGCAGCAGGACTGAGTACCCACCAATGGCTTTGTTGAAAAATTGGTGTATACTTACATGGTGGACAGACAGGAAAATGCTGTAACCATCTCAATGCCATTCCTTGAGAAACAAAGTACTAAACAGTAGCACATATGAAAGTAGTAAACTGTAGCATATATGTGGAATGAAAGCAGGAGAAATGTTTCAAGCAGGAATTAAGAGTTGCAGAGGAAATACCACTTTCAACCTACATCTGTCAGCCTTGTGATCAGATAAAAACATCAAAGGCAAAGAAAGAGAAAGGCAGAGAGTGGATAATATTAGGGAGGAGATTCGGTATTCTGAAGCTAAGATAGGTGGGGGAAGGGCACATCCCCCAAAGCCGTTCATAGCTCAAAATGATACCAATCAAAATGTTGCATGCTTTGCAACTGATCTTAATCAACTTGACTACTAGGAGATAAAGTAAAGCTTACACCTATAAAATATAGGGCTACATGATAAACATAAGATGTGTCTTGT
Organism: Neoceratodus forsteri; assembly: GCA_016271365.2. Lineage (NCBI taxonomy): Eukaryota > Metazoa > Chordata > Ceratodontiformes > Ceratodontidae > Neoceratodus > Neoceratodus forsteri. The sequence goes on from CM057455.1 coordinate 174,335,316, forward strand.
TTATGATGTAAGGACTAAAATGATTTACTTTCAGTGTTCAAAACACAGGTCAGATAAGTAACACAGCCCCTTAGCTAAACTGATAAATGAGTGTAGGGACATTTCAAAAGAACTGTTTCATTTGTTGTTCACCACAGTATGAGAATATAATAATTCCAGGAGTTGCATGACTGCACCATGGGTATGCAGATGATATAGGCTGTGCACCATCTCTGCCATTTCCTAAGAAACAAAGTACTAAACAGCAGCACACATGACAGCACTAAACAGTAACACATATACAGCATGAAAAGCAAGGGAAAGATTTCAGGCAAGAATTAGGAATGGCACAAGAAAACACTTCCACTTTGCATTTTTCAGCCTAATGACTGATTTGCAAAGGACTTCAAATGGAAAGGAGTGGGAGGGCTTATGGAGGAGATTCAGTATTCTGAAACTGTGATAGAGAAGGGTCGTGAATCAGAAACCCTCTCACAGTTCAGAATGATACCAGTATGTTTGCTTGCTTTGCCTGCTAACATAAAAAATAATTCAAAATGAAACCAAGCTCAAGTAAAGCACCTTAAATCTATCTGGCATGGCTGCCTGTCTGTCTGTCTGTCTGTCTGTCTGTCTATCTATCTATCTATCTATCTATCTATCTATCTATCTACAGACAGTGTCTATCTATCTATCTATCTATCTATCTATCTATCTATCTGTCTGTCTGTCTGTCTGTCTGTCTATCTATCTATCTATCTATCTGTCTACAGACAGTGTCTATCTATCTATCTATCTATCTATCTATCTATCTATCTATCTATCTGTCTACAGACAGTGTCTATCTATCTATCTATCTATCTATCTATCTATCTATCTATCTATCTATCTATCTATCTGTCTGTCTGTCTGTCTGTCTATCTATCTATCTATCTATCTATCTATCTATCCATCTATCTATCTATCTATCTATCTGTCTGTCTGTCTGTCTGTCTATCTATCTATCTATCTATCTACTACAAGCAATGAAAAAGATTTAGAGGAATATATCTCAAAAGATTTCGGTAGCACACCACAGGTTAACAAAGTGATTAACAAAACTAATCTATACAATCCATAAAGCATAACATTACTTTAAATGTTACTAAAGTGCCGATGCCACTGTTTCAAGCTTATCCTAGGCCCCACCTTGAGTATGCCTCTCAGCTGGGGTGCCCTTTTGAAAAATCTGACTGCAACTAACTTGAAAGAGCACAGAGGAGATACACTAAACATATTTGCTGTTTAAAAAATAGACCTTATGAAAATCAAATGGAATTATTGAATCTCATGTCACTTGAGACAAAAAGACTTAGGGGAGATTTACTTCTCTTGTATGACATCATTAGTGATGTGCACCTTGTGCCCGAGCTTGGGATCTATTTCAAAAGCTATTTTAGGGGCAATAGAGGGCACCCACTGCAAATTATTGGTAAGCCTTTTAACACAATGAAAACATAGAAACATAGACTTTGATGGCAGATAAGGACCACTTGGCCCACCCAGTCTGCCCATTTCCCTTCCTATTGGATAAGCTGCAGATTCTAGTTAACCAACAGCCTACTTCCTGCAACCCCCCACTACAATTGTCTAATGTCTGTCCCATGCATGTTTGAATTCTCCCACTGTTTTAGACCCAACAACCTCCCCAGGAAGGTGATTCCATGCATCCACCACTCTCTCAGTGAAAAAAAATTCCTCACATTACCCCTGAGCCGTCCCCCCTCTATCTTTAAATTGTGCCCCCTTGTTCTTACACATCTCTTTTTCTGAAAGATGCTACCCTCCTGGACTTTGTTGATTCCCTTCAGGTACTTGAAAGTTTCTATCATGTCCCCCCGTCCCTCCATTCATCAAGGGTATACATATTAAGCTCTCTCAGTCTCTACATATGGTTTCTGATGCAGGCCCTGCACCATTTTAGTTGCCCTCCTCTGGACTGCTTCCATCCTGTCTATGTCCTTGCGTAGATGGGGTCTCCAAAACTGCACACAGTATTCCAGATGGGGTCTCACCAACTGTCTGTACAGAGGGATAACCACTTCCCTTTTTCTACTTGTGATGCCCCTTCCTATGCATCCCAGTATCCCCCTGGATCTCCTTACTGACTTCTCACATTGCTTACCCGCCTTTAAGTCATTTGATATGACTACCCCCAAGTCCCTTTCCATTTTTGTTGTTGTTAGTACCTCCCCTGCTATTGTGTGCTCTTCTCCTGGGCTTTTGTTTCCCAGGTGCATTACTTTGCACTTCTTTGCATTGAATCTAAGTTGCCATATGTCTAACCATTCCTCCAACCTTGACAAGTCCCTTCTTATCCTTTCTACCCCCCACTTGTGTATCAACTCTGTTACAGATCTTTGTGTCATCTGCGAAGAGGCATACCTTTCCCTCTAGACCCTCTGCAATGTCACCTATTAAGATGTTAAAGAGGACTGGACCCAGTACTGAGCCCTGAGGTACTCCACTAGTAAACCCCCTTTCTTCAAAATTTGTTCCATTCACTATTACCTTCTGTGTCCTATTGTGCAGCCAGTTTGTTACTCAGGCTACCACCCTGGAACCCACTCCCAGGCTGGCTAACTTGGTTATTAGTCTTTTGTGCGGGACTGTGTCAAATGCCTTGCTAACCTCACTCAACTCATAGCCGACCCCACCAGGCTAAATCACAAGACCCAAAACCACACACTGCTGGACTGGGCTCTCACCACCCACCCACACAGGGTTCTCTGCTCAGCCCTGCTCCCTAAGCAACCACCACATGATTTTTCTGATCAGGAAGGTGCACAGGCCCACTGCCCCCCCAAGACGTTGCGCAGCAGGTCATATAACTCCCTGGACATAGCATCCCTTTTATCGGACCTAGGATGCATAAACTGGTCCTTCATCTCCTTGGCCTCAACCATTGATGCCACGCTTGATGGTTTCAAGACCAATTTCCTACATGTCTGGGATAAACATGCCCCCCTGAGTACTAAACAAGTCAGAGAGGCGCACCTTCCTTGGATCACAGCTGACATAATCAGGACCTGTCACTCAAGGGACCATGCCTGGAAAGCCCATAAGAAACAGGGCTGCCTGGCTTCCCTCCTTACCTATCGAGCCCTTCGCAACTCATGTACACACATCATTCACCAGGCAAAGAAGAATTATTTTCTATTGGCTTTTAGTGCAAACATAAATGACCCCACAGACTTCTGAAAATCACTCAAATCTCTGCTCTTACCCCCCACTCAACCCCCACCACTGACACTATCAGTCCAAGGCACCCTCATCACTGAACCCTATGGGGTTGCTGAGGCCTTCAACACCCACTTCGCCAGCTGTGCCAATGTGCTTCTATCATCCCTCCTGTGCCCGGCCCAAACTGCGCCCCTCCCAGAAATCCAGCACACACCCACCAGTCCCACAGTTCTCCTTCTGCCCTGTAACCCAAGTTGAAGTCTTCAGATCCCTAAGAACCCTAAACCCCAACAAAGGCAAATGCCCCACATCCCTGGATGCCAAGATGCTTTTCTTGTCTGCCCCAGCCATTGCCGCCTCTCTTGCCACACTTTTCAACCTCTCATTCACTCTGGCAAGTTACCCACAGATTGGAAAAAGGCCACCGTCATACCCCTTCCTAAAGGGGATGACCCCTCCTTCCTTGCCAACTATCACCCCATCTCCCTACTCCCAATTCTGGACAAATTGCAGGAATGCCTTGTCCTCTCCCAACTCACCCCCCCCCACCTGGACTCCACCTCATTTTTCACCCCTTTCCAATCTGGAATTCGCAAATCTCACTCTACCATCACCTGCCTTCTACGAGTCACTGGTGACATGCTCTCCGGCATGGACAATGGACACATCACCTCTGCTATCTTTATTGACCTAGCCAAAGCCTTCGACACCGTCTCCCACTCCCTGCTCCTCACCAAACTCACTGACGCCGGGCTCTCCATACCAGCCACTGCCTGATTCCATGACTACCTAGTAGGTAGACTCCAAACTGTAAAAATCACCTCACACACCTCAGACCCACTGCCTGTTACCACCAGCGTCCCCCAAGGTTCAGTCCTGGGCCCATTGCTTTTCTCCATATTTCTAAACGAACTCCCATCAGCTTGCCGCCACTCCTCCATCCAGATGTAAGCAGATGACACTGTCCTGTATGCTTCCGGCCCAACTACAAACAACATGGCTACTCTCCTTCAGGAGCATTTCAACGCCATCCAGGAATGGTTCCGGTCTAACCAGTTATTTCTAAACCCCAAGAAAACTGTGTCGTTAACTTTCGGATCCCATCAAAGACTCTCCCGACAAGCACCCTGCCCCCCCTTTCAAAACCTTGGATGTGACCCCTCTGGAAAAATGCTCCAGCCTCAGATACCTAGGCATCTGGCTTGACCAGCACCTTGATTTTGCCATTCATATTGACTCCCTACATAAGAGGCTTCTCCCCAAACTTGGAGCATTATACCAAAACAAAAGCTGCCTCCCCTCTCCTACAAGGCAGGCTATAGTCCAAAAGATGATACTACCTGTACTCGATTATGGTGACTTAGTGTACTCCATCGCTCCCTCATCCGCTCGGCCAGCCTTGACACCCTATTCCACTCATTCTGTCACTTCATCCTCAACTGCCCACAATCCATCCACCACTGCTCACTTTACAGCTCCCTAGCCCTGCCATCCCTCCAAGATCGCAGACTAATACATTGCGCCAGGTTCGCTGCCAAATTCTGGTCCCTCTCCCTACCACCTTACCTGGCATCTACCCTTGCCCAACAACCTCCCTTGGCTTACGCCCTTAGACGCACAGACCTCAGGCTACTCCACATCCCCTTCATGTGCACAACTACAGGTCAGGCCGCTTTTTCCTACCTGATACCTCAGATCTGGAATGCCCTGCCACCTACCATAAGACACGCACCAAATCCTAGTCATCACAATCAGCTACTCAGCATGCATTTCTCCTCCCGCTGCACCTGTTTTTAACTCCAATGTACTATACTGTTTATGCTGCAATGATGTTTCTTCTAAGTTGTTTCATGTATTTCAATCATTTCCTCTGCTGTATCTAACTGTCTACATGTAGCTATTCTGCCGTATGTCTGTAAGGCAGCTAGCCATACCTCTCACAGTTGAATGTCTCAGTCTCAAACACTGTGATTTGTTTTGTATTGGGTCCTGGCCCCCAGGTCGCATCTGGAATTGAGCATTGTTGCTCAGTATGCCTTCCTGGTAAAACTCGTAAATAAATAAATAAAATAAATAAATAAAGTCTAGGTAGGCCATATCCACAGCCCCTGCCCCCCCCGGTCTATTACTTTGGTCACCCAGTCAAAGAAATCAAATAGATTCATCTGACATGACCTTCCTGCTGTAAATCCATGTTGCTTTGGGTCCTGTGCCCCGCTGGCATCTAGGTACTCAACAATTCTTTCTTTCAGAAGTGATTCCATCATTTTCCCTACCACTGAGGTCAAACTGACAGGTCTGTAGTTTCCTGCTTGTGCCTTGCTCCCACTTTTGTGAAGGGGAATCTGCCCTCCTCCAGTCCTCAGGTACCACCCCATCCTCCCATGATTTGTTAAAAAGTGTGGTCAGTGGTGTCACTAGGTCCTCCCTTAGTTCTTTTAGGATTCTGGGGTGAATCCCATCAGGCCCCATTGCTTTGTCCACCTTGAGTTTTAAGAGTTCTTTCTGGACTCTTTCTTCTGTAAATGGACTGGTGTCAACCCCCCTACCCAGAGTGCTTCTATTGTCTGGTTGAGGTAATTCCTCCTCATCTTCTTTTGTGAATACTAAGCAAAAGTATTCATTCAGTATCTCTGCCTTTTCACTGTCTCCCTCTGTCCACCTCCCCTCTCCTTTATTAATCTTCACTATTCCCTTAACCTTTCTATGCTCCCTAATGTACCTATAAAATGTTTTATCCCCCTTCTAAACTGAGTTGGCTATTTTTTCCTCGGTTTGGGTCTTTGCTATTCTGACTGCCTTCCCCACTTCTTTCTGCTTTAATTGATACAGTTCCCTATCATGTTCCTTCTGTGATTCCTTATACTTTCTGAATGCAACCTTTTTCTCCTTAACCTTCTCTGTCACCTCTTTTGAGAACCATAGTGTTTTTTAACTCTGCTTTGTTTTCTTTATTTGTCCCACACAAAGGCTTGTTGCCTCTATGATAGCAGTTTTGATTTTTCTCCATTGTTCTTTCACCCCTCCTTTTTGACCATTTGGTAGTGCATTCCTCAGGTATTTACCCATTTTGCCAAAGCTGGCCCTTCTAAAGTCCGGTATCCTTGTTTTTGTATGACTTGTCTCCATGGTTGTACTTATTGTGAAGCACACTGTGCAGTGGTCACTTGTTCCCAGATGTCTACTGACTTCTAAATTTGTGATCCTCTCTCCATTTGAGAGTACCAGGTCTAGTATTGCTCCCTCCTGAGTGGGTTCCAACACTAGCTGTCTAAGGCCTGCACCCTGCAGGGCATCGAGAATGACCCTGTTCTTGGATGTGTCTGCAGTACATGTCATTCAGTTAACATCTGGCATATTCAGGTCCCCCATCAACAGTATCTCCCCTTTTTCAGCCATTTTGAGAATGTCCTCTATCATTTTGACATTGAGGGAAATTGCGAGCTAGAGATACAGGCAAGATTCAGGGAGCTCGCCAGGGTCTGTCATGACATAGGATGCACAGTTTCCTTCTCAGAAATCCTGCCAGTGCCAAGGGCTAGTGGGGAACACAAAAGAAAAATTAGGGAGACAAACCAGTGGCTCAGGGAGTGGTGTGAGGCCAGAGGGTATGGGTTGATGGGGGATTGGGGGGAGACCTGGGAGGATAAGGAGCTGTATGCTAGAGATAGACTACATCTCAATTTGGAGGGGGAATCCTTAAGTTTAAAATGGAGGAGTTCATTGGTGAAAAGTGGGGTTTAAACTTGTGAAGGGGGGTGGGATGGGAGAAAAGGCAGTCAAGGGGATGCCGATAAAGGAGGGACTCTGTCTCCACCCCCCTGGGGACCAGGAGGATTGCAGGAAAAGACCAACTGGCAAAGTGCAGACCAGGAGAAAACAGAATCCCCAAGGGAACACGAGCAGGGGAAATGAAACTATAGGGAAAGGGTGGAAGGTAGTCCTGCTAAATGCCAGGAGCTTGGGCAATAAAATGCCTGAGCCCCAGGTGATGTTAACTGAGGGAGCAGTGGATGTGGCAGCGGTCACTGAGACTTGGGCCACTGCAAGACATGACTGGGACCTGAACCTGGTGGGTTACACTATGTTCAGGAAGGACAGGGGGGAGGGAAGGGGAGGAGGGGTAGCAATGATAATAAAAAACTGCATTGGCATAGGAGGAGTTGAGGGAGGCGGAGAGGAACCGTGGAAGGTTTGGGTCACCCCTTGATAACAAGGGGGCAAGAGAGTAAAATAGGAGTGGTGTATAGACCCCTGCCCTGGCGGAGGAGCTGGAGGACAGTCTGGTGGCAGATGTTAGGAGACACTGCAGACTGGACAGAGGAAGGTGGTGGTGTTGGGGACTTAAACATGCCAGGAACAGACTGGGAGACTATGACATCCTCTGTGACCAGGGAACAGAGGTTGTTGGATGTCTTTCAAGACGCGTTCCTAACTCAGCAGGTGAGGAACCGACCAGGGAGACACGGGTACTGGATGTGGTCCTGGCAGACAGTGACCAGATTGGGGGCCTGGAGGTAAGGGACCCATTGGCGGGGAGTGACCATGCCATGGTCTGGTTCTGCCTGGACCTAGGAGGGGTTGAAGGCTGCACAAAGACGGAAGTAACCGACTTCAGGGGGGTGGATTTTAAGGAAATGGGAAGGATCCTTAAGGAGCATTTGGATGGGATTGGGTCAGACATGGACGCTGATATTAGGTGGGAAAGCATCAGGAGAGGGTGCAGGATGCTACCAGCACCTGTGCAAGAGTAAGGCAATCATGGTGGGGCCCAAAAACCCTGTTGGTGGACCAGGGAGGTCCAGGAGGTGGTGCAGGGAAGAAAGCAGCCTATAAGAATTCAAGTGCTCAAGGGTGAAAGGGATCGAGGGGAGTATGAGCTGTTGGCTAGAAGGGCCACTAGAGTGGTGAGGGCGGCTAAGGCAAGGAAGGAGCAGAACCTGGCCAGGGAAATTAGGAGAGGGAAAAAGGGGTTCCTTAGATACATTGGGGAAAGACGAAGGGTGAAGGGGCAGATTAGCAGGATTAAATCAGGGGAGAGATGGGCACAAGACCCAGAGGAGCAGGCTGAGGTACTAAATGAGTACTTCACCTCAGTTTTCACCAGGGAAAATGGGGATGCTGCATCATACATGGGAGGAGACAGAGATAATGAGGAGGGGGGGCCCCTTACCAATCGGCAGGTCTGGGGAGAGGGGGGCATCACTGGCAGGTGGGGAGGGCTAAGCAGGGAGAAGAGGTACTGGAAGTGGAAATCACAGCAGAGAGAGTGAGGGAAGCCCTCAGCTCCCTTAAGACGGAGAAAGCACCGGGGCCGGATAAATTACATCCTAGAGTGCTGAAGGAACTTGCAGATGTCCTGGTGAAACCCCTGGCAGAGCTTTTCACCATCTCTCTGAGGACAGGGTGGGTGCCCCAAGACTGGAAGGTGGCGCATGTAGTGCCTATCCACAAGGGGGGATCAAGGGAGCTGGCAGGGAACTACAGACCTGTCAGCCTGACATCAGTGGTGGGCAAGGTGATGGAGGGCATTGTCAAGGAGAGGCTGGGGGGGCAATGGATAAGTCAGGGTGCCTGGATGATAGACAGCATGGATTCATCCCGGGGAAATCGTGTCAGACAAACCTGGTGGAGTTCTATGACTGGGTGACAAGTGCCTTGGACCTGGGTAGACCAGTGGATGTCCTCTTTCTGGACTTCAGCAAGACATTTGACTCTGTTCCTCACGTGGGCCTGTTGGATAAACTAGGAGAAATGGGGGTGGGAAACCAGATGATCCGATAGATAGGCAATTGGCTCCAGGACCGGACCCAAAGGGTCGTAGTTGGTGGGATAATCTCTTCCCCAGGAGGTCGTGGTGGGGTCACACAGGGATCAGTCCTTGGGCCCCTTCTGTTCAAACGCCTACGTATCTGACATAAGGACAGGAATCAGGTGTGAGATGAGTCTCTTTGCAGATGACTCGAAACTGGGGGCAGTGGTGGATGGGGAGGAGGGAGGTGGCCCTGCAGGGGGACCTGGAGGCTCTGGAAAGATGGTCTAGAAAGTGGAAGCTGAGGTTTAATGCAGGAAATGCAAGGTACTCCACCTGGGGCCAGAAACCCAGGCCAAATGTACACCCTGGGGAAATACTACAAGTCTCAATGGCTGAGAGGGACCTGGGGTGGTGGTGGATGTCAAGATGAACAACTCTGAGACTTGTGGGAGGCAGCAGCCAAGGCCAACAGGATGCTGGGATGCATCACTAGGGATCACCTCAGAGGAGGAAGTGATACTCCTCTGTATAACTGCTTGGTGAGGCCGCACCTGGAGTACTGCGTGCAGTTTTGGAGGCCACACTTAAAGAGGGACATTAACCTCCTGGAGAGGGTCCAGAGGAGGGCAACCAAAATGATTTGGGGCTTGGGGGGACAGGACCTATGAGGAGAGGCTCGAAGAGCTAAATATGTACACTTTGGAAGAGAGAAGGGACCGGGGGGACATGATAGAGGTCTTCAGGTACATGAAGAGGGTAAATAGGGGAGGAACAGTGAGGGTGCTTCGAAGGAAGGAGGAAGGGGCCACTAGAGGGCATGGGTGGAAGCTGGAGGGGGGAAGATTCAGGGGAGAAAGGAGGAGGTGCTACTTCACTGAGAGGGTGGTAGAGCCATGGAATGCACTACCTAGGGGGCTGGTGGAGGCAGAGACAGTGGAGGGGTTCAAGAGGGGGTGGGACAGGTACAGGGGAAGGGTTCAGGAAGCAAAATCCAATGCAGCAAGAATATCCGGAACTGGGAAGGGAGAAGCCAGAGAAGGAGAGGGGGACAGCAAGGTCAGCACCCAGGGTGGGGGCTGACCAAATGAGCAGACACGAAAGACCATTAGGCCTATTCTGCTGGCATTTTAGTATGTTAGTATGTTAGTATTTTCTTATCCGTTTCCTCCCCTTGAGACGGGGGTCTGTATACAACCCCTGTGAGGATTGTGATGCCATTCCCCTGTCTCCAAGGTGACCCAGAGTGCCTCTTGTCCTCCTCCTTTACTTTTTAGTTCTGTAGCTTTGATCCCTTCCCTTATGTATAGAACTATTCCACCACCTCTTTTAGAAAGAAAATATTTTTTTTTTACCCTCAGAGTGGCCAATCCCTACAATCATTTACAATTACAAGTGGTTGTTTGCAAAACACAAGAATTTAAAAATTGTCTAGATGAATATATTTTCTCTAGAGGAAATGTGCAGTACTCCTCAGATTAAAGTACTGTAATAGGATCAATTATGGGCAATCCTGCCTTCTCGGTCCTCAGTCTCATTAGTATGTTCCTGTCTGTCTGTCTGTCTGTCTATCTATCTATCTATCTATCTATCTACAGACAGTATCTATCTATCTATCTATCTATCTATCTATCTATCTATCTATCTATCTATCTATCTATCTATCTATCTATCTATCATCTACAGTAGCTAGCTATCTATATGTATTGCATCATAGCACAATTAAAGTGAGGGTTGAGTGAAGGTCTCAGTATTAAACCCCACTCATTGCACCTTAATAACATTGGCAGTGTTTAAGGGAATTATTCCAAATTTACCATGTTTGGTCCAGGAGGAGAGTTCTTGCAACATCACAAATACACAAAGAGCATTACTTTTGACCCTTTTTGACACATTTTGTCTTCACATACAGCCTAAACAATACAGACTGTTTGTTCTGAACTTTTCAGAACTGAAAGGGTTTATGCCATTAGTGTACCATTTAAAGGTTTTGTGAAAAAATATGAATTGGTTCCAGAGTTAAAAAGGTTTGAAATGTGGTTTCTGAGCATCCTCAGTAGGGTTGAAGGATAACCCTCTGATACAGTATGTAAAAACAGAGAATTTGTTGGCAGAAGAGGACCACTCAGCCCACCCTGTCTGCTGAGATGGTTTCTGCCTATTCTGTCTTTGCAGACCTTAACTGGTCTCCAATGACCCTTCCTCCTCTCTGCTAATTTCCCAATAACCCCCTATGTCTATCCCACACATGCCTGAATATCCCTTCTGTTCTCACCTCTACCACCCTCCACTGGCACTCTTTTCTAGACATTCATCACCCTTTAAGTGAAATAATACTTTTTTATATCCCCCCAAAACATCTCCCCTCCAGCTTCATTGCATGCCTTCTGGTTCTGGGGCTCTTCCTCATTTGAAAGAGACTCTAATCCTGCACCCTGTTAACCCCTGTGAAGTATTTGTAGGTCTTTATTACATCCCTTTTTACTATCCTGTCCTCCACAGTGCATGTGTTGTGATCCCTCCCTCATAGGCCTTTTGGTGTATTCCCGAAACCCTTTTAACTGTCCTCCTCTGTGCTGCTTCCATGCTGTGTCTTTTCTATATCATATCTATATCAGTGTCATGGCAAAGGGGCTGCATGGGAAGATCTGCCTATTTGTGGATGATACAAACATCTGCAATAAGCTGAACACCCCGAGGGGAGGCTATGACAGAAGATCTAAGATTTCTGGAGCAGTGGTCAGAAACCTGGCAGCTGAAATTCAATGCCAAAAGTGCACAGTAATGCAAATGGGGTGATATAACCCACAAGCAGATTACACACTGGGGGGTTATAATTAAGGTTATTGAACAGGAGAGAGAGAGATCTGAGGATTATCATTTCAGACAACCTTAAAGGTGGGGACCAAATTTAGTAAGGCGGTGGGCAAAGCAAATAGAATGCTGGTATCCATAGGGAGAAGTATAACAAGCAGATGGAGGGACATGCTGATACCACTTTACAAATCCATGGTGAGACCTCACCTGAAGTACAGGGTCCAGTTTTGGAGATCTCACCTATGCAAGGACACATGTGGGATTGAAAGGGTTCAGAGAAAGGCCACTAAGATGGTACATGGGTTGAATGGGGGGCCAAACAAGGAGAGGTTAAGGGAGCTGGATCTGTACTCACTGGAAACCCAATGAGAGAGGGGGGACATGATAGAAAGGTTCAAGTGCATGAAAGGGATTAATTAGGTAGGGGGAGTTTATTCCCAGGGAACGTAGGTGCTAGATCAAGGAATCATAGTCTACGATTAGAAGGAGGAAGGTTTAGGGGCAATGTGAGAGGATGTTACTTCATTGAGAGGGTGGTGGAGCCCTGGAATGGTCTGCAGGAGGAGGTTGTGAAGGTATAAATGGTGCAGGGATTCAAGATGGCATGGGATAGACACAAGGGGTTAATCAGGGGGTGAAAAGTCTTTGGACAATGAGTGTAGGTAGGGAGGGGGGTAAAGGGCAGACTCAATGGGCCAGAGGGTCCTTGTCTGCTGACAAATTTCTATGATTCTATGATTTCTGAGGTGTGGCCTCTAGAACTAATCACAATACTCTAAGTGGGGTCTCACCAGTGAGCAACACAGTGGCATCACCACCCCAATCTTCATGCTGGATATACCCCTCCCTACATATTCCAACATTCTACTGGCCTGGCCACTGCTTTATCACACTGCCCTGTCACTTTAAGGTAATTTGATATGATAACCCCAAGGTAGATTTGTTGCTTAGTGACCAACAGTACCACTCCATCCTATGCCCAGTTCTTAGGCTTCTATGCCCTAGGTGCATGATTTTACAATTTCTGGCATTGAACCCCACCTGCCATGCTCTTGACCATTCCTCAAGTTTCCAAAATACCTTTGCATTATTTCCACCCCTTTCTTATTGTCCACCCTATTTCAGATTTTGACATCAACTGCGAAATGGCCTATCTTCCCTTCCAGTTCATCTGCAGTGTCACTATGAAGACTTTAAAGATGACTAGTCCCAGTACTGAGCCCTGCTGTATCCCGCTGGTCACTCTCCCAACATTAGAGTGAGAGCCTTTAACCTCCACCCTCTGTTACATATCCATTAACCAGTTTCTAATCCAGTTCACCACTTTGTATCCCACCCCTAGACTTCACAGTTTTTAATCAGTCTTCTGTGTGACCCAGTGCCGAAGGACTTACTAATGTTATGTCCATGTCCACTGCCTTACTCTGATCAGTTTCCCCGGTCACTGTGGAAGTATATGTGGGAGATTGGTAATTCTCTTCAGCTGAAACAAGTCCTGAGCCCTGGGCCCTCTCTGATTTCTGGGTCACTTCTAACCCACTAGAGCCAGGGTAATTAAATATACTACAACATACACTTAGCACTTGACTCTAAACTTCATGTGAGCACCTTATTCCTCGACCTAAGCAAGGCGTTTGACACAGTAGACCACGACCTAATGCTGACCATACTACAAGGTATTGGCCTGGATGCCAATGCTGTTAAATGGTTTACATGTTAACTTATAGGTAGGCAATCGCATATCAAGGCACAAGGGGATTTGTCACTACTGAAAACACTTCTCAGAGGTGTACCGCAGGGTTCTATACTAGGACCTTTACTATTCACAATATACAGTATATTAACAGTATTAATGCAGGTGTCAACCAAGCAAGTGTTCATGTGTTTGCTGATGATACTGTTCTCTATGTTGCCAGACCCTCTCTTGAACTTGCCTGCAGTGCACTGCAGCAAGAATTCAACATATTGCGGCAAAGCCTCTTGAATCTTAAACTTTTGCTGAATGCCAAGGAAATGAACGCTATGATATTTTCCCCTAAACTCAGCTCAGTCAACTTCCCCTTATTGGGAGCACAGCAGCAAATAATGTTCTTCCTAAGGGAACCAACTGAACTAGTAGACAAACTCAAGTATTTATTACTTTGGATTGATCACAAACTCTCCTATAAAGTTCACATAGAGGAACTGGCTAAAATGTTAAAGCAAAGACTAGGACTTTTTTTCAGAATTAAAAACTTCTTATCCCAGGAAGCTAAGCTAAGACTAATGCAATCCACATTCCTTCCCCTTCTGGACTTTGCTAAACTTCTGTATAGGCATGGCCAATGCGGAGCAGTGGCAAAGCTTGACACCCTGTATGATTGGGTGCTAAGATTCATTACTGGTGCTATGTACAAGACTCACCACTGCTTCCTTCATTCTTTTCTTGTCTGGCAGTCCCTAAAAACCGGGAGAGTGAAAAATGCAGCAATATGGACCTATAGAGCCCAAATTGGTAAACTCCCTCAGTACATATCCAGCCTCTTAACCAGCACCCCTGGATTTTATTCTCTCGGGAGACACTCCTACATATCATTCAACATTCCTAGATCTACAACATGCTTTCGGTTATCATTATGCCCTTAAGGAAAGGAAAGAGAGTGGGGACATGATAGAAACCACAAGGAAATCAACAAAATCCAAGAGGGTAGCATCTTTCAGAAAAAGTGATGTGCAAGAAGAACTAGGGGACACAATTAGAAGACAGAGGGGGAATGGCTCAGGGTCAATATGAGGAAGTATGTTTTCATGGAGAGGGTAGTGGTCGCATGGAACAGCCTTCCTGAGGTCTTCCTTAGGAGGTCATGGAGTCAAAAACAGTGGGGGAATTAAAGAATTTATGGGACAGACATAAGACAATTCTGGTAGGTGTTACGAAGAAGTAGGCTGTTGGTTAAGTAGGATCTGCAGCCTATCCAATAGGTAGGGAAATGGGTTTACTGGGTGGGCCAAGCGATCCTTATCTGCCATCAAAGTGTATGTTTCTATCTATAAGCCATTCCCTTGCAGCCGTATGGAACAACCTTCAAAAATCCATGAAGCTTTTAACCATTGTTAAAATGGCAACCTTTAAAACATTACTCAGGCAACATGTCAGGGACAACTGCAACTGTTACTCAACTTCCGACTAGTTTCCTAGCTGCATGTTCTTAGCTTGGCTTGTACTGCCCCTGTCCATCCACTCTCTCATATACCTTAAAAGACTTCTCCCAACTACTCCCCAGTTTTTCTTCCAATTCCTTCCTTTTTCTGTCCTCCTGTCCAGCTTAACTGCCTCAACTGTTTGGGGTGTTTACCCATGTTCCTTTCTTCTGATCTGATACATCTCTTTTACTAAAGATTGATTGCACTTTATACTATCGGGAAATGTACAAGTTCTCCAATGCTCTTGGGCATTATACATCCTGTTTATATATGAATGTATTGCAAATATAAATCATGTGATTGTTGAGTATACCAGTTTGTAATTTTGTTATTGTTTCTCCTTAATGCTTTATATTATCTCTGTTGTTTTGTATCAGTGTTGTTTTCGCTGCCCAGGTTCACATTGTAAATGAGTGTCACGCAATGGTGTTTCACCTGGTAAAATAAAGATTGATTGACTGATTGAGTGATTGAGTGACTAATTGATTGCGTGATTGCTTGATTGATACATGAGTTCCAAAAAGTGTTTCTGCCACTATCACCAGGGAGGTGAAAGGATGCCAAAAGAAAAGAAATAAAACTACAAAGAATTAACATGTCTTCACATTCATTACTGGGCAAGGTGGTGAAAGACAGTAAGGCAGGCAGATAGGACAAGGGAGTTCTCCTTGGTGATCAATCCAGGAGAGGAAGTAAGAAATACAAACAGACAGACAGAAACTGTGCAGCTAAAAGATAAAGAAGATGTGTGTTTCAATTTTGCTTAATTTTTTTCAGAAAGCAGGCCTCAAACTGAAGCCATGCTTCCTATACTGACTAACCATTGCCTTCAGGAAGGCCTTATCATTGCAATACTATTTAGAATTCATAACTCTTGGCCATTATTTATAAATCACAACCCAGTCGCAAGGGCCACTCTGCTACAGTGACTCAATTGAAGAACTGAGTCAGATGCATCTGGCATGACTTGCCCCACCATGAATCCATGCTGCCTTTGATTTGCAGCCCATTGGATTCACAGTACTTTACCAACATTTCTACTAACTGTGTCTCCATTAATTTTACCACCACTGAGGTGAGGCTCACTGGCCTATATTTACTAGCCTTTTCCCTGCCGCCAACCTTATGCAGAGGGACCACATCTGCTCTCTTCGAGTCTTCCAGAACCATACCTGAATCCAGTGAGCTGTTGAATGAGGCCATCAGTGAGGAAGCTAGCAGCTCCTTGAGTCTTTTCCATATTTTGGAGTTTATCCCATCCTATCCCATAGCCTTGTCCACTTTCACAGAAGCAAGTCCTTTCAGGACTCATTCCTCTGAAAATGGACATGCATTCATGTCACCTCATCTTTTGTTTCTGCTTCTCACTGGTGATCCACCCCCTCCCTCCACTGTGAAGACTGAGTAGAAGTACCTGTTCAGAATGTTTGCCTTTCCTTAGTCCTCTGCTACACTATCTCTCTCTGCCACCCTCCTTATTCTCACTCTCCTTCCCTTGCTTTTCTCTTCTCACTTATGTACCTGAAGAAAGTCATGTTCCCATTTGCTACCCCCTCACTGTCCTTTCCTCTATCTTTACCTTTGCTTCCTTTACTACCTTATCTGTTTCCCTCTCTTGTCCTGGTACACCTCCCTGTCTTCCTCCCTCTGTGTTTACTTAAATACCTTCTGAATGCCTCCCTTTTTCCTTCACCAACATGGCCACTTAGATAGTGTGCCCTATCAGTCTCTTTTTCCTTTTGTTTTTCCTTTCACTCACTTCCTTCACACAGAAGCTGGTTGCCTTAATATGCCCTCCCTTATTTTGCCCCATTCCTCTCCCCCTCCTTAGGATTCTAGCTTGGTATGTCTGCATCTCAGTCATGACTGCCTGTGCACCGTAATTTCATTATGGCTACCAAATCCTGGTTAGCCTCCTCATGATGGCTTCCAGGCTCAGTACTGTATTTTTCAGACTCCTTGAATTCACACATATGACTCTCCATACCTTATTCCCTTCCTGCTTCCCTTCCTTCCTATCAGTGCTGTTCTCTGAAACTCCCTCTGTTCCCCCTTTGCCTTGTTACCTTCTCTGTTACATGTCTCCTTTATTCCATTTTTCTTGCTTTCCTGATTTATACCCCCATCTCTTCTGACTTGTCCTCATCCAGTCTTCTTGTGCTCATTACCTGGGAGAGCTTGCTACCCTCAGAATATCCATTCTGATTGCTTCATTATCTAGGGAAGGGGGTGACTGTGGTTCCAATTCTGGATAGATGCAGGTCTTCTGCAAACCCTTGAAGCTCCCCCTGATCCCATCTTGGAATGGATGCATTGGTGTTAGAAAGAGAGTGCCAAATGATTGGAACAGCTAGCCAGTAGGAAAACATACACTAACTTGCTTCAACTACGTTTAACTTCAGAGTTTGTTATTTCAATTGTTTAAATCTCATAACAGCTGAACTGGAGGAAAGATGGAGCATCACTGAACAGTACATTACAGCAGGGGACAGGCATGCTCTCAGAACATCATATAATTTCAGAGTAGGAATTAATCTCTAATATATGCAATTCATAATCACCAAAGTTGGGGCCTTGAGGATTAAGTTAGGCCATTGTCATTTATAACAGGAACACAGGTTTGAGTTCAGCAGGTGGGATTTGAGCCCATTTTTGAAGCTTTATAGAGAAGCAGTTGCTTGGAGGCTACATGGGAGCCCATTCCACAGGGAAGAAATGGTGGTGGAAAAGAATCAAGCTCCACTAGAGGTTCTGACTCTGGGAACCTGAAATAGCTAGTGTTCTGAGACCTTAAAGTTCTTTCGCAATGGTTGGGTTGCAGAAGATTTTTTAGGCTAGGAAGGGAGGTGTTTTCTTGTCTTAGTTTGTAGGCATGGCATAAGGAGCCACAGTCCCTTCTGTCACCTGCTTCATAGCAATACATCAGCGTGGTTCCGCTTATGCAGCGGTAAAAAATGTATACCCTCTCATCCTCAGTCTCGTCCCCATCCTGTCTTTTTTTTTTTGAACTTTTTTTGTAGCATCGTCACCCAGGGAACTCTTTCAGGCATCCACTAATCCTCATCTCTATCTCCGAACCTGATACTCCTCCACTTCCTGGCACCAGCCTGGCTATCACCCTGACTCTGAGCCCCCGAAGCAGGGCCACCCTATATGCCCAGGGCACCCTATCTACAATTCAGGCCAGCCTGGGCTTGGCCCAGGAGCAGAGTCTGGTTAGTGGAGTGTGGCTGTGGGAGGTGGTTCTGTCGCCTATCCCCAGGATGAGGATTTTTCTTCTTGTGTGATGCCCACCTCCCTTCCCCTGCAGAGCTCAAATGTGCAATGACACCAGGGACATCCGTCATGGCTCTGTGTGCCGTCTATGCATGCCTTGAAGCAGTGCAGTGCCCCCGGTCTCCACTGGGGGCCACTGTGATGTCAGACAAACCCTGGATCCCCCCCTCAAGAAAGGAGAGCAGTCCTCCAGATGCTTGATCCTGTCTCATTCCCTGTCGACCCCCGGTAGCCCGGGCTCATTCTCGAACCTGGGTCACCAGCATGGCGCAAGGTGTGGCATCCAGTGCCTCAACCCTTAGCGCCACCATGCCGGCCATCCCCATCCTGTTTTATTGTGCTCCTGCCATGGGGGAGCTTACTTCCCTTAGGCTCTTCCTCCCTGCAGTGTCATCATCTGGGGTGCAATGGTTGCTTCCATTGGTTTTACAGCCCCCTTCTTGCACTAACCTGTTTTATAGAAACATAGAAGCAGATGAAGGAAAAGGACCACAAGGCCCATTCAGTCTTCCCATTTTACCAATTTCTTCCTGCTGCCTCTCCTAGGTCAGTGGCCTCAGCTATGCCTCTCTCATATGTACAGTATGATTCCCTTGTGCCTATCCCATGCCCTCTTGAATCTCTCCACTGTACATGCTCCCACTGCCTCCTAGGGCAGTGCATTCCATGCATTCACCACCCTCATGTTGCACCTCATGCGACCCCCTTCCAATTTCATGTCATGCCCTCTAATTCTACTGTACTTTTTATACTGGAAGATGCAATCCCCTTCCACATTACTTATGCCCTTAAGATATTTGAAAGTCTCAACCATGCCCTCCCTCTCCTGTCTCTGTTCCAGTGTGCACATATTGAAGTCCTTAAGTCTATCCTCATATGCCTTGTCATACAGACCCTGCACCATCTTAGTTGCCCTCTTCTGCACTGTTCCACTCTGTCAATATCTTTATGCAAATGCAGCCTCCAGAATTGCACACAGTACCCTAGGTGAGGTCTAACCAGCGTCTTGTACAGTGCGATTACCACCTCCCTCTTATGGGTTGTAAAACCCATCCCTATACACCCTAACATCTCACTAGCCATCACAACTGCTTTTGCAGTCTGTTTGGTGGATTTCAGGTCATCTGATATAATGACCCCCAAATCCCTCTCCTCCCTGGTGACCGTCAACAACTCAACCCTCAACATCTAGCTGCCCTCAGGGTTTCTGTTCCCCACATGCATGATCTTGCACTTCTACATGTTAAAGTTTAACTGCCTATACCTTAGACCATTTATCCAACTTTTTCTGGTCTCTCTTCATTCTCTCTGTGCCCCCTGGAGTATCTACTCTGTTGTAGATCTTGGTGTCGTCTGCAAACAGGCATATGTTTCTCTCTAGCCATTCTGCTATGACTGCTATGAAGACATTGAAGAGGACTGGTCCCAGGACTAACCCCTGTGGCACCCCACTGGTGACTTCCATTTCTTCTGACTGTGTGCCATTTATCACCACCCCCTGCATTCTGTCCACTAACCAATTTCTTACCCATTTCATCACTCTGTGTCCCACCTCTTGACTCCTCAGCTTGTTTACCAGCCTTCTATGCAGGACTGTGTCGAAGGCCTTGCTGATATCTAGGTAGGCAATATCCACCGCTCCCTCTGGTCCTCCACCATGGCTACCCCATCAAAGAACTCTATCAGATTGGTTTGACAGGACCTTCCTGCCATGACCCATGCTGTCTTGGATCCTGCATTCCAATGGATACCAGGTGATCCCCAATTGGTTCCTCAAGCAGTGGCTCCATGATCTTCCCCCTATTGAGGTGAGACTTACTGGCCTGTAGTTCCCTGCATCCTTCTTGCTACCACCCTTGTGATGAGGGACCACATTTGTTCTTCTCCAGTCCTGCCAGACCACCCCCATGTTCAGTGACTCTTTGCACAAGACTGCCAAAGGGGCTGACAGCACATTCCTTAGTTCTTTTAAGATATTTGGATGTACTCTGTCTAGCCCCATAGCTTTGTCCACCTTTAGTTTTGTAAGTTCCTCTTGGACCCTCTGTTCCATAAATGTTGTGAAGCTCAATTTTTCCCCCTCTGTACATTTGTTTTCCAGTTATGGTCCCTGCCCTCTCCCTCTCTATTAAAGATCGAACAGAAGTACCCATTAAGGATTTTGGCCTTTTCTAGGTCACCTTCTACCCTCTTTTCTTTGTCCCCTTTGAATCTGATGTCTGACTATACCCCCTCTGGACTTCCTTCTCTCACTGATGTACTTACAAAATGTATTGTCCCTTTCCTAACTGATTGTGCAAGCCTTTCTTCTGTCTGTGCTTCAACGCTTCTCACAGCTTCCCCTGCCTCTCTCTGACATTTTTGCTACTGTGTCCCCATCCTGTTGTGTCCTCTTGTATTTTTGGAAGGTTACTATCTTGTCCCTGATTTTATCTGCCACCACCTTAGAAAGCAAGAGTGGCCTTCTCCTTCTCTTGCCCCTGCTCTTCACCCTCACACATCAATTGATTACCCTACCAATGGACTCCTTAATGGGTGCCCATTTCTCCTCCATGTATCTTCCTGTCCTCCCTTGGCCAACTTCTCTTTAATCCTCCTTTCTATCTCTTCAAAGCCAGTTCCTTTGAAATCTAGGATTGTAGCTTTTGTATGCGTGGCCTGTATTCCTGTGTCCCATTTGAACCAAATCATGTGATGGTCACTGGACCCCAGTTCCCCCTCCACCTGGAGATCTGTGATGATATTTTGTTGTATTTTTATGAACTCAGCAGTTTTAGATCTGTGTTTATTTTTGTTCTATTTGTAATTATTGAAAGGATCCTTGGTTTGAAGAAAGGCGTGGTATAAATAAAGATTTATTATCATTATTATTATTATTATGATTTTCCTGTCTCCATTAGTGAGCACTAGATCCAGGATATTCCTGTCCCTGGTGGGCTGTTATACAAATTGTCTTAGGCCTGCTCCCAACAGAGACTCCACAGTGTCTCTGGTTCAGCTTAAGGCCCCTGTTGTGCTGACCAGTCTGCATCAAACATATTGAAATCACCCCTAAGCAGAACTTCTCCCTTATCCATCATGTTGTATATTGACTCCAGCATTAACTGGTCCATCCCCTCTTCCAGAGCTGGTGGCCTGTAGATCACTCTGGTTCTAACAGACATTCCATTACACATCTCTAGGGTAACCCACAACTCCTCTGTCTCCTTATTTTTGGCCTGGATTTCAGTCACCTTGATTGTTTCTTTGATGTAAGGTGTCACCCCTCCCCCTTCCTTCCCACCCTATATCTCGTGTACAAGGCATATCCTTGTATACTTGTGTCCCATAGTGGTTATTAGTATACAATGTCTCTGTTAGGGCCACTATGTCTATGTCAGCCTCTCACATTAAAGCCACTAAATGAGGAGTTTGTTTCCCAGACTTGAGGCGTCTGTATGCATTACATTCCAACTCTTCTTGTTCTTTTGGCTTCAGAGCTTGTTGTACTTTTGGCTCCAGAGTTTGTTATATAAATTGCTTAAATTACATAACAGCTGAATGGGGTGCATTGAGGTCAGGGGGAGAGCACTAAATGGTGCACTGAGGTCAGGGGGAGAGCACTAAATGGTGCATTGAGGTCAGGGGGAGAGCACTAAATGGTGCATTGAGGTCAGGGGGAGAGCACTAAATGGTGCATTGAGGTCAGGGGAGAGCACTAAATGGTGCACTGAGGTCAGGGGGAGAGCACTAAATGGTGCACTGAGGTCGGGGGAGAGCACTAAATGGTGCATTGAGGTCAGAGGGAGAGCACTAAATGATCAGAGCATGTAGCAGCTAAAGGAGCTGTACACTAACCTGCTTCTAATTTATTTGGCTCCAGAGTTTGTTATATAAATTGTTTAAATTACATAACAGCTGAGTGGGGTGCATTGAGGTCAGGGGGAGAGCACTAAATGATCAGAGCAGATAGCAGCTAAAGGAGCTGTACACTAACCTGCTTCTAATTTATTTGGCTGCGAAGTTTGTTGTTTACCTTATAAAATCATCCACATTATCTTTTTTTTTTTTAGTCTTTGGTAACCGGGTCAGGCCCACTAGGCACAAGTGCCTGTTTTCAGGGGCGACCTGGGAGCACTAGGTGGTTAAGTGACTTGCTCAGAGTCACACAGTATGCAAGTGGAGGTTGTGAGAATCAAACTCAGGTCTGGTCTGCTGGATATATCAAGCTTGTTCACACCTGGTTCCTCTAACCTCTAGGCTATACATTATACCGTATTGAGGTCAGGTAAAGGGTAGAGTTACCCAGATTTCAGTTGATAAATTTGAGATCTTTGGATCCGGCTCTGTTTTTAGGTTTTCAGATTTTCAGGATTCACGGTTGAAAATCCAAAACCCAAAAAAGACAGACCGATGTCTATTTTGCATATCAGAAAACAATTCCAATTCAGGATCTGACTACAACTAAACCTTCCCAACACACTACTGACTCGGTCATGTTTCAAGAAAGACCCTCTTCCCCACAAATGTTTCCTCCATCCCTTATTACTGACTGAGTAGCTGAACTGAGGGCTTGTACATCAGCACAGAAGGCTGTAGGCCTGTTTCCCCCAATCCCTTATCACATGACTGAGCTGTTGCACTAATGGGTTGTCAGAACAAAGGCTTATAATATCATTTTTTATAATAATGCACGTGGTTTTACCTCAGGCATTACCCAAAAATTATTTTATAAATTACCAAAGATAATAAAAATTCAAATATGATATTATCCTATGCTCTTCAGAATCAAAAATGATGATGAAAAACACTGTTGCCACACTTTGGATTATATAAGAGATAAATATATACTTTATTCACATATGTACAAGTCCTAAGTATTCATAATTAGCATAAATACCAAGCATAATAAAAGTAAGGTAAATATAAACTGTAAACAAAACAACAGGTTTTAGAAAATCAACTGTACTTTTTCTTCAGCAAAATTATAAATATCATGATCTTTTTACTATGAGAACTTGTAACTCATTACAGTAGTGTCTCAGGTTATGTCTTTGCATAAGAACTGTTTTAAAACTTAATTGCATGTAAAATGTATTGTCTTTACTTCAAAATTCTAGCTTAACTGTATACCCAAGGGTTGGGAGCTAAAATGCACTAAGTTACCACCCCATATAGCCAAATAAAGGTACTAAAAGTGGAATAAATGAATACCTTTGTTTCAGTTATCTGTAAGTGTGGTCTTCTACTTTTTAACTTTCAAAATCTTGGTGAGAACTTCTCATTTTGGATGATAAAAGTACTTGGTGGTGGGCTTGGCTTTAGTCTTCTGTCTTTTCCCCTTGAACCTGGAACCATAAAGTCTTCTGACATCAGTGAAGCAATTGGCAGACATACTGGCTGCACCCCTGGCGGAGAGCATCAACAGGTTGCTTGAGACAGGGAGGGTACCTAGGGATTGGCGAGAGGCACATGTGGTGCCAATCCATAAAGGGGGGTCAAGGGGAGTACCAGGTAACTATAGACCCATCAGTTTGACCTCGGTGGTGGGAAAATTAATGGAGAGTATACTAAAGAAAAGATTGGGGGTGTACTTGGAGGATGTGGGAGGTCTGGATAGTTGGCAACATGGGTATGTGCAGGTAGATCATGTTAAACCAATCTTGTGGAGTTCTATGAATGGGTAACATCAGAACTGGACAGGGGAAAGCCTGTGGATGTATTATTATTGGACTTCAGCAAGGCGTTTGACTCTGTCCCCCACAATGGTCTGGTGGAGAAACTGACGGGGTTGGGAGTAGGCCCTTTGATGGTCAGATGGATTGAAAACTAGCTAGCTGGATGCACCCAGAGAGTAATGTTCGGTGGGGAGCTCTCGAACTCTATAGAGGTCGGTAGTGGGGTACTGCAGGGCTTGGTCCTGGGTCCGATCCTGTTTAATGCATACATGTCAGACATCAGGGAGGGTATAGGGTGCAAAATGAGTCTCTTCACTGATGACTCCAAGATGGGAGCAGTAGTTGAGGGGGAAGAGGGGATGTTGGCCCTGCAAGGGGACCTGGACACTCTGGAAAGCTGGGCTCACACATGGAAATTACATTTTAATATCACCAAGTGCAAGGTGTTACATCTTGGGTGGGGAAACCCTAAACACAGGTACACCCTGGGAGGGGAGGCACTGGAGGCTTCAACAGGAGAAAAAGACCTAGGGGTCATGGTGGATGCATGTATGAATAACTCTGAGCAGTGCAGGAGAGCGACTAGCAAGGCAAACAGGATGTTGTGATGCATCATAAGGGGGATCACCTCTAGGAGCAGGGAAGTGATTCAGTTGCTGTACAAAGGACTGGTTAGACCACACCTTGAGTACTGTATACAGTACTGGAGACCACACTTGAAGAGGGACACACAGCTCCTGGAGATGGTACAGAGGAGGGTAACTAAGATGATACGAGGACTAGGGGATTTGATGTATGAGGACAGACTTGAGGAGCTCTGCCTGTTTTCATTGGAGGAGAGGAGAGACCGGGGGACATGATTGAGGTCTTCAAGCACCTCAAGGGAATAAATAGGGTAAACATGGAGGGATCTTTAGACTAAAGCAGGGAGGTATCACCAGAGGCATGGTTTGAAGTTGGAAGGTGGAAGGGTGAGGGGGAAAAAGAGGAGGAGGTTTTTCACTGAGAGGGTGGTGGATCCTTGGAATGTGCTGCCTGGTGAGCTGGTTCAGAGATCCACAGTGGAGGGCTTCAAGAGAGGGTGGGACAGACACAGAAAGCAGATGTATCAGATTATGGCCTGTCCCAGAGGGGTGGGGAAGGATGATAGGGGTTTTTGGAACACAAAGAGGGGGAGGGCCTCGGCACCCAACTAGGGATCTGAGGTTCGAGCAGACTCGATAGACCGTAAGGCCTAATCTGTTGGCAATTAGTACATTAGTAAGCAATGAAGGCTGGATCCTTCTCACTTGACATCACAAATCATCAAAAGTCACTTCAGGATTTAGTGGAAAAAATCAGACAGCAAGATTTGGGAAGTCTAGCAACACAGTCTGTTGAAAGATATGTCCCTGTGGACAGCAATGTTGTTTTGGGTAACTGGACTCTGTGACTCTTTCCTGTTTCATTTCATTTCCCATACCATGAATCTGAATGGCAACTTAACACATTCACCTCTGGAGACAGCCTCCGGTTTTAAAAATTTCTTCACCAACCCAGGAGCGTGCAAAGTTGGTTTACCAACTTTCCAGTCTGCTTCACTCCACTCGCCTCTAGAAGCCTCTCTTCCACTCTTCCACTTAAAACTCACCTCAACTATGGAAGTCCTCAAAATCCTCTCGGGCATCAACCCTGATAGTTTTCTGGGATTTGAGTCCCTGCCACCTAAGTGCCTCAGAACTGGAGCCACCACGTTTGCTCAGCTGATCGCACAGTTAATTAACAGATCCTTCCTAACCCAATCGATCCCTGACAAATGGAAAACTGCAATTGTTGTCCCAGTTCATGAAACCGGACCCACAAACCTTCTGGGGAACTACTGACCTATATCTATCCTTTGTCCAATTGCCAAGATACAGGAAAGAATTATATACACTCAACTCTACTCTTTTCTCGAGCAAACCAGTGCCCTCACCAAACACCAACATAGCTTTCGAAAATCACACGGGCCTGAATCTGCCCTTCTGAAGGTTACTTCAGATTTATATCTGGCCATGGATTTTGGATGGGCCACAGGGGCTGTCTCTGTTAACCTTACAAAGGCCTTTACTCTAGTTAATCACCCACTCCTCCTCTCAAAGCTCCACTGTCTCGGCCTTGATTCCACCTCTCTGACCTGGCTCTCTAACTACCTATCCGGTAAGTCACAATGTGTTAAATGGTCTGGTGTTCACTCCTCCTTATCTCCTATCACTGATGGGTCCCTCAAGGGTCAATCCTAGGGCCCCTTCTATTCTCCATCTTCATCAATGAGCTGCCTATGAACTGTGGTAGGGCCTCAGTCCAGCTATATGCAGATGATGCCATTATATATAGGTCTAACACCGATGTCTCCTCAATTAAGACTGACTTTCAATATGATTTGCAGAAGCTGGAATACTGGTTGAACTAGAATCTGTGGGTTCTGAATTAAAAAATATAATAAAACCATGCTGTTCCATCACACCTCCTTCGATAAAACTTCACAGCCCCCCTCCCCCCCGTAATCCACACCTCCTCTGGTGAGCCACTAGAAGAAGTGAGCTCCTTCAAATACTTGGGACTGACACTGGATGTGCATCTATCCCTTGAATCACATACAACAAGCATCATCAAGGTAACAAACCAAAAACTTGGTCTGTTATACTGTGTTGCCCCTATCTCTCACCCCATGCTTGTAAGACAATTGCCTCAACTACTCTTCTTCCTGAGCTTTTCTCTGCTGCCCCTATCACTCACTCGGCCAGGACCCCTATCCAAGCAAAACTTAAGCAGGCCTATCACAGAGTTTCCCACTTCGTGGCACACTCCTGCTCTTGTGCAAACCACTGCAATGTTCTCCGCATATTGAATTGGCAGTCCTCTGAGGCCAAAATGGATTTCCCAGTACTATGCACTGTCTTTAAACTAATCCACCTTCCCTCCTCTCATCCCATCCTCTCCAATCTCCTCTCACTGAAATCCTTCTCTAGGACACTTAGATCCTCTTATCCCCCCATATTAAGCATCCACAAGCCCAGCTTAGCCATAGGTAATAGATCCTTCCATGTTGCTGCACCTCAAAAATGGAACAAACTCCAGCACAAATAACTCTCCTGCACTTCTCTTCCTCACTTTAAGAGACTCTACAAGGAAATCTTCTTTCCACCTCCTACTTGCAGCTGTCACTAATTTGCAATACCTCTACTGCCTTCCCACTTTTCTCCCTTCTCCCTCACCCCTGGTTTCCCCACTATCCCCCCCCCCACTCCCATTCTCTTTTGTTATGCTGCAGACTGAGTTCCAACCTCCTATACTTTAGGAGGAGACTGAAACTCCCCAACCAGTATGAATTTGATGTTTAATTTAATATTTTGTCTGTACTTTGTCTATTGTCCACTGTTTATTTGCACTTTTTAATTGTTAATTGCTTTATATGCTAAAGCTGAAGAAGTGTCTGTGCACAATCCCCTTGTACTTGTTCTTGTTAAGTGTCTGTGTACACTTCCTTTTGCTTCCCTTGTTACCCCTCCCCCAGGTCGCCCCTGAAAAAGGGACCTTGTCTCAGTGGGCACACCTGGTTACCAAAATTCAAATAAATAAATAAGTTTCTGCCCTTGAACTTGCAACTCTGGACTCACTGCTATTTAACAGTACTGCAGGCTTGTTGACTGGTAAATTCAAAGTTAGTCTGTTGTTCAGGCTTTACAGAAATTCCAAAATGTTACTTTAGTACAAATTATCAGCATGCAAAACAGAACCCTTGCTTCATCCAATATTGGGAAGACAGTTCTTGCTGCAACAGGCAGTTTTAGGAGCCGGACTTTTTTGCAGCATTGTGCAGGCTTTCAAACTGGTAACTAACACCCCCCTGTGGTGGCCATGGCTCATCCCAAATGCTGGTTCCAAGCAGGCATGGCTTCAGGCTTTTGGCCTAGTACAAGTCCCAAGCTCATCCAAAATTGTCAGGGCAGCCAACACAGGTCCTCACACACCAGAGGGTCAGGCAGTTATGGGACAGCTTTGCCAGAATCCCATTTATATCCCACTTGCTGGGTGACATTACCATCAAATTATGATTGGTCTGAATACTTTTTAAGGGTGGTACTGTTAGCCCCTCCTAAGCCATTTTTTCATCAATATGATCTCATCTTCAAAAACTATTTCTGATATAAAACAATGTTTCTTTCTTGCATCTATGTGCACCTTGTTACAAATGTAAAACCTACCTTTACAGACGGAGCTAAAAGTGAAGATTCATTTGAGACCAAATATGATGGTGTCAATTCTAATATAAAATCTGTAATTTATTTAAAAACACTATAAAACTTTTTCCTTTATGGATATCTAAAAAGTGTTTACAGATTTCAAAAGTACATTTTTTCTGTTCAAAATTATATTAGTTTGGCACACCTGCTATCATTAGAAACTTTATAACCTTAGCAAACTTCTTCAAGACAGTGATTTCCTTTGTTTGTGGTTAATGATCCATGACTTCATGTTGCTTTGGAGTTTATCAAGAGGCTTACAAACCACACAACCAGATGCTGTTTGTTAGATAAACACTTAAGACTCATTCCATTGGAAAGGTGGTAAGGTCAACTTACTTTAGGCACCAAATATGTCAATATATTTTAAACAGTTTTGGGGCTACAGAGTTTTATAAATAGCTCACACTACACTTTGCTGATAGGTTTAAAACATAATCACTGGGCAGGTTCATGCATTTCCAATAGCCTGTATAATTCTGAAATGTATCAGAGCATTTCTATAGGGACTGTAGGCAAAATGTGAAAAAGGAGTGGATGGCCATGTTTAGAAATGTAAAATGCCTTGGAAATAAAATTCCAGTCCTGGAAGCCATCATGGTGAAGGCTGACCAGGATATTGTGTCCATAGAAACAAAGAATCTGATAGCAGATAAGGACCACTTGGTCCACCTACTCTGCCCATTTCCCTACCTAATGGATAAGCTGCAGATCCTAGTTAACAAACAGCATACTTCCTCCACCCCCTACTATAATTGCCTTATGTCTGTCCCATGCATTCTTGAATTCCCCCCACTGTTTTTGACTCCACATCTCCTCAGCAAGGCTGTTTCATGCATCCACAACCCTCTCTTTGAAAAAATACTTCCTCACATTACCTCTGAGCCGTCTCCCCTCTATCTTCAAATTGTGTCCCCTTATTCATAGACAGGATGGAAGCTGTCCAGAGGAGGGCAACTAAAATGGTGCAGGGTCTGCACTGGAAGACATATGAAGAGAGACTAAAGGAGCTTAATATATATAGCCTTGAGGAAAGGAGGGAGACGGGGGGACATGATAACAACTTTCAAGTACCTCAAGGGAATCAACAGAGGAGGTTGTGGAGTCAAAAACAGTGGTTGAATTCAAGCATGCATGGGACAGTCATAAGGCAATTGTATGGGGTGGGGGTAGAAAGAAGTAGGCTGCTGGTTAACTAGGATCTGCAGCTTATCCATTAGGTAGGGAAATGGGCAGACTGGGTGGGCCAAGCGGTCCTTATCTGCCATCAAATTCTATGTTTCTATGTTTCTATTCATATGCACATCTCTTTTTTCTGAAAGCTGCTACCCTCTTGGACTTTGTTGATTCTCTTGAGGTACTGGTATGTTTCTATCATGTCCCCCCTCTCCCTCCTTTCCTTGAGGGTATACATATTAAACACCTTTAGTCTCTCTTCATATGTCTTCTAGTACAGACTTTGCACCATTTTGGTTGCCCTCCTCTGGACAGCCTCCACCCTTTCTATGTCTTTGATGAGATGGGGTCTCCAGAACTGCATGCCGTACTCCAGATGTGATCTCGCCAACTGTCTGTACAGAGGGATAACAACTTCTTGTTTTCTACTGGGGATGCCTCTCCCTATGCATCCCAGTATCCCCCCAGCTCTCCTTACTGCCTTCTCACATTCCTTGCCCATCTTTAGGTCATCTGATATAACTACCCTCAGGTCCCTTTCCATTTTTGTTATTTTCAGTATCTCACCCCCCATTGTGTACTCTTTCCCTGTGTTTTTGTTTCCCAGGTGCCTTACTTTGCACATCTTTGCATTGAATCTAAGCTGCCATACATTTGACCATTCCTCCTACCTTGTCAAGTCTCTTCTCGGCCATCATTGAGTCATGGTGTGCACAAACGAGCATGGCTATACCAGGCCATACCCATTTCAGGAATGATAGGGTGGGAGAAAGGGAGAAGAGTTGGGGTTGTATACAAGGGAGGGTATCCAAATGAAAAAAACAGCTGGGAAGCTAGGGGAAAGGAGGGGTTAAAGGCATCCATGGTCACCCTGGATTCAGGAACCAGAGCCTCTAATCTCTCTGGGGTAATCTACAGACTTCCGACACAGAAGGAAGAACAGGGCAAGGCAGTGGTGGAAGCCTTTAGCACAATGGCAGAAAAAGGGGAGATGCTGCTGGTAGAAGACTTCAGTCTGTTGGATATAATTTGGAGCCTCCCAGCCATGACTGTGGCCAGATGCAGGGACATCCTAGACTCCCTAAAGAAGACATTTTTTAGTCAAGTAGTCCATCAGCCCACTTGAGATGGGGCAATACTGAACATAGAGCTCACTAACAGGGACAGTGTTGTAGACACTAAGGTGGGAGGCCATCTCAGAACCAGTAATCTATGTACAGTGCAGTTCAGCATAAGTATGGCAGTAGAAGCAAACCACACAAGGGCAAGGGTTCTAGACATCAGTAGGGAAGATTTTTTAAACTGGCTGAATGCCTCAGAGATGGTCAAGTAGGAGAATATAGCAAGGGTGGGGTGGAGGAACAATGGGCTAAATTGAAGGAAGGTATAGTGAAGGCAACATACCTCTGTGCAAAAGAAGTAAGCAAAAACAAAATTATAAAGAGAACGCTATGGTTCTTCAGAGAAGTGGTTGAAAAGGTTAAGGCTAAAAATGTAGCATTCAGAGGGTACAAAGAGATGCACAGGGAAGAGGGTAGGGAAGTGTACCAGGGAAGGCAAAGAAAAGCAGGAAACATGTAGAGGAGCACAAAGACACACGCTAAAGAATGAATTGCCAGTGGTGTAACTAAATAAGACAAGTGAGAAGAGGAAGACAAGAGAAAGGACTGTGAAATTTAAAAGGTCATGGGTGACTGTGCAGAGTAGGATCAGAAAAAGCAGGCCAGCCTGCCAGTGCAGAGGCAAGGAGTCAGTCTGCAACACCGATGATCTGAGTTCAGAAATGGACTCAGGGCATCAGAGGGCCTGCCAGGGGGAGAAGTACTGAGCTTCCAAAAGACTGCTCTCCTTCTCTGGGGGGAGGGTGGTTAAGTTTACGACACACCAAGAACCTCTGGTGGAGGCTGGGGGGATCCATTAGTCTGGTACCATCACCTGAGAGGGGTGTGGTGGATGTGGGTCATCATTGCATGTCCCCTACCCCAGGTACTACTGCAAAACCCACACAATTCCAGTCTTTAGCATGATGCCCTGTTCCACTGCCATTCCTATGGCCAACAGTGTCCTCAGGAGGGGGTCCCGCCCCTATGGCCCCAACCTGGGGGTAAAGCCAGGGTATGCTATCAAGAACTGTGGGTAGGGAACAGGGCTGAGCTCCATTAGGGAAGGGGGGCATCAGACAAAAAAAAGGATCAGAAAAATCAGATATCCTGACCAGATATTTCTGTTCAGTCCTAAGTGGAAGAGGAAGGGAATGGACAAAATAAAAGTAGCAGGAACATGGAACAGGGAATGCACAAGTTAATTTACAGAGGAGAGAGTATTAAAAGGACTTGAAAACCTGAAAGTGGAAAAGCTATGGTGCTAGAAAGAGTTCACCCAAGGCTGCTGAGGGAACACAGGGAGGTACTGGCTGCACCACTGACAGCTCAGTTCAACTTTTCACTGGAAACAGGAGTGGTTCAAGAAAACTGGAGGTGGACAGATGTGTTGTAATCTCACTTCATACATGCAGCATTAGGAGAAGGCTAGCAACTATAGGCCAGTCATAGAAACATAGAAACATAGAATTTGATGGCAGATAAGGACCGCTTGGCCTACCTAGTCTGCCCATTTCCCTACCTAATGGATAAGCTGAAGATCCTAGTTAACCAACAGTCAGTGTGACATTGTTGATGAGGAAGCTAATGGAGTCATTTTTAAAGGAAAATATTGTGACATATCTTTAATCCAGTGGG
Organism: Neoceratodus forsteri; assembly: GCA_016271365.2. Lineage (NCBI taxonomy): Eukaryota > Metazoa > Chordata > Ceratodontiformes > Ceratodontidae > Neoceratodus > Neoceratodus forsteri. The sequence goes on from CM057455.1 coordinate 174,367,381, forward strand.
TTACAAGATCCGAGGCTGCATGGATTCACGGGGGGGGGGACTTCAGATGAACCTGATAGAGTTCTTCAACAGGGTGACCAAGAAATAGGTCAGTGTGGGGCAGTGAACGCAGCCAACTTGGACTTCAGCAAGGCCTTCAACATTGAAGCACATACAAGGGTCATAAGGAAACTGGAAAGTTTGGGGGAGGGTCCTGAGGTGATAAATTGGGTATGAAATTGGTTGATGGAAAAGGGGAAATTGTTTAACCATGAAAGGATGCAATGATGGATAGGCAACAGAGGGTGTTGGTATACAGAAATCCCTCAGAGTAAGGATGGGTGACCAGCAAAGTATCTCAGGGCTCAGTACTGGGTCCAGTCCTCTTTAATGTCTTTATAAAAGAAATGGAAGAAGAGCTGGAAGTGAAGGTATACCCCTTTGCAGAGGATACCAAAAGCTACAGTAGGGTAGATACCCCACGGGGTAGAGAGAATGTGCAAAGACTTCAGAAAATGTGGAGTGGTCAAGGCAATGTCATCTGGGTTTCAAAGAGAAAAAGTGCAAAATCACGCACCTGTGGAACAGAAACTAACAAGTACTGATGGTCACAAAACAGGAAAGAGACCTGGAAGTAGTTCTATGTGATCGTCTCCAGGTGGCAAGGCATAGAAATATAGAAAATAATGGCAGAAGGAGACCAAGTGTCAATCAAGTCTGCCCACAAGTTCCCAAGATTTATTTGTGGCCCTGGGCCCACCACCACTTTTTGGATTTTTGACCTTCTCTGTTCTAATGTCCCCTACTTGAGCTTTTGCTCTATTTCACTAATGTTTGAATGCTGTCATTATCATTGCTCCCACAACCTAAGGAGGTAGGCTGTTCCATGGATCCATAACCCCCTCGGTGAATAAATATTTCCATAGTTCCACCTTAAAGTTCCCTCCACAGAGCTTCCATTTCTGTCCCCTAGTAGTTGAGCTGGTGACCCTGGTCTATAGTTTTGTGTAGGGCCCTCTGTTTATACATTTCATGAACTTGAAGGTCTCAGCCATATCCCCTCTCTCCCTCCTATCTTCGAGAAAGTACATATTTAGTGATTTTAGGCACTCTTCATATGAGAGACCCTGTTGACCTTGAATCATCTTGGTTGCCCTTCTTGCATGCCTCCAACCTGTCCTTACCCATCCTTAGGTGGGGACTCCAAAACTGGACACAATACTCTAGGTGAAGCCTCTCCAGGAAACTGGTGAGTGGGAGGATCTCCTCTTTGCTCCTGCTATCAACACCTCTTTATATACACCCCAGCATTTTACTTGCCATGCTGTATGCAAGGATCCCCTTTTCGCTCCTGCAATTGATACCTCTATATATACCCCAACATTTTACTTGTCATGCTGTATGCCAGGATCCCCTCTTTGTTCCTGCTATCGATACCTCTTTATAAACAGCCCAACATTTTACTTGCCATGCTGTATGCTAGGATACCCTCTTTGCTCCTTCTATCAATACCTCTTTATATACACCCCGACATTTTTCTTGTCATGTTCTATGCAAGGATCCCCTCTTCACTTCTTCTATCGATACTTCTTTATATAAACCCCAACATTTTATTTGCCATGCTGTATGTGAGGATCCCTCTTCACTTCTTCTATCGATACCTCTTTATTTATACCCCAACATTTCACTTGCCATACTGTATGCAAGGGTCCCCTCTTCACTTCTTCTATCAATACCTCTTTATTTTCTCCTGCTATCAATACCTCTATATACACACCCCAACATTTTACTTGCCATGCTGTATGCCTTGTGCATTGGTTTGACTTCTTTAGGGTGTCATCATGACAACCCCAGATCCCTTTCCTCCTGGACCACTCTGAGCTTTGCTCCTTTGAGACAGTATTTTTTTCAAGCATTTCCTTTTCTGAGGTGCTTCACTTTACATTTATTCACATTAAGTATGAGTTGCCAGGTAGTGTGACAGGGAAGTAGATGGGGCCATTGAAACATACAATTTGCCTGCACATAAGGACTGCTTGACCCATGTAGTCTGACCATGTTTCCCTGCTTATAGTATCACCACAGATCCTACTTGCTGCCAGTGGGATGCTGGGGTGCACAGGGAGGGTGAGGTATCACCAGCAGAATGAGGGAGGCAGTGCTAACACTGTACAGATCACTGGTAAGACCCCCCTGGACTATTGTGTCCAGTTCAGGAGCCACATCTCAAGAAGGACATAGACAGTGTGGAGGCTGACCAGAGAAGGCAACTGAAGTGGTGAAGAAGTTACATCAGAAGCCCTATGGGAAGAGGCTATGGGATCTCAATATCTACATCCTGGAATAGAGGCTAGAGAGGGGGATATGATAGAAACCTATAAATACTTCACAGGGTTAAACAGGGTATAGGAGGGCAGTATTTGTCAGAGGAGAAAGATGCACAAGAACAAGGGGACATGCAGTGATGCTGAAAAATAGAAATTAAGTACTTTTTTACTGAAAGGTGGATGCCTGTAATAGTTTTCCAACTGAGGTAGTGGAGGCAAAAACAGTGGTTGACTTCTAGCATGCATAGGATAGGCACAAGGTAATCTTAGTTGGGAAATGGGAGGAGGAAGATGGAAATCAGGTAGGATGTGCAGTAGAATTGTAGGTACTGGCCTTTAGGAGGGCTGACTTTGCCAAAATGGGTGAGTAGCTAAGGAATGCACTAGCAAATGGGCAGGAAGGAGGGGTGGAAGAACAATGGGAAAAAATCAAAACTGCCATCACAAAGGCAACAAGCCTTTGTGTGAAGCAAATAAACAAAACAAAGTAAAAAAAAACTCTATGGTTCTCAAAGGAGGTGGCAAGGAAGGTTAGGGAGAAAAATATATAATTTAGGATGTACAAGGAATCACAGAAGGGGCAGGATGGAGAACTATATCAGTTAAAGCAGAAGGAAGCAGGGAAGACGATCAGAATAGTGAAGGCTCAAACTGAGGAAAAGATAGCCAGCTCAGATAAGAAGGGGGATAAAAACATTTATAGGTACATCAGGGAGTCAGGAAAGGCCAAGGGAGGGATAGTGAGGCTTAATAAAGGGGAGGTGAGGTGTGCAGAGGGTGACTGTAAAAAGAGATACTGAACAAATACATTTGCTCAGTAGTTGCTAAAGAAGGAGAGGGGGAGGTACCTAAACCAAACAATAGAAGCACTCTGGACAGGATGGTTGATACCAGTCCATTCACAGAAGAAAGGGTCCTGAAAGAACTCCTAAAAGCAATCAAGGTGCGCAAAGCAATAGGGCCTGATGGGATTCACCCCAGAATTCTAAAAGAACTAAAGAGAGACCTAGTGACACCACTGACCACCCTTTTTAGCAAATCATGGGAGGATGGTGTGGTACCTGAGGACTGGAGGAAGACAGGATGTGATTCCTCTTCACAAAAGTGGAATCAAGCAGAGATAGGAAACTACAGACCTGTTAGCTTGACCTCAGTGGTAGGGAAAATGATGGAATCACTTCTAAGATAAAGAATTGTTGAGTACCTTGAGGCCAGTGGGGCACATGACCCAAGGCAGCATGGATCCACAGCGGGAATTTCATGTCAGACAAATCTAATAGATTTCTTTGACTGGGTGACCAAAGTAGTAGGCAAGGTAGGGGCTATGGATATGACCTACCTAGACTTTAGCAAGGCATTTGACACAGTCCTACACAAAGTTAGCTAGCCTGGGAGTGGATCCCAGAGTGGTAGCCTGGGTAACAAATTGGCTGGGCAACAGGACATAGAGGTACTGTACTGTACTAGTAAATGGAGTATCCTCTGAAGAAAGGAGGTTACTAGTGGGATACCACAGACTTCAGTGCTGGGACATGTCCTCTTTAATGTCTTTATAGGAGACATTGCAGAAGGGCTGGAAGGAAAAGTATGCCTCTTTGCAGATGATACAAAGATCTGCAATAGGGTTGATACACAAGGGAGTTGGAAAGGATGAGAAGGGACTTGACAAGGTTGAAGGAATGGTCAAAAATATGGCAGCTTAGATTCAATGCAGAAAAGTGCAAAGTAATGCACCTGGGAAACAAAATCCCAGGGGAAGAATACACAATAGGAGGAGGAGGTACTAACAACAACAAAAACAGAAAGGAACCTTGGGGTGGTCATATCCGATGACCTCAAGGTACGTAAGCAATGTGAGAAGGCAGTAAGGAGGCATGGGGGGATACTAGGATGCATAGGGGGAGGCATCACCAATAGAAAACAGGAAGCTGTTTTTCCTCTGTACAGACAGTTAGTGAGACCCCATCTGGAGTACTGTGAGCAGTTCAGGAGATCACATCTCCATAAGGACATAGACAGGATGGAGGCAGTCCACAGGAGGGCAATTAAAATGGTGCAGGGTCTGCAATAGAAGCCATATGAAGAGAGACTAAAATGCTTAATATGTATACCCTTGAGGATAGGAGGGAGAGGGGGACATGATAGAAACTTTCAAGTACCTCAAAGGAATAAACAAAGTCCAAGATGGGAGCATCTTTCAGAAAAAGAGATGTGCAAGAACAAGGTGGCACAATTTGAAGATAGAGGGGGGATGGCTCAGTGGCAAAGTGAGGAAGTATTTTTTTATGGAGAGGGTGGTGGATACATGGAACCACCAGCCTAATTGTTTCTGGACTCAGCCAGAAGGTAATCCCATCCATCCCTCATCCCACCCACCCCTGAGCTAGTCCTCCTTTTATAGGGTATGGGCCCATAGTGTTACACCTTCCTATACCACACATTAAGTTCCACACTGAGGAAAGGAAGGCATATAGGGGTTCATCTAGCTGGCATTCCTAAGTTATATTGCAGGCCAGGTCATATCCAACATGACAGGAGTGGTGAAGTGCAGTGGCTATGGAGCAGCAGTCTTCAGGGAGATGTTCTGGAGGCTGTGATGCTGCCTTATGTGCAGGAACCTCTCTGGGCTGAGGGAGGAAGTTGTATACATGCAGAGGTGGCCAGGTTACAGGCGGCATCCACCCCCACCCAGAGACCACTGAGTCCACAACATCAACCTCAAAGGTTTCCCAGGAAGAAGGATGACTGGACCACAGTGGGCTCGGGGAGAGTGAGGAGGGGTCAGAGACACATCTCCCAACCAGTCCAGCTTAATAACTCCTATATTCTTTTGGAGGAATGGGACTGCCCTTCACATGCACCCATAGCTGGGACCAGGGAGGATAGTCTGGACCTCCAATCTGGTGTCCCAGGGAAGGGGGGCAAGGGACCCCAGAGGAAGGGGAAGCTTCTCTTAGTAAGGGACTCTATTGTATAGAGTGTGAAATTAGGGACAACTTGCAGGGGGGAAAGGGAGGACAAGTGAATCCCAGGAAGCACTGCATGGAGGGGCTTTAACTCTGTACAAGCACTAATGCTGACATCCCCAACACTGACAGACAAAATGCCAACTGTTGGCATTGTACTGTTGGGGATGCCAGTGTGTTTACTTTGGGAGGTTGCACCTCCCCAACCCCCTTATGGGGGGGCTCTGCCCCCACACCCCCAGTTACTAAATATCCAACTCTGTGTCGGAGCTGTCTCAGGGAGGGGGTGCAACACTGGGAGCTGCACTGCTTGTGTCTACTGAGACCAGCAGAGTGACCCAATGATTTCGGGCAAAATCTGTCACTGTGCTGGTCTTTGTTTGCGGTGGTGGAGTCAACCTACAGTCAACATGCAACATGGAGGGATGGGAAGTGAATCCATAGGATCGCTAGGGTGATAGCCAGGAGGGAGGGAGGAGATGGATGTCATTGTCCACCCGGGGACCAATGACTTGATGAGGAGAAGGACAGAGTTAGTCAGAATCCAAGAGGATTTAGTAAGCTGGGAGAGGACCTGAAATTGGTAGCAAATTCTATGTCATTTTTGGAGGTGTTACCTGTCCTAGGCATGAGAGAGGCAAGGGCACTCCACATCCAAACCTTCAACTCCTGGTTGAAGGACTGGTGTGGATGGGAAGGATTTGGCTTTATAGGGGACTGGGGCCCAACCTGGGAAAATGCTGGCTTGTATCAGGAGGATGGCCTACATCTGTCTGGAAAGGGGACCTCAGTCCTTAGTGAGAAGTTGGAAAGCTTCAGCAGAGAGCATTTAAACAGGCAATGGAGGGAAACCAGGAGAGACAGGTGGCTTAGGAACCTCCCCCATGATAACATGCAAAAGTACAAATAGACAACCGGAACAATGCAAGGGAGCAGTGAAGGACAGGCAGGGGAAACTTTTATAAGGGGGAATAAAAGGGGGGGCAAGAGCATATGAGCATGAATACTGGGGCAGGGGAAAGATGCAAAGTAGAGAATAAAGGAACAGAAGGAAGTCAGGGAGTAAAACATGGAAGGTCATGTTCACAAATGCCCGCAATCTGGCAAATAAGGTTCCAGATCTGGAAGCCTTGATGATGGTCCGGATGCAGATCTTGACACAGCAGCAACAACAGAGACATGGTAATCTGCTACTCAAAGCTGGGACATCAATGTACCAGGCTATGTACTGTTCAGAAGGTACAGGGAAGGTAAAAAGGGAGAAGGGGTGGCTCTGTATGTCAGAGAAGACATAAAGGCTACAGAAGTACAGTGAAGGCAGGGGGGCCGAGGTGAAGTGGGTCACCTTTGAACCAAGAAATGGCACAGCAATATGTACAGGGGTGATCTTTAAACCTCTGGCAGAGGAAGGAAGTGGACAGGTACTCGTGGAGAAAATTCATGAAATGGCAGCTAAAAGCGAAATCCTGTTGATGGGAGATTTCAATATGCCGGACATGGATTGGACCACCCAGACAGCTGCTTCAACCTGAAGCAAGGCCATTCTGGAATTCATGCAGGGATCTGGACTCAGACAGCTGGTGGAAGACAAAGTAAGGGCTAAAAGAGCAAGTTTCAGAACATATAAGTGGATCCAAAGGGAGGAGGACAGGGAGGTATATCTTGAATGTCCCAGAGAGGCAGAGAAGGCTATTAGGAAAGCCAAGGCACAGACAGAGGAGGGTTTAGCGCAGTCTGTGAAAAAGGGGACAAGACATTCTCTAGGTACATCAGTGATAGAAGAAAATACAGGGGTTGAGAGGCTCAAAGGGAGGAGGAGGAGAGTGTAAGAGAGGATCTAGACAAGGTAGAAATACTGAACAAATACTTCTGTTCAGTATTCACTGAGAAGGAAGAGGGTCAAGGTCCACAGCAGTGGAACTGAGGCACCGAGGGGGAGAATGGACACCAGTCCATTCACAGTGCAGAGAGTTCTGGAGGAACTCACAAAGCTGAAGGTGGATAAAGCCAAGGGGCTAGATGACATTCACCTGAGGATATTAAGGGAGCTGTGGAGGGAACTAGCAGCACCTCTGGCCACCCTGTTCACATAGTTACTCAACACAGGTGTGGTTCCAGAGGACTGGAGGAGGGTGCATGTAGTCCCACTGCACAAAAGTGGCAGTAGGATGAAAGTGGGAACTACAGACCTGTCCAGTCTCACACCTCAGTGGTGGGAAGATCATGGAGACACTGCTAGAAAGAAAGGATAGTGGCACACCTGGAATCAGTGGTGCCCAGGATCTGAGGCAGCATGGATTCACGTCAGGAAGGTCTTGTCAAATAAATCAGATATTTTTTTTATTGGGTGACTAGAGAAGTGAATCAGGGAGGGGCTGTAGACATCACCTACCTGGATTTCAGCAAATCTTCGATACTGTCCCACACAGAAGGCTGCTTAACAAGATGAGTAGTCTGGGCATGGGGCATACAGTGATATAGTGGGTTAGAAACTGGCTGGCAGACAGAAGGCAGATGGTGGTGGTAAATGGGATCCAATCTGGGGAGAGAGGGTGACCAGTGGAGTACCTCAGGGATCAGTACTGGGACCAGTCCTGTTCAATGTCTTCATTAGTGACACAGCAGAGGGGCTGGAAGAAAATGTCTGCCTATTTGCAGATGACACCAAGATCTGCAACAGGGTGGATACACCAAAGGGGGTGCAGATAATGAAGAGGGACCTGGAGAAGCTTAAAAGATGGTCATAGGTGTGGCAATTGAGGTTCAATGCACAAATGTACAAGATAATGCACCTGGGTGGGGGGAACCCTGTGGAGACCTATTGGATGGGGGGGGTGCTGACCATCACCAAAGAGGAGAGGGACCCAGGGGTTATCATATCTGATGATCTGAAGGTATCAAAGCAGTGTGCAAAGACTGCAGGGAGGGCCAGTGGCATGCTGGGGTGCACAGGCAGAGGTATTACTAGTAGGAGGCAGGATGTCATGATGCCATTGTATAAAATGCTAGTAAGGCCTTACCTGGAGTACTGTGTGAAGTACTGGAGACCATACATGCGTAAAGACATAAACATGGTGGAGACTGTTCAGAGAAGGGTGACAAAGATGGTGCATGGTTTGCATGACAAAACATATGAGGAGAGACTAAGAGACCTCAATATGTGCTTACTGGAGGACAGGAGAGAAAGGGACGACATGATAGAAACTTTTAAGCACCTCAAGGGTAAGAACAAGGAGCAGTTGGGAGATCTTTTCCGGTGTAGAAAAAATACCAGCACAAGCGGGCACGATATGAAATTGGAGGGGGGATTAAGAGGTAACATGTGGAAGTGTTTCTACATCGAGAGGGTGGTGAATGCTTGGAATAGTCTGCCACAAGAGGTGGTAGGGGCAAGTACAGTGGAGGGGTTTAAACATGCCTTGGACAAGCACAGGGAAACCTTGGGTGGAAAGGGAGTGATGAAAAGCCATTGAAGATTTAGGGTGAGTGGATGCATATGTGTAAAGGGTTTATGGGCAGACTGGTTGGGCCTAGTGGTCCTTATCTGCCAACAATTTCTATGTTTCTATGTTTCTGAGGAGGTCATGGGGTAAAAAACAGTGGGGGAATTCAAGAATGCATGGGAAAGACATAAGGCAATTATAGTGAGGGGTAGTAGGAAGTAGGCTGTTGGTTAACTAGGATCTGCAACTTATCCAATAGGTAGGGAAATGGGCAGACTAGGTGGGCCAAGTGGTCCTTATCTGCCATCAGAGTCTATGTTTCTATGTCAGGCAGGGAGAAAAGTGGCAGAATAGGAGGGCTAAGCAGTCCTTATCTTCTGGCAAATTCTATGTTTCTCTCACTTCATTACTGTCTCTGTTACCTGCCTCCTTTACAACTTTCTTTTTGATTTTCTGATTTTACCCCCTTGTTCTCTGTCTTTTCCCCATCCTATCTTATTATGCTCCTTCCCTTGGGAGCTTACTTCCTTCGGGCTCTTCATCTCTGCTGCTTCATTATGGGAGATTTTTGCCTCCCTTGGTTTTACAGCACCCTTCTGGCTACTTTAAATACAAATCCAAGTTACATTTAAACTTCCCACCATGCACTGTGATAATAATAATAATAATCTTTATTTATAAAGTGCCTTTCAATTGTCAAGACTCTGAACAACAAGAGCAAATAAAACCCATAAAATCCACAGTAATCAAGACGATAAATACAGCGCTAAAAATCAGTTCTTAAAGCCCTCCACAGTCATGCAGTCCCATATCTGACAGGGATGGGGCCGCATACATGAATGCACGGGCCCCAGATGTCTTCAAAGATACCCTGGGAATCTCTAGCAACCCCTCATCAGCTGAGCAGAGCGATCACCCAGAGCAGTAGGGAGACAGAAATTCTTTCAGATTATCTGGGCCCTGTCTGTGTAGGGCTTTGTAGTCAGAAACCCGACCTTGAAGGTGATCCACTGCTAAATAGGCAGCCAGTGCAGTTTGCACATCACTGATGTGATGTGACTCGCATGAAGGGTCCCCGTCAACAACCAGGTCACAGCATTCTGTACAAGTTGCAAGCAGCTGATATCAACCCCCAGAAGCCCTAGGTAAAGGGAGTTGCAGTAATTAAGGTCCGAGGTTACAAAGGCATGGATCAACGTAGGGAAGCCACGGATGGAACGAGGTGCTTGACCCCGGTGATGTTCCTTAGATGGTAAAAAGAGGACTTGATGACTGCCCACACCTGAGAATGCAGTGTCAGCCCATCATCAAGAATCACCCCCAGGTCCCACACCCATTCAGAGGAAAGAAGCTGGGTACCTCCCAGGCAAATCTGGAAGGTTGGCCAGCCCCCAGCCCCTCTGTCCAGTGGCTCAGATCCACAACCATCACCTCAGTCTTTCCTGAGTTCAACTTCAACCAGCTGGAGTTCATCCAATCCAGGATTTCAGTGAGGCAGTTGTTAAATACCAAACGTGTACTAACCTGGTCGGGTGCAAAAGACAGGTAGAGCTGGGTATTATCAGCATAGCAGTGAAACCTCAGCCCATACCATCTTACAATGTCTCTGAGGGGCATCATGTACACTGCGAACAACCTGGGGACAACACTGAGCCCTGAGGGACACCACATGGCAGGCAGAATGGGTAAGAAAAAAAATTCCTGACACCACCCTCTGAGTTATGCCAGTGAGGAAGCACTTAAACCACCTGAGAACTGTACCAGACAGGCCACAGATGAACCTCAGATACTCGAGGAGCACCCCATGGTCTATGGTGTCGAAAGCTGAAGAGAGATCAAGAAGTACCAAGGTAGAATGGCACTTCTGATCTCTCGCCATCAGAAGATCATTGAGCACCCAAACCAGAGCAGTTTCGGTACTATGCCTCTTATGAAAACCAGATTGGAGAGGTTTGTAAATGTTGTGGATGGTCAAATGGTTCTCCAGTTACAGCACCACAACCTTCTCAATCACCTTCCCAACAAAGGAATGGTTAGAGATCGGTCTGTAGTTTGCAAGGCTGCCTGGGTCCAGAGCAGCTTTCTTCGGAGAGGTGTCACAACTGCCTCCTTCAGAGAGCTAGGACTCTCATCAGACTCTAAGGAGTAACAAACTATCCTTGCAAGGACCAGGCCACCTTGTCACAACAACTCATAATCAGGGAGGTTGGGCCTGGGTCCAAACTACAGCACGTTGGGTGCATACCCTGGGTAATCCGTACAAAATCCCAGAGTTCCAGCCAGTCAAAGGAGCTCCAGATAAAATGAGGAGGAGCGACTGTACACCGACCACTAACAGCTCCCATAGAGTGGGCCGGCTGGATCTCTGCCCTGATGCTATCCACATTATCTGCAAAGAACTGAGCATGCTCATCACACTCAATCTGTGAAAAGGCTCTTTAAGCCTGAAGACAGGCAGGGTTGCACAGTCTGTCCATGGTTTGGAAGAACTGAGCTGGTCGGTTCTGAGCAGCAGCAATCTGCCCCTCCTGGAAAAATGCAGGCCATGTCTCCAGTGTGACGCTTGGCCAGCTGGTTATGATTATTGTATGATATTTGTAATATAAAAATATAGTTTGTGATTGTCTCACATAAGACAGCCTGTGCTTCCATGGGTGCCCCCCTTCCCAGTTTCATTTAAGCTGCAGGATATGTAAACTGACCAGGAACCATTTAATTAACTGACTTAGAAACATAGAAACACAGAATCTGATGGCAGATAAGGACTGCTTGACTCACCTAGTCTGCCCATTTCCCTACCTGATGGATAAGCTGCAGATTCTAGTTAATCAACAGCTTACTTCCTCCTACCTCTCACTAGACTTCCTTCAGAATGGCATTTTATTACCTTTTTAAGACATGCCTAGGCTCTTTGAAGTGGAAACTAAATGTGAATTTATGACTTCAGAAACAGGACATCATTAGGCTGATTCCTGTTGTTTTTTTAACACATTGGTGCCAGTGTGGGATTGCTAAGTTCAAAGGAAACATGTGTAATTAAGGAGTTATATGTAGGAAATGTCTTTTTCTTCTGATGGCACTTTATTTAAAATACCTTCTGATAGGAAATCATGTTTGTAATTTTATATTCTAAAAGGAGGAGCTAGATGACTCACAGAAGGGGTGTGGAGACACAGAGTTTAAACTGATACTTGTGTTTGAAATGTTGTCATATCATCTTGGGACTCTAGAGACACAGCTCTCTGATATAACTTAAAAACACTTCCAGAAATAATACCTGGCAAAATCTAACTGTATTGTGGTAGGAGCTTTGCTTTGTAATTTACCTGGTCTTTTATGTGATTGTGAGCTCTTTGATATAGTGTTCTGTGTTTATTTTTTTCACATTTTATCATCTTTTAGTAAAGTACATTTTCTTAAGATTCTGCCTGGGTCTCCTCCATTTGTACATGTGGAGTGCCTGTATTTTTAAGTCTGACAACTGTTCAAGGGCTTGATAGTGTTACTAAGCTTGGTAAAGGTAAGAAGATACCTAAGATCTCTTATAGAGTTTTAAGGCTTCATTTTGGATACCTGGTTAGGGTGCCCTTAGGTGAAAGATACATTGCATCCCCAAAGAGAATATTATCTGAGCCTGTACATTTAGATGCATAGCATAAGGTTAACAGTTTGAATCCCCAGAACTTGAGACTAAAGGTGATTCGGACCCAAAAGCAGACAGGAGGTTACCATGTCTGTTTACCTGTTCACACTATTGTGCTCTGAGGTTGGCACTGTAGGGAGCTGAGGGCCTGACCTGCTGAGTGCATTTGTGACCGATTTGGTGGTAGCGGTGGATAAATTTGGTAACACAAGCTTAAACTGTTCAGTGTGTCAGCATGATATTGTACAGCACACTTGCAAAATAAGGCAGTGATTTATTTTAAAAAAGAAAACAGAATATCATTTTGCTTACAGTCAAAGTTAGCACCTGTTTTTTTTTTTTCAAAGTGAAAGTTAGAGTAGCCATAGTTAGGAAGAAGATGGCTTCCAACTACAGTTAGCACACTGCAGATACACAAACAGTTGTGCAAGAAGAGTCAGTACAAGGGGAGAACCAACAAGCAGAACCTCACAGATGCTATGATGGCAGCAGATGCCCAGAGCATCAAGTCACAGACTGTGACTGTAAAGGACCAAACCTTGGGTGTGGAGTGGCCAGCAGCCAGTGCAGTGTCCAGATCTGGTGAGGAGGACAACAGCAGGGCCAGTGCAAGGCAAGGGCCATAGCAGCAGAGGAAGATCACCAGCATTCAGGGCCAGAAGCCATAAGGCTGCAGATGGAGTTTCGGAGGATGGAGCTGGAGTTCCAGAGAGAGAGAGTGAGAGCAGACAGCTGCAGAGGAGAAGAGGGAGCAAGAACAACGAGAAGCTGACCATGAAGAGCTTGAGCACCAGTGAGCCACAGAGGAGAAGAGGGAGCAAGAACAGCAAGAAGCGGAGCATGAACAGTGAGAAGCAGACCGTGAAGAGAGTGAGAGCAAGAGGCAACATGAACTGGAAAAGCTACGACTCCAACCACCAGCACCAGAGCAGGTAAGTGGCATGGGTTCAACTGGAACTACAGGCCTGGGTTACAAATTAAATTACAAATTGATAGCCAAATTTAAAGAGGGATTATGGATGCCTTTTTAAATTCCTTTGAAAAAGTTTGTATTCAGGCAAAAATTACTCGAGGGTCCTGGAGCTTCTAGCTGTCCCCGCTACTTACTGGGAATGCTTGGGATGCATTGGGTCAAATGGAAAATGAGGACAGTATTGATTACAGCAAACTTAAAGCTGCACTTTTAAAAAAGTTTGAATTAACTCCAGAAGCATACAGAGCTAAATTCCGTAAGCTCAGAAGAAGCCCTGACATGAGCTACAAGGAGCTAGCCACGAAATAATGTCAGTTTTTTAAATGTTGGTGGGAAGGAATTGAAGCAAACTCTGTAGATGAAATTGAAAATGCTATATTATTAGAGCAGTTTTTTGGGGCATGCCCATCAAAGCTGAAAACCTGGCTGGAGGACCGAGATCCCAAAAAGTGCAAGAGGCTACTGAACTCTTGGACCATCATGCCAAGAGTAGACCTGCTCTGAGAGTAAATGGGGTGGGCGTGGCAGGGCAGAAATTGAAAAGCATGCCTTCGGGGCAGCTAAAACCCTCACTGCCTCCACCAAAACCACTTAGCCCCAGGTTTCAAAGAAAATATTTTTCTGATAAAAGAAACAAATTTTGGGTTTGTAAAAAAACTGGGCATATTGCCAGACAACGTCCCAAAAGGATGAGCAATATGCAAAATGAGGCTAGGAAAGAAGGCTGTTTGTGTGTCCATAGAAGCATGCCTGTGAACATGAGGGAACACATTCACCAGGTCACTGTGAATGATGTACAGACACAAGGGTTAAGAGACATAGAGGCATCGCTGACTTTTGTTAAAGGGATCTGGTGAGCCTGGTCAACTTATATCCAACAGATTTGTAACTGTACAAGGCTTCACTGGGAAGGAGAAAACATTGCCACTCACGAGTGTTCTCCTAGACTGGAGTGAAACAGGGGGAACTGTGCAACATGTGGCTGTGGCCAAAATGTTAACAGTTGACTACATCCTTGGCAACAATCTCAAACAGGGGATGGTGTGAGCAGTTACCCGTAGCCAATTGACAAGGGAAAATTGTAGTTCTCTGGACACCATAGAAACCATTGTGGAAACCACTGGGAGGCTGGTTCCACAGCTTGTGTCTCCTGATATGGAGACTAATGAAAAGGGGGTAGAAATTTCCCCAGTAGCAGTTAACCAAACAGCTATGGAGGGTTACTCTGAAGAAGGAGGGGTGACCCATTGTCAGAGGGTTAGGGATGACAGTGATCCTGAGTGTCCTGACACTAGTGCTAAGGACCCTAGTTTAGAGACTGAAGGGGACCTGTCCCATGCCTTGGGAATGAGTAAGGAGTTTGCAGCTGCTCAGAAAAGTACCATAGTCTAGTGAAGCTGAGGGTTTGGGCAGACTCTGATGGAGTACAAGGAAGTGATGGGAAACATAAGGTTTATTGGGAAAATGGACTGATGTTTACTCAAGCTGAAAAAAGACAGAGGGAGGAGGGATGCTAGGCAGGCAGCTTGTCATTCCCAGGGTATCGTGAGCAGTTGCTAAAGATTGTACATGATAGTCCCTTTTCTGGTCATCTGGGAATCATGCACACAATGCAGCGGTTGGCCCAGAATTTCTATTGGCCCAACTTCACCCAGCAGGTGAAGGAGTAATGCAGGTCTTGTCACTGGTGCCAAGAAATAGGGAAGAAAACCCAAGCAGCCCCAATTCCATTGCCCATAGTGGAGAAGGCATTCCAGAGGGTGGGAATGGATATTGTGGGGCCTTTAAATACTCCCAGCTCCTCTGGGAAGAGGTTCATCCTGACTGTAGTGGATTATGCCACCCAGTATCCAGAGGCAGTCGCCCTATCCTCACTGAGGACAGACAAAGTGGCAAATGCCTCACTTGGATTTTCTCCCATGTTGGGTTTCCACAGGAGGTTATCACCGATCAAGAGGGTTCCTTCATGTTGGACCTGATGAAATGTTTTTGGGAAAAGTGTGGGGTTGTGCAGAGGCACATGACACCTTATCACCCACAAGCCAATGGACTTGTGGAAAGATTTAATGGTACCCTTAAGTCAATACTTCAAGCTGAACAGCATGGGAGGGACTGGGAGAAATACCTTCCCCCCTGTTGTTTGCATACAGGGAGGTGCCTCAAGAGTTGACAGGATTTTCCCCCTTTGAGCTCTTATATGGACGCCAGGTATGTGGGCCCCTAGACTTAATCTGGGAGGACTGGGAAGGCAAACATGCCACCCAGGAAACTCCCATAGTGGATTATGTCCTTAGGTTTAGGGAAAGGCTGAAGGAGCTTATGGGGACAGCCCAGAGCAACCTGGTAGCTGCCCAACAGAAACAAAAAGTGTGGTACAACCGCAGAGCCAGAGCTTGCTTGTATACGGTGGGTCAGAAAGTCATGGTCCTTATCCCAGTCCGGAAAGATAAGCTGCAGACTGAGTGGGCAGGACCACACAAAGTAATTAAAAAAGGTAAATGACGTGAACTATATCATAGAGTAACCTGACAGAAGACATACAGAAAGAATGACCCATGTCAACATGATGAAGCCATATGCTAATAAGGCTGACATGGTGTTTGCAGTATGTAGTCCTGGGGAGAGGACAGACAAAGGAGACCCCCTTCTGGACTTGCTGGAAGAAAATAAGTGGAAGTCCTCTGTGGAGGCAGTTAAATTGTCACCCCAACTGGCCCTGAACAAGATCTAGGAAGCAATGGAGGTTTTAGTAGACTTTTCCCCACTGTTTAGCACCAAGTCTGGACTAACCCCCTTAGCAACGCACGACATGGAGACAGTGTCACAGAAGCCTATACGTTGGACAGCATATTGGGTGTCAGAATGCTGTCCAAAAGGACATTATGAGGGAGGTGGAAGAAATGCTGGATTTAGGGGTAATCCAGAGATCACACAGTCCCTGGGCCTCACCCGTATTCCAAGTGCCTAAGCCAGGTGGCTCTATTTGTTTCTGTGTGGACTATTATAAACTGAATGCAGTTACAAAGTTAGACGCACATCTGATGCCCCAGATGGATCATCTTCTGGACAAGTTGGCAGGGGCAACATACCTTACCACTACTGACCTAACAAAGGGGTATTGGCAGGTAGAGTTAGCTGACAGAGCTAGGAAGAGGTTGGACTTCATCACTCCAATAGGCTTATTTGAATTTAAAGTAATGCCTTTCAGAATGAAGAATTCCTCGGCCACTTTCCAAAGGTTGGTAAACCAGGTGTTAAATGGTGCTGAGGAGTACGCCGTGGTGTACCTGGATGACATTGCCATCTTTAGTGCCAGCTGGGAGGAACACCTGTCCCACCTTAGGGAAGTGCTGGGCAGAATACAGAGGGCCAGGCTCGCTGTCAAAGTTGAGAAGTGCCAGGTGGCCATGGCTGAAGTGGCATACCTCAGGCATGTTGTAGGGCAGGGGCAGCTCCGTGCTAACCAAGTGAAAATAGAGGTGATCAAGGCATGGCCCAGACCAGAAATGCAGAAGCAGGTCAGGCATTTTATAGGGACAGCAGGGTACTGTAGGGAATTTGTACCCAATTACAGTGCCCTGGCTGCTCGTCTATCTGACCTGGTAAAGGAAAGGATGCCTAAGAAAATTACCTGGGAACCAGCCTGTGAAAAACCCTTTACCAGACTGAAGGCGGCACTGTGCAGTGCTCCTGTATTGACAAGTCCTGACAATAGCAGACCCTTTATAGTCCAGACTGCCGCTTCAGAAATGGGTATTGGGGCAGTACTGAGTCAGACATCCAACCAAGGGCAAGATCACCCCATAGTGTACCTGAGTAAAAAGTTACTTCCCAGGAAGGAGGCTTACTCTACTGTGGAAAAAGAGTGTTGTGCCATAATGTGGGCCCTAAAGCAGTTAGAGCCATACTTATATGGGCAGCATTTTTAGGCACAAACTGACCACAGCCCCTAGTTTGGCTGACACAAATGGGAAAAACTAATGGCAGACTATTAAGATGGAGTCTTGCCTTGCAAGGGTATGACATGACGATCTTACATAGGGCTGGAGTGACCAATCAGAACACAGATGGTTTGTTGCATCTATATGAGGAGTGAACTGACTTATGGAGCTCATCCCATGCAGGAGACAGAGACCCCAAATTCAGTCTCGGTAGGGAGGAGTGTAACACTTGGCCAGCTGGTTATGATTATTGTATGATATTTGTAAAATAAAAATATAGTATGTGATTGTCTCACATAAGACAGCCATGCGCTTCTATGGATACCCCCCAGGTTTTAGTGAAGCTACAGGATATGTAAACTGACCAGGAACCATTTCATTAACTGACTTCCTTCAGAATGGCATTTTATTACCTTTTTATGACATGCCTAGGCTTTTTGAAATGCAAACCAAATGTGACTTTATGACTTCAGAAACAGGATGTCATTAGGCTGATTCCTGTTAGCTTTTTAACACATTGGTGCCAGTGTGGGATTGCTAAGTTCAAAGGAAACGTGTAATTAAGGAGTTATATATTGGAAATGTATTTTTTCTTCTGATGGCACCTTATTTAAAATACCTTCTGATAGGAAATCATGTTTATAATTTTATATTCTAAAAGGAGGAGCTAGATGACTCACAGAAGGGGTGTGGAGACACAGAGTTTAAACTGATACTTGTGTCTGAAATGTTGTCACATCATCTTGGGACTCTAGAGAGACACAGCTTTCTGATCTAACTTTAAAACATACTTCCAGAGGTAATACCTTAAATAGCAAAAACCTAACTGTATTGTGGTAGGAGTTTTACTTTGTAATTTCCCCTTGTTCTTTTATGTGATTGTGAGCTTTTTGATATAGTGTTCTGTGTTTACATTTTTTCACATTTTTATCATCTTTAAGTAAAGTACATTTTCTTAAGATTCTGCCTGGGTCATAGTTTTAAGTCTGACAACTGTTCAAGGGCTTGATGGTGTTACTAAGCTTGGTAAAAGGTAAGAATATACCTAAGGTCTCTTACAGAGTTTTAAGGGTTCATTTTGGATACCTGGTTAGGTGCCCTTAGGTGAAAGATATATTGCATCCCCCAAAGAGAATGTTATCTGATCCTGTACATTTGGGTACGCTAGCATAAGGTTCACAGTTTGAATCCCCCCAGAACTTGAGACTAAAGGTGATTTGGACCCAGAAGCAGACAGAAGAGTTACCCTGTCTGTTACCTGTTCACACTATTGTTCTCTGAGGTTGGCACTGTGGCTCAGAGGGCCTGACCTGCTGAGTGCATTTGTGATATCCAGTATAGACCCATATTCTCCCAGGTTAGCTGCAGTCCCCAGTGTTGCCAAGGACTTCCTCCAAGCCAAGCCAAGTGGTTTTCACAGTGCCCCATCCCTGGAAGGATGGGGTGGATTCCAGGATTCAAGGATAATCCCCTGGTCCAGTCTGGTCTGTGTTGAAGCTGCCTGAGATTCAACTGCTCTGTGAGTATCTGTGGCTTTTATTTGGAAAAGCCCTGGGGCACCTTCATTCCTTTTGGTGAATTTTCTCTGACAAAGGGATCCTATCACCTAGACTGTTTTCTGTTTAAAAGTGTCTGCTAAAGTTGGGGTCTAATGAAGAGACAGTGCCAATTACAGAATGTTTAACTTTCTGACTCCTCAGTGTGGTGTAATGTAGTATGTTAAATGTGAAAGACATTTCAAGATAGCATCCACAAGTTTTCTGTGAAGGTGTTATTAGCCAGATGAATGGCCGAGCATAAATTTGGAAGCAAAAGGTGGGAGACCCTCCCCAATCTGGAGTAACCATGTGTACCTCTCCGGGTTCAGTTTGGGCACCTGTGTTTTCTCTCAGTGCATTTGGCCAGTGCCTGAAGAAAATAGTTTACCTAGATGTGGGTTGGATTCTCTGTGAGCCTGTAAGTGCTCTTTGGTGGTCAAGGGTGCCACCATCTATTCCTCCTGAAATATGGGAAAGTCTCCTAGTACTGGCCATATGTGCCCAGTCAAGAGAAGTGTACCAGTAACTGTCCGTGTGTGCCAATCTTCCATTTCAGAACCTGAGGTTTCACTGTGTGTGCTCTCTGTACCTCAGTAATCTGCATTACCAATAGGAGTAGCCCTGTGGGGTCCATCTTCACTTTGTGATAAAAGCCACACTCTAGAATCCAAACCTGGTTTGGACAGTACTGTTATTGCTTCCACCATGTCTGGATTTACTTGGGTGACCCTGACCAGAAGTGCAAACCTAGCATAATTGTGAGAAAAAATTTTCTCCCAGGGACCCAGGTTGATGGCCATAGTAATTGGTCCCACCAGGTGGGAGCCAGGTAGCAGCCACACTTGGTTGGCCAGTCTGTGCATGGTAGGCTCAGAAGGAAGATGTACTAGTAAACTGAACTGTAGTGACAACCCCCATCCCTCTCTTTGGTGGTGAGAGGAGCAGCCCTGCTAGTTAAACAAGGGGGGGCAGTGGGGGTGGGTTACAAAATGGAGGCACTGCTGTGGATTTGTGTGAATTTGGGAGAAAACAAGAGATGTTTGCTCAGGCTGTAGCTAGCATTTTGTCTGGCAGTTGGTAGCCCAAAATTGGAAGCTTTGGGCATAAGGGATTTGCCCAGAGTAGTGACATCCGTATGTGCCGCTGTGTGCCTGCTGTTCATGTGCTGCTGTGATTGTGCCAACATTTACCAATGAGCTGTAAAGCCAGACTATGAGTGCCCCTTGTCCTGCATCAAAAAGGATGTTTGCCAGCTTCAATTTTCAAGTTGTGACAGGAAAAATTATTGTGAACTGTGGGAAACAAAGAGACAGTTGTGCCCTGAAAGTTTCAAATGCTTGCTGTGTGAACTGGGGGAGTTGCTAGAGAAATTGCCATGAAAAATGGTTCAAAAAGGTGCTCTGGCTGTGAAGTTAAAGTTGAAAGAAAAAAAGTTGTTTTGCAGTTTAAATTTTGCCTGGTCGACGATCGCCGTGAAGGAGAAGAGCACGAGAAGAGAGAGGTTCATTTGCATGGAGTCGAGTGATTGGTGAGACTGCAATCAGTATCACCCCCAAGCCAGTTTCAGAGTGCTGCCCAGTGTTCAAGACAGAGAGAGCGAGTGGTGTAAGAGCTGGCTGGCTAGGAGGATCTCCCGTGAGTGTAAACATTCTAAAAGTTAAAACAACAAACTTTTCTGTGCTAAATCAGGCTCAACCCATATTCCAATTGACTGGGGAGAAAACGTGGTGTTCGTAGAGACAATCGGTGGGATTGCCCACCCATTTCAACCCAGAGGCCTTCCAGGATTGGCTTTAGGCTAAGAATTTCCATCGAAAAGCCAGCTACTGATTCAGTGAGTACCATTCAGCAAAACTGAGCTCAAACTGTGTGTGATTTTTTTAAAAGCCAGCTGAATCTGTGTGTAAACAGTATGATTTTTTGCAAAGAAGGACTGTGTAATGCAATCAAACCCAAGCAAGAATTCTGAGCATTAGACTGTGAGCATGTATTATGGATTCAGCAACAGTGTAATTTTCTGAGCAACAGGACAGATTGTAAGTTGTATGAGAGGCTGCAACAAACAGGCAATCATGTTCAAGAAATACTGTGGCTTTAATGACTTTAAGCAAGTAAAACTGATTGAAAGCTAATGGTAAAGTCCTAGAAAATCATATAGATGTGCTGAGGAAGAAAAGCAGTGCAGTCAGTGCAGTTTGAGGAAAATTTATCAGTATGCAGTAAATTGGATGCGCAGTGGCTTGAGTCAGATACAGATTGTTGATGCATCAGGAGTGCTGCAATGGCCATTACAGGGAGGGGCAGTAATGTAAAAACAGCAGCAGGAAGCCATTTTGTGATGCATGGGCTATGATAGTTCAAGAGGTTATAGAGAAATGTTTCTACAATGGAAGTCTGCCTCCTCATGCTGCAATTCCTGGATATCCTGTGAGAGTATGCATAATGTGCCTCAAGGCTGGAAGGGACGTTTTCATGATTCCTCACTCTTCAGGTTGCTTAGAGAAGCAAGGTCTAACTAGTGCACCTAAGATTTGTCTGGCTCCCAAGTGGGCAAAGCTTCAAGATCCTGCAAGTAACAGCATACAGCACCAGGTGGAACCTGTTGGGGGAGGCCCAGCAGAGTGTGGCACAAAGGAAGAGGATGTAGATGTACTGTCAGAGTAGAGTGGGAGACCACCATCTGGAGTAAATTGGCTTACCTCTCTGGCTTCAGTTTTGGCACCTGTGTTTTCTCTCAGTGCATTTGGCCAGTGCTTGAAGAAAATAGTTTACCCAGACGTGGATTGGATTCTCTGTGAGCCTGTATGTGCTCTTTGGTGGTCGAGGGTGCCACCATCAATTCCTCCTGAAATATGGGAAAGTATCCTAGCACTGGCTGTGTGTACCACGTCAAAAGAAGTGTACCAGTAAATGGCCATGTGTGCCAATCTTCCATTTCAGAACCTGAGGGTTTGCTGTGTGTGTGTTCTCTGTACCTCAGTAATCTGCATTACCAGTAGGAGTAGCCCTGTGGGGGGTCCATCTTCGCTTTGTGATTATTCTCTGTGTATGTGAATAAAAGCCACATTCTAGAATCCCAGCCTGGTTTGGACAGTACTGTTATTGCTTCCACTGTGTCTGGATTTACTTGGGTGCCCCTGACCAGAAGTGCAAAACTAGCATACTGTAATTGTGAGAAAACGTTTTCTCCCAGGGACCCATGGTTGATGGCAATGGTAAATGGTCATACCAGGTGTGAGCCAGGTAGCAGCCATACTTGGTTGGCCTGTCTATGCATGGCAGGCTCAGAAGGAAGATGTACTAGTAAACTGAACTGTAGTGACAACCTCCATCCCTCTGTTTGGCACCAGGTGATGAGAGGAGCAGCCCTGCTACTTAGACAAGGAGGGCTGGTGGGGGTGGGTTACATAAAGAAATGCAGACATATACTTTAGTTCTATGCTATTGATATAATTTCAAAATTAATATCACAATATTGCCTGCATTATTAAATCCTTTTGAAAAAATGCCTGTTATATTGAGAGAACTAGGTAAGTTGCATCAGTCATTGCTTGGCAGAAATGTTGGAACATCTTTTAGAAAGAGAGATTATTGCTCTAAGATGTACAGTTCTATAGTCACAGATATTGAAACATACAGTATCAATGTCAGTGATCTTTTGCTACTGTGAGATATATCTTCTTATATGTCTCAGTACCTTCTACTTAAAAGATGTTTCCTTTAAAAAAGCAAATGTTACCAAGTTAAACACTTTTTCAAAGTATTGATGCTAATGCACAAAATTATATCGCTATCATAGCTGGTGTAGACACCAAATCAGACCCAGTATGATGCTTCAAGGCTTTTAGCTGCTAGCTCTGACTTGAGCTGTGTGCACTTTATTGAAAAACAAAACAGCTCAAAAAAGTGTTAAAAAAAGTGTGTTTAACTTGGTAAAGTCTAGTTTAAATGTATTTTAATAAGAATGTACTGACAGCCTATAAGAACATTTATCTTACAGAGAGAAGAGAAGAGTTGTATGATTAATAGAACCGTATTTTCAGAATACCACACAAATGCACTGTTCTCGCAAATAATGAATAGCTGCACTATTTGTCCCTATTTGGGAATTCTATCTTAACCAAAAAAACACCCTCCTCCTGGCCCAGATCCCTTAAAATAGATAACCCCCTTCCCCCACCCTCATTTAAAGCTCCAACTCCCTCTCCCCCTGGTAACAACAATTTGATAATTAACTGTAATTTTAATTTTTAAACTCCAATGGTGGGTGACTGGCACAACCCTCCCACCTCAATGGCTGGCCTCTGACTTTCAGCAATTCCTCCTACCCCACATGCACGCAACCTGCACCCAATTGTGACTTACAAGTTGCACAGAAAGGCAACCAACATAGCCCGTCCTGACCCTTGGCTGGCCACCTTCTTCTGAATGACAGCACTCATTTGCTTGTTCTCATGGTAAAACTCATTGAGATCAACTGTTTTACCATGTGAGTAAACACACAAGTGCTTTCATTCAGAAGAAGGTGCGAGCTGTGGAGCAGGATGGGCTGTGTCCGTCACCTTTCTATTCATCTTTTAGATCAGAAGTGGGTGAGAGGCACACACATGATGGGGGGAGCCGAGGAAGGAGCTCCTGCTATGGTACAAGGTAGGACAGGAATTTCTGAAAGTCAGTAGCTGACCATGGGTGGGGGGGCTGATCCTTTTGTCTGTTGTTGTTAAAATAACACAAATAGCTAATTCTGAATACTCAAATGTTGGGGAGTCTGAACAGAATTTATGATCAAATATTCAGAATAGGTATCCCGTGAAAATCACTACTTTAAAATGGCAACTGTAAAAACCGCGAATATAAAATAGCAATTGAAAGGTCAGCACAGTAACATATAAGCACATACGCCACATAAGCGACTCCACCTGCCATTCTAACTACAAATATCATGACTAGCTTTTAGTTTCCTGTAGAAATGGTGGTAGTCCATAGCTTGACTCTCCAGAAAGTTAGTAATGGAGTGTGGCTGGGTTTGGGACATGTATAGATCCTCATAAACATTTTTGAACATGTGGTTAATTTGAATTTGATACCACCATACTCCGTTTGGGCCGTCAAAGTGAGAGATGAGGCCTCGCTTTTTTTTTTAAGCGGTATGCCAACAGCTTTGAGGCATGTTCTGCAGTCTCCCAGTAGTTTTGATTGGTGTAAAAAACCTGCCCTCTCAGCTTACTGGTGTAGATTGGTATTCAGTTGGTATTTCATTTGAAGGATCTCTCTCCCACCACTCCTGTCCCTGCATCCTACCTCAATTTAGGTGTGAGGAGTAGCTAATGATGCGGTTCCTGATATAAGCCTTAAAAGATCCATGTAGTCTGCTCAGATGTTTTTGAATGTTCTTTCAACTCAAAGTATGTGGTTATTTCTTTGTTCAGCCAGCTCACAGATCTGGAGGATTGTAGCATGTCCAATACTGATGAATGGTATGATACCTTGTTGGGGTGTTTTTGAACATCTAATACATCATGGACAGCATTAGAGCCGACCAGGAAGTACTCAAGGTGGCTCAGTATTCCAAATCGTGTGTACCTAAATGTGTAGTCCCTGGCCGTCATCTCTGCCTCTGATGGTGGCAAAGCAGTCCAGCAAATGACATGAGCAATGGAGGGGGGAATTATATGGATGGTATCACTATGGTGTATGTCATAGGAAACAGCAACGCTTGGTGCTATTTTCACGCTTTAGCTAACTTTGCATCGCTATTATGCTTCAGCGCTAAGTTGACAGTCGCCGTTTTGCATTCACGGTTTTTAATGGTGCTGTTATGCGGTCGCTATTTTAACATGGAACCTTCAGAATATGGCAAGATAACTGACATCAATATATTTCAATGCATCTGACTATAGAACTGTATATCGTGGAGCAATAAACTCTTTCTAAACAGATGTTCCAAGCATTTCTGCTACAGTAACAGATGGCTGATGCAACTTAGCAAATCCATTACAATACTTGTATTTTGCAAAGGATTTAAGCAAGCAGGCAATGTGGCTGTATTGATTTTCATAGTAAGCAGATTGCTTTCAGTAAATGTCTCTGGACAACATCAATTAGAATTGGTTGGGTTATGAACAGCACAGTGTAATGTCATCTGGGGTGATGTTAAACAAGATTATGATATAATAAATAGGCTAATAATGAGCACCGAACTAATAATAGAGTGTCTGGCACATACTAGCACTGAATGGTCTATTAGGGGGTTATAAGGTTCAAATTAAAGGTGCAGTACATAAAAAACAGAAAGCTGCATGAACTGTAAAACAGTGGGATTTCAAGGAATGTTAGGAAAATGTGTATTCTTAGGGCATGCATAGAAGGTTGATTGTACACCAGTGAATAAAAATAATTATTTTGTTTTCACAATATGAACATTGTGGCCCCTGAAGAAGTGACCTCCTTTTCTACAGAATGGTGTCTGCTTGTTAGGACAGGTGGCTCATACAAAAACTTTAATTATTACTAATATGCTTTAAACAAAACAGGAGTTCTAAATAGAGCTGTGCAGAATATAAAATTCTGCTCATGGAATGAATATTCCGATTCTGTGAAATATCGCAGAAGTTTCTGGACAATTCCACAGAATTCTGCAAAATTTTAATTTCTGTTATTTCGCTATAATTGTAAAGGTACGCATCCAAATAACACCAAATTTGTAACCAAAACAGTAGCTAATGGCTTACAAAGTAAACCAAAATGTATGAGTCATAGGATGAAATGGGGCTGAGTCATGTGTGGCTAAATATTTAATCAAAATTAAATTGTCTGTTATTTTGAGATAATTTTAACATTTCTTATCCAGATTTCCCCATAATGTCAGGATTTAGAGAAGTATCCAACATGGGTACATGCACCATATTGTTAGTCTCAAGCTTCAGTGGGAGCTGAGTTATAGGTAGCAAAACCTTTTTACCAAAATTTTGGTTTCTGTAATTTTAGTACAATTTTGATAGTATTCATTGAAATGTTATGCAATTTGACAGGCATACAGGTTATCACTGCATTTGTATATGTGCATAGTTTCAGATTTCTAGTTTCAAATGGGACTGAGTAATAACCTGCCAAGTATGCTGCCAAAATTTACATTTCAAGTTATTCCCCTTCAGTTTTTAATACAACATATCCAAATTTAACCAGAGTTTAAACATTTAAACCTCTAAACCACATGGTAATTTCTGAAAAAGTGTATGGGTGCTATGCACTACTGGGGCAGAGGGGCTAAGCACATGTATTTGGGGCATGTAGCACTTCGTAGCCACTGCACCCCCCATGCAGCATGCTTGAAGGGGGGACATACAGACCCACTGCACCTGGATCATTCACATCCACTGACAACTCCAGACTGGGGTATTCTAGGCCATAGCAGCACTATGCGGTATTTACTAACTCACTTAGTGCTGGCTACATGGGTGGGGAGGGTGGTGCAGGGGATGCCAGGGCAGATCCTCCACAACCCACCACAAGCCCCCACAACACATGACATTGGTCACTGAGGAACCAGGACAGTGCACACCATGCTGCATCTGACCACTGGGAAGCAGGTGGTGGCAGGTGCAGCTGGAAGGGTGAGACCCCAGCATGTTCAGAAGCAACAGCACCAGTAATGGATGGTGCCACGTGAGTCCAGGTGCCTACAATTGGCATGCACAGCCCCATACCCATGTCTCCCTATGCTGTGGGATCCACTAAGGGTCATAGGGTGGCATCCCACTGGATGCCTGCCTGGGATGATGACTTCTCCCCTGGCCACCCAGCAGAGTCCTTCACACTGGAGGGGGAGGAACCATAAACAGGTGGCCAGCATTGGTGATTGCTGGTATGGGTGCACTTGTCCACGGGGCGAGGGCCGTGGGTGGGGTACATGACATTTCTGCATACCCATGCCCACTTAGTGCATGGCGCTGTTATTTGTAGCTTTAAATGGGATTGACATAAAACTAGTCATACTTTCACCACATTTAACAATTACATTTTGCAATAATGTCAACTACACATTTATAAACCCTGATGCTTTAACACTAGACAATGCACTACCATTAAATTTGGCAGGTTCTTAGACCTTACAAGGAAACCATGTATGTCAATTTTGTTAATTGCCCGCTGCTAGAAACTGCAAAATAACATCTGTACTTAAAGTCAAATCTCATGTGAAAGTGTAGAATTTCATGAAAATTCCATAAAACTGTAATCTGCTACTTTCACAGCCTTATCTGGGGATTCCAATTAATGGATAGAGGTATGAGAGGCAGGTAGTACAGGGATCTCTAGGTTCAGGTGTTAGATGCACAGTTTCACCAAGACATGAACAGATGAACCGAGTAGCACAATAGTGGTGGACCCCCAGGTTGGTGCAAGAAAGCATAGAGTGCCAATAATTCCAACCTGCATACATGACATTTATGGATGGTATGCTGTCTAGAGGGTGACTTTTTTACTGTAATGACCATTATGGTGACAATGCCGACAGTATGCTGTAATGGTCACTCAGGACCCCAGCGTACCCTCTTCAGGTCGTGTGTCCCCTCCTTGGAACAACTCTAACCTGGAGTTGATTATATTTAATTCAGGGCAGTGCGGGGGGCATAGCCCCCCTCATGGGGACTTCGGGGGCCACTGCCCCACCAAAAAACAAAAGCACTTATCCTGATGGCACAATGCCAACTGCAATCATGGTCAACATAGTACCGTGGCTGTCAAGGCCTTCAAAAGGATTTATGTCAATGTGGCATGGTGGAACTTTTAAGGATCTCATCCAGTAAATGTATGATCCTGGGAGTCTGATGTACATGCTAGTCTGGGGCTTAGAGGTACTGAAGAAGATGTAATGGAGGGAAGACAATGTCTGGGGCAGCAGGAAGGAAGAATTCTGACTATTCCAACAGGATAGGTTGATAGGGAAAGGCGTAGGTGACTCAGATTTTAAGAAAGATTGTCAATATAAAGAACAAAGAGGATAGCAGTGGGATCAGTAGTTCTACCTGAGTCAATCAGGCTATGCCAAAAGAGAAGAGGGGGAGAGGAACAGCAGGACTGCAAAGGCTCAGCCTGGCTTATCAAATCAAGTAGTAATATGTTCACTGTTAATGTCAAATTCCACAGAAAGATTTCTGGTTGCTTCTTCTATATGCTACCATAAATATGTGAGAAAATGTTACCAATAATGTTTTTGACTGCAAATTTAAAACTGCCAAACCAATTAATCCAGTTTTGTTAGACACCAGGATACATTGACTATGGATGTGCATGTCAGATGTTATGTCTATGCCTCCAAGAACAGAGAAGCTACAGGCATCCACATTTTGTCAGAGTTTTCACAAATGTTTAAAATATTTACATAGTAACATTATGAACCCATGTAACTTACAAATCTCTCGTCCATTTCTCTCCATATTTATAACATTCTGTATGAATTTCAAAAAAGTTATCCATGCTAGTTTACAGAAGTCTAACTCCAAAGGTGTCTGAGTCATATGCAGATGAAACTGTTTCACAAAAGTTCCCACAAAACATAAAAAGACAGATTTAGAGTACACAATGCATCATACTGTCATGAAATCCTGCAGATTGTTAAAACACCTATCATCAATGAAGCATGCCAAATTTAAGATCTCTGAACCAATAGATCACTAAGGGATATGCAAATAAAAATGTTCATGAAATTTTGCACAAAAATAAAATGACCGAGTGTGAACACCTATAATTTTGCAAAGGTCCATCCTAATTTCATGATATGCGACCCAAAGAGTCAACATTCCAAACTTCAGAGCTCTAGCCCAAACGACAGCCAGGTTATGACCAAATTACAGCATTTTTAATATTCCAAAGAATTTCATTGAAATTCAGTGAACATTTATGAAATGTCATTGAAATTCCATGAATTCAAAATGTTCCCATTCTGCACAGCTGTAGTTCTGAGTCTTCCTCAACCCACTCAGAAGATGGCATGTTTGTGTGTGATGTTTCTGAAGAGGTATACAAGACATCTTGCTTCACAAACATTATGGATTTATGCCATGCTGATAAACTTTCACTCAGAAATAAAACATTAATGATGAACACTCACAGGATTGGTTGGCAAATTCCCTTTCAGAACACAGCACGCAGTCATAACAGCAGATGGGCATTCCATGAAGTGGAGCTTTCCGCTACCCTGGAGGGCAACTAGTACTGCAGACAGAGCGGGGGGCCTGGGGGGAAAAAAGAGAATGCCAATGCAGACAATCTGACAGGACCTGAGTAGACTTTCCCTGTGACATTTAGGACAAAGTTAGTAGTATTCCCTGTATAAACACATATATACAGAACAGTGTGCCTTGGGGTGCTACTATAAGTGTCTCTGTACACAGACTGGAATATTTTCCTCTACACAAACTAGAACATCTTGGGATGTTGTTAGAAATGTTCCTAGTAAATAAACTGGAAGATATTGGGAAGGTGTTTGAAATATTCATGGTACACAAACCGGAATATCGTGGGATGCTATTAAAATGTTCCTGGTACACAAACTGGAATATCTTGGGATGTTCTTAGAAACATTCCCAGTACACAAACTGAAAGATTCCGGATGCTGTTAGAAATGTTACCAGTACATAAACTAAAATATCCTGTGATTTTGTTAATAGTTTTCCTGTACACAAATGACAATGTCTTGGAATGGTGTTGAAAATGTTCTCTCTACCATTTGGGACAGTGTTAGAAGTGCTCCTTTCATACAAAATAATACAGATTTTTGGATTGCAGTGTTCTCTATACTTTACACCAAATAATGTACTGAATACCTAAGGATGCTGCTTGAAGTGATGCCTGAATATGAAATAATGTACTGAATACCTAGGGATGCTGCTTGAAGTGTTCCCTGAATATGAAATAATGTACTGAATACCTAAGGATGCTGCTTGAAGTGTTCCCTGAATATGAAATAATGTACTGAATACCTAGGGATGCTGCTTGAAGTGTTCCCTGAATATGAAATAATGTACTGTATTCCTTGGGATGTGTTAGACGTGCTCCATAAATAAGAAATATACTCCTCCCATATCTTCACTGACCTACCTTGTCCCCCATGCACTCTGCCTCCTAGCCTTATCTATCCCTACCAGGTACTCCCATTCCATCCCATGTAATTGCTATCCAGCCCCATTCCTGAACTACTTGCACCCCATATAGTCTGTCTCCTAGCTGATCTATCTCTCCAGATACCTGTCATCCATCCCTTCTCCCTATGACAAGGTCCCGCTGGCTGCCCTTGCTATCCCCTCTTCCTCCTACCTACCTACCAACTGATTTTAACTACCAGTTCCAGAGAGAAGCACCATGAATAGATCGGGTTGGGAGAGGTAGGCAGAGGCAGTTAGCCTTAAAGTAATAGAACAATTCCAAGAGAGCCTGCACTCCATTCAGAAGAAGTTTAGGAGCAAAAAACACTTGTCATAAAGATTATTTTATTCTTATGCCGTTATGCAATTTAAGGTGTAGTGTTTACAGACAGCATCCACCACCACAAAGTCCCAGCGCTTCAGGTCTCAAAACCCTTCATCAGCGGGCAAGGGTTTGAGACCCAAGCACTGAGCTTGGCAGGGGATGCTGTCTATAAACACTACACTTTAAAATTCATAAAGGCATATGAATTAAATCATCTTTGTGACAAGTGTTTTTTTGCTCCAAAACTTCATTGAATGGAGTGCAGACTGTCCTGGAGCTGCTCTGATTTTTAATTACCCCTGTACCCTTTTGCCCCTCAGTCTCCTATCCTTTCAAAATTGCATCACCCCTTTTTGTTCTCCACTGTGTACGACCTATTTAAGCTTCTTGTATGTTATTCCAGGACTATAAAACTGAATGTAATTGCTGTACTTTTATAACAATTGAACTGAAGTCTGCATTTGTTGTTGTAATATTGTCTACCTCATGACATGGAACCTCTGTAAATGAGCTTCTAGCTCAAAGGTGTTATAATCTGAGAAATTAGTAAATAAATGAATAACATGCTGTAAACCTGAATATTGATGTTAGAAGTGCTCTGTATATGAAACACTGAACTGGATATCTCGGGATGCTACCAGAAGTTGTCCCTGTAGTTATAGTAATGCAAAGTTAACTTCCATATAGTATAAATATACTTTATTATAAGTAATAAATGCTTTCAGAACATACTAGAGTTGCTTCTCCTAGGTTGGTCCCACTCAGCCAGGATATTGTATTGTGGTTATGCGCTGTATCAACTGGAATGAGTTTTGCACTTGAAACCTTAATAAACTGTTTCCATACAATACAAAATAAGTGTTCCCTGTATACAAAAAAATATACAGTATATCTTAGAATTCTGTTAGAAGTGTTCCCTGTATGCAAAATAATATACAACATACCTTGGGATGCAGTTAGAAGTGTTCCCTGTATAGGAAATAATGAACTGTATACCTTGGGATTCTGTTAGACATATTCCCTGTATATGAAATAATGGACTTTGCCCTTTAAGGGTCAGACCAGATTGTCCTGGTGCACCCTTTCCCTCCTGCATAGAATGGTTGTGCTCAGAAGGGGAGGGGGGAAGAAAGGGGAGGGGCTAAGGGCCAGAACAGTGGGCAGGTAGCAGGAAGGGGAGGGGTGAAGGGAGGTACATAAGGGACAGCACAAGGGGGTCTCAGTCACTTTTTGCTGGAGTTTTGATCTACATCAACTGCAGCACGTCAGATTGGCAAATTCTTTGAGGTTTGTTCACCAGAGAGAGAGGTAAGGAAACAAACAGTTGATATTGCAGGACGATATGCTGAAGTGTTTTAAAAAAAAAAGAGAAGGAGTGGAAGAATATGTACAGTATTAAGATAAGCATGTTACATTATACAACTGAGCAAATGTGGGGGGATCCTGAGTAGCGACGTGGATCAGAATGTGGACAAGAAAGCAACCCAGGACCACGTGGGGTGACACACACGCCTTGTGGGGCTCTTGTTGTAAAGACTTTTGCTTATTGTGATGCTCTGTGGTACTTGAGGACTGTTTTTTGCTGGCTGCTAAAAATTTGTATACCCGAAAGAGCCCCTGGGCAGGGGAGAGAGTGCGTGAGCAGGGAACATATGGCGTGGTGCCACTCGCAGTTTTTGGGATGTGGTAACAAAGCATTTCCTTGATTTTGCATTTTGCTGCACTTTATCCCTTTTGTGTGGCTGCCTGTTATGAATAGTGGGCCTGGAAGAGGCCGTGGAGATGGGAGGAGAGAGTGCAAGCCGGGACCACATGGCATGACGTCACATGCCTCGTGGGGGGTTGTAAAACCCCTTTTTGTCCTTGTTCTGGAGCTCTGGTGGCTGTTTGGTGGCTTTTCTGGGGGGCGGAGGGAGGAAGGGAAGCCTAGAAGAGGCCCTGAGCTTATGGATGGCATGGCGTGAGTCACACGCCATGTGGGTTTGCTAGACAGGCACTTGCCTTTGGTTGCAGGGGGGCTCGGGCTAAGGTGGTGCTGGGAGGCTGTTTTGTTTGACTTTTAAGATCAGGAGGCCTTGAAGAAGCTTTTGAATCCGGGAAGTGTGAGCGCGATCCTGGGACCTTGTGGCGAGCATCCCACGCCACGTGGGGGGGGTTGTAATAATCCTTGTGTCTTGCTCTTGTGTGCTGGTGGTGGTTTTGTGGCCTCTTGGCCACCCAGAATGGATGGTAGGCCTGGAAGAGGCCCCAACGCATGGACCGTGTGGAGCATGTCATACGCCGTGGGGGTGCATAGGAGAGCACTCCCCTGGGTTTTTGGGTGGCTACTGGGGCAGGGTGAGGCATTTTCATTTGGCAAATAAGGAGAGTAGGCCTGGAAAAAGGCCCTGGAGCAAGAGAGAGAGAGAGAGAGTCGACAGGGGACCACTGCGTGTGACATCACACACCACCGGGCGGTTGGAGCAAAGCATGCCCATGTGATAGGTGATTTCCTGGCTCTGGGAGCCTTTTTGAGGCATACTTGGGTGGGAAATAAGGGGCCTGGGAGAGGCCAAGGGCAGAAGGAGAGGGATCGCGACCCGGGACCTCACGGGCAATGTCCCACGTTGGGAGTTGGTCACATTGGAAGCGGTGCCCTCACTTTTTTGTGGGTCTGCTTGCTGTTTTGGCCCTTCCCCTCCTTTTTGGGTACTGCGAGTGAAAATAAGCTGGCACAGGCAGGAATAGGAGGGAAGGTGGCCAATTATTGGACCACATGGTGCGTCAGCTTCCTATAGTAGGGATGCTGACTGGTGGTGCCTTGGTCAGCCCAGGCAGGTGGGGAGGCTGGAAAATGGCAGCATTCCGAAGGAGGAAGCTCCTGGGGAGGCCAGCACAGTGCAGCCTTGCTGAGGGATGGCAGGATGCTGCTAGAGGCTCAAGGCCCCCCCCAAAATATTATAATTATAAATAAGAGGAGGCACTTGAGTGGAGGACAAGGGGGTGCCAGGTATCTCACAATGTGGTCTCGGTAGGGCACGGCTGAGAACAGCCAAGGGACCCGTGACCTGTCAAGCAGGATGGGGGCCTCGCTGGTGGCCCAGTCTGTTTTATGGGGGCATGGGTGTGAAGGACAGGAGGAAGTCATACAAAAGGTACAGATATACAAGTAACCCTGTTTTCTCTTCCTGTAGTTGTCTTCACAGAGCAAAGATAAGACAGACATGGCACCAAAAGAGCAGGCCATCAAAGGAAGATGCTTACAAGGCAATAATTGAATTGGCAGAAAAGGCAAACAGAATGTGGGAACTAGTGGAGGTGGAGG
The DNA here is from genome assembly GCA_016271365.2 of Neoceratodus forsteri. NCBI lineage: Eukaryota > Metazoa > Chordata > Ceratodontiformes > Ceratodontidae > Neoceratodus > Neoceratodus forsteri. Next base: position 174,400,964 of record CM057455.1, read on the forward strand.
AACCAGGGAGACCCAGGGAGAAGAGAAAAGCGGGCCCAGGAAAAGGCGGCAGGGGAAAATGACCAGCTGAAGGGCTACCTAGTCCCACTAGGGTACCAACAGTGATAGCGGGGCATGCCAAGGCAGTTGATCCAGTACCTCTGTGGCCTGTGGGCCTGGTGACGCCAGTACACCCCTAGATCAAGGGTGGGTCTCCCCGGCTGAGCCCAGACACAACGCCCAGAATGGGGTGTTCCCTCTGCAGACCCCAGTAGCTCACCCTCCACCTCAACTGCAAGGAGAAGCAAGAGGAACTTTGGAGGACTCCAGGCAGCTCGGCCTGGACAAGGTTACAGGTAACACATCCAGTGCAGTGGATGAGAGTGTAAAAGAATATATAGGGCAAATTGTGGCAGCACTGGGGACAGGAGGGGTGGGGCAGATGGAATCGGCTCTGGTGGAGATTAGGATGGAGAAAGAGGTGCCGGAAAAGAATGAAAAGGGAGTGGAGAGAGAAGGAAAATGTACAGGAGAGATAGGTGCACCTGGGATGAGGATAGGCGAGCATATGCCACTGGCCACAAAGGAAAAAATATGGAAAGGGGAATATATGGATATATTCACTTTGGTAAGACAGGAGGCTGCAGCCAAGTATGAGGAAACTGAGGGCATGGGTAAGAGTGAGATGACAGCTGCCATAGTGCTTTTAGGGAAAAAAGAGGATGACAAGTTCATGAAGGGGAAGACTTGGGATGGGTGGTTCCTAGGTTTTGCCACTTTTTCAGCCATCATTCTGGAAAAAAGGCCAGAGCTGGGCATCCCGCTCATTACTTATTCACTGATAATATGGAGAGCAAAAGCAAAGGGCGGGGAGGGGTGGTTATACTACGATGAATGTTTTTGGCAGAGAATGGCAACATTTGGGGACATGAAATGGGACACCAAGCAGATAGATTTGTGGATGGATTACATAACACATCAGTCCATACCTGAAGATGAGTGGGGCAAAAAGGGGTTTACGCCCCAGAGGTGCTGCTGGGCTTATAACAGGGCCTTTTGCTCATGGCTTCAATGTCGTTTCTGGCATGCTTGCTCAAAATGCAGAGAAGGGCACCCAGCAAGCAAATGTAGAATGATATGGGCCCAGGTAACACAAGGGAATGGGGGGCAAGGATCAGGTCAACAGTTTTTTCGAGCTGGCCAGGGGTTTAAAGGGCAAACATGGAACAGTGGAGGGTGGGGTAGGGAGAATGGGAATAGAGGGGGTCAGAACCACTGAGGGAAGGAAGGTCAGACAAAATGAGAGGGAGAGGTTGGGGAGGAGTGGTGGGGGGCACAACAGGGAACATTTTGGGATGGCCAGAACCCCCATCAACTTGAAGGCATGGACAGTTTGCCTGGACAGATATATGGACACGAGCATGTGGGATATGATTTTAAGGGGTTTTAACACAGGCTTTTCATTGCAGTGTAGGGGACCCAGGCAAGCGAGGGAGGCGAGCAACCTTCGGTCAGTAAAAAGAATGGAGGAAATGCTAAGACAGGAGATAGAGAAAGAAAAGGCAGCAGGTAGGGTAGAGGGCCCATTTAACGCTCCCCCATTGCCAAACACGAGGATCTCACCATTGAGTTTGGTACCCAAGAAACAAGAAGGGGAGTACAGTGTAATCCACCACCTGTCCTATCCAGAAAGGGAGTCGGTGAATGATTTCATCAGTGAAGAACATAGTAAGGTGACATATGTGATACTAGAGGACACAGTCTGGATAATCCAGGCCACAGAGGTGCATGGATGGCAAAACGGACATTTAGTCCGCTTTCAGACTGCTTCCGTTAGAGAGGGAGGACTGGGATCTATTGGGTTTTAAAAGTGAGGGACAGTATTATTTTGGCAAGCAATGCCAATGGTTGTTCCATAGCATGTGCTACATTTGAGGCATTCAGCACATGTTGCAGAGGATATTCCAAGAAAAATGGGTTATAGGACGGTCATCCATTATCTGGATGACTTTCTTTTTATTGGGAAGGGAGAAAGGGAGACACAGAGGATGCTGGGTAAGTTTCAGGAATTTTGCTGGGAGCTGGGGGTCCCATTGGCACCAGAAAAAAACAGAGGGGCCCAGCAGGGTTATGGAATTTCTGGGAATCGAGATAGATGCCCCGAATGAAGTATTTAGGCTATTGGACAAAAAAGTAAAGAAATTGAAGAAACTAATCCAAGTACATACCAGCAGGAGATGGGTACAACTAAAGCTGGTGCAGCAGGTACTGGGGCACCTGAACTTCGCATGCAGGGCCATCAGACCAGAAATGGCATTCACAAAGAGGTTAGCCAGGGCTACAGCAGCGATCACCAGACCACATCACTGGGTAGACCTGACATGAGGTGTCAGGGAGGATTTTAAAATCTGGGAAGAATTCCTCAGGGAGCACAACGGGTGTTCTTTCTGGCAAGAGGAGTGGCTATATAACACAGACCTCAACCTCTACACAGATGCTGCTGGGGGCTAGGTATGGGTGGTTACCTGAGGGGTAGATGTTTCACAGAATCCTGGCCTGCCAGTTGGGGAGGAGAGTGAAAGATATAACATTACTAGAGATCATGCCCATATGGGCGTGTACTTTGTTCTGGGGAAGGAATTATGGGATCAGAAAGTGACATTTTGGTGTGATAATAGAGCAGTGGTGGATGTGCTGAACAACAAGGGATCCAGGTCAGGCACAGTCATGCAGGTATTACGACTTTTAGTTTTAAGAGCTTTGCAGCTGAACATGTCATTTAGAGCACAACACATAGAAGGAGTACACAATACCCTGGCTGACAGCCTTTCCCATCTGCAGCTGGACCATTTTTGGAGGCTGGCACCGGCAGCGGAAGAACTAAAAACACCCACACCACCAACATCTGGTACATTGGGAAGAAGGAGCAGAACTGCTGTTTCGCAGCTCATGGGCACCTCGGACTCTGAGGGCTCTGATGGGGCCTGGCGAGTGTTTCAAACATTCAGGCAGAGCACCAGATGGAGGTAAGTAGGTCACTCACAGAGGAGCAGTTAGGCATGTTCACCGTGGAGCAGTGGAAAAAAGGCACAGCCCACACCACTGTGGGAGTCTATTTGGCAGAGATTAGTGTTATCTGCAGTCTAAAAGGGCGGAAGGACCTGACAAAATTATTACTCATCAGAAGAATGATGCAAGGATGGAGCAGATTGAAACAAGGGCTAGCAGATAATAGAAGGCCGATAGGAGAGCAGTGACTAATAAGGCTGCAGGACGTGCTCCCGGCAATATGCAGATCAAAGGCCGAAGCCCAACTATTTCACACAATTTACATGGTAATGTTCTAGGGGCCATAAGAGTAAGTGAGGTGGTAGGCCATGGGAGAGAAGACAAGGAAGGGGGGTTGGAATGGGAAGATGTAAACTGGGGGTAACAGAGATGTAGATCAAGATAAGGAGGTCAAAAATGGATCAAAGAGGGCAAGGTTGTATAGTGACGCTGAAAGGGAAAGCAGAAGGTGCAATATGCCCAGTACAGGCTCTGTGAGCTTTCACCGCTGAGTATAGGAACAGGACGGGGAAATTAATTGTACATGGTGATGGAAAAAGGGTCACTGGCTACCAGGTCTCAGCATTACTCAAAAAGGGCATGCAATTCATGGGGGAAGACCCGGCTAATTATTCATCCCAATTCTTGTGGATTGGGGCTGCCTCACAGAGTGCAGCAGAGGGAGATACGGTGAATGGGATATTGGAAAAGAGACGCTGGCGATTGGCCAGTTATAAGAGATACATTAGAGCATTGAAGTAAAAAAAAAAAAATTATTTGAAGGTGGTGCTCCTGGTTTGATCTGCAGAATGGAGAGGGCGGTGGCAAGACATGGGATAAGGTGGTGGGAGGACACACATGCAAAAAAAAAGAATAATGAGGGGGGGAATACATGTATGACACTATGAGCATGTGTAAAATAATGAATTTTGCTTGAACCCCATAGGAAGAGGGAGGATCACAGAAGTCTGGATCTGCGGCCATTCCTATATTTATTGGGCTGGAAAAAGAGCAGAGAAGAAGGCTGGGGAAAGGCAGCTGTACCAGGATGCAAGACAGTGTAGGTTGGTCTGGCATGGCATATGGGGGATGAGATGGGCACAGCTGCTTCCAACCTTAAAAGAACTCAAGGGATGGCGACCCAGTCCAGACCTCATTATTATACATCTAGGGGGCAATGACCTTGCAGGCAGACCTTGGGTAGACACATGCTTACAAATAAAAATGGATTTAGGGGCCATATGACAGTGGTGGCCATGGGTGTGCATCGCCTGGTCAGATATGATACCATGGAGGGTGTGGAGGCAGAAGCACAGCCACAGAGCGGTAGAGAGGGCCAGGAGGAAGATGAATAGGAGGGTTGGGACATTGGTAAGACAGATAGGAGGACAGGTGATACTGAGAAGGGTAAAATAATGGGTAGAAGATTTCTACAGGGCAGATGGTGTGCACCTGTCAGACCTTGCCAGAGATATGTTCAATACAGAAACAATGGACTTTATAGAAGCATGGAGAAAACATGCAAAAAATGGAATATAAAAAAAAAAGAGGAAAGAAAGAAGGAATACAAAGCATATTCCCTGAGATAAGGGAGAATGGTACCCTAAGTATGGGGGAAGCCAGCCAACCAACACAAGCTGGAGACTGGCTAGTGAGGAAAAAGGGGAGAGGGGAGGGGGGAAGAAAAAAGGAATAACACAAGAAGAGGAAGAAGATGAAGGAGAAAGTGGTCTCTCTGTTTTCACTGTTACCTAGCGGAAAAGGAGAAGAAGAAGGCACCCAGGTTTCACCTGGGGAAGGATAATCAGAGATTGATATATGGATGGAAATAAATGACATTTTGAAAATATGATAATAAAGAAATTGAAATGGAATATGGAATTATGAATATAAATAAATTAATTGCCAATCTGAGCACAACAACAAACAATGGTCTCTGTCTTTTTGTGAGGGAAAAGGGGTGAATCCAGGACAATGGAGTTTGCCCTTTAAGGGGCAGACCAGGTTGTCCTGGTGCACTCCTTCCCTCCTGCATAGAATGATTGTGCTCAGAAGGGGAAGGGGAAGGAAGGGGAGGGGCTAAGGGCCAGAACAATGGGCAGGTAGCAGGAAGGGGAGGAGTGAAGGGAGGTACATAAGGACAGCACAAGGGGTCTCAGCCACTTTTGCTGGAGTTTTGATCCTCCCACCCACCTACTAGGCAGAGCAAGAGGAAGACAGTCAAGATGGGACTGTATGGTGGGTCTGTCAGGGTGGATGACAGATCGTCTGGTCGGACAGTTTGGACTGCCAAGGTGAATGGCAGGTGATAATATGGTTATGGACTGCCAAAGGTGGATTGCAGGAGAAAAAGGGGAGGGGGAAGAAGAAAGGAATAACACAAGAAGAGAAGAAGATGAAGGAGAAAGTGGTCTCGGTTTTCACCTTTACCGTACGGAAAAGGAGAAGAAGAAGGCACCCAGGTTTTCACCTGGGGGAAGGATAAACAGAGATTGATATATGGATGGAAATAAATTAAATTTTGAAAATTTGATAAAGAAATTGAAATGGAATATGGTATTATGAATATAAATAAATTAATTGCCAATCTGAGCACAACAACAAACAATGGTTTCTGTCTTTTTGTGAGGGGAAAAGGGTGAATCCGAGACAATGCACTGTATACCTCGGGATGCTGTTAGAAGTGTTCCCTGTATATCAAATAATGTACTGAGTATCTTGGAATTCTGTTAGACATGTTCCCTGTATACAAAATAATGTATTGTATACCTTGGGATGCAGTTAGAAGTGTTACCTGTATATGAAATAATGTACTGTATACCTTGGGATGCAGTTAGAAGTGTTTCCTTTATATGAAATAATGCACTGTATACCTTGGTATGCAGTTAGAAGGGTTCGCTGTATACAAAATAATGTACTGTATACCTTGGGATGCTGTTAGAAGTGTTCCATGTATATGAAATAATGTACTGTATACCTTGGGATGCGGTTAGAAGTGTTTCCTTTATATGAAATAATGTACTGTATACCTTGGGATGCTGTTAGAAGTGTTCCATATATACAAAACAATGTACTGTATACCTTGGGATGCTGTTAGAAGTGTTCCATGTATACAAAATAATGTACTGTATACCTTGGGATGCTGTTAGAAGTGTTCCCTGTATATGAAATAATGTACTGTATACCTTGGGATGCAGTTAGAAGTGTTTCCTTTATATGAAATAATGTACTTTATACCTTGGGATGCTGTTAGAAGTGTTCCATGTATACGAAATAATGTACTGTATACCTTGGGATACTGTTAAAAGTGTTCCATGTATATGAAATAATGTACTGTATACCTTGGGATGTAGTTAGAAGTGTTTCCCATGTATGAAATAATGTACTTTATACCTTGGGATGCTGTTAGAAGTGTTCCCTGTATATGAAATAATGTACTGTATATATTGGGATTCTGTTAGAAGTGTTTCCTGTATATGAAATAATGTACTGTATACCTTGGGATGCTGTTAGATGTGTTCTCTGAATAGGAAATAGTGTACTGTATACCTTAGGATGCTGTTATACGTGTTCCCTGTAAATGAAATAATATTGATTTTATTTATTTATTCTTTGTTAACCAGGTAAGGCCTATTAGGCACAAGTGCCTGTTTTCTGGGAGACCCAGGAGCTTTGGGATGTAATATACAATGTATCCTGCTATGCTGTTGGAAGTGTCCCCTGTACTGTATACAAAACAATATACAGTAGGAGGGATTTTCAATTAACAACATCTGTTTCTTAGATGTCATTGTCAAAATGCATTCAGGGAGTTAGACCACAAACAAGGTTCTTTAAGCAAGCAGTAATAGCCAACTGGGTGCAAGTATTGGGCAATACTGGACCACCCAGGGCGTAATGAGGCCTGACACTGCAGGTGGAAGGCCTTATATTCCCTGGAAGGTCCTTTGTTGCCCAATACCACCCACACTTTAGGGTATTATTGCATTAGAAAATGGGCTGCATGTTGCATTTGTATGTAAGAAATAAAAAAGTGTCAATAGAATGAAAAAATATTTGTATATTGATTGTAAAGTTTGCATGTGCTATAAAATAGTCCCTTCACTGGTATATTTGAAAGTAGAGGGCACTGTAGTCTATTATAATTGTTTTCCATGTGAGATGCTCCTCCCACCCAACTCAGAGACACAGAAACTGCACTGCTCCCCCAATGAACTTTTTTTTTTTGCTAACTTTGATCTATTAAACCCCCTTTTCTATTTGTATGGGATGTTGAAATTTCCAAGATGAAATTGGAATCAGGAAGAGAAGTAGTATGTGCAGTCAGAGAAGGGACCAGATAAGAGGTACAAATGTTAAAAGCCGGGGGGTGGGGGTTGTGGTTTATAAGCAGAGGAGACAGGGAAGCAAGCACAGGAGTAGAACAACACTAGTGGTGTCTGGGACTGGTGTGACTGTGGTGGTAGTCTTAAGACCCTCTGGCAGCATGGTTGAGAAGGACTGTAACAGCGTGGTTGAGGCCGAGTGTACTGAGATGCATCTGGCAGGGGATCAGCATGCTGTGGCAATTTGTGGAGGAGGAGAAGTTTCTTTGCTTTTTTCTTTCTTTTTTTTAGTATGCTTTTTCATTTTTAGGGCTGTGGGTGGAGCCTACAGCCCATCTGTCATCTGTAGTTCAAAGACGGCTTTTCTTAGAACTTCCATTTTAGACATTTGTATGTATTCCTCCACAGCAGCAAAGTAGTGCACTCTCCCTCTGATGTTTGCTATGTGTTGCTCTATGTTAAAGGCATCTGACAGGGGGAGGGGGGTGCTACTGTATTGTAACTAAGAACGTCTCAGGATATTAAAAAAAACCTTTTAAGCTGCTGTTTCTATCATCTATTCAGCTCAGTCTACACCAAGTGGACTAATTTCTTCTTGTTTTTTGTGTAAACGAAAGTCAGACTCAGTGTCAGATTACATACTGTGGAATGCAGATTGCTAGCTGCCTGACATTCCTTTCCACAGCACAGATTGCAGGCAAGGAGTGGAAACAGAAGACTTTTTTTTCTCATTTTATAATATGATGTACTGAGTGTGTGCTTAGTTGCAGGGTCAGGGCCTTGAAGAAAATAAAATGTATGTAACTAATTCAAGATTCCACCAGGTGGTCTGAGAAAAGTTTGAGAGAATTTGTGCAAAAACTAACAAATGAAAGATACAAGAAATAGCATGCACACTGGTCTCTGAGAATGGAAGATCAGAAGGCTGTGGATTATATCCCCACACTAGGCATGTGATTCGCTTTTATATTTAGTCGCTCATGACAGTTTAACCAATGTTTGAATTTCCATGGTGTCCTGGCCAAATTTCCTCCATTCACTAAAAATACCACCAACAGTTTAATCTGGTTCAAGTAAGGATTTATGCCGTGTTACAATTTCAGCTGGTTACCATCTGTTGCCCCCCCCCCGACACCCCTGAGAAAGGGACTTCTAGTCTTAGTGGGCCTACCCGGTCAACAAAATTCAACCAATAAATAAATTCCCCCATTATGCCTTATAGATTCCATAGAAATCCAAATCATTCCAAGGCCATCTTGACATATAACTGTGATACCCAATGGCAAATCAGAGCCCTTTTCCTGATAAAAGGCTGTCAACATATTACATTTAAATAAACAACAAAGTCACAAATAAGGAACTAGTGGCTTATGAAAACATCTACAGGGATTTATACAGGGATCTGATGCTGCCTCTACAGAGAAAATATAGGAAAAATGAAGGCTTGTTACAGGAAAATAGTTATTTGGATCTGGGAGCACTGTGATGATTGTGACTACACAGCACTATATGGCACCAACAAGAAAATGACTTTGGTCATTTAGTAGCTCTTCACAGCCCTATCAGCTCTGGCTAGAGTTTGTTTTTAATAGCCAGAGAAAACAGGTGGCACAGTACAATCAAGAAGTACTGTACCAGGAACTGGCATGCTTGCTCATGCGCTTGATAACTGGAACAAAATTGGCATTGTAAATTTGTTTTAAAAGTTGTTTTTCTTTTCTTTTTTCTTTTCTTTGTATACTCCTGTAATTGTTTACATTACTGGGTGTAGTGTCGTGCTGCCCTATTTGCAGGCAACTCTCTGCCCTGAGGAGGAGTTTGCCCATCTTCAAACCACACTGGATAGTACTAAGGAACGTCTCCACCCAGGGAGCACTAGGGCCAACACAACTGCCTCAGAGGTGCCAAGAAAGCGCAGCAGTTGGACCACAGTGGGCTCAGAGGGGGAGGGTGGTGGAACAGAGGCACACCCAGTCAGTTGTACCACCCCACAATCCATACACCATTCTGGGGGAGCATAGTTCCCCTATGAATGCACCAGTAGGGAGACTAAGGAGGTTGTGGACAACTGTCACAAGGATGCCCACAGGAAGGAGGCGGAGGACACGACAGGGAAAGGAAGCAGCTCCTGGTGAGGAACTCAACTATTAGGGAGCTAGAACTGAAAAACTGTAAAGCAGGGAAAACTGAAGTAAGGTGCCTGCCTGGCACCATGGCTTGGAGGGACAGGAAGCACATCCTCAGGATCATGAGAACAGCTGCATGGGAGTCTGAGCTGGACGCCATTGTTCACCTAGGGATGAATGACTTGATTTAACATGTGATTAGAGCAGTGCAGGAGGACTTTGTGGAGTTGGGGAGGGGCTTAAGACAAGTAGCACACATAGTATCCTTCTCAGAGGTGCTGCCTGTCTATGACATGGGTGAGGCGGGTACTTTGCACCATGAGATTCAATGAATGTTTGAAAAATGGTGTCAAACACAGGGTTTGGCTTCATTGGGGACTGGGGTTCCACCTGGAAGGATACCGGCCTATACTGGCAGGATGGACTACATCCGTCCAGGAAAGGAACAAGTCTTCTGAGCAATTGGTTTAAATGCTTCATTGGTGTAGCTTATAAACTAGTCAAGGGTGAGGCACTGATAAGCAGCAGGAATTCCAGCCTACCTCTACAAAACAGGGTACTAAATGAGGAAAATACAAGGTATCAAGGTCAGTGGGGATGTTGCTACAAGAGGTAAAGCCATCAAAAAATGGAGAGCAATGAGTACCAATGCCCGTAATCTGAGTAATAAGCTTCCTGAATTAGTGGCCTTGATGTAGGAGGAACATCTAGATATTGTAGCAGTCACAGAAACATGGTACACACAGAACCATGACTGGGATGTAAACATACCAGGATACACTATCTACTGGAGGGACAGGAAGGGTAAAAGAGGAGGAGGAGGAGCTCTCTACATTAGGGAAGGAATCAAAGCAACAGAACAAAATGGTAAACAGGGAGGAGAGGGAACACTGTGGGTCAATTTGGAGACAGGCAATGGCACCACAATCCACACAGGGGTTGTATACTGACCCCCATCTCAGGTGGAGGAAATGGACAAGGAAATGATAGAAAGTATCCTTAGAATGGCAGAAAAAGGGGCAATATTGCTGATGTGGGATCTGAATATGCCAGATGTTAACTGGAGTGCAGTTGCAGCAGCCACTTCTAAGAGTGTGGGTTATTCTAGATGCCCTACAGAGGGTATGCCTTAGACAACTAGTATTGGAACCCACTCAAGAGGGAGCAATCATAGACCTGGTACTCTTAAATGGAGATGGAGAGATGATAACATATGGAGAAGCAGGTAGCCATGTGGGAACTAGAGACCATCGAACAGTATGGTTGATGATAAACACAGCAGTAGAGTCAAGCCATACAAAGGCAAAAGTACTGGACTTTAGGAGGGCTGTCTTTGCCAAAATAGATGAGTGCCTAAGGAATGCACTAGCAAATGGCCAGGAAGGAGGGTGGAAGAACAATGGGGAATAATCAAAACTGACATACAGAGGCAACAAGCCTTTGTGTGAAGCAAAAAAAAAAAAATGATGATGTAAGAAACCACTAAGGTTCTCAAAGAGGTGGCAGGGAAGGTTCGAGAGAAAAAGATAGCATTTAGAAAGTATAAGGCAACACAGAAGGAGCAGGACACAGAACTGTACCAGTTAAAGCAGAAGGAAGCAGGAGGAAGGTCAGAATAGCAAAGGCCCAACCTGAGGAAAAGATAGCCAACTCAGTTAAGAAGGGGGATAAAACCTTGTATAGGTACATCAGGGAGCAAAGGAAGACCAAGGGAGGGATAGTGAGGCTTAATAAAGGGAAGGGGGTGGGCAGAGGGTGACTGTGAAAAGGCAGAGATACTAAACAAATATTTTTGCTTAGTATTCACAAATGAAGAGGGGGGGGTACCTAAATCAAACAATAGAAACACTCTGGATATGGGAGTTGATACCAGTCCATTCACAGAAGAAAGGGTTCTGAAAGAACTCTTAAAACTCAGGGTGGACAAAGCAACGGGGCCTGATGGGATTCATCCTAGAATTCTAAAAGAACTTAGGGTAAAACTAGTGACACCACTGACTACCCTCTTTAACAAATTATGGGAAGCTGGGATGGTACCTGAGGACTGGAGGAGGGCAGATGTGATTCCACTTCACAAAAGTGGGAGCAAAGCAGAAGCATGAAACAACAGACCTGTTAGCTTACCTCAGTGTTAGGGAAAATGATGGAATCACTTCTGAAGGAAAGAACTGTCGAGTACCTAGAGGTCAGAGGGGCACAGGACCCAAGGCAGCATGAATTCACATCAGGAAGATCATGTCAGATGAATCTAATAGATTTCTTTGACTGGATGACCAAAGTAGTAGATCAGAGAGGGGCTGTAGACATGGTCTACCTAGACTTTAGCAAGGCATTTGACACAGTCCCACAAGTTTGCCAGCCTGCGAGTGGGTCCCAAGATGGAAGCCTGGGTAAAGAATTGGCTGGAGAACAGGACACAGAGGGTAATAGCAAATGGAGTCAACTCTGAAGAAAGGGGGTTACTAATGGGGTACCACAGGGTTCAGTACTAGGACTGGTCCCTTCAATGTCTTTATAAGCGACATTGCAGAGGAACTGGAAGGAAAAGTATGTCTCTTTGCAGGCGACACAAAGATCTGCAACAGAGTTGATAAAAAGGTGGGGTGGAAAGAATAAGGGACTTGGCAAGGTTGGAGGAATGATCAAATGTATGGCAGCTTATATTCAATGCTAAGAAATGTACCAGGAAACAAAACCCAGGAAGAGTACACAATGGGGGTGAGATACTAACAACAACAAAATAGAAAGGGACCTGGGGTGAGTCATATCAGATGACCTAAGGTAGGCAAACAATGTGAGAGGGCAGTAAGGAGGGCTGGGGTATACTTGGATGCATAGGAGAGGCATCACCAGTAGAAAACAGGAAGTTGTTTTCCTCTGTACAGACAGCTGGTGAGACCCCTTCTGGAGTACTGTGTGCAGTTCTGAAGACCAAATCTCTGCAAAGACATAAACAGAATGGAGGCAGTCCAGAGGAGGGCAACTAAAATGGAGCAGGTCTGCACGGAAGACATATGAAGAGACATAAGAAGCTTAATATGTATAGCCTTGAGGAAAGGAAGGAGGGGGAGACATGATAGAAACTTTCCAAGTACCTCAAGGGAATCAACAAAGTCCAAGAGGGTAGCATCTTTCAGAAAAGAGGTGTGCAACAACAAGAGGCACAATTTGAAGATAGAGGGAGGCGGCTCAGAGGTAATGTAGAAGTATTTTTTCACAGAGGGCTGTGGATGCATGGAACGAGCCTTCCTGTGGAAGTTTTGGAGTCAAAAACAGTGGTGGAATTCAAGAATGCATGGGACAGTCATAAGGCAATTCTAGGGGTTGGGGGTAGGAAGAAGTAAGCTGTTGGTTAATTAGGATCTGCAACTTATCCACTAGGTAGGGAAATGGGCAGACTGGGTGGGCCAAGTGGTCCTTATCTGCCATCAAATTCTATATTTCTATGTTTCAAACCCTGCACTATATTCATATCCACCACTTCCTGAGGTAGGCCATTCCATGCAACAAACATTCTTTCTGTGAAAAAGAACTTCCTCACATTACCCCTTAATCGGCCTCCCTCTAATCTCATGCTGTGTCCTCTTGTCCTGCTATTTTTCTTATATTAAAACATGTTAGACTCTTTCACCTTGTTAATGCCCTTAAGGTGTTTGAATGTTTCGATCATATCACCTCTCTCCCTCCTTCCTTTCCTCTAGGGTATACATACTGAGCTCCATTAATCTGTCCTCATATGTTTTCTGATGCAGTCCCTGCACCTTTGGTTGCCCTTCTCTGGACTGCCTCATTTTGGTTAATGTCCTTGTGAAGGAGTAGCCTCCAGTACTACACGCAGTACTCCAGATGGGGCCTAACCAGTGTCTTGTAAAGAGGGATTATTATCTCCCTCTTCAGACTTGTGATACCTCTCTAATACACCCAACATCCCTCTAGTCTTATCTACTGCTTTAGAGGTCTGCTTGGATGATTTCAGGTCATCAATGATGATGGCCTGAAGTCTCTTTCTTCCCTTGTGACTGCTAGCAACTCCTCCAGCTTATAGGTGGCTTCAGGGTTTCTCTTCTCCATGTTCATGATTTTGCACTTCTTTGCATTAACCCCAGTTTCACTATTCCGACCATGTTGCTAGTTTATCCAGATCTCTTCTCATTCTGCCCACCTCATCTGGATCATCTACTCTGTTGCACCTCTTGGTGTCATCTGCAAACAGACAAACCTTACCCTCCAGTCCATCTGCAATGTCATTGATGAAGATATTGAAGAGGACTGGCCCCAGAACTGATCCCTGAGGTACCCCACTTGTGATTTGCATCTCTTCTGACTGTATACCATTTACCACCTCACTCTGTTTTCTTCCAGTCAACCAGTTTGCCACCCAGTTGGGCAACTTCTGACCCACTCTGATCCTACCCAGCTTATTAATCAATCTTCTATGTGGAGCAGTATCGAAAGCTTTGCTGAAGTCAAGGTAGGTGACATCAACTGCTCCCTCTTGGTCCACTACTCTGGTTATGCAGTCAAAGAAATCTATGAGATTAGTTCGACAGGACCTTCCTTTTGTAAACCCATTCTGTCTTGGATCCTGTGCTCCTATGGATTCCAGGTGTTGCACTATCCTTTCCTTAAGGAGTGCCTCCATAATCCTGGCACTACTGAGGTAAGACTGGTCTGTAGTTCCTGCCTCCTCCCTACTACCATTCTTGTGAGCGGGATCACATGAGCCCTTCTCCAGTCTTCTGGGACCTCTTCTGTGCTTAGAGACTCACTAAACAGTTCTGCTACTGTCTCTGCTAGTTCTACCAGCTCCTTTAGTATCCTGGGATGTATGCCATTAGGTCCCTTTGCCTTGTCCACCCTGAGCTTATCGAGTTCTTGTAGGACCCTTTCTTTTATGAAGGGACTAGTGCGCACTCCTCCTCCCTTGTGTCCATGGTGCTGAGCTGTGGATCCTGCCCTACCTTCTTTTCAGTAAATACTGAGCAGAAGTATCTATTTGGGATAGATGCTTTTACATGGTCCTCCTTTTCACATGCCCCCTCATCCCCTTTGATCTTAGCAATACCCCCTCTGGACTTTCTCCTTTCACTAATGTATCTATAGAAGAGTCTTGTCACTTTCTTTTACTGTTTGTGCTAGTGTTTCCTCAGTTTGGGCCTTTGCCTGCCTTATTGCCTTCCCTGCTTCTCTTAGGGAAGTTTGGTATGCCTCCCTATCTTCATCCTGCTGTGTTCCCTTATATTTCCTGAAGGCCAGCCTTTCGGCTCTGACCTTTTCTGCTACTGTTTTTGAGAACCAAAGTGGTTTCCTTCTTCTTTTGTACTTCCTTTTCTCTCTAACACAATGGGATGTTGCTTCAAGTATTGCATCTTTAATGCTTGCCCACTTTGCCTGTACCCCCACCTGTATTCTTTTTTGCCAGGGCTAGCTTAACTCTGTTGGCCATCTTATCAAAGTCAGCTCCTCTGAAGTCCCATATTTTTGCCTTGGAATGGGATGATTTAGCTCTAGTGGCCAAATTGAACCATACCATGTGATGGTCACTGGCCCCCAGGGGACCTTCTACCTGGAGATCTATGATCCTTTCCCCATTCGTCAGTACTAGATCTAGGATAGCCCTGTCTCTTATGGGTTGTTGTACCAGTTGTTTGAGGCCCTCCCCCTGCAGGGAAT
The DNA here is from genome assembly GCA_016271365.2 of Neoceratodus forsteri. Classification (NCBI taxonomy): domain Eukaryota; kingdom Metazoa; phylum Chordata; order Ceratodontiformes; family Ceratodontidae; genus Neoceratodus; species Neoceratodus forsteri. Next base: position 174,416,115 of record CM057455.1, read on the forward strand.
CCACCATGTGTCTAGTTCTGGCAGATGTTCTTGCTGGTATTAACCAATCTGTATCTGGCATGTTGAAGTCTCCATTATCAGAACCACCCTTTAGCTGTCATGTTTGTATATCTTCTAACAGTAATGTGTCTACATCCTCCCCCTGGTCTGGAGGCCTGTACACAACCCCAGTTAGTATGGCTGTCCCATTTCCTGTTTCCAGGGTGACCCACAGTTCTTCTGGCTCCTTATATGTATTCTGAATTTCTGTAGCTTTGATATTTTCATTGACATAAAGGGACACTCCCCCCCTTTTTGCACGTCAGTCTCTTCTGAACAGTACATAGGCAGGTACTGAAGTGTGTTTACTGGTAAACCATGTCTCACTAATGGCTGCTATGTCCAGTTTAACCTCTGTCATTATTGCCTGCAGGGCTGGGATCTTGTTTCCCAGACTGTGAGCATTTGTGTACATGATTTGACATTGGCCAGATGTTGGTGTGTTAGTTGTTGGGCGAGGTCTGGCATTTCCCCAGTGTGTTATATGGGGAGCCAGACCTTTTTCCTTACCTGGTGATGCAAATGAACTACAAACATACTGCATTCCTGTTTGACCACTAGCTGAGGGGAAGGTGTTCTTCCCATTCAACATGTATGGTGCTGCACTCTCTCCCATTTGGTAGTTTAAATATTCTGCAAAGACATCAAACTTTTGCCCCATTGCACTGACTCCCTCCTTAGTCAGATGCAGTCCATCAAATTTAAAGAACTTTCGCTCCCAAAACTGTGTACTTTTTCCTGGCACCAGCCCTTGAACCACATGTTTAGCTCCCCTATCTCCCCTTCTCTGACCTTCCATCCATCTGCCCCCCTCTCCCAGACTGGCAGGATCTCAGAGGAGGAGATGCCGGATGAAATGGATGATAGTTTGTCACCCAACCTGGTCAGGTGTTCCTTGGTCTCCACAACTGACCAGCTGGTGAGATTGTTAGTCCCTATGTGTACCAGGATGTCAATGTTTTCTCCTGCTTCCTGAACACTTTTAGTAATGCGGTCAGTGTCTCTCCATGCTGATGTACCTGGGAGACATCTGACCATTACCCCTGGCTGGAGATACGTATCAACTCCCCGAATCATGGAGTCTCCTATGATCAGATGTTTCCTGGATTTCCTTTTTAGCTATTTTTGTTTTGGTTCCTGTTTTGGGTGAGTTTTGTTGTGCTAGCTCCTGTGTTGCAGTGTCCTGCTCTGCAGTGTCCTCTGCCCCTTTGTTTGATTTCAGAGATAGCGGCAGATACCTATGTGTAGTTTTTATATGGTTTGTAGAGGTGATATGTTGGAGAGCACCGAGTGATAGGGCACACTATTTGCCCCTCCTAACCACCTGCAAACCTCCCAGACCAACTACCCTCTGCGGTCAAGGTGCTTCTGTTGGATGTTAGGAAAATGACAGACAGTTCTTATAATATATTTCCTCTTGAATATGCAATTTGAAGTGCACAATCTCTGCCCATGCTGCCTGAAGCTAAGCCCTTAGATCTCCAATGGCTCAGCATGTAGGACAGTGTCCTAAATCCTCTAAAACTGTCCTTTTGAAAAGTGTTCCACAATACGTGCAGTTAATGATATCCATTCAGATAAGTTGCTGGGTTTATAACCTTGTCAGAGTAATTAGAAGGAAGAAAATAAAAGCAAATGTTTGATTTTGTGTTTTGCTTGATTGTTTTGTATAACTTGTTATAACAAGTTAAATTACTAGTGCCTCTGTAAATGAGGTCATTGTGTGGATACCCCTCTGATCTGCCCCTTCCTGCTTTGCTACAGGAAATGTCCCAACTGTGCTACCTATAAAGGATAGTGTGGGGTGTTGGGGATGGGGATGGGTGGCTGAGCCTTCCCTTTCCAAAAAATAGAACCACGGATGAAAGAAACAAGGAGGTAGGCAGAAACAATCAGCCAGCAACAATGCAGTAGCCCTGAAAGCTTATCTTAATGACAGATAAAACTGTAAAACCTGTAAAGCACCACCTGTAATAATTTCACAGAAGATATACCCTGTAAGAAACACTTTGCTACAGAGAAAAATAAAGCAGTAACAGAACATATACCTTGCAAAAGACAATTTGAATCGGAAGATTACAGCAGTAATCTGTAAGCATGCACCTGTAGACACACCCTGTAATAATGCAGCAGAAGGTATACCCGGCAACAACAATTTGAATCACAGAAAAATAAAGCAATAAAATGTTACCAACAAACAGTAACAATCCCTGTGAGTACAAAATAAAAATAACAACACACAGTAAATCTGCCTAACCAAAAGAAGTCTTAATCCTTTTCCTTGCTCTGGTAAGGTTCTTTGCTTTGTCCTTTCAAGGGACCTAGAAGAAAAGAGCTCAGGTGAAGCTAGGTGCCTTGGCCAGCAAACCTAGTCTTCCACCTCAAGATATCAACTAACCTGACCTTTTATCCCTTCCCTCTGTTGGAAGTTACTGTTTGCCAGCTCCACCCCCAGATACACAGACAAGATCTAGCCAGAGCCAATATGGCTGCGGTGAGCTGTGGAGTGCCGTTACCACAGGAAACAACTGCAGCTGAATGCATGTGAGTGCCACACAATATGGTGGCCAAACTCAATAGTGCTGTGGCGCTACCTAGTGACATAAGTTACATATGTGCATAGAAATCAGTCAATGCCCAGGTGCAACTGGCCATATGGTGGAGGTGTTGCACCAGATTTTCAACATGGCCTTTTTAGGACCCCTCCTCATGAACAGTGCCAGTGTCATTTTGTTCAATTGTCCTGAACATAGAAATATAGAATTTGTTGGCAGATAAGGACTGCTTGGCCCACCTAGTCTGCCCATTTTCCTACCTAACAGATTATCTGCAGATCCTAGTTAACCAACAGCTTACTTCCTCCTACCCCCCACTAGGACTGCCTTATGTCTGTCCCATGCATTCTTGAATTCCCCACTGTACTTGACTCCATGACATCCTCAGGAGGCTGTTCCATGAATCTACAACCCTGTCTGTGAAAAATACTTCCTCACATTACCTCTGAGCTGTCCCCTCTATCTTTAAATTGTGCCCCTGTGTCTGTAGTTTCCGCCTCTGTCCTGCTCCCACTTTTGTGAAGAGGAATCACATCCACTCTCCTCCAGTCCTCAGGTACCACCCCATCCTCTCATGATTTGTCAAAGAGAGTAGTTAGCAGTGTCACTAGTTCTACCCTTAGTTCTTTTAGAATTCTTGGGTGAATCCCATCAGGCCCATTGCTTTGTCCACCTTCAATTTTATTAGTTCTTTCAGAATACTTTCTTCTGTAAATGGACTGGTATCGACCCCCATCTTCAGAGTGTTTCTCTTGTTTGGTTTAGGTACCTCCCCCTCCTCTTCCTTTGTGAATACTGAGCAGAAATATTCATTCAGTATCCCTGCTTTTTCACTGTCACCCTCTGCCCACATTCCCTCCCCTTTATTAAGCCTCAGTATCCCTCCTTTGGTCTTTCTTCACTCCCTAATGTACATATAAAAGGTCTTATCCTCCTTCTTAACAGAGTTGGCTATCCTTTCCTCGGTTTGGGCCTTTGCTATTCTGACTGCCTTCCCAGCCTCTTTCTGCTTTAATTGATAATGTTCTCTGTCCTGCTCCTTCTGTGTTTCCTTATATTTCCAGAATGCTATCCTTCTCTTCTTAACCTTCCTTGCCACCTCTTTTGAGAACCACAGTGTTTTTTTCCTTCATTGTATTTTGCTGATTTGCTTTACACAAAGGCTTGTTGCCTCTGTGATGGCTGTTTTGATTACTCCCCATTGTTTCTCCACCCCTCCTTCTTGCCTGTTTGCTAGTGCTTTTCTGAGACACTCTCTCATTTTCCCAAACTCAACCCTCCTGAAGTCAATACTCTTGCTTTGTGTAAGGCTTGATTGTATGGCTGTGTCTATCATGAACCACACGGTTTGGTGGTCACTTGTTCCCAGATGGCTACCCACTTCTAAATCTGAGATTCTTTCTCCATCCCATTTGATAGTACCAGGTCTAAGATTGCTCCCTCCCGAATGGGTTCCAATACTAGCTGTCTGAGGCATGCCCTTGTAGGGCATCAAGAATGACCCTACTCTTGGATGTGCCTGCAGCAAAGGTGCTCAGTTACCATCTGGCATATTCAGGTCCCCATCAGCAATATCTCCCTTTGTCTGCCATTCTAAGGATGCCTTCTATCATTTCCTTGTCCATTCCCTCCCTGAGATGGGGTCTGTATGCAACCCCATGTGGATTGTGGTGCCATTTCCTGTCTCCAGGGTGACCCAAGTGCTTCATCTGCTCCTGTTACTCTTTAATTCTGTTGTGATCCCTTCCTCTACATAGAGAGCTACTCTTCCTCCTCTTTTACCTTCCCTGTCCCTCCTGTAGATTGTGTATCCTGGTATGTTGACATCCCAGTCATGGTTCTCTGTGTACCATGTTTCTGTGACTGCCACAATATCCAGGCAACCCTCTTCCATCAAGGCCACTAGTTCAGGGAGCTTGTTACACAGACTATGGGTATTGGTACTCATCACCCTCCACTTTTTGATGGCCTTACCCCTTTTAGCCCCATCTCTGTCCTTACTGCCTTTGCCTTTTTTTATGTTTACCTCTGTCCTGCTCCCTAATGACTTCTCTACCTTGATGTTTACTGCACTAATTACCATGTTTTGTTGGGGGAGGCTGGGATTTCCCTGCTCCTTTTCAGTGCCTCCCCCCTTGACTAGTTTAAATGCTTGCCAATGAAGCATTTAAATCTCTCACCTAGGATCCTGGATCCCCCAGACAGATGCAGACCATCGTGCCAGTATATGTCTGCATCCCTCCAGGTGGCTCCCCAGTCCCCAATGAAGCCAAAACCCTGAGCTCCACACCAGTTTTTCAACCATTCATTGAATTCCCTTGTGAGGAGTACCCTAGCATCACCCTTGCCATAGACAGGCAGCACCTCCGAGAAGGTTACCGTATGCACTACTTGTCTAAGGCCCCTCCCCAACTCTACAAGCTCCTCTTGCACTGCTCTGATCCCATTCCTAGCCAGATCATTTGTCCCTAGGTGGACAATGACATCCAGCTCCCTCTCTCATGCAGCTGCTCCCATGATCCTGATAATTTGCTTCCTATCCTTCCAAGCCATGGCACCAGGCAGGCACCTTACCTCCCTTTCCCCTTCCTCCCCCACTTCTACCCCTCAATGATTGAGTCCTCCACCAGGAGTTGTTTCCTTCCCATGTGGGGTCCCTTGCCACCCTCCTGTGGGTCTCCTTTGTGAAGGTTCCCAGGATCCTCCTTGGTCTCCACTTCAGGTGCCTCCATAGAGGAACCACTATCCACCAGAAGAGTGTATGAATTATGGAGAGGTACAGCTGGAGGGATGCAACTCTGTTCCACCACACTCTCCCTCCCTGAGCCCACCCTGGTCCAGCCTCTCCTCTTTCTTGGCAACCTCTGAGGTAGTGGCATTGGCCTCGGTGGTCCCTGGGTGGGGGAGGAGGTTTCACGAATCCTATCCAGGTCAGCCTGGAGATGGGCAAACCTCTTCCCTCAGACCAGAGAGGTGCCTGCAAATAGGGCAGCATCACAGCCTCCAGAATGTCTACCGAAACACTGCCACCCCAAAGCCATTGCACTGCACCACTCCTATCATGTCTTATTTTGTGTCCCTGCTCCTGTTTCTCTGTATGCTTACTTTCTCCTCTCCTTACAACTCTCACCCTTCCTGTTTTGGGACAGCAACTCCCTATATTCTTCAGTAGCCTCCTTCTTCCTTGCTCATTGTCAGACCACCTGTGGGGAGAGCAAGCTACTTTTTCCTTTAGGGTTGACAAAACTAATGTTTCTCTATGATCTTTCCCTTCCTACTGTAAAACAGGAAGTTCTTGTTGTCAGTCAACTCCAGTGGCTATGAAAGTAGAACTGGCTTAGGGTGGGTGGGTGAGTGGAGGGCAATTAGTAAGAAAAAAAGGCTAGCAACAGGAAGTTGTAATTGGAGTCACCTGCTTTTATAGGTGATGGGAAAAGTGATTGCGCAGACCAAATGTGCTATTCTGCACCACAGATGTGGCAACACATTTTGGACAGGTTTTGGAAAATGACAGCCATACTATTGTGAGGGAGGAGTACAAAAATGACAATGTTAAAAATGTGAAGTGAAAATATTAAAAATTAGTGATGTTAGGAGCATGCATAGAAAGTGTGCAATGTATGCTCATAATGCAGTCATTTTTTGGAATGTGTTCAACATGGCCTTTTCTGGACCTCTCCTCTTGAACAGTGCCAGTGTCATTTTGTTCAATTGTCTTGAAAGGTGATTGCGTAGAGCAAATGTACTATTGTGCATCACAGGTGAGAAAACATGTTTCAAGCAGGTTGTGAAAAATGAAAGCTGTACTGGTTTGAAGGAGGTGTGAAAAAATGGCAGTTGTACAAATGTGCAGTGAAAATAGTAAAAAGTGGTGGCGTTAGAAGCGTGCATAGAAACTGCGCAACACACGCTCATAACGCAGTTATTTGTTGGAATTTTTTCACCAATTTTGCAACATGGGCTTTTTGGGACCCCACCTCATGAACAGTGGCACTGTCATTTCGTAAATCAGTCCCGAAAGGTGATTCCATGCCCTGACCATGAAATCACCATTTGGGACAAAGTAACAATATGTCAGTGACAGTTTTCATGAGGTGGGGTCCTAAGACCCCATGTTGAAAATTTGGGACAAAAATTCCAAAAAATGGCTGAGCTATCAGCATACATTGAAAATCCCATTGAGTGGCTGTATAGGATGTTTACCTTTAATTCTTCAGTTCACGGATGGGCTTTGAAGAGTGCAGACACATCCCGGTTCAGAGAAGATGACAGCACCGACCTCTGGAGGTAAGTATAGGATAAGGGGGATGTGGGGAGGTGGGAGCTCATTGGGGTGGGGAGGAGGAGAGGGACTGGAGCAATGATGAGGGACCATTTTCAGTTTTACAGGGATCAATAAAAATGCAATGAGGGACTGTTTTCTAATTTACAGGAAAAAGGAAAAGAACATATTTTGGCACAATGGGGTGGGCTCCCAGTGTGCCACATGAATGGGGAAGGGGGATGGACAGGATGCTGACATGAGGATTGGGCAACCCAATGTCAGGCATAACATGGGAATGGGCGCAGCCAATGGGACAAGAAGAAACTGTTTTCTATGTTTCAGGACCCACACTATAATATTTTAAGGGGTTGTACTACAGGGAATGGCATTGTGCCATTCCCAACATGGCAGCACTGACAGAACTGTGCATGTGCATGATGCATGCACATGTGCAGTTCATGGATCGGAATGTGTAAGTAACAACCAAAATAGTGCTACTCTAATTCTGAATCTTGACCATGGCAGCTGAGGGATTTAAGTTCCATTGGGCTTTCAGAAGGCTACTTCCAAAAGTCCAATGAAAGCTGTTGTGAGATCGGCCATTTGCAGCTGATGGAGCAGTGGTGTGTGCAGCTGTGGCAGACTGTACCAACCATTGTGCAGTTTCAAGCATAATTTCGAAACTCCACTATGGAAGTGTTCAAGGTCTGTTCTGGTAGCTTGTTTTCTGAGCTGCTGCAAAACGGCTGCAGTCTCCACTTATGCAGCTGTAATAATGCTGAATCCCACAACTTTCCTTAAATATGTACTGGCCAACAACAAATGATCACTTGCATTTGCTGAGCAGTTGTTAGGCATAGATACTGTACCATTTAAAATTAACCAATTTAAGTAGTTAATAATAAGTGTTATAGGGAGAAAGTGTCACGATTGGGTAATAAAGAGGTTTGCATATAGTGTTGATGTTTTCTTAGATTGTGACTCTAATTTTCAAGATAGTAATTTTATAACCTCAGGATATGAATATGACAGGTGTCATTTATCAGTTGCCAGCCAAAACATGATTGTGCAGAATGACTGAAAAATAGGTTTGGAATAGTATTTGAAAATGACAGCTGCCATGTTTAGAGATGAGGTAAATAAAAGAAAACCATAAAACCGGCAGACAGCTCAAACAGCTACAGAGTTCTGACTAATACATCTATTTTCATAAGAATGGCTGAGCTGAATTAGCTCCATTCCATATAAAATAGATGAGTTAGTCAGGTATCTGCATTACTCTGGATATCTTTTGATAAAGCCGTTATGGCGAAATGTTAAGTGATAGATGAGTTAGTCAGGTATCTGCATTACTCTGGATATCTTTTGATAAAGCAGTTATGGCGAAATGTTAAGTGTTTTTGTGTGCACCCTTGTCACTTTGCTAAAGATTTAAACAGCTTCCTACATTGTAATCAGAAATGTGGGTGATGTAAATGTTGCCCTGTTGTTTGAGAGGGGTCTTCTTTTGTTAACCCCAAGAATGGTGAAATCACAGGGATCAAGAAGTTTGTCAACTGTGACAGCAGTCTCACTGTGTATTGGTGTTGGTGAGACCCCATCTGAGTATCACGTCCAGTTCTGGAGACCCCATCTGCAAGGACATAAACAGGATAGAGGCAGTCCAGAGGAGGGCAACTAAAATGGTGCAGGGTCTGCAAGAGAAGCCATATGACAGAGACTAAAGAATCTTAATATGTATGCCCTTGAGAAAAGAAGGGAGGGGACATGATAGAAACTTTTAAGTACCTCAGTGGAATCAACAAAGTCAAGAGGGTAGCATCTTTCAGAAAAAGGGCGTGCAAGAACAAGGGTCCACAATTTAAAGATGGAGGGGGCAGTTCAGGGGCAAAGTGAGGAAGTATTATTTCACAGACAGGGTAGTGGATGCGTGGAACAGCCTTCCTGGGGAGGTTGTGGGGTCTAAAACTGTGGGAGAATTCAAGAATGCATGGGACAGACATAAGGCAATTCTTGTGGGGGGTAGGAAGAAATAGGCGGTTGGTTAACTAGGATCTGTGGCCTATCCTGTAGGTAGGGAAATGAGCAGACTAGATGGGCCAAGCGGTCCTTATCTGCTGTCAAAGTCTATGTTTCTATTTAGTCACTTGATTATGTGGTAATGTTTACGGGGGGAGCTGACACATAGGCTGAAAGATTGGGAAGGAGATCATATGAGGAAGATTAATTATGGCAATAGAGACTGGTGTTCTTGTGGACCGTGTGTTGATTTCTAATGACCCAGAGGCTCATCAAAAGTATACACTGGAACTAGGGGTGGAGATCTACACTTGGTAGCTGCACAGTGGGAAATTTATTGCATCTTGTTTCCCAGTTGAAATAATTAAGTTGAATTAACTCCAGTCTTATAAAACAGATGGATCAGTCAGATATCTATTAATCTAGATATATTTTTATCTCTTTCAGATAATGCCAGGATACTTTCAGAATACATTTGCATAATGCACTTTGAACTTTTGCCAGAAGTTATGAATTGAAGAAACATTTTTGTAATGATTTTAATTTTTTGTATCATGTCAATCTGTGAGTTGAAACAGTCTGTTATATTTGAGATAGTCTGTTCTGTAGTTTTAGGATAATTGTCACTGAGCAGATACAAACTAAATTTTTGGATGTGCATTTCAGTGCTTACTATTTAAGTTGTGCTCTAGGTGGCAGCCACCACTCTTGATAAAGTAGTAATGGTGAAATACTGAGTGTTTTTGTATGTACCCACCATGTCACTTTCAATAAAGATGTAAACAGCTGTTTAATCCTGTAGCTGTTCATGTCATCCATCTGCACTAAGTGTCTTTGGTTTTCACTTGATTCCTGTTTGTTTTCCAACTGTTGATGTTTTTTTGTTTCAAGTACATAAATGAGTACGCTGAAAACTTGGATTCATACAGTAAAAACGTGCATTGTTATCAGTAAGTGCTGAAACATGTCAATGTTTCATTATACCTTGGTTGTTTCTTCAATCAATTAATTTTATTTTATACTGAGAGTATGTGAGCAAAATGCAAGTTTCATAAATGTCCAGTTGTAGGTGAAATTATAGAGCTAGAAGAGAAACATTCACAGCATACAGTTACAGACCTCCATAAAGGCAGATGTAATATACACAGGAACTTACTTACAGGCATGAGAGAATAAAAGTGCAAGGTAAAATAATAATTTGCAGGACATAATTAGAAAAGCATTTTGATAAAAAGAAATAATGAGGGAGGAAAACTTGGGGAACATTAAAGAGCAGAGTTAGATTTGGCATGTATTAGGAGAACAAGTACATGCAAGTTTTACTTGGAGGTGGCTATAGAGGGGCTTTTGAAAGGCATGTATAGTGCTGCAGGCTAGGCAGTCAGGTGGGAGCCAGTTCTACTGTTTTGTGCCCTTGGAAGCAACTGATTTTTTGCAAGTGAGATGTGGAAGAATTGGAAGTTGAAAACATTGCTAGAGGTTCCAATGGTTTGATGGGCAGGAGCAGATTTGGTGAACATTGATATCACATGCAGTGGTAGTTTATTCAGGTGAATTTTGTGGAGGAAAGAAAGCTCTCTGAGGGTGAAACGCCTCTCGAGAGGGAACCAATCGATAACTTTTTATTTATTTTATTTATTTATGTCTAGGATTACAAGATACCTTTGAGCCAAGGCTCTTTTACAAAGGTTCCACGTCAGAAGTACAGACAATTATCATCAGGCTGGTTACATGATTACAGACAGTAAACATAAAATAGTTTACATGGTACAGGGTATTAGACAGTAACTTAAGTTGACATAATCTGATTAAATGATGGGTTACACAAAGAACACTAGGAGGGTAAAGGCAAGAAGGGGAGAGGGCTCAGAGAAGGGGTAGCATAGGCACAGAGGGCAGGGTGTGGCAACCGAGGGGCCTTGTCAGGACAGACATGGGGTAAGTGCATTAAAAGTTGCAATGGACAGATAAGTGCAAGAGGAGAGGACAAAAACAGACACCAGTGAGGTCAGAGGCCACATAGGGAACAATGATGTGGGAACACATGTGTTGGTGCCTGTTAGGGAGTGGTGGAGCTTTGTTTGCACACACAAGCATTGCTGCAGAGGAGGTGTCACTAGAGATCATTCAGCCAACTTGGTGCCCTGTATGCAAATTACCTTTGGCCTTGGGAAGGCCGGCGCGGGATTTGAAGGATTTGGGCTTGGAACCCTGGTGTTGAGGTTGTTGATTTGGGGTTTAAGGAGGGTGCTGACTCCTGGTGGTGCCTTGCCCATCATAATTTTCTTTGCTGTGATGCAGGTTTGGTATTTGATTCATTTGTTCAGTTGCAACCAACCTGTTTTGGAGTATAGGTCACAGGAGTGTGTGAGATGGTGGGAACCAGTAATGAGTTGGCAGGCTTGATTGAGGAAGCTGAAACACGTCTGAGAGAGGATGTTGTGCAGATCCATAGATAATGCGACCATAGTCAATGATGCTGACGATGGAGCTCTGGACAGCGATAGACAAAACTTCATGGGTTAGATGTTTCCTATGTCAGAATAGTAGGCCCATCCTGGTGTTGGCTACTTTTGCCACATTATTGATGTGTGGAACATAGAAGACATTACAGTCGAGGGTGAGGCCAAGGTATTTGAAGGTATGAACTTGTTCAAGGGTGATTCCTTGCTTGGTTTTAATGGAAAGTTGATATTGTTTGTATTTGTTGTGGGAGATGCAGAAAATCATGGTCTTTGTTTTTTTCTGGTTAAGAATAAGTTTGTGTTTTGAGAACCAGTTTTCTACTGCAAAGAAGGCCTGCTGGAGGTTTCCTTGTAGATGCACTGGATTGTGGTAGGATGCCAGGATGACAGCATCATCTACGTAGAGTAGGATCTGTTCAGGGCAGGATCCTGGCAGTGAGTTCAAGAAAAGACTGAATAGGAGGGGGCCCAAGATTTAGCCCTGCTGGACACCAGACTGGACTGGTCTTGGGTCTGAGAGTGTGTCAGCAACTGAATTTTGTGCAAATGAGATGTGGAAGAATTGGAAGTTGGAAACATTGCTGGAGGTGCCAATGGTTTGATGGGCAGGAGCAGATTTGGCGAACAGTGATATCACATGCAGTGGTAGTGCAGCAGTGAGTTTTCCAGGAAGTCCAATGACAAAGTGGATGATATTATTGTAGCTACATCTAAGTTTAAGGAAGAGTTGAGAAGTGGTGAGTGGGCATAATGATGGATTCATAGTCCAGAAGTGGTATGAGAATGGCACTTGATAGGCAGAGTCTAAATGCAGGGATTAAGAATTTACAAAGCCTGTAAAGTAGCATCAGTCTCATGTGAACCTTTTTTATGATGTTAGAGACATCATGGTTGAAAGGCAGGTGGGGACCTAGCAGAAGACCGAGGTATTTAAACTCAGAGACTTGCTGTATTCAGTTTCCATGGTTATTGGAGAGAGTTTGTTTATGTTATAGGTTTTCTTGGGACCAGAGTAAAACATGCATTTCATCTTTTTTTTGCAACTAATTTATACCCTTGCTCCATTGGACCTCGATTGACATCACTGAATCATCAAGAGCTGAGGCAATTCTTGATCTGGTGCTCACAAATGGGGAGCATGTACAGGAAATAATAGTGAGGGAGCCAATGGGTGGAAGTGACCATTGCACAGTGTGGTTTCAGTTGGATATGGTAGGGACAGCATCCTGACTAAGACCAGGACCAGGATGGTGGACTTCAGAAAAATGGGCGAAGTGCCAAGAAGCCACCTGGTAGGCATTAGAGAAGATATTGAGGTAGGCCAAAGGTGGTCCATCATTAAGGAAGGAATACTGGTTGCCACAGATGAGTGTGTTAGACTCAGGAGAAAGAACACAAGAGCCAAAGAGCCCAGCTGGTTCAGTTCTGGAGCTGACAAGGCAGTAAGGAAAAAAGGGTTGGCCTATTGAATATTCAGGAAGACCAAGAGAGACATGGATAGGGAAAATTACCTAAGGTTGACTAGTGAGGCAAGTAAAGATGTCCAGGTAACAAAGGCACAGAAGGTGCTGCAGATAGCTGAAGGAATTAAGAAAAGGGAGAAGGCTTTCTTTTGATATATGAGTGAGAAAAGGGACAAGAGGGAAGGGATTGTTAGGCTTAAGAAAGGGGTGAAGTGGGTGGAGGATAATGGGGAAAAAGCAGAGATACTAAATGAATACTTCTGTTCGGTCTTCACCAGGGAAAAGGACAGACCAGTACCTTGGGGGGGCGCAGGGGGGAGGGGAACACAGATGTAGTGATAGAGGAGAATACAGTGAAAGAGGGGCTACTGGTATTGAAGGTGGACAAATCAGCAGGCTCTGATAGAGTACATCCAAGTGTACTAAAGGAACTAGCTGAGGAGCTGGCAGGGCCACTGGCAGACCTATTTAATAGCCCACTAGACCCAGGTATGATATCGCAGGACTGGAGAATGGCACATGTAGTGCCTTTCCACAAAAGCAGTCCCAAGGATGACCCACAGGAATTACAGACCAGTCTGTCTGACCTCCATTGTGGGCAGGTTCATGAAGACCATACTAAAGGAAGGGTTGGTGAAATATCTAGAGAAGCATGGTCTCCAGCATGTGAGGCAGTATGAGCTCATGGAGGCTAGATTGTGTCAAACAAATCTGATTGACTTCTTTGACTATGTCACTAAGACAGTAGACAGGGGCCAAGTTGTAGACATCTTCCAACTTGATTTCATCAAGGCCTTAGACTCTGTGCCTCACAAAATATTAATCAGGAAGTTGGTGGATCTCGGGGTTTGGGAAAAGATGACAAGATGTGTAGAAAACTGGCTGAGGGACAGAAAGCAGAGGGTGGTTGTTGGGGAACAGTTAGCTGGCACCAAAGAGGTAACCAGTGGGGTCCCGCAGGTCTCAGTGCTGGGGGAAAGTGTTGTTCAATGTCTTCATCAATGACATTGGAAATGGCATTAAGGGCAAAATGTGCCTATTCACAGATGACACCAAGCTCTGTGGGAGAATGAACATAGCTGAAGGGATACAGGATCTACAGGAAGATCTGGAAAAGCTGGGGAAGTGCTCCAGGGATCTGGCAGCTTGGTGTCAATGCCAAGAAATGCAAAGTTATGCATATTGGAGCCAAGAATACCAGGACAGAGTACTATCTGGGTGGAGTCCGAGTATCTGCATCAGGGGAGCCGAAGGGCCTGGGATTGGTGATCACTAGTGATCTGAAGTATCTCATGCAGTGCAAGAAAGCAGCAGCAAAGGCAAACATGATGCTGGAATGCATATCTGGGGGGATCAGTAGTAGGAGAGAGGAGGTTATACTGCCCTTGTACAGGTCACTGATATAGCTGCATCTAGAATATGAAGTTCAGTACTGGTGCCCACACCTCAAAAAGGACATTAACCTAATGGAGAAGGTCCAGAGGAGGGCTATAAAGATGATAGGAAGTCAGTAGGGTAAGGCATACGAGGAGAGATTGAGGGCACTGAACATGTACCCCTGGAAGACAGAGAGAGAGAGAGGAAACATGATTGGGATCTTCAACTACTTGAAAGGGATGAATAAGGTTGATAAGGAGAGTCTCTTTAAGCTGAGTGGCAAGCATAACAAGAGGGGGCTCAGTCTTAAGCTGGAGGGTGGGAGGTTTAGGAGGGAGGTCAGGAAGCACTTCTTCACAGAGGGGGTAGTGGACACCTTGAATGCACTGCCAGATGGGGTTATCTCATTGAAGACAGAGGGCAGCTTTAAGGGAGGCTGAGATAGGCATGGGGAAGATAATGATCATGGGTAGGGAGGATGGAAGGAGTGGGGAGGGAGGTCATGGACATTAGCTCAAGCTGTGTACCCTGCAATACGTGCAGACTTGATAGACCAAGCAACCTTCTTCTGCTGGCTTCTTCATATATTGGTATGTTCATATGGTCAGGAGGGAGCCCCAGTCCCATTCCACGATGTCCACAAGCCAACACCATCCATCTTCCCCCAGGGCTTGCTGCCCCTGATGAAGTTGGCTAGGGTATCCCAAGCCCCACCAAAGACCAAATCCAGTTCAGGATGGTACTGTGCCTATTTATGGATGACACCAAGCTCTGTGGAAGAGTGAACACAGTTGAAGGGATACAGGACCTACAGGAAGATCTGGAAAAGCTGGGAAGTGGTCCAGGATCTGGCAGCTTGGTGTCAATGCCAAGAAATGCAAAGTTATGAATATTGGAGCCAAGAATACCAGGACAGAGTACTACCTGGGTGGAGTCCAAATATCTGCATCAGAGGAGGAAGGACCTGGGACTGATGATCACTAGTGACCTGAAGCACTCCATGCAGTGCAAGAAAGCAGCAAGCAAGGTAAACAAGATTCTGGAATGCATATCTGGGGGATCAATAGTAGGAGAGGAGGTTATACTGCCTTGTACAGGACACTGGTAAGGACAAATCTAGAGTATGGAGTTCAGTACTGGTGCCCACACCTCAAAAAGGACATTAACCTACTGGAGAATGTCCAGGGAGGGCTACAAAGATGATAGCAGGTCAGCAGGGTAAGGCATATTTATTCATTACAAATCGGTTTACAACCTTTGAGTCAGAGACTCATTTACAAAGGCACTGCCGCAGGGGGCAGACATCAAGACAGTTATTACAGTGCAGATTAAAACAGAGGATAACATTACAGGTGCAGTAAAAGGAACATTTAACATAGATACACTTAGGTTACATAATGTAGTAGTTTGTATGTTACTTAGGTTACATAATGTTTGTATGTTACTTAGGTTACATAATGAGGAGATTGAGGGCACTGAACATGTACTCCCTGGAAGACAGGAGAGAGAGAGAACATGATTGGGATCTTCAGCTACTTGAAAGGGATAAGGTTAATAAGGAGAGTATCTTTAAGCTGAGTGGCAAGCATAACATGAGGGGCTCAGTCTTAAGCTGGAGGGTGGGAGGTTTAGGAGGGAGGTCAGGAAGCACTTCTTCACAGAGGGTAGTGGATACTTTGAATGCACTGCCAGAAGAGTTCATCTCATTGAAGTCAGTGGTCAGCTTTAAGACAGTCTGGGATAGGCATGAGGGAAGGTAAAGATCATGGGTAGGAAGGATGGGATGAATGGGGAGGCAGGGCAGGGACATTAGCTCAAGCTATGGACCCTGCAAAATGAGCAGACTTGATAGACCAAGTGGCCTTCTTCTACTGTCTTCTTCATATATTAGTATATTCGTATGGTCAGGAGGGAGCCCCAGTCCCATTCCTCAACGTCCAACAGCCAACACCATCCATCTTCCCCCAGGGCTTACTGTCCCTGATGAGGTTGGCTGGGGTACCCCAAGCCCCACCAAAGACTGAATCCAGTTCAGGATGGTGCTGTGCCTATTCGTGGGCAGGACCTGTGAGCTCCTTCAATCATCCAGTTGGGAATATCATTTTTCCTCCTTTTTCTCCCTCAGGGGTGGGGCGTGCAATGATGCCAGCAATGGAGCAGCTCATGCTCCCACTTGTGTCTCATTAGGTGTCTTCCCCTCCTCTGCCCACTTCTTGGCAGTGTCGATGTGCCAGTTCCAGCCTCCGTGAGGGGCCAGGCATGCACCGACAACTGATTTCCCCCCCTCCCCGGAGAAGGAGAGCTGTCCTTGGGATGCTTGATCATTCTTCTCTCCGGCCAACCCCCGGTGGCCCACTCAAACCCCAAACCTGGGTTGCCAGCATGGCAAGAGGCAAGGCATGATGTCTCAACCCTCCATGCCACTGGGCCAGCATGCATTTCCTTATTTTAAAGTTTAGGGACCAGTCTTTCTTTGTGAGCCATGAATACAGGTTCTGGAAATCAAATTGTAGGCATGGTGAGTATCTTCTCTGGGTTTCTGTCAATGCATTACAGTGCAGCATCATCCATGCTGAGGACCATTTGGTATTGCTAGAGACTTGGGAACTTATTGATGAACAGAGTACAAAAAGGGGCCTAGGAGAGAGCCCTGGGGACCACATATTAATGGGGCATTCAGAGGAGAGCAGCCCATCGATTGAGGTGATCTGTGTTCTGTGGGAGAGATATTTCCCAACCCATTTAACCATGTTATTAGACAAATAGAGGTCAGATAGTGTGTTCAGGAGTATATCATGGTTGACAAAATCAAAATCCTTAGTCAGGTCTACAAAAGCAGAGCCTGTGTAAAGACACTTATCTATGGTTCTATGGATATCCCTGGTGAACCTAACTAAGGCAGTCTTAGTGCTGTGTGCAGTTCTGAAACCATGTTGGGCATCTATGTGGATGTGATAGTTGTTTTGAAAGGATGTGACCTGAGAATGTACTACTTTTTCCAGTATCTTGGAAAGTGGGACAAAAAGAGACATTGGCATGTAGTTTCCTACCTTGTTCTTCAAGCCTAATTTAATCAGAGGTTTGACTATGGCCATTTTCCAGATGTGTGGAAAGGAGCCAGTGCATTGAGAAAGATTTATGATGTTAGTAAGGGGGATCACTAGTTGGGCAATGGCACGCTTAAGAATTTTGTAATCAATCCTGTCTGCCCCTTACTGGGTCTGAGGTTATCTGAGCAAATGAGCTTAATATTGTCAGAGGTGACAATGCCTGGAAATAAAACTGGGAATGAAACTCCAGGTGTGGCATGATGGGAGAGAGGAGGGTGTTTCAGCTGAGCCTATGAGGAGGGGGAAGGAGGGTTTGTATTTGTCTGTATCCCCAAAGAATGAATGAAATATGTTAGCTACATCTGAAGGGTCATTATTGAACTCTGTCCCCTGCTTGAGGGTGATGGGCTCATATTTACTGATCCTGCTGAGGAGGTTATTCAGGGTGTCCCAGTGTTGTCTGGGATTAGTATTTGCTCCAAGCTGTTTCTTATGGAAAAAGTTATTTGAGATTTTGATCCTAAATTTTCAACATAGTCTTTTATGACACCACCTAATGAACATGGCAGGTGTAATTTACCTCAACTCAAACTTTAGAGTCCGTTCCCCTGAATTTCGCCATATCTATAGCATTGACCTTCTCTTAGGTACTCCTGTCCTGATATGCTCACACTCTGCTAACTCCCTACCCCTACTGAAATCTTCCCTCTATTTGCCCACCTTATCTAACACTTATGGATCTTGACAGGTTCTTGTATACTTTGTATATTTTGTATAATTTAAATAGGTCCTGATGTCTTGACATTTGACAGTCTTATATGTTCCTTATATTGCACATTGCCATGTACTCCTTGTAACCCTGTGTCATGGCAAGGCTGTAATCTTGTATATGGAATCCATTTGCTTGCTCTGCTCATGTATGTAAACTGTTTTATGTTGATAAGTAACCCCAGCTCCATCTTGAAAATTAGCTTTGCTCAATGATGTTCACCTGGTTAAATAAAGATGTTGATTGATTGATAAAATACTGGTCAAAACATTATTTTGTTGCATGTGTGTGAAAATAATTTTGGGGAAGGATTTGAAAATTGACACTTCATGCTGTTGAGATGGGGTAACAAAGGGTTATGTTAAAAATATGGAATCAAAATCAGGAAAAATAGCAAAGTAAGGCTTGAAAAATAACTTTAGTGTTACTTGTTTGACATCTTGATCCCAAAGTTTTCAAAATAGTCTTTTATGCGCACCCCTGATCAAGACTGGTGGAATTTTTTTAATCCTGTCCAAATGATGATTTCATTGAGTGATTGAAAACTTGTTTCAGAGGGGATTTGAAAAAAAAAATGCACTTGACTTGATGATGAGGTGTTGTTAAATAAGGCTATGTTAAAAATGTGGGGTGAAAATATTAATGACAAAGTTATGAGTACAGTAACAGACAAAAACACACAAAAAAAAGCCATTAACTCGACTTATACTGTTTTCTATCAGTTGTCCATTGGGCACTTTAGCAAAATAAATTTCCCTGTCATGCTACAATTACATTTGGGATGTTTCTTAGGTACACGAGGGTGAGATTTGTGGGTGCTGAGAGCAGGGTCAAGGTTTATGGTGGTTACAGGTGGCTAGAAAACAATTCTGGATGTTTTTCTTTTCAGGTTGAAAAATAATGAGCAATATTTTTACTGGTTCTGACACTGGGAGCTTGGAAAACTAGATTGGGGGAGTTGTTTGGCAGCACCAGAGGTTGGCACCCTGGTGTCTTATACAGTGGCAGGGGGATATAGCCAGAACTAGGGGCTGGGCACCACAGTGTGAATTTATGGGATGGATTGGGAGAGAAGATACTAGCAGTGGAAATGAGTGCCTACTGCTGGTTTCTGTACTGATGGATCAGATGAGGGATTCCAGTGGTGGGGTGAACACCCACTGCTGATTTTCTGTATCATCTGTGTCAGGTAAAAAGAGGGGAAACTGGTATTGGAAGTGAACACCCTCTGCCAATTTTGTGTAGTTGCTGGGTCAGGTGGTAGAAACCAGCAGCAGGACTGATACCACCAATGGCTTTGTTGAAAGGTTGGTGGATACTTACATGGTGGACAGACAGGAAAATGCTGTAACCATCTCAATGCCATTCCTTGAGAAACAAAGTATAAACAGTAGCACATATGAAAGTAGTAAACTGTACCATATATGGGGAATGAAAGCAGGAGAAATGTTTCAAGCAGGAATTAAGAGTTGCAGAGGAAACACCACTTTCAACCTACATCTGTCAGCCTTGTGATCAGATAAAAACTTCAAAGGCAAAGAAAGGGAAAGGCAGAGAGTGGATAATATTAGGGAGGAGATTCGGTATTCTGAAGCTAAGATAGGTGGGGGAGGGGCACATCCCCCAAAGCCGTTCATAGCTCAAACTGATACCAATCAAAATGTTGCATGCTTTGCAACTGATCTTACTCAACTTGACTACTAGGAGAGAAAGTAAAGCTTATACCTATAAAATATAGGGCTACATGATAAACATAGGATGTGTCTTGTTTATGTTGTAAGGACTAAAATTATTTACTTTCAGTGTTCAAAGCACAGGTCAGATAAGTATCACAGCCCCTTAGCTAAACTGATAAATGAGTGTAGGGACATTTCAAAAGAACTATTTCATTTGTTGTTCACCACAGTATGAGAATATAATAATTCCATGAGTTGCATGACTGCACCACCAGTATGCAGATGATATAGGCTGTGCACCATCTCTGCCATTTCCTAAGAAACAAAGTACTAAACAGCAGCACATGACAGTACTAAACAGTAGCACATATACAGCATGAAAAGCAAGGAAAGATTTCAGGCAAGAATTGGGAATGGCACAAAAAAACACTTCCACTTTGCATTTTTCAGCCTAATGACTGATTTGACAAAGGACTTCAAATGGAAAGGAGAAAGACAAAGAGTGGGAGGACTTATGGAGGAGATTCAGTATTCTGAAACTGTGATAGAGAAGGTTCATGAATCAGAAAGCTGCCTTACAGTTCAGAATGATACCAGTATGTTTGCTTGCTTTGCCTGCTAACATAAAAAATAATTCAAAATTTACACCAAGCTCAAGTAAAGCACCTTAAATCTATCTGGCATGGCTGTCTGTCTGTCTGTCTGTCTGTCTATCTATGTATCTATCTATCTAGCAATCTATCTATCTATCTATCTCTGTACTACCGGCAATGAAAAAGATTTAGAGGAATATATCTCAAAAGATTTCAGTAGCACACCACAGGTTAACAAAGTGATTAACAAAACTAATCTATACAATCCATAAAAGCATAACATTACTTTAAATGTTGCTAAAGTGCTGATACCTACGTTTCAAGCATATCCTAGGCCCCACCTGGAAGTATGCTCTCTCAGCTGGGGTGCCCTTTGAAAAATCTGACTGCAAGTAACTTGAAAGGGCACAAAGGAAGTACACTAAACACATTTCCTGTTTAAAATAGACCCTATAGAAAATCAAATGGAATTATTGAATCTCCTGTCACTCGAGACAAAAAGACTTGGGGAGATTTACTTCTCTTGTATGACATCATTAATGATGTGCACCTTTGCCCGAACTTGGGATCTATTTCAAAAGCTATTTTAGGGGCACTAGAGGGCACCCACTGCAAAATATTGGTAAGCCTTTTAACACAATGAAAATATTTTTTTTACCCTCAGAGTGGCCAACCCCTGCAATCATTTACCATTACAAGTGGTTGTTTTCAAAACAAAAGAATTTAAAAATTGTTTAGACAAATATATTATCTCTAGAGGAAATGTGCAGTACTGCTCAGATTAAAGTACTGTAATAGGATCAATTATGGGCAATCCTGCCTTCTCAGTCCTTAGTCTCATTAGTATGCTCCTGTCTGTCTGTCTGTCTATCTATCTGTCTGTCATCTATCTATTTATCTATCTAGCCCATTTACAGAAGAAAGGGTTCTGAAAGAACTCTTAAAACTGAAGGTGGACAAAGCAATGGGACCTGATGGGATTCATCCTAGAATTCTAAAAGAACTAAGGGTAAAACTAGTGACACCACTGACTACCTTCTTTAACAAATCATGGGAGGATGGTGTGGTACCTGAGGACTGAAGGAGGGCAGATGTGATTCCACTTCACAAAAGTGGGAGCAGGGCAGAAGCGGGAAACTACAGACCTGTTAGTTTAACCTAAGTGATAGGGAAAATGATGAAATCACTTCTGAAGTGTCGAGTACCTAGAGGCCAGAGGGGCACAGAACCCAAGGCAGCTTGGATTCACAGCAGGAAGGTCATGCCAGATGAATCTAATAGATTTCTTTGACTGGGTGACCAAAGTAGTAGATCAGGGAGCGGCTGTGGACATGGCCTACCTAGACTTTAGCAAGGCATTTGACACAGTCCCACACAAAAGATTAATATACAAGTTAGCCAGCCTGGGAGTGGGTCCCAAGATGATACCTGGGTAAAGAATTGGCTGGAGAATAGGACACAGAAGGTAATAGTAAATAAAGTCCACTCTGAAGAAAGGGGGGTTACTAGTGGGGTACCGCAGGGTTCAATATTAGGACCGGTCCTCTTCAATGTCTTTATAAGCGACATTGCAGAGGGACTGGAAGGAAAAGTATGTCTCTTTGCAGATGACACAAAGATCTGCAACAGAGTTGATCCTGAAGTGGGGTGGAAAGGATGAGAAGGGACTTGGCAAGGCTAGAGGAATGGTCAAATGTATGGCAGCTTAGATTCAATGCTAAGAAGTGCAAGGTAATGTACCTGGGAAACAAAACCCAAGGGAAGAGTACACAATGGGGGTGAGATGCTAACAACAATAACAATGGAAAGGGACCTGGGGGTAGTCATATCAGATGACTTAAAGGTGGGCATGCAATGTGAGAGGGCAGTAAGGAGGGCTGGGGGGATACTGGGATGCATAGGGAGAGGCATCACCAGTAGAAAACAGGAAGTTGTTATCCCTCTGTTCAGACAGCTGGTGAGACCCCATCTGGAGTGCTGTGTGCAGTTCTGGAGACCCAATCTCCACAAAGACATAGACAGGATGGAAGCTGTCCAGAGGAGGGCAACTAAAATAGTACAGGGTCTGCACCGGAAGACATATGAAGAAAGACTTAAGAAGCTTAATATGTATAGCCTCGAGGAAAGGAGGGAGAGGGGGGACATGATAGAAACTTTCAAGTACCTCAAGGGAATCAACAAAGTCCAAGAGGGTAGCATATTTCAGAAAAAGAGGTGTACAAGGGGCCACAATTTGAAGATAGATGGGGGGCGGCTCAGAGGTAATATAAGGAAGTATTTTTTCACAGAGAGGGTTGTGGATGCATGGAACGGCCTTCCGGAGGAGGTTGTGGAGTCAAAAACAGTTGTGGAATTCAAGCATGCATGGGACAGTCATAAGGCAATTCTTGGGGGTGAGGGTAGGAAAAAGTAGACTTCTGGTTAACTAGGATCTGCAGCTTATCCATTAGGTAGGAAAATGGGCAGACTGGGTGGGCCAAGTGGTCCTTATCTGCCGTCAAATTCTATGTTTCTATCTATCTATCTATCTATCTATCTATCTATCTATCTATCTATCTATCTATCTATCTATCTATCCATCATCTACAGTAGCTAGCTATCTATATATGTATGCAGCTATTGATTTGACACAGCTCGTCTCCCAAATCAACTAGAGTAAACCTAAGAATGGCACCAGCACCCTCCTAGATGTAATCATCACCAACCACCCCAAAAAGATCCTGGACATCCAAGTCCTCCCCGACTCACTCAGCGACCACTCCCCTATCCTATTCCGCTGGGTAACCCTCTCACCCAGACCCACAGCTCTGCCCACACAGCGCCGGCATTTCAGACCAGGTGGGCGGAGAAACCTCAAGGAACTTCTTACTCAGGTAAACTGGTCCCCCATTCACCATGCCCCTGACATAGATACTGCCCTTGCCCTCTTTTCCCAAACCTTTAATCGAGCCTGTGATCTCTTCGCACCCATCATGGCTGCTCGGACCAAAAAACACAATGTGCCCTGGATTACTCCTGCCCTATTACAACAGCTCAAGCATAGGGATAACCTATGGCACCGGGCCTTAGAATCAGGCCGGATGGCTGACAGACAGGCCTATGATGCTGCACGGAATAAGTGCACCCGGGCCATCCGGAAAGCCAAAGCTGATCATTACCAGACCACTCTCACCTCCTCCTGGGGATGTGCCCATACTTTCTGGGACAATGTCAAACAATTAAATGGGAGTGCACGCTCCCTTCCCCCATCCCAGATCACCATGGACGGCACATCCATTACGGACCCAGTAAACATCGCACAGCACAACACAGCTCAACACAGCCTTTACGGACCTGAGCTCCCTCCTCCCCAGTAATTTCTTTGACCCTCCACCCTCCCTACCTGCTCCAGCCCTCCTCCGCCCCTGCTTCCACCTGCATGGGGTAACTGCCCAGGAAGCCAGACCCCACCTGGTCAGAGCACTAAAAGCAATAATCCAGGTGCCTGCACTTGACCCCAGAATTCTCCGTCTGGTTCTGGATCAGGTTCTTGCCCCTTACTAGCCTTCTCAACAAATCCCTTTGTCTGGGGCAATTCCCAACTTCATGGAAGGCTGCCATTGTCACCCCATTCACAAAGGTGGTGACAGGTCCACTACAGGAACTACCGTCCAATCTCCATACTCCCCCTTTCCAAAACACTAGAAGCTGATTGCCACAAAATCTCTGAATACCTGACCAAATACAACATCCTCTGCCCAGAACAGCACGGTTTCCATGCTGGTCACAGCACCGGCACTGCACTAGTTGAATTCTCAACCTTCTACATGCCTCTCTGGACTCTGGCTCCTAGCCAGGCAGTGTTCATCGACCTCTCAAAGGCATTCGACACTGTCTCCCACCCCCTCCTGCTGGATGCCCTCTACCGCATTGGCTTCGCCACTGGGTCTCTTGCATGGTGCACCAGCTACCTATCTGCCCACTCTCAATGTGTCAGAATTAATGGGGCACTTTCCAATACTAGTCCCATCTGTTCAGGAGTTCCTCAGGGATCCATCCTGGGACCTCTACTCTTCTCTCCCTATCTTAATACCCTGCCCAGTGCATGCGCTGGGAAAATTCTGCTGTATGCAGACGATGCCTTCATATTTGCCGCCCACCATAACCCTATCTCCCTCCAGGACTCTCTACAACTATCCTTTAATGATGTTGAAACCTGGTTTGAAGAGCACAGACTGGTCATTAATCTCAAAAAAACAAAGACAATGCTCTTTGCCCACCCCAAAACAAAGCCAACAACTTCCCCTCCATATTCTCCCGGGTCCAAACAGCCTCTTGAGCAGGTCCACTCCTGTAAGTACCTTGGGGTCTCCTTTGTTCAGCACTCACCTACACACCCACATTGATGCACTTGCCTCAGCCATTAATGTGTGACTTGGCATCTTATACCGACATAAAACTGTCTCCCCCAACTGCCCTCCATTATAGCGGTCACTTCCTCTATACTATCCCTGGTCGACTATGGCCTCCCAGTATACAGTGCTGCTGACACAACCGCCCTCAATAAAATTCACCTCATCTTTAAATAAAGCATGCAGGCTAATCACTGGGGCCCCAGGATGGCCTCTTGCCAGCTTTATGACAAGGCTAAACTGCTGAATCTGGACGAATGTCTTTGCTACCAAACTTGCCTAATAACAAAAAAACACTTCTAGGACTCTCCCCACCTGGGCTGACAGCCTTGCTCCGACAAGCCCAACCCTTGAGTCTGCGGTCCTCCTGCAAGGCCCACTCTTCTGGTCCCAAGATCCAGAACATCCCATGGACAGAGATCCTTTTGCTTTAGAGCTCCGTCCTGGTATAAAGTAAACTCCCTGCCCCCATCTCAGATGCCCCACAGTTTCCAAATTCAAACTCGCACTTTGCAGCCAACTATTTAATATGCAAAGCTGCACCTGTATATAACTGAGTTGCTGCTGACGTGCTCTGACAATGCCCACTGGGCAGCATCCACTCCACATTGCACTAATCCTCATCCATTGCTGTTTATACTGCTTTGACCTTGCTACATCTTGCAAACTTGCTTATCTGCTGACCGGATGTAGTCACTGGTGCTTGCTACCATTAATCCAAATGCTGTAACCAAAATTCAGTTGTCTCCTGTGCTTGCTACCATTAATCCAAATGCTGTAACCAAAATTCAGTTGTTTTTCTGCATCATATGTAAGTCTGTTATGTATTGTCCTCACTGTGACGAGGTACCTTTGGAAATGAGCCTCTGGCTCAAAGGTTGTAAACCGATTTCTCAAATAAATAAATAAAATAAATCATAGCACAATTAAAGTGAGGGTTGAGCGAAGGTCTCAGTATTAAACCCCACTCATTGCACCTTAATAACATTGGCAGTGTTTAAGGGAATTATTTCAAATTTACCATGTTTGGTCCAGGAGGAGAACTCTTGCAACATCACAAATGCACAAAGCTTACTTTTGTCCCTTTTGACACATTTGTCTTCACATACATAAACTGTACAGACTGTTTGTTCTGAACCTTTCAGAACTGAAAGGGTTTATGCCATTAGTGTACCATTTAAAGGTTTTGTGAAAAATATTAATTGGTTCCAGAGTTAAAAGGTTTGAAATGTGGTTTCTGAGCATCCTCTGTAGGGTTGAAGGATAACTCTCTGATACAATATGTAAAAACAGAAATTTGTTGGAAAAGAGGACCACTCAGCCTACCCTGTCTGCTGAGATGGTCTCTGCCTATTCTGTCTTTGCAGACCTTAACTGGTCTCCGATGACCCTCCCTCCTTCCTCTCCACTAATTTCCCAATAACCCCATGTCTATCCCACATGCCTGAAGCTTCCTTCTGTCCTCACCTCTACCACCCTCCACTGGCACGCTTTTCTAGACATCCACCACCCTTTAAGTGAAATAATACTTTCTTATCCCCAAAATGTCTCTCCTCCAGCTTCATTGCATGCCTCTGGTTCTGGGGCTCTTCCTCATTTGAAAGAGACTCTAATCCTGTGCCCTGTTAATCCCTGTAAAGTATTTGTAGGTCTTTATTACATCCCTTTTTGCTATCCTGTCCTCCACAGTGCATGTGTTGTGATCCCTCCCTCATAGTCCTGTTGGTGTATTCCCGAAAACCTTTTAACTGTCCTCCTCTGTGCTGCTTCCATGCTGTGTCTTTTCTATATCTGATCTATATCAGTGTCATGGCAGAGGGGCTGCAGGGGAAGATCTGCCTATTTGTGGATGATACAAACATCTGCAATAAGCTGAACAACCGGGGGGTGGGGAGCTATGAAAAAGATCTAAGATTTCTGGAGCAGTGGTCAGAAACCTGGCAGCTGAAATTCAGTGCCAAAAAGTGCACAATAATGCAAATGGGGTGATATAACCCACAAGCAGATTACACACTGGCGGGGGGTTATAATTAAGGTTATTGAACAGGAGCGAGAGATCTGAGGATTATCATTTCAGACAACCATAAGATGGGGACCCAATGTAGCAAGGCGGTGGGCAAAACAAATAGAATGCTGGTGTCCATAGGGAGAAGTATAACAAGCAGAAGGAGGGACATGCTGATTCCACTTTACAAATCCATGGTGAGACCTCACCTGGAGTACAGGGTCCAGTTTTGGAGATCTTACCTATGCAAGGACACATGTGGGAATGAAGGGGTTCAGAGAAAGGCCACTAAGATGGTACATGGGTTGAATGAGGGGCCATACAAGGACAGGATAAGGGAGCTGGATCTGTACTCGCTGGAAACCCAATGGGAGAGGGGTGACATGATAAAAAGGTTTAAGTGCGCGAAAGGGATTAATTAGGTAGGGGGAGTTTATTCCTAGGGAATGTAGGTGCTAGAACAAGGAATCATAGTCTATGATTAGAAGAAGGAAGGTTTTGGGGCAATGTGAGAGATTGTTACTTCATTGAGAGGATGGTGGAGCCCTGGAATGGTCTGCAGGAGGAGGTTGTGAAGGTATAAATGGTGTAGGGATTCAAGATGGCATGGGATAGACACAAGGGGTTGATAAGAGGTGAAAAGTCTTTGGACAATGAGGGTAGGTAGGGAGGGGGTGAGGGCAGACTCAATAGGCCAGAGGGTCCTTTTCTGCTGACACATTTCTATGATTATATGATTTCTGAGGTGTGGCCTCTAGAACTAGTCACAATACTCTAAGTGGGGTCTCACCTGGCGACATACAGTGGCATCACCACCCCAATCTTCATGCTGGATATCTCTATCTCATATCCCAACATACTACTGGCCTGGCCACTGCTTTGTCACACTGCCCTGTCACTTTGAGGTAATTTGATATGATAACCCCAAGGTAGATTTGTTGTTAGTGACCAACAGTACCACCCCATCCTATGCTCAGTTCTTAGGGTCCTATGCCCTAGGTGCATGATTTTGCAATTTTGGCATTGAACCTCACCTGCCATGCTCTTGACCATTCCTCAAGTTTCCAAAATCCCTATGCATTCTTTCACCCCTTCCTT
Source organism: Neoceratodus forsteri (assembly GCA_016271365.2). Lineage (NCBI taxonomy): Eukaryota > Metazoa > Chordata > Ceratodontiformes > Ceratodontidae > Neoceratodus > Neoceratodus forsteri. Next base: position 174,443,879 of record CM057455.1, read on the forward strand.
ATTGTCCACCTATTTCAGATTTTGACATTATCTGCAAATGGCTTACCTTCCCTTCCAGTTCATCTGCAGTGTCACTATGAAGACTTTAAAGATGACTAGTCCCAGTACTGAGCCCTGCTGTATCCCACTGGTCACTCTCCCAACATTAAAGTGAGAGCCTTTAACCTCCACCCTCTGTTACATATCCATTAACCAGTTTCTAATCCAGTTCACCACTTTGTATCCCACTCCTAGACTTCACAATTTTTAATCAGTCCTCTTTGTGACCCAGTGCCGAAGGACTTGCTAATGTTAATGTCCATGTCTACTGCCTTACTCTGATCAGTTTCCCTGGTCACTGTGGAAGGGTATCTGGGAGACTGGTAAATTCTTTTCAGCTGAAACAAGTCCTGAGCCCTGGACCCTCTCTGGTTCCTGGGTCACTTCTAATCCACTAGAGCCAGGATAATTAAATATACTACAACATACACTTGGCACTTGACTCTAAACGTCATGTGAGTGCCTTATTCCTCTACCTAAGAAAGGTGTTTGACACAGTAGACCATGGCCTACTGCTGACCATACTACAAAGTATTGGCCTGGATGTCAATGCTGTTAAATGGTTTATATGTTAACTTATAGGTACGCAATAGCATATCAAGGCACAAGGGGATTTGTCACTACTGACAACACTTCTCAGAGGTGTACCGCAGGGTTCAATACCAGGACCTTTACTATTCACAATATATATTAACAGTATTAATGCAGGTATCAACCTAGAAAGTGTTCACATATTTGCTCATGATACTGTTCTCTGTGTTGCCAGACACTCTATTGAATTTGCCTGCAATGCACTGCAGCAAGAATTCAACATATTGCAGCAAGGTCTCTTGAATCTTAAACTTTTACTGAATGCCAAAAAAATGAAAGCTATGATATTTTCCCCTAAACTCAGCTCAGTCAATTCCCCTTATTGGGAGCACAGCAGCAAATAATGTTCTTCCTAAGGAACCAACTGAACTAGTAGACAAACTCAAGTATTTATTACTTTGGATTGATCACAAACTCTCCTATAAAGTTCACATAGAGGAACTGGCTAAAATGTTAAAGCAAAGACTAGGACTTTTTTTCAGAATCAAAAACTTCTTATCCCAGGAGGCTAAGCTAAGATCAATGCAATCCACATTCCTTCCCCTTCTGGACTTTGCTAAACTTCTGTATAGGCATGGCAATGCGAAGCAGTGGCAAAGCTTGACACCCTGTATGATTGGTGCTAAGATTCATTACTGGTGCTATGTACAAGACTCACCACTGCTTCCTTCATGCTCTTCTTGGCTGGCAGTCCCTAAAAACTGGCAGAATGAAAAATGCAGCAATATGGACCTACAGAGCCCAAATTGGTAAGCTGTCTCAGTACATATCTAGCCTCTTAACCAGCTCCCTTGGATGTTATTCTCTCAGGAGACACTCCTACATATCACTCAACATTCCTAGATCTAGAACATGCTTTGGGTTATCATTTTACCCTTAAGGAAAGGATGTAGAGTGGGGACAGGATAGAAACCACAAGGAAATCAACAAAATCCAAGAGAGTAGCATCTTTCAGAAAAAGAGATGTGCAAGAACAAGGGACACAATTAGAAGATAGAGGGGATGGCTCAGGGTCAACGTGAGGAAGTATGTTTTCATGGAGAGGTGGTGGCTGCATGGAACAGCCTTCCTGAGGAGGTCATGGAGTCAAAAACAGTGGGGGAATTCAAAACTTTATGGGACAGACATAAGACAATTCTGGTAGGAGTTAGGAAGAAGTAGGCTGTTGGTTGGGTAGGATCTGCCGCTTATCCAATATGTAGGGAAATGGGCTTAATGGGTGGGCCAAGCGGTCCTTATCTGCCATCAAAGTCTATGCTTCTATCTATAAGCCATGCCCTTGCAGCCCTATGGAACAACCTTCAAAAATCCCTGAAGCTTTTAATCATTGTTAAAATGGCAACCTTTAAAACATTACTCAGGCAACATGTCAGGGACAACTGCACACTGTTACTCTTAACTCCCGACTAGTTTCCTTGCTGCATGTTCTTAGCTTGGCTTGTACTGCCTCTGTCCATCCACTCTCTCATAAACCTTAAAGACTTCTCCCAACTACTCCTAGTTTTTCCTCCAATTCCTTCCTTTTCTGTCCTCCTCTCCAGCTTAACTACCTCAACTGTTTGGGGTTTTACCTATGTTCCTTTCTTCGATCTGATACATCTCTTTTACTAAAGATTGATTGCACTTTATACTATCGGAAATGTACAAGTTCTCCGATGCTCTTGGGCATTATACATCCTGTTTATATATGAATGTATTGCAAATACAAATCATGTGATGTTAGTACACCAGTTTGTAATTTTGTTATTGTTTATCCTTAACGCTTTATATTATCTCTGTTGTTTTGTATCAGCGTTGTTTTCGCTGCCCAGGTCCACTTTGTAAATGAGTGTCACGCAATGGTGTTTCACCTGGTAAAATAAAGATTGATTGACTGATTGAGTGATTGACTGATTGCGTGATTGCTTGATTGATACATGAGTTCCAAAAAGTGTTTCTGCCACTATCACCAGGGAGGTGAAAGGATGACAAAAGGAAAGAAACAAAACTACAAAGAATTAACATGTCTTCACATTCATTACTGGGCAAGGTGGTGAAAGACAGTAAGGCAGGCAGAAGGGACAAGGGAGTTCTCCTGGGTGATCAATCCAGGAGAGGCAGTAAGAAATACAAACAGACAGGACAGAAACTGTGCAGCTAAAAGATAAAGAAAATGTGTGTTTCAATTTTGCTTATTTTTTTTCAAAAGCAGGCCTGAAACTGAAGCCTTGCTTCCTATTCTGACTAACCATTGCCTTCAGGAAGGCTTTATCATTGCAATACTATTTAGAATTCGTAACTCTTGGCCATTATTTATGAATCACAACACGGTCACAGGGCCACCCTGCTACAGTGATTTAATTGAAAAACTTGGTCAGATGCATCTGGCATGACTTGCCCCACCATGAATCCATGCTGCCTTTGATTTGCAACCCATTGGATTCACAGTACTCTACCAACATTTCTACTAACTGTGTCTCCATTAATTTTACCACCACTGAGGTGAGGCTCACTGGCCTATATTTACTAGCCTTTTCCCTGCTGCCAACCTTATGTAGAGGGACCACATCTGCTCTCTTCCAGTCTTCTAGAACCACACCTGATTCCAGTGAGCTGTTGAATGAGGCCATCAGTGGGGAAGCTAGCAGCTCCTTGAGTCTTTTCCATATTTGGGGGTTTATCCCGTCTCATCCCATAGCCTTGTCCACTTTCACAGCAGCAAGTCCTTTCAGGACTCATTCCTCTCAAAATGGACATGCGTTCATGTCACCTCATCTTTTGTTTCTTCTCACTGGTGATCCACCTCCTCCCTCCGCTGTGAAGACTGGTAGAAGTACCTGTTCAGAATGTTTGCCTTTATTTAGTCCTCTGCTATACTATCTCTCTGCCACCCTCCTTATTCTCACTCTCCTTCCCTTGCTCTTCTCTTCTCTTCTCTTCTCTTCCTCTTCTCTTCTCTTCTCTTCTCTTCTCTTCTCTCTTAAGTACCTGAAGAAAGTCATGTCCCCATTTGCTACCCCTCACTGTCCTTTCCTCTACCTTTACCTTTGCTTCCTTTACTACCTTATCTGTTTCCCTCTCTTGTCCTGGCACACCTCCTGTCTTCCTCCCTCTGTGTTTCCTTAAATACCTCCTGAATGCATCCCTTTTCCTTCACCAACATGGCCACTTAGATAGGTGTGCCGTGTATCAGTCTCTTTTTCCTTTTGCTTTTCCTTTCACTCCACTTCCTTCACACAGAAACTGTTTTGCCTTAATATGCCCTCCCTTATTTTACCTCATTCCTCTACCCCTCCTTAGGATTCTAGCCTTGTATGTCACATCTCAGTCATGACTGCCTGTTCACCATAATTTCATTATGGCTACCAAATCCTGGTTAGCCTCCTCATGATGGCCTCCAGGCTCAGTACTGTATTTTCAGATTCCTTGAATTCACATATGACTCTCCATACCTTATTCCCTCCCTGCTTCCCTTCCTTCCTATCAGTGCTGTTCTCTGAAACTCCCTCTGTTCCCCCTTTCCCTTGTTACCTTCTCTGTTACCTGTCTCCTTTATTCCATTTTTCTTGCTTTCCTGATTTATACCCCAATTTCTTCTGTCTTGTCCTCATCAAGTCTTCTTGTGCTCATGCCCTGGGAGAGCTTACTTCCCTCAGAATATCCATTCTGATTGCTTCATTATCGGGGGGGGGGTGACTGTGGTTCCTATTCTGGATAGATGCAGGCCTTCTGCAAACCCTTGAAGCTCCCCCGATCCCATCTTGGAATGGATGAATTGGTGTTGGAAAGAGAGCACCAAATGATTGGAACAGCTAGCCGGTAGAAAAGCATACACTAACTTGCTTCAACTACATTTAACTTCAAAGTTTGTTATTTGAATTGTTTAAATCTCATAACAGCTGAACTGGATGAAAGAGGGAACATCACTGAACAGTACATTACAGCAGGGGACAAGCATGCTTTCAGATCTTATAATTTCAGAGTAGGAATTAATCTCTAATATATGCAATTCATAATCACCAAAGTCGGGGCCTTGAGGATTAAGTTAGGCCATTATCATTTACATAGAAACATAGAGGTTGACAGCAGATAAGGACCTCAAGGGCCATCCAGTCTGACCATTTCTTTTTCTACCTTATAAATGTGCCATCGGCCTTTGCTCTGTCAGTGGCCTATCTATTCATTGCTCCCTTATGCCTATCCCATGCCTGTTTGAAGCCCTGCGCTGTATTCATAGCCACCACTTCCTGAGGGAGGCCATTCCATTTATAACAGGTACACAGGTTTGAGTTCAGCAGATGGGATTTGAGACCATTTTTGAAGCTTTATAGAGAAGTAGTTGCTTGGAGGCTACATGAGAGCCCATTCCACAGGGAAGGAATGGTGGTGGAGAAGAATCGAGATCCACTAAAGGTTCTGACTCTGGGAACCTGAAATAACTAGTGTTCTGAGACCTTAAAGTTCTTTCTCAATGGCTGGGTTGCAGGAGATTTTTTAGGATAGGAAGGGAGGTGTTTTCTTGTCTTAGTTTGTAGGCATGGCATAAGGAGCCAAAGTCCCTTCTGTCACCTACTTCATAGCAATACATCAGTATGGTTCCGCTCATGCAGTCGTAAAAAATGTATACCTTCTCATCCTTAGTCTCGTCCCCATACTGTCTTTTTTTTTTTAACTCTTTTTATGGCATCATCACCCAGGGAACTCTCTCAGACATCCACTGATCCCCTGCTCTACCTCTGAACCTGATACTCCTCCACTTTATGGCACCAGCCTGGCTATCCCTCCGACTCTGAGCCCCCGAAGCAGGGCCACCCTATTTTCCCATGGCACCCTATCTATAATTCAGGCTGGCCTGGGCTCGGCCCAGGAGCAGAGAGAGTCCGGTTAGTGGAGTGTGGCTGTGGGAGGTGGTTCTGTCGCCTATCCCCGGGATGGGGATTTTTCTTGCTTGTGGTTATGCCCACCTTCCCCTTCCCCTGCGCAGAGCTCAAATGTGCAATGACACCAGGGACATCCGTCATGGCTCTGTGTGCTGTCTAAGCATGCCTTGAAGCAGTACAGTGCCCCCGGTCTCCACTGGGGGCCAATGCAATGTCAGGCAAACCCTGGATCTCCCCCTCAAGAAAAGAGAGCAGTCCTCCAGATGCTTGATCCTCTCTCCCCCCTGTTGACCCCCGGCAGCCTGGGCTCATTCCCGAACCCGGGTCATCGGCATGGCGCAAGGTGTGACGTTCAGTGCCTCAACCCTTAGTGCCACCATGCTGGCCATCCTCATCCTGTTTTATTGTGGTCCTGCCATGGGGAGCTTACTTCCCATAGGCTCTTCCTCCTGCAGCATCATCATCTGGGGTGCAATGGTTGCTTCACTTGGTTTTCAGCCCTGCTTGCACTAACGTGTTTTATAGAAACATAGAAGCTGATGAAGGAAAAGGACCACAAGGCCCATCCAGTCTTCCCATTTTACCATTTGCTCCTGCTGCCTCTCTAGGTCAGTGGCCTCAGCTATGCCCTCTCATATGTACAGTATGATTCCTTGTGCCTATCCCATGCCCTCTTGAATCTCTCCTGTACATGCTCCCACTGCCTCCTAGGGCAGTGCATTCCATCATTCACCACCCTCATGTTGCACCTCATGTGACCCTTCCAATTTCATGTCATGCCCTCTAGTTCTACTGTACTTTTTATACTGGAAGATGCAATCCCTTCCACGTTATTTATGCCCTTAAGATATTTGAAAGTCTCAACCATGCCCTCCCTCTCCTGTCTCTGTTCCAGTGTGCACATACTGAAGTCCTTAAGTCTATCCCCTATGCCTTGTCATACAGACCCTGCACCATCTTAGTTGCCCTCTTCTGCACTGTTCCACTCTGTCAATATCCTTATGCAAATACAGCCTCCAGAGCTGCACACAGTACCCTAGGTGAGGCCTAACCAGCGTCTTGTACAGTGGGATTACCACCTCCCTCTTATATCTTGTAAAACCCCTCCCTATACACCCTAACATCCCTAGCCCTCACAACTGCTTTTGCAGTCTGTTTGAGTGGATTTCAGGTCATCTGATATAATGACCCCAAATCCTCTCCTCCCTGGTGACCGTCAACAACTCAACCCTCAACATCTAGCTCCCTCAGGTTTCTGTACCCCACATGCATGATCTTGCACTTCTACATGTTAAAGTTTAACTGCCTATACCTCAACCATTTCTCCAACTTTTCCAGGTCTCTCTTCATTCTCTCTGCCCCCTGGAGTATCTACTCTGTTGTAGATCTTGGTGTCATCTGCAAACAGGTATATGTTTCTCTCTAGCCATTCTGCTATGACTGCTATGAAGACATTGAAGAGGACTGGTCCCAGGACTGACCCCTGTGGCACCCCACTGGTGACTTCCATTTCTTCTGACTGTGTGCCATTTATCACCACCCCCTGCATTCTGTCCACTAACCAATTTCTTACCCAGTTCATCATCCTGTGTCCCACCTCTTGACTCCTCAGCTTGTTTACCAGCCTTCTATGCAGGACTGTGTCGAAGGTCCTGCTGATATCTAGGTAGCAATCCACCACTCCCTCTGGTCCTCCACCATGGTCACCCCATCAAAGAACTCTGTCTGATTGGTTTGACAGGACCTTCCTGCCATGAACCCATGCTGTCTTGTATCCTGCATTCCAATGGATACCAGGTGATCCCCAATAGGTTCCTCAAGCAGTGGTTCCATGATCTTCTCCCTACTGAGGTGAGACTCACTGGCCTGTAGTTAACTGCATTCTTCTTGCTACCACTTTTGTGAAGAGGGACCACATTTGTTCTTCTCCAGTCTGCCAGACCACTCCCATGTTCAGTGACTCTTTGCACAAGACTGCCAAAGGGCTGACAGCACATTCCTTTGTGCCTTTAAGATCTTTGGATGTACTCCATCTGGCCCCATAGCTTTGTCCACCTTTAGTTTGTAAGTTCCTCTTGACCCTCTGTTCCATAAATGTTGTGAAGCTCAGTTTTTCCCCCTCTGCACATTTGTTTTCCAGTTGTGGTCCCTGCCCCTCTCCCTCTCTATTAAAGATCGAGCAGAAGTACCCGTTAAGGATTTTGGCCTTTTCTAGGTCACCTCCTACCCTCTCTTCATTGTCCCCTTCGAGTCTGACGTCTGACTATACCCCTTCTGGACTTTCTTCTCTCACTGATGTACTTAAAAAATGTATTGTCCCCTTTCCTAACTGATTGTACTAGCCTTTCTTCTGTCTGTGCTTCAATACTTCTCACAGCTTCCCCTGCCTCTCTCTGACATTTTTGGTACTCTGTCCCCATCCTCTTGTGTCCCCTTGTATTTTTGGAAGGTTACTGTCTTGTCCCTGATTTTATCTGCCACCACCTTAGAAAGCAAGAGTGGCCTTCTCCTTCTCTTGCCCCTGCTCTTCACCCTCACACATCAATTGATTACCCTACCAATGGACTCCTTAATGGGTGCCCATTTCTCCTCCATGTATCTTCCTGTCCTCCCTTGGCCAACTTCTCTTTAATCCTCCTTTCTATCTCTTCAAAGCCAGTTCCTTTGAAATCTAGGATTGTAGCTTTGTATGTGTGGCCTGTATTCCTGTGTCCCATTGAACCAAATCATGTGATGGTCACTGGACCCCAGTTCCCCTCCACCTGGAGATCTGTGATGATATTTTATTGTATTTTATGAACTCAGCAGTTTTAGATCTCTGTTTATTTTGTTCTATTTGTAATTATTGTAAGGCACCTTGGTTTTAAGAAGGCGTGGTATAAATAAAGATTTATTATTATTATTATGATTTTCCTGTCTCCATTAGTGAGCACTAGATCCAGGATATTCCTGTCCCTGGTGGGCTCTTATACAAAGTGTCTTAGGCCTGCTCCCAACAGGGACTCCACAGTGTCCCTGGTTCAGCTTAAGGCCCCTGTTGTATTGACCAGTCTGCATCAAACATATTGAAATCACCCATAAGCAGAACTTCTCCCTTATCCATCATGTTGTATATTGACTCCAGCATTAACTGGTCCATCCCTCTTCCAGAGCTGGTGGCCTGTAGATCACTCCGGTTCTAACAGACATTCCATTACCCATCTCTAGAGTAACCCACAACTCCTCTGTCTCTTTATTTTTGGCCTGGATTTCTGTCACCTTGATTGTCTCTTTGATGCAGGTGTCATCCCTCCCCTTCTTCCGCCCTATCTCTCATGTACAAGGCATATCCTTGTATACTTGTGTCCCATGAGTGGTTATTAGTATACCATGTCTCTGTTAGGGCCACTATGTCTATGTCAGCCTCTCACCCTAAAACCACTAAATGGGGAGTTTGTTTCCCAGACTTCAGGCGTCTGTGTATTACATTCCAACTCTTCTTGTTCTTTTGGCTTCAGAGTTTGTTGTACTTTTGGTTCCAGAGTTTGTTATATAAATTGTTTAAATTACATAACAGCTGAATGGTGTGCATTGAGGTCAGGGAGAGGACTAAATGATCAGAGCAGATAGCAGCTAAAAGGGCTGTACACTAACCTGCTTCTAATTTATTTGGCTGCAAAGTTTGTTGTTTACCTTATAAAATCAAGCCACATTATTATTATTATTTTTTTAGTCTTTGGTAACGGGTAGGCCCACTAGGCACACGTGCCTGTTTTCAGGGGTGACCTGGGAGCACTGGGTGGTTAAGTGACTTGCTCAGAGTCACACAGTATGCAAGTGGAGGTTGTGAGAATCAAACTCAGGTCTGCTCTGCTGGATGTATCAAGCTTGTTCACACCTCGTTCCTCTAACCTCTAGGCTATACATTATAGTGTATTGAGGTCAGGTAAAGGGTAGAGTTACCCAGATTTCAGTTGATAAATTTGGTATCTTTGGATTCGGCTCTGTTTTTAGGTTTCCAGATTTTCAGGATTCATGGTTGACAATCCAAAATCCAAAAAACACAGACCGATGTCTATTTTGCATATCACAAAACAATTCAAATTCAGGATCTGACTACAACTAAACCTCCCAACACACTAGTGACTCAGTCATATTTCAAGAACCCTCTTCTCCACAAATGTTTCCTCCATCCCTTATTACTGACTGAGTGAACTGAGGGTTGTACATCAGCACAGAAGGCTGTATGCCTGTTTCCCCATCCCTTATCACATGACTGAGCTGTTGCACTAATGGGTTGTCAGAACAAAGGCTTATGATATCATTTTTTATAATAATACACTTGGATTCACCTTAGACCTTACCCAAAAATTATTTCATAAATTACCAGAGATAATAAAAATTCAAGCATGACATTATCCTATGTTCTTCAGAATCAAAAATAATGATGAAAAACACTGTTGCCACACTTTGGATTATATAAGAGATAAATATATAGTTTATTCACATATGTACAAGTCCTAAGTATTCATAATTAGCATAAATATCAAGCATAATAAAAATAATGTAAACATAAACTGTAAACAAAACAACAGGTTTTAGAAAATCAACTGTACCCTTTCTTCAGCATACTTATAAATATCATGATCTTTTTACTATGAGAATTTGCAACTCATTACACTAGTGTCTCAGGTTATGTCTTTGCATAAGAATAGTTTCAAAACTTCATTGCATGTAAAATGTATTGTCTTTATCTAAATTCTAAGCTAACTATATACCCAAGGTTTGGGAGCTAAAATGCACTAAGTTACCACCCAGATAGCCAAATAAAGGTACTAAAAGTGGAATAAATGAATACCTTTGTTTTAGTTATCTGTAGGTGTGATCTTCTACTTTTAACTTTCAAAATCTTGATGAGAACTTCTCATTTGGATGATAAAGTCCTTGGTGGTGGGCTTGGCCTAGTCTTCTGTCTTTCCCTTGAACCAGGAACCGTAAAGTCTTCTGACATCAGTGAAGCAATGTAGGCTGGATCCTTCTCACTTGACATCACAAATCATCAAAAGTCACTTCAGGATTTAGTGGAAAAATCAGACAGCAAGATTTGGGAAGTCTAGCAGCATAGTCTGTAGAAAGATATGTCCCTGTGGACAGCAACGTTGTTTTGGGTAACTGGACTCTGTGACTCTTTCCTGTTTCATTTCATTTCCCATACCATGAATCTGAATGGCAACTTAACACATTCACCTCTGGAGGTAGCCTCCGGTTTTAAAAATTTCTTCACCAGCCCAGAAGCGTGCAAAGCTGGTTTACCAACTTTCCAGTCTGCTCCACTCCACTCGCCTCTAGAAGCCTCTCTTCCACTCTTCCACTTAAAACTCACCTCAATTATGGAAGTCCTCAAACTCCTCTTGGGCCTCAACCCTGATAGTTCTCTGGGATTTGAGTCTCTGCCACCCTAAATGCCTCGAACTGGAGCCCCCACGTTTGCTCAGCTGATCGCACAGTTAATTAACAGATCCTTCCTAACCTAATCTATCCCCGACAAATGGAAAACTGCAATTGTTGTCCCAGTTCATGAAACTGGACCCTCAAACCTTCTGGGGAACTACTGACCTATATCTATCCTTTGTCCAATTGCCAAGATAGAGGAAAGAATTATATACAGCCAACTCTACTCTTTTCTCAAAGCAAACCAGTGCCCTCACCAAACACCAACATAGCTCCAAATCACACGGGACTGAATCCGCCTTCTGAAGCTCACCTCAGATTTATATCAGGCCATGGATCTTGGATGGGCCACAGGGGCTGTCTCTGTTAATCTTACAAAGGCCTTTGATCTAGTTAATCACCCACTCCTCCTTTCAAAGCTCCACTGTCTGCCCTTGATTGCACCTCTCTGACCTGGTTCTCTAACTACCTATCCGGTAAGTCACAATGTGTTAAATGGTCTGGTGTTCCTCCTCCTTCTCCCCTATCACTGATGGGTCCCTCAAGGGTTAATCCTTGGGCCCTCCTATTCTCCATCTTCATCAATGAGCTGCCTATGAACTGTGGTAGGGCCTCAGTCCAGCTATATGCAGATGATGCCATCATATATAGGTCTAACACGATGTCTCCTCAATTAAGACTGACTTTCAATATGATTTGCAGAAGCTGGAATACTTGTTGAAGTAGAATCTGTAGGGTCCTGAATTAAAAAAAATAATAAAACTATGCTGTTCCATCACCACCTCCTTGATATAACTTCACAGCGCCCCGCCTCCGTAATCCACCTCCTCAGGTGAGCCACTAGAAGAAGTGAGCTCCTTCAGATACTTGGGACTGACACTGGATGTACATCTATCCCTTGAATCACACACAACAAGCATCATCAAGGTAACAAACCAAAACTTGGTCTGTTATACGTGTTCAGAAGCCACAATGTGGGGAAAGTAGGGATGTTGTCCGGGCCCTAGGATCAGGAGGGTCCCACCTGAGGAGCTGGCATTACCCTGGCATTAGCTGGTTTGGGAAACAGGGCCCATTTCAAGTGACTTGTCTGGGGCCCCAAAATTCATAGCTGCAGCCCTGACCATGTTGCCCCTATCTCTCACCCCATGCTCAAAAGACAATTGTCTCAACTACTCTTCTACCTTAGCTTTTCTCTGCTGCCCCTATCACTCACTCGGCCAGGACCCTATCCAGGCAAAACTAAAGCAGGCCTAGCACAGAGTTGCCCACTTTGTGGCACACTCCCACTCTCGTGCACACTACTGCAACGTTCTCTGCATATTGAATTGGCAGTCCTTTGAGGCCAAAATGGATTTTCCAGTACTATGTACTGTCTTTAAACTAATCCACCTTCCCTCCTCTCGTCCCATCCTCTCCAATCTACTCTCACTGAAATACTTCTCTAGGACACTTAGATCCTCTCATCCCCCCATATTAAGCATCCACAAACCCCGCTTAGCCATAGGTAATAGATCCTTCCATGTTGCTGCACCTCAAAAATGGAACAAACTCCAGCACAAATAACTCTCCTGCACTTCTCTTTCTCACTTTAAGAGACTCTACAAGGAAATCTTCTTTCCACATCCTACTTGCAGCTGTCACTAATTTGCAATACCTCTACTGCCTTCCCACTTTTCTCCCTTCTCCCTCACCCCTGCTCTCCTCACTATCTTCCCCCAGCTCATATTCTCTTCTTTTATGCAGCAGGCTGAGTTCCAACCTACTATACTTTAGGAGGAGATGGAAACTCCCCAACCAGTTTGAATTTTATGTTTGATTTAATATTTTGTCTGTACTTTGTCTATTGTCCACTGTTTATTTGCACTTTTTAATTGTTAATTGCTTTATATGTTAAAGTTGAAGAAGTGTCTGCGCACACTCCCCTTGTACTTGTTCTTGTTAAGTGTCTATGTACACTTCCTTTTGCTTCCCTTGTTACCCCTCCCCCAGGTCACCCCTGAAAAAGGGACCTTGTCTCAGTGGGCTCACCTGGTTACCAAAATTCAAATAAATAAATAAGTTTCTGACCTTGAACTTGCAACTCTGGACTCACTGCTATTTAACAGCACTGCAGGCTTGCTGACTGGTAAATTCCAAAGTTAGTCTGTTGTTCAGGCTTTACAGAAATTCCAAAATGTTACTTTAGTACAAATTATCAGTATGCAAAACAGAGGCCTTGCTTTATCCAATATTGGAAGACAGTTCTTCCTGCAATAGGCAGTTTTGGGAGCTGGACTTTCTTGCAGCATTGTGCAGGCTTTCAAACTGATAACTAACACCCCTTGTGGTGGCCATGGCTCATCCCAAATGCTGGTTCCAAGCAGTCATGGCTTCAGGCTTTTGGCCTAGTACAAGTCCCAAGCTCATCCAAAATTGTCAGGGCAGCCAATACACGTCCTCACACACCAGAGGGTCAGACAGTTATGGGACAGCTTCCAACATCCCATTTATATCCCTTTTGCTGGGTGACATCACCATCAAATTATGATTGGTCTGAGTACTCTTTAAGGGTGGTACTGTTAGCCCCTCCTAAGCCATTTTTTCATCAATATGACCTCATCTTCAAAAACTATTTTTGATATAAAACAATGTTTCTTTCTTGCATCAATATGCACCTTGTTACAAATGTAAAACCTACCTTTACATATGCAGCTAAAAGTGAAGATTCATTTGAGACCAAATATGATGGTGTCAATTCTAATATAAAATCTGAAATTTATTAAAAAACATTATAAAACTTTTTCATTTATGGATATCTAAAAAGTGTTTACAGATTTCAAAAGTACATTTTCCTGTTCAAAATTATATTAGTTTGGCACACCTGTTATCATTAGAAACTTTATAACCTTAGCAAACGTCTTCAAGACAGTGATTTCCTTTGTGGTTAATGATCCATGACTTCATGCTGCTTTAGAGTTTATCAAGAGGCTTACAAACCACACAACTAGATGCTGCTTGTTAGATAAACACTTAAGACTCATTCCATTGGAAAGGTGGTAGGTCAACTTACTTTAAGCACCAAATATGTGAATATATTTTAAACAGTTTGGGGCTACAGAGTTTTATAAATAGCTCACACTACACTTTACTGATAGGTTTAAAATGTAATCACTGGGCAGGTTCATGCATTTACAATAGCCTGTATAATTCTGAAATGTATCGGACGTTTGTATAAGGACTGCAGGCACAATGTAAAAAGGTGGCGGCCATGTTTACAAATGTAAAATGCCTTGGAAATACAATTCCACTCTTGGAAGCCATCATGGTGGAGACTGACCAGGATATTGTGTCCATAGAAAAATAGAATCTGATAGCAGATAAGGACCACTTGGTCCACCTAGTCTGCCCATTTCCCTACCTAATGGATAAGCTGCAGATCCTAGTTAACCAACAGCTTACTTCCTCCTACCCCAACTAGAATTGCCTTATGTTTGTCCCATGCATTCTTGAATTCTCCCCACTGTTTTTGACTCCACATCTCCTCAGCAAGGCTGTTTCATGCATCCACAACACTCTCTTTGAAAAAATACTTCCTCACATTACCTCTGAGCCGTCTCCCCTCTATCTTCAAATTGTGCCCCCTTATTCATATGCACATCTCTTTTTCTGAAAGCTGCTACCCTCTTGGACTTTGTTGATTCCCTTGAGGTACTAGAATGTTTCTATCATGTCCCCCCTCTCCCTTCTTTCCTTGAGGGTATACATATTAAACTCCTTTAGTCTCTCTTCTTATGTCTTCTGGTACAGACTTTGCACCATTTTGGTTGCCCTCCTCTGGACAGCCTCCACCCTGTCTATGTCTTTAAGGAGATGGGGTCTCCAGAACTGCATGAAGTACTCCAAATGTGGTCTCACCAACTGTCTGTACAGAGGATAATAACTTCCTGTTTTCTACTGGGGATGCCTCTCCCTATGCATCCCAGTGTCCCCAACCCTCCTTACTGCCTTCTCACATTCCTTGCCCACCTTTAGGTCATCTGATATAACTACCTTCATGTCCCTTTCCATTTTGTTGTTTTCAGTATCTCACCCCACATTTATACTCCTCCCCTGGGTTTTTGTTTCCCAGGTGCATTACTTTGCACATCTTTGCACTGAATCTAAGCTGCCATACATTTGACCATTCCTCCTACCTTGCCAAGTCTCTTCTTGGCCATCATTGAGTCATGGAGTGCACAAACGAGTGTGGCTATACCAGGCCATACCCATTTCAGGAATGATAGGGTGGGAGGAAGGGAGAAGGGCTGGGGTTGTATGCAAGGGAAGGTATCCAAATGAAAAAAAAAGCTGGGAAGCTAGGGGAAAGTAGGGGTTAAAGGCATCCATGGTCACCATGGAGACAGAAACCAGAGCCTCAAATCTTTCTGAGGTAATCTACAGACTTCCACATAGAGGGAAAAACAGGGCAAGGCAGTGGTGGAAGCCTTTAGCATAATGGCAGAAAAAGAGGAGCTTCTGCTGGTAGAAGACTTCAGTCTGTTGGATGTAATTTTGAGCCTCCAGCCATGACTTTGGCCAGATGCAGGGACATCCTAGACTCTCTGAAGAAGGCATTTTTAGTCAAGTAGTCCATCAGCCCACTTGAGATGGGGCAATACTGAACATAGAGCTCACTAACAGGGACAGTATTGCAGACAGTAAGGTGAGAGGCCATCTCAGGACCAGTAATCTATGTACAGTGCAGTTCAGCATAAGTATGGCAGTGAAGCAAACCACACAAGGACAAGGTTCTGGACATCAGGAGGGCAGATTTTAAAACTGGCTGAATGCCTCAGAGATAGTCAAGTAGGTGAATATAGCAAGGGTGGGGAGGAGGAACAATGGGCAAAATTAAGGAAGGTATAGTGAAGCCAGCATACCTGTCCAAAAGAAGTGAGCAAAAACAAAATTATAAAAGAACGCTATGGTTCTTCAGAAGTGGCTGAAAAGGTTAAGGCTAAAATGTAGCATTCAGAGGGTACAAAGAGATGCACAGGGATGAGGGTAGGAAGTGTACCAGGGAAGCAAAGGAAAGCAGGGAACATGTAGAGGAGCACAAAGACACAAGCTAAAGAATGGATAGCCAGTGGGGTAACTAAATAAGACAAGTGAGAAGAGGAAGACAAGAGAAAGGATTGTGAGATTAATAAGGTCATGGGTGACTGTGCAGAGTAGGATCAGAAAAAGCAGGCCAGCCTGCCAGTGCAGAGGCAAGGAGTCAGTCTGCGACACTGATGGCCTGAGTTCAGAAATGGACTAAGGGCATCAGAGGGCCTGCCAGAGGGAGAAGGACTGAGCATCCAAGAAACTGCTCTCTTTCTCCAGGGGGAGGGTGGTTAAGTGTCCGACACACCAAGAACCTCTGGTGGAGGCTGGAGGGATCCATTGGTCTGGTGCTATCACCTGAGAGGGGTGTGGTGAATGTGGGTCATCATTGCATGTCCCCTACCCCAGGTACTATTGCAAAACCCACCAATTCCAGTCCTTGCACAGTACCTGTTCCACTGCCATTCCTGCGCCAACAGTATCCTTGGGAGGGTCCCGCACCCACGACCCCAACCTGGGGAAAGCCGGGCATGCTACCAAGGACTGTGGGTAGGGGACAGGCCTGAGCTCCATTGGGGAGGGGCATCAGACAAAAAAAGGATCAAAAAATCAGATATCCTGACCAGATATTTCTGTTCAGTTCTAAGTAGAAGAGGAAGGGAATGGATGAAATAAAAGCAGCAGGAAAATGGAAGGGGGAATACACAAGTTCATTTACAGAGGAGAGAGTATTAAAAGGACTTGAAAACCTGAAAGTGGAAAAGCTATGGTGCTAGAAAGAGTTCACCCAAGGCTGCTGAGGGAACACAGGGAGGTACTGGCTGCACCACTGACAGCTCAGTTCAACTTTTCACTGGAAACAGGAGTGGTTCAAGAAAACTGGAGGTGGACAGATGTGTTGTAATCTCACTTCATACATGCAGCATTAGGAGAAGGCTAGCAACTATAGGCCAGTCATAGAAACATAGAAACATAGAATTTGATGGCAGATAAGGACCACTGGCCTACCTAGTCTGCCCATTTCCCTACCTAATGGATAAGCTGAAGATCCTAGTTAATCAGCAGTCAGTGTGACATTGTTGATAAGGAAGCTAATGGAGTCATTTTTGAAGGAAAGATTGTGCTATATCTTTAATCCAGTGGATTACAGATCCGAGGCTGCATAGATTCCGCGGAGGGGACTTCAGATGAACCTGATAGAGTTCTTCAATAGGGTGACAGAAATAGGTCAGTGTGGGGCAGTGAACAGCTGACTTGACTTCAGCATGGCCTTCAACATTGTAGCACATACAAAGGTCATAAGGAAACTGGAAAGTTTGGGAGAGGGTCCTGAGGTGATAAATTGGGTATGAAATTGGTTGATGGAAAAGGGGAAATTGTTTAACCATGAAAGGATGCAATGATGGATAGGCAACAGAGAGGTGCTTGGTAAACGAAATCCCTCAGAGTAAGGGTGGGTGACCAGCAAGGTACCTCAGGGCTCAATACTGGGTCCAGTCCTCTTTAATGTCTTTATAAAAGAAATGGAAGGAAATGAAGGTATACCCCTTTGCAGAGAATACCAAAAGCTACAATAGGGTGGACACCCCACAGGGGTAGAGAGAATGTACAAAGACTTCAGAAAATGTGGAATGGTCAAGGTAATGTCAGCTGGGTTTCAGTGACAAAAAGTGCAAAATCATGCACCTGTGGAACAGAAACTAACAAGCATTGATGGTCACAAAACAGGAAAGAGACCTGGAAGTAGTCCTATGTGATGGTCTCCAGGTGGCAAGGCATAGAAATATAGAAAATAATGGCAGAAGGAGACCAAGTGTCAATCAAGTTTGCCCACAAGTTCCCAAGATTTATTTGTAGCCCTGGTCCACCCCTTTGGATTTTTGACCTTCTCTGTTCTAATGCCCCCTACTTGAGCTCTTGCTCTATTCCACTAACGTTGAATGCTGTCACTGTCATTGCTCCCACATCCTAAGGAGGCAGGCTGTTCCATGGATCCATGACCCTCTTGGTGAATAAATATTTCCATAGTTCCACCTTAAAGTTCCCTCCACAGAGCTTCCACTTCTGTCCCCTAGTAGTTGAGCTGGTGACCCTGGTCTACAGTTTTGTGTAGGGCCCTATGTTTATGAATCTCATAAACTTGAAGGTCTCAGTCATATCCTCTCTCCCTCTAGCTTTGAGCAAGTACATATTTAGTGATTTTAGGCACTCTTCATATGAGAGACCCTGTAGACCTTGAATCATCTTGGTTACCCTTCTTGCATGCCTCCAACCTGTTCTTACCTATCCTTGGGTGGGGGCTCCAAAACTGGACACAATACTCAGGTGGGGTCCTCCAGGAAACTGATGAGTGGAAGGATCCCCTCTTTGCTCCTGCTATCAACACCTCTTTATATAGACCCCAACATTTTACTTGCCATGCTGTATGCGAGGATCCCCTTTTTGCTCCTTCTATTGATACCTCTTTATAAACAGCCCAATAATTTACTTGCCATGCTGTATGCCAGGATACCCTCTTTGCTCCTGCTATCGATTCCTCTTTATATACACCCAAACATTTTACTTGCCATGCTGTATGTGAGGATCCCCTCTTCGCTTCTTCTATCGATATCCCTTTATATACACCCCAACATTTTACTTGTCATGCTGTATGCAAGGATCCCCTCTTCGCTCCTTCTATCGATACCTCTTTATATACATCCCAACATTTTACTTGTTATGCTGTATGTGAGGATCAACTCTTTGCTCCTTCTATCGATACCTCTTTATATACACCACAACATTTTACTTGTCGTGCTGTATGCAAGGATCCCCTTTTCACTCCTTCTATCGATATCCCTTTATATACACCCCAACATTTTACTTGCCATGCTGTATGTGAGGGTTCCCTCTTTGCTCCTTCTATCGATACCTCTTTATATACACCCCAACATTTTACTTGTCATGCTGTATGTGAGGATCCCCTCTTCACTCCTGCCATTGATACCTCTATATACACCCCAACATTTTACTTGTCATGCTGTATGTGAGGATCCCCTCTTCACTCCTTCTATCAATACCTCTACATACACCCCAACATTTTACTTGTCATGCTGTATGCAAGTATCCCATCTTCGCTCCTTCTATCGATACCTCTTTATATATACCCCAACATTTTACTTGCCATGCTGTATGTGAGGATCACCTCCTTGCTCCTGCTATTGATACCTCTATATACACCCCAACATTTCACTTGCCATGCTGTATGTGAGGATCCCCTCTTCGCTCCTGCTATCGATACCTCTATATATACCCCAACATGTTACTTGCCATGCTGTATGTGAGGGTTCCTTCTTCACTCCTGCTATCGATACCTCTATTTATACCCCAACATTTCACTTGCCATGCTGTATGGAAGGATCCCATCTTCACTCCTGCTATCGATACCTCTATATATACCCCTACATTTTACTTGTCATGCTGTATGCAAGGGCCCCTCTTCACTCCTTTTATCAACACCTCTTTATATACAGCCCAACATTTTAGTTGTCATGCTGTATGTGAGGATCCCCTCTTCACTCCTTCTGTCAATACCTCTTTATATACACCCCAACATTTTACTAGTCATGCTGCATGTGAGGATCCCCTCCTTGCTCCTGCTATCAATACCTCTTTATATACACCCCAACATTTTACTTGCCATGCTGTATGTGAGGATCCCCACTTCACTGCTTCTATCAACACCTCTTTATATACACCCCAACATTTTACTTGTCATGCTGTATGCAAGGATCCCCTCTTCGCTCCTTCTATCGATACCTCTTTATATACATCCCAACATTTTACTTGTTATGCTGTATGTGAGGATCAACTCTTTGCTCCTTCTACCGATACCTCTTTATATACACCACAACATTTTACTTGTCGTGCTGTATGCAAGGATCCCCTTTTCACTCCTTCTATCGATATCCCTTTATATACACCCCAACATTTTACTTGCCATGCTGTATGTGAGGGTTCCCTCTTTGCTCCTTCTATCAATACCTTTATATACACCCCGACATTTTACTTGTCATGTTGTATGCAAGGATCCCCTCTTCGCTCCTTCTATCGACACCTCTTTATATACACCCCAACATTTTACTTGTCAGGCTGTATGTGAGGATCCCCTTTTTACTCCTTCTATCGATACCTCTTTATATACACCACAACATTTTACTTGTTATGCTGTATGTGAGGATCAACTCTTTGTTCCTTCTATCGATACCTCTTTATATACACCACAACATTTTACTTGTCATGCTGTATGCAAGGATCCCCTTTTCGCTCCTTCTATCGATACCCCTTTATATACACCCCAACATTTTACTTGTCAGGCTGTATGCAAGGATCCCCTCTTTACTCCTTCTATCAATACCTCTATATACACACACCCCAACATTTCACTTTCCATGCTGTATGTGAGGATCCCCTCTTCACTCCTGCTCTCAATACCTCTTTATATACACCCCAACATTTTACTTGCCATGCTGTATTCGAGGATCCCCTCTTCACTCCTTCTTTTGATACCTCTATATAAACCACAACATTTTACTTGTCATGCTGTATGTGAGGATCCCCTCTTCACTCCTTCTATCAACACCTCTTTATATACACCCCAACATTTTACTTACTAACATACTAAAATCCCAGCAGAATAGGCCTAATGGTCTTTCGCGTCTGCTCGTTTGGTCAACCCCCACCCTGGGAGCTGACCTTGATGCCCCCCTCGCCTTCTCTGTCTTCTCCCTTCCCAGTTCTGGATATTGTCGCGGCATTGGATTTTGCTTCCAGAACCCTTTCTCTGTACCTGTCCCACCCCCTCTTGAACCCCTCCAATGTCTCTGCCTCCACCAGCACTCTAGGCCGTGCATTCCATGGCTTCACCACCCTCTCAGTGAAATAGTACCTCCTCCTCCTTTCTCCCCTGAATCTTCACCCCTCCAGCTTCCACCCATGCCCACTAGTGGCCCCCTCCTTCTTCCTTTGAAGCACCCTGACTGTTCCTCCCGTATTTACCCCCTTCATGTACCTGAAGACCTCTATCATATGCCCCCGGTCCCTTCTTTCTTCCAATGTGTACATATTTAGCTCCTCGAGCCTCTCCCATAGGTCCTGTCCCCCAAGCTCCAGAACATTTTGGTTGCCCTCCTCTGGACCTTCTCCAGGAGTTTAATGTCCCTCTTTAAGTGTGGCCTCCAAAACTGCATGCAGTACTCAAGGTGTGGCCTCACCAAGCAGTTATACAGAGGGAGTATCACTTCCCTCCTTCTGGAGGTGATCCCCCTAGCGATGCATCCCAGCATCCTGTTGGCCTTGGCTGCTGCCCTCCAACAAGTCTCTGAGTTGTTCATCTTGACATCCACCACCACTCCCAGGTCCGTCTCAGACATCGAGACTTGTAGCATTTCCCACCCAGGGTGTACACCTGGCCTGGGTTTCTGGCCCCCAGTTGCAGTACCTTGCATTTCCCTGCATTGAACCTCAGCTTCTACTTTCTAGACCATCTTTCCAGAGTCTCCAGGTCCCCCTGTAGGGCCACCCTCCCCTCCTCCCCATCCACCACTGCCCCCAGTTTTGAGTCATCCGCATAGAGACTCATCTCACTCCTGATACCTGTCCTTATGTCAGAGACATAGGCGTTGAACAGGAGGACCAGGACTGATCCTGTGGGACCCCACTAATGACCCTCCTTGGGAATGACACTATAGCGCCAGCTACGACTCTCTGGGTCTGGTCCTGGATCCAATTGCCTATCCATCTGATCATCTGGTTCCCCACCCCCATTTCTCCCATCTTATCCAACAGGCTCACATGAGGAACAGAGTCAAATGCCTTGCTGAAGTCTAGAAAGAGGACGTCCACTGGTCTACCCAGGTCCAAGGCACTCATCACCCAGTCATAGAACTCCACAAGGTTTGTCTAACACAATTTCCCTTGGACGAATCCATGCTGTCTATCATCCAGGCACCCTGACTTTCCAGGTCCCCCGCCTCTCCTTGACAATGCCCTCCATCACCTTGCCCACCACCGATGTCAGACTGACAGGCCTGTAGTTCCCTGCCACCTCCCTTGATCCCCGTCTGTGGATAGACACTGTATTTGCCACCTTCCAGTCCTGGGGCACCCACCCTGTCATCAGAGAGATGGTGAAAAGCTCCGCCAGGGGTTTCACCAGGACATCCGCAAGTTCCTTCAGCACTCTGGGATGTAATTTATCCAGCCCCAGTGTTTTCTCTGTCTTAAGGGACCTGAGGGCTTCCCTCACTCTCTACTGTGATTTCCACTTCCGCTACCTCTTCTCCCTGCTTAGCCTTCCCCCTCCTGCCAGTGATGCTTCCCTCTGTCCCCAGACCCGCTGATTAGTAAGGGTCCCCCCTCCTCAGTATCACTGTCTCCTCCCATGTATGATGCAACACCCCCATTTTCCTTGGTGAAAACTGAGGTGAAGTACTTGTTTAGTACCTCAGCCTGCTCCCCCGGGTCTTGTGCCCATCTCTCCTCATTTTAATCCTGCCATCTGCCCCTTCACCCTTCATTTTTCTCCAATGTATCTAAAGAACCCCTTGCTCCCTCTCCTGATTTCCCTGGCCAGGTTCTGCTCCTTCCTTGCCTTAGCCACCCTCACCACCCTAGTGGACCTTCTAGCCATCAGCTTGTACTCCCCTCGATCCCTTTCACTCCTTGAGCACCTGAATTGCCTATAGGCTGCCTTCTTTCCCCGCACCACCTCCTGGACCTCCCTGGTCCACCTGCAGGTTTCCGGGCCTTACCGCATTTTTGTCTTACTCTTGCACTGGTGCTGGTAGCATCCTGCACCCCTCTCCTGATGATTTCCCACCTACTATCAGCATCCATGTCTGACCCAAACCCATCCAAATGCTCCTTAAGGATCCTTCCCATTTCCTTAAAATCCGCCCCACTGAAGTCAGTCACCTCCGTCTTTGTGCAACCTTCTACCCCTCCTAGGTCCAGGCAGAACCATACAGTGGCATGGTCACTCCCCACCAACGGGTCCCTTACCTCCAGGCCCCCAATCTGGTCACTGTCTGCCAGGACCAGATCCAGTACCAGCGCCTCCCTGGTTGGTTCCCCCACCTGCTGAGTTAGGAATGTGTCTTGAAAGACATCCAACAACCTCTGTTCCATGGCCACCGAGGATGTCATAGTCTTCCAGTCTGTTCCTACCATGTTTAAGTCCCCCAACACCACCACCCTTCTCCTGCCCAGTCTGTAGTGTCTCCCAACATCTGCCACCAGACTCTTCTCCAGCTCCTTCGACAGTGCAGGGGTTTTATATACCACTCCTATTTTTACTCTCTTGCCCCCCCTTGTTATCAAGGTGACCCAAATCGCCTCCACGGTTCCCTCTGCCTCCTCTACTCCCCCTATGCCAATGCAGTTTTTGACTATCATTGCTACCCTTCCTCCCCTTCCCTCTCCCCTCCCTTCCTGAACATAGTGTATCCCCCAGGTTCAGGTCCCAGTCATGTCTCACGGTGGCCCAGGTCTCAGTGACCACTGCCACATCCACCGCTCCCTGAGTTAGCATCACCTGTAGCTCAGGCATTTTATTGCCCAAGCGCCTGGCATTTAGCAGGACTACCTTCCACCCTTTCCCTAAACTTCCATTTCCCCTGCTCGTGTTCCCGTGGGGATTCTGTTTTCTCCTGGTCTGCACTTTACCAGTTGGCCTTTTCCCGCATTCCTCCACCTCCCAAGGGGGGTGGAGACAAAGTCCCTCCTTATCGGCAACCCCTTGACAGCCTTTTCTCCATCCCTCCCCTTCACAAGTTTAAACCCCACTTTTCACCAATGAACCCTCTATTTTCAACTTATGATTCCCTCCTCCAAATTGAGATGGAGCCTATCTCTGCATACAGCTCCTTATCCTCCCAGGTCTCCCCAATCACCCATCAACCCATACCCTCTGGCCTCACCACTCCCTGAGCCACTGGTTTATCTCCCTAATCTTTCTTTTGTGTTCTCCACTAGCCCTTGGCACCGGCAGGATTTCTGAGAAGGAAACTGTGCATCCTATGTCATGACAGCCCTGGCAAGCTCCCTGAATCTTGCCTGTATCTCTAGCTCACTATTTCCCTCAATGTCATTTGTACCCAGGTGGACTAGTATGTCCGGGGAACCCCCACAATCCTTTGCCAGCTGATATACCTCGTGCTTGGCCCTGTGTACCATTAGTCCAGGGAAGCATTTTGTTCTAACTGGCCAGGCTTCTCCCTCCCTATCCTATTTGATAACCCTGATCATAGATTCCCCCAACAGGAGCACTCTGACCACTCCTTTTCCTCCATTTCCCCCTTCCATGTCCCTTATCCTTTCTACCAGCCCCTCCACCCAGCCAGCTCCTTGTTCCTCCCCCTATCTGGGTGCCACATGCCGCCCCCTCCTTATTTACCCTGGACACCCCCTCCCCTCCAATCCTATGCCTCTCCTCCTCCCGCGTATCCTTCTGTACCTCGCTAACTCCCCCCTCACTGCTCGTGACTGGTCCTTCTCCCCCATCTGCTAAACTAACCTTTCTTATCCTCCCTTCCTTCCTGTCTCTGTTTAGTCCCTCCTTGCTTGTCTTGCTCCCCTGGCCTAAACCCTCAGCTCCCTTTACTGTATCCTCCTTGTACTTCTGGTCCTTCTTCTTGCCCTTTCCTCCCAACTGGTCCTTCTTCTTGCACTTTCCTCCATCTTCCCCCTGACCCTCCTGCTCTGATTCACTGCTCCTCCATTTTCCTGCATTCCAGGTTCCCCTGTTCCTCCTGCTATCCAGGCCCCCTCCTGCCCCCACTCCTTTCCATCTCTAACCACCCCTGTCACAGCTACATCACCCCTCATCCTCAAGCAGAAGAATAGAATTGAAGGTTACTGAGCTTAAGGTCCGATCCACCTCCCCGCCTTGCTTCTTTCTGTCCAGCTCCAGCCATCTGCCTACTTCCCTGAGAATGTTGTCCCTCTGGTCCCCCTTTGTGAGGGTCCCCAGTTACCTGCCTGCTTCCTTGGTAGTGTTCTCCTTTTGGGCCCCCCTCTGCCAGGGTCCCTATGTGACCCCCGAGTATTCTCCTGCACTCCTTTCCTTATGCCTCCACCCCTAGTGCTCGGTGCAACCCCTTGGGAGATCCCCCACCCCCTTCCCCAACCATACCTCCTCCCTTCCCCCAGCTGTCTCCTAATCCCTGCAACCTCCTCCCTAAGCTGTGCCAGCTAGTAGCACACTGGGCAACCACTGAACTTCCAAGCCCAGTCCAGTATCATGACTGCTCCACACCCTGTGCACCCTACCACCCTACCAAAGATGCCGGCCCTAATGACATGTGGTCCCATCCCTTCCAAGTAGGTTTCCTTGGGTGAGCCACCAGGTTCCCCACTAGTCCAAGGTACACCCCTACTGTCTAATCAGGTCACCCACTAATCCTAGATACAGCCCCACAGTAAACCGGTAAACCTGTTACTAGGTGCAGTACAACACAGTAAACTTATATGGGAAGTGAACAACTCCCTAAGCTCCTCTCTCCCAGCCTTTAAAGCCAACCCGCGCAGTGGCTAGAACTACATGAGCTGTACCTGCAGCCTTTTCCTCCAATTGCAGGGCAGGTGTTCCCCTATAAATTAGCAGAGCTCTGGGGAGCGAGGGTTGGGGGAAGGTGGGTCTTGGGCCTGCACCCAACTCTCGAGAGAGTGTATCAGCCCTGTGTCTGCCCCTCCAAACCCTGCAGCCAAAGAACCAGCCCCAAGCAAATCCCACCAAATAGGTTTTACATCAGACCACCAGCGCAGCCTGTTACACAGTGAAACATCCAACAAATGAGCCCACTTACAGCCTCCAAACCAGTTTTCAAACTTCCAACATCCCCAAAAACAATACCCTGCTAGCCCCTTAGAAGTAAGAAAGAAAAGAAATAACCTTCTACCAAGTAAAATCCACAAGAAACCCTGTAAAAACAACAAGAAGCAGCTACTGTCCTGGAACACAACTGATCCTGTCCCCTTCCAGTTCCTTCTGAGAAGCCAAAGCAACTAACACCACAAACCTGATTCAGCTCTGCCTCCAGTCAATTAGCTGAGTGAGACCTGGCCAGACCATTAACACCCTTCCCCCACTATGCACTAACCTTTGCAGCTAGTGAAGTCAGCAAAAAGGAATCAAACTTCAGCTCAAAGCCCCCAAAATATGTTGCTGCCAAAGGAAACAGGTCTCCAATTTAACCAGCTTCACTAACACATCAAAATAGGCTTGAAATTAACAGATATAGGTCTCTAATTCAAATAACCAGCCCCAAGCAAATCCCACCAAATAGGTTTGAAATCAGAAGAAATAGGCTTCCACCAGTGCTGCCTGCAACACAGTGAAACATCCAACAAATGAGCCCACTTACAGCCACCAAACCAGTTTTCAAACTTCCAACAGCCCCAAAAACAACACCCTGCTACCTGCACACCATAAACCCCTGCACTTGCTTTAACCCACCTTGAACCTTCACCCCTCCCTGATCTCTTCTTCATCTCCAGATAATCCACCTCCTTGATACCTCTTTCCCTCTCCTCTCTTAGTTCCTAGCTTGCCCACTCTCTTACCCCTCCCTCTCCTCTCCCTTCTCCCTACCTTTTCTCTCCCTCCCTCTCCCCTGGCCACAAACCTTACAGTTTTGGCACTTACTGAACTATATTGCTCTACCTATCTCCTTTTGAATTATTTTCCTGTGTTACCCATTCCAAGCTGTAATTTGATTTCACAGTACTTTTACTTTCACTATTCATTTTGTCAAAGCGCTTGTATCTACTATCCAAACATTGTTTTCTTATTCAGATTTGTACTGCTTTCATGTGCTGTCTCACATGTCTATTGTTTTGTCTGTAAACTGTCTTCTCCCGGGTCGTGCCTGAAAATAGGCATTGTTTGCCTAGTGCACTTACCCGGTTACCAAAAGCAAAATAAATAAATAAATAAAAGAAATAACCTTCTACCCAGTAAAATCCACAAGAAAAAATGTAAAAACAACAAGAAGCAGCTACTGTCCTGGAAAACAACTGATCCTGTCCCCTTCCAGTTCCTTCTGAGAAGCCAAAGCAACTAACACCACAAACCTGATCCATTCTTGTCATGCTGCATGCAAGGATCCCCTCTTCACTCCTGCTATCAATACCTCTTTATATACACCCCAACATTTTACTTGTCATGCTGTATGTGAGGATCCCCTCTTCACTCCTTCTATCAATACCTCTTTATATACACCCCAACATTTTACTTGTCAAGCTGTATGTGAGGATCCCCTCTTCACTCCTTCTATCGATACCTCTTTATATACACCCCAACATTTTACTTGTCAAGCTGTATGTGAGAATCCCCTCTTTGCTCCTGCTATCGATACCTCTATATATACCCCAACATTTTACTTGTCATGCTGTATGCAAGGATCCCATCTTCACTCCTTCTATTGATACCTGTTTATATACACCTCAACATTTTACTTGCCATGCTGTATGCAAGGATCCCCTCTTCACTCCTTTTATCAATACCTCTTTATATACACCCCAACATTTTAGTTGCCACGCTGTATGCGAGGATCCCCTCTTCACTCCTTCTATCGATACCTCTTTATATACACCACAACATTTTATTTGTCATGCTGTATGCAAGGATTCACTCTTCACTCCTTCTATCAACACCTCTTTGTATACACCCCAACATTTTACTTGTCAGGCTGTATGTGAGGATCCCCTCTTCACTCCTTCTATCGATACCTCTTTATATACACCACAACATTTTACTTGTCATGCTGTATGTGAGGATCCCCTCTTCGCTCCTTCTATCAATACCTCTTTATATACACCCCAACATTTTACTTGTCATGCTGTATGCAAGGATCCCCTCTTCACTCCTGCTATCAATACCTCTATATATTCCACAACATTTTACTTGTTATGCTGTATGTGAGGATCCCCTCTTCGCGCCTTCTATCATTACCTCTTTATATACACCCCAACATTTTACTTGTCATGCTGTATGTGAGGATCATCTCTTCGCTTCTGCTATCGATACCTCTATATATACACTCCAACATTTCACTTGCCATGCTTTATGTGAGGGTGTCCTCTTAACTCCTGCCATTGATACCTCTATATATACTTCAACATTTCACTTGCCATGCTGTATGTGAGGATCAACTCTTTGCTCCTGCTATCGATACCTCTTTATATACACCCCAACATTTTACTTGTCATGCTGTATGTGAGGATACCCTCTTCACTCCTTCTATCAATACCTCTTTATATATACCCCAACATTTTACTTGTCATGCTGTATGCAAGGATTCCCTCTTCACTCCTTCTATCGATACCTCTTTATATACACCCCAACATTTTACTTGTCAGGCTGTATGTGAGGATCCCCTCTTCGCTCCTTCTATCGATACATTTTTATATACACACCAACATTTTACTTGCCATACTGGATGTGAGGGTCCCCTCTTCGCTCCTGCCATTGATACCTCTATATATACTCCAACATTTCACTTGCCATGCTGTATGTGAGGGTCCCCTTCTTGCTCCTGCTATTGATACCTCTATATATACTCCAACATTTCACTTTCCATGCTGTATGTGAGGATCCCCTCTTCACTCCTTCTATCAATACCTCTTTATATACACCCCAACATTTTACTTGCTATGCTGTATGCCTTGTGCATTGGTTTGACTTCTTTAGGGTGTCATCATGACAACCCCAGATCCCTTTCCTCCTGGACCACTCTGAGCTTTGCTCCTTTGAGACAGTAATTTTTCTGAGAATTTCCTTTTCTGAGGTGCATCACTTTGCATTTCTTCACATTAAGTATGAGTTGCCAGATAGTGTAACAGGGAAGTAGGTGGGCCATTGAAACATAGAATTTGTCTGCACATATGGACTGCTTGACCCACATAGTCTGACCATGTTTCCCTGCTTATAGTATCATCGCAGATCCTACTTGCAGCCAGTGGGATGCTGGGGTGCATAGGGAGGTTGGGGTATCACCAGCAGAATGAGGGAGGCAGTGCTAACACTGTACAGATCACTGGTAAGACCCCCCTGGACTACTGTGTCCAGTTCTGGAGCCACATCTCAAGAAGGACATAGGCAGTGTGGAGGCTGACCAGAGAAGGCAACTGAAGTGGTGTAGAAGTTACATCAGAAGCCCTATGGGAAGAGGCTATGGGATCTCAATATCTGCATCCTGGAATAGAGGCTAGTGAGGGGGATATGATAGAAATCAATAAATACCTCACAGGGTTAAACAGGGTACAGGAGGGCAGTATTTGTCAGAGGAGAAAGATGCACAAGAACAAGGGGACATGCAGTGAAGCTAAAAAAGGGAAATTATGTACTTTTTTACTGAAAGGTGGATGCCTGTAATAGTTTTCCAACAGAGGTAGTGGGGGCAAAAACAATGGTTGACTTCTAGCATGCATAGGATAGGCACAAGGTAATCTTAGTTGGGAAATGGGAGGAGGAAGATGGAGATCAGGTAGGATATGCAGTAGAATTGTAGGCACTGGCCTTTAGGAGGGCTGACTTTGCCAAAATGGGTGAGTAGCTAAGGAATACACTAGCAGATGGGCAGGAAGGAGGGGTGAAAGAACAATGGGAAAAAATCAAAACTGCCATCACAAAGGCAACAAGCCTTTGTGTGAAGCAAATAAACAAAACAAAGTAAAAAAAAACTCTATGGTTCTCAAAGAAGGTGGCAAGGAAGGTTAGGGAGAAAAATATATCATTTAGGAAGTACAAGGAATTACAGAAGGAGCAGGACAGAAAACTAAATCAGTTAAAGCAGAAGGAAGCAGGGAAAGCGATCAAAATCAAGGAAGGCCAAGGGAGGGATAGTGAGGCTTAATAAAGGGGAGGGGAGGGGAGGTGGGCAGAGGGTGACTGTAAAAAGGCAGAGACACTGAATGAATACATTTGCTCAGTAGTCACTAAAGAAGGAGAGGGGGAGGCACCTAAACTAAACAATAGAAGCACTCTGGACAGGATGGTCAATACCAGTCCATTCACAGAAGAAAGGGTCCTGAAAGAACTCCTAAAAAAATCAAGGTGGGCAAAGCAATAGGGCCTGATGGGATTCTCCCCAGAATTCTAAAAGAACTAAAGAGAGACCTAGTGACACCACTGACCACCCTTTTTAGCAAATCATGGGAGGATGGTGTGGTAACTGAGGAATGGAGGAAGACAGGATGTGATTCCTCTTCACAAAAGTAGGAGCAAGCAGAGGCAGGAAACTACAGACCTGTTAGCTTGGCCTCAGTGGTAGGTAAAATGATGGAATCACTTCTGAGATAAAGAATTGTTGAGTACCTCGAGGCCAGTGGGGCACATGACCCAAGCCAGCATGGATCCACAGCAGGAATTTCATGTCTGACAAATCTAATAGATTTCTTTGACTGGGTGACCAAAGTAGTAGGCAAGGTAGGGGCTGTGGATATTGCCTACCTAGACTTTAGCAAGGCATTTGACACAGTCCCACACAAAGTTAGCCAGCCTGAGAGTGGATCCCAGAGTGGTAGCTTCGGTAAAAAACTGGCTGGGCAACAGGACATAGAGGGTACTGCACTGTACTAGTAAATGGGGTATACTCTGAAGAAAGGAGGTTACTAGTGGGATACCACAGACTTCAGTACTGGGACATGTCCTCTTTCATGTCTTTATAGGAGACATTGCAGAAGGGCTGGAAGGAAAATTATGCCTCTTTGCAGATGACACAAAGATCTGCAATAGGGTTGATACACAAGGGGTGTGGAAACAATGAGAAGGACTTGACAAGGTTGAAGGAATGGTCAAAAATATGGCAGCTTAGATCCAATGCAGAAAAGTGCAAAGTAATGCACCTATGAAACAAAAACCCAGGGGAAGAGTACACAATGGGAGGGGGAGGTACTAACAACAACAAAAACAGAAAGGGACCTTGGGGTGGTCATATCCGATGATCTCAAGGTACGTAAGCAATGTGAGAAGGCAGTAAGGAGGCATGGGGGGATACTAGGATGTATAGGGAGAGGCATCACCAATAGAAAACAGGAAGTTGTTTTTCCTCTGTACAGACAGTTAGTGAGACCCCATCTGGAGTATTGTGAGCAGTTCAGGAGACCACATCTCCATAAGGACATAGGATGGAGGCAGTCCAGAGAAGGGCAATTAAAATGGTGCAGGATCTGCAACTGAAGCCATATGAAGAGAGACTAAAAATGCTTAATATGTATACCCTTGAGTATAGGAGGGAGAAGGGGACATGATAGAAATGTTCAAGTACCTCAAAGGAATAAACAAAGTCCAAGATGAGAGAATCTTTCAGAAAAAGAGATGTGCAAGAACAAGGGGCGCAATTTGAAGATAGAGGGGGGATGGCTCCATGGCAATGTGAGGAAGTATTATTTTATGGAGAGGGTGGTAGATGCATGGAACCACCATCCTAATTGTTTCTGGACTCAGCCAGAAGGTAATCCCATCCATCCCTCATTCCACCCACCCCTGAGCTAGTCCTCCTTTTATAGGGTATGGGCCCATAGTGTTACACCTTCCTATACCACACAATAAGTTCCACACTGAGGAAAGGGAGGCATATAAGGATTCATCTAGAGGGCATTCCTAAGTTATATTGAAGGCCAGGTCATATCCGACATGACAGGAGTGGTGCAGTGCAGTGACTGTGGAGCAGCAGTCTTCAGGGAGATGTTCTGGAGGCTGCGATGCTGCCATATGTGCAGGAACCTCTCTGAGCTGAGGGAGGAAGTTGTCTCCATACAGAGGTGGCCAGGTTACAGTCAGCATCCACCCCCACCCAGAGACCACTGAGTCCACAATGTCAACCTCAAAGGTTGCTCAGAAAGAAGGATGACTGGACCACAGTGGGCTCGGGGAGAGTGGGGAGGGGTCAGAGACACATCCCCCAACCAGTCCAGCTTAATAACTCCTACAGTCTTTTGGAGGAATGGGACTGTCCTACACAGGCACCCATAGCTGGGATCAGGGAGGATAGAGTGGACCTCCAATCTGGTGTTTCAGGGAAGGGGGACAAGGGACCCAAGAGGATGGGGAAGCTTCTCTTAGTTGGGGACTCTATTGTATAGAGTGTGAAATTATGGACAACTAGCGGGGGGAAAAGGGAGGTCAAGTGCCTCCCAGGAAGCACTGCATGGAGGGGTTTTACAATAGCTCTGCGACAGCACTAATGCTGACATCCCTGACAGCGACAGACACAATGCCAACTGTTGGCATTGTACTGTTGGGGATGCCTGTGTGTTAAATTTGGGAGGTTGCACCTCCCCAACCCCCCATATGGGGGGTCTCTGCCCCCACACTCCCAGTTACTAAATATCCAACTCCGTGTTGGAGCTGTCTCAGGAAGGGGGCGCAACACTGGGGACTGCACTGAGGGTGTCTGCCAAGACCAGCAGAGTGACCCAATGATTTTGGGCAAAATCTGTCACTGTGCTGGTCTTTGCGGTGGTGAAGTCAACCTACAGTCAACATGCAACATGTAGGGATGGGAAGTGAATCCATAGGATCGCTAGGGTGCTAGCCAGGTGGGAGGGAGGAGATGGATGTCATTGTCCACCGGGGACCAATGACTTGATAAGGAGAAGGGTAGAGTTAGTTAGAATCCAAGATGATTTCAGTAAGCTGGGAGAAGACCTGAAATGGGTAGCAAATTCTGTGTCATTTTCGGAGGTGTTACCTATCCTAGGCATGAAAGAGGCCAGGGCACTCCACATCCAAACCTTCAATTCCTGATTGAAGGACTGGTGTGGATGGGAAGGATTTGGCTTTATAGGGGACTGGGGCCCAACCTGGGAAAATGCTGGCTTGTATCAGGAGGATGGCCTACATCTGTCTTGAAAGGGGACCTCAGTCCTTAGTGAGAAGTTGGAAAGCTTCAGTAGAGAGCATTTAAACAGGCAAAGGGGGGAAAGTCAGGAGAGACGGGTGGCTTAGGAACACCCCCCGTGATAACATGCAAAAGTACAAATTGACAACCGGAACAACTCAAGGGTGCAGTGAGGGACAGGCAGGGTAAACTTTTATAAGGGGGGATAAAAGGGGGGGCAAGAGCACATGAGCATGAATACTGGGGCAGGGGAAAGAAGCAAAGTAGAGAAAAAAGGAACAGAGGGAAGTCAGTGAGTAAAACATGGAAGGTCATGTTCACAAATGCCCACAATCTGGCAAATAAGGTTCCAGACCTGGAAGCCTTGATGACAGTCTAGATGCAGACCTTGACACAGCAGCAACAACAGAGACATGGCATTCTGCTACTCACAGCTGGGACATCAATGTACCAGGCTATGCACTGTTCAGAAGGTACAGGGAAGATAAAAAGGGAGAAGGGGTGGTTCTGTATGTCAGAGAAGACAGAAAGGCTACAGAAGTACAATGAAAGCAGGAGGAGGCTGAGGCGAAGTGGGTCACCTTTGAACCAGGAAATGGCAGAGCAATATGTACAGGGGTGATCTACAAACCTCTGGTACAGAGGAAGGAGGCAGACATGGTACTCGTGGAAAAATTCATGACAGTACAGCTAAAAGCAAAATCCTATTGATGGGAGATTTAAATATGCTGGACATGGATTGGACCACCCAGGCAGCTGCTTTAGCCAGAAGCATGGCCATCCTGGAATTTCTGCAGGGAGCTGGACTCAGACAGCTGGTGGAAGACAAAGTAAGGTCTAAAACAGCAAGTTTCAGGATATATTTGGGGATCCAAAGGGAGGAGGACAGGGAGGTATATCTTGAATGTCTCAGAGAGGCAGAGAAGGCTATTAGGAAAGCCAAGGCACAGACAGAGGAGGGTTTAACATGGTCTGTGAAAAAGGGGACAAGACATTCTCTAGGTACATCAGTGATAGAAGAAAATACAGGGGAGGATTGTGAGGCTCAAAGGGGAGGAGGGAGAGTGTAAGGAGGGGGATCTAGACAAGGAAGAAATACTGAAAAAAATACTTCTGTTCAGTATTCACTGAGGAGGGAGAGGGTCAAGGACCACAGCTGGGGAACTGAGGCAATCGGGTGGGGGAATGGACACCAGTCCATTCACAGTGCAGAGAGTCCTAGAGGAACTCACAAAGCTGAAGGTGGATAAAGCCAAGGGGCTAGATGACATTCACCTGAAGATATTAAGGGAGCTGTGGAGGGAACTAGCAGCACCTCTGGCCACCCTGTTCACATAGTTACTCAACACAGGTGTGGTTCCAGAGGACTGGAGGAGGGTGCATGTAGTCCCACTGCACAAAAGTGGCAGTAGGATGAAAGTGGGGAACTACAGACCTGTCAGTCTCACCTCAGTGGTGGGAAAGATCATGGAGACACTGCTGAAAGAAAGGATAGTGGCACACCTGGAATCAATTGGTGCCCAGGATCTGAGGCAGCATGGATTCACGTCAGGAAGGTCTTGTCAAATAAATCAGATATTTTTTTTATTGGGTGACTAGGGAAGTGAATCAGGGAGGGGCTGTAGACATCACCTACCTGGATTTCAGCAAATCTTCGATACTGTCCCACACAGAAGGCTGCTTAACAAGATGAGTAGTCTGGGCATGGGGCATACAGTGATATAGTGGGTTAGAAACTGGCTGGCAGACAGAAGGCAGATGGTGGTGGTAAATGGGATCCAATCTGGGGAGAGAGGGTGACCAGTGGAGTACCTCAGGGATCAGTACTGGGACCAGTCCTGTTCAATGTCTTCATTAGTGACACAGCAGAGGGGCTGGAAGAAAATGTCTGCCTATTTGCAGATGACACCAAGATCTGCAACAGGGTGGATATTCCAGAAGGGGTGATAATGAAGAGGGACCTGGAGAAGCTTAAAAGATGGTCATAGGTGTGGCAATTGAGGTTCAATGCACAAATGTACAAGATAATGCACCTGGGTGGGGGGAACCCTGTGGAGACCTATTGGATGGGGGGGGTGCTGACCATCACCAAAGAGGAGAGGGACCCAGGGGTTATCATATCTGATGATCTGAAGGTATCAAAGCAGTGTGCAAAGACTGCAGGGAGGGCCAGTGGCATGCTGGGGTGCACAGGCAGAGGTATTACTAGTAGGAGGCAGGATGTCATGATGCCATTGTATAAAATGCTAGTAAGGCCTTACCTGGAGTACTGTGTGAAGTACTGGAGACCATACATGCTAAGGACAAACATGGTGGAGACTGTCAGAGAAGGGTGACAAAGATGGTGCATGGTTTGCATGACAAAACATATGAGGAGACTAAGAGACCTCAATATGTGCTTACTGGAGGACAGGAGAGAAAGGGACGACATGATAGAAACTTTTAAGCACCTCAAGGTATAGAACAAGGAGCAGTTGGGAGATCTTTTCAATGTAGAAAAATACCAGCACAAGCGGGCACGATATGAAATTGGAGGGGGATTAAGAGGTAACATGTGGAAGTGTTTCTACATCGAGAGGGTGGTGAATGCTTGGAATAGTCTGCCACAAGAGGTGGTGAGGCAAGTACAGTGGAGGGGTTTAAACATGCCTTGGACAAGGGAAACTGGGGTGGAAACGGGAGTGATGAAAAGCCATTGAAGATTTAGGGTGAGTGGATGCATATGTGTAAAGAGCTTATGGGCAGACTGGTTGGGCCTCGCAGTCCTTATCTGCCAACAATTTCTATGTTTCTATGTTTCTAAGGAGGTCATGGGGTAAAAAACAGTGGAGCAATTCAAGAATGCATGGGACAAACATAAGGCAATTCTGGGGGAGGGGTAGGAGGAAGTAGGCTGTTGGTTAACTAGGATCTGCAGCTTATCCAATAGGTAGGGAAAAGGGCAGACTAGGTGGGCCAAGCAGTCCTTATCTGCCATCAAAGTCTATGTTTCTATGTCAGGCAGGGAGAAAAGGGGCAGAATAGGGAGGGCTAAGCAGTCTTTATCTTCTGGCAAATTCTATTTCTCTCTCTTCATTACTATCTCTGTTACCTGCCTCCTTTACAACTTTCTTCTTGATTTTCTGATTTTACCCCTTGTTCTCTGTCTTTCCCCATCCTATCTTATTATGCTCCTTCCTGGGAGCTTACTTCCTTCGGCTCTTCATCTCTGCTGCTTCATTATGGGGAATTGTTGCCTCCTTGGTTTTACAGCACCCTTCTGGCTACTTTAAATACAAATCAAGTTACATTTAAACTTCCACTATGCACTGTGATAATAATAATAATCTTTATTTATAAAGTGCCTTCTCAATTGTCAAGACTCTGAACAACAAGAGCAAATAAAACCCATAAAATCCACAGTAATCAAGACGATAAATACAGCTAAAATCAGTTCTTAAAGCCCTCCACAGTCATGCAGTCCCATATCTGACAGGGATGGGGCCGCATATAAATGCAGGCCCCAGATGTCTTCAAAGATACCCTGGGAATCTCTAGCAACCCTCATCAGCTGAGCAGAGCGATCACCCAGAGCAGTAGGGAGACAGAAGCTCTTTCAGATTATCTGGGCCCTGTCCATGTAGGGCTTTGTAGGTCAGAACCCAACCTTGAAGGGTGATCTACTGCTAAATAGGCAGTCAGTGCAGTTTCCATCACTGATGTGATGTGACTCACATGAAGGGTCCCCGTCAACAACCAGGTCACAGCATTCTGCACAAGTTGCAAGCAGCTGATATCAACCCCCAGAAGCCCTAGGTAAAGGGAGTTGCAGTAATTAAGGTGCGAGGTTACAAAGGCATGGATCAACGTAGGGAAGCCACGGATGGAACGAGGTGCTTGACCCCGGTGATGTTCCTTAGATGGTAAAAAGAGGACTTGATGACTGCCCACACCTGAGAATGCAGTGTCAGCCCATCATCAAGAATCACCCCCAGGTCCCACACCCATTCAGAGGAAAGAAGCTGGGTACCTCCCAGGCAAATCTGGAAGGTTGGCCAGCCCCAGCCCCTCTGTCCAGTGGCTCAGATCCACA
This sequence comes from Neoceratodus forsteri, assembly GCA_016271365.2. Taxonomy (NCBI): domain Eukaryota; kingdom Metazoa; phylum Chordata; order Ceratodontiformes; family Ceratodontidae; genus Neoceratodus; species Neoceratodus forsteri. Next base: position 174,480,820 of record CM057455.1, read on the forward strand.
ACCATCACCTCAGTCTTTCCTGAGTTCAACTTCAACCAGATGGAGTTCATCCAATCTAGGATTTCAGTGAGGCAGTTGTTAAATACCAAACGTGTACTAACCTGGTCGGGTGCAAAAGACAGGTAGAGCTGGGTATTATCAGCATAGCAGTGAAACCTCAGCCCATACCATCTTACAATATCTCTGAGGGCATCATGTACACTGCGAACAACCTGGGGACAACACTGAGCCCTGAGGGACACCACATGGCAGGCAGAATGGGTAAGAAAAATAATCCCTGACACCACCCTCTGAGTTATGCCAGTGAGGAAGCACTTAAACCACCTGAGAACTGTACCAGACAGGCCACAGATGAACCTCAGATACTCGAGGAGCACCCCATGGTCTATGGTGTCGAAAGCTGAAGAGAGATCAAGAAGTACCAAGGTAGAATGGCACTTCTGATCTCTCGCCATCAGAAGATCATTGAGCACCCAAACCAGAGCAGTTTCGGTACTATGCCTCTTATGAAAACCAGATTGGAGAGGTTTGTAAATGTTGTGGATGGTCAAATGGTTCTCCAGTTACAGCACCACAACCTTCTCAATCACCTTCCCAACAAAGGAATGGTTAGAGATCGGTCTATAGTTGCAAGGCTGTCTGGGTTCAGAGCAGCTTTCTTCAGGACAGGTGTCATCACGGCCTCCTTCAGACAGCTAGGAATCTCACCAGACTCTAAGGAGTAACAAACTATCCTTGCAAGGACCAGGCCACCTTGTCACAACAACTCATAATCAGGGAGGTTGGGCCTGGGTCCAAACTACAGCACGTTGGGTGCATACCCTGGGTAATCCGTACAAAATCCCAGAGTTCCAGCCAGTCAAAGGAGCTCCAGATAAAATGAGGAGGAGCGACTGTACACCGACCACTAACAGCTCCCATAGAGTGGGCCGGCTGGATCTCTGCCCTGATGCTATCCACATTATCTGCAAAGAACTGAGCATGCTCACACTCAATCTGTGAAAAGGCTCTTTAAGCCTGAAGACAGGTGAGGCTGCACAGTCTGTCCATGGTTTGAAGAACTGAGCTGGTCGGTTCTGAGCAGCAGCAATCTCCCCTCCTGGAAAAATGCAGGCCATGTCTCCAGTGTGACGCTTGGCCAGCTGGTTATGATTATTGTATGATATTTGTAATATAAAAATATAGTTTGTGATTGTCTCACATAAGACAGCCTGTGCTTCCATGGGTGCCCCCCTCCCCAGTTTCATTTAAGCTGCAGGATATGTAAACTGACCAGGAACCATTTAATTAACTGACTTAGAAACATAGAAACACAGAATCTGATGGCAGATAAGGACTGCTTGACTCACCTAGTCTGCCCATTTCCCTACCTGATGGATAAGCTGCAGATTCTAGTTAATCAACAGCTTACTTCCTCCTACCTCTCACTAGACTTCCTTCAGAATGGCATTTTATTACCTTTTTAAGACATGCCTAGGCTCTTTGAAGTGGAAACTAAATGTGAATTTATGACTTCAGAAACAGGACATCATTAGGCTGATTCCTGTTGTTTTTTTAACACATTGGTGCCAGTGTGGGATTGCTAAGTTCAAAGGAAACATGTGTAATTAAGGAGTTATATGTAGGAAATGTCTTTTTTCTTCTGATGGCACTTTATTTAAAATACCTTCTGATAGGAAATCATGTTTGTAATTTTATATTCTAAAAGGAGGAGCTAGATGACTCACAGAAGGGGTGTGGAGACACAGAGTTTAAACTGATACTTGTGTTTGAAATGTTGTCATATCATCTTGGGACTCTAGAGAGACACAGCTCTCTGATATAACTTTAAAACACACTTCCAGAAATAATACCTGGCAAAAATCTAACTGTATTGTGGTAGGAGCTTTGCTTTGTAATTTTACCTGGTCTTTTATGTGATTGTGAGCTCTTTGATATAGTGTTCTGTGTTTATTTTTTTTTCACATTTTTATCATCTTTTAGTAAAGTACATTTTCTTAAGATTCTGCCTGGGTCTCCTCCATTTGTACATGTGGAGTGCCTGTATTTTTAAGTCTGACAACTGTTCAAGGGCTTGATAGTGTTACTAAGCTTGGTAAAAGGTAAGAAGATACCTAAGATCTCTTATAGAGTTTTAAGGCTTCATTTTGGATACCTGGTTAGGTGCCCTTAGGTGAAAGATACATTGCATCCCCCAAAGAGAATATTATCTGAGCCTGTACATTTGGGTACGCTAGCATAAGGTTAACAGTTTGAATCCCCCCAGAACTTGAGACTAAAGGTGATTCGGACCCAAAAGCAGACAGGAGGGTTACCATGTCTGTTACCTGTTCACACTATTGTGCTCTGAGGTTGGCACTGTGGGAGCTGAGGGCCTGACCTGCTGAGTGCATTTGTGACCGATTTGGTGGTAGCGGTGGGATAAATTTGGTAACACAAGCTTAAACTGTTCAGTGTGTCAGCATGATATTGTACAGCACACTTGCAAAATAAGGCAGTGATTTATTTTTAAAAAAGAAAACAGAATATCATTTTGCTTACAGTCAAAGTTAGCACCTGTTTTATTTTTTTTTCAAAGTGAAAGTTAGAGTAGCCATAGTTAGGGAAGAAGATAGCTTCCAACTACAGTTAGCACACTGCAGACTACCTGAAGCAGTTGTGCAAGAAGAGAGGAGTCCAGTACAAGGGGAGAACCAACAAGCAGAACCTCATAGATGCCATGAAGGCAGCAGATGTCCAGCGCATCGAGTCACAGACTGTGACTGTAAAGGACCAAACCTTGGGCATGGAGTGGCCAGCAGCCAGTGCAGTGTCCAGATCTGGTGAGGAGGACAACAGCAGGGCCAGTGCAAGGCAAGGGCCATAGCAGCAGAGGAAGATCACCAGCATTCTGGGGCCAGAAGCCATAAGGCTGCAGATGGAGTTGCGGAGGATGGAGCTGGAGTTCCAGAGAGAAGAGAAGTGAGAGCAGACAGCTGCAGAGGAGAAGAGGGAGCAAGAACAACGAGAAGCTGACCATGAAGAGTGTCAGCACCAGTGAGCCGCAGAGGAGAAGAGGGAGCAAGAACAGCAAGAAGCAGAGTGTGAACAGCGAGAAGCAGACCGTGAAGAGAGTGAGCGCCAGAGGCAACATGAACTGGAAAGGCTACGACTCCAACCACCAGCACCAGAGCAGGTAAGTGGCTTGGGTTCAACTGGAACTACAGACCTGGGTTACAAATTAAATTACAAATTGATAGCCAAATTTAAAGAGGGATTATGGATGCCTTTTAAATTCCTTTGAAAAGTTTGTATTCAGGCAAAATTACTAGAGGGTCCTGGAGCTTCTAGCTGTCTCTACTTACTGGAAAGCTTGGGATGCATTGGGTAAAATGGACAATGAGGACAGTATTGATTATAGCAAACTTAAAGCTGCACTTTTAAGAAAATTTGATTTAACTGCAGAAGCATACAGAGCTAAATTCCATAAGATTAGAGAAGCCCTGCATGAGCTACAAGGAGCTAGCCATGAAACAATGTCAGTTTTATAAATGTTGGTGGAAGGAATTGAAGCAAACTCTGTAGATGAAATTGAAATGACTATATTATTAGAGCAGTTTTTGGGGCATGCCCATCAAAGCTGAAAACCTGGCTGGAGGACCGAGATCCCAAAACAGTGCAAGAGGCTGCTGAACTCTTGGACCGCTATGCCAATAGCAGACCTGCTCTGAGAGTAAATGGGAGGGCATGGCAAGGTAGAAATGGAAAGAATGCCTTCAGGGCAGCTAAAACCCTCACTGCCTCCACCAAACCACTTAGCCCCAGGTTTCAAAGAAAATATTTTCTGATAAAAGAAACAAATTTTGGGTTTGTAAAAAAACTGGGCATATTGCCAGACAACGTCCCAAAAGGATGAGCAATATGCAAAATGGGGCTAGGAAAGAAGTGGGTTGTTTGTGTGTCCCTGGAAGCATGCCTGTGAACATGAGGGAACACATTCACCCGGTCACTGTGAATGATGTACAGACACAAGGGTTAAGAGACATAGAGGCATCGCTGACTTTTGTTAAAAGGGATCTGGTAGAGCCTGGTCAACTTATATCCAACAGATTTGTAACTGTACAAGGCTTCACTGGGAAGGAGAAAACATTGCCACTCACAAGTGTTCTCCTAGACTGGAGTGAAACAGGGGGAACTGTGCAACATGTGGCTGTGGCCAAAATGTTAACAGTTGACTACATCCTTGGCAACAATCTCAAACAGGGGATGGTGTGAGCAGTTACCTGTAGCCAATTGGCAAGGGAACATTGTAGTTCTCTGGACACCATAGAAACCATTGTGGAAACCACTGGGAGGCTGGTTCCACAGCTTGTGTCTCCTGATATGGAGACTAATGAAAAGGGGGTAGAAATTTCCCCAGTAGCAGTTAACCAAACAGCTATGGAGGGTTACTCTGAAGAAGGAGGGGTGACCCATTGTCAGAGGGTTAGGGATGACAGTGATCCTGAGTGTCCTGACACTAGTGCTAAGGACCCTAGTTTAGAGACTGAAGGGGACCTGTCCCATGCCTTGGGAATGAGTAAGGAGTTTGCAGCTGCTCAGAAAAGTACCATAGTCTAGTGAAGCTGAGGGTTTGGGCAGACTCTGATGGAGTACAAGGAAGTGATGGGAAACATAAGGTTTATTGGGAAAATGGACTGATGTTTACTCAAGCTGAAAAGACAGAGGGAGGGAGGGATGCTAGGCAGGCAGCTTGTCATTCCCCAGGGGTATCGTGAGCAGTTGCTAAAGATTGTACATGATAGTCCCTTTTCTGGTCATCTGGGAATCATGCACACAATGCAGCGGTTGGCCCAGAATTTCTATTGGCCCAACTTCACCCAGCAGGTGAAGGAGTATTGGAGGTCTTGTCACTGGTGCCAAGAAATAGGGAAGGCAGGTAAGAAAACCCAAGCAGCCCCAATTCCATTGCCCATAGTGGAGGAGGCATTCCAGAGGGTGGGAATGGATATTGTGGGGCCTTTAAATACCCCCAGCTCCTCTGGGAAGAGGTTCATCCTGACTGTAGTGGATTATGCCACCCAGTATCCAGAGGCAGTCGCCCTATCCTCACTGAGGACAGACAAAGTGGCAAATGCCTTACTTGGATTTTCTCCCATGTTGGGTTTCCACAGGAGGTTATCACCGATCAAAGGGGTTCCTTCATGTTGGACCTGATGAAATGTTTTGGAAAGTGTGGGTGGTGCAGAGGCACATGACACCTTATCACCCGCAAGCCAATGGACTTGTGGAAAGATTTAATGGTACCCTTAAGTCAATACTTCAAGCTGAACAGCATGGGAGGGACTGGGAGAAATACCTTCCCCCCTGTTGTTTGCATACAGGGAGGTGCCTCAAGAGTCGACAGGATTTTCCCCCTTTGAGCTCTTATATGGACGCCAGGTATGTGGGCCCCTAGACTTAATCTGGGAGGACTGGGAAGGCAAACATGCCACCCAGGAAACTCCCATAGTGGATTATGTCCTTAGGTTTAGGGAAAGGCTGAAGGAGCTTATGGGGACAGCCCAGAGCAACCTGGTAGCTGCCCAACAGAAACAAAAAGTGTGGTACAACCGCAGAGCCAGAGCTTGCTTGTATACGGTGGGTCAGAAAGTCATGGTCCTTATCCCAGTCCGGAAAGATAAGCTGCAGACTGAGTGGGCAGGACCACACAAAGTAATTAAAAAAGGTAAATGACGTGAACTATATCATAGAGTAACCTGACAGAAGACATACAGAAAGAATGACCCATGTCAACATGATGAAGCCATATGCTAATAAGGCTGACATGGTGTTTGCGGTATGTAGTCCTGGGGAGAGGACAGACAAAGGAGACCCCCTTCTGGACTTGCTGGAAGAAAATAAGTGGAAGTCCTCTGTGGAGGCAGTTAAATTGTCACCCAAGCTGGCCCCAGACAAGATCCAGGAAGCAATGGAGGTTTTAGTAGACTTTTCCCTCTGTTTAGCACCAAGCCTGGACTAACCCCTTAGCAATGCATGACATGGAGACAGTGTCACAGACACCTATACATCAGACAGCATATCAGGTGTCAGAATGCTGTCCAAAAAGACATTATGAGGGTGGTGGAAGAAATGCTGGGTTTAGGGGTAATCCAGGGATCACAGTCCCTGGGCCTCACCCGTAGTCCTTGTGCCCAAGTCAGATGGCTGTATTTGTTTCTGTGTGGACTATTATAAACTGAATGCAGTTACAAAGTTAGACGCACATCTGATGCCCCAGATGGATCATCTTCTGGACAAGTTGGCAGGGGCAACATACCTTACGACTACTGACCTAACAAAGGGGTATTGGCAGGTAGAGTTAGCTGACAGAGCTAGGAAGAGGTTGGACTTCATCACTCCAATAGGCTTATTTGAATTTAAAGTAATGCCTTTCAGAATGAAGAATGCCTCGGCCACTTTCCAAAGGTTGGTAAACCAGGTGTTAAATGGTGCTGAGGAGTACGCCGTGGTGTACCTGGATGACATTGCCATCTTTAGTGCCAGCTGGGAGGAACACCTGTCCCACCTTAGGGAAGTGCTGGGCAGAATACAGAGGGCCAGGCTCGCTGTCAAAGTTGAGAAGTGCCAGGTGGCCATGGCTGAAGTGGCATACCTCAGGCATGTTGTAGGGCAGGGGCAGCTCATGCTAACCAAGTAAAAATAGAGGTGATCAAGACATGGCTCAGACCAGAAATGCAGAAGCAGGTCTGGCATTTTATAGGACAGCAGGGTACTATAGGGAATTTGTACCCACTTACAGTGCCCTGGCTGCTCGTCTATCTGACCTGGTAAAGAAAAGGATGCCTAAGAAAATTACCTGGGAACCAGCCTGTGAAAAACCCTTTACCAGACTGAAGGCGGCACTGTGCAGTGCTCCTGTATTGACAAGTCCTGACAATAGCAGACCCTTTATAGTCCAGACTGCCGCTTCAGAAATGGGTATTGGGGCAGTACTGAGTCAGACATCCAACCAAGGGCAAGATCACCCCATAGTGTACCTGAGTAAAAAGTTACTTCCCAGGAAGGAGGCTTACTCTACTGTGGAAAAAGAGTGTTGTGCTATAATGTGGGCCCTAAAGCAGTTAGAGTCATTCTTATATGGGCAGCATTGTAAGTATAAACTGACCACAGCCCCTAGTTTCTGACACAAATGAGGAAAACTAATGGCAGACTATTAAGATGGAGTCTTGCCTTGCAAGGGTATGACATGACGATCTTACATAGGGCTGGAGTGACCAATCAGAACACAGATGGTTTGTTGCATCTATATGAGGAGTGAACTGACTTATGGAGCTCATCCCATGCAGGAGACAGAGACCCCAAATTCAGTCTCGGTAGGGAGGAGTGTAACACTTGGCCAGCTGGTTATGATTATTGTATGATATTTGTAAAATAAAAATATAGTATGTGATTGTCTCACATAAGACAGCCTGCGCTTCTATGGATGCCCCCCCCCCCCAGGTTTTAGTGAAGCTACAGGATATGTAAACTGACCAGGAACCATTTCGTTAACTGACTTCCTTCAGAATGGCATTTTATTACCTTTTATGACATGCCTAGGCTTTTGAAATGCAAACCAAATGTGACTTTATGACTTCAGAAACAGGATGTCATTAGGCTGATTCCTGTTAGCTTTTTAACACATTGGTGTCAGTGTGGGATTGCTAAGTTCAAAGGAAATGTGTAATTAAGGAGTTATATATTGGAAATGTATTTTTCTTCTGATGGCACCTTATTTAAAATACCTTCTGATAGGAAATCATGTTTATAATTTTATATTCTAAAAGGAGGAGCTAGATGACTCACAGAAGGGTGTGGAGACAAAGTTTAAACTGATACTTGTGTCTGAAATGTTGTCATATCATCTTGGGACTCTAGAGACACAGCTTTCTGATCTAACTTTAAAACATACTTCCAGAGGTAATACCTTAAATAGCAAAAACCTAACTGTATTGTGGTAGGAGTTTTACTTTGTAATTTCCCTTGTTCTTTTATGTGATTGTGAGCTTTTGATATAGTGTTCTGTGTTTACATTTTTTCACATTTTATCTTCTTTAAGTAAAGTACATTTTCTTAAGATTCTGCCTGGGTCATAGTTTTAAGTCTGACAACTGTTCAAGGGCTTGATAGTATTACTAAGCTTGGTGAAAGGTAAGAATATACCTAAGGTCTCTTACAGAGTTTTAAGGGTTCATTTTGGATACCTGGTTAGGTGTCCTTAGGTGAAAGATATATTGCATCCCCAAAGAGAATGTTATCTGATCCTGTACATTTGGAGTGCCTCTAGCATAAGGTTCACAGTTTGAATCCCCAGAACTTGAGACTAAAGGTGATTTGGACCCAGAAGCAGACAGAAGAGTTACCCTGTCTGTTACCTGTTCACACTGTTGTTCTCTGAGGTTGGCACTGTGGAACAGAGGACCTGACCTGCTGAGTGCTTTGTGACATCTAGTATAGACCCATATTCTCCCAGGTTAGCTGCAGTCCCCAGTGTTGCCAAGGACCTCCTCCAAGCCAAGCCAAGTGGTTTTCACAGTTCCCAATCCCAGGAGGGATGGGGTAGATTCCAGGATTCAAGTGCAACCCTGGTCTAGTCTGGTCTGTGTTGAAGCTGCCTGAGATTCAACTGCTCTGTGAGTATCTGTGACTTTTTTTGGAAAAGCCCTGGGGCACCTTCATTCCTTTTGGTGAATTTTCTCTGACAAAGGGATCCTATCACCTAGACTGTTTTCTGTTTAAAAGTGTCTGCTAAAGTTGGGGTCTAATGAAGAGACAGTGCCAATTACAGAATGTTTAACTTTCTGACTCCTCAGTGTGGTGTAATGTAGTATGTTAAATGTGAAAGACATTTCAAGATAGCATCCACAAGTTTTCTGTGAAGGTGTTATTAGCCAGATGAATGGCCGAGCATAAATTTGGAAGCAAAAGGTGGGAGACCCTCCCCAATCTGGAGTAACCATGTGTACCTCTCCGGGTTCAGTTTGGGCACCTGTGTTTTCTCTCAGTGCATTTGGCCAGTGCCTGAAGAAAATAGTTTACCTAGATGTGGGTTGGATTCTCTGTGAGCCTGTAGTGCTCTTTGGTGGTCAAGGGTGCCACCATCTATTCCTCCTGAAATATGGGAAAGTCCTAGTACTGCCCATATGTGCCTAGTCAAGAGAAGTGTACCAGTAACTGGCCATGTGTGCCAATCTTCCATTTCAGAACCTGAGGGTTTGCTGTGTGTGCTCTCTGTACCTCAGTAATCTGCATTACCAGTGGGAGTAGCCCTGTGGGGATCCATCTTCACTTTGTGATTATTCTCTGAGTATGTGAATAAATGCCACGCTCTAGAATACCAACCTGATTTGGACAGTACTGTTATTTCTTCCACTGTGTCTGGATTTACTTGGGTGCCCCTGACCAGAAGTGCAAAACTAGCATAATTGTGAGAAAACATTTTCTCCCAGGGACCCAGGTTGATGGCAATGGTAAATGGTCATACCAGGTGTGAGCCAGGTAGCAGCCACACTTGGTTGGCCTGTCTATGCATGGCAGGCTCAGAAGGAAGATGTACTAGTAAACTGAACTGTAGTGACAACCCCCATCCCTCTCTTTGGTGGTGAGAGGAGCAGCCCTGCTAGTTAAACAAGGGGAGGCAGTGGGGGTGGGTTACAAAATGGAGGCACTGCTGTGGATTTGTGTGAATTTGGGAGAAAACAAGAGATGTTTGCTCAGGCTGTAGCTAGCATTTTGTCTGGCAGTTGGTAGCCCAAAATTGGAAGCTTTGGGCATAAGGGATTTGCCCAGGTAGTGACATCCGTATGTGCCGCTGTGTGCCTGCTGTTCATGTGCTGCTGTGATTGTGCCAACATTTACCAATGAGCTGTAAAGCCAGACTATGTGTGCCCTTGTCCTGCATCAAAAGAACATTTGCCAGCTTTAATTTTCAAGTTGTGACAGGAACAATTATTGTGAACTGTGGGAAACAAAGAGACAATTGTGCCCTGAAAGTTTCAAATGCTTGCTGTGTGAACTGGGGGAGTCGCTAGAAATTGCCATGAAAAATGGTTCAAAAAGGTCTCTGGCTGTGAAGTTAAAGTTGAAAGAAAAAAGTTGTTTTGCAGTTTAAATTTTGCCTTCGATGATCGCTGTGAAGGAGAAGAGCACGAGAAGAGAGAGAGAGAGAGAGAGAAAGAGAGGCTCATTTGCATGGAGTTGAGTGATTGGTGAGACTGCAATCAGTATCACCCCAAGCCAGTTTCAGAGTGCTGCCCAGTGTTCAAGACAGAGAGAGCGAGTGGTGTAAGAGCTGGCTGGCTAGGAGGATCTCCGCAGTGAGTGTAAACATTCTAAAAGTTAAAACAACAAACTTTTCTGTGCTAAATCAGGCTCAACCCATATTCCAATTGACTGGGGAGAAAACGTGGTGTTCGTAGAGACAATCGGTGGGATTGCCCACCCATTTCAACCCAGAGGCCTTCCAGGATTGGCTTTAGGCTAAGAATTTCCATCGAAAAGCCAGCTACTGATTCAGTGAGTACCATTCAGCAAAACTGAGCTTAAACTGTGTATAATTTTTTTAAAAGCCAGCTGGATCTGTCTGTAAACAGTATGTTTGTTTTGCAAAGAAGGACTGTGTAATGTAATCAAACCCAAGCAAGAATTCTGAGCATTAGACTGTGAGCATGTATTATGGATTCAGCAACAGTGTAATTTTCTGAGCAACAGGACAGATTGTAAGTTGTATGAGAGGCTGCAACAAACAGGCAATCATGTTCAAGAAATACTGTGGCTTTAATGACTTTAAGCAAGTAAAACTGATTGAAAGCTAATGGTAAAGTCCTAGAAAATCATATAGATGTGCTGAGGAAGAAAAGCAGTGCAGTCAGTGCAGTTTGAGAAAATTTATCAGTATGCAGTAAATTGGATGCGCAGTGGCTTGAGTCAGATACAGATTGTTGATGCACCAGGAGTGCTGCAACGGCCATTAAAGTGGAGTAGTAATGTAAACACAGAAGCAGGAAGCCATTTGTGATGCATGGGCTATGATAGTTCAAGAGGTTATAGAGAAATGTTTCTACAATGGAAGTCTGCCTCCTCATGCTGCAATTCCTGGATATCCTGTGAGAGTATGCATAATGTGCCTCAAGGCTGGAAGGGACGTTTTCATGATTCCTCACTCTTCAGGTTGCTTAGAGAAGCAAGGTCTAACTAGTGCACCTAAGATTTGTCTGGCTCCCAAGTGGGCAAAGCTTCAAGATCCTGCAAGTAACAGCATACAGCACCAGGTGGAACCTGTTGGGGGAGGCCCAGCAGAGTGTGGCACAAAGGAAGAGGATGTAGATGTACTGTCAGAGTAGAGTGGAGACCACCATCTGGAGTAAATTGGCTTACCTCTGGCTTCAGTTTTGGCACCTGTGTTTTCTCTCAGTGCATTTGGCCAGTGCTTGAAGAAAATAGTTTACCCAGACGTGGATTGGATTCTCTGTGAGCCTGTATGTGCTCTTTGGTGGTCGAGGGTGCCACCATCAATTCCTCCTGAAATATGGGAAAGTATCCTAGCACTGGCTGTGTGTACCACGTCAAAAGAAGTGTACCAGTAAATGGCCATGTGTGCCAATCTTCCATTTCAGAACCTGAGGGTTTGCTGTGTGTGTGTTCTCTGTACCTCAGTAATCTGCATTACCAGTAGGAGTAGCCCTGTGGGGGGTCCATCTTCGCTTTGTGATTATTCTCTGTGTATGTGAATAAAAGCCACATTCTAGAATCCCAGCCTGGTTTGGACAGTACTGTTATTGCTTCCACTGTGTCTGGATTTACTTGGGTGCCCCTGACCAGAAGTGCAAAACTAGCATACTGTAATTGTGAGAAAACGTTTTCTCCCAGGGACCCATGGTTGATGGCAATGGTAAATGGTCCATACCAGGTGTGAGCCAGGTAGCAGCCATACTTGGTTGGCCTGTCTATGCATGGCAGGCTCAGAAGGAAGATGTACTAGTAAACTGAACTGTAGTGACAACCTCCATCCCTCTGTTTGGCACCAGGTGATGAGAGGAGCAGCCCTGCTACTTAGACAAGGAGGGCTGGTGGGGGTGGGTTACATAAAGAAATGCAGACATATACTTTAGTTCTATGCTATTGATATAATTTCAAAATTAATATCACAATATTGCCTGCATTATTAAATCCTTTTGCAAAAAATGCCTGTTATATTGAGAGAACTTGGTAAGTTGCATCAGTCATTGCTTGGCAGAAATGATTGGAACATCTTTTTTAGAGAGATTATTGATCTAAGATGTACAGTTCTATAGTCACAGATATTGAAACATACAGTATCAATGTCAGTGATCTTTTGCTACTGTGAGATATATCTTCTTATATGTCTCAGTACCTTCTACTTAAAAGATGTTTCCTTTAAAAAAGCAAATGTTACCAAGTTAAACACTTTTTCAAAGTATTGATGCTAATGCACAAAATTATATCGCTATCATAGCTGGTGTAGACACCAAATCAGACCCAGTATGATGCTTCAAGGCTTTTAGCTGCTAGCTCTGACTTGAGCTGTGTGCACTTTATTGAAAAACAAAACAGCTCAAAAAAGTGTTAAAAAAAGTGTGTTTAACTTGGTAAAGTCTAGTTTAAATGTATTTTAATAAGAATGTACTGAGACAGCCTATTAGAACATTTGTCTTAGAGAGTGAAGAGAAGAGTTGTATGATTAATAGAACCGTATTTTCAGAATACCACACAAAATGCACTGTTCCAACCAAATAATGAATAGTTGCACTATTTGTCCCCTATCTGGGAAATCCTATCTTAACAAAAAAAAAACACCCTTCTCCCTAGCCCAGATCCTTTAAAATAGATAATCCCCTTCCTCCACCCTCATTTAAAGCTCCAATTCCCTCTCCCCCCCCCCGGTAACAATAATTTGATAATTAACTGTAATTTTAATTTTTAAACTCCAATGGTGGGTGACTGGCACAACCCTCCCACCTCTATGGCTGGCCTCTGACTTTCAACAATTCCTCCTACCCCACATGCATGCACCCTGCACCCAATTGTGACTTACAAGATGCACAGAAAGGCAACCAACATAGCCCATCCTGACCCTTGGCTGGCCTCCTTCTTCTGAATGACAGCACTTACTTGCTTGTTCTCATGGTAAAACCATCTGAGATCAACTGTTTTACCATGTGAGCTAACACACAAGTGCTTTCATTCAGAAGAAGGTGCGAGCTGTGGAGCAGGGTGGGCTGTGTCAGTCACCTTTCTATTCATCTTTTAGATCAGAAGTGGGTGAGAGGCACAAACGTGATGGGGGGAGCTGAGGAAGGAGCTCCTGCTATGGTACAAGGTAGGACAGGAATTTTTAAAAGTCAGTAGCTGACCATGGGGGGTGGTGCTGATCCTTTTGTTTGTTGTTGTTAAAATAACACAAATAGCTAATTCTGAATACTCAAATGTTGGGGAGTCTGAACAGAATTTATGATCAAATATTCAGAATATGGCAAGATAACTGACATCAATATATTTCAATGCATCTGACTATAGAACTGTATATCGTGGAGCAATTAACTCTCTTTCTAAACAGATGTTCCAAGCATTTCTGCTACAGTAACAGATGGCTGATGCAACTTAGCAAATGTATTACACATACTTGTATTTTTGCAAAAGAATTTAAGCAAGCAGGCAATGTGGCTGTATTGGTTTTCATAGTAAGCAGATTGCTTTCATTAAATGTCTCTGGACAACATCAATTAGAATTGGTTGGGTTATGAATAGCACAGTGTAATGTAATCTGGGATGATGTTAAACAAGATTATGATATAATAAATAGGCTAATAATGAGCACTGGACCAATAATAGAGTTTCTGGCACATACTAGCACTAAATGGTCTATTAGGGGGGTTATGAGTTCCAGATTAAAGGTGCATTATGTAAAAAACAGAAAGCTGCACGAACTGTAAAAAGGTGGAATTTCAAGGAATGTTAGGAAAAAATGTGTATTCTTAGGGTATGCATAGAAGGTTGATTGTACACCAGTGAATAAAAAGTATTATTTTGTTTTCAGAATATGAACATTGTGGCCCCTGAAGAAGTGACCTCCTTTTCCACAGAATGGTGTCTGCTTGTTAGGACAGGTGGCTCATACAAAAACTTTAATTATTACTAATATGCTTTAAACAAAACAGGAGTTCTAAATAGAGCTGTGCAGGATATAAAATTCTGCTCATGGAATGAATATTCCAATTCTGTGAAATATCACAGAAGTTTCTGGACAATTCCACAGAATTCTGCAAAATTTTAATTTCTGTTATTTTGCTGTAATTGTAAAGGTACGCATCCAAATAACACCAAATTTGTAACCAAAACAGTAGCTAATGGCTTACAAAGTAAACCAAAATGTATGAGTCATAGGATGAAATGGGGTAGAGTCATGTGTGGCCAAACATGTAATCAAAATTAAATTTTCTGTTATTTTGAGATAATTTTAAAATTTCTTATCCAGATGTCCTGATAATGTCAGGATTTAGAGAAGTGTCCAACATGGGTACATGCACCAACATCGTTAGTCTCAAGCTTCAATGGGAGCTCAGTTATAGGTAGCAAAACATTTTGCCAAAATTTAGATTTCTGTAATTTTAATATAATTGTGATAGTATTCATTGAAATGTTATGCAATTTAACAGGTATACAGGTTATCACTACGTTTGTATATGTGCATAGTTTCAGATTTCTAGCTTCAAATTGGACTGAGTAATAACCTGCCAAGTATGCTGCCAAAATTTACATTTTAGTTATTCCCCTCCAGTTTTTAATACAACATATACACATTTAACCAGAGTTTAAACATTTAAAACTCTAAACCACATGGTAATTTCTGAAAAAGTGTATGGGTGCTATGCACTACTGGGGCAGAGGGGCTAAGCACATGTATTTGGGGCATATAGCATTTCGCACCCACTGCACCCCCCATGCAGCATGCTTGAAGGGGGGACATACAGACCCACTGCACCTGATCATTCACATCCTCTGACAACTCCAGACTGGGTGTATTCTAGGGCATGTCAGCACTATGTGGTATTTACTAATTCACTTAGTGCTGGCTGCATAGGTGGGGAGGGTGGTGCAGGGTATGCCAGGGTAGATCCTGCTGTAACCCACTGCACGCCCCCACCAACACATGCCATTGGTCACTGAGGAACTGAGACAGTGCACACCATGCTGCCTCTGACCACTGGGAAGCAGGTGGTGGTAGGTGCAGCTGGAAGAGTGAGGCCCTGGCATGTTCAGAAGAGACAGCACCAGTAATGGATGGTGCCACGTGAGTCCAGGTGCCTACAATTGGCATGCAAAGCCCCATACCCATGTCAACCTATGCTGTGGGATCCACTAAGGGTCCCAGGGTGGCATCCCACTGGATGCCTGCCTGGGATGATGACTCCTCCACCGGCCACCAAGCAGAGTCCATCACACTGGGGGGGACAACAAACAGGTGGCCAGCACTGGTGATTGCCAGTATGGGTGCACTTGTCCATGGGGTGCAGGGCCATGGGTGGGGTACATGACATTTCTGCATACCTATGCCCACTTAGTGCATAGCATCCATTATTTGTAGCTTTAAATGGGATTGACATAAAAGTAGTCATACTTTCCCCACATTTAAAAATTACATTTTGCAATAATGTAAACTATGCATTTATAAACCCCTGATGCTTTAACACTAAAGAATGCAATACCATTAAATTTGGCAGGTTCTTAGACCTTACAAGGAGACCATGTATGTCAATTTTGTTAATTGCCCGCTGCTAGAAACTGCAAAATAACATCTGTACTTAAAGTCAAATCTCATGTGAAAAGTGTAGAATTTCATGAAAAATTCCATAAAACTGTAATCTGCTACTTTCACTCAGCCTTATCTGGGGATTCTAATTAATAGAGAGAGGTATGAGAGGCAGGTAGTACAGGGGTCTCTAGGTTCAGGTGTTAGATGCACAATTTCACCAAGAAATGAACAGATGAACCAAGTAGCACAACAGTGGTGGATCCCCAGGTTGGTGCAAGTGAGCATAGAGTGCCAACAATTCCAACCTGAATGCATGATATTTAAGGATGGTATGCCATCTAGAGGGTGGCTTTTTTACTGTAATGACCATTACAGTGACAATGCCAACAGTATGCTGCAATGGTCACTCAGGACCCCAGCATACCCTCTTCAGGTCTTGTGTCCCCTCCTTGGAACAACTCTGACCTGGAGCTGATTATATTTAATTCCAGGCAGTGCGAGGGGCATAGCCCCCCTCATGGGAACTTCGGGGGTCACTGCCCCACAAAAAAACAAAAGCACTTATCCTGATGGCACAATGCCAACTGCAATCTTGGTCAACATAGTACCGTGGCTGTCAAGGCATTCAAAAGGATTTATGTCAATGTGGCATGGTGGAACTTTTAAAGATCTCATCCAGTAAATGTATGATCCTGGGAGTCTGACGTACATGTTAGTCTGGGGCTTAGAGGTACTGAAAAAGATGTAATGGAGGAAGACAATGTCTGGGGCTGCAGGAAGGAAGAATTCTGGCTATTCCAACAGGGTAGGTTGACAGGGAAAGGTGTAGGTGGCTAAAATTTTAAGGAAGATTGTCAATGTAAAGAACAAAGAGGATAGCAGTGGGATCAGTAGTTCTACCTGAGTCAATCAGGCTATGACAAAAGAGAAGAGGGGGAGAGGAACAGCCGGACTGCAAAGGCTCAGCCTGGCTTATCAAATCAAGTAGCAATACATTCACTGTAATGTCAAATTCCACAAAAACAATTCTGGTTGCATCATCTATATGCTACCATAAATATGTGAGAAAATGTTACCAATAATGTTTTTGACTGCAAATTTAAAACTGCCAAACCAATTAATCCAGTTTTGTTAGACACCAGGATACATTGACTATGGATGTGCATGTCAGATGTTACGTCTATGCCTGCAAGAACAGAGAAGCTACAGGCATCAACATTTTGTGAGAGTTTTCACAATTTTTTAAAATATTTACATAGTAACATTATGAACCTATGTAATTTACAAATCTCTCGTCCATTTCTCCTCCATATTTATAACATTCTATACGAATTTCAAAAAAGTTATTCATGCTAATTTACAGAAGTCTAACTCCAAAGGTGTCTGGGTCATATGCAGATGAAACTGTTTCACAAAAGTTCCCACAAAACATAAAAAGACAGATTTAGAGTACACAATACATCATGCTGTCATGAAATATGGCAGATTGTTAAAACACCTATCATCAATGAATCATGCCAAATTTAAGATCTCTGAACCAATAGATCACTAAGGGATATGCAAATAAAAAATGTTCATGAAATTTTGCACAAAAATAAAATGACCAAGTGTGAACACCTATAATTTTGCAAAGGTCCATTCTGATTTCATGATATGTGGCATGTTATTGGCCCTTGACCTAAAGAGTCAACATTCCAAACTTCAGAGCTCTAGCCTAAACGACGGCCAAGTTATGACCAAATTACAGCGTTTTTAACATTCCAAACAATTTCATCGAAATTCAGCAAACATTTATGAAATATCATTGACATTCCATGAATTCAGAATTTTCCCATTCTGCACAGCTATAGTTCTGAGTCTTCCTCAACCCACTCAGGGGATGGTATGTCTGTGTGTGATGTTTCTGAAGAGGTATACAAGACATCTTACTTCACAAACATTATGGATTTATGCCATGCTGATAAACTTTCACTCAGAAATTAAACATTAATGATGAACACTCACCGGATTGGTTGGCAAATTCCCTTTCGGAACACAGCACGCAGTCATAACAGCAGACGGGCATTCCGTGAAGTGGAGCTTTCCGGTACCCTGGAGGGCAACTATTACTGCAGACAGAGCGGGGGGCCTGGAGGAAAAAAGAGAATGTCAATGCAAACAATCTGACAGGACCTGAGGAGACTGTCTCTGTGACATTTAGGACAGAGTTAGTAGTATTCTCTGTATAAACACGTATACACAGAACAGTGTGCCTTGGGGTGCTGCTATAAGTGTTCTCTGTACACAGACTGGAATATTTTGAGATTCTGTTAGAAGTACTTCCTGTACACAAACTAGAATATCTTGGGAAGTTGTTAGAAATGTTCCTAGTAAATAAACTGGAAGATATTGGGAAGCTGTTAGAAATATTTGTGGTACACAAACCAGAATATCCTGGGATGTTGCTAAAATGTTTCTGGTACACAAACTGGAATATCTTGGGATGTTCTTAGAAATGTTCCCAGTACAAAAACTGGAAGATTCTGGGATGCTGTTAGAAATCTTACCAGTACATAAACTGGAATATCCTGTGATTTTGTTAATAGTTTTCCCTGTACACAAATGGCAATGTCTTGGAATGGTGTTGGAAGATGTTCTCTCTACCATTTGGGACAGTGTTAGACGTGCTCCTTTCATACAAAATAATACAGATTTTTGGGTTGTAGTGTACTCCATACTGTATACCAAATAATGTACTGAATACCTAGGGATGCTGCTTGAAGTGTTCCCTGAATATGAAATAATGTACTGAATACCTAGGGATGCTGCTTGAAGTGTTCCCTGAATATGAAATCATGTACTGTATTCCTTGGGATGACGTTAGATGTGCTCCATGAATAAGAAATACACTCCCTCCCATATCTTCACTGACCTACCTTGTCCCCCCATGTACTCTGCCTCCTAGCCTTATCTATCCCTACCAGGTACTCCCCTTCCATTCCATATAATTGCTACCCAGCCCCCTTCCCTGAACTACTTGCACCCCCATAAAGTCTGTCTCCTAGCTGATCTATCTCTGCCAGATACCTCTCATCCATCCCTTCTCCCTATGACAAGGTCCTTCTGGCTGCTCCTTGGTTATCTTCCCTATCTCCCCCTGTCCTCCTACCTACCTACCAACTGATGTTTAACTACCAGTTCCAGAGAGAAGCACCATGGGTAGATTGGGAAAGGAGCAGGCAGAGGCAGTTAGCCTTAAAGTAACAGAACAATTCCAGGAAAGCCTGCACTTCATTCAAAGAAGTTTAGGAGCAAAAAACACTCATCATAAAGATTATTTTATTCTTATGCCATTATGCAATTTAAGGTGCGAGTGTTTACAGACAGCATCCACCATCACAAAGCCCCACAGCTTCAGGTCTCAAAACCCTTCATCAGGGGGCAAAAGGTTTTGAGACCAGAAGCACTGGAGCTTTGTGGCAGGGGATGCTGTCTATAAACACTCACACCTTAAAATGCATAAAGGCATATGAATTAAATCATCTTTGTGACAAGTGTTTTTTGCTCCAAAACTTCATCGAATGGAGTGCAGGCTCTCCTGGAGCTGCTCTGATTTTTACTTACCCCTGCACCGTTTTGCCCCTCAATCTCCTATCCTTTCAAAACTGCATCACCCCTTTTGTTCTCCACTATGTACAACCTATTTAAGTTTCTTGTATGTTATTCCAGGACTGTAAAACTGAATGTAATTGCTGTACTTTTATAACAATTGAACTGAAGTCTGCATTTGTTGCTGTAATATTGTCTACCTCATGACATGGAACCTCTGTAAATGAGCTTCTAGCTCAAAGGTGTTATAATCTGAGAAATTAGTAAATAAATGAATGATGTACTGTAAACCTGACGATGCTGTTAGAAGTGCTCTCTGTATATGAAACACTGAACTGAATATCTTGGGATGCTACCAGAAGTTGTCCCTGTATTTATAGTAATGCAAAGTTAACTTCCATATAGTATAAACATAATTTATTATAAGTAATAAATGCTTTCAGAACATACTAGAGTTGCTTCTCCTAGGTTGGTCCCCCTCAGCCAGGATATTGTATTGTGGTTATGCTCTGTATCAACTGGAATGAGTTTTGCACTTGAAAACTTAATAAACTGTTTTCATATAATAAAAAATAAGTGTTCCCTGTATACAAAAAAATATACAGTATATCTTAGAATTCTGTTAGAAGTGTTCCCTGTATGCAAAATAATATACAACATACCTTGGGATGCAGTTAGAAGTGTTCCCTGTATAGGAAATAATGTACTGTATATCTTGGGATTCTGTTAGACATGTTCCCTGTTTATGAAATAATGTACTGTATACCTTGGGATGCAGTTAGAAGTGTTTCCTTTATATGAAATAATGCACTGTATACCTTGGTATGCAGTTAGAAGGGTTCGCTGTATACAAAATAATGTACTGTATACCTTGAGATTCTTTTAGAAGTGTTTCCTGTATATGAAATACTGTACTGTATACCTTGGGATGCAGTTAGATGTGCTCCCTGTAAATGAAATAATATTGATTTTATTTATTTATTTATTCTTTGTTAACCAGGTAAGGCCTACTAGGCACAAGTGCCTGTTTTTGGGATGACTCAGGAGCTTTGGGATGTAATATACAATGTTTCCTGCTATGCTGTTAGAAGTGTCCCCTGTACTGTATACAAAACAATATACAGTGGGAGGGATTTTCAATGAACAACATCTGTTTCTTAGATGTCATTGTCAAAATGCATTCAGGGAGTTAGACCACAAAAAAGGTTCTTTAAGCAAGCAATAATAGCTAACTGGGTGCAAGTATTGGGCAATACTGGACCACCCAGGGGTGTAATGAGGCCTGACACTGCAGGCAGAAGGTCTTATAGTCCCTGGAAGGTCCTTTGTTGCCCAATACCACACACATTTTAGGGTATTATTGCATTTAGAAAATGGGCTGCATGTTACATTTTTATGTAAGAAATAAAAAAAGTGTCAATAGAATAAAAAATTACTTGTACAAATGATTGTAAAGTTTGCATATGTTGTAAAATAGTCCCTTCACTGGTATATTTGAAAGTAGAGGGCACTGTAGTCTATTATAATTGTTTTCCATGTGAGATGTTCCTCCCACCCAACCCAGAGAGACACAGAAACTGTACTGCTCCCCCCAATGACCTGTTTTTTTTTGCTGACTTTGCTCCTTTACACCCCCTCTTTCTATTTGTATGGGATATTGACATTACCAAAATGAAATTGGAATCAGGAAGAGAAGTAGTATGTGCAGTCAGAGAAGGGACCAAATAAGAGGTACAAATGTTAAAAGCCGGTTGTGGTTTATCAGCAGAGGAGACAGGGAAGCAAGCACTGGAGTAGAACAACACTAGTGGTGTCTGGGACTGGTGTGACTGTGGTGGTAGTCTTAAGACCCTCTGACAGCATGGTTGAGAAGGACTGTAACAGCGTGGTTGAGGCCAAGTGTACTGAGATGCATCTGGCAGGGGATCAGCATGCTGTGGCAATTTGTGGAGGAGGAGGAGAAGTTTCTTTGCTTTTTTCTTTCTTTTTTTTAGTATGCTTTTTCATTTTTAGGGCTGTGGGCAGAGCCTGCAGCCCATCTGTCATCTGTAGCTCTAAGATGGATTTTCTTAGAACTTCCATTTTAGACATTTGTATGTATTCCTCTACAGCAGCAAAGTAGTGCACTCCCCCTCTGATGTTTGCTATGTGTTGCTCTATGTTAAAGGCATCTGACAGGGGAAGGGGGGTGCTACTGTATTGTACCTAAGAACATCTCAGGATATTAAAAAAAACTTTTTAAGCTGCTGTTTCTACCATCTATTCAGCTCAGTCTACACCAAGTGGACTAATTTCTTCTTGTTTTTTGTGTAAACGAAAGTCAGACTCGGTGTCAGATTACATACTGTGGAATGCAGATTGCTAACTGCCTGATATTCCTTTCCACAGCAGATTGCAGGCAAGGAGTGGAAACAGAAGACTTTTTTTCTCATTTTATAATATGATGTACTGAGTGTGTGCTTAGTTGCAGGGTTAGGGCCTTGAAGAAAATAATAAAATGTATGTAACTAATTTAAGATTCCATCAGGTGGTCAGAAAAAAGTCTGAGAGAATTTGTGTAAAAACTAACAAATGAAAGATACAAGAAATAGCATGCACACTGGCCTCTGAGACTGGAAGATCAGAAGGCTGTAGGTTATATCCTCACACTAGGCATGTGGGTTTAAGAGCTTGTGTACTGCCTAAAATTAATATTAGATTTTAAAAGCAGTCAACCATTACCTTTTGTATTTAAGGTACTTTATATGTTCCCTTTGTTTATTTAGAAGATTGTTTACCTGATGTTAATGTGTGTGATGTGTGTGGAACAGCACTCTGTGTGGCAGCTGACATAGCTAGCTATACTACTCCCACTTCATCACCAGCATCATGACCTCACTGACTGTGACATCACTGCTACTTAGGAACAGTAATTCAGTGACTGCCAGGTCATTCACCTGTAATTTCACTGTCAGTGAAATCACAATGCTGATGATGTAGTTGGGGACAGTAGAGCTAGATATGTCAGCTACTATGCTAAGAGCTGTTCCACACATCCACCACAACATTATGACATAGAAGACTCTCCGACGGGCAAAAGGTAAAAGAAAGGTACTTCAGAAATAACATTTTGTAACTGACTACTTCTTAAAATTGATATTATTTTCCTGTCTACCTGGTTTGGCTCCACTAGCTCTTTAAATCCCAATAATGACACTGTAGTGCGGGAGGGTGGGGGAGGTGCTCATGTATTTTTTGTCTGCCTGTTCAGGTGGATGTTAAAGATCCTATGGCACTTCTCAAAAAGAGTAGGGGAATTCTTTCATTTATGAAATCATATAATTCAAAATGAAAAATAAATAATATGTACAAAAAATTCAAACATAATCCAGTTATACATCACAATTGTAAATCAAGTCTAAACATTCCTTTATATTTATGATATTTTAAAGTACACTCATCATTTCATTCTTATCTTGATAATTATGTAATAGGAATATCACTGTCAGCGACCCATGGTCAGTTCCTCTAATATTTCTGTAACATCTGTCTTCCCATAGTTTTAGCTTCATTAAAATAGGTCTCCTGTAATTCATTAAGAATTTTCCCATAAAGCTCTACCTAGGTTAATTCCTTTTGCTGTAGGGAGAATAAACATCTAAAATTCCAGATGTGCCACTTGATAATGGCAAATATAATAGGTAAAGTGCTTTTTTCCATTTAGACTATGAATATGGCTAATCTCCATACATTAATATTAGAAATGAAATCTGTTGAAAAGATTCCTTAGATTCTATGTATAGATATACCCAAAATGTAGCAATATAAGAGCAAGTGAAATGCAGGTGCAAACCAGTTTCCAATTGATTGACCCAGAATAGTCTGGAACATACCCTTTCTTCCAATGTTTATGCTTTTGATTCACTTTTACATTTAGTCGCTCATGACAGTTTAACCAATGTTTGAATTTCCATGGCATCCTGGCCAAATTTCCTCCATTCACTAAAAATACCACCAACAGTTTGGTCTGGTTCAAGTAAGGATTTATGCCATGTTACAATTTCAGTTGGTTACCATCTGTGCCCCCCCCGTCACCCCTGAGAAAGGGACTTCTAGTCTTAGTGGCCATACGCAGTCAACAAAATTCAACAAATAAATAAATTCCCCCATTATGCCTTATGGATTCCATAGAAATCCAAATCATTCCAAGGCCATCTTGACATAGAACTGTAATACCCAAAGGCAAATCAGAGCCCTTTTCCTGATAAAAGACTGCCAACATATTACATTTAAATAAACAACAAAGTCACAAATAAGGAACTAGTGGCTTATGAAAACATCTACAGGGATTTATACAGGGATTTGATGCTGCCTCTACAGAGAAAATACAGGAAAAATGAAGGCTTGTTACAGGAAAATGGTTATTTGGATCTGGGAACACTGTGATGATTGTGACTACACAGCACTATATGGCACCAACAAGAAAATGACTTTGGTCATTTAGTAGCTCTTCACAGCCCTATCTGCTCTGGCTAGAGTTTGTTTTCAATAGCCAGGGAAAACAGGAGGCACAGTACAATCAAGAAGGACTGTACCAGGGAACTGGCGTGCTTGCTCATGCGCTTGATAACTGGAACAAAATTGGCATTGTAAATTTGTTTTAAAAGTTGTTTTTCTTTTTTCTTTTCTTTTCTTTTCTTTTCTTTTCTATTCTTTTCTTTTCTTTTCTTTTCTTTGTATACTCCTGTAATTGTTTACATTACTGGGTGCAGTGTCTGGTTTAAGGACTGAGTGTGGGGGAGGCTCTTGTTCACTGTCTCACTAAGTGAGCAATAAAAAATTGTAACTATTTACTTTTGAATTTTAAACTGGCACAAGGATGCCAGTTTGACATTGGGGCAATGAAAGTGGAGACTTTTTATTTCCTGGGCATCTACTGAAAGTTAATGTACCCCCCCTGGAATGGGTACCAACCAATCAGAGCCAAGGAATGAAATTATGTGGTTGCATCCAAAAAATGGACACAATTCCCGCAGTTGTGGTGGAAACTGCCATAAACTGCAACAATTTTCAAAAATGCATTGGGGTGTTTTTAAATATCCTGCAAGCATCCTGACATGTCTGTCTGCATGCAGCAAGTGTTTGAAATACAGACAGGAGTGCTGCATTCAAGGTTCCAAAAATCCTTCCCAGTATATCTTTGGATTCTGTTAGAAGGGTTCTTTGTACTGTATGCCAAATAATATATATCTTGGAATGCTGATAGAAGGGTCCCCTGTACTATATATTAAATAATATATATCTTGGGATGCTGATAGAAGGGTCTCCTGTACTGTATATTAAATAATATATATCTTGGAATGCTGTTGGAAGGGTCCCCTGTACTATATATTAAATAATATATATCTTGGGATGCTGTTAGAAGGGTTCCCTGAACTGTATACCAAATACTATATATATATATATATATATATATATATAGATATATATATATATATATATATATAGATAGATAGATAGATATATATATATCTTGGGATGCTGATAGAAGGGTTTCCTTACTATATATTAAATAATATATATCTTGGAATGCTGATAGACAGGTCCCCTGTACTATATATTAAATAATATATATCTTGGATGCTGTTAGAAGGGTTCCCTGTACTATATATCAAATAATATATATCTTGGGATGCTGATAGAAGGGTCCCATGTACTATATATTAAATAATATATATCTTGGAATGCTGATAGAAGGGTTCCCTGTACTATATATTAAATAATATGTATCTTGGGATGCTGTTAGAAGGGTTCCCTTAACTGTATACCAAATACTATATATACATATCTTGGGATGCTGATAGAAGGGTTCTCTGTACTATACATTAAATAATATATATCTTGGAATGCTGATAGAAGGGCCCCCTGTACTATATATTAAATAATATACATCTTGGAATGCTGATAGAAGGGTTCACTGTACTAAATATTAAATAATATATATACTGGGATGCTGTTAGAAGGGTTCCCTGAACTGTATACTAAATGCTATATATATATATATATATATATATATATATATATATATATATATATATATATATATATCTTGGGATGCTGATAGAAGGGTTCCCTGTACTATATATTAAATAATATATATCTTGGAATGCTGTTAGAAGGTCCCCACTATATATTAAATAATATATATCTTGGGATGCTGTTAGAAGGGTTCCCTGAACTGTATACCAAATACTATATATATATATATATATATATATATACATCTCGGGATGCTGATAGAATGGTTCCCTGTACTATATATTAAATAATATATATCTTGGGATGCTGATAGACAGGTCTCCTGTACTATATATTAAATAATTTATATATTGGATGCTGTTAGAAGGGTTCCCTGTACTATATATCAAATAATATATATCTTGCGATGCTGATAGAAGGTTCCCCTGTACTATATATTAAATAATATATATCTTGGAGTGCTGATAGAAGGGTTCCCTGTACTATATATTAAATAATATATATCTTGGGATGCTGTTAGAAGGGTTCCCTGAACTGTATACCAAATACTGTATATATATCTTGGGATGCTGATAGAAGGGTTGCCTGGACTATATATTAAATAATATATATCTTGGAATGCTGATAGAAGGGTTCCCTGTACTATATATTAAATAATATATATCTTGGGATGCTGTTAGAAGGGTTCCCTGAACTGCATACCAAATACTATATATATATCTTGGGATGCTGATAGAAGGGTTCCCTGTACTATATATTAAATAATATATATCTTGGAATGCTGATAGAAGGGTTCCCTGTACTATATATTAAATAATATATATATTGGGATGCTGTTAGAAGGGTTCCCTGAACTGTATACCAAATACTATATATATATATCTTGGGATGCTGATAGAAGGGTTCCCTGTACTATATATTAAATAATATATATCTTGGAATGCTGATAGAAGGGTTCCCTGAACTGTATACCAAATACTATATATATATCATGGGATGCTGATAGAAGGGTTCCCTGAACTGTATACCAAATACTATATATATATATATCTTGGGATGCTGATAGAAGGGTTCCCTGAACTGTATACCAAATACTATATATATATATCATGGGATGCTGATAGAAGGGTTCCCTGAACTGTATACCAAATACTATATATATATATATCTTGGGATGCTGATAGAAGGGTTCCCTGAACTGTATACCAAATACTATATATATATATATTGGGGTGCTGATAGAAGGGTTCCCTGAACTGTATACCAAATACTATATATATCTTGGGATGTTGCTAGGAGGGTTGCCTATACTACATACCACATAATATATTTATTTATTTGCTTTTGGTAACCAGGTGGGTGCTCTAGGCATAGGAATGCCTATTTTCAGGCATGACCCAGGAGAATACAGGTAGACAATACATAAGCACACCATGTGACGCAGCACATAAAATAGGTAATACAGTGGGAGAAGGTCAGAACAGTCAACATAAAAGGTTGAGTGAAAATACAGTTTAGAACAAGATCAGGGTACAAGCAGTATAATATTAGACAATGTAATACGGTATGAACAAGTGCAAAACAACTGAAATACTGAGCACAAAAAATGGATGAGATAGACAAGATATATACAATATGTAATATGTGCCTTTGTGGTAGTTAAGCTTTAGGGAGAAGGGAAAGGAGGATGTGACAGAGGCAGGGGAAAAAGGGGTGAGAGTGGTGGAGAGTGTGCAAGGAGAGGGTCAATAGAGAGAGGTGATAAAGCAGATTGGAGGGGAGTAGATGCATGGGGTAGTGAGGAAAATGGAGAGAGAGATCTATGGTGGGTGGAAGCAAGCGCAGGGGTTAGAAGCACGTAGCTGATCTCGGTGGAGTTTCTTGAAACTGGCATGGGTGGGAGCTAAACAGATAGCTTGAGGTATGGAGTTCCAGTAATTCAGAGCTGAGTGAGAGAAAGCTCATGCACCCATAGAGGTTTTGCATCTGGGGATATGGAAAGGGGCTAGGTCTGTAGAGTGGAGCCCATGAGAGGGGGACTGGAAGTGAAGCATGGAAGCAAGGGATTGAGGGAGACCTGATCTAACTATTCCGTCAATTAGGGAGCCATAGGACTGAAATTGATGGGTAGTGGGAGAGGACCAGTTTAAGTCAGCATAGAGCTGGCAATGGTGTTTAAATCTTGGTGATGCAGAGGCGTAGCAACAGATGTTGTAATAGGTGGTGTCCCATTTGTGGAAGGAGGACTTAGTAGCACCAAGTAGGTGACCATGCCATAGGCCAGGGCTGGGAGTAGAAGGCCTTGTGCAACAGCAAGTCTGGCAGATGGGGTGAGGGCATAGCTAGTACGGTAGTCCCTTCTAATTTTCAAGTTGACGGATTTACAGGTGGTAGTAATATGTTGATCAAAATCCAGGGATTCGTTCAGGAGAATCCCCAAGTATTTGAAGGATCTTGAAGTTGCAAGTGGGGAGCCATCTGCACACGAGATAGAGAGGGAGTTTCAATTTCCTTTAAGTCCGACAGAAGAGCCAAAGAGCACAGAGTGAGTTTTGCTGACATTGAGCACTAGTTTGTTCACTGTCAGCCAGGATTGTATGCTTAGGAAGTCAGAGGCAAGAGAGTGGTTTATATCTGAGATGTTTTTGGCTCTATAGTAGATGACAAGGTCATCCGCATACAGAAGAGATGAGCAGGTTGGTGCTAGCAGTGGGAGGTCATTGATGAAGACAGTAAAAAGCAATGAGCCCAGTATAGAGCCCTGGGGAACACAAACTTGAATGGAGGAGAAATCCGACATGGCAGAATTGAAAACTATGGCTTGTTTCCTGTTTAAGAGGTAGCTCTTAAAACATGCCATCACTTCAGCAGAGAAACCAATGGAGCAAAGTTTTGATAGGAGAAGGCTGTGGTTGACCAGGTCAAAAGCCTTGGTCAGGTCAATGAAAACCATGCCTATCAAGAGGCCAGCATCCATGGCAGCATAGATGTCATTCGTTAGTTTTAGGAGGGCAATGGAGGTGCTGTGGCCTCTACAGAACCCATGCAGGGTGCCAGAGAGGAGGTTAAATTGCTGAAGATAAGCTATGGTTTGAGTAGCCACTAATGTTTCCAGGATTTTGCTGGGTACCAAAAGAATGGCAATGGGTCGATAATTGACAATTTCTTTTGGATCACCTTTTTTAGGAATTGGTGTTATTTTGGCTGTTTTCCAGATATCAGGAAAGGTGCTGTGGAATAGTGACAATTTAAAGACTTTGGTTAAGGGGGAGGCAATGATAGGGGCAGCTGCTTTCAGAAGCTGGGGTTCAAGCCCATCAGACCCAGAGCTGGCGCTGTCCGGGATAGCAAGTAGGAGCTTAGTACTTCAGTTCTTGTGATAGCCTGGAACTGAAAAGGTGGATGAGTGGGCATGGATTTTGTGTCTGTGGGGGAGGACGTAGTGCTTCCGGGGGGGGGGAGGCCACATGACTTGATAGATCAGAGAAGTGATGGTTAAAGGAATTGGCAACGGTCACCGGGATATTACAATGAGTGCCATTTAGCAGCATATCATTTGGGGTGGCTTTGTGATCTGTTCCCAGGAGGGTTTTTATGATTGACCAGAATTTTTTTTGATTCACCTTCAGCTTTTGTTAATAAGTCTTTGCAGAAAGCACTTTTAGCTAAGCAGATATCTCTTTTGCAGGCATTTCTTAATGACCTATAGGAGTCGTGATCAGATTGAAGTCCAGAGGCCTTGAAACACCTCCAACTTTTGTCTCTAGCTCTAATTTGGGAGAGAAGATCTTTGGTTAGCCACTTTGTTTGAGTTCCACGTATGCTGCGGGTGACTTTGGGAGCATGGATATCCTGGAGAAATCCAAATCTTGCTAGGAAGAAATCAAAGGGCTAACTGAGCATTAGAGGAAGTGAAAATTGGGGACCAGTCAGTCATAGAGAGATTGTACATAAACTGTGTCTGATTAAAATTACCCAGATTGCAGAAGGTAATAAGTTTTTGATGCAGAAGATAGGGGAGTGATCACTAATTGCATCTGCAAGGGTACCGATCAAGGCTATGCTGTCAGGGCAGTTTGTAAGGACCCAGTCAATTAGTGAGCTAGACCGGGGGGGGACCATGAACCTTGTTGCGTCAGTGATAGTCTGGTGAAGGCTGTGGCCCTGTACTATGGTGTAGAAGGGCTGGTTAGCTTTACTGGTCCAGTTCAGATTGAAATCCCCTAGTATGAGAACCTCATTTCATCTGATCTTAGTGTCCACCTGGGAGAGGAGTTCCTTATAACCAGTGATTCCGCCGCCAGGTGGGTTATAGGCACACACTATATGCAGCTTCTTAGAGCCAAGTTGGAGGATTGCATGAATTGATTCACAGAGAGTGAGGAGGGAAGGAGACATTCATTGTTAGTGATAAATGAGATTTATAGAAGATGGCAACACCACCACCATACTTGGCTAGGGGCCTGTCTTGACTCATTAGTTTATAATTAGGTAACGTACACTGGTAATCAGGGCTAATGGTTTCAGCCAGGTTTTTTTCTGCCAGGCAGAGAATGTCAAGGTTATGCAGAGCAACCCAAGCCTCAAGTTCAATTAGGTTGCGGGACAGGCTCCTGATATTTAGGTGAGTAATGCAGAGGCCCTTGCTGTGAACTGAGGCTGCGTCAGAGTAGGGTGAAATACCTATGGGCCCTGGATTTAATTCAATATCTCCAACTAACATAAGTGCTAGTAGGAGCAGATACCACAGTTTATGATGGATGAAGGGGGTTGGCAGAGTGGGGTTACAGGATAGGGTTTTATGAAGGACGAAAGCTACATGGTAAAAGAGCCTATTAGGGATAAAGAGAGGTGTGCTTGCTAAGGGCAAGTAAGATTGTGTAGCCACTCTGTAGTTGAAAGGATCCCTGGGATGTGTGTTGTGAAAATTTTGAGGGGGTGGGCAGCACGACGTAGGGATCCTAGTGAGAGGTGCAAGAAAGAAACAAAGAAGGAGGAGTGTGCACGAATTCATGGATGGTAGGTTTTTAAGTGTGAGAGCCATTACTACAAGATTCAATATTGGAGCCTAGTAAGGTTTAGACTTACACTTAGGTGGAAGCTTTGTGGCTGATCAAGAGGACTGGACTGAGACACTGTAATACAATGTAGTTTACAGCTTATGGGAGGGGAGGCAGCAGATTACTGACAGAGTGTTCAGACTCCCCTAGTGGTGAAGAATCATAGGCTGCAGATGGGAAAAAGAGTAGATAGATTAAAACCAGCAACACCCACTAGGCATTCCCTAGCTAGCCTACACTATATAACAAAAGTCGGTTAAGGGTGGGAGTGGTGGGGGCGGGTGGGAGCAGATGCAAAGATTCATGGAAGGAGCTCTGAGCACTTAGCCCAGTTTCAGCAAGTGGAAACCTTGTGGAAAGGAGCTGCGCTATGGGCTGCAGTGTTCTCAAAGCTCATTTCCACAAATGGCAAAAGAATTACAGCTTAGATTGCAGATACATTTGCAGACAGGTTAAAAAATGATTAAAAGGCAGTCACCAGCGCAATGTAGCAGAGTTGAAAGGCAGTCACCAGTGCAATGTAGCAGAAGTTCATTAACTGGGGAGAATCAGGTTTAAAATTGGCACCGGATTCAATTCGGAAGCAGGCAGCACTACAGTATAAAATAAATAACCATTGCAGACAGTTCCCTACTGTTCCTGCCTGGTGAGCACACACTGGGATCTTAAAGCTGGTGACTTAAACAAGGAATAGCAGGCTTTTTAGCCCCGGATAGCCCTGGGCTACCGTCCCTTATAAAGGTGCCAAAGTTTGAAAAAAATAGACAAAGGACAGCGGAGTATTTCTCGAGCTAGCAAGCTATAACTTGAGATGCTGTTAGAAGGGTTCCCTGTACTGTATACCACACAATACACCTATATCTTGGGATGTTGTCAGAAGGGTTCCCTATACCGCATACCAATTAATATATGTATTGGGATGCTTATAGAAGGGTCCCCTGTACTGTATACCAAATAATATATATCTTGGGGTGCTGTCAGAAGGGTTAACTGTACTGCATACCAAATAATATACATCTTGGGGTGCTGTTGAAAGAGTTCCCCTGTACTGTATATAAAATAAGACATACCTTGGGATGTTGTTAGAAGGGATCCCCTGTACAGCATACCACATTATATATATCTTGTGATGCTGCTAGAGGGGTTTCCTGTATTGTATACCAAATAATATATATCTTGGGATGTAGATAGAAGGGTCCTCTGTACAGTATACCAAATAATATATATCTTAGGGTGCTGTTAAAAGGGTTCCCTGTACTGCATACCAAATAATATATATATATATATATATATAAAAAAAAAAAAAATATATATATATATATAGTGATGCTGATAGAAGGATCTCCTATACTCTATACCAAATAATATATATAATCAAATGCTCATAGAAGGGTTCCCTATACTGTGTACCAAATAATATATATATTGGGATGCTGTAGAAGGGTCCTCTGTACTGTTTACCAAATAATATATATCTTGGCATGCTGATAAAAAGGCTCCCTGTACAGCATACCAAATAATATGTATCTTGGCATACTGATATAAGGGTTCCCTCTTCTGTATACCAAATAATATGTATCTTGGCATGCTGATAAAAGGGTTCCCTATACTGCATACCAAATAATATGTATCTTGGCATACTGATATAATGATTCCCTGTACTGTATACTAAATGATATATATATTAGCATGCTGTTGGAAGTGTTCCTTGTACTGAACACTAAATAATATATATCTTGGCATGGTGTCAGAAGTGTTCCCTGTACTGTACACTACATAATATGTATCTTGGCATGCTGATAGAAAGGCTCCCTGAACTGCATACCAAATAATATGTATCTTGGCATACTGATATAAGGGTTCCCTGTACTGTGTACTAAATAATATATATATTGGCATGGTGTTAGAAGGGTTTCCTGTACTGTATACTAAATAATATATATCTTGGGATGGTGTTAGAAGGATCCCATGTACTGTATACCAAATAATATATAGCTTGGGATGCTGATAGAAGGGACCCATGCACTGTATACCAAATAATATATATTTTGAGATGCGGATACAATGGTCTCCTGTACTGTATACCAAATAATATATATATTGGGATGCTGATAGAAGGGTCTCCTGTACCGCATACCAAATAATATGTCTCTTGGGATGCTGATAGAAGGGCCCCCAGTACAGCATACCAAATAATATAAATTGTGGGATGCTGATAGAAGGGTCCCCTCTACTGTACACTAAATAATGTATACATTGGGATGCTGACAGAAAGGTCCCCTGTACTGTATGTCAAATAATATATATCAAAGGATGCTGATAGAAGAGTCTCCGGTACTGTATATAAAATAATATATATCTTGGGATGCTGATAGACAGATCCCCTGTACTGTATACCAAATAATATATATCTTGGGATGCTGATAGAAGGGTCACCTGTACTGCATACCATATAATATATCTCTTGGGATGCTGATAGAAGGGTCCCCTGTACTCTATATCAAATAATGTATATCTTGAGATGCTGATAGAAGGGTCCCCTATACTACATACAAAATAATATAAATAGTGGAATGCAGATAGAAGTGTCCCCTGTACTGTATACTAAACAATGTTTATATTGGAATGCTGATAGAAGGGTCCCCTGTACTGCATGCTAAATAATATATATCATAGGATGCTGAAAGAAGAGTCTCTGGTACTGTATACCAAATAATATATATCTTGGGATGCTGATAGACAGGTCCCCTGTACTATATACCAAATAATATATATCTTGGGATGCTAATTGAAGGTTCCCCTGTATTATATACCAAATAATATATATCTTGTGGTGCTGTTAGAAGTGTTCCCCGCACTGTACACCAAACAATATAAATCTTGTGATGCTCTTAGAAGGGTCCACTGTACTGTACACAAAATAATATATATCTTGCGATGCTGCTAGAAGGGTCAGCTGTATTGTATACCACATAATATATATCTTCTGATGCTGTTCGAAGGGTTACCTGTACTGTATACTAAACAATATACAGTATATCTTGGGATGCTGATAGAAGGGTTCCTTGTACTGTATACCAAATAATATGTATCGTGCGATGCTGTTGAAAGAGTACCCCTGCACTGTATACCAAATAATATATTTCTTGCAATGCTGATAGAAGGGTCCCATGTACTGTATACCAAATAATATATAACATGTGATGTTGTTAATAGAGCTCCCATACACTGTATTGCAAATAATATATATCTTGTGATTCTGTTGGTGTTAGAATGGTTCCCTGTACTGTATACTAAGTAATATAAATCTTGAGATGCTGTTAGAACTGTCCCATATACTGTATACCAAATAATGTATAGCTTGTGATGCTGATAGAAGGGTCCCATGCATTGTATATGAAATAATATAGATGCTCGAATGCTGATAGAAGGGTCACCTGTCATTTATACTATATAATATATATCTTGAAATGCTGATAGAAGGGTTCCATGTACTGGGAACAAAATAATATATATCTTGGGATGCTGATCGAAGGGTCACCTGTACTCTATACCAAATAATATGTATCTTGGCATGCTGATAGAAGGGCTCCTTGTACTGCATACCAAATAATATGTATCTTGGCATACTGATATAAGGGTTCCCTGTACTGTACACTAAATATTATATATCTTGGCATGCTGTTAGAAGTGTTCCATGTACTGAAACCTAAATAATATATATCTTGGCATAGTCTTAGAATGGTTCCCTGTACTGTATACTAAATAATATGAATCTTGGCATACTGATATAAGGGTTCCATGTACTGTATACTAAATAATGAATACATTGGCATGCTATTAGAAGTGTTCCTTGTACTGTATACTAAATAATATATATCTTGGCATGGTGTTAGAAGGGTTCTAAGTACTGTATACTAAATAATATGTATCTTGGCATGCTGATATAAGGATTCCCTGTCCTGTATACTAAATAATATGTATATTGGCATGCTGATATAAGGGTTCCCTGTACTGTATACTAAGTAATACATATCTTGGTATGCTGTTAGAAGTGTTCCGTGTACTGTATGCTAAATAATATATACATATTGTCATGGTGTTAGAAGGCTTCCCTGTACTGTATACTAAATAATATATATCTTGGAATGCTGTTAGAAGGGTCCCATGTACTGTATACCAAATAATATATAGCTTGGTATGCTGAAAGAAGGGGCCCATGCACTGAATACCAAATAATATATATTTTGAGATGCTGATAGAATGGTCCCATGAACTGTATACTAAATAATAAATATCTTGGCATGCTGATAAATGCATCACCTTTACTGCATACCAAATAAGATAAATCTTGGGATGCTGATAGAAGGGTCCCCTGTACTGTATAACAAATAACACATATCTTGGGATGCTGATAAACAGGTCCCCTGTACTGTATACCAAATAATATATATCTTGGGATGCTGATAGACAGGTCCCCTGTAAAATATACCTAATAATATATATCTTGTGATGCTGATTGAAGCGTCCCCTGTACAGTATACCAAATAATGTATATCTTTTGATGCGGTTAGAAGGGTTCCCTGTACTGTATACCAAATAACATATATCTTGCAATGTTGTTGAAAGAGCTTCCCTGCACTGTATACCAAAAAATATATTTCTTGCGATGCTGATAGAAGGGTCCCCTGTACTGTTTATAAAATAATATATAACTCGGGATGCTGTTAAAAGAGCTCCCCTGCACTGTAAATCAAATGATAAATATCTTGTGATGCTGTTAGAAAAGTCCCCTGTACTGTTTACCAAATAATATATATCTTGTGATGCTGTTAGAAGGGCCCCCTCTACTGTATACCAAATAATATATATCTTGTGTTACGGTTAAAAGAGCTCCCCTGCACTGTATACCAAATAATATATTTCTTGCGATGCTGATAGAAGGGTCCCCTGTACTGTGTGCCAAATAATATATAACTTGGGATGCTGTTAGAAGAGTCCCCTGTACTGTATACCAAATAATATATATCTTGGGATGCTGATAGAAGGGTCTCCTGTACTCTATACCAAATAATATATATCATCAAATGCTGAATGAAGGGTTCCCTGTACTGCATTCCAAATAATATATATATTGAGAAGCTGTAATAAGGGTCCTCTGTACTGTATACCAAATAATATACATCTTGGCATGCTGATAGAAGGGCTCCCTGTACAGCATACCAAAAAATATGTATCTTGGCATACTGATATAAAGGTTCCCTGTGCTGTATACCAAATAATATGTATCTTGGCATGCTGATAGAAGGGCTCCCTCTACGACATAACAAATAATAACTATCTTGGCATACTGATATAAGGGTTCTCTGTACTGTATACTAAATAATCTATATCTTGGCGTGCTGTTAGATGTGTTCCCTGTAGTGTACACTAAATAATATATATCTTGGCTTTCCATTAGAAGGGTTCCCAGTACTGTATACTAAGTAATATATATCTTAGCATGCTGTTAGAAGTGTTCCCCTGTACTATATACTAAATAATATATATCTTGGCATGGTGTTACAAGGGTTCCCTGTACT
The DNA here is from genome assembly GCA_016271365.2 of Neoceratodus forsteri. NCBI lineage: Eukaryota > Metazoa > Chordata > Ceratodontiformes > Ceratodontidae > Neoceratodus > Neoceratodus forsteri. The sequence goes on from CM057455.1 coordinate 174,516,861, forward strand.
GTTTGTTGAATAATATGCATCTTGGCATACTGATATAAGGGTTCCATATACTGTATACTAAATAATATATATCTTGGCATGCTGTTAGACATGTTCCCTGTACTGTTTACCATAATATATATCTTGTGATGCTGTTAGAAGGGTCCCCGGTACTGTATACCAAATAATATATATCTTGGGATGCTGATAGAATGGTCTCCTGTACTCTATACCAAAATAATATATATCATCAAATGCTGATAGAAGGGTTCTCTGTACTGCGTGCCAAGTAATATACTGTATATATTGGGATGCTGTTAGAAGGGTCCTCTCTACTGTATACCTAATAATATATATCTTGGCATGCTGATAGAAGGGCTCCCTGTACAGCATACCAAATAATATGTATCTTGACATACTGATATAAGGGTTCCCTGTATTGTAAACCAAATAGTATGTATCTTGGCATACTTATATAAGGATTCCCTGTTCTGTATACTAAATAATGTATATCTTGGCATGCTGTTAGAAGTGTTCCATGTACTGTACACTAAATTATAAACATATTGGCATGGTGTTAGAAGGGTTCCCTGTGCTGTATACTAACTAATATATATCTTGAAATGCTGTTAGAAGGGTCTCATGTATTGTATACCATATAATATATAGCTTGGGATGCTGATAAAAGGATCCCATGCACTGTATATGAAATAATATATATCTCGGGGTGCTGATAGAAGGGCCAACTGCACTGTATAACATATAATATATGTAATGAAATGCTGATGGAAGGGTTCCCTGTACTGCATACGAAATAATTTATATCTTGGGATGCTGATAGGAGGGTCACCTCTACTCTATACCAAATAATATCTATATATTGACATACTGATATAAGGGTTCCCTGTACTGTACACTAAATAATATATATCTTGGCTTGCTGTTAGAAGTGTTAACTGTACTGTAACCTAAATAATATATATCTTGGCAAGGTGTTAGAAGGATTTCCTGAATGGTATACTAAATAATACATATCTTGGCCTGTTGTTACAAGTGTTCCCTGTACTGTATACTAAATAATATATATCTTGGCATGGTGTTAGAAGGGTTCCCTGTACTGTATACTAAATAATATGAATCGTGGCATACTGATATAAGGGTTCCCTGTACTGTATACTAAATAATGTGTATCTTGGCATGCAGTTAGAAGTGTTCCTTGTACTGTACACTAAATAATATATATCTTGGCATGGTGTTAGAAGGGTTCCAAGTACTGTATATTAAATAACATTGATCTTGGCATGCTGACATAAGGGTTCCCTGTACTGTATACTAAATAATATGTATCTTGCCATGCTGATAGAATGGCTCCCTGAACTGCATATCAAATAATATGTATATTGGCATACTGATATAAGGGTTCCCAGTACTGTATACTAAATAATATATATATTGGCATGATGTTAGAAGAGTTTCCTGTACTGTATACTAAATAATATATATCTTGGGATGGTGTTAGAAGGGTCCCATGTACTGTATACCAAATAATATATAGCTTGGGATGCTGATAAAAGGGACCCATGCACTGTATACCAAAGAATATATATTTTGAGCTGCTGATAGAATAGTCACCTGTACTGTATACCAAATAATATATATCTTGGGATGCTGATAAAAGGGTCTCCTGTACTGCATAAGAAATAATATGTCTGTTGGGATGCTGTTAGAAGGGCCCCCAGTACTCTATACCAAATAACGTATATCTTGAGATATTGATAGAAGGGTCCCCTGTACTGCTTAGCAAATAATATAAATTGTGGGATGCTGATAGAAGGGTCCCCCGTACTGTATACTAAATAATGTATATATTTGGATGCTGATAGAAGGGTCCCCTGTACTGTATGCCAAATAATATATATCAAAGGATGCTGATAGAAGAGTCTCCGGTACTGTATATAAAATAACATATATCTTGGGATGCTGATAGACAGCTCCCCTGTACTGTATACCAAATAATATATATCTTGGGATGCTGATAGAAGGGTCACCAATACTGCATACCAAATAATATATCTCTTAGGATGCTGATAGTAGGGCCCCCTGTACTGCATACCAAATAATATAAATTGTGGAATGCTGATAGAAGGGTCCCCTGTACTGTATACTAAATAATGTATATTATGGGATGCTGATAGAAGGGTCCCCTGTACTGCATGCCAAATAATATATATCATAGGATGCTGATAGAAGAGTCTCCGGTACTGTATACCAAATAATATATTTCTTGAAATGCTGATAGACAGGTGCCCTGTACTGTATACCAAATAATATATATCTTGTGATGCTGATAGACAGGTCCCCTGTAAAGAATACCGAATAATATATATCGTGGGATGCTGATTGAAGGGTCCCCTGTACTATATACCAAATAATATATATCTTGTGATGCTGTTAGAAGTGTTCCCTGCACTGTACAGCAAACAATATATCTCTTTCGATGCTCTTAGAAGGGTCCACTGTACTGTATACCAAATAATATATATCTTGTGATGGTGCTAGAAGGGTCCGCAGTATTGTATACCACATAATATATATCTTGTGATGCTGCTCGAAGGGTTACCTGTACTGTATAGTAAATAACATATATCTTGAGATGCTGTTAGAAGGGCTCCCTGTACTGTATACGAAATAATATATATCTTGTGATGCTGTTGAAAGAGTTCCCCTGCACTGTATACCAAATAATATATTTCTTGCGATGCTGATAGAAGGATCCCCTGCACTGTATACCAAATAATATATAACATGTGATGTTGTTAAAAGAACTCCCATACACTGTATAGCAAATAATATATGTCTTGTGATTCTGTTAGAAAGGTCCCCTGTACTGTATATGAAATGATATATATCTTGCGATGCTGTTAAAAGAGCTCCCCCACACTATATACCAAATAATATATTTCTTGCAATGCTGATAGAAGGGTCACTTGTACTGTATACCAAATAATAAATAACTTGTGATGCTGTTAGAAGAGTCCCCTGTACTGTATACCAAATAATATATATATTGTGATGCTGATAGAAGGGTATCCTGTACTCTATACCAAATAATATATATAATCAAATGCTGATAGAAGGGTTCCCTGTACTGCATACCAAATAATATATATATTGGGATGCGGTTTGAAGGGTCCTCTGTACTGTATATCGAATAATATATATCTTGGCATGCTGAGAGATGGGCTCCCTGTACAGCATACCAAATAATATGTATCTTGGCATACAGATATAAGGGTTCCCTGTAATGTATACTAAATAATATGTATCTTGGCATACTGATATAAGGGTTCCCTATACTGTATACTAAATGATACATATCATAGCATGCTGTTGGAGGTGTTCCTTGTACTGAACATTAAATAATATATATCTTGACATTGGTGTTAGAATGGTTCCCTGTACTGTATACTAAGTAATATATATCTTGAGATGCTGTTAGAATGGTCCCTATGTACTGTATACTGAATAATGTATAGTTTGGGATGCTGATAGAAGGGTCCCATGCACTGTATATGAAATAATACTGATGTTGGAATCCTGATAGAAGGGTCATCTGTAATTGATACCATATAATATATATCTTGGCATGCTGATAGAAGGGTTCCATGTACTGGGTAAAAAATAATATATATCTTGGGATGCTGATTGAAGGGTCACCAGTACTCTATACCAAATAATATGTATCTTGGCATGCTGATAGAAGGGCTCCCTGTACTGCATACCAAATAATATGTATCTTGGCATACTGATATAAGGATTCCCTGTACTGTACACTAAATATTATATAACTTGGCATGCTGTTCGAAGTGTTCCCTGTACTGTAACCTAAATAATATATATCTTGGCATGGTGTTAGAAGGTTTCCCTTTACTGTGTACTAAATAATATGAATCTTGGCATACTGATATAAGGTTTCCATGTACTGTATACTAAATAATGAATATCTTGGCATGCTGTTAGAAGTGTTCTTTGTACTGTATACTAAACAATATATATCTTGGCATGGTGTTAGAATGGTCCCATGCACTGTATATGAAATAATATATATCTTGGGTTGCTGATAGAAGGGCCAACTGTACTCAATACCAAATAATATATATTATCAAATGCTGATAGAATTGTTCTCTTTACTACATGCCAAATAATATACTGTTTATATTGGGATGCTGTTTTTAGGGTCCTCTGTACTGTATACCTAATAATATATATCTTGACATGCTGATAGAAGGGCTCCCTGTACAGCATACCAAATAATATGTATCTTGGCATACTGATATAAGGGTTCCCTGTATTGTATACAAAATAATATGTATCTTGGCATTCTGATATAAGGATTCACTGTTCTGTATACTAAATAATGCATATCTTGGCATGCTGTTAGCAGTGTTCCATGTACTGTACACTAAATAATAAATATATTGCCATGGTGTTAGAAGGGTTCCCTGTGCTGTATACTAACCAATATATATCTTGGAATGCTGTTAGAAGGGTCTCATGTACTGTATACCATATAATATATAGCTTGGGATGCTGATAAATGGGTCCCATGCACTGTATTCGAAAAAATATATATCTCGTGGTGCTGATAGAAGGGCCAACTGTACTGTATAACATATAATATATAAAATGAATTGCTGATATAAGATTTCCCTGTACTGTGTATGAAATAATGTATATCTTGGGATGCTGATAGATGTGTCACCTGTACTCTATACCAAATGATATTTATATTGGCATGCTGATAGAAGGGCTCCCTGTACTGCATACCAAATAATATGTATTTTGGCATAGTGATATAAGGGTTCCCTATACTGTACACTAAATATTATATATCTTGGTCTGGTATTAGAAGTGCTCCCTGTACTGTAACCTAAATAATATATATCTTGGCATGGTGTTAGAAGGATTTCCTGAACTGTATTCTAAATAATACAAATCCTGGAATGCTGTTAGAAATGTTCCCTGTTCTGTGTACTAAATAATATACATCTTGGCATGGAGTAAGAAGGGTTCCCTCTACTGTATTCTAAATAATATGAGTCTTGGCATACTGATATAAGGGTTCCGTGAACTGTAAACTACATAATGAATACGGTGGCATGCTGTTAGAAGGTTTCTATGTACTGTATACTAACTAATATGTATCTTGGCATGCTGATATAAGGGTTCCCTGTACTGTATACTAAATAATATATATCTTGGCATGCTGCTAGAAGTGTTCCTTGAACTGTATACTAAATAATATATATATATATTGGCATGGTGTTAGAAGGCTTCCCTGTACTGTATACTAAATAATATACATCTTGAAATGCTGGTAGAAGGGTCCCATGTACTGTATAACAAATAATATATAGCTTGGAATGCTGATAGAAGGGGCCCATGCACTGTATACCAAATAATATATATTATGAGATGCTGATAGAATGTTCCCCTCTACTGTATACTAAATAATATAAATATTGGCATGCTGATAGATGGGTCACCTTTACTGCATACCACATAATATAAATCTTAGGATGCTGAAAGAAGGGTCCTCTGTACAGCATACCAAATAATATATATCTTGTGATGCTGATAGAAGAGTTTCCTGTACTGTTTACCAAATAATATATATCTTGAGATGCTGATAGACAGGTCCCCTGTACTATATACCAAAGAATATATATCTCTTGGGATGCTGATAGAAGCGTTCCTCTACTGTATACCAAATAACATATATCTTTGGATGCTGAAAGACAGGTCTCTGTAAAGTATACAAAATTATATATATCTTGTGATGCTGATTGATGAGTCCCCTGTACAGTATACCAAATAATATATAACTTTTGATGCTGTTAGAATGGTTCCCTGAACTGTATACCAAATAACATATATCTTGCAATGCTGTTGAAAGAGCTCCCCTGCACTATATACCAAATAATATATTTCTTGCGATGCTAATAGAAGGGTCCTCTGTACTGCTTATACAATAATACATAACTCGGGATGCTGTTAAAAGAGCTCCCATGCACTGTATAACAAATAATATATGTCTTGTGATGCTGTTAGAAAAGTCCCCTGTACTATTTACCAAATAATATATATCTTGTGATGCTGTTAGAAGGGTCCCCTCTACTGTAGTCAAAATAATATATATCTTCCAATGCAGTTAAAAGAGCTCCCCTGCACTGTATACCAAATAATATATTTCTTGTGATGCTGATTGAAGGGTTCCCAGTACTGTGTACCAAATAATATACAACTTGGGATGCTGTTAGAAGAGTCCCCTGTACTGTATACCAAATAATATATATCTTGGGATGCTGATAGAAGGGTCTTCTGTACTCTACAGCAAATAATATATACTGTGTCATCAAATGCTGATTGAAGGGTTCCCTGTACTGCGTACCAAATAATATACGTATTGGGATGTTGTTATAAGGGTCCTCTGTACTGTATACCAAATAATATATATCTTGGCATGCTGATAGAAGGGCTCCCTGTACAGCGTACCAAAACATATGTATCTTGGCAAAACTGATATAAAGGTTCCCTGTACTGTATACCAAATAATATGTATCTTGGCATACTGATGTAAGGGTTCCCCGTACTGTATACTAAATAAAATATATCTTGGCATGCTGTTGGAAATGTTCCATGTACTGTACGCTAAATAATAAATATCTTGGCATGGTGTAAGATGGGTTCCCTGTAATGTAAACTAAATAATACGTATCTTGGGATGCTGATAAATGGGTCCCATGCACTGTTTATGAAATAATATGTATCCTGGGGTGCTGATAGAAGGGCCAACTGTACTCCAAACTGTATAAAATATATATATATAATGAAATGCTGATAGAAGTGTTCCCTGTACTGTGTACAAAATAATATATATCTTGGGATGCTGATAGAAGGGTCACCTGTACTCTATACCAAATAATATGTATCTTAGCATGCTGATATAAGGGTTCCCTGTACTGTACACTAAATAATATATATGTTGACATGCTGTTAGATGTGTTCCCTGTACTGTACACTAAATAATATATATCTTGGCTTTGCGTTAGAAGGGTTCCCTGTACTGTATACTAAGTAATATATATCTTGGCATGCTGTTAGAAGTGTTGCCTGTACTATATACTAAATAATATATATCAGCATGGTGTTACAAGTGTTCCTTGTACTGTTTACTGAATAATATGTATATTGGCATACTGATATAAGGGTTCCATATACTACATACTAAATAATATACATCTTGGCATGCTGTTAGAAGTGTTCCCTGTCCTTTAAACTAAATAATATATATATTGGCATGGTGTTAGAAGGGTTCAATATTCTGTTTACTGAATAATATGTATCTTGGCATACTGATATAAGGGTTCCATTTACTGTATATTAAATAATATATATCTTGGCATGCTGTTAGAAGTGTTCCCTGTACTGTTTACCAAATAATATATATCATGTGATGCTGTTAGAAGGGTCCCATTTACTGTATTGCAAATCATATATATCTTGGGATGCTGATAGAATGGTCTCCTGTACGCTATACCAAATAATATATATCATCAAATACTTATCAAAAGGTTTTCTGTACTGCGTACCAAGAAATATATATATTGGGATGCCATTAGAAGAGTCCTCTGTACTATATACCAAATAATATATATCTTGGCATGCTGATAGAAGGGCTCCCTCTACAGCATACCAAATAATATGTATCTTGGCATACTGATATAATGGTTCCCTATACTGTATACCAAATAATATGTATCTTGGCATACTGATATAAAGATTTCCTGTTCTGTATACTAAATAACGTATATCTTGGCATGCTGTTAGAATTGTTCCATGTACTGTACACTAAATAGTAGATATATTGGCAAGGTGTTAGAAGGGTTCCCTGTGCTGTATACTAACTAATATATATTTTGGGATGCTGTTAGAAGGGTCTCATGTACTGTATACCAAATAATATATAGCTTGGGATGCTGAAAGAAGGGGCCCATGCACTGAATACCAAATAATATATATTTTGAGATGCTGATAGAAGGCCAATTGTACTGTATACTGCATAATATATATAATGAAATACTGATAGAAGGGTTCCCTGTACTGTGTATGAAATAATGTATATCTTGGGATGCTGATAGAAGGGTCACCAGTACTCTTTACCAAATAATATGTATATTGGCATGCTGATTGAAGGGCTCCCTGTATGGCATACCAAATAATAAGTATCTTGGCATACTGATTTAATGGTTTCCTGTTCTGTACACTAAATAATATATATCTTGGCATTCTGTTAGAAGTATTCCCTATACTGTAACCTAAATAATATTTATCTTGGCATGCTGTTAGAAGGGTTTCCTGAACTGTATACTAAATAATACATATCTCGGCATGCTGTTAGAAGTGTACTGTATACTAAATAATATGTATCTTGGCATACTGATATAAGGGTTCCCCGTACTGTATACTAAATAATGTATTTCTTGACATGCTGCTAGAAGTGTTCCCTGTACTATATACTATATAATATATCTCTTGGCATGGTGTTAGAAAGGTTCCATGTACTGCATACTAAATAATATTGATCTTGGCATGCTGATATAAGGGTTCCCTGAACTGCATACCAAATAATCTGTATCTTGGCATACTGATATAAGGGTTCCTAGTACTGTATACTAAATAATATATATCATGGCATGCTGTTAGAAATGTTCCCTGTACTGTATACTAAATAATATATATATATATATATATATATATATATATATATATATATATATATATATATATATTGGCAATGAGTTAGAAGGCTTACCTGTACTGTATACTAAATAATGTATATCTTGGCATGCTGTAAGAAATGTTCCCTGTACTCTATACTATATACTATATATCTTTGCATTGAGTTAGAAGGGTTCGCTGTACTGTTTACTAAATAATATATATCTTGGCATGCTGTTAGAAGTGTTCCCTGTACTCTATGCTAAATAATATATATCTTGGCATGGTGTTAGAAGGGTTCCCTGAACAGTATACTAACTAATATACATATTAGGATGGTTTTAGAAAGGTCCCATGCACTGTATACCAAATAATATATATCTTGGGATGCTGATAGACAGGTCCCCTGTTCTGTATACCAAATATATATCTTGGGATGCAGAAAGAAGCATCAACTGTACAGTATACCAAATAACATATATCTTGGGTTGCTGATAGACAGGTCCCCTGTAAAGTGTACCAAATAATATATGTCTTGGGACGCTGATTGAAGGGTTCCCTGTACTATATACCAAATAATATATATCTTATGATACTGTTAGAAGGGTTCCCTGCACTGTACACCAAATAATATATATCTTGTGATGCTTTTAGAAGGGTTCCCGGTACTGTGTACTAAATAATATATATCTTGGGATGCTGTTAGTAGGGTCACATGTACTGTATACCAAATAATATATAGCTTGAAATGCTGTAAGAAGGGTTACCTGTACTGTATACTAAATAACATATATCTTGGGATGCTGTTAGAAGGATTTCCTTTACTGTATACCAATTAATATATATATTGTGATACCGTTGAAAGAGCTCACCTGCACTGTATACCAAATAATATATATCTTGCGATGCTGATAGAAGGGTCCCCTGTACTGTATGCCAAATAATATATAACTTGGGATGCAGTTAAAAGAGCTCCCCAGCACTGTATAACAAATAATATATTTCTTGCAATGCTGTTAGAAAGGTCCCCTGTACTGTTTACCAAATACTATATATCTTGTGATGCTGTTAGATGGGTCCCCTGCACTGTATGCCAAATAATACATATCTTGGAAAGCTGATAGAAGTGTCTCCTGTACTCTATACCAAATAACATATATCATCAAATGCTGATGGAAGGGTTCCCTGTACTCTATACGAAATAATATGTAACTTGGGATGCTGTTAGAAGAGTCCCCTTTACAGTATACCATATAATATATATCTTGGAAAGCTGATAGAAGGGTCTCCTGTACTCTATACCAAATAATATATATCATCAAATGCTGATGGAAGGGTTCCCTGTACTGCGTACCAAATAATATAAATATTGGGATGCTGTTAGAAGGGTCCTCTGTATGGTATACAAAATAATATATATTATGCAATGCTATTCAAAGAGCTCCCCTGCACTGTGTGCCAAATAATATATTTCTTGCGATGCTGAAAGAAGGGTCCCCTGTACTGTATGCCAAATAATACATAACACGGGATGCTGTTAAAAGAGCTCCCCAGCACTGTATAACAAATAATATATATCTTGCAATGCTGTTAGAAAGGTCCCCTGTACTGTTTACCAAATAATATATATCTTGTGATGCTGTTAGACAGGTCCCCTGTACTGTATACCAAATAATATATATCTTGCAATGCAGTTAAAAGAGCTCCCCTGCACTGAATACCAAATAATATATTTCTTGCGATGCTGATAGAATGGTCCCCTGTACTGTGTACCAAATAATATATAACTTGGGATGCTGTTAGAAGAGTCCCCTTTACTGTATACCATATAATATATATCTTGGAAAGCTGATAGAAGTGTCTCCTGTACTCTATACCAAATAATATATATCATCAAATCTTGATGGAAGGGTTCCCTGTACTCTATACGAAATAATATATAACTTGGGATGCTGCTAGAAGAGTCCCCTTTACTGTATACCATATAATATATATCCTGGAAAGCTGATAGAAGGGTCTCCTGTACTCTATACCAAATAATATATATCATCAAATGCTGATGGAAGGGTTCCCTGTACTGCGTACCAAATAATATAATTTTTGGGATGCTGTTAGAAGGGTCCTCTGTACGGTATACAAAATAATATATATTATGCGATGCTATTCAAAGAGCTCCCCTGCACTGTGTACCAAATAATATATTTCTTGCGATGCTGAAAGAATGGTCTCCTGTACTGTATACCAAATAATACATAACTTGGGATGCTATTAAAAGAGCTCCCCTGCAGTGTAAAACAAATAATATACATATTGCGATGCTGTAAGAAATGTCCCCTGTACTGTTTACCAAATAATATATATCTTGTGATGCTGTTAGAAGGGTCCCCTGTACTGTATACCAAATAATATATTTCTTGCGATGCTGTTAAAAGAGCTCACTTGCACTGTATACCAAATTATGTATTTCTTGTGATGCTGATAGAAGGGTCTCCTGTACTATATAATAAATAATATAAAACTTGGGATCCTGTTAGAAGAGTCCCCTGGACTGTATGCCAAAAAATACATATCTAGGGATGCTGATAGAAGGGTCTCCTGTACTCTATACCAAATAATATATAACATCAAATGCTGATAGAAGAGTTCCCTGTACTGCGTACCCAATACTATATATATATTGGGATGCTGTTCGAAGGGTCCTGTGTACTGTATGCCAAGTAATATATATCTTGGGATGCTGATAGAAGGGTTTCCTGTACTCTATTACAAATAATATATAACATCAAATGCTGATAGAAGGGTTCCCTGTACTGCATACCAAATAATATATATATAGGGATGCTGTTAGAGGGGTCCTCTGTACTGTATACCAAATAATATATATCATGCGATGCTGATAGAAGGGTCCCCTGTACTGTATACCAAATAATATATAACTTGGGATGCTATTAAATGGGCTCCCCTGCAGTGTAAAACAAATACTATACATCTTGGGATGCTGTAAGAAATGTCCCCTGTACTGTTTACCAAATAATATATATCTTGTGATGCTGTTAGAAGGGTCCCCTGTACTGTATACCAAATAATATATAACATCAAATGCTGATAGAAGGGTTCCCTGTACTGCATACCAAATAATATATATGTAGGGATGCTGTTAGAAGGGTCCTTTGTACTGTATACCAAATAATATATATCTTGGCATGCTGATAGAAGGGCTATCTGTAGAGCATAACAATTAATATTTATCCTGGCATACAGATATAAGGGTTCCCTCTACTGTACACCATATAATAAGTATCTTGGCATACTGATATAAGGGTTCCCAGTACTGTATACTAAATAATATATATATTGGCATGCTGTTGGAAGTGTTCATTGTACTGTACACTAAATAACAAATCTTGGCATGGTGTTAGAAGGGTTCCCTGTACTGTAAACTAAATAATGTATATCATGGGATGCTGTTAGTAGGGTCTCATGTACTGTATACCAAATTATATATTGCTTGGGATGCTGATAAAAGGGTCCCATGCACTGTATATGATACAATATATATCTTCGGGTGGTGATAGAAAGGCCAACTGTACTCTGTACTATATAATATATATAATGAAATGCTGATAGAAGGGTTCCCTGTACTGTGTACGAAGTAATAGATATCTTGGGATGCTGATAGAAGGGTCACCAGTACTCTATACCAAACAATATGTACCTTGGCATGCAGATTGAAGGGTTCATAGTACGGCATACATAGCAGACTGTTAGATGTGTTCCCTGTACTAAACAATAAATAATATGTATCTTGGCATGGTGTTAGAAGGGTTCCCTGTACTTTATCCTAAATAATACATATCTTGGCATGCTGTTAGAAGTGTTCCCTGTACTATTTACTAAATAATATATTTCTTGGCATGGTGTTAGATGGATTCCCTGTACTGTATACTGAATCGTATGTATCTTGGCATGCTGATAGAAGAGCTCCCTTTACTGCATACCAAATAATATGTATCTTGGCATATTGATTTAAGGGTTCTCTGTACTGTATACTTAATAATATATGGCTTGACAAGGTGTTAGAAGGTTTCCTTGTACTGCATAACAAACAATATGAACCTTGGCATACTGATATAAGGTTCCCTGTGCTGCATACTAGATGATATAAATATCTAAGCATGCTGTTGGAAGTGTTCCTTGTACTGAACACTAAATAATATATATCTTGGCACGGTGTTAGAAGTGTTCCCTGTACTGTACTCTAAATACTATATATCTTGGCATGGTGTTGGAAGGGTTTCCTGAACTGTATACTAAATAATATATATCTTGGCATGCTGTTAGAAGTGTTCCCTCTACTGCATACTAATTAATATCTATCTGGCATGGTGTTAGAGGGGTTCCCTGTACTGTATACTAAATAATCTGTATCTTGGCATACTGATATAAGGGTTCCATGTACTGTATACTAAATAATATGTATCTTGGCAAGCTGTTAGAAATGTTCCCAGTCTTGCAAACTAAATAATACTTATCTTGGCATGCTATTAGAAATGTTCCCTGTTCTGCATACTAAATAATAGATATCTTGGCATACTGATATAGGGGTTCCCTGTACTGCAAATCAAATAATATGTATCTTGGCATGCTGATAAAAGTGCTCCCTGTACTGCATACCAAATAATATGTATTTTGGCATACTGATATAAGGGTTCCTTGTAATGTATACTACATAATATATATCTTGGCAAGCTGTTAGAAGTGTTCCCTGTACTGAATATTAAATATTATATATATATTGGCATGGCGTTAGAAGGGTTCCCGCTACTGTGTACTAAATAATATATAACTTGGGATGCTGTTAGTAGGGTCACATGTACTGTATACCAAATAATATATAGCTTGAAATGCTGTAAGAAGGGTTACCTGTACTGTATACTAAATAATATATATCTTGGGATGCTTTTAGAAGGATTTCCTGTACTGCATACCAAATAATATATATATTGTGATACCGTTGAAAGTGCTCACCTGCACTGTATACCAAATAATATATTTCTTGCGATGCTGATAGAAGGTTCCCCTGTACTGTATGCCAAATAATATATAACTTGGGATGCTGTTAAAAGAGCTCCCCAGCACTGTATAACAAATAATATATATCTTGCAATGCTGTTAGAAAGGTCCCCTGTACTGTTTACCAAATAATATATATCTTGTGATGCTGCTAGATGGGTCCCCTGTACTGTATACAAAATAATGCATATCTTGCAATGCAGTTAAAAGAGCTCCCCTGCACTGAAAACCAAATAATATATTTCTTGCCATGCTGATAGAATGGTCCCCTGTACTGTGTACCAAATAATATATAACTTGGGATGCTGTTAGAAGAGTCCCCTTTATTGTATACCATATAATATGTATCTTGGAAAGCTGATAGAAGTGTCTCCTGTACTCTATGCCAAATAATATATATCATCAAATGCTGATGGAAGGGTTCCCTATACTCTATACGAAATAATGTATAACTTGGGATGCTGTTAGAAGAGTCCCCTTTACTGTATACCATATAATATATATCTTGGAAAGCTGATAGAAGGGTCTCCTGTACTCTATACCAAATAATATATATCATCAAATGCTGATGGAAGGGTTCCCTGTACTGCGTACCAAATAATATAAATATTGGGATGCTATTAGAAGGGTCCTCTGTACGGTATACAAAATAATATATATTATGCGATGCTATTCAAAGAGCTCCCCTGCACTGTGTACCAAATAATATATTTCTTGCGATGCTGAAAGAATGGTCCCCTGTACTGTATACCAAATAATACATAACTTGGGATGCTATTAAAGAGCTCCCCTGCAGTGTAAAACAAATAATATACATATACGATGTAAGAAATGTCCCCTGTACTGTTTACCAAATAATATATATCTTGTGATGCTGTTAGAAGGGTACCCTGTACTGTATACCAAATAATATATTTCTTGCGATGCTGTTAAAAGAGCTCACTTGCACTGTATACCAAATAATGTATTTCTTGTGATGCTGATAGAAGGGTCTCCTGTACTATATACCAAATAATATAAAACTTGAGATCCTGTTAGAAGAGTCCCCTGGACTGTATGCCAAATAACATATATCTAGGGATGCTGATAGAAGGGTCTCCTGTACTCTATACCAAATAATATATAACATCAAATGCTGTTAGAAGGGTTCCCTGTACTGCGTACCCAATAATATATATATATTGGGATGCTGCTCGAAGGGTCCTGTGTACTGTATGCCAAGTAATATATATCTTGGGATGCTGATAGAAGGGTTTCCTGTACTCTATTCCAAATAATATATAACATCAAATGCTGATAGAAGGGTTCCCTGTACTGCGTACCAAATAATATATAGATAGGGATGCTGTTAGAAGGATCCTCTGTACTGTATACCAAATAATATATATCTTGGCATGCTGATAGAAAGGCTATCTGTACAGCATAACAAATAATATGTATCCTGGCATACAGATATAAGGGTTCCCTGTACTGTACACCAAATAATAAGTATCTTGCCATACTGTTATAAGGGTTCTCAGTACTGTATACTAAATAATGTATATGTTGGCATGCTATTGGAAGTGCTCCATGTACTGTACACTAAATAATAAATATCTTGGCATGGTGTTAGAAGGGTTCCCTGTACTGTAAACTAAATAATGTGTATCATGGGATGCTGTTAGACGGGTCTCATGTACTGTATACCAAATTATATATTGCTTGGGATGCTGATAAAAGGGTCCCATGCACTCTATATATAAAATAATATATATCTTGGGGTGGTGATAGAAAGGCCAACTGTACTCTATACTGTATAATATATACAATGAAATGCTGATAGAAGGGTTCCCTGTACTGTGTATGAAATAATAGATATCTTGGGATGCCTATAGAAGGGCCACCAGTACTCTATACCAAACAATATGTACCTTGGCATGCAGATTGAAGGGTTCATAGTATGGCATACCAAATAATATGTATCTTGGCATACTGATATAAGGTTCCCTCTACCGTATACTAAATAATATATATCTTGCTTTACTGTTAGATGTGTTCCCTGTACTGTACAATAAATAATATGTATCTTGGCATACTGACATACAGGTTCCCTGTACTGTATACTAAATAATATATATCTTAGCATGCTTTTAGATGTGTTCCCTGTACTGAACAATAAATAATATATATCTTTGCATGGTGTTAGAAAGGTTCCCTGTACTCTATACTAAATAATATATATCTTGGCATGCTGTTAGAAGAGTTCCCTGTTCTATATACTAAATAATATATATCTTGGCATGGTGTTAGATGGATTCCCTGTACTGTATTCTGAATCGTATGTATCTTGGCATGCTGATAGAAGGGCTATCTTTACTGCATACCAAATAATATGTATTTTGGCATACTGATATAAGGGTTCTCTGTACTGTATACTAAATAATATATGGCTTGGTAAGGTGTTAGAAGGGTTCCTTGTTCTGCATACCAAACAATATGAACCTTGGCATACTGATATAAGGTTCCCTGTGCTGCATACTAAATGATATATATATATCTAAGCATGCTGTTGGAAGTGTTCCTTGTACTGAACACTAAATAATATATATCTTGTCATGGTGTTAGAAGGGTACCCGCTACTGTATACCAAATAATATATTTCTTGGCAAGGCTGTTAGAAGTGTTCCCTGTAGTGTAATCTAAATAATATATATCTTGGCATGATGTTGGAAGGGTTTCCTGAACTGTATACTTAATAATACATATCTTGGCACGCTGTTAGAAGTGTTTCCTGTACTGTATACTAAATTATATCTATCTGGTATGCTGTTAGAAGGGTTCCCTGTAGTGTATACTAAATAATTTGTATCTTGGCATACTGATATAAGGGTTCCATGTACTGTATACTAAATAACACGTATCCTGGCAAGCTGTTAGAAATGTCCCCTGTCTTGTAAACTAAATAATACTTATCTTGGCATGCTGTTAAAAGTGTTCCCTGTTCTGCATACTAAATAATACATATCTTGGTATACTGATATAGGGGTTCCCTGTACTGCATACCAAATAATTTGTATCTTGGCATGCAGATAGAAGTGCTTCCTGTACTGCATACCAAATAATATGTATCTTGGCATACTGATATAAGGGTACCTTGTACAGCATACTACATAGTATATATATTGGCAAGCTGTTAGAAGTGTTCCCTGTACTGTATACTAAATAATATATATATATTGGCATGGTGTTAGAAGGGTTCCTGGTACTGTGTACTAAATAATATATATCTTGGGATGCCATTAGTAGGGTCACATGTACTGTATACCAAATAATATATAGCTTGGGATGCTGTTAGGAGGGTAACCTGTATTGTATACTAAATAAAATATATCTTGGGCTAGTGTTAGAAGGATTTCCTGTACTGTATACCAAATAATATATATATTGTGATGCTGTTGAAAGAGCTCCCCTGCACTGTATACCAAATAATATATGTCTTGTGATGCTGTTAGAAGGGTCCCCTGTACTGTATACCAAATAATATATATCTTGCATTGCTGTTAATAGAGCTCCCATGCCCTGCATACCAAATAATATATTTCTTGTGATGCTGACAGAAGGGTCCCTGTCCTGCATACCAGATAATATATAACTTGGTATGCTGTTAGAAGAGTCCCCTGTACTGTATACCAAATAATGTATATCTTGGGATGCTGAAGGGTCTCCTGTACTCTATACTAAATAATATACATCATCAAATGCTGATAGAAGGGTTCCCTGTACCGTGTACCAACTAATATATATATTGGAATGCTATAAGAAAGGCTCCCTGTACAGCATTCCAAATAATATTTATCCTGGCATACTGATATAAGGGTTCCCTGTGCTGTATACCAAATAATATGTATCTTGGCATACAGATATAAGGGTTCCCTGTACTGTATACTAAATAATATATATATTGGCATGCTGTTGGAAGTGTTCCATGTACTGTACACTAAATAATAAATACCTTGTCATGGTGTTAGAAGGGTTCCCTGTAATGTAAACTAAATAATGTATCTCTTGGGATGCTGCTAGAAGGGTCTCATGTACTGTATGCCAAATAATATACAGCTTGGGATGCTGATAAAAGGGTCCCATGCACTGTGTATGAAATAATATATATATATATATATATATTGGGGTGCTGATAGAAAGGCCAACTGTACTCTATACCATATAATACATATAATGAAATGCTGATAGAAGGGTTCCCTGTTCTGTGTATGAAATAATATATATCTTGTGATGCTGATGAAAGGGTCACTCTTCTCTATACCAAACAATATGTGCATTGGCATGCTGACATAAGGGTTCCCTGAACTGTATACTAAATAATATATATCTTAGCATACTGTTAGATGTGTTCCCTGTACTGAACAATAAATAATATGTATCTTGACAAGCTGTTAGAAGTGTTCCCTGTACTATATACTAAATAATATATATCTTGGCATGGTGTTACATGGATTCCCTGTACTGTATACTGAATAGTATGTATCTTGGCATGCTGATAGAAGAGCTCCCTGTACTGCATACCAAATAATATGTATTTTGGCATTCTGATATAAGGGTTCTCTGTACTGTATACTAAATAATATATATGTTCCCTGTACTGTATACTAAATAATATATGACTTGGCAAGGTGTTAGAAGGGTTCCTTGTACTGCATAACAAACAATATGAACCTTGACATACTGATATAAGGTTCCCTTTGCTGCATACTAAATGATATATATATCTAAGCATGCTGTTGGAAGTGTTCCTTGAACTGAACACTAAATAATATATCTCTTGGCATGGTGTTAGAAGGGTACCCTCTACTGTATACCAAATAATGTATATCTTGGCATACTGTTAGAAGTGTTCCCTGTACTGTAATCTAAATAATATATCTTGGCATTGTGTTAGAAGGGTTTTCTGAACTGTATACTAAATAATACATATCTTGGCACACTGTTAGAAGTGTTCCCTGTATTGTATACTAAATAATATCTATCTGGCATGGTGTTAGAAGGGTTCCCTGTACTTTATACTACATAATATGTATTTTGGCATACTGATATAAGGGTTCCCTGTATTGTATACTAAATAATGTATATCTTGGCATGGTGTTAGAAGTTATTCCTGTACTGTATACTAAATAATATATATCTTAGCAAGGTATTAGAAGGGTTCCACGTACTGTAGACTAAATAATATTGATCTTGGCATACTGATATAAGGGTTTCCCTGTACTGTATATTAAGTAATATGTATATTGCCATGCTGATAGAAGGGCTCCCTGAACTGCATACCAAATAATATGTATCTTGGAATACTGATGTAAAGGTTCCCTGTACTGTTCATCAAATATTATACATCTTGTGATGCTGCTAGAAGGGTTCCCTGCACTGTACACTAAATGACATATACCTTGCAATGCTTTTAGAAGGGTCCCCTGTACTGTATACCAAATAATATATGTCTTGGGATGCTGTTTGAAGGGTTACCTGTACTGTAAACTAAATAATATATATCTTGTGATGCAGTAAGGAGGATTTCCTGTACAGTATACCAAATAATATATATCTTGCAATGCTGTTAAAAGAGCACCTCTGCACTTTATACCAAATAATATTTTTCTTGCAATGCTGATTGAAGTGTTCCATGTACTGTATACCAAATAATATATAAATGTTGATGCTGTTAAAAGAGCTCCCCTGCAATGTATAACAAATAATATATATCTTGCGATGCTGTTAGATAGATCCCCTGAACTGTATACCAAATAACATATATCTAGTGATACTTATAGAAGGGTCCCCTGTAAAGAATACCAAATAATTTATAACAAGGGATGCTGTTAGAAGACTCCCCTGTGCTGTATACCAAATAATATATATCTTGGGATGCTGATAGAAGAGTCTCCTGTACTGCATACCAAATAATATATATCTTGGGATGCAGATAGAAGGGTCTCCTGTACTCTATAAAATATAATATATATTATCAAATGCTGATGTGAGGGTTCCTTGTACTGTATACTAAATAATATATATCTTGGCATGCTGTTAGAAGTGTTCCCTGTACTGTATACTAAATAATACACATTTTGGGATGCTGTTAGAATGTTTCCCTCTACTGCATATCAAATAATATATATCTTGGGATGCTGATAAAAGGGTCCCCTGTACTGTATTCCAAATAATGTATATCTTGAGATGCTGATAGAAGGGTCCCCATGTACTGTATACCTAATAACATATATCTTGGGATGCTGATAGATAGGTCTCCTGTACTGTGTACCAAATAACATATATCTTGGGATGCTGATAGAAAGGTCCCCTGTAAAATATACCAAATAATATATATCTTGGTATGCTGATTGAAGGGTCCCCTGTGCTGTATACCAATTGATGAATATATTGCAATTCTGATAGAAGGGTTCCAGTACTGTATACCAAATTTTATATATATATATATATATATATATATATATATATATATATATATATATATTGGGATGCTGATAGACAGGTCCCCTGTACTGTATACCAAATAATATATGTATTGGGATGCTGATAGAAAGGTCCCTGCACTGTTTTCCAAATAATATATTTCTAGGGATGCTGATAGAAGGGTCCTGTGAACTGCATACCAAATAATATTTATCAAGGGAAGATGATGAAGGGTTGCCTGTACTGTATACTAAATAATATATAACTTGAAATGCTGACAGAAAGGTCACCTGTGCTGTATATCAAATACCATATATCTTGAAATGCTGATAGAATGGTCACCTGTACTGCATACCAAATAATATATATATTGGGATGCTGAAGGATGGGCCCCTTTACTGTATGCCAAATAACATATATCTTGGGATGCTAATAGAAGGGTTCCCTCTACTGTATACCAAATAACATATATCTTGAAATGCTGATAGAAGGGTCCCCTTTACTGCATACCAAATACTATATATCTTGGGGTGCTGATAGAAGGGTCCCCTGTACTGCCTACCAAATAATATATATCTTGGGATGCTGTTAAAAGGGTCCTGTGTACTGTATACCAAATAATATATACCTTGAAATGCTGATAGAAGGGTTACCTGAACTGTATACCAAATAAGATTTACCTTGAAATGCTGATAGAAGTGTCATCTGTACTGTATAACAAATAATATATATATTGAGATGCTGATAGAAGGGTTTCCTGTACTGTGTACCAAATAATAATATATCTTGGGATGCTGTTAGAAGGGTCCCATGTACTGTATACCAAATAATATGAACTGTATCTTGGCATGTTGATAGAAGAGTTCCCTTACTGTATACCAAATACTATATATCTTGGCATGCTGATAGCAAGGGTTCCCTGTACTGTTTACTAAATAATATGTATCTTGGCATGCTGTTAGAAGAGTTCCCTGTACTGCACACTAAATAATATACATCTTGGCATGATGTTAGAAGGGTTCGCTGTACTGTATACAAAATAATATATTTCTTAGCATGCTGTTAGAAGTGTTCCCTGTACTGTATACTAAATTAATGTATTTCTTGGCATGGTGTTAGAAGGGTTCCCTGTACTGTATACTGAATAATATATATCTTGGCATGCTGTTAGAAGTGTTCCCTGTACTGTATACTAAATAATACATTTCTTGGCATGGCGTTAGAAGGGTTCCCTGTACTGTATACTAAATAATGTATATCTTGGCATGCTGCTAGAAGTGTACCCTGTACTGTATACTACATAATATATATCTTGGCATGGTGTTAGAAGGGTTCCCTGTACTGAATACTAAATCATATCTATCTTTTCCTGCTGGTAGAAGGGCTCTCTATACTGCATACCTAATAATATGTATCTTGGCATACTGATATAATGGTTCCCTTTACTGTATACTAAATAATATATATATTGGCATGCTTTTGGAAGTGTTCCCTGTTCTGTACACTAAATTTTATATATCTTGGCATGCTGTTAGACATGTTCCCTGTATTGATTACCAAATAAAATATATCTTGGGATGCTGTTAGAAGGGTCCCATGTATTGACAACAAATAATATATAGCTTGGGATGCTGACAGAAAGATCCAATGCACTGCATATGAAATAATACGTATCTTGGAATGCTGTTAAAAGGGTCACCTGTACTCTATACAAAATAATATATATCTTTAAATGCTGACAGAAGGCTCCCTGTACTGCATATGAAATAATGTATATCTTTGGATGCTGATAGAATTGTCACCTGTACTCTATACGAAATAATATGTATCTTGGCATGCAGATGGTAGGGCTCCCTGTACTGCATACCAAATAATACGTATCTTGGCATACTGATAAAAGGGTTCCTTGTACTGTTTACTAAGTAATATATACATTGGCATGCTCCTAGAAGAGTTCATTGTACTGTACACTAAATAATATATATCTTGGCATGGTGTTAGAAGGGTTCCCTATACTATATACTAAATAATGTATATATTGGCATGCTGTTAGAAGTGTTCCATGTACTGTATACTAAATAATATATATCTTGGCATGGTGTTAGAAGGTTCCAATGCACTGTTTGTGCAATAATATATATCTTGGGATACTGATAAAAGTGTCACCTGTACGCTATTCCAAATAATATATATCTTAGGATGCTGATAGCAGGGTCACTTGTACTCTATACAAAATAATATGTATCTTGACATGTTTATAGTAGGGCTCCCTGTACTGCATACTAAATAACATGTATCTTGGCATACTGATACAAGGGTTCTCTGTACTGTTTACTAAATAATATATATCTTGGCATGCTGTTAGAAGAGCTCCCTATACTGTACACTAGATAATATATATCTTGGCATGCTGTTAGAAGTGATCCTTGTACTGTATATTAAAAAATATATTTCTTCACATGGTGTTAGAAGGTGCCATGTACTTTATACTAAATAATATCGATCTTGGCATGCTGATATGAGTTTCCTGTACTGTATACTAAATAATGTATATCTTGTCATTTATTTATTTATTTTAATTTTAGTTTTTGTTGACCGGGTAAGCGCACTAGACAAATCCAGCCTAATTTCAGGCACGACCCGGGGGAGGGGGATACAGATGAATGCCAACTGACGTTGAACCAGATTAAGCTGTTGGTGGTATTTATAGTGAATGAGGGAAATTTGGCCAGGACACCGGGGAAATTCCTTTACTCTCCATTGGGGACTTGCGGGCTGTCTGGGAGAGATGGACACTTCTCCGGGAGCGGCAGAGAGGAAGGACGTCTCTGGGACAGGAGCTCTGGCCTCTGCTCCTGTCCTGTCTACGCAGGAGGCCTTAGAGGTGGAATCAGCGATTGCAGTTTTTTCTCCAGGACAGGATTTGGTTGTGTCAGATGGAACTACGCCTGCTAAGGCAGGTCTACCTGTTTTGGACACTAGTATTCCTGTGGAAGAGCTCCCGGCTGAGTCTGCCTGTCCACGTCGGCAGGAGCTTTTGCGTTGCTGTCAGGAGTTGATGGCGAGAAGTGCCGTTGTTGAGGCAGAACTCAAAGCACTGCAGGAGGCTCCTCAGGGGGCCCAGAATGTTTCGGACCAGAAAAGTTTGGGTTTCAGGACGAACGTCGAACAGCAGGTGGATGTGCTTCCTCCCCCAGAGGATTCATCGGATTCTCGAGTGGCTGATGCTCTGGTAGGTGTTCTGGCAGGAGGCTCACCGTTGCAGGTCATTTCGGATGTTCCTGCTACTCTGGACTCTCACTCCAAGAAAACTAGGCTGGGAATGACGAGGTTGGTCTCACACCCTTCTGTTGCTTACTCTGTTCTTCCAATTGATACTGAGCAGACATTTTCTTTTTTGGATCAAAAACGCTCAGGGAAATGGGGTGATTTAGCCCCTGTACACCCTAACACACATAATGAATCCTGGTCACCTGAAAGAGCTTTATCTGAGGCTGATTGGATTGCAGAGACATCGGGTCAATGGACTCTGGAACCCACAGACCCTCCTTTTTGAAAATGTGTACTTCTTCTGTTACTGTGGCCTCCAACGATGATTCATCACTGAGCTTCACCAAACCCCGGGGTACCTTTACTGTTCTATTGCCTAATGATTCTGTTTCTCCTATTGATATTTCTGCCTCACCAGTTGTTCAGGATAAGGGTGTACCAACTACTGTTGAGAAGGGGTTTAGCTCGGTTCCTAGGGATGATGCTCAGGGGTTGCCCCATAAAACTTCCTTATTTCGCTAGCTGATTTATTTCAGTCGACTGGGAGCCTGCTCCTCGGAGAAACGTACAGCTTGCTATATAAGGGGGGCTTAGAACAACCACCAGATAGGTTGTTTATAGCTAAGACTTTACTAAAACAGTCTATGAAATATTTTTCGTCAGAAATTTTTACATTAATTTCTTTAGGGAATGGGAACTACGATATCAGCTTCAAACAGGTCTCCAATCTTGATAGGTTTTGGCCACAATATGAGAACCTTAAGTCTAACCCTTTATGGGTCCTGTTTCAGGCTATTTCACTCACTAAACCCTTGATTAAAACCATAACTATTCTATTTAAGAATGAAAATGTCAATATTGAAGACATCCTATTTTGGTTACGCAAGTGATGTGATATTTTGGGAAGGCCTACTCCTACGCTTGACAGTGAAAAAATCTGGGATGGCAGTTGGAGGGTTAAAGTGAAAATTTTTTCCACTAATTCTGGTCCAGTCCACCTTCCTAGTGTGTTTTTTCTTGGGAAAGATCGGGGGTCCATCTTTTATGCTGGGCAACCTAGATCATGTTTTAAATGTGGGTCTCAGCTACATTTAAGTTCTGCCTGTGACACCTCTAAATGTACTCATTGTTTGGAATATGGACACTTGGCCACTGCTTGTCTGAACCTTTTTAGATGCAACCTATGTGAACACACTGGTCATGCCTATGAGTTGTGTCCTTGGGCCTAGCACAATAGAACTGACTGTCCTTCACATGACGGACTTATTAAGCACAGCGGCTTTTCTCCCAGATATCTGACAAGTCAGTGAAGCAGGCTGCTGACTGTGTTCAGTTTCCCACCCAGGCTGCCCCTCGTCCTGCTAGTCCAATTGAAACAATGGATGTTACCCCCCCGATACTCTAGTGGACATTTCTATTCCTGTTCCTTCTGGGGATTTGCTTGTAGAGGAGGCTGTGGGTCATATGCCCCCCCCCCCCAGTTGATGCCCCATTTAAGGTTGTGCAACCTAGGAAAAGGAATAGGCGTGGCAAGACTATGCCAGATGTTAAACCCCCTCCTGATACCCTTGCCCAGAGAGACCCGGTTAAATTGAGGAATACTTTTTCCCCGCTTGAGGAAGATGTTGGTGGGGATTCTGGAGAGGACACTGACACTTCGTCGGTTATTTCTAACACGGATTCTGAAACTAGATTTGATGATTCCATTGCCAAACAGACTAGAAGGTGGCAACTGGGTAAACCCCCCTTGAAGTGCTCGCTTTGTCTTTTATTGTTTTTGACCTACCCTCCCTTTTTTTCCTGCTATGTCTTCTCTAAAGATTTCTACTTTAAATGTCAATGGTTTGAAGGGGGTGAAGAAACGTGTTGGTTTTCTTTCTCTCCTTAAAACTTTTGACTTGGACGTTATTTGTTTGCAAGGCATCCGACTGAAGACCTCTCAGGAACTAAGACATGCTTCTTATAATTGGACTTTAGGGCCATCATTTTGGTCTATAGGGGAGGAACCCTGTGATGGCTTAGGCATATTATTTTTCAATTCTGTGTTTTCTGTTTCCAGGTTGGTGGACATTCACCCTGGGAGGGCACTATGTTTAGACGTTTCTATTCCTATGGCTAGATTTCAGATCATTTCTGTTTATGCCCCCACAAACAAAAGCTCAACAGGTAGCCCTTTTCAAAGAAGTACAGCCATACTTGCATACTTCCCGATTGGTTGTTTGGTTAGGTGATTTCAATTGTGCATTATCTATTAAGGATAGGGGTCTCAAAAGGGATAAAATGTTTTGTGATTCAGTTGCTTTACATAAGGTAGTGTCTACAGCTCATTTAATAGATGCTTATAGAACATTGTACCCTACGGGTGGATTCACTTTTTATAAAGGTACCCTACGGACAAGGATAGATTTTGTCTTTGTCTCATCAGTTTTGCAGATAATGCAGGCCTCCGCTGAACCCATTGAATTTTCAGATCATAATGTTCACACAGTCCTCCTTTCTTGGGAAGGGGCCCCGAGATGTCAAAAGAACCTTTGAAGACTGAATGAGAGTATGTTGGAAGATCAGGCCCTAAAAAAGTTCTGGTTGAGAGACTGGGTGGCCCGGATATCTGTGGTGGAGTGCTATGATTCCATATTAGAATGGTGGGAGGATACCAAACTGGGTTGGAAGCATTTTTTTTCTACATAGAGCTCAAGTTAAGACTCAGAAAGATTATCTGTCTTATTTACAACTAAGACATCAATTGCAACGTCTCATATCGCTGGCTGAAACTTCGACACATAATTATAGCACACATGTAGCGAACTTAAAAAAGCAAATGGTGGGGTTACAATATGACAGGGGAAGATCTTTAGATCAGGAATTAAGATTTGGCACAAGTCTGTCCAAACATTCTTTGGACCCCTTTAAAGAAAGTCATAAAAGGGTAAACACCAGACTTATTACCTCCCTCACTGATAAGACAGGGCACCTTGTGAATGATCCACACCACCTTTTGTCTGTGGTGGAACAATATTTATCCACTAGTTTGGCCCCGGATACTATCCTGGATGAGGCAGCTATCAATGATATTTTACAGGGATTACAGCTACCTGGTCTATCCAGAGCTCAACAGCAGAAACTAACTGTAGATGTTTCTTTGGAGGAAGTGCAAACTCCAGTTGGTCTGTTGAATTCTCACATGGCCCCAGGCACGGATGGTCTTGGTACTGGGTTTTACAAAACCTTTTTACAGACCGTTGGCCCTGTTTTGGTACTTCTTTTTAATCATATTTTACACACTGGAACATATGCCCCCTCTATGAGAGAGGCCATCTTGCTTCTCATTTATAAAAAAGGGGATAAAACCAATATTAGTAATTGGCGTCCACTTAGCTTGTTGAATACTGACATGAAAATATTAAGTAAGATTCTTTTATCCCGACTAGCTAGGATCACTCCACTGCTTCTTCATCCGGCACAAACCTGTGCAGTTCAGGGGAGGAGACAACAAGATAACCTGATATACCTTCGAGAGATTTTTTGTAGAGGGAATGTTGGACAGGTGCAGGGGTGCGCTTTTGGACTTGATCAAGAGAAGGCATTCGATCGTGTCTCTCATACTTTTATTTTTTTGGTTTTGAAAGCCTTCGGCTTGCCAGAGACATTTGTTTTTTGGATCTCTGCAATGTATCAGGGGGCAGTACTTATACCAAATGTTAATGGTTGGTTGGGGAAGAAACTGGCTATTATGAAAGGTGTTCGGAAAGGCTGCCCACTGAGTCCGACTTTATATGCCTTCTCCATCGATATTTTTATTAGATTATTACAAGCAAACATGGCTCTACGGAGTCTTGATGTGCTTCAGAGTAGGCCATTGCAGTCTGTATTGGCTTATGCTGATGATTTAGTTTTATTATTGCCTCCTAATTTTTCTGTTTCTGCGTTACAAGACTCAATTCACCTTTTTTTCAGTATTTCAGGTTCAAAGATTGATTATGATAAGTGTACTGGAGTGGTTATAGGTTCCACACCAGTACCTGAATCTGGGTGTAAGGCTGGGATTTCAGTTTCTAAAGGCCCTATTAAAGTCCTGGGGATTTGTTTTGGCCCAGGGGATATGGCTGTTTACAATTGGGAGAGGGCTTTAGTAAAGGGTTTACGACTAGTGGGGGAATGGAAAGGTATGCAGCTCTCAAAGAAAAAACGGGTTTTGTTAATTAAAACGCTCCTAGTTCCTGTGTTTTTATATCTTAGTTATATTTTTCCACCCCCAATGTGTATGTGGATGCAGCTTTGTAGTATTTTTTTCCAAGCATTCTGAGGATCTCGACTGAACCCCATTAAAAGGGAATTAACTTATCTTCCAGTTCCTGAAGGTGGGGTTGCTATGATCCACCCTATTGCATTTTTTTTCAGTCTGTTTTTTACTTATAATTTGGGATTGGTCTTTAAACCTGGGTGGCTTATTTGGAGACCCTACATGGAGCAGTGGATTGATCTCTGTCGCTTTAGGGTGGCAGGAGAAAAAGTTTAGAGTCTTATCCAGACTGATGGAGTTGCCTACATATATGAAAGATTATATGAGGCTACTTATCAGATGGGAAGTTAATGCACAATTATTGCAGTCTTATAGTAGGAAGAAATTGTATAAACATATGCTCTCTATGGAACGTACCTCTGAGGTCCTGTTCCCAGATTGTCCGTTGGATAGGCAGGTTCTTATTTTACAGTATCTTACCAATAAGCGTATCCCTCCGTATATATGGGATTGTGTTTGATTGGGGAATTATGGTAAATTGGGGGTAAAAAAACAATAGTAAACATAAGCAATTGTCAGAGAGGTATTGTCCTAGGCCTGTGTGTAGTCAAATCTTGGAAACACAATGTCATTTATTTCTTGAATGTTCGTATATTAAACCATTCTGGGATTTACTGGCTGATTGCTGGAAGGTACCTGAATTTAGATCTTTAGATTATTCTACGCTTATGTTTGGCCCTTTCCCTAATACTTTTTTTCCATATCATAGTGCTACTATGTATGTCATATTTTGTCTTTTGAGATTTCATATTTGGCAGTCTAGGTGTCTGTGGATTCTGCAACAGAAAATCACTACCCCTGAAGAACTGGTAGCCACTGTGTGTAAAGCAGTGGGTGGTCTCATGCGATATGACTCTACTAATGGACCTCATGAACAATTTATGAATTTTTGGATTAATTGTGCCACATGGACTAAGTAACTGTTCTTTTTTCTTGTTCTTCTCCCTGTTTTTTGTACACTGAATTTGAGTGAAAGTGCATTGTTTTTGTTGTAATGAAGTCCATTCTTTCAATAAAATTCCCCTACTCTTTTCGATAAGTGCCATGGGATCTTTAATATCCAACTGAACTACCACCAATCCCGGCAGATGGCACCTCGGTTTAATGTCTCATCTGAAAGACGGCACCTCAGTAGTGCAGCACCCCTCTCATGCTGCACTACAGTGTCAGTACTGGAATATTAATCCAAGTGCCAGATGTGGGAACTGAACCCACAGCCCTCTGATCTCCTGGCCTCAGAGGCGAGTGTGCTACCAACTGAGCCACTGACACTGATAGAAGGGCTCCCTGAGCTGCATACCAAATAATATATATCTTGTCATACTGATATAAGGGTTCCGGTACTGTATATTGAATAATATGTATCTTGGCATGCTGTTAGAAGTGTTCCCTGTACTGTATACTAAATAATATATATCTTGGCATGGTGTTAGAAGAGTTCCCTGTACTGTAAACTAAATCATATGTATCCTGACATGCTGATAGAAGGGCTCCCTATACTGCATACCAAATAATATGTATCTTGGCATACTGAAATAATGGTTCCCTGTACTGTATACTAAATAATATATATCTTGGCATGCTGTTGGAAGTGTTCCCTGTACTATACACTAAATAATACATAATGGTATGGTGTTAGATGGGTTCTCTCTACTGAATACTAAATAATATATATATATCGGGACGCTGCTGGAAGGGTCCCATGTATTGTATATCAAATAATCTATAGCTTGGGATGCTGATAGTAGGGTCCAATGCACTGTATACGAAATAATATCTATCTTGGGATGCTGATAGAAGGGTCACCTGTCCTCTATTCCAAATAATATATATCTTGAAATGCTGATAGAAGGGCTCCCAGTGCTGCATATGAAATAATATATATGTTGGGATGCGGTTAGAAGTGTCACCTGTACTCTATACCAAATAATATGTATCTTGGCATGCTGTTAGTAGGGCTCCCTGTACTGTATACTAAATAAAATGTATCTTGGCATACTGATAGAAGGCTTCTATGAACTGCATACCAAATAATATGTATCTTATCATACTGATATAAGGGTTCCCTGTTCTGTATACTAAATAATATATATCTTGGCATGATATTAGAAGTGTTCCCTGTACTGTATACTAATTAATATACATCCCGGGTTGCTGTTAGAAGGGTCCCATGTACTTTATACCAAATAATATATCGCTTGTGATGCTGATAGAAGGGACCCCTGTACTGTATACCAAATAATATATATCTTTGGATGCTGATAGAAGGGTCCCCTATACTGCATACCAAATAATATATATCTTGGGATGCTGTTAGACAGGTCCCCTGTACTATATACCAAATAATATACATCTAGGGATGCTGATAGGAGCGTCACCTGTACTGTATACGAAAAAATACACATCTTGGGATGCTGATAGACAGGACCCCTGTACCGTATACCGAATAATATATATTGTGGGATGCTGATAGAAGGGTCCCCAGTACTGCATACCAAATAATACATGTCTTGGGATGCTGATAGAAGGGTCCCCAGTAATGTATACCAAATAATATATAACTTGAAAAGCTGATCGAAGCGTCACCTGTACTGTATACCAAATAATATATATCTTGAAATGTTGATAGAATGGTCCCCTGTACTATGTATCAAATAATATATATCTTGGGATGCTAAATGAGGGGTCCCTTGTACCGCATACCAAATAATATATATATTGAAATGCATATTGAAGGGTTACCTGTACTGTATACCAAATAATATATATATATATATATATATATATATTGTGATGCTGATAGAAGGGTTCCCTTTACTGTATACCAAACAATATATATCTTGAAATGCTAATAGAAGGTTCCCATTTACTGTATACCAAGTACTATATATCTCGGGATGCTGATAGAAGGGTCCCCCTGTACTGCATACCAAATAATATATACATTGGAATGCTGATAGAAATGTCATCTGAACTGTATACCAATAAATACATACCTTGAAATGCTGATTGAAGGGTCACCTGTACTGTATACCAAATAATATATATATTGGGATGCTGCTAGAAGGGTTCCCTCTACTGTGTACCAAATAATAATATATCTTGGGATGCAGTTAGATGGGTCCCCTGAACTGTTTATCAAATAATATGTACTGTATCTTGGAATTTTGATTTAAGGATTCCCTTACTCTCTACCAACTACTATATATCTTGGCATGCTGATAGAAGCATCCCCTGTAATGTATACCAAATAATATTGATCTTGGCATGCTGATAGAAGGGCTCCCTGTACTGCATACCAAACAATATGTGTCTTGGCGTACTGATATAAGGGTTCTCTGTACTGTATACTAAATAATATATATCTTGCCATGCTGTAAGTATTGTTCCCTGTACTGTACAGTAAATAATATATATTTTGGAATGGTGTTAGAAGGGTTCCCTGTACTGTATACTAAATAATATATATCTTGGCATACTGGTAGAAGATTTCCCTGTACTGTAAACTAAATAGTATATATCTTTGTATATTGTTAGAAGGGTTCCCTGTACTGTATACAAAATCATATGTATCTTGACATACTGATATAAGGGTTCCCTGTACTGTATACTAAATAATATATATCTTGGCATGCTTTTTCAAGTGGTTACTGTACTGTACACTTAAATATATTTCTTGGCATGGAGTTAGAAGGGTACCTTCTACTGTATACCAAATAATATATATATTGGGATGCTGATAAAAGGGTCACCTGTAGTGCTTACCAAATAATATATATCTTGGGATGCTGATAGAGGAGTACCCAGTACTGTATAACAAATAATATATATATCTTGGGATGCTGATAGAAGGGTCCCCTGTAATGTATACCAAGTAATATATATCATAGGATGCTGATAGAAGAGTCCCCATACTGTATACCAAATAATATATATCTTGGGATGCTGATATAATGATTCCCTGTACTGTATACCAAATAATATATTTCTTGGGATGCTGATAGAAGGATGCTCTGTACTGCATAACAAATAATATATATCGTGGGATGCTGATAGAAGGGTTCCCTGTACTTTATATCAAATAATATTTAACTTCAAATGCTGATAGAAGTGTCACCTGTACTGTATACAAAATAGTAAATATATTGGGATGCTGATAGAAGGGTCCACTGTACTGCATACCAAATAATATATATCTTGGCATGGTGTTAGAAGGGTTCTCTGTACAGTATACCAAATAATATATATCTTGAGATACTGTTAGATGGGTCCCATGTACTGTATACCAAATAATGTATAGCTTCGGATGCTGATAGAAGGGACCCATGCACTGTATATGAAATAATATAGATCCTGGAATGCTGATAGAAGGGTCACCTGTAATTGATACCATATAACATATATCTTGAAGTGCTGATAGAAGGGTTCCCTGTACAGCGTACGAAATAATATATATCTTGGGATGCTGATAGAAGGGTCCCCTGTACTCTATACCAATTAATATGTATCTTGGTTTGCTGATAGAAGGGTTCCCTGTACTGTATTCTAAATAATATATATCTTGGCTTACTGATATAAGGGTTCCCTGTATTGTATGCTAAATAATGTATATCTAGGAATGCTGTTAGACATGTTTCTTGTACTGTATACTAAATAATATATATCTTAGCAAGGTGTAAGAAGGGTTCCATGTACTGTGTAATAAATAATATTGATCTTGGCATGCTGATACAAGGGTTTCCCTGTTCTGTATACTAAATCAAATATATCTTGTCATGCTGATAGAAGGGCTCCTGTACAGCATATCAAATAATATGTATCCTGGCATACTGATATAAGGGTTCCCTGTACTGTATACTAAATGACATATATCTTTGCATGCTGTTAGAAGTGTTCCCTGTACTGTACTGTATACTAAATAATATACATTTTGGGATGCTGTTAGAATGTTCCCCTGTACTCTATACCAAATAATATATATCTTGAAATGCTGATAGAATTGCTCCCTGTACTGTGTATGATATAATATCTATCTTGGGATGCCGATAGATGGGTCACCTGTACTCTATACCAAATAATATGTATCTTGGTATGCTGATAGTAGGGCTTCCTGTACTGCATACCAAATAATATGTATCTTGGCAGACTGATATAAGGGTTCCTGTACTGTTTGCTAAATAATATATATATATATAAGGGACCTGGGGGTAATTATATCAGATGACCTAAAGATGGGCAAGCAATGTGAGAAGGCAGTAAGGAAGGCTGGGGGGATATTGGGATGCATAGGCAGAGGCATCAATAGTAGAAAACAGGAAGTTGTTATCCCTCTGTACAGACAGTTGGTGAGACCCCATCTGGAGTACTGTGTGCAGTTCTGGAGACCCCATATCCATAAAGACATAGACAGAGTGGAGGCTGTCCAGAGGAGGCAACCAAATGGTGCAGGGTCTGCACCAGAAGACATACGAAGAAAGACTAAAGGAGCATAATATGTATACCCTTGAGGAAAGGAGGAGAGAGGGACATGATAGAAACTTTCAAGTACCTCAAGGAATCAACAAAGTCCAAGAGGTGGCATCTTTCAGAAAAAGAGATGTGCAAGAACAAGGGGGCACAATTTGAAGATAGAGGGGGGCGGCTCAGAGGTAATGTGAGGAAGTATTTTTTCACAGAGAGGGTTGTGGATGCATGGAACAGCCTCCCTGAGGAGGTTGTGGAGTCAAGAACAGTGGGGGAATTCAAGAATGCATGGGACAGACATAAGGCAGTCCTAGTGGGGGGTAGGAGGAAGTAAGCTGTTGGTTAATTAGGATCTGCAGCTTATCTGTTAGGTAAGAAAATGGGCAGACTAGGTGGGCCAAGCGGTCCTTATCTGCTGTCAAATTCTATGTTTCTATGTTTCTATTGGCATGCTGCTAGAAGAGTTTCTTGTACTGTACACTAAATAATATATATCTTGCAATGGTGTTAGTAGGGTTCCCTGTACTGTATACTAAATAATGTATATCTTAGCATGCTGTTTGAAGTATTCCCTGTACTGTATTCTAAATCATATATATCTTGGCATGGTGTTAGAAGGGTTCCATGTACTGTATCCTAAATAATATTGATATTGGCATGCTAATATAAGGGTTCCCTATACTGTATACTAAATAAAATGTATCTTGGCATACTGATAGAAGGGTTTTCTGAACTGCATACCAAATAATATGTATCTTGTCATACTGATATAAGGGTTCCCTGTACTGTATACTGAATAATATATATCTTGGCATACTGTTAGAAATGTTCCTGGTACTGTATACTAAATATTATACATCCTGGGATTCTGTTAGAACATTCCCATGTACTCTATACCAAATAATATATAGCTTGGGACGCAGATAGAAGGGACCCCTGTACTGTATACAAAATAATATATATATCCTGGAATGCTGATAGAAGGGTCCCCTGTACTGTATACCAAAAAATATATATATTGGGATGCTGATAGACAGGACCCCTGTACTGTATACCAAATAATATATATCTTGGGATGCTTATAGAAGGGTCCCCAGTACTGCATACCAAATAATATAGGTATTGGGATGCTGATAGAAGGGTCCCCTGTAATGTATAAGAAATAACATATAACTTGAAATGTTGATTGAAGCATCGCCTGTTCTGTATTCCAAATCATATATATCTTGAAATGCTTATAGAAGGGTTACCTGTACTGTATACCAAATAATATATATATTGGGATGCTGATAGAAGGGTTCCCTGTACTGTATACCAAACAATATATATCTTGAAATGCTAATGGAAGGCTCCCATTTACTGTTTACCAAGTACTATATCTCTTAGGATGCAGATAGAAGGGTCCTCTGTACTGCATACCAAATAATATATGTCTTGGGATGCTGATAGAAGGGTCCACTGTACTGTATACCAAATAATATATACATTGGAATGCTGATAGAAATGTCACCTGAACTGTATACCAATAAATACATACCTTGAAATGCTGATTGATGGGTCACCTGTACTGTATACCAAATAATATATATATTGGGATGCTGACTGAAGTGTTCCCAGTACTGTGTACCAAATAATAATATATCTTGCGATGCTCGAGACAAAGGGGACTATGAAAATAATCGAGTGTATTCTTGGAAGAAAGAAACAAGGAAGGGGATTTTAAAATGACCTGCATGAGTATCTTTCAGTTATAGCACAGAAGGAAGTGGATCAGAAGGTGATGAAAATAATTATGTAGCAAGTCATTTTTTTCACAGAGCAGGAGGATTTGAACAGCCACTACAACAAGAATTGCGCAGGAGTCCCAGGCTGGTGAATTACGGCACAGGAGACGGATGAGGAGAGGACAGAAAAAACACCATATATCGCGAGCAGAGAGGACGACTCAATTGGAGAAACAATGGCAACAGGTGGAATGCCAGAACGATGAGGAGGTGAGTCGAGATATACAGATCATTAACTTCTCAGAACATATGTTAACTGACTCTGAAGAACGATTACTTAAAAAAGGATTACGTTTTTCACCTACGGCTTCATTGAATCTGGTCCAGACTATTATAGACCTTCACCTGATGTGCTGAAATCTTAACCTAAAAGTCTTTTTCAGTAAAAGGAATGGTAATGACTTTAATTTGAACCACACTGTGATTTCTACTGCTACTATTAACACTTTTAAACCAAATTCGACATTTAATCCACCTTTATGCCATGCAGTTAATGTGTTTAGAGACCTTTGTGAAAGAGACTTGGAAGGGTTATTTGAGAATTTACCAGGTCCACGATTTAATAATTTAAGTCGGAGTGAACGAGAAGCATTACATCTTTTACAAAAAAATCAGAAAATTGTTGTAAAGCAAGCAGATAAAGGTGGCTGTATAGTATTATGGGATGTTATTAAATATAAACAAGAAGTGTTGTGACAATTAAATGATGAACTGTTCTATGAAATGTTGAATTCAGATCCGACTTGGGAATTTAAATCCTGTATTGATGAAACTATAGATGCGGCTTTTGAGCAAACAGTTATAATAGAACAGACAAAAAAGTTTTTGAAAGTCGAATGCCCAGTAAAATCAACATTTTATGTTTTACCTAAAGTTCATAAAGATAGTGAGAACCCACCAGGACGCCCTATAGTAAGTGGTTTAGGTAGTCTTACAGAACCTTTATCCCAATTTGTTGATTCTGCCCTCAGTAATTATGTTAAAGAACTGAAATCGTACATTAAAGACACTAAAGATGTTCTGAGGATGTTAGATGAAATAGTTATTGGGGAAGATTGCATGTTAGTGACATTAGATATAGAAGCCCTCTATATCAATGTCCCTCATGAAGAGGCATTGGATGCAGCAGCATATTTTTTGAATAAATCAGGGGATAGATCAGATCGAGAAATAGTAGTGATTTTAAAATTTCTTGAACATGTTCTGAGTTGGAACGTCTTTGTCTTTGATGGAGATTTATATAGACAAATTAAGGGGACAGCGTTGGGGGCTACATGCGCACCATCGGTAGCCAGTTTATATGTGGGTCAATGGGAAGATGAAACTATATTTAACCCATATAGTAACCCTTTTTTCTATAATGTGTTGTTGTGGAAGCGCTTTATTGACAATGTTTTATTAATCTGGAAAGGTAATGAAATTATGCTCGATGAATTTGTTAACTACTTACATCGTACAAATGAGAATTTCAGATTCACGTTTAGTGCAAATGGAAATACAGTGAATTATTTGGATTTACAGATTAATCGGGAGAAAGAGGAGAGGTTAGTACTAATCTTTTTAGAAAGACCACAGATGTGAATACTTTGCTTTTTACCACAAGTTGTCATCCTACACACATGGTTGAAAATATTCCCTAAGGACAGTTTTTTAGGATCAAACGTAATTGTAGTAAAATAGAAGATTTTGAAATGGAAGCTTCAGTACTTAAAAATCATTTGAGTAATAGGGGATATTCAAAAAAGTGATAGAAAAGGGGTATCGAGCTTCAGTGAATACTAGTAGAAATGAATTACTTATCGACAAAGATAAAGAAAATGTAAGGGGTAAAAGGTTTCACTTTGTAACCACGTTCAGTGCACAGAGTTGTGAGATTGGTAAAGTAATAAGGAAACATTGGCAAGTGTTATTGTGTGAATCAGGATTATGAGAAATAGCTTCTCGTCCCCCCATTATGACATACAGACATGCACCAACATTAAAAGATTCTTTGGTTCACAGCCATTTTACGACACAGATGGGACACACCAATAATTGGTTTGGAGAATCTGTGGGGTGTAATCAATGTAAAAATTGTAGTGCTTGCCAGTATATTCAAAAAGAAAAAGAGTTTAGTGTTGTTAATCAAAAAGAGAAAATATTTGACATTAGACAGCTTATTACATGTAATACACAAGGACTAATTTATTTAGTGAGATGTAACTGTGTGGCATTCTATGTGGGTAAGACTGAAAGGGCGTTTAAAATAAGAGTACTGGAACATATTCGTGCAATAAATAAAAAGGATTTAACATATGCCACAGTGGCACATATAGTGGAAAATCGAGATAAACAAGAAATTCATGAATTTAAGTTTTTGGGTATAGAAAAAGTTTATCATGGTCAGAGAGGAGGTAATTACCAGAATAAAATTCTGAAAAAAGAAAATGAATGGATTTTACGACTGAAAGCTCACCAAAAACCTGGCATGAATGCTCATTTGGAATTAAAATGTTATTTAGAACATAGATGAATATTTATAATAGGAATATATGGTTTTATTTTTAGATTGTGTTCTTTAATAAGGTGAATAAAATAAATATATTTATTATGTATAAATTAGATATAATAATATAAGTGTATAGATAGGGTTTATTCTAATGTTTAGATCTTTGTAATTGATTGGTGGAGGTGCTTGATTGTTGAACCAATGAATTTGCATTATGTCACTATGACGTCAGATATGATTTAATATTTAAATCTTGTATGTTTCTGTGATGTTTTTAGCTTTTGATAAAGGACCATTGTCTGAAACGCGTCAAGTGTATCTGGGTGCAATAAATAATTTTTAAAGAGAAGCTCTGTGTCCAGCCGCTTTTGGGTATGTGAGTGCATCAACTCTTCAGAGACATCATTCAAATAATATATGTCTTGGGATGCTAATAGAAGGGTCCCCTGTACTGTATACCAAATAATATATACATTGGAATGCTGATAGAAATGTCACCTGAACTGTATACCAATAAATACATACCTTGAAATGCTGATTGAAGGGTCACCTGTACTGTATACCAAATAATATATATATATTGGGATGCTGATTGAAGTGTTCCCTGTACTGTGTACCAGATAATAATATATCTTACGATGCAGTTAGATGGGTCCCCTGTACTGTTTACCAAATAATATATATTGTATCTTGGCATTTTGATTTAAGGATTCCCTAACTCTGTACCAACTACTATATATCTTTGCATGCTGTTAGAAGGGTCCCCTGTAATGTATACCAAGTAATATTGATCTTGGCATCCTGATAGAAGGGCTCCCTGTACTGTATACTAAATAATATGTATCTTGGCATACTGACAGAAGGGTTCTCTGTACTGTATGCTAATTAATATACATCTTGGCAAGCTGTTAGAATTGTTCCCTGTACTGTACAGTAAATAATATATATTTTGGCATGGTGTTAGAAGGGGTCCCTGTACTGTATACTAAATAATATCTATCTTGGCATACTGTTAGAAGTATTCCCTGTACTGTATACTAAATAGTATATATCTTTATATGGTGTTAGAAGGGTTCCTTGTACAGTATAGAAAATCATATGTATCTTGGCATGCTGATACTAGGGCTCCCTATACTGCATACCAAATAATATGTATCTTGGCATACTAATATAAGGGTTCCCTGTACTGTGTACTAAATAATATGTATATTGGCATGCTGTTGCAAGTGTTTCCTGTACTGTACACTTAATTATATAACTTGGAATGGAGTTAGAAGGGATTCTTCTACTGTATAACAAATAATACATATCATGGGATGCTGATAGAAGGGTCCCCTGTAGTGCACACCGAATAATATGTATCTTGTCATACTGATATAAGGGTTCCCTGTACTGTATACTAAATAATATATATCTTGGCATACTGTTAGAAGTGTTCCCTCTACTGTATACTAAATCATATACATCCTGGGATGCTGTTAGAAGGTTCGCATGTACTGAATACCAAATAATATATAGCTTGTGATGCTGGTAGAAGGGACCCCTGCACTGTATAACAAATAATATATATCTTGAAATGCTGATGGAAGGGTTACCTGTACTGTATAATAAATAATATATATATTGTGATGCTGATAGAAGGGTTCCCTGTACTGTATACCAAACAATATATATCTTGAAACGCTAATAGAAGGTTCCCATTTACCGTATACCAAATACTACATATCTTGGGATGCTGATGGAAGGGTCCCATGTACTATATACCAAATAATATATAGCTTGTGATGCTGATAGAAGGGTTCCCTGTACTGTATACCAAATAATATATATTGTGGGATGCTGATAGAAGGGTCCCCAGTACTGTATACCAAATAATATATATCATAGGATGCTGATAGAAGGGTCCCATATACTGTATATCAAATAATATATATATTGGGATGCTTTTAGACAGGTCTCCTGTACTGTATACCAAATAATATACATCTTGGGATGTTGATAGGAGTGTCACCTGTACTGTACACCAAAAAATATATATCTTGGGATTGTAATAGACAGGACCCCTGTACTGTATACCAAATAATATATATCTTGGGATGCTGATAGAAGGGTCCCCTGTAATGTATAAGAAATAGTATATAACTTGAAATGCTGATCGAAGAGTCACCTCTACTGTATACCAAATAACATATATCTTTAAATGCTAATAGAATGGTCCCCTGTACTGTATATCAAATAATAGATATCTTGGGAAGCTGAATGAGGGGTCCCTTGTACTGTATAACAAATAATCTATATCTTGAAATGCTGATAGAAGGGTTACCTGTACTGTATACTAAATAATATATAACTTGAGATGCTGTTAAAAGGGTCCCATGTACTGTATGCCAAATAATATGTATCATGTACTGTATACTAAAACATATGTACTGTATCTTGGCATGGTGTTAGAAGGGTTCCATGTACAGTATACTAAATAATATTGATCTTGGCATGCTGATATAAGGGTTCCCTGTACTCTATACTAAATAATATGTATCTTGGCATTCTGATAGAAGGCTCCCTGAACTGCATACCAAATAATATGTATCTTGGCATACTGATATAAGAGTTTGCTGTTCTCTATACTAAATAATGTATATCTTGTCATGCTGTAAGAAGTGTTCCCTGTACTGTATACTAAATAATATATATCTTGGCATGGTGTTAGAAGGGTTTCCTGTACTGTATACTAAATAATATACATCTTGGGCTGCTGTTGGAAGGGTCCCATGTACAGTATTCCAAATAATATACAACTTGGGATGCTGATATAAGGGACCCATGCACAGTATACCAAACAATATATATTTTGTGATTCTGTTAGAATGGCCCATTGTACTGTATACCAAGTAATAAATATCTTGGGATGCTGATAGAAGCCTCACCTGTACTGCATACCAAATAATATATATCTTGGAATACTGATAGAAGGGTCCTCTGTACTGTATACCAAATAATACATAACCTGGGATGCTGATAGAAGGGTCCCCTGTACTGCATACCAAATAATATATATCTTTGGATGCTGCTAGAAGGCTCCCCTGTACTGTATTCCAAATACTATATATCATAGGATGCTGATAGAAAGGTCCCATATACTGTATACCAAATATTATATATCTTCAGATGCTGATAGACAGGTCCCCTGTAATGTATAATAAATAATATATATCTTGGGATGCTGATAGAAGCGTCACCTCTACTGTATACCAAAAAACAAATATCTTGGGATGTTGATAGACAGGACCCCTGTACTATGTACCAAATAACATACATCTTGGGATGCTGATAGAAGGGTCCCCAGTGCTGCATACCAAATAATATATGTCTTGGGATGCTGATAGAAGGATCCCCTGTACTGTATATCAAATAATATATAACTTGAAATGCTGATAGAAGGGTCACCTGTACTGTATAGCAGATCTCAAGGATATACTCATCATTCAATTAACTGTAACTGATACTAGTGTACAGTGGATCTCATGGATATACTCATCATTCTATCAACTGTAACTGATACTAGCGTAAAGCAGATCTCTTGGATATACTCAGCATTCTGTTAACTGTAACTGATACTAGTATAAAGCAGATCTCATAGATTTACTCATTCTATTAACTATAACTGATACTAGTGTACAGTGGATCTCATGGATATACTCATCATTCTATTAACTGTAACTGATACTAGTGTAAAGCAGATCTCTTGGATATACTCATCATTCTATTGACTGTAACTGATACTAGTGTAAAGTAAATCTTATGGATATACTCAGCATTCTGTTAACTGTAACTGATACTAGTATAAAGCAGATCTCATAGACATACTCATACTATTAACTATAACTGATACTACTGTACAGGAGATCTCATGGATATACTCATCATTCTATTAACTGTAACTGATACTAGTGTAAAACAGATCACATTGATATACTCATCATTCTATTAACTGTAACTGATACTAGTGTAAAGTAGATCACATGGATATACCCATCATTCTACTAACTGTAACTGATACTAGTGTAAAGCAGATCTCTTGGATATACTCATCATTCTATTAACTGTAACTGATACTAGTGTAAAATTGATCTCCTCGATATACTCATCATTCTGTTTGCTGTAACTGATACTAGTGTAAAGTAGATCTCATGGATATACTCATTCTATTAACTGTAACTGATACTAGTGTAAAGTAGATCTCAGTGATATACTCATCATTATATTAACTGTAACTGATACTAGTGTAAAATAGATCTCATGGATATACTCATTCTATTAACTGTAACTGACACTAGTGTAAAGTAGATATCATGTATATACTCATTCTATTGACTGTAACTGATACTAGTGTAAGGTAGATCTAATGGATATACTCATTCTATTACATGTAACTGATACTAGTGTAAAATAGATCTCTTGGATATACTTGTCATTCTGTTAGCTGTAACTGATGCTAGTGTAAAGTAGATCTCATGGATATATTCATTCTATTAACTGTAACTGATACTAGTGTAAAGTTGATCTCATGGATAT
Source organism: Neoceratodus forsteri (assembly GCA_016271365.2). Classification (NCBI taxonomy): domain Eukaryota; kingdom Metazoa; phylum Chordata; order Ceratodontiformes; family Ceratodontidae; genus Neoceratodus; species Neoceratodus forsteri. Next base: position 174,559,036 of record CM057455.1, read on the forward strand.
ACTCGTCATTCTGTTAGCTGTAACTGATACTAGTGTAAAGTAGATCTCATGGATATACTCATTCTATTAACTGTAACTGATACTAGTGTAAAATAGATCTCAGTGATATACTCATCATTATATTAACTGTAACTGATACTAGTGTAAAATAGATCTCATAGATATACTAATTCTATTAACGTAACTGATACTAGTGAAAAGCAGATCTCATGGATGTACTCATCATTCTATTGACTGTAACTGATATTAGTGTACAGTAGATCTCATGGATATACTCATCATTCTACTAACTGTAATGATACTAGTGTAAAGCAGATCTCATGGATATACTCATCATTCTACTAACGGTAACTGATATTAGTGTACAGTAGATCTCATGGATATACTCATCATTCTACTAACTGTAACTGATACTAGTGTACGGTGGATCTCATGGATATACTCATCATTCAATTAACTGTAACTGATACTAGTGTAAAGTAGAACTTATGGATATACTCAGCATTCTGTTAACTGTAACTGATACTAGTATAAAGCAGATCTCATAGATATACTCATTCTATTAACTATAACTGATACTGGTGTACAATAGATCTCATGGATATACTCATCATCCTATTAACTGTAACTGATACTAGTGTAAAGCAGATCTCTTGGATATACTTAGCATTCTGTTAACTGTAACTGATACTAGTGTAAAGCAGATCTCATAGATATACTCATTCTATTAAATATAACTGATACTAGTGTACAGTATATCTCATGGATATACTCATCGTTCTATTAACTGTAACTGATACTAGTGTAAAGCAGATCTCTTGTATATACTCATCATTCTATTGACTGTAACTGATACTAGTGTAAAGTAAATCTTATGGATATACTCAGCATTCTGTTAACTGTAACTGATGCTAGTATAAAGCCGATCTCATAGATATACTCATTCTATTAACTATAACTGATACTACTGTACAGGAGATCTCATGGATATACTCATTCTATTAACTGTAACTGATACTAGTGTAAAGCAGATCTCTTGGATATACTCATCGTTCTATTGACTGTAACTGATACTAGTGTAAAATAAATCTTATGGATATACTTAGCATTCTGTTAACTGTAACTGATGCTAGTATAAAGCAGATCTCATAGATATACTCATTCTATTAACTATAACTGATACTAGTGTACAGGAGATCTCATAGATATACTCATTCTATTAACTGTAACTGATACTAGTGTAAAGCAGATCTCTTGGATATACTCATCATTCTATTAACTGTAACTGATACTAGTGTAAAGCAGATCTCTTGGATATACTCATCATTCTATTAACTGTAACTGATACTAGTGTAAAGTTGATCTCATGGATATACTCATCATTCTGTTAGCTGTAACTGATACTAGTGTAAAGTAGATCTCATGGATATACTCATTCTATTAACTGTAACTGATACTAGTGTAAAGTAGATCTCAGTGATATACTCATTGTTCTGTTAGCTGTAACTGATACTAGTGTAAAGTAGATCTCATGGATATACTCATTCTATTAACTGTAACTGATACTAGTGTAAAGCAGATCTCATGGATGTACTCATCATTCTACTAACTGTAACTGATACTAGTGTACAGTAGATCTCATGGATATACTCATCATTCTATTAACTGTAACTGATACTAGTGTAAAGTAGATCTCATGGATGTACCCATCATTCTATTAACACTAATGATACTAGTGTACAGTAGATCTCATGGATATACTCATCATTCTATTAACTGTAACTGATTCTAGTGTTTTGCAGAAAAAAAAAATTATGCACTGATACTTTACGATTTGAACAGGTAAATTATTTTACCTGCAAGTATCCTCCACTCCACATAATGGCACTGTTATTTGTGAAGAGCATGCGACTTTTGCCTTCTTGCAGTTTATATCTGCCAACCTTTACAAACTGCATGGAATCTTCAGATTTCAGCTGCCAGTTAATTATGTCAAACAGTGCAGGCACATCACCATTGTCATCAAAATACACTTCCTCGCCAGCTTTGTTTCTGAAGCAGACTTTCTTAACATAATGAAGAAGCTAAGAATTAAAAAAAAATGAAATGCAAGAGCTGAATTGACTTTAGTGGTGACAACAAATGTATTCAAATGAAGTAAACAAGTAGCTCTTGTTATCAGAACTAGGAGGCAGCTGACTGAGGCATCTACAGTGGCGTGAAAAAGTATTTGCCCCCTTCCTGATTTTCTCTATTATTACATATTTGTCACACTGGATGTTTTCAGGTCTTTAGACAAAATATAATATTAGATAAAGGGAACCTGAGTGGACAAATAACACTTTTTTTTACTTATTTCATTTATTTAATGAAAAAAGTTAACCAACACCAACTGGCACTGTGTGAAAAGTAATTGCCCCTAGTTAAATCAACCCAATTAAAGGGATAATTAGAGTCAGCTGATTGAACACAGCCAGGCTTGATTACAGCCAGCCCTGCTCAATATAAACCTCACTTATTTTGGCCCTTACCATCAGAGTCACATTGCCAGCACAAAGATTCAACAAGCACATTATGCCATGATCAAAGGAAGTTCCTGAAAAGATCAGAAAACATTTTTGCCCTCTATCAGTCTGGAAAGGGTTACAAAGCTATTTCTAAGGCTCTGGGACTCCATCGAACCACAGTGAGAGCCATAATCTCCAAATGGAGAACACTTGGAACAGTAGTGACCCTTCCCAGGAGTGGGCAGCCTGCCAAAATTACTCCAAGGGCGCAGTGTAAAATCATCCAAGACGTCTCAAAGGATCCTAAAACAACATCCAAAGAACTGCAGGCTTCTCTTGCCTCAGCTAAGGTCAGTGTTCATGACTCCACAATCAGAAAGAGACTGGGCAAAATGGGCTTCATGTGAGAGTAGCAAGCGAAACCACTGCTAACCAAGAAGAACATAAATGCTCATCTCTCATTTGCCAAGAAGCACCTGGATGATCCACAAGCCTTTTGGGAAAATGTTCTATGGACAGATGAGTCCAAAGTGGAACTTTTGGACAATATGGATCCCATAATGTCTCCGTAAAGCAAACACAGCATTCCACAGTAAGAACACCATACCAACAGTCAAACATGGTGGTGGTAGTGTGATGGTGTGGGGATGCTTTGCTGCCTAAGGACCTGGATGACTTGCCATAATTAAAGGAACCATGAATTCTGCTCTGTACCAGAAAATTCTTAAAGAGAATGTCCAGTCATCCTTCCGTCAGCTGAAGCTGAAGCATAGTTGGGTCATGCAGCAAGACAATGATCCAAAACACAAAAGCAAGTCCACATCAGAATGGCTAAAAAGAAGTAAAATTTAAGTTTTAGAGTGGCCTAGTCAAAGTCCAGACTTAAACCCAATAGAGATGTAGGGACCTGAAACGAGCAGTTCATGCTCAAAACCTACCAAATGTTACTGAATTAAAGCAGTTCTGCAAGGAAGAGTGGTTAAAATTCCTCCACAGCGATGTGAAAGACTGATATTGAATTATAGGAAGTGTTTGGTTGCAGTCATTGCAGCTAAATGTGGCGTAACCAGTTATTAAGTGTAAGGGGGCAATTACTTTTTCACACAGTGCCAATTGGTGTTGGTTAACTTTTTTTCATTAAATAAGGGAAATAAAAAAAAAAAACAAGTGTTATTTGTTCACTCAGGTTCACTTTATCTAATATTACATTTTGTCTAAAGACCTGAAAACATCCAGTGTGACAAATACTCAATAATAGAGAAAATCAGGAAGGGGGCAAATACTTTTTCACGCCACTGTAGAACATTTCAATTACAAGTCTAAGGGTTATTGTAAGGATCAGTATAGGGATGTGACTTAGCAGGGAGCATGTAAATTGCAGGGACAGTGGGGGGGGCTCTTTTCCAGAGTTACACTGTGGAGGAGCAGTTACTGTCCCTTCTGCAGGACCTTTGTAGAGCTCCGTGCTCAGCTGGTAGTAGCAAGGGAAGAGATATCTCTACTGATGGAGCCCACAGTCCACCCCCCCACTCCATAACAAGCCCACTGGTCCTGGGGTGTACAATTATGGGGAGGAGTGGGGGAAGGGTGGATGGGGAAGCCACCAGGCAGTCAATCAACCCCACACCATCCTGATGGCAAATTGCTTTGCACCTCTGGAGGAGGCTCAGGTACCTGCTTTGAGGCAGTATAGCACTGTGGTTTAGGACACTGGGCTGCAAACCTGGAGAGCTGGGTTTGAGTCTCATAGCCCCCTACAGTTGCATACTTTGTGACCCTGAGCAAGTCATTTCACTTCTTTGTTCTCCCAGGTTGCACCTGGAAACAAGTTTTGGCTTAGTCAGTGTTTCCTTGTTAAACAACTTCCCCTCCCCCCTCCTCTAGACCAGGGGAGACTCTGGGTCAGTCCAGGGAAATAGGAGTGATGACCTGGAGGCACCCAGGTCTGAGAAAAGACAGAGGCAGCTAGGAGAGCCTTAGTGGTAGGGGCTGCCATGATCATTGGAGTACAGAGAGTGGGTAGTGTGGAGATGGAGAGCATCAGATGTCTTCTAAAGGCATCAGCCATCTGACACCTAAAGAGTACAGGGAAGATAGTGGAGAAGGATGATAAGGGCTCAGGATGCTGGTACATTTGGCTACTAAAAATTCTGTGGAGCAAGTGAAGCGGAACTTTAAAGAGGCTGGGGGACAGATTGCAGGTACACGCATCCTCCCTGGCCTTTTCCAAGGTCCTCCCTGTGTGGAATGGGATGAGGGGGAAAGAAAGATACAGTAAGGTGGGAAGAGACAGAGGAATTAAGTGGCTGGTTAAATGCATGGTGTCAGGAGAGAAGGTACCACTTTGTGGGGGACTGGGGCACCTTTGGGACAGGAGGCTCTTCAAAGGTGATGGCCTACACCTGCCACTGGAGGGGACCAGTGCACTGGGGTGGAAGATATCTTCTACATTAGACAGTTAAAGGGACTGTGCAGGACACTGAGGCTAAGGGAACCATGGTGAAGGGAGTGAGGGAGGGGTACCGAGCTAATGCTTTCCCCTATACTTGGGACTGGTAGAAGTAAGGTGGGTAAAAATAAGACTGAAGCTCAAAAAGGAGTAGTGGGAGAAGCAAAGGATGAAGGCTCTCAGTGTTTGCAAGCAATAGAAAAAATAAGAAGGTAAGGAGAACAAAACATAGAACCATAGAACCATAATCTGACAGCAGTTAAGGGCTGTTTAGATCACCCTGTCTGCACATTCTTCCTTGCCTTCGTTTCATCCAGACCCTATTTGATCAACACATCTTTATCCCTCTCCTCTTTCTTTCAAATACAATTCCCTTGTATATGTGCCATGCAGTTTTGAAACACACCACTGTTTTTGCCCCCACCACTTCTGCTGGAAGGTTGTTCCAGGAAACCAGAACTCTTTCTATGAAGAAGTACCTCCTCACATCTCTCCTGAAACTACCCTCTTCTAGCTGTATATCATGTCCCCTTGTTCTTGAACTCCATTTATATTTCTGATTAATACTTTTCCTCTAAAACCTTATTTACCCATGTGAGGTACTTAAAGGTCTCTATAATAGCTCTCTTCTCCCTCCTTTTTCCCAGGGTATACATGCTGGCAACTTTTAGTTACAAACTGTGTGAGAGGCCTTTCTGCACCATGCATTTCTGCTTAAAGTTGAACCAGCATAATATTATGTGGCAATTTGTATATACAGCCCATGATGCTTTGCATTTTGGGTGAATGTGTGATTTTGTATTTCTTTGAAACTTGGCTTGCCGGCCAGTGCCCTTTGGGGGTAACCATTGCCTCAGTGCTTGTGCACTGAGGTTCTTTGTCTTTTAACTTGTTTTTTTGTTTTTATTGGGTTCACCACAACATAACCCAGATAGACCATCTTAGAGTAGCTGGCTCATTCCACTGGGGTGTCATACAGATGAGACACATAGATGAGTCCTGGTAGGATGAAACACATGTCTGTGTCTTTCTGTTGGCACCCTTTGTAAACTGTGTGAGAGGCCTTTCTGCACCATGCTTTTCTGCGTAAAGTTGAACTAGCATAATATTCTGTGGTGATTTGCATATACAGCCCATGATGCTTTGCATTATGGGGGCATGTGTGATTTTGTATTTCTTTGAAACTTGGCTTCCCGGCCAATGTCCTTTGGGGTAACCATTGCCTCAGTGCTTGTGCACTGAGGTTCTTTGTCTTTTAACTTTTAGTATTGCCTCTTAGGGTTTTTGATGGATACTCAGCACCATTTTAAGTTGCCCTACTTTGGACCACCTCCACTCTATGTCCTTATGGAGATATGCTTTCCAGACCTGGACATAGTACTCATGGTGGGGTCTTATCTGTAATCTATACAGGAGAAACACCACCTCCCTCTTTCTGCTGGTGATACCCCTTCCTATGCACCTCAGCATCCCTCTAGCTCTCCCTGATTGCCTTGTTGTACTGCTTGGTCATCTTTAGGTCATTCAGTTTCATTACCTCTAAGTCTCTTTCCTGCTTGGATGCGATCAATACCATGCCATCCTTTTTGTACTCTGCCCATGGATTTCTGTGCCCAAATACATTATTTTGCACTTTTTCACATTGAAACCCAGTTGCCATACCCTTGAGCATTACCCAGATTTTCACAGGTCTTTGCTCCTCTTCCCCCCCTCCCAGATTGTCCACCCTTTGGCAGATCTTGGTGTCATCCACATGGAGGTAAACCTTCCCTTCCAGCATCTCTCTGATGCCACTTATAAATATATTAAGAAGGATTGCCCAGCACTAATACCTGAGGTACCCTGCTGGTCACCCTAACTTCTTTTGAGCATGCTCCATTTACCACTACCACTGCTGCCTCTCCCCCAACCAATTTCTTACCCATTCAATAACATTTGTACGCACCCCTAAGCTACCCTGCTTGCTCACTAGTCTCCTATGTGGAATGGTATTTAAACCTTACTGAAATCCAGGTAAGCCACGTCCACCATTCTACTGGGACTAAAGAACTAGAACTCCACTACTGGGACCTTTAATTTAGGGTAAAAACAAACTAACAAATAAACAAAAAAGAGTTAGTGCATTTGTCTGAGTTGGGTGAAGTGAATAGTTATCTGTGTAGATACACAGGTGTAGAAGAAAACTGTGAATCAGGAGAAGTGGCTTAGGCTGAAGGAAGCCAGGTGTTATGGATTTAAAACTGTCCTAAATAGCTTTTGGCAGACAGCAGAAAGAGGAAGGAGGCAGCTGTTAAAACTGTTGTACTAGGACTATATTGCCCTCCTTCACTCCCCTCCACACCCTCACCCTTAGCAAGCTGTACTTTTATAGGCACAGGATTTGACTAACAAGAGGAACATCCTGTTTGGGAGCAGGAAGGGAGTGACCCCAAAGGCACAAAAGACTCACCATCCTAGAAGGAAAAGAGAAGCTCTCCACCCCTCCAGCTGCTGGAGGCCAGACTATGAGCAAGTAAGAATGAGACTACTGAGGGATATAGGAACTTCCTGTCCCAGAACAGGAAGATCAGGAGCTTTAAGGGCACAGAGGCAGTAGGAAAGTAGGGAGAAAAAAATAAACAGAGAGAGAAAAGAGTAAGTATATAAAACAACAGTTAAGGGGCCACAAATAATACATGATGGGAGTGGTGCAGTGCAGTGGCTATGGAGCAGCAGTCTTCCAGGAGAAGTTCTGGAGGATGCAGTGTTATCCCATCTGCAGGCACCTCTCTGGGCTGAGACAGGAGGTTGCCCATCTCCAGGCTGAGTTGGCCAGGATTCGGGGGACTTCATCTCCCACCCAGGGTCCACCAGGGCCACCACTGCTGCCTCAGATGTTGCTCTGGGAGGGTGAGGGTGATGAAACAGAGGCATATCTCTTCAGTTGTACCTCTCCACAATTCATTTGCCACTCTGGCAGAGTATGGTTCCTCTATAGAGGCACCTGCAGTGGAGACCAAGGAGGATGCTGGGAACCTCCACAAAGAAGACCCACAGGAGGGTAGCACAGGACCCCAGAGGGGACAGAAACAACTCTTGATGGGGGACTCCATTGTTAGGAGGGTAGAACTGGGGGAGGGAGGATAGAGGGAGGTAAGGTGCTTGCCTGGCACCATGGCTTGGAGGGACAGGGAGTGAATCATCAGGATTGCGGGAGCAGCTGCATGGGGGAGGGAGCTGGATGTGATTGTCCAACTAGGGACAAATGACCTGGCTGGGAAAGGGTTTAGAATAGTGGAGGAGGAGAAAGAACTGGAAGGGGACAGGATCAGTTGTGTTCCAGGACAGTAGCTGCTGCTTGTTGTTTTCACAGGGTTCTTGTGGATTTTACTTGGTAGAAGGTTAGTTCTTTTCTTTCTTACTTCTAAGGGGCTAGCAGGGTATTGTTTTGGGGGCTGCTGGAAGTTAGAAAACTGGTTTGGTGGCTGTAAGTGGGCTCATTTTGTGGATGTTTCACTGTGTAACAGGCTGCGCTGGTGGAGGCCTATTTCTTCTGATTTAAAACCTATTTGGTGGGATTTGCTTGGAGATGGTTATTTGAATTGGAGACCTATATCTGTTAATTTCAAGCCTATTTTGATGTGTTGTTAGTGAAGCTGATTAAATTGGAGACCTGTTTCCGTTGGCAGCAAACATATTTTGGGGGCTTTGAGTTGAATTTTGATTCCTTTTTGCTGACTCCACTAGCTGCAAAGGTTAGTGCATAGTGGGGGAAGGGTGTTAATGGTCTGGCCAGGTCTCACTCAGCCAATTGACTGGAGGCAGAACTGAATCAGGTTTGAGGTGTTAGCTGCTTTTTCTTCTCAGAAAGAACTGGAAGGGGACAGGATCAGTTGTGTTCCAGGACAGTAGCTGCTGTTTGTTGTTTTCACAGGGTTCTTGTGGATTTCACTTGGTAGAAGGTTAGTTCTTTTCTTTCTTACTTCTAAGGGGCAAGCAGGGTATTGTTTTGGGGGCTGCTGGAAGTTTGAAAACTGGTTTGGTGGCTGTAAGTGAGCTCATTTTGTGGATGTTTCACTGTGTAACAGGCTGTGCTGGTGAAGGCCTATTTCTTCTGATTTAAAACCTATTTGGTGGGATTTGCTTGGGCCTGGTTCTTTGGCTGTTGGGCTTGGAGGAGACACAGGGCTGATACACTCTCTCTCAAGTCAGATGTCTGCCCAATACCCGCCCTCCCCACCCCTCCTCCCAGAATTCTGCTAATTTATGGGGAACACCTGCCCTGCAGTTGGAGGAAAAGGCTGCAGGTGCAGCTCATGTGAGTTCTAGACACTGGGGTTGGATTTAAAGGCTGGGAGAGAGGAGCTTAGGGAGTTGTTCATTTCTCTTATAAGTTTAATGTGTTGTACTGCACCTAGTAACAGGGTTACTGGTGTACAGTGGGACTGTCTCTAAGATTAGTAGGTGACCTGATTAGGCAGTAGGGTGTATCTTGGACTAGGGGGGAACCTGGTGGCTCACCCAAGGAAACCTATTTGGAAGGGGATGGAACCACACATCATTAGGGCCAGCATCTTTGGGAGGGTGGTGGGGTGCACTGGGTGTGGAGCAGCCATGATACTGGACTGGGCTTGGAAGTTCGGTGGTTGCCCAGTGTGCTACCAGCTGGCACAGCTTAGGGAGGAGGTTGCGGGGATTAGGAGACAGCTGGGGGAGGGGCAGTATGGTTGGGGAAGGGGGCTGGGGATCTCCCACGGGGTTGCACCAAGCACTGGGGGCAGGGGCATAGGGAAAGGAGTGCAGGAGAATACTCAGGGGTCACATAGGGACCCTGGTAGAGGGGTTCCAAAAGGACACTACCAAGGAAGCAGGCAGCTAACTGGGGACCCTCACAAAGGAGGGACAGAGGGACAATATTCTCAGGGAAGTAGGCAGATGGCCAGGGCTGGACAGAAGGAAGCAAGGTGGGAAGGTGGATCAGAACTTACACTCAGTAACCGCTCAATCTCTTCTTCTGCTCGAGGATGAGGGGGTGATGTAGCCATGACAGGGGTGGTTAGAGATGGAAAGGAGTGGGGGGCAGGAGGCAGGGGCCAGATAGCAGGAAGAACAGGGGACCTGGAATGCAGGAAAATGGGGGGAGCAGTGAATCAGAGCAGGAGGGGCAGGGGGAAGAGGGAGAAAAGCACAAGGAGAAGGACCAGTTGGGAGGAAAGATAAAGGAGAAGGACCAGAAGTACAAGGAAGATTCAGTAAAGGGAGCTGAGGGTTTAGGCCAGAGGAGCACGACGAGCAAGGAGGAACTAAATGGAGAGAGGAAGGAAGGGAGGACGAGCCAGGCTAGTTTAGCAGATGGGGAGAAGGACTAGTCATGAGCAGTGAGGGGGGAATTAGAAAGGTACAGAAGGATACTCAGGAGGAGGAGAGGCATAGGATTGGAGGGGAAGGGGTGGCCATGGTAAATAAGGAGGGGGTGGCATGTGGCACCCAGATAAGGAGGAACAAGGAGCGGCTGGGTGGAGGGGCCAGTAGAAAGGATGAGGACATGGAAGGGGAAATGGAGGAAAGGAGTGGTCAGAGTGCTCCTGTTGGGAGATTCTATGATCGGGGTATCAAATGGGATAGGAGGAGAAGCCTGGCCGTTAGAACAAGATGCTTCCCTGACAATGATGCACAGGGCTAAGCACGAGGTATATCAGCTGGCAAGGATTGTGGGGTTCCCCGGACATACTGGTCCACCTGGGTACAAATGACATTGAGGGGAAATAGAGAGCTAGAGATACAGGCAAGATTCAGGGAGCTTTTCAGGGTCTGTCATGACATAGGACGCACAATTTCCTTCTCAGAAATCCTGCCAGTGCCAAGGGCTAGTGGGGAACACAAAAGTAAGATTAGGGAGATAAACCAGTGGCTCAGGGAGTGGTGTGAGGCCAGAGGGTATGGGTTGATGGGAGATTGGGGGAAGACCTGGGAGGATATGGAGTTGTATGCTACAGATAGACTCCATCTCAATTTGGAGGGGAGGGGAATCCTTAAGTTGAAAATAGAGGGGTTCATTGGTGAAAAGTGGGGTTTAAACTTGTGAAGGGGAAGGGATGGGAGAAAAGGCTGTCAAGGGGGTGCTGATAAAGGAGGGACTCTGTCTCCACCCCCCGGGGAGCTGGAGGATTGTGGGAAAAGGCATACTGGCAAAGTGCAGACCAGGGGAAAACAGAATCCCCATGGGAACACGAGCAGGGGAAATGGAACTATAGGGAAAGGGTGGAAGATAGTCCCGCTAAATGCCAGGAGCTTAGGCAATAAAATGCCTGAGCTCCAGGTGATGCTAACTGAGGGAGCAGTGGATGTGGCAGCGGTCACTGAGACTTGGGCCACTGCAGGACACGACTGGGACCTGAACCTAGAGGGTTGCACTATGTTCAGGAAGGACAGGGGGGAGGGAAGGGGAGGAGGGGTAGCAATGATAGTCAAAAACTGCATTGGCATAGGGGGAGTAGAGGAGGCGGAGGGAACCATGGAGGCAATTTGGGTCACCTTGATAACAAGGATGGGCAAGAGAGTAAAAATAGGAGTGGTGTACAGACCCCTGCCCTGGCGGAGGAGCTGGAGGACAGTCTGGTGGCAGATGTTGGGAGACACTGCAGACTGGGCAGAGGAACGGTGGTGGTGTTGGGGGACTTAAACATGCCAGGAACAGACTGGGAGACTATGACATCCTCTGTGACCAGGGAACAGAGGTTGTTGGATGTCTTTCAAGATGTGTTCCTAACTCAGCAGGTGAGGGAACCGACCAGGGAGGCGTGGGTACTGGACGTGGTCCTGGCAGACAGTGACCAGATTGGGGGCCTGGAGGTAAGGGACCCATTGGTGGGGAGTGACCATGCCACGGTCTGGTTCTGCCTGGACCTAGGAGGGGTAGAAGGCTGCACAGATATGGAAGTAACCGACTTCAGGGGGGCGGATTTTAAGGAAATGGGAAGGATCCTTAAGGAGCATTTGGATGGGATTGGTTCAGACATGGACGCTGATAGTAGGTGGGAAATCATCAGGAGAGGGGTGCAGGATGCTACCAGCACCTGTGCAAGAGTAAGACGAAAATGTGGTAGGGCCCAAAACTCCTGCTGGTGGACCAGGGAGGTCCAGGAGGTGGTGCGGGGAAAGAAGGCAGCCTATAAGCAATTCAAGTGCTCAAGGAGTGAAAGGGATCGAGGGGAGTACGAGCTGATGGCTATAAGGGCTACTAGGGTGGTGAGGGCGGCTAAGGCAAGAAAGGAGCAGAACCTGGCCAGGGAAATTAGGAGAGGGAACAAGGGGTTCTTTAGATACACTGGGGAAAAATGAAGGGTGAAGGGGCAGATTAGCGGGATTAAATCAGGGGAGAGATGGGCACAAGACCCGGGGAGCAGGCTGAGGTACTAAATGAGTACTTCACCTCAGTTTTCACCAAGGAAAATGGGGGTGCTGCATCATACATGGGAGGAGACAGAGATACTGAGGAGGGGGGACCCTTATCGATCGGCGGGTCTGGGGAGAGGGGGAGGCATCACTGGCAGGAGGGGGATGGCTAAGCAGGGAGAAGAGGTACCGGAAGTGGAAATCACAGCAGAGAGAGTGAGGAAGCCTCAGCTCCCTTAAGATGGAGAAAGCACCAGGCTGGATAAATTACATCCCAGAGTGCTGAAGGAACTTGCGGATGTCCTGGCGAAACCCCTGGCGGAGCTTTTCACCATCTCTGAGGACAGGGTGGGTGTCCCAGGACTGGAAGGTGGTGCATATAGTGCCTATCCACAAGGGGGAATCAAGGAGGTGGCAGGAACTACAGGCCTGTCAGCCTGACATCAGTGGTGGGCAAGGTGATGGAGGGCATTCAAGAGAGGCTAGGGGACCTGGATAAGTCAGGGTGCCTGGACGATAGACAGCATGGATTCATCCCAGGGAAATCATGTCAGACAAACCTGGTGGAGTTCTATGACTGGGTGACGAGTGCCTTGGACCTGGGTAGACCAGTGAACGTCCTCTTTCTGGACTTCAGCAAGGCATTTGACTCTGTTCCTCACTTGGGCCTGTTGGATAAGCTGGGAGAAATAGGGTTGGGGAACCAGATGATCAGATGGATAGGCAATTGGCTCCAGGACCGGACCCAGAGGGTCGTAGTTGGTGGGATAGTCTCATCCCCAAGGAAGGTCATTAGTGGGGTCCCACAGGGATCAGTCCTTGGGCCCCTTCTGTTCAATGCCTACGTCTCTGACATAAGGACAGGAATCAGGAGTGAGATGAGTCTCTTTGCGGATGACTCGAAACTGGGGGCAGTGGTGGATGGGAGGAGGGGAGGGTGGCCCTACAGGGGGACCTGGAGGCTCTGGAAAGATGGTCTAGAAAGTGGAAGCTGAGGTTCAATGCAGGGAAATGCAAGGTACTCCACCTGGGGGCCAGATACCCGGGCCAAGTGTACAGCCTGGGGGGGGAAATGCTACAAGTCTTGATGGCTGAGAGGGACCTGGGGGTGGTGGTGGTTGTCAAGATGAACAACTCTGAGACTTGTAGGAGGGCAGCAGCCAAGGCCAACAGGATGCTGGGATGCATCGCTAGGGGGATCACCTCCAGAAGGAGGCAAGTGATACTCCCTCTGTATAACTGCTTGGTGAGGCCGCATCTTGAGTACTCGTGCAGTTTTGGAGGCCACACTTAAAGAGGACATTAACCTCCTGGAGAGGGTCCAGAGGAGGCAACCAAAATGATTTTGGGCTTGGGGACAGGACCTATGAGGAGAGGCTCAAAGAGCTAAATATGTACACATTGGAAGAGAGAGGGACGGGGGACATGATAGAGGTCTTCAGGTACATGAAGAGGGTAAATAGGGGAGGAAACAGTCAGGGTGCTTCAAAGGAAGGAAGAGGGGCCACTAGAGGCATGGGTGGAAGCTGGAGGGGAAGATTCAGGGAGAAAGGAGGAGGTGCTACTTCACTGAGAGGGTGGTGGAGCCATGGAATGCGCTGCCTGGGGGCTGGTGGAGGCAGAGACAGTGGAAGGGTTCAAGAGGGGTGGGACAGGTACAGGAAGGATTCTGGAAGCAAAATCCAATGCAGCAAGAATATCCGGAACTGGGAAGGGAGAAGCCAGAGAAGGCAAGGGGGGCAGCAAGGTCAGCAACCAGGGTGGGGGCTGACCAAATGAGCAGACACAAAAGACCGTTAGGCCTATTCTGCTGGCATTTTAGTATGTTAGTATGTTATGAGTTTGTAAAGTTGGGAAAGGGCCTTAGAGAAGAAGCACGTTTGGTAACCTTCACGGAGGTGTTTCCTGTCTGTGGCATGGGTGACACTAGGATGCTCTGCACTATGGGATTCAATCAGTGGTTGAAAAACTGGTGCAGAGCTGAGGGTTTTGGCTTAACTGGGGACTGGTGCCCACCTGGAGAGATGCAGGCCTATACTGGTGCCATGGACTGCATCTGTCCAGGAGGGGAACCCGGATCCTAGGTGATAGGTTTAAATGATTCATTGGCAATTATTTAAACTAGCCATGGGGGGGCACAGAAAAGGCGAAGGGAAATCCTAGCCCCCCCAAAAAAATCAGGATAGTTAGTGAGGTAAACACCAAGATAGAGATGTCACTAGGGAAAATTGAAGGGGGAAATGGAAAAAAAGGCAAAGGCAGTAAGGACAGGGATGGGGCAAAAAGGGTTAAGGCCATCAGAAAATTGAGGGTAATGAGTACCAATGCCCGTAGTCTAGGTAACAAGCTCCCTGAACAGGTGGCCTTAATGGAAGAGGGTTGCCTGGATATCATGGCAGTCACAGGAACATGGTACACAGAGAACCATGACTGGGATGTCAACATACCAGGGTACACAATCTACAGGAGAGACCGAGAGGGTAAAAGAGGAGGAGGAGCAGCTCTCTATGTAAGAAAGGGGATAAAAGCAATGGAACAAAATAGTAAACAGGGAGGAGAGGAGGCATGGTTGGTCACCCTGGAGACTGGAAATGGCACCACAATCTGCATGGGGGATGTATACAGACCCCCATCTCAGGGGGAGGAAGTGGACAAGGAAATGATAGAAAGCAACCTTAGGATGGCAGAGAAAGGGGAGATATTGCTAATAGGGGGACCTGAATATGCCAGATGTCAACTGAAGCACCTTTGATGCAGCCACATCCAAGAGCAGGGCCATTCTCAATGCTCTACAGTGGGCATGCCTCAGACAGCTAGTGTTGGAACCCACTTGGGAGGGAGCAATCTTAGACCTGGTGCTATCAAATGGGTACAGAGAGAGGATCTCAGATCTAGAAGTGGGTAGCCATCTGGGAACAAGTGATCACCAAACCACGTGGTTCACGATAAACTCAGCTGCAGAATCAAGCCATACAAAAGTGAGAGTACTGGACTTCAGGAGGGCTGACTTTGTCAAAATGGGAGAGTGCCTCAGAAAAGTGCTAGCAAACAGGCAAGAAGGGGGGTGGAGCAACAATGGGGAAACATCAAAACTGCCATCACAGAGGCAACAAGCCTTTGTGTGAAGCAAATAAACAAATCAAAATGAAAGAAAAAACACTATGGTTCTCAAAAGAGGTAGAAGGCAAGGTTAGGGAGAAAAAGATATCATTCAGGAAGTATAAGGAAACACAGAAGGAACAAGACAAAGAACTGTACCAGTTAAAGCAGAAGGAAGTGGGGAAGGCAGTCAAAAGAACAAAGGCCCAAACCAAGGAAAAGATAGCCACCTCAGTTAAGAAGGGTGATAAAACCTTTTATAGGTACATTAGGGAGCATAGAAAGACAAAGGGAAGAATAGTGAGGCAGAATAAAGGGGATGGTGGATGGGCAGAGAGGAACAGTGAAAAAGCAGGGATACTGAATGAATACTTCTGCACAATATTCAGAAAAGAAGAGGAGGGGAGCTACCTAATCTAATCAATAGAAGCACTCTGGGTGGTGGGATGATCCCAGTCCTTTCACAGAACAAAGGGTTCTGAAAGAACTTCTGAAACTGAAGGTGGACAAAACAATGGGGCCTGATGGGATTCACCCCAGAATTGTGAAAGAATTAAGGAGAAAACTAGTGACACCACTGACTACTCTTTTTAACAAATCATTGGAGGATGGGGTGGTACCCGAGGACTGGAGGAGGGTAGATGTGACTCCCCTTGACAAAAGTGGAAGCAAGACAGAAGCAGAAAACTACAGACCAGTCAGTTTGACCTCAGAGGTATGGAAAATGAAAGAATCACTGCTGAAGGAAAGAATTGTTGAGTACCTAGAGGCCAGTGGGGCAGGACCCAAGGCAGCATGGATTCACAGTGGGAAGGTTATGTCAGACAAATCTAATTGATTTCTTTGACTGGGTGACCAAAGTTGTAGACCAGGGAAGGGCTGTGTACATGGCCTACCTCAACTTTAGCAAGGCATTTGACACAGTCCCACACAAAAGATTAATAGTCGAATTATCAGCCTGGGAGTGGGTCCCAGGGTGGTAGCCTGGGTAAAACATTTGCTGGACAACATTACACAGAAGCTAATTGTAAACAGTCTACAGTGAAGAAAGGGGGGTTGCTAGTGGTGTACTGCAGGGTTAAGTACTGAGTCCAGTGCTTTTTAATGTCTTTATAAGTGACATTGCAGAGGGACTGGAATGAAAAGTATGCCTCTTTGCAGACAACAGAAAGATCTGCAACAGGGTTGATACACAAGGGGTGGTGGAAAGGATGAGAAGAAACTAGGCAAGGTTGGAGGAATGGTCAGATGTATGGCAGCTTAGATTCAATGCAAAGAAGTGCAAAGTAATGCACCTGGGAAACAAAAACCCAGGGGAAGAGTATACAATGTGGGTGGGGGGGAGTAACAACAACAAATATGGAAAGGGACATGGGGTACTCATATCAGATGACCTAAAGGTTATCAAGCAATGTGAGAAGGCAGTAGGGATGGCTGGGGTGATTCTGAGATGTATAGGGAGAGGCACCACCAGTAGAAAACAGGAAGTTGTTATCCCTCTGTACAGACAGTTGGTGAGACCTCATCTGGAGTACTGCATCCAGTTCTGGAGACCCCATCTCTGTAAGGACATAGGATGGAAGCAGTCCAGAGGGGGGCAAATAAATGGTGCAGGGTGTGCAAAAGAAGCCATATGTGGAGAGACTAAAGGAGCTTAATATGTATACTCTGGAGGAAAGGAAGGCGGGGGGGACATTATAGAAACTTTTAAGTACCTTAAGGGAATTAACAAAGTCCAAGAGAGTAACGTCTTTCAGAAAAAGAGATGTGCAAGAACAAGGGGAGAGAATTTGAAGATAGATGGGAGGCAGCTCAGGGGCAATGTGAGGAAGTATTTTTTCTCAGAGAGGGTGGTGGACGCATGGAACAGCCTTTCTGAGGAGGTTGTGGGGTCAAAAAGAGTGGGAGAATTCAAGAATGCATGGGACAGACACCAGGCAATTCTTGTGGGAGGTAGAGATAATAATAATAATAATGTATTTTATTTCTAAAGCGCTTTTCAGTTTTCAAGGTGCTGTACAAAACAAGTAATACAAGTCAAACATTACAATTCAATATAAAACACAGATAAAACTACAATCTCATCAACAGCTTAAACACAGTCAATACTCCAAGAAGGCAATTTGATAAAAATGAGTTTTTAAACCCCTCTTAAATTCCTGCACAGAGATGCACTGCCGTAACCGACAGGGTAGAGAATTCCAAAGAGTGGGAGCAGCATAAGAAAAAGTTCTGCAACCAGATGAATTTAGACTCACTTTTGGAATCTCTAGCAACCCCTCATTGGCCGAGCAGAGTGATCGGCCAGGGCAGTAAAGAGCCAGATGATCTTTCAGATAGGCTGGACCCTGATCATGTAGGGCTTTGAAAGTCAGTAAACAGACTTTAAAGGTGATCCGCCACCGAACAGGAATCCAGTGCAGATCGCGCAGCACCGGGGTAATGTGACAAGACCTGCTTGTCCCAGTCAAAACCCGGGCTGCTGCATTCTGCACTAGCTGAAGGTGGTAGATTTCAACACCAGAAAGCCCAAAATACAGGGAGTTGCAGTAGTCCAAACATGAGGACAGAAATGCTTGGACCAACGTTGGTAACGTGTCAGACAGAACAAGGTGCTTCACTCTAGCGATATTGCTAAGACGGTAAAAGGAAAGGAAGTCTTGATGACTGCTGACACCTGTGACTGTAGTGTCAGCCTGTCATACAAGATAACCCCTAGGTTACGCACCCGTTCAGAGGTTGGAAGTGACAGACCCCCCAAGAAAAATTCCTGAGGGTGCACCAACAGGTGGCCCCTCTATCCGACAGTCCGGATCCACAACCAAAACCTCTGTCTTTGCAGATGTAGCGAATTTAAAATCCATCTGCGAAGTGAACACGAAGTGGCCACTTCACGTTGGCACTTTGCTACGTGGAGTGCCCCATAGGAAAGGCTCACTTCGCCTTGTTATTATTACTTCACATTGTCATTCCAATTTAAACGTGAAGTAAGGCGGAGCGACAACAATATTGGCAGCACCCCACCCACACAGTCACCAAAATTATTGTGCATCCCCAAAGTGCTACTGTCTTGTGTCCAGAAAACTCCCCAGTGCTTACAAAGTGAAATGAAAGCATAACAAGAAATGTAAAGTCTCCCAGAATTTATGGCACACTCAGTCATGCACGCAGTGGTCATACACAGAGTCACCAGAATTAATGTGCATCCCCAAAATGCTACTGTCTTGTGTCCAGAAAACTCCCCAGTGCTGATGAAATGCTACTGTCTTGTGACCAGAAAATTCCCCAGTGCTGACAAAGTGAAATGAGAGCGTAACAAGAAATGCAGTCTCCCAGAATTAATGGTGCACTGTAAATGCACAGACAGATTAAGATTGCACTGTGCACTCAAGGGATGCATATGAAAAGGCACAACAACACCTAACCAGTACTCACAAGTCACAAATCCAAAACTGGAAAAGAATATATTTTGCCAGCTGGGGGGATTAGTGCCCGGCAGTAACAATCCACTACCAGTAAAGATAACACAAAGGAGTAAAAACAATTCATGCAGGTGCGGTGGATAGCAGGTTCACACTGCTGCAATTACCCTATGGCACAATAAAAGGTGTCTGATTTAATGGCACACATCGCACACACACTCACACACACACACACACACTACAAGTAGTGCATAGCAAATTGAAAAAATTTAGCAATATAACCAAATGTTTTAAACAGACAAATTATATACTGCTGCACCACAACAATCAACAAAAACATTTCAAGAAATAATGAAAATATTACTGTGTGTACATTAACAGTTATACAAGAAAAATATAACCAAAACAGAAAGACTGCCCTTTTTCTCCCAGTTAATGTACCTACACCACAAATATGCCCCTCCCCAAAGCACACTTCAGAGTACACACTGACCGTTCTAAATTAACATTCAAAACCCATACACAACAATAATCACTCACTGATATGAGCACAGAAGGGTTTCCTACAATCGATGTTGTAAATTTTGAGCACAAAAATGACTTAAAAATGCATTTTAAACAGCTTTTTAGAGGTTTTGAACCATAGAGCTCTGAGAGCAACCTGTCTCTAGCTACCACTACACACACACTACCCAGGCCAGAATAGAGGCTGTGCAGAACAATCTAGAGCCCATGTGACCTGCAATCCCATAGATCACTGCAGAATTTCATTTGGAGCTCAATTACAAGGCGAAGTAAGGTGAATTACATTGATTTCAATGTACTTCACCTTAAAATTGGTGGAGAAGTGGTTTGTGGAAGGTGGAATAATGCAAAGTCATTGGTTTCAATGGACTTTGCGTTCCTTATTATGAAGCAAAGTACTCCAGTTCACATTGTGAAGTACTCCACAGGTTCCGTGTTACTCTGTGAATCACTTCGTGGAGTGAATTGGGGCCACTTCGCCCACCGCTACTTATAGTACTGTAACTCACATGCTGTACAGAAAGGAACGCAAATACCTATGGCTGTACTTCCCCGATGAGCTGCAGCACCCGACTTTAAAAACATGTATTAATGAGTACAATGGTGGTATGGTGATGCCTGGAGAGATACTACAAAACAGGCTTGCAATACATCCAAGTAACTAGTAAAAAAATTAATGTTGTGATTCGTGACGTGATTGTGAATCGTGATTTGTGACTGCATTTGTGACCGTGATGATGAAGTACGTGATTTGTATCACGAGTGACTCGTGATGATGGTCCTGACTTAAAAACGCATATTAATGAGTACAATGTTCATGCAGAATTATGCACCACACCTGTCCAGTGCTCTGAAGGGAAGCCAAAGAAACAGCTGTGACTTAACTTACAGATGGAGAATGGGCCCTAAAGAGATGCAAATGCACAGACAGATTAAGATTGCACTGTGCACTGTAGAGATGCAGACACAAAGGCACAACACCTAACCACTGCTCACCAGCAGAAATTCAAATCTGGAAAAGAATACCTTTGCCGGTTGGGGCAGGCCATGGGGGGGCAGTGTACTGCACTGCTGAAGTACCAGTCACTAGTACTTGTACCAATAAAGATACCACAAAGAAGTACAAAAATCACACAGCTGCAGTGGATAGCAGCTTCACATTGCTGAAATTATTATGTGGCACAATAAAAGGTGTCTGATTTGATGACACGCGTTACACAGATACACACACACTAAGTAATGCATAGCAAATTGAAAACTTCAGTAACATAACTTATATTTAAAAAAAACTGAAATTATGCACTGTTGCACCACAACAATGAGCAAAGAAATGACAAGAAATATTGAAAATATTACTGTGTGTACATTAACACAGTTATACAAGAAAAATAGCACTGTCTTTTTCTCCAAGTTAGTCTACCTACACCACAGATACACCCCTTCCCAAAGCACACTTTCACTGTCTCTCAGTACACAGACTGAATGTTGTACATTAACATTAAAATCCATACACAAACAATAAACGCTCGATGATATGAGCACAGGAGGGTTTCCTATAATTGATGAACTAAAGTTGCAGCAAAAAAAGGTCTCAAAAAGGTTTTTTTATCAGCTTTTTGAAGGTTTGAATCGCAGAGAGCTCTCAGAGCAGATTGTCTCCTACAGCTTCCTACACACACTACCCCAAACTGAGGCTGTACAGAACAATCTAGAGCTCATGTGGCCTGACATCCCATGAATCACTGCAAAATTTGCCTTTGGAGCTTAAAAACAAGGTGAAGTGAGGCAAAGTACATTGTTTTCAATCTACTTCACCTTAAGAATTGGTGGAGTAGTGGTTTGGGAAGATGGATTAATGCAAAGTCATTGTTTTCAATGGACTTTGTGTCACCCATTATAATGCGAAGTACCCCGCTTCGTGTTGAGGAGTACTCCACGAATTCACCTTTCACTTTCATCAAGAGAGCGAATTGGGGCCACTTTACTTCATCTCTAGTGGGAGGTAGAAGAAACAGGCTGTCGCAACTAGGATCCACAGCTTATCCAGTAGGTAGGGAAATGGGCAGACTAGGTGGGCCAAGTGGTCCTTATCTGCTGGCAGAGTTTCTATTTTCTATGTTTCCCTGATTAAATTCCTTTGACTCCCAGTCAATGAAATCTATAAGACTCATTTTGCATGCCCCCCTCCCAAGAATTCATACTGCCTCGGGTCTTGTAATTTATTAGAGTTAAGATATTCTACAATTCTTTCTTTCAACAGTGCTTACAGTATCAACAATTCCGAGTCATCCCTGGTTAACAAGATGAAATAAACAAATAAACAGTGTTTCCATTAATTTTCCCATGACCATATTCAGGCTGACTGACCTATAATTTGTGTTCTCATCCCTGATTACCACTTTTAAGAAGTTTATTTATTTATTTATTTATTTATTTATTTATTTATTTTGATTAGGAGTAATACCTTTTTATTCAAATACTCATTTTCAAAGGTTCCAAGTCAAGGTTAAAAAACAGTACAATACTATGCAATACAGTACAGATAGCAGGGATCACAAGGTAGGCGTCATGAAACTAATATAGTGTCACATGAGGTTCAAGACTTGTTAATTTCAGGTACACCTTAACAATAGAGAAAGTGCTTTACATCATTTGTTGCAGGGTAGGGCTAACCCGGTAGGAGATAACATGTCAGCAATATGGCAACGTTATGTCAGGTGGATGATAGGGGAGGGGGTAAGCAACCAGAGAGGTGTTGTCAAAAATGAGGTGGTGTGGGTAGGGAGAAATGAGGAGGGGAAAGGTGGTGGTGGAGGGTGGTAAGTCGATTTATTGGGTGGACTGGGGGGAGGGGTAGGAGAGAAAGGAGAGTAAAATCAAGAGTATCTGTTGATCATATGTTTGCGCAGTTACAGGTAGCTACACTCTTAAGATGGGACTGTAGCCTCCTTTTGAACTGGTTCAGCTTTGTGCCTCCTGTCAGCGTGTCGGGTAGCTCATTAAACCATTTGGGGCCTTTAAAAGTAATGGATTTCTGAGCCAAAGACGTGTGTTTGAAAGGGACTTAGAGTCCTCCTTTTGTTGCATTTCTGGTTTGTTTTGTATGCACTGCCTTCTTGAACAGACTACTTATGGATTCTGTCACGAGGCCTACTTGTGCTTTTTTTACAAACAGGCATGTTTGGTATTGGGCTGTTAGGTACAGAGGGAGCCAGCCAGACTCAGAGTAGAGGACACAGGTGTGAGTCCAGTGATCTGCCCCAAGTGCCAGATGACAAGCCCTGTTTGAGAGTGTTTGTATCCCTACCTAGGGCAGTGTCTGATCCAGCTATGTATATTGGTAACCCATAGTCAATGGATGACAATACTGTGCTGCCTGTGTCTAATTTGAGGGCCGCAGGTGTCATCGAGTGCTTGTTTCTATGGAGGCTGCCCAGTTTCATGTTGGCGGTTTTGACAACTTGATCAACATGATGGGAGAAATTGAGAGTGTCGTCAAGGTAAACACCCAAATATTTAAACGAGGAGACTTGTTCTAGTGTGTCACCTTTAAGGTTCTGAATTCAAAGTGGGAAGAAATTTATTTTGTTCTGAGGGACTGTGAACAGCATGCTTTGTTTGTTTTTTTATGGTTTAGTAAAAGTTTGTGTTAGCAGAACCAGGTTTCTAGTTTGAGGAAGTTATCGCGTAGGCCTTCCTTGATGGCTGAGTGATCCCTGCCTGGGACCAATATGACGGCATCATCTACATATAATATGATGCTTGCCAAGCAGGCTTTAGGGAGGTGGTTAATGAACAGGCTGAAAAGGAGTGGTCCAAGTATAGACCCTTGCGGTACTCCAAGGGCCACTACCTTTGGGTCTGAGAGTGAGTCGCCGATTCTAACTCATTGAGTTCTTTGCGACAGATAGCTGCAAAATGAGGTGATGGTATCTGGGGCCAATCCCATAGAAAGCATTGCGTTTAGTGGTAGCTGGTGGTTAACTGAGTCAAATGCTTTTGTGAGGTCAATGAAAACTGACCCCACCATCATCCCTTGGTCAAGAGCGTCATAGAGCTGGGTGGTATAATCCATCAGTGCGGTGACGGTAGAGTGTTTTTCTGCAAAAGCCATGCTGATAGCTGCAGAGTAGTTTGTGTCTGTCAAGGAAGTCAGCGAGCTGTTTAGAGACTATTCTCTCTCTAGTGTTTTGGAAAGGGTTGGGGGGATGAAGATTGGCCTACAGTTGGTGGTGAGTGTTTTACCACCAGATTTGAAAACTGGTGTGACCAGAGTGGATTTCCATACATCTGGGAACATGCCCAATCTTAGAGAGGCATTAAAAACATTGGTAATTGAGGCTGCTAGCTCATCAAGCATTATGGCAACCAACTTCATATCAATTAGATCACTCCCCATTCTGTTGGACTACATCTGCCCTCTTCCAGTCTTCTGGAACCACTTCTGTATCCAACCATCTGTTAAAAGGGACTGTCAGAGGTGTAGCCAGAACTCAACACCCTTGGATCCCCTTCTGAAAAAGGACTAGTTTCTACCTCCTCTTCCTCTTCAAGGTTCCTGTTACTTTTCTGAGGTCCCATCCACTTCCTCTGTGACTGCTAAACAGAAGTATTTGATTATATGTCTGCCTTTTTCTGGTTACCTTCTGTACAGTCACCTCCTTTCTATTTTTAGAGCATTGTACAGCAAATTGGTAGAGCAGCGTGCAGTGAGTGCCTCCCCAGTACCTATCCCTCAGTAGAGTAGTGTATAGTGAGTCACTAGAGCAGTGTGCAGTGAATGCCTCCCCAGTACCTATCCCTCACTAGAGTAGAGCACAGTGAGTCACTAGAACAGTGTGCAGTAAGTGCCTCCTCAGTAACTATCCCTCACTAGAGTAGTGAATAGTGAGTCACTAGTACAGTGTGCAGTTAGTGAGTCTCCAGTACCTATCCCTCAGTAGAGTAGTGTATAGTGAGTCACTAGAGCAGTGTGCAGTGAATGCCTCCCCAGTACCTATCCCTCACTAGAGTAGTGTGCAGTGAGTCACTAGAATAGTGTACAGTGAGTGCCTCCCCAGTACCTATCCCTCATTAGAGTAGTGCACCGTAAGTAACTAGAACAGTGTGCAGTAAGTGCCTCCCCAGTACCTAGCCTGCACTAGAGCAGTGTGCAGTGAGTGCCTCCCCAGTACCTATCCATCACTAGAGTAGCGTGCAGTGAGTCACTAAAACAGTGTGCAGTGAGTGCCTCCCCAGTACCTATCCCTCACTAGAGTAGTGTATAGTGAGTCAGTAGAACAGTGTGCAGTTAGTGAGTCTCCAGTATCTAGCCCGCACTACAGTAGTGTATAGTGAGTCACTAGAACAGTGTGCTGTGAGTGCCTCCCCAGTACCTATCCCTCACTAGAGTAGTGTGCAGTGAGTCACTAGAACAGTGTGCTGTGAGTGCCTCCCCAGTACCTATCCTTCACTAGAGTAGTGTGCAGTGAGTCACTAGAGCAGTGTGCAGTGAGTGCCTCCCCAGTACCTATCCCTCACCAGGGTAGTGTGCAGAGAGTCACTAGAACAGTGTGCAGTTAGTGACTGTCCAGTACCTAGCCTGCACTAGAGCAGTGTGCAGTGAGTCACTAGAGCAGTGTGCAGTGAGTTCCTCCCCAGTACCTATCCCTCACTAGAGTGGTGTATAGTGAGTCACTAGAACAGTGTGCAGTTAGAGACTCTCCAGTTCCTAGCCCACCTAGAGCAGTGTGCAATGAGTCACTATATCTGCCCTAAATTCTGTCGCCAACTCATGGCTAGGCATTCTTTACTGGCACAAGAAATGCCTCCCTCCTGATGCCCTCCACCTGGCTGTCACCTCCTCTGTCATGTCTCTCATTGACTATGGCCTTCCGGTCTATGGCTCAGCAGATCAGACTGCCCTCAACAAGGTTCGCCTCACAGTTAATAAGGCCTGCAGACTTATCACTGGTGCACCCAGACTCACTCACACATATGAGCTGTACACCCTGGCTACCCTACTCAACCTGGAAGAAGCGACTCATGTATCAGACATGCCAGCTCACCTTTAAAACCCTGCGTGTCCCCTGCCCCCATAGGCCCTACCAACTCCATTCGCGTACTGCGCAACCCTGATCACGTGCAGCTAGTCAAGAGCTACCCTAGTTATTCTGAGCCAGGACCTCTCAAGGTCAGAGGGCATTCCTCTACCGTGCGCCCCACTGGTATAACTCCCTCCCTGCCAGTGTCTCAAACTCACTAACGTTAGCTTGCTTTAAACCCAGGCTCAGAAACTTCCTGCTTAGCTCTCGCAAATGCAACTGCCACTAGCCTAGTGTAAAAAAAAATATATATATATATATACTCTACTTGACAATGCTCACTGAGCGGCTCCCCCCTTCCTTTCCCTACTAATTCCTCCTCCCTATCTCCTCCCTTCTACCCCACAAGCTCTCCCCGACCATAAGTTTGCACCTTTTGTTATCTTTTGCTTCATTGATTGTATTCTATTGTAACAAAATTGTAATTGAACTGTAACTTTTTTGTTTGTAAGTACTGTGTCCCTTGTACTACTGTTCTGATGTCCTCTTTGTGACGAGGTACCTTCGTAAATGAGCCTCTGGCTCAAAGGTTTCTAAACTGATGTTTAACTAAATAAATAGATAAATAAATAAATAGAGCAGTGTGCAGTGAGTGCTTCCCCAGTACCTATCCCTCAATACAGTAGAGTATAGTGAGTCACTAGAACAGTGTGCAGTGAGGGACTCTCCACTACCTAGCCCGCACTAGAGTAGTGTATAGTGAGTCACTAGAACTTTGTGCAGTGAGTGTCTCCCCAGTACCTATCCCTCACTAGAGTAGGGTATAGTGAGTCAATAGAACAGTATGCAGTTAGTGAGTCTCCAGTACCTAGCCTGCACTAGAGCAGTGTGCAATGAGTCACTAGAGCAGTGTACAGTGAGTGCCTCCCCAGTACCTATCCCTCACTAGAGTAGTGTATAGTTAGTCACTTGAACAGTGCGCAGTGAGTGCCTCCCCAGTACCTATCCTTCACTAGGGTAGTGTACAGTTTGTCACTTGAACATTGTGCAGTTAGTGACTCTCCAGTACCTAGCCTGCACTAGAGCAGTGTGCAATGAGTCACTAGAGCAGTGTGCAGTGGGTGCTGCCCAAGTACCTATCCCTCACCAGAGTAGTGTATAGTGAGTGCTTCCCCAGTACCTATCCCTCAATACAGTAGAGTGCATGCCTTAGCTGCCCCCCTCACTCATCTCTTCAATCTGTCCCTAGCCACTGGTTCTATCCCCTCAATATCAAAAAGCAGCATGCAGTGAGTGCCTCTTCAGAAGTGGTAGCCACCTGAGTTAATTGTTCATTATTCAGTGTGGTGTTTTGAAGGGACATGCCAGAAGTAATCTGCCTAGGGCATTGAATAGTGTAGGCAGTTTGGATAGGGTGGTAATGCTGAGGCCTGCATAGACAGTGTCTCAATAGACCAGCAGGAGTCATATGGAGCACTTGACCACCATCTACTTGCTTTGAGGCTAGAGGCAGCTTTCACCCTGCACAGGGCACCAAGCTCACTGTTACGCATTGCTGTTACACAGGATATGTAACCGGAGTAATCAAGCCATTAGTCCAAGTGCATGCCTAACTATTTGTAAGAAGGCACCAAGTCAAGGTGTACCCCTTGTGTAGTGCGTAGGTTAAGTGAGTTAGAAGGTGTATTTAACCTGTGGCTGGATCCGAACAACATGGATAACATTTTCCTTTGGTTAATAATTAATTGTTTTTTCTGAAACCAGTTTTGAATGACACAGAAATCCTTTTGCAGGAGCTTCTCAATGGAGTGGCAGCAGGGTCAGAAACAGACAACTGTATCACCAGCATGCATGTGTATGGCACAGGAAGAGATGGCTTCGGGAGGTCAGTTATATAGACAACGAACACAAAAGGGCTGAGAACAGATTTCTAGTGGACTCCCAAGGGGGAACTGTAGAGGTTTGAAGTTTTCAAGGTATATATGGATCACCTCACAAATATATATACAATAGTGAAGATCCTATTTTTGGAAGGATGCTTAATATCTTTTGCCACAGTTCTTTTGTTATTTTTGCACCAAAGTCAATTTTCCATTTAGTTTTTTTTTTTTCCTTATTTATTAATGTTTGGTAGATTACGGATATCATTTTTTTTCTGTTAATATGTTCCTCTAGGAGTTTAATTAATTTCTGGAGATCACCAATCTTAACCTTTTTTTATTTTTGTTAAAACAGTTTTTAAGTTTTAAATACTGAAAATGATGAGTACTTTGTAATTTATATTGTTCTTGAAGCCGTGTATAAGTTTTCATGGTATTCATATTGATTATTTTATCCCACTGTGTTAGTCCTTAATTCTGTCAAGTTTTGAAATCTTTAACTTGTCAAAGAGGGTAAAAATCCATAATTTTTATATATTGGAGTGTACTTTGAAATGTAGTCTGCTTCCCCCATTATTGTCATTATTTTTTCCAGCAGTTATATATATTATCTGTTATGTTATTTTGAGCATTTTTTGTTCATGGGGCATTTGGAGAACAATAAATTCATTAAACTAGGGTAGTTTCCCATTTCTAACTGAGTCGAAATCAGTACTTTATGTTCCTGTTTCAGCCATTGTCATACCTGTGCAACTTGTCTAACTAAATAGTATATATAAAAGTCTAGAAGTGCCTGTCCTCCTATATCTTTTGGTAAAACTAAGGTTGATCATGCTATTCTTGCTTTTTTGTATTTCCATAAAAAATTAAGTATTTGTGTTTTAAGCATAGAGAAAAAAAATGAGATTTGGGGATATCTAAAATTCGAAATAAAAACAGCATTTTAGGCAGTATCTGCATTTTAATCATATTTATACAGCCTATTAATGTAAATAATAATGAGTCCCGTCTCTTTAAGTACTTTTGTATTTCTAATATTACTGTATTTCTGTAAAGTTGGCATTGTATAGGTCCTCTATATTTGGTGTAATAGTAACACCTAAATATAGTATCAGTGTCGATGTTTGAGTTACTGTATATTTTTAGTTGTACTGTTAATGTCATATTGTAATTTAATACTTTCTTGTCAAATTTTTATGTAATACCATCAGTTTTATGACTGTTAACCTTCCCACTGATGTGGAACCTTAATAAAAAAGCTGTTATGTTCTCAAAGATATTGTGATCTGAGAATGAAGAAATAAATAAATAAAATAAAATAAATATTGCTGTGGGGTATTGACCAGCATTTCTTTATTCAGCTTTAGTAAAATGTATTCAGGTAGAAGACTTGGTTTGCTGGCCAAGGCACCTAGCTTCACATGAGCTCTTTCCTTCTAAGACTGCTTGAAAGGCAGAGTAGAGAAACTTACCAGAGCAAGGGAAAAGGATTAAGACTTATTTTGGCTAAGCAGATTTACTGTGTGGTGTTGTTTTAATTTTTTACTCACAGGGATTGCTACTGTTTGTTGCTAACATTTCATTGCTTTATTTTCTCTGTAGCAAAGTGTTTCTTGCAGCGATATCTTCTCTGAAATTATTACAGGTGGTGCTTTACAGGTTTTACAGTTTATCTAACATTAGGATAAGCTTTCAGGGTTACTGCATTTGTTGTTGACTGATTGTTTCTGCTCTTACCTCCTTGTTCTTTCGTCCGTGGTTCTTCTTTTTCGGAGGGGAAGGGCCCAGCCACCACCCATCCCCAACCACCCACACTACGCTCCTTTTATAGGGTATCACAGTTGTGACATTTCCTGTGGCATAGCAGGAAGGGGCGGATCAGTGGTGCCTCCACAAGGTGAGCTCATTTACAGGGGCACTAGTAATTTAACTTGTTATAACAAGTTAAACAAAACACAATCAAACCATTACTTGCATTTTTTTTCCTTTTTTTTCCTTCTAATTACTCTGACTAGGTTATAAACCCAGCAACTTATCTGGAATGGATATCATTAAATGCAGGTACTGTGGAACAATTTTCAGATTGACAGTCTTACAGGATTTAGGACACTGTCCTACATGCTGGGCCTTTGGAGATCTTTGGGCTCAGCTCCGGGCAGCATGGGCAGAGACTGCATGCCTCAAATTTCATATTCAAGAGGAAATACATTATAAGAACCTCCCGCCATTTCCCCAGCATCCAACAGAAAAACCTCGACCGCAGAGGGTAGTTGGTCCAGGAGGTTGGCAGGTGGTTAGGAGGGGTAAATCAGGTGCCCCATCACTCTCTGCTCTCCAACATATTACCTCCAAAAAACATATAAACACTACAAACAGGTATCTGCCTCTATCTCTGAAATCAAACAAAGAGGCAGAAGACACTGCAGAGCAGGACACTGCAGCACAGGAGCTAGCACAACAAAACTTACCCAAATCAGAAACCAAAACAAAAAAAGGAAAAAGGAAATCCAAAAACTTCTGATCATAGGAGACTCCATGATTCAGGAGTTGATACCCATCTCAGCCAAGGGTAATGGTCAGATGTCTCCCAGGTACATCAGCATGGAGAGATACAGACTGCATTGCTAAAATTGTTCACAAAAGCAGGAGAAAACATTGATGTCCTAGTACACATAGGGACTAATGATCTCACCAGCCGGTCAGTTGTGGAGACCAAGGAACACTTGACCAAGCTGGGTGACAAATTATCATCTATTTCATCCGGCATCTCCTTCTCTGAGATCATGCCAGTCTGGGAGAGGGGAGCAGATGGACGGATGGTCAGAAAAGGGGAGATAGGGGAGCTAAACATGTGGCTCAAGGGCTGGTGCCAGGAAAAAGGACACAGATTTGTAGGAAACTGGCAACAGTTCTGGGAGTGAAAGTTCTTTAAATTTGATGGACTGCATCTGACTAAGGAGGAGTCAGTGCATTGAGACAAGATTTGACATCTTTGCAGAATATTTAAACTAGCAAATGGGAGAGGGTGCAGCACCCCATCGTCAAATGGGAAGAACACCCCTCCCTCTCAGCTAGTGGTCAAACAGGAATTCAGCATGTTTGCAGTTCATTTGCATCACCAGGTAAGAAAAAGGTTTGTCTCCACACATGCAGGGTAATGCCAAACCTCACCCAACAACTAACACACCAAATCTGGCCAATGAAAATCATGCACACAAATGCTCACAGCCTGGGAAATAAGATCCCAGATCTGCAGGCAATAATGTCAGAGGCTAAACTGGACATAGTAGCAATTAGTGAGATGTGGTTTACCAGTAACCACACTTGGGAGACTTCAGTACCTGGCTATGTATTGTTCAGAAGAGACCGAGGTGCAAAAAGGGGGGGGGGAGGAGTGGCCCTGTATGTCAATGAAAATATCAAAGCTACAGAAATTCAGAATACACATAAGGAGCTGGAAGAACTGTGGGCCACCCTGGGAACAGAAAATGGGACAGCCATAAGAACTGGGGTTGTCTACAGGCCCCCAGACCAGGGGGAGGACATAGACACATTACTGTTAGAAGATAAACAAAACATGACAGCTAAAGGGGAGGTTCTGATAATGGGAGACTTCAACATGCCAGATACAGATTGGTCAATACCAGCAGGAACATCTGCCAGAATTAGACACATAGTGGATTCCCTGCAGGGAGAGGTCCTCAAACAACTGGTACAGCAACCCACAAGAGACAGGGCTATCCTAGATCTAGTACTGACTAACAAGGAAGGATCACAGATCTCCAGGTAGAAGGTCACCTGGGGCCAGTGACCATCACATGGTATGGTTCAATTTGGCTACTATCTAAATCATTCCATTCCAAAGGCAAAAATATGGGACTTCAGAGGAGCTGACTTTGATAAGATGGCCAACAGAATTAAGCTAGCCCTGGCAAAAGAAACACAGGTGAGGGGTACAGGCAAAGTGGGCAAGCATTAGGGTGCAATACTTGAAGCAACATCCCATTGTGTTAGACAGAAAAGGAAGTGCAAAGAAGAAGGAAACCACTTTGGTTCTCAAATACAGTAGCAGAAAGGTCAGAGCCAAAAGGCTGGCCTTCAGGAAATATAAGGAACACAGCAGGATGAAGATAGGGAGGCATACCAAACTGCCCTAAGGGAAGCAGGGAAGGCAGTAAGGCAGGCAAAGTCCCAAACTGAGAAACACTAGCATGAACAGTAAAAAGGTGACAAGACTTTCTATAGATACATTAGTGAAATGAGAAAGTCCAGAGGTGTATTGCTAAGCTTAATGGAGAAAAGGGAGCATGTGAGGAGGAGGACCCTGTAAAGGCATCTATCCTAAATAGATACTTTTGCTCAGTATTTACTGAAGAGAAGGTAGGGCAGGGCCCACAGCTCAGAATCATGGACACAGGGGGGAGGGAGGGAGGTGAGCACTACTCCCTTCACAAAAGAAAGGGTCCTACAAGAGCTTGCTAAGCTCAGGGTGGATAAGGCAATGGGACCTGATGGCATACATCCCAGGGTACTTAAGGAGCTAAAGGTGGACCTAGCAGAGCCATTATCAGAATTGTTTAGTGAGTCTCTGAGTACAGGAGAGGTCCCAGAAGACTGGAGAAGGGCTCATGTGATCCCGCTCCACAAGAGTGGTAGCAGGGAGGAGGCAGGGAACTACAGACCAGTCAGTCTTACCTCAGTAGTGGGCAAGATTATGGAGGCACTCCTTAAGGAAAGGATAGTGCAACACCTGGAATCCATAGGGCACAGGATCCAAGACAGCTTGGGTTTACAAAAGGAAGGTCCTGTCAAACTAATCTCATAGATTTCTTTGACTGGGTAACCAGAGTGGTGGACCAAGGGTGAGCAGTTGATGTCGCCTACCTTGACTTCAGCAAAGCTTTTGACACTGTTCCACATAGAAGATTGATAAATAAGCTGGGTAGGCTTGGGGTGGGTCAGAAGTTGGTCAACTAGGTGGCAAACTGATTGACGGGCAGAAAACAGAGAGTGGTGGTAAATGGTATACAGTCAGAAGAGATGCAAGTCACAAGTGGGGTACCTCAGGGATCAATCCTGGGGCCAGTCCTCTTCAACATCTTCATTAGTGACCTTGCAGATGGACTAGAGGATAAGGCTTGTCTGTTTGCAGATGACACCAAGATCTGCAACAAAGCAGATGATCCAGATGGGGTGGGCAGCATGAGAAGAGATCTGGATAAACTAGCAAAATGGTCAGAAGAGTGGCAACTGGGATTTAATGCAAAGAAGTGCAAAATCATGCACATAGGAAGAGAAACCACAAGCCACCTATAGGCTGGGAGAAGAGTTGCTAGCAGTCACAAAGGAAGAAAGAGACTTAGGCATCATCATCACTGATGACCTGAAATCATCAAGCAGACCTCTAAAGCAGTAGGTAAGGCTAGGAGGGTGTTAGGGTGTATTAGTAGGGGTATCTCAAGTCATAAGAGGGAGGTAATAATCCCTCTTTACAAGACACTGGTTAGGCCCCATCTGGAGTACTGCATGCAATATTGGAGGCCACACCTTCTCAAGGACATTAACCAAATTGAGGCAGTCCAGAGAAGGGCAACCAAAATGGTGCAGGGACTGCATCAGAAGACATATGAGGACAGATAAACAGAGCTCAATATGTATACCCTTGAGCAAAGGAGGGAGAGAGGTGATATGATCGAGGTATTCAAACACTTTAAGTGCATTAACAAGGTGAAAGAGTCTAACATGTTTAAATATATGAAAACTAGCAGGACAAGAAGACACAGCATGAGATTAGAGGGGGGCCGATTAAGGGGGAATGTGAGGAAATTCTTTTTCACAGAAAGGGTGGTGGATGCATGGAATGGCTTACCACAAGAAGTGGTGGCTATGAATACAGTGCAGGGCTTCAAACAGGCATGGGATAGGCATAAGGGAGCAATACAAATGACTATGAATAGATAGGCCACTGACAGAGCAAAGGCCGATGGCACATTTATAAGGTAGAAAAAGAAATGGGCAGACTGGATGGGCCTTGCGGTCCTTTTCTGCCGTCAACTTCTATGTTTCTATGTTTCTATGTATTTGCCCCAAATAATTTTATATCCAGATGCTTGTTCAAATTAATTTGCTAAGGTAATACATTATTTTATTGATTGTTCTGGTTGCGTAATATATAATATGTCATCCACATACAGTCCTATTTTTTTGTGGTTTTATTATCTTTATTCCATATATTTGGGTTTTTTCCCTAATTGCTATAACAAATGGTTCCATGATAAGTGTAAACAGTAATTGTGAGAAAGGGCAGCCTTGTCATGTACCGCTAAACAGACAAACTTTTTGGGAAATACTATTGTTAGTTTTTATGTATGAACAGGGAAAGTCTTATAGCTACTATCCTGTATAGGACCACCTCACTCTTATCGTAACTGCTGTATGACTAAGGTCTGTAAAATGCCCGTGTTTTTTCTTGCCATTACCTTCTGTTTCTTGCCTATACCCATGTACTCTGCCTAATATGTCTTACTGCACCCTGTATTTCTAAGCATGTGAATCTGTATGCAATCTGATGTGGAGCCTTTGGAACTGAGTCCCTGACTCAAAGGTTTGTAATTCTGAATAAATAAATGAATATGTAAATATAGAAGTTTTATCCACCTACTGAGCTCTGCACCAAACCCCATCTTTTGCATTGTGGCAAATATATATGACCACTCAGTACGATCGAATGCATTCTCTGCATCTATTGCTAATAGTGCATGGTCTTTAAATTTATTCAAAGCTATAATGTTTATTGTGCATCAAATATTCTCTGTGAAAGTCTGGCATTTTATGAATCTGTTCAGATCTTGATTAATGAGAGAGGGTAAGATAGATTCTAATCAATGTGCTATTATTTTCATAAATATTTTATCATTGGTATTAAGTACTGATATGGGGCGGTACAATGCACAGCTCAGTGGGTCCTTAACCTTTTTTATAAATACATGTATAATAGCTTGTTTGAAGGTTTCTGGAATTTGCGTCACCTTATTGAAAGAATTGAACAGTTCTTGTAAGGTAGACATTAGCTGAGATTTGAATTTTTTATAGAAATCGACCCCTAGGCCATCTGAGCCTAAGGCCTTCCCTGTCAGTAAATGTTTAATAGTGTCTTTAATTTCCTGCTGTGTGATGGGCTGATCTAGTTTGTTTCTTATCTCCAGATTTATTTTAGGAATTTCAATTTTATCTAAAAAGCTTAGTGGATCTGGTGACTTGTTAATTTCTGAAGTATATACTTCTTAATAGAATTGAACAAAACAATCATTAATTTCTTTAAGTGCATTAATTACCTGGCCACGTTTATCTCAAATTTTTATGACTCTGTGTTCTTTCTGAGTTTTCTTTACTTGCCAAGCTAATTGTCTAAGTGGTTTGTCTGAAGCTGCATAGCAGTTTGATCTAGTATTCAAAATGTGTCTTTCAGTTGTTTCTGTTGTAATTTCATTGTATAATTTTCTTTTTTTAACTGTCTGTTGTAAATATTGTACTCAAAAGATGTACCATGAAGATGGGTCAAGTTTTGTTTTTTGAGTTTATATATTTTTCAGTTTTTTATCCATTCTTTATTTTGTGTGGATATGATACTTATTAATATGCCTTTGATGTAAATCTTAAAAGCTTCCCACACATTTGATATTGATGCCTAGCTAGTAGTGTTGTATAAGAAGTATTTCTGACTTGCTTTACTCAACTTTTCTTGCATACTAGATCTTAAAAATAATATCTGGTCTAGATGCCAAATTTTATTTCCTTTATTCTCCATTAATTTGATGGTAAAAATACATAGCGGATGATCTGACAATATAATGCCAAGCTATTCTGTTTCCAGCACGGAATACTCCAGTGTTTCAGACACCAGAACTAAATCTATTCTGGAGTAGCAGTGGTGCACTCCTGAATAAAAAAAGAGTATATTTTTGTATTTTCATTCCCTCCATGCATCAACTAAACCCAATTCTGCAGCAAAAATTGCCTTACATCATTCCTGGCTGTTTTCTGTGTTTTATCCAAAGCTGTGGTTTTGTCTATTTGGTGCCTAGCAATATTAAAGTCCCCTCCAATGATACAGGGAGCATCAAACGTGGTGAGTTTAAGGAAAAATTTGAATAGAACTTTGGGTCATTTACACTGGGAGCATACAGTGTTGCACATGTGACTTTTAAGTAATAAATCTGCATTTGTATTATTACATATCTCCCCAATATATCAACTTATTTTATTATTGAGGGTAGGCTTCTTTTTTATTCTGGGCTACCATTGCACCCCTTGAATTTCTTGCAAATTCTGTGATAAGGGTAGGGCCCCACCAGTTCTCAAACCATACTGATTCTTTAGCAGTTAGATGTGCTTCTTGTAGCTTTATTGTATTAGCCTTTTTTTCTCCAGGTATTTGATTACTTTAATTATTTTTGTTCTATTTTGTAACACTTTTACATTCTAGGTGAAACCTACTATCCATTTGACTTTTCTATAGCATTGAGATGTTTCTTTTTACTTAAAAGTATTCACTTTTTCTCTTTTTTATTTTGTATTCCTGGACCCTTTCATATATAATAAGCTTTTTATGTTTTGGCCATTTCATTCTGTATTTTTGTGTCTTTTGTTAATGATTCTTCTCTTGGTCTCAAGATGTTTTATTAAATAGTTATTACACTCCTGCCCCCACTTCCTAATACCCCCATTCCTAAACCCTGATGCAGAAATTCTGCACCCCCCCAATTCTGGATGGTCATGAAACCATCTCCGTACATTGCCTGTAGCTCTGGCAAGAGGTGCTTTGAGTTTATAACGTACAGCATAATGGTCATTTGTATGTGCTTCCTATTTTTATAAAGAACTTTAGCCCTGTTGTATAGTAAAACTATGTTTTCATTTTAGAATTGCCGATAAACACTCTCACAAGGTGCCGTGGCATTCTTTTTTTTCCAATTGTTTAACCAGGAGTTCACCTGGCTGTCTTGGAATGTACTGACGTGGTATGTTCTTCACAAGTGCTCCCCCCTGTTCATGGTGTTAATTTCTGAGTGGAGAGTGGCAGGAGGGGATGGGTTAGCTCCTGCCCATCACTTGGGATTAAAGTCCATGAGTATGATGTGCAGTCTATTGGGCAGTGTGGTCAAGAACATTTTATAGGATGCATATGATTGCATTTGGAGAGGACCTCGGTGAGCAGTACACACTAATGAAGATGATAGGGATGGAATTGGGTGTAGTAAGGTCCCCGAAGACAACCTCATTAGATTTGGAGAATGGCATCTTGAGCGGAGATGTGAAGTTATGTTTGCTGGTTTGTGATAGGAGACCCCTATTCCAGTATTAGGACAATATTTCTATAAAACCTTATCTCCTCTGTTTTCTTTTGTGTGTGAAACTTCACTTTTCCTATCAAAAACTGTTGTAACAGTACTTTTCTTTTCTTTTCTTCTCGTGTTATTGTATTATTTTTTCTCTCCTAACTGTTAGGCTGACCACCTAAAATGCTTTCTAGTATCTTTTTCAACTATAAATTGGTTCTAAATGTTAAAATAGCGGGGTATCATTCATTTCCCTTATAAGTGATGCCTGTCCTTTTAAATATGCTCAGTGTTTGTATTCCTTACAGAACTTGTAAGAGTTTTCATAAATGTAAAAACGAGATGTTAAAACTATTTAAACTATGCAGCAATGAAACAAATTGAAAGGTTACTTGAACGTGTGACTCCATAGCCACTTAGCTTTTTGTCAAACTGCCTGTTGGTGAAAGTCTGAGGCCAAAAATGCAAGAGAGGCCACACACTTGAAAACAACAGATAAAAACTTGTCAATAGTTCTATTTTTGAATCCCCCCCTACCTTCCTTTAGTCAAAGACATCAGCTTAGAAGCACATTTTGTTGGAAACTGCAAGTATTTAGCCTACAAGTTGAAGCACTTGTAAAGAGCAGGCTGTAGGCCGAGAGTAGGCCCAAATGAAAAGTTTCCTTTGCAAACTCACAGAAACCTTCCCTGTGTTCTTGTAACAACATATTTTGCTGTAAAAATCAAATGTTAAGAGTTTACTGCAAACCAAAAGACATAAAGGGCCCTCAGAACTTTAACATACATATAGGATAGTGTATGGCTGCCCATACACAACAAGGCAGTTCTTCAACCAAGTGTTTCCTATGATGGCTGATAACCTCGAGAGCAAAGCTCATGAGGTCCATCTGCTTTCATAGAAAATAGGAGGGGGAAGAGTTGCCAAGTTGTTTGGGAGGCCATACACAGTTCTATATATTGTATGGTGCCCCAAAATACAGGATCACTTGTGTTTTTTGACCATCGTCTCTCGCTAGAGACCCACTCTCCTGGTCACTCCAGCACGCTGGCCAGCTCACATCCGGGAGTCACTAACTGCCCCCTCCTATGAACAACGCTGGTGGGGGTGATTGCATTTTGATAACCTCATTAAGGCAGAATGAAAAGTCATTCTGCATTGGTGAGGATGTCACTAATGAAGCAGAATGACTTTTTGTGGTGTATGGATTTCTTTATACAACCGCATTCCACCATACACTATATATTAATTCCTTACTTAGGAACCGCAAGCTGTATGTATGTATATATGGTCTCTCTAAGGGCTGCCAGCCCAGAAACTGAACATTTTCATACTCTTTCAGAAAGTGATGTCACAGTAGAGGGTGGAGCTAGACCCGTTCATTATACCCTATTTCATATGCACATAGAAATAAAGTGTTTTCTCATGGGTATTATGTGGAGAAAGGATGTTGTGCACATATCTCTGTTTAATTCATGTTACTTGATGAAAAGCAATATCAAAGGAGTTAAGAACATTTTTCTAAAAAGGGGTAAATCCAGAACAAATGGTTTGATACCTTTAATTGGACAAACAAGGATGTTACAAGAAGAACAAATAGCTTTAGCTTTCAGATCAACAAGTCCTTTTTCAGAAGCTTAATGACAGTTATTTAGAAAATCCCATATTATTAACACTTAAAACATGCAGAAAAAAATAGGAATAATTCTCTTTGGTTGAAAACAGGCCTTCAGAACATAATTAAAGTGATGTCAGTGAGCTTGAATATCTTAAGTGTGCTTTCAGCTGAACCAAACTTAAAGGTCAAAAGTTGTCCAGAGATAACAACAGGCAGAGAGCTCAACCCATGTATATTATACCATGTATTAGTCTAATGAATAACAAAACACTAAGATTCTCTACTCACTAAATTATATATTATATTACATGGCATTATGGTGTCATAGTGGCTAGGACTCTGGACTCATAGTATAGTGAATATAATCAATGAGAATTAGTTCTGTTTTTTTCTGCATGTTCTATGTGTTAATAACAAAGAGAATAAGTATGGGTCGGTGTGTGTAATGAGAGGTTTACACACATATGAGGGGTTAGATGCTACATAAATCCTGAGAGCAAAGCTCAAAGGGTTTACGCATAGCTACTAACCCTGAGGGTGTGTGTAAACTTCAAGTTCAACTTCACTTCTTGCACAAAAAAAGGCTTGTTGTGGTTAATTTGTTATAATTATCAGAATGGTATGTTAATGTATGTATTTTTGTATGTCTGTATTTATTGTAATTGTTGTAACTGTAATTTAGTATAACCAAGGGTCACCATTTTAAATGAGTTTTTACTCAATGGTCTAACCCATTTAATAAAATGAAATGAAATGAAATGAACTTCAAGTTTACACACACTGACCCATATTTTACTTTATATATAATTGCTGGGTTTCATTTTTTTCTCCACAGCAATTATATAAAATAATGAAAAGACCTCTGGTGAAGCCGTGGTCCAACCTAGTTTCGGCAGTGTCGGCGGTCGGGACGCGGTTGCTGGAAGTGTTTTATTTATTTTATTTCCCCGCTCTTGCTAGAAGGCACTTTGATTTTTTTGTGCAGCATTATATATTTTTTTTAAATGTACTTAACGTCGAGCTGGAGGGGCGGTTTCTGGTGACTCAGGTTAGTTTGGCTGGGGGGAAGGTGGAAGAGTGGTGCCTGGTACTAGTGTGGGGCATGCACAAGAGAAACAAAACCCGGCATGTGTTTGTTGTTATAAACACTCCTTTATAATGGCAAATTAAACCACGGGTTTTGTATAGAAAAAATGAAACCCAGTTATTATATGGGATTTTCTAAATAACTGTCAATACACTTCTGAAGAAGGACTTGTTGGTCCGAAGGCTAAAGCTATTTGTTCTTTTTGTAACATCCTTGTTGGTCCAATAAAAAGTATCAAGCCATTTGTTCTTGATTTGTTCTTACTAGGACCAATGCGTCATTAAACAGTATGTTTGTCTAAACAGGGGTGGATCACATGTATGTGATGTCACTCCATGCTGCTTATATAAACCCTCCACTAGGACAGAACACATCGGATCAATTTTATCTTTGTGTTTGCTTCCATGTCTCCTATTGATGCTGATGCCAAGTTTGTTTATCCTGACAAAGAAAACTGCTGGAACCTACTAACCATGAAGATTTTTCTTTTCTGTACAAGTAATCTTTTCTTTTTGGATTAACATTTTATGCAGCTTCTATATATTTTTCTGTGAACAGTGGATGGACTGATTAATTCAGTCACTTCCATAAAGAGTCAGTATACATTTAAAAACTGTGCATATCGCTTTAAAAGACTTTCCAGCAGAGTTAATTATCCTTGCAATGTTGAAATGTGTCAGAGAGAAAAGTCACTGGTCGCCATGATGACCACCTTGCTTTGGCAAGGAATGATGACACAAGCTTTGGTGTCATGTGGCTTCTCCCCCTGACATAAAGAGGCCTAGTCAGCCGATCAGCCAGTACTGCCAGTCTGCCTTCAGAACTCCACGGAGTAAGTCAGAGATTGTTTCTGTAATACCTATACTTAGAAATGCACTTGGTCATAGGAATTATTTAGTTAACAGCAAAAGGATTATTAAATCAGCGAATGAAAAGTTTTAGACTATGAAGTGAATTGTGTTATTTAGTAACATTTTCAGGAGAATGTTTATCTGATAAGCTAAAAAGGAAAACTAGGGGAAACAAATGAAGCTTTGTAACTGCATCAGATGCCAGAAGCACATGGCACTAGAGAACTGATTTAGGTTTGTTTTGTGCACTCATGGTTTAAGTAAGTTAAATCTGAACTTCAGAGGAAATGAAAGAACATTACTACATTAATTACTAAGCTTTTAAGGAACATGAGTAGAGGTGGATTGAAACATAAAAAAAAATGGGTTGGTTTATGAACACATGATTTAACACTTAAGTAGGTAAATAAAAAAGTAATTGCTCTTTTGTTCTCAACCCCCGCCACCCCACCCCCAGCTTTCCCTGGTGCACATTGCCTAATAAACATGAGGTATGAAAAAAACATGCTAAAAAGCAAAGTACCATATATAAAAAGGTAACTATTTAGAATGGAGTGTATGAACATATTGGACATACTGCATAATGTGTGCAAATAACTTTAAAGAAGCACTTAAATTAACAATTGATGTTCTTTATTATGACTTCTTTTCCTCTTTCGTCCCCTTTTATTTATTTATTTATATATTTATCAGTTAAATGGTTGAAGAAAAATATCTGAAATCAAAAGTAGAATAAATAAAAAAGGTGAATATTGAGAACTTACACTATAAATGATAAAGTAGCATTGTTTGGTGCAATTTGGAGAATGTAGTACTTGACCTAAGTGTTTTATTTATTTTTAAAGTGAACACCTACAGGAGGCAATTATTAAGGAAGTTTGGCAGATGTTTGGCTTTGCTGACATTGTTAAAAAGTAAGGCAATTAATTTTTCATGACTTTATATTGGTGGCATCTAGTTGGGCAAAATGTATAAGAATGTTATGACTGTTAATGAATGTTAAGGATAACCAGGTGGTTAAAATACAATTTTGGTTTTAATATTGCTTTAATAACTACAATAGAAAGATTGTACACCCAGTCATTTTTGACTAGCATGGTCTAATATGGAAAGATATGGGTGTAGTCATATCAGATGACCTAAAGGTGGGTAAGCAATGTGAGAAGTCTGTAAGAAGAGCCAGGGGATACTGGGATGCATAGGAAGGGGCATCACAAGTAGAAAAAGGGAAGTGGTTATCCCTCTGTACAGACAGTTGGTGAGACCCCATCTGGAGTACTGTGTGCAGTTTTGGAGACCTCATCAATGCAAGGACACAGACAGGATGGAAGCAGTCCAGAGGAGGGCAACTAAAATGGAGCAGGGTCTACAACAGAAACCCTATGAAGAGAAACTGAGAGAGCTTAATATGTATACCCTTGATGAAAGAAGGGGTGGGGGGACATGATAGAAACTTTTAAGTACCTCAAGGAAATCAGCAAAGTCCAGGAGGGTAGCATCTTTCAGAAAAAGAGATGTGCTAGAACAAGGCGACACAATTAAAGACATGGGGGGATGGCTCAGGGGCATTGTGAGGAATTTTTTTTTCACGGAAAAAGTGGTGCATGCATGGAACCGCCTTCCTGGGGAGGTTGTTGGGTCTAAAACAGTGGGGGAATTCAAACATACATGGGACAGACATATAGCAATTGTAGTGGGGGGTTGCAGGAAGTAGGCTGTTGGTTAACTAGAATCTGCAGCTTTTCCAATAGGTAGGGAAATGGGCAGACTGGGTAGGCCAAGTGGTCCTTATCTGCCATCAAAGTCTATTTTTATATGTTTCTATATTAAAAATTTAACATTAAAAAATTGAATATTATTTTCAAATGTGAAATATAGTAAATATCTGTTTATAAATCTCTTTACAGTTCCCCAGAAGAAGCATAATACTAGGTGAAACATTGGGACTTTATAAATAAAAATAACAAACTTTAAAAATACTTTGTGTGTAGTAGCATTCATTGCTTGAGCAGGCCAGCATTTTGTTGTTGGATTTGAATGTACCGGAAACTTGGCAAGCTCTATCAGATACCTTACTGAATCATTTGTATAAGACTGGTGATTTCCCTGGGCACAAACTTTTTGCACAAGTTTGTTTATCCTGACAAAGAAAACTGCTGGAACCAACTAACTCTGAAGATTTTTCTTTTTTGTACAAGTAATCTTTTCTTTTTGGACTACCTAAATGCAAAGAACAATGCACATCCTGTGTGTTTATGCATCTTATGTACTATTGTTGCATCTGTCTATTCCCACACCTTCACATGGCTGAATATATGAGAACTCTGTTTCTGTACTGCTATAACACTGTCAGCTTCCCCAACAAGCACTGCATACTTTGTTTTCTTGCTTGTTTTGTCAACGTATCTTTGCGCGAGTCCATGCTGTCGTAATTTACTTGTTCACCGTTACTTCGTTATGTGTGCTATTGCCTGTATAAACATATGGTGGTGATTGGTCATTTTTATGCAATTTGTACTCCTCTCCCCCCCCCATGTAGAACCAGGAAATGAGCCTCTAGTCAGTGTGCCTTTCCCAGTTACCAATTTGTAAATAACTAAATAAACAAAAAAACTAAACAAATAGATAAAACAAACTCTGGCTCATCTGGTTTCTCTCTTAGAGTGATCTTGCCTGTGGGTGAAGCAGCCAGGGATGTCAATGACCGAGGGGGCAATACAG
Organism: Neoceratodus forsteri; assembly: GCA_016271365.2. Taxonomy (NCBI): domain Eukaryota; kingdom Metazoa; phylum Chordata; order Ceratodontiformes; family Ceratodontidae; genus Neoceratodus; species Neoceratodus forsteri. The sequence continues at coordinate 174,601,930 of CM057455.1, forward strand.
GAAAAAAAACATGTTTCCATTAGAACAAGGACATCTGGGTTGTTCAGTGTGACCCATTTCTTTAGTGGGTAAAGCTTGGAGAGAGGGTTTTAGATGTTAGTGTGCAAGATTTTAAGGCCCCTGTGCAATAGGACGGAGCCACTGGCAGAGTTGTGTGGTGGTCTGGGGTTGAGTTCCATGTCCCTCCCAGTATAAGTCGAATGAGGATGAGGAGTTGCCTGCCCTGCTGTGTGGGTTTCTCATTTGACTGCTGACTGCTAAGGAGAGCCTCAGGCCACAAGGTCTTTAGCGTCAATAGTGTCTCTGTCATATCATAGGTTTCATAGGTTTGTACTGAGCTTAAATAGACTTTTGTCCTTAATGGTCACTATTTATTTGTTAATATCACCCCCAGCACTCCCCTCTTCAGGAGACACCTGCTGCCTGTTACATCCCCACTCACTCACCTGGCAATCGGAGCAATCCAACCCCAATGGAGCTGTGGTTGTACCCCCCCAGACGGGTATGGAGTGAGGGTTCTTTCACACCATGTGTCTGTCTTTCATCATATTGTCATCTCCAGCACTGGTTGGGGCATTGGGAATCAGGGCCATGGTACTCTGTCTACAAGGAGTGCCAAGGGGTGTTTTTCCAGTGTTCTTGTAGGCATCCTGTGCGCCCTGACGTCAAGGCACCTGAGGCGCCAACATCCAGCATGTTTGCCCTGATTTTGACAATCAGGCTTGGTGGACCTTGGATCTCCACCCGGGGTTGCTCAAGCACTGATTTTCTAGAGCCCTCCTACACCCGCAGGAGGTAAGCTGTCCATGGGAAGCTCGAGCCTCCTTCCCCCAGCCGGCCCTCCAGCTCCCCAGGCTTGTTCCAGAACCCGGGTTGCTGGTATCGCAAGCAGAAATCCAACTGCTGCACCAATGGGCCAGCTTTATTTGTTAATATTTGATATTAATTTAAAATTTACTCTGTCTGAATAGCACATCCAATTTTAAATTAATAGACTCAATCAGTGGGATGCCTACTGCCTCCTCAGGTAAACCATCCCATATGGCTACTAGTCTTTGGTTGAACCACATTTTGCACCTCCATGTCCTACAGTTTTCACTCTTTAGCTGCAGTGTATGGGACCTGAGATAAAAGGTGGGTTCTCTATATTCCAGACCTTGCATTTCCCACAGATCTTGGTTATCCAGTGCCTTCAATAGTAAACACATTTCCCTCCTCCTTCTCCTGTACTCCAGAGGGAACAAGTCCAATTCTAGCAGTCTGGTACTGTATTCTTTACCTTTCATGCTATTTATAGTATATATATTTATAGCATATAGCATTGCATTTATAGCATGTTTCACTAAAAATACCACCAACAGCTTAATCTGGTTCAAGGTCAGTTGGTATTCATCTGTATCTCCCTCCCCCGGGTCATGCCTGAAAATAGGCAGGATTTGTATAGTGCACTTACTCGGTCAACAAAAATGAAATAAATAAATAAAAAAAAATATATAGCGTGTGGCTCATTTCTGTACTCTTCCAATCTTACAAACTTCATTTAGATGATATGGAGACCATAGCTGGGCTCCATATTCAAGTAAAGGCCTCACCAGAGCAATATACGGGGGCATTATTACTTGCTTTTCCAAACTGGCTATATGCCTTAAGATACAATGTAATGCATTATTTGCTTTTTTTGCTTATGTTGTTACAGTGGGTCTTAAACTGTAGGTCCACAGTGATAGTTATATCTAAGTCCCTCTTCTCTGATACAGTTCTTAGTGTAGTATTACCTAAACTATAAGCTTGGTGTGAGTTAATTTTAACCAATTTTGTGGAAGTATGCCTGGATGTATGATTGAGTACAGATTCATTAAATATGCAACACACAGTGGCCAGCCCGGTGGCGTTGAGGGTTGAGGCGCTGGACGCCACACCTCACACTGTGCCGGTGACCTGGGTTCTGGAACAGACTCGGGTCGATGGGGGTCAGTTGGGAGAGGGAGGACTGAGCATCCCAGTGGATGCTGTCCTTCTTGGGGAAGGGATACCGGGAGTTCCAGGGGGGTACCCAATGTCCCGAGAGAGCTGGTGGAAGCACAGGCTCTCAAAGTGCTCTGGTGGCTCTATACAGTGGATTCGGGAAGGGGAGACGCTGTTAGGCACTTGGGAGGTAGACATGCATCAGTACGTCACTTTCTGGATGTTAGTCTTTGTACCAGTGCCTCTGGGGGTTGGGTGGAGGGGAAACAGGAAATCTGGAAAAAAAAAAAAGCCCTCTCAGTCCTAGATGAAGACTGATCAGTGCCTCCCAGGATCCACCGACTTATGGGCAGACTTTGCTGTGCCAGTTCTCCTCCAGTAAGGTTGAGGAAGGTTGAGGAAGGCCCAGCCTCACCCCACCCCACCCTGGGGGGATTGCTGGGAATCAAGGTAGTACAGGAGAGAACAAGAGCACTCTAGAGGCAGACTCTGAGTCGGTGTACCGGGGGGTTGATCAGTGGTCCAAAGGAGTGGACCGGGAGGGTAGTGCAGGCAGATAAAAGTGGTGTACAAGCACCACAAGTAAACAAAAAAAAATAAAAATACCACACACAGCTTAATCTGGTTTAAAGTCAGTTGGCATTCATCTGTACCACCTTCCCCAAGGTGTGCCTGAAAATAGGCAGAATTTGTTTAGTGCTCTTACCCAGTCAAAAAAACTAAATAATAAATAAAAATAAATAAATAATTAGGGAGAGAATTGCAGGCGTATTATGGTATGCTGAGTAGAGATGCTGTGAAATTGAATTTTGCCAGCAAAATTGATACAAACTTGGTAATTTCATTGTACAAAACACTTTGTGAAATTCTGCCATTCTGTGAAATCTTTTGCAGGATACAAAATTGCAAACATTTGCCTGCAAAATTAGAAATTTCACTGCAAAATGCACAATTTTTCAATTTTTCACCATTTCACAGGAGAAATTTCACATTTCACCCCTGTGAAATATTCTTCGTGAAATGCGCGAATTTCACAAAATATTTCATGGAACAAAATGTTCTAATTTCACACATCTGTAATACTGAGAGGCAACAGGGTGAGGATTGCAGTCACCAGCATCTTGCCACGCAGTATCTAGTATTATTAGACAGACTTTGGGGTACCAGCAAACCTACTGTAGAGGTGTATTTCGGCAATAGGTCAACTGGTAGCAGAGTGGTGGTGGACAGGTAGGCAGCACCTCCATCGTGGGCTGCCACTCTTGTTCCAATAATGTGACAAACATCAATCAATATAGGGAGTCATAGAGTAGCTGATTGCAAAAATAAAATATTAATTATCTGCATGGCAGCAAACTGGCTAGGAGCAGACACCAAGATTTATGTAGTATTCCAGTAACAGACTAAACCCTCGGTGTATGTTAGCTGACCCCAGATGCAGGTGCAGGGTAGCAGTGTGGTGAGCAGTACAAATAATTTGGGCTGGCAGTATAGCCTTGAGGGTAGAATAACGAGCTGTGAACAAGCTTGCTACATCCAGCAGACCAGACATGAGTTTGATTCTCACAACCTCCACTTGCATACTGTGTGACTCTGAGCATGTCACTTAACTGCCCAGTGCTCCCAGGTCACCCCTGAAAACAGGCACTTGTGCCTAGTGGGCCTAACCCGGTTACCAAAGACTAAAATAAAAAATTAAAAATAACTGTAAAACAGCAAGCTGTCCTGTTAACAGAACCCAGATAAGAAGCTGCAGCATAACAGGTCAGTAGAAAGCAGAGCTATGAAGAAGGCTGCACTCAAATTCGATTGTAACCAGAGGACTAGTTCTTGTTAGGATGGGTAACAAATAACCCCTTACCATAGTAATAGACCCCAGATAAGGAGTTGCAGCATAACAGGTTAGTAGGTAGCAAAGTTACAAACAAGAAAGGGCTCAAATTATATCATAAACAGAAGACTAGTTCTTGTTAGGGTAAGTAATAACTAAACCCTTAGAACAATAGCAGACCCCAGATAGGGAGCTGCAGTGTAACAGTTTAGCAGAAAGCAAGAACAAACTAAATGCTGTTATTATGCTAGCAAGTAGGTCTGAGTGTGTCTGTTACTTGCAACAACAGATAGCAGCTTCAACCAGTGGATATTAATAAAGAGTAACCCGACCCACAGGTGTCGGCAGCAGCAGCAGCAGCAGGGAGCAGTGAACTGAGCAACAGTACCCAGGCATGTATTAATATAGCATGTTCGATATGGTAACAGGGAGCAGAGAACTGTGCAACAGTACCCAGGCATGTATTAAAATAGCATGTTCGATAAGGTAACAGGAGCAGTGAACTGTGCAACAGTACCCAGGCATGTATTAATATAGCATGTTCGATAAGGTAACAGGGAGCAGTGAACTGTGCAACAGTACCCAGGCATGTATTAATATAGCATGTTCGATAAGGTAACAGGGAGCAGTGAACTGTGCAACAGTACCCAGGCATGTATTAATATAGCATGTTCGATAAGGTAACAGGGAGCAGTGAACTGTGCAACAGTACCCAGGCATGTATTAATATAGAATGTTCGATAAGGTAACTGGGAGCAGTGAGCAGTACAACAATACCCAGGCATGTATTAATATAGCATGTTCGATATGGTAACAGGGAACAGTGAGCAGTACAACAATACCCAGGCATGAATTAACATAGCATGTTCGATATGGTAACAGGGAGCAGTGAGCAGTACAACAATACCCAGGCATGTATTAATATAGCATGTTCGATATGGTAACAGGGAGCAGTGAACTGTGCAACAGTACCCAGGCATGTATTAATATAGCATGTTCGATAACGTAACAGGGAGCAGTGAGCAGTACAACAATACCCAGGCATGTATTAATATAGCATGTTCGATATAGTGACAGGGAGCAGTGAGCAGTACAACAATACCCAGGCATGTATTAATATAGCATGTTCGATAACGTAACAGGGAGCAGTGAGCAGTACAACAATACCCAGGCATGTATTAATATAGCATGTTCGATATGGTAACAGGGAGCAGTGAACTGTGCAACAGTACCCAGGCATGTATTAATATAGCATGTTCGATAACGTAACAGGGAGCAGTGAACTGTGCAACAGTACCCAGGCATGTATTAATATAGCATGTCCGATAAGGTAACAGGGAGCAGTGAACTGTGCAACAGTACCCAGGCATGTATTAATATAGCATGTTCGATAAGGTAACAGGGAGCAGTGGGCAGTACAACAATACCCAGGCATGTATTAATATAGCATGTTCGATATGGTAACAGGGAACAGTGAACTGTGCAACAGTACCCAGGCATGTATTAATATAGCATGTTCGATATGGTAACAGGGAGCAGTGAACTGTGCAACAGTACCCAGGCATGTATTAATATAGCATGTTCGATATGGTAACAGGGAGCAGTGAACTGTGCAACAGTACCCAGGCATGTATTAATATAGCATGTTCGATAAGGTAACAGGGAGCAGTGAACTGTGCAACAGTACCCAGGCATGTATTAATATAGCATGTTCGATAAGGTAACAGGGAACAGTGAGCTGTGCAACAGTACCCAGGCATGTATTAATATAGCATGTTGGATATGGTGACAGGGAGCAGTACAACAATACCCAGGCATGTATTAATAGCATGTTCGATATGGTAACAGGGAGCAGTGAGCAGTACAACAATACCCAGGCGTGTATTAATATAGCATGTTCGATAAGGTAACAGGGAGCAGTGAACTGTGCAACAGTACCCAGGCATGTATTAATATAGCATGTTCGATAAGGTAGCAGGGAGCAGTGAGCAGTACAATACCCAGGCATGTATTAATATAGCATGTTCGATAAGGTAACAGGGAGCAGTACAACAATACCCAGGCATGTATTAATATAGCATGTTCGATAACGTAACAGGGAGCAGTGAGCAGTACAATACCCAGGCATGTATTAATATAGCATGTTCGATAAGGTAACAGGGAGCAGAGAACTGTGCAACAATACCCAGGCATGTATTAATATAGCATGTTCGATATGGTAACAGGGAGCAGTACAACAATACCCAGGCATGTATTAATATAACATGTTCGATATGGTAACAGGGACCAATGAGCTGTGCAACAATACCCAGGCATGTATTAATATAGCATGTTCGATAAGGTAACAGGAGCAGTGAGCAGTACAATACCCAGGCATGTAATATAGCATGTTCGATATGGTAACAGGAGCAGTACAACAATACCCAGGCATGTATTAATATAGCATGTCTGATATGGTAACAGGGAACAGTGAGCAGTAACAATACCCAGGCATGTATTAATATAACATGTTGATAAGGTAACAGGGAGCAGTGAACAGTACAACAATACCAGGCATGTATTAATATAGCATGTTCGATATAGTGACAGGGAGCAGTGAGCAGTACAATACCCAGGCGTGTATTAATATAGCATGTTCGATATAGTGACAGAGAGAAGTGAGCAGTACAACAATACCCAGGCATGTATTAATATAGCATGTTCGATATGGTAACAGGGAGCAGTACAACAATACCCAGGCATGTATTAATATAGCATGTTCGATAAGGTAACAGGGAGCAGAGAACTGTGCAACAGTACCCAGGCATGTATTAAAATAGCATGTTCGATAAGGTAACAGGGAGCAGTGAGCAGTACAACAATACCCAGGCATGTATTAATATAGCATGTTCAATAAGGTAACAGGGAGCAGTTAGCAGTACAACAATACCCAGGCATGTATTAATATAACATGTTCGATATGGTAACAGGGACCAATGAGCTGTGCAACAATACCCAGGCATGTATTACTATAGCATGTTCAGTACAGTGACACGGAACAGTGAGCAGTACAACAATACCCAGGCATGTATTAATATAGCATGTTCGATAAGGTAACAGGGAGCAGTGAGCAGTACAACAATACCCAGGCATGTATTAAAATAGCATGTTCGATAAGGTAACAGGGAGCAGTGAACTGTGCAACAGTACCCAGGCATGTATTAATATAGCATGTTCGATAAGGTAACAGGGAGCAGTGAACTGTGCAACAGTACCCAGGCATGTATTAATACAGAATGTTCGATAAGGTAACTGGGAGCAGTGAGCAGTACAACAATACCCAGGCATGTATTAATATGGCATGTTCGATATGGTAACAGGGAACAGTGAGCAGTACAACAATACCCAGGCATGTATTAATATAGCATGTTCGATATGGTAACAGGGAGCAGTGAGCAGTACAACAATACCCAGGCATGTATTAATATAGCATGTTCGATATGGTAACAGGGAGCAGTGAACTGTGCAACAGTACCCAGGCATGTATTAATATAGCATGTTCGATAACGTAACAGGGAGCAGTGAGCAGTACAACAATACCCAGGCATGTATTAATATAGCATGTTCGATATAGTGACAGGGAGCAGTGAGCAGTACAACAATACCCAGGCATGTATTAATATAGCATGTTCGATAACGTAACAGGGAGCAGTGAGCAGTACAACAATACCCAGGCATGTATTAATATAGCATGTTCGATATGGTAACAGGGAGCAGTGAACTGTGCAACAGTACCCAGGCATGTATTAATATAGCATGTTCGATAACGTAACAGGGAGCAGTGAACTGTGCAACAGTACCCAGGCATGTATTAATATAGCATGTCCGATAAGGTAACAGGGAGCAGTGAACTGTGCAACAGTACCCAGGCATGTATTAATATAGCATGTTCGATAAGGTAACAGGGAGCAGTGAGCAGTACAACAATACCCAGGCATGTATTAATATAGCATGTTCGATATGGTAACAGGGAACAGTGAACTGTGCAACAGTACCCAGGCATGTATTAATATAGCATGTTCGATATGGTAACAGGGAGCAGTGAACTGTGCAACAGTACCCAGGCATGTATTAATATAGCATGTTCGATATGGTAACAGGGAGCAGTGAACTGTGCAACAGTACCCAGGCATGTATTAATATAGCATGTTCGATAAGGTAACAGGGAGCAGTGAACTGTGCAACAGTACCCAGGCATGTATTAATATAGCATGTTCGATAAGGTAACAGGGAACAGTGAGCTGTGCAACAGTACCCAGGCATGTATTAATATAGCATGTTGGATATGGTGACAGGGAGCAGTACAACAATACCCAGGCATGTATTAATATAGCATGTTCGATATGGTAACAGGGAGCAGTGAGCAGTACAACAATACCCAGGCGTGTATTAATATAGCATGTTCGATAAGGTAACAGGGAGCAGTGAACTGTGCAACAGTACCCAGGCATGTATTAATATAGCATGTTCGATAAGGTAGCAGGGAGCAGTGAGCAGTACAATACCCAGGCATGTATTAATATAGCATGTTCGATAAGGTAACAGGAGCAGTACAACAATACCCAGGCATGTATTAATATAGCATGTTCGATAACGTAACAGGGAGCAGTGAGCAGTACAATACCCAGGCATGTATTAATATAGCATGTTCGATAAGGTAACAGGGAGCAGAGAACTGTGCAACAATACCCAGGCATGTATTAATATAGCATGTTCGATATGGTAACAGGGAGCAGTACAACAATACCCAGGCATGTATTAATATAACATGTTCGATATGGTAACAGGGACCAATGAGCTGTGCAACAATACCCAGGCATGTATTAATATAGCATGTTCGATAAGGTAACAGGGAGCAGTGAGCAGTACAATACCCAGGCATGTATTAATATAGCATGTTCGATATGGTAACAGGGAGCAGTACAACAATACCCAGGCATGTATTAATATAGCATGTTCGATATGGTAACAGGGAACAGTGAGCAGTACAACAATACCCAGGCATGTATTAATATAACATGTTCGATAAGGTAACAGGGAGCAGTGAACAGTACAACAATACCAGGCATGTATTAATATAGCATGTTCGATATAGTGACAGGGAGCAGTGAGCAGTACAATACCCAGGCGTGTATTAATATAGCATGTTCGATATAGTGACAGAGAGAAGTGAGCAGTACAACAATACCCAGGCATGTATTAATATAGCATGTTCGATATGGTAACAGGGAGCAGTACAACAATACCCAGGCATGTATTAATATAGCATGTTCGATAAGGTAACAGGGAGCAGTGAGCAGTACAACAATACCCAGGCATGTATTAATATAGCATGTTCGATATAGTGACAGGGAGAAGTGAGCAGTACAACAATACCCAGGCATGTATTAATATAGCATGTTCGATATGGTAACAGGGAGCAGTTAGCAGTACAACAATACCCAGGCATGTATTAATATAGACTTTTCGATATGGTGACAGGGAACAGTGAGCAGTACAACAATACCCAGGCGTGTATTAATATAGCATGTTCGATATGGTAACAGGGAGCAGTGAGCAGTACAACAATACCCAGGCATGTATTAATATAGCATGTTCGATAAGGTAACAGGGAGCAGTGAGCAGTACAACAATACCCAGGCATGTATTAATATAGCATGTTCGATATAGTGACAGGGAGCAGTGAGCAGTACAACAATACCCAGGCATGTATTAATATAGCATGTTCGATAAGGTAACAGGGAGCAGTGAGCAGTACAACAATACCCAGGCATGTATTAATATAGCATGTTCAATAAGGTAACAGGGAGCAGTTAGCAGTACAACAATACCCAGGCATGTATTAATATAACATGTTCGATATGGTAACAGGGACCAATGAGCTGTGCAACTATACCCAGGCATGTATTACTATAGCATGTTCGGTACAGTGACTCGGAACAGTGAGCACTGCAACAATACCCAGGCATGTATTAATATAGCATGCTCGGTATAGTGACGGGGAGCAGTGAGCTGTGCAACAATACCCAGGGATGTATTAATATAGCATGTTCGGTATAGTGACAGGGAGTAGTTAGCAGTACAACAATACCCAGGCATGTATTAATATAACATGTTCGATATGGTAACAGGGACCAATGAGCTGTGCAACAATACCCAGGCATGTATTAATATAGCATGATCGATATGGTAACAGGGAGCAGTGAGCTGATTAACCATATGCAGGCATGTATTAATATAGCATGTTCGGTATAGTGACAGGGAACAGTGAGCTGTGCAACAATACCCAGGCATGTATTAATACAGACTTTTCGATATGGTAACAGGGAGTAGTGAGCAGTACAACAATACCCAGGCATGTATTAATATAGACTTTTCGATATGGTGACAGGGAACAGTGAGCAGTACAATACCCAGGCATGTATTAATATAGCATGTTCGATAAGGTAACAGGGAGCAGTGAGCTGTACAACAATACCCAGGCATGTATTAATATAGCATGTTCGATATAGTGACAGGGAGAAGTGAGCAGTACAACAATACCCAGGCATGTATTAATATAGCATGTTCGATATGGTAACAGGGTGCAGTGAGCAGTACAACAATACCCAGGCATGTATTAATATAGCATGTTCGATATAGTGACAGGGAGCAGTGAGCAGTACAACAATACCCAGGCATGTATTAATATAGCATGTCCGATATGGTAACAGGGAGCAGTGAGCAGTACAACAATACCCAGGCATGTATTAATATAGACTTTTCGATATGGTGACAGGGAACAGTGAGCAGTACAACAATACCCAGGCGTGTATTAATATAGCATGTTCGATATGGTAACAGGGAGCAGTTAGCAGTACAACAATACCCAGGCATGTATTAATATAGCCTGTTCGATAAGGTAACAGGGAGCAGTGAGCAGTACAACAATACCCAGGCATGTATTAATATAGCATGTTCGATATAGTGACAGGGAGCAGTGAGCAGTACAACAATACCCAGGCATGTATTAATATAGCATGTTCGATAAGGTAACAGGGAGCAGTGAGCAGTACAACAATACCCAGGCATGTATTAATATAGCATGTTCAATAAGGTAACAGGGAGCAGTTAGCAGTACAACAATACCCAGGCATGTATTAATATAACATGTTCGATATGGTAACAGGGACCAATGAGCTGTGCAACAATACCCAGGCATGTATTACTATAGCATGTTCAGTACAGTGACAGGGAACAGTGAGCACTGCAACAATACCCAGGCATGTATTAATATAGCATGCTCGGTATAGTGACGGGGAGCAGTGAGCTGTGCAACAATACCCAGGGATGTATTAATATAGCATGTTCGGTATAGTGACAGGGAGTAGTTAGCAGTACAACAATACCCAGGCATGTATTAATATAACATGTTCGATATGGTAACAGGGACCAATGAGCTGTGCAACAATACCCAGGCATGTATTAATATAGCATGATCGATATGGTAACAGGGAGCAGTGAGCTGTTTAACCATATGCAGGCATGTATTAATATAGCATGTTCGGTATAGTGACAGGGAACAGTGAGCTGTGCAACAATACCCAGGCATGTATTAATATAGCATGTTCGGTATAGTGACAGGGAGTAGTTAGCAGTACAACAAAACTCAGGCATGTATTACTATAGCATGTTCAATATGGTGACAGGGAGCAGTGAGCTGTTTAACTATACCCAGGCATGCATTAATAACGGAATAATGCATGACAGGGTGTGTGTCATGCTGGTAAAAAGTCATGCCTCGGGTGATTAGGCACAAGGCCACATTATTCCTATTACACAACGCTAATGTTTAATTACAATAAAATAAAATAAAATAAAATAAAACAAAATAGAAGTAGTTCTTTAGAGGTCCTGCACCAGTAACCTCCAGCTAGCATCTGTAAGGAAATGTATTTTTTTAAGAAAAGTATCCTGTCAACATTTAAAAAAAATGCATGCACGCTGAAAACCAAGCAAGGAGAGCAGCTGCATGGTGACTGTTCACAGATGCGGTTTCTCGCTCACTCACTTGGTCAGTTATCACCAGAGTTTTCTGTTACTGTGTATTTTCCTGTATTTTGTGGGGGCAAATTAAAAATCTAACTGTGACTCCTGATCAAGGTGTTTGGCAAAAGTGTGTCAATTGTACAATTCGGTGAGCAGGGTACAGTTAGTACAGCAGGCTGGTTTCTGTGGCGGCGTGTTTTTTTTTTCTGAACGGGGCGGGAGTGGGGATTGTCAGCAGAGTGGCAAAGCAGGGACTGCTGAAACTCCTTGTAGACAGCGGAGCAATGTTTTCTTTTTAATTTGAATGTGGTCATTACTGTGTTGGGACTAACGCCATGATGTTATGCCAGGATAACATCACGGGTCCAGTCCCAGACTGACCAGTAGGGGACCTAGATTCTTTTTTGCCATTGTATAATATAGCATGTTCAATATGGTGACAGTTTATGGACATTTTTTCAAGACTGGATTCCTACCTTGCTGTATCTAGACTCTTGTTCCTTAGTACCTAAAATAAAAAAAGAAGCTTAGGGCTTCTCAACAGGATGTGTCCTGCCCATGGGGTGCTCTATGTGCATGTTAATGCTGATCACTAGGGCTGTGCGAATACTGGTACACTTAAGAATAAAAATGGTTTACGGGTTGGGCACCCTGGTCCACTTAAAATAATTTAGATCGATTGACAGCTAGACAGATAGGCAGACAGACAGGCAAACAGACAGACAGACAGATGAAGAAACAGGCAGAAGCAGAGAGAACAGGAGAGCATTGGCTCACTGCTTGAACAGAAGACTACAGCACTTATTTATTTAGCTTTTGTTTACTGGGTAAGTACACTAGACAAGTAGTATGCCTATTTTCAGGAATGACCTGGGAGAGCACAAAACATACAGTATACATACATGGCAACATTGGAGAAACAGCATGATACAGTAAAAAAACAGCTATAACAACGCTTGTATAAGGGCAGAGATACTGCCACACATAGTAAAATTGTTACAGGACACAGATAGACATTAGAATCACTGAATACATATTTCATAGACCATCATGGACTCAGAGTGGACAATAGTGGACTGCAGAGTATTACATTACAGAGACTAGGAGCAGTCACATCTTGTCGTTTGTTTTAGGTGGGACCACAGGGAGGAGCGAAAGGTCCCATGGGAAGGGGCAGAGCGAACAGAATCCGGAATGGAGTTCCAGAGCCTAGGCACAAAAGAGGCAAAGCAGCATTCCTCAGCATTCAAGATAAAGTCCTGCTGTTCGCATATAAACAATATGGGTGAATGGCTCCTGTCACTAAGCTGGGCACCCAGGATTTTGGCATGCCCAGAACAGATATTTCTGGTGCAATTTTCAAAAAACAAACACTAGCATCTAGCTAAATGGGTCATGTTTACCTAAGTTCAGATGTTAGGTTTTTAAAAATATATAATTTGTGCATATTTTCAATGTTTCTGAGTTAAAAAAATGCAAGATAGTGTTTGACACAATCAGTATTTTTTACATGATCTATATTTTTTTCACACAAGGTTGTTTTCTTGGCCCACACAACAAGTAACTCTTGAAAAAACACTTTTTTTTTCTGTTCAGATTTCTTGGTTATCCAAGAAATCCTTATAATTCTGGAATGGAATATTATTTTTTTACAAAGCGTTCAAAAGGCTTACCCTTGGCATACATCACTTCTACTTTCACAATTTCCTGGAAAAATTCCACACTAGCTAGTCCTTAGGTGAGAAGAAAAAAATAAGCAGTGTTAAGTAGATGTAAACAAAATGCATTTTGCCATTTGTTCTGTGCTCTAAGGGCCCAATATTCAAAATTGCACCTTGCAATGGCACACGGGGTTGCACAGCGCAACTGAGTTGCATTGAGGTGACAAAGGGATATATTCAAAGAAGATGTGCCATGGTGCATCTCATCTGAATATACCTCAAAATGCCCATGGTGCAAATGCAGTGTGCTGGTGCATCACCCAGACGGGTCTGAATACCAGGAATGGGAAATGCAACAACGCAACAGAGATACGCGGTGTGCAAATTCCTGATATTCAGACACCAATATACAAATGGAGTCACAATGCATGCAAGGTACAAGTAGGGCCATTTGCATGTCATTATGGCTCCATTTGCATGAGTTATGCTGGGCTGGCCAGTGAAATGCACCAGGCACCCTGCATAGCATGTGGTCCCAGTATCAGCTCCTGCAGTACTACCCCCTCCCCATCCCATGAAACTGATCATCATTGTAACAGAACGTTTAAATCCCTGGAGGTCCAGTGGTTTCCCCTTCCCCATCCAGTAACCCTGATTGCTAAGAAATATGTTTTTAAATCCCCTGGTAGTCTAGTGGTACCCCCATCCAGTATCCCTGATTGTCGAGAAATAAATATGCAAATCCCCTGGTAGTCTAGTGGTTCACCCTCCCTGCCTGTAACCCAAGTCACAGTAAAATAATCATTCAATACACCCTGATGGTCCAGTGGTACCCCCCTCCCAGTTCATAACCTCGATCACTGAGATATCTTCTGAAGTCACTCCCTGGTAGTGTGGTGGTCCCCCACTCCCCCACCCCCTCACCAACACAGGATTTTCTGCCAACCCAGCTCCCCCTGGTCATCAGCGGGCAGCAGTCCCACCCACATACCTCCATGGCTACCCACAGAATGACAGCTTACAGTATCTGCTGCGGGCTCATTGGTCCCATTGTGAACCAATGAACGCAGTGCATACTGTAATAGTCATTCACAACCTTGTGAATGAATGAATAACTTATTCATAAAGATGTGAATAATGATTATTACAGTATGCAGTGCAAGCCCATTGGTCCACAGTGTGGACCAATGAGTTTGCAGCAGATACTGTAAACTGTCATTCATTGGGCAGCCACAGAGGTATGTAGGTGGGATTGCTACCTGCCGATGATTGGGGGGAGCTGGGTGGAAAGGGGGTTTTGTGTGGGTGAGGGGTGGGAGACCACTAGACTATCAGGGAGTGACTTCAAATGATATCTTGGAGATCAGTATCATGGGTGGGGAGGGGTTGCCACTGGACCACTGGGGTGTTTCAAATGATTATTTTACCATAATTGGGGTTATGGGCAAGGAGGGGGCTACCACTGGGCCTCCAGGGATCTTAACATAATTATTGTTACAGTGATCAGTGGCACAGGTGGGGAGGAATCAGTGGACCACCAGGAAGTTATGTGGGTGCTTGTGGATGGTGTTCTGGTGGGAGCCACCCACAGCTGGTGGCCAATGTGTTGCACCCTGCAGTAAAGTGGTCCACCTGTGGGTGGCTAGCAGTTGAGTCATTTTGTGCTGGCTCAACTCTCTGCATTGGTATACAGAACATCTTTGGGATGTGCCAGCAGATATCCCACACATCCCTGGCTGAATATTGGGACGTGCTACATATGCATGAGCATGCATTTTCTTTGCACCCTGGTGCATGGCACTGTGCAATTCGCCTTCTGAATGTTGCCCCGAGGTGCATTTCTGGGGTTGCACTGGTGTAACTCCTTTGAATATCTTGGCTAATATCTTAAAAATCAAACAAAATGCTGTCACAAAACTTTTCATGCCTTGAGGCTCTGACAGCCTGACTACTCATGCCAAATGCTGGTCTATTTTGTCAAGCAGCACCAATGTTACTATGGTACAACAATTATGGTTTATCTTTAAACAGCCTACTCAACTCTAGAGGGGCAATATTTATCCAAAACTTGTGAGGATAGCTTGTCTTACATATTAATGATGTTTATGCTCCTCCTGGACCTAGAGTGAGAATATCAAAATATTCTCACTCTGGGTTCCCAGGAGCAAAATCACAGTAAGTGTTGATTGGTTACAGTGAACAGCACAAACATCGCATTTTCATTGTCAAATGACTTGCATACCAGCTCTAACTCTTCGCACCTCAGTGTCAAGCAGTTTCTTACAGTAAAACAACCCCAACCAAACAGATTAAAACCTTTTTTATTTTTTATTATTCAGACCCCATTTCCCCCTTACTGTGCTCTGGACTTCAACATTTCTTCTGACGCTCCTGCTCTGTGCTCAGCCGGCATTCTGTCTGCAACCTTCACCCAACCATTATTCTCTCCAAAGTCTCCCTGGCAGCTCTACCTCTTCCCCTGGACACTTTACCATATGCGGCCAAGCACTCCAGTAGCTGCTGTGTTCACTCAGCTGCCACTCCCATTCCACAATGACCAGTGACACACTGATGCTGTGATTCATCATGCCAATGTGTTATGTGTGCAATGTAAACACTGCTCGTGGTTCCCAAAGCACCAACATTTTTTGTTTATTTAAACATTTGGTAACCGGGAAAGGCAGACTGAGCTTCAGCTCATTTCCAGATGCAACCCAGGGAAAAAGGGACTTAGGATAAATAGTATACAAGGTACAATAAAAAGCATCATACAGGCAATATGCAATCAGGTAGCATCATAAAAGCAACATACAATCAGGTAGGAGTTACAAGTATGCAGGGATGCAAAACAACCTCAGTAAGAATACCCTAGAATTACTGTAGGAAGGAGGTACTAGCAACCAGAATACATAAAGAATCATAAAGCAGGTAGATGGTACAGAGCAAGCCAAGGAGATCACGGCATCACCAGGGTACATATACTCCTATGGCAGTGAGTCTGGGTAGATACAGTAGGACTGGGGTCTAGCTGGAAGGGAGGAAAGGGCTATGTGGGATCAAAATATAGTAGGGGGAAGGATGGTATGAGCATGGTGAGGTGTAGAGGTGAGAGAAGTGCTAATTGCTGTATTGGGTCAAGAGCAAGTGCTATGCAATGTTATTGGAACAGGAGGTGGGGTAGGTGGCGAAGTTGGCTTTTGATAGAGGTGAGTAAGGATGAGTTTTGAAGGAGATGAGACTGATACCTGTTTGCAAGGTATGAGTGAAGGCAGCCTATAGGAGTAGGAGTAGGAGTAGGAGTAGGCGGATTAGCCTGCACTTGAGGATGGTGTAGGAAAGGAGAAAGAGCAAGAGTCCATTGAATGTAGGGAGTAAAATGATGGGAAAGCAAGGAATGAGGTTGATAGAGAGGTAGGAGGGGAACAGATTGAACCAGTACTTTGAGTTAAGGGACATAGAATGGATGAATTGACGATGGGAGAGAGGTGAAAGATCCAGGGAAGAAGGAAGTGAGCATTGGTGGGTTCTAAGGGGGGAATTAGAGGCAAAATGGTAGAAGGCATAAAAGAGGGAGTCCAGTGTAGTGAGTGAGGAGGCAGGTGCAGTGCAGCAGACTGTGTCATAGTCAAAAATAGACATTATCATTTGAGTCAGTAGTTTGCAATGAACAGGGAGAAATAGTGAATCCCGGTTACGGTTGGGGATGTTGAGCTTAGGGTGAAGTTTAGAGGATATGGTGTCAATGTGTTTTGAGAAGTTAAGTTGCAGGCCTAGCCAGACACTGAAATATTTGTAGGATGAGACCTTCCTAAGAGGAGTGCTGTCCAAGGCAGGGAAGGGGTGTAGGAGCCTTGGCTTGTCTTTGAGAGGTTCCAAAAATCATAGAAATAGTTTTTGACATTTTGGTTTAAGTTTGTTTGTCTGAAACCAAGTTTGCACAGAGTGGAAATCTTGTTGAAAGACAGACTGGATTGTGCATAGATCAGGGTCAGAGGTGAAAAGGATGGTATAATCCGCATAAATGTGGATGAGGGAGTCTGATCAGAGTGAGGGGAGGTTGTTTATAAAAAGGGAAAAGAGAATAGGACTGAGAATTGAGATTGAGCATTGGGGATGCTGGCTTAAATGGGGCGGGAGGGGGATGAGGAGTTTGTGATCTTAACCGACTGACACCTGTTTGCAAGGTATGAGTGAAGCCACTGTATGGCAGGGGGGCAAGCACTGCACCCTTGAGCATATCTAGAAGCAGTGGGTGGGATACAAGTTGAAGGCCTTAGCTAGGTTAATGAAGACTGCAGTGGTGAGTTGCCCTCAGTCAGCAGCAGATTGGATGTGGCCTGTGATACAGAGAAGGGAGGATATGGTGGAGCAGTGTTTTCTGAAACTGGGTTGGTAGGGGAGATAAAATTAGTGCAGGTGAGGAATCAGCGAGCCTGGATTGCACTAGCTGCTCCTGTAATTTAGACAGAGTGGAAGATCAGTCAGTAGTTGCAGGGTGAAAAGGGCTCACCGCCCTTGTGGAAAGAGAAGACACAGGCTGACTTCCATGCTTTTGGGGACAGTGCCTGAGGAGAAGGATAGGTTTAGTAAGAAGGTGAGAGGAAGGGCAATGGCTGGAGCAGAGAGATGCAGCAGACTAGGATGCATGCCATCTGGGCTAGATTTTGACAGGTTGAGAGATAGGATTTCATCCAGTGCTTTTTTAGAAGAGATGGGAGGGTAAGCAGGAAGGTGTTGTGGGGTTTGTTTTGCTTTGGGAGTTTTGTCACAGGTGGTGGGAGTGTGGACTGGTCAGGGAGGGTGCAAGTGGTGAAATATATGTTGAGGCATCAGCTACTTGGATGGGGTCAGATATGGTGATGCTGCTGTGCTTTAGAATGGGGGTGCTGATTTGAGATGGTAGGTCAACAATGGAGTGGACTATCTTCCAGAAAAAGGAGCAGTGTGCTGTGCTGAGACTGTTTCTAAAGCTTTAGCATACCTTATGGCTCTGGTGCATGTGTTTCTGGAGGTGTTGTAAGCTTGTCTAGATTGTGGGGTTAGGGAGATTTTGAAAGAGAACCAGGCCTTGTCACGGGCAGTGATCCAGGTGGTGGTGTTTCTTTACCCTGGCTTTTTTTGGAGGGCATGGGAGTCCCAGACACCTTCTTAACTCCCTGTAGGAACTTGGCACTATCTATCACAACTTTCCGCTCCCTTCTGGTCTTCAGTGAGTACATGTTCAGTGCCTACAGTTCACCTTCTGAATTACCTGTAGGAACTGGACACGCTCTGTCACATCTTCCATCTCCCTTCTGGTCTTCAGTGAGTATATGTTCAGTGCCTGCAGTTCTCCTTGTAAATTCTTAAGTGTGAAGATTCTTATCTTTCATATATACAGAACACATTGCTTTTTCAACCAGTATACATAATGTACATAATGGCCCAGATATTCAAACTGCGCCAGGCTGGGGCACAAGCTTGGGCTCAGTGCAACTTGGCTGCGCAGGGGTGTGGACTGGGCGATATTCAACGGAGCTGCGCCATGGCACAGCATAGTTGAATATCGCACCCTGGCCACCAGCAGTGTGCATGGTGCAGTGGCACTGTGCCAGTGCAAGTGGCCAGAGTGGAGCAGGGGGATGCGCTAGTGCAAGTTCCATTGCACTATGCGCAGCAACCACGATATTCTAAAGAGCACATGCAAATGGGGCCATAATGTATGCAAGGTGCAAATGGGGCCATTTGCATGCAGGTACACCAATCCCCGGCGGCTTGCACCTGGTGCCCTGCCAGGCAGCAGCCGTAGGGGACCAACGCCCTCGGCAGCCAGCAATGTGCTCCAGAGCCCGATCGTGGGCTGCAGTAAAAAATGGAAAATCAGAAATCCCTGGTGGTCCAGTGGACCGCTGCCTGCCCGATCGCGTGCTAAGTAAATATACAAAATCCCCAATATCCCTTGTGGTCCAGTGGACCTGCCTGCCCGATCGCGGGCTAAGTACATAAATAAGAATCATCAAAATCCCTGGTGGTCCAGTGGACCCCCCACCCCACCTGCCCACTGAATCCCACTGCCCCACTCCCTCCCAGTCAGCGGTGGGCAGCAGCACCCCACCCGTCTGCTACCCCGCCGCCCGCCGACTGACACCGTCGGTAGGGCTGTATGCCCATTGGTCCACAGTGTGAGCCAATTGGACGTGCAGCCCATACTGTACTACACATTCCAGATATGTGAATGGGATCCATTCACATATCTGGAATGTCAGCGTATGAGCTGCACGCATGATAACTCACGCTGTGGACCAATGGGTGTACAGCCCTACTGACGGTGTCAGTCAGCAGGGGTGGGGCGGCAGGCGGGTGGGGTGCTGCCGCCCACCGCTGATCGGGTGGGAGCGGGGAGATGGGATTCAGTGGATGGGTGGGGTGGGGGTCCACTGGACCACCAGGGATATTGGGGATTTTATATATTTACTTAGACCGCAATCGGGCGGGCAGGTCCACTGGACCACCAGGGATTTTAGATAAATCCTTTTTACTGATGCCTACAATCGGGCATGGGGGGTGCCACCACGGAGGTGCAGCCGGAGCTCGGGTGGCCACCCACAGGTGGCAGCTGCCATGTTGAGCCCTGCAATGCGGCAGCTTACCTGTGGGTGGCCATCCATTGTTCCTTTTTTTTTCGGGGATCAACTTTGTGCTGGCACAGGTAGGGGTTGCACATGCATGGCTCTGCACATCCTGGGCTGAATATCGGGCTGTGCAGGGTATGCATGTGCATGCCCCCCCTACCTGCGCCTGCATACATTACTGATGTGCTCCGGCGCATCGGGATTTGTGCCACGCACTTTTCCCGTTTAAATATCGTGCTGGGGTGCTTCAGTGGGTTGCGCCATGCGCAACCCTTTTGAATATCGGGGACAATGTATGCATAATGTTTCATAAGGCATTATTTTCTGATACAAAAACCATTTGCATCTGGCTTGCCAAATGTAAAATTTTAAACAAAGAAAAAACATTAATGTTCCTTCATCATATCTTTTTAGATTATGTGGAATCAGGCCTATAATAAATAAAATCATAATTCATATTTGAAATTCATGGTAATGTCCATCTTTCTTTCAAATAAAGCTACAAATATCTAACATAGGAACAGTCGAAGAAAACGTGTGTCATGGATTCCTCAACTGCTTGGTAAGCACTCTGGGGGCAATTGCACTCTTCCTGTGCCTTGTGGTTATTATTATTACGACATATGTTTAGTATACCATGTACTGCGAGTCACAATATTTCCCACTTATGAAGCAGTATTCTAGGGTTATTAAGTTGGGATAAGATGTGTTTCTTCTTATCAAGAGGACAATTTTTATAATTGAGAACGTCCAGGTATATCTAGGAGACAATAAAAGTGTAAAGGCATAAAGGTGAGACCCTGATTTACTACAAATCTCAGAAGTTGTTAACCCCCATTTGTGTTATTTGGCCACTGCTGGTCTGAACAAACCAGGAATACTAAGTCTGGCAGTTATTTTAGGAGGAGACGGTACCCACTGGGATAAGAACGCACCAAGAGTGTTTACATAAAAACATAGAACTTGATGGCAGATGAGGACCGTAAGGCCCATCCAGTCTGCCCATTTCTTTTTCTACCTTATGAATGTGCCATCGGCCTTTGCTCTACCAATGGCCTAACTATTCATACTGCTCTGTGTTGCTCCTTAATGCCTATCCCATGACTGTTTGAAGTCCTGCACTGTATTCATATCCACGACTTCCTGAAGTGGGCTGTTCCATGCATCCACCACCCTTTCTGTGAAAAGAACTTCCTCAAATTACCCCTTAATCGGCCTCCCTCTAATCTCATGCCGTGTCCTCTTATCCTGCTATTTTTCTTATATTGAAACATGTTAAATTCTTTCATCTTGTCAATGCCCTTAAGGTGCTTGAATGTTTCGATCATATCACCTCTCTCCCTCCTTTGCTCTAGGGTATACATATTGAGCTCCATTAATCTGTCCTCATAAGTTTTCTGATGCAGTCCCTGCACCATTTTGGTTGCCCTTCTCTGGACTGCCTCAATTTGGTTAATGACCTTGTGAAGGTGTGGCCTCCAGTACTACACGCAGTACTCCAGATGGGGTCTAACCAATGTCATGTAAAGAGGGATTATTACCTCCATCTTATGACTTGTGATACCCCTACTAATACACCTCAACATCCCCCTAGCCTTACCTACTGCTTTAGTGGTCTGCTTGGTGATTTCAGGTCATAGGTGATGATGATGCCCAAGTCGCTTTCTTCTCTTGTGACTGCCAGCAACTCCCCTCCCAGCCTATAGGTGGCTTCAGGGTTTCTCTCCCCTATGTGCATGATCTTGCACTTCTTTGTGTTAAACCACAGTTGCCACTGTTCTCACCATTTTGCTAGTTTATCCAGATAGAAACATAGGAACATAGAATTTGACGGCAGATAAGGACTGCTTGGCCCACCTAGTCTGCCCACAGATCTCTTCTCATTCTACCCACCCCATCTGGATCATGTACTCTGTTGCAGATCTTGGTGTCATCTGCAAACAGACAAACCTTACCCTGCAGTCCATCTGCAATGTCACTGATGAAGATATTGAAGAGGACTGGCCCCAGGACTGATCCCTGAGCTACCCCACTTGTGACTTGCATCTCTACTGACTGTATACCATTTGCCACCACTCTCTATTTTCTGCCCATCAATCAGTTTGCCACCCAGTTGACCAACTTCTGACCACCCTGAGCCTACCCAGCTTACTAATCAATCTTCTATGTGGAACAGTATTGAAAGCTTTGCATAAGTCCAGGTAGGCAACATCAACTGCTTCCCCTTGGTCCACCACTCTGGTTATCCAGTCAAAGAAATATATGAGATTAGTTTGACAGGAACTTCCTTTTGTAAACCCATGCTGTCTTAGATCTTGTGCTCCTATGGATTCCAGGTGTTGCACTATCCTTTCCATAAGGAGTGCCTCCATAATCTTGCCCACTACTGAGGTAAGACTGACTAGTCTGTAGTTCCCTGACTCCTCCCTGCTACCACTCTTGTGAAGCGGAATCACATGAGCCCTTCTCATCTTCTGGGACCTCTTCTGTGCTCAGAGACTCACTAAACAATTCTGATAATGGCTGTGCTAGTTCCACCCTTAGCTCCTTTAGTACCCTGGGATATATGCCATCAGGCCCCATTGCCTTGTCCACCCTGAGCTTATCAAGCTCCTGTAGGACCCTTTCTTTTGTGAAGGGGCTAGTGCACACCTCCCTCCCCCTGTGTCCATGGTACTGAGCTGTGGGCCCTGCCCTACTTTCACTTCAGTAAATACTGAGCAGAAGTATCTATTTAGGATAGGTGCTTTTACAGGATTTGCCTCCTCACATGCCTCCTTATCCCCTTTTGATCTTAGCAATATATCCCCTGGACTTTCTCCTTTCACTAATGTATCTATAGAAAGTCTTGTCACCTTCCTTTACTGTTTGTGCTAGTGTGTCCTCGGTTTGGGCCTTTGCCTGCCTTACTGCCTTCCCTGCTTCCCTTAGGGAAGTTTGGAATGCCTCCCTATCTTCATCCTGCTGCGTTCCCTTATATTTCCTGAAGGCAAGCCTTTTGGCTCTGACCTTTTCTGCTACTGTGTTTGAGAACCAAAGTGGTTTCCTTCTTCTTTTGTACTTCCTTTTGTCTCTAACACAATGGGATGTTGCTTCAAGTATTGTGTCTTTCATGTCTGCCCACTTTTCCTGTACCCCCTCACCTGCATTTCTTTTTGCCAGGGCTAGCTTAACTGTTGGCCATCTTATCAAAGTCAGGTCCTCTGAAGTCCCATATTTTTGCCTTGGAATGGGATGATTTAGTTCTAGTAGCCAAATTGAACTATACCATGTGATGGTCACTGGCCCCCAGGTGACCTTCTACTTTGAGATCTGTGATCCTTTCCCTGTTAGTCAGTACTACAGCTAGGATAGCCCTGTCTCTTGTGGGTTGTTGTACCAGTTGTCTAAGGCCCTCCCCCTGCAGGGAATCCACCATGTGTCTAGTTCTGGCATATGTTCCTGCTGGTATTTAACAATCTGTATCTGGCATGTTGAAGTCACCCATTATCAGAACCTCCCCTTTAGCTGTCATGTTTTGTATATCTTCTAACAGTAATGTGTCTATGTCCTTTCCTTGGTCTGGAGGCCTGTAGACAACTCCAGCTCTTATGGCTGTCCCATTTCCTGTTTCCAGGGTGACCCACAGTTCTTCTGGCTCCTTATGTGTATTCTGAATTTCTGTAGCTTTGATATTTTCATTGACATAAAGGGCCACTCCACCCCCACCTTGCACCTTGGTCTCTTCTGAACAGTACTTAGCCAGGTTCTGAAGTCTCCCAAGTGTGGTTACTGGTAAACCATGTCTCATTAATTGCTACTATGTCCAGTTTAGCCTCTGATTATTGCCTGCAGGTCTTGGATCTTGTTTCTCAGACTGCAAGCATTTGTGTACATGATTTTCTATTGGCCAGATTTTGGTGTGTTAATTGTTGGGTGAGGTCTGGCATTTTCCCTGTGCACCATATGAAGCCAGACCTTTTTCCTTACCTGGTGATACAAATGAACTGCAAACATGCTGAACTCCTGTTTGATCACTAGCTGAGGGGGGAGGGGTGTTCTTCCCTTTTGACGTATGGGGTGCTGCACCCCTCTCCCAATTTGCTAGTTTAAATATTCTGCAAAGACATCAAACTTCTGCCCCAATGCACTGACTCCCTCCTTAGTCAGATGCAGTCCATCAGATTCAAAGAACTTTCACTCCCAAAACTGTTGCCAGTTCCCTACAAATTTGTGTCCTTTTTCCTGGCACCAGCCCTGGAGCAACATTTTTAGCTCCCCTATCTCCCCTTCTCTGACCTTCTATCCATCTGCCCCCCTCTTCCAAACTGGCAGGATCTCAGAGACGGAGATACCGGACAAAATGGATGATAGTTTGTCACCCAGCTTGGCCATTTGGCCATAAGGGGTCTGGGCCTTGACATCCAACTTTAATATTTAAAGAGATAAATTGAATGTTAAAGAAAGCTACATGGTCAATCATCCCCAGGCTTCCCATTTTCTTAGGGAGGTAAGTAAAGTATATTTTAACATGGTTCAACCTATTACCCCACAACTTTTGAAAAAATGAAGAATATAACCAGGATTCTAACACCACCAGTGGGGAAAAAAATCACTTCTGTGTAAAGTAAACAAGGCCCAATGAAGCATTTAAGAACATGAATCCTTTTGACTTTTGACAGTTTCCAACTTTACATCGGGAAACTTTGGTCTCAACGCTTAACTATTTCCCAGTTTTCCAAAGACATATTTTGCTGCCTAAAGGTCACACCTAAAATTTTTAAGGGGGATATAGATATCATAATACCATTCATATTTACGTCCAGTTGGTGTACTGAGCCAACAAGGAGGTCTTTACATTTCCCTAAATTGAGTTGACAATTTAATATCATAGTGTAATCCCTGATTACCTGAAGTAGGGATGGGATGTGTGCATGATTTGACATGAATATTTCAATGTCATCTGTGTAAGCCTGTGCAAGAAGATCACGTGGAGTGGGGCACTTGAGCCCTTGCCAATGTGTTGTTTTATGAATTTTCCTCAATAAGGGATTTAAAAAGAAAATATAAAGTAGGGGGCTCAGGGGCACCCTTGTCTTATACCAGTTGTCATTTTTATTTTCTTACAGTACATATGTTTTTTTTTTTTATGACCGGTTGTATCAAAACAGAAGACTAAAGTAACTTTATCCACTCTATGAAAATGGCTAACAAAAAAGGACGGTGAACTCTGTCAAAGGCCTTGCATTGGTCTAAAGAGAAAATGAAGCCCTGTTTCCTTTGACTATTATAATCTTTAATGAGGTCTCTTATAATCATGAGAGGATGTTGTCTAATGATGCGGTGACATGGTTCAACAGCTACCTCTCACACAAGATCTAGCATGTCAAAATAAATGGGACGCTCTCACAGTCTAGGGACATCTGTCTGGGTGTCCCCCAAGGGTCCATATTAGGGTCACTTCTCTTCAATCTCTTTATTAACCCACTACTGTCAGCTTGCCCTTCTAAAATTGTATTCTACATAGACGATGCAGTAATTTCTGTCTCTGGAAAAAACACAACCTCCAACTCCTCTGAACTTCAAGCCAATTTCCAAGGACTTGAAAAATGGTTCACTGACAACAAATTTTTGCTCAAATACAAAAAAACATAGTGCATGCTCTTCTCTGTTCCTCAGACCAGGAATAAATATGAGCCCCTACTAGTTCAGAGCCATGAAGGAGTCACATTGGAATAGGTGTGCACCTATAAATACTTGGGGGTTTTCCTGGACAGTACTCCTTCCTTTAGTGCACTTGTTGACATTGTTAAATCTGTCAGCACCAAATTGGGTGCCCTCTACCAACACCGGCACTCTGTCACTCCAGAAGATTTGAAACTGGTCACTAGCTGCTCTGTCCTTTCTACCATAGACTATAGTTTCATTATCTATGGTGCCAACACCATCCTTAAAAGGGTCAAAACTCTTCTTAATAAAGACTGTCATCTGGTCCTGGAAGCGGATCACTGGACTCACACATGTGCCCTGTACCAGGAGACAGTGTGCCTCCTACTACAAAGCAGAACTGCCTACCTGTCATGTCTACTAGTGAAGAAGTCCCTGGTAGGGCTCACCCCTGCTTCAACATTCAGCCTCTTCATAACTGCACAATCTCACTTAAAGACCCAGAACGCAGACAAATGTGGGCTGCTGGTAACATTCAAGTGAACTTTCCAAGTGCCGTGATCCCTTTCTTTCTGTGGCCCAAGGTGGTTTAACAATATCCCTAAGGTTCTGACTCAATGTAATAAAACTGGCCATTTCAAGTCTGGACTATGAGCACACCTGGCCCTGGAGAATGTTTGTAACTGCATTTGATTACCTTTACCCACTCTTGCTCCTGCCTCTACTCCTTCCCTGGCCCCACATACCTCTCCATACGTCCACCATAATTCCCTCATCCCTTACTCACCTGCTGTCCCTGTACCTCCTCTTTTCCCCTTCCCCCTCCTCCCGCAGTCCTTACCTCTCTAAAACTCTCCCTCTCTCCCAGCACCTGTTCCCCCACCCCCACCCTTCTCCCCTTTGCAATGAATCTCCTCATCCTCCTGGTTTCTCTCTAGCCCCCCTTACACATTTCACTCATGCCTTAGCTGACAAAGCCTGTCTCTGGCTGCTCCTCTACACCCATCTAGTACACTACTAGTTAGTATTGTACTTGAGAACGCTGCTTTTCCCCTCTTCACGCTATACTGTCCTACTCTGTTTCACAATTTTTGTACTCTCCAACAACCAATATTTCACCATCCCAATGCACTTATGTTTATTCAAGAACTGTAGACTTCATGAATGCCTAGTTACAATGACTTCCCCTTTGCAACAGTTTGTAATAATTGTAACTAATTTTGAAACTACTCTGTATACCCTCCCTACTGTGCATATTGATTTTGTAACTGTGTCTGCCTGTCCTTGTACCTGCATTAACCTGGAACCTTTGTAGATGAGTCTCTGACTCAAAGGTAGTAATCCTAATCTGAAATAAATAAATAAAATACTGAGAAGAATGTATTAATTCAGCAACTTTATTTTTAAGTCTATTATTTAGTATCTGGATAAGTACAAAGCCAAACAAGTGGTGATTAAAAACAGTGCAGGTGTAGTCCTTGATCAGACTCAATCTTTCAAATACCTAGGAGTTACTCTGGGTAGGAATCTCTCCTACTCCAACCATGTTGAGAATGTGGCCAAGGCAGTTAACATTTGCCTAGGCATTCTACATAGGCATACACACTGCCTTACTACTGAAGCCCTCAGATTGGCTATCCTAAGTTCAGTTGTGTCTATTATTGACTACGGTTTGGTCATTTATGGTTCCACCACAGACACAACCCTATGTCAGCTAGCCACAGCTCTGAATAAGGCATGCTGTCTACTAACTGGTGCAGCATATCATACTCACACTTGTGACCTTTACAGACAAGCAAACTGGCTTCAACTCCAGGCTCACTATGAATATCAACCCAGCCTTCTGGCTAAAAAGGCAGATCTTGGTCTCCAACCACCAGGTTCCCTTCAGCTTTTCAGTCTCTTCCAGGGCACTCGTAACATATGAAGTTCTGTGAACCAAACTTTTACTGTCCTTTGTTGTGGAACCTCGCTCAAACAGTGATCCATTGCAGTTAGAGCTGCTAATTTATTTAAATCTCTTCCTCCTGAGATTGTGATGACTACAACCTTGAGACCATTTAAGCAAAAGCTGCATCAATTTTTAGTTTTCAGAGCATCTTGTGACTGCCATACCAAATCTTTGCTGACAGCTAAATGCACTGGGACCTCCCTCTTTTGCCATTTGCCCCTGTTTATCCCTACCCTGTTTGCTGTGCTAGTCTACTCACAGCACTTCTTTCCTTATCCCTTTCCCATTCCTGCCCTCTTTTCATCCTACCTCATCCCTCCTTCCTTAACCCCTCCACTCCCACTTCCCCTTCCCCCCTCTGTTTTCTCACCTTGTTGTCTTCCTCTACCCCCCCACACCCTGTGGGTCTTTCCTGCATAAGCTTCATTGTGGCATCTCCTCTTGCTCTTATTTTGCTCCTTCCACCCCCCAATTCACCCCTATACTTGTCTCCTTGTAATCCCTTTCACCCGTCTTCAGACAAGGCCACTGGCTGCACGTGACACAATATTCCCCCTCCCCCCTCTGTTTTCTCACCTTGTTCTCTTCCTCTACCCACCCATACCCTGTGGGTCTTTCCTGCATAAGCTTCATTGTGGCATCTCCCTCCTTGCTCTTATTTTGCTCCTTCCACCCCCCAATTCATCCCCTGTACTTGTCTCCTTGTAATCCCTATAACCCGTCTTCAGACAAGGCCACTGGCTGCACGTGACACAATATTTATCTTGACATAGTATTCTTTTGTTTATGTAATTACTTTCCTCATGTTGTACTACTTACTGAAAAATTGTAATTTGCTATTCTTGTGACTTGATGTGGAACCTCTGTAAAAGAGCCCTCGGCTCAAAAGTCTTTCTTATTTGTTAAATAAATAAATATTTTAAAATTGGAATTTAAAATAGAAATGGGTCTCCAGTTCTGAGCACAAGATCTTTTCCAAGATTTGATTAAAAACATAATCAGACCAGAAGTAAATTGTGGCGGAATAGTTTTGGCCAAGAAAAAGTAAGAAAATACAGCTTCTAAATAAGTTGCAAATATTAAGAGAAAGGATTTATACAATTCATATGGTAGGCCATTCAGTCCCAGAGAGGCTCCTAGTTTTAGAGATGTTATTGTTTGTTTGTTTTCTGGTACCATAATAGGTAATGAAAGTTCCAACAGTTTATTAGAAATATCAGGTACATTAATATCTGTCAAGTAAGTGTCCAGGGGCTCGATTCCAGGACATCTTATGCATGGCACAAGGCAATGTATGCCAAACCCTATGGTGTAAATCACACCTTGCACCATGCAATACGCAAGTCATGAATCCAAGATGTGGCTTGCTCTATGCTGCATGTGTGTTGCACCAAGGGTGGGCTACGCCACCCACTAGGCCTGCAACCTGCTGCAGCAAGGTGCAAGGGTGGGTTACCACAGCACCAGTGCCCTATTCTGAAAGGGCAGCTGCCATAACCTAGTTCCTCCCTTCTAGGTCCCACTACAGTGCTGCAGGTTTGACCAGCATGAAGATGAACTAAGTGGCATCCGTCCTGGTAAAATGATGGATGCCCACCCCACAGTGCCATGAATCACACAAAGCCGTGGCCCACGGACCCCCCCCAGCACAATGATGCCCCTCAGCCCTGCATTTTGGGATGCCACAGGGATCATTTATCTGCTTTGCCCGCCCTTGCACTGTGCCACCCAGTCAACCCCTCCAAGGCCCACATGGGATTACAGGCATGTTTCAGGCCCCCAGGTCCATTGCACCATTCCCGTGGTGCAACCCTACAGCTGCCACAAGTCACCAGAAATAGGTGCTGGGGACCCTGCCTGTCCTGGAATAGGGTTCAGGGTCCCTGGTGTAGCGGCACATGGCACCACTCGCATACGCCCATGAGTTGCAGCATGCGTTCTGGAATCAGGCCCCATATTTTTCTCTGAGGGCATATTACCCATATTATGGGAATGTAAGTGTTCAGAAATAATTTCATGCATCCCTTTTTCTGATTCTGTCAGAACCTCTTTACTGTCCCTTAAGATATGTGTTGATATGTTTTTATTTTGTGTATTAACATTTTCAAATTGATCTCCTTTGGGGGATTTTTGACTGCCATATTGCAATTCAGCTCTCAATGTTCTGGCTCCATTATAGTGATAGTCTTTAGGCTGGCCCAGTGGCACTGAGGGTTGAGGCACTAGATGCCACACCTCACACCATGCCGGCAACCCAGGTTCGGGAATGAGCCCAGGGCACTAGTGGTCAGCAGGGGAGGGAAGAAATTGAGCATCCAGAGGACTGATCTCTCTTCCTGGGGAGGGAAGGGGAGAATGATCGCTTGAGAAGTGACCTCTGGTGGCTGGGGGTAGCCAAAAGCAGTGTTGTGCCGTATGCCTGGGGGTGGAGCCATGGCAGTATGTTGCCTTGACAGACGGGTTCCATAGGGAACTACCTAAGTAAATATCCCCCTCCTTCCAATGATAGGCGATGGTACCTCCCAGCCAAGGACCACACTCCCAGCAGTTGGGTGCGACTGTCTCCTTGTTCCTCCTCCTCCCTGTCCCAGTGCTCAACCCTATAAGAAAGAGCACCCTGGGTGGGGGCTATGCTTCCCTGGAGGGTAAACCTGGGGGATGCCCGGTGCCAGGGGGAGAGGAGACAAGTCAGGTCATGCAAGGGAGGTAGAGTCTGAGGACTGAGCGGTCACTGGAGAGAGTTTAGTGGGGTCAAGGAGGGGAGGAAACAATGTAATTCAAAATATATATATATTGATATATAAAATATATATATATTGATAGTCTTTCATGTCATTCTTAATTTTTTCTATTTGAGGTCTATATATTTGAGGTCTATATTTTGTCTGTTTAAGGTCTATAATTATGTTTGGAAACAGTTGATAAGAATAATTTATTTTTGTTACCTATATTTTTATCCCATGTAACACTTGTATGCACACAACCTATGTTTATCTTCTGTAATCACATTTATGTAACACTCGTACATACTCAACTTATGTTTATGTACTGTAATCACATTTATGTAACACTCGTACATACTCAACTTATGTTTGTCTACTGTAATCACATTTATGTAACACTCGTACATACTCAACTTATGTTTGTCTACTGTAATCACATTTATGTAACACTCGTACATACTCAACTTATGTTTGTCTACTGTAATCACATTTATGTAACACTTGTACATATTCAACTTATGTTTATCTACTGTAATCACATTTATGTACCCACTTATGTATGTTGGCCTTACCTTTGTATATGTGTCTTTGATGAGGTGCCTTTGGAAATTAATCTCTGATTCAAAGGTTGTAAACCCGAAATGTTCAATAAATAAATATTAAAGCTTA
Organism: Neoceratodus forsteri; assembly: GCA_016271365.2. NCBI lineage: Eukaryota > Metazoa > Chordata > Ceratodontiformes > Ceratodontidae > Neoceratodus > Neoceratodus forsteri. The sequence continues at coordinate 174,633,054 of CM057455.1, forward strand.
CTGCAGAGTTGTAAATCTTTTAAGAATGTAATGCTTTCCTTAGACTTTCCATAGTTCTGGAACCATACTTTGAGATCATCTTTGGTGTCCAACCCCAAAAGCCTAAATCATCATATAGGAATTGAACCAAGGCTCTAGCTTTAAGAAGCTGTGATATACCATTTTGAACTTCTAGGTCTTGTAAATTAGAAATATTCAATTTCCACTTTTTATGGTGAGCAATGTTTGAGGGTTGTTGGGAAAATATAATTTTAAGGGACGTGTGATCAGATAATTCTGTGGGGAGAATTTCTAAATCAGTAACTGGCACATTTTTTGAGATTAAAAAAATGGTCTATGGAGGTGGTAAATGTCCTTCTTTTATAGATGTACTGGGGCCAGTTTCTTTGATTTTTCCTACAATCCACCAATTCTGTTATTTGAATAAGATTGTACAGTGCATTGGAATCACAGTAAGATGTTTTTCCCTCTAAACCCTGACATGACATGGGCAGTTCATAATTTAAATCTCTGCCAAGAATTTTGTTTAGTATAGTGGTTGGATATGGCTGGAGAAGATTAAATAAAGCCACTCTTTTGGATTTAACTTGGGACCCATAAATATTTATAAAGTGTCATACCATGTGATCAAAGCTACTGTACCATCTATATTAACAATCTACCTGGAATTACATCCGCAAGTTTTTTAGTGAAAAAGAAAACAAATTACATTAAATCCCTAACCCATCAGCCTTATCGGTACCAAACGACCAAAAAGAAGGTCCCCGTAGCCATTCTGATGAGAAAAGATGCGCCTGATCTAAGGTAGTCATCCATGATTCCTGAATGAAACAAATATCTATCTTTGAGTCATGTAGGTATCGAAATACTGCATGCCTTTTTGAATTATTAATTAGGCTACATACATTCAGGGATCCTATGGTCAGATTAACATGAGAGATTCATTACAGGCAGAAAAATCAGGAATTTTGTTTCCTCCTTTTATTCATTTTTCCTTTGAAGTCATGGGTTTGAGGTTTGGATTGAGAAGGGTCAAAATTGTCAGGCTCTCCCAACTCCATGTCAGCCTCACCCCAAGCTGTGGCTAAAGTAGTATAGGAATTGAACGTTTCTACTGGAGGTTCCTCTTGTGCTATTGGAGAGGGAGGAATGGGTTTTGTATTCCTTGTTATTCTCCTTCTAGGAGTAGGAGCAGGTTTAGGAATGGCTTGAGGATTATTTGAGGCCCCTGTAGTCCCACCTGGGGAGTCCTGGTAACATACTGAGGTGCCGCTGGGGGAGGGTGTTCTTTTACTTTAGGAATCTGTTCAGAAACTTCATCTTCCTGGATGTCTACATCTGTGTTTTGTCTTGTGGATGATGGGAGGGAGATGGGGGGTGTCTTGAGACTCAGATTAAGATTAATTGTCTCAGGACTGATCGGGTCATTTGGTCTGATCATTATATGGTGAAGTTCTTGTTTGGGCCCCCCCCAGTAGCCCTCCCCCTACAGAGATGGTTAGTTATCACCCTTTGTGGGAGTTGACCCCTGAGGGTTTTTTGGCTGTGTCTGACCTATCTAGTGTGGATAGTGCATGTGTCGGAGGTGTGTGTGTGGCAGTGGATGCCTATAATAAGGCACTTGCTGGTGCGCTTGACTCCCTCGCACCAGTCTGTGTACGACCCAGGTCTTCTCACTTGAGGTCCCCTTGGTATGATGGTGAGCTCAAGAGGATGAAGACCTTGGGTCAGAGATTAGAGCGCTGCTGGCAGAAGTCTGGCCTGGAGGTGGACAAACTGGCCCTGTGTATGCACTATGGTGCATACCAGGGAGCAATCAACTGTAAGAAGGCAGAATTTCTGTCCAGTGAGATTGCTGCTGGGAGGAACTGACCAACTATGCTCTTTTGGACTGTGGACAGGCTCTTACATCCTTCCTGTCTACAGCCGAAGGTAGATTTTTCTAATGCATTTTGAGAAGAGTTTACTCAGTTCTTCTCAGACAGGGTGTCTGCCATCAGGCAGGGGATTCTGCCAGTGGGTCAAAGTTTGGCAGACAGTGGTCACCATGGGCATCCAGAGAGCTCTTCACCAGGTTGGGGTGAGTTTAGACTGGTGGAGGTGGTTGAGGTCACTGAGATTGCTTCCAAGCTTCGGCACACCTTTTGTGAACTGGACCCGGTGCCAACTAATTTCTTAATGAAATGTGTTGACTCCGTTGACCTGGTATTTGTCTTCATCATCCGGTGCTTCTTGTCGGAGGGGGTCTTTCCTGATGTCTTGAAGGAGGCATTGGTGAGGCCTTTTGTGAAAAAAACATCATTGTACCCTGAGATCAAGGCAAATTACCATCCTATCTCCAATCTTTCATTTTTAGGTAAGATTGTGGAGAAAGTGGTGGGTGGCGCTTCAGCTTGAGGAGCATCTCGTAGCCCATGATGTATATGAGCCGCTCCAGTCTGGGTTTCATGTGAGGCATAGCACAGAAACTGCGCTGGTTCAGGTGCAGCAATGACCTCCTTAGGGCTAGAGATTGAGGGGAGGGGAAAAATCTTGTTCTCCTTGATCTCTCTTCAGCGTTTAACATGGTCGACCATCGGATGTTGCTTGACCACCTAAGGGAATTCTTCAGACTTGCCAGCATGGTCATCTGCTGGTTTGAGTCTTCTTATCTAACAGGAAGAAGCGGGTGGTGGTGGGGAATTTCTCCTCCCCCCTGGTGACCTGTTATGTGGGGTTTCCAGGGTTCGGTCTTGTCACCGATGTCGTTTGCCTTGTATATGCTGCCCCTGGGAGAGCTCATTAGGAAGTGCAGTCTGGATTTTCATTGTTATGCCGATGATACCCAGCTGTGTTTTTCCTTTGTCCTTGGAACATCTCATGCAGTGGAAGTGCTTAATAACCACCTTGCTGAAATCAATGACTGGATGGCCTCCTGCTGGTTGTGCCTGAACCCCAGTAAGACAGAGGTACTGGTGGTGGAATTGAACAGTGGGTGTGATAGGTTGGCCTCTGGTGTGGAGACAGGGCTTTTTCCTGGCTCTGTACCATTGAAGGCCTCCTCTAGGGTGCAGGATCTGGGCGTTATTCTGGACAGTGGATTGATAGTTGAGTTTCAGGTGTCTTCCACTATCCATACTAGCTTTTATCATCCGAAGAATATTGCCAAGATAAAGCCCCTAGTTCCCCCGCAGGACCTCCCCACCTTGGTACATGCCTTTGTGATGTCCAGGTTGGACTACTGTAATGCACTTTATCTCGGGCTCTCTGGGGGTACCCTGTGCTGACTGCAGATGTTGCAGAATGAGGCAGCAAGGCTGTTGACAGGACATTCTAAGTACTGTCATATTACTCCGGTTCTGCATCAGCTACACTGGCTGCCAGTTAGGTGGAGGGTCCTATTTAAGGTGGGTTTACTCACCTTTAAGGCCCTACATGGCCTGGGCCCTGGTTATCTGAAGGACCTTCTCATTCCTGCTGTTTTGACCCACCCCCTCTGCTCCTCCTTTAGGGGAATTCTTGCAATTCCCAGGGCGAAGTTAAAAACAGCAGGGGACAGAGCATTTAGTGTCGCTGCTCCCATCCAGTGGAATTCACTTACTCCAGCTGTTAGGAAGGCCCCGTCTGTGGAGGTATTTAAGGCTCACCTTAAGGCCTTCCTGTATAATCAGGCCTTCCCAAATTGTGTATTATAGTCCTTGCTGTTTTAGAACCTATATTCAGGTTAACCCTGGCTCTTTAGGCATTGGTTCTTATTGCCTAAGCTATTGTGTACATTTTTTTGTATTGTGTTATATTTGAGATATTGTTATGTTTTTCTTTTTTTTTTTTATTTGGTTGTTTAACCAGGTATAGCACACTAAGCTGAAAGCTTTTTTACAGGAGCGACCTGGGAGCACAAGCACATTTATAATGTTTAAGTATTTATCTTTAAAAAAAGAAATGTTTGGCACCCAGAGCCTCAGGGATAGGCGTCTCTTAAATAAGATTTGCCTTGCCTTGCCATCTGTTGAGGTGGTATCCTGTGCCTATTGAATTAACAGGACTAATCACAGATGCCTTATTTTTTTTCCACTCATGAACACTCAGAAAAGGCATGTCCTGTTTCATCACAAATGTCACATTTTATCTGATTAGCACATTGGTGACTCTTGTGCCCTACCTCCCCACAGTTGTCACACTGGGGTCTATCGCACACACTTAATAGATGGGTTCTGGCCTCACATTTGTAGCATGCTCAGGGCTGTCTGGCATAAAAACAGACTCCCTGTTCCTGCCTAACAAATAGGAATTAGGGATGTGCTCTATAGCGCTGTCATTTTGTCACAGCTTAACTTTATATTTCCACCCACCTAGTCCAAAACAACTCTGAGTGCAGAATAGCTTCCGGAGAACTAAGTACCTTGCATTTTTTTAGTAACCAGCAGGTTATGTCCTCCACATGGACTTCCTCATTTCTAAACATGATTGTAACATTTAATCAAAAGCTTTGTTAGAGAGCTCACAAGTAGGGAGTCCATGGGGGGAGAATTTAACCTGGTTGTTCTTTTGCCAGAAGGTTTCAAGTGCATTTGAGGAATGAAAGTTGATATCATAATTATCCTCTCCTGTTATGTTAATAAATGCAACCACTTCCATAGGAGAGAAATGCAAAGATTCTTTAAGCAGTTTTTTCCCCTTGTAAAACCTATCTGGCCTATCTTCCAAACCTCCTTTATACCTTATCCGCACTGCACTACACGTAGGGGCTGGTTCTTTTTTTTACTTTAGAAAAAAAGTCAGATAGCAGAGGTCTTTGAGGATGGCCTTCCCCTGCATTACCTGGATCCTCCAGTTGGATGTTCCTATCAGTGAGGGGCACCCTTTCTGATTTTTGTGATAGCTGAAGGCGGGGGGGCATTGTCTGTTCCAGTTTAGATACATTTGATGAGTTTTGAGAGTTGGAGAATGAAAAGATTAGGGGAATGTTTTATTAAATCATATCAAATCACATACAATTTCTGTATTACAGCATGCAAAATCATACAAACAGGAGAAATCAAAAACATAAAAGTGATAATGACATTCAGTAATCCCTAATATTACAGACTTTATAACTTAATCTCCTTCCCCCTCCTACAAAATAAAAATAAGAAAAATCATTTTGAAACCAATCTCACAACTGAAATTATAACAAGAATTTTCCAGATCCGTATTGCATCATACATGACTAATTATATGAAAACCAAAAGGTAAGCGTTAAATCATACTGCAACCTCATCCAGAAAGAATCCTTGTATTGTTGTAAGATACCCCATAGAAACATAGAAACATAGACTCTGACGGCAGATAAGGACCACTAGGCCCATCTAGTCTGCCCATTTCCCTACCTACAGGATAGGCCGCAGATCCTAGTTAACCAACAGCCTATTTCTTCCTACCCCTCACAAGAATTGCCTTATGTCCGTCTCATGCATTCTTGAATTCTCCCACAGTTTTAGACCCCACAACCTCCTCAGGAAGGCTGTTCCATGCATCCACTACCTCTCTGTGAAATAATACTTCCTCACATTGCCCCTGAACCGCCCTCCTTCTATCTTTAAATTGTGTCCCTTGTTCTTGCAAGTCTCTTTTTCTGAAAGATGCTACCCTCTTGGACTTTGTTGATTCCACTGAGGTACTTAAAAGTTTCTATCATGTCCCCCCTCTCCCTTCTTTCCTCAAGGGTATACATAATAAGCTCCTTTAGTCTTTCCTCATACGGCTTCTCTTGCAGACCCTGCACCATTTTAGTTGCCCTCCTCTGGACTGCCTCTATCCTGTCTATGTCCTTGCAGAGATGGGGTCTCCAGAACTGGACACAGTACTCCAGATGGGGTCTCACCAACTGTCTGTACAGAGGGATAACAACTTCCTGTTTTCTGCTGATGATGCCTCTCCCTATACATCCCCACCCTCATTCCTGTAAATTTGAACTCTTAATCATAATGACAAATTCCCAAGGATTCAATTTATATACTAATCCTATAGTTAAATAGTACAACTAGTGGTATCATTATACCTTTCAAAGCTTTCATTCTTAATTTAGGTAGTACCCCAAGTCAATCTTTACCTTTGCTCCCCCCCTTACCTTACTAGTAGGAAAAATGATACAATATGAACTAAAATAACTAAAGACAAATAAACGATTGTATTTTACACATGCAATTCAAAAAGTAATTACCTTACTACTAATATATTTTCATGAAACTGTAGAAATAGTCCCAAAAAAGACTGAATTTATAGAAAATCAAAATTAGACCACCATAATTTAAATTTTGTCTTGTATTTCTATTTAAACTCTTCCTCATTCCATCGTCATAAATCAGTGCTAAGCATTGAAAACGAATCCTGACTTGATAGTGATTGTTGCTATAATACTAATCGACAGCGACTTATCCAGACCCAATAAACTAAATAGGCACATAGGACCCTCAAAGTACTGTCATTCAAGGCAGGTACTGATGCAGGTGTAATACCAAAAAACAACAGTGTAGGATCTGGAGGTATTGTAAAAACATTTTTCCATCTGTTCTTTACTACATCCCAAAACTGGATAACATAAGGACACGTATAATATAAATGGTTCATGGTTTCAGGTTTTTCATTACAACCTTCCCTAGGGTAGTATCTTTCAGTAACAGGCTTATACTTTTGATTACTCCTTTCATTAATCTTGGAGTGAAGTCCCAGCCAAATGGTGTCCCATATATGTTCTGGAATTTGTGTGTCACAAATATATTGAGTAATATAATTTTGACCTAGCTGTGTAAAACCTGCAAAAGGATGATCTATTAAATGTACTGAAAAGACCTCCTCATACAACAGTCATCTTAGTAAACGAAGAACCATTTCAAAACTAATTCCCCACTTTATAATATTATCAAAAACACCTATCCAACATTTTGTCAAATGAGGATTCCATTTGTTTTTATGCTGAAAACAATTCTCCTTCCATTCTATCAGTGCCCCCTGAAGCAACTTAATACTATTCCCTCCCCATCCTTGAGTTAACCCCTTCATAAAGGGGAGAAAATTAGCATAAAGAAAAATGGTAAAAATAAATAGGGTATTTATTTATTTTATTGGGAAATATTCAGAGTCAAAGACTCATTTAGAAAGGTTCCATGTCATACATTAAAGCACAGAGGAAACATTAGCTAACAGAGATAATGGTACAGTACAACACATAATGGAGAATTACATTACATTTCATTACATGGTAGTCAGGGTTGATCAGGAGGAGACCTAGGTCAGTACAGTAATTGAGTCGCATTTTAGCACAGCCACATAGCTGCAGAAAAGGCTGTATCTGGCTGATAGTCAGATAGTGAGATAGTAGAGATTTTGCACCAGAAACAGAGATAGTTATGGGCTCCAATAGGACAGCATGCTGCAGGACTGTGTTAGGGGCAATCACACATGTTAGAGTCTTGGAGGAGTTCCCTTAGTCTAGCTTTAAAAGGACCTAGCCTTGTTTCATTGGCTATTTGGATAGGGAGAGAGTTAGTCCAATTAGGGTCTTGGTAGCTGAAAGTCCTTTGAGGTTGGGAGGTATGAGGGCGGGGTACCCAGAGCTGTGGCTTGTTCGGGTTTTGTGTGGATCTGGCTTGGGATGCTGGGCAAACAATAGAGGGGAGAGAGAGGAAGGGGTGAGACCAAAGAAGATACTCTTAGTCATTAGACATGTATGATACTGGATTCTATTATCTAGGTTTAGCCATTTTGAGGTGTTGTACAGTGTACAGGTGTGGGTGAGGCAATCACATCCTAGGATGAGATGGCAGGCTTTGTTGAGTACAAGGTGGAGTGTGTTTAGCGCACAGTTGGGGGCAGCACTGTATCTGGTAATACCATAGTCAAGGAGGGTGAGGATGGAGGAATTGATGGTGAGCCATAGAGCCTCCATGGTGAGGCAATGTTTGTACCTATAAAGCACACCTAATCTTGTGTTTAGGGCAGAGGCAAGGAGAAGAAAGTGTTGTTTGTACTTGAGGTCCAGGTCTAGAGTGATCCCATGGTATTTAAAGTTGCTAACTTGCTCGAGGGGGGTGTGGTTGACAGTGAGAAATGGGGGACAGAGGTTCTTGCAGGGGTTCTGCAGGTGGGAGAAGATCATGACTTTTGTTTTCTTGCAGTTGATTGTTAGACGCTGGCTGGAGAACTGATGTTCTGCTTCATGGAAGCTAAGTTGGAGTGTTTGGTGGAGTTTAAGTGGGTCGGAGGCAACAGTACAGCATCATCTGAAAAGAGGAGCAAGTTTCCAGAGACTGCCAACGGGAGGGAGTTTAGGTATAGGCTGAAAAGTAGTGGGACAAGAATCGACCCCTGTGGGACACCAGAGTGGATCAGGAGGCAAGGAGACAGGACAGTGCCTACCTTGACCTGTTGTGTTCTATCCGACAGGTAGCTGGTGAACCAGTTTAGAGTATCATCGGAGAAGCCACTGGAGGTGAGAGTGCTTAGCAGTAGGGCATGGTTGACAGTGTCAAAAGCTTTAGAGAGGTCCATGAAGATAGCACCTGTGAGGTGGCCGCGATCCAAGGCAGAGTGGGCATGCGAGATGAAGGAAAGGAGGGAGGTGGTGGTACTATGCCCCTTACAGAAGCCATGTTGTTGGTCCTAGAGAAGATTGTATTTTGTGAGGTGGTCAGTGATTGGTTGGTGATGATACGCCCTAAGGCTTTGGGGGGGGGAGAATGGATATAGGATGATAGTTGTTGGTGGAGGTGTGGTTCCCACCCTTAAAGATAGGGGTAATGTTGGCCAGCTTCCAATGGGAGGGAAATTTCCCTTGACAAAGGGAGCAATTTAAGATTTGAGTGAGAGGGTAGAGGACTTCCGGGAGAGTAAGGCAAAGACGTTTCAAGCCTAGGGAATCGCTGCAGTTTATTGAGTGGCTACGGGCTTTGGCTAGGTAGAGTTTGGCATGCATGGGGGACAGAATGTAAAGGCAAAAGAGAGGAGCAAGGGAAGGTGGGTGGGCCAGGGCCATCAGAGGGTCATAGAAGTTGGGGGGGAGAATATGGTTGAGATTTGTAAAAGCGGAGTTTAAGGCTGAGGCTATGCTGAGGGGATCCATGGAGGTTTTACCATCTATTTCTAATTGGTCTGGGAGCTGATTTGGGGTTTTACTGAAGAGTTCCTTAATATTATTCCAGAATTTATGCCCATCACCCTAGGTGGATGTTAAGGTCGCTTTGTAATATTCCACTTTGGCGGTGCAGATGGCCCACATGCATTTGTTGTGAAACTCCCTATAGTGTTGCATGTCAGCTGGCTGATTGGTTTCATTAGCAATATGGCAAAGGGAGTCATGCTGTTGCATTAGACCCACGGGGTGATCAGAGAACCAGGGGACCTGGTTGCCTTTGGACATTTTCTTGGTAAGGGGGGGTGAATTTATCACAGATACTATTGAATGTGGAGATAAATAGATCAAGCACATGACTGGGGTCTGGGGTATTTACGAGGGATGTCCAATCCCAGTTTCTAAGGAAGGCCTTGAGTTAGAAGAGTTTGCCAGGGCCAAGTTTGTGCTGTAAGGTAATTTTTTTGGGGGGGGGGAGTTGAGAGCCCTGCAGGACCAAGAGCAGAGCACAGGAGAATGATCCCTTAGAGCATTGGGGAGTACCTGGGTGTTAGTTATTCTAGGAGGGTGGTTTGTGAAGACCAGATCCAGGAGGGAGGATGTCCCTGTATGGACATTTACCCTGGTGGGTGAGGTGACAACCTGAGTGAGGTTGAGTGCTGCAGCATCATCAGTATATGGGGCTGTTTTCTTGTCTAACCAATTTATGTTGAAGTCATCCATGACTATTTTTCCATATTGAGGCAGTAGAGTTATCATATTTACACCTCCATTTTTATATCTAAATATAATACATTGCTCTTAACTGGATTCAGTCTACTACGTCAGAAACACAAAAAGAAGCAGCCCATCAAGGGTACTTTTTAACTGCTTCAGGATAAAAAATACTGACCTTATATACAAAAACACTGGAATCAATATTGTATGTATCAAATAGACCCTCTTTTTTTTTTTACAGTTTCCAGAAGTTCCATTTGCCTACCAAGTCCTTCCCTTTAGCAAGTGCTCTTTCCAGTTATAACTTGCCATATTGTATCACCCATAATAAATGCCCAAAATTGTAATTGGTTCAACCGCTACTGGAATGTCCCCTATAACCTCATGATTATCTTCAAATCCTTGTAATTTTAAACATTTTGATTTAGATATATTTAATTGTGCTCCAGTAGTTGTACCCACCCCTTACAATAAATAATTCACTCTCTCAAATGACCTTTTGTCCTATACCATAAGGCATAAATCATCTGCATAAGCAAGAATTTTACCCTCTGACATAAGGCCACCTGCCAACCCAAAAATTAGTGGTGAAAGTTGCAAGATCCTAAGAACAGGGTCTATCATAACTACATAAAGAAGGGGACAACCCTGTTGACCCCCTCACCTTATGTGACATTTCAAACCTTTGTTACCATTTTCATGAGGACAAACATATGCAAGGTTATAGCATAACTGAACCCAGACAACACGTTTTTCCAGTATTCCATAAGCAGCTAAACAGTGCCATAAAAAAAGAGTGTGAAACTCTATCAAAGGCTTTCTCCTGGTCTAAACTAATCAGGAACCAACCATCATGTTGTCCCACAGTATTCTCTACCAATTCTCTGAGGAGAAGCAGAGAGTCCGTAATCTTTCTGCCCGGCACTGAGCAATATTGCATTGGACTGATTAGCTCCCCCATTGTATGGACCAATCTATTTCCCAATAATTCATCAAATAAATTAAAGTCCACACTGAGCAGTGAAATCTGCCTCCAATTATTTATATCTGCTGAATCCCCAGATTTAAAAAGAAAAATCATGAGCCCTTCATTCATTGAAATACGTAAAAACATATCCTCAAGAAAAAAATTATATACTGCCAACAATTCTACTGGAATAGTGTCCCATAAAATTTATAGATTTCACCAGGAAGACCATCTGAACCTGGAGAAATTCCTTTTGGAAGGCTTTGCACTGCCGCAGCCATTTCTATACCAGTAAATGGATCTATCAAAAATTTGACACTTTCTGAGGCTAATTTTGGAACTGCTGCTGCTTGCAATAAATGAGTAAAATTAGACTCTTCTACTGGTGTCCCAAACAAACTATCCATATGAAATTCTAACGTAGCCATAATTTCTTCATTTCCCTTAACCAAATGACCTTTAGGGAGGCTTAAACTTAAAAATTGCCTTTTTTTTAGTTGTTTAACCAGGATAAGCACACTAAGCTGAAAGCTTTTTTACAGGTGTGATCTGGGAGCACAGGGAAGTTAAGTGACTTGCTCAAGGTCACGCAGTATGCAAGTGGAATTCAATCCCAGGTCTGGTCTGCTGGATGTCACCAGATTTGTAGCTCAGAGCCTCAAACCACTGTGTTATACTGCCTCCCTCCTCTTTTGGCTACTCACAAAGGGGTTAACATCCGTTGCCTTTCCTTGTGTCCCATAAGCTTGGTCCTTCTGCAATGATTTAAACCTGTCATACTGAAAGCATCTCATTTCGACTTTAATCTGATTAATCTCCTCATGTAGATCAATTCTCTTCACACTCTGTCTGGGAAGTAACATTCCCAGCTCTCCCCTTAATTGTAAATATACTTCGTAAGATGATGCAGCAACTTTCTTTCCCTGATGCTTCAAAAAACTAATCATAATTTCTTTTAAATCTGTCCACCAATTCTCTACATTATCATAGAGAAAAAAAGTAGAAGCCTTATCAACTAGTAAGGTTTTAAAGTTTTGTAAAATTGTTTGCTCCTCCAATAGGGAGATATTTAATCTCTAAAACCCTCTACCTACACTCTGGGAGGAGGAATAGCTATGTAAACACCTATAAGGGCATGATCAGATGTTTCCATTGGCAAAATGTATTTGCCACTGGAAGCGATTGTTTAATAAAAATAAAATCTATCTATGAAGATAAACATTCCTTAAAAAAAATAGAAATTACCCCCTTTCTCCCACCCTAATGTTTGTCTTTTAATCCCGCACATTGAATTATCTAAGACATTTTATCACAGTACTGTTTAGTTCCCTGTTTTTTCTGTTGCAAATTTATATTAAAATCACCCCCCAAAATGTCTACTAGTGTGTAAACAAGGCTGTACTTTTTTAAATAAATCAACCCTTAATGCTTTCATCTGGGGTCCATAGATGTTTATAAATCTACAGGAAAACAAATCCACTTGAACATCCATCATAAAAGCTCATCTTGGATCTATATCCACTAGACAAAATACAGAAACTTCTGGGGAATGAAAGCAAAACCCTACCCCACAACACAAATCCTTCCCCATCGACCGATAAGATTCACCCCAACACCAGTCTTTTTTCTCTTGAGTTTTTTCCATTAATGTATGTAGTCTCATATCTTTTAAAAAAAAAAAAATTTCAAAATAAAGCTGCTGTAGAATACCAAAGGTAGTTTTCCTTTTGCAATCAGATTTAATACTGTTCACATTGATTCTCACTATCTTCAAATGATTTTCTCAACTCCCTGCCCAGTGTATGTACTGGTAAAATTCTTCTTTACACAGATGATGCTGTACTCTTTGCCTCTGACTGTAATCCCATCTCACTTCAGGATTCTCTGCAGGAATCCTACAATGATGCAGAAGCCTGGTTTACTGAGCACAGGCTCGTAATTAATCTAAAGAAAACCAAAACCATGCTCTTTGCCCACCCCCAAAATAAATCCAGTAACTATCCTCTCACAGTCCACTCCACCTCTAGACTCCCTATTGAGCTAGTTCACTCTTATAAATACCTAGGTATAACCTTTGACCCTGCCTCTCCTTTCATGCCCACATCTCTGCCTCCCTGCCCTCAGCCTCTAACACTCAGCTGGGTATCCTCTATCATCATAAAAACTGCCTCCCCACGGATGCCCTCCGACTTGCAGTCACATCCTCTGTTCTATCTCTGGTTGACTATGGCCTACCTGTGTATGGTGCAGCAGACCAGACTGCCCTGAACAAGATCCGCCTCACCTTAAACAAGACCTGCAGGCTAATAACTGGGGCTCCTAGTCTAACCCACACTTGCCATCTGTACACCATGGCTAATCTACTCAACCTTGATGAGCGCCTCAAATACCAAACCAGCCTCCTAACAAAAAAATCACCCCTTGGGCTATCCCCACCAGGTCTGTCAACCACTATCCACCATGCAAACCCTACAGTACATACTCACATATCCCTCAAAACTGCACTGGTTATACCGAGGGCGAGAACCTCGCAAGGTCAAAGGGCTTACCCCTACAGAGCCCCCTGTTGGTATAACGCCTTCCCTGCTGGAGTCACTGATGCTGCCTCGTTATCTTATTTTAAATCTAGTCTTAGAAATCAGCTGCTCTCAACATGCAGCTGTACCTGCCTCTAAGCCTCCTCCTATCCTCCGAGACAAGGCTCACTGAGCCGCTCTCTGACCTTCTGTCCAGCTCCACCTTTACTTGCTACTATCGTCCCCACACTCCTCTTCTGATGTCTCCCACCCAGCCTTACCTTTATCTGCCCACTGAATCAATCTCCATGTAACTACTGTATATTGTCTACTCTGTAAGCGCACTATCGTCCCCACACTCCTCTTCTGATACCTCCCACCCAGCCTTACCTTTTATCTGCCCACTGAATCAATCTCCATGTAACTACTGTATATTGTCTACTGTGTTTAATTATCTTCCCCACACTCCTCTTCTGATGTCTCCCACCCAACCTTACCTTTATCTGCCCACTGACTCAATCTCCATGTAACTACTGTATATTGTCTACTCTGTAAAGCGCACATGTAAGCCTGTTGTATACTGTGTTTGACAAATGCCTGTATTTTTTGGCTGATTCCTAAATGTACTCCGATCTTTTGTCTGTCTTGATGTTTGTTTCTTGCATTGTTTTGTCCTCACTGTGACGAGGTACCTTTGTAAATGAGCCTCTGGCTCAAAGGTTGTTAAACTGATGTTCTAATAAATAAATAAATAACACTCAGGAAGGGGGTTTAAATACCTTAGTACTCGATCTTGTTATTCTTTTTTGAATTTCTACTTATTTCTTTGTCTGGGGCCCTGAGTATACAGGTTGTGAAACTAACTGTGAATTGGGTAATTCCCCCTCTTCCAAGGGTGTTTCCATGTCAACTTGATCTCCCCATGTAGTAAGAGCTGAATCTTGATTTGAAAGTGGCAAAGGGGACAGAGGTGCAGTCGTGCCCATTGATATAGGATTTACCTCTAACTGTGTATTAGAGGGGGATGGGGGGATGATTCTGGAGCTATGACTGGACTTCACAGGTTAGGTAAAACCCCTGAAGGAACCACCTTTGGTTCTGAAGACTGCTTGTAACAGTTGAGTTGCAGTATTTCGGGTAAAGTGACCACGGATTGTGCAACCTTATCTCTTCCTATCCCTTCATCAGTATTGTGTGGAGGGGGGTGCCAAGTTTCTAAACCTCTTCCCCTTTGATTGCTAACTTCTGTTCTACTACCCTTGGAGCTACCACGACCCCTACCCCATTATCTAGGAGAGGATGAGGGGGCTTCATCTGTGCTGGAAGATTGCTTACTGATGAGTCTAGCTTGTGAAAGAATAAAATCATGATCTGAAATAGCTTTTGAGTTGTGTGCAGCCCAGGGGCATTCTTGAAATGCATGATCATCATTCCCACAAAGATTGCAAACTGGGAAGGGCATACATTACATTGCTGAATGCCCTAGCATTCCGCACTGGAAACATTTGATGCTGTCACAGTCACTATTCAATAATGACAAGGATCCATGTCTGTAACAGCTTTTGAGCTGACCTGGATAGAATAATATGCCTTTGTCATGGCCTAAAAAAAAAAAACTTGGTAAATGTTGAATTCTTTTGTTCAGTTTGTCTAAGTTGTATTTTGAAGTTCCAACCCCCAGTCCAAAACCCATTTTCATCCATAATGGGCATGGGATGGTCAAAAATTGTACATTGTTTCTCCAGCTAAAAGATAATATTTGTGACATCCACACCTTCATTTTGAAAAAGCAATATTATTGTCTTAATTGTAGGCTTTGTGACAGGAATGGCAGTGAACTCTGCCAAGACTTCAATATCTTTAACTTCATAATAAAGTTTCCAGAATGTATCTAATAGATTTATAGAGCAGATGCTGATATCATATACCCAGTCACCTGATGCATGGATAAATGCATAAACTTCCAAAGAAGAAAAAAACATTGAATCTTTAATTAATGCTTTCCCCACCCATAGTCTATCTGGGGGAATAGGTGCCAACTCCTTATATTGTAGTCTCAGCAGGAAGCTAGGCTTGGCCACTTCAGCTGCTTTGTGGAACAGGCCAGCAAAATAACCTGGCCTACAATCCTCAGATGAAGGAGGAGCAGATTTAGTCAGTGGAGTAGCAGGCTCATTCAGTGGAGAAGCAGGCTCATGTAGGATAGGTGTAGGCGAATTTGTTGGTAGCCCCTGCCCCAGATCTGCAATGTGCCCTCTCACCTTTTCCAGTAGATATTCAGGAGAAAGCCTTTTCTCACAGGATCCAGCCACAGAACTGGAAATTTTCTTTTTAACTGGGACAGGCCGAACTGGCATCTCCACGTCTGTCACAGTACTCTGTACACAAGCCTCCTCCTTGTCCTGTGCAACTGCAGCAGTGAGTGGTACCATAGGTGGTATCTGTTTCTGTGTTATCATTGGGTATGACTGTATCAAAACTAAATAATCCTGAGGCACTGTAGCCGATTTTTCAGGTGATCCAAAAATTGGTATCTTGGGGTCAGGGATCCACTTTATACCATCATAAGATCAGCCCTCCTGTTGTAAAGCATCTTCAGGAGACCAGTCTTCCGAGGTTCCAGGTATCTGTCCCATTTCTATTTCTGTGACTACAACCTTCTCCCCACAGCTATTTTGCCCATCATTTGAGCCTGATAACTAAGCTACTGTTAATCGCTTACCTTGTCCTTGTAAGGAGCTAACACCTGTCCTTTTTCTCTTCTTCCTTTCTTCATCTAATTTAGTTCAACTTAAGAGAATTTCCTGCTCTGCAGCTGAAATCATGTCCAAGAGTTGCCTTTTTCCTCTTCCATGTCAAACTGGAGCTTCTCTTCCTCATTTTGCAAAATAGAATCCTCTTCAATCAGCTCTGTGGGTACCTCTGGTTGTGATCCTTCCTCAACCGGACTTGAATCTCCACCAACATTTTCCTCAATTTCTCCTGCAAGTTCTGTGCTGGAGCTCCTGGAACCGAACCATTCTCTTCACCCTCCTGGTGACTACTGAGATCCTACATGCTCTCCTGCAAAAGGGTCCCCCTACTGGAAAGTAGGGGAATTTCCCCAGTGCCCTGGGCAACATTTCGCCCATCCACTAAAAATACAACCAGCAGTTTAATCTGGTTGAAGGTCAGTTGGCATTGATCTGTATCCCCTTCCCCCAGCTCGTGCCTGAAAATAGACAGAATTTGTCTAGTGCACTTACCCAGTCAACAAAAATGAAATAAATTAAAATAAATAAGACTGACTGAAAGGGAGGATGGCCCTCTTTGCAGATGACATGAAAATCTGTAAGAGAGTTGACTCCCCTGGGGGAGGGGGAGGACATGAAAAGGGACCTGAGAGTACTGGAGGAGTGGGCAGAGACCTGGCAACTTAAATTCAACATCAAGAAGTGTGCTATTATGCACCTGGGACACAAGAGCCAAAGGGCCAAGTACAATCTGGGAGGGGAGAGAGTCAGGGTGATACAGGATGAGAGGGATGTGGGGGTAACAGTCTCCAGGAACCTCAAGGTAGGGAAACAATGCTCAAGGGCAGTGGGAAGGGTGTATAGGATGCTGGCAAACGTCTGCAGGGGGATCACTAGCAGGCATAGGGAGGTCCAGGTGCCCCTGTATCAAGCCCTGGTGAGGCTTCACCTTGAGTACGATGCCCAGGTTTGGAGGCCTTACCTGCATAAGGATGTAGACTCAATTGAAAGGGTTCAGTGAAGGGTGACCAAGATGGTGCAAGGGATGAAGGGCAAACCATATGAACAGAGATGCAAGGAGTTAGGGTTATATGTAATGGAGACATGGAGGAAGGGGGGGCATGATCAAGACCTTTAAATATATCAAAGGGATGAACAAGGGAGGCACAGGGAAGTTATTCCACAGGAAGGAAGGAAATGTAACAAGGGGGCATGAACTGAGACTCCAGGGGGGCACTTCAAGAACAATTTGAGAAGTCAATTTTTCATGGAGAGGGTGGTGAACTGGAATGGACTTCCGGAGGAGGTGGTTAATTCAGAGATGATAGAGGGATTCAAGACCACTTGGGATAGTGACATGAGGCTAAGGGGAAGGTAGGGTGTCTCAAGATAAGGTAGGGTGGACTAATGGGGTAAAGGGTAAACTCGGTGGTCCAGGAAGTCATTTTCTGACATCACCTTATATGCTTCTATGGGTCTCATTATACCATGTCTCTATGATGGTGACAATGTCCAGGTCAGCCTCTGAAATCAAGGCCACCAGATCTGGGAAATTATTTCCCAAGCTGCAAGCATTCATACATACGGCCTTCCATATTTTGTTACTTGCCCTATTGTTATCTACCTGTTTATCCTCACACCTTCCCTCACTACCCCCCCCACCTTTAATCCTCTTACTCTTTTTCTCTGCCATGCTACCTTTTCCTAGTTTAGTTACCACTGGTGATTTTCCAGCCTTAGGGTCCTCCCTGTGGACTACATTAACCTATGGCGGTAGGCAGTTTGATTCTTCCTGCTTCCTTCCCCCATGCACCCCAACCCCCTTGGCTAGTTTAAATGCTTGCCACTGAAGCATTTAAACCACTCACTAAGGACAATGGTCATCCCCCTGGATGGATGCAGACTGTCTCCCTTGGACAGTCCCACATCCCTCAAGGTGGGTCCCCAGTCCCCAGTGAAGCTGAAAACCCTTCTCTCTGCACCAGTTTCTTAACCATGTAATGAAGTCTCAGGTGTGGTGATCCCTAGCCTCCCCTTTGCTGTGAACAGGTAGCACCTCCAAGAAGGTCACAGAGCTTGCTGCCTGCCCCGGCTCCTCCCCAACTCCCTGACCTCCTCCTGCACTCTTCTTATCCCTGCCTTGTTCCTAGCAAGGTAATTTCTCCCCAGGTGGACAATGACATCCAGCTCCCCCCCTTGCTTTCACCCTAGTGATGCTCTGGATCTGCTGTCCATCCCTCTGAGCTGTGCCTCACAGCAGGCACTTGACTTCCCTGTCCACCACACTACCTGTCCCAAGTTCCACTCCCTGAAATATGGAGTCCCCCACCAGGAGTTGCTTCCTTCTCCTCCTCTGGGGTGCTCTGCTACCCCCTTTGAGTTCTCCACACTGAAGGACCTCCAAATCCGTCTCCACTACTACTCTGGGTGCCTCTGTGGGACTGTTCTGCCCTTCCAGAGTGGCATAGGAGTTTTTTAGTGGTATAGGATTTGGGATGTGCCTATGCTCCACCACTCTAATCCTCCTTGAGCTCACCATTATTCATCCATTCCTCCTTCCTGGCACCCTCCGAGGAAGCAGAGGTAGACTTGGTGGTTCCTGTGTGGGAATTGGCCCTCCTGACCCAAGTCAACTCAGCCTTCAATCTGGTAATCTCCTACCTCAGTCCAGAGAGATGCATGCAGATTGGGCAGCACTGCAGTCTCTGAAAGGTCTCCCTGAAGACTACCATCCCACAACCACTGTACTGCACAATCCCATTATAGTTACACCCTGTATGTAGACCTTACCTGCTCTACCCTGCCAATTCCCACCGTACAATAATGAACCTACAGGTTAATAGCTACAACATAACAATCCACCAGCAATCCCAGAGCTCTCTGGAAACCCCGGTAGGCCATCATGCCTCTTTATCTTGGGGTTATATAGGGCCAAGTGTGAATGTTAGACAAATCCCTGCCCCAGGTACCATTTCATACATATGCTAATACACCACTTGCAAATACTGAAGCTAAGATTTGGAAGTCAGAAGCCTAGAGGTACAAGTGATATAGTTTCTGACAGATAGGAAGGGATTAACCCATGGGAGGGTATGGATTTACTGAGCATTAATCCATACCTGTGGGGGGTTGGAGTCACGAGGCGGGCTTCCAGCTGCCTACAGATCTGTTTGTGGCCATGGGCCAAGAACTGCACACTGTACCTGTGAGATTTATTCAAGACCCTGCAAAGAGGCAGGTTTTATCCCCCCCCACCATGCTGGTCACTCCCCCCCCTTTATTGCATGTCAGCATTCTGCCAGCTCTCATGACAGAAGCTGCACACTGCTAGTTGTTCTTCAGCTGCATGTCATTTACGACCCAGGTCCTCCTCTTCCTCATTTGTAACAAGAGGAGCACAACACAATGTGCAGGTTCTACATCTGTTTTCCAGCCCAGGTGTGCGTCTTGCATTCTGCTGCATTGACTCTGAGGGCACAGTTCTCAAAAGTTGACTCAGGACTTGCACCAGCCCTGCATCAAACCTTGTGCTGCGCCATGCAGTTTGCCACACTGTGTGCCTAATTTACAAAGGTTGACTCGGGACTTGCACCAGCCCTGCATCAAACCTTACGCAGTGCCATGCAGTTTGCCACACTTTGTGCCTAATTTACAAAGGTTGACTCAGGACTTGCACCAGCCCTGCATCAAACCTTGTGCTGCACCATGCAGTTTGCCACACTTTGTGCCTAATTTACAAAGGTTGACTCAGGACTTGCACCAGCCCTGCATCAAACCGCCATGCAGTTTGCCACACTTTGTGCCTAATTTACAAAGGTTGCATGTATTTGCAACACTTTACTCCCTTTGTGGTGGCTAGCACCAAATATTTGGTGCAACCCCATGAAATGGTCCTATGTTTGCAACAATAATCCTCTCTTGTTGGTCTAACTCATGGCATGTGGCTCATGGGATCAAGAATGGCACTTGTCAGCCAGGGAATGCCACAAGCCCATGCACCATGTGTTCGGCACACCCAGGGTTTAGGCATTCCAACATGTTCGAGAACTGATCCCCAGGAACCCAACCAATCACTCAGATTGTTCAGATCCATCCTCAAGGGAATCCACCTCCCTGTCCAGCTCATTGCCATCGGGAAATATTAGCAACCTCAACTGAGACTCCAGTTTTCATATCATTGTTGAAAAGGTTGAAAGGGCCTAATATGCCTTTCCTTGAGGGACAGTGCTGAGTGCACTGAGTTCCCATCCACCAAAACCTCTAGCTCTTGTGTTATATTGTTCATTTATTTTGAAAATAATTGGGACCTACCTGCCATGGCTGAAAATTATTTCTGTCTGCACATGTTCTGTTACTGAATGGTCCTTCACCGGGTTTGCATGACTGCAGGTTATGTAATGCATGTGCCAAAGAGTACACTGCATTTGCCATATTGTAGGTATATCTGAAATTGTCAACTGGGTATACAGTCTGCTCCAGTGTGTTGGGTTTCTCTTCTCCAGTACAGAACTGCAACTCAGCAGTTTTTCCTTCTCTTTGTGCATTTTTAATCGTTTCATTATCTGTCCACTTGCAGCTGAATACAGCCTCCCAGAATGGCTTCATATAGATATCATGTGGATATCTGGAAGGGTGAATACTGTAAAGGAAGTCTTTAAATCCTGGAATATCTCCACTGGATACTTCAAACCCTATTGTGCCATTTAATGTTTTCCAGAGTTCCTTCTTTGAAAAATCAAAATCTGTTATCCAACTAGAAGTTCCTATCCAGACTTTTCCTGTTGTATTCTGTAGTGTTATCTCCTCTATGATTAAAGCTACCTGTAGTGGAAAGGCATACATTATGACCACAACTGCAGATGAAGTCACAATCGTCTCCACAAGGGAAATAATTCTCTTCCTTTTTAGGTCTGTTGGAAGGATCTCATAAAATGCTACACAGACACCGGACTCGATTAATGCTTCTTTCAGCTGCTGACTTCCTTGTACACAGAATTCATTATCTGTATAGAGAATCCCTACCCAGGTCCAACCAAAGTACTTAATGAACTCTGCAAGGCCAAATGGTTGAGAGTAGCCACTTGTCACGGTGCGAAGAAATGATGGAAACTGATGCTTATCACTCAGTAGTGGAAGTCCAGCACCATGGCTTATCTGCAAATCAACAGCACAGTTTAAATTAGTAACAAACATAACATTTGGTAAACAGGACCCCATAAAATGTCACTATCTGTACAGCAACACATTCACAAGCATCGCTTTGTGGCACCTTTCAAACAAGCACCCTTTTGTGGCACATTGCTAACGTGCACCCCTCCGTGCTGTACACAGATATAGAAACACTGAAACACAGAATTTTTCAGCAAATATGAAATGCTTGACCCATCCACTCTGACCATTTTTTCCTACCTATTTCTGTGTCCCTATCTACAGTATTGCTACAGACCCAACATCATCTCTGGATCTCTCATGCTGCCTTCTTTCCTTTCTACTATGATTCTATTCTGCTTATCCCATGCAGTCTTGAACCCCACCACTGTTTTCAGCACCATTACCCCTCTACTGGAAAGGTGCTCCAGGAATCCACCACTCTTTCTCTGAAGAAGTGCTTCCTCTCATCTTTTCTGATTCTACCCCCTCCAGCTTCTTAGTATGTCCCCTTGTTCTTAAACACCTTCTTTTCTGAATGATACTTCCCTCCTGTATCTTATTTGCTCTGTGCGCTATTTATTTTTTTTTTAATTCTTTCTTTATGCCCCCTCTCGCCACCTTACTCCCTTTTTTTGGGAGACTCCTGTGGCCTTGTACATCCCGCTCATCTGTCTGAGTGCCAGTGCAGTCCATCCCCCCATGGAGTCTCGGTTGTACCCCCCAGGCGGATGTGGGATGGGACCCCCTTACCATCCTGACATGTCTGTCTGTCATCGGGGATGATGTCACCTGGAGCTGGCAGGGGAATTGGGATCATGGATTAGAGCTCTGTCTACAGGGAGCACTGCAGGGTTTTTCCTTGTTTTTTCTGACTCCTCCCTCAGGATGTTGGCACTCTAGGGGAGCCTAGGGGCAGTGCACATCGAAATGTGCAAGTGCTCCAGCCCTCAGCTGATGACCCTCTCCCTTCTTTCTGCTGTCCTGCTGCACCTTCACCCATGGTCATCCAGGTGGTGGTAAAGCAGTGGGACAAACAGCCCAACCCTCCCTGGAGGAGGAGAGAGAGGCCTCTGGGTGCTCAATCCTCCTCCCCCTGGCCGACCCTCCAACCACCCGAGTCCATTCCCAAACCCAGGTCGCTGGTGCTGTGAGTGGTGGCCCTACTGCTCCGCCGGTGGGCCAGCTTCTATGCGCTATTTAAAGGTCACTATAATATTCCCACTCTCCATCATCTCTTCCAGGTTGCACATGTAGAGTTCACTCAGTCTTTCCTCATAGATGTTGCCTCTGGAAGTGTACAACAACCCAAGGACAGAGTATAGAAAGAGTGGAGAGTTACTGATGATTAACTATCAAGAGAGGGATCTGGGGTAATAATCTCTGACCTAAAGGTGGCTAGGAAATGCAACAAAGCAGTTGGGAGGGCTATTGGGATGCTGGGTTGAATAAGAAGAAGTATCACCAGTAGAAGGTGGGGCAGTGTTGTCTCTGAATAGTTCTCTGGTAAGACCTCAGTAAAATACTGTGTACAGCTCCAGAGGCTACATCTACAGAAGAATAAATGCAGAGTGTAGGTGGTCAAGAGGAGAGCAACTAAAATGGTGTGGGATTTACATCACAAGCCCTATGAAGAGACTGAGGGAACTCAATATGGACATGTGGAAAGAAAGAAGGGAGAGGAGAGATTATAGAAACCTTTAAATCCCTCACAGGGGTAAATAAGATACAGGAAGGAAGTATTTTGGGTAAGAAATATGTACAAGAACAAGGGGACACTCTGTGAAGTTGGAGAGGCTAGTTTCAGGAGAGATGTGAGGAAGTTCTTCCACACAGAAAGGGTTGCGGATTCCTGGAATATCCTACCAGCCAAGGTTGGGGGTGAAAACAGTGATGGGGTTCAAGAATGCATGGGATATGCATAAGGGGATCTTAGTGAAGAGAAATGGTAGAGAAAAAAGGTCTGGAGATCAGATAGTCTCTACAGTGATACGTAGGTAGGAAAAAAGGGTAGACATGGTGGGTCAAGTGATCCTTGTCTGTCAAACAAAAATTCATGTTTCTATGTGAGAAGATGGAAGGTTTGATACCTTTTATTGGACCAACAAGTGTCTTGTACAAAGATGGAGTTATAGACAAGCTTTCGGGGCCACACAGGTCCCTTCTTCAGGTGAATAGCAAAACTGAGCAACATATGCAGTATTTATATCCACTGCGGAACAATTAAAAACCAGGAAGTGAAGTAGAAAGGTGATAAAAGGGACTAGAGATGAAAGTCTAAGATGCAAAAAATAAAAACATGAGAAGAAATGGGGAGGGGGCTAAGTAGGAACAGGTCAGTAGGAGATGAAAGGAAGCTAAAGGGAAGACAAAAGCATTGCAGATAGGCAGGGCTGCAGCTAGCAATTCCAGGGCCCCGGGCAGGCAGTCAGATGAGGGCCCCTGTATCCCTAACAAAGTAAGCCAGGGATCTGGTGGCCACCAGGCCCCCAGAAGCTCTGGGGTTTTTGGTGCTCTCAGGTGAGTTTTGGGGCTGTTAGTGAAGCTAAAAACAAGATTTTGTGAAGCTTTTCTACTTGGAAGTTAAAGATATTGTGCAGTATCCATATTTCAGGGACACTAAATACTGTAAACCTCTCTCAGAAAACATCTATTGCTATTAGTAAATATCTTTCAGATAAGAGTTACAGCTGTATATAATGTGCATCCTGCCCACAAATAACTGCTTAAGGAGCTGGGTCACTGCTTTCTGTAGAATGTACCTGATGTAATCAGTTTTTAGAAACTGACTTGAAGGGTCTACTTCACAAAAAAGCTTGAATATTAACAATTTCTGCATATCTAGACTGTGCCATGTTGCCAATCCACAATGGATGGCATCTAGAAAATCAAGCCATTCTGGTCCATGATTACAAAGCTTCAGGTGGGAGTATGGGTCATACTGGGCTTGCAACTGGAAGCCCAGTTGCCTCTGAGTATATCACCTGTGCTGCATGAGCAGGAGATTGTGGGATACAGTAGTATTCCTTTTCCAAAGAACTATAACTTCATTTAAATAAACAAACAAACAACAACAAGAAATCACATGTCCAGTTTCCATATTAATCTGAAAAGCTGGCTAGTACAGTACTATGAGGTGGAGGTAGGCGTGCTTTCATGGGCTCCAAACATGCCCTGCACCCGCAGCTGGTGATGCATATGAATTAGAGCAGAGGTCCCCCTTGCATAACCTATGTACCTCCTGAAGCCCTCAGCAGAGCATAGATACTGTAGCACTGTGAATGGGTACAGCATGTAAGCACACAACCCTTGTAGACCATGATTATGAGGCAAACACAAGCAGACCGGAGAGGAATAACAAGGGAACAGCATCCAATACCCTCATCTTATCAATGACACATCACAGTGAATATGTTTTTTATTCCTTTTTTTTTTTTTTACACTTAGCAGGCTGGATCCTGGATGGATGTCTGGACAAGGACAGTCAGTGGAGTGAACAGAACGAGTGGGGTGGACCAGTCTAACTTTTAGCTAGCTGGTCTGATCCTGCCAGTCATACCTCTCAAGTGTCCCTGGCTCATTATGAGGGACATCCCTCATTTTGCTCCTTAAAATTGCTCTGTCCCACATCCTTCCCTCATGGAAAAGGTGCTGCCCACATAGCCAATGTGCTGTAAATTCAGACTTTAAAGCAGAAACACTTAACATTCTAAAATACTAAATCCAAAATAAACTTTGTACAAGTAAACACTATGGTTTTCACAGTGTTCTGAGCTTGTGTTCTCATGTTTGAGGATGTGTCCCTCATTCTGAGGGTCTGCGTCCCCTCATTGTCCCTCATTTTGAGTGTCCAAAATGCCCATGTCCCTTATTTCAGTAACAAAAGGTTGAGAGGTATGCACATCACTATAGAGATCACATAGAACAGTACACTGCTAACTGGAGATCCAGAAACAAATGATTTTATACCTTTTATTGGACCCCACCAACATAGATGTAACTGGCAGTATAGCCTAGAGGTTAGAGGAAGAAAGTATGAAAGAGCTTGATACATCCAGCAGACCAGATCTGAGTCTGATTCTCACAACCTCCACTTGCATACTGTGTGACTGAGCAAGTCACTTAACCGCCCAGTGTTCACAGGTCACCCCTGAAAATAGGCACTTGTGCCTAGTGGGCCTTACCCAGTTACCAAAGACTAAAATAAAAAGAACAACATGCTTTAGCTTTTGGACAAACCAAGTCCTTCCTCAGAAGCTTGATGACAGTTATTTAGAAAATACCACATTTTTAACACCCCCCAAAAAAAAAAAAACAGAAAAAAATCCCATTGGTTTAAAATGTTTAGAAAATAGCAGAAGAAACATCAGAGAAGCTGAACAGTACCAGTTCGCCTTCAGCTACACATTACATTTACTTGTAATATGTAGCTGACCCACCTGGTCATCAAAATTAAAATAAAATAAAAATAAATTACATTTGCTTCTAACTAGTTATCTTACCCAAGGAAGATAGAAGTTTATTTCATTGTGGTTCTACATTTGAACTTACATTCTGCTCGATATTGAAAGTTGCATCAAACTAGGCGTTCCTGTATAGCATTATCTTGATTACTGAAGGGATTGCTGCATGAACAGGAAAGCTGCACTGATTGTACAAATCGATCCCATATAATTTTATTTACTGAACTAAGTGCTGCAGTCAATACAATGTTTTGAATTAGGACCTGCACGTCCCAACATGTTGGTGTTGTTCCATGGCTAATTTACTGTATTATTTGGTTCGTGGCACAGAAAATTGGAAAGGCTTAGCGATTTTGGACCCTCCTGATAGCTGGACTCTTTTCAGGGTACGTTTGAGAGAAGTTACCAATATTAGTCTGATTAAGCAGATGAACGCTGCACAGAGTTAATACTGAATTGATTTATAATTGTGCACTGAATATTGTTTTACTCTATGTATCAGTTGTATTAGATAGAAAGTAGCACTCATTTTGTAAGGTGCCCTGACTCTTTGATTAGTGTTATACTGTGCCCTCTTCATATAATACTTAGTTGTAAATATAGAAACCAGACTCGAACAAGGATATTGAACTGTTGTGGGATGTTGTATTGCACGGTGTCTCATCCTGCACTCACTTATTTTAGGCATTTTAATGTTGTTTCTCTTGCAGTTTTTTCTAAACTTTTTAGGCACGTCGGAGGCATGGTTGATATAATTGGTGGCCACAAGAGTACTATGTTGGCATTATACTATAAATAAACCTAGTGTAGAATATTTTCTTTTGTTCTGTCTTTCACCACCAATTTGGGATTGTTTAAAGCAAGTGTATCTTAGGCTGTCCTCTCCTTCTCCTTTTTTCTTTACATATAGAGTGATTTGTCAGTTTTGCTATTGGTAGGTTTAGGGGTCCAACTGCCTCTTTTTGACCTTATCTTAATTTATATGGGCTTGCTGGTCTGATCACTTAATTATTAAAATGACTTACTTACAAATATATAATTTGATATATTTAAATTTGCCAAACTAGCGTACACAAGCGACAGTTACCTTTAAGGTAGTGCCCCTCCCGAGACGAGAAAAATTGTGACACGACAACAGCTACCCGGACAAATACAAAATATTAAAATACACTTTTCAGCGCTGCTCAGGCGGCCCCCCCCTTAATGCCAGGCCTGGGAAAAAAGTCCCGGTTGTTCCCCCATAATGGCGGCCCTGCAGATAGGATCTGAGATCAGAAGCTGGCTGTAAGGGTAGAATAGACGGGAGATATAGATAGAAACATAGAATTTGAGAGCAGATAAGGACCGTTTGGCCCACCCAGTCTGCCCATTTCCCTACCTAATGGATAAGCTGCAGATCCTAGTTAACCAGCAGCCTACTTCTTTCTATCCCCATCCCCTAGAATTGCCTTATGGCTGTCCCATGCATGCTTGAATTCAGTCACTGTTTTTGACTCCACAACCTCCTCCGGAAGGCCATTCCATGCATCCACAACCCTCTCTATGAAAAAATACTTCCTTACATTACCTCTGAGCTGCCCCTCTATCTTCAAATTGTGCCCCCTTGTTCTTGCACAACTCTTTTTTTGAAAGATGCTACCCTCTTGGACTTTGTTGATTCCTTGAGGTACTTGAACATTTCTATCATGTCCCCCCTTTCCCTCCTTTCCTCGAGGTTATACATATTAAGCTCTCTTAGTCTCTCTTCATATTTCTTCCGGTGCAGACCCTGCACCATTTTAGTTGCCCTCCTCTGGACAGCTTCAATCTTGTCTATGTCCTTGCAGAGATTGGGTCTCCAGAACTGCACACAGTACTCCAGATGGGGTTTCACCAGCTGTCTGTACAGAGAGATAACAGCTTCCTGTTTTCTACTGGTGATGCCTCTCCCTATGCATCCCAGTATCCCCCCAGCCTCCTTACTGCCCTCTCACATTGCTTGCCCACCTTTAAGTCATCTGATATGACTACCCCAGGGTCCCTTTCCATTTTTGTTGTTGTCAGTATCTCACCCCCCATTGTGTACTCTTCCTGGGTTTTGTTTCCCAGGTGCATTACCTTGCACTTCTTAGCATTAAATCTAAGCTGCCATGCATTTGAACATTCCTCTAACCTTGCCAAGTCCCTTCTCATCCTTTCCACCCCACTTTGTGCATCAACTCTGTTGCAGATCTTTGTGTCATCTGCAAAGAGACATACTTTTCCCTCCAGTCCTTCTGTAATGTCACTTACAAAGACATTTAAGAGGACCGGTCCTAATACCAAACCCTGCGGCACCCCACTAGTAACCCCGCTTTCTTTAGAGTGGACTCCATTTACTATTACCCTCTGTATCCTATTCTCCAGCCAATTCTTTACCCAGGCTATCATCTTGGGACCCACTCCCAGGCTGGCTAACTTGTATATTAATCTTTTGTCTGGGACTGAGTCAAATGCCTTGCTAAAGCCTAGGTAGGCTATGTCCACAGCCCCTCCCTAATCTACTACTTTGGTCACCCAGTCAAAGAAATCTATTAGATTCATCTGGCATGACCTTCCTGCTGTGAATTCATGCTGCCTTGGGTCCTGTGCCCCTCTGGCCTCTAGGTACTCGACAATTCTTTCCTTCAGAAGTGATTCCATCATTTACCCTATCACTGAGGTTAAACTAACAGGTCTGTAGTTTCCCGCTTCTGCCCTGCTCCCACTTTTGTGAAGGGGAATCACATCAGCCCTCCTCCAGTCCTCAGGTACCACTCCATCCTCCCATGATTTATTAAGAGGTAGTCAGTGGTGTCACTAGTTCTACCCTTAGTTCTTTTAGAATACTGGGATGAATCCCATCAGGCCCCATTGCTTTGTCCACCTTCAGTTTTAAGAGTTCTTTCAGAACCCTTTCTTGTGTAAGCAGGCTGGTATCAACTTCAGTATCACAGTGTTTCTATGGTTTGTTTTGAGGTACCTCCCCTCTTCATTTGTAAATACTGAGCAAAAATATTTGTTTAGTATCTCTGCCTTTTCACAGTCACCCTCTGCCCACCCCTTCCTTTGTTAAGCCTCACTATCCCTCCCTAGTCTTCCTTCGCTCTGATGTACCTAAAAGGTTTATCCCCCTTCTTAACTGAGTTGGCTATCTTTTCCTCAGTTCGGGCCTTTGCTGTTCTGACTACCTTCCCAGCTTCCTTTTGCTCTAACTGATGCAGTTTTCTGTCCTGCTCCTTCTGTGATTCCTTCTACTTTCTGAATGCTTTCTTTTTCTCTTGAACCTTCACTGCCACCTCCTTTGAGAACCATAGTGGTTTCTTACGTCATTTTGTTTTGTTTATTTGCTTCACATGAAGGCTTGTTACCTTTATGATGGCAGTTTTTATGATTCCCCATTGTTCTTCCACCCCTCCTTCCTGCCCATTTGCTAGTGCATTCCTTAGGCACTCACCCAGTTTGGCAAAGTCAGCCCTCCTGAAGTCCAGTACTTTTGCCTTTGTATGGCTTGACTCTGATGCTGTGTTTATTGTGAACCATACTGTTCGATGGTCGCTAGTTCCCAGATGGCTACCAACTTCTACATCTGTGATCCTCTCTACATCTCCATTTGAGAGGACCAGGTCTAAGATTTCTCCCTCTCGAGTGGGTTCAAATACTAGTTGTCTAAGGCATGCCCCTTGTAGGGCATCTAGAAATACCCAACTCTTGGAAGTGGCTGCTGCAACTGCACTCCAGTTAACATCAGGCATATTCAGATCACCCATCAGCAATACCTCCCCTTTATCTGCCATTCTAAGTATACTTTCTATTATTTCCTTGTCCATTTCCTCCCCCTGAGAGGGGGGTCTGTATACAACCCCTGTACAGATTGTGGTGCCATTGCCAGTCTTCAAATTGACCCACAGTGCTTCTTCTCCTCCCTGTTTACCCTTTTGTTCTGCTGCTTTGATTCCTTCTCTTATGTAGAGAGCTACTCCTCCTCCTCCTCTTTTACCCTCCCTGTCCCTCCTGTAGATAGTGTATCCTGGTATGTTTATGTCCCAATCATGGTTCTGTGTTTTCCATGTTTCTGTGACTGCCACGATATCCAGATGTTCCTCCTCCATCACCACTAATTCAGGAAGCTTGTTACCCAGACTATGGGCATTGGTACTCATTGCTTTCCATTTTTTGATGGCTTTACCTTCTGTAGCAGCATCCCCCACTGACCTTTCTACCTTGGTCTTTTTCTCATTTAGTACCCTGTTTTGCAGGGGGAGGCTGGGATTTTCCTGCTGCTTATCAATGCCTCCCCCCCTTGACTAGTTTAAAAGCTTGCCAATGAAGCATTTAAACAGATTGCCCAAAGACTTGTTCCTTTCCTGGACAGATGCAGACCATCCTGCCAGTATAGGCTGGTGTCCCTCAGGTAGAACTCAGTCCCAATGAAGCCAAACCCTGTGCTCCACACCATTTTTCAACCATTCATTAAACTGCATGGTGCAAAGTACCTCGCCTCACTCATGCCATTGATAGGCAGCACCTCAGAAGGATATTGTGTGTCTACTTGTCTTAGACCCCTCCCAATTCTACAAGTCCTTCTGCACTGCTCTAATCTCATGATTAGCCAAGTCATTTGTCCCTAGGTGGATAATGATGTCCAGCTCAGACTCGCGAGCAGCTGTTCTCGTGATCCTGAGGATGCGCTTCCTGTCCCTCCAAACCATGGCACCAGGCAGGCACCTTACTTCAATTTTCCCTGCTCCCCCCAGTTCTATCCCCCTAATAATTGAGTCCCCCACCAGGAGCTGCTTCCTTTCCTTGTGGTGTCCTCTGCCTCCTTCCTGTAGACCTCCCTTGTGACAGTTGTCCTCAGCCTCCTTAGTCTCCTCTACGGGTGCATCCATTGGGGAGCTATGAATGGTGTATGGATTGTGGTGTGGAACAACTGACTAGGTGTGCCTCTGTTCCAACATCCTCACCCTCTCTGAGCCCACTGTGGTCCAACTGCTGTGCTTTCTTCTCAACCTCTCAGAGAGTGGTGGTGGCTTTGGTGCACCCTGGATGGGGGAGGTTCCCTTCCTACCATTCAGTGTGGCCTGGGAGAAGGTCCCCTTACTACTGTCCAGTGTGGTCTGAAGACAGGCAACTTCCTCCCTCAGGACAGAGAGCTGTCTGCAAATAGGGCAGCATCTCAGCCTCCAGAATGTCTCCCAGAAGACTGCTGCCCCAGCCTTTACACTGCACTACTACCCACATTTTTTTTTGTTTTTTATGTGTGTGTGTGTGTATGTATATATATATATATTACCATGTGTATGCTTATATTTTCAGTGCAGTGTGCTAGAGAGGTTATGACAGTGATATGCACCTTGCACTCTTGAGGAAATGATGTCAGAACCCCTGGTATAAAGGAACTATTTCCAGGGCTGGGTGGGGTGAGGGGTGGGAAGGGGTTGGGCCTAAACTGTGAACTCAAGAAACAATCAGCTAAAAACACTGACCCTCCACTGTGATGAGTGCACTCCTGTCAGCAAGATGCCCTACACAACAATTTGACAGAGAAAATAGCCTGCTAATCAAACAGAGAAAAATCCACACATCCAAGTCAGACACAGGTAAACCTCCCCAGCCCCAAAACAGGTCTGGTGGTTTGTGCTCTGAAAGTTGTCAGCCCCAAAATAAGTCAGCTGTGCTTTAAACTCTTCCTGCACTGAAAATGTTAAGAACTGTAGCAAAGAAACGTAAACCTAAATCCACCTCCCTCTGTTGCTTGAAAGACTGTCTTTTCCTGTTTTACACTGCAGGTTTTGCTATGAGAACTCCTTAATCACAGTAACTTTTTTAAAAATAGTTTAACTATCACAAACTCCTACGCACCAGTAAATTGTTTAAAAATAGTTTCCGAGCAGGGCCAATATGCCCCTCTATGCAGTGCAGCTGCACCTGATGACAGCAGTAGTGGAGGAGCAGAGGGAGCAGGGCCAACATGGCCCACATTGCTGTGCTGCTGCACCTAATGGCAGCAGTAGTGGAGGAGGAGGAGAGGGAGCCAGCCAACACGGCCCTCAATGCAGTGCAGCTGCACCTAATGGCAGCAGTAGTGGAGGAGGATGAAAGGGAGCAGGGCCAACAGAGCCCACATTGCAGTGTTGCTGCACCTAATGGCAGCAGTAGTGGAGGAGGAATAGAAGGAGCAGGGCCAACATGGCCCACAATGCAGTGTTGCTGCACCGAATGGCTGCAGTAGTGGAGGAGGATGAGAGGCAGCAGGGCCAACATGGCCAACAATGCAGTGATGCTGCACCTAATGACTGCAGCAGTGGAGGAGGATGAGAGGGATCAGCACATGGCCCACAATGCAGTGTTGCTGCACCTAATGACAGCAGTAGTGGAGGAGGATGAAAGGGAGCAGGACCAGCATGGCCCACAATGTAGTGTTGCTGCAAATAATGGCAATAGTAGTGGAGGTGGATTAGAGGGAGCAGAGCCAACATGTCCCACAGTGAAGTATTGCTGCACCGAATGACAGTAGTTGTGGAGGAGGATGACAGGTAGTAGGGCCAAATGGCACACAATGCAGTGCTGCAACACCTAATGGCAGCAGTAGTTGATGAGGGTGAGAAGGAGCAGGGCCAACATGGATTACAGTGCAATATTGCTGCACCTAATGGCAGCAGTAGTGGAGGAGGAAGAAAGGGAGGAGGGCCAAAATGGCCCACAAGGCAGCATTGCTGCACCTAAAGGCAGCTGTAGTGGAGGAGAAAGAATGGGAGCAGGCCCAGCTTGGCCCACAATGTAGAGTTGCTGCACCTAATAACAGCAGCAGTGGAGGAGGATGAGGCATCAGGGACAACATTGCCAACAATGCAGTGTTGCAGCAGCTAATCGCAGCCTTAGTAGAGGAGGATGAGATGGAGAAGACTAAACATGACCCACAATGCAGTGTAGCTGCACCTAATGGCAGCAGTAATGGAGGAGGATGAGATGGAGCAGGGCCAACAAGGACCACAATGCAGTGTTGCTGCCCTTAAAGGTAGTAGAAGTGGAGGAGGATGAGCAGGAGCAGGGCCTGCATGCCCACAATGCAGTGTAGCTGCACCTAATGACAGCAGTAGTGGAGGAGGAGAAGAAGGAGCACGGCCACCATGGCCCACAATGCAGTGTTGCTGCACCTAGTGACAGCAGTAGTGGAGGAGGAAGAAAGGGAGCTGGCCTAGCATGGCCCACAATGCAGTGTTGCTGCACCTAATGTCAGCAGTAGTGGAGGAGGATGAGTGGGATCCAGGGCAAAATGGTCAAAAATGCAGTTTAACTGTACCTAATGGCAGCACTAGTGAAGGAGGATGAAAGGCATCAGGGCCAGCATTGCCCACAATGCAGTGTTGCTGTACCTGATGAGAGCAGTAGTACTGGAGGATGAGAGGGAGCATGGCCAACATAGCCAACAATGCAGTGTTGCAGCACCTAATGGCTGCAGTAGTGGAGGAGGAGAGGGAACAGGGCCAACATGTCCCACAGTGCAGTATTGCTGCACCTAACGACAGCAGTAGTAGAGGAGGATGACAGGTAGCAGGGACAAATGGCCCACAATGCAGAGTTGCTCCACCTAATGGCAGCAGTAGTGGAGGAGGATGAGAGGGAGCAGGGCAAGCATGGATCACAATGCAGTGTTGCTGCACCTAATGACTGCAGTAGTGGAGGAGGATGAGAGAGAGCAGGCAAAACATGTTTCACAATGCAGTGTAGCTGCACCTAATGGCAGCAGTAGTGGAGGAAGAAAGAAGGGAGCAAGGCCAACATGGGCCACACTGCAGCGTTGCTGCACCTAATGGCAGCAGTAGAGGAGGAGGAAGAAAGAAAGCAGGGAGAACATGGCCCACAATGCAGTGCTGCTGCACCTAATGGCAGTAGTACTGCAGGAGAATGAGAGGGAGCAGGCCCAACATGGTCCACAATGTAGAGTAGCTGCACCTAATGGCAGTAGTACTGCAGGAGCATGAGGGGGAGCAGGCCCAGCATGGTCCTAGCAGTGTAAGCTGACACCTAATGGGCAGCAGTAGTGGAGGAGCAGAGGGAGCAGGGATAGCATGGCCCACAATGCAGTGTTGCTGCACCTAATGGCAGCAGTAGTGGAGGAGGAAGAGAGGGAGCAGGGCCAACATGGCCCACATTGATGTGATGCTGCACGAAATGGCAGCAGTAGTAGAGGAGGAGGAGAGAGAGCAGGGCCAACATGGTCCATAACTCAGTGTTGCTGCACCTAATGACAGCAGTAACGGAGGAGGAGGAGAGGGAGCAGGCCGAGCATGGCCCACAATGCAGTGTTGCTGCAAATAATGGCAGCAGTAGTGGAGGAGGAAGAGAGGGAGCAGGGCCAACATGGCCCACATTGCTGTGATGCTGCACCAAATGGCAGCAGTAGTAGAGGAGGATGAGAGAGAGCAGAGCCAACATGTCCCACAATGCAGTATTGCTGCAAATAATGGCAGCAGTAGTGGAGGTGGATGAGAGGGAGCAGAGCCAACATGTCCCACAGTGCAGTATTGCTGCACCGAATGACAGCAGTAGTGGAGAAGGATGACAGGTAGCAGGGCCAAATGGCACACAATGCAGTGTTGTAGCACCTAATGGCAGCAGTAATGGAGGAGGATGAGAGGAAGCAAGACCAACACAGCCCACAATGCAGTGTTGCTGCACCTAATGGCAGCAGTAGTGGAGGAGGAAGAAAGGGAGGAGGGCCAAAATGGCCCACAATTCAGCGTTGCTGCACTTAATGTCAGCAGTAGTGGAGGAGGATGAGAAGGATCAGGCCCAACATTGCCCACAAAGCATTGCTGCTGCATCTAATGGCAGCAGTAGTGGAGTAGGATGAGAGGGATTAAGGCCAATATGGCCCACAATGCAGTGTTGCTACAGCTAATGAAAGATGTAGTGGAGGAGGAAGAAAAGGAGCAGGCACAGCTTGGACCACAATGTAGAGTTGCTGCACCTAATAATAGCAGTAGTGGAGGAGGATGAGGCATCAGGGACAACATCGCCAACAATGCAGTGTTGCAGCAGTAGTGGCAGAGAATGTGAGGGAGCAGTGCCAACACGGTCTACAATGCAGTGTTGCTGCACCTAATCTCAGCAGTAGTGGAGAAGGATAAGAGGGAGCAGGGCCAGCAAGGCCCCTCAATGCAGTGTAGCTGCACCTAATGGCAGAAGTAGTGGAGGAGGATGAGGCATCAGGGACAACATCGCCAACAATGCAGTGTTGCAGCAGTAGTGGCAGAGGATGTGAGGGAGCAGGGACAACATGGCCCACATTGCAGTGTTGCTGCACCAGATGACAGCATCGGTGGAGAAGGATGAGAGGGAGCAGGGCTAACATGGTCCACAATGCAGTGTTGCTGCACCTAATGACAGCAGTAGTGGAGGAGGAGGAGAGGGAGCAAGGCCAGCATGGCCCACAATGCAGTGTTGCTGCACCTAATGGTGGCAGCAGTGGAGGAGGATGAGAGCTAGAAGGGCCATCATGCCTCACAATTCAGGGCTGCTGCACCTAATGACAGCTGTAGGTGCAGGGAGGAGAGGGCAGGTCAACATGGCCCATAATGCAGTGTTGCTGCACCTAGTGACAGCAGTAGTGGAGGAGGAGGAGAGTGAGCAAGGCCAGCATGGCTAACAATGCACCGTTGCTGCACCTAATGACAGCAGTAGTGGAGGAGGAGGAGAAGGAGCAGGGCCAGTATGGCCCACAATGCAGTGTTGCTGCACCTAATGGCAGCAGTAGTGGGGAAGGATGAGAGGGAGTAGAGCCAACATGGCCCTCAATGCAGTGTAGCTGCACCTAATGGTAGCAGTAGTGGAGGAGGATGAGAGGGAGCAGCATAACATGGCCCACAACGTAGTGTGGCTGCACCTAATGACAGCAGTAGTGAAGGTGGATGAGAGGGAGCAGGGACAGCATGGCCTACAATGCAGTGCTGCGGCACCTAATGGAAGCAGTAGTGGAGGAGGATGAGAGGGAGCAGCACAACATGGCCCACAATGCAGTGTTGCTGCACCTAATGACTGCAGTAGTGGAGGAAGATAAGAGGGAGTAGCACAACGTGGTCCACAATGCAGTGTTGCTGCACCTAATGACTGCAGTAGTGGAGGAGAATGAGAGGGAGCCGGCCCAACATGGCCCACAAGGCAGTGTAGCTGCACCTAATGACAGTAGTGGTGGAGGAGGATGAAAGGGAGCAGGGTCAATATGGCCCACAATGAAGTGTTGCAGCACCTAGTGACTGCAGTGATGGAGGAAGATGAGAGTGAGCCGCACAACATGGCCCACAATGCAGTGTTGCTGCACCTAATGACAGCAGTAGTGGAGGAGGATGAGAGGGAGCAGGCCCAACAACTCCCACAATGCAATGCTGCTGCACCTAATGACACCAGAAGTGGAGGAGGATGAAAGGGAGCAGGGCCAACATGGTCCACAATGCAGTGTTGCAGCACCTAGTGACTGCAGTAGTGGAGGAGGAGGAGAAGGAGCAGCACAACAAGGCCCACATTGCAGTGTTGCTTCACCTAATGACAGCAGTAGTGGAGGAGGATGAGAGGGAGCAGCACAACATGGCCCAAAATGCAGTGTTGCTACACCTAATGACTGCAGTAGTGGTGGAGGATGAGAGGGAGCAGCACAACATGTCCCACAATGCAGTGTAGCTGCACCTAAAAACAGCAGTAGTGGAGGAGGATGAAAGGGAGCAGGGCCAACATGGCCCACAATGCAGTGTTGCTGCACCGAATAACTGCAGCAGTGGAGGAGGATGAGAGGGATCAGCACATGACCCACAATGCAGTGTTGCTGCACCTAATAACAGCAGTAGTAGAGGAGGATGATAGGGAGCAGGCCCAGCATGGCCCACAATGCAGTGTTGCTGAAATAATGGCAACAGTATTGGAGGTGGATTAGAGGGATCAGAGCCATCATGTCCCACAGTGCAGTATTGCTGCACCGAATGACAGCAGTTGTGGAGGAGGATGACAGGTAGCAGGGTCAAATGGCACACAATGCAGTGTTGCAGCAACAACATGGCCCAACACTGCAGTGTTGCTGCACCTAATGACAGCAGTAGTGGAGGAGGATGAGAGGGAGCAGGACCAGCATTGCTCACAATGCAGTGCTGCTGCAGCTAAAGACAGCAGTATTGGTGGAAGATGAGACGAAGCAGGCTCAACATGGCCCACAATGCAGTGTTGCTGCACCTATTGGCAGCAGTAGTGGAGGAGGATGAGTAGGAGCAGGGTCAACATGGCCCCAATGCAGTGTTGTTGCTCCTAATGTCAGCAGTAGTGGAGGAGGAAGAGATGGATCAGGCCTAACGTGGCCCACAATGCAATGTTGCTGCACCTAATGACAGCAGTAGTGGTGAAGGATGAGAGGGAGCAGACCCAACATGGCCCACAATGCAGTGTTGCCGCACCTAATGGCATGAGTAGTGGAGGAGGATGAGAGGGAACAGGGCCAGTATGCCCCTCTATGCATTGCTGCTGCACCTTATTTCAGCCGTAATGGAGGAGGATGAGAGGGAGCTGTGACAACACGGCCTACAATGCAGTGTTGCTGCACCTAATGGCAGCGGTAGTGGAGGAGGATAAGAGGAAGCGAGGCCAGTGTCCCCCATCAGCAGTGTTGCTGCACCTAATGACAGTGGTAGTGGAGAGGATGAGGAGTGAGCTGGCCCAACATAGCCCACAATGTGGTGCTGCTGCAGCTAAAGACAGCAGTTTTGAGGAGGATGAGATGTGAAGTGGACCAACATGGCACACACGTGCAGTGTTACTGCACCAAAAGACAGCAGTAGTGCAGGAGGATGAGGAAGGAGCAGGAGGGCGTTGCCTGCTGCAGTGTCTGCTCCACCTAATGGCATGAGTAGTGGGAGGAGGATAAGAGGAGCAGGGACAGCATTCCTCTATGCAGAGCTGCTGCACCTTATGGCAGCCTAGGTAGGAGAATGAGAGGAGCAGGGACAACATGGCCTACAATGCAGTGTTGCTACACCTAATGGCAGCAGTAGTGGAGGAGGATAAGAGGGAGCAGGGCCAGCATGGCCCACAATGCAGTGTAGCTGCAGCTTCAGACAGCAGTAATGGAGGAGGATGAGAGGAAGCAGGGCCAGCATGGCCCACAATGCAGTGTTGCTGCACTTAATGTCAGCAGTAGTGGAGGAGGATGAAAGGAAGCAGGGACACCATGACCCACAATGCAGTGTTGCTGCACCTAATGTCAGCACTAGTGGAGGAGGATGATGAGAGGGATCAGGACCAACATGGTCTGGGTTTGAAAAGGCAGCAGCTAAAGACAGTAGTAGTGGAGGAGGATGAGAGGTAGCAGGCCCAACATGGCCCACAATGCAGTGCTGCTGCACCTAATAGCAGCAGTAGTGGAAGAGGATGAGAGGGATCAGGGCCAACATGGCCCACAACTCAGTGTGGCTGCACCTAATGACAGCAGTAGTTGAGGAGGATGAGAGGCAGCAGGACCAGCATGGCCCACAATGCAGTGCTGTTGCAACTAATGGCAGCAGTAGTGGAGGAGGATGAAAGGGAGCAGGCCCAACTCAGCCCACAATGCAGTGTTGCTGCACCAAATGACAGCAGTATTGGAGGAGGATGAAAGTTAGTAGGAACAGCATGGCCTTATTAACGTAGTGTTGCTCGCACCTAATGGCAGCAGGTGGAGAAGGATGATGAGGAGCAGCACGATGGCCCATAATGCAGTGTTATGTTCCTAATGACAGCATGGTGCAGGAGGATGAAAGGAGCAGGGACAGCATGGCCCGTAATGTCCGTCGTTGCTCCACCTAATGGCAGCAATAGTGGAGGAGGATGAGAGGGCATGGCTAGCATTGCTCGCATGTGCAGTGCTGGCTGCGCTAAAGATGGTTATTGGGGCGGTGATGAGAGGAAGCAGGGCCAACATGGCCACAATGCTGTATTGCTGCACCTAACGACTGCAGTATTGGAGGAGATTGCGAGGGAGCAGGGCCAACATGGCCCAAAATGCTGTGCTGCTGCAGCTGAAGACAGCAGTAATGGAGGAGGATGAGACAAAGCAGGCCCAACATGGCCCACAATGCAGTGTTGCTGCACCAAATGGCAGTGGTAGTGGAGGAGGATGAGTGGGAGCAGGACCAACATAGCCCCAATGCAGTGTTTCTGCTCCTAATGTCAGCAGTAGTGGAGGAGGAAAAGAAGGATCAGGCCTAACATTGGCCCACAATGCAACTGCTGCATAGCAACAGTAGTGGAAGAGGATGAGGAGGGATCAGGGCCAACATGGCCCACAATGCAGTGTTGCTGCATCTAATGGCAGTCAGTAGTGGAGTAGGGATGAGGAGCTGGGCCAGCATGCCCCTCTATTGCAGTGCCTCAGCACTAATGTCAGCAATAGTGGAGGAGGAGGGAGGGAGGGAGTGCCAACATGGCACATACTGCAGTGTCTGCTGCACCTAATGTTGCAGTGGTGAGGAGGATGAGGGACAGGCTCATTATGGCGGCAATGCAGTGATGCTGCATTGAATGGTACTGCAGTGAGGAGGATGAGAGGAGCTGGGCCAACATGGCCCTCAATGCTGTTGCTGCACCTAATGACATTAATGGTGGAGGAGATGAGAGGGCAGGCCATCATGGCCCTGATAGGTTGCTGCCCCTAATGGCAGTGTGGATAGGAGGAGGATGAGATGACAGGACAACACTGCTCAATGGGTTGCTGCACCCACGGCAGCACTA
Source organism: Neoceratodus forsteri (assembly GCA_016271365.2). Lineage (NCBI taxonomy): Eukaryota > Metazoa > Chordata > Ceratodontiformes > Ceratodontidae > Neoceratodus > Neoceratodus forsteri. The sequence goes on from CM057455.1 coordinate 174,672,434, forward strand.
GGAGGAGAATAAGAGGAGCTGGGCCAGCATGGCTGATGCAGACGGTGCACCTAGTCACAGCAGTGGTGAGAGCGTAAGAGGGCTGGCCCAACATCTCTGTTAGTGCTGTTGCTTTAAAGACTACTGGATTTTGTGAGGATGAGATGAAGCGGGTAACATGTCATACAATGCAGTGTTACTACACCCTGAGGCAGCAGTAGTGGGACGGATGGGATTAACAACATGGCTCATAATGCAGTGTTGCTGCACCTAAAGGCATATAGAGGAGATAGAGGGGTATTAGCAACAGGCCTGCAATGCAGTGTTGCTGCACCTAATAGCAGTGGAATGGAAAAAAGGAGCAGGCCAGCAGGGTGTATTTGTTCAGGACCCTAATGACAGCAGTAGGATGATGAGAGGAGCTGTCCCAATATGTCCACAGTGCAATGCTGCTGCAGCTAAAGACAGCAGTTTGGGAGATATGTGTGTAGAGCCAACATGGCGTATAATGCAGTGTTACTGCACCTAGGGCAGCAGTGGTGAGAGGATGAGGGGGGCAGGGCCAGCTGGCTGATGCTGCTCGTTGCTGCACCTACGTCAGCACAGTGGCGGTGGATGAAAGGGTGCAAGGTCAACATGGCTCACTACAGTGTTGCGCATCAATGGCAGTAGGAGGGTGGATGAGGAGGGCAGGTGCATGGCCACAATACAGTGTTCTGCCTAATGGGAGCAGTGGTGGGGAGGAAAAGGGCAGGGCCAACATGGCCCCACCTGCAGCGTTGTTGCACCTAATGGCAGCAGTGGAGAGGAGGAAGAAGGGCAGGAACATGGTCAGATGCAGTGTGATGCTGCACCTGGCGGCAGCAGTCATAGGGAGGATGAGGATCAGGCAACATGGCCCACCATGTTGCAGCACCTAGTGACGCAGTAGGGAGGAGGAGGAGGGGAATGTTGTGGCCCAAAATGCAGTGTTGCTACACCCTATTGGCTGCAGTAGTGGTGCAGGATGAGAGGGCAGCACAACGTCCCACAATGCAGTGCAGCGGCACCTAATAACAGCAGTAGTGGAGGAGGATGAAAGGGAGCAGGGCCAACATGGCCCACAATGCAGTGCTGCTGCACGAATGACTGCAGCAGTGGAGGAGGATGAGGGACGGCACATGACCCTTAATGCAGGTTGTTGCATTTAATAACAGCAGTAGAGGAGGATGAGGGAGCAGCCAGCACGGTTCACAATGTAGTGTTGCCAAAAATGGCAACAGTACTGGAGAGGTGGATTAGAGGATCAGAGCCATCATGTCCCAGTACAGTATTGCTGCACCTTAACAGTGTGTGGAGGATGACTGGTAGCAGGTCAAATGGCACATAATGCGGTGTTGCAGTACCTAGCGGCAGTAGTGGTTGAGGAGGTGAGGAAGGACAGGTCCAACATGGATTATATGTAATATTGTTGCACTTACGGCAGCAGTAGTGGAGAGGAAGAAGGGGAGGCTGTAAATGGCCGGAGCTTGCTTGCACGAAGGCAGCTGTGTGAGGAGAAAGAATGATAGGCCCAGCTTGGCTTTGGCTACAGAGTTGCTGCACCTAACAACAGCAGTAGGAGGAGATGAGGCATCAGGCGCTATCGGCAATAATGCAGTGTTGCAGCACCTAATCGCAATCTCAGTGGAGGAGGATGATGGAGCAGCCAAATATGGTCAATAATGCAGTTGCACCTGTGGCAGTAATGGAGGAGATGAGATGGAGCAGGTCCAACATGGCCCACAATGCAGAATGTTGCTGCTAATGGTAGCAGTTGTGGAGGAGGATGAGCGAGCAGGCCTGCATGCCCTGATTGCAGTGTTGCGCACCTGTGACAGCAGTAGTGGAGGAGGAATAGTGAGCAGGCCAACGTGGCTCATGATGCAGGTGTTGGCACTAGTGACTGCAGTAGTGAGGAGGAGGAGAGGGAGCGCGTCAAGGCTCTACAATGCAGTGTTGTTTCTTTAGCAAAGTAGCTCTGAGGAGGATGAGAAGGACAGCACATCATGGTCTACAATACAGGTTGCTGTTCCTACGGCGGCAGTAGTGGGGGAGGATGAGAGGGAGCAGCACACATGGCTCAAAATGGCTAGACCTGTGACTGCAGTAGTGGTGGAGGGAAGAGGAGCAGGCCAACATGGCCCATAATGCAGTGCTGCTGCTCCTAATGTTGGCAGGTGGAGGAGGGATGAGAGGGAGGCACAACATGGCCCAAATGTTGTGTTGCACTTAGTGACTGCAGGGAGGAGGATGAGACGATATGTCCAACATGGGACCAATGCAGTGTTACTGCACCTAAAGACAGCAGTAGTGGAAGAGGATGAGAGGATCAAGGCCAACATGACTCACTATGCAGTGTTGCGGCACCTAAAGGCATGAGTAGTGGAGGTGGATGAAAGACATTAACAACATGGCCTACAATGCAGTGTTGCTGCACCTAATGGCAGCAGTAGTGGAGGTGTATAAGAGGAAGCATTAGCATGATCCCAATGCAGTGTTCAGCTCAGACAGCAGTAATGGAGGGGATGAGGAGGCAGGCCAGCAGGCCTACAATGCAGTGTTGCTGCACTAATGACAGCAGTAGTGTGGGATGAGAGGGCTGACCCAACATGCCACAGTGTAATGCTGCTGCTGCAAAGGTAGCAGTTTGGAGTATGAGATGTGGCAGAGCCGATGTAGTACAATGCAGTGTTACTGCACCTACGATCGCTGTAGTGAGACAGATGAGAGGGAGTGAGCTGCATGGTCTATAATGCAGTGTTGGCACCTAATGTCAGCACGGTGGAGGAGGATGAAAGGCGCGGGCGTAACATGGTCTACACTGCAGTGTTGGGTACCCAATGGCAGGTGAGGTGGATAGGAGGGGCAGGGCCAGCTTGGCCTCACAGTAACTGAGTTGCTGCACCTAATGTCAGCAGTAGTGGAGGAGGATGAGAGGAGCAGGGCCAACATGGACCACAATGCAGTGTTCCTCAACCCATGGGAGCAGTAGTCGAGGGAGGAAAGGGAAGGCCAACATGGCCCACACGCAGCTTTGCTGCACCTAATGTCGTACTAGTGGAGGGGAGATGCGGGCAGTCAACATGGCTCCACTGCAGTGTTGCTGCACCTAATGGCAGGGTAGTGGGGTGGATGAGAGGAGAGGCTTGCTGGCCACAATGTGAGTTGCTGACGTAATGTCAGAGTAGTGGAGAGGATGAAGGAGCAGGGCCAACATGGACCACACACAGTGCCTCCACCTAATGGGGCAGTGGTCGGGAGGAAGAAGGAATAAGGCCAATATGGTCTACATTGCAGCTTTGCTGCACCTAATGGCAGCAGAGGAGGAGGGTGAAAGGAGAGGGTTATGGTCTGCAGCCATAGTTGAGGAGAATGAGGAGGAGCAGGGACAACATGGCCTCAAATGCAGTGTTGCTACACCTAATGGCAGCAGTAGTGGAGGAGGATAGAGGGAGCAGCGACAACATGGCCCACAATGCAGTGTTGCTGCACCTAATGACAGCAGTAGTGGAGGAGGATGAGAGGGAGCAGGGCCAGAATGGCCCAAAATGCAGTGTTGCTGCACCTAATGTCAGCAGTAGTGGAGGAGGATGAAAGGGATCAGGACCAACATGGCCCACAATGCAGTGCTACTGCAGCTGAAGACAGTAGTAGTGGAGGAGGATGAGAGGGAGCAGGCCCAACATGGCCCACACTGCAGTGCTGCTGCACCTAATAGCAGCAGTAGTGGAAGAGGATGAGAGGGATTAGGGCCAACATGGCCCACAATGCAGTGTTGCTGCACCTAATGGCATCAGTAGTGGAGTAGGATGAGAGGGAGCTGGGCCAGCATGCCCTCTATGCAGTGCCTCAGCACCTAATGTCAGCAATAGCGGAGGAGGAGAAGGGGAGGGAGCGGGGCCGACATGGCACACAATGCAGTGTTGCTGCACCTAATGACAGCAGTGGTGGAGCAGGATGAGAGGGAGCAGGCCCAACATGGCCCACAATGTAGTGTTGCAGCACCTAGTGTCAGCAGTGGTGGAGGAGGATGAGAGGGAGCAGGCCCATCATGGCCCACAATGCAGTGATGCTGCATCAAATGGTATCAGTAGTGGAGGAAGATGAGAGGGAGCAGGCCCAACATGGCCCACAATGCAGTGTTGCTGTCACTAATGGCATGAGTAGTGGAGGAGGATGAGAGGGAGCAGGGCCAGCATGCCCCTCTATGCATTACTGCTGCACCTTATTGCAGCTGTAGTGGAGGAGGATGAGATGGGGCCGGGACAACACTGCCTACAATGCAGTGTTGCTGCACCTATGGCAGCACTAGTGGAGGAGAATAAGAGGAAGCAGGGCCAGCATGGCCCCCAATGCAGTGTTGCTGCACCTAATCACAGCAGTAGTGGAGGAGCATGAGAGGGAACTGACCCAACATGGCCCACAATTCAGTGCTGCTGCAGCTAAAGACTGCAGTTTTGGTGGAGGATGAGATGAAGCAGAGCCAACATGGCACACAATGCAGTGTTACTGCACCTAAAGACAGCAGTAGTGGAAGAGGATGAGAGGGATCAAGGCCTACATGGCCCACAATGCAGTTTTGCTGCACCTAATGGCGTGAGTAGTGGAGGAGGATGAGAGGGAGCAGGCCAGCATGCCCCTCTATGCAGTGCTGCTGCACCTTATGGCAGCCGTAGTGGAGGAGGATGAGAGGGAGCAGGGACAACATGGCCTACAAAGCAGTGTTGCTGCACCTAATGGCAGCTGTATTGGAGGAGGAAAAGAGGGAGCAGGTCCAGTATGGCCCACAATGCAGTATAGCTGCAGCTTCAGTCAGCAGTATTGGAGGAGAATGAGAGGAAGCAGGGCCAGTATGGCCCACAATGCGGTGTTGCCGCACCTAATGACAGCAGTAGTGGAGGAGGATGAGAGGGAGCTGGCCCAACATGGCACACAATGCAGTGTTACTGCACCTAATGACAGCTGTAGTGGAGAAGGATGAGAGGGAGCAGGGCCAGCATGGCCCACAATGCAGTGTTGCTGCTCCTAATGTCAGCAGTAGTGGAGGAGGATGAAAGGAAGCAGGTCCAACATGGCCCACAATGCAGTGTTGCTGCACCTAATGGGAGCAGTAGTGGAAGAGGATGAGAGGGAAGAGGGCCAACATGGCCCACAATGCAGCGTTGCTGCACCTAATGTCAGCAGTAGTGGAGGAGAATGAGAGGAATCAGGGCCAACATAGCCCACAATGCAGTGCTTCTGCATCTAAAGACAGTAGTAGCAGTGGAGGATGAGATGGAGCAGGCCCAACATGGCTTACATTGCAGTGCTGCTGCTCCTTTTGGCAGCAGTAGTGGAGGAGGATGAGAGGGATCAGGGCCAACATGGCCCCCAATGCAGTGTTGCTGCCCCTAATGACAGCAGTAGTAGAGAAGCATAAGAGGGAGCAGGCCCAACATGGCCCACAATACAGTGCTGCTGCACCTAATAGCAGCTGTATTGGAGGAGGATGAGAGGGAGCAGGGCCAGCATGGCCCACAATGCAGTATAGCTGCAGCTTCAGACAGCAGTATTGGAGGAGAATGAGAGGAAGCAGGGCCAGTATGGCCCACAATGCGGTGTTGCCGCACCTAATGACAGCAGTAGTGGAGGAGGATGAGAGGGAGCTGGCCCAACATGGCCCACAATGCAGTGCTGCTGCAGCTAAAGATAGCAGTATTGGAGTAGGATGAGATGAAGCTGAGCCAACATGGCACACAATGCAGTGTTACTGCACCTAATGACAGCTGTAGTGGAGAAGGATGAGAGGGAGCAGGGCCAGCATGGCCCACAATGCAGTGTTGCTGCTCCTAATGTCAGCAGTAGTGGAGGAGGATGAAAGGAAGCAGGTCCAACATGGCCCACAATGCAGTGTTGCTGCACCTAATGGGAGCAGTAGTGGAGGAGGATGAGAGGGAAGAGGGCCAACATGGCCCACAATGCAGCGTTGCTGCACCTAATGTCAGCAGTAGTGGAGGAGAATGAGAGGAATCAGGGCCAACATAGCCCACAATGCAGTGCTTCTGCATCTAAAGACAGTAGTAGCAGAGGAGGATAAGATGGAGCTGGCCCAACATGGCTCACATTGCAGTGCTGCTGCACCTTTTGGCAGCAGTAGTGGAGGAGGATGAGAGGGATCAGGGCCAACATGGCCCCCAATGCAGTGTTGCTGCCCCTAATGACAGCAGTAGTAGAGAAGCATAAGAGGGAGCAGGCCCAACATGGCCCACAATACAGTGCTGCTGCACCTAATAGCAGCAGTAGTGGAAGAGGATGAGAGGGATTAGGGCCAACATGGCACACAATGCAGTGTTGCTGCACCTAATGGCATCAGTAGTGGAGGAGGATGAAAGGGAGCAAGGCCAGCATGCCCCTCTATGCAGTGCCGCTGCACCTAATGTCAGCAGTAATGGAGGAGGATGAGAGGGAGCGGGTCCAACATGGCCCACAATGCAGTGTTGCTGCACCTAATGGCATCAGTAGTGGAAGAGGATAAGAGGGAGCAGGCCCAACATGGCCCACAATGCAGTGTTGCTGCACCTAATGTCAGCAGTGGTGGAGGAGGATAAGAGGGATTAGGGCCAACATGGCCCTCAATGCAGTGTTGCTGCACCTAATGTCAGCAGTGGTGGAGGAGGATGAAACACAGTAGGGCCAAACATCACCCACAACGCTGGCCAAGGTGATGATACTCTGCACATAGGTTGTACCAGCCCAGAGTCTCCTTCAAGACCTTGCCTAATTAGCTCATCAATGGCTAGTACAAGATGAACTGGGGAATGTTGAGGCAGCTAAGTGAGCTCCTGCATGAGCAGCTGCAGCCCAACTCTAGACGCATCCATGCCATGACAGTTGAGAAGGTGACAGCAGCTATGTGCTTCCTAGCCACAGGGATGTTTCAATGTCCAACAGGGGACTCCATAGGGATATCGCAGTCTATCTCACACCTCTTGACCCAGTTCCTAGATACTTTTCTGCCACTTGATGGTGAATTCATAGTATTCCCCAGCACAGCAAAAGAGTGCAGAGAAACCTTGCAGCAATTCTATTGAGTTGCACACTTACCAGCGGTATCTGGTGCCATTCACTGCACCCATGCTCCCATCTGTGCACCACCTGGTGACGGCAGTGAAGTGTATGTGAACAGGAGGGGTACCATTCCATCAATTGCCAGGTAGTGAGCAGTGTGACAAGGTGCATCAGCAATGTCTTTGCACAGTACCCTGGCAATGCCCATGACACTTTCATATGGCACCAGTCCTGGCTGTACCAGACCTTTGAGTAGGGCAGGATACCCAATGGGCACCTAGTCAGTGAGTATCAACTGGCAAGACATGCATACATCCACAGTGGGGGTGGGAACAGGCAGGGGTATGAAAGGAAGGGGGTGGGGACAGAAACACAGGTTGTGCACAATGGCACGGGGCAGACAGCAAAACAGCATCACTAATAGGTGCACATTTACTAACAGTGGATAGTGCCTATCCCCACGACCCTGGCTGCTGACACCCATACCCCGGCCAGCCACAATGGCTAAGGAGAGGTACAAGCCACCACAAGAAACTTCATACAGAGGGTCCTTGGCATGCTAAAGATGCACTTCTGCTGCCTTGACACGTCAGGTGGTGCCCTACAGTATAGGCCTCAGAAGGTATGCCGTATCTTCCTAGCCTGTTGTATGTTGCACAGCATGGTGATGAACCACGGGATACAGGCACCTGAACCTGAGGAACAGGCCAACAGTGACCCAGAGCCAGATGTCAGAGAGATAGTGGAGCAACTTGAGAGGAGAGATCCTCGAATGGCATGCAGGGCCCTAGAGTACAGGAGTGGCAGTTTTGCCTATCTGAGGTGACTAGCACCATGTACAATACATTCACCATGCGCATGGGACACAGATCTAAGGGTGCTCTGTGTTGATGAAATATTTTGAGAGGACTGTGGTGAAGCTGGGAAGGTGGAATGCCTGAGCCCCTACTGACCTGCAGACGCAGACAGGGTGGGTGGCCAGCCACGATGAAGCGGGGTGCCAGCTGATGCCTGTGAGGCAGTGGTGCCAGAGTCCATGCCCACCCTGTGACCACTAGAGGCCTGCCTGAGGGCATGCACAACTTATCCACGCTATCCTGCACCCACACCCTGCTGACCACCGTGCACCCCATACAGCACAGTGGCAAGATCAACCACAGCAGCAGTGAGACCTACAAAGCCACAATCGAATGTGGTCATCTTGCACTCCATCCTGTCCTCTGCCTTCTGCTCTGCATGGCAAAGTCCATGTCCACAGTCTCCTGCAGCAGTGAGAGCTCATGCTGCATCTCCCGCCAAAAGGCATGCAGGTCCAGCTGGGCTTCCTGCTGGGATGTCTGGGCTGCCTAGAGCAGAGGCCATGATCCCTGACCATCCGGCACTACGGGCACAGCAATGCTTATGCTGGCTGGAGATTGTACCTTCTGTTTGTCACGGTGAAGATGCTGTGTGGGTGGTGGATGCTGTTATTCATGGGGTTGCATGGCCCCTGTGGTGTGTTGTGCCCCTTGCAGGGCTAGAACAGCTCCCCGTGGGTGGCACCGCATGTCCAGCAGTGCACACAGCTCACCCACCTGGCTCACGTCCTACTGTACCATAATGCCACTAATGGCTTGCCCCCACCCTCATGGCACCTGTGTGGTGTACCCCAGAAGGACCCACAACTACTCCACCACACACATTCCCTTCCACAGGCAGGTAGTACTCCTGGTCTGATGCCGCAGATCCATGGTCACTAGCGACCAGCAGGATGACCACCTGGCCACCACTCAGATCCTCCACCTGAGCATCTTCTAGCATAACACTAACCTCCACGTTCCCGGCATCCTGATCTGTAGAGTCATCCTCCCCCACAGGCAGGTGTAACCCATGTCCTGCAGCCTGCCACCCATGTACTGTTGCAGATGGTCCATGCAGGGCACTCAATCTGGAGGTTGTTTGCAAATTGGTGTCCTCCTCCTCCTTCTCCTGCACCACGGCTGCTGTCCCTGCCACGTGTTGGCACACTGCATGTTGTGCACCCACCAGTGTGAAATACAAAAGGACAGTGTCAATGACCAGAAACATGCACAGTAGGCCAGAACCACCACCGGTACATGCACACCCTAAGCTGTGCAACACACACCATGGCCATGCAACCCACACAGTGTAGTCTATGTTGATGCAAAATATGGCCCTATGCATGCACCCCCTAACGCGGTACACATGCAGCAGGATGCATGCAGTGGTGAATGCCATGCACACCATAGTGAATCATGTGCACATTGCGCAAAATGTTCCACTACCATGTGTGCATAGTGCATGTCACACATCAGTATTACAATGGTACTCTGGCACCAGTGCAGGCATGCCTTGTAGGGTGCACACAGGCAGCAACTTACCTATCATAAGTGGTGTAAGTGGCATCTCACACCTACCACCAATGACACCACCAACCACCATGAGCCACAGTGTAGAGGCACCTAGGGTAATGAGTGGGTCCTCTTCATGCTATTGCCCAGCCTGAGGCCTTCCTCTGGTCTGTAGGCATTCACAGAGCCATATTACTTCCACCTCCTTGGCCCATCACAGCAGATCATTCCGCCTTTTTCTGATGGCACCCGTGGTATGTCCCCAACCTCCCACAGCATTCATCTCAGGTGTTAAGGCATCCCACATCTGTCTCACAACAGAATCTGTGGCTTTTTGGCCATGTAACACCTGCTCCCACCCTCCCTTGACCCCATGCACCAATGCCATCAGCTGGTCCTTGGAAAATTTGTAGACACAGATACATTCCTGGCATGCTGCAGCACCTATGAGGGACATGAAGAGAGACACAGGTCACATGCTGTGGTGAGCATGCAGTGCACAGCACATGGCATGCTGCAGCACCCATGAGGAACATGAAGAGAGACACAGGTCACATGTTGTGGTGAGCATGCAGTGCACAGCACATGGCATGCTGCAGCACCTATGAGGAACATGAAGAGAGACACAGGTCACATGCTGTGGTGAGCATGCAGTGCACAGCACATGGCATGCTGCAGCACCTATGAGGAACATGAAGAGAGACACAGGTCACATGCTGTAGTGAGCATGCAGTGCACAGCACAAGCAGATCACACTGTGCATGTCACCCTAAACACCTACCCCATACATGTCCTGTAGCACAGCACAAGCAGATCACACTGTGCATGTCACCCTAAACACCTACCCCATACATGTCCTGTAGCAGAACAGCACAAGCAGATCACACGGTGCATGTCACCCTAAACACCTACCCCATACATGTCCTGTAGCAGAACAGCACAGGCCCTGGTCATGCCACACACAACATGACATGATAGGGTACAGCACACATTGCAACTGTGTGACATGGCTACTCCTGTGTGCACAGCGCAGGCATTGCCTGCTGCCCCCCTACTGTGGGCATGATCCCTCTGCACCATTGGCACATGCCAAGATGGACACTGCAGCCATATCGCGATCAGCTACCTTCACACAGCTATGGCACATGCATTGCCACAAACGGCCAGGTGTGAGTGTAGGGCCCTGTGTGTCCCCATCCCCCCAGTGCATAGAACTGCCTCTGTGCAGAGTGTGCTTATGCCGAAACAGGTGTCACACTCAGGATGCTCCATCCAGCTGGCTGACAGGCACAGTGGCCATGTACACCACTGACAGAGAAGTATCATGCTGACATGGGGGGCCTGCAGGCATGTGCTCTGTCCCATGTGTGTCCAGTGGCTGTACACATGTGTGTGTATAGTGCAAGACATGGTCTACACACATCCCTATACCATACATCCACATGCCCTGGCTGGTATAAAGACCAGCCGGTTGCTGCTGTGCCTCCTGAGACATATTCCTTTGTGAAAGGCCCTTTCAGCTCTGACACCTGCTGAGTATTGAAATTCCCATTGACAGCACAGGTGGTGCACTGTTTGCCCTTAAATAACACTGTTGGGCAATCATGCATGTTTAGCATGCAAATGAGATGATAATGGTATGCTAAGCACCCGGTTTGCCCGTTGCATACCCACGTAGCCTCATTTACATAGGCTGTTTTAATATCTGCCCTGTTAGCACAGGTCAATGTGCATAGCGCTGGGCAAACTGTTAGCACTGGGCTATATGGACATCCATCCCAGTGCTGGTATGTTAACGCAGCGCTATGTGACCTAGAGCTAAAACAGTGCATGTGTGTGGGGTCATTGATCCACACAAGCACACCAGTATTGTCTGACATAGCACCAGGCTATGGCACAGTGTGCGGATCATCACACATGCATGCTATGGCCACGCTGGGGTCATGGCGGGGTCGTGATATGCACTGCACCTTCCTCTGGGTAGTGCAGCGCTACACCATGTGACTGTGCAGCACTATACTTCAGGTTGAATGTTGGCCCAGAGTGTGTCACAGACTGGGGCAGTGCTCTGCATTTCTGTGTGTTCCTCCTGTGTACAATTCGTTGGGGATATTGTCACCTGTGGATTATCATGTCAGGGAGGCATAGGCAGCATACGGTGGTGTGCAGGGACGGGTGCTGGGGGGATGTTGAGACAACAAACCTCATGCGGCTGGTTCAGCAGAGGCACTGATCCCTGTTTGAGGAGGATAGGGAGGGTGACCTCCTATGAAGCCAGGTGTGGCATCTGTTGCATGACACCTGTCAGAATGGATAGTCATCCCATGGGATGCCAAGAAGTGTAGGCACCACTACGCTGATCTGCGTCGCAGGCAATGGCAGCAACTGGAGAATTATAGGAGGATGGTGCATGATGGAACAGTGCCAGTGCCAGGCAGGTGTTGCCACACAGTGCACGCATGCGTTACATGTTCATCTGTCTGCTGGAGTGTGTGTGTGTGTGTGTATGTGTGTTACTAGGTGTGCTGTTGTGTTGGGAGGTATGTCTGGCAGGGCACTCCTGCCCCGACCCATGTTGCCCAGGTGATGGGGCTGTTGACATGGGCCCCTTGGGTGGCACAGTAATACAGGGTGTCTGGGGGTGGTGGCAGGGTAGCCAGGCATCCTCTATGGCTGTCACAGTGCTTGTCACTGGGTGGTGCATGTTGATGTGTCCATGGTAGTTGCAGTGCAGTCATGCTGTGTGCAACAGCAATGCATGACCACAGCTAACACTGCAGGTCAGGGGCAAACAGGCAGGGAGACTTGACATGGGACTGTCTGGCAGCCAACACTAGTGTTGTGTGTGGAGGGGCTGTTTCCTGGGTAAATGGTCTGACATCACAGCAGTGTGTGCATCATGTCACTGAGCACCTGCATGTGGTGAAGGTGCATGGCAGTGTCACTGTGCATACATGCTCTGAGCGATTGGAGCACATGCAGTGGACCATGGCGGCCACTCATGGCCATGGTATGGCATGCCTGTGAGGTGGCCACTGTGTGGCTGCATCATGTGTCTGGACACTGTCCCTGGGCTGTGCAATGCCATCTTTGTTTAGGGGTTGGGGGTGCATCTTGCTTTGGCTAACATGGTCACTTCTGTGTCTTGCACTGATGCTGCTGTTACATCTTTCCACTGCAGAGTGAATTGTGCAGCATGGCCCAGGGAGAGGAGGCCAAGAGGGGTCAGGGCCACCCGACAAGGGCTGCTCTAGGGTGCCAGCCATGCCACAGAGGGTGGAGGAGAGCTGCCCTGAGGTCAAGGGTCTATTGCATGAGTACATTTATGTTTTATGCTATGCTGTGCTTCTGGAATGTGTGATCACTGCAATGGTCTGCTGTTAACAGTGCAGCCGGGTGCATGGCCATGTGCATGGTACCATGGTGGGTGCACCACTCTACTGTGTTGCTCACCAGGGTGGCAGATTGCTGCCGGTGTATGGGTGGGTGGTTGCTGTACAGTGTTGTGGGGTGGGGGGTTGTGCTGTATGGGCCCATGTCAGTACGCACATATGGCAGTTGTCCATGTTCTGCCATTCACATGGCATGTGTGATTTCTAGGTGCAGTCCATTGTTGTGCGCACATTGCAGTACAAGGTTATTGTGTGGTGGCATCCTGCAATCTACCCCTGCCGGTGTGTGTGCCTATGGTATTGCTGCTGCTGTGGGATGGTTAGGCTTGGCACGGGCATTCCAGTGGTCAGAAGCTGTGCCTGCATTCTGCTATTGCACCCATATCAGTTGTTGTTGTGCCCATCCCTGTGCTACGTTGTTATGTGACATGGGGCAGCTTGTCCTTAAGTGTGTTCTCCCATGAGCATGTTGTAGTGTGGCCCATATCCACTGCTGTCTCAGGGACAGCCTGTCTGGCTGCACTGTCTCACTATGCGTAGTGCTAGGTTGGGTGGTGTTGACCATGCCACAGTGTTGTTGGGGGCCTGACACGCATCTCCATGTCCATTGGGTCTTCGGTTGCTGTCTGTGTCATCCAGGCCCATCCTGTGGGTGCCTGTCAGTTGTGCCTTCCATTGCATTCCTCAGCGCCACATGGGCATAGCTGTCAGGACATGCTGTCCATCTCTGGGTTGACTCCTGGGGCTGCATTGTACCTCCTTGCTGCTTTCCCATCCTCACATGCTCTCACTTACTCCTGTAGGTCCACAGCATTCTTCCTTGTGGGTGACCAGGCCTGAGGAGTTGGAGGGCAGTGAAGAACTCCTTTGTTGCATTGTGTGGCAACAAAGGACTTGGATTGAGCAGCAGGTGGTGCTCATCACAAAGACCAGGAGGGTGGCCACTGTCCTTGAAGCACGACTGCTGGAACCACCAAGCAGCCAGTCATAGGACGATTCCCTAGTTTGTTTGCCCCCCCATGGACTGCTGTACTTTCTGCTGCCTTTTATCCCTGTTCCCTCTTTTGCCATTGCCATTGCTTTTAGTCTTTGTTTTAGTAGTTGTAGTTGTTAGCTTTTGTGTTTGTAGTAGTCGTATTAGTAGTCATATTAGTAGTCATAGTAGTTGTCATAGTAATTGTAGTGGTGGTAGTAGTTTTAGTCATAGTAGTAGTAGATTTAATCATGGTACTGGTAGTAATAGATGTACTGGTAGTCCTGTTAGTTGTAGTAATAGTAGTAGTAGTAGTAATAGTAGTTGTTATTGTAGCATTAGCCATTGTAGTTGTAGTAGTACTAGTTGCAGCATTGCTTTTTTGGTTATGTGTTCCATCATTGCTTTCTGTTGTACATATTGTTGTTCATGCTCCTCTGTTAGTTTGTTTGCCTTTTTTACATTATACATTACACGTTCCTAATTTTACTGTGTCCTGTGTCGTTCTTGGATGCTTGTGTGTCATGTTGTGGGTTCTGCACTGCTGTCTGCTCCTGGTTTCCTTTCAGGGGCTGTGCTTCATTGCATGTCTTCCAGGGCATTGCAGGCTCGTCTCTACACTGTTCCTGTGGGTACTTGCACTGCCTGCCTGGGTGCTATATTCATTGCTGTCTTATTTGCTATATTCGGCGCTGTCTTGTTCCTGGGCTATTTTTGCCCTGCACTCCCAGCCCTGTTTGCTCGGCTTCCTTAACATGCTGTATTCAGCAGGATTAGCACCGGGCTATTCCTTTTGGATACGGCAGGCTATTTGGTCCAGGCAATGTTCGCATGCTGAGCATTGCTAACTTAGCCCTGGGGCAAAGCTTTGAATATCTGGCCCTGAAATTGTAGGTGAGGCTGAATTGGGTAGTTGTTCCTGGAATGAGCAAAAAAAAACTGTTCTCTCAGCAGTATATGAAAAGTTTGTTGTAATAGTGTTTGGTTTTCTTTGCCATCTGTACACAACACATATGATCATTTTAACAAGATTAATTAGTTATTTTTAACAATGACAACTAAAGAACTATATTACCAACATAATTAGATAAGAATGTTAGTTGTGATGCTAAACCAGGTATTACATAATGTTAAAATTGTTATTAATCTATCATTTAGTCTTTAAAAGCAATTTAAATAAATATAGTCTTAACTACTTAATTTATTATTTTTTAAGTTGAAGTTTATTTGCAAATGGTTAGAAACAGTTTACCTAATTGTAAAAAAAACACATAATACATCCTGTTCTTATTTAGTTATTTACATTACAACATTACCATTAGAGCTGTATTGTATTTTGACTCAATATGATAGTTTAGATATATTAATGACTTTTTTTTACACTTCAGTAGTGTCAGTAATAGTAAGACATTTAGTAATATTATGCTAGCACCATCTGTGACAATATATGTTGTAACTGTAACTATCAATAAAAGTCATCTACTTTAATGTATAGCTTATTTAGAAGTAAGTTCACTTTGCCTGTTTTCTATAATAGTACTTTATGATAGTAAATATATTTCATAACTATATATTTCATAGATAGAATATCTCTTTGAAAAGCACATGCCTTTAAAACTGCAGCTAACAATAATGTACAGCACCCGTGAATAAATTTCAAGACCTCTGGCAGACTTCAATACATTTGTAGAAAAGACTGTATTTAACGTATGTAGTTTCCATAGAACAATGCAGATATGGACATCAATGCTTCATTGTGTACGTATATTAGGTATACAAGTAAGATACTGAACAGATATTGGTGTACTAAAGATTACTTACAGAAGTCAGTGTACTGTTACTAAATCAGACACTGCATGACACATATGCTGCGAATAATCAACTTCTAATGCTTCTCAAATGGTGATGGCCATGTCACAATATGACAGGACACAGCATATACAGAAATATAGCCAGGGTTTCAAAACTGTATGTTTTTGATTTTGAGAAATATTACTTAAACTGGAAAAAATTCCTCATCTGACCCCTCGATAGTTTACACTGACTCACAGAAGTGCACAACCAGTACTTTGGAAACCTCTAAAAATATGAATTGTACAAATCTACACATAGATTCACATATACATTCATGTACAGTGATGAATACACATTTCTGTACATGCATATACATATTATTTATTTATTTAACAGACTTTAGGATTACAACCTTTGAGTCAGGGACTCATTTACAAAGGCTCCGCATCAGAAAAACAAACATAAACACTTAGTACATCTAGACATAGAATGGCAGCTAAAGGTTACAGTTTTTTTAGTTATACAATATTGCAGAATCATGATCAGCTATACATTGCATTGCACATATTACCGAGAGCTGTATTTTACAGTTTTCAGGAGAACAGTAAGTTTGCTGAAAGAGGGAGGGAGTAACAGGTTTGATATTTACAGTGAAGTAGAGAATTAGATATCTTGAGAGTGCAGCCAAAGGATGCTTTGTTAATAGGTAATGTTTGGTAGCCCTATCGGTAGGAACTCAGTGGTGGGGTGGTCCCATAAGATGTTAGATAGATGACCCAGCACTAGCTGGCACATTGGCAGCATTGTGAAACAAGACTGTGCTCTTTGAGGGCTGACTTAAACAGTCCTAATTTGGAGATGGAGGAGACATTGGAGGGAAGTGACCTTTGGGCTAAGGAGATTCTAACCCTTGGGATGGACCACACCTGTCAGTTGGCAGTGTGGGTGTTCACTGAGGTGTGGGAGGATAGGAGAGAGGCAGAAACCCCCAAGCAGTAAGCCCCAGGTGTATTTTATTTGTGAGGAGACATGTTTGATAAAATAGCCTTTCATCCAGGGTGAAGAAATTTGTCAGGGCATATAGGGTACAGGTATGGGTATGCTTGTCTGCCCCGGAGAGGAGTCTGCATGTTTTGTTTATGGCAAGGTGGATTTTGTTAAGGGATGTGTGCTCAGCAGCTGAGTAGATAGTGAGCCCATAATTGACTAGGGAGAGGACTGAGGAGGTGACAGCCAGATTAAGGGCTTCTGGAGGTAGGCAATCCTTGTGTCGATACAATAGGCCTATACAGACATTTATGGCTGATGATAGAGTGTTAATGTGTGAATGGAAGGAAAGGCTGGAATTGAATGTAAGGCCCAAGTATTTATATGTATGGACCTGTTCTAGATGAAGGAGAGAGTGGAGAAGGAATGTTAGCTGTGCATTCTTGGCCTTATTCTGTCGGGGGGAAAGGAGCATGGTCTTTGTCTTTCTTACACTGACCACAAGTCTTTGGTCTATGAACCAGTTTTCAATCTGGTTAAATGCATGTTGGAGGGAGGACTGCAATACTGTGGGATCTGGGTATAAGGCAAAATGAACTGCATTATCTGCATAAAGTAGTAGGTTGCCAGAGCAGGAAATGGCCAAGGTGTTTATGTAGATGCTAAATAATATAGAGCCAAGGATGGAGCCCTGGGGAACCCCAGAGTGGACTGGCAGGGTGGTTGAGAGGGTGTTGTTTATTTTGACACATTGTGATCTAGCTGTGAAGTAATTAGTAAACCAGGAGATGGGTCCTTGGGACAGACCTATGTGGTGGAGTGTGCTTAAGAGTAAGGGGTGGGAGACTGTACCAAAGGCTTTTGACAGGTCGATGAAGACAGCTCCAGCTAGATGTTTTCTATCCAGGGCAGAGTGAATAAAATTAGAGAACTCAGTGAGAGCTGTAGTTGTACTTTTACCAGTTCTGAAGCCATGCTGCTCCCTGCAAAGTAGGTTATGAGCAAGCAGATACTCAGTGAGTTGGGTGGCTGTAATTTTTTTGAGGGCTTTTTGAGAGTGGTGGAAGAATGGATATGGGATGGTAGTTATTGGACGAGGTTCTGTTTCCATTCTTCAATATTGGGGTGACTGTGGCAGTCTTCCAGGCCATGGAGAACTGCCCCAGACTTAGGAAGCAGTTAATGAGGTCAGTCATTGGGGAGAGGACTGTATCTAGTAATAGATGCAGGATTCTCATATCAAAATAATCTTTGCAATAGCAAGAGCCACTGAGTGCTTTAATGAGAAAAGGCCTTGCCTCATTCATAAGATCACCCTGAGATGGAAGTGGGGATGTTGGGTGTTAGGGGGTGAGGTTGCAGGAGTGGGGTTGAAGAAGTCATTTGGGAGTACTTCACTAAGGTCAGAGAATGATGAGTTGAGGCAGTTGGTGATGGCCAGAGGGTCGGTGGTAGGGACATTGTTGACAGTTAGTAGGGAGGGAGGAGCCAGGATTTGCCCTTGAGTTCCTTGATATTGGCCTTTACATGTTTCCACTGTTTGTCATCATTCATTTAATCATTTTTATTATAAAAAATTTAGACATGTTTATAGCGCTTTAATTAGCTGCTTCATCTATTGCATCCTTACTATTTTGATCTAGGATGCAAGATATTGTCTTTTGAATAACATATTGTCTTTTGAATAACATGTGTGTGTATTTTTATGTTCTATTTTCATTCATTATGAGTCCTATTATATGACAGTGGTTCTTATGTCTTTATATTTTTCTTAGTAATATGGCTTTTGGCTTCTTATTATTTGCAGTTTATGTTAAAGAAGCATTCATTTACATGTTTTGTAGTCACTATGAATTTTCTTAAAAGTGAGATGTGAAACTGCATTGTCTTTACTTTTACTCCTTGAAGTCAAGTGTTATTATGAATTGAATACATTTCATATGTTCTTCATTACAATTGCATTAGCATTTAATTGTTTAATTGATTGAATGATGTAATTGGTTCATACTGTTATTGGTCTCCACATTTAAGGTTCTAATCAACTGGTTACATGTTACCCCTTATGAAGACTCTGGTTTGAGTGGAAGCGCTGGGTGTTGTGAACCGAGTGTTTGATTGCCTGTTGGTCACAATGTATTTTGCACTGCATTAAAATGATATTTTAAGCCATTTACTTTCGTTTTGACCTGTATTTTGGACTTTTCATCAGGCTTGAATGCTGTTTTTCTTTTGGACTTTCTATGTTTGTGGGTTAGCAACCCTAAATACAGCACCTTCCAACATTCTGCCAGCCGATCGCAGCACATTCTGTGTGGCTAATTCTGCTACAGCCAGGCCAAGGTCTATAATTATTCATTTCCTCAAGTATACAACCAAAGAGATTATATTAAAAAAGAATGGGCCCAAAAGAAAGTGTTTTATGGAGCAACTGGGGTTTTCATAGATAATGACTATGCACCTTCTATGCACCTTATACACTCGAAAGGCATCGAGAAATGTCCCTCTATTCCAGATCCTACACCAAAACAAGCTTGTTTTCAGAACACCTTATCCTGCTTCATTGGTGGTCCAGTACTCAGACGGTCAAACAACTTATGGCTCTGCTTCTGAGGCCCTGCGAGACTTTCAGCAAAGAGGTCTCCTGATGCCACCTAGATCTGAGCTCCCTAGGAGACTTCTAGTTGGTCCTTCAGAGGACACCCATTCAAACCGTAACCCTCAGCTACAACAGGCTTTGGACTAAAAAGCTTACGCCAAGTGAATCGCCAACTGACTGAGGTCCGATGACCTGCCAAGCTTTGCTGCCTGACATACAGTCTGGGTGAGTACGACCCATGCGAGGCTTGGGAGCACTTATTTTGCAGGTGGCCTGCCTCTGGCCTGGGTGTCTTTGCCACTCTCCTATAAATAAATGATGAGAGGAGTACTGATTAAGTCACTCATGCCTGGGCCTTTCGGGGGTTTGCTCAGTTGGTCTGCCTGGGGGGATCCCGGGGGGGTGGACCTGAACCTATAGGGGGAAAAAATTATCACCCTAGCATGCTTAATAAGAAAATTTACACCCTAAGCTGGCTACAGACTTGAAAAGAGGGGACTTTAGTGCCCTTGGGAAGTGAACCTGGAATAATCTGCCTTGATAACTTAGACCACTCCCCCCTCCTAGTCAAGCTGGCCAGGCTGGATCCTTTTCACACATCTAGGCACTCTTATACTTTAGTAAAGTACAAGACCAGGCCACAGGCGTTCTGGAGGTTTTGACCTGAGATGTAGGTCCTAGACAGTCCCTGTCAAGCTAGGTCCCTCTGAAATACTAGAATTTTGAAGCATGGGATCATATTAGTGGTTGGATGACTGGGCTGGAGAGAGAGACAGACATTTTCAGAAATTTGGGCCAACTTACTGATTATAATTATGAGAATTTAGCAAATGGCATGGGTCTGCCCTCTTGGGGCCTTGCCCTGGGTGGATCAAGTGGGGGGGCCCTCTGGGAGGTCCAGCATGGGACCAACCAAGGATACTGACTTTAAGTATAATCAGCTCCATAATTTAGAGCAGGTTGGTTGTCTGCAGGATGGTTGTGGCATTCGGGCCTGGGGGCTGGCTCCAAACTGTCTCCTCAGCTCAGTGTGGGGGGGCTCGACCCTAGCTCTTAGTCGAGGCACAAGGAAACACTGGGTCTAAGCTGGAGAAGGGTCTTCGGTACAAAGGTTCTTGATACAGAACAGGCCTGTTAGATAGTTAACTTGTTATGAACCCATGGAAATATAAAGCTTAGATCCCTTGAACTCACTTAATTGGGATACTGAATTTGTCTCACAAATGTATTTCAGGCTCTGTAAGAAAGATAGTCCCTTAGACTCTGGCAGTCAGTATAATTGTTTCCTAAAGTTTGTATAATCCCTAGTAATTTCTTTAATAATTCTGATCTTAATGGAGGAGATGCACGGGAGAGATGCAGCTGAGGAGACGCACCTTAGATTACCCTGATACCTACCATATACCCCAGACCGGTTAGGTTCCCAATTTGTGTTTTATCACTTATTTCTTACTTTCACTTTTATTTAATCTCCCCCATTCCCCTGTTTCGGTCAAGGAACCCAGAGAGATCCCCTGGTTTCGCCTTGTAGCGCTGCTCTCTCGGCAGTTTTTACTGCCACCTATAGGTTGGTCTAGGATAGCCACCTACTACTTGGAAGTCAATAATGTAAATAGTTTTCAGTTATGGTTACATGTGTCTCTCCAGCTCCTCAGTTTGGTTCTGGTTGAGGCTTTTTTGGTCATCTTCCAGGTTTGGGATTTTTCAGTAATATTGAATACAGTAGAATGTGGGAGATGGGAGAGGGGAGGAGGGGATGCTGGGGGTGACAATGGGTGGAGAAAATTCAATATACTTAACTTTATCAGGAATGGGTAAACCTTTAAAAATTTTATTGCATAATGTGAATGGGCTGACTGGCCCAATGAAAAGATATAGAACTATTAAGGTACTGAAGAAATACAATGCCGAAATAATGTTATTACTGGAATCCCACCTAGACTCCAGGGAGCACCAAAAATTACTCCAGTTTGGATTCAGCCAACTTTATGAGTCAGTCTACCACAGTGGGCATCACAGGGGGGTGATAACCTTAATCTCTAAACATTCTGCATTTGTTCTCTCTGATCACTAATTGGACCCCGAGGGCAGATTATTGGTTATAGTGGGTACAATCAGAAACTAACAGTTTACAATAGCAAATGTTAATATCTCCCTAGAAGTGATGCCTCGTCTATTCAAAAACTGTTAGAAAAGATCTTAGATCTTAAGAAGGGAGTATTGCTCATAGGAGGAGACTACAATTGCCTGCTTAACCCCACAAAGGATACCTCAGCCCCCAGACCTCAGGCCAACGCCACCTGAGAAAATTAATTAGAGAGTTGGGACTGGTGGATGCCTGGTGGCACCTACGCCCTCTGTCTATGAAATGTACTTTTTATTCACATGCTCACAAGCACTATTCATGCTTAGATTATTTATCTGTATCAAATGAACACTTGGATTTGATTCAGAGGGCAGAGATCCATAATATATGTTTGTCAGACCGCGCACCTATAATCTTAGAGATGGAATCCCACGGTGAGAGGAAAAACACCTACTGGTGACTTAATAATTCCCTCCTACAAGACCCAGAATGTAAAGACCTAATACAAACTAAGATAACAGAAATCTTGGCAGATAACATTAATACACACATTCCACCCCAATTAATCTGGGATACTTTGAAGGTGGTACTTAGAGGTTATATAATAGCAAACACCTCACAAAAAAGACGTAGAATAGAATCCAAGCTAAAACAACTACAGGAAAAACTGGACTTTCTACAATCTGCACACATGCAGGGGAACAACTCACTAGCAGATCAAATAACAGCCACACAGCATTCAATTCAAAAAACACTCACTGAAAAAACAGAACAGGCCTTGCTTTGGCTTAGACAAAAATACCACGAAAGGGGCCCTAGAGCCTCTAGAATTTTGGCACACAGGCTTAGAAAACAAATTTAACAAACAACAATTTCTAAAGTTAGGTACCCCAATCAGGCTCTGTATGTACTACATCTGAAATAGTGGTGTTTTTTAATCCTGTTACACTAACCTATATAAGGCAGAATCATAATTGGATGAATCTGAGATACATGCATTTTTGTCAGGCCTGACCCTCCCCCAACTCACAGAGGAGCAAAGGCAAACACTACTGTAACTCAACCTATTACTAGCTCAGAAATCAAGAATGTTATATCTAAACTCAAAAATGGCAAATGCCTGGAACCGGATGGATATGGAGTGGAGTTTTATAAGCTTGTATGGCAAGATCTATCTCAACCCTTATAAGATAATATGATTTAAACATGACTCAAAAATAAATTTCATATTTTAATAATGCATGAAAACATATAAATATATGTCTTATAACAACAATCCAAATATGCTTGTATCACTCCAAATTTAATTGTAACATTTCAGAACTCAAAGTTCCTTCAGCAGACTTGGAGCTTATTCTGTGAACAGAAGTGTAAAAACCAAAAAACTATATATTAGAATATAATTGTCTTATATTTTTATATATATATATATATATATATATACACACAATAAATATATCATATTATCCCTCAGTCAAAATTAGGTACATTTTTAATAGGTGGAACAAACCTCTAAACATATTAAAGTATCCTGAAAGCAATGGTTATAATGTCCGTGGCTTGCTCCTTTAAATTGGGGGGGGGGGGTAACCCTTTACGTGCATTTGAAAATAACCAGATATCCCCTATAGAAAATATAAATATCTAAATTAATGTGAGCAATTTATAATAATTTTAATAGTATGAATGTTCAAAATGGGCTGCTTACTTATTTATAAAGCCCTTGTATGCAAGCACTCTTCATGTGAAAAAACACAACTCAACCGAACTATCTCTGCCTGAAAACAAACAGATCCAAATCATAATCAGCAAGTATTCAAACATATAAGGGCAGTTTGAGAAAAAAGTTATAATATACAAAAACTATACCTATAAAGGATGAATAATATCATATCTGCACAGAGCCTGCTCTCAACATTTAACCCTGAAAGGGAATATAACAAATCTTTTTAAATGCTGTTTCTGAAATATGAGGCATACGAAGAATCAGTTACTATAATCCTTACCAGCTTTCCCATATTTAAGGTTAGAAGCACTTAATAATTTAAAAGGAAAACCAGGTAGCAAGCCACCGCCATTAAAGACAAATGCCATCTTCTTACAACGCACCAAACTGGCTTCACAGGTGTGTTCTTAGGGAGGTAAGGGGCCGGGGTCATTTGATTTTATGTTATTATTAATAGAAACATTAACAATAGAACAAGGTAAAATGATAAGTGAAATAAATGATCTGGAAACTAAAATTAAGGAAACAGTAGCAACCTCAGAACTCAAAACCCTTTTGGAAAACATAGATAAATCTCTTGTGGAATATGACAAACATATTCAAAATATTAAAATAGGGAAATTCACAAGAGATCTTAATGACTATAAAAATGGTACAGTGTATTCTTGGAAAAAATCCACTTCCCATACTAACATATATGATCTTAATCAGACATATACAAGTCCAACAACTTCAGATTCTGAAAATTCAGATTTATTTCAGTATAGAGACTTTTCTAACAGAAGATTTTTCAATAGACGCAATAGAAGTTAGTATACTCCACAAGGTAGATTTTTTACTCCCAGAAGGTGGCAGAATGAAAGAGAATATCATGATGATTATAGATATAGGCCCAGATATTCAAACTGCGCCCAAAATGTGCGCATCAGCAGGAGCAAGCACAAACCAATTGCGCATATGCGCAACAGGCGCGATATTCAAACATGGAGCAGAACAAATTGCGCAAGCAGCCAACGTCTGAATATCGCACATACTGCGCCATAGCGCAACCAGGAAGGAGAAGCTGAGCAGAAAGGTTGCGCTATAGTGCAACCAGGGCAGCCCAGCTGAGCAGTCCAGAGGTGCCATAGCGCAAGCAGAGCCCCCCAGAGCAATGGAACTGCACATCCAGGGAGGCAGGCTGGGGCCCACCGCCAGCCATGCCACACATGGGCACAGGAACACACTGCAGAACCAACAAGACACCTGCACACCCCAAGCACAGCATCACTGGGGGTGGGAAGGATGATCTACTGGCCCATGGGGACAAGCCAACAAAAGCACAGCAGAGCCATGATGCCCCAGCACAACCACTGGCAGGCTGAGAGTGCCACACACAGGGGGTGGACAACCACAGTGCACATCAGCCCCCCGTACGCACAGCACACCCTGCACCATGACCCCAAGACACCACCCATGTGCAGTGACTGGCACTGCAGGAAACCATGTATCCCCCCCGGCACACGTCAACCCCATGCAGCAGAGAAGCATACAAGCCAGACACACCCTGTGCACCCAGCAGTGGGTGACAGCAGACGGCAAGACCAACAGAAAGTCACTGCCATGCTGGAGAAACCTCCCCATGCACACACACGCCGCACACACACACACACACACCCAGGACCATACCACCCCAGATGGCATGTACACCACTGCAACTGAGCAACCATAGCCAGCTGCAAATCAGAGACCAACACAGTATTCATATCAAAATATAAATGTATTATCAAAATGTAAAGCACAAAACAATCAACCATAACTATTTACAAGGGGGGGGTACGGGTACAAGGTAGGGGTGAGCAAGGGGTAGGGATGAACAACTTGGAGAGGGAAGGCAGGATGGTAGGGATGGGTGAAGTGGGAAGGGTAATGTGGCCTAAGGCCCAGCAGGCTGGTCCTCCTCCACCCGGTGCTGCTGTTCCCGGCGATGCCTCCTCCGCAGGCCATGTCTACGGATGTCACTGAGGATGGCCTGGTTGTCTAGGGACACTTGTGTCAGCGCACGTATCTCCTGCTTATCCTCCTGAGAAAAGTGAGGCCTAGGAAAATGGGAACACAGTCAATGGCTGTGACTGACCACAACCCTGAACACCACCCAACCTGCAAGCCATATAGCCCAATGTCCCGCACCTGTGATGGCATGCATCCACCCACAGTGAACATGCACATGGCCATCACAAACAGGCGGCACCAGCTATGTGCACCACTGCACACACACTGCCCATGTCCATCACAGCACAAACAAGGCTGTCAAGTGACGTGGCAACATGGTGTGATGCCAGTTACACAGCTATGTGCCCAGTGCGTGCATGCATGGACCACCAGTGACGCATACACAGACGTGCTGTGACACTGGACAGTGATGCATGTCGCCTGTGTCGTGCATACATACATAGATACATAGACAGTGTCGGCAGATAAGGGCCTATGGCCCACCAGTCTGCCCATTTGAGCTTGTAAGTTCAGTTTGTTTTCCAGAAGTCTGTTGCACCTTACCCATGACCTCCAGAATTCCTTTATGTCTATCCCATGCATTCTTAAATCCCGTGATTGTTTCAGCCCCCACCACTTCCTCTGGCAGGGTGTTCCACTTGTCCACCACCCGTTCTGTGAAGAAATTCTTTCTCATGTTTCCTCTGAATCGTCCTCCCTCCAACTTCATCCCATTCCCTTTAGTCCTGAAACATCTTTTTCGCTTAAAAATAGTGTTTTCCTGCACCCTGTTTCTCCCTGTAAGATACTTGTATGTCTCTGTCATATCCCCTCTCTCCCTCCTCTCCTCCAGGGAGTACATGTTCAGTTCCTTCAACCTGTCTTTACAGGACTTGTGATGCAATCCATGCACCATCTTTGTTGCCCTCCTCTGAACCTTCTCTACCCAGTCTATGTCCTTACGTAAGTATGGTCTCCAGAACTGTACACTGTACCCAGGTGGGGCCTCACTAGTGTCTTCAGCATGGTGGAATTATGACCTCCTTTTCCTGCATGGTTGTGTTGTGCATGGCTGGTGGTCTTGCCCCCCCAGCATGCAATAGCATCCATAGTAATGACTCACACTCCTCAAGCAGCTGGGTCTGCTGCTGCTGCTGCTGCTGCTGGGGCGCAACACCCACAGCACCAATGACCGGCACCAGGGCCCTGGCACGGCCCTCCTCACCCCGTGCCTGCATCCTCACATCCCAGCCTGTGGGAGACATATGTTGAGAAAAACATCAGTGTGACTCCAAAGCAGACTGCCCCCTGCCCCAATGAGAGTGCCTGCCCACACAGCCAGACCCATGCATCTCACACCTGCACACACTGACACAGCCAACCATGGCAGAGCCATCACCTATGCACAGCCACCAAAACACAGTCACACCCCTACAGAGAATACAGGTACATAGATGGTACACCCACCTGGCCTAGGCACCACGCCCCTCCTGGCATGTGACCGTAGCTGCTCCAGAAGATGAGGATCCCTCCTGCGAAGGTCACTGTACCGGTGCCGACACTGCTCAGCTGACCGGCACTGCCCAGTGACCCCCACCAGGTCACTGGCCACTTGCTGCCAGACCTGGGTCCTAGCAATGGTGAGGGTCACCTCACCATACAGTGCCCCATAGTGGGGCTCCAACAGGGCCACCAAGTTGGCCACTTCTACAGGGCTCCACTGCACTGCTCTCCTGCGTGCCATGGTACCAACTTTACAGCAGACAATATGGCGCCCCGCTGTGCCGTAACCCCACTTGGAGATGTTGCGCAATAGACCACCATAGGTTCCAATCGCGCTGTTCGAACAGCGCCGTCACTTCACATAGCGCTGTCACCAGACAGCGCAATAGGGCCATACACATGGCAGCCGAACAGTGCCAGGGGGCAAAGGTTGGACACCAGGTCATGGGCAATGATGCAAGGCCACACACAGTGCCATCTGACGTATACGCATCCTGCGCGACCAACCACCTGCATACCAGTGCCACAGTGGACTATTGCGCAGTAGTGCCACAGCGCCATATAGTGCCCAGTGCTGTAGCGCCACTGGCACAATGGTGGCCAAGGCCTGAATTGCCGATCGCGCACAGCACATCAGCAGCGCGGCAGATGCCTGTGTAAGCTATCTGGGCATGCGCAATGCAGTGTACCACACAGTCACAGATCTGCACCATTGGCTTAGCCGACTCAACCGTATTGCGCAAAGTGCAAATTCGCGATATTCAGCCGACACATGCAAATCATCTGATCAGCCATTCAAAGGCGCAGTGGCGCGATTTACATCTCATTATAGTTGCTCCACTCCTAATTTGCATGCATTGCGCTATAAATGTGCGATTGGGCTGCGCTGGCCAGATTCGGGTACTGCAGGGAGAGGTGAGTTGCATGCTGTGTGATGTTCTGGACAATGGTCATGGAAAATGCTGTAGACTGCACAGTGACAGGTGTCCACTTCCCCCCATACAGATCGCCATGACCGAGCAGAGCCAAGGTGAGGGTGAGGATGGTGGGCATAGGAGGAGGCCCAACTTTACCCCAGCAGAGACAGAGGCCCTCTTCCAGGCCTACCTGGAGGAGGAGCCACTATTGAGTGGACGGAGGGGCACCCCTCAGTCCTGTGCGGCTGCATGGGAGGGGGTAGCTCGGGCCGTGAACCTGAATGGAAGCCACCAGTGCTCCGTGCAGGAATGCAAGAAGAAGATGGGGACAGACCGCAGGAGGTTGAAGGAGAAGGTGGCAGCCTTCAGGGCGGCATGTGCTGGCACTGGCGGGGGCCAGCCAGCGGTGTCGGAGCTGACCCCAGCTGAGGAGACACTGGTTGCATCAATGCAGTGGAGCGCTATTGAGGGCATACCAGGAGGTGGATTTCAGACAGGTGGAAGCCCATCACTGCACGGTATGACATGGTGGTGGTGTTGGGGGGGGGGAAGGTTGTTCACATGCACTCACATGTACTCTCTTTCTGTTACAGATCCTGTTCGTCTTCAGGAGATGGTGGTGGTGGGTCCAGGCAGTGATGATGACCTGCTGGACATGGAGGATGGTCCATCCACCTCTGTCCCAACCAGCATGCACTGCAGCAGCATGCATGCTGGCGCCAACTCTGGTGTCGGTGATTTGGGTGGGGGGTGCACAGCCTGTGTCTCAGCAGTCTGGCATGCAAGCATGCCAGCATGCTGTGACTATGGCTGTAGTATGTACCTGCACCATTGATGATGCAAGGACCGCAATGGCAGTGATGGGTGTGTGTCCCATGAGGACACACAGCAGGCCAGCACGTGCCCTGGGCCTTTCTGGTTCCAACTTGTGTACCAGCATGTTGGCACAGTCCCAGGCTGTGCCTGTCAGCACCGGTGGGGCAGCACCGGTGGCTGTGCAGGTGTCTGGCACTGTTGCGGCCACAGCGGTGGAACGAGTGGACCCTGGGGCACAGCAGTTGGAGGGGCAGCAGCAGCAGTCACCCACCAGGTCTGGGGGTACAGTGTCAAGCGGTGGCACATGTCTGCCGCCCTTTGATCCGCCCATTCCTGGTCTTGGCGAACAGCGCCCACCCTCAAGGGGTGTTGTGCATCAGGACCTTCCACACCCTGGGGGACAGGATTCCGTGAGCACAGTACCCATTGATGAGCACACCCGCCTGCTGCAGGAATCAGTACAGCAGCAGAGGCGGGTTGCAATGTCCATGGAGGCACTGTCTGTGGCTGTGGAGTGGCACAGCAGGGAGTGTGCTCTGGACCATGCAGAGATGTTCGTGTGGACGGATGTGACCGCCGCCATTGACAGGCTGGACCCAGGCAGTGGTCTCTGTCGCGGGACGCATTGGGCACACAGTCAGGTGCCCCTGTACCGCACACCCCACACAGTTCACTCTCCACCTCGCTCCCGGCCGCAGGCGACACCAGGCCTGTTGCTGATGCCGGGTTCTGCTGTGGCTATCCCGAGCACCCCTGGTGCAGGTTTGTTCGGCATGCTGCAGACCCCTGTGCGGGCAAGGTCGCATTTGCGCAGTGGGACCCCTGGTGGTCCAACAGTGCCACCCCATGTGGCCCCTGCTCAGCCTGCCAGGGCTGTTGGGTCACGGCGGGGCCTCCCACACATCCACAGTGGCCATGGGACAGTGCTACATGACTGACCTGTCTCCCAGTGTGGGCCCTGTCTGGTGCTGCCCTGTGTGCAATGTGTGTCATGGTGGGCAGTGCACTGCTGGGTGCTCTGCTCAACACGCTGACACACAGACCACCTGCACACACTCCCAACTGCTGTCCACAGGTGCGTGTGCATGATGATGTCTGCATTGTACTGTACACCAAGGTGCAAGGGTGCCCAGCATCTGACACACGTACTTGGACAGTACAGGTGGTGGGGGTGGTCGGTGGTTCTGTGTGTTAGCAATGTCAGTTCTGCTGTGCTGTGCATCTGCCCATGTACGCTCTGTGCCTGGTGTGTGTGTCCATATGAGTCTTTACCCCTCCCTGATGGTATGTTTGCATGCCTGGACCCTTCCACTCCCCTGGCTGTCATGCACCCCTGGTGTGTTACCCTGTGTGCCAGTGGTTTGTGCATGGACAGTGTTGGTTGCACATGTCCCCTTGACTTACCTGTGTTCTGCATAGTGCTCCTCTGTGATGGTGTCCCGGTGCAGCTGGGCCTGCCGGATCAGTCGGGGTTCCCGCCGTCCTAGGGGGGCTGCTCATCACCATCAACACCGGCACCACTGGCGTCCCCATCACTGTCCCCCTCTTCAACCTGTAGGGCTATCCCATAGTCTTTGGCCATGTTGTGCAGGATGCAACAGGCCAGGAATATCCCACAGGCCTTTTGGGGGCTGTACTGTAGGGCACCGCCAGAGATGTCTAGGCATCGGAAGCGTGCCTTGAGCATCCCAAACACCCGCTCTATGATGTTGTGTGTGGAAGCATGTGCCTCATTACAGCGCTGCGATGGGGTCATCGGGCGCCGATGCGGTGTGAGCAGCCAGGGACGGAGTGGGTATCCGCTGTCACCTGTGTGGAGATAGTGGAGATCAGTCTCATGTTCAGGTCCATATTGCCCATATCCCTGTGTGCCACTACCATGGCACCTGTAGCATTCCAACCCTTGCCCCGAGTTTGCATTCCATACATGCGTACTCACCCAGTAGATGGCCTGTGGGGATGTCCCCACTCTCGAATCAATGGCACAGTGCGGACTAATACCATATGAAGGCATCATGTGCTCCACCAGGGTGTGCGGTACAGACATTGATTATGCGCCCAGTGGCATCACACACCACCTGGCAGTTGACACTGGAGAAGCCCTTTCTGTTCCTATATGCAGCCCCATCGGGGCCAGGTGGCATGCGAATGGCCACATGGGTGCAGTCTATGGCCCCTAGCATGCCAGGCATACGTGCTACCCTGTGGAACTCCTGCATGTTTGCTGTATGCTCTGCCGCGGTGCTGGGGAAATGGATGTACTCTGCAGCATGTGGCAGCAGTGCGCTGAGGAATTGGGTGAGGATGCGTGATGTGGCCAACTGTGTGATGCCTGTGGTGTCCCCTGTTGGCCTCTGGAAGGTGCTCGTGGCGAGCAGGCACATGCAGGCTGTCACCTTGGTCTCCACCAACAGAGTGTGACTCTGTTGTGAGGGTGCCTGCATCACATCACTGCACAGCTCACAGAGCCGTCTCAGTATTGCCCTGTTCAGGTGGTACCGGCCCACGATCTCTACATCTGTGTACAGCTCAAAGCTGATGCGGGCACGGTACTGCCTGTTGGGGGCATACCGCCGATGGGCCCTTCCACGGCCACGTCCCCCTGCAGCATGCATTCTCACCCCCCTCATTACAGCTTCCATGTGGAATCTGGCACTGTTCATCTCCCTGGCTTCTGACCCCCGGCTGCTGTTGCTGTGTTACCCCCGCTGTCCTCACTGCTACTTCCACTGCACCGGACACCCCCCGCTGGCCTCTACAGCCTATGGCCCACACTTGCCTTTCCTGCCCTAGCTTGTCTCTGTCTGTCTGTCTGTCTGTCTCTCTCTCTCTCCCCCACTTGGCATCCTTGTGGCGTTCTTGTGCCGCTTCCTTGAGCCTTTTTATTTTGGCTCATTTCCGCTAGTGCGCAATTTCCAGCTGTTCCGCTGTTGCGCATTGCGCAAGTCTTTGAATATCGCATTGTGCTCTTTATGCATGGATCCACCCCCTTCAGTTGCACATGCCTTCATTTGCATTGCGCTGTTGCTCAGCATGTTTTAAGTGGCGCAACTGTCTCCTTCTGAATATCGCAAAATGGCGCATTTTTTGACTTGCGCATGCGCAACCCTGTTGCGCATGGCGTAACCCTTTTGAATATCCGGGCCATAATTGGCAACCCAATATTAGAACATCCTATAAAGATTAGGGGTTAGTCCCCACTTTAATAATTAAATAAATAATTGATTAATTATCATAGTTTACCCCATTTATTTGAACAGACTAAAAGAAATATCAAGTTAGATCGATTATGATTTGTGAAAGTTCATTATCCAATTTCATATTTTTAATTTTTTGCCTTTTCGTATATTTGCCTCTTCCTTTAGCCACTATATTGAATTAATATTAAGCCTCTGATTTCACTACACTTAGCAATGGTTCATGTGTACTGAGTTAAGTACTTTGGAAGGGGGAAACTCCATTATTTCATTGGAGTTTTCATTTAAATGACTGGACCACCCAGTTATACATCACTTCATGTCGTGTACATGCTAGCGTGTTTACCTGTGTGGTCCGGCCCCCTTACCTCCCTAAGAACACACCTGTGAAGCCAGTTTGGCGCATTGTAAGAAGACGGCGTTTGTGTTTAATGGCGGCGGCTTGCTACCTGGTTTTCCCTTTAAATTATTAAGCGCTTCTAACCTTAAATACGGGAAAGCTGGTAAGGATTATAGTAACTGATTCTTCGTATGCCTCACATTTCAGAAACAGCATTTAAAAAGATTTGTTATATTCCCTTTCAGGGTTAAATGTTGAGAGCAGGCTCTGTGCAAATATGATATTATTCATCCTTTATAGGTATAGTTTTTGTATATTTTAACTTTTTTCTCAAACTGCCCTTATATGTTTGAATACTTGCTGATTATGATTTGGATATGTTTGTTTTCAGGCAGAGATAGTTCGGTTGAGTTGTGTTTTTTCACATGAAGAGCGCTTGCATACAAGGGCTTTATAAATTAGTAAGCAGTCCATTTTGAACATTCATACTATTAAAATTATTATAAATTGCTCACATCAATTTAGATATTTATATAGGGGATATCTGGCTATTTTCAAATCCATGTAAAGGGTTACCCCCCCAATTTAAAGGAGCAAGCCATGGATATTATAACCCTCGCCTTCAGGATACTTTAATATGTTTAGAGGTTTGTTCCACCTATTAAAAATGTACTTATTTTTGACTAAGGGATAATATGATATATTTATTGTATATATAAAAAATACAAGATAATTATATTCTAATATATAGTTTTTGGTTTTTTACACTTCTGTTCACAGAATAAGCTCCAAGTCTGATGAAGGAACTTTGAGTTCTGAAATGTTACAATTAAATTTGGAGTGATACAAGCATATTTGGATTGTTGTTATAAGACATATATTTATATGTTTTCATGCATTATTAAAATATGAAATTTATTTTTGAATCATGTTTAAATCGTACTATCTTATAAGGGTTGAGATAGATCTTTCCATACAAGTTTGTTGATTCTCCCACATCTATTTCCCCTTTCTAAATAATTTTTCAAAGTAACCTTGGGAAACTCAAAACATTTTTAGATTTAGTGGAGTTTTATAAGACCACTGGGGAATGGATTGTGGACCCACTGACCAAAACTATGGCAGAGAGTCATGCAAGGAGAGTATATCCACTTTCCTGGTCACAAGCCATGATCTCGGTGATTTTAAAACCATGGAAGCCCTCCCATATATGTGAGTCCTATCGGCCTATTTCTGTGCTGAACCAGGATTATGAAATATTTGCTAGTATACTAGCTCATAGGCTTGATGATATGATCCTCTCGCTGATACACCCAGACCAGGCAGGTTTCATTCCCACAAGAGAAACCTCTGATAATGTTAAACAAACTTTATATGTAATTGAGCATGCTAACCGCTCTAAATCTCCCTTGCTAATACTAAGACTAAATGCCCAGAAAGCATTTGATAGGGTCTCTTGGGTATTTTTGAGAAAAACTTTGAGGAAACTAGATTTCCCACCAGAGTTTATAGACAATATTATGGGCATCTGCTCAGACCCCCAGGAGGTGGTTAAAGCTAACGGATCTTGCTCCTCGAGATCTTCCCTTTCTAGGGGCACCAGACAGGGATGCCCCCTCTCCCCCTTGTTGCCATATATGCAGAACCTTTAGTGCAGTACCTTCAACAGCTGCAGGGGATCATGGGATACCAGGTTGGGGGCAGAGAGCATGGAGTTGCCTTATACGCAGATGACCTCTTAATTTATAGTGCAGAACCAGAGTCATCCCTATCGATATTAAAGCAAGTGCTGGCATACATTGAGAAAATATCTGGGCATAAAATTAATACACAAAAAATGGAGACACTATATATAGGAGATTTTCTGGATAAGACAACACAAGACAAACATCAATATAATTGGAAATGTAAATCGATTAGATATTTAGGCATAAATATCTCGCGGAAACCAGGTGAGACTTTTACCACTAACTATGATGTATTGTTTGAGCAAATTAAACAAGATCTGGGGATTTGGATTCACCTCCCAATCTTCCTACTGAATAGAGTGCAGGCAGTCCTGATGAATGTGCTGCCTTGCCTACTATATTTAATGCAGACAATCCCCCAAATGCTTCCTAAGAGAGAGGAGAAGAGATGGAACAGATTAATAACTAATTTTTTGTGGTGGGGCAGACCATGGATAACCTTGGACAAATTACAGGCTCCCAGGGAGAGAGAGGTGGACTGGCAGTGCTCAGCTGGGCAGGATATGCGATGGCTACGATGCTGAATCATCTCAGAGAATGGTTCCAGCAGAATGGATTTGGGCCTCAGTGGAGGGAGATTGAACAGGTGCTGTCAGACACTCGGTTGGATGAGGCTACTATTTGCCAGCCCCCCTCATTGGGCTCCTTGAGATTGGAGACTTCAATCTATGTTAAGAGCTATCTCAGGGCCTGGGCCAAATACTTGACCCAAACCAATAATCTATTTGATGCTCGCTGGATAGGGATACCCTGCCGAAACCCAAATTTTAACCCTGCTATGTTAGACAAGGGATTTAAAAAGTGGGCTACTCAGGGTTTGTGTCATACTTATCAGTTCTACTCCAGTGGCAATTTTAAAACATTCCTACAATTACAGGAGGAATTCTCTATCCCCAGCAAAGACTGGTTTAGATACTTTCAGATCTGGCATTTCCACAAGATTATCCTGGGTTTGGAGGTGGACCAGGGGAGCATCCCACCACTGATTACACTCCTATTAGCAGTTCAATGGGAGCCAGATCCCAGACACCTGATATCCAGATTTTATTGGGCTCATATACAGAGGCTCTGGGACTCATGGGGCAGGGTCAGGAGTGTTTGGGAGGAGGAGGAGATGGAGATAAGTCTCTCAGAGACTGACTGGCTATGGATTTGGAGGAGGCAGCACAAAATCACAAGCTCCTACAATTGGCGGGAGTTTGGTTAGAAAGTGGTATCACAATTTTTTTGCACCCCACAAATAACATCTAAATTTCTTCTGTCACGGAATGCTTCATGCTGGAGGGGCTGTGTCTCCCTTGAGGCCACCCACACCCATATTTTTTGGAGCTGCCCTCTGTTAAAACATTATTGGCTGGGAGTTGAATGGGTTCTGTCAGCCATATGCCCAGAGTTGCTGCCACTAAGCCCAGCCACGGCATTGCTACTGCACTTTCCATCTGGCCTTGAACATAAATCTAAGGTATATATAGCCTCAGTGCTATTAACTGTGGCCAAGGAAGGAATTACTAAGAACTGGTTGTCACCAACTCCCCCCACCCTCAAGATTTGGGAGGATTTACTTTATGACATTTATGTCATGGAAACCACGATAGCGAAACTACAGAGGAAGACCCCCCAGATACTGAATCATTGGATGGGCTGGTGGATAGAGGTAGCAGGTCATAGACAGGACCTGGAACCTTGAGGGCTTAGGCACCTACTGGGATAAAGTTCTCCCCCCATACCCCCTAGCAGGAATACAGTTAAATTTCAACCAGTCAGCTGAATAACAGTTATTTTTGGCCCTATGACACAGAGGTATGGTATTCTTCTTTGCCCATAAAGGGATATCCCCCCCCGCTCCTTTTCTCCTTTATAACTGTATTGTTACCTATGTAATTAATTGCCACATTCATTGACATTGTACAATATTGCTTAATGTATTCATAAATGTTATATACAGAACTGTGCACTGAAACTGTATCTCCCAATACCTGGAACAAAACTATAATAAAAAATAAAGTTTTAAAAAAAGGAATGCTTAACCTGCTGCCAAGTCTTGAACAGATTTGCTATCAGCAGACATCCTTTGTCAGATCACAGAATAACAACTGAGATATGGTAACAGAGTTACTCTGTTGTTTTGTCATTTAAATGTAAGATCACACTGAAGTCAACTTAGTAAATATAATATTGTAAAATAGAAGCAACTAGTACCTTTGAAACACATGTTCAAATATATTACTTACTGGCTGTCAGATGAGAACTGCCCAGCACCCTCAAGTCTACTTTGGCTGTACCCATGGCAGTCATATTAGTAAGCACATCCAAGTTACATACTGTATGTTGCATGTAACAGTAAAATGCATTGTAGCTTTTATTGTTCTCAATTAGCAAAATAACTTTGCTGTGTGTGTACAAAATGAGTGTGAAATCTGTATGAACAACACACTATATAAAGAACATGATTAAATTGCTGTATATCTTGTGTCAGTATATAAAAGCGCCAGAACTAATAATGACAAATGTCACAAACTTCATATGACTGTAACAAAACCTATTAAAGATTAGCAGCACTACTCACAGACAACAACAGTGTCAGCAGTGCAAAAAAAAAAACAGTTGTGTCTGCACAGTTAAAAAGATAACCATAAAAGCACTACCATATATGTGTGTGTATATATATATATATATATATATATATATATATATATATATATATATATATTTTCTGGGGTAAGAAACATTTGCAAATAATATTATGTAATAGCACTGTCTATAACACTAGAGTAGTCAACAGGTCTGCCTTTAAAAAAATATTCCTCGATACGCTGAGCAGTATCCTTGTTGTGGAAAATGATTACATATGCATCTTTTAGATTTTTTGGTAATCGTTCTCTCATGGCACGCACTGCATCATTACACTCTACCCATCCACTTCTAAACCTACACCATGTGACATAATGTCCTGAGTTAATAGAAGGTCCATGACGGAAAATTATAGCATGTGTGTCAAACTGAGTTCCTGAGAACATAGTTCTTCCAGCAATGAAGTCAGTGATCAGTGTTGTGACTTTCATCCCTTGAGAGTTGAAACACTGCGGTACAATCATAATATATGAAGTGAAATAAGTCACTCTGAAAGAGCACACAGTGTTTTGCCCACATCTGTGACACAGCCAACCAGTGTCAGCATTCCTAAACAACTTACGAAACTTCACTAATCTTTCTTTAGAAACGTAGAGAAATAGCCATAGCATCTCATTAGTTTCCTGAGAGTCTGTGTGCCCACGTGTCATGCAAGTGTACTTGCACATATAATTAGCAGTGAAGTGCTGTCGAAGCTGAATGCCATCATCTGCCATGCTATTCATTACACCCATTATAAATCCAGTCACATCCTGTTGGGCATCATCAGCAAACATCCTTAGCCCTTCATAGTTGGATACAGTAAGCCATAGAGGAGTCAAACTCTGCAAGCTAGGTACTGCCTCTTGACAACCTCTGATAACTCTGTTCAATGCATTAGAGAGAGCTGTGGACTTTGCAGTACTCAATACATGAATGAACTCTGGCATATGCAGAAGTGTTTGCATTGTAGCATTAGCAAAGCAGTTCACTCCCGTGCTATTGTCAAAGATCGGTAATTTCTGAACCCCAATAGATTTCTTTGCAGGTGGAGATTTGACCTGATCAGCAAGTGACTGATTACTCTACAGAGTAGTCTGTGAACAAAGTGATGTTTTACTCTGTTTCATTTTCAGCTTGTATGTTGCACCCATTGGTACATCTCTCATGGACATGTATCTAGGAACAGGAATCAGAGGTGTATTGGGTTGGTACAGTATCCGTAACCTATTGTATTCCACAATGCATTTAACATCAGCATGCACCTTATTGTCTGCAAGGTTTAGCATATGCAGGCCAGAAAGATGTCTCACCCATGACTAAGCAACATATGACATGCCATCCTTGCAAATCCCATTTCCTTCATCAACAATGGCACTATCAAGGCTAAGTCCTTGTGATTTGTAAATGGACACAATAAGCAACACACAATGGAAACTGCTTACGTGTCATATAAATGTCCTTCACAATTTGAAATTTGACAGTGGTTCTGTCTATTGGTAGAGCAGTGTCACAACTGTCAAATTTAGCTATAACAAATTCAACAAATGTGTTCTGCACGTTGTACTGAAAGTCAAGAATGCAGCCCATAGCTCCATTCATCAATCCACGATCACTGTCAAGGTTTCTTCATAGCATGACACGTGCATTCCTGCATAGTGTTAAGACAGCTTCCAAACCAGCGGTACATGACATATCATCCGTGAGCTCTTTCAGCTGCTCAACCATTTTTGTTACCATTTTCTGTGTTAGACTAACACCATTAATGGCATCTAGTGATGTAAGAGTGACAATAGGTTGGTGTTCTCTTTGTAACATGATGTTGTTGAACTCAGCACAATGTTTCAGTCTCAGCAATAGACAAACAATGCTCTGTACCTGTGTAAACAGGTTACATGCATCCAGAGTTGATGTTTCTGTTGTACTGATAACACGTTGCCTTAGTATTTGTAGATGAGAGGCTGACAAACTACCAATTCGAGCTTCAGGTAATGCTATGTAAGACATATAACCTCTGTTTCATATTCTGGAACAGCTCAACATAAGACAAGAACTCCCAGAGATTTATTTCACCTATTCATCCTACTATTTTCCTAGCTTCTTTCACTGTAAGAGTGCAGAAAACATGTTGTCAATTCACAGGAGTCAGCTGGAGAAGTTCTCCAAATACAACAATGTTCTTGCCACCAAATGGAATATCATCATCACTTCCAACAATCTCCTGTAGGCATAGGTGGATGTATGTAAGAACGTTTGAAACCATGCTGGTCTTGTCTAAGATCAGTAACTGCATCTTGTCAAACATTGACCTCAGTTCACTAGCAACCTCAAAAGACAGCTTTCTTTACTCTCCAGTTTTACCATGTTCAATTGGTAGCATGCAAAATCTATGGAGAGTAACACCACCTATGTTGTAAATTGCTAGACCTGTTGGAGCAGAAACAATAACATATGTTGGTGTATCAGTGAGTGCATGTACACCTCTGCTCATTGCCACAATCAAAAATAATTTCCCAGTGCCAGCAACACCACTGACAAACATCCTTACTGCTTCATGTTTGTCACAGCAACACTCCCTCTTAGTGTGCTTTACAGCATGCCCAAAGGCGTGCATCACTGACCCATAAACAACTTGCTGATGGGTGTTCAGTTCATCAACAATGTTAAGAGATTTGTCTGAGAAGTGCATAGTTTGCTGCATAGCACTTTCTACCTCTGACATCAGCACAGTTGCATCATTTGCAGGCAGCGGAGCACTAAGTGTCCCTTCACCCTTAGGATCAACCATATCTTGTGATGTAACTGGAGTATAATTATCCAGTTGCTGCCTAGCTTTCTCCAGCTGATCTTTCTCAATCTCAAGTCTCTCTATATATCTGCTAAACAGTTCACTTTTGAAGGAATCATAAGTCAGGTTGAACTCTTGTTCATAACTGTCAGATGATCCTTTCAAAGCAGTTTCTTCTCTCCAAGGCTTAAACAGAAGTAGAAGAGCAAAACAGTAATGTTCTTTACTTTCTGTTGAAGTCAATGACCATTTACAGTGGTCAATTAATCATGGTTTGTGCATCTTGACCAGAGACCCATCTAGACCTGACACCTTGTATATGTTTTTCTGAGGGTCACAGCAAACACCCTATTTGTAATCATACCATTGAGCAACTTCAAACAAATATAGATCTTCTATTGCACTATGGCACTGTGGATAGTAGTTGTCAATCAAGTTGCTCTTTAGAATGTTTGTAGATGTTGGTCTTGTAGCAGCAAGGTCTTTAATCTCATCATGGCTTTTAAGCACACAACATCTCTTCTGTTTGTACTTAACATTCAACTAGCGAAAGAACTCCTACTTCCCATACAGACATGTCCTTGTAAGGTGGTTACTTGCTTCGTATGCTCCACACTCATGCTGCAAAAGAGTTCTAAGAGTCTGAAAGAGATAGACCTATTGCAATTTGACAAGTCTTCCCACAGTTCTTGCAAGCATGTCTACTCATGTTTAGTTATGTACGAAGTGACATATCTTACCAAAGCCATTGAATTGTCAGCAACATAATGAACATCAATATTGGTCTGCCACATCAACAAACGAGAAGGTCTGTAGTCATTGATGTAGATTTCAGTCTCTCTGTGAGGCAGTTCATACACTCGTTTAGTGGACTTGACTTTCAGATGATGTCACATAGCAGAGAAGACATCATTCAAACATGCATCCATGCAGACTCATCTGGGAAACCCAAAACGGTACCTTGTGTACCAGTTTCCTCTGTTTTTCACCTTTCTGCAACAGTACTTGCCACACAAGTGCTGCTGAAATTTTTGTACCAACTTTCAGAGTGTTGGGCTATCACACTAATCTGTAATCGGACACGTGACATATCTCATGATAAAGTTAGAATGTCAACTGTCTCACTGTCACCAATTCATGGAGCATCTTTAATCCACAATAACATGTGTATGTACAGGGCTCCATGAGCTTGGTACTCTGTCCTCCAAATGTAGTATTCAACAACCCCAAGAGGTGGATTGGTTTTGGACAGTATACATTTTAAGACAGCCTGGAACTGATGCTGAAAGTATCATGACACTGACACTGGATCCAGTGGACACATCTCACTAAGGGTCATGCTCTGCATGTCATCTACATTAGAGTTTGCCCATCTGAGAAGATCAGCCAAGTCATCCCAGTAGTATTCTGCACAGCTTAGTGTCACAAACCATGTTACTGGGCCAAACTCCCTCAAAATGCACATGACCTTGGAGTGTCATCTGTACCAATATTCTTTATTACCACACATGCTGGACAGAATTGAAGAAAGACTAGCTTGCAGTGTTTCATCTTTCTTCTCCAATCTATGTAGGAGCTGTGCAGCTGTCATATTTGTGAAGTCTGTGCCAAGTTGCAATATGTGTGCGATTCTCGCAGACAGTCTACTAAGTTCATTCTCCTATAGAAGATGGAACAGATATGAAATGTTTCTATGGAATTTACCATCCGAATGTAGAATTCTTGAAGTTCTGTACTCGGCTCCAGGAACACGAACTTTGCAATTGTCAAGGCACTCACCTGTTTCATGTGGAAACATCTGGAAAACCAATGTGCCACAAATGTGCTATCCTAGATGCTTACATGATTGTCCTCCACCTGTTTCATTTGGTACAATTCAATGTTATCAACAACTGGATCTTTCCCATGCAAAGGGTGGATAGTGAACTTCTCATACACATTCTCTCTTGAAATAATGTCAACCTTTTCAAGCATGGCCTTTGCAGAGTCAGACATATCAGCTTGTGCCTGAACATCAGGAAATGTGTCTATATCAATGCCAGCATAGAAAGAATTATGCTGTTCTAGGTATCACAATGCATGCTTAACCATCTCAAGATTAACAATGTCTAGCTATTTGGTTTTTGTTTAGTTGGCACACCATTTACCAAAATGACACTATTATCTCTAGAAATAGTGTTCACATTTTCTTGCAAAGGCAAAGGCAGATACATTATAGAGCCCTTCAGAGATCAAACCAGCTCTTTTTTTGGCAGATCTTTCATTTTTGTGTTTAGTCTTACGATAGTTTGAAATGGCTTCATTGTCTGAATCAAAAGTCTCTCAAACAAATTCAAGCCAGCAATCTCCACATGAGTCAGATGAACTTCCATGCCATTTAGAATGGAACGAGGTGGCAAAGTGTCACACGTTATCTTCTGATGACAGTATGTGCATAGTGATACTGTCTTCAGCAAACTTAAGTCTGTCTTTAAAAGCAAGTATGCTACAAGATGGCCCCACATCACATTCCAATGTGTGATATTCTGCAGATCTACAGTGACAGACTGTTCTTTGTAAAACAGTCACTCACAGGATGCACAGACAACATCGATTATTTGAGTTTTGCTTATTTCAAATTTAACAATCTCAGTTCCAAAATTCCTTCGCAACTGTGACTCCTGCACTGTGGGCATCTGCATGCTATGTGTAGTATCATCAACAGGAACAGTTGTCCTCAATTTATGCCTTTGTTGCAACTCTTTTACATAGTCAATCAGTCCATCAACATCTCCACCATCTAGCAAAGACTCAAAGTGAGTAAAGTCTTGTACAGCAGATCTCACCCGGTATAGCTGTTGCGTAAATCTACATATGCCAGACGGATGCACTGCTATCATACAAAAATGATAGAAAACACTGTCACATGTGCCACTTTCCAAAAAGCAAGTAAATGCCCCATTAGTCCAGTGTGAGGCTAAATATTACACGTGTCAATATTGTCAAACAATTTGTGCCTCATACATCTCTTTGTGCTTAACAACGACAGTAAAAACTTTTCAATGACGAGCATCGATTCTTCCCTAACATTACACAGACTGTCACAGGACCATTTTGTGACTTCCAATGTGTTACATTCTCACAAGTGTCAATATCCTCAACAAACACATTATCATCATTTGAGACAATCAAATCACTCTGAAGTTTTCCACGTACATCTAATGTCAAAGTAACATTTGTACTGTGAACATTGAATGTTTCCTCCCAGAAAAATGCTTCTGAATGTTTAGAGTGCATCCACTGTCCTTGAAACACTGTGCAAATATTTTCTCTGTTTCAGTGTTCAAAGTCAATGAATCTGATCCTCATATCTTCAGCCTTCGCAGTCAATTTATCCATAGCTGACATCACGACAGCCCACAATTGAGAGCGGATAGTCATACCCATATTGACAAAATGTCTTGCTCTCAAGGGCAGTTTCGTGAGAGCAACTTTATTCTTAAGTTTCTTACCTTTGCACCTCATGACTGCTGAAATTAGACACTCTATCTTAACATAATACACTACTCTTTTTAAAAAATTTGCTTTTTGGTAATCTCTAGTGGCATAATTGGCACTGACACCATTTCTGTTGCCTGTTGCAGACCTATTAGTGATCGCCTTGAGAGACACAACTGCACGATGTCTGTGTGCTAAATTTTTTTTGTACTACTCAGCAGTGGGAGTTTGCCAAGGTGTACACACTTCTTCACATCTGTGTTTTTTGGAAACTGCACAAGAAGATGAGGATAGGTGTGATTTTTTTAGCTGTATGAGACACAGCAGGTTTGTCTTCATGACATGACGCAGAACCACCAATATACCTACTGTCCTTTGCTAATGGCTACACTTTACATATAATAGTCATAGTATAAACTCTTTGCAGCCTATTCACTCTTCTTGTTTCTGCCCATTACCTAAGCAAAAAAAAAAACAATTAGAATAGTTCCCAATGAATACATGAATTGTACAACAAAATCAATATAACATAGCAAGTATTCATCACTACCAAAGACAAAGTGGCATTATGCACTCCAATTTGTTGACTTTAGTGGAAACTGTAATGGACAATGATTTTGCAGTCCTGCAAAAAATAAACGTTGACCGTCACAAGTCGTGGCCAAGGAATTTTCAGTCTTGTGAAACAAGAACTAAAAATGTGCATTAACTTATTAAAGAAATGTGGACTGAGCTGGCCCAGTGGCACTGAG
This sequence comes from Neoceratodus forsteri, assembly GCA_016271365.2. NCBI lineage: Eukaryota > Metazoa > Chordata > Ceratodontiformes > Ceratodontidae > Neoceratodus > Neoceratodus forsteri. The sequence goes on from CM057455.1 coordinate 174,715,505, forward strand.
AGCTGAGTCGCTGGTCACCTTACCTCGTGCAGTGTTAGTGACCCATGTTTGGAAACAAGCATGGGCCACCAGAGGTCAGCAGGGACAGAGAAGTATTGAGCTTCTGATGGACTACTCTCCTTCTCTGGGGAGAGGGGGCTCCAGTTGTTGGCATTGGTCTGCTCCCCAGCAGAGGCTGGGGGACACAGCTTCTGCACTGAAGACAAGGGGAGGAGTCAGGGCAGGCACTTGGAGGGAGCACATGTGGACACCAGCACGCTCCACTCCACAGGCGTCATTGCATGCCTCGCCTCCTAGGGAAGTAAAAGGAAAAAATCTCTGCCACTGCAGAATGATGGAGAGTGCCTCACAGGCTCTGCTCCTGGTCAGCCACTGCACTGGCCTCTTGAATCCGGTTCCCAGTCAGGGTTGGGGAACCCCACCGGCACCACCAAGGGAGGCAAGCCTTGGGGCCTGGTCAGTGCAGGATGGTGGATGTCAGGGGACTGGGCTGGGTTCACCCTCCAGACATGTGTCAGTGGAAAAAAGCATAGCAAAAAAAAAAGAAATGTGGACTGTGAAATAAATGATGCATGCATTACTGCAATCATCTCTAATATAAGAGAAAAGTAACTGATAACACAGTTGAGAAATTCTATATTTATATCTACAGCAAAAGCTCATGTCTGTTGAGTGTTTCCCTCAATAATCAGCTGGACAAGGGTTTTGAAGCCTTGCAAAACATAATCCTTGACCGTCACAAGTCGCCGACAAAGATTTAATATTCTCGTGAAGCAATATTTCAAAAATAATCTCATCTAAAAACAAATGTAAACCATATTTGAATAATGTAAATTTCTCACCAAATGTGTCTAACACAACATAAAACATTTTTACACAGTTTTTGGGAAATTGTTTTTCTATTTTTTAAACAATAAAAGATCTGCTATAACTGTTCCTCGTGGTAACCTCGCAGACCAAAATTCTGTATCCTCATGAAATATAATTCTTGAATACCATGAGCCATGGACAAGGATTTGAAATTGTGGTGAAGCAAGAATAACAAGCATCATCTGATGTAAAAATATGTCTAAACTACATAAGTACATTGCATATATCAATACAAATCAATGTAATACAATATTAAACATTTCTTTAACAGTTGTTTGTAATCGTTTTCCTTCAATTTTAAAAATAAATACATTTCACATGACCAATTCTGGCGAATAACTAGCAGACAAGGATTTTGCACCCTCGTGAAGCATTATCCTTGGCCGCCAAGAGTCATAGTCAAGGATTTTGCAGTCTCATGAAACAAAACAGAAAAACAACAGGAAATGGCCATTCTCCACCAAGAGAAATACTGGAAACAATTGCAAGTCTGCCATCTTAGATGCTACAATCTGAGCTGCGCTGTGCCAAGTTACAAATGTAAGTAAAGTATTTTACATCTTATTATTTAAAAACATGTATATGATTATTGTTCAGCACTGAAGCAGCATATATCAAAATCAGAATGTGTGCTGTTTTATATGCTGTGTTCCACAATTGCCTACTGTATTGCATTTTATATGAAAATAACAGTTTAAAACAAGCACTCCTCAGGATTTTGCCATCATTTTTTTCCTCCTCATGTAGATCATGTAAAACAAATATCTATAACTGTTTGGAAAATGCATAGAACTCACAACAACATTAGTACATATATGCCTATTTCTGTGATGTTGCAGAGAACTACTTTATGCAGTTTGCAATTTACTGTAGTTTTAAACTGCATTACTTCAAAGGTAAGACAACACAATTAATGAAACACTTTTCACATTTTTACAGCTGCAGTAGGCAGAGCCTGCAGATGTTTTGCATCTACAAAAGGAGTGATGTCATGTTTTCTGTCTGTGGAACTGGCTGAAGGTGTGAATAGTCTCTTCCACCTAACCCTCCTCCAAGCCATGTTTTCTACCCTCAAATAAATGCACTTTCATGTTAGTCAATGGTTGCAGGGTACTATTTTCTTTCTTAAATGGGTGGTACAAGAAATGGAACCTGAGTAGTGGGAGGCAGCATTCGTTTTTTTGGGGGGGGAGTAAGAGCCACAGCCACCTCCAGCCAAGAAGCTCCTAAAGATCCACCCCCAACTTTTTTTGATTCATTTGGGAGGGGCATGAGATGGCTCTATCATGTTGTAACAAGACACACTAGTTTGGGACCTGTACCAAACAACAGAACAAGTCTGTGCTGTGATCAAGTTGTGGAGCCCCTGCATTTTATTAAGAACTAGGAGAACAGAAGATATTTAATGCCTTCAAATTGATTAAAAAACCTTTGGAACAAATGATTATCAGAGCCACCTGGGGCTTCAGAAGGAGACAGCAATTAAGGAATGAAACTACAGCTCCCAAGGAAAACAATAGACACAGCATTCTAATTTACAGTAAGTTGAAAGAGCCACAGGTTTTTCTTAAACATTTATATACTAAAAACATAAAGTTCAACTTTTGGGATTAACAATATTTGTTTACCATATTCAATATATAGATAGATAGATAGATAGATAGATAGATATGATTTGTCTTTTTTTTAGTAGTTTCAAAACTTTGAAAGCATTGATGTTAGTAATGCATTTAGAAATACATTTTTTAATTGTCTTTACAGTAAAATATGCAGTTTCATGTCAGGGCACATTTTTGGGGGGAGGGATTCAAATTATTTTAATCATGAAGCAGTGGTATTAGTAATGCATTTAGAAATACATTTTTTAATTGTCTTTACAGTTAAGCATGCAGTTTCATGTCAAGGCACACTTTTTGGAGGGTTCAAATTATTTTAATCATAGGCACAGTACTTGGCAAAACATACTTTGATGATAAAGTGTGATTTGTCTTTTAAGTTTGAGAAGTATGTATTAGAAAACGTTGAGCAAGAAAACACTTGGTGATTTTAAAAGCTATTCTGATCAGTGTTGACATTAACAAAATATCAGCTGTATTTATTTTATTTTATCAGGGACACTAGAAACAGGATGTTAACATTAACTCCCTGGAACCTGTTATTCAGTTTTTTTTAATTACATCTTGTCCCAGGCAATCTTCCCAGAGTGCAGTTTGTCAGGGCACATTTTTGGGGGGAGGGGGTTCACATTATTTTAATCATGAAGCATTGGTGTTAGTAATGCATTTAAAAATACATTTTCAATTGTCTTTGCAGTTAAACATGCAGTTTCATGTCAGGGCACATTTTGGGGGAGGGGTTCAAATTATTTTAATCATTTGCACAGTACTTGGTAAACACTGACTTTGATGATCAAGTGTGTTTTTAATTTTTTGTTGTTGAAGAAATAGATAACTCCCTGTTGTGGTGGTGCCAAGTTCAAAATAATTAGAAATGCTGCTATGACACACAATGGGGCAGCACACATCTCATTTCAATGGAGTAAGCAGACCTCCTTCATTTTCCATTTATGTGGGTTCAGTGATTACTGTTGGCACATCTTGTGATACTAGTGCTAAGATAGCTCTTTATTGAAAATATAGGTGCCTCAATACAAGATGATAAAGAGCAGCTAGAAAAAATAACATTCATGTAGATTTCTTACATATTTAAGACACCAACTCAGCGTCCAGCTGTTAAAATTCTCAACTGATGTTTTACACTTTATGCATCCTCAAAGTACTGTGCAGCAATTTGTTAGCTATAATTTAAATTCTGCCCGTGTGTATAATAACCTGGCAATGGCCTTCTATTGATCCAGTACTTAATTACCTGCCTACATTGCTCTGACATACAATTGCTAGGTAACCATAATGTAACCTGTTACACATTCATTCTTCGGCTCCTAAATGGCAAAACAGTCCATTATACACACTTAAAACAGGCATTTAAAATTTGTTCTTTTCAGGCTAGAACAGGAGAGAAGATCAACATGATTTTTTTCTATTTCAAAAATGGAAGCTGCAGTCCCAAACAACTCTTGCCCCCCCATTGTTGTACCTCTGCATGTCTCATTGGTAGAATGACTGTTTTGTGTGTTATTTTGTTGTTGTTGTTGTTGTGTTTATAACAACCTACTCTCTAGCCAGTGAAGGAGCACACCTTGCTCCTGGGGACACTTAGCATATCCAAAACAACTGACTGTCATCATTTACATTGGTCCAGTCAGAAGAAAGGTGTTACTTTTTTATCATTAAATTAAAAGAAAAAGAGGAAAGACCTAATATCTTGAAACAGATTTAAGAAAAATTATTCTACACTTACTTTGAGACACATTTTTTCAGCTCTCCTCTTTATAATCAGAGCTGCTGATGCCACAGTGAAACTTTTGAAAAAACTAATAACTTGGTACAACTCAGTTTACATATTAAATATATTCTGTAGATTTCTCCTGCCTATCTTTTATTACAGAGGAAATCTGGTTGAATATAAAGAGAATAACCAATAGGGTTGTGTCCATTACCAGGGAGTAATAGCATCGAGAGGTTCTGGACACATGAACCTTGAGAGTGAAGCTTGAGAGGTTCCAATGTGTCTAGAACCTTGAGATGATTTTGCTGCCTGGTAAATGGACACAAACTTATCGGATATTTTTTTTAATATATGGATACGATTTTTCAGATTTAAAATGAGCTCCCGACTGGTTTACTTAAACACTCAGTATGGGCACCCAAAGTGTAGCCTGCACACAGCTTGTTACAGAGGAGACAGGAAAAGTGTACTGTTTAGTGAGGAGTCACTTACTCTCACTCTTACCTTGAGTGGTGACTTCAATTCAGCTGTAGCAAGACTGAACGGAGGGTCTACCAGCTACTGTTGTCAACATTGTTTCCCCCCAAATAAAAGAAAAACACTGCTTGTTTCTAAGTTAACGGACATTTCTCTCGCTAAGCAAGAGGAAGAGCCGCCATGTTTTAAAATTGTTTAAGCTCACCCAGAAAGGAAAAGTGGCCAATCAGAAGGCAAGCTTTAAATTACGTGGGGTGGCAGACTTGCAGTTGCGCTGTTGAGTTTAAGTGATAATACTATCGTTCGGGTCCCAACGATAGTATTACTGGACATGAACGATAGCATTATCACTTCTGAAGTGTCCTATTATCACTCTGGGAGTGATAGTATTAACGAGTTTTTTTGTATGATTTAGTAGCATATTAAATATACAATCCATATATTAAATTATCTTTATCTGTTAGAGTTCATCTGCCTCTAAAGCTTACTCCCTACTTCAAGTCATAATGCTATATTGTGACACCACAGTCTGCTGTCATGGGAGTAACTGTGATGTCACAAGCCATGCATTATGACCTCAGGTAGGGAGAAAGCACCAGGAATACATGAACACTTCAGGAGACATGGTCCTCTTTTCATGCAAATTGCCTCAGTAAAAAATAATGAGGGGAAAATACAGAACTAATGTGAAATATAAACTGAACTGTGTCTAAATATTATATTTTCTTTCACTTATCCTGAGGGCGTCAGAGGCTCTTTAAGACTGGCACTCTACTTGGAGGAGAGTGCTCATTGGAGCAAGGTAGCAACATGTATGTTACATGTATGTTTCAGTGCTAAACTGTAATACAATTGCTTTCATTGTTTTTCCTGTACTATAACTGTTTAAAAACATTCCAATACTTGTTTAAACCCATTGGTGATTACTGACAGCAAAACAGTGCTGCTTGAAAAGTTTTTCAACCCAAATTAGTGAACATGACTGTAACTCTAGGGGCAGTTGCCTCTCCAAAAACTGTCATGACTATAACTTCTCTCTCTGTCTGTCTGTCTGTCTATATGTCTATCTATGTAATTATCTATATATTCTATCAATTGTATCTATCCCTATTTTTACCTACTGTTTGTGTAAAATAAACCTGCATATCACATTTGCCTGCATGCTAAACACATACTTATGACACAGTGCATATTTGTACTCCACTCCTGTATAGACCTCATACTGTCCTGATATTCCCATTATCACAGGCATAAATACCTTAACCTTATCAACAGCGACCCCTTATAAAAGTTACTATCACATCTTCTCTCCTAATGAAGTCCATCATTATACCTGACTGCCTGACATCAACACATTGCTTAAATGTAACTTACATCACCACATGGACAACCCCCTGTTTTTTGCTATAAAACTGTGTCAATAATCCCAAGACTAAACATATGCCAGCCATTACTTTTTCATGTACTGCCACCTATTGTAATTGTCAAACCTGTATTGCTTACCATTCCTTCCATTGAAATCTACACCTCCATATCTTTTTCTAATAGTGTGTCTGCCTTCTTTAGAATGCAAAATAAAGCAAATCTTACTAGTTAAAAATCATTATGTTGTTTATCCATGTCTCCTTAACAGTTCCAGACAACCTCACTAACTTCATTATGCAGCCATGGTGGATCTGACCAGAATTTTGTTTTAAAAGAATCTGTGACAGTGCTCACACTCACTGTTTTATTGGATCTGTAATTGTAATTATCCACTCCCTAAGCTGTGGATAAATTAAGCATATTAAGCCCTATAGTACTGCATGATTTTATAAAAACTACCTACATCTTTATTTCTTGTGAAATAGTAGACAGCTGTGCAGTGCCAGACCTGCACAATGAATTGCATCAGTCATTTAGCCATTTTTTTCTTAATTATGCACATCTCACACTGTGACATCAACCACCTAATTCTGTTAAAAGCTCAGCAACAAAGCAACGTTAGCACCCCAAAATAAAAGTAACAATAACGACTTGTTAGAAGCCTCATTTAAGTAAGCATGTGTGGAGTTGCTTTTACCACTCAGAATGCCAGTTCTTAAAGAGGAAGTGAGGCTCAGTGTTAAACTATACAACATAGCTCTGGCTAACAGAAATGCTCAATGTTGCCATGTCACTACGGATGACAAATCAATGAGCAGCATTATCCCACCAAAATAAAAACTATGTTTTATAAACAAAAGCCCAATAGCAATCATTTTTCTACACAAAACAACTTATGGCAACCACTGTTAGCCAATGATATGTGTGCATACTGTTTGTTGCTGCCTCTCACAGCATTTCTTTACAACTGTCTCTATCATGCAATACTCATAGTACTCATTTGACTCAGTACTGTTCAGAGAGAGACATATCTCTGATATTTCTCCATTTGAGAGATCACTGATTTTTACTGAGAATGGCAGAAAGATCCAGAGTCAGTGCGTGGATCATGGAGAGCAGTCTGGTCAGAAGGTAAGTAGAGCAAGCTATTTTAGAATTGACTTGCAGCTACCAAATTGCTCTGTGTCTGAGCTTGGGAAGGGTGGCATGATGTGGGAACAGCTCATGCCAACCATCTACAACTTGCTGCAGACACACCCTGAACCAGACATACTCCTCATCCACCATGGAGGTAATGATTTGGGCTACAAAAGGGCAATAGATTTGATAGAATCTGCACACTCAGATTTATAGCTTCTTATGGAGATGTTACCTGCTTTTAAAATTCTGTATTCAGATATTACACAGCGAATAATCTGGAGACGCAAGGAGTACTGTCCTGCACTTGAAAGATCACATTGTAAGGTGAATATCCAAATATCTGGATTCCTTCACATTATGGGAATGCACACTATGCACCACCTCTGAATTAGTTATTTCAAACATTGGCTATACCTAAAAGACAGTGTGCAACTCTCCAGCACAGACAATACACTTTTTGTTGCGGACCTCTGAGAAGGCATCCTAGCACTTCTCTGAATGTATGTCTCTATATATATCTGTAATACATAGTGTGTGACAGACCCAAATGGCTCTTTTAAGAGCCAAGCAACATGGTCAAAAAATAGAAAAAATTAAAATACACATCACACTGAAAGAGTGACACATAGTAATGTACTGTATTGATTGAGTCTCAGTGACTGATACACTGTGTTGGGGGGGTAGCATTATTCCATCAAAACTCTCCAAAAGGACTGTTATCATAATACAATCAAGATGCATATGTGCAGAGGTGGAAAGACAGAGTTACCTGAGTAGCAGTTCTTATTTCTTCACTACTAGTTCCTGCTTATTAGTAGTGAGGTGAAATGTTATCTGCTTATAACTAGTTTACAATGGTACTCATTAAGAAACAACAATAGCAGTAAAAATACCTTTTCCTGCACCTTCCCTTGCTCCTAGCCGGCCACTTCTTTGTGCCACCTAGCCCCCCCACTGGGACCCCTGCTCCGATGCCAGCCACCACTACTTCACATTTGCACTCCCCTAGGTACCCCAGATGAAGCCCTTCACTGGGTGGGTTCCCCTCCTCAAAGTAGATAGGCACCAGTAGGGACCAGCCACCAGACACTACTTGACCCAGGTGCTGCTGAGGTGGCTCTCAGCAGCATAAGATGTTCAGTAGAAATGAGAGCCAGCGACCTTCATCCGGTTGGCCATGCAGCATGTTTCCATTTTTTTTCTCCACTTCGGGACCATGATGTCAAGGCACATGCTGATGTATGCCACTGCCCCCCCAAGTCAGTCAGTTGGCAGACATGCTGTACTGCTGGTCTCCACCAGGACTCAGCAGTCACCTTACCGTATCCCACCCTCTACCCCTGGAGAAGGTGAGCAGTCATCAGATGCTCCAGCCATCTCCTACAGTCAGGCCTCCAGCAATCCAAGTCCATTCCTGAACCAGTGTCACTATCGGAAATCCAACCACTGTGCTGATGATTCATCTCCAACAGCCAGGCCTCCAGCAATCCAAGTCCATTCCTGAACCAGTGTCACTATCGGAAATCCAACCACTGTGCCGATGATTCATCTCCCACAGCCAGGCCTCCAGCAATTAAAGTCCATTCCTGAACCTGTGTCACCAGTGTCACTAATGGAAATCCAACCACTGTGCCGATGATTCATCTCCCACAGTCAGGCCTCCAGCAATCCAAGTCCATTATTGAACCAGTGTCACCAGTGTCACTAGTGGAAATCCAACCACTGTGCCAACGATTCATCTCCCACAGCCAGGCCTCCAGCAATCCAAGTCCATTCCTGAACCAGTGTCACTAGCGGAAATCCAACCACTGTGCCGATGATTCATCTCCCACAGCCAGGCCTCCAGCAATCCAAGTCCATTCCTGAACCAGTGTCACCATTTTCACTAGCGGAAATCCAACCACTGTGCCGATGATTCATCTCCCACAGTCAGGCCTCCAGCAATCCAAGTCCATTGATGAACCAGTGTCACTAGCACAAATCCAACCACTGTGCCGATGATTCATTTCCCACAGCCATGTCTCCAGCAATCCAAGTCCATTCCTGAACCAGTGTCACCAGTGTCACTAGAGGAAATCCAACCACTGTGCCAATGATTCATCTCCCACAGCCAGGCCTCCAGCAATTAAAGTCCACTCCTGAACCAGTGTCACCAGTGTCACTAGCAGAAATCCAACCACTGTGCCGATGATTCATCTCCCACAGCCAGGCCTCCAGCAATCCAAGTCCATTCCTGAACCAGTGTCACCAGTATCACTAGTGGAAATTCAACCACTGTTACAATGATTCATCTCCCACAGCCAGGCCTCCAGCAATCCAAGTCCATTCCTGAACCAGTGTCACCAGTATCACTAGTGGAAATCCAACCACTGTGCCGATGATTCATCTCTCACAGCCAGGTCTCCAGCAATCCAAGTCCACTCCTGAACCAGTGTTACTAGAGGAAATCCAACCACTGTGCCGATGATTCATCTCCCACAGCCAGGCCTCCAGCAATCCAAGTCCATTCCTGAACCAGTGTCACCAGTGTTACTAGCGGAAATCCAACCACTGTGCCGACGAGTCATCTTGCCTATGTTTTTCTCTAAACTGTTATTCAACATGTCAGAGAACAACCACAACTGCATATATATCTACACCACTAAAGTGTTTCAATTAATTGCAGATCTCTGGTAACAGCAGTAACATTTAACAGTATCTGTTCTTGCTCGGGTAACATCAGCAGGCATTACCAAACAGCACAAGTTGCTGAGAATACTGAGTGATGTTATCTGATCATCAACCGATAGTCATATTCCTTATTATTCCATTATTAAATGACACTATTCATCTCTATGTAGTAACTTCATCAGTATACCCACATCCTGTACTGGAATATTAACATAATAAAATGCTTTAATCTGAATTTTTCATTTACTTTACCATTTTTCCTTTATTGTATCCCACAGAATCATTTTTATCAATACAAAATCATCACAGGACACACTACTGTTCAACACTATTGAAGAGAAGACCTGTTGTCTCATTCATAGAGGTAACGAAATATTGGCAGTTACTTAATTTTACTTAAAAGATAGAGGGGGGATGGCTCAGAGGTAATGTGAGGAAGTATTTCTTCACAGAGAGGGTTGTAGATGTATGGAACAGCCTTCCTGAGGAGGTCGTACAGTCAAAAACAGTGGGGGAATTCAAGAATGCATGGGGCACAGATAAGGCAATTCTAGTGGGGGGTAGGAGGAAGTAGACTGTTGGTTAACTAGGATCAGCAGCTTATCCGTTAGGTAGGAAAATGGGCAGACTAGGTGGGATAAGCGGTCCTTATCTGCCATCAAATTCTATGTTTCTATGTTTCCTCTGTTTATATTATTTGTAGGCCATTCAGATCAAATAATGCAAACCAAGAATATGTGTTTTTGAATTTATTGGGCTTAGTGCTCTATCAGTGTATAAGTGAAAAAAATAGTGGTGCCTTGCTTTGAAGTATAGTGCTCGTAGGGGTATATTGAATTTTTTACAAGGGAAGTGCAGTTGACTGGCACCTTTTTTGTGGGCACTCAGTGCAATCTGTCTAATCAGTACTAAAGTATTAGCAACTTTCTTGTAGCTCTCTTGTCATAACAGTGGGATGACACACTAAATGGTTATTACTGGATAACATGAAAACATGAAAAGGAATTAACAAACACCACAGGGCAGATACAATGCTGACTCATCTTATCCATGCATAACCCCATACCCATTTGCCTGGCTAATCAGCTATTGCAGTTGCCTGTTCATGGTGCCCGATGCTGAGAAGTAAGTACATATATACAGTACTAAACTGTTGACAAGTTAATTGCAGGTGTCTGTTCATATTACTGGAGTAAAAATCTATGTAATTATAAGTGGGTAATATCAGGAAACATGAATACCACCACAGGGTAGTAACAATGCTACTTGATGTTACCAGTTTGTAAACCCATGCCCATTTTCATTGCCAATCTGTCATTACAAGTGTCTGTTCATCTCAGGGAATGTCACAATTATTTTATATATATATATATATATATATATATAGGCAAAAAAACTCAGTTTAATGCATCAGTTAGGGCTGTTCCACAGCGACAAAGTGAGGAAATTCGATGTTAGCGTTGAAACCCCCTGCCACCCCCACCCTGCACCCCAGGCAGCATCAAGATGTGCGTTGGGGTCATACCATAACTCTACCCCATCACATGTGTAAAGAAGCTGAGGTAGTGAACTTTGGGAGGTGGGGAAGTTGAGACAACGACCCCAGCGCGCACCCGATGCCGACTGGGGGAGCGAAAGAGGAAGAGTTTCAACCCTAACATCGAATTTCCTCACTTTTGTCACTGTGAAAAAACCCTAACTGATGCATTAAATGGAGTTTTTTGCCTCTAATTTCCCTTTTTTTTGAGAATGTGCAGTAGAAGTAGTGAATGGAATGTGGTGTTTTCTGACATAGTAATGGTAAGTGCAAGGGAAACGCAAGCACTAACGGTTGTGCACATGGTGACAGAAACGTAAATGGTAAAGCAAACATTAATAGAAACACAAGCACAAAGTGATGCCAAACCAAACAGTGACACAAAAGAAAGATGCAGCCGCATAAGGAAATGCAAACCGTGATGAGCACAGTCACAGTACGGCAATTGGAAACACAAATGGTAATGTTAACAGCATAAATAATGCCAAAGGGAACCGAAACAGAAATGCGAATGCAAGCGCACACGGAAACGCAAATCATAACGTGCACGGTCACGGTGCTGTAATTGTAAACGCAAATGGTAATGTTAACATGAATAATAAGCCAAAGGAAACAAAAACAGAAACGGGAATGGAAGCACATACGGGAACACAAACTGTAACGTGCACGGTCACATTACCACAGTTGTAAAGGTAAATGGTAATGTTAACAGCAACAATAACACCAAAGGAAACAGAAATGCAAAAGCAAATGGAAGCACGTATGGAAATGCAAACCGTAATGTGCACGGGCACGGAAACGCAAATGGTAACAGTAACAGCAACGAAGATGCAAACCAAAAGAGAAACACAAACACAAATGAAAGGGGTGCAGGAAATGCAAACCGAAATGCAAACAGAAACAGTAGTGGAAATGGTAACAGTAATGAAACCACAAGCCCAAATGAGAACGTAGAGGGTAATGCACACGGAGGCGTACACAGGAACGGTAACGCAAACTGATACGGAAACGCAAGTGGAAACTTTAACTGTTACAGTAATGGAAGCGCACACCCTGTTTTTTGCCCAACAGCTGCTTAGAGAAACACAGTGTGTACAAAGAATGTATGCATAATAATGGGAGGGAGCATAAAATGAACTGTTGGAATACTAAATTGATTATATCTCAGGAACTGTGCGACGTAGAAAAAAATTTTAATTTCACAAGATTCATGAGTTTCCTGGCTAGGTTTTTGCTGACTGCATAGCCCATAGGGCTACGCATCATCGCAACAAAAATTCCGTATCTCACACCATTTCAGAGATACCAGCCCCGAAATACGTGGCGAACACCACCATGTTAGTCTATGGGAAAAAATGTCAACTTCGGAGTACCGTAACTTGGCATCTGTGCAATATTTTTGCACTAAACCACCAAAGGGTACATCTGAGAGATGTTGGCTGCCTTCCTTCCAAATTTCAGCTCAAAAGATCAAACCATTCTTTTGCAGCAGGGTGGCAAAGAACTCCTGTCATTTTGGCCATAGTCTGGAAAAGTAGAGTCACAATTTGCAAAAGCTTTCATAAAAATCTTTGCAAAAGTGTCATAAGTGCGACACTACTTTGCAACACTACTTTTTCCAGAAAGTTGAACAACATATTTCTGGGGTGTTTAACCCCAAAATAAAGACATGGCTAGCATCCTGAAGGTCTGACTAGGAGAACACAAAAAGAATTGTGTTTCTAGAGGGTCCCAATCTTAAATAGCAAGCATTTTTCTGATCAGTAACTGAAAAAAAAAATGGCAGATTTGTGACACTACTAGGGCTATTTGCGATACTAAAAAGTGCATTTGGACATCATGGACACAGGGGGGAGGGAGGTGAGCACTACTCCCTTCACAAAAGAAAGGGTCCTACAAGAGCTTGCTAAGCTCAGAGTGGATAAGGCAATGCGACCTGAAGGCATACATCCCAGGGTACTTAAGGAGCTAAAGGTGGAACTAGCAGAGCCATTAGCAGAACTGTTTAGTGAGTCTCTGAGCACAGGAGAGGTCCCAGAAGACTGGAGAAGGGCTCATGTGATCCCGCTCCACAAGAGTGGTAGCAGGGAGGAGGCGGGGATCTACAGACCAGTCAGTCTTACCTCAGTAGTGGGCAAGATTATGGAGGCACTCCTTAAGGAAAGGATAGTGCAACACCTGGAATCCATGGGGCACAGGATCCAAGACAGCATGGGTTTACAAAGGAAGGTCCTGTCAAACTAATCTCATAGATTTCTTTGGGTAACCAGAGTGGTGGACCAAGGGGAGCAGTTGATGTCGCCTACCTTGACTCGGCAAAGCTTTTGACATTGTTCCACATAGAAGATTGATAAATAAGTTGGGTAGGCTCGGGGTGGGTCAGAAGTTGGTCAACTGGGTGGCAAACTGGTTGTGGGCAGAAAACAGAGAGTGGTGGTAAATGGTATACAGTCAGAAGAGATGCAAGTCACAGTGGGGTACCTCAGGGATCAGTTCTGGGCCAGTCCTCTTCAACATCTTCATTAGTGACCTTGCAGATGGACTAGAGGTAAGGCTTGTCTGTTTGCAGATGACACCAAGATCTGCAACAGAGTAGATGATCCAGATGGGGTGGGCAGAATGAAAAGAGATCTGGATAAACTAGCAAAATGGTCAGAAGAGTGGCAACTGGGATTTAATGCAAAGAAGTGCAAGATCATGCAATAGGGAAGAGAAACCCTGAAGCCACCTATAGGCTGGGAGGGGAGTTGTTAGCAGTCACAAAGGAAGAAAGAGACTTGGGCATCATCATCACTGATGACCTGAAATCATCCAAGCAGAACTCTAAAGCAGTAGGTAAGGCTAGGTGGTGTTAGAGTGTATTATGCGGGTATCACAAGTCTAAGAGGAGGTAATAATCCCTCTTTACAAGACACTGGTTAGGCCCCATCTGGAGTACTGCGTGCAGTATTGGAGGCCACACCTTCACAAGGACATTAACCAAATTGAGGCAGTCCAAAGAAGGGCAACCAAAATGGTGCAGGGACTGCATCAGAAGACATATGAAGACAGATTAACAGAGCTCAATATGTATACCCTTGAGCAAACGAGGGAGAGAGGTGATATGATCGAGGCATTCAAACACCTTAAGGGCATTAACAAGGTGAAAGAGTCTAACATGTTTAAATATAAGAAAAATAGCTGGACAAGAGAACACAGCATGAGATTGGGGGGCCGATTAAGGGGGAAAGTGAGGAAATTCATTTTCACAGAAAGGCTGGTGGATGCATGGAATGGCTTACCACAAGAAGTGGTGGCTATGAATATGGTGCAGGGCTTCAAACAGGCATAGGATAGGCATAAGGGAGCAATACAAATGACTATGAATAGATAGGCCACTGACAGAGTAAAGGCCGATGGCACATTTATAAGGTAGAAAAAGAAATGGGCAGACTGGATGGGCCTTGCGGTCCTTATCTGCCATCAGCTTCTATGTTTCTATGTTCTATTTGTGAAAGTGCTGAACTGTTTGTTAACTTTTCCCATTCACTTATAATGGGAAATTGTTTTTTGAATAACTTTTGAACTGTTCAATATTTTTTCACAAAATCTTCAAAGGGCACATTGGGGACCCCAGCTGCATGTTCCCTGAAGTTTTCTGACTGGTCGCATAAACCATGTGACCTGTAGGCGCAAGCAAAGAATTCACAAAAAAAACTTAATTGTGCACACGAATATCGCTTAGTAACTCAGGAGACGTATATCCGACTGGCACGAAAGTTGGCACATCCCAAGATCTATGATTATGTCCCTTGCCTGCAAAATTTCAGGCAAATCTGTTTAATGGTGGTAAAGTTATTAAGGTGCAAAATTTCACCATTTAATCTTAAAAGGGCTACTTAACCCTAACTATGGTACCACTACCGTCAGCAAATTATATGTATATATATATATATATATATATATATATATATATATATATATATAGAGAGAGAGAGAGAGAGATATATATATATATATATATAGTTATATATATATATATATACATATATATATATATATATATCTATATATCTATATATATATATATATATATATATATATATATATATATATATATATAGTGACAAGGTGCAACCTCACCACAGGATTCAGGATCAGCTTTGCGGTGGTTAAGGAGTCTCAGGAAGACCAATTTGTTAACATCAAACCAACCAGGTATATTTTTATTTTCTTAATATGGTTGGTGACGAAGAACTTTGGGCTTCTGCCCTTTTCCTTTTTAAGCCCCACTGGGGAAAATGAAACAAAAACAGAAATAAAGAGGCCTAGCTCCAGGTGGGAGTGTTAACTAAACAATCCCTGACCCTAACTAGAAACCCCCCTTTTCCAGAAGGCTAGACCTTCTGGAAGAACACAAACAGTAAAACAGAAAACTCACAATGGAAATAACTTTTTCCTTTTTGGCCTAATTCAGGAGACCAATCTCCTGAGAGTTGCTTAAGGGACTCCTGTTCTGGAACACATCCAAGCAGCTTGTCAGCCCTCTACCCCTGCAGCAACTGCCTGCAGGCTTTTCCTTCCTGTTTTTAAAGTTCTCCTGTCTGTGCAGCTGCAGCTAATTAGCCAAATCAGCTGCAGCTGTAACCTGACTATCTTACTCAGGGAAACCCCCTCTCCTCCAGTCCCTGAGTTTACCTATATACCTATATAGAGGAGAGTGGAGCACAGGACCCAAGGCAGCATGGGTTCACAGTGGGAAGGTCATGTCAGATGAATCTAATAGATTTCTTTGACTGGGTGACCAAAGTAGTAGACCAGGGAGGGGCTGTGGACATGGCCTACCTAGACTTTAGCAAGGCATTTGACACAGTCCCACACAAAAGATTAATAGTCAAATTAACCAGCCTGGGAGTGGGTCCCAGGGTGGTAGCCTGGGTAAAACATTGGCTGCACAACAGGACACAGAAGGTAATTGTAAATGGAGTCCACTCTGAAGAAAGAGGGGTTACTAGTGGGGCACCGCAGTGTTCAGTATTGGGTCCAGTCCTTTTTAATGTCTTCATCAGTGACATTGTAGAGGGACTGGAAGGAAACGTATGCCTTTTTGCAGATGACACAAAGATCTGCAACAGGGTTGATACACAGAGGCGTGGAAAGGATGAAAAGGGACTTGGCAAGGTTGGAGGAATGGTCGAAGTATGGCAGCTAGGATTCAATGCAAAGAAGTGCAAAATAATGCACCTGGAAACAAGAACCCAGGGAAGAATACACAATGGGTGGGGAGGTAGTAACAACAACAAAAAGGAAAGGGACCTGGGGTAATCATATCAGATGACCTTTAAGGTTAAAGCAATGTGAGAAGGCAGTAGGGAGGGCTGGGGTATACTGGGATGTATAGGGAGAGGCATCAGCAGCAGAAAACAGGAAGTTGTTATCCTCTGTACAGACAGTTGGTGAGACCCCATCTGGAGTACTGTGTCCAGTTCTGGAGACCCCATCTCTGCAAGGACATAGACAGGATAGAGGTAGTCCAGAGGAGGGCAACTAAAATGGTGCAGGGTCTGCAAGAGAAGCCGTATGAGGAGAGACTAAAGGAGCTTAATATGTATACCTTGAGGAAAGAAGGAGAGAGGGACATGATAGAAACTTTGCTATCTCAGTGGAATCAACAAAGTCCAAGAGGAAGCATCTTTCAGAAAAAGAGACTTGCAAGAACAAGGGACACAATTTAAAGATAGAAGGAGGGCGGTTCAGGGGCAATGTGAGGAAGTATTATTTCACAGAGAGGGTAGTAGATGCATGGAACAGCCTTCCTGAGGAGGTTGTGGGGTCTAAAACTGTGGGAGAATTCAAGAATGCATGGGACAGACATAAGGCAATTCTTGTGGGGGGTAGGAAGAAATAGGCTGTTGGTTAACTAGGATCTGCAGCCTAACCTGTAGGTAGGGAAATGGGCAGACTAGATGGGCCAAGCGGTCCTTATCTGCTGTCAAAGTCTATGTTTCTATGTTTTTCTATATATATATATATATATATATTTATATAAACAGTGTGTGTATATATATATATATATATATATGGCAAAAAACTCTGTTTAATGCATCAGTTAGGGTTGTTCCGCAGCGACAAAAGGAAGGAAATTCGGTGTTAGGGTTGAAAACCCTAACTCTGAATTCACCCCCCCCAGCACCACACACACACACACATATGCAAGTAGGGGGGAGGACCAAGGCAACACAACCAATGACAGACAACCAGCAGCAGGTGACAGAAATAAAAATCAATTGTCGAAATGTACTACAAGACATCCCCACCCACCTGACCAGGTACTGCCTGCTCAGTGGAGATCAACAGCAAAATTGAGGCCATGTACACCAATCGTACACATCCCTGATTGCAGGTGCACACAACGTACCACACTTAGTAGGGAAGTGATACTCCATCTCTATAACTGCTTGGTGAGGCCGCATCTCGAGTACTGCATGCAGTTTTAGACACCACACTTAAAGAGAGACATTAAACTCCTGGAGAGGGTCCAGAGGAGGCCAACCAAAATAATGTGGGGCTTGGGGACAGTACCTATGTGCAGAGGCTCAAAGAGCTAAATATGTACACATTCGAAGAGAGAAGGGACCGGGGGGACATGATAGAGGTCTTCAGGTACATGAAGGGGGTAAATAGGGGACTAGCACTTAGGATGGTTCAAAGGAAGGAGGAGGGGAGCAACTAGAGGTCGTGGCTGCAAGCCAGAGGGGGGAAGATTCAGGGTAGAAAGGAGGAGGTGCTACTTCACTAGGAGGGTGGTGGAGCTATGTAATGTGCTGCGCAGGGGGCTGGTGTAGGCAGAGATGGTGCAGGGGTTCAAGAGGATGTGGGACAGGCATATGGTAACGGTTCTGGAAGCAAAATTCAATGCAGTCAGAATATCTGGAACTGGGATGGAAGAAGCCAGAGAAGGCCAGGGGGGCAGCAAGTTCAGCTCCCAGGGCAGTGGCTGACCAAACGAGGAGACATGAAACACTGTAACACCTATTCTGCTGGCATTTTTAGCATGTTAGTATATGTTCAGAAGTATTGCTTGTACTTTACTGAGTAGATTCGCTCATCTAAATGTTCAACAACTGCCACTCACAGCTTGGTTGCCACATCACACCTTGCAACATGACAGCTGACAGCTCTGAGTGACCTCCCAAGCTACAGCTGCACCTTCATCCTGCCCCCCCATCCTGACTGTGTGTATTACTATAGTAATTATGCTTCCTTTGTCCCTGGTGTCCCAGTGCAACACTCACAGGCCTATTGCAGGAATCCCAGCAATATAATATCAAAGTAAAACATCCTTTGTAAAAGTAGTCCTACATCGCTCCTCTCCCAACCACTAAGCAACAACATGTCCACTCCCCACCCCTTCACTCCTCTCAGTGGCAGTATGTAGCTGCTTGCCAACTTGTAAGCCTGATGCACAATCACTGACTCTGTGGAATAGGGCTGTACACACATTGTCCACAAGAGAAGCAAATGAACATGAATCTTGCACCATACTACTCAACAGAGATGTATAAATGGATTTATTTGCATTTCTGTACAATGTAGTACTATACAGCCTTCACAGGCATTCTTTAGGTTATGAAAGAATGCTGAACAGTCCTACTATATGATATCAGTCATTATGCAATCGCCTACCAAGCAGACCATGAACATAACATACATTCTGGGTTCAGGATACTGTAACACTATATCTTCTATGAATATCTGCTGTGATGGTACTTAACGTGGAGAGCTGGTGCCTGGCTCCTGCTTCACCTCCTCAGGTCTCTCAACCACAGCTTCCCCAGACTCTATAAAACATACAAGTAAAAAAAAATGATTCCATATACCACAAAATATTAAGGTACAACTATACTTTTATTATGAAATGCATTGCTTTATAGTGTGTCATTGTGTAACTAAACCATGTAAACACATTCCTCTTTGCAATGACACTTCCGTGTTTATTTGATGTTCTGTCATTAAGCAACAGTGACATGCACACACCAACTCTTCTCATCTGTACAGTGAGAAAGTGACTTACATGAACAGTATCAACTATGCCACAGACAATTCCTACAACTTGTGACCACATCATCATTGTACACCCCACTATAATTTTAACACTATGTGTGTACATTACTGCAGATGTCCATGGAGCTCTTCAGTGACGCCCACCCCATTTCCAGCTAGTACGCCAGTGTTACCATGCACATAGAATGCTGTCCATTCACTAATTCACAGATTCTGATAATATGTAACAAGGACACAGCAGGTGCAAAATCATAATCTGTAACATATACATGGGTCATATCACTGAACTTCATAAAGAAATGCAACTATTTTTACCGTCTCATATCACTATCTGCATAACAGAAAATTTTCTTGTGTATATTGTATTTGGTGACATCAGTATGTATCACATAAGTTAGTAGTATAGCAATATGTAATAACTCTTTTCATATACTATACAAAATCTAGGTAACATATGTATTGTAGTGAGTACCTCTATTAGTCATTCATAAGATGACATAACACAAAAAATACAATTCAAATGTGTACAAATATTTTCTTACACTGGAATGACCACAACATTCACTTATTTAGCAACTGAAAAAATTATAGTACTACAATATTTTATATGTTATTCTTGTCCACAACTGTCATGGACAGTTATGGATCATCTTCAGTTAAACCAAACTGAGAAATGTATAACTGACGTACATCTGTCCATGATATCTGTTTCTTCTGAATCACAATTAATTTAATGAAATACCATGTTTTTTTGTTTTACAATTCTCAAGTAACATACTACAATACGGTGTTTGCTTACTGTAGATGTCCCACGACTGCTGTAGTTCAGTCAAAAACTGCAGGTTATAGACTCAACCATGCCACATGTGGCACATCCTAAAGTGTACTCACTCTATTTAGTAGTATATTTAATTGTACAAAAGCCCAGATATTCAAGCTGTGCCAGTCTGTGACACAAGCCCTGGTACAGCTGGATGTGCCTGTGCAGTGGCGTGCACTGGGTGATATTCAACAGAGCTGCACCATGTCCCAGCATTGTTGAATGTCGCACCCTGGCCACCATCAGTGCACATAGCACAGTGGCACTGTGCCAGAATCAGTGGCCAGAGTGCACCAGGGGGATACAGTAGTGCTAGTTCCATTGTGCTAGGTGCAGTAGCCACAATATTTGAAAGTCAACATACAAATGGGGCCCTAATGCATGCACAGTGCAAATGGGCAATTATCATGTCATTATAGAACCATTTGCATCCAGATGCACCAATACCCAAAACTTGGGCCTGACACCCTGACAGGCAGCAGCCCTTGGGCAACATAACCACCTGCAGCACATCAATGTGCCCCACAGCCCAAGCACAGGCTGAAGTCAAATAACATAAATCTATATCCCTGGTGTTCCAGTGGACCTGTCCATCCAATCCTGCACAGAATTTATATAAAATAAACCAATATCCCTGGTGGTTCTGTGGACATGTCTGCCCAATCACAGGTGAAAAAAACAATAAAAGAAACCTATTATACCTAGTATGCAATGGACACCCCTCCCCACCTACCCGTTAATCTCTAATGTCCAACTCACCCCCCCATTAGCAGTGGGCTGCAGCAACCCACCCACCCCACCATATGCCAAGTTACATCGTTGGTAGGGCTGTGCATCCATAGTCCCACAGAGTGATCCAATGGGCATGCAGCTCATATGATACTACACATTAGAGATATGTGTATAGATCAATTCACATATGTGCATTCTGTTGAACAATATGTGCTGCATGACCATTGCCTCACACTGTGTAATTATGGACATACAGCCCTACCGACAGTGTCAGTCAGCAGGCGGCAGAGCAGCAGGTGGGTGGTGCACTGCCAACTGTTGTTGACCAGGAGGGGGGGTGAAGCGTGACAGTGGGGATTAGTCAGCAGTTAAGGAGGGGTTTACACTGGAACAACACAGATAGCAGCTTTCTGTTATTTGTACTTCAGTCCACAATTGAGCACACATGTCAACTGGACTACCAGAGGATATAGGTGAATTTTATGTTACTTGTGCCTGCGATCACTCAGACACCTCCACTAGAGCACCAGGGATAGTGGTTAATTTTATATTAACATAGCCCATGATCAGGCGAACAGCCATCCACTGGGACACCGGAGATATAGAGGAACTATTTTATCATAGTGAGCCCACAATGAGGCAGACAGCATTGCACTGGACCACCAGGTATGTAGGAAAAATATTGTACTATACTTACCCGTGGTTTAGCAGGTGGTGTTCCACTCCACCATGAAGAATATAGGAGAAAATCTTTTTTAACTTAGCCTACAATTGGACATGGGTTTGTAGCCACCACCACAGAGGTTCAGACAGAGCTTGGGTAGCCACTGAGAGATGGCAGCTGCCATTTTGCACCCTGCAATACAGCAGCTTACCTGTACCTGACTAGCTGTTCATCCTTTTTTTTTGGAATCAAGTTTGTGTGGTGCAAGCATACACTGCGGATGCATGGTTGATCACATTCCAGGCTGAATGTCAGGCTGTGCAGAATATGCATGAGAACACTCCCCCATCTGTGCCAGCATACATAGGTGATGTACTCCAGCACATTGGGATTTGTAACACGCGCAATTCCTCTTTAAATATCACACCAGGGCACATCAGTTGCTTGCGCATCTTGCAAGACTGTTGCAGGATGCACAAGCCTTTTGAACATCTGAGCCAAAGTGTAAAATCGTTTTTTTATAATAAATTAACTTTAGACATCCATTTGGTTGCAAACATACTTCTCGTTCCTGTGACGTACATCGAGTAGGTTTCCAGCAGTCTTTTAGCAATTAACATACGCATTTGCCACAGAGTTCCTGATGTGACTGATTGGTAACTGCCATTTTTCACAACAACTACACAGTATCATCTGCTACACTAAAAGCGTTACATGTACACAATCAGAACTCAGAATTGTACAGATCACATTGCTGTACATTGTATTAGCAAGCAATAATACCCAACAGGGTGGGCGGTATTGTGCTAAACCGGACTGCCCAGGGACGTAATGAGGCCTGACACCACAGGTGGAGGGCATTATAGCCCCTGTAAGGCCCACCATTGCACAATACCGTCCACCCTGTCGGGTACTATTGTGCTTAGAAAATGGGCACTGTAAAAAAATAAATAAATTTAAACACTGGGCCTAAAAAATTTTTTAAAATAAGTTTTGTCATAAAATAGTTCCTCTGCCTGCTTTAAAATGATGCTGTTTCTTTAGTTTTTAAGCCGTGGAGTTTTGATATTTTGGAGGCTGTAGGCAGTTTCATGTGGTGCACCTCCCAGCACATTTCTTTATGATTGTTTCTTTCTTTTTTTTGTAAGTTGCTGTTAGCAAGAAAAGAGCAACAGCAATTAGGGACTTAAGCAAGTAAGGGAAATAGCTTCCCTGAGTGATCCCAGCCACTGAACTTGTCATTGACCTTCCCTGCATCACAGAATTACTCCTTCTCGCATTTCAACAACATACATCACTCCGACTGCTTCAACAGAAGAATTTACCTTACAAAAAAAGTGCACATGAAAGGGACAGAGAAGCGCCTACCACACTATCAATGTTTTTTTCAATCAGCAAGTGGGTGGAAGTGTAGTACCATATGGGTTGCACGTCCATTGGCTCACGCTGTGGACCAATGGGTGTACAGCCCTACCCAGGTGTCAGTCGGTGGGTGGCATGGCTGCAGGCAGGTGGGGTGCTGCCGCCCACTGGCTGACTGGGGGGGAGCAGGGCAGTGGGGCTCAGTGGGTGGGGGGTACCATACCACTAGACCACCAGGGATATTGGAATTATTTTTTTTTTACAAATGCCCGCGATCGGGCATATAGCGGTCCACTGGACCACCAGGGATATCAGACAAACTCTTTTTGTTATACAGATGTCTGCGATCTGGCAGATAGCGGTCCACTGGACCACCAGGGATATTGGGGAATTCTACAGTTATTTGTACAGATGCCCACAATCAGGCAGATAGTGGTCCACTGGACCACCAGGGATATTGGATGGAATAGTTATTTTTTTTTACTGCAAATGCCCACAATTGGGCTGCAGGGGGTGTTAGTACCCGACGGCTGCTGCCTGGCAGGGTTCCAGGCACAAGTCATCTGGGATCGACACACCTGCATGCAAATGGGGCCATAATGACATGCAAATGGCCCCATATGCACCTTGCATACATTATGGCCCCATTTGCATGTTAACTTTTGAATATTGTGGTTGCTGTGCATGGCGCAATGGAACTTACGCTAGCGCATCCCCATGCTCCACTCTGGCCACTTACGCTAGTGCAGTGCCACTGCACCATGCACACTGGGGGTGGCCAGGGTGCAATATTCAAAGCTGCTGAGCCATGGCACAGCTCCTTTAAATATCGCCCAGTCCACACCCCTGCGCAGTCAAGTTGAGCTGCACCCAAGCTTGTGCTACAGCCTGGTGCAGTTTGAATATCTGGGGCAAAGTTGTCAGTTTCTGCAGTGTTCTTTGTATTTGTTTCTTTGCAGGGTAAACAGTGCTGACAAACGGGGGGTTGTGTGAGCTGCTGTAGCCTAATGAGGAACCACCACTTCTGTCATGCCATTTTCTGTTTTGCTAGCCAAGGGATAAATGTGTGTCACAGCTAAGTCAGTGGGCAGCTAGAGGAACAGATGAGGCATGCGCAATGAAGACCTGGCAGGAGGAGTGAGTGTAAAAGTGTTATGCCCAGTGTGTGTGTGTGTGTGTGTGTGTGTGTGTGTGTGTGTGTGTGGTTCAGTTACGTGTTAAGAAAAACATGGCTTTATTTACAAAATGAACATTCTGTTGGCACAAGGTTTTGGAACCTAATCAGGCAGCAGAGACAGGGACTCATTATTTCCTGGTCTCTATTGCCTGATACCGGACTGGATGGTTGGTTGCCTTAGCCAATTAGCTAAAAGGATTTCCTCAGCCCATTTTCTAAATACAAATACTACATAGATGCTTCAAGTAATACTAACTTACTAAATAGTATTTCCTAAAAACAATTGAGTAAAGCAGTGCAAGTCACACCTTACATGATACCCTCATACCACCCCAATTACATAGTACAATTATTTCAATCAGTATCTTACCATCAGACTCAACAACAATGACACTTTCAATTTCTGAAGTGACCACCCTCCACAGCTTCAGATAGCGCTGGTACTACCTCGCGGGCAGGCGGGGGAGCCCTATGTTGGCCTGTGATAAAAGAAAAAAAAATAGACCCACTAAGTCTTGCATGTAAATTGCATCACATTATAACAACAGTTGATGTAACCATTAAACATGCTTCACGTAGCTAACATTGGCTCTCATCAGGTACACCACAAGCATTGCATGTACATATAAAATTACAAGTACTGTTAATATCAATAATAATGTTTGAAGAGCAGGATACAACAACTGTTAAATCACCATAAGTAGTTGTTTGGGTAACATGGACAACATTGGGACTACAACTCGAGAGATTAACAATTCCCTAGTAACTAACAAATAGTAACTTAACCATATTTTACATGAGATACCCAAACATCATGTTTAATACTACATGATAAGAAAACACTGTTTGCATTGCTTGTGTAAGAATACTGCTAGTCACGTACATTGTTTTGTTATACCAGTATTTAAAAGTTTAAAATATTTTACAACTTGTGAAACACTAAACTTTCCATCACTAAGTTGCATGACATGACTGCATATTATGGCACCTAATACACACTAGCCATACAGAGCAAAATTAAGTTAAAGAAAAGAGCATAAACTCACTAAAATACAAAATCACACACGCCCACACAATGCAAAGCATCATGGGCTGCATATGCAAATCACCACAGAATGTTATACTGGTTCAACTTTAAGCAGTAAACTCACTAAATGCACAAAACTTAATAGTTATATAAACCTTTCATGAAGTAAAATCCTGTATAGATACAATGGATACTGCATAGTTACTGCACCACTATCATTAGCAGATTATTAAAAATCATCATAAAATACATGTTATACAATGGGTTATTAAAATGAAGTAACCTAATTGTTAAAAATACATCACATACCAATGCTAACTCCTGCCAGCATACCCACTATTAAAGTTTCATATCCGTATTAACACAACAACACAATTTCAGCATTGTATCTTAGCAAAATGCCATGACAGGGAATGTGTATACAGGTGTATTTACTACTTGTGCTGTTATTCAGTCACTCAACTAAACCTCACAGCTGAACCACACCACACATGTCAAATAAGCTATATGCTATTAACTGTCATAGCATATGTCATAATTTTTATCTAAATCTATATCAAGACAGTGTCAGTGGCTCAGTAGGTAGCACACTCGCCTCTAAGGCCGGGAGATCAGAAGGCTGTGGGTTCAGTTCCCACATCTGGCACTTGGATTAATATCCCAGTACTGACACTGTAGTGCAGCATGAGAGGGGTGCTGCACTTCTGAGGTGCCATCTTTCGGATGAGACATTAAACTGAGGTCCCATCTGCCTGGATTGGTGGTAGTTCAGGTGGATGTTAAAGATCCCATGGCACTTATCGAAAAGAGTAGGTGAATTTCCCCGGTGTCCTGGCCAAATTTCCCTCATTCACTAAAAAAATACCACCAACAGCTTAATCTGGTTCAAGGTCAGTTGGCATTCATCTGTATCCCCCTCCCCCGGGTCGTGCCTGAAAATAGGCAGGATTTGTCTAGTGCACTTACCCGGTCAACAAAAGCTAAAAAATAAAATAAAAAAATAAAAGACACATGCATTGTACAAATTTCTGTTGAGTAACTTACGATGAGTGAGATGCTCCCCTGCAGCTGGCTTCCCAGCAGACTACCACAGCTCATAAGTGAGGTAGTACCAGCACCTATCGTTGTCCGGTATTTCCTCCTGCTGTTTCAGAACATAGAAATGTTGTCGCAACAGCTTCTACTTCCTCTTCAGTTGAACAATGGTCTTATTTTTGACTTCCAAAATTGCATGTAAAAAGCTGTTGATGCGCTCCACATTGAATCCAGCTTACGGTTCGTGCTCCGCATTAATATGTGGGTACTACCCCTGGCTTGGACTGCCTCAAGCAGCAAGCACACCTCTCGCAAGGTCCACTGCCTCATCTCGTCACTTTCGTTCTGCAATAGAAACATAAAGAAAAATTTCCATTACTGTCATGTCTCATAGGATATGTATTTTTATGTATTATATGAAGTTTTGTGCTTTGAACATGAAAAGAGCACATTTCATAATGCTACCAAGCTCCTTCAGACAGAAATAACTTTTTAAGTGCATTGTTTTGTGGAACATTATAACTATTATGCACACTTAAGACATACTGGTATTGACCCTGTAATGACATGAGTATCTCCAACCATGACCCGTGATTCTGCTTCACAGTGTCGCGAAGCCCCCCAAAAAAACATTTTTGCAAATGAGAACAGTATAGCTGAAGTATTGCACACCACAATATGCAATCAAAAGCTTTGTGTTGAGAGACAAAAGTTAACTGTACCATGTGTTGTCATCACCCGTGACTCAGCAAAGCATTACTTTAAAAAAAGTTACCCATTATAACGTGATAGGGAACACTACACTGTACTACCACCATTTGTTTTTCAAAACAACAAAGTATACTTTTGAAATAGATAACCAGCAAGCTACTGGGGGGTGGCATCAGTAGACAACAGATCCTGAGTCAGCCAATACAAGCAACAACTCACTAATAAAGAGGATACCTGCATACTAATAATGCCTTGATAATATGAAAAATAGCTGTGCTTATGTCTTGCATATATCATGGCTCCATTTGCATGTATAGTACTAAATAGTGTAAAACATAAGCCTACCACCACTGCATTTCACTGTTGTAACACCCCTACTCCTCTCTGCCCACTTACACTTGTGCAGTGCCACAGTAAAATGTACAATTTGCCTTACAGACTGAAAAATATAACAATGCTAACCGCACCACAACATCATGAAATTTTGTACTAACAACAACATGCTGCATTGCTATTCCACTTTCCCCAGTGTTGTTACACAGCATGGCACAATCTGAATATTCCCAACCCATGTGTTACATGTGTGTGTATCATGTATGCAACTGATCTATTTTTTACCACATTTTTTTGGTTCTGAAAAGAACCTTTGTTAACACTGTAATATTTGATCAAACAGCCTGACATTCTTAGAGGACTTTGAGGATTGCATCTCGAAGGTCTCCCAGGAAATGGCAATTGCCAGCATGTGAGAAATGTGCACCATCTGGTACATATAGCCAATCATAACAATACTTAATTTCTGGGTGACGTATGGTGTACATTCCATACATGCGTAGAAATGCAGATATTTGCATGTTGATTTTTCTTCTAGCTCTGTCAATCAGATACATATAGTGGTCTGCTTGCCAGACCCTACGCTCTGTAATATTTAAAAATATGATTATACAGGCAGGCAACATACTCATAATAGAAGCAAGGTCCGATTTTACTTCTGTTACTAAATCTGCCCAGCGTTTGGTGCCCAAATCATTATATCCGAGATGTATCAGCAATATGTCAGGATGAGTCTGAGTACTCAAACGTCTGTGCATGGTTGGCATGATGTGCTCCCACCTCATTCCACCCCTACTAAACCATTTCACAGAGCAATTTGGGAGCTGCAGGTTTCTCCCATAATCACTATTGTGAGCATACTCAGATGCTCGTCTCACGATACTGTCTCCAACTATCCACAATGTCCTTTTGCTATTTTCTGCCATTCTCAGTTTTTAAACTCAGAAGTGCACAGAGAGCTACCAAAAAAGTCAGTGTTCACCCTGCAGTGGCTAGGCAGTAGTGAAAGTAAAACTGATATTTTCCCTCTTTACTTCAAGCCAGCTTCACTGGGCTGATTAATAAAACACAAATAAAATAAATCATTGGCTAGTACTCTGGCTTCATTAACCAATGTAGACTATGCACTGACTAGTACTAGACTTCTGCTAAAATGTGCAAATATTGAGAGGTGGGAAAAATGCATCCTTTTCATAAGCAGTTTTAAACAATTACAACTGCAGAAACATGTCTGATTGGTTCCCTCTTCTGTTATGTGTCCACGTGCAGCTTCCAATCTCCCTCTGTTTGCAGCTGTATCTGTACAAGTTAGTACTGAACTACTATCTGACTTTAAACAGTTTTATCTAAATAATACAGCATCTTAGATTATAACAAGTAACATTATCAAATACAGCACTAAATAAAAAACGTTTTGATTAATAGTATTTACATGTTGCTAACACTTTTTATCATACTAGAAAAATGCTTTATAAAATATACTGTACTTACAGTTTTGAAAATGCTGTGTCTCAGTATGCACTAAGATGGCTGCTGTTACCTTCTTCTTCAGTGTTGTCCGTCTCTGATTGGTTGTCTCATATGGCCTGACAAATCTTGCATAACATTGGTAGAACAAGCTGTCACTCAAATACAATCAGATCTGATTCGATAATGAATGCACTGTCCACTCTCAAGTTAAAAATTTGCGACACTTTCGAACGCACAACAGTAATTTGCGACACTATCGAATGCACGAAAGTACTTTTGTGACACTTTTGAATGCACATTATTTTTTGTGAAACTTTCGAACGTTCAACATTACTTCTTGCCATACTGTCGAACACACGACAGTACACTGTCGAGTGCACGACACTACTTTTTGTGACACTTTCATGCACACGACACTATTTTTTCCAAATTGTCTATTTTTACCACAATTTGAAGCTTAATGGCAAAAACAACCACATTTTCAATGCCGAACACTGCCACACTGCATTGGCACTGTCACAACTGGAGACGTATAGTATTGTGACTTTTTAAATACACCTACAAAAAGGTGGTCATCTTCAGTGAGTACGGTACCGTGCAACAGACTTGTAGGAATGCATTGTTTGGCAGTCATTTTTATGCAGCATTGCCACCAAATTTCCAACAAAGTCATTTTAGGATGTAAATGCAATGTTCCCAAACTGACATGGAAATAGTGCAAATACACTAACTTACAAATGTGTGTTGTGAGGTTCATATGCACACTCACATAAACAGTCATATTACAGACTATCATTACCAAATTGTATACGTACTCATTTCCACACCTCTGCTCATTAACAGTGTGACTCTCATTACCACAATGTGCTCTGAATAGTGGTTTCACACAACGACTGTGGCAGTGGTTACTGTAACAGCATAAAAAACATCTCAGCAAGGATGTGAAAAATGACAGCTGTGTAATTGCAGAACAGTTGTAGTAAAATGCCATTCTTAACAATGTCACATGAAAATATTGATAATGCAGTAACTTAAGCTAAGTGTGCAAAGTTGACTTATTAATGTGTTACTAATTAACAGAAAGATCATTAATAAAGATATTGTGTAACCAGCAGTGTGACAGTGTTAGCTATATAAATGTTTCTTAATAATACTAACTGTTAATAACTGAACATTGAAATCATACGAAACAAAATCTATATGCTATAGTGATAATGATATACAAGACAATGTAACAGAAATAAAATACAACTATTACAATGTCAATAACTAATGCGATTCAAAGATTGAAAATATTTTCTTTTTAAATTGATGTGATACTTAAATCATATGTCTCAATGCACAATGTTAGAAGGCATGAACACAGGCATATAATAACATTGTCTTTTTCTCTGTCTTTTATACAGGTGCCTGATACTTCTGTAAGATTGCTGACTGCCACTGTGAACTATCATATAAAAAGATGCCGACTAAATACAGACGTAGATGTATAGGGAAATGAGACAGGTATCATAGTACTTCACTGTTGCTTAAGGGCGATAAAGAAAACACTTATGTGAGATCAGAATATGAAGGGAAACAGACCTCTACTGCAACAGTGAGCTCTACAACAACTCACTCCACATCAAAAGCACATTCTTCCTCAAGAGCAAGTAAAAAATGCTCTCAGATGAAACACAACTATTGTAACAGCAACCATCACCAAACCTCCAAAACAATGCCGTAAACTCACACCTGGTGATTTTCATCTGAGAAAGCGAAAGTATTTTCAATCACTAGCAAGTAAAGCTAAGATCGACAGACTTATTGCTGCTGTGATGAGACATGAGTGCAAAAAGACAAAGAGTCATCTGTCTTTGATGAAATTGCATCTCAAAGTATGCACTTTTGTTAACAGAGCAGTGTTTGTACTGCCTCGTTTGTGGTGTAAGATGTTTCATGTGCTTGAACAATTCAGAAAAGTTGTGTATGACATCAAAAAAGGCTACAACAGTATCCTTCTTTGACTGTCCACAATTTCTGTGATGTTCTCACAGGTCACTGGATGCACACACAAAACTCAGAGGCATATTTCTGGGAAGAATCTTATTATTCCCAGAAAAAGGAAGTCAAGTTCACCATTGATGAGTCCAGTAAACTGGTCAATGTTCTCAGTATCTGTGATTACACCGCAATGGACACTGATGATGACTGTGATGCAACCACTGTGTCCAATAAACGGCACTGTCTGGCATGGGCATGTGATGACACCTGCAACCGTAGGCAATCGTCATTTGAAAAAGTTGAAGAGTTTGTCAACCTATTTGTGATTACAGATCGCAAAGAAAGATATAAACTGTTTAACAAGATTGACCATTGTGAAATTCGTCCACATACTGGACTTATGGGTTACTCACTAGCATGCCTCGATAGTGGTGTTTGTGATAGCATCTTTCACAACATGCGGATACTTGGAGTGCATCAAACAGGCATGCAAAACTTTGTATACAGAGTATATGAAGTACGAGTTGTAAATCAGTACACTTGTTTAAATGGCTTAGTGCAGTCAGGTGACATGCAGGGTGCCATCATATTTCTCAAACAACTGTAGCATGTAACTTCTGTACCAGACACAACAATTTCTCAGTTAAACACTTCTGCTGAAACATCTGTTTCACTCTTAGAAACTGACATACTGAGACAGTACGGCAAAGAAATAGCAAAATTTGAATTGGCAAAGTCTCAGAAGTTTGACTCTGTATGTGAGTCATGTGACCGTTTGTGCTACAGTAAACAGTCACAGTGAACCTGGAAACCTTGTCACCATACAATGACATGTGGTTCCATCTCTCAGCATTTTTGCTGCTGAAATCTGACTTTCACTTAGAAAACACCATTCTGCTATGCAAGCACTGTTTCTCCAAACTGAAGTATAACATTTTGCCACCAAAGTCACTGCTGAATAATATGGAGGCACATGTTATACCAGGTGAGATTTCAACATTGAATATGTTTGAATGCATTCTAATTCAGACAATGAAACCATTCCAAACCATTCTACATCTGAACACAAAGACACGGAACATTCCACAGAAAGAGCTTGTTAGATCTCTAAAGGGTTCCGTGATGTATCTACCACTTCCTCTACAGGAAAATGTGGAAGCAAGCTCTAAGGAAAATAATTTGGTGATTCTTGTAAATGGTGTTCCAACTAAGTCCAAAGTCATCTGGCAAGATGTTGTCAATGTACAGAAGGTAAAGCTTGCTCTTACTTATTTAAAGAGTAACAATCCCTTTTATACAAACCTTGACATAGATCAGATGACTAGTCTCTCTGTCCAACATGATCTATTAGAAAAAACTAAACCAATCATTGAGAAGGTCAGTGGACAGACAAGTGACAATGTGTATGAACAGTACACAATTCACCCACTACATGGCAGAGATCCAGTAGGAGACAACAATGATCTCTATCAAGTGAAGCAGGTGGAAGGTGAGCCTGTCAGCATTTGGGAGGCAACACTAGAAGCATGCTGTTTCCCAGACTTATTCCCAAAAGGGTCAGGTGGATGCCTAGATGAAAAAGAAGTGCGTGTACAGGGTGCTGAGTACCGCACTAGCTGTGTACTCAGTAAAGACGGCAAATTCAGATGTAACATACATTACCTGTTTTATCTCTGGGAGAGTGAACTTAGCATTCTGTCTGCATCTATTGCACATACTATTCATCTCACAAGTCCACTAGCCAGGCTATTGACTGGGACTTTAAGAACCAGTCATATCACACCTGTGCTTCGCGAACTGCACTGGCTGCCTGTGCGGTGGCGAATCACCTTTAAGGTTGGTTTACTAACCTTTAAAGCCTTACACGATCAGGGACCCAGTTACCTGAAAGATCTTCTGACTCCCTACTGCCCCCTCCGCCCCCTCCGCTCCGTCAATGAGGGATTGCTGGAATTCCCAGGGTTCATTTGAAGTTATCAGGATCTGCTTTTGCTTTCTCAGCTCCTACCTGTGGAATTCTCTACCTCATTGGTTGAGAGAATGCCCGACCATTGATAGTTTTAAAATTGCTTTTAAAACATATCTTTTTAACTTGGCTTTCTCTTTATAGTTTGATTGTCTAATTGTTGTTCTCTGTTTTTATTACTATGTATAGCGCCTTGATTTTGAAAGGCGCTTTATAAATAAACATGAATTGAATTGAATTGAATTGGAATAACAGCTGCTCAATTTCTAGAGAAATTAAAGCAGAAAGATGAAAATGTGCAAGTGAATCTGTCTTCCATTCTTTCAAGTCTTTGAGGTACCAAAGAATATTGGTATCGCAGACACTCCAAAGTGATGACAATGCTGTGAGTGTATGGTGAAGCCGCATGGTTTGTCACACTTAGCTGTGCTGAATATGCCTGGGACAAGCTCATTGAACTGTTGAAGTGGGCAAATTCTGATGTTGACAGCATTTCATCAATGACTGTCAGAGAAATGTGTTCACTTGATCCTGTGTCTGTCACAAGACATTTTCTCAAGCGGTTCCATGACATTCTGGCTTTCATATTGTCAAAGGACAATCCACCTCTTGGTATTGTGGAGCATTACTTTTGGAGGACAGAATGCCCCTCACATCCATATGCTGTTGTGGATCAAGGATGCACTACACATAGATGAACATTCAGACAATGAAAGAGCCATGGCTCAAAGGTATTTGTAATCCTAGACTTGATTAATAAATAAAATAAAATAAAATGAACATGAAGCAACACAAGTGCTATCATTCATCAAGAAATATATCACTTGTCACATTCCAGACAAGTATGACAGTCCTACACTATGGAAGTTGGTTCAAAAGTTCCAGCAACATATTTGTGCAAAATACTGCCAATGAGTAGTAAAGAACAAATCTAACTGGTACACACGATGTTGTTTCGGATTCCCTAGATGAGTTTGTCAGGATGATGCCATGAATGACCTCTTCACAGCAATGTGACACCACTTGAAGGCAAAATCAACCAAGAGGGTATACGAGTTACCCAGAAATGATGAAGAGATCTACATCAATGACTACAACCCAACTCTTCTCCTAATGTGGCAAGCAAACATAGATGTTCAGTTTGTGGCTGATAACTCATTGGCCCTAGTGCGGTACGTCACTTCGTACATAACCAAACATGAGCAGACTAGCTTGCAAGATCTTTGGGAAGATATTGCTAGTTCAAGCAGAAGCCTGAAATCTCAGCTCTGGTCATTGGGCTTGAAGACTCTTTCACACAGAGAGAATGTGGAGCTTATGAAGCCAGTGACCATTTAATGGGTACACATCTCTATGGGAAATCTGACGCTGTCTGGTTTCTCAGTGTTAACTACAAAGAGAAATGCAAATGTGTACTGATTCCCCATGCTGAAATTGAGGAGATCTCTGCCAACAGACCTTCTTCAAAACATATCTTGAAGAATAACCTGATACACACATACTACCCTTGTAGATACAACGACATGGATGATATCTGTCTCTTTCAGGTGGCTAAGTGGTATGGCTACAAGGCAGATATATCACCTGACTCAACACGCCAGATTTACAAGGTGAATGGAGTGGATGGCTGTCTCATAAAGTGACCCAAGCCATGGCTCTTAGACCACTGTAAGTTGCATCTAGGCACATCGGAGAGCAGAGAATACTACTACTTTGCTCTCCTATTCCTATTTAGACCCTGGAGGAGTGAGACTGAATTAAAAGGTGACTGTGATACATTCAAAGAAGAATTCAATTGCAGTTATGAGACTTTCAAAACTGAATACTCAGAGACATACATACAGAGACTAGAGGCTGAGAAAGAACAGCTTGAGAAGGCAGAGAAGCAGCTTCAGGAAGACACTCCTGTTAGTTCACAAGACAACCTTGATCCAGAAGGACAAACTGTTCTAGGTGAACCTCTGCCCTTAAATGCCCCAGAAGAGTTAATGTCAGAAACTGAGACAGCCATGGAACATGGAACACACTCCACTGTCAATCCAGCTGACTTGAGAGAAAGACTAAATCAGCAGCAGCATACAGTTCACTCTCAAGTAGTAGTCACTGTACAACATGACCTACAACATGAAACCAAAAAATGTGACTGTCGTGACTATAAACCACTACCGATCTTTGTTAGCGATTCAGCTGGCACAGGAAAGAGTTTCCTTATTGAAGCTATCACTGCTGAAATACAAGGCCTGACAGGTTCATCAATGTCTGTTGCTGTTACTGCTCCCACAGGACTAGCCGCATACAACATTGGTAGAGTTACATT
The DNA here is from genome assembly GCA_016271365.2 of Neoceratodus forsteri. NCBI lineage: Eukaryota > Metazoa > Chordata > Ceratodontiformes > Ceratodontidae > Neoceratodus > Neoceratodus forsteri. Next base: position 174,750,552 of record CM057455.1, read on the forward strand.
ACACCGTCTCTTTATGTTGCCAGTGGAACATGGCAAAACTGGAGAGTATCGTAAACTGTCATTTGAGGTTGCATCTCAGCTCCGTTCCATGTTCACAAAGATGAAGTTACTCATCACTGATGAAATCTGCATGGTCTCCAATGTCATGCTTGCCTGTATTCATCTAACGTCTGCAGGAGATCTTAGGTGCTGACGATGGAGTACCATTTGGTGGCAAAAGTATTGTTGTTTTGGGATACCTTTTACAGCTTGCAGCAGTTAATGCAGAGCATGTATTTACAACTCTAACTGCCAAGCAAGCTAAGAATATTCTCAGCTGCATTGCAGGCTATAACATTTGGAAGTTATTTACCTATGTTGAGTTGTATGAGAACATGCGCCAAAGTGGTGATCTGGCTTACAAATCACTTTTAGATGAAGTTCGTACAGGTTCTCTATCAACAGAACATGTTGCTATGTTAAATGATCGGAGATTCACAGTACATACTGCATCCATAGAAACAGCATGTAGTGTTTTCAGTGATGTATGCTCTATAGGGACACACATAGTGTGTCTTATGCCACGACTAAAGAAATGCATTGAGTTCAACAATGTAATGCTGCAGAGAGAAAATCAAGAAATTCTAACTCTGCATGCTGTTGATACAGTTGATGGTGTCATTCTTAGTTGCAACCTAGTAGCAAAGATGACTGAACGACTCAGTGAACTAAAGTTTTTCATGCATTGTTATGTTATGTTTCATGCACAGCTGGCCTAGAAGCTGTCCTCACACTTTGTAAGAATGTACGTATCATGCTGCGACGTAATCTAGATGTTGATCGAGGCATGGTAAATGGTGCCATGGGAAGCATCACTGACTTTGTCTACAATGTCCAGAAGACATATATCGAGACACTTGTAGTTCAGTTTGACAACATAGAACAGCCTGTACACATAGAACGGACCTGCATAAAATTCCAGGTATTTAAGGATATTTATGTAAACAGGAAACAGTTCCCCTTATATGCTGCATATGCTGTATCCATTCACAAATCTCAGGGCTTGAGTTTAGATTCAGCAATGGTGGACATAGGCACAGACATTTTCAAGGATGGCATGAACTGTGTGGCACTTTCACGTGTCTGCAGTCTTTCTGGGTTGCACATTATAACTCTAGCACCTCAGAAAATATGAGCTGACAAGCGATGTATTCTTGAGTACAACAGGTTACGTACTCTACATCAGCCACAAATGTCTTTAATACCACTGCCTACATATCTGGTTGTCTCACATCAAACTGTCAAATCTACAAGTCTCAACAAACAGCCACAAGCTTCCAGAAGTGAATCAACTCAGAAGAGTTCAACAAAGGTCACAACTTCAAGTAAACATTCACAGCCAGCAATTCATCAGAAATCAGTTGGTGTAGCTGCTGTACCAGTCTTTGACAACAACACTAGAGTAAACTGCTATGCTAACTCAGCTATGCAAGTTTTTCTACACATGCCACACTTTGTGCAGGCAATATCTGCTTCACAAGACAATCCCCTATCAAACACTTTGAAGCAGATTGTCAACATGACTTCTGACCAGTCTAACATACTAACATACTAAAATGCCAGCAGAATAGGCCTAATGGTCTTTCGAGTCTGCTCGATTGGTCAGCCCCAACCCTTGGTGCTGACCTTGCTGCCCCCCTCGCCTTCCCTGGCTTCTCCCTTCCCAGTTCTGGATATTCTTGCTGCATTGGATTTTGCTTCCAGAACCCTTCCCCTGTACCTGTCCCAGACCCTCCTGAACCCCTCCACCATCTCTGCCTCCACCAGCCCCCTAGGCAGTGCATTCCATGGCTCCACCACCACCCTCTCAGTGAAGTAGCACCTGCTCCTTTCTCCCCTGAATCTTCCCCCCTCCAGCTTCCACCCATGCCCTCTAGTGGCCACCTCCTCTTTCCTTCGAAGCACCCTGTCTGTTCCTCCCCTATTTACCCTCTTCATGAACTTAAAGACCTCTATCATGTCCCCCCGGTCCCTTCTCTCTTCCAATGTGTACATATTTAGCTCTTTGAGCCTCTCCTCATAGGTCCTGTCCCCCAAGCCCCAAATCATTTTGGTTGCCCTCCTCTGGACTCTCTCCAGGAGTTTAATGTCCCTCTTTAAGTGTGACCTCCAAAACTGCATGCAGTACTCAAGGTGTGGCCTCACCAAGCAGTTATACAGAGGGAGCATCACTTCCCTCCTTCTGGAGGTGATCCCCTAGCGATGCATCCCAGCATCCTATTGGCCTTGGCTGCTGCCCTCCTAAGTCTCCGAGTTGTTCATTTGACATCCACCACCACCCCAGGTCCCTCTCAGCCATCGAGGACTTGTAGCATTCCCCAGGGTGTACACTTGGCCGGGTTTCGGCCCCAGGTGGGAGTACCTTGCATTTCTTTGCATTGAACCTCAGCTTCCACTTTCTAGACCATCTTTCCAGAGCCTCCAGGTCCCCTGTGGGCCACCTCCCCTCCTCCCTATCCACCACCGCCCCCAGTTTTGAGTCATCTGCAAAGAGACTCATCTCACTCCTGATTCCTATCCTTATGTTAGAGACATAGGCATTGAACAGGAGGGGACCAAGGACTGATCCCTGTGGGACCCCACTAATGACCCTCTTTGGGATGAGACTATCCCGCCAACTCGACCCTCTGGGTCCGGTCATGGAGCCAATTGCCTATCCATCTGATCATCTGGTTCCCCACCCCATTTCTCCCAGCTTATCCAACAGGCCCATGTGAGGAACAGAGTCAAATGCCTTGCTGAAGTCTAGAAAGAGGACGTCCACTGGTCTACCAAGGTCCAAGGCACTCGTCACCCAGTCATAGAACTCCACAAGGTTTGTCTGACATGATTTCCCCAAGACAAATCCATGCTGTCTATCATCCAGGCACCCTGACTTTTCCAGGTCCCCCCTAGCATCTCCTTGACAATGCCCTCCATCACCTTGCCCACCACCGATGTCAGGCTGACAGGCCTGTAGTTCTCTGCCACCTCCCTTGATCCCCCCTTGTGGATAGGCACTATATGCACCACCTTCCAGTCCTGGGGCACCCACCCTGTCCTCAGAGATGGTGAAAAGCTCCACTAGGGTTTCACCAGGAGATCCATAAGTTCCTTCAGCACTCTGGGATGTAATTTATCCGGCCCTGTGCTTTCCATCTTAAGGGCTGAGGGCTTCCCTCACTCTCTCTGCTGTGATTTCCACTTCCAGTACCTCTTCTCCTGTAGCCCTCCCCTCCTGCCAGTGATGCCTCCCCTCTCCCAGACCTGCCCGGTCGGTAAGGGTCCCCCTCTCAGTATCTCTGTCTCCTCCATGTGTGATGCAGCACCCCCATTTTCCTTGGTGGAAACTGAGGAGGAAGTACTCATTTAGTACCTCAGCCTGCTCCCCGGGTCTTGTAGCCCATCTGTCCCCTGATTTAATCCTGCTAATCTGCCCTTCACCTTCGTTTTCCCCAATGTATCTAAAGAACCCTTGTTCCCTCTCCTGATTTCCCTGGCCAGGTTCTGCTCCTTCCTTGCCTTAGCCACCCTCACCACCCCTAGTGGCCCTTCTAGCAATCAGCTCATACTCCCTTCGATCCCTTTCACTCCTTGAGTACTTGAATTGCCTATAGGCTGCCTTTTTCCCTGCACCACCTCCTGGACCTCCTGGTCCACCAGTCTAACAATGTGCAGTCACTAACACCACTCGACAGGCATAGGTACATATGACGGGATGTAGTACATTTGCTTGAGACTGTAGAGACACTGGTGAGTTTATGATGGTTATCATAAACAACTTGGATGAAAACGGCACCCCAATGTGACACTACTTCACAGTGTCATATGTCACCAAATATGTATGTGTTTCATGTGGGCATTCACAGTGTGAAACCACAGAAGACATGCTGTGGATTACTCTTTTTGTCCCTCAAGCCAAAAGTGTCAAATTCCAACAGCTATTCACCAATGCTCAATGTGGTCACTCCTGTAAAAGGTGTGGAGGCAGATGCACTCAGTCCATACGTCTCAGGAGTTCATCTCAATATCTGATGCTTATGTTCCAACGGGCTCAGACTTGACACTCCTATCACAGATTACACAGCTGGTAGAATAGTTTTTAACCAATCAGTGTTTGACACTCACAGTATAATCTATCACCATGGTCAATCCATGCATTCTGGCCATTACACCTGTTTACTAAGGTACAGAAGTGGATGGGTAGAGTGTGACGACTCTACACGCAGTTTTAAACAGAGACTGCCACGACACTTGAAAGATGCATATCTTCTAATATTGAAGAATTATGATGAACTTCATATTTCAGAAGAATAGGACAGAACATGTTAAATTTTTTAAATGACTACTTTGTGAAAGAAACAGCCGTAGGTCAGTACAATTGTTTCTAACCTACAGCTCTCAATAAACCATAGCATTTTCAAAAAAAAATGCTATACTGGCAGACACATTTCATGCACTATGACATCTAAGATCTTGTGTGGATCAGTGACAACATGGAAATTGTTGTGGTGGCTTCAGTCAGTGCCAACAGTATTCACAGTCACTAGAGAAACCATGCTTACATGTCTATCAAAGATTGTACATCTCAAAACAGAGGCCTTCATGCCTCTCCAATTCTGTACATATCTTTTCTTGTTACTGTATCATACCCATACATAACAAGAAGTTGCTGCCAGTTTCTGTTACTCTCTGCAGAGAACCAAAAGTTCTCATTTACCATTGTAAATAACTGGGCAACACATGACTCACTCACCAAACGGTACAGTCTGTCACAAGTTGTCTATCACCATTTGTTTTTGTCTATTAGCTGTTGACATGTAGACAACAACATTATCCATTCACCATGCAACAGTGTTGAACTATACCTGCTTTATTTGTTATACTGATACTGTACATATGTTAAAATAACAATCTTTATTCATAATGCAACAAGTTGAATGAAGCAAGTGTAAATACTGAACAATTGCATCTTATTAGTAACTGACTCTGCCATGCCTTTGTAATTACTTGTAAATAATACTTACATTCTTATTCCACCTTGCCATTGTTGCTAACTACTTTTATTGTTCTAGTAAAAGTATTAGTATAAGAGTAAAGTACTAATGAAAGTTTAACATATAATACAATACTATACTGATTAAGTTCAATGAACCATATGTTTGATAAAAACAGCATACCATGCACATTTTTGTACTTACTAGTTAAGAGGTAACATAGAAACCAATGTAACATTTGAAAACAATGCTTTTGTACCTGTAATAATACGAAATTTGTTTGTACTTGTCATACAAGTAATTCTAACCTATGTTAACAATACTGACAATTGTAAATCAGAAACTGTTACTGATCACAATGCACTTCTTACCTGTTCCTGACAATATTTGTGATCACCTCTATTGAGGGGTTGGATGAGAATTTTCCATATGCGCCTAGTCAGTGACATATCATTAAATACTTAACTGAACATACCAGTAATCTAATGTCACTGAAATTAGATTTTTGTAATATTCTATGACTTGAACAATTAGCAAATGTTTTTTTTCCCACCCCAGGAACATCCACATTATCAGCCACAGAATAACAACTTAACATTTCTGTTTCATGTGTGTAATCACTGTTTAGAAGCTCCAGACATACCTTTATTCATATAGGACACAACTAATGGACGACACATAATTATAGCATTCAACTACTTAAAAATATTAATAAAATTGTTAACCAAAGTCTCTTCAAGTTCAGTAGCAAATATATGGTGAAGAGCCACAGGATTACCTCGAGTGTTACAAGTTCAGGAGGAATGTCAGAAAGCACTTCTTCCCACAAAGAGTAGTGAACACTTTAACTTCACTGTCAACACAGAACACCTAATTAAAAACAGTGACCAGCTATTAAAGAGCCAGGTTTATGCATAGAAGGAAGATAACAACCCTGCCAATAAAAAGATGGTAGAACACCGCAGGGTTAGCAAACACTTTCCCTCAAGATGTGAACCCTGTAACACAATCACAATTAATAGAACAAAGTACCTTCTTAGGCTACCTTCTTTCTATGCTGTATTACAATATCACATACGTGCTCAATTCCATACAATCTAGTTGCTATAAATGTGACACATTTACATATATTACAAGCAATGATTACACACATACAAAGATTGTATTGTGAGACTGATTTTGTAAAAAAAATACAGTCTTAATTGGGCCTTTTTCAGTGTCACCAATTGGCAATAAATCTTTTTAAATCATAACCACCTGTGTTGAGTCTTTACTGAAAATAGTATAATGACATTAGAACATAACTGTTTCTATTAAGCATGCAAATCAACTGCAACAAATAGTGCCACAACTATGTGTCCATGAATTTTTTTGGTTGCTATGTTGTCCACTCAGTATCCACAACATAGACTGCAATGTAGCACATTGCATGTCACATTTCCCACAATGCCTAACAGTGTTAAAAAGTCAGCAATGCACTTACTTTTCCTGTGCCTCAACACTCAGCATGCAGTAATTACTGTAGCAAGGTGCCGCACAGCACTACCTAACACTATGCAGCTGTGACAATGCAATTAGCATGCAGTGACTGCTATATCTACTGCAATTCCCTGTCCAACCTTCTGCAACTCCTAACTGTGGTAACTTCACTGTACCTACAATTACAGAGGTGTGCCAATCATCTCCAGTCCCCTATGGTTCCTATAGATAACCAATCATAATGCACTACTAATCTTGGGAGGTGCAGCAGCTCTAGCTGCCTAAATCCATGCAAATCCTAACTGAGGTAACTTCACTTTACCTGCAATTAGTGATGTGTACCATTGACGTACAAACCCTCACCTGTGTTGTGTATGTGCACTAACATGTGCATTCCCTGACTTGTGTTCTGTATCTCCACTCACAATGTAGTACCTACTGTCACATTTGTAGACACATTGCCTGTCTGAAACCATTCAAGTGGCAACTGTGCTAACTGGACTATTCCTGTATTCAGATAGCTGTACAACTGATGTACATTGCCTGTCTTTTCCTGTGGCTGTTTACTTAGGATGCAGCAAGTGTTGTGGAAATGCAGTCCCCCCATCAAACTGTTCACCTCCATATTTTTTCTATTCTGTACTGTCAACTCAGTGTGCAATATGTGCCCCAGGTGTTCAGACATTGAGTTACAGATCTCCTGTAATTACTAACATTGTTAACTACCATGTACCGCACTCACATCTACTGTCAGTCAACAGTCAGAGTGCAGTACCTGGTCTAGAGAGCTGTGTGACATTCTACCCAAGGACATGCAGTTGTGACTGTACAGTCAGGATCAGTAACTGGTCTGTGAGTGAAAATTGCCTGTGTGAAGCCATAGAAATCCTAACTGTGCTAAGTTGTGTGTATCAACAATTACAGAGCTGTACCATTGATGTTGCTTGCCTCATTCTTGCTGTGCATCGGTACTCATGATGCAGTACAAACTTTGGGGGAGGGGGTATTACCTCTGCCAGCCAACACAAACACTAACTGTGCTAACTTGAGTGTCCCTGAAATCACTGATGTCTACCATTGCTGTCTATACCCTTAGCTCTGCTGTGGATCTCCACTGAGTATCCAGTACCTGGTGTTGCAGTTTGAAGAGACATTACCTGGCTGTCACCATTCAAGTGACAACAATGCTAACTACACTTTACCTGTAATCAGAAAGTTGTACAACTGATCTGCATCACCCTTCTTTGCCTGTGGCTCTTCACTTAAAATGAAGCAACTCTGTGTTTATTCCTGTTACCATGGCTCTCCTCTCCTACTTCCATATGTGTCTGTCTCTCTGTGTACTAGTGTCGTTCAGGGGATAGGGGCCACGTAATGTCTTCACACATACTAACACAGTGGCACCAAACAGAAATGTTAATGCACATGGTAGCACAAATCAAAACACAAAAATAAACAGTTCTGAAAAATACTGAATGTAATACACGGACTGTAGCATGGAGCCCTTCCAACCCCACACTCCCACCACACAAAGCATAAACATATACAGTACTGTGAAATACAAAAATGTACTAGTGATAGGAGCCCAGGGCCCCGACACACAAAACACAAACATAAACAGTACTGAAATATCCTAACTTTGATACAGCAGCGGGAGCATGGGGCCCTTACAACCCCACACTCCCATCACACAAAACACAAACATAAACAACACTAAAAAACACTAAATGTCACATAATATGGGACTGCGAGGACCTTCAGCCCCACGGTCCCACCACTCAAAACAAAAACATAAACAGTACTGAAATATACTAAACGTGATACAGCAGCCATAGTGCAGGGCCCTTCCGGCCCTGTGCTCCCCTGAAACAGTAGCCCTGAGGAACGGAGGTCGCGAGGGTGCTTCTCAGCCCTCCCCCACATCGCCGAAGCGAGTCCCGACCCCCCTGCCCAGAAACAGTAGCCCTGAGGAGCGGAGGTCGCGAGGGTGCTTCTCAGCCCTCCCCCACATCGCCGAAGCGAGTCCCGACCCCCCTGCCCAGAAACAGTAGCCCTGAGGAGCGGAGGTCGCGAGGGTGCTTCTCAGCCCTCCCCCACATCGCCGAAGCGAGTCCCCGACCCCTGCCCAGAAACAGTAGCCCTGAGGGCGGAGGTCATGAGGTGCTTCTCAGCCTCCCCCACATCGCTGAGCAGTCCCACCTCTGCCCAGAAACAGTAGCCCTGAGGAGCGGAGGCTCTGAGGGTGCTTTCAGCCCCCACATCGCCGGGCGAGTCCTCACCCCCTGCCCAGAAACAGTAGCCCTGAGGAGCGGAGGTCGCGAGGTGCTTCTCAGCCTCCCCACATCGCTGAAGCGCGAGTCCCGACCCCCTGCCCAGAAACAGTAGCCCTGAGGAGCGGAGGTCACGAGTGCTTCTCAGCCCTCCCCATCGCCGAAGCAAGTCCCGACCCCTGCCCAGAAACAGTAGCTGAGGAGGCGGAGTCGCTGAGGGTGCTTCTCAGCCTCCCCACATCGTCAAGCGAGTCCCGACCCCCTGCCCAGGTAATTAGCCCTGCTCCAGCGATGAGAAAAGCCAGCGTCTGCCTGCATTGCGCTACCGAAACTGCGTGTTAGGCGCTTTTTGAGTTCAAATTTAAAACATCTCTCACGCCAGGACTGTATTAATTTCAGAGCTTTTCAGCCACATAGAAAAGTTAGACCAGATTTGTTAATTACTGTCTATGTCCTTTACGTTCCTGCATTTTTACCCTGTTACATGAAATGGCCTGTGTTCCTCCACTAATTTAAGTTAAGCTGATTTAGATGGGATTTGCATGTGTTTAGCCACCTGGTAGCCCACTGTTTTTTGTAGTGTCCCTGGGTTCTTACTAAAATCCCAAAGCAGTCCAGGTACTGCGAGTTGCCCAGAAGCTGATATTCAGCCCAGCCTGTCTAACTACAGTGCTCCGAGGTTCAGCCCTCCACCCTATCCCTAGCTCATATTTTGGTCTGCATTGTTCTGTCCTCTCCTCCCCGCACCTTACTATGTTAATCTTGCCTCTTCTCCTTTCCTTCCAGAAACAGTAGCCCCGAGGAGCGGAGGTCGCGAGGGTGCTTCTCAGCCCTCCCCCACATCGCCGAAGGCGAGTCCCGACCCCCCTGCCCAGGTAATTAGCCCTGCTCCAGCGCGTGAGGAAAAGCCAGCGTCTGCCTGCATTGCGGCTACCGAAACTGCGTGTTGGCACCTTTTTTTTGAGTTCAAATTTAAAACATCTCTCATGCCAGGACTGTATTAATTTCCAGAGCTTTTCAGCCACATAGAAAAGTTAGACCAGATTTGTTAATTACTGTCTATGTCCTTGCACTAGATTTCCTGCATTTTTTACCCTGTTACATGAAATGGCCTGTGTTCCTCCACTTAATTTAAGTTAAGCTGATTTAGATGGGATTTGCATGTGTTTAGCCACCTGGTAGCCACTGTTTTTGTAGTGTCCCCTTGGGTTCTTACTAAAATCCCAAAGCAGTCCAGGTACTGCGAGTTGCCCAGAAGCTGATATTCAGCCCCACGCCCTGTCTAACTACAGTGCTCCGAGGTTCAGCCCTCCACCCTATCCCTAGCTCATATTTCGGTCTGCATTGTTCTGTCCCCTCTCCTCCCCCCGCCCCTTACCTATGTTAATCCTTGCCTCTTCTCTCCTTTCCTTCCAGAAACAGTAGCCCTGAGGAGCGGAGGTCACGAGGGTGCTTCTCAGCCCTCCCCCACATCGCCGAAGCGAGTCCCGACCCCCCTGCCCAGGTAATTAGCCCTGCTCCAGCGCGTGAGGAAAAGCCAGCGTCTGCCTGCATTGCGGCTACCGAAACTGCGTGTTGGGCGCCTTTGAGTTCAAATTTAAAAACATCTCACGCCAGGACTGTATTAATTTCCAGAGCTTTTCAGCCACACTAGCCCTGCCCGAGCGGCGCAGCGTTCAGCTCCCCAACCCACCACCACCCTTGCTCGGCTCTCCAATTTATAGGAAGTGTGGTTGGGTGATTCGGCTGAAATATCTATCAGCCAACTTTACCAGCAGCAGGTTATACAAGCTGCACACTAGTACGCTGCAGCACCTATCCCTCTCCCGTAGTTGCAATGAACACTTTACTTCTTGCTATCCTCCTTCTTGCCTGGTCCCCACAGCTCACCCCACTACCCCCCTAGTGGCACCTAACCCCTCCCATTATAACTGTTGTACCATCCCTCTGCCATCAAAGGTACACAGATTCTGCAACCCCATGAGCCTCCTTACCAGACAAACTGAACCCGTGGCCATTATTTTTCACATGCTAAACTTAACCCCACTACGTCACAGCAGGTATACACTGCACCTCTAGTGTCCTCCCCGTCCCCTGCCCCACCACCTCCCTATCCTCCTAATGCCCCTCTCCCCTAAGCTACTTTCCTGTATTACCCTAGCCTTCCCATCCCCACCTCCAAAGCAAAACGTCTCTCAGCCTACCAGTCACAGTGTCTCTCATCAAAACTCTGTTTACTGGCCTCCTACTGCACACCTCCTACTCCTCCTTGTATCTGGTAACATCCACCCCAACCCTGGCCCACCCAGCAAGATTACCCCCTAAAAGCCTGAGGCGGCTATGGCTCACCTAAATATATGCAGCCTTCCCAAAAACACACACCCTCCAAGGCTGGATCGCTCAGCATGCCCCTGACATACTTGCACTCTCCGAGACCTGGCTCACAGACAAAATACACAATGACGTCTCCCTCCACTATGCTCTTTTCCGGGCAGATAGGCCCAGCAAGAGAGGTGGGGGCTGTGCAATTTATGTCAAATCCTCTCTCAATGCCACTGAAGTCCATACACCAGCATCTGTACCACAGTTGCCCAGGTACTCACAATAAAACTCTGCCTGGGTTCCAAAAGCTCCCACATCGTCTCAGCTACATCCCCCAGAAATCAAAACTGCATTACGACTCCATTCTCAAATCATCTCCCCATCTGCCCAACACTAGCGAGAGTCATCGTTATGGGGACTTCAATATAAACTGGTTATCCCTGGCCTCTTCCAGCTACAAAGATGCCACCCGCGCTTTGATCTCACCCAACTAGTCGCCTCCCCACCAGAAGGGACTTCAGATCCGGGCCTCCACCCTCCTGGACCTCATCTTCACCAACCGGCCGGAAATCTCTCCAAAGTACAGTACTCCTGATGCTATCAGCGACCACTGCCAGTTACCTGCTGGTGGTCGTGCAAGCTGCCCCAGCACCCCTAAAATCTCCTGGCAACGTAGACTCAAACAGGACGGTTTAAGAACCTTAAGCCCACCTAACCACCAGCAACTGGCTCCCATTTATACTGCCCAGTCAGTTGTCCGCTCTGGATCACTTTATAACCACCTTCAACAAAGCCTGTGATTTATCGCCCCCTTTTCTAAGCTAGTTGTGAATCCAGATCCACCCCTGGATCACCACCCCTACTAAGCCTGCTCCAGCATAGAGATAACCTCTGGCACAAAGCCATAGACTCCCAAAGCATCCAGGATAGACAACTCTACAGGAGGCCATAACAAATGCACATGGGCTTTGCGGCAGCCCAACACTACCAACACACCCTAACCTCTACCTGGGTGATGGGAAAATTTTGGGATAACATAAAGGAACTTAGTGGCAAACCCCTCCTCCATCCCCACGCAACTCACTCTATAATGGTGAGGTCACCCAAGATCATACCACTCATCGCCAAGCCCTTAACTCGGCCTTCTCGGATCTATCCACATCCTCCCTCCTAACTCCCCCAACATGAGCCCTACCAATACCCCCTTCCGGCTCCGGTCATCACCTCCACGAGGCTAACACTATATTTCCAGGGCCATCTCTCCTTCCGCTACAGCAATGACTCCTTGATCTTAAACTCCTGAGGCTCTCCTTGATGCCACTCCCCACACCTCACTAAAATTTTAACCTCTCGCCTGCCTAGGCCAGTTCCCTCTACCTGGAAGAGAGCATAATCACGCCCATCCTGAAGGGTGGAGACCCTACCAACACCAGCAACTACAGACCCATCTCAATACTTCCACCTCTCTCCAAAGCCCTGGAAAGAATAGTCTCTGACCAGTTAACGAACACCTATCAAGCACCAAGCTCCTTAGCCAGGAGCAGCATGTAGTTTCCGCTCAGGTCATGAGTACCATCACGCTCTCACAGAGCTCCCTCATTCCTACATGAAGCCCTTGACCATGGCTCATTGCGGGGCCATATATGTGGACCTAACCAGGCCTTCGACACGGTCAGTCACGAGCTCCTGCTTCAAGTCCTCCCTAAACTAAATGTGGTCCCAGAGACCTTGTCCTGGTTCCAGGATTACCTCACAGGCCGCTCGCAACAAGTCAGGATATGCTCCACCCTCTCCACCCCTAAAACAGTTGCCTCAGGGGTCCCTCAGGGGTCAATCCTAGGCCCACTGCTGTTCACCCTCTTCCTAACTCCCTCCCCAAGGCTTGCAGTGGTCAGCTGCTCCTCTATGCTGATGATGCGGTTCTGTTCTGGAAACACCCCCACCCTACCGCCCTCCAGCAGGCCCTTCAAAGGCACTTCCAGGAACTTGAGACCTGGTTCTCTGAACACCGCCTAATCATCAACTATAATAAAACTAAATCCATGATTTTTGCCCACCGCCAAAATCCTCATAGTCAGTCTGCTCTCCTCATCAAGAACGCTCAAGGTGCCCCTCTCGAACAAGTATCCAATTTCAAATACCTAGGTGTCACCCTAGACACCTCCCTCTCGTACCAGAGGCACACCCAAATTCTCTCCCTCTATCTGCTCAAGGTAGGCATCCTGTATCGGCTTAAGCACTGCCTACCCGCAGGCAATGCGGCTAGCAGTCACCTCCTCCATCCTCTCCCTGGTGGACTACGGATCACTATATACGGCTCTGCTGAACCCACCTCCCTGAACAGGATAAACATTCTCCTGAATAAAGCCTGCCGCCTAGTCACTGGTTGTGATCGGCTAACCCACACCTGTGATCTCTATACGTTATCTGGTTGGTTAAACTTCAACAACGATTACAGTTCCACACCTGCATCCTTGCCAAAAAATACACCTTCACCCTAGCCCCCATCGGACTTTTCCCCTAATCAGTTCTGACCTACGTGCAATACAAAGACTTGCCATAAGCTCCCCTTCCTTGTACCTCAATGTAGAACTTCCCTTGGACAAAGATCCTTCAGATACGGGCCTCTCCTGGCTCAATCGCTACCACGCTCCTCACAGACCCACAGCATCTTTCAACTTAAAACAGGCCTCAAAGCTCACCTCCTTGAGAGAGCCATATGTGGCCTACGGCTAACTCTGCTCACCGGTTAATCTGCCCCCCTACTCTCGATTCAGGGCCACACAAGGCCCCACGTATCTCACCAATGATCCCGCCTGGGTATCCCAAGATTGCTGCCTAACTTCCTCAACAGTCACTAAGTTTGACTGACTGCTCCTTTGATTTTTTTTTTTTTATGTATATTCTGCCTGTTACATGTATGTTCTCTACTGTATTTGTCTACCCTCCACCCTTGTAACCGACGTGGAGCCTTTGCAAAAGAGTCTGTGACTCAAAGGGTTGTAATTCTGATTGTTTCCAAATAAACAAATAAACAAATAAACATGATGTCTTTACACATACTAACACAATGCCAGCAAACACAAATGTTTATACACATGGCCCTTCCAGCCCCACGCTACCACCACACAAAACACAAACATATACAGTACTGTAAAATACACAATGTGCTAGTGACAGTAGCACATGGCCCTTCGAGTCCCGTTCTCCTGCCACACAGAAGACAAACATAAACAGTACTGAAATATACTAAATGTTATACAGCAACAGGAGCACAGAGCCCTTCAGGCCCTGCGCTCCCGCCACACAAAATAGAAACATAAACAGCAGTCACAACACTGAATATCATACAACAGCAGGACTGCGGGGCCCTTCAGCCCCCATGGTCTCACCACACAAAAGTGAAACAGAAACAGTACTGAAGTACACTAAATGTGATATAGCAGCAGTAGCACGGGGCCCTTTGGGCCCTGTGCTCCCGCAAAATGATGCCTTCACACATTCAACACATAACCAAGAAACACTAATCTTAATGCACATGGTACCACAAATCAAAACACAAAGATAAACAGTACTGTAGAGACAAATAGTGAAGTTACCTAAACACAAGCAAAAATGAAAATGCAAATGGCAGAAGAGTTGGAATACTAAATTGCTTATATCTCAAGAACCGTACGACATAGAAAAAAAATTTAAAAGGCATATGATTTATAACTTTCCTGGCTAGTTTTGAACTTTGCCGCCAGTAGGGGGCTAAGAATCTTTCCAACAAAAAGTCCGTATCTCGCACTGTTTCCAAGATATGGGCCCTGAAAGGCGCAGCGAACGCCGTAATGTTATCCTATGGGAAAAAAAGAGAAGTTCGTAGTGCCATAACTTTGGCTCCCTGTAATACTATTTCACCAAACCACTGAAAGACACATCTCTGGGATGTTGACTTTCCTCCTTCTAAATTTAATCCCAAAAGACCAAACCGTTATTTTGCAGCAGAGCGCCAAAGGATTCCTGTAATGCAACAGATGCCATAATGTTATTCTATGGGAAAAAACATCAATTTTGGAATGCCGTCACTTGGCCATCGAGTAATATTTTTTTACCGAACCAGTGAAAGGCACATCTGTGACATCTTGGCTGCAATCCCTCCAAATTTCAGCCCAAAACACCAAACAATTATTTTGCAGCACAGTGCCAAAGAATTGCTGTTATTTTCACACACCTTGGAAAAGTTCTGTCGAACTTTGCAAAAGCTTTCGCAAATTCATTCGACAGTGTCGTATGTTCGACACTACTTTGTGAAAGTACTTTTTCCAGAAACTTGAAAAACATATTTCTAGGGTGTTTTACCCCAAAATAAAGACATACCTAGCATCCTCAGGGTCTGACTAGGTGAATACAAAAAGAATTAGGTTGCTAGAGGGTCCCAATTTTAAATGCCAAGCATTTTTCTGATCACTAACTGAAAACAAAATGGCAGATTAGTGACAGTAAAAGGGCCATTTGCGAAAGTAAAAACTGCATTTGTGACACTGTCAAACTTTTTGTTAACTTTTCCCATTGACTTATAATGGGAACTTGTTTTTTGAATAACTTTTGAACCGTTTAATATTTTTTCACGAAATCTTCAAAAGGCACATCGGGAACCCTGGCCACATATTACCTGAATATTTCGGACTGGTTGTGCAAACCGTGCGACCTGTAGGCGTGACCGTATAATTCCAAAAAAAGCCTAAATGCATGCTCAGATCACGCTTAATAACTCCACAGCTGTATATCTGACAGGTACAAAACTTGGCAGATCCCAAGGTGTATGGGTCTTGATTGTGTATTCCAAATTTCAGGTAAATTCATC
The DNA here is from genome assembly GCA_016271365.2 of Neoceratodus forsteri. NCBI lineage: Eukaryota > Metazoa > Chordata > Ceratodontiformes > Ceratodontidae > Neoceratodus > Neoceratodus forsteri. The sequence goes on from CM057455.1 coordinate 174,766,487, forward strand.
AAACAGTGGCAAAGTTATTAAGGTGCAACATTTTAGGTTTAACATGTAAATTGCTCCTCAATCCTAACTATGGTAGCACTACCGTGCTACCATTATATAAATATATATATATATATATATATCTATACAAGTGCTGTTTGACATCAGGTGACCTCATGAGTGACGCAAGCCACGAGTGAGGTGTCCGAGGTCAAACAGCATAAGTGTAGATAAATCATTTATCTGAAAGCTCACCATTGTATATTTCATTCTTGCAATAGGGATGCTTTCTATCACTGCCGGAACATTTGGTTTTAACTGTTTAGCTTTTTTTTAAATGATAATTTCAGGGAATTTTGGTTAACTTTTCTAGAATATGTCCGCCTAGCATAGTGATTACTATTAAATGAAACATCACTCATTTTGTAGAAAACTTCTTGCTGAACAAATGTCATGCTCACAGTACCATGCTACCTTTTTCATCTTAAAATTATTCACATTTGTTTGTCAAAAAAGGGAAAATAAAATAGAATTGTATGCTGTTTTGTTTGCTAATTATAAAAAAACCTAAAAGTTGTCCATAAATGAAACACCACTCATTTTGTAGATATTTTTGTGCTGAACACTTTTTGTGCTCACAGCATAATGCTGTCATTTTTTGTTTTAAAGTTATTCACATTTGTTTGTCAAAAAAGTGAACAAAAAATTTAATTTTCTTCTGCTTTTTTGCTAATTGTAAAAAATCTATAAGGTATCTATACACGAAACACCACTCATTATGTTTGCTTGCACACATGTGCAAGAAACATAGTGCCATCATCTGAGTTTTCGGAGGTGTGGCAGCCCTCTTCCAATTCAGTCAGTGTGTTTGCAGGCATGGCCGCAGTTCTCCAATGCCTGCTGGAGCTGTCTATGACAGCAGTCCAAAATGCAGTGGAGTACAGTTGAAAGGGGAGCTACGCTTCAGTGAGCAGCAATAAGATATCGCCTGCTCATGCAAGCTCCCCTACACACACCTATGCATGCATATTGCGTGCTTGCACTATTAGCAGCCAATGGGGTGCCAGTAATCTGTCGGCTGGTGCTGTGCCCTCCCAAAACAGAGCTCCATATGCCACGCTGGGTGCCCACCCCAGCATGTCTGCACATTGTATAGCAGACAGGGGTGCCCAATCCCCCATCGGCTCCACATCCCCCCCACACCAGCCATCCTTGTGCCATGCTGGGAGCCCACCCCAGCGTGGCAAACATCCCAGCATCATCATTTAAAAAAAAAAACCTGAAAATTAAAAACTGTCCCTCGCTGTGTCTGCCCACACTTGCCCACCCACTGCAAACCCCACCTCCCCACACCCCCATACTTACCTCCAGACTCCAGCGTGACGATCTTGTGGACCGAACACGTCCTGCACTCTTCAAAGCCAACCGCAAACTGAGGAAATGCCGTAAGCTGTATAATGGGATAGATAGGGTTTTTTCAACTTTGCTGCATATCTCAGGCATTTTTTGGAATTTTTGCACCAAATTTTCAACATGGGGTTTTTGGGGACCCCTTCTCATGAATGCTCTCACTGTCTTGGCGTTAATCGGGCCCAAAGGGTGATTTCACAGTCACTGCGCGAAATCACCTTTCAGGACAGAGTAACAAAATGACACTGCCAATGTTCATAAGGTGGGCTCTCAAAAAGCCTATGTTGAGAATTTGGTGGAAAAATTCCTAAAAATCACTGTTTAACAAGCGTGTGTTGCGCAGTTCCTACGCACGCTTGTAAGTTTGCGAATTTTCAATATTTTCACCCCAGATTTTCAACATTGCCATTTTATTACACTTTCTTATGAGCAGTACAGCTGTCATTTTTCACATCTTGCCCAAAATGTGTTTCCGCCCATGTAGTGCACAATGGCGCAGTCGGTGTGCGAAATCAATGTATGGGACACATTAATATCACAGTGACACTGTTCATGAGCAGAGGTCTTAAAATGGCTATGTTGAAAATTTGGTGAAACAATTCCTAAAAATGACTGTTTTACGAGCGTGCGTTGCGCAGTTCCTACGCACGCTCATAAGTTTGCGAATTTTCTATATTTTTGCTCCAGATTTTCCACATTGCCATTTTATTACACTTCCTTATGAACAGTACAGCTGCCATTTTTCACATGTTGCCCCAAATGTGTTTCAGCACATGTAGCGCACAATGGTGCAGTCGGTGTGCGAAAGCAATGTTTGGAACAGACTAAGAAAATCACAGTTACACAGTTCATGAGCTGAGGTCTTAAAATGGCTATGTTGAAAATTTGGTGACAAAAGCCCATAAAATGACTGTGTTAAGAGTGAACATTACGCAGTTTCCATGCACCCTCGTAAGTTCATGACTTTGTAATATTTTCAGTCCAGATTTTCGTCAGTGGCATTTTTCCACACTTCCTTATGAACAGTACAGCTGTCATTTTTCACAACATGACCAAAATGTGTTTTCACACTTTCAGCGCAGAGATGCGTTGTCGCTGTGGGAAATCATTGTTCAGGACCGATAAAGAAAATCACAGTGACACTGTTCATGATCGGAGGTCCCAAAATGCCCGTGTTGACAATCTGCTGTAAAAAATCCCCAAACTAGTGACATTACCGGTGTGCATTGCACAGTTTCTATGCACGCTCATGACTTCACCAGTTTTTTTAATATTTTTACTGCAGATTTGCAACATTGCCATTTTTTACACCTCCCCATGAACAGTACAGCTGTCATTTTTCACATCCTGTTCGGAATGTGTTTTTGCACCTGTGGTGCTAAATGCCGTAGTCGCTGTGCATAAGCAGCTTTCGGCTAACAAACTGATATTGCCACTGTTCATTAGGTGGGGGTCACAAAGAAACCATGTTGAAAATTTGGAGTGAAAATACCAATGAATGCCTGAGGTATTAGGGTTTCCAACCATAACGCCCAACCCTGTAGAGAATGACAGGCATCAGGGGTGTGACTTGGGATTCTTGCCTGTAATGCTCATACCATTCCACCCCCACCCACACCCTGCAGCCAGTGAGAGGCATTGAGGTATGCCTTGGACTCTTCCGGCCCCAAAGTTCACCCCATTCTCCTATACCGCACCCATCTCACAGTGTTTCCTGATGGAATGGGGTGTGCATAAGGGCCAAAGACCCCAAGGCACACCGTGACACTTGTCAGTGTCTGCAGGTTGGGGTGTGGTGAAATGACGTGGCCATTATGCCTGACGACCCAAAGGCACACCCCAATGCCTGTCAGTCTCTGCAGGGTGGTGGTGGGGTTGCCTTCAGTTCAATACTTCACTGCCATTTCTATTATGCAGCTCTGTAACTTCTACACTACCAATGCCAATGCCAGCAAGCATACATTTGACATTGACAAATGCTTGTTTTATAGATAATTTTGTGCTGAATACTTTTCATGATCCACAGTACCATGCTATCTTCTTTCATTTTAAAGTTATTCCCATTTGAATATGGTTAGTACTGCTTCTGAGGCCGAACATTCTAAATGAATTCTAAAGAGATTTGTGACATACTGTAGTAACTGTGTGTATGCTGTGTGCTGCCTGTCCTTGAACGGGGCTGCTTCAGCTCCCCCACGGTCAGCTGGCACCCAGCCAGCCACTGACTGAGACCAGGATTCCCACCTGATTTTCGATAGAATCTAGCTCATTTCAACTGTGTGACACAAGTTTTTCAACTGTATTAGCTGGACTGTAATTTCTACTAGTGTTTTAAAATGCTTACACCTCTGTCTCAGTGCTCCTCCTACATCCCCCCTCCAAGCACTCTGCCTTGGTGCCGAAATGTCTAACTACCTTTTGTCTTACTAAACTGCTCAAATTTAACCCATCCTAACCTCTATGCTATTTAAGACCTGCTCTTTTTTCTTCTCTCCCTTGCTTCAGCCACCTGGCACTTTTTACAAATAGATTTTCAATAGAACTAAGCACATTTCAACTGTGTAATAGAAGTGACTAGTTTTCCATTAGCAGGTTATAGAGACCTGCCACTAGAGGGATTCTTGGTCTTTCTACACAAATCACTGTACTCAATCATGGGCAGTATGGCCTGCATTATCATTCTACTTCTAATCCTGGCAAAAATTATGACTTATAAAGTACTGATCCATGCTAAGTCAGAAGTCATCCCAGCCTGGGAACCCACAATCATAGTTCCTGCTGCATCTTCATATTGCTTCCCTACTCTTAATCTGCCGGGTTTTCATTTTAATTCTTATCCCTGTCCTCTGGCCCTCCTCCCTTCACCAATGTCTTTCCGTGCACTTCCCCTGCTAGCCTTGAACGGCCATGTCAGCATTTCCTATGCCCTGGCTAAACGTACCTCAATGACTGAACACAACACAAGGACCCATACGAAAAGAGCTCACTTCTACCTGATAAATGCCCTCAAGAAAATATTTCTAATTCTCCTTTTCTGTTAAGGCAATGTCAAACTAAGTCCAGGTCCCCCACCTTAAATCACATCTCCATCGGAGTTTGCAGCTGCTCCTGGGATGAAACTGATGATGGTCAATATTCTAAGCCTGCTCAAAAAACTTGATCATCTTCAAGTTTGGGCAGCCCACACTGACCCAGATCTGATTATAATTACTGAGTCATGGCTAAAAAAGACCAACATTGATCCACAAATTACTATACCGGGCTTCAAGCTCTTTAGGACTGATAGGGATTCGAGGGGTGGTGGTTGTATACGTCAAATCAAAATTTGATGTTAGCAGCATTTCCTGTAAAACTAAGCCCAAGGAATACGAGATTGTCTAGCTTAAACTTCACCTTCCATCCTCAGAGTGCATCACAATCATTGATGGCTATAGACCCCCATCAGGAGGCACAGCAATTCTTAATGTGTTGAAATCCATAACTTTGGCTGCTAACACGGAAACAATAATCTTAGGAGACTTCAATATGGATTGGCTCACTGCTAAATCCCACTCCCTAAAAGCCATCTGTGATGAGCTGGGTCTTACACAGATAGTAACTGAACCCACAAGAATCAATGCTTCTAACTCTGCCAACAGCTCACTCTTAGATGTTATCTTAACTTTGCATCCCCATAAAATCTCACATTCTGCAGTTTTCCATAACGACATGAGCGACCACAGTATTTTTGTATGTACAAGATTCCAATCTAAAACCCAGCAGCACCCTAAATTCAGAATCAAACGCTTGTTCCGTAAATTCAACTCAGTAAACTTCCTAACCGCTCTAGCTATGATCAGGTGGCAAGACCTATATCTTGCCAAATCTGCTGATGCTGCCGACTCTGTCCTAAATGACTACCTTACCACTCTAATTAACAAGCATGCTCCTCTTATTAAAATGAGGGTGCAGAAAATCTCACATCCGTGGTTCACCCAAGAGCTCAAATCTGCACTTACCAATAGAGACAAGCTATGGGCTAGGGCCAGGCACACAAAGGACCTGGCAGACTGGCAGGCATTTAGAACTGCCAGAAATGCCTGTGTTAAAAGTGTACATACTACTAAAGCAAACTTCTACATCTCCACTCTGGAGCAAGCCAAAGGGAACTCCCCAAAAATTTGGAAGACACTGAGATCTATTGAAGGCCATCCTGCTGCTTTCTTCCCACCAAGATTCTGGCCAAGGACGGGATGGTTGAAAATAAACGGCGAATCCTCAAAGAACTTAACCTTCACTTTGCCACTGCTGGGTTGGCATTCGACTCCTCCCCATATGCTAGCTGAGTGAATAGCAACACTAGCCCAGATACTACACATGCTACTCCACCTCCTCCCTTCCAGCTGTGCTTGTTCAGCTACAAAGAAGTCAAAGACATAATTCTTAGCCTTGACACCAAGAAAAGTGCAGGGGACGATGGCCTTGAATAATTTTTCTTGTGGTTAGGCTATGCCCAGCTCACAGCCCCCAGCCTTCACATCTTCAACCTCTCTATTACCACAGCCACTGTTCCATCCTGCTGGAAATCTGCCCATATTCTTCCTCTCTTCAAATCAGGAGATCCTTGTGACTTAAACTACCGTCCTATCTCTATCTTGCCCGTTCTCTCCAAAGTGCTGGAAAAACTTATATACAACCAGCTAAAAAATCACCTCGAAGTGCACTCACTCCTAAACCCAGCCCAATCTGGCTTCAGGTCGAAGCACAGTCCCATCTCAGCCTTAGCTAAAGTCTCTAATGACTGGATCCATGCTATGGACACCAAGAAGGTTACTGGTGCAGTCTTTCTAGACCTCAGTAAAGCCTTTGACACTGTAGACCATCACCTCCTAATCACCTGTCTTGCCTACATAGGTGCCACTCCACTTACCTTACAGTGGTTTAACAGTTATCTCATAGGAAGGATACAAAATGTCAAAGCTGATGGCTTACTATCTACCCCCCTTCCAACTGCCAGAGGAGTCCCTCAAGGCTCCATCCTAGGACCAATCCTTTTTTCCCTGTACATCAACAACCTTGACTCCCACATAAAGAACTCTAGCATACATTTCTTTGCAGATGATACAGTTTTGTACGCATCAGGCTCGTCCTTAACTGAAGTTAGGGAAGCACTCCAAGCTGACTTTATCCAGTTAGAAAGCAACCTTATCAATGCCAAGCATCTCTTAAATGCCAAAAACCAAGACAATGATTTTCGAGACTTGCCTTGTCTGGTCCTACCTACCCACCTAAAACCTTCATAGTTACCTCCCTAGGTGAACCCTTGGAAGTCGTACCTAAATTTAAATATCTGAGGTATGTGGATAGACAACAAGCTTTCCTTCAACGACCACATTGAGGATCTATCAAAGAGGCTTAAAGCACACTCGGTTTCTTCTTTAGAAATAGAACCCTCTTTTCTCTCGCGACCCTCAAAAAACTTGTCCTAGCAACATTCCTTCCCTTGCTTGACTACGGGGACATTATCTTTATCTCCTCCCCAACCTTGAGCCTATCTAAACTGGATGTACTCTATCACTGTGCTCTTCACTTCATTACTAACTTTGCATACAGGACCCACCACTGTGATCTTTATGCAGCAGTTGGGTGGACCTCTCTTGCCACCAGACGCCTCCTGCATGCTGGCATTTGGACCCTCAAATTACTACTCCACAAACTGCCTGTCTATTTAACGTCTCTCATACACATCTCGCATAGTGCCTACTCCTTAAGGAAATCCAACCTTATCCTACTAGATGTTCCCAGGACACGTACCACAGCTGGCCAAAGAGCTGTCTCATACGCCCTCCCAAACATTTGGAACCAACTACAAGCCATGCTGAAGCTAACCAGCATCATATCAATTAACTCCTACAAAACACTAGCCATCTTTAAATTAAAAGACATACAGTATGTAGGTGCTACAAGGCCCCCAACGCCAAGTCAACTTCCTAGGTACCAACTGGCCCTCTACTTATTAAGCTGAAATGTGTTGCATTATTTAGGGCATGGTTAAAGCTGGAATATACTGCATATATAGCATAAGGACTTCTATTGTGTATACCTCTTGTATTATATATATTTTTTTCTTTGTTGTTCTACATTTTATATCTCCTGTCAATGTAATTGTGAACTGTATGTGTATATGCCTCAGGACCTCCTTGTGAATGAGCTTGCTCAACAGAGTCTTTCCTGCAATAAACTTGAAATGGTCACTGTATGTGTAAAATAGATAATAAAGTATGGGGTGATGTGTGTAATGAGATTTTACACACACCCGAGGGTTGGATGGCATATAAACCCCGAGATCAAAGCTCGAGGGGTTTATCCAGGCATCTAACCCCGAGGGTGTGTGTAAAATTCGAGTTTGCACACACCTCCCCATATTTTATTTTATATAATTGCTGGATTAGGCTTTTTTACCACAGCCAATTATATAAAATAAATGGTCTGGTGCGGCTGCAGTCTGGATGATGTTTAGCCGAGTTCTCAGTCGCTTAGCAGCAGTTTACTTTTCCTTGTTTTGTTGTCCCCTTTACGATGTGATTTTTGTTAGGAAATGTTTTTTTTAAATAGTTACTTACCGCCTAAAGATATTGGCGGCAGTGCGGTTTGGACCGATGAAGAAATCTGGTGGCAAGCAGTGAAAACCCGGAAGAGCTGTAGGTTGGGCATGCACAGAGCAAGGGAAACCGTACACATGTTTGCCATTATAAACGCTCCTTTATAACTGCAAATTATGCCACAATTTCCCTATGGGAAAAAGCCTAACCCAGTTATTATTACGGAATACGTAATGGACTGCAGTGGAATAACACATTCATCTCCACTAGTGAGTGGTAAGACCCATAGCTCACGAGTGGCGAAGCCATGAGTTAGTTATAAAGGTCTTACCACTCATGTGTGGAAATAAATGTGTTATTCTACTGCATTCCATTATGTATTTGATATATACCACACCATTTATAGTGTCTTTACTGGTGTTTTACTTTGTTTTAGCTTAAAACTTCCTTTCTTTCCATTGTAAGTTCCCTATCTGGACCATTGTTCTCTGTGTTCCATTTCCAGATTCTAAGTGGAAATAATGTATTCTAAGTTATATAAATGGTGTTCTAATTGAAAATAAATATTTATTCCAGAATAACATGATTTAGAAAATGGCAAGAAAGAATTCTCACTCCTGATTGGCTGACACTGCCTCCAAGCTGGACATTTATTTCTCAATAGATGCCCAGCTAAAAACAAGAGCCACCAAAATCCACTTCACAATGTACCCTGCTGCCCAGCCTACTTCCTCATTGGCTGAGGCAGCTAATAAATTAAAATCCCATATGTTTTTCTCATTTGCGAGACAACTATCTCTACATTCCCACTTTCCCTACTAGCAGGCAATAAATAAATAAATAAAAAGTAACATCCCCTCCTGTCATTTTGCGGTCAGAAGACTGAAAAGACACAATGACACCAGTATCCTGACCACATTCTCGCAATCCGTACTCCCAAAGCTGACATTCACGTCAGCTTCATCCTGCACGCGGCATTTAAAAAAAAAGAAGGCATACAGTACCGCTTGGGTCAAAGCTGGTCCCAGTGCCGCTCTCCATTGCCTTTCTATTCCTGGTTCGCTAAGCACTCCTCAGTTTCCACAACCTACTGCAACAACCTCTAGTCGTACGCACAATAATTACTGTAAAAAGCCAGCTGCATTCACGCGTCTCCCAGAAAATGCAGCATTCAGATCCACTAAGATCAAAGGGCGTGAACTCAACAGACACCTTCCGAGTTCCAACCTGCGACCGTAACAAAATGAAACAAAAAAATTAAAGAATTTAAAAGAAATATACACAGCTGACACACTGGTAATTCAATTTCTTTTAAGGCACACTTCTTTTTATAAGGCACACTTCTTTTGTTCTACAATCTGCATGTGTGTGTTGGGGGGGGGGTCAGGAAACCAGAATGGCACTGTAGGCAGCAGGGAGGAGTAACAGCACCTAGAACAGCTGGCGCACTACTTTGTCAATGAACACTGTTTTTAACAGTGTTTTGAACATTTTTGACACTGATTTCCTCTTTTATTTTTACATTTCACAAAAATGTAGTTACATGGCCATTTTCTAAGTGCAATAATACCCTCCAGGGTGGGCATTATTGGGAAATACCAGACCTATCAGGGGCTATAAGGCCCTCCGCCTGTGGCGTCGGGCCTCATTACGCCCCTGGGTGGTCAGGTATTTCCAATAATACCCTGTCGAAATAATATTGCTTATATTACCCAATTTATTCACCACTGGTGTGGTGTATATTTATTATACACACATACAGTGACTCAGATAAGCGCATTTATCATATTGAATATATGTCCACCCCATTGCATAACTATATATATATATATATATATATATATATATATACACACACAAAGAGAGAGAGAGAGATGCAGCACTTAAGTGTTTAACAATTAACTGCACATCTCTTTTTATAACAGTAACACTTAACAATATCCATTTAGGACCAGATAACAACAACAGTCATTACCAAAGAGCACAACATACTCACAATGCTGACTGATGTTCTCCAGCAATAACCCATTTTCCTTTCTAATCAGGCATCATACTTGCATGTTTATGTCGCCCAATGCCTAGAAGGATATACATATATACATAGAAATATAAAAACATAGAATTGGATGGTAGATAAGGATGGCTTGGCCCACCCAGTCTGACCACTTCCCCACCTAATGGATAAGCTGCAGATCCTAATTAACCAACAGCCTACTTCTTCTACCCCCCCACTAGAATTATCTTGGAATTAGTGAGGAAAAAATAACCAACTCAGTTAAGAAGGGGATAAAACATTTTATAGGTACATTAGGGAGCATAGAAAGGTTAAGGGAGGGATAGTGAAGATTAATAAAGGAGAGGGGAGGTGGGCAGAGGGAGACAGTGAAAAGGCAGAATACTTTTGCTCAGTATTCACAAAAGCAGATGAGGAGGAGTTACCTAAACCAGACAATAGAAGCACGCTGGGTAGGGGCAGTTGACACCAGTCCATTCACTGAAGAAAAAGTCCTGAAAGAACTCCTAAAACTCAAGGTGGACAAAGCAATGGGGCCTGATGGGATTCACCCCAGAATCCTAAAAGAACTAAGGGAGAACTAGTAACGCCACTGACTACCCTTTTTAACAAATCATGGGAGGATGGTGTGGTACCTGAGGACTGGAGGAGAGCAGATGTGACTCCCCTTAACAAAAGTGGGAGCAAGACAGAGGCAGGAAACTACAGACCTGTCAGTTTGACCTCAGTGGTAGGGAAAATAATGGAATCACTTCTCAAGGAAAGAATTATTGAGTACCTAGAGGCCAGTGGAGCATGAGACCCAAGGCAGGTCTCCCTTTAGTTCTTTAAAAATTCTGGGGTAAATCCCATCAGGCCCCATTGCTTTGTCTACCTTCAGTTTTAGGAGTTCTTTCAGGACCCTTTCTTCTGAGAAAAGACTGATATTGACCACACTATCCAGAGTGCTTCTATTGACTGGATTTGGTACCTCCTCCTCCTCCTCTTCCTTTGTGAATACTGAGCAGAGGTACTGTATTTCTTTCAGTATCCCTGCTTTTTCACTGTCCCTCTCTGCCCACCCACCCTCCTCCTTATTCAGCCTTAGTATCCCTCCCTTTGTCTTTCTTCGCTCCCTAATGTACCTATAAAAGGTTTTATCCCCCTTCTTCAAAGAGTTGGCTATCTTTTCCTTGGTTTTGGCCTTTGCTATTCTGATTGCCTTCCCTGTTTCCTTCTGCTTTAACTGGTAGTTTTCTGTCCTACTCCTTCTGTATTTCCTTATACTTCCTGAATGCTATCTTTTTCTCCCTAACCTTCCCCGCCACCTCTTGTGAGAATCATAGTGGCTTTTTGATTTATTTGCTTCACACAAAGGCTTGTTGCATCTGTGATGGCAGTTTTGATGTTTCTCCATTGTTGCTCCACCCCTTCTTCTTGCCTGTTTGCTAGTGTTTTTCTATGGCACTCTCTCATTTTGACAAAATCAGCCCTCCTGAAGTCCAGTACCTTCACTTTTGTGTGGCTTAACTCCATAGCTGAGTTTATTGTGAACCACACTTTTTGGTGGAAACTTGTTCCCAGATGGCTACCCAGTTCTAGATCTGAGATCCTCTCTCCATCCCCATTTGAGAGTACCAGGACTAAGATTGCTCTCTCCTGAGTGGGTTCCAACACTAGCTGTCTGAGTCATGCCCCCTGTAGGGCATCAAGAATGGCTCTGCTCTTTGATATGGCTGCAGTAAAGGTGCTCCAGTTAACATCTGGCATATTCTGGTCCCCCATCAGCAATATCTCCCCTTTCTCTACCATCCTAAGGATGCCTTCTATCATATACTTGTCCATTTTCTCCCCCAGAGATGGGGGTCTATATACAGCCCCTGTGTGGAATGTGGTGCCATTTCTAGTCTCCAGGGTGACCCACAGTGTCTCCTCTTCTCCCTGTTTAAACTTTAATTCCATTGCTTTGTTCCCTTCCCTTACACAGAGAGCTACTTCTCCTCCTCTTCTACCCTCCCTGTCCCTCCTATAGATTGTGTATCCTGGTATATTGACATCCCAGTCATGGTTCTCTGTGTATCATATTTCTGTAACTGCCACGATATCCAGGCATCCCTCTTCCATCAAGGCCACCAGTTCAGAGAGCTAGTTACCTAGACTATGGGCATTGGTACATCTTTACCCACCATTTTTTGATTGCCTTACCCCTTTTTGCCCCACCCCTGTCCTTACTGCCTTTGTCTTTTTCTCCATTTACCCTTGCCCTTCTCCCTATCGACTTCTCTATCTAGGTGCTTACCTCACTAACTACACTGATTTTTGGGGGGAGCTGGGATTTCCCTTCTTCTTTTCAGTGCCTCCCCCCTTGGCTAGTTTAAATGCTTGTCAATGTAGCATTTAAACCTACCATCTAGGATCCTGGTTCCCCTCCTGGACATATGAAGACCATCACACCAGTATAGGCCTGCATCCCTCCAGGTGGACCCCCAGTCCCCAATGAAGCCACATTCCTGAGCTCTGTGCCAGTTTTTCAACCACTAATTGAATCCCATGGTGCAGTGCACTCTAGCCTCAGCCATACCATAGACAGGCAGTACCTCTGAGAAGGTTACCATGCATGCTACTTGTCTAAGACCACTCCCAACTACACAAACTCTTCCTGCACTGCTCTGATCCCTTTCCCAGCCAGCTCATTTGTCCCTAGGTGGACAATGACATCCAGCTCCCTCCACCATGCAGCTGATCCCATGATCCTGAGGATTCACTTCCTGTCCCTCCAACCCATGGTGTCAGGCAGGTCCCTTGCCTCCTTCTCCCTTCCCTCCCCCAGTTCTACCCTCCTAACTATGGAGTCCCCCACCAGGAGTTGTTTCCTTCCCCTGTGGGTTCCCATGCCACCCTCTTGTGGGTATCTTTTTTTTATTTTATTTTATTCTTCAGTAACTGGGTAAGGCCCACTAGGCACAAGTGCCTGTTTTCAGGGTTGACCTGGGAGCACTGGGTGGTTAAGTGACTTGTTCAGAGTCACCCAGTATGCAAGTGGAGGTTGTGAGAATCAAACCCAGGTCTGGTCTGCTGGATGTACCAAGCTCGTTCACAGCTTGTTACTCTAACATCTTGACTATACTGCTAGACCAATCCTTTGTGGAGGTTCCCAGTATCCTCTTTGGTTTTCACTGTGGATGCCTCCATGGAGGAACCACACTTTGCCAGAATGGCATATGAATTGTGGAGAGGTACAACTGGAAGGATGTGCCTCTGTTTCACCACCCTCACCCTCTCTGAACCTACTGTGGTCCAACCATTGCTCTTTCTTGGTAACCTCTGAGGCAGCAGCTGTGGCCCTGGTGGTCCCTGAGTGGGAACGGAGGTTCTCTGAATCCTGACCAACTCAGCCTGGAGATTAGCAACATCCTCCCTCAGCCCAATGAGGTGCCTGCAGATGGGACAACATCACATCCTCCAGAACGTCTCCCAGAAGACTACTGCTCCACAGCCACTGCACTGCACTGCACCACTCCCATCATGTCATATTTGTGGCCCCTTAACTGTTGTTTTGTATATTTACTCTTTCCTTTCTCTCTTTATTTTTTTATTTTTTATATGATTGTTTTCCCCCTACTTTCCTACTGCCTCCGTGCCCTAAAAGCTTCTGATCTTCCTGTTCTGGGATAGTAAGTTCCTATATTTCTCAGTAATCTCCTTCTTACTTACTCAGAGTTAGACCTCCAGCAGCTGGGGGGGGATGGGGAGCTACTCTTTTCCTTCTAGGATGGTGAGTCTTTTGTGTCTCTGTGATCACTCCCTTCCTGCTCCCAAACAGGAAGTTCCTGTTGTCAGTCAACTCATGTGCCTATAAAAGTAGAATTGGCTAAGGGTGGGGAGATGGAGGGGAGGGATGGAGGACAATGTAGTCCCAGTAAAGTTCTAACAGCAGCTTCTTCCTCTTGCTGTTCTCTGCCACAAGCTATCTAGGTTAGTTTTTAAATGTAAACACCTGGTTTCCTTTTCTCTAAGCTACTTCCCCGATTCAGTTTCTTTTTCACCTCGATAACTGCACATATAACAATTCCTTCACCCAACTCAGACAAACACACTCTTTTTTTATGTGTTTTTTTGTTTGTTTTTACCCTAAATTGAAGTTCACAGTAGTAGAGTTCTAGTTCTTTATTCCAGTAGAGTAGTAAAGTTCTAACAGCAGCTCCTTCCTGTTGCTGAACTGTTGACAACTTAATTGCAGGTGTCAGCTTATATAACTGGAGCAAAACAGTATGTCATTATCAACGAGTAACATCGCGAAACAGGAAAAAGCACCACAGGGTGCTAACAATGCTACTTGATGTTTCCACGTCATAACCCCATAGTAATTTTCATTGTCCATCTGTTACTCCATGTCTCTGTTCATCCCAGGGAATGCCCACAAGTGCACATATGAGATGGCAGCCATGCTGGGCCTTCAATCAGGAGTCTGTTGTTTATAACCTGCTTAGTTGCTGATTTTGTGTTTTATTTTGCGTGATTTGATGCTTTTTCTTGCTTGTTTTGCTTAAGTTTTGTTCACGTTTTAGGTCTTGCCTACTACGACATTTTTTGGCTTTTTTTTTTGTCTGCACTATTTACATTGTGTACTGTGTGCATCTTCCTGCTGATCGCCTAGTGTTCTTTCATTTCTGACTCTGTGGACAAGCCCATTGAAGGAGCTTTGTGGCTTGGTCCCTCAGTTCACTGGCTGTTTTGGACTGCCTTTTTATCGCCTTTCAGCCTTCAGCTTTGCAGATCTTCTGTTTGGTCTGGTACAATTGGAGGAATTTCTGTAGGATTTGGACACAGTGAATTCCACAGGATCTGTTTGCAGTCCTGCAGCTTTCTTCTTGATTGGGAACCATCTGCAGATTTGTACTCAAGACCCGCAAGATCAATAGGAGCTCTATGTAGGGACTGTTTTTAGGATTTGATCCTTGGCCTTGGATTCTCAATGAACTGAAGGGTGGTGTGGCTTGGGAGTTGTGCTGGGCTGGGGAGTCCCTCCTCCCACCTAGGGCCACTGTTGTTGTGCTACCAGCGACCAAGCGGGAGTGACTTTCCTTGGCCTCCAGGGAGTCGGGGTCTGATTGGGGTTCTTCTAAGCCACCTGGGGGGCAGACTTCGCTGTCTGCCTCTTGGAAACTGTAGCTGTGGGTGGCTGGGTGCTTGGCATGCATGCTTGGTGAAATTGGAGGAGGCTCCCTTTGTGGTCTCATTTTGCATGCCCTTACCTGCTGCCTGTGCCTCTGTTTTCCTGGACTACAGTGTGGATAGATTAGGACCGCTGCCTGGATCAGGTTCTTTGGTATTTGGCTACTACGGGTAGATCAATGTGGAGCCTGGTGATCTGATGCCATTTCCCACCTTGATTTGAACCTGGATTTGCTTATTTGGATGCTTGCCCTCCTTTCTCAACTGGTAGTGAGAGTATCATCTGCCTTTATTTATTGTATCGGAGTATTGTCAAAGTATTGAGGTTTACAATGGTTTTACAGTCTCCAACCTCCTTTAACACCAATAGGAGTGACTCAGTTTGGCAGGATTTTTTATGCCAGTACTGTCATTGACTTACTTTAACTCATCCTTGATTACTGTGTTCTATTATTCTGAGTTTGTTTTTCTGTTGGATTCTCCCCTACTATGTGACAGGTAGTGGGTGTTGATCTATTTTGGACATTTTATCCCGAGTGGTGAGAGTACTCTGGTTTCCCAGATCTCAAACTCATACTTCTTTTCTGGCCTGTTCTTTGTTTTAATTTTGATTTTTTCCTTTCTATAATTGTGTTTTTAGTACTCTATTTTGTTTCGGAGTGGGGGTGTTCGAGAGGGTTTGTATTAGAGTCTAGGCTACATTGCTGTGTTTAAGTATAAGAATTCCAGAGGTTGGGGGCATGTGGGTATATTGATTTTGCTGGTTTTAAGCAAGTTTCAGGTTGAAGATTGCTGGCCTGCTGCTCTCCCGGTCAGGCACTACTCCCCCTCTGAACTTCAGGACCTCTGCCCCTTTCACTGCCCCCCCACCAGCAGCAGCATTGGGTATAGTTAGTAGGAGGTGGAAGCAGGCTGGGGGCCCTGAACCTATGAGGGGGAGTGAGCGGGACATCTGTATCAGGGTTGTATGATGAAGAGACATCCTGGGGTGAAATGGTCTCTAGAATGTGGTTCTTGGATGTCTAGTTTCCATACCCAAGGGCTCCAGTGTCTCTGGGATGATAGCTCAGCAGATCCCAGAATCTTGTCCGACTCGACTGGTGTTGTGCGATGCCTGGTCTATTAGGAACAAGATGACGGTCATTACTGATCTTGTTGGGACAGCAGACCTGGCTTGCATCACTGAGACCTGGCTTGATGACAATGCCAGACCCATTTTAGAAGCAGCTGCCCTGGCTGGGTTCTCAGTGATACACCGCTAGAGATGGAACCGCAGGGGCGGGGGCCTAGACTTTTGTTTTAAGTTGGAATTGGGACTTATTGGTGTGCCAGTTGTGGGGGTCAGGTCATTTGAGTTTACCATGGTAGCAGGTGTGGGCTGCAGGATTGTTCTCATTTATCGTCCACTTGGGGGTGAAAAAATTGTTCCTGCAGGAAGTAGCAGACTTCATCATCTTAATGGCATTTGAGTCACCCAGGCTGATGGTCCTGGGTGACTTTAATGCCTGGGTCGATGATGAACTCTTACTTTTTGGACAAGACTGCTTCCAACTTATGAATTAATTGGGGTTCACACAGGTAGTTGTCTCTGCTACCCATAGTCACGGTCACTCACTTACTTTGATCTGGTCTTCCTCCTGGGGATGGAGACCTCCGACTTGGTGGTGGAACCAGTCGTATGGCCTGAATACCACACTGTGAGGTTCAATTTCCAGGCTCCCCATCATAGACCTGCCCCTGTGGAGATGGTCAGATACTGCCCTTTGAGGGATGCGACTCCGGACGGTCTACTGGTGGTAATGGACCTACTGGGATTTCCAGGGATAAGTGAAGATCCAGAGAGTGAAGTTCAGGCCTGTAATAAGTCTGTTACTGAAGCTCTGAATTCTTTCACTCTGGTCTGTGTTCACCCTCTCTCTCGCCGCCTTCTGTGCCCTTGGTTTGATGGGACCTTGAGGGAGTTGAGATGAGTTGGACGAAGGTTAGAGCAATGATGGTGGAAATTGGCCCTTGAAGCTGACCACTTTAGATTGATGGATCATTATCAAATCTAGCAATCTGCAATTACTCATAAGAAGGCAGAGTTCCTGTCTGGGGAGATTGCTGCTGCTCAGAATCGACCAGCTCAGCTCTTTCGAACTGTGGACAGGTTGTGCAACCCAGTCTGTCTGCAGGTTTGAAGTGCATTTTCACAAGCTAAGTGTGATGCGTTTGCTCAATTCTTTGTGGCTAAGGTGGCCAACATCAGGGCAGAGAGCCATCCAGCACTCTCTACGGGTGTTGACAGCGGTTGGTGCTCGGTCACTCCTCCTCATTTTTCCTGGATATCTTTTGACCGACCAGAGATCATGGACATCTTGTAGATTGTCCAGAGTATGCGGACAATGTGCTGTAGTTTGGATCCAGGCCCAGCTCTCCTATTAATTGGGTGTACTGAGGCTATCAAAAAGTAGAGGGTGATGAGTACCAATGCCCATAGTCTGTGTAACAAGCTCCCTGAACTAGTGGCCTTGATAGAAGAGAGCTGCCTGGATATTGTGGCAGTCACAGAAACATGGTACACAGAGAACCATGACTGGGAAGTCAACATACCAGGATACACAATCTACAGGAGGGACAGGGAGGGTAAAAGAGGAGGAGGAGGAGTAGCTCTCTATGTAAAGGAAGGGATAAAAGCAACAGCACTAAAGAGTAAACAGGGAGCAGATGAGGCACTGTGGGTCACCCTGGAGACAGGAAATGGCACTACAATCTGCACGGGGGTTGTATACAGACCCCCATCTCAGGGAGAGAGAATGGACAAGGAAATGATAGAAGGCTTCCTTAGAATGGCAGAAAAAGGGGAGATATTGTTGATGGGGGTTCTGAATATGCCAGATGTTAACTGGAGAACCTTTACTGCAGGCACATCCAAGAGCAGGGTCATTCTTGATGTCCTACAGGGGTATGCCTCAGACAGCTAGTATTGGAACCCACTCTGGAGGGAGCAATCTTAGACCTGGTACTGTCAAATGGGGACGGAGAAATAATCTCAGATTTAGAGGTGGGTAGCCATCTGGGAACAAGTGACCACCAAACAGTGTGGTTCACGATAAACACAGCCATACAATCAAGCCATACAAAAGCAAGAGTATTGGACTTTAGGAGGGCTGACTTTGGGAAAATGAGAGAGTGCCTTAGAAAAGCACTAGCAAACAGGCAAGAAGGAGGGGTGGAAGAACAATGGGGAGTAATCAAAACAGCCATCACAGAGGCAACAAGCCTTTGTGTAAAGCAAATCAATAAAACACAATGAAGGAAAAAATCGCTATGGTTCTCAAAAGAGGTGGCAGGGAAGGTTAAGGAGAAAAGGATAGCATTCAGGAAATATAAGGAAACACAGAAGGAGCAGGACAGAGAACTTTATCAGTTAAAGCAGAAAGAGGCTGGGAAGGCAGTCAGAATAGCAAAGGCCCAAACCGAGGAAAGGATAGCCAATTCTGTTAAGAAGGGGGATAAGACCTTTTATAGGTACATTAGGGAATGAAGAAAGACCAAAGGAGGGATACTGAGGTTTAATAAAGGGAAGGGAATGTGGGTAGAGAGTGACAGTGAAAAAGCAGGGATACTGAACGAATATTTCTGCTCAGTATTCACAAAGGAAGAGGAGGGAGAGGTACCTAAACCAAACAAGAGAAACACTCTGAAGATGGGGGTCAATACAAGTCCATTTACAGAAGAAAGGATTCTGAAAGAACTAATAAAATTGAAGGTGGACAAAGCAATGGGGCCTGATGGGATTCACCCAAGAACTCTAAAAGAACTAAGGGTAGAACTAGTGACACCGCTGACTACTCTCTTTAACAAATCATGGGAGGATGGGGTTGTACCTGAGGACTGGAGGAGGGCAGATGTGATTCCTCTTCACAAAAGTGGGAGCAGGACAGAGGCAGGAAACCACAGACCAGTTAGTTTGACCTCAGTGGTAGGAAAAATGATGGAATCACTTCTGAAGGAAAGAATTGTTGAGTACCTAGAGGCCAGTGGGGCACAGGACCCAAGGCAGCATGGATTCACAATAGGAAGGTTGTGTCAGATGAATCTAATAGATTTCTTTGACTGGGTGACCAAAGTAGTAGACCAGGGAGGGGCTGTGGACATGGCCTACCTAGATTTTAGCAAGGCATTTGATACAGTCCCACACAAAAGATTATTACACAAGTTAGCCAGCCTTGGAGTGGGCCCCATGGTGGTAGCCTGGATAAAAAATTGGCTAGACAACAGGACGCAAAGGGTAGTACTAAACGGAGTCCACAGTGAAGAAAGGAGGGTTACTAGTGGGGTACCGCAGGGTTCAGTACTGGGACCGGTCCTTTTTAATGTCTTTATAAGTGACATTACAGAGGAACTGGAAGGAAAAGTATGTCTCTTTGCAGATGACACAAAGATCTGCAACAGAGTTGATACACAAGATGGAGTAGAAAGGATGAGAAGGGACTTGGCATGGTTGGAAGAATGGTCAAATGTATGGCAGCTCAGATTCAATGCAAAGAAGTGCAAGGTAATGCATGTGGGAAACAAAAACCCAGGGGAAGAGTACACAATGGGGGGTGAGATACTGACAACAGTAAAAATGGAAAGGGACCTGGGGTATTATATCGGATGACCTAAAGGTGGGCAAGCAATGTGAGAAGGCAGTAAGTAAGGCTGGGGGGATACTGGGATGCATAGGAAGAGGCATCAATAGTAGAAAACAGGAAGTTGTTATCCCTCTGTACAGACAGTTGGTGAGACCCCATCTGGAGTACTGTGTGCAGTTCTGGAGACCCCATCTCCACAAAGACATAGACAGAGTGGAAGCTGTCCAGAGGAGGGCAACCAAAATGGTGCAGGGTCTGCACCGGAAGACATATGAAGAAAGATTAAAGGAGCTTAATATGTATACCCTTTCAAGTACCTCAAGGAAAACAACAAAGTCCAAGAGGGTAGCATCTTTCAGAAAAAGAGATGTGCAAGAACAAGAGGTACAATTTGAAGATGGGGGGGGGGACGGCTCAGAGGTAATGTGAGGAAGTATTTTTTCACAGAGAGGGTTGTGGATGCATGGAACAGCCTCCCTGAGGAAGTTGTGGAGTCAAGAACAGTGGGGGAATTCAAGAATTCATGGGACAGACATAAGGCAGTCCTAGTGCGGGGTAGGAGGAAGTAAGCTGTTGGTTAACTAGGATCTGCAGCTTATCTGTTAGGTAGGAAAATGGGCAGACTAGGTGGGCCAAGCGGTCCTTCTCTGCCATCAAATTCAATGTTTCTATGTTTCATCAGCCTGGTCCTTGCAAACATTGTTTGATGCTCCTTAGAGTAGGGTAAGTTCCCTAGCTCCCTGAAGGCGGCAGTGGTGGCACTGCTTCTTACGAAAGCTGCTTTGGACCAGAACTGCTTTGCTAACTACAGGCCTACAGTAGCTCTAACCCCAGAAGGTGACCGAGAAAGTAGTTGTGCTGCAACTGGAGAACCATCTTACCATCCATGATATCTATGATCCCCTTCAGTCTGGTTTCTGGAAAAGGCATAGTACCCAGACCTTTGTGGTTCAGGTGCTTAATGATCTTCTGATGGCAAGAGACCAGAAGCACCGGTTCCATCTTGATGCTTCTTGATCACTCCACAGCATTTGACACTGTGGACTATGGGGTGCTGCTCGAGTGCCTGAGGGTCATATGCAGCCTGCCTGGTCCAAACCTCAGATGGTTTGAATCTTTACTCTCCAGCAGATCTCAGAGGGTGATGGTATTTTTTTTTTCTCTGACCCATTCTCTCTGCCACATGGGGTCCCCCAGCACTCAATGCTGTCCCCTATGCTGTTCACAGTGTACATGCTGCCCCTCAGAGACATTGCAAGATGATGTGGGCTGAGGTTTCTCTGCTACACAGATGATGCCCAGCTCTATCTGTCTTTTACACCTGACCAGCAGAGTGCGGTCTCAGTCTTTAACAGCTGCCTGGCAGAAATCCAAGGCTGAAAGAAATCCAGCTGATTGAAATTGAACTCCAAGAAGACTGAGGTGTTGGTGGTGGATCCGGGTCACCAGATAGATAGGTTGGGAGCAGGGCTACCTTTCGGTCTTTGGCTTGGAGGTGCTCAGCTGTCTTCCTCTGAACAGGTGCATGACCTGGGGGTGGTTCTGGATGGTGGTCTGACACTGCATTCACAGGTGTTGAGAGTAATCAAGGTTTCCTTTTACCATCTTAGGAACATCACCATGATCAAGCATCTTGTTCCGTCCAATGATCTGTCAACATTGATTCACGCCTTTGTGACTTTTTTTTTTACCAGGAGAGACACACTAAGCTGAAAGCTTGTTTACAGGTGTGACCTGGGAGCACAAGGAAGTTAAGTGACTTGCTCAGGGTCACACAGTGTGCAAAAGTGGGGGTTGTGGAATTCAAACCCAGGTCTCCAGGTTTGCAGCTCAGAGCCATAAACCACTGTGCTATACTGCCTTCTTATTTATGCCTCCTTACTTTGTGGCTTGACTACTGTAACTCCCTTTACCTGGGGCTTCCAGAGGTTGATATTCATCATTTGCAGTGGGTACAGAAGACTGCTGCATGGTTGTTGACTGGGACTTCTCGTACGAGTTGCATCACTCCCATGCTACGCGAACTGCACTGGCCGCCTGTACAGTGGTGGATCACCTTTAAGATCAGTCTTCCGACCTATAAGGCCCTGCACAGACTGGGTCCAAGCAATCTACAAGAACTCCTGACTCCCTACAGCCCTGGCCGTCCCCTCTGCTCAACTGATATGGGGCTGTTAGAGGTTCCCAGGGCTCGGCTGCAAACGTCTGGGGCCCGTGCTTTTATGCATGGTACACCTACCCTGTGGAACTCTCTACCTCTTCAGATTCAAGAGTGCAGGACCATGGAGAGCTTTAAGGCAGCATTAAAAATGTACAGTATTTATTTCTACAAGCATTTAGTGAGTCTTTTATTTAACTTATTGGCATTCTGCAGTGTCAGTTTGTATGGATTGTTTTTATTGTTTCAATATCTCTATTTCTGACATGTACAGAACTTTGGTTTTAGAATTGCACTTCATAGATAAGGCTTATTGTTATATATCCAGCACTGAAGTGTTCACCAATTAACTGCACATCTCTGTTCCTAGAGTAACACTTAACATTATACACCTATGGTCATGTAGCACCACAAGTTATTACCAAACAGCATAAGGTGCTGCCAGTGCTGACTGATTTAACGCAGTCGTCACCCCATACTCATTCCCTTAGTATTACGTAATTACATGTCACTGTTCATCTCGGCCAGCAGTCAGACCTGCAAATATATATCCACTACTGTAATGTAAATCATTTAAATGTTGGTCTCTGGTCATTACAGTAAACTTAAACACTATCTGGTTATGATGGGGTAACATCAGGACTCATTAGGAAACAACAGAAAGCATTAAAAATACTAACTGATATTATCCAGGAAGAATGCCATACCCATGTGTTTTACTAAACTGTCATTTGAGTTGTTTCTTTTTGTCAGGCAATGACCAGAACTGCAGAAATATGGGAGCACCAAAGTGTGTACAAGCTGCTGATAATAGTGATAATAATGATAATAATGTAATCTTCAAGTGTGTTTATGTATCTCACCCGTATGTTCATCCCTGTCCCAAACTCGCTTAATTGTTGTCTCCCCCCCCAAATGACGAGGTACCTTTGTAAACGAGTCCATGACTCAAAGGTTGTAAAACTGATTTCTCCAATAAATAAAAAAAAAAAAAAAAAAAAAAAAAATAGTGAGTTGGAACATATTGCCAGTCTGGCTATGGTGATACATTTACCACAGTCATTGTGCTTCACTCCTGAGATATAGCCAAATGACTTGACAACTCTAGTCATGGTAACTTCACCAGTATACCCACACCCTCAGGGAAGGGGGATATTGATAACATACAATGGATTTAGATGCATGTTTAATCTAGTTTAACAGTTTCTTTATTTTTCCCACAGAATTATTGTTTTTAACAATTCCACACTCTTCAACAGCACACCTGTTTTGTTACCCGAAGAGGTAAGAAAATACTGCCCATTACTTAATTTTCCTCTGTTAGTATTATTTGTAGGTCACACAGATCAAATAATGCAAATCAGGAGTACATGCTTTGGAATGTAGTTGCTTTAGTGCGCTATTACTGAATAAGTGAGAAAAAATTATGCTGCCTTGCTTGAAAAAACAGTGCTTATAGGGATATATTAAAACCATCACGAGAAGGCTGGGGTTGGCTGGCAATCTTTCTTGTGGGCACACAGCCCAATCTATATATGCAGTACTGAAATATTTGCATGTTTTTTGTAGCTCTCTGTTCATTGCAGTAGGATGATACATAAAAACATAGAAACATAGAATTTGACGGCAGATAAGGACCGCATGGCCCACCCAGTCTACCCGTTTCCCTACCTGATGGATAAGCTGCAGATCCTAGTTAACCAGCAGCCTACTTCTTCCTACCCCCAGCCCCTAGAATTGCCTTATGACTGTCCTATGCATGCTTGAATTCCACCACTGTTTGACTCCACAACCTCCTCCGGAAGGCCGTTCCATATATCCACAACCCTCTCTGTGAAAAAATACTGCCTTAAATTACCTCTGAGCCGCCCCCCCATCTTCAAATTGTGCCCCCTTGTTCTTGCACACCTCTTTTTTGGAAAGATGCTACCCTCTTGGACTTTGATTCCCTTGAGGCACTTGAAAGTTTCTATCATGTCCCCCCCTCCCTCCTTTCCTCGAGGCTATACATATTAAGCTCATTAAGTCTCTTTTCATATGTCTTCTGGTGCAGACCTTTCACCATTTTAGTTGCCCTCCTCTGGACAGCTTCCATCCTGTCTATGTCTTTGTGGAGATTGGGTCTCCAGAACTGCATGCAGTACTCCAGATGGGGTCTCACCAGCTGTCTGTACAGAGGGATAATAGCTTCCTGTTTTCTACTGCTGATGCCTCTCCCTATGCATCCCAGTGTCCCCCCAGCCCTCCTTGCTGCCCCCTCACATTGCTTGCCCACCTTTAGGTCATCTGATATGACTACCCCCAAGTCCCTTTCCATTTTTGTTGTTGTTAGTATCTCACCCCCCATTGTGTACTCTTCCCCTGGGTTTTTGTTTCCCAGGTGCATTACCTTGCACTTCTTAGCATTGAATCTAAGCTGCCATACATGTGACTATTCCTCTAACCTTGCCAAGTCCTTCTCATCCTCTCCACCCACCTTGTGCATCAACTCTGTTGCAGATCTTTGTGTCATCTGCAAGAGACATACTTTTCCTTCAGTCCCTCTGCAATGTTGTATAAGACATTAGAAGGACCGGTCTAATACTGAACCCTACGGTGCCCACTAGTAACCCCTTTTTCAGAGTGGACTCATTTACTATTACCCTCTGTGTCCTATTCTCCAGCCACTCTTTACCCAGGCTGTCATCTTGGGACCCACTCCCAGGCTGGCTAACTTGTATATTAATCTTTTGTGTGGGACTGTCAAATGCCTTGCTAAAGTCTAGGTAGGCCATTTCCACAGCCCCTCCCTGATCAACTACTTTGGTAACCCAGTCAAAGAAATCTATCAGATTTGTCTGGCATGACCTTCCCACTGTGAATCCATGCTGCCTTGGGTTCTGTGCCCCTCTGGCCTCTAGATACTCGACAATTATTTCCTTCAGAAGTGATTCCATCATTTTCCCTACCACTGAGGTTAAACTAACAGGTCTGTAGTTTCCTGCTTCTGCCTTGCTCCCACTTTTGTGAAGGGGAATCACATCTGCCCTCCTCCAGTTCTCAGGTACCACCCTATCCTCCCATGATTTGTTAAAGAGGGTAGTCAGTGGTGTCACTTGTTCTACCCTTAGTTCTTTTAGAATTCTGGGATGAATCCCATCAGGCCCCATTGCTTTGTCCACCTTCAGTTTTAAGAGTTCTTTCAGAACCCTTTCTTCTGTAAATGGGCTGGTATCAACTTCTGTATCCAGAGTATTTCTGCTGTTTGTTTTAGGTACCTCCCCCTCTTCCTTTGTAAATACTGAGCAAAAATATTTGTTTAGTGTTTCTGCCTTTTCAAAGTCACCCTCTGCCCACCCTCTCTCCCTTTTATTAAGCCTCACTATCCCTCCCTTGGTCTTCTTTCGCTCCCTGATGTACCTATAAAAGGTTTTATCCCCCTTCTTAACTGAGTTGGCTATCTTTTCCTCGGTTTGGGCCTTTGCTGTTCTGACTGCCTTCCCAGCTTCCTTTTGCTTTAACTGATACAGTTCTCTGTCCTGCTCCTTCTGTGATTCTGGTACTTCCTGAATGCTTTCTTTTTCTCTTGAACTAGCTGCCACTTCCTTTGAGAACCATAGTGGTTTCTTACCTCGTTTCATTCTGTTTATTTGCTTCACACAAAGGCTTGTTACCTCTGTGATGGCAGTTTTTATTATTCCCCATTGTTCTTCCACCCCTCCTTCCTGCCCATTTGCTAGTGCATTCCTTACGCACTCACCCATTTTGGCAAAGTCAGCCCTCCTAAAGTCCAGTACTTTTGCCTTTGTATGGCTTGACTCTATTGCTGTGTTTATTGTGAACCATACTGTTCGATGGTCGCTGGTTCCCAGATGGCTACCAACTTCCACATCTGTGATCCTCTCTTCATCTCCATTTGAGAGAACCAGGTCTAAGATTGCTCCCTCTCGAGTGGGCTCCAATACTAGTTGTCTAAGGCATGCCCCCTGTAGGGCATCTAGAATAACCCCACTCTTAGAAGTGGCTGCTGCAACTGCACTCCAGTTTACATCTGGCATATTCAGATCACCCATCAGCAATATCTCCCTTTTTCTGCCATTCTAAGTATTCTTTCTATCATTTCCTTGTCCATTTCCTCCCCTGAGAAGGGTCTGTATCTAACCCTGTGCAGATTGTGGTGCCATTGCGGTCTCCAAATTTACCCACAGTGCTTCTTCTCCTCCCTGTTTTCCCTTTTGTTCTGTTGCTTTGATTTCTTCCCTTATGTAAGAGCTACTCCTCCTCCTCTTTTACCCTCCCTGTCCCTCCTGTAGATAGTGTATCCTGGTATGTTTACGTCTCAGTCATGGTTTTGTGTGTACCATGTTTCTGTGACTGCCACGATATCCAGATGTTCCTCCTCCATCAAGGCCACTAATTCAGGAAGCTTGTTACTCAGACTACGGGCATTGGTACTCATTGCTCTCCATTTTTTGATGGCTTTACCTTCTGTTGCAGCATCCCCCACTGACCTTTCTACCTAGGTCTTTTTCTCATTTAGTACCCTGTTTTGCAGAGAGAGCTGGAATTTTCCTGCTGCTTATCAGTGCCTCCCTTGACTAGTTTAAAAGCTTGCCAATGAAGCATTTAAACTGATTGCTCAAAGACTTGTTCCCTTCCTGGACAGATGCAGACCATCCTGCCAGTATAGGCTGGTGTCCTTCCAGGTGGAACCCCAGTCCCAAATGAAGCCAAACCCCTGTGCTCCACACCATTTTTTCAACCATTCATTAAACTGCATGGTGCAAAGTACCCTTGCCTCACTGATGCCATTTACAGGCAGCACCTCTGAGAAGGATACTGTGTGTGCTACTTGTCTTGGGCCCCTCCCCAATTCTACAAAGTCCTTCTGCACTGCTCTAATCTCATGATGAGCCAAGTCATTTGTCCCTAGGTGGACAATGATGTCCAGCTCAGAGTCCCGTGCAGCTGTTCTCGTGATCCTGAGGATGCACTTCCTGTCCCTCCAAGCCATGGCACCAGGCAGGCACCTTACTTCAGTTTTCCCTGCTCTCCCCAGTTCTATCCCCCTAATAATTGAGTCCCCCACCAGGAGTTGCTTCCTTTCCTTGTGGTGTCCTCTGCCTCCTTCCTGTGGACCTCCCTTGTGACCATTGTCCTCAGCCTCCTTAGTCTCCTCTGTGGGTGCATCCATAGGGGAGCTATGCTCCCTCAGAATGGTGTATGGATTGTGGATGGAACAACTGACTTGGTGTGCCTCTGTTCCACCATCCTCACTCTCCCTGAGTCCACTGTTGTCCAACTACTGTGCTTTCTTCGCAACCTCTGAGGTAGTGGTGGTGGCGGCTCTGGTGCTCCCTGGATGGGGGAGGTTCCCTTCCTACCATCCAGTGTGGCCTGGGGGAAGGTTCCCTTCCTACTGTCCAGCATGGTCTGAAGACGTGCAACTTCCTCCCTTAGGACAGAGAGTTGTCTGCAAATAGGGCAGCATCTCAGCCTCCAGAAAGACTCCTGGAAGACAGTTGCCCCACAGCCATTACATTGTACTACTCCCCACATGTTTATCTATTTTTGTGTGTGTGTGTGTGATTGGTTTGTTATATAGAACTATATATATATTATACAGTGTACATGCTTACTAGTGGGTAACATGAGAAGGCATTAGCAAACACCACAAGCTGCTAACAATACTGATTGACACTATCCAGCCATAACCCCATACCCATTTTGCTTGCTTATCAGCAATTACAGTTGCCTGTTCATGGTGCCTGATGTCGAGAGGTATATACATATATACAATAGTAAACTCTTAACAAGTTAATTGCAATTGTCTGCTCATAGCAGTTGAGTAAATAAATGGGTAACATCAGGAATAGAGATGCAGCAGATTTAAATTCCTCCGGCGAAGTGCCCATGAAGTAGGTACTACGCAGAGTGGCCAGCATGAAATGCCCACTTCACCTTGTGATTATTACTTTGCATTGACATTCCACTTTAACGCAAAGTAAGGTGGAGTGACAACAATATTGGTAGCCCCCTCACACACACAGTCACTAGAATTAATGTGCATCCCCAAAATGCTACTGTCGTCTTGTGTCCAGAATATTTCACAGTGCTGATGAAGTGAAATGAGAGCATAACAAGAAATGCAAAGTCTCCCAGAATTAATGGCTCAGTCAGTCATGCATGCAGTGGTCAGACACAGTCACCAGAATTAATGTGCATCCCCAAAATGCTACTGTCTTGTGTTCAGAAAATTCCACAGTGCTGACAAAGTGAAATGAGAGCATAACAAGAAATGCAAAGTCTCCACTCTTAGAGATGCAGCAAATTTAAATTCTGCCAGCAAAGTGCCAGAGACATGGGCACTTTGCGTTGTCACTCCACTATGCGGAGTGGCCAGCATGAAACGCCCACTTTGCCTTGTTATTGTGATTGTGATTTCTTGTTGTCCTTCCACCTTAATGCAAAGTAAGGCAGTCCCCAGGCCACCACACATCACATGGCTTACAGTACTGTAACTCACATGCTGTACAGGAACGTGAATGCCTAAGTCTGTAGTTCCCCGATGACAATGACCTGTATCACAAAACTCCTCAATTTGAAAACTCATATCAATGAGTACAGTTGTGAAGCCTGGAGAGATACTACAAAACAGGCTTACATGCAAATAACTAGTAAAAAAATAATTTTGTGATTTGTGATGTGATCATGAACCGTGACTGCATTTGTGACCGTGAAACATGAATTTATTTTTCTCGGAGTTGGAGTTGGCGAGTGTCTGGTGTGAGATAACCAGTTATATGAAACTGTATGGGAACGCAAATGCCTAGGGCTGTATCTGATAACCTGTATCACAAAACTCCCCAATTTGAAAACTCATATCAGTGAGTACAGTGATGAAGCCTGGAGAGATACTACAAAACAGGCTTACATGCAAGTAACTAGTAAAAAAAATAATTTTGTGACTCGTGACATGATCATGAATCGCGACTGCATTCGTGACCATGATGATGATGAAGAACATGATTTGTAGCATGAGTGACTGAGTCGGAATGATGGCCCTGACTTACAAATGCATATTAATGAGTACAATTTTCATGCAGAGAGATATGCACCGCGCCGCACCAGTACTCTGAAGGGAAGCCAAAGAAATAACTGTGACTGAAGTAACAGAAGGAGAATTGGGCCATAAAGAGATGCAAATGCACAGACAGATTAAGATTGCGCTGTGCACTGAAGAGATGCAGACACAAAGGCACAACAACACCACCTAACCAGTGCTCACCATCAGAAATCCAAATCTGGAAAAAAATACCTTTTGCCATTTGGGGGGGGAGGTGTTAGTGCATGGCAGTAACAGTCCACTACCAGTAAAGATACCATTAAGCTGTACAAAAAAAACATGCAGGTGCAGTGGATAGCAGGTTCACACTGCTGCAATTACTCTGTGGCACAATAAAAGGTGTCTGATTTAATGGCATGCATCACACACACACACACACACACACACACACACACACACACACACACACACTAATGCATAGCAAATTGAAAATCATTAGTAATATAACCAAATGTTTTAAACAAACTGAAATTATACACTGCTGCACCACAACCATCAGCAAAAAAATGTCAAGAATTACTGAAAATATTATTGTGTGTACCTTAACACAGTAAGGAAAATATAACCAAAACAGAAAGACTGCATTTTTCTCCCAGTTAATCTACCTACACCACAGATACACCCCTCCCCCAAAGCACAGTTCACAATACACAGACTGACTGTTCTAATTTAACATTCAAAATCCACACACAAACAATAAACACTCGATGATATGAGCACAGGAGGGTTTCCTACAGTCGATGTACTACATTTTGAGAAGAAGAAAATGGCTCAAAAAGGCTTTTTTTATTTTATCCATCTCCTCCTTGCTCCAGGGTTACCACTCATTCAGGACTGCCAAGGTATCTGCTGGAACGCCTGACTCAATGCTAGCCCCTCACCCCATATCCGCAGTCCCCAGGGCAACCCGGATGTAACCCTTCGCCAGATGGGTCCCCCTCCTCTGAGGGAGATAGGCACTGGTAGGGACCAGCCAGTACACTATACTTGGCCCGGGTGCTACTAGGATGAATGTAGGCTGCATCGGGGGCTCGGTCAGCAATGGGAGCCAGCGACCATCGTCTGGTCATCCCTGGAGCTTTTTCCACTTTGCTCCCCAGGGACATGGTTGCCACAACGTCAAGGCATAAGCCAGCATTCCCCACACCCCCACCTTGGTATGTAGGGCCCCAGCATGTTTTCATACCCCAGCCTCCACCAGAGATTGGCCAATGCCAGGACCGGAATCCACCCTCTGCCAGAGAGGGGTGAGTAGTTTCTGGACGCTCCCAGACATCTCTGCCCGGCTGGCCCTCCAATGTCCCGAGTCCGTTCCTGAACCTGGGTCGAAAAAGGCTTTAACAGCTTTTAGAGGATTTGAATTGCAGAGCTCTGAGAGGAAACTGTCTCCATCTTCCATTAAACACACATTACTCAGAACTGTGGCTGTGCAGAACAATCTAGAGCCCATGTGACCTGCAATCCCATGAAGCATTGCAAATTCACCTTAGAGCTCAATAACAAGGTGAAGTGATGCGAAGTACATTGATTTCAATATTACTTCACCTTAAAATTGGTGAAGTGGTTTGGGGAAGGCAGAATAATGTGAGGTCATTAGTTTCAATGAACTTCGTGTTCTTCATCATGACGCAAAGTATTCCGCTTCACGTTGTGGTGCACTTTGCAGATTCTGTGTTACTCTGCAAATCAGTTCGCAGAACGAATTTCAGCCACTTCACCCACCACTAATCAGGAAACATGAACAACCACCACAGGCTAACAATGATACCTGATGTTGCAAGTTCATAAACCCATGGTCATTTTCATTGACAATCTGTTATTCCATGTGTCTGTTCATCTCAAGAAATGCCCACAACTGCAAGTATATAATATATACAGTACTAAACTGTTTACCAATTAACTGCACAGCTCTTTTTATAGCACTAACACTTAACAGTATCCAGTTAGGACCAGATAACAGCAGCAGTCATTTCCAAACAGCACAAGGTAGTCACAATAATGAGTGATGTTATCCAGCCATAACCCATACCCATTTTCCTTGCTAATCAGGTATCACAGCTGCCTGATTAGCAAGTGTGATACCAGATTAGCAAGGAAATCAGGTATCACAGTTGCCTGTTCATGGCGCCTGATGCTGAGATATATATATATATATATATATACACAACACTGAACTATTGACAGGTTAATTGCTTATATTACTGGAGTGAAACACTCTCTGAATATTAATGGATAATGTCACAAAACATGAAAAAGCACCACAGGGTCTAACAATGCTACGTGATGTTACCAGGTCATTACCCCATAGTCATTTTCATTCCTAATCTGGTATTCCACT
This sequence comes from Neoceratodus forsteri, assembly GCA_016271365.2. Classification (NCBI taxonomy): domain Eukaryota; kingdom Metazoa; phylum Chordata; order Ceratodontiformes; family Ceratodontidae; genus Neoceratodus; species Neoceratodus forsteri. Next base: position 174,797,845 of record CM057455.1, read on the forward strand.
TCTCTGTTCATCTCAGTCAGTGCCCACAGCTGTATAAATGTATATGCAGCACTCAAGTGGTTACCAGTTTACTCAAGATATGTGTACAGTACATACTGTAGTACAGTATCTGGTTTTCCACTTCTCTGTTCATCTCAGCCAACGCCCACAACTGTATAAATATATATGCAGCACTCAAGTGGTTACCAGTTTACTGGAGATGAGTGTACATAGTAGTAATGCTTAACAGTATCTGGTTATGACCAGGTAGCATCAGCAGTCATTACCAAACAGCACAAGGTAGTCACAATGCTGACTGGTGTTATGCGGTTGTCACCCCATAGTCATTTTCCTTAGTAATCTGTTATTCCATGTTACTGTTCATCTCAGCCAGCACTCAGAACATCATACACATATGTATTGCACTCCAGGGTTGATCAGTTAAATGTAAGTCTGTGTGCATAATAGTCAGGTTCAACAGTATCTGCTTATAGCCGGGTAACATTAGGAAGCATTAATAAACAACACACAGTGGTGAAAATGGTCAGTGATGTTATCTGTTCATAATCCCATACTCATTTTGTTTCATAATCTGAGATTCAACTTTACTTTTCATGTCACCCAATGTTCACAACTGCATGCATTTCTGACGTGGTTATAGCTTAACTGCACCTATTTGGTTCCCAGCATGAAGTAAAACACTATCTAATTATGAACAGGTGACATAAGTGCACATCAGCAAACAACACAGCCTGCAAAAAATATCCATAGATGTTGTGAGGAAGTACTTCTTTACAGAAAATGTGATGGATTCCTGAAACAGCCTTCAAGCGGAGGTGGTCAGGACAAAAACAGTGGTGGGGTTCAAGAATTCATGGGATAGGTGCAAGGGAATCATAGAGTAAAGGAAGAAGTGGAGGGTCTGCAGTGACAATGTAGGTAGGAAAAAATGGGCAGCCTGGCTGGGCCAAGTGGCTCTTATCTGCTGTCAGATTCTATGTGTCTGTTACCTGAGGCCCTCCTTCCATGTCCTTGGCCCCCCTCCCCCACAAGAGGGGCATCAAGAGGAAGATGTAGCACCACTCCACCTACCTGCAGCCCTACTACAAATACCTCTCTCTCCCTGCAAAGTAGTAATGAACTGGGAGCTCCCAGCCTTATTACCCCTAACCATAGTCTTCCTGCTATGACCTTTGTTTCCTCAGTAAGGTGGGGACAATGGGGGAGAACTCTGCCCCAACATCCCTACCGGTAGCCCTCTTTCCAGTTCCATGGACCACACTGCAAGGTGGGATTGATAGAGGAGCTCAGAGACCTACTTCCCCTGTATATAGCCCTTGTTCCAATTTCACGGGCCCTCCTGCAAGGCAGGGAAGATGAGGGAGCATGGATTCCCATCACCTCTATTTGCAGCCCTGTTTCCAATTCCTTAGATGCTGCTACATGGGATAATGGGGAAGCACAGATCACTATTACCACTACCTACCACCCCCTTTTCAGTTCCCTGGACCCCACTGCAAGGCAGTGATGATAAGAATGCATGGGCCAGTATTACCCCTACCTGCAGCCCTCTTTCCAATTCCATGGACCCTGCTACAAGGCAGGGATGATGAGGGAGCACAGAACCCCATTACCCCTACCAACAGCCCTCTTTCCAGTCCCAAAGACCCTGCTGCAAAGTGAGGATGATGTGGGAGCACAGAGCCCCATTCCCCCCTACCCAATATCTAAGATATGTAGCAGTGTGACTTAGCTGTGTGTTAAGAACCTGCTCTTATTTTGGGTTGTTTTATGTATAGCTTTTAAACTGTGTCATGTTCTAGTTTGGCTGGTAATTGTTTTTTAGCTGCTGTCTCTATTTTACTGTACTGGTGCCCTGAGCCTTATGGGAACACTTACATATAGATAACCTTTCATTTCCTGTGTAGTGTATCAGAGCTGTACTGGGAGAAGGGAACATTCACAGACAGATAACCTTTCATTTCCTGTGTAGTGTTTCAGAGCTGTACTGGGAGAAGGGAACATTCACAGACAGATAACCTTTCATTTCCTGTGTAGTGTTTCAGAGCTGTACTGGGAGAAGGGAACACTAATGGCAAGGTGGGGATGAAGGCGGAGCACCCAAACCCATCACCCCACCTGTAGTTCTGCTTCCAATTCCCTGTACCCCAGGCAAGGTGGGGATGAATATGATCACCCAACTCCATTACCCCTACCTGTAGTCCTACTCCCAATTTCCTGTAACCCCCAGCAAGATGATGATAAAAAGGGAACATGAAGCCCCATTACCCCCAACTGTAGTCCTGGTTCCAATTCCCTGTATCCCCCCTTTGCAAGTTAGGGATGAGGTGGGAAGAACCCAGCACCCTTTCCCCCACATGTAGTCTGGCTTTCAAATTCCTGTAGTTCCCTGCAAGTTGGGGATCATGGGAGAGCACCCAACCCCATTACCCCTACCTGTAGTCTTGCTTTCAGTTTCCTGTACCCCTTTGTAAGCCGTGGATGATGCGGGAGCACCCAACAACAATACCCCTACTTGTAGTCCAGCTTCCAATTCCCTGTACTCCTGCAAGTTGAGGGTGGAAGGGGAGCACATAACTCCATTACCCCTACATATACTCCCCTGCAGAGGTTCTTCTGCCACTGTACAGGTCACTGGTGAGACCACACCTGGAGTATTGTGTCCAGTTTTGGTACCCCTGCCTTAAAAACGACATCACACTACTGGAGGCAGGACAGCCAAGAGCAACCAAATTGATACAGGGAATGGGGGAGAGAACATATGAGGAGAGACTGAGGGTGCTGAACATATAATCCATGGAGGACAGGAGAGAAAGAAGGGATATGATTGAGACCTTCAAGTACCTAAAGAGCATACACAAGACCAGCACTGAAGAAATCTTTAAGTTAAGGAAGGAGAGGACAACAAGGGGTCATGACCAGAGGCTGGTGGTGGTAAGGCAGATTTAGGAGGGAAATGAGAAGGCATTTCTTCAAAGAAAGGGTGGTGAAAGGGTGGAATGAGTTGCCAGAGGAGGTGGTGGCAGCCAAGACACTGAACATTTTTAAGAGGGTTAGAACAGGATAAAGAAGATGATTAGGTTAACAGGGACCACGGGGGGGGTGGCAGGGAACAGTGAGGGGAGAGAGGAGAGGGGAGTACAACTCCAGGAGTTGGGGGGCAGCTACTTTGTACTAGTAGTTGTACACTCAAGCAGACTGTATAGACCATCATGACCTGTATCTGCTGGCACTTTCATATGTTCGCATGTTTGTATGTAGTCCTGCTTCCAATTCCCTGTTTACTCCTTCAAGGTTGGGATGATGTGGAGTATCCAACCCCAATATCCCTAGCTGCAGTCCTGCTTACAAGTCCCTGAACCCACCTGCAGTTTGGAGATGATGTGCAGTATCCAACCCCAATACCCCTAGCTGCAGTCCTGCTTACAAGTCTCTGAACCCACCTGCAGTTCAGAGATGATGTGGAGTATCCAACCCCAATACCCCTAGCTGTAGTCCTGCTTACAAGTCCCTGAACCCCCCTGCAGTTTGGAGATGATGTGGGGCATCTAACCCCAATACCCCTAGCTGTAGTCCTGCTGACAAGTCCCCGAACCCCCCTGCAGTTTGGGGAAGATGTGGAGTAACCAGATCCATTACCCCTAGCTGTAGTCCTGCTTCCAATTCCATGTTCAAGTTCAAGTATATTGCAGGAAAACTACATCGAGCAAGCTCGTTCACAAGGAGGTCCTAAGGAATGTATACAGACAAAGGAAATTACATACATAAAATCTTGGTACATACAACTATATGGTACATGTGGTATATAGTGCTCAAAATAAGACATAAAAAGGTAATAGTTATAAACATAACCTGGAGAAACCATTAAAAGTAGAGAAACTACAGCCAAAAAAGTTGGAACAAGAGCAATAGGACACATATGGAGAAGGGAGAGTATGACAGGTGCAAAGGGAAGTGGAGAGGGAGAAGAGAGGGAGGATCTTGTGAGGGAGGAGGGGGAGGGAAAAAGAGGAAAAGTGTAGAGGAATATCAAAAGTAGGGATGACTGAAATAAAGAGTAAATGGAGGGTGGGGAAGGAAAAGTAGAGGTAAGTAGAATTAGAAAGTAGAAGAATTTGGGAGGGGAAACTGAGTTGTTGATATAAAAGTCAGCGGTCAATTAAGGACTAGAAATAGTGGCAGGCATTTTTTATTGTGGTCACAGCAAAGGTTTTAAAGAGATTGACAGAAACAATGCTGGAGTGTTTCAGTATAGACTGGAGCTGGTTCCAGATAGTTAGAAGTGCGTATGAGATGGCACGTCTAATAAAGAAGGTACGAGTCCTATGCATGTCTAGAGGGACAAAGTCAGACTTTCTAAGGGAATACGAACCGTGGGAGGTGAGAATAAGGGATGTTATATAGCTCAGTAGTTTGTTCAGGAGGATTTTGAGTCCAAGTGCCAAAGTGAATTAAACATCTGGTAGTAAGCAACGTCCAGCCGACAGCTACATACAAATCACAATGGTGGGTTAGAAAAAGGGAGTTAGTAATGAACCGCAGTGCGCGAAGTTAGAGGACATCCAATTTGTTCAGGTTTAAGGCTGAAGTAGAATTGTAGTGTAAGCCGGGGTCAGGTTGATATTTTTTGTTTTATTAGCGCTGTGCGGTACCTCCATTAAGTAACCCACTACCTGGCTTCCTGGGTTCGGGGAGAAAACTGTTGCTCGGCATTTTGGCTAGGTTTTACTTCTAGTCAGGGGCCCTCAAGTAATCCGGACACAGGAAGCAATAATTGTAATGTCCAAACCAGGAGTGAGATTCTAGAGTGTGGCTTTTATTCACAACCAAACAGAGTAACAAAGCACTGATGGACCCCCACGGGGCTACACTCCTGGTAATGCAGATTTTCAGAAATCAGAACACATCTTCTCATACACTGTAACCCTCAGGTTTAGAAACACAGTGAGTACTCAACCCGAACTTGTACTCTTCTCTGGGTTTCCCTGGCCTGGCACATCTGACCAGCCTTGGACTGCTTCCCTGCATGGCACATCCGGCCAGCAACTGGACCACTTTCCATATGGCATGGAACCTTACTCGCTGGCTTCCTAAACCACCCATGAGCAGATACAGGCTCCATGAAGGGAAAAAATCTTCCATCTAATCCCACATCTGGGTACTTTTCCCGAACACTGTCCAAGTGCCTGGAAGAAAGCAACAGGTGTTCTAAAGTGAACCCGATGAGGTGAATCTAGTTACTCCTGATGGGGGGTCTTCCACCTCTTGCTCCCATAATTCATACCAGACCATTCAATTGGTCTCAAACACTTCTTTAATTGAAAACTCTGGGTTTGTAGATCAACACTTGAAGTGTATATCACAGTCATAATCTACAGTCTCTGAAACTCCAATGTACTGACTTGTGATGTACTTTTCTAAGTGACCATGTCCATCCCTGTAGATCCCCACATATTAAAGGCGTTCAAGTCACATACTCCTTAAGCACTGTACTTTGCTGTTCTTTCCTGACCCACAGTATCAGATACTTAAACAACATTCTTGGTGAAACATAGGCTCTCTGACAGAGTGACTCACCCTGGTTTGCAGGTGTCCACAGGTGGCTTCAACAGGAAAACTGAAAATACTGTGAGAGGTAATGGAGGACCAGGATTTAGCTCCACATGGCCAGAGTAGAGGAGGAGCAGGAGTAGCAGCTTCTTTAAAGAGCACTTGAGAGCTACAAGAGCTTCCTTTCTTTGTGATTGCCCATGTTTTGGGGATAAAGATAGGGTTTGGGGTTTGGGAAGGGGATACTAATTGAATAATTAATTGAGATTAACGAAAGTGCTCTGATAGTCATAGGAGCGGAGAAGTGAAAAGGGAAGGAAGAGGGATGGGGTGAGGTAAAGGGAGGGCTGTGTACTAGAAGTAGGGAGGTACAATGCATGGGGGCAGTGGAAGGATATGAGGAGACTTCTAGGGCTGGACAGAATCCCAGAGTGGTGTTTGGAATAAATACATTGGACATGCTGAGAAGTGATGATATTTTAAAAGTAATAATAAGCGCCAAATCACCAAAGGAGTACGGGCAGTAAAGAGTGATTGAGGGGGGCCTATAGTTGACAGTAAAAGATCCTCTTACTTCAGTCATGCTGCAAAAAAGAACTAAGGTCTGTCTAGTGGCAGATCTTTATTATCTGCTAATGCAAAATTGTACACCTAAAAAATATTCAACTTGAGAGACAGAAGGAATGCATTAGCTAGAGAAGTGAGTAGCGGAAGAAAGCATGGGCCACTTGGAGATCAGTTTGTACTGGCACCAAATTCAAAGTCTGGGCTAGCACCTTGCAGAATTGGCTGAGCTGCAGCACACAGAGGATTTTTGAACTACTGTTAAGGTTCAAAAATTGAGGGGTTCCTGGCTCAATCTCTGAAAAAGAAGGAGAAAACAGGCTTTTTTAAAGGCAGACAAAGTGAGGGCTTGTAGCATCAGAGCAAAGGGGACAAAGGAATAGGGCAGGGAGAGAAGCATAGCAGGCTGTTACGGGGTAGGGGGAAGACAAAGAGATGTGCAGGGGCAGAGAACAGGAAAAGGATTTACACAGTCAAGGCTCAAATTCACTTCTAAAATCAATTCAGTACCTAAATGACTGTAAGGATTAAACAGATTACTAAACCCTGGTACAAAATTCAATTTGAGAGACAGAGAATACAGTAGCTAGAGAAATGAGCAGCAGAGGAAAGGGTGGGCCACTCAGAGATCAGCTTTCACTGGTGCCAAATTCAAAGTCTGGGCTAGTACCTTGCAGAATTGTCTGAGCTACATTACACAGCGGATTTTTGAACCACTGTTATAGTTCAAGAATTGAGGGGTTACAGGCCCAATCAGGGCTGGCTGGATCCCTTGCAGAATCAGCTGAGCTGCAGCAGACAGAGAATTTCTGAACCACTGTTATGGTTCAAAAATTAAGGGGTTCCTGGCCCAGTCAGGGCTGGCTGGATCCCTTGCAGAATTGGCTGAGCTGCAGCACACGGAGGACTTTTGAACCACTGTTATGGTTCAAAAATTGAGGGGTTCCTGGCCTGATAAGGGCTGGCTGGATCAAATGTATCCCTGCAAGTCAGGGATGAAGGGTGACCATCCAACCCCATTGCCAAACTTGATGTCCTGCTTCCAATTCCCTGTATACTCCTGCAAATTGAGCATGGAGGGTGTGCACCTAACTTCATTACCCACCTGTAGTCCTGTTTCCAATTCCCTGTACCTCCAGCAAGGTGGGAATGAAGGGAAAGCACCCAACCCATGTAACCTCTACTTGTCCCACTTCCAATTCTCTCTACTCCCAGTGACAGAGCTAAATAAGTCCCTGTCCTAGTTGTTATGCAGAAATAGCTTAAATGTAAGTATCTGTTCTATTCCCTCCTTTCCTGTCTCTTGTCTGACTGGTTATGTGACCAGAATGTCCCGTGAAACTGAGGACTTGATCACCCTGATGGTCTTGCAATTCTTCACCCCCTGGCTGTCTCTCTACCCTCACTTGCTGTTTCTGTCTTTTCTTTCCCTTTGCATATCTGCTGGTATAAAAATATATGTGAAACTGTAAGTGATACTGAGATCCCTTTGTTTAAAAAAGTATATAATTATGCTGTTGAAATGATTGCAAAAAGCTATTTGGAACTCAAGGGGTTAAACTGAGAAGCTGGTTTGCAAACTTGTTGAGAAGCTGTAAACAAGAGCTTAGTTCCGGGTTACCATGTACTGTTTTGCTGCACCTGCAAGAAATTGATAAGAACATTTTAGTAAAAATAGGATGTCTCTTAACGAGTGGAAGTTGCAAAGACTTATGAAAAAGAGCTGTAATGTCTTGCAAGACAGAGAGACAGAGGCTGAGAGAGACTGAGATTTGAAGTTGAGAAGACACTCAGATGAAGGACTGTTTTCTGTTTTTACTGACTTTGTAAATAGTTATTCTAAACAATTTTTATTTTATTGTTATAATAAAACACCTGTTGCAAATTTTAAAACTGCTCCTGGTTTTCCTATGCTTCCTGTCCAGTGCCTCGACAACACTCCCCTGCAAAGTAGGGATGAAAGAGTGCACCCAAACCCATTACCCCTACCTGTAGTCCTGCTTCCAGTTCCCTGTGTTCCCTATGAAATGGGGATGAATGGAATCATCCAACCCCATTTCCTCTACCTGTAATCCTACTCCCAGTTCCCTGTACACCACTGTAAGGTGGTGATAAAAGTGGAGCATGCAGCCCTATTACCCCCACCTGTAGTCCTGCTTCCAATTCCCTGTACCCCCCTTGCAAGTTGGGGATGAAGGAAGAATCACCCAGCTCCCTTTCTCCCCACATGTAGTCCTGCTTCCAATTCCCTGTACCCCTCCTTGTAAGTTGGGGATGAAGGAAGAATCACCCAGCTCCCTTTCTCCCCACATGTAGTCCTGCTTCCAATTCCCTGTACCTCCCTGCAAGTTGAGGATGATGGGGGAGCACTCAACTCCATTACCCCTACCTGTAGTCCTGCGTTCGATTCCCTGTACCCTCATGCAAAGTGACAAAGAATGGGGAGCACCCAAACCTATTACCCCTACCTGTAGTCCTGCTTCCAATTCCCTGTACCCACTCCCTGCAAGTTGAGGATGATGGGGTAGCACCCAACAACATTAACCCTACTGGTAGTCCTGCTTCCAATTCCCTGTACCCCCGAATCCCCTCCTCTCCTCCTCTTCCTCCATTGTTTGTTATGCCTGCCCTGACCCATCATCATTGTGTTCCCTGACCTTTTACATTGAATTGAGTCCTTCTGTTTTTATTCTTTCTATTTGTATGCCCGCTGCGGCATAACTGGGGGAGGCATCCAGCCGCCAGCTCTGCCTGTCTAGAGAGCAGCAGGCTCACTCACATGATGGGGGATCTGGTGAGGCCACACACCGACCCACTGGAGGGCCTCCCCATGCCACTTCAAGCTGGGTCGGGCCCAGACACCCCCAGCGCAATTCCACGACAGTCCTCCAGGCAGTGCAGATCATGGCCATCAGGCTGCATGGTGGTGCCCAGCCATTTTTCCACCTGTAGACCCCTTGGAGTGCGGACGTGCAAAGATGTTCTGAAGCATGACATGCCAACATCCGTTGCACTCCACCTCTAAGTGCACCAGCTCTGGTAGTGCCCCCCAGTCATCATCAGGGGCCACTACAGAGCAGTGGGAACCTTCAACCTTCCTTGGGATAGGAGAGTAGTCCTTCAGACATGTGATCCTATCCTTCCCCTTCCAACCCAGGTGCATTTCTGAACCCAGGTCACCAGCGTGACGTGAGGTGTGGTGTCCAGCGCCTCAACCCTCAGTGCCACTGGGCTGGCGGCAATTGAGTCCTGAATATGAGTACTGTGTACCTCTCTGGTTCAATTCCCTCATTATGGAGGCACAAAAGGAACTGAAGCTGGGAACCTTTAAGTCATAATTACATGCCCTACTTACTGCAAACCGTGGTTGCAACTGCGAGACCTAATCCTTTCCCTAGCCCCCTGCTTTGTATGCAACCTAGTCACTACCCCCCCCCACAGCTCCTCTGCTACCTCCTGTCTCTCTCCCCTTCCTCCTGGATATTACACTGCCAGACTTTCTATCCCATGTTACCTTGACTTCTTATTATTTTTCACTCTAATTCTCCTCTTCCCCTCCTCTCACCTCTGCCTGCTCCACTATTCCCCTCTACCCCCCCATCGCTTTTCCTTTTCTGTAGCACCTCCACCCTCTGGCCTCCGGGTAAATGTGTATTCTCACATACTCTTCTTTAGCACCTAGACAATGGATCTGAATCCTCAGTCATTTCCTGCTAGTTGTTGTGCCCCTGGCTTGAATTTTAGATATATTTATTTGATTTATATGTATATTTTGTTAAAATTCTTCCTACTACAAGTGTATGTAACTCTCACTCATATTGTGACTTCTGTAATTGTTATTGAAACTGTTCTCTGCCAGCTTTCTGATTGTGTAATATGACGTGGAACTTCTGTAAACAAGCCGTTGGCTCAAAGATGTAGTCCAAATAATTCAATAAATAAATAAAGCAAGAATTGTCTCCTTATGTTCTTCCCTTGCAGGCTGCTAGCTGCATATTCACTCCCACCCCCAAAAGAATGCCAGGAAGGAGGAGCAGCAGAAACAGAGTTCTAAAATCATCAGGTATAGGATCTTCATCTGCACGGTCAGCAGACTGTGCTAGCTCATCACCGCTTGCTGTTGAATGCCCTACCCCATTGGGCTGGGCTTTCTTTTATTTGCTCCATGTGGTCACTTGATCTGTTATGCGATTTCAATAAACTTTAGATAACTCCACATTCTCCCATTAGCAGGTTATCAGCTTTAGCCACTAGGAGTCACTGATGACTCCCTACTCCTCCTCCTCTTGCTGTAATCTTTCTGTCAACTAGGAGTCACTGCTGAGAGCTGCAATTCCACCACTCCCTTCTGTCTGCCCAAACAGTCTAAGCTATCCACAGCCCACTAAGAGCCCTGTACTACTTGTATAAAATGTCATTTCTAATCAATATCCCTGCTGTGCTACCATTGTCTAGTGTAGGATTTGAACCGCTGACCCTCCCCACTGAAAGCAGTAGCACTACCACTGCACTATCCGGCGGGGGGGGCTACAGTGTGTTAACATCCTTAGATATTCTTAACAGTAAATATTTCCTCCCATATACACTGTGTTACTCTTGCCATCCAATCACACCTCCATTCCCCTAAGGCACAAAAGTATGTGATTTATCACAGGCTTCAGGGACCTCCCTCTAGGATAGCAACAAGTCATCATATAACCCCAAATCAATTATTAGTAACAAGTTGAAAGCACGTCACCCCACCAGACCTCCCCACTCAGTGCTTCCAGGCATTTCTCCACTTAGTATAAACAAACACCACTGCTACCCTCCCCTTTGGTTAGCACGCACCTTGGTGATAATTGGTGCTAGCTATTCAATCCTGAGACCCATGTGCATATCCACACCCTTAATCTGACTAAGGCTGCCTTGCATCTAATATTTCAAATAGTCATCTTGACTATCCTACTATCCAAAACATGTGCTAAGCTCACTCAGCATCACCACAATTACTCCATGCTAGATATGACTCGCTACATGCTAGGTACAATTAGGTCACTCACAGGTATGCACTGCAGGGCTGCACACCCTTATAAGTGGCTACCTTGGCTTAAACACAGAAACATACTACACCTACCCCTTCATTGATCAAACCTTACTTTACTGTAAAACAGAGTTGCTGAGAGCCAGTAGGTAGTAGTGTCTATCTAACCTCAGACTACTTAGGGACATTTTCTTGTACACTATACTAATACTGCTACTAATATCTGGGAACATCCACTCTAACCCTGGCCCCCTTAGTCAAGCAATGGGCCTTGATAACAAGCATGGTGCACTATCAATTGCCTCAGATAACATTTGCAGCATGCTTCCCAAATTTGACACACTACAAGTGTGGATCGCCCCGCACAGGCCAGCTATACTATCAGAAGTAGAAACTTGGTTTATGCTAAAGATCCCTAACACTGCAGTCAGCTTAGATGGGTACACCCTTTATAGACAGGACATACTAAGCAAGAGAGGTGGTGGCTGTGTGATCTACCTTAAGGACACCCTTCGAGGGCACACCATTCCCTATCTGGAAACATATAAAAATATACAGGCTCTAGCATTAAAAGTCTTTCCAGGCACACACAACAAGGCCCTCACCATAGTGTTAATCTACATTGCCCCCAAAGGAGAGGCGCTTGGCCTGCAAGAGGTTGTAGACTACTATGGTGACCTCAATGGCAACTCTGGAGTAATTATGGTGGGGGACTTCAGCGTTAACTAGTTGTCCCCCTGATATGGCTCCCCACAAAGATGCATTTTCCTCCATCAATGTTGCCAGCTTGTTGACTCCCCCACTAAAATAAATTCTCAGACAGGATCCAAAATACTGCTTAACTGGTTGCTTACAAACGATCCTGAGAGAGTCAGCAATACATCCGTTTTACCTGATTTGCTTAGTGACCACTTCCCAGTCTTATGTCATTGTTCAAATAAAGCTGTCAAGCCCCCCCAAAAAAACTATAACATAAAAAAAGAGCATCTCAATGCAGTAAGGTTTTACCTTAGGCAGCAATGTTGATCCCCTATCAGCACCTCAGAGGATGTAAACCAAGCCCACAATTACTTCATCCATGTTTTCAACGTGGCCTGTGACATCTTTGCCCAGCTGCACAAATGCAAGATCAAGGGTGCCACTATAATCCATGGGTTACACCAACTCTACTTGGGCAGATGGCACACAGAGACAATGTGTGGCACTGGGTTACTGCCACAGGCAAGAAGGCCAATCTACAGGAATATAGAAAGGTCAGGAACGCCTGCACACACGCAATATGCACTGCCAAAAGCTGTCACTTTAAAGATGAGCTTGCAAACTCCTTGGGGGGGTTGTTGCAAATTTTGCGGGAACATTAAGGAACTAAAAGGGTAAAGCCAGCAAAGCCACTTGAGCTATGTTGTACATAAATGGAGTTATTTCCCCAAGACCCAAACGCCATTGCTGATGCTTTCAACACTGCTTTCATGGACCTCAGCAGTGTCCTCCCCCTGATTATTTCAAGCTGGCCGAACACAATAAAAATGTCAAGAGCCAAAATCAAGCACAACCCCCACACTTCTACTTTAAAGCCATAACCAATAAGGAAGGGAAAGGAAGGGAACATTGTTTAGCCGGGAGTAGCACACTAAGCAGAGGCTTGTTTCCAGATGTGACCTGGGAGCACAAGGAAGTTAAGTGACTTGCTTATGATCACAGAGTATGCACCTAGTAAGTAAATAAGTAAGTAAAACTTTATTTGTATTAGGCACCCTTCCCAAGCTCAGGGCACCTTTACAATCTGCATAAAACAATGTACACATTATCTTACAACACAATAATATAGTACTTCACGAGTGGAGTCACCGTGTTGGGGTTATTAAGTCCAGAAGGCACCCTGGGGTGAAAATGGAATCCAGAGCGGGGTCCACCCTGTCTGGTTTCCATACCCAAGGGCACTACTGATTAAAGTAGGCAGATAGGCCCGACAACCTCCGAGATTTGTCCAACTTGGGTGGTGTTACATACATAGATACATAGACAGTGTCAGCAGATAAGGGCCTATGGCCCACCCAGTCTGCCCATTTAAGTTTCTAAGTTCAGTTTATGTTTTCCAGGAAGTCTGTTGCCCCTTACCCCTGACCTCCAGAATTCCTTTATGTCTATCCCATGCATTCTTAAATCCTGTGATTGTTTCAGCCCCACCACTTCCTCTGGCAGGGTGTTCCACTTGTCCACCACCCGTTCTGTGAAGAAATTCTTCCTCACGTTTCCTCTGAATCGTCCTCCTCCAACTTCATCCCATGCCCTAGTCCTGGAACATCTTTTCATTAAAAATAGTGCATTCCTGCACCCTGTTCCTCCCTGTAAGATACTTGTATGTCTCTATCATATCCCCTCTCTCCCTCCTCTCCTCCAGGGAGTACATGTTCAGTGCCTTCAACCTGTCCTCATAGGACTTGTGATGCACTCCATGCACCATCTTTGTTGCCCTCCTCTGAACCTTCTCTACCCTGTCTATGTCCTTACGTAGGTAAGGTCTCCAGAACTGCACAGTGTACTCCAGGTGCGGCCTCACTAGTGTCTTGTATAGTGGAATTATGACCTCCCTTTTCCTGCTGGTGATGCCCCTGCCTATGCATCCCAGCATCCTATTTGCTTTCCCTGCTGCCTTGTTACACTGTTTCCCTGCCTTGAGGTCATCAGAGATGATAACTCCAAGATCCTTTCCTGCTTGGTGCATGCTATCCTCACCCCAACTGATATATTGTGCCAGGGTTTTTGTGCCCCATATGCATTATCTTGTACTTCCTTGCATTGAATTTCAACTGCCAAACCCTGACCATTCTTCAAGTTTCTGCAGGTCCCTTCTCATTCTGTCTACACCCTCTGGTGTGTCTACTCTGTTACAGAGCTTTGTGTCATCAGTGAACAGTGAAATTCTGCCTTGGTCCTGCGCAATGTCACTGATGAAGATATTGAATAGTATCAGTCCCAGCACTGATCCCTGTGGTACCCACTGGTCACTCTTCCTCTGTGGAGTGACAGCCATTTACCACCACCCTCTGTGTCCTGCTGCCCAGCCAGTTACCTACCCACTGCACTACTGTCCTGCCCACACCCATATTCCCAGTTTGTGCAATAGTCTTCTATGTGGCACAGTGTCAAAGCCTTGCTGAAGTCCAGATAGGCCATGTCCACTGCCCTCCCCTGATCCACCTCCCTAGTCACCCAGTCAAAAAATTCAATGAGGTTGGTCTGACATGACCTTCCCCTGGTGAAACCATGCTGCCTTGGGTCCTGTAGTCCATTGACAACCAGATGTTCCACCAATCTCTCCTTCAGTAGTGCTTCCATGATCTTCCCCACTACCGAGGTGAGGCTGACTGGTCTGTAGTTCCCAATTGTTATGCAATGCCAGATCTGTTATGAATAAAACTGCTATTATTGCCGACCTTATTGGTACGGCTGATCTGGCTTGCATCACCGAGACCTGGCTGGATGAAAATTCTGGCCCTATAGTGGAGGCCATGATTCCGGCTGGGTACTCGGTGTTACACCGCCCGAGATTGGACCGCAGGGGTGGGGGGGTTACAGTCTGTTTTAAGACTGAATTGGGCCTCTCGAATGTGGTAGTGGGTGAGGCCGAGTCCTTTGAGTGCACAGTTGTAGCAGGTGTAGGCATTCGAATCGTTCTTATCTACCGTCCACCCAGAGATGGGAAACGTTTCTCACAGGAAATGGCAGACTTCCTCATCGACATGTCGTTTGAGTCACCCAGATTGATGATGCTGGGTGACTTTACCGCCTGGGTCAACGATGAACTCTCACAATTTGGTAAACACTTCCTCCAACTAATATCTTCTTTGGGCCTCACACAGGTAGTTTCCACTGCTACACATAAATCTGGACACTCTCTCGACTTGGTCTTTCTTCTTGGGATTGATGCATCTAATATGGGGGTGGAACCAGTCGTTTGATCTGACCACCACATTGTGAGGTTCAATTTTTGCACCCCCCCTGAGAAGGCCAGCCCCTGTGGAGATGGTCAGGTACCGCCCATTACGGAACATTACTCCACAAGGCCTGGCGGCGGTACTTGACCTATCATTCCTCTTATTGATGGGAAGTAGTCCAGAGGCACTCGTATGGGCCTATAATGAGGTCATTGCAGTTGCCCTGGATTCTATTGCTCCTGTTCGTGAGCACCCTCTTTCCCGTCACCCCAGGGCCCCTTGGTTTGATGGGACTCTGAGGGAGATGCGGAGACAAGGGCGAAGGTTAGAGCATTGCTGGCGCAAGTCTGCCCTTGATGCCGACCATCTTAGATTGATTGAACACTATACCAGCTATCAATTTACAATCACCCATAAGAAGGCAGAATTCCTGTCCAGGGAGATTGCAGTTGCTCAGAATCGACTGGCTCAGCTGTTCCGAACTGTAGACAGACTGTGCAATCCAGCCTGTCTGCAAGTTCGGAAAGCCTTTTGGCAAATTCAGTGCGATGAGCTCGCTCGATACTTTACAACTAAGGTGGCTGACATCAGGGCGGACTTGCGTCTGGCAACCTCTAAGGGTGATGTGGTAGGAGTGTGTGAGAACACAGGGCCTTGATTCTCTTGGAGTTCCTTTTGTTGACCTGAGTTTGTGGATATTATGAGGATAATCCATAGTGTGCGTCCCACAAGCTGCGGCTTGGATCCTGGACCAACTGCCCTAATTTTGGGTTGTGTAGATATCATTGGTCCAGTTCTGGTGCAAATTGTCTGGTGCTCCCTGGAGTCAGGTGAGTTTCCTAGCTCCCTGAAAGAGGCAGTGGTGACACCTCTCTTGAAGAAAGTTTCCTTGGACCCAGATTGTTTTTCCAGCTACCGACCTATCTCTAACCTTCCCTTTATTGGGAAGGTTATTGAAAAGGTCGTAGCTGCTCAATTGGATGACCATTTAACCATCCATAATATCTACGAATCCTTCCAGTCTGGTTTCCGTAAAAGACACAGTACCGAGACAGCGCTGGTTCGGGTGCTAAATGACCTTCTGAGGGCGAGAGATCTAAGAAGACGTTCTATCCTGGTTCTCCTTGATCTCTCTTCAGCTTTTGACACTGGATCACATGGTGTTGCTAGCATGCCTGGGGCAAATTTGTGGAATGTCTGGAACCGTTCTTAAACGGTTCGAGTCATTCCTCACTGGGAGATCACAAAGAGTTGTGTCAGAGATTCTTTCCTCCGGCCCAGTCTCTTTGTTGTGTGTAGTGCCTCAGAGTTCCGTGCTGTCGCCCATGTTATTTGCAGTGTACATGCTGCCCCTCAGAAACATTATAAGATGGTATGGGCTGAGGTTTCACTGCTATGCAGATGATACTCAGCTATACCTGTCTTTTGCACCCGACCAGGATGGAGCTCTCACGGTATTTAATAACTGTCTGGGGGAGATCCAAGACTGGATGGATTCTAGTTGGCTAAAGTTGAACTCAGAGAAAACTGAGGTTTTGATCGTGGACCTGGGTGGTTAGATTGAGAGGTCGTGTGCTGGTGCGCCATCTGGAATTTTTCTCGGCAGTGTGTCGCTTCCAGCCTCTGAACGGGTGCGCAACCTTGGGGTGATTCTTGATGATAGGCCGACTTTTCAATCTCAGGTGTCAGCAGTCATCAAGACTTCCTTTTACCAACTTAGGAATATTGCCCAGTTTAAGCACCTTGTTCCGTCTGACTCGCTGCCAACTTTGATCCACGCTTTTGTGTCCTCGCGCCTTGACTACTGCAACACCCTCTACTTTGGGCTTTCTGGGGTTGAAATCCGACGCCTACAGCTCATGCAGAACACAGCAGCCCGGGTTTTGACTGGGACAAATAGGTCCTGTCACATTACCTCGGTGCTGCCCAAGCTGCACTGGCTCCCAATACGGTGGTGGATCACCTTTAAAATCATTTTATTGACTTTCAAAGCCCTTCATTATCAGGGTCCGTCCTATCTGAAAGACCTTCTGGTGCCTTACTGCCCTAGCCGATCACTCCACTCGGCCGACATGGGGTTGTTTGAGATTCCAAGAGTGAGTTTGAAATCCTCTGGCAGTAGAGCATTTTCTTATGCTGCACCCACTCTTTGGAATTCTCTACCTTGCCAGTTACGGGAATGCTCCTCCATGGAAATTTTTAAGAAGGAATTGCAAACCTATCTCTGGAGAATGGCCTTCTCTGAAAGTTAAATGCACTGTTTAGTGTGTGAAATTTTATTGTAATTTATTTTGCTTTTAGAACATCTTTTATAATTTTTATGGTTTGTGGTTTGTATTGTGTGTTGATGTTTTTATTGATCTGTTCAGCGCCTTGATATAATGAAAGGCGCTATATAAATAAAATTATTATTATTATTATTACTTAAAAATCTAAAATCTTATGGGCTTCAATATTAATCTTCCCAGGTCCCATCAAAGGCATGTTGGAACAGATAGGTCTTAAAGGAGCTTTTAAAACCTCTTACAGTCAGGCTATCTTGTATATGATGAGGTAGAGAGTTCTGCAGGTTAGGAGCCATAAAAGCAAATGATCATCCTCCAGATGTTTTCAAATGCATCCTGGGGATCTCTAGCAATCCCTCATCGGAGGATCAAAATAAGCAGAAGGGACAATAGGGAAACAGAAGATCTTACTGGTGCGGTATCCTGTGACACAGGCGACCACAATTGGGTGCCTACAAAATGCAGACTCAAGCACGGCACATGTCAATGGGGCTACCTACCAGGGAAGGCAACCAGATGGGGGGGTTCGCACATATAGCGACAGGATATCGATTCATGTATACATGCAAGGGGGGGAGTGAGCACACTCAGCAATGGGTGGGAGAGGAGGGAGGGTTTATGAGGAGTGGTGCTGCAGTGAGCTGCCAAGCTGGCCCTGTGGTGTGGTGGGTGGGTTTAGGGTGAGGGTTCTGAGGGTGCTGTGTTCAGGTCAGGAGTGTAGCTACAAGGGTGCAGGGGGTGCAGTGGCACCGGGTCCATGAGGTTTGAGGGGCCCAAATCATAATTTTGATGTTTATTCAAAACTTGGGAGGGCCCTGTAACATCACCTTGCACCCAGGCCTTTTGGGAATTTGCTACGCTACTGGTTCAGGTCCGGGCACATGTACTCTTTTTTGCACCCAGCCTGACTGTTTTTTGGATGGTTTGCACTCCTCCAACATGCACCCACCCTGGATTTGAGAATCCTTTAGTATGGGGGGTCCGTGGGGCACAGCCCCCCACATAAAACTGAAAATCCATGTCCCTGGCTCCATTTTGCAGTGCGCTGGGGGGTACATTGCTGAAACTGATTTTTGGCGATGTACCATCTCCCTAACAGTGATCTCCTTTTGGCTGTCCCTGTTATGGAATAGAACCTGCAGGTACTGGGGTCCCTGGTCATGTAAGGCTTTATAGGTCAGCAAAGCAACCTTTAATGTGATCCACCACTGTACCAACAGCCAGTGCAGTTTCTCGTAGCACAGGTGTTATATGGCTGGATCAAGGAGGTCCAGTTAACAACCTGACCATCACATTCTGCACTAGCTGTAATTGGTGGATATCCACCCCAGGTAGCCCTAGGTAGAGGGCATTGCAGTGATCAAGACAAGTGGTAACAAAGGCGTGGACCAAGGTAGGCAGCTCTTCAGATGGAACCAGGTGCTTCACCCTGGAGATATTCCTTAGATTGTTAAAGTAAGATTTGACTATAGCTGGCACCTGTGCCTTCTGAAAACTGATATTTTTGTACAGTAGGACCTCATTGTAAATTAGCTGATGCTAAATTGGGTTTTATCCAGTTTCTGATGTCAGAAATAAATTTTTTATTGCTACTACTACTTCTGGGTCAGGCCTTTATCAAATATCACTTCTAGGTTCTATACCTGGCTCGAGGCATTCAGTGGGGCACCTCCAAGTTGTAAACTGGAGGGTTTTCCCACCCACATCCCGGCCATCCTGTGATTGAGGCCCACTACCAATACCTCTGTTTTTCCCGGGTTTAACCTCTGCCAGCTAGCACTCATCAATCTTGTATCTGACAGGCAATAATTACTACTGCTTACCTGCCCTCTACATCTCCACCTAACCCAGCCCCTTGATTGTCTCCAACTATACCCCCTTTTTATCTGCTTATCCACTATCTTTCTTAACCTCAGACTCCTAACATATATGTCCCCAGCCCATCTACCGTAGCACCCCTCCTAGAACAGCTGCTGTCCTGTACCCCTCCCCTCCATATCTGCCCCTTAAGTTTGTATATGTCCTGACCAATGATATGCCATGCTGTTTGAAAATGTTTTAATATGCTGGCTATTTCAGAATGTTTTAATTCCCCTTCTCATACCATTCTCCCTAACCTTGTTAACCCTATACCTGAAATACTTGCTATTGCTCTGTGTATTTTTTTTCTATTTCTGTATAACTATGTCTATTTATTATCTGTACATAAAAGTGTTATTCTTGACCTTGTGTAATGCAGGTCCACCTTGTAAATGAGCCTGCTCAATGGTGTTCACCTGGATAAAGACTTGATTGATTGATTAAACACCAAGACAGTATCTAATTCCTGGTCACGCACAAAAGACATATATAGCTGAGCTTCATCTGCATAGCAGTGAAAACTCAACCTGTACCATCTTATAATGTCCTCTAATTGCAGCATGTACACTGCAAACAACTTGGGGGGACAGTACCATTCCCTGTGGCACCCCACAGGGCAGACTCCGAGGGGCTGAGAAATAAATCCTCAACACCACGCTTTGTGATCTGCCCTTGAGGATGGATTGAAACCAGCTGAGGACTGCCTCATAAGTCCACAGAAAAACAGCAGGTGCTTGAGCAGCACCCCATGGTCCACAGTGTCAAATGCCGCTGAGCGATCGAAGAGAACCTAGATGGAATGGGATCTCTGATCTCTCGTCACCAGAAGATCATTTAGTACCCCAACCAGGACATTTTCAGTGCTGTGCCATTTTTTGAAGCCCGACTGGAGAGGGTCATAGATTTTGTGGATGTATAAATGATCCTCCAGCTGCAGAGCAGCCACTTTCTCAATTACTTTACCAGTAAAAGGTAAGTTCAAGACTGGTCTGTAGTTAGCTGGGCAGTCTGGGTCTAGGGAGAGCTTTCTCAGGAGTGCTGCACCACCGCCTCATTTAAGAGATGAGAAAAGATCCCTCTCTCCAATGAAATTCCCACTATCCCAGCTAGGACTGGGTGGATGACCTCAACACACCCTACAAGAAGGTGAGATGGGCCCGGATCCAAACTACAGCTAGTTGGCCACAGAGTCTGGATGATCCTCATTACATCCATGACTGCCAGTTGGCTGAAGGTAGGCCAGGTCATCTGGGCATTTGTACCGCCCAGCTGGTCAATGCAAGGACCAATGGGGGGCTCTGTTTGTTGTCCACCCTGATAACGGACACCTTATCAGCGGAAAACTGCACAAACTCCTCACACTTTCCTTCTGACAATGCTCGACTGACTGCAGACAGGCTGGATTGCATAGTCTGCCAATGGTCAAGAAGAGCTTAGCTGTTATTTTTATTTTGCTGCAGTAATTTCCCTGGACAGGAACTCTGCCTTCTTATGGGAAATTGCTGATTGGTAGACGGTAGACCTTATTATGGTCCAATAACTTAAATCTGTCCTCTTCCAGGCAGGTTTTCCACCAGTGCCTCTCCAACCTTCACCCCTTGCCTCTTCATCTCCTGTAATGTCCCATCAAACCATGGAGCATCTAAGCAAAGGATAACATGGTAAACATGCACTGGAGCAATGACATCAAGGGGTCCAGTCACTGCCCTGTTACAGGCAAGCACCATGGATCCTGGGTCATCGCTATCTATCAGAGTTCCCGAAAAGTTCAGTACCGTCATTAGGCCTTCCGAGATGACTTCTCTGAAAGGACGATACTGTACCATTTCCTTTGGGGCCAGCTTACTTCAGGGGGCCACAAAACTAAATCTCAGAGCGTGGTGGTCATTTCACCTGATAGGATCAACCTTCATCTCAGAGATTTCCATCCCCAGGTGGAACACCAAGTTCAATGAGTGCCCACTTCCATGTGTTGTGGTAGTAATAATGCGTGTCAGGCCCAATTAATCTATCTATTGGAGGAGGTTTTGTCCAAAAAGTAGTAGTAGTAATGATTTGATTCATCTATAAATGAACAAGGTAGACAATCCCATTGAGTACACAAGTACACTCATTTCAAGGGACACCGTCTAAAATGCATAACCTGGTTACAATCTAAGAAGAGAATGTATACAAAACATACAAAATTGCAAAAATACAGTTAAACACATACGTATTAAACACATTTCCATTTATTAAATCACATTTCACAAAGTGATAGTTCATCATCTACCCAGGCATTGAAGTCCACCAGTATCAACAATCTGGGGGTCTCCAACAACCTCTCTGTGATGAAGTCCGCTGCCTCCTTCAGGAAAACCATCCCATCTCCTGGTGGATGGTAGATGAGAAGGATCCTGAAACCTGCACCCGCACCCACTATACACTCAAAGGAGTTGGAAGTCCCCACTGGCAACTCCCTGATATCCAATTCCTGCCTAAAACAGACTGCACCCCCCTCCATCCCCATGGTCCAGTCTCGAGTGATGTATCACCAAGAACCCGACAGAAACCGCAGATGCCAAAATGGAACCTCAATTTTCATCCAGCTAAGGTTTCGGGTGATGCAAGCCAGGTCTGCAGAGGCTACAAGATCTGCAACCACTGCAGTCTTATTTTTAATAGACCTGGCATTGCATAACACCACCCGAGAGGGACCAGAGCCCGAAGATGACCGCACCATCTGCCTGACTAAGTCAGAGCCCTTGGGTATGGGCACAAGGCAAGAAGGACCTCAGTCCTATGCCCATTTCACCCCAGGGTGTCTCCTGGTTCCTGATGTCTATGTCCACCAACCCCTTTCTCATCCCCCTCGGGACTTCCAGGACCTCGACCCCTCTGCCACCTCGTAATGCCCAGTACCTGGCGTCTACCATATACCTCAGGAAGAAGTGGAGGGCAGTCAAAAGGATGGATATCACTCAGTCTCGAGGGGGGAGTACTGCCTGATCATTCCTTCTCAGTCTCAAGAGGGAGTACTGCCTGACCATACCTCCTCAGTCTCGAGGGAATAGTACTGCCTGACCATACCTCCTCAGTCTCAAGAGGGAGTACTGACTGACCATACCTCCTCAGCCTCGAGGGGATAGTACTGCCTGACCGTACCTCCTCAGTCTCAAGGGGGAGTACTGCCTGACCGTACCTCCTCAGTGTCGAGGGGGAATACTGCCTGACCGTACCTCCTCAGTGTCGAGGGGGAGTACTGCCTGACCGTACCTCCTCAGTCTCGAGGGGGAGTACTGCCTGACCGTACCTCCTCAGTCTCGAGGGGAGTACTGCCTGACCGCACTCCGCTCGAGGGGAGTACTGCCTGACCGCACTTCCTCAGTCTCGGTGGGGAGTACTGCCTGACCGCATCTCCTCAGTCTCGAGGGGAGTACTGCCTGACCGTACCTCCTCAGTCTCGAGGGGGAGTACTGCCTAACCGTACCTCCTCAGTCTCAAGGGGGAGTACTGTCTGACTGTACCTCCTCAGTCTCGAGGGGGAGTACTGCCTGACCATACCTCCTCAGTCTCGAGGGGGAGTACTGCCTGACCGTACCTCCTCAGTCTCGAGGGGGAGTACTGCCTGACCATACCTCCTCAGTGTCGAGGGGGAGTACTGCCTGACCATACCTCCTCAGTCTTGAGGGGGAGTACTGCCTGACCGTACCTCCTCCGTCTCGAGGGGGAGTACTGCCTGACCGTACCTCCTCCTCAGTCTCGAGGGGGAGTACTGCCTGACCATACCTCCTCCGTCTCGAGGGGGAGTACTGCCTGACCGTACCTCCTCTGTCTCGAGGGGGAGTACTGCCTGACCGTACCTCCTCAGTCTTGAGGGGGAGTACTGCCTGACCGTACCTCCTCAGTCTTGAGGGGGAGTACTGCCTGACCGTACCTCCTCAGTCTCGAGGGGGAGTACTGCCTGACCATACCAGTTTTTCCCTGGCACATTACTTAAACCCTCACACACACCATACTCTTCCAATCTCATCACTACATCATTCACTCTCACCCCTTCTTCACTCCAGCAAACGCCCTTCCCTTTTAACAAAATATAAATCCTCTTCTCTGACTCTCACATTCATACAATCCCCCGCACCAATCCTCCCTATAAATCCTTCACACCTAATACAATTCTTACACCCTTTCATCTACCCCCTTCAGATCAACCCAATACAAGTAGCAGCAAATATTTTCCAAATGTTATTTCTTTATGACCAGTAAAAAGTCTCCAAGTGCAGTTCTAGTTTGTTTTGCCTGCAGTGCTCCCACCACTGCAGAATAAAGTCAGAATACTCTTCAGCCCCCTGTCACTGGGCTGATTTGTATCAGTTTTCAGTTCTTTAATCAATTATCATGATTTTTGCCATAATGCCCAGTTAGCAGTACACCTCTAATAAAATGCCACACTATGCGGATAAGATTTTACTTCACTAGTTGTTGTTAAACTGATTGTCCATAGTCTGTGGAGTTTTACAAGCATCCAATCTTCCCCTCGAATGGTGTCCATTAGAGCCTTCCCAGCAGATTTCCCTTCAGCACCAACTTCAAACTCTCAGTAGGCCTCCCACTCGATTTGGGTAAGGCCCCCTCCGACTTTCTCTTCAGCGACCCAGGTAAACCCACCCTCTGGAGGGTCCACTGCTCCACCTAGGGGAATGAATCCCTACCATTCCCTCTGGCAGTGGTAGCATCCATCCCCCCCATCCAGGTTAAGGGTTCTCACCCACTCACATCACTCCAGGGAGGCCTTTCTGAGGGACCAGTCACCTTAATCACTCCATTTAATGCTTCACTGCATCTCCTCTCTCCAACCTGTTCAGTCAGGGAAAAGGATCGATGCACTTCCTTTCTTTGGTTCGGTTGGTCTCTCCCCCCAGCCGGATGCCACAACCAGACACAATTGTTCCCTGGGATTTCTCATCTTGTGCTCTGACTCCATGCTGTTCCTCTCAATTCTTCTCTGCTCCTCCAAACTCCAGACTCCAGGGATTAATCTTGAATTGTGGGTACAGAAATGGAGATAGAATTTAATGGTTAAAACAATTAGAAACATTAAACCTAGGTGGCTGTGGGATTTTTTTTTTATTTATTTGTTTGTTCTAGGATTACAAATACCTTTTAGCCAAGGCTCTTTTGCAAAGGTTCCACGTCATTGGTATAATTGAGACAATCATAAGCAAAGATAACAGTTTATAAAATTAAAAAACAAACAAAAAAAAAAAAAAACACAGTCTTGTAGATAAAAAAAGAACAATAAGGTGAAACTTTGGGGAGGGGAAAGGGAAAGGAGGAGGGTGAAATCAGGGAGACTAAGTGGATGGGCGAAAAGGGGAGGTAGGTTGGGGGGGACTGAGATAGGAGAGGTAGAAGGTGGATAAGAATAGAGGTAGTGCAGCCGGGTGGCATTTGTCATGGGCCAGCAGGGGAGGTAAAGATGGGGGGGAGGTACTGGCAAAGTGCAGTAGTAGATGTGGATCCAAAAAGGGCATCTTCAGCTATGGAACCAAAAGACATGTTTAGCCACAACAGTCACAGAGGTTGGAGGCAGTGAGTGTTAGGCGGAGACGAGTCTTAAAAGTGCTGAGCGATAGTGAGGATGACATGTCGCTGGGAAGACCGTTATACCAACTAGTGGCCCGGTAAGCAAAGGATCTTTGGCCTTGTGTTGTGCGACAATGCGGGACTTGCAGAAGCTGAGGTTTCGATCCCCTGGTATGTCGGGTGTGGATTCTCAGTTGTATGAGGGCACAGACTCGGGGGCAAGGCCCAGCAAGATTTTCTTAGTAGTAATACAAGTTTGGTGTTTTATTCGATTGGCAAGGTTCAACCACCCAGTTTGAGAATAGAGGTCACAGGTGTGAGTTAGGCGTTGGGAGCCAGTGACAAGTCGACAGGACTTGTTGAAGGCGGTGGATACACGTTTGAGTGCGGTGGTTGTAGCAGAGCTATAAATGATAATGCCATAATCAATGATGGATATGATGGAGCTCTGGACAGCGACAGCGAGGGCTTCAGGTGTCAGGTGTTTCCTATGATGGAATAGCAGGCCTAGCCGTGAGTTAGCAGCTTTGGCGACATGATCGATGTGGGCAGTGTAGGAGAGGTGAGGGTCAAGGGTGATCCCGAGGTATTGAAAGTTTTGACCTGTTCCAGTGCGGCACCTTGTCTGGTAATAATGGAGAGTTGGAAGTGCTTATGCTTATTATGGGAGCTGCTGAAGATCATGGCCTTTGTTTTTTTTGACTAAGGATCAGTTTGTGCTTTGTGAGCCAATTCTCAACCAAGGAGAAGCCGAGTTGGAGATTTTCTTGCAATTTCTTCGGGTTCTGGTGTGTGGCAAGGATTACTGCATCATCGGCATACAGGGTGATATGTTCAGTGCAGGAGTCTGGTAGGGTGTTAAGAAACAGGCTGAAGAGTAGGGGGCCCAGTATTGAACCCTGGGGGACTCCAGAGAGGACAGGTCTGGAATCAGAGTGCACATCTCCAATTTTTACACGCTGGGTGTGGTTTTCAAGATAGATTTTGAACCAAGAGATTGAATCATTGGAGAGACAAGCATTTTTTAGTTGGCTCAGCAGGAGGGAGTGGTGGACAGTATCGAAGGCTTTGGTCAGGTCAATGAAAATAGCACCAGTTAGTTGTCCATTGTCGAGGGAGCTGTGAATGGAGCTGGTGAATTCAAGTAAGGCAGAGGATGTACTATGACCTTTTCTAAAGCCATGTTGCTGTTTACAGAAAATATTATAATTATCCAGATGCTTGGTAAGTTGGTCTGCTACTATACGTTCCAGTGCCTTTTATAGGGGAGGCAGAATGGAGATAGGGCGGAAGTTCGCATGGTCAACCTTATCACCACTTTTGTGAATCGGGGTAACAGTGGCCATTTTCCATTTGTCTGGGAATTGGCTAGAGGAAAGAGAGAGATTAAAGATCTTGGTGAGGGGCCCAAGTACCTCGTCAAGCGTTAGTAGCTTGAGGTCAAGTGTGTCATTGCTTGTTCTAGATTTGCTGATGGCTTTGGCAATGTAGTTTCGGACTTGATGTTTCTTTAGTGCTTTAAAGTAGAAAGGTGGGTGACAGGCGTGGGTGGAGGAGTTGGGGGGATGGGAGTTGACACATCTTGGAAGAAGTCGGAGGGGAGAACACTGCTAAGGTCAGTGAAAGCGATGTTAAAAGTGTTCACAATAGTTTTAGAGTCGAATGTAGTGTGCCCATTTATGTTGAGTATGTTTGGCGAAGATTTTGACTGCTTCCCAAACCTAGGTGGCTGTGGGATTCAAACCCAGATCTCCAGATCTGCAGCTCAGAGCCTTAACCCACTGTGCCATACTGCCTCCAATAAAGTAGCCACAAAATACCATCAACAAGTCCTAGGTAAATCCAGGGCTAGTAATGACACACTCAATCTCAAATTCATTGCCCTCAACCTCAATGAAACCCTCTCCCTGCTAACACACATCATGAATCTATCTTTGCATTTTGCCAAATTCTCACAGTGATAGAAAGCCACTATGGTAACACCAATATTCAAGTGTGGGAATATGACTAGTCACCCTAATTATTATCCCATATCCATCCTCACCCTCCTTTCAAAGGTATTGGAACATACAGTGGCAGGCCAGCTAGTTGATTACATGGGAAAATATCAGATTCCGTGCACCCAACAGCACGGTTTCAGGAAATCACATAGCACTACCACTGCTCTAGTTGTGTTTACCGGCTACCTACACAATGCCCTAGACCACAGCCTCATGGTGGGGGCAACCTTCATAGTCCTCACCAAGGCCTTCAACACAGTAAATCATAAACTACTATTAAACGTTATCCATCACTGGGCTCTCCAATGGAGCCATAGGTTGTTTCGTCAGCTACCTTACTGATAGATTTCAGCAGGTAAAAATAAATGGAATTTTATCTGAAAACTGGGTTCCACAAGGATCAATCCTGTGCCCCCTACTTTTCAGCATAATTCTCAACCGTCTCCCCATAGAGTGTCCCAAGAAAATGCTCCTATATGCAGATGTTGCTGTGATTTTTACAAGCAACAAGGTTCCATCACTCCTGGAAAAGCATCTTCAGATGCAATTTGCCTGTGTCGAGAATTTTCTACAATGGTGTAAGTCCCTGTTCATTGATAGTTAAATGTAACTTGTCGCTTGTGAAAACAGGCTTTATGTTCATCTAGCTAACAAGTATAAAATATAAAAATGAAAAAAGAATGAAAATTGGTTTCAATGGCACAAGCTGCTCTTGAATTACAACCCCCCCCCAAAAAAAATTATGACTTTTGCAAGTCTCCATAACAAAAACAGAACCTACAAACTCACTATAGTAAACAACCTTAGGATCCCTCTAGACCAGGTCCGATCCTTCAAATGTCCAGGGGTTACCCTCAATAGCAACCTGTCTCTCCAACCACATCAACAATGTCACCAAAGCCGTCAACACCAGACTTGGCCTTCTATATCCACACAAGCACTGCCTGAATGATGAGGCACTTCAAAGTGCAGTAGACCACTCGGTCATCTCCACAGTTGACTATGGACTAGTTGTCAATGGTGCTGCATCTGACACTACCAATAAAAGGGTACTGGTTTCTTTAAATAAAGCCTGCAGACTTGTGTCTGGAGCTCAGAGATTCACACACACATGTGACCTGCACATCCAAATGGCATGGCTGCATCTAATGAGTAGACTGAAATACCAGGCCTGGCTTCTATCGAAGAAAGCTTCACTGGGCATCACCCCTGCATGTGTCCAGGACCTATTTTGCCATACCTCAAACCCTCATCGCCCTAGAGATTCTAGCTGCCATACGTAAAGGGTCCCTTTCTGGCATACCTCACAGGATCAAAGGGCTTTTGTGTGCTGTGCCCCAAGCTGGCTCAACTCCCTCCAAGGCAACATCCTGTTAGAGTGGAAACCTGGCCCTTTCAAACACAAACTTCAGGAACACTTCACTGCCACTAGTGGCTGTGATTGCCCTTCATAGCTGCAAAAGATGTCTATCTAAATACCCCTCGCAGGACTCACTTGGCTACTCCTCAGTATTTCCATGTCCTCTCTACTGTGCACATATCTCCCATTTTACACCTATCTATATGCTCACCCTGCCCCCTACTGCAAACCCAATCCCTGCTCTACCTCCCCCTACCCCACCCCCTTTTCTCTTGTTCTCCTTGACATTGCCCCCTTGTCTGATTTTCTTCTTTGTACTGGCACCCTGCAATCTGTAACTTTATGTTGTCTGTAAACCAGTGTTTGATAAGCTCTTATATCCTTGGCATTACTAGGTTGCCACCAGAATGTCTTATCCGCCTTGGCCACTTTATCCCCATAGACACTGTGATTCTGCTATTCTAAAGCTTGTGTCACCATGTATAATAGTCTGCTTTGTATTCCTTGCATAGCTGTTTTTTCCATTGTATAATTTGCAGGAATCTAATTGTTCATACTGCGTTGGTTTGTCTTTGTAACACAGTGTGGAACCTTTGTAAAAGAGCTACAAGCTCAAAGGTGTATTGTCATCTGAGATTTTAATAAATAAAAATTAATAAATAAAATGTTGGGGATGAAGTGGAGTACACAACCCCAATCCCCCTAGCTGTATTCCTGCTTCCAATTCTTTGTACTCCTGCAAGTTGGGATGGAGGGGGAACACCTAATCCCCCTACCCACCACCTGTAGTGCTGCTTCAGAATTCCCTGTACCCCTGGCAGGCTGCGGATGAAGAGGGGGGCACCCAACCCACTTACCCTTACTTGCAGTCCTGCTTCCAAATCCCTGTGCTCCCCTGCAGGTGGAGATGAAGAAGAGCACCCGAACACATTACCCCCACCTGTAGTCCTGCTTCCAGTTTCCTGTACTCCCTAAAAAATGGGGATGAATGGGACCTAAACATTTTACCTCTACCCATTTATTTATTTAAAAATGTTGGTGACTGGGTAGGCCCACTGAGACCATACTGGTCCCTTTTTCAAGGGCCACCTGGGGTTAATTACAGTCAACAGTACACTAAGAAGTAGGAGCAATTCAAGGGAAAGTGCACAGATACAGACATTAAAATCAGGACATACAGTACAATCACAAGCAGGTTAGGTAACGTTGAGAATAACATGGGGGAAAACACTAGTTTCACAAAAGTGGCAGTTACATAAGGTTCTTTATTCAGGTCAGTTTTGCAGGTTACAATTTCAAGTGTTTCAAAAGTGATAAGATTCAACTGAAATAGGATATCCCATGTTAGGAGGCAGGTTTTTAGTATCAGAGGTGGAGTGTTATAACCTGATTCCAGTTTCCTGTACCCCTCTTGCAAGCTGGGGATGAAGTGGGAAGCACACATCACCCTTCCCCCACCTGTAGTCCTGCTTCCAATTCCCTGTACCCCACTGGAAGCTGGGGATTAAGGGGGAGCACCCAACCCCATTACCCCATCTGTAGTCCTTTTTTTAGTTCCATGTACACCCCTGCAAGCTAAGGATAATGGGGGAGCACCCAACAGCATTACCCATACCAGTAGTCCTGCTTCCAATTCCCTGTACCCCCTGTAAGTTGTGGATAAAGTAGAGCACCCAAACATAATACCCCTACCTGTAGCCCTGCTTCCAGTTCCCTGTACCCTGCAAGTTGAGGATGAGGTGGAGCACCCAACCCCAATTCCCATACCTCTAGTCCTGCTTCCAGTTCCCTGTACCTCTCAGCAAAGTGGGGATGAAGTGGAGTACCCAACCCCATTACCCCAACCTGCAATCCTGCTCCCAATTCCCTGTATCTCACTGCAAGTTGAGGATGGAGGTGTAGCACCTAAACCCTTCACACTTACCTGTAGTCCTGCTTCCAACTCCCTGTACTGCCCAGAAAGTTGGGGATGAAGAAGAGCACCCAGACCCATTACCCCATGCCTGTAGTCCTTTTTCTAATTCCCAATACCCCCCCCACAAGGCAGGGATGAAGGGCAGCAACCAACCCCATTACCCCACCTGTATTTCTTCTTCCAGTTCTCTGTAATCCCCTCACAAGGTGGGGAAGAAGGGGGAGCATCCAACAACATTACCCCTACATGTAGCCCAGCATCCAATTCCCTGAACTCCCTGTAAGATTGGAATGAAGTGAGAAGCACCCAACCTAATTACCCCTACATGTAGCACTGCTTTCAATTCCCTGTACCCCACCTCAATATGGGGATGAATGGGGAGTACTAAACTCCATTACCCCATGTGTATGGTAGCTCTGCTTCTAGATCCCTGTACCCCCTGCAAGGTGGGGAACAATGGGGTGCACCCAACCCCATTATCTCTACCTGCAACGTGGGGATGAAGGAGAGCACTGAACCCCATTATTTGTACCTGTAGTCCTGCTTCCAATTCTCTGTACCCACCCCGTAAGGTGGGGAACAAGGGGAGCAACCATCCCCATTACACCTGCCTGCAGTCCTGCTTCCAAAAACTAAAAAGAAAAAATATTTTTTATGCATTAGAAACATAGACTTTGATAACAGATAAGGACTGCTTGGTCCACCTAGTCTGCTCATTTCCCTACCTACTAGATAAGCTGCAGATCCTAGTTAACCAACTACCTATTTCTTCCTACCCCCCCATAAGAATTGCTTTATGCCTGTCTCATGCATTCTTGAATTCCCCCCACTGTTTTTGACCCCACAACCTCCTCAGGAATGCCATTCCATGTTCCCAACATGCTCTCTGTGAAAAAATACTTCCTCACATTACCCCTGAGCTGTCCCCCCCTCTATCTTCAAATTGTGTGCCCTTGTTTTTGCACATCTCTTTTTCTGAAAGATGCTACCCTCTTGGGCTTTGTTGATTCCCTTAAGGTACTTAAAAGTTTCTATCATGTCCACCCTCTCCCTCCTTTCCTCAAGGGTATACATATTAAGCTCCTTTAGTCTCTCCTCATATAGCTTCTGCTGCAGACCATGCACTATTTTAGTTGCCCTCCTCTGGACTGTCTCCATCCTGTCTATGTCCTCGTTGGAGATGGGGTCTCCAGAACTGGATGCAGTACTCCAGATGGGGTTTCACCAACTGTCTGTACAGAGGGATAAAAACTTCTTGTTTTCTACTGGTGATGCCTCTCCCTATACATCCCAATATCCCCCCAGCCATCCCTACTGCCGTCTCACATTGCTTGCTAACATTTAGGTCATCTGATATGATTATCCCCCAGTAACTTTCCATATTTGTTGTTGTTACTACCTCCTCCCCATTGTGTACTCTTCCCCTGGGTTTTTGTTTCCCAGGTGCATTATTTTGCACTTCTTTGCATTGAGTCTGAGCTGCCATACCTCTGACTATTCCTCCAATCTTGCCAAGTCCCTTCTCATCCTTTTCACCCTCCCTCTTGTGTATCAACCTTGTTGTAGATCTTTGTGTCATTTGCAAAGAAGCATACTTTTCCTTCCAGTCCCTCTGCAATGTCACCTATAATGACATTGAAAAGGACTGGACACAGTACTGAAACCTGTGGTACCCCACTAGTAACCCCCCTTTCTTCAGAGTGGGCTCCGTTTACTATTACCTTCTGTGTCCTATTGTCCAGCCAATATTTTATCCAGGCTACCACCCAGGGACCAACTCCCACACTGGCTAATTTGTTTATTAATCTTTTGTTTGGGACAGTATTAAATGTCTTGCTAAAGACTAGGTAGGCCATGTCCACAGCCCCTCCCTGGTCTACTACTTTGGTTACCGAGTCAAAGAAATCAATTGGATTCATCTGATATGACCTTCCTGCTGTGAATCCATGCTGCCTTGGGTCCTGTGCCCCACTGGCCTCTAGGTACTCAACAGTTCTTTCCTTCAGAAGTGATTCCATCATTTTCCCTACCACAGAGGTCAAACTGACAGGTCTGTAGTTTCCTGCCTCTGTCTTGCTCCCACTTTTGTGAAGGGGGATCACATCTGTCCTCCTCCAGTCCTCAGGTACTACACCAGTCTCCAATGATTTATTAAAAAGGGTAGTCAGTGGTGTTACTAGTTCTTCCCTTAGTTTTTTTAGAATTCTGGGGTGAATCCCATCAGGCCCCATTGCTTTATCCAGCTTTAGTTTTAGGACTTCTTTCAGAACCCTTTCTTCTGTGAAAGGACTAATATCAATCCCCTATTCTGAGTGCTTCTTTGACTGGATTAGGTATCTTCTTTTGATCTTCCTTTGTAAATACTGAGCAGAAGTATTCATACAGTACCTCTGCTTTTTCTCTGTCACTCTCTGCCCAACCACCCTCCTCTTTATTCAGCCTCAGTATCCATCCCTTAGTCTTTCTTTGCTCCCTAATGTACCTATAAAAGTTTTTATCCCCTTCTTAACTGAGCTGGCCATCTTTTCCTCGGTTTTGGCCTTTGCTCTTCTGACTGCCTTCCCCGCTTCCTTCTGCTTTAACTGGTACAGTTCTCTGTCCTGTTCCTTCTGTGTTTCCTTATACTTCCTGAATGCTATCTTTTTCTCCCTAACCTTCTCCTCCACTTCTTTTGAGAACCATCATGTTTTTTTCTTTCATTTTGATTTGTTCATTTGCTTCACACAAAGGCTTGTTGCCTTTGTGATGGCAGTTTGATGTTTCTCAATTGTTGCTCCACCCCACCTTCTTGCCTGTTTGCTAGTGCTTTTCTGAGGCACTCTCCCATTTTGACAAAATCTGCCCTCCTGAAGTCCAGTACCTTCACTTTTGCATTGCTTAACTCTACAGCTAAGTTTATCGTGAACCACATTGTTTGGTGGTTGCTTATTCCCAGATGGCTACCCACTTCTAGATCTGATGTCCTCTCTCTCTCCCCATTTGAGAGTACCAGGGCTAAGATTGCTCCCTCTCAAGTGGATTCAAAAACTAACTATCTGAGGCATGCCCCCTGTAGGGCATTGAGAATGGTGCAGCTTCTGGATGTGGTTGCAGCAAAGGTGCTCCAG
This sequence comes from Neoceratodus forsteri, assembly GCA_016271365.2. Lineage (NCBI taxonomy): Eukaryota > Metazoa > Chordata > Ceratodontiformes > Ceratodontidae > Neoceratodus > Neoceratodus forsteri. The sequence goes on from CM057455.1 coordinate 174,831,012, forward strand.
TTAACATCTGCCATATTCAGGTCCCCCATCAGCAATATCTCCCCTTTCTCTGCCATCTCAAGGATGCCTTCTATCATTTCCTTGTCCATTTCCTAGCCCTGAGATGGGGGTCTGTATACAACTCCTGTGCAGATTGCGGTGCCATTTCCAGTCTCCAGGGTGACTCACAGTGCCTCCTCTCCTTCCTGTTTACTCATTACTTCTGTTGTTTTGATTCCTTCCCTAACATAGAGAGCTACTCCTCCTCCTCTTCTACCCTCCCTGTCCCTCCTGTAGATTGTGTACCCTGGTATGTTGATATCCCAGTAATGTTTCTCTGTGTACCATGTTTCTGTGACTGCCGCAATATCCAGGCATCCCTCTTCCATCAATGCCACTAGTTCAGGGAGCTTTTTACCTTGACTATAGGCATTGGTACTTTTTACCCAGCATTTTTATGGCCTTATTTCTTGTTGCCCCATCCTTGGCCTTACTGCCTTTGTCTTTTTCTCCATTTACCCCTTCTCTTCTCCCTGTTGACTGCTCTATCTTAGTGTTTACATCACAAACTACTCTGATTTTTGGAGGGGGGGCAAGGATTTCCCTTCTCCTTTTCAGTGCCTCCCCCTTGACTAGTTTAAATGCTTGCCAATGAAGCATTTAAACCTATCACCTAGGATTCTGGTTCCCCTCCTGGATGGACGCAGACCATTGCACCCATATAGGGCTGCATCCCTCCAGGTGGAACCCCAGTCCCCAATGAAGCCAAATCCCTGAGCTCTGCACCAGTTTTTCAACCAGTCATTGTCTTTTCTGTTCTTCTTCAGGAATACCTGAAAGAAAAAAAAAAAAAATACCACATGCTGCATACCACACAGTGTCTAAACCTCCATCTGAATACTAAAAATTCCCCAAAAATATGTTTTATAGCAAAGTAGACAAATAGAAAAACAGACATTATACAACACATTTTGGGGGATGGAATGCCCCAAATGTCTCATACTAGTGACAGAATGTTGTTGCCAGAGGGCAAGGTCCATAAAAGAGTCTCTTCTAGCCTGGAGCCTGCTGAAGAACAGTCTTGGAACAGGGCAGGGCATGAAAAGCCCTGCAATCCATGGGGAGAGTCTTTGAGGACAATTCAAACAGTTTGTGGAAGTCTGCCAGATCTAGAGTGTGTTGTGCAAAGTCAGTAAAAGCATAGAAGAATATGGGTCTTACCAGTTCCCTTAAGACTGAAACAAAATCACTTTACTCCTCCATGTTGACGACTCTCACCCATCTTTGGATACAGCTGGGATGATGTGATAAAACAGCTGGGCTGATGTCATCTTGGAAATCAAACGATGGAACAGGAAAATGCTGGATTGTTGTCATCTGGGCTCTCAAGCGATGAATCAGGAAAACGGCTGGGTTTAGGTCATCTGGATGGTCAGGCAATGGAAACAGGAAAACATGGCTGGGCTGATGAATCTGTATGAACCTAAAGATCCTGGAACACCAATAGAGTTGCACTGTCCTCCTTGGATACTGCTGCTGCTGGATGATAGATGCTGTGCTGCCACTGCTTTGCTTCCCCCAGAGCACGCTGGACATATTCACAAGGAGTGGCACCATTAAGGGTAATACCACTCGGGATGAGGTGCAAGAACTATGACACCATCTGGATGTTCAAAGTTGATGTTGTGGAATGTCCATTCCTGGCCTTGTTCACAATTCGAACAGTATCCATAAACAAAGTTATGCCCAATTTCCAGAATTTCAGTCTATCACTGATGATTCTATCTCTGACACATGCTGCTGCTGCACCAGGATTCAAATTCTTGCTTACCTCTTTCAATAACCAGGCTTGCCAGTTCTGTCCAGTTTCCTCCCAGATTCTACGAGGAAAGGTAGGAAAGGACCTCCCATATTTAGCATCAGCCCTCCTACGTACCATTCTCTCCTCCTTACTACTCTTCACAAGTGTACGGTCCATGGCTTGGCTTGGGGTGGCCAGTCCTGGTTAAACCAGTGCTGCATACTTAATGAATGAAAGAATTTGTCCCCAACCATTTCTGTGGGCTGGACAGTGGAGACATTCACTTCTCTCTCTGTCTCCTCTGAGGCAATAGCTTGAGGCCACAAACTGTGACCCTTAACATGAAGATACATATCCTCATCCTCCTCTTCCTCACTCAAAATCAAATCCCAGGAGTGAGCAGTTGTCCTCACTTCCGAGACAGTCCACTCCACACTGAGTGCAGAGGAAGACACTTCCTGGTTCAATGTCTCTCAAAGTTCATCCTCCCCTACTAGGCTAGGACTGGGACCCTCCATCCATGGGTTCATGATCCTTCTGTCACACTGCCGATCTGAGACACAAGAGTGGAAACATCTCTAGATGTCTGCCCTTGCAATAAATCCATACTCTCTCTTTTTGTGCCACACTCTATGGGGGCCTCCCCCAAAAGGTTCAACCTGGTGCTGTGTGCTGCTACTTGCAGGGTTTCCTAATTTGGTCCAAGTGTGAGTCAATCAAATTTGCAATGTCCTGTCTGGCACTGCACCCCTGCTCATACCATACTTCACTAGGCAATGCGAATAGTGAGGTATCAGAAACACATCCCTTCCAGCCCTGAGACACATAATGCTTAGTGTTACTGGATAACTAAGGATTGCTACATCTGAAGGCAACCCTTCACTGTAGAAAGTTCTCTCTATTTCCCTTAGTGTGGTTAGCTCCTCTGCTACCATAGCTCGGGCATGATCCAGGTAGCGGGAAGTTCCTGAAGCCATGGCTGCAATTAAAACATATAAAAGTTCATTGTTACTACTTGTTTACTAGTCTCTGCACAGTCTCATAAAATGGCTCCCTGCTGATGTGTTTACATTGCTAACCCTGCCCTGTAATGGTGGTGGTAGCTCTCCTTATGCATCAAATCTGTTTCTGACTCACAAATTGTGCATCTGACCTTTTCTGCTACTGATTTTGCTCAAACTGTTATTGATTGCACTGTTTGCATCTCTCAGCATATTCATATGATTTTACAGGACTTTGCGATCAACACACAAATCAGACTATTTACACATGCTCAACGTCACTTGCAACCCTCAGTATTTCTTTTACAGGATTGCCTGTTTGCTGCAGGATAATACAACTCACAGTCTCTCACTTGCTTTAAGAACATGTTATTGTTGCTGAACTCATCACAAATGCTTATAGACTATGCTCAGAATTTTGTTTGTTGGACTTGCTCCTTACAACTCACAGTCCTTATTTGCAAAACAATCTCACTGCTTGCACAAAGATTCAGGTGGCTTGAAATCACAACAGTTTGATGCTCAGTTGTTTGGGTTTTTACTTACTGAAATCAGTAGCTGGCTTTCTCTGGTGGAAATTTTCGGCCTGGCGCCGATCCTGGAAGGTCTCCGGGGTGAAACGGGCTGGCGGTCTTGCCGATTGTTGCCATGAATGCCATGCTCACTTTCCAATCAGTCGGATAATGGGTTGAGCCCAAATTTTAACAGGAAAAGTCTGTTTTTCACAGATTAGAATGTTTGCAAGCCCCTTGATGGTTGATCCTGGTCTGACCGGCTCACACGCCACTTGCTCGCTCCTCCATGAACACTGAGCTATACTCTGAAGCTGGTTAGGGGGCAGGACTGATTGCAGTCACACCAATCACTCAAAGCCATGCAAATGAGCCTCTCTCTCTCTCTCTGTCTCTCTCCCCTCTCTCTCTCTCTCTCTCTTTCTCTCTATGGCAATCATCAAGCAGGGCAAATATAAACTGCAAACTGAACTTTTTTTTCCTGCTTCAATTTCAATTGCAAGAGCGCTGTTTTGACCATTTTCTCTCTTTGTTTCCTAAAGTCCATACTACCTTTTGGCAATTAAAACTTGAGATTTAAAAGTTCTGTAAAATGTTCAGGATGCAGACACAAGGCCATACACTATCTGGCTTTTCAGTTCATTGTTAATTGGCACAAACACACAGCAGCAGCACTGTACTAGCAAGCACACAACGGCACATACAGATGACACTCTTCTGGGTAAGATCCTTTTGTGCAATGCTTCCCTTCCCTTCCTGATTTTTGGGCTACCAAACTGCCAGACAGACAAAATGCTAGCCATACCCTCACCAAAAAATCTCCTGTTCTCTCCCAAAATTCAAACACTATCCTTGGACGAGTCCCTATTTTTATAACCCACCACTGGCCCCTTATTTAACTAGTAGACAAACCTCTCATAGTCTAGGGGAAAAGAGAGGGGTGGGGGTACAAAGCAATTTGCAAAAGCAGAAGAAAAGCACAGAATGCGTACTAGATACAAACAGACCTATACCAAAACCCAGGGCCTGAGGGGAGAACATTTGCTAAGGCCCCATATGTACTGGGAATCTCTCTCAAAGAGCAGGGATTTTTTTCCCCTGAAATACTTCCCTTCTAGATATCACGCAACACACATAAGCTGCACTCTAGTGCACTCCAGAGGGAATAGAAATTAAAAAACAAATGTTTGACTGTAAAAAGCTCACAGTGTATTAAGAAGTTTGTTGTTACAGTACCCTGTGGAGCGCTGCTTAATAAACTGCAGGCCCAATTTTGAAAGGGCAGTGCAAGCTGTGCCAATGGCAGCTTGCACTGATTGCCAGTATGCCATGGACCCTGCACCCAGTTCTCTATTGGGTAGATTCCCTGTGGTAAAGTCCTATTCTTGTAGCAATTGTGGCCATGCACCAAACAGATAGTGCAGCCAATGGTTTGCTGCAAGCTTTGGGCACAGTCAGGCAGAAATATATGATGGCTAGCAGTTCCTCCAGTCCTGATCCCATTTTTACTAATTTTAATCAGGTCTCTGGTGGTCCAACAGAACCCCCTCTCCCCATTCCCCATTTCACTATTAGTATTCTTGTACATGGTGATCTAGCAGACCCCTCTCTAGCCCCAATCCCCTTTTTATAAATAGTAATCACGTCCCTGATGGTCTAGTGGACCACCATCCCAATCCCTCATCTGCCATATATTATAACATATAACATTCCTTGGCGGTCTAGTGGACCCTCCAGCCTGGCAGGCAGTGGCCCACCACCCCGCTGACCTGTTCCATCTGGGAGCAGTTGACTGGTGCAGCCATCCACTCTCCACCATGACTGGCCAGCAAATGAGCTGCAAGTGAACACATTCTGTACAATCAGCTGTTACAGTATACACTCACTGACAGCTCAGTCAGTGGCCGCCCATGGTGGAGAGTGGAGAGCTGTGCCAGTCACTGACACAGGGATAGGCATGGGGTAGCTGGGTGATGGGGTACTGCCTGCCAGGGTGGGTGGCTCAACAAGACCATGAGGGAATGTTATATGCTATAATATGCAGGCAGATTGGGGATAGAGAAGGGGTCCACTATACCACCAGGGACATGATTACTCTTAGTAAAAAGGGGGAACAGGGCTGGGGGTCCACTAGACTACCAGGAATGTGATTATTAGTAAAAAGGGGATTATGGTTGGGGCGTTAACTAGAACACCAGGAACATGATAACTTTTAATAAAAAGGAGATCAGGGCTGGGGGTTGTCTGATAAACCACCAGAGAAATATACATTAAGCCACCAGAGAATTATATATTTTTATTACAAGGCAGATTGGAGATAGGGAGTGGAGAACATGGCACATGTTCACTACTGCCCAGAGTGGGCTCCAGAGGTGGCTCAAGTTCTCTGAATCTTCCCAGAGGACAGACTTCTGAGTACCCTTAGATTGGTCCTGGCTAGTCTAAAGGTACTTAGAAGTGTGCCCTCTGGGAGGGTTTTGAGAATCCCAAAATGGGGATAGGGCATCTTGTATCTGTTTCAAGCCCTCTAGCACCATGACGCAGTCCAATCTGTGCCACTAGGATGGTGCAAGCCCTCTTTAGGATACACAGCCTGCATTTGACACAAGCTGGATTTGCAATTGCTCTCTGTACACCTTTTGGTGCAAGCAACACCCATGACACAGGCCCCTTGTGTCAGTGGAGGAAGATCTGAGAATTGTGTCCAGTATGTTTTTTGCAGATAAACATTTGTTTATTAATCCCCCCCCCACTGGAGTGCTGTTTATCTGTGTTGTTTGTTTGACAGTGGCCCTATAGCTAGCACCCACATAAAAGGGCCTGAGCATGCAGACTTTGTGTATTTTTCCTTCAAATGACAGCAGCAAGGTCTCCACTGCATGTGCATGAAGTCACATGTCACATTATAGCCCCAGTAAATATTCTTTCCTTCCTGACCACTCACACCTACATGTCTATGGGTGGTCAGCAATGTGGCAGTGCTGCAGTGGTGGCTGGCAGTAATCCTTCCTGACAACTCACACCTACATGTCTATGGGTGGTCAGCAATGTGGCAGTGCTGCAGTGGTGGCTGGCAGTAATCCTTCCTGACAACTCGCACCTACATGTCTATGGGTGGTCAGCAATGTGGCAGTGCTGCAGTGGTGGCTGGCAGTAATCCTTCCTGACCACTCACACCTACATGTCTATGGGTGGTCAGCAATGTGGCAGTGCTGCAGTGGTGGCTGGCAGTAATCCTCTACAGAGTTGGAGACCATCAGATCTAGCTGAAGCCACATCCCTGGTCTCCATGACATAAACAGCAAGCTCGTCACAGTGCAGACAGGCCAGTTTGTTTCAGTATAATTCTGTTCAACTTTAACAGAAAATATATATTCTCTCACCTGTGGAAATCTATAGATGCCCAGCAGTCTAGCAACTGGCACACTTGCTGATGAGAAGTTATCTTCTATAACGGCTGACACCTTCATTTGTTTTTTACTGTTATAATTGGGAACCAACTTTTCTCCCCCAGACAACAATTGCAAGGCACTCTCGACAGCAATAGCTTCTGAGGAGCATAAGGCCAAGATCTTGAAGCCCAGGGGCACTGGACACACCTCGGGTGTTCAGTTGCAAATCCACGTTTTACCCCCACCATCTGCAGCCATTCTGACTTTCCAGGAAGTATGCTTGAAATTGATGCAAGCTTTATTCTCCAATTTACCTGACAAACATTACAGTAATATATCTAATGTGGAGAGAATGGCACTTAAAAGTCTGAAAGAGGATAATAATATTGTTATTAAACAGCCAGATAAAGGGAGGCAGTGGTTATTCAAAATATTGATGACTATGTGTGGGAATTCGGAGACAATAGTCAAACGCTAATTTCAACAAGAGACTTGATGTAGATCCCACTCATGATTTTAAATTTAGAGTGGATGAATATTTGGAAGAAGCTTTTTGTAAGGGATGGATTGATAAGAATACTGAGAAATTTCTTACTGTAGAATATCCCGTGAGGGCTACCATTTATACCCTTCCCTAAAATTCATAAAAATGTTTATGCTCCTCCACTACAAGGGAGACCTATTGTGAGTGGCATGGGCTCCCTTACTGAACCTCTTCCTTAGTTTGTTGACTACCATATAAGGCCGTTTATGGGTACTTTGGGATCCTACCCTAAAGATACAGGGGAGTTTTTGTGCATCCTTGGGGATGTTGCTGTGGAGGTGGACTTACTTCTAGTCGCCATGGATGTGGAGTCCCTCTACACCGACATCCCCCAGGAGGAAGCATTGGATTGTTTGCCATTTTGTTTGATTTCACGAAATTCTGATTCGGCATCCCCAACCGATTTTCTCATTAAACTTTCTGAATTTGTCCTTAAATTCAATTAGTTTACACTTTTGGGTGACAACTATCTCCAGGTTAAGGGTACAGTTATGGGGGGCAACATTTGCCCCCAGTGTAGCAAATCTACATATGGGAAAATGGGAGAATAAATTTATTAGAGATCCAGATCAAAACTCATTGTTTCATAAAATAAATTTACATTGGAGATTTTTGGATGACATTCTGATTATTTGAAAAGGGACAGTTACGGAATTTGATTTTTTTGGGGGATTAGCTACACTGTACAGACAATAATTTACATTTCACTTACACTGCAAGCCTTGAGGAGATACACTTCCTGGATTTATGTATTAAAAAGATTGATGATGGTACTATCAGCACACAGATGTATAGAAAGGAATGTGATAGAAATAACTTGCTCCTTTCTTCTAGCTGCCATTTTTCATCATGTCACTGCTAATATTCCAAAAGGACAATTCCTCCAGATTAGAAGAAATTGCAGTGACATGACAGCTTTGATAGAGCAGTGGATGATTTACAGCAGAGATTTTGTGAAAGGGGCTATAAAAGACCTAGGGCCAGATATTCAAAACTTTGTCCTGGGGCTAAATTAACACTGCCCAGTGGGCGAACTTAGCCCGGAGCACAAAGCAAGCTATATTCAAAAGGAATAGCCCGGGGCAAACAGCTTCTGAATAAAGCATGGGAATGAGGCCGGGCAAACTGGGGCTGGGAGTGCAGGACAAACTTAGTCCTGGAATAAGACAACTCTGAATATAGTAACCAGGAAGTGCAAACCACAACAGCAACACAGTGCACAGTGATGTGAAGGTAGGTAGAGGTGAACTATGTGGCCAATGTGTGTGCCAGCAAATGTGTGGACCAAGTACAGCTGCAGACAGCAGCTCATGTGAAAGTACAGTGTTCAAAACTGTATAATATTCCCCGAACTGTTTGAGCAGTGCTAACACTTTTGCAAGGGTTTAGCACAGGGCTAAACTGTTAGCCCGTTGCAAACATGTTTGACCGGTGCTAAACTTTGCCATATTCAAAAGTGACATGCAAATGAGACTACTTAGGTAGTCTCTGGGCAAACATCCAGATAAGGCATCTCATTATGCCCTGATTTACATGCAGTTTGCCCAGTGTTACTGCAGAGTCCCTCAGCACCATCTGTAGGTCAGTCTGGAAGTATAGGGGCTGGCCAGGTCTGACCACAGCTCCACCTGTAGGTCAGTCTGGCAGTGCATGATGACAGCTATCAGCTACATGTAAATAGTACAGCATAGCATAGAATATTGTACCCCAGGGCAGAACACAGCATAGGCACAGATAGTGGTGGTGCTGCATGTAACTGTCACACTGTATTTCATCCTACAGTGCACAGCAGACACTACAGTAGCAAGGGGGCCAGTAGTGTGTGGACACAGCACAGCCTATGGTGTGTAGAGCAGTGCTGATGACTGCACTATACACAGTGACAGGCCAACTTGCAGGTGTTTACTGACAGTGGACATTACTGTTACGCTGTTGTGTGACCCACAGATGCTGCACCTCTGGCATGGGATGCTCACAGTGACATATACATGTCCGGCTTTGTGTGCTGTGGCAGTTGTTCAGCTGTGTGGTATGTGGCCGGGGAGGCATATATTATCAGAAAGGCACACTGGTGTTGAGGTATTCCCAGTACTGGTCCATGTGCACTGGGTGATGTGTTCCAGCCTTGAGGCAACACCTGGTCTGTGGCACAGCCTGGCCACCCGTACACTCTCCCCTCAACATCCTCAATACCAACAGTGCTGCACGTGTGTACTAACATCTGTTGGTGTCCATAATCAGAGTGGTCCACAGGTGTGTGCTGTATGGCCACACTGCCATGGTGTCCACTAGTGGTGAGGTCACTACTTACTGCCTGGCATGGCTTGGACTGGTGGCAGATGATGACATCATTATGATGCCATCAGTGAGCAGCATGTTTCCTTTATGTCTGGCTTTGTCTATGTGTCATATTTATTTGTTAGGGTCGCACAAAGCTGTGCAAAAGCCACGCAAACACCGTGCAAAGTCAAAATGTCATGCAAAGCTGATTGCCCAGGGTTAAGACTACTTTTTCCTGGGCAGTAATGTGCACCACGCTAAGTGTTGCACTAAGACAAGTAAAACCACTTTGCAAGGCACTAGTCGCTGAATATAGCATTCCACCTGTATTCATGTGCACACACCCTCAGTTTACCTCTTGCATACATTATGATTTTGTCTGGTGCTAATGCAGTTTGCACGTGTTATTTGGCCTTTTGAAAAGAGCAAACCCGCACTAATCCCTCACTAAACCTGTGCAAATGTTTTTTGCCGGGTGCAAAGTTTTGAATATCTGGCCCATAATGTGGAACAGGCAAGAATGGGGGCTAGAAATACGGAGTGAAATTTGATGCTTTTGAAGAAAGAACAAAATGATAGGGATACAATGCATGAGGTTTTGAATTTTGTGACTGCCTACTCTATCCATGCTGGTAAGGTAGGGGCTATTATTAAACACAACTGAAATCTCTTAAAAGGTGATAGGGACATATGTAAGTTTCACCTGACTCCCGGATTTTCAAACAGGATGGCCCCCACCCTTAGAGATGCTTTGGTCCACAGTAGACAGGTTGTTCCAAAACAACAAATGTGGGTGCCACCTAAGGCCAATGGCTGTTTTAAGTGCCAGAAGTGCATGTACTGTGGATCAATAGCTCAGGGAAAGGTTTTTGGAAGTGCCATTTTGAACAGGATATTTACCACTAAAGAACTGACAACTTGTGACACCAGTGGGGTCATATATTTGGCCACTTGCAGTTGCCAGTCCTTTTATGTGGGAAATAAAAAGAGTCTTTTAACAAGTTGGTGATCATGTGAGGGCCATTAGAAATGGGGATTTAAAATATGCTACTACCCTACACATGCATGAGGCCCAGGATAAGGATGCACACAGCTTTTTGTTTAAAGCAATAGAATGAGTTCTCCCTAAATCGGGGGGGGGGGGCTATAATAATTGGTTGCTTGAACAGGAAGGTTTCTGGATCTTTATATTAGGGGCATGCAAAAGCCCCTGATCTAAATGATAGATTTGATCTGACACCTTACTTAAAATACAAATAAAATTTTCATTAGATACTAATAGGTTGATAGGGGGTCAGCTTATCAATACATGTACATATGTGTGCCTGATGTATTAATTTTAATTATATTCATGGTCATTTTTAATATTGTGCATTAATGGGATCTAGATATTTGTTTTCTTCTTTGCAGCCATCTAGGAATTTGATATATTTTGGCACCATTTGTAAAGTTTGGATTTTTTCATTCTAAAAAACATAAATTAATAATTGAGACTGTTGATTTTTTTTTAAATTACTCTTTTACCCTTCTGCACAGCTCCCCAGGCTCTGCTACTTTGGGACTTCTAATGGGGTCAGTCCCCACTCCTACCACCTACCTGTGCCATCCATATACCACACAATGTGCTAATACTTGACTGGAGTGACGCAGGTCCTACAGGATTGATGTATACTTCCATTTACTGTGCCTTTGCATTTACAAAAATGTATTGTTTCTTGACCTTGTGTAATGCAGGTCCACCTTGTAAATGAGCTTGCTCAGTGGTGTCCACCTGGATAAATAAAGATTTTGATTGATTGATTGATTGATACCCCCCATGGAGTCATGGCTATATCACCTGGGCAGGTGGGGTTCCTACACTCAGAACTGTTGTATTTCATTAGGCTCTGGAACTAACCAGGCAGGTGGGAGCCATGAGGGATCTGCCCCAGGAGTCTACTTGGAGCCTAGAGAGTTCTTTTCCAGTGTTCCACAGATGTCACGAGTACCCCCGATGTTAAGGTGCATAGCGCCAATGTCCGCAACATCAGCCCCTTGCTTCCAAGCTCTATGCATGCTGTGCCCCAGACCTCCACCCAGGGTCAGACATGCATGAGACACTGTCCCCCCTGGAGAAGATGAGCTGTCCTTGGGACACTCAAGCCTTCTCCCCCTGGCCAGCCCTCCAGTTCCCATGGCTCACTCCCGAACCCAGGTCACTGGTGTCACAAGCAGAAATCCAACCACTGCTGTGATGGGCGAGCAAGACTGTTAATGTCTGTGATAATGAGATTCTTATTTAGAAATTTAGATTGCTTGTGTGTATTTTATTATTGAATAATAGGGTCTATTTGATATTGTATAAAGGAGTGTGTTTATGGTAACTGGCACTTTAAAAATTTGCACCTGTAGTAATTTGGCTCCCACCTATGACATCACATGTTTATGGGTATATAAGGAGGGCTTATTTATATGTTTACAGATCCTCTGAAGACAGAACTGTTTTTTGAAATGTGTCGGGAAGCATAATTTATTTTTATTGGCACTTGCAATAAAAAGCTTCTTTGCACATGGACTTTGAGTCATGAGCTACATTTATTTGAATGGTGAGTGTGGGACTTGACTGTGCTTGTTCTGTTCTATTTTGTCCCAGTACTCAGAACCTGGTGCAGTGTCTGACTTTACCTTTTGTTTCAGTATAATTCTATTGAACATTAACAGAAAATATATATTCTCTCACCTGTGGAAATCTATAGATGCCCAGCAGTCTAGCAACTGGCACACTTGCTGATGAGAAGTTATCTCCTATAATGGCTGACACCTTCATTTGTTTTTTGCAGTTATAATTGGGAAACAACTTTTCTCCCCCAGACAACAATTGTAAGGCACTCTCAACAGCAATAGCTTCTGAGTTGCAGGAGGCCAAGATTCTGAAGCCCAGTGTGACATTTGGTAGTAAAGAAAGGTCACCATTAATTTTCGCAGTGGCATAAACTGTGGCCAGTATTTCCTGATATGACAATGAAAGAAGCCTGTATTTAAATGCAATATTACAAAATATTAGAAACAAAATGTATTAACCATTTCATAGTATATTTACTAAATCCTGTAAACATTAATGATACATGGGTTACTGCATCTCATTATAAGGACACCGAGGACTGTTCATCCTGAACTGCATACTTTATTTGTGGAATGATGCCCACTTAACAGAACATTAATTATAGGAACTTGAGTAACACATACATGATTATCTGTCTATAAACATTTGCTTCTCTCATCACCAGATATGCAACATAGAAAAAGAATGGTTATCTGTCTGTAAGTGTTCCTTCTCCCAGTGCAGATCTGATATACTACAAAGGAAATGAAATGTTATATGTCTGTATATGTTCCTTTCTCCCAGAGCAGCTCTGATATACTACACAGGAAATGAAAGGTTATTTGTCTGTAAATATTCCTTTCTCCCAGTACATCCTTGATATACTACACAGGAAATTAACGGTTATCTGTCAGTAAATGTTGATTTTTCCCAGTACAGCTCCTATATACTACACGGGAAATAAAAGGTTATCTGTCAGTAAATGTTCCTTTTTCCCAGTACAGCTCCTATATACTACATGGGAAATTAACGGTTATCTGTCAGTAAATGTTCCTTTTTCACAGTACAGCTCCTATATACTACACGGGAAATAAAAGTTATCTGTCTGTAAATGCCTTCTCCATTTACAGCTTTGATAGACTGCACAGAAAATCAAACATTATATGTCTATAAATGTTCTGCCTCTCCCAGTGCAGCTCTGATATACCAAAGGTTCAATGGGCCTATACAACTTGGTATATTGTTATGCTTCTGTGACTTGGATAATCTTTGGATGTTCGCCCCTCTCTAGCCATGGGATATGCAGTGGTAGGCCCCAAAAAGTTGCCTGGTACCTCGATATTTTGTAGTGTTAGCGGTAGGAGAGGCAGTAGTAAATGCAGTGTGGTGTGTGGTGCAGTATGCAGCATGCTTTATCTGATGGTATATGGAAGCTTTAAGTTTCAAGTTCAAGTTTCAAGTTTATTGGCAGGAAAATGCTCCATTAAGCAAGCTCCTTTTCACTCCTGGTTAAACTAAATAAATAAAAATAAATAAAATAAGGAGGTCCTAAATGTACAGTACTGACATAAGTGAAAACACAATACAAATACATGGATAATACATACATATACAGTACAGGGGTAATAAAGCAACATGTAGTAAAGTAATAAGAAATGCGGTATTATATACAATGACTATATACAGTAGCACACAAGTATTAAGGCTCATTGCAGATAGTACAAAGGAGAGCAAATGGGATGTATTTATAGAATTTAGCAGCGCTGAGGGAGAATTATACAATGATTATATACAGTTGTCCTCAAGCACTAGGGCATGGTGTGGTCAGGACATGGTGGAACACTTGAAGAACATTTGGAGCATTTTGCAAAACGGGGGAACATCATGGTTCAACAGAGAGCAGCTAGTGAGAATTAACAAGATTCAGAGTCATGGGGATGAGAAAGAAGAAGGGGGTTAGGAGGGGATGGTGAGTGAAGGGATAGGTAGGTGAGGGCATGAGCAGGGGGAAGGAGGGAGGAGAGAGCATGAGCAGGGGGAAGGAGGGAGGAGAGAGCATGAGCAGGGGGAAGGAGGGAGGAGAGAGCATGAGCAGGGGGAAGGAGGGAGGAGAGGGAAATAGGGGATGGTGAGTGAAGGGATAGGTAGGAGAGGGCATGAGCAGGGGAAGGAGGGAGGAGAGGGAAATAGGGGATGGTGAGTGAAGGGATAGGTAGGTGAGGGCATGAGCAGGGGGAAGGAGGGAGGAGAGGGAAATAGGCAGGAGGGCATAAGGTTTGTGAGGAGGAGTGTGAGGAGGAGGAGGGTAGGTGAATGAGTTGCCATCTGTGTGAGGAGGGGAGAATGGGTAAATGAGTAAGGTTGTGGAGGGACGAGACTAGGGGAAGTGTGTATGAGGAAGGTAAATGGAATAGCACAGGGTCAGGGACATATTCAGTAGTCAGTAAATTTATTGGTGACCAATTTACTGAAACTATGAAGAGGTATTAGGTTTTGCAGTCTGAGCCTAGATTGGGCTTTAGATTTGGGTAGCTCAGAGTTTAAGTAAACTCTGAGCTCTAAAGCAGTAGGTAAGGCTAGGAGGATGTTAAAGTGTATTAGTAGGGGTATCACAAGTCATAAGAGGGAGGTAATAATCCCTCTTTACAAGACACTGGTTAGGCCGCATCTGGAGTACTGCATGCAGCATTGGAGGGCCATAATCTCTGCTGGGTGGACATTTAACTGAAATTGAGGCAGTCCAGAGAAGGGCAACCAAAATGGTGCAGGGACTGCATCAGAAGACATATGAGGACAGATTAACAGAGCTCAATATGCATACCCTTGAGCAAAGGAGGAGAGAGGTGATATGATCGAGGCATTCAAACACCTTAAGGGCATTAACAAGGTAAATGAGTCTAACATGTTTAAATATAAGAAAAATAGCAGGACAAGAGAACACAGCATGAGATTAGAGGGGGCGATTAAGGGGGAATGTGAGGAAATTATTTTTCACAGAAAGGGTGGTGGATGCATGGAATAGCCTACCTCAAGAAGTGGTGGCTATGAATACAGTGCAGGGCTTCAAACAGGCATGGGATAGGCATAAGGGAGCAATACAAATGAGTATGAATAGATAGGCCACTGGCAGAGCAAAGGCCGATGGCACATTTATAAGGTAGAAAAAGAAATGGGCAGACTGGATGGGCCTTGCGGTCCTTATCTGCTGTCAACTTCTATCTTTCTATGATTCAGTACCAGTGTGGAAAATGCACCAGGTGGCACTTCCCCATGCATAGTTTTCCTGAAACTTGCCCTTTCATCAGCAGGTGTCTCCAGAATCCAAATTTGGTTTGGCCAGAGCCGGGTTGTTTAGCCTTTGTAGAGCATGCATATGTATTGTGTTTACTTTATAAAAGTGCATGTTCTGTTGTGGGGAAAAAAGTGGTCTCTTGTTTCAGAATATTTGTGAACTGAATAGGTAATTTTTTTTTTATTTTGTCATGAGTCTGGTGTCCTGATATTTCTAGCTCTCAGTAGTGGGATCATGATTATTTCTATTAGAAAGAGTGAATGAAGAAGTCCAAAAAAACATAGTAAACAACTACCAGTCTAAACACAAAAACCAAAAAACAGTCTAAATATAGCAAACAACTATCAGACTAAAAAAAGCAAACAACTACCAGTCTAAACATAGCAAACAACCACCAGTCTAAACATAGCAAACAACTACCAATCTAAACAGAGCGAACAACCACCAGTCTAAACATAGCAAACAACTACTAGTCTAAACAGAGCAAACAACCACCAGTCTAAACATAGCAAACAACCAACAGATTAAACATAGCAAACAACTACTAGTCTAAACAGAGCAACAAACTACCAGTCTAAACACAGCAAACAACTACTGGTCTTGAACATAGAAAAAACCACCAGTCTAAACAAAGTAAACAACAACGAGTCTAAAAATAGTAAACTACCAGTCTAAACATAGCAAACACCAGTCCAAACATAGCAAACAACTACCAGTCTAAACATAGTAAAGAACCACCAGTCTAAACATAGCAAACAACTACCAGTCTAAACATAGTAAACAACCACCAGACAAAACATAGAAAATAACCACCAGTCTAAACATAGTAAACTGTCACCAGTTTAAACCTTGCAGACACCTACCAGTCAAAACCTAGCAAACAATTACTAGTCTAAACATAGTAAACAATTACCAGTCAAAGCATAGTAAACAACTACCAGTCTAAACAGAGCAAACAACTACCAGACTAAGCAAAGCAAACATGTACCAGTCTAAACAAAGCAAATATCAGTCTAAATCTAGTAAACAACCACCAGTCTAAACATAGCAAACTACCACCAGTCTAAATATAGAAACAACTACCAGTCTAAACAGAGCAAACAGCCACCAGTCTAAACATAACAAGCAACTGCCAGTCTAAGCAGAGCAAACAACTACTAGTCTAAACATAGCAAACAACTACAAAATCTAAACAGAGCAAACAACTACCATTGTGAACACAGCAAACAACTACCAGTCTAAACAGAGCAAGTAACCACCAGTCTAAACATAGTAAACAACTACCAATCTAAACAAAGTATACACCTACCAGTCTAAACATAGTAAATGACCACCAGTCTAAGCATAGTAATTGACCACCAGTCTATACACAGCAAACTACCAGTCTTAACATGGCAAACAACTACCAGTCTAAACAGAGCAAGCAACTACCAGTCTAAACATGGCAAACAACTACCAGGATAAACAGAACAAATAACCAACCATCTAAAGATAGTAAACAACCTCCAGTCTAAACAGAGCAAACAACGACTAGTCTAAACATAGCAAACAACCATCAGTCCAAACATAGCAAACAACTACCAGTCTAAACAGAGCAAAAAACTACAAGTCTAAACAAAGCAAACTATGAGTCTAAACCTCGTAAACAACTACCAGTCTAAACATGGCAAACAACTACTGTGCTAAACAGAGCAAATAACCACCAGCCAAAACATAGTAAACAACCACCAGTCTAAACAGAGCAAACAACCACCAGTCTAAACATAGTAAAAAACTACCAGTCTAAACATAGTAAACAACTACTAGTATTAACAGAGCAAACAACTACCAGGCTAAACCTAGTAAACAACTACCAGTCTAAACATAGCAAACAACAACCAGTCTAAACAAAGCAAACAACTACCAGTATAAACAGAGCAAACAACAACCAGTCTAAACATAGCAAACAACCACCAGTCTAAACATGGCAAACAACTGTAAGTCTAAACAGAGCAAAAACAACTACCAGTCTAAACAAAGCCAAGAACTACCAGTCTGAACATAGCAAATAAGCACCAGTCTAAAAATAGTAAACAACAACCAGTCTGAAAATAGCAAACAACCATTAAAAAACTTAGCAAACATCAATACAAATATGGCAAACAACTGCTGGTCTAAACATAGCAAACAACCACCTCTTTAAACATAGCAAACAACTACTAGTATAAACATGCAAACAACCACCAGACTAAACATAGTAAACAACTACCAGTCTAAAGTTAAACATAGTAAACAACCACAGTCTAAACACAGAAAATAACCACTAGTCTAAGCATAGTAAACTACTGCCAGTCTATAGCTGGCAGACAATTATTAGTCAAAACATAGCAAACAACTACTAGTCTAAACATAATAAACAATTACCAATCTAAGCATAGTAAACAACTACCAGTCTAAACAGAGCAAACATCTACCAGTCTAAACAAAGCAAACAACTACCAGTCTAAATGTAGTAAACCACCACCAGTCTAAACATAGCAAACAACCCCCAGTCTAAATATAGAAACAACTACCAGTCTAAAAAAAGCAAACAACTATGAGTCTTAATATAGTAGATAACTACAAGTCTAAACAGGGCAAACAACTACCAGTCTAAACAGTGTAAACAACCACCAGTCTAAACATAGCAGACAACCACAAGTCTAAACAGAGCAACCAACCACCAGTCTTAACATTGCAAACAACTACTAGTCTAAACAGAGCAAACAACTACCAGTCTGAACACAGCAAACAACTACCAGTCTAAACACAGCAAATAACTACAGTCTAAACATAGTAAACAACTACCAATCTAAACATAGTATACAACTACCAGTCTAAACATAGTAAAGGACCACCAGTCTTAACATAGCAAACAACTACCAGTCTAAACACAGCAAACAACTACCAGTCTAAACAAGGCAAGCAACTACCAGTCTAAACAGAGCAAGCAACTACCAGTTTAAACATGGCAAACAACTACCAGGCTGAACAGGGCAAACAACCACCAGTCTAAACATAGTAAACAATCACCAGTCTAAACAGAGCTAACAACTACCAGTCAAAACAGAACAAACAAACAACCATCTAAAGATAGTAAACAGCCTCCAGTCTAAACAGAGCAAACAACAACTAGTCTAAACATAACAAACAACCATCAGTCCAAACATAGCAAACAACTACCAGTCTAAAAGCAAACTATGAGTCTAAACCTAGTAAACAACTACCAGTCAAAACATAGCAAACAACTACCAGTCTAATCATGGCAAACAACTACCGGGCTAAACAGAGCAAATAAAGACCAGTCAAAACATAGTAAATGACCACCAGTCTAAACTGAGCAAACAACTACCAGTCTAAACAGAACAAACAACCAACCGTCTAAAGGTAGTAAACAACCACCAGTCTAAACAGTGCAAACAACCACCAGTCTAAACATAGCAAACAAATACTAGTCTAAACATAGTAAACAACTACCAGTATTAACGGAGCAAACAACCACCAGTCTAAACAGAGCTAACAACTACCAGTCTAAACAGAGCAAACAACCACCAGTCTAAACATAGCAAACAACTATCAGTCTAAACAGAGCAAACAACAACCAGTCTAAATATATCAAACAACCACCAGTCTAAACGTGGCAAACAACTACAAGTCTAAACAGAGCAAACAACTACCAGTCTAAACACAGTCAAGAACTACCAGTCTGAACATAGCAGATAACCACCAGTCTAAAAATAGTAAACGACAACCAGTCTAAAAATAGCAAACAACCATTAAAAAACTTAGCAAACACCAGTTCAAACATGGTAAACAACTACTAGTCTAAACATAGCAAACAACCATCTCTTTAAACATAGCAAACAACTACTAGTATTAACATTGCAAACACCCACCAGTCTAAACATAGAAAACAACCACCAGTCTAAACATAGAAAATACCCACCAGTCTAAGCATAGTAAACTACCAAAGGTCTAAAGTTGGCAGACAATTATTAGTCAAAACATAGCAAATAACTACTAGTCTAAACATAGTAAACAATTAAAAGTCAAAGCATAGTAAACAACTACCAGTCTAAACAGAGCAATCAACTATCAGTCTAAGCAAAGCAAACTGCCAGTCTAAACAAAGCAAACAACTACCAGTCTAAACCTAGTAAACCACCACCAGTCTAAACATAGCAAACAACCACCAGTCTAAATATAGAAACAACTACCAGTCTAAAAAGAGCAAACAACTATGAGTCTTAATATAGTAAATAGCTACAAGTTTAAACAGGACAAACAACTACCAGTCTAAACAGAGTAAACAACCACCAGTCTAAACATAGCAGAAAACCACATGTCTAAACAGAGCAACAAACCACCAGTCTAAACATAGCGAACAACTACTAGTCCAAACAGAGCAAACAACTACCAATCTTAACATAGCAAACAACTACTAGTTTAAACAGAACAACTACCAGTGTAAGCACAGCAAACAACTACCAGTCTAAACAGAGCAAATAACCACCAGTCTAAACATAGTAAACAACTACCAGTCTAAACATAGACAACAACCACCAGTCTAAACATAGCAAACAAGTACTACAAGTATAAACATTGCAAACAACTACTAATCTAAACATAGTAAATGACCACATTTCTAAACATAGCTAACAACTACCAGTCTTAACCTTGTAAACAACTATCAGACTAAACAGAGGAAACCACAACCAGTCTTAATAAAGTAAAAAACTACCAGTCTAAACAGAGCAGACATATAGCAGTCTAAACTGAGTAAACAACCACCAGTCTAAACATCGCAAACAACTAGCAGTCTAAACAGAGCAAACAACTACCAGTCTAAACATAGCAAACAACTGCCAGTCTAAACATAGCAAACAACTACAGCATAAACACAGCACAATACTACTAGCAGACTAAACATATCATACAACTACTAGTATAAATATAGCAAACACCTATCAGTCTAAACAGAGCAAAGAACTACCAGCCTAAACACAGCAAACAGCTACCAGTCTAAACAAAGCCAAAAAACACCAGTCTAAACATAGTTAACAACTGCCAGACTCATAGTTGCTTGCTATGTTTAGACTTGTAGTTATTTGCTATGTTGTTTGCTATAATGTGACTGATAGTTGTTTTCTCTGTTTAGACTATTTTTTGTTTGCTGTGTTTAGACTGGTGGTTATTTGCTCTGCTCAGATGGTGGTTGTTTGCTATGTTTAGACCTGTATTTTTTGCTATGTTCAGACTGGTAGATATTTACTATGTTTAGATTGGTAGTTGTTAACTATCTTTAGACTGGTGGTTGTTTGTAATTATTAGACTGGTAGTTGTTTCTTATGTTTGCTATGTTTAGACTTGTAGTTGTTTGCTATGTTTAGACTAGTGTTTGTTTGCTATGTTTAGAATGGTTGTTGCTTACTATGTTTAGACTTCTAGCTGTCTGCTATGTTTAGACAGGTGGTTGTTTACTATGTTTAGACTGGTGGTTATTTGCTATGTTCAGACTGGTAGTTGTTTGCTGTGATTAGACTGGTAGTTTGCTATTTTTAGACTGGTAGTTGTTTGTTATGTTTAGTCTGGATTTTTTTTTATTATGTATAGACTCATGGTTGTTTGCTATGGTTAGACTGGTACATGTTTGCTATGTTTAGACTGGTGGTTGTTTGCTATGTTTAGATTGAGGGTTGTTTGTAATGTTTAAACTGGCAGTTGTTTGCTATATTTAGACAGGTGCTCATTTGCTATGTTTAGACTTGTAGTTGTTTACTATGTTTAGACTGGTGTTTGCTATGTTTAGAATATTGGTTATTTACTATGTTTAGACTTTTAATTGTCTTCTATGTTTAGATTGATGATTATTTACTGTGTTTAGATTGGTAGTTGTTTAGCATGTTTAGTGTTGTGGTTCTTTGCTATTTTCAGACTTGTAGTTGTTTGCTGTATTTAGACTGGTAGTTGTTTGCTCTGTTTAGTCTGGAGGTTGTTTACTATGTTTAGCTTAGTTGTTGTTTGCAATGATTAGAATGGTGGTTGTTTGCTATGTTTAGACTGGTGGCTGTTTGCTGTGTTTAGACTGGTAGTTGTTTACTATGTTTAGACTTGTAGTTGTTTGCCATGTTTGGACAGGTGTTTGCTTGTTGTATTTAGACTGGAAGTTTGCTGTTTTTAGACTGCTAGTTGTTTACTATGTTTAGTCTGGTAGTTATCATTAGACTGGTCGTTGATCACTATATTTAGACTGGCAGTTGTTTGCTGTGTTTAGACTGGTAGTTGTTTGCTATGTTTAGACTTGTAGTTGTTTGCCATGTTTGGACAGGTGTTTGTTTGTTGTATTTAGACTGGAAGTTTGCTGTTTTTAGACTGCTAGTTGTTTACTATGTTTAGTCTGGTAGTTATCATTAGACTGGTCATTGATCACTATATTTAGACTGGCAGTTGTTTGCTGTGCTTAGACTGGTAGTTGTTTGCTTTGTTTAGACTGGTGGTTGTTTGCTATGTTTAGACTGGTGATTGTTTGCTGTGCTTAGATTTTTTTCTATGTTAAGACTGGTGGTTGTTTATTATGTTTAGACCTGTAGTTGTTTGTTCTGTTTAAACTGGTAGTTGTTTTTTTTATGTTTTAACTGCAGTTGCTTGCAATTTTTTGACTGATAGTTGTTTGCTATGTTTAGACAGTTTTTTTAATGTTTACACTCATGATTGTTTACTATTTTTAAACTGGTATTTGTTTGCTATGTTTAGACTGGTAGTTGTTTATCATGTTTAAACTGGTAGTTGTTTGCTATGTTTACACTGGTAATTTATTGCTCTGTTTAGACAGGTGGTTGTTTACTACTTTTAGACTGGTGGTTCTTTACTCTTTTTAGACTGGTAGTTGTTTGCTCTGTTTAGACTGGTACAGTAGTTGTTCACTATGTTTAGACTGGCAGTTGTTTACTATATTTACACTGGCAGTTGTTTGCTGTGTTTAGACTTTAGTTGTTTGTTATGTTTTGATTGACAGTTGTAAGATATTTTTCGACTGGTGATGGTTTGCTATGTTTAGACTGGTGGTTGTTTACTATGTTTAAACTGGTAGTTGTCTGCTATCTTTAAACTGGTGGTCATTTACTCTGCTTATACTGGTGGTTGTTTACTATGTTTAGACTGGTAGTTGTTTACTATGTTTAGACTAAACATAGTAAATAACTACCAGTCTTAACAGTGCAAACAACCACCAGTTTAAACTGAGCAAACAACTACCAGTCTAAACACAGCAAACAACTATCTGTGTAAACATAGTAAACAAATACCAGTCTTAACACAGGAAACAACCACAATCTAAACATATTATACAACTACCACTCTACGCAGAGTAAATGACCACCGGTCTATGCAGAGTAAATGACCACCACGCTAAAGATAGCAAACAACTATCAGTCTAAACATAGTAAATAACTGCCAGTTTAAACATAGCAAACAATTACTAGTCTTAAAGAGGCAAGCAGCTACCAGTCTTAACATAATAAATAGCTACCATTCTAAACAGAGCAAACAACTACCAGTCTAGACAGAGTAAACAATAACCAGTCTAAACATAGTAAACAACCACCAGTCTAAACAGAGCAAACAACTATCATTCTTACCATAACAAACTACTACCAGTTTAACCATAGTAAACTACCACATATCTAAACAAAGTTACAAACCACCAGTCTAAACCTAGAAAACAAGTACTACAAGTCTAAACATTGCAAACAACTACCAATCTAAATATAGTAAACAGCCACATTTCTAAACATAGTAAATGACTGCCAGTCTAAACACAGTAAGCAACAGAGTGTAAACATAGAAAACAACCACCAGTCATAACTGAGCAATCAACTACCACTCTAAACAGAGCAAACAACTACCAGTCTAACCATAGTAAACAACTACCAGATTAAACATAGTAAATAACTTCCAGTCTAAACATTGCGAACAACCACCAGTCTAAACATTGCAAACAACTACCAGTCTAAACATAGTAAACAACAACTAGTCTAAACATAGAAAACTACTACCAGTTTAAACATAGAAAACAACCACCAGTCTAATCATTGCAAACAAGTACTACTCAAAACATATCATATAACTTGTAAAAAAACAAAGACAAGGCGCTGCGTCAGCATGTGGTCTAAAAGCAAAACAAAATGGTTATATTAAATGCACGCTGAAAATAGAAAATAGAGTTAAAAATCTACGTTTCGACCTTAGGTCTTCTTCAGGAAGTATCTAAAAGAGAAAAAAAACAAGTTAGTGTAGAGGAGAGGTAAAATGAGAGAGATATATATGTGGAGAAAGAAGAAGAGGGAGGCTAAGGGAGAAGAAGTGATAAATGGTAAGATTAAGAGAATCTGTGAAACAAAAAGGTGATGATGGGAAAGATAAAACATAATGCGAGAGAAAGAGCTGAGAAGTTCCCAGGTAGAGAGTGATTAACAGGGCCTTGTAAGAAGGCTGAAGGTGACAAATGTGTGGGAAGGAGACAGAAATGGAGACATATGGTGAAAATGAAAAATAAATCAGTACAAAAACAAATTGACTTTAGGGAAAAAGGGAGACTGAAAGATGTTAGTGGAAAATAAGTCTATCATTTAAACCAAAGTGCTGCTGGGCCAAAGGCGGATGATCAGCTAGCTTCCATGTTTTCTATGGTTAGGATCCCGGAAGCCCTGCTGAAGGACACAAACAGAAAGGTCATTGACATTGTGGTCCCTGGAGCTAAAGTAGGATACAATGGGTTTAGCAGTTTCACCATTCCTGACCGCTCTGTAATATTCCTACAAGCAGTCAGCAAGGCGCCTACCAGTTTCTCCAATGTACATAGCTGAACACCTCCTGCAAAGAATACAGTACACTACATTAGTGAGTGCATGAGAACTCCTTGGTGATGTGAAAAAACACCTGTAGCCCCAGATCTCAGTTACACTGGAAATAAATTTGCAGGTGTGGCAGGCCCTGTTGCAGGTTTGGTACCTGGGGAGGTTTTTCACTGAGACTACCACCCTAACAGTTCCTCCCCTGGTACCAAACCTGCAACAGGGCTCGCTGCTACACCTGCAAATTCTATTTCCAGTGTAACTGAGATTCGGGGCCTACAGGTGTTTTTCACATCACCAAGGAGTTCTCATGCACTCCACTAATGTAGTGTACTGTATTCTTTGCAGGAGGTGTTCAGCTATGCACATTGGAGAAACTGGTAGGTGTCTTGCTGACCATTTTAGGGAACATTACAGACTGTCAGGAATGGTGAAACTGCTAAACCCATTGTATCCCACTTTAGCTCCAGGGACCACAATGTCAATGACCTTTGTTTGTGTCCTTCAGCAGGGTTCCGGGATCCTAACCATAGAAAACATGGAAGCTAAGTTGATCATCCGCCTTGGCTCCCAGCAGCCCTCTGGTTTAAATGATAGACTTATTTTCCACTAACATCTTTCAGTCTCCCTTTTTCCCTAAAGTCAATTTGTTTTTGTACTGATTTATTTTTCATTTTCACCATATGTCTCCATTTCTGTCTCCTTCCCACACATTTGTCACCTTCAGCCTCTTACAAGGCCCTGTTAATCACTCTCTACCTGGGAACTTCCCAGCTCTTTCTCTCCCATTATGTTTTATCTTCCTATCATCACCTTTTTGTTTCACAGATTCTCTCTTAATCTTACCATTTATCACTTCTTCTCCCTAAGCCTCCCTCTTCTTCTTTCTCCACATATATATCTCTCTCATTTTACCTCTCCTCTACACTAACTTGTTTTTTTTCTCTTTTAGATACTTCCTGAAGAAGACCTAAGGTCGAAACGTAGATTTTTAACTCTATTTTCTATTTTCAGCGTGCATTTAATATAACCATTTTGTTTTGATATCATATAACTACTACTCTAAACATAGTAAACAGCTACCAGTTTAAGCACAGTAAGCAACTACCAGTCTAAACACAGCAAACAACTACAAATATAAATATAGTAAACAGCCAAATTTCTAAACATAGTAAACAACTGTCTATCTAAACACAGAAAACAGCAAATAGTCTAAACATAGTAAACAGCCACCAGTCATAACTGAGCAATTAACTACCACGCTAATCACAGCAAACAACTACCAGTCTAATCATAGTAAACAAACACCAGTCTAAACATAGTAAACAACTGCCAGATTAAACATAGTAAAAAACTATCAGTCTAAACATTGCAAACAACCACCAGTCTAATCATTGGAAACAACCACCAGTCTAAACATAGTAAACAAATACCAATCTACACATTGTAAACAACCACTAGTCTAAACTTAGTAAACAACCACCTCTCTAAGCATAACAAACAGTTACCAGTCTTAAAATAGCAAAAACTACCAGTTTAAACATTGCAAAAACCACCAGTCTAATCATTGTAAACAAGTACTACTCAAAACATAGCATATAACTACTTCTCTAAACATAGTAAACAACTACCAGTTTAAACACAGTAAGCAACTGCCAGTCTAAACATAGCAAACAACTACCAGTCTAAACCTAATAAACAGCCACCAGTCTAAACATAGCAAATGACCACCTGTCTTAAGATAGTAAACAACCACCAGTCTAAACATAGTAAACATCCACCAGTCTTAACATAGCACACACCTACCAGTATGAACATAGTAAACAACTACTAGTCTAAACATAGTAAACAACCACCAGTCTAAACATAGGGTACACCTACCAGTCAAAACATAATAAACAACCACCAGTCCATGCATGGTAAATGACCACCAATCTAAACATAGGAAACAACTACCAGTCCAAACATAGCAAACAACTACCAGTCTAAACATAGCAAATATCTACCAGTCTTATCAGAGTAAATGACTACCAGAATAAATAGAGCAAACAAGTTCAAGTCTAAACAGTAAACAATCACCAGTATAAACATAGTAAAAAACCACCAGTCTAAACATAGTAAATGACCACCAGTCTAAGCATTGTAAATGATCACCAGTCTAAACATAGCAATCAACTACCAGTTTAAACATAATAAATAACTACCAGTATAAACAGAGGAAACAACTACCAATTTAAACATAGTAAATAACTACCAGCCTAAACAGAGCAAACTACCTGTCTAAACATAGCAAACAACCATCTGTCTTAACATAGTAAACAACCACCAGTTTAAACATAGCAATCCACTAGTCTAAACATAACAAACAACTTCCAGTCTAAAGAGAGCAAACTACTACAAGTCTAAACACAGCAAACAACTACCAGTCAATACACAGCAAATAACCACCAGTCTAAACATAGTAAACAACTGCCAGTCTAAACATACTAAACAATCACCAGACTAAACCTACTATACAGCTACCAGTCTAAACATAGTAAATTACCACCAGTCTAAGCATAGTAAATGACCACCAGTCTTAACATAGCAAACAACTACCAGTCTAAACCTAGTAAACAACTATCAGACTAAACAGAGGTAACAATTAACAGTCTTAACATAGTAATTAACTACTAGTCTAAGCAGAGGAAACAACTTCCAGTCTTCCAGAGGCACACCCAGTCAGTTGTTCCACTCCACAATCCATACACCATTCTGGGGGAGCACAGCTCCCCTATGGATGCACCCACAGAGGAGATTAGGGAGGCTGAGGACACCTGTCACAAGGGAGGCCCACAGGAAGGAGGCAGCGGATGCCACAAGGAAAGGAAGCAGTTCCTGGTGGGGGACTCAATTATTAGGGGGATAGAACTGGGGGGAGCAGGGAAAACTGAAGTAAAGTGCCTGCCTGGTGCCATGGCTTGTAGGGACAGGAAGCGATCCTCTGGATCATGAGAACAGCTGCACGGAGTCTGAGCTGGATGTCATTGTCCACCTAGGGACAAATGACTTGGCTCAACATGAGCTTACAGTGCAGAAGACTTTGTAGAACTGGGGAGAGGCCCAAGACAAGTAGCACACACAGTATCCTTCTCAGAGGTGCTGCCTGTAAATGGCATCAGTGAGGCAAGGGTACTTTGCACCATTCAGTTTAATGAGTGGTTGAAAAAATGGTGTGGAGAACAGGGGTTTGGCTTCATTGGGGACTGGGGTTCCACCTGGAGGGACACCAGCCTATACTGGCAGGATGGTCTGCATCTGTCCAGGAAGGGAACAAGTCTTTGAGCAATCGGTTTAAATGCTTCATTGGCAAGCTTTTAAACTAGTCAAGGGGGGAGGCACTGATAAGCAGAAGAAAAATCCCAGCCTCTCCTACAAAACAGGGTACTAAATGGAAAAAGACCGAGGTAGAAAGGTCAGTGGGGGATGCTGCAACAGAAAGTAAAGCCATCAAAAATGGAGAGCAATGAGTACCAATACCTGTAGTCTGAGTAACAAGCTTCCTGAATTAGTGGCCTTGATGGAGGAGGAACATCTGGATATCATGGCAGTCACAGAAACATAGTACACACAAAACCATGACTGGGATGTAAACATACCAGGATACACTATCTACAGGAGGGACAGGAGGGTAAAGAGGAGGAGGAGTAGCTCTTTACATAAGGGAAGGAATCAAAGCAACAGAACAAAAGGGTAAACAGGAGGAGAAGAAGCACTGTGGGTAATTTGGAGACCGCACATGGCACCACAATCCGCACAGGGTTATACAGACCCTTCTCAGGGGAGGAAATGGACAAGGAAATGATAGAAAGTATACTTAGTATGGCAGAAAAGGAGATATTGCTGATGGGTGATCTGAATATGCCAGATGTTAACTGGAGTGCAGTTGCAGGAGCCACTTCTAAGAGTGGGGTTATTCTAGATGCCCTACAGGGGGCATGCCTTAGACAACTAGTATTGGAGCCCACTCGAGAGGGAACAATCTTAGACCTGGTTCTCTCAAATGGAGATGAGGAGAGGATCACAGATTTAGAAGTGGGTAGCCATGTCTGAACTGGCGACCATCGAACAGTATGGTTCACAATAAACACAGCAATAGAGTCAAGCCATACAAAGACAAAGGTACTGGATTTTAGGAGGGCTGACTTTGTCAAAATGGATGAGTGCCTAAGGAATGCACTAGCAAATGGGCAGGAAGGAGGGGTGGAAGAACAATGGGGAATAATAAAAACTGCCATCACAAAGGTAACAAGCCTTTGTGTAAAGCTAATAAACAAAACAAAATGAGGTAAGAAACCACTATGGTTCTCAAAGGAAGTGGCAGTGAAGGTTCAAGAGAAAAAGAAAGCATTCAGGAAGTAAATCACAGAAGGAGCAGGACAGAGAACTGTATCAGTTAAAGCAAAAGGAAACTGGGAAGGCAGTCAGAACAGCAAAGGCCCAAACCAAGGAAAAGATAGCCAACTCAGTTAAGAAGGGCAATAAAACCTTTTATAGGTACATCAGGGAGCGAAGTAAGACCAAGGAGGGATAGTGAGGCTTAGTAAAGGGTAGGGAGGGTGGGCAGAGGGTGACTGTGAAAAGGCAGAGATACTAAACAAATACTTTTGCTCAGTATTTACAAAGGAAGAGGAAGTACCTAAAACAAACAGTAGAAACACTGGATACAGAAGTTGATACCAGCCCATTTACAGAAGAAAGGGTTCTGAAAGAACTCTTAAAACTGAAGGTGGACAAAGCAATGGGGCCTGATGGGATTCATCCCAGAATTCTAAAAGAACTAATGGTAGAACTAGTGACACCACTGACTACCCTCTTAACAAATCATGGGAGGATGGGTGGTACCGAGGACTGGAGGAGGGCAGATGTAATCCCTTCACAAAGTGGGAGCAAGGCAGAAGCAGGAAACTACAGACCTGTTAGTTTAACCTCAGTGGTAGGGACAATGATGGAATCACTTCTGAAGGAAAGAATTGTTGAGTATCTAGAGGTCAGAGGGGCACAGGACCCAAGGCAGCATGGATTCACAGCGGAAAGTTCATGCCAGACAAATCTGATAGATTTCTTTGACTGGGTGACCAAAGTAGTTGATCAGGGAGGGGCTGTGGACATGGCCTACCTAGACTTTAGCAAGGCATTTGACACAGTCCCACACAAAAGATTAATATACAAGTTAGCCAGCCTGGGAGTGGGTCCCAAGATGACAGCCTGGGTAAAGAATTGGCTGGAGAATAGGACACAGAGAGTAATAGTAAATGAAGTCCACTCTGAAAAAAGGGGTGTTAGTAGTAGGGTACACATGAGGTTCAGTGTGGGACGGTCCTCTCAATGTCTTTATAGCGACATTGCAGAGGGACTGAAAGGAAGGTATGTCTCTTGCAGATGACACAAAGATCTGCAACAGAGTTGATGCACAAGGTGGAGTGGAAAGGATGAGAAGGGACTTGGCAAGGTTAGAGGAATGGTCAAATGTATGGCAGCTTAGATTCAATGCTAAGAAGTGCAAGGTAATGCACCTGGGAAACAAAAACCCAGGGGAAGAGTACACAATGGGGGGTGAGATACTAACAACAACAAAAATGGAAAGAGACCTGGGGGGTAGTCATATCAGATGACCTAAAGGTGGGAAAGCAATGTGAGAGGGCAGCAAGGAGGGCTGGGGGGATAGTTGGATGCATAGGAAGAGGCATCACCAGTAGAAAACAGGAAGTTATTATTCCTCTGTACAGACAGCTAGTGAGACCCCATCTGGAGTACTGCAGTTCTGGAGACCCAATCTCCACAAAGACATAGACAGGATGGAAGCTGTCAGAGGAGGCAACTAAAATGGTGCAGGGTCTGCACCAGAAGACATATGAAGAGACTTAAGGAGCTTAATATGTATAGCCTCAAGGAAAGGAGGAGAGGAGACATGATAGAAACTTTCAAGTACCTCAAGGGAATCAACAACGTCCAAGAGGGTAGCATCTTTCAAAAGAGGTGTGCAAGAACAAGGGGCACAATTTGAAGATAGAAGGGGGCAGCTCAAAGGTAATTTAAGGAAGTATTTTTTCACAGAGAGGTTGTGGATGTATGGAGCAGCCTTCCAGAAGAGGTTGTGAGTCAAAAACAGTGGTGGAATTCAAGCATGCATGGGACAGTCATAAGGCAATTCTAGGGGTTGGGGGTAGGAAGAAGTAGGCTGCTGGTTAACTAGGACCTGCAGCTTATCCATCAGGTAGGGAAATGGGCAGACTGGGTGGGCCAAGCGGTCCTTATCTGCCGTCAAATTCTATGTTTCTATGTTTCTATGTTAAACAGATTAAACCACCAGTCTAAACATAGCAAACAACCACCAGTCTAAACAGAGCAAAGAACTACCAGTATAAATACAGCAAGCAACCACCAGTCTAAACATACCACACTACTACTAGCAGTCTAAACGTAGCATATAACTACTGGTATAAATATAGAAAACAACTATCAGTCTAAACAGAGCAAACAGCTACCAGTCTAAGCACAACAAACAACTACCAGTCTAAAGAGAGGAAATAACCACAGTTTAAACATAGTAAACAACTCTCAGAATCGTAGTAGTTTGCTACATTTAGACTGGTAGTTGTTTGCTATGTTTAGTCTGGCAGTTTGATATTTTCAGACTGGAAGTTGTTTATTATGTTTAGTCTATATTTTTTGTGTTATGTTTAGACTGGGGGTTGTTTACTATGTTTAGACTTGTGGTTGTTTGCTATGTTTAAACAGATAGTTGTTTATTATGTTTATACTGGTGGTTATTTGCTATGTTCAGCCTGGTAGTTGTTTGCAGTGTTTAGACTGGTAGTTGTTTGCTATGTTTAGACTGGTAGTTGCTTGCTATGTTTAGACTGGCAGTTGTTTACTATGTTTAGACTGATGGCTTTTTGCTATGTTTACACTGGTACTTGTTTGCTATGTTTAGACTGGTAGTTGTTTGCTATGTTTAGACTGGTGGCTGTTTACTATGTTTAGACTGGTAGTTGTTTACCATGTTTAGACAGGTAGTTGTTTGCTCTGTTTAGACAGGTGGTTGTTTACTATGTTTAGACTGGTGGTTTGTAATGTTTAGACTGGTAGTTGTTTGCTATGTTTAGACAGGTGGTTGTTTGCTATGTTTAGACGTGTAGTTGTTTGCTATGTTTAGACTGGTGTTTGTTTGATTTGTTTAGAATGGTGGTTGTTTACTATGTTTAGACTTTTAGTTGTCTGCTATTTTAAACTGATGGTTATTTACTGTGTTTAGATTGGTAGTTGTTTACTATGTTTAGTGTGGTGGTTATCTGCTATGTTCAGGCTGGTAGTTGTTTGCTGTGTTTAGACTGGTAGTTGTTTGCTCTGTTTAGACTGGCAATTGTTTGCTATGTTTAGACTGGGGGTTGTTTGCTTTGTTTAGACTGGTGGTTGTTTACTATTTTTAGACTGGTGGCTGTTTGTTGAGTTTAAACTAGTAGTTGTTTGCTATATTTAGACTGGTGGTTGTTTACCATGTTTAGACTGAAGATTGTTTGCTATGTTTAGACTGGTAATAATTTACTATGTTTAGATTGGTATTTGTTTGATATGTTTAGACAGGTCGTTTTTTGCTCTGTTTAGTGTGGTCATTGTTTGCTATGTTTAGACTGGTGGTTGTTTACCCTGTTTAGACTGGTAGTTATTTGTTATGTTTGGAATGGTGGTTATTTACTATGTTTAGACTGGCACTTGTTTGCTATGTTTTCACTAGTTTTTGTTTGCTATTTTTAGACTGATAGTTGTTTGCTATGTTTTGACTTGTTTTTGTATTTTTATATTTAGACTCATGGTTGTTTACTATGTTTAAACAGGTGTTTGTTTGCTATGTTTAGACTAGTAGTTGTATACTATGTTAAGACTGGTTGTTATTTGCTATGTTTATACTGTTAGTTGTTTACCATATTTAAATCGGTAGTTGTTTGCTATGTATAGACTGGTAGCTCCTTGCTCTGCTTAGACTGGTGGGTGTTTACTATGTTTAGACTGGTGGTTGTTTACTCTGCTTAGACTGGTAGTTTGCTCTGTTTAGACTTCTAGTTACTTACTATGCTAAGAATGGTAGTTGTTTGATCTGTTAAGACTGCCAGTTGTTCACTATGGCCCAGATATTCAAACTGCTCCCAAAAAGTGCTCAACAGCAGGAGCAAGCGCAAGTCCACTGTGCCCATGTGCAAGAAACATGATATTCAAAAACTGCGCAGGCTAAGATGCGCCTATGGCTGACAACTGAATATCTCACCACCTGCGCCATAGCGCAACTAGGGAGGTGAAGCTGAGCATATCTGATGCACCGTAGCGCAACAATGGATGTTCAGCTCAGCAGTCCAGATGCACCATAGCACAACCAGGGATGCCCCCCGGGCAGCAGGGCAGCAATGCAACAGCACAACCAGGGATGCAGGAGCCCACCACCCAAGCCAAAAATTGGCAGAGGAACACACAGCAGAACAGACATTGTCCCCCACACCCCATGCACTGCACAACTGGGGGAGGGCTGGAATAACCACTGGCCCATGGAGACCAGCAACCAACCCATAGCCAGGCCATGGGGCTCCATCACACCCCCTGGCAAGCTGTGACCAGCACACCAGGATGGCCGACCACCCCATACCACACCATCCCACAAATGCAGAGCACACCCTGCACCATGACCCCATACACCCTGCTCAGGAGTAGCACCCAACAGTGCAGGACACACCATGCATGCCACCCCCCCGCTGTGACAATGCAACCCTGTGCACCATGGAGCCATGCAAGGCAGTCCCAACATGGACACCTTGCAGCGGGTGGCAGCAGACAGTGATGCAACAGATGCATACACAGTGCCACCCTTCATGTCCCCTCGAGGTACAGCTGAGAGACTGACCATGTGTCAACACACAAGGTACCCCACATGCGGCAGGGCATGCCCCAGATCCCACCTCCAGTGGTGCAGCACCCTGCACACCCTCTCAAGGACACATTCTGTCCCAGCACTGGCCTCATCAGCCACCACTGACACGCCAGCAGACCATGCATATCACAAACATGCAAGGGTGTCAGCTGCACAGGCCATGGATGGTATGACAGGGGTGCCATGCACACAGTGCAGGCCCTATGGACCACTGCATACAGGCATCCAGTGCACAGAGTACAACACACAAACTACAGACAGTGACTGATCCCCCTTCCCACACCATAGGCAGTTCACCTTTGCACACACACACACACACACACGCCCATGCCCATGCGTGCACCTACACCATGCA
This sequence comes from Neoceratodus forsteri, assembly GCA_016271365.2. Taxonomy (NCBI): domain Eukaryota; kingdom Metazoa; phylum Chordata; order Ceratodontiformes; family Ceratodontidae; genus Neoceratodus; species Neoceratodus forsteri. The sequence continues at coordinate 174,864,578 of CM057455.1, forward strand.
CACCACTGCAGCTGAGCAACTGTAGCCTGCTGCAAATCAGAGACCACCACAGTTGTTATAACAAAATGTATATATTAAAATATAAGAACTCTGAAACATATTTACAAATATATACTAGGTGGGAGAAAGGGCCACAAACCAGGTGGGGTGGGCATGGGCAGGGGTGCTACAATGGAGAGGGAAGAAGGTGTGAGGGTGGGTCCAGGGGTTGTGAGTGTCAGGGGTCAAGGAGGGCCTGTTCTTTGCCCCTCTCTCCAGTCCTGTGGTGCCTCCGGGTTCTCCTCCTCCGGACCCCATGCCACTCCATTCACTCCAACGCTGCCATGGATGCCTGTGCCAGCTGCAGAATCTCTTGTATGGCCCATTCCAGGGCCATCCAGCATTGTCCACCTAGGACAAGGGAGCAGAGTCAATATGTGTGACAGTCCAGCCCCTGCAGCAAACCCATTGTGCATGGCATACAGCCATGTGCCACGCCCCTGTGATGGTGTGCTACCACCCACAGTGACCGTGTCTACAAGACCTGCCTACCCAGGCAGTCACAGCCTTGTGGACCACTGCACACATCCACTGCCCATGTCCTGCACAGCACCACCATGGATGTACAGTGACTTGGCTATGCGGTGTGAAGACAGTGGCACAGCCATGTGCTGGTGCACACATGGACCACCATTGATGCACTTCCAGACATGCAGTGCCACTAGTCAGTGCTGACTGTAACAAGTTGCGTGCATGGCAGTGGTGTCAATGGATGGTGGCTATGCCCCGCTGCCCGCCCAGTTACACAGCATGCAATAGTAATCATGGATGTAAGGCACTCACCATCATCAGGCTGGTCCCTGTGCCTCTGTGGACCTTCACCCCTTTCGGCCTGATGGTCCTCCTGGTGGCACCTCCTCTCTCTCACCAGCCTGTGCTCTTCTGGGCCTAAGGTGCAAACATGGAGAGAGGAACATCAGTACAATCCTGTAGCAAAGTCCCCCAACCCCATGTGTGTGCAATCCCAAAGAGCCAGACCCACCCACTCCACACTCTGATAACACCACCATAGCCAACACCGGATGGCCTCCCCATGTGCCAGACACATGCAACCATGATACCTGTATAGACGATAAAAGTGTATGGATGTTGCACCTACCTGACCATGGCACTGTGCCCCTCCTGGCACATGCCAGCCAGTGGGCAATCAGGTCCAGGTCCCACTGCCTAAGGTCCCCATATTGGTGGCGGCACTGCTCTGCCATCCACCCCATACCAGTGGCCTCCTCCAGGGCATTGGCCACCTCCTGCCACACCTGACTTCTGGCCCTGTCCAGGGGTGCCTCCTCAAATAAAGGGCCAACATGTGGCTCCACAATGGCAACCAGGTTTCCCAGCTCCACCTGGCTGCACTGCACAGCATGCTTCCATGCCATCTCTGCTGCTTAGTTAAGTCAAAATGGTGCTCAGCAGCACAGTTCTGCCATGTGCAGATGCTGCGAGGTACAGTGCTGCCATTCCCTATCGTGCTGTCACTGAACAGCATAATAGTGGTGCACCCATGCCTGATGCATGGCGCCTAGGGGGCAAAGGTCAGGCACAGGGTCAAAGGTCTCTGGCGCACGGACAGCCACAGTGTGATTGGAACCCAATGTGTGTAGCACAATTGGGTGCCTGTGTGCCACCTCCTGTAGCAGCCCACCGTGCTGTTGCCCCAGTGCACCTATGATGTCCAGGTGCCACAGCGCCATATAGGTGAACAGCACTGTAGCACCACTGGCACAATGGTGGCCATGCCCTGCTTTGCTTCCCATGCACAGCACATCAGCAGCATGACAGGTGCCTTCGTCATCAACCCAGGCATGCACAGTTAGGTGTGTACTGTGCATGTTACAGAACTGCACCCTTGGCTCAGCACATTCAACACAATTGCACAAAGAGCAACAGTGCGATATTCAGCTGGCATATGCAAATATCCGCTAATCAGCCATTCAAGGGTGCAGTCACTGCATTTGCATTTACTTAAAGATGCGTCTCGCCTCATTTGCATGGGTTTTGCCATAAAAGTGCGACGTTGGGCTGCACTGGCCATAGTCAGTTACCGCAGTCTATTGGTGAGTTGCATGCTGTTTGGGAGTGTGGACTGTGGATTTTGGGACATGCATGGGACTGCACAATCACAGGTAACACCTGTCATTCTCACAGGCTGAATCATGACCAAGTGTGTTGTGGAGGAAGGGGAACAAAGTCGTGGGGAGGAGGAGGAGGAGGACTAATTTCATGAAGGCTGAGATGGATGCCCTGTTAGAGGCCTACCTAGACCAGGAGCTGCTTCTCAGCGAATGCCAGGGAACGTAACAGACCCGTGCTGCTGCACGGGAAGAGGTGGCACATGCTGTAAACCTGCATGGCAGCCACCAGTGCTTCATGCAGGAGTGCAAGAAGAAGATGGGCACAGACAGGCAGAGTGTTAAGGAGAAGATGGCTGCCATCAGGGCAGCACGGTCTGCAACAGGTGGGACACAGCTGGAGGTGCTACGCCTGACCCCACAGGAGGAAAGGGTTGCTGGAAGCATGTAGTGTTGCACCATTGAGGGTGTTCTGGGTGGTGGATTCCAGATGGGTGGTAGCCCGTCACTGCATGGTAGGTCATGGTCTGTCTATGGGGGGGGATAGGGTAGGTCACATGCAGTAATGCGACTTTGTTTTCCCTTACAGCTCCTGAGCATCTGCATGGTCAGTGGTGGTGGGCTTCTCCACTGAGGCGGTCAGATGGAGATGGAGGAGGGCCCATCCACCTCCACAGGAATACGCGGCTCAGTGCGACAGTGGGCCCACCTGGGTGTCCAGACTGATGTTGGAGAAGCAGGTGCAGAGGAGGCTCTGCCCATGTCCCAGCATGACAGCATTCACAGATGCCAGCATGCTGAGACTTGGGCTGGTGCCGGTTCTGTCACCAATGATGATGTCGCTAATGTCATGGGCAGTGACACATGTGTGCCACAGGATGGCCACACAGCAGGTTACATCACGGCCATGACTGTAGGTGGTGCCACCGTGGAGGCCTGCGTGTCATCACAGTCCCAGCCTGTGCCTGTCAGCACCGGTGGGGCAGCACTGGTGTGTGTACAGGACAGTGGGACTGTTGCAGCCACTGTGGCAGCACCATTGAGCCCTGGGGAGTGGCAGCTGGAGGGGCAGCATCAGCAGTCAGCCAATGGGCATGGGAGTACAGTGTCAGGGGGCGGCATCAGTGCACCACCTGTGGACATGCCCTGGCCTGGCCCTGGTGTGCAGTGCTCACCCTCAAGGGGTGATGAGCATCAGGGCTGTGAACACCCTGAGGGACAGCATGCTGGTCAGACAGATGACCTCTTGGATAAGCACACCAGCATACTGCAAGCATCAGTCAATCAGCAGATGTGGCTTATGACGGCAGTGGATGCATTGAGTGTGTCTCTGCACCAGGAAGAGGAGCGTCACAGCAGAGAAACTGCTCTGTACCTGGCAGGGATGGACCGGATGTGGAAGGATGTGACCACTGCCATTGACAGGCTGACACAGACAGTCACAGCTGCATGGCCACAGTGGGCACACAGTTATTTGCCCATGCATTGCAGACACCGCACAGTGCAATGTCCACCTCCTATTCCCTGCATCGTGCAACACCATCCTTGTCGACACCAGGTTCAGCTGTAGGCATCCTGAGCACGCCTGGTGCAGGCATGTTCAACGTGCAGCAGACCCCTGTGTGAGCAAGGTCGTGTTCACACAGTGGAACCCCTGGGGGACCATCAGTGCCACCCATGAGGCCAGTGGTCAGCCTGTCACTGCTGGCGGGTCCCGGCGGGGCTGCCCATGCATCCATGGTGGCTGGTACACTGTGGCATGTGACTGACCTGTCTCCCAGCATGGCTACTGTCTGAAGCTGCTCTGTGTGCATTGTGTCACTCAGCAGGTAATGCACAGGTGGGTATCCAGCCCTGCACGCACACACAGACCATCTGCATGCCCTCCTGACTGCTGTCCGCAGTTGCGTGTGCATGATGATGCCTGCATTGCACTGTACGCCAATGTGCAATGGTGCCCAGTGTCTGACACACGCACAATGACAGGCAGTGAGCGTGGTGGTCTGTGGATATGTGTGTGGCTAGGGGTGGCATTCTGGGTCGGCATGCCTCCTACCCTTTGTGCATGTCAGGTGAGGTGTGTGTGTGTGTGTGTGTGTGTTTCTGACTGAGTGCCATGTTAGACCTCACCCATCTCTGGTGGTGTGTGTGGTTTCATGCCTGGCCACTTCCCTTGACAGCATGTACCCATGGTGTGTGACCATGCATGTTTGTGGGTTGTGCCTTTGCCACTGGTAGTTGCACATGGCCCCATGATTTACCTGGGTTGACTGAAGTGCTCCTCCGTGATGGTGTCCCAGTGCAGCTGTGCCAGCCGGAGCAGTCGGGGGTCCCGTCGCCCAAGGGGGGGCTTTCCATCATCATTGTCACCGGCGTCCTCATCATCCCCATCGCTGTCCCCCTCTTTGACCTTGTGGTATGCTAGGGTAACAAATGGATACTTGACAGAAGAGATGATATCTTTGGCAGATCATTTATTGGCTGGAACCATCAGTGCATTCAGGACACAATAAAATTATAATGAACTGCATGACAAAACAAAAACAAAATGCAGGTCTTCTATAGTCTTCTACAGCAAACAAACAGGAGTTCCATTATACAGGAATAGGGTAAAACATTCCCTTACTATTGTCTCCGGGATGCTTCTAATACAGCACTCAAATCCCATCTGAGAGTGAGTCAGGAGAAGCCTGGTATATAAAGGGTAAAATACAACAGGATTGGTCCCTTCAGCAGTCAATCAGGTATTCCTTTAAACATTTCAAAATAAACTTATTATTATGAATATATTATAACATCCTAAATGTTCTCATCAATTACTGATTGTTATTTCCCAAAGTTATATGTATTTCCCAAAACATTTGTCTTGTTACAACAGTTTTCAAAATGCTAAGAGATCCCACCCCAGCTTTCTGGCATAAAAGAAGGAAGACAAAGGCTGGCCGGCTCTTAGAAGGCAGGGAAGCTGGGCAGGTCTCTGGCGTCTAAAACCGCGGTCCAGGATACTCACTCAGTCCCAACAACAAGGGAAAAATGAAAACACCTAGCCAGAATCCCTCCAGGTAACTAATTCTACTATTGTGCTGAAAAGTATACAGAAAGAATATATAATTCATCCTCGTTTTGGTATACCCCTTTTTGTTAGTGTTTCAAAATTTAAAATGAAGCACCTCAGCAGTGCGCACTGTCGAGAAGGGGTTTACAAGCCGTAAGGATATTTCGGGGAGTAATTCCTTTATTAAATAGAAACATTTAAATATTAGCTTAGAAGGGGGAAAAAAAGGAAGCCAACTGCCCGATTTTCAATGGATATTTTAAAGTGAAACAGACACAGACCCACATAACGAGTCTGTAACATGAAGGATTTATAAACCTTGTGTACTGGGCTAAAACAAGCAGAACAAAGTAATACTTTCCCAGATAGTCCCTATTTCCTGGGACCGGCTTAATTAAAACTATATTTTCTTTTATTAAATGAACTCAAGAAAGGGGGAGCTGGAAGCAAAAGGCAAAGATAATACTAAACAATGGCAGAGGAAGGTTCACCTTATTGAGGGATTTATTTCAATGAAAAAAATGCCCGGGACAGATACAGAGATACAAATCTCATTAAATAGTGTGTAATAGATGGCTAGGCTATTACCCACTACTTACGCATACTCACAAGGAAAAACAATAACACGGACAGACATATACACGCAGACAACATTCATACCACGAGACAAACTGAAAAACAAAATAGGAAACAAAAAAACAGAAAAAAGTAAGGGGGGGCTGCTCCCCCTTTCACAGACCTGTACGGCTCTCTCACATTCATTGGCCATGTTGTGCAGGATGCAACAGGCAAGGAATAGCCTACAGGCCTTTGAGGGGCTGTACTGTAGGGCACCGCTGGAGGTGTCCAGGCAACGGAAAAGTGCCTTCAGCATCCCAAACACCCACTCGATGACATTACGTGTGGTGGCATGTGCCTCAGTGTAGCGTTGCTGTGATGGGGTCGCGGGCTGCCGGTATGGTGTGAGCAGCCAGGGACAGAGTGGGTATCCACTGCCACCTGTGTGTAGAGGGTGGAGGTTAGTTTGGTGATCAGCATCACCCTGCCCCGGTCCATGTAGGCCACTAGCCATGTCACCTCTGACCATGCCCCTCCCAAGTCCTAGGTTTGTCCATGTGGTTTGCATACTCACCCACTAAGTGGCCAGTGGGGATGTCCCCACTCTCAAATCTGTGGCACAGTGTTGACTGGTGCCAGATGAAGGCATCATGTGCTCCACCGGGGTGCGTGGCATAAACATTGATTATACTCCCCCTGGCATCGCACACCACCTGGCAGTTGATGCTAGCATAGCCCATCTGATTAATATATGCAGCCACATCGGGGCCAGGTGGTGTGAGCATGGCCACATGGGTGCAGTTTATTGCCCCTAGCATGCCAGGCATATGTGCTACACTGTAGAACTCCTGTATGTTTGCTGTGCACTCCACTGATGTGCTGGGGAAATGGATGTACTCCACAGCATGTGGCAGCAGTGTGCTGAGGAACTGGCTGAGGTAGCATGACACGGCCAACTGGGTTATGCCTGTGGTGTCCTCTGTTGGTCTCTGGAAGGTACCCATGACAAGCAAGCACATGCAAGCTGTCACTTTAGTCCCCACTGACAGAGCATGGCTCCGTCATGTGGGTGCCTGTATCACATTACTGCACAGCTCACAGAGCCACCTCAGAATTGCCCAGTTCAGGTGGTACTGGCCCACGATCTCAGTATCACTGTACAGCTCAAAGCTGGGTGGGCTCGGTACTGCCTGTTGGGGGCATACCGCCAACGGGCCATTCCACAGCAGTGCCCCCTGCTGCCTGCCTTCTCACCCCCGTCTTTACTGCCTCCATCTGGATGGTGGCACTGGCCATGTCCCTGGTTTGTGTTCACCCCCCCAGCAGCTGTTTCTGCGTTCCCCCTGCTGTCCTGGCTGCTACTTCCCCTGCACTGGGAACACCTAACTGTGGTGGCCTCAGTGCTGTGTGGCACTTCCCCCTTCTGCACTGTGGCTGTGGCTCCCCACACCTTTCCTGTGCCTGTGGGTTCCAGGTGCCCTTTCTCTGTCCTGCCCTGTGTGTCTGTGTTGCCTGTGTGTCTGGCTATAGTTCAGCAACCATGTGCCTTCCCTGTAGCGTTCTTGCACCTCTCCCTTGTTCCTTTTTATTTTGGCTCATTTCCACTATCGCGCAACTTCTGCTTGCTCCCGTATTGCACATGGCACATGTTGAATATCGCACTGCGCCATTTATGCATGGTTCCTCCCCCTTCAAGGACATAGACAGGATGGAAGCTGTCCAGAAAAGGGCAACTAAAATGGTGCACGGTCTGCACCAGAAGACATATGAAGAGAGACTAAAGGAGCTTAATATGTATAGCCTTGAGGAAAGGAGGGAGAGGGGGCACATGATAGAAACTTTCAAGTACCTCAAGGGAATCAACAAAGTCCAAGAGGGTAGCATATTTCAAAAAAAAAAGGTGTGCAAGAACAAGGGGGCACAATTTGAAGATGGGGGGTGGCTTAGAGGTAATGTAAGGAAGTATTTTTTCACAGACAGGGGTGTGGATGCATGGAACAACCTTCCAGAGGAGGTTTTGGAGTCAAAAACAGTGGTTGAATTCAAGCAAATGAGCAGACTGGGTGGGCCAAGCAGTCCTTATCTGCCATCAGATTCTATGTTTCTATGTTTCTTCAGTTGTGCATACATTCATTATCATTGCGCTATTGCTCAGCGTGATTTGGGGGGTGCAACTGCCTCCTGCTGAATATCGCAGAATGGTGCATTTTCGGACTTATGCTGGTGCAACCCTATTGTACATGCCACAACCCTTTTGAATATCTGGGCCACTGTTTAGACTGGCAGTTGTTTACAATGTTTAGACTGCTAGTAGTTTTCTGTGTTTAGACTTGTAGTTGTTTGCTATGTTTAGACTGATAGCTGTTTGCTATTTTTCAACTTGAGATTGTTTTCTATGTTTTGACTAGCGGTTGTTTGCTCTGTTTAGGCTGGGTGTTGTTTACTATGTTTAAACTGGTAGTTGTTTGCTGTCTTTAGAATGGTGATCATTTAGTCTGCTTAAACTGGTGGTCATTTACTATGTTTAGACAGTTGGTTGTTTACTATGTTTAGACTGGTAGTCTAAACATAGTAAATAAGTACCAGTCAAAACATAGCATAGCATAACATAGGGAGGTGAGCACTACTCCCTTCACAAAAGAAAGGGTCCTACAAGAGCTTGCTAAGCTCAGGGTGGATAAGGCAATGGGACCTGATGGCATACATCCCAGGGTACTTAAGGAGCTAAAGGTGGAACTAGCAGAGCCATTAGCAGAACTGTTTAGTGAATCTCTAAGCACAGGAGAGGTCCCAGAAGACTGGAGAAGGGCTCATGTGATCCCGCTCCACAAGAATGGTAGCAGGGGGGAGGCAGGGAACTACAGACCAGTCAGTCTTACCTCAGTAGTGGGCAAGATTATGGAGGCATTCCTTAAAGAAAGGATAATGCAAAACCTGGAATCCATAGGGGCACAGGATCCAAGACAGCATGGGTTTACAAAAGGAAGGTCCTGTCAAACTAATTTCATAGATTTCTTTGACTGGGTAACTAGAGTGGTGGACCAAGGGGGAGCAGTTGATGTCACCTACCTTGACTTCAGCAAAGCTTTTGACACTGTTCCACATAGAAGATTGATAAATAAGCTGGGTAGGCTTGGGGTGGGTCAGAAGTTAGTTAACTGGGTGGCAAACAGGTTGACGGGCAGAAAACAGAGAGTGGTGGTAAATGGTATACAGTCAGAAGAGATGCAAGTCACAAGTGGGGAACCTCAGGGATCAGTCCTGGGGCCAGTCCTCTTCAACATCTTCATTAGTGACCTTGCAGATGGACTAGAGGGTAAGGCTTGTCTGTTTGCAGATGACACCAAGATCTGCAACAGAGTAGATGATCCAGATGGGGTGGGCAAAATAAGAAGAGATCTGGATAAACTAGCAAAATGGTCAGAAAAGTGGCAACTGGGATTTAATGCAAAGAAGTGCAAAATATGCACATAGGGAAGAGAAACCCTGAAGCCACCTATAGGCTGGGAGGAGAGTTGCTAGCAGTCATAAAGGAAGAAAGAGACTTGGGCATCATCATCACTGATGACCTGAAATCATCCAAGCAGACCTCTAAAGCAGTAGGTAAGGCTGGGGGGGGTGTTAGGGTGTATTAGTAGGGGTATCACAAGTCATAAGAGGGAGGTAATAATCCTCTTTACAAGACACTGGTTGAGCCCCATCTGAGTACTGTGTGCAGTACTGAAGGCCACACCTTCACAAGGACATTAACCAAATTGAGGCAGTCCAGAGAAGGGCAACCAAAATGGCAGGGACTGCATCAGAAGACATATGAGGACAGATTAACAGAGCTCAATATGTATACCCTTGAGCAAAGGAGGAGAGAGGTGATATGATCGAGGCATTCAAACACCTTAAGGGCATTAACAAGGTGAAAGAGTCTAACATGTTTAAATATAAGAAAAATAGCAGGACAAAGAGGACACAGCATGAGATTAGAGGGCGATTAAGGGGAATGTGAGGAAATTCTTTTTCACAGAAAGGGTAGTGGATACATGGAATGGCTTACCACAAGAAGTGGTGGCTATGAATACAGCGAGGGCTTCAAACAGGCATGGGATAGGCATAAGGGAGCAATACAAATGACTATGAATAGATAGGCCACTGACAGAGCAAAGGCTGATGGCACATTTATAAGGTAGAAAAAGAAATGGGCAGACTGGATGGGCCTTGTGGTCCTTATCTGCCATCAACTTCTATGTTTCTATGTTTCTAAACAACTACCAGTCTAAACAGAACAAGCAACCACCAGTCTAAATAGAACAAACAACTACCAGTCTAAAGATAGCAAACATCTATCAGTCTAAACAAAGTAAACAACTGCCAGTCTAAACAGAGCAAACAACTACCAGTCTAAACAGAGTACACAATCACCAGTCTATACATAGTAAACAACCACAAGTCTAAAAAGAGCAAACAACTATTAGTCAAAACATAACACACAACAACCAGTTTAAACATAGTAAACAACCACCAGTCTAAACAAAGTAAACAACCACCAGTATAAACATAGCAAACAAGTATTACAAGCCTAAACATTGCAAACAACTATCAATCTAAACATAGTCAACATCAACCCTTCTAAACATAGTAAAAAACTGCCTGTCTAAAGGCAGTAAAAAATTGCCATTCTAAACACTAAAAACAACAACCAGTGTAAACATAGTAAACAACCACCAGTCTAAGCAAAGTATGCAAACACCAGTCTAAACATAGCAAACAACTACCAGTCTTAACTGACCAAGCAACTACCATTCTAAACAGAGCAAGAAACTACCAGTCTAAACATAGTAAACAACCACCAGTCTAAGCATAGTAAACATCTACCAGTTTAAACTTAGTAAACAACTACAAGTCTAAACATTACAACCACCAGTCTAAACATAGCAAACACACAAAAGTCTAAACAGAGCAAACAACCACCAGTCTCAACATAGCAAACAACTATCAGTCTAAACAGGGCAAACAGCTACCATTCTAAACAAAGCAAACAACACCCTGTCTAAACATAGCAAACAACCAAAAGTCTAAACTTAGTAAGCAAATACCAGTCTAAATATAGTAAACAGTCACCAGTCTAACCATAGTATACAACTACCAGTCTAAGCATAGTAAACGACCACCAGTTTAAGCATAGTAAATGACCACCATTCTTAATATAGCAAACAACTACCAGTCTAAACATAGCAAACAACTATAAATCTAAACACAGCAAACAACTACCAGTCTAAGCAAAGTAAACAACTGTCAGACTCATAATTGTTTGCTATATTTAGACTTGTAGTTGTTTGCTATGTTTACACTGGTGGTTGTTTGCTATGTTTAGACTGGTGGTTGCTATAAATAGAATGGTAGTTGTTTGCTGTGCTTAGACTATTAGTTGTTTGATATGTTTACACTGGTGGTTGTTTGCTCTGTTCAAACTGTTGGTTGTTTGCTATGTTAAGACTGGCGGTTGTTTACTCTGTTTATACTGGTAGTTGTTTGCTCTGTTTAGATCGTAGTTATTTACTATGTTAAGACTAATAGTTGTTTTCTCTCTTTAGACTGATAATTGTTTGCTTTGTTTTGACTGGTAGTTGTTTACAAGGTTTAGACTGGTGGTTGGTTACTATGTTTACTGCGGGTTGTATTCTATCTTTAGACTAGTAGTTGTTTACTATGTTTAGACTGGTGGTTGTTTGCAAAGTTTAGACTGGTGGTTGTCTGCAATGTTTATACTTGTTGTTTGCTATGCTTGGACTGATTATTGTTTGCTATTTTTATACTGGTAGTTTGTTATTTTTTAGACTGGTAGTTGTTTGCTATGTTTAGTCTGTTTTTTGTGTGTAATGTTTAGACTGGTGGTTGTTTACTATGCTCAGAATGGTATCTGTTTTCTCTGTTTAGACTGGTAGTTTTTTGCATTGTTTTTACTGGTAGTTGTTTGCTATATTTAGACTAGTAGTTGTTTACTATATTTAGACTAGTAGCTGTTTGCTATGTTTAGACTGGTAGTTGTTTGCTATGTTTACACTGGTGGTTGTTTGCTATGTTTAGACTGATGGTTGTTTACAATGTTTACACTTGTAGTTGTTTACCATGTTTAGACTGGTAGTTGCTCTGTTTACACTGGTGGATGTTTACTATGTTTAGACTGGTGATACTTTGCTCTGTTTAGACAGGTAGTTGTTTGCTATGTTTAGACTGGTGGTTATTTTCTAGGTTTAAACTGGTAGTTGCTTACTATGCTTAGACTGGCAGTTGTTTATAATTTTTAGACTGGTAGTTGTTTGTAATGTTTAGACAGGTGTTTGTGTGCTATGTTTTGATGTTAGTTCTTTGATATATTTAGACTGATGTTTGTTTGCTATGTTTAGAATGGAGGTTGGTTACTATGTTTAGACTTTTAGTTGTCTGCTATGTATAGAATGGTGGTTATTTACTGTGTTTAGACTCTTGTTTACTATGTTTAGAATGGTGGTTATTTGCTGCATTCAGACTGGTAGTTGATGGCTGTGTTTAGACTGGTAGTTTGCTATTTTTAGACTGGTAGCTGTTTGCTATGATGTTTTTGACTGGTGGTTTTTCGCTATGTTCAGACTGGTTGTTGTTTGCTGTGTTTAGAATGGTAGTTGTTTGCTCTGTTTAGACTGGCAGTTGTTTACTATGTTTAGACTGGAGGTTGTTTGCTATGTTTACACTGGTAGTTGTTTGCTATGTTTAGACTTGTAGTTGTTTGCTATGTTTGGACTGGTGCTTATTTGCTATGTTTAGACTGGAAGTTTACTATTTTTAGACTGCTTGTTGTTTACTATGTTTAGAATGGTGGTTATTTCTTATGTCTAGTCTTTTTATTGTTTTCTACATTTAGACTGGTGGTTATCTGCTATGTTCAGACTGGTAGTTGTTTGTTGTGTTTAGACTGGTACTTGTTTGCTCTGTTTGGACTATTTTTTTTTTTTTTGCAGTTTTTAGATTGGTGGTTGTTTGTTATGTTTAGACTGGCCATTTACTATGTTTAGACTGGTAGTTGTTTGCTATGTTTAAACTAATAGTTATTTGCTCTGTTTAAAGTGGTCACTGTTTACTATGTTTAGACTGGTGGTTGTTTGCTCTGTTTAGACTGGTAGTTCTTTGTTATGTTTAGAATGGTGGTTATTTATTATGTTTAGACTGATAGTTGTTTGCTATGTTATGACTGTTTTATGTCTTTTTTGTGTTTAGACTCATGGGTGTTTACTATGTTTAAACTGGTGTTTGTTTGCTATGTTTAGAATGGCAGTTGTTTACTCTATTTAGACTGGAGGTTGATTGCTATGTTTACACTGGTTGTTGTTTGCTATGTTCAGACTGCTGGTTATTTTCTAGATTAAGACTGGTAGTTGCTTACTATGTTTAGACTGGTGGTTGTTTATAATTTTTAGACTAATAGTTGTTTGTAATGTTTAGACAGGTGTTTGTGTGCTGTGTTTAGACTTTAGTTCTTTGATATGTTTAGACTGGTGTTTGTTTGCTATGTTTAGAATGGAGGTTGGTTACTAAGTTTAGACTTCTAGTTGTCTGCTATGTATAGAATGGTGGTTATTTACTGTGCTTAGACTGGTAGTTGTTTACTATGCTTAGACTGGTGGTTATTAGCTATGTTCAGACTGGTATTTGGTGGCTGTGTTTAGACTGATAGTTTGCAATTTTTAGACTGGTAGTTGTTTGCTATGTTTAGTCTGTTTTTTGTTTGCTATGTTTAGACTGGAGGTTGTTTACTGTGTTTAGATTGATGGTTGTTTGCAATGTTTAGACTCGTTGTTGCTTATTATGTTTAGACTGGTGGCTATTTGCTGTGTTCAGACTGGTTGTTGTTTGCTGTGTTTAAACTGGTACTTGTTTGCTCTGTTTAGACTAATTTTTTTGTTGCAGTTATTAGCCTGGTGCTTGGTAGTTGTTTGCTATGTTTAAACTAACAGTTCTTTGCTCTGTTTAAAGTGGTCATTGTTTACTATGTTTAGACTGGTGGTTGTTTGCTCTGTTTAGACTGGTAGTTGTTTGTTATGTTTAGAATGGTGGTTATTTACTATGTTTAGACTGGTAGTTGTTTGCTATCTTTAGACTGGTGGTCATTTACTCAGCTTGAACTGGTTGTCTTTTACTATGTAAGACTGGTACTATTTTTAGACTGGTAGTTGTTTATTATGTTTAAACTGGTGATGTTTACAATGTTTAGACTGGTGGTTGTTTGCCATGTTTAGACTGGTTGTTGCTTATTATGTTCAGACTGGTTGTTGTTTGCTGTGTTTAGAATGGTAGTTGTTTGCTCTGTTTAGACAGGTAGTTTGCTATGTTTAGACTGGCAGTTGTTTACTATGTTTAGACTGGTGGTTGTTTTCAATGTTTTGACTGGAAGTAGTTTACTATGTTTAGACTGGTAGTTGTTTGCTATCTTTAGACTGGTGGTCATTTACTCAGCTTGAACTGGTTGTCTTTTACTATGTTAGACTGGTACTATTTTTAGACTGGTAGTTGTTTGTTATGTTTAGACTGGTGATTGTTTACAATGTTTAGACTTGTGGTTATTTGCCATGTTTAGACTGGTTGTTGCTTATTATGTTCAGACTGGTTGTCGTTTGCTGTGTTTAGAATGGTAGTTGTTTGCTCTGTTTAGACTGGTAGTTTGCATGGTTTAGACTGGCAGTTGTTTACTATGTTTAGAATGGTAGTTGTTTGCTCTGTTTAGACTGGTAGTTTGCATGGTTTAGACTGGCAGTTTTTTACTATGCTTAGACTGGTGGTTGTTTGCCATGTTTAGACTGGTTGCTGCTTATTATGTTAAACAGAGCAAACAACCACCAGTCTAAACATAGCAAAAAACTGCCATTCTTAGCATAGCAAACAGCTATCAGTGTGAACATAGTAAACAACTACCAGTCTAAACATAGTAAACAACCATCAGTCTAAAAATAGTACACAACAACCAGCCTAAACATAGTAAATGACCACCAGTCTAAGCCAAGTAAATGATCACCAGTATTAAGATAGCAAACAACTATCAATCTGAACGGTTCACTGTCAAAATAGCGTTGTATTTTTAGCGCGGTAAATATAAGCGCATACAAATCAGTGCTACGTATTAATCGCGTAGCTATATAATGGCGTATAATGTCGCAAGGTGTACTGCATGTTATGATAGCTGAATCGATCACTTCTATTAAAATTGAAAAATCACATACCTTACTTTGAGTGTACTAACGAAGTGACGAACTGAGGGAGTGATTTCAAAGTCGTACTGTCTAAGTGTCTCATCTATAGTTGTCCCTGGGGATGGAACATTTAGTTCCTACCTGCAGTCATCATGTGAGCTGTGCCTTGTATCTCCTTTCCTGGACCCACACCAATCCCAATATCTAAGAAAAACCGAAAAAAGGTAACATATATTTGCCAAAACTTTAATCATTAATCATTCAAACTGGGACGTGGGACTGTTTGGGTAAAACTATTCACGTTACAAGCTGTTTGATATTTGCTTATGCCTGCAATTGAAAGTTGTAAGCAACTCCCCTCAAGAACTCCTGTCTGGGTCTTGATCCATACTGTGCCACAATGTCTGCGATTCTGCGAGCAGTATCTTTGTATTTCTTGCATGTTTCAGACACCGCTGTATGTGTTATCAACTGCTCCATTACTGTTACCTTACTTACTGTTACTGTTACTGCTACCTGCAGTTCGTTCCTTTCTGAAAAGAAATCCATCAAGGGATGCAATACTGCCACCCTTCTGACTGGTAACAAACTGAACTTCCATTCTTCAAAATCTAGGTAAGGAGAGATAGCATGGGGGATTTAATGATTGGTGTTGACATGCGCGGTTTTGTACTTGCACTGTAGTGTGTTCGTGCTAATATATTGCAGCGCTGATTTGTATACGCTATATTATGCCGTGCTATGTTGTTTGTGCGATATTGACCGGATACCCAATCTGAACATAGCAAACAACTGCCAGTCTAAACATAGCAAACAACAACCAGTCTTAACCAAGCAAGCAACTACCAGTCTAAATAGAGCAAACAACTACCAATCTAAAGAGAGTAAACAACCACCTGTCTAAACATAGTGAACAACCACCAGTCTAAACAGAGCAAACATCAGTTTAAACATACAAACAACTACCAATTTGAGTATGGTAAACAACCAGCTGTCTAAACATAGTAAACAACCACCTGTCTAAACCTTGGAAAGAATTATTACAAGTCTAAACATTGCAAACAACTACCAATCTAAAAATAGTAAATAGCTACCCTTCTAAACATAGTAAACAACCACCAGTCTAAACATAGTATACAACTACCAGTCTAAACATAGTAAATGACCACCAGTCTAAACATAGCAAACAACCACCACTCTAAACATAGCAATCAACTATCAGTCTAAACACAGGAAACAACTTCCAGTCTAAACATAGTAAACATCTGACAGTCTAAACATAGCAAATAACTAGTAGTCTAGACACAGCAAACATCTTCCAGTCTTATCATAGTAAATGATTACCATACTAAACAGTAGAAACAACTACCAGTCTAAACAGAGTAAACAACTACCAGTTTAAACATTGCAATCAACTACCAGTCTAAACATAGTAAATAACCACCTGTCTAAACATAGTTAACAAGCCCCAGTCTAATCGTAGTAAATGATCACCTGTTTAAGCATAGTAAACAATTACCAGTTTAAATATAGCAAACAATTACCAGTTTAAACATAATAAACAACTACTAGTCTAAACATAGCAAACAACCACCAGTCTAAACACAGCAAGCAACTACCTGTCTAAACCTAGTAAATAACTATCAGTCTAAACAGAGGAAACAACTACCAGCCTTAAAAGAGTAAACAACTACCAGTCTAAACATAGTAAACCAACACCAGTCTAAACATAGTAAACAACCACCAGTCTAAACAAAGCAAACAACCACCAGTCAAAGCATAGTAAGTGACTACCAGTCTAAATATAGCAAACAACTACCAATCTAAAGAGAGTAAACAACCACCTGTCTAAACATAGTAAACAACCACCAGTCTAAACAGAGCAAACATCAGTTTAAACATACAAACAACTACCAGTTTCAGCATGGTAAACAACCAGCCGTCTAAACATAGTAAACAACCACCTGTCTAAACCTGGAAAGAATTACTACAAGTCTAAACATTGCAAACAACTACCAATCTAAAAATAGTAAATAGCTACTCTTCTAAACATAGTAAACAACTGCCAGTCTAAACATAGTAAACAACCACCAGTCTAAACATAGTAAACAACTACAAGTTTAAACTTAGTAAACAACTAGCAGTCTAGACATTGCAAACAACCACCAGTCTAAACATAGCAAACATCTACCAGTCTAAACATAGCAAACAACTACCAGTCTAAACATAGCAAACAGCCACCAGTTTAAACATTGCAAACAACCGCCTCTCTTAAGATAGTAAACAACCACCAGTCTAAATATAGTAAACGTTCACCAGTCTAGACATAGCAAACAACTACCAATCTAAAAATAGTAAATAGCTACCCTTCTAAACATAGTAAACAACCACCAGTCTAAACATAGTATACAACTACCAGTCTAAACATAGTAAATGACCACCAGTCTAAACATAGCAAATAACCACCACTCTAAACATAGCAAACAACTACCAGTCAAAACATAGTAAATGACCACCCGTCCAAGCATAGTAAATGACCACTAGTCTAAACAGAGCAAACAAATACCAGTCTAAACATAGCAAACAACTATCAATCTAAACACAGGAAACAGCTTCCAGTCAAAACATAGTACACATCTGACAGTCTAAACATAGCAAACAACTAGTAGTCTAGACACAGCAAACATCTTCCAGTCTTATCATAGTAAATGATTACCATACTAAACAGTAGAAACAACTACCAGTCTAAACAGAGTAAACAACTACCAGTATAAACATTGCAATCAACCACCTGTCTAAACATAGTTAACAAGCACCAGTCTAATCATAGTAAATGATCACCTGTTTAAGCATAGTAAACAATTACCAGTTTAAATATAGCAAACAATTACCAGTTTAAACATAATAAACAACTACCAGTATAAACATAGCAAACAACTACTAGTCTAAACATAGCAAACAACCACCAGTCTAAACACAGCAAGCAACTACCAGTCTAAACCTAGTAAATAACTATCAGTCTAAACAGAGGAAACAATTACCAGCCTTAACAGAGGAAACAACTACCAGTCTAAACATAGTAAACCAACACCAGTCTAAACATAGTAAACAACCACCAGTCTAAACAAAGCAAACAACCACCAGTCAAAGCATAGTAAGTGACTACCAGTCTAAATATAGCAAACAACTACCAATCTAAAGAGAGTAAACAACCACCTGTCCAAACATAGTAAACAACCACCTGTCTAAACCTTGGAAAGAATTACTACAAGTCTAAACATTGCAAACAACTACCAATCTAAAAATAGTAAATAGATACTCTTCTAAACATAGTAAACAACTGCCAGTCTAAACATAGTAAACAACCACCAGTCTAAACATAGTAAACAACTACCAGTTTAAA
The DNA here is from genome assembly GCA_016271365.2 of Neoceratodus forsteri. Lineage (NCBI taxonomy): Eukaryota > Metazoa > Chordata > Ceratodontiformes > Ceratodontidae > Neoceratodus > Neoceratodus forsteri. The sequence goes on from CM057455.1 coordinate 174,882,914, forward strand.
CTTAGTAAACAGCTAGCAGTCTAGACATTGCAAACAACCACCAGTCTAAACATAGCAAACATCTACCAGTCTAAACATAGCAAACAACTACCAGTCTAAACATAGTAAACCAACACCAGTCTAAACATAGTAAACAACCACCAGTCTAAACAAAGCAAACAACCACCAGTCAAAGCATAGTAAGTGACTACCAGTCTAAATATAGCAAACAACTACCAGCCTTAACAGAGTAAACAACTACCAGTCTGAACATAGTAAACCAACACCAGTCTAAACATAGCAAACAGCCACCAGTCTAAACATAGCAAACAACCACCTGTCTTAACATAGTAAACAACCACCAGTCTAAATATAGCAAACAACTACTAGTCTAAACAGAGTAAACAACTACCTGTCTAAACAGAGCAAACAACTAGCAGTCTAAACAAAGTAAACAACCACCAGTCTAAACATAGTAAATAACTGCTATGCTAAACATAGTAAACAACTACCAGTTTAAACTTAGTAAACAAGTACTAGACTAAACATAGCTAACAACCACCAGTCTAAACATAGTAAACAACTACTAGTCTAATCATAGTGAACTACCAGTCTAAACATAGTAAACAACCACCAGTCTGAACATAACAAATAACTGCCAGTCTAAGCATAGCAAACCACTACCAGTCTAAGCATAGTAAACAACTACCAGTCTAAACATAACAAACATCTACTAGTCTACACATAGTAAACAACTACCAGTCTAAACGTAGCAAATAAGTACCAGTTTAAGCATTGCCAACTATCAGTCTATACCTAGCAAACAACTACCAGTCTAAACATCGCAATCAACTACCAGTCTGTTCACACGTTAGGTGAGGGATGGCATATTATAATGGCGATGGGGGGTTAGACAGGAATTCTAGCCAATGCCAGGAGCCTAGCAAACAAAATGGCAGATCTGGAGACTGTGATGGGGCTGGATGACCTGGTCCTTATAGCAGTAACAGAGACATGGTGGATGGATGGACATAGCTGGGAGGTGGAACTACAAGGGCACAACCTATTTAGAAGAGATTGAAAGGGTAAAAAAGGGGGGCATAGCCCTGTATGTGTGGGAGGGTATAGAAGCAGTGGAAGCTGGTGGGGCATGGGTTCTGCTGAGATCCTTTGGGTTATGTTGGGGAGTAAATGCAAGTAAGACCAAGGCTATGCTAATTGATCCCTCTACCCTTGTAAATACACAGTGTCCCTGGATCTGCCCCCCCTTGTATCCACACTACTGGGTGAGCTGTTGGAGTTTTTTTGAGAAATTTAAGCACTTTGGGATTTGGATAGACCACAAATTGTCCTTTATTCATCATATCGATACACTTTCAAAAATATTGAAACACAGACTTGGTCTCTTTTTCTGAATTAAACATCTACTTATGCTAGAAGCTAAAACTAGGTTGGTTCAGCCTACATTCTTGCCTCTTATAGATTATGCAGACTTTCTGTATGACCAAGGCCCAATGTTCTTCCTCTCTAAACTTGAATATTCTCTACCATTGAGGTATTCAATTCATAACTGGTCTCCCATATGCCACCCACCACTGTGAGCTTTATACCAAGGTAGGGTGGAGCTCACCTAGATTCAGATAACAAAAGAACACAGTGCTCTGGACCTACAGAGCCATCACTTATTATATTGTGAGTTGCCTTCCCACCTGTAGTGCTGGAAATTACGCTTTGAGAAGCCTTTCCTATATCTCACTATTTATTCCTAAAATGAGAACCAGGTATGGCAAATCTACAATTAGTCAAGCTCTCCATGTCATTTGGAATACAATACAGAAAACTCTAAAGTTGACAATCCCTGTGAAACTGAGCTTCTTTAAATCCCTATACCAATGTTCATTTAAAGAAACCTGTAGTTGTTTCCGCTAATGGGACTTTTCCTGTACCTATCTAGGGATTAGGAATTCACTATTTAAGCTTCTCTCCCTTATGTCTTGTCTGTGCCCTGCTTCACTATATATCATAGCATTACCTTGATTTCTCCTTATGCTATGATACTCCCTTCCCAGATGTACCCCCTCTTACTTCCCTTCCTTGTCCCCTGGCTGCTCCCTATGTTCTGCCATTACCTCCTGGCTATTTATATTCCTCCTCCTGACCCTATCCTGCTGCCACAGGTTTTCTGCTGCAGCTATTGTACATAGGTTTGTTGCTTCTTAATATGTATTCTATTATTCCTAAAGATATGTGCACTCTCCCATTGTTTATTCTTGCATTACTGTACTGTATGTACTCCTATTCATTGAAACACTGTATATATTTCTGTCTTGTACTCATATATGTGAATGTCCAGGCCTAGCTTGTAAATGAGTTGTTCTCAATGATGTTCACCTGGTTTAATAAAGGTTGCTTAACTGATTTATTGATTGATTGAAGGAGAGGGGGCAATTAGGATGAGGGTGGTATAGAAACCACCTGATCAGAGTGAGGAGGTGGATCAGGAACTGGCTAGGGAGATACAGGAAAGGGCCAGAAAATGGAAAATCATTGTGGTGGGGTACCTGAATCTACCAGATGTGGATTGTCAAATCCCAGCGGCCACAGCAGAATAGAGCAGAGGCTTATTGGAATCCTGGCTGGATGTGTTCCTAAGCCAACTAATTAAGGAACTTACAAGGGGGGACGCTATACTAGATGTAGTCTTAAATGAGGAGAGAATAGGGGAGGTTGAGGTTGAGGTTGGGGAAAACTTGGGAGACAGTGATGATTGGATGCTTAGGGTCTTAATTCAGGCAGGGGTTGAATCAGGAATGTCATCCAGCAGGGTGCCCAACTTCAGGATGGCACATTTTGAGAAAATGGGGGGCATACTAAGAAGAGAATTTGCAGGGATCCAGGAGATGGAGGAGGTAGAGCAGCTGTGGAAAGTAATTAAGGGAGGAATTCTGAAGGCCACTGAGCAATGCACCAGGAAAATCAGCAAATGTAAAAGGGGAAGAAAACCAGTGTGGTTTACGGCAGGGGTTAGGGAGGCTGTCATGGAGAAGAGGAAGGCTTTCAAGGCCTACTGGTCACAGCGGATGGCAGAATGGAGAATCTACAAGAATAAACTCAGTGAAGTGGGAAAAACAATTAGGAAGGCAAAGGCAAGCACAGAGGAGAAAATAGAAAGGGAAGTCAAGAGGGGTGATAAGAGATTTTATAGGTATGTGAGTGATAAGAGGAAAAACAGGCAAGGTATTCCAAAACTTAGGGGTGAGGGGCTAGAATTGTGGTAGGAGAAGAGGAGGAGAAAGCAACACTCCTAAATGAGTATTTTGCATCAGTTTTCAGAACGGAGAAGGAAGGGAAAGGGCTGGAATTGAGTAGGAAGGGGAGGGAGGGCAAGGAAGCAGACACAGGTCTCTTCACAATAGAGAGGGTGACAGAGGAGCTAGGAAGGCTAAAAATGGAATGGCTATGGGGCCTGACCAGGCACACCCAAGGGTGCTTCAGGATCTAAGAGAGGATCTGGAAGGGCTTCTGACAAGGCTGTTTAATCTATCCCTGGAATCAGGGAGGGTACCGGGAGACTGGAAAAATCCCAAGGTGGTACCAATATACAAGGGAGAGAGAAAGGAGGAGCCTGGAAACTACCACCCAGTCAGTCTCATCTCAGTTGTCAGCAAACTGATGGAGAGTCTCATAAAAGAGAGGTTGGAGAGGTACCTAGAGGTGGAGGGTCTGATCGATTATAAAAAACAACGGGTTCACAGGTGGCAGGTCTTGCCAGACCAACCTGACTGATTTCTTTGAGGGGGTTATGGAGGTATATGATTGGGGGCAGTGGATGTGGCCTATCTGGATTTCTGGAATGTGTTTGACTCCATCCCACATAGAAGGTTGGCAAGCAAACTGAGCAGTCTGAGGTGGGGGCTAGGCTTGCAAGGTGGGTAGAAAATTTGCTAGATGGGAGGACCCAGAGATTGGTGATCAATGGGAAACACTCTGGGGAAATAAAGGTGAGGAGCAGGGTGCCACAGGGGTCTGTGCTGGGGCCCATACTATTTAATGTGTGAGCGAAAGACTTATCAGAGGGTCAGAATGGAAAGGCGTGTTTATTCGCAGATGACACAAAGATTTATAACAGGGTGGACACATGAACATATATGAACATATGAAATTTGTTAACAAATAAAGGCCTAGAGGTCTATCAAGTCTGCTTGAATGTGCAGCTAGCACCCCTTATTCTGCAGCTGCCCCTCCCTTCCACCCTTCCTCTTCATTAACCCTCCCCCTTGTCCTGTCCCATCCTTGTTTGAAGCAGTCCACTGTTCTACTGCATACCACTTCAGCAGGTAATGCATTCCACCCAGCCACCACCTTCTCTGTAAAAAAGTGTCTCCTCATCTCCCTCCTGAACCTTCCTCATTCCAGTCTCATATCATGGCCCCTGGTGGCCCTCCCCTCCCTTACTTTGAACAGCCCCTCTGTACCCATCTTGTTTATTCCTTTCATGTATTTAAAGATTTCAATCATGTCACCCCTGTCCCTCCTCTCCTCCAGTGAGTACATGTTCAACACCCTCAACCTTGTCTCTCATGATAAGTCTCCCAGTCCCATGATCATCTTTGTCACCCTGCACTGCACCCCCTCCGGTAACTTAATGTCGATCTTCAGATACGGGCACCAGTACTGCACGCAGTACTCCAGGTGTGGTTTAACTAATGACCTATACAGTGGCAGAATCACCTCCTCCCTCCTCGAGGATATACCCCTTGCAATACAACCCAGCATTTTGTTGGCCTTTGCAACTGCCTTCCTACATTGTGCCAAGTTGTTCATTGACCCTGTAATGAGCACCCCCAGATCCTTCTCCTCCTCTGTCTGGGCTAGCTGCACTCCCCCCATCTGGTAACTCCTCCTTGGGTGCTTCATCCCAAAAGGCAGCACCTTGCACTTCTTGGCATTAAACCCCAGTTGCCAGGTGTCTGACCAGATTTCAAGCTTTGCCAGATCACCCTGCAACCCCTGTCATCCCCCTAGGTCATCTACCACTGCTCCTACCTTGGTATCATTAGCAAACAGACTGATCTTGCTCTTGATGTCCAATGATATGTCTGCAATGAATATCCCAAGCAACACTGGTCCCAACACCGAGCCCTGTGGAACACCGCTCACTGCCCTTGAGTGTGAGAGCTCCCCACCCACCACCACCACCCTCTGTTGCCTTCCCTGCAGCCAGTTTCCTACCCATCTCACCAGCTTTGCACCCGCCCCTGTGCCTACTAACTTACTTCACAGCCTTCCATGTGGCACCAAGTTGAATGCCTTACTGAAGTCCAGATACAGGACATCAACTGCATGGCCCCTGTCCAGTTGCCTAGCTACCCAGTCATAGAACTCCACCAGGTTGGTTTGGCAGGATCTGCCCCATATGAAGCCATGCTGTCTGCTGTCCTGTAGTCCTTTGGCCTCTAGGAGGGCCACCAGCCTCTCCTTCAGGATAGTCTCCTTTAGCTAACCCATGATGGATGTGAGGCTCACTGGTCTGTAGTTTCTCGGTTCATCCTTGGGGCCACTCTTGTGGAGGGGCACCACATGAGCCATCCTCCAGTCCTGAAGTACACACTCTGAATGTAGTGAGGCATTAAATAGGTCTGCCAAAGGTCCTACAAGGACCTCTGCCAGCTCCTTCAGTACCCTGGGGTAGATGCCATCTGGGCCTGGTGCCTTGTCCACCCTCAGTGCCTTCAAACCCTCCCGAACTCTGCCTCCATGATTTACCCATCTGTCACCTCTTGCCCCCTGTTTCTGCCATTTCTCCCCCCTTGGGTGTCACCTCCCTCTTCTCTTTAGTAAATACTGAGCAGAAGTACTCATTTAGTGCTTCTGATTTATAGCACCCTGCTTCCACCCAACCCCCCTTCCTAATCCTTACTATGTGGTCCTTACAGCTCCTTTTCTCCCTGATGTATCTAAAGAAGTCCTTCTCCCCCCCTTAATGCCTTGTGCCAGCCTGAGTTCCGTAGATGCCTTGGCTCCCCTTACTGCCCTTGTCACCTCCTTCAATTCCGTCAAGTACTCCTCCCTGTCCTCCCCCCTCCCTGTTTTCTTGTGCTTCCTAAAGGCAGCTCTTTTCCTCTTTACCTTTTCCATGACCTCCTTGCTCAACCAGCTCGGTTTCTTAGCCCTAGCCTTCTTGCTCTGGGCCATTCAGCAGGTTTTGGTTGCCTCCACTATCCCCAGCTTTATGAGCTCCCACCTGTGGTTAGTGTCCATACTAGATTAAATTCTGGCCAGGTACCCCTTTACCACTTCCCCCATCCTCCCAAAATTGGCCCTCCGGAAGTCCAGCACTCTTGTGCCAGATTCCACTCCTTCCTTGCCCATATCTAATGTGACCCATACTGAGTGGTGGTCACTCCCTGACAGCACTTTCCCCACTGTAAGTTCTCTCACAAAGTCCCCATTTGCCAGCACAAGGTCAAGGGTATTCCCTAACCTGGTTGGTTCACTGACCATTAGCAGCAGGAAGCTGTCCTGGAAGGCATCCAGCAATACCTGCTCCCTTCTGTTCCTGGTTGTTAGGGTACTCCAGTCCACTCCTGGCATGTTGAAGTCACCCACAATCACTACACTACCCTTCTTGCAGGTCCTCCTGATCTGTCCCGCTAGTTCCCTGTCTTACTCCTCCATCTGAGGTGGTGGCCTGTACACCACTCCCATTCTAAGAATCCTATTCTTGGAATCCTGGATTTGCATCCAAAGTGACTCCGTACTACCCTACTCCCCTTCCTCCCTTACACACTTCAGTCCTTCCTTCACATATAGTGCCACACCCCCCTCCTCTCCCAATCACCCTGTCCCTACGAAATAACCTGTACCTCAGTACAGACAGGTCCCAGTCATTGTATTGGGTAGCCCATGTTTCTGTGATGGCTGTAATGTCCACCTCTCCCTCTGCCATGAGAACCTGTAACTCTGCAGTTTTCCTCCCAAGGCTCCTAGCATTAAGGGTAACCACCTTCCACCCTTCCCCCTCCCATCCTGCCCCCCTTTCCTAGCATCACCAACAGTACTTGCCATTTGTCCTTTGTCACTGTTATGGGGGGTAAGCTCATATGGTTTTCCAACCTGTGGTCTCTGCATGTCTCTTGCCCAATTGCCACACCCAACTCCTAGTTTAAATTCCCAGCTTCCTCTATGTACTCCTCCATCCTCTGTTTCAACACATTTTTCCTTCCTCACTCAAGTGTAGTCTGTCCTTGGCATAGACACTACTGTCCTACCAGGTCCCTCCCCCCCCCAACAGCCCATACCCTTTAGCACAACACCAGGTTCTTATCCATCCATTAAATTCCTCTATTCTCAGCTTTCTTGTTGTGCTTGCCTTTGGCACTGGAAGTATCTCTGAAAAAGATTCTGATCTTCCTGCCCCCTCACATAATTGTTCTAGTTCCTCAAACCTCCTCTGGACTATAACTACTGTCTTGTCAACCAGGTTGTTTGTCCCAAGATGTATAATTAAATGAGGCTTGTCCCTACCCCTTCTAGCATATTTCAGAACAGATTGTCCCACCCTTTCAGCTGTCATTTCTGGCATGGCCTCCACCCAAATGCGACTATGCCTCTCCCCCTTGCTACCCCACCTGACTCCTCTTAGTATTGAGTCCCCCAGCACTAAGATTCCACCACTCTTACTCCCTGCTTGCTTCCATTCATCTCCCTCTTTCATTTCCAGCTCCTTTTCCTCCTCCTGCACATTATTTCCCCCTTTTGACCCTGTTGCAATTCTCTGAGCAGAACTTCCCCCACTCTGGTTTGGTCCAGGCATTTATCAATTACTCCTCTAATTTCATTATTTCCCTTCTCCACCTTCTTCCTCTCTAGCAGTGCAAAACTAATTTTTGAAGACCATTCACAAAGCTCACTCCCTCTCTCCGTAGTAACCTGTTCTCTCCTTTCCACTCCATGCCTTTTGCCACTTCTTCGCCTCCCCTCACAAGTCCCTATCTCCTCCTTCCATTTGTCTTTTGCCTCCTGACCTGGTTTTCCTGGCAATCGTTCTTCCAGGCCTGGGCCCCTTTGTCTCTCCTTCCCTTCTTCTGAACATCTCCTCACCACTGTTGGCTTAAATCGCCCTCCCTCATCTCCCCTTCTTCCTCGCGCCAGTACTGGGCTAAACCCACCCCCAATCTGCCTTGCCTGGCTTAGTTCCTCCTGCAGACCCTCAATCTCCTTTCTAAGTTTTTCTATGTGGTTGCACACTAAACAGCCTCCCACACTCCAGGCAATTTTTAGAAAGATTGGTGCACCGCAGTTGTTGCAGCCTACCATCCTACCCATTGCTGTCGTTGCCCAACAGTGACCCCCCCCACCCTTCCAGATGCAGGATACCAAACACTCCCCCAAGTCTCCCCTCTCCCTCCTCTATCAGTGCAAAACATTATTTTCTTTATTTCCCTTACCCCCTTTGTTGTACATGCTTAGATAGACTGAGCAACTGCTTTTTATATTCCTATCCACACTCAAAAAGAGACTTTAAGTAGCCATTGCACAACCTTCTTCAAACTCCTACTCCTCCTTTCCCCAATGCAATAGCAATGCAAAGAAGTAACAATGAAAGCTCCTAGATTTGCAGATACTCTGAGGGGGGGTGAGAAGGATGACGCAAGATCGAGCTAGGCTGGAGGTGTGTGCAGAGAAGTGGCATCTGCAGTTTAATGCAGATAGGTGTAAAATAATGCATAGAGGTTGAAATAACCCAAGAGCCACTTACTACATGGGGGGTATCACTGCAGGCCATAGGGCAGGAAAAGGACATACAGATATGGATCATGGACACATTAAGGGCTAGGAGACAGTGTGAACGGGCAGGGGGAGAAGAAACGGGGGTGCTGGCATGCATCAGGAGGGGCTTCATTAGCAGGAAGAGGGAAGTGATCGTGCCACTATATAAAACACTGGTCCAGCCACAGCTGGAGTATGGAGCTCAATTCTGGAGGCCCCACCTTCAAGGGGACAAGGATAGGCTGGAGAGAGTACAGAGAAGGGCTACTAAGATGATTCAGGGGATGCAGGAAAGAACATATGAGGAAAGGCTGAAAAAACTTGGTCTTTATACACTGGAAATGAGACAGGAGAGGAGGGACATGGTGGAAATCTTCAAGTATATGAAGGGGTTAAACAAGGTTAGGGGGGATAGCATCTTTAGGCTGAGTGAAAGCAAACCACCAGATGACATGCTTATACACTGGAGGGGGCAAATTTAAGGGAAATGTGAGGGGGAGATACTACTTAGAGGGGGTTGTATAACCATGGAACAGGCTGCTGGAATGGGTGGTGGAGGTTGACATGATGGAAAAATTCAAAAGGGCGTGGGACAACTATATGGGGCTAGGAAGAGTGGGGAGGGCAGAGGGTTGGGAAATAAAAGGGGGTCAGTCTTGAGCAGATTAGATGGGCCAAATGGTCTTTTTCTGCTGGCACAATTCTATGATTCTATGACATTCATCCATTTCAAAAGGAAATAAATAAAGCTGGGGAATGGGTAATACAAAATCAACTTACTCTAAACTTAGACAAGTGCAAGATTATGCATATGGGTCAAAACAACAAAAAGTCCCCTTACTACCTTTATGGAAACCTTATCTAGTATGGAAAATGATTTGGGTGTACAAATTACACATGACCTATCCTCTTCAGAACAATGCAGAGCTACAGCGAGCAAGGCACAGAATAATAAGGGAAGTATCCACAGGAACATAAACAGTAGGGACAGCAGTGCTATGCTGCCCTTGTACTCATTCCTTGTGCTGCCACACTTAGAGTATTGTGTACAACTGTGGGCACCATACAGAACAAGCATTTGTCAGTGCTGAATGTTGTCATGCTGGCATTGGCTTTGGTAGTGCAGTGCCAGAAAACATTTTGGGCAGGATGTGAAAAAATGACAGCTGTACAGTTCATAAGGAGGTGTTCAAAAATGCCCGTGTTGAGAATGTGGCATGTAAATATTGCAAATTTGTGAAGTTACAGGGATGCGTGGGAAATGTGCAACGTACGCTAGTAACACAGTCATTTTATGGGCTCTCAGCACCAAATTTTCAACATAGGCATTTTAGCACCTCTGCTCATGTACAGTGTCACTGTTATTTCCTCAAACTGTCCCAAAAAGTGATTTCGCACAGCGACTGTACTATTCTCGCTGGATTTGCGAAAACACATTTTGGGCAAGATATGTGAAATGACAGCTGTACTGTTCATCAAGAGGTGTGAAAAAGTGCCAATGGTGAAAATCCAGAAAGAAAATATTAAAAATGCACGATTTACGAGCGTGCATGCAATCTGCCAACTCATGCTTGTAACACAGTCATCTTATGGAGAATCATTATCAAATTTTCAACATAGGCATTTTAGGACCTCTACTCATGAACAGTGTCACTGTCATTTTCATAACCTGGCCCGAACACTGATTTCCCACAGCGACAGTGCTATTGTGTGCCAGAAGTGTGGAAACACATTTTGGACAGGATGTGAAAAATGACAGCTGTACTGTTCACAAGGAGGTATACAAAAATGACACTGCTGAAAATCTGTCATGAAAATATTGTGAATTCATGAAGTTATGAGCCTGCGTAGCAGCTGCACAACGTATTTTCGTAAAACAGCCATTTTTAGATTTTTTCCACCAAATTTGCAACATAGGTTTTTTGAGAGTCCACCTCATGAACAGTGTCACTGTCATCTCATTAATCAGTCCAGAAAGGTGATTCCGTGCTGTGAATGCAAAATCTCCTTTCAGGACTGATTAACAATATGACAGTGATAGAATTCATGAGGAGGGGTCCCAAAAGCCCCATGTTGAAAACTTGGTGTAAAAATTCCCAAAAATGCCCAAGATATGCATTAAAGTTGAAAAACCCTATTTATTCCATTATACAGTATACTGGTATTTCCACAGTTCGTGATCGGCTTTGAAGAGTGCAGAAGTGTTCCTGGTTCACTGAAGATCATTGCGTTGGACTCCAGAGGTAAGTATGGGGTGAGGGGTTGTGGGGAGGCAGGGTGCACAGTGGGTGGGTGTGGGTTGTTGGGGGGGGCAGGGAGACCGCCGAGGTACTGTTTCCTTCTTTACAGGTAAAAAAAGCTAAAAGATATTGGGGGACCGTTTTCAGTTTTAATAGGTGCTTTGGCACTCTGGGGTGGGCTCCCTGCATGCCACCTAAGTGTGTGTGTGCGTGTGTGTGTGTGTGTGTGTGTGTGTGTGTGGGTGCTTTAGCTGACAGCGGATTGGGTACCCCATCAGCTAACAAGGAAGGGGGGGCTTTAGGAGCCAAGGGGGATTGGGCACCCACTCAGCAGGCAAAAACCGGGGGAGAGGGTGAACACATTATGCCGATGAGGAATGGACTCCCCCATCAGCAAAATTCAAGGGAAGGGAGGGATGGCACACAATAAATGGGAGTGTTGACAGGCAACAGTGGCAGCCACTGCTGCCATGTTGCCTGCATATAGGGGGAGGTGTGTTGTGGTCACGCTGAATGAGAGTTTCACTCTCATTGCAGTGGACCTTTTCTCTCATGCCTTCTGCTCATTAGCTAGGCAGGGTGTCGGCCCCTGCTGCTGGTTGATTGGAGAATGCAGGACACACCTATTGGTGCGTGCCCTGTGTTCGCCCAACAGTGACCACACCTCCAAATCTGCACTACCAAAAGATGTTGGCTGCGCAAGCGTGCCAACATAAAAAGAGATATGAAGTTGATAGAGGGGGTACAGAGAAAGGCAACTAAAATAATTAAGAATCTGAGAGACATTACATAGGATGATAGAATGAAGCAGCTTTGGCTATACAGTATGGAGTATAGGAGATAGGGGCGACGTATGTTTAGTATATAAATCCTTAACAAACAAAGACCTATGGGAAGTCATAGGACTAACAAAAACACAGCAAGATGCAGCAGATTCAATGAACATCAGCTAAAAAGGGAATTATATAGGACAAATTTGAGAGGCCAGCAGCTACATCAGAGAGTGATCAGTGTATGGAACTGACTACCCAATGATGTGGAGAGCAGCACTTTATTAGATAGTTTAAAAAATTACTGGGTAATGTCAAGGAACAAAACAAAATACACATTTCTAAGGTAGAAACTGGTTGAGTCTTCATGGCCCCAAGCTTGTGATTCACACTTTTCTGTGATTCTGTGATTAAAAAGGAGGAAGGAAAAGGGGGAAGAAAAATGCGGGTCAATGCGGTAGCAAAAATAAGGTTATATGATGTGCAGTATAGCAACAGAATATTGCAGTCTCTCTGTTTTTGTAGCAAAAACTCTACATTGTGCCTACAAGATAACCCATGGCCACTGGAACTAATATGGCTACGGCCTTACCACTTTTCAGAAAAAAAATTCCTTGCATTAGGACCCGAGGTCGGCAGGTAAAGATAGAATTTGCTGTCACTCTGCATACTATGTGCGGTACACTTCTGTGGTAATAAGACTGTCAGGAAATTATCATTCTGGTATACCCATGTCTGAGTCCTCCATTCATCAACAATATTTTTCTAGTTGAACCAATAAACTATCTACTAAATAAACACTGAGGTGCTTTTCTTCAAATGGCAAACACTGTGTTACTGTACTGTATGGCTTTTTTGTTAGATTTGTTGTGGGACTGCATTAAGAAAGAAGCTTAATAATTAACAAAACAAAATGGTTATATTAAATGCACGCTGAAAGTAGAAAATAGAGTTAAAAATCTACGTTTCGACCTTAGGTCTTCTTCAGGAAATATCTAAAAGAGAAAAAAAACAAGTTAGTGTAGAGGAGAGGTAAAATGAGAGAGATATATATGTGGAGAAAGAAGAAGGGGGAGGCAAAGAGAGAAGAAGTGATAAATGGTAAGATTAAGAGAATCTGTGAAACAAAAAGGTGATGATGGGAAAGATAAAACATAATGGGACAGAAAGAGCTGGGAAGTTCCCAGGTAGAGACAGATTAACAGGGCCTTGTAAGAAGGTTGAAAGGTGACAAATGCGTGAGAAGGAGACAGAAATGGAGACATATGGTGAAAATGAAAAATAAATCAGTACAAAAACAAATTGACTTTAGGAAAAAAAAAAAAAAAAGGGGAGGCTGAAAGATGTTAGTGGAAAATAAGTCTATCATTTAAACCAGAGGGCTGCTGGGAGCCAAGGCGGATGATCAGCTTGGCTTCCATGTTTTTTCTATGGTTAGGATCCCGGAAGCCCTGCTGAAGGACACAAACAGAAAGGTCATTGACATTGTGGTCCCTGGAGATAAAGTGGGATACAATGGGTTTAGCAGTTTCACCATTCCTGACCGCTCTGTAATGTTCCCTGAAACGGTCAGCAAGACGCCTACCAGTTTCTCCGATGTAAATAGCTGAACACCTCCTGCAAAGAATACAGTACACTACATTAGTGGAGGTGCATGAGAACTCCTTGGTGATGTGAAAAACACCTGTAGGCCCCCGAATCTCAGTTACACTGGAAATAAATTTGCAGGTGTAGCAGCGAGCCCTGTTGCAAGGTTTGGTACCTGGGGGGGAAGAACTGTTAGGAGTGGGTAGGCTGCTTTTTACCAGGAGATTGCGCAGGTTAGGTGGCCGGCGGTAGGAGGCAATAGGTGGTTCTGTAAAGGAAGCACAGTGATCCCCCATGATGATGGTCTGACAGCTCTGCAGCATTTCTTGAACAAGCGGGAAGTCCAGCAGCCACCCACACACACACTAACTCGTCTGGCAGAACTGGTTCTAACACTCAATGCTTTTTCTTTTAATAACAATTTTTTCAGCAGGTCAGTGGAGTTGCCATGGGTACCAAGATGGGTCCCAGCTTTGCTAATCTGTTTGTGGGTTGGGTGGAGGAATGTTTTCTCTCATTCACAGGACTGTGCCTGAACTCTACAAACGCTACATTGATGACTGTGTGGGGCCACCTCCTGCTCCAGGAGACCCTCCAAGTCTTCCTTGACAAGTTCACACAGCTCATCCTTCCCTTCAGTACACTGTTGAAGTATCCTCCTCTACACTGCCTTTCCTGGATATCCAGCTCTCAGTCCAGAACACTGGTCTGAAGACATCAGTCTATTACAAACCCACTGACTCTCACAGTTTCCTCCTCCATAGCTCCTTCCATCCTAAACATGTCAAGAATGGCCTGCCTTATTCACAGTTTCTTAGACTTCGCAGGTTATGCAGTGAAGAGGATGATTTTGCTGAGCAGACCCAAATAATGCATAGTTTCTTTATCAACAGGGGATACCCTAAAAGCACAGTGGACAGAGCACTCTCCCGGGTCAGTAACATGCCCCGTAACCTTGACCCCATGGGAGGGATACTGTCACACAAGAACAACGCGAATTCCACTAGTTCTTCCTTTCCATCAGAGCACACCTTCTCTTCACAGGATCATCACTAGTAACTTTCCCATTTTGCAAACTGACCCTAACATTGGTGCTTCCTTTACAGAACCACCTATTGCCTCTACCACTTGACCACCTAACCTCGCAATCTCCTGGTAAAAGCAGCCTACCCACTCCTAACAGTTCTTCCCCCAGGTACCAAACCTTGCAACAGGGCTGCTGCTACACCTGCAAATTTATTTCCAGTGTAACTGAGATTCGGGGCCTACAGGTGTTTTCACATCACCAAGGAGTTCTCATGCACCTCCACTAATGTAGTGTACTGTATTCTTTGCAGGAGGTGTTCAGCTATTTACATCGGAGAAACTGGTAGGCGTCTTGCTGACCGTTTCAGGGAACATTACAGAGGTCAGGAATGGTGAAACTGCTAAACCCATTGTATCCCACTTTATCTCCAGGGACCACAATGTCAATGACCTTTCTGTTTGTGTCCTTCAGCAGGGCTTCCGGGATCCTAACCATAGAAAAACATGGAAGCCAAGCTGATCATCCCCTTGGCTCCCAGCAGCCCTCTGGTTTAAATGATAGACTTATTTTCCACTAACATCTTTCAGCCTCCCCTTTTTTTTTTTCCTAAAGTCAATTTGTTTTGTACTGATTTATTTTCATTTCACCATATGTCTCCATTTCTGTCTCCTTCTCACACATTTGTCACCTTTCAACCTTCTTACAAGGCCCTGTTAATCTGTCTCTACCTGGGAACTTCCCCAGCTCTTTCTGTCCCATTATGTTTTATCTTTCCCATCATCACCTTTTGTTTCACAGATTCTCTCTTAATCTTACCATTTATCACTTCTTCTCTTTGCCTCCCCTTCTTCTTTCTCCACATATATATCTCTCATTTACCTCTCCTCTACACTAACTTGTTTTTTCTTTTTAGATATTTCCTGAAGAAGACCTAAGGTCGAAACGTAGATTTTTAACTCTATTTTCTACTTTCAGCGTGCATTTAATATAACCATTTTGTTTTGCTTTTAGACCACATGCTGACTCAGCGCCTTGTCTTTGTTTTTTTAATAATTAACAAGAGGTGTTCAGGTATTGTAAATTAAAACAACTTTCTAATGTGGTGCTGTATGTAATATTTTGGATTGTTGGCAGAATATATTACTTGATGAGGAGTCTCATTCACAGCTGCTGTCCTTATATTATCATGCTATGCTACTTTCCATGTACAGAGACTTTTGTGATAATTGTTAGTTTGGACAGACTCTGGCAGTATCTGATACATTACTAGTGATCATCATGAAAGCAGATGTTACGACTCATCATATAATATTATCGACAGTTTGAAACATTATATGCAGCACCACAGCAGAAAAAAATGATTTTAATTTACAATACATGAACATCTCTGATTAATTATTAAGCTTGTTTCTCAATTTAACTTATTTGTTAATACGGTCTCACAACAAGCATTTGCCAATGCCAAATGTTGATTGCGTTGGTCCGTTGAGCTCGCTCACTGCCCCTCTGTCACACGCTCAGTCTGTTTCTCCCGGTGCTACAGGTTGCACTTTTGTACTGGGCTCCTGTCTGCATTGGCACCTTTTTCTGCCCACTAAGAAATCAGCAGCTGTCCTGACAGAGCTCCTTTGAGGTGGCTCACTCCCTTTCTCTCACTCACTCACTCACTCACTCACTCACTCACTCACTCATTCTGTGTCTCCTGGTGCTGCAGGCTACCCTTTTGTGCTGGGCTCCTGCCTCTGTTGGTGGCTTTTTCTGCCCACAAAGAAATCTGCAGCAGTCCTGACACAGGTCTGTTGAGTTCCTCACTCCCTCTCTCACTCACTTGTTCCATTTCTGCCAGTGCTGCAGGCTGGCCTTTTATACTGGGCTCCTGCCTGTGTTGCCGCCTTTTTCTGCCAACAAAGAAATCTGTAGCAGTCACGATAGAGCTCCTTTGAGCTCGCTCACTCCCCCTCTCTCACTTACTCATTGTGTTTCTCCCAGCACTGCAGGCTGCCCTTTTGTACTGGGCTCCTGCCTGCATTGGCACTTTTTTCTGCCCACAAAGAAATCTGCAGCTTTCCCGACAGAGCTCCGTTGAGGTCACTCACTCCCCCTGTCTCTCCCACTCATTCTGTTTCTCCTGGTGCTGCAGGCTGCCCTTTTGTAGTGGGCTCCTACCTCTGCTGACTCCTTTTTCTGCCCACAAAGAAATCGACAGCAGTCATGATAGAGCTCCGTTGAGCTCGCTCACTCCCGCTCTGTCACTCACTCATTCTGTTTCTCCTGGCGTTGCAGGCTGCGCTTTTGCATGGGGCTCCTGGCTGCATTGGCACCTTTGTCTGGCCACAAAGAAATCCACAGCTGTCCTGACAGAGCTCCGTTGAGGTCACTCAGTCTCCCTCTCTCACGCGCTCATTCTGTTTGTCCTGGCGCTGCAGGCTGCACTTTTGTACGGGGCTCCTGCCTGCATTGGTGCCTTTTTCTGCCCACAAAGAAATCCACAGCAGTCCTGATACAGCTCTGTTGAGCTCACTCAGTCCCCCTGTCTCACTCGCACATACTGTTTCTCCCACTGCTGCAGGCTGGCCTTTTGTACTGGGCCCCTGCCTGCATTGATGCCTTTTTCTACCCACAAAGAAATCTGCAGCAGTCTTGACAGTGCTTCGGTGAGTTCGCTCACTCCCCCTCCCTCACCCGCTCTCTCATTCTGTTTCTCCCAGTGCTGCAGGCTGCCCTTTTGTACTGAGCTCTCGTGATGCAACCTTTTTCTGCCCACAAAGAAATCTGTACCAGTCCCGACAGAGTTCAGTTGAGCTCGGTCACTCCCCCCTCTCACTCGCTCGATCTCAATCTGTCCCAAACACTGATTTCCCACAGTGACCGAGCTATTCTCCAGCAGGAGTGCAAAAACATATTTTAGCCAGGATGTGAAAAATGACAGCTGTACTGTTCATAAGGAGGTGTGAAAAAATGCCACTGTTGAAAATGTGGCTTGAAAATATTACAAATTTGCAAAGTTGCAAGGGTGTGTGGAAACAGTTCAACGCACGCTTGTAACACAGTCATGTTATGGAGTTTCTTCACCAAATTTTCAACATAAGGATTTTAGGACCTCTGCTCATGAACAGTGCCACTGTCATTTTCTTAATCTATCCCGAACACTGATTTCCTACAGCCACTGAGTTATTCTGCTCTGGAAATGCAAAAACACGTTTTGGTCAGGATGTGAAAAATGACAGCTGTACTGCTCATAAAGAGGTGTGAAAAAATGCCACTGTTGAAAATCTGGCGTGACAATATTACAAATCTGTGAAGTTACAAGGGTGCGTGGAAAGTGCACAACACACACTTGTAACACAGTCATTTGATGAGCTATCATCACCAAATTTTCAACATAGGCATTTTAGGACCTCTGCTCATGAACAGTTTCACTGTCATTTTCTTAATCTGTCCCGAACAGTGATTTTCCACAGTGACCGTGCTATTCTGCGCTGGAAGTATGAAAACACATTTTGGCCAGGATGGGAAAAATGACAGCTGTACTGTTCATAAGTAGATGTGGGAAAATGGCAATTTTGAAAATCTGAAGTGAAAATATTATACATTTATGAAGTTATGAGCGTGCGTGCAAACTACTAAACTCACACTCGTAACACAGGCATTTTATGGAGTATCGTCACCAGATTTTCGACATAGGCATTTTTGGACCTCTACTCATGAACAGTGTCACTGTCATTTTCTTATTGTGTCCTGTGCACTGATTTCCCACAGCGGCCATGCTATTCTGTGCTGGAAGTGCAAAAACACGTTTTGGCCAGGATGTGAACAATGACAGCTCTACTGTTCACAAGGAGGTGTGAAAAAAGATGGTAATGTTGAAAATCTGGCATGAAAATATTGCAGATTCGTGAAGTTACGAGCGTGCATAGCAACTGCGCAACACACATTGGTAAAACAGTCATTTTAGGGATTTTTTTTTCAAACAAATTTGCAACATAGGCTTTTTGAGAGCCCACCTCATGAACACTGGCACTGTCGTTTCGTTCATCGGTCCTGAAAGGTGATTCTGTGCAGTGACCACAAAATCACCTTTTGGGGCTGATTAACACCATGACAGTGTCAGAATTCATGAGGAGGGGTCCCAAAAACCCCATGTTGAAAATTTGGTGGCAAAATTCTAAAAAATGACTAAGATATGCATCAAAGTTAAAAAAAAACTATTTATTCCATTAAATTTCCTCAGTTTGGGGTTGGCTTTGAAGAGTGCAGATGTGTTCCTGGTCCACCAAAGATCTTCATGCTGAGCTCCGGAGGTAAGTATGGGGTGAGGGGGGTGTGGGGAGGCAGGCTGCGCAGTGGGTGGGTGCAGGTTGTGGGATGGAGTAGGGAACGTCCAGGGAACCATTTCCTTTTTTCATAGGTCAAAAAAAAAAAGGCATCACTGGACCGTTTTTTGTTTTCAGGGGCATGTGGAATGCTAAGGTGGGCTCTCAGCATGCCAATGGACTCATTCTTGGGGGCAGCTGTAGCCCATGGGGATTGGGCACACCCATCGGCACACAACAAAAGGAAGTGGGCCACATCATGCCAATGGGGATTGGGCACCCCGCTGGCAAAAAAGGGGGGCGCAAGAGCCTAGGAGGATTGGGCACCCCCTCGGCACAAATGTTCTGGGTGTTTGGGTGTGGTGTTATGCTGATGGGGAGTGAGATCCCCCATCGGCATATGAAATGGGTGAGACATAAAGCCAATGGGGAGTGGTCTCCCCCATTGGCAACATCAAAGGGCAGGGCCACTGAAGCCGATGGGGATTGGGGCCCCCATCAGCAAACACAACCGGTTTGGGGGGAACATGCTGCCAAGGGGGATTGGGCACCCCCAGCACCGGAGTTTCTTATTTGTTTTGAACATGGCGGCAAACCACCGCCATGTTCACAAACAAAATTGCACTTGGAAAGTTCCACCCAACAATGACGGGTCGCTCCCTCATTGCAGCGAATGGCTGACGCTGCACTGATGAGGTGGCCCCTGATTGCAGCGGCTACATTTTTACAAGTTGAGGCATGCTGGCTGAATTAGTGTCAGCAGCAGCATGCCACATCATTGGGGGAAGTGGGCCAAGCCTTCAAAGGCTGTGGGGGCATTGGCCACAACAGTGCCCCGCCTCCACAACCTGCTTCTGGAGAAAGCAGTCGCAATATGTTTCTTGTGCATGCATGCAATCAACATAAAAATCTGACAAAAAAGCCCATACATTACAGTCACAGTGTGTGCCATTTAAAAAAGCACCTCCATGTTATTTTAGTCGATACAAGTAATGGATTTTAAGAGATCGCCGCCTTGAGATACCTAGCTTTCAAAACATGAGAATTTTTTTAGTCTTTGTTAACTGAGTAAGGCCCATTAGGCACAATGCCAGTTTTCAAGGGCAACCTGGGAGTACTGGGCAGTTAAGTGACTTGCTCAGAGTCACACAGTATGCAAGAATCAAACCCAGGTCTGGTTTGCTATATGTACCAAATTTGTTTACAGCTCGTTGCTCTAACCTCTAGGCTACATGGCCAGCCATATAATAGTCTGAAAGTGAAATACAGTATGAATTGGGCTGGCAGTATAGCTCAGAGGTTAGAGGAATGAGGTGAGAATAAGCTTGAGACATCCAGCAGATCAGACCTGAGCTTGATTCTCACAACCTCCACTTGCATACTGTGTGACTCTGAGCAAGTCACTTAATTTCCCAGTGCTCCCAAGTCACCTCTGAAAACAGGCACTTGTGCCTTTCTCATTCTCTTATCAGCCTGAACCAGACGTCTGTGACAGCCATTCATGCCCTTTCTGATACAGATTTGATTAGGACGCACAAACTACCACAACCACTACCACAGCCCTTCAAGCCCTCCAAACAATTGCTCAGAGTAGCACCTAATATAAAGTGTGCCCAGAATGTGTCAAAGTCTTGGTTGCTGCCTTTGAATTTACAAAGATAGTGAAGACAGCTTGCAGCATTTATATATAGAGTACGCAGACTGGCATGTAGAGGGAAGATACCGTTGCCAGTACTGCTGCATTTCATTCTCAAAGTTGCCATGGGTTATTGCTGAAGGTTACATAGAAACACAGATGTTGACAGCAGATAAGGACCGCAAGGCCCATCCAGTCTGCCCATTTCTTTTTCTACCTTATAAGGGTGTCATTTTTAGGACTTTATGATCTACAAAAGAGAAGGGATAGAGGGGATCTTTTATTATTGTTTAATATTCTAAAGGACGAGGATCTAAAGAACGTCTGTAATCTAAAATTTATGAATAAAATGCATGGGTTACAGTGTAACAATAGACAACTTCAAATTTCAAGAGCAATCACTAACAAAATAAAATATTACTTCACACATTGGTCAGCTAAATTGTGGCATTCTTTGCCCCAACATATAGTGGAACAGTCAACCAGTAAACAATTTAAAACTGAATTTGGCAAATTCCTTCTAGGGAATACTTTGTAGATATCCCCCACAGTTGTGGGGAAAGTGGTCTCGATGGGCCTAGTGCCTTCTTCCACTTTTTCAAACCGAGTAATACCAATTAAATGTACCATCTGCCTTTGCTCTGTCAATGGCCTATCTATTCATACTCATCTGTATTGCTCCCTTATACCTACCCCATGCCTGTTTGAAGCCCTGCACTGTATTCATATCAACACTTCATGAGGTAGGCCATTCCATGAATCCACCACCCTTTCTGTGAAAAAGAACTTCCTCACAATACCCCTTAATTGGCCTCCCTCTAATCTCATGCTGTGTCCTCTTGCCCTGCTCTTTTTCTTATATTGAAACATGTTAGATTCTTTCACCGTGTTAATGACATTAAGGTGTTTGAATGTTTACCTCTCTCTCCTTCCTTTGCTCTAGGGTATACATATTGAGCTCCGTTAATCTGTCCTCATATGTTTTCTGATGCAGTCCCGGCACCGTTTTGGCTGCCCTTCTCTGGACTGCCACAGTTTGGTTAATGTCCTTGTGAAAATGTGGCCTCCAGTATTGCATGCAGTACTCCAGATGGGGCATAACCAGTGTCTTGTAAAGAGGGATTATTACCTCCCTCTTCTGACTTGTGATACCCCTACTAATACACCCCACCATTCCCCTAGCCTTACCTACTGCTTAACAGGTCTGCTTGGATGATTTCAGGTCATTGGTGATGATGATGCCCAAGTGTCTTTGTTCCCTTGTGATTGCCAGCAACTCCCCTCCCAGCCTATAGGTGGCTTCAGGGTTTCTCTTCCCTATGTGCATGATCTTGCACTTCTTTGCATTATACCCCAGTTGCCACTCTTCTGACCATTTTGCTAGTTTATCCAGATCTCTTCTCATTCTGCCCACCCCATCTGGATCATCTGCTCTGTTGCAGATCTTGGTGTCATCTGCAAACAGACAAATCTTACCCTCCAGTCCATCTGTAATGTCACTGATGACGGTATTGAAGAGAACTGGCCCCAGGACTGATCCCTGAGGTACCCCACTTGTGACTTGCATCTCTTCTGACTGTATACCATTTACCACCACTCTCTGTTTTCTGCCCGTCAACCAGTTTGCCACCCAGGTGACCAACTTCTGACAAACCTGAGCCTACCCAGCTTATTAATCAATCTTCTATGTGGAACAGTATCGAAAGCTTTGCTGAAGTCAAGGTAGGTGACATCAACTACTCCCCCTTGGTCCACCACTTGGGTTACCCATTCAAAGAAATCTATGAGATTAGTTTGACAGGACCTTCCTTTTGTAAACCCATGCTGTCTTGGATCCTGTGCTCCTATAGATTCCAGGTGTTGCACTATCCTTTCCTTAAAGAGTGCCTCCATAATCTTGCCAACTATTGAGGTAAGACTGACTGGTCAGTAGTTCCCTGCCTCCTCCTTGCTACCACTCTTGTGCAGTGGGATCATATGAACCCTTCTCCAGTCTTCTGTGGCCTCTCCTGCACTCAGAGACTCACTAAACAGTTATGATAATGGCTCTGCCAGTTCCACACATAGCTCCTTTAGTACCCTGAGATGTATGCCTTCAGGTCCCATTGCCTTGTCCACCCTGAGCTTATCGAGTTCTTGTAGGACCCTTTCTTTTGTGAAGAGACTAGTGCACACCTCCCTCCCCCCGTGTCCATGGTGCTGAGCTGTGAACCCTGCCCTACCTTCTCTTCAGTAAGTACTGAGTAGAAGTATCTATTTAGGATATTGCTTTTACATGGCCCTCCTCCTCCACACACACACCCTTATCTCCTTTGATCTAAGTAATACCCCCTCTGGATTTTCTCCTTTCACTAATGAATCTATAGAAAGTCTTGTCACCATCTTTTACTGTTTGTGCTAGTGTTTCTTCAGTTTGGACCTTTGCATGCCTTACTGCCTTCCCTGCTTCCCTTAGGGAAGTTTGGTATGCCTCCCTGTCTTCATCCTGCTGTGTTCCCTTATATTTCCTGAAGGCCAGCCTTTTGGCTCTGACCTTTTCTGCTACTGTTTTTGAGAACCAAAGTGGTTTCCTTCTTCTTTTGCACTTCCTTTTCTCTCTAACACAATGGGATGTTGCTTCATATTGCATCCTTAATGCTTGCCCACTTTGCCTGTACCCCCTCACCTGTATTTCTTTTTGCCAGGGCTAGCTTAACTCTGTTGGCCATCTTATCAAAGTCAGCTCCTCTGAAGTCCCATAGTTTTGCCTTGGAATGGGATTATTTAGTTCTAGTAGCCAAATTGAACCATATCAAGTGATGGTCACTGGCCCCCAGTTGATCTTCTACCTAGAGATCTTGATCCTTTCTCTGTTAGTCAGTACTAGGTCTAGGATAGTCCTGTCTCTTGTGGGCTGTTGTACCAGTTGTTTGAAGCCCTCCCCCTGGAGGAATCATCATGTGTCTAGTTCTGGCAGATGTTCCTGCTGGTATTGACCAATCTGCATCTGACATGTTGAAGTCTCCCATTATCAGAATCTCCCCTTTAGCTATCATATTTTGTATATCTTCTAACAGTAATGTGTCTATGTCCTCCCCCTGGTCTGTGGCCTGTAGACAACCCCAGTTTGTATGGCTGTCCCATTTCCTGTTTCCGAGGTGACCCACTGTTCTTCTGGCTCCATAAGTGTATTATGAATTTCTGTAGCTTTGATATTTTCATTGATATACAGGGCCACTCCACCCACCTCTTTCTGCACCTTGGTCTCTTCTAAAGAGTACAAAGCCAGGTACTGAAGTCTCCCAAATGTGGTTACTGGTAAACCACGTCTCATTAATTGCTACTTTATCTAGTTTAGCCTCTGTCATTATTGCCTGCAGGTCTGGGATCTTGTTTCCCAGACAGCGTGCATTTGTGTACATGATTTTCCATTGGCCAGATTTTGGTGTGTTAGTTGTTGGGTGAGGTGTGGCATTTCACCTGTGTGTTGTATGGGGAGCCAGACCTTTTTCCTTACCTGGTTGACTCTCTCCTTAGTCAGATGCAGTCCATCAAATTTAAAGCACTTTCACTCCCAAAACAGTTGCCAGTTCCCTACAAATTTGTATCCTTTTTCCTGGCACCAACCCTTGAGCCACATGTTAAGCTCCGCTCTCTCCCCTTCTCTGACCTTCCATCCATCTGCCCCCTCTCCTAGACAGGCAGGATCTCAGAGAAGGAGATGCTGGACGAAATGGATGATAGTTTGTCACCCAGCCTGGTCAGGTGTTCCTTAGTCTCCACAACTGACTGGCTGGTGAGATCATTAGTCCCTATGTGTACCAGGATGTCAATGTTTTCTCCTGCTTCCTGAACAATTTTAGCAATGTGGTCAGTGTCTCTCCACACTGATGTACCTGGGAGACATCTGACCATTACCCTGGCTGGAGATATGTATCAACTCCCCAAATCATGGAGTCTCCTATGATCAGAAGTCTTTTGGATTTCCTTTTTGCTTTTTTTGTTTTGGTTCCTGATTTGGGTGAGTTTGTTGTGCTAGCTCCTGTGCTGCAGTGTCCTGCTCTGCAGTGTCCTCTGCCCCTTTGTTTGATTTCAGAGATAGAGGCAGATATCTGTTTGTAGTGTTTATATGGTTTGTGGAGGTAATATGTTGGAGAGCACCGAGTGATGGGGCACCCGATTTGCCCCTCCTAACCACCTGCCAACCTCCCAGACCAACTACCCTCTGCGGTCAAGGTGCTTCTGTTGGATGTTGGGGAAATGGCGGGTGGTTCTTATAATATATTTCCTCTTTAATACGCAATTTGAGGTGAGCAGTCTCTGCCCATGCTGCCTGGAGGTTAGCCCTTAGCTCTCCAATGGCCCAGAATGTAGGACAGTGTCCTAAATCCTGTAAAACTGACCTTCTCAAAAGTGTTCCATAGTACCTGCAGTTAATGATATCCATTCCAGATATGTTACTGGGTTTGCAACCTGGTCAGAGTAATTAGAAGGAAGAAAATGAAAGTGAAAGTTTGATTCTGTGTTTTGTTTGTTTTTGTATAACTTGTTATAACAAGTTAAATTACTAGTGCCCCTGTAAATGAGGTCACCATGTGGATACCCCACTGATCTGCCTCTTCCTGCTTTGCCACAGGAAATGTCATGACTGTGCTACCCTATAAAAGAAGTGTAGTGTTTGATGGTTGTGGATGGAGGTGGGTGGCTGAGTCCTTCCCCTGCCGAACAAGAAGAACCACGGATGAAAGAACAAGGAGGTAAGAGCAGAAACAATCAGCCAGCAACAAATGCAGTAGCCCTGAAAGCTTATCCTAATGATAAATAAAACTGTAAAACCTGTAAAGCACCACCTGTAATAATTTCACAGAAGATATGCCCTGTAAGAAACACTTTGCCACAGGGAAAAATAAAGCAGTAACAGAAGATATACCCTGCAAAAGACAATCTGAATCAGAAGATTACAACAGTAATCTGTTAGATCACACCTGTAATAATGCAGCAGAAGGTATACCCAGCAACAACAATTTGAATCAGAGAAAAATAAAGTAATAAAATGTTAGCAACAAATAATAACAATCCCTGTGAGTACAAAATTAAAATTACAACACACAGTAAATCTGCCTAGACAAAAGAAGCCTTAATCCTTTTTCTTACTCTGGTATGGTTCTTTGCTCTGTCCTTTCAAGCAACCTTGAAGGAAAGAGCTCAGGTGTAGCTAGGTGCATTGGCCAGCAAACCTAGTCTTCTTTACAAGATATAGGAAACAAATTTTAGCCTGGTTTGTGCCTGTGGTAAAGCATGTCAATAATAAAAAATGTCTCTCTGTGTTAATTTATGCCTTGTATTATGTCAGATGTGTTAAATATGTACACATACAAGGGGGGACATTTGCTCACAGCACATTGGCATTCAAAAAGCAGGAGCACAATCCTGGCAACAAGCTATTTGAATATGCATCTTCAATCTGGACATATAGAGGAGGCAGTGTTCCAACAGCAGCATGGACACCCCCAAACAAAACTCTCCAGTCCCCACCCCTACCCCAAAAAATGTTTCTGAACCATCAGTTTTGCGGCATGAGTAGGCAAGGGATTCTGTGTGCCTAGCAATGTCAGTTATTTGTTTGTTCTTACTTGTGGGGCACCATAAGTAAAGAAGTACTTCAGTGGCATCGGAGCTGCCAACATGCTAATGGACCAACACAACACTAACATTATTTATGACTGTAACCAAAACAAAACATCTCAGAGTAGTGCACAACAATTAAACAGTAACAAAAAGATCCCCCCTGCTTTCTGCCCGCTGATGTGATGGGTTATGTGTGAAGCAATCCCTATGACATTCTGAATGTTGTGCCCAGTGATGCGATCGGCCTAGCTGTGAAGGCAGCAAATGAGTAACACACAGTGACTGGATGAAATGGGACATGGATTGCACATAACACAGAACATGTGCAGTACAACTTTTGTGGATAATGTCATTTTCTGTTTATTTGTTGTGCTTTCCCCCATCCTGTTTTGTCATTGTACTCTTCACCAATAACGTTAGTCATGGAGTGGTCCATTCACTTGTTTGCCACCCTGATGTAACCAGTATAAGTGAACACACGTGAAAATAAATAAATTCAGCATTTCTGTTTGTTTCAGCCCATGAACATGACTGTTCAGAAACCTAATGCTTTGGTGGGCTGCTGGGGGGGGGGGGGGGGGGGAGGTAGGTTCATTGTCTCTATGGCAGTGCAATCCCTGTGCTATTTTGACACTTGTATGAAGTGATGTGATCATCCATAGCTGTGAAGGCAGCAGCTAAGGAGCACTCAGCGATCTACTGCAATGGCACAGAGACTGCACACAACATTGAACATGTGCAATAAGACATTAGAGGATTTATTTTTCTACTTTTGGGATATATTTCTTTTCTTGTAGTGCTCCCTCTGTAAATATGTAATCCTGTGGCATAGGAGCTGCAAACTCACTAAAGGACCGCTCCTTCAGTCACATTGCTTGTGTATAGCACAAAGACTGAACACCACTGGGTGATGCACAATGAATAAATAGAAAAAAGAAATTACCCTGCGTTCTGACAGCTGATGTGCTGTGTTATGTGTAAGTGCACTGGCATACTGTTTTCAGCCTTCTGCCCAGTGAGCTGATAGTCCATATCTGTGAAGGCAGCAAAAGCCTGGCACACAGCGGTTTGCTACAATGGCAGAGCTAGTGCATTTACATATAACACTGCACATTGGCAGTCAGTAAGTAGTCATAAAATCTCAGAAACAACTAATCAGAATATTCATCTTCAATCTGCACCTACTGAAAAATGTATTGTCCAGGCGCATGCAGTCCAATTACCATGCAACCCATCCAGTCACTTATCAGGGCTTTGTGTGGTTGTTGATGCGCTGTACTGCTGGCAGCACAGGTACAGCCACTTATTAGGGCTTTCTGTCATTGTTGATGTACTGTACTGCTGGCAGCACAGGTACTGTCACTGATCAGGGCTTTGTGTGGTATTTGATGCACTGTACTGCTGGCAGCACAGGTACAGTCACTTATCAGGGCTTTGTGTGGTTGTTGATGTGCTGCACTGCTGGCAGCACAGGTACAGTCACTGATCAGGGTTTTGTGTGGTATTTGATGCACTGTACTGTAGGCAGCACAGGTACAGCCACTTATTAGGGCTTTCTGTCATTGTTGATGTACTGTACTGCTGGCACCACAGGTACTGTCACTGATCAGGGCTTTGTGTGGTATTTGATGCACTGTACTGCTGGCAGCATGGGTACAGCCACTTATCAGGGCTTTGTGTGGTTGTTGATGTGCTGTACTGCTGGCAGCACAGGTACAGTCACTGATCAGGGCTTTGTGTGATATTTGATGCACTGTACTGCAGGCAGCACAGGTACAGCCACTTATAAGGGCTTTGTGTGGTTGTTGATGTACTGTACTGCTGGCACCACAGGTACTGTCACTGATCAGGGCTTTGTGTGGTATTTGATGCACTGTACTGCTGGCAGCATGGGTACAGCCACTTATCAGGGCTTTGTGTGGTTGTTGATGTGCTGTACTGCTGGCAGCACAGGTACAGTCACTGATCAGGGCTTTGTGTGGTATTTGATGCACTGTACTGCTGGCAGCACAGGTACTGTCACTGATCAGGGCTTTGCGTGGTTGTTGATGTACTGTACTGCTGACAGCACAGGTACTGTCACTGATCAGGGCTTTCTGTGGTATTTGATGCACTGTACTGCTGGCAGCATGGGTACAGCCACTTATCAGGGCTTTGTGTGGTTGTTGATGTGCTGTACTGCTGGCAGCACAGGTACAGTCACTGATCAGGGCTTTGTGTGGTATTTGATGCACTGTACTGCTGGCAGCACAGGTACTGTCACTGATCAGGGCTTTGTGTGGTATTTGATGCACTGTACTGCTGGCAGCACAGGTACAGCCACTTATAAGGGCTTTGCGTGGTTGTTGATGTAGTGTACTGCTGGCAGCATGGGTACAGTCACTTATCAGGGCTTTGTGTGGTATTTGATGCCCTGTACTGCTGGCAGCACAGGTCCAATCACTGATCAGGGTTTTACATGTTTGTTGATGTGCTGTACTGCTGGCAGCATGGGTACAGTCACTTATCAGGGCTTTGTGTGGTTGCTGATGTGCTGTACTGCTGGCAGCACAGGTCCAATCACTGATCAGGGTTTTACATGTTTGTTGATGTGCTGTACTGCTGTCAGCACATGTACAGCCACTTATCAGGGCTTTGTGTGGCTGTTGATGCACTGTACTGCTGGCAGCAGAGGTCCAATCACTGATCAGGGCTTTCCATGGTTGCTGATGAGCTCTACAGCTGGCAGCACAGTACAGTCACTTTACTAACTGGCTCGAATTGGTTGTAAATCATATGTTCACAGCATGCACTAGATACCAACAAGGTATGGGACAGCTGTCAAAAATAAAACAGAATGCACTATAACTCAAGGTATGGCTGTGTGTGCTGTGCACCCAATCGCACTATTGTTATTTTTTTTATTAATGGCTTGCAGAAGACACCGGAATCTGAACACATCCTTGCAACTTTTGAACTGTGGAAAATACCAACAGCATGCAGCTGCCAATCTCTTTGAATATTACATATTATTTTTGTCATGTCATTGGACACAGAATGCCCACCAGTACCGTGAGAGGCAGTATGGAGATTTGCAGCCATCTGTAGCATAGTGGAAGGCAGAATAGGAACTATGTGATACTGGCTGCACCTGCACAGCTTCCCCTCTGTAATAATTGACTGTTTCTGTGTTAAGCCAACAGAAGACATGGCGCCAACAAGGATTTGTGGCAAAATATGTAGTCAAGACATGTTTGTGAGGTCGAAGAAAGGACACAAATTATTTATTTGTTTATTTTTATTTATTAAGATCTTGGATTTACTCCTGTGAGCCGGGGCTCATTTACATAGGTTCCACATCACATGAGAAACACACAGCAAGAATATAGAAAAAATTGTGGAGATTTGGAGAATAGAGTGAGCTCAGACAGTAACTACTACTGGCATTGTACAATGTATGCCAGGTCAAATACAATAGAAGAAGAGAGACAATTTAAGCAAGGATAAGAGTCAGTGAAAGAGCCGAGAGGCCTTGTCAGGTGATAGTCAGGAAGGTGAGGGATGGGGCAAATAGGAAAGGAAGGGGAGATGAGCAGGGCAGGTGGCAAGCAGTTTTGACAAGAGGTGGTACACTGACGAGAGGCACTGTCTGCTTTGGAGTGGGGAGGTGGGTGAGGGATGAGGTTGAGAGAGAAAGAAGGAAAGAAGAGCAGGGCAGCCAGAGGCTTTGTCAAAAGGAGGAAGTGGGATTGGTAGGATAGGGGGTTGGGGTGTAAACAGGTGGCAGGGGTCAGAAGGGGCAGGCATGGGTACCAAGGCATGGGAGAATGGTGGGTAGGGCCTAGGGAGTTGGGAAGGAGTAAGGGCAATTGAAGGGGAGATAGAAGGGGTTCAATAATTGTAAATGGGGCATAAGTGCTGATAGGAGCAGAAGATGATAAGTGCTTGAAGTGTTGTGGCTGGGAAGAATTAAAGCCATACAGTACAGCAACTCAGCAGAAGTAGGTCTTATTTATTGAACTGTTTTACCAGGAAAGCACACTGAACAGCAAGTTGCTCATGTCACAGTGCGACCTGGGGGAAGGGTATTATTTGGTGATTACATTAGACAGCAACAGTAGGAGTGACAATACTAATACACAAATTCAATATGCAGTCAAGGTTATGAGAATCAGAGTAAAACCTCAAGCAGGGAGATCAGGTGAACAAACTTATGAGAATAATTAAGTCAACAGTCACATGTGTTATGCTGGATGAGATACTGCTGAACTTGATGTTTAAATGGGCCAAGCTTGGAGATTGAAGTGACGTCACCAGGGAGTGAGTTTAACCAGATGGGTGGATGGTAGGCAAAGTATCTTTGTCCCTGGGTAGTACGGCAGTGGGGTACCTGGAAGATTTGGTTAACAAAGCCCCTGGTATGGCCAGGTTTGCTGGAGCAGTGAAGGATGTTTTGTACCTCGGAGGTGCCAGACCCAGGCTGACATTTTTGGCCAGAAGATAGGTTTGGAATTTGATTATGTCTTTTCTAGGACACAACCAGCCACCTGCCCCATCCCAAAACAATGGAGGTAGCACAAATACCATTACTGCTGGCAAATTAAATTTCTCTGATCATTGTGCCAGTTGCATGACTCTGTGAACCCGCAGGTTATAAATACATAATACTGAGCACATGGATAATTTAGACAGTGCATTCACTACAGGCACTGGACAATTCTTGTCTGCACATTTGGTGACTAATGCATTCTTACAATGTCTGTTCTGTCGGTTACATAAAAACATTCAATAACTAGAAGAGGGGAAGATGCACTGATGCAGACAGTAACAGTGAAGAAAGTTCATGTGTTGACTTCTGACTGCATAAATCAAAACCAACAAGTGGAGTCGGAGTGCTAAATATTGCTACAAATTGTGAACTCGCACTCAGCCTATGGGTAGCAATCTGGTGTCAATGACACCACAAAATAAGTATGCACTGTGGAAAGACATAGGCAGCCATGTGCCAGGGGTATTTACCACAATTCACAAGTCTATGTCATGTATTCAAATGCTTGGCAGACTGCACTGACAGTATGAGATGATCTGAAACAACCCTCGCCCCAAGAAAAGAAACCCAAACATGCAGGCAAACAAGTGCAGTTTTGGGACATGTGGCACTGTTTCTGGGTCACTGTGAGCTTGGCAATAAGACACCAAGGCACTCTTCACAAATAAACAGAGAATGCCCACAGTGAGTAGAGCAACATTCTTATGACCATGACACCGGTTCATGAATGATTCGGGGGTTTGTGTGGGTGTTCATGTGCAATTTGGCTGACACTACACATACGCCCATGTCACTAACGATGTAGCATTGCTTGTAAAATGCATCTGGATGAACTTGATATAACCTGCGGACAGCTGGAAAATAAAAAGTGGTGAGCAGCGGACTGAACCGTAGCTCCAGGTATGGCTGTGTTTGCATCTTACATTGCTATTAATTTCAATATAGTGGCTTGTAGAAGACTAAGGAATCGGACTGTAAGTGAGGGATTTTAGACATGTGGTAAATATCTATGCCACCCAGCTGTGTATTATCTTTCATATAACCAATCCTGTTAGCAATGTAATTTGCAACAGATTACCCACCTGGACCACAAGAGACTAACGAGATTAGCGGCCATATGTTGCACAGTGGGCTGGTGAAATAAGGACTGTCTGATACTGGCCACAGCAGTACCCCTTCCCCTCTGCAGTAAGTGCATGTTTTGGTGTGCACCCAACTGAACACAGGGAGAAACAATGATTTGTCACCCCATAACAATGGGGGAGGACACTTCAGACTTCTCTCACTACACAGTTCACCAGCAGGTAACCGAGATGTAATATGGATGCACATGGATCATTATCTCTAGGGACTGGACACACTTGTCCTGTCCGCACAGGTTGTGAGCAACCAGTGTTTTCCCTGTGTGTTCTAACTGCCAACTGCATGGATCACAGTACAGTAGTAGCATTACAGTGCCACATATTGCCACCAAGGATAGGCTGTCAGACAGCGTACTGGTAGGAAATGTGTAACCAATGACACCCCTAAACAATTATACATATGCAGCCACTGTGATATGCATATTTGAGAAATTTCAAAACTCTTACACATAACAGCCTGGCACCCGAGTGCAGTATTGCAGTGACGTGACACTGTAGCAGTGTGCCCTCATTTGGATGAGACCATAAATCATGTAGTGATTGCTTAGGTGAATTGAAGTGGGCAAGGGTGACAGAAACAGGTGCAAGATGCCACAGTCTAATACCATTATATCCATATGCCATCTGTAGATAGAAACAAGGCAAGGGGCCAACACCAGTGTAAGTGCTTTTCAAGATGACTAAACCCCACACACCCCATTAAATGCTGGCCCCTGCTTGAACCAGATTTCTAGTGGGCTACAAGTCGGTCTAAATAATTCATTATCAAAGAGCCTAAGATGAACTGAAGACTCAGGACCGCTGGCAAATGGCTAAAGCACAATATGTTGAATTACAGCACAGTCGTATTAAATGCCAATGGGTCTGATTCTCAAAATGTTATGTCTGGCATAACTTGACTTGTGCCAATAAAAATGGTGCAAGTAGCAAGTTACACCAGCAGTTGCAGCATCTGGTATTCTGCATAGCAGCCTGCAACGTGCCGTAGGCTGCTTGCACCAAAGTGGACTTACACCACCAGTTACGCACTAAGCCCCCTGTGACATGGTGCTAGGGGGTTTACAGCAGCTGTTGCACCCTATTCTGAAAGGGCAGCAACAAAGTCCACATACTTGCTATTCTAGAACAACCCCCAGAGGACATCTTTCAAAGTACAGTTGCACCAGCATTTAGCTGATGTAACTGTACTTATGCCCTCTGGGGGTTGCGTGTATGTGCCGCCGACCCTACATCCAATGCCATGTCACCCTCCCCCCAACTACTGCCCACTCCACACAAAGCCACATATAATGCCTCGTCCCTTCAAATACCCCAACCACCTAACA
Source organism: Neoceratodus forsteri (assembly GCA_016271365.2). Classification (NCBI taxonomy): domain Eukaryota; kingdom Metazoa; phylum Chordata; order Ceratodontiformes; family Ceratodontidae; genus Neoceratodus; species Neoceratodus forsteri. The sequence continues at coordinate 174,915,840 of CM057455.1, forward strand.
ACTAAGTGAAAGCCCCATAGGGTTATACATTCCCCGGCCATGGTGGTGAGATGTGGGCTGTGCCAGTCCCTGGCTGGAGACAGGTCAGGGGTGCCGGGTGAACTGGCACTGCTGGGTGGGGGGACCACTAGACTACCAGGTACTGTCTGGTATATGTACTGTACACTCTGTACAGTACACAGATGTCTTAGGGTGCCCCTCAATGGTTAAGGTTGGGGGGATCTGTGGGGCACTGACATTGCGTGGTGTGGGCCTCTAGCCCTGTGGGGCTTTGTCTGCTCTGTGTGGGGGATCAGGCATGGAGGGGCACTTGCGCCATACAAGACAGTGGTTCCAGCTTATGAAGAACTCGCCAGGTATGCCCTCTGTTCAGCATAATTGGCTAGATGTTGCAAGACGCAGGACTTAGCCTCGGGGACCCTGCCCCTTCTAGAACCAGGCACAGGGTCCTTGTCACAACTGAGTTTGATGCAAGCTGCCTTTGGCAGCGACTTGCGCCATTCTTCTAGAATCACCCCCAATGTCTAGAAATGGGTGATTCTGTGCACTGAATAAAAATATTTGCATAATGGAGTGCGTCTGGATATCAGGGACTTTCTTTGGGGCAGGGTGAAGCTACAGTACCATGGCAAATATATTCTCAAAAGTCACACACACTTTGATAGCAATGAACACAAATTCCTTTTTAGCCCAAAACTAACTTACTAGCCATCCCCAATTTTATCCAATAATGTATCAAATTGATTGGCTATCCTATGATCTAAGGATGGCTAGTTACTTCTTGAAGCTCGTATTAAGTTTAATTAGTCCAAAACTATATTTTATTTTATTGGTTATCCACAAAATCCAACATTATACTATGAAATGTATGGGCATTACACTGTATAGCTTGGCCAATTGGCACAGCCAAAATAAAGAGACAACCGAATTTTATTCCATTTTCTTAAAAAACTGTTTAATGTAATATTTAACATGATCATTTGTATCATAACTACTTAATAACATTTTAAACTGATCAAAAGTTATTACAAAAGTTTTACAATAATAAATAATAATAGTAAATACGTTCGGTACTCATAAAGAAAAATAAAGGAAAACATAGGAGCTCCCGGAAAAACTTGCAAAAGAGCTCTAAATAATAATCACTGGTTAGCTTCATTTACTTTACTGTTTTACCAGGATACAGATCCTTTGAGCAGGCTCATTTACAAGTAGGTCGTGGTGTTCATGACTTGTTACACAGTTTTATGATGGTATTTATTTATTTTTTTGTTTGTTTCAGTTTGGGATTAATTTCCTTTGAGCCAAAAGCTCATTTAGAAAGGTTCCAGGTCAGACATGGTACAAGACAGATATCCATCAGCAGCTAGGCAGTAAAACATGCAAGAGACATGTTAAAAAACTAGCAGTTGATCTTTAACTTGAGATGTCTGGCTGAAACAAAGTTCAGAAGTGTCTCAAAAAGTTGCAACCAGTATAAAATATGCAGTGTGTTGCAAAGTGTTCACTCTGAAGTTTGGAAAGTATGTTGCACATCCTGTCTAGTGCGTTATACAGCTATGGTGTTCTCTTTCATAGTTGTAAAAGCGACATCCTATCTTGGAAAAAAAATCTGCTTAATAACTCATGTCATGGTATTTAGTAGCACAATCTAGAAGAATTACTGTAGTTCTTTCAAAGTCATTGCACTCAGAAACAGTAAGTGGGGAAGGGGTAGGCAAATCCCTTCACCCCTTTACATCAGCTATTCAGAAGAGCAGTTACTGTAGAAAGCGATCAGTGTGTATGGCGACAGGCACCGCTGGTGTTATGTATGACTCTTACAATAGTTACTTTTCCTTCAGCCAGGTGGGGGTGGGTGGGAACCAATTGTTCTTCCTATGGACCAAAAATGTTGTGTTCCAGAGGTCAGTCAGCAATCTCCTGGAATACATGTTAATGTCATGTGTTTTCTCAGTCTTCCTGATAAGTAGCTTCTGTTTACTAAAAGCTTTCACAAGTTCCAGAATTTGGAAAACTTGTCCCAGAAATATCGTTCTCAAACAAACCATTTTTGCAGTTAATTTGAAGTCTGTATCAAATATTTCATTCACCCAAAGCTTTTTAGGCTGTTTGTGTTGCACAACAAACATGCCAGCATCTACCCATCTTCTATTATCATAAGCAAGATGGGAATAATGTAGCACTAACGCTTGACTTGCACATTAATCACCTAATGAGTTATACAAATGTCAGTAATTAATATGTGTAACCAAGTTAGGAGGGCTGTTACTGACATATAATAAGACACAGACCAGCCTGTCTTGTTCTTAAATCCCTGTTTCAACATGAGGATCCGCAATTATGCCGTGGCTGTTAATTTAAAACAGGCAGGTCACCTTCCATAGTGGGATTATCACTTGGACACACACAAGTCCTTGGCAGCAGGGCAAGGGAGAGGTGGGGCTCTATAATCAAAACATTGCACATTCAATTTGAATATTACACTTGAGAACTTACTAAACACTTTGGTGAAACTGGCCTTGTTTATTTAATAATAATAATAATCTTTATTTTTAATGCGCCTTTCAAAAATTAAGGTGCAGAACAGATTATAAAATCACATCAAGATAAAACCTTACAATACAAACCAATAAATAAATCACATCAAACATCATGATAAAACAATAAAATCAAACCAGATCAACATCTTCCCCAAAAGCCTTAATCCATAGAAAGGATTTTAATGCTTGTTTAAAACCCCCCACTGTCGCACGCTCTCTAATCCAACATGGTAAAGAACTTCAAAGGGTCGGAGCCACGAACATAAAAGCCTGGGTGCCTGAAGATTTTAGAACAACCCTCAGAATCTCTAGCAACCCCTAGTTGGCAGAGCGGAGCGGTCGCTCTAGGAGATAGGGAACCAGGAGCTCTTTCAGGTAGTCAGGGTCCAAACCATGCAGGGCTTTATAAGTCAGCAAGCTGACTTTAAAGGTGATCCACCACTGAATCGGCAGCCAGTGCAGTCTCTGCAGCACCAGTGTAACATGGGAAGAACGAGGAGTCCCAATTAACAACCAGGCTGCAGAGTTCTGCACCAGCTGCAAGCGGCAGATATCAACCCCTGGAAGCCCAAAGTAAAGAGAATTGCAGTAGTCCAATGTGAGGTCATAAAGCCATGGATCAATGTAGGTAGGTCCTCGGATGGAACAAGGTGCTTGATCCTAGCGATGTTCCTAAGATGGTAAAAGGAGACTTTAATGACGGCTGACACTTGAGCATGTAGTGTCAGCCAATCATCAAGAATCACCCCTAGGTTCCGTACCTGTTCAGAGATAGGGAGCTCAACATCCCCCAGGAATAAACCTGAGGGATGATTTGTCCCCCACTCCCCGATCCGGAGACCAGGATCCACGACTATCACCTCCATCTTCCCGGAATTCAACTTCAGCCAGCTGGACCTCATCCAACCTTGGATTTCGCCAAGGCAGTTATTAAGCACTGAGAGTGCTCCATTCTGGTCAGGTGCAAAAGACAGGTAAAGCTGGGTATCATCGGCATAACAATGAAACTCCAGCCCATACCATCTTACAATGTCTCCGAGGGGAAGCATGTACACTGCAAACAACATGGGGGACAGCACTGAGCCCTGAGGCACCCCACAAGACAGAGAGTTAGGATCAGAGGAAAACACCCCAGATACCACCCTCTGAGTTCTACCGGTGAGGAAAGAAGTAAACCATCTGAGGACCAAACCTGAAAGCCCACAGATGATTCTCAGGTGCTCAAGCAGAACCCCGTGGTCTACGGTGTCAAATGCTGATGACAGATCCAAAAGGACCAAAATGGACCATTTTTTCTGGTCTCTCACCATGAAGAGATCATTGAGCACCTGAACCAGTGCAGTCTCGGTGCTGTGCCTCTTTTGAAAACCCGATTGGAGAAGATCGTAGATGCTATGGATGGTCAAGTGGTTGTCGAACTGAGTAGCCACTACTTTCTCAATTACCTTCCCAGCAAAGGGAAGGTTTGAGATAGGCCTGTAGTTACCGAGGGAGTCGGGATCCAAAGAAGCCTTCTTCAACACTGGTGTCACCACTGCCTCCTTCAGGGAGCAAGGATATTCACCAGAGTCTAAGGAGCACCAGACTATCCTCGCCAGAACCGGGATGATAATCTCCCCACAGCCCATAATCAAGGCTGTGGGGCCCGTATCTAAACTAGAGCATGTAGTGCGCATACCCCGGACAATCCTCATAACATCTTCAATTTCCGGCCTTTTGAAGAGACTCCAGGAAAAGAGAGGGAATGCGACTGGGGTCTAGTCCACAGCATCCCATAGAGAGTGTAGCGTGGGTCTCCACCCTGATGTCATCCACCTTATCTGCAAAGAACCGAGCAAGCTCCTGACACTGAGATTGTGGAAAAGCTTTACGAACCTGGAGACAGGCTGGGTTGCACAGTCTGTCTACTGTTCAAAAGAGCTGGGCCAGTCGGTTCTGAGCAGCAGCAATTTCCCCAGACAGGAATACTGCCTTCTTACGGGCAATTGCTGACTGATAGAGTTGATAGTGCTCTAGCAGTCTAAGATGGTCGGCATCTAAGCCGGATTTCCACCAACACCTCTCTAACCTGCATCCAAGTCGTTGCATCTCCCTCAAGTCCCCATCAAACCATGGGGACAGAGGGCGAAGGGAGAGAGGACGCACACAGATGGGAGCAATAGAATCCAGAGCACTGGTAATGGCCTTATTGTAGGCCAGAACCAAAGCCTCTGGATCTGAGCTCATCACAGGAAATTCTGATAGGTCAAGTGCCGCAGTTAGACCATTGGGAGTCACATCCCATAGAGGGCGGTGCTTGACCATCTCCACAGGAGTAGGTTTACGCAGGGGGGTGCCAAAACTGAATCTCACAGTTTGATGGTCAGACCATCCGACAGGTTCCACCCACACGCCAGAGGCTTCCATCCCCAGGAGGGAAACCAGATCAAGGGAATGGCCATGTTTATGAGTGGTTGAGGTAACCACCTGTGAAAGGACCAATGAATTCATCAATTGGAGGAAGTGCTGTCCAAATTGCAAGAGTTCATCATCGATCCAGGCATTGAAGTCACCCAGCACCATCAACCTGGGGGACTCCAATACCAGGTCAAAGATGAAGTCTGCCACTTCCTTAAGGAATGGTTTCTCGTCCCCGGGTGGATGGGAGATGACAGCCAGTCTATAGCCCCCACCTGCCACTACAACACATTCGAATGATCTGTTCTCCTCAACTGGAACACTGGTGATATCCAATTCGGTCTTAAAACAGACCGCAACCCCCCCCACCCCTGTGGTCCAATCTCAGGCGGTGTATCACCGAATACCCGGCCAGAACTGCCACCTCAAGAACGGGGCCAGCATTTCCATCCAGCCAGGTTTCAGTGATGCAAGCCAGATCTGCTGTACCCACCAAGTCCACCACAATGGCAGTCTTGTTTACAACGGATCTGGCATTGCATAAAACTGCCCAAGTTGGACAGAATCCCTGGGATACCCCAACCACTTGCCCACCAATACTAGTGGTGGTGCCCTTGGGTATGGGGATCAGACAAGAAAACCCACGTTCTGACCTCCATTTCATCCCAGGGTGTCTTCTGGGCCTAACCATCCCGATTTGAGCGCTCCCCTCATCCATCCTCCACTGTTCAGGCCCCCCAACCCGCCCCTTCCTCCTACGGGCAATTCACAAAGCCCTACAAAATTGGTAAATAGAAAACAGTAAAGGAGGGGGAAAAAGGGGCAGAGGGCATGAAGAGTGGAGGATGAATAGCGCACGACAGGGGGAGGTGGGATAATAATACATATCCCCATCCTTCAACATGAAATAAGACAATAGAGACCTACTCTCACAGAAATTAACATTTATTTAGCTATTTTAGATTTTGCTAACCAGTTCTTGCACAGTGCATATTTTCTGGCATGGTCTGGCAGAGTCCCGACTATAGGACAAATACCAGATTATATAAATACAAGTAATGCACGAATAAATAACAAATGAGAGTCAAATTATTTGATAACATATTTACCTGAAAGCATTTACTAAACACTTTTCTCTCATTTAAAGGTTTCTCTGTGGCAACACCCAAAGTATTTTATGTCTCTTGTCTATTATTGTAGGACTAGAAACTGTGACATGGATGCTAGAAAAACATGTTTTTTTTTTTGTTTGGCTTTTAGTTTTTCTAGCATACAGGCTTTCTTTCTTTGTGCCACTCCTGGTTAAACAATTAGAAACAAAAATGTTACAAAACATTCTGATGTGCATAATATCTCTAAGTGTTAAACACCAAAGAAAGTACTCCCAAACATGAAAGAATAGTCTTTCTTTTTATTTATATTACTGACTGGCTTTATTTTTAGCCTGTGTTTATCAGTACATCAGTAGCTGATGCACGTTCCCATAGGATAAATAAACATCATGAAACCATTTTAATTCTAGAGTACAGTAATAGCAACATTTTTCTAACAGAACAGGCTTAGCATGTGGATTATGTTGATCACGTGGGTCAATCCTAAACTTTCTCTCACTACTTTGCAGAATTATGAGCTGTTGAATATGGCACCTAGCATGTGCCCCTCAGATTGGCTGGCTCCCAAAATCTCAAAACTCACCATACAGTAGAAGGAAGACTAACAAGAGCAGGTCTCCAGAGCCGAAATGACGCCTAGATCATTAGGCCATTGTTTTTTGTTCATTTTAAAATTAAGAAGTCTGAAGTCCTTTTAGTATGTATCTTAGTGTGTATGTAGTTCTTCTACATTCAGTTCTATTTCCAGAACATGACTGCTTCGCACTATAAAAGGGATCAAAGCAACAGAACTAAAGGGTAAACGGGGAGGGAAGGAAGCACTGCGGGTCACCCTGGAGACTGGAAATGGATCCACAATCTGCACAGGGGTTGTATACAGACCCCCGTCTCTGGGGGAGGAAATGGACAAGGAAATGATAGAAGACATCCTTGGGATGGCAGAGAAAGGGGAGATATTGCTGATGGGGGACCTGAATATGCCAGATGTTAACTGGAGCACTTTTGCTGCAGCCATGTCCAAGAGCAGAGACATTCTCAATGCCCTACAGGGGGGCATGCCTCAAACAGGTAGTTTTGAAACCCACTCAGGAGGGAGCAATCTTAGATCTGGTGCTCTCAAATGGGGACAGAGAGAGGATCTCAGATGTAGAAGTGGGTAGCCATCTGGGAACAAGTGACCACCAAACAGTGTGGTTCACGATAAACTTAGCTGCATACGGTGTGACCCTGACCAAGTCACTTAACCTCCTTTAGAAAATGGCTTAAGTAAAAACATAAATCTTATTGGCTGAGATGGCAGCAAAGCTGGTCAATTATTTTTCAATAGTGCCCAGTAAAAAATAAGTACCAGCCCAGCTGCCACCTCACAATGTAGCCATCTACCATGCTGCCCAGCCTGTGTTTTCATTGGTTTCAAGTGCCCGATAAAATTTTAAAATCCCTGCCATGTTTGTGTCCCGCTTAACGAGAGCTACTGGTCTTTTCCCGGCCCATAGTAATGAAATGCACTAAATGAGGCAGATAGAAAACAACATAGTAGCAGGAAACAGTCACAATACAGTTTGTGTGTCTCACAATTTCCCCAGCCTCTGCCATCAGTTCTTAGGCATGCTATGTTCAAAAGCTCTAACTGTTCCACAGGCCCATCTGTCACCCCTACATCCCACCTCGAGTAAATGACACTCAGAGCCTACTTTCACTCACCAATGGTGGTGGGGCAGCAGGGAAAATCATTATGCTTCAGAAGCAAGCAGGCCCACAGTGTTCCTTGCTCTGCTTGTTTCCTCCGGTGAATGGTGGAGGGCTGCAGACAAATGTCCCTTGCTCATTCAACCCATTTCTTTTCCCAGCACAGCTGCTCCTCTGGAACTATGAGCCACAGCAAATGTATTTTTAAGTTTAAATTTTGGTGGGCTCTCTGCCCAGTGTCCAAGGGTGCACCAGATTAGCTTTGGGAACGTTCTGTGCTTCAGAAACAAGCACAGTGTCCCTTGCTCATCTTGTTTTCTCTGGCAAACAGTTTGGAAGGGATGTTGAGAAATGTCCCTTGCTTTCAATTCACCTGTTACTCTAATCAACTGCTTTAACATTCTTTTGTGAGATAGGTAGAGTGTATCCCTTTATGCAAGCTTAAAAGGCAGTAGAAAAGTGTGTCTCTTACCTCTAATATGTTCAAAAGTTATTGAGGGCAAAGACACTCGGTGCTTACTGAATTTTTTGAAATCCAACACTGCGGCTCCACGTTGATGTCTAGTCATGCAACATCTGTACAAGCTCTGTGGCACTGAAACCATAGCAACACAAAAGCACATGTGAATGCTATGAGGTGCTTGGAGCCACAGTAGAGGATAATGCTCAAATTAACGATGATTGGGGACTCAGCTAGATGAAAAGAGCACTTTACAATACCGCAGTAATCCATTGAACATTAATATAGGCTACATAAAAAATAGAATAAATGTGTCACTTAGTATAATCTGTGAGAAAGACTGTTGCTATGCATATAGCGGAAAAATTGTTTGGTGGCACACTAAGCCGCAACTTGTTCCCAGGTGCAACTAGGGAGCACAAGGAAGTGACACTCAGGGTCACACGTATGCAAGTGATGGGATTCAAACCCAGGTCACAAGGTTTGCAGCTCAGTGCCCTTAACCACTATGATATACTGCCTATACATATAGGAGAATGGATCTGCCCCCATGCTGATGTTTAATCCCGACTACTTGAAAGAGCTTCTGATTCCCTACACCCTTGTGTGACAGCTCCACTCAGCTGACGAGGAGTTGCTGGAGATTCCAAGGGTTACTTTGAAATCTTCTTGGGCCTATGCTTTTGGGTTTGTGGCCCCTACCCTCTGGAATTCTCTGCTCCATCGGCTTCAGGAGTGCATGACAGTTGGGAGCTTTAAACAGGCACTTAAGACTTTCTTGTGGAGTCAGACATTTCAAGAACTGTCATGATTTTATTAATGGTATATTTAAAGTCCAATGTTTGATGATTTTGTTTAATATTGTAAGGCGCCTTGATACTTGAAAGGCGCTTAATAAATAAAGGTTATTATTATTATTATTACTACAAAGAGCCAGCAGAACAAGGTCATTTGGTCTATATAGTCTGCTCGTATTGCAGGTGCACAGCTTGAGCTGCTGCCTCTGCCCCCCTCCCCACTCCTCCCATCCCCTACCCATGATCCTTACCTTCCTCCTATGCATATACCAGCCTCTCTTGAAGCTGCCCACTGTCTTCAAGGAGACCACCTCTTCTGGCAGTGCATTCCAAGTGCCCACCACCCTCTCTGTGAAAAAGTGCTTCCTTACATCCCTCCTAAACCTCCCCCCCTTCAGGTTAGAATAGTGCCCCATCTTGTTATGGATGTCAGTGACCCTCCTTATCCACCTTATTTATCCCTTTCAAGTACCTGAAGGACCCAATCATATATATATATATATATATATCGCTCTCTCTCCCTCCTCTCCAGGGAGTACATCAGTGCCGTCAACTTCTCCTCAAATGCCTTACCCTGCTGACCTGCTATCATCTTTGTATCCCTCTCTGAACCTTATCCAGCAGGTTAATGTCCTTTCTGAGGTGTGGGCAGCAGTACTAAACTCAATACTCTAGACGTGGCCTCAAGATCTGTACAAGGGCAGTATAACCTCCTCTCTCCTTACTACTGATCCCCCTACCTATGCATTCCAGCATCTTGTTTGCCTTTGCTGCTGCTTGCTGCTTTCTTGCACTGCATGGTGTGCTTCAGGTCACTAGTGATCATCACTCCTAGGTCCTTCTCCTCCTCTGATGTAGATGCCTGGATGTCACCCATGTAGTACTCCACCCTAGGATTCTTGGCTCCAATGTGCATAACAGCCATAAGGACTCATATACAAGGGTCCCACACTCATCTCCACCCTTTTGCCCACCTGAACACCCCCTAGGATCTTGGAATTTCATTTTGAAGCCCACCTACACACACTTTCTCCAACTCATACCATCCTTAGGGTCCTCAAACAGGGCTTGGATGCCCATCTGCAAATTCATTTCCCACTTGGACTACGACCTGTATGCACCCTTTTCTCCCAACCAGACCATTCCTAAAACCCCAGAACCAGAATTCCATATCTTCCATTCTTGTTCTCCCCCCCACAGACCACCCTTAGGACTTCCCCAGAGCCTTTTTATCCATCTGAATCATCAAAGAGACCCCCCCAAGCAGGCTTTCACAGCTATGACCCCCTCTCCCTACTTTGACCTCCCAGGGACCCCACATGCTAGACTACACCACCACAATGTAATGGGCAGTCAACTCACCCAATATACATTAAGTAGGGGTATTAATTGAGTGCTAGGGAGCCAGGTGTAGGAGTCTTGAAGGGATATTGCCTGCCACACCTGTTAAAAAATAAAAGAAAGCGGAATCACAAAGGATACGCAGCTCTTAATGGGTAAATAGAGTGGAAACGGCAGGTTAGGCATACAAGTATACTTATCTGATGTGGAAGGAGTCTACGTCCTATCAGAACTGTAAAATAAAAGTAAATAGGTTAGCTGGAGTAAAAAAACACAGAAACTGAGCAGAAGCAGAGCAAAAAAGTAATTTGGAAAAAAAAAACATTTAAACAAGCATTTCAGCAACTTTTACCTCAGTTGTGTTCTGTACAGGAGCTCATGGAGAGATATTTTCCAGCTCTGTGAAGCTCTTTTAACATGGCCATCAATAAATTAGTTGCTTAATAAAAATAAGGTTCTTTCAAAAATGTGTGTGTTTTATAGTCCAGTCGAAGATTTTATGCCAGTCATGTCACAGTTTTCAATAACTATTTGTATTTATTTTAGGTTGCTGTCCAGCACTGCACTGCTTTGTTCTGAGAACTCTTTACACTGCTTCTGAATGCTAATAACTGCTAATAACAGTAAACATGGTTAGCAGTATTTTACAGTAAAATCAGCTCAGAATGACTGCTAAACTAAATGCTAAAATGTCTGACTGCTAAAATATTACTAAAGAACTCTATTTTTGCTGTCAGGTCATCTACATGCTGATATACTGTAAATATAGCAGGCTGCGTGGATAAGGGAGGGTGGTGGAAAGGAGGCTGGGAGAGGATGCTCTTAGAACAAGGAGGGTGTCCAATCTGTATCAGATTGTGGAGGCTGGAGGAAGAAGTGCTATGGCTAGTTAGTGAAATGGAGAGGATGGGGGGGCCTTGAGGCAGGAGGGGATCTTACAGGGAATTGCATGAGGACATCACATGGGAGGAACAAAGATTCAAGGGAAGGGATGGGGAGGGGAGTGCAGGAGTGGAATTAAAACCAGCAAAAGGGGAAACTTTTTTCCAATAAGAGCATCCATTGTATGGAACACCTTGCCACAAGAATTGGTAGAGGCAACTACTGCCACTGTCTTTAAAAACAAATTAGATGTTTGGTTGAGGGATAATAGATAAATAATGTCCCACATAGTGTGGGGAACAGTCTCGATGGGCTCTGGCCTTCTTCTGTTCTTTCATACCAAGTAATACCAAGTAAGGGGCCAAGCACAAGTGGGCAGGCTAGGGTAGGGGGAATGGGTCAAAGCTCAACCAGGTAGGAAGGACAGGTAACAGGTTTGTTGTGCTGGTGACACTGGTGGAAGAGGGGGATGCACAATCTCTGGGGGGGAAGAGGGGAGGGAAATCCACAAGGGACAGGAGGGTGACAGGGGTGAATGGGAGAGAAACATTTCTATTGAGGAGGATGACATGTGTGAAGAGGAGGAGAGAGAGCCAGGGGCAGAAGGCTGGGATGTGGAGGATGGGAAGATGGTGGAAGACAGGAATGGGGTGAAGGGAGGAGTAGAAGGGGGAAGGATGGAGTTAGCAAAGTGGCATGCACTAGTAATGGATACTGTAGGAAAGGGGGGCAGGGGATAAGGAAGGAGGAAGAGAGTGTACTAGTTCTGGGCAGTGCCATACTTAAAGGGATCTGTTGGTGCAGCAGCAGGGAAAGGCAGAGTAGGACATCTGTGGAAGTTGTACTTGGGGTAACGGCGGACAGCTGGGACAGGCAGCTCTTTGGTGCCAAGGAGGGGCAGGATGAAACCGCATGTAGTGGTGCATGTGGGCACTAAAGACCTGGCGGGGGAGATGGTGAAAGTAGTGAGGAACGGGTTTGAGTAACTAGGAGGGCTATGTGAGGAAGTGGGGGAATCAGTGGCCTTCTCAGAGGTGCAACTGGTACCCTGCGTGAGTACGGGAAGGAAAGGGAGGATTTGGGAGTTCAACGCTTGACTGAGGGAATGGTGTCAGTCTAAGGGGTATAGCATAGTGGAGGATCAGGGAAGAACCTGGCACATTAAGGAGATATATTCAGGGACTAGGTTGCACCTTCGCAGGGAGGGGAAGGGGGTATTAAAGCAGAAGTTAGAGGGCATACAGCATCAAGGATAGATTTAAACTAGGTGGGGTTGTGGACAGCTAGCAGGGCAGAAATCCTAGATGGGGAGCTGGCATGCCCAACCCCCACACTATTGGAGAGGTATTTGGGGTGGGGACACAAGATGGGGGTGGGAGGACCCAGGGTGGGAGGGGGAAAGACTCAGGTAGGAGGGTGGTCTCGCTGAATGTGAGAAGCTTATGTAACAAATTAGTTGAGCTACAGGCTCTCTTGGCCATGGAGAGGGTGAACATCATGGTTATCACTGAAATATGAGCCACCCAGAACCAGGACTGGGATATGATGATCCCAGGATACAGGATATTCAGGAAGGACAGGGCTAGGGGGAAGAGGGGGCATGGCAATCTACATGAGGAAGGGGATAGGGTGCATAAGGGAGGAGGGGCTGGAGGGCCGGACAGAGGCCCTATGGATGCAGGTTCAAAACTCCAAAAGAACAACACTGAGGATGAGGGTAGTGTACAGGCCACCAGCTCAGGGAGATAACCTGGATAGGGAGTTGCTCAAGCAGATTAGATGGGTCAGTAGGAAGGGGGACACAGTAGTGGTAGGGGACTTCAATCTCCCTGTGGTGGACTGGAACACCCCAACCACCACATGTACAAAGAAGTGGGTGTTACTAGATGCAGAGAGCTGGGGATACTGGGACTCATAGGGAGAGGCATCGCCAGTAGAAAACAGGAAGTTGTCATCCCACTGTACAGACAGTTGGTGAGACACCATCTGGAGTACTGTGTGCCGTTCTGGAGACCCCATCTCCACAAGGACATAGAGAGGATGGAGGCAGTCCAGAGGGGGGCAACTAAAATGGTGCACGGTCTGCATCAGAAGACATATGAAGAAAGACTAAAGGAGCTTAATATGTATACCATTGAGGAAAGGAGGGAGAGGGGGGACATGATAGAAACGTTCAAGTACCTCAAGGGAATCAACAAAGTCCAAGACAGGAGCATCTTTCAGAAAAAGAGATGTGTAAGAACAAGGGGGCACAATTTGAAGATGGGGGTACAGCTTAGGAACAACACGAGGAAGTATTTTTTCATGGAGAGGGTGGTGGACACATGGAACAGCCTTCCTGAGGAGGTTGTGGGGTCAAAAAAGGTGGGGGAATTCAAGAATATATGGAACAGACTTAAGGCAATTATAGTGGGGTGTTGGAGAAAGTAGGTTGTTGTTTAACTAGGATCTGCAACTTATCCAATAGGTAGGGAAATGGGCAGACTAGGTGGGCCAAACAGTCCTTGTCTGCCATCAAAAGTCTGTGATTCTATGTTTCACTTCAGGACTGCTTCCTGGTGCAATTGGTCTATGAGCTGACTAGGGTGGGAAGGACTCTGGACCTGGTATTGAAAACCGGGGAGACTGTAAGGGATCTGGGAGTGGAGGGCACCCTTTCTGGGATTGACAACCACAAGGTGTGGTTCACACTCAGTATGGGCAGGGAAATGGGAGTTACGGGTACTAGGGTGATAGATTTTAAGGGAGCGGACTTCAAAAGTATGGGGGAAATTTTGGTTGAGCACCTGATGTGATTTCAGACATGCATGAGTGCTCACCAAAAGTGGGATATCATTAAAAAAGGATTAGCAGAGACAAATGAGACTTATTCCATGACACAGAGCAAGAAGGGTAGGCAAAGAAGCCAAGCTGGCTGACTCAGGAGGTCACTGATGGGGTGAGGGCCAAGGGAAAGGCATTCCAGAGTCTTAGGAAATCAGGAGGGCAAGGGGACAAAGATGAGTACACAAAGAAGGCCAGGAAGGTTACCAGGCTTGTCAGAGCAGCAAAGGCTGCCAGCGAGCTGATACTGGCACAGGGAATCAAGGACTGGGAAAATGACTTCTACCACTACATTGACGAGAGAAGAAGGAACAAATAGCAGATTGTGAGGATTAAGAAGGCTGTGGGGGTGGGTGCAGAAGGGGGAGGACCATGCAGAGGCTGTGAATGAGCACTTCTGCTCTGTGTTCATGAAGAAAAAGAGGGGGCATATAACCCATGGGAAGGGTGGAGTAGATGGGGGGACGAGGGTGACTGATTTCAGGATTACAGAGGACATGGTACTGGGAAGGGCTAAGGGTGTTGAGGGTTGACAAGGCACTGGGACCAGATGTCATTCATCCTAGGGTACTCAGGGAGCTAGCAGAGATCCTGGCAGGACCACTGGCATACTTGTTTAATACATCACTGGACATAGGTTGGTGCCACAGGACTGGAGGATGGCCCATGTGGTGCCCATTCATAAAAGTGGCCTGGAGGATGATTCAGGCAACTACAGAATGGTGAGCCTCACTTCAGTCATGGGGAAGCTCATGGAGTCGATCCTAAAAGAGAGACTGGTGACCTTTTTGGAAGACAATGGTCTCCAAGATGGTCATCAACATGGTTTTGTCTTGGGCAGATCCTTTAAAACAAACCTAGTTGAGTACTTAACTATGACTAGGTTACCAGGGAACTAGACAGGGGCCATGCAGTGGACATCCTGCATTTGGACTTCAGCAAGGACTTTGACTCGGTGCCACATGGGAGGCTGGGGAAGGGAAACTGAAATACATAGGGGTGTGAACAAAAATGGTCAGCTGGATCACCAACCAACTGAGGGGTAGGCAGCAAAGGGTGGTGGTGTTGGGAGGAACTCTCATCACCAAGGGACGTTAAGGGATTGGTTGTGGGACCAGTGCTGTTTGGGATATTCATAGCTGATATCTCAAATGGGATCCAGAGCAGGATCAGACTGTTCACAGATGATACTAAAATTGGAGCTGTGGAAAATGACATAGAGGGGTGGAGGGGACTGTAGGAATACCTGACCAAACTACAGGAGTGGTCAGAGACATGGCAAAGGGATTTAATGCAAAGAAGTGCAAGGTCCTGCACTTCGAAGCAAGGAACCAACAAAGGAAATATCAGTTGGGAATGGCACAATTGGAAAGCACCATGGAGGAAAAGGATTTAGGGGTGCTAATAACAGGGATTATGAACCACTCAGCTCAGTGCAGGAAGGTGGCTGCAAAGGTAAACAAGATGCTGGAGTGCATAGTGAGGGGAATCTCCTCCAGGCACAGGGGGGTAATCCTTCCCCTGTACAGGTCACTAGTCAGACCACACCTGGAATACTGCATGTAGTACTGGCATCCATTCATGAAGAGGGACATCAGATTGCTGGAGGGGGTGCAGCGTAGGGCAACAAAGATGATGAAGGGACTGGAGGGAAAATCCTATGAGGAGAGGCTGGGAGAGCTGAACATGTATTCCCTGGAGGAGTGGAGGGATAGGGGGATATGACTGAAACCTTTAAATACCAAAAGGGAATAAAATGAGACTAATATGGAAGGGATTTTTCAGATCAGAAGGGGAGGGACATGAGAGGGCACTGACTGAAACTGGAGGGGGAGAGATTCAGGAGGAAAATCCATAGACACCTTTTTACAGAAAGGGTGGTAGACAAGTGGAATACTCTACCCAAGGAAGTTGTCATGTAGAATGGTGTGGGGATTTAAGTGGGGTTGGGACTGAGAAAGGAGGAGGTTGTTAAGAGGGGGGGAGGGGGCAGCTGCAAGTTGAGGGTCTAGCTGCACATTCGAGCAGATTCAATAGACAGCGAGGCCCGTTTCTGCTGGCATTTTGTATGTTCGTCTGTATCTCTGTAGGCCCTCATACTCTACAATTATCGGTATATGCAGACGATATTCTGCTGCCTATCACTCATCCTAAGACCTCGTTGCCTGCTGCACTGCATATTACTGATGAATTTGACTAGCTATCCAATTATAAATTAAATCTCAATAAAATGGAAGTTCTACCCCTCAAGTTGACCGTGGTCAAGGAGGACATCATCTCATTTGGTGTAACTTGGTCCCCTTGTTTCTGCAGAAATTCAGAATACACATAAGGAGCCAGAAGAACAGTGGGTCACCCTGGAAACAGGAAATGGGATAGCCATATGAACCAGGGTTCTCTACAGGCCTTCAGACCAGGGGGGGAGGACATAGACACATTACTGTTAGAAGATATACAAAACATGACAGCTAAAGGGGAGGTTCTGATCATGGGAGACTTCAACATGCCAGATACAGATTGATCAATACCAGCAGGAACATCTGCCAGAACTATGCACATAGTGGATTCCCTGCAGGTGGAGGGCCTCAAACAACTGGTGCAACAACCCACAAGAGACAGGGCTATCCTAGATCTAGTATTGACTAATGAAAATCTGCTATAAGCCAATGGGGAGGTTCTGATAATGGGAGACTTCAACATGCCGGATACAGATTGATCAATACCAGCAGGAACATCCACCAGAACTAGACACATGGTGGATTCCCTGCAGGGGACAGGGCTATCCTGGATCTAGTACTGACCAACAGGGAAAAAATCTCAGATCTCCAGGTAGAAGGTCACATGGGGGCCAGTGACCATCACATGGTATGGTACAATTTGGCCACTAGAATTTAGTTGTCCCATTCGAAGGCAAAGATATGTGACTTTAGAGGAGCTGACTTTGATAAGATGGCCAACAGAGTTAAGATAGCCCTGGCAAGAAGAAATACAGGTGAGGGGGTACTGGTAAAGTGGGCAAGCATTAAGGATGCAATACTTGAAGCAACATCCTATTGTGTTAGTGAGAAAAGGAAGTGCAAAAGAAGAAGGAAACCACTTATTTTTCCAATTATAGATTTAGTTTTGAATGGTGATTTGTTTCTTTATTGTAAACATAGTTTTCTCCTTATGTGTATATAGCCCCATTGTTATATATTTACAGAATCTAAGATCTATGAGACAGTTTGTGAGACATACCAGGTAGGACATTGCCTCAGTTAAACCGTGGCACAAGTATTACATACTGTGGAATATGATGGATTATAGCAGTGCTTGTTCCTATGATGCATATCTTCATGTCATTGCAGATGTATCTCAGAGAATGAAATTTATATCACAAATGCTGGCACAATAATTGAAAGAACTCTTCTGAGCCATTACAAATATTGTACAGCCTAGTGAGGTAGGACAACTAGTGCCAACAAACGTTTTGTATGTTTAGCTTTTAAGGCAATAAAATGATAACTAAATTAATGTTGTATATTAACAGATATAAACAAGAATATTGAAGAGAATTAAAAATATATCCCCCCTGAACAAGCCTCTGATAGGGGTGAAACATAGGGGAAAAGAATAAATAAGATATTGGAACTAACTAGAAGTCTTTTTGGTGTTATTTCTAAAGGGCCCCAACCCCCATTTCGTGTACAAACTGGGAAGGCAGTAAGGCAGGCAAAGGCCCAAACTGAGGAAACACTAGCACTAACAGTAAAAGAAGGTGACAAGACTTTCTATAGATAAATTAGTGAAAGGACAAAGTTCAGAGGGGGTATTGCTAAGGTAAAAGGGGATAAGGGGGAGTGTGTGGAGCAGACCAAGGAAAAGCATCTATCCTAAATAGATACTTCTGCTCAGTATTTACTGAGGAGAAGGTAGGGCAGGGACCAGAGCTCAGCACCATGGACACGGGGGAGGGAGGTGTGCACAATTCCCTTCACAAAAGAAAGAGTCCTACAAGAGCTCGCTAAGCTCAGGGTGGACAAGGCAAAAGGACCTGGTGGCATACATCTCAAGGTACTAAAGGAGCTAAGGGTGGAACTAGCAGATCCTTTATCAGAACTGTTTAGTGAGTCTCTGAGCACAGAAGAGGTCCCAGAAGACTGGAAAAGGGCTCATGTGATCCCGATCCACTATAGTGGTAGCAGGGAGGAGGCAAGGAACTACAGACCAGTCAGTCTTACCTCAGTAGTGGACAAGATTATGGAGGCACTCCTTAAGGAAAGGATAGTGCAACACCTGGAATCCATAGGAGCACATGATCCAAGACAGTATGGGTTTACAAAAGGAAGGGCTTATCAAACAAATCTCATAGATTCTTTGACTAGGTAACCAGAGTGGTGGACCAAGGGGGTGCAGTTGATATTGCCTACCTTGACTTTAGCAAAGCTTTTAATACTGTTCCACATAGAAGATTGATTAATAAGTTGGGTATGCTCGGGTGGGTCAGATGTTAGTCAACTGGGTGGCAAATTGGTTGGCAGACAGAAAACAGAGAGTGGTGGTAAACGGTATATAGTCAGAAGAGATGCAAGTCACAAGTAGGGTACTTAAGGGATCAGTACTGGGGTCAGTCCTCTTCAATATCTTCATCAGTGACATTGCAGATAGACTGAATTGTAAGGTTTTCCTATTTGCAGATGATACCAAGATCTGCAACAGAGCAGATAATCCAGATGGGGTAGGCAGATGGAGAAGAGATCTGACAAAACTTGCCAAATGGTCAGAAGAGTGGCAACTGGGGTTTAATGGAAAGAAGTGCAAGATCATGCACATATGGAAGAGAAACCCTGAAGCCTCCTATAGGTTGGGATGGGAGTTGCTGGCAATCACAAAGGAAGAAAGAGACTTGGGCATCATCACCACAAGTGATCTGAAATCATCCAAGCAGACAACTAAAGCAGTAGGTGAGGCTAATGGGATGTTGGAGTGTATTAGCAGGGGTATCACAAGTCGTAAGAGGGAGGTAATAATCCCTCTTTACAAAACACTGGTTAGGCCCCATCTGGAGTACTGCATGCAGCACTGGAGGCCGCACCTGCACAAGGACATTAACAAAATAGAGGCATTCCAGAGAAGGGCACCCAAAATGGTGTAGGGACTGCATCAGAAAACATATGAGGACAGATTAATGGAGCTCAATATGTATACCCTAGAGCAAAGGAGGGAGACAGGTGATATGATCAAAACATTCAAACATTGTAAGGGCATTAACAAGGTGAAAGAGTCTAACATGTTTAAATATGTTATTACATTTGTATTAAATTAAATTTTATTAAATAAAATATAAGAAAAAGAGCAGGACTAGAGGACACAGCATGAGATTAGAGAGAGGCCAATTAAGGGGTGATGTGAGA
Source organism: Neoceratodus forsteri (assembly GCA_016271365.2). NCBI lineage: Eukaryota > Metazoa > Chordata > Ceratodontiformes > Ceratodontidae > Neoceratodus > Neoceratodus forsteri. The sequence goes on from CM057455.1 coordinate 174,935,277, forward strand.
AAGCTCTTTTTCACAGAAAGGGTGGTGGATGCATGGAACAGCCTACCTCAGAATGTGGTGGATGTGAATACAGTGCAGGACTTCAAACAGGCATGGGATAGGCATAAGGGAGCAATACAGATGAATCAGTACTAAAGGTTTGCAAGCTCAACCCCTGTATTTGCAATACAATTTAGAACAATTATTAGGGTGGCTCCTGGTGTGACCAAACAAAAGCATATAGTTAAAGTACCAGGGCACTCCCCCCATTTTGCTGCATTAAAGCCTGCAATTTTTTAGAATAACTTCAATGTTCTTACTTTTCATACATTTCGGAGGGGTTATTGGTTTTCATTATCCAGCTGAACCATGATTAAGCCTCTTTATGGGAGAGAATCAGTATTATTAAAGAGCTACTGACGCTTCAAAGAAAACTTTCAAAAATGTAATAATTAGGTACAGTTCAGCTTGCATTCTATGGGCTGGATATTCAAAAGGGTTATGCAATGCACAATAGGGTTGCGCCAGAGCAAGTCAGAAAATGCGCCATTCTGCGATATTTAGCAGGAGGCAGTTGCGCCACTGAAAACATGCTGAGCAACAGCGCAATGATAATGAAGGCATGCACAACCTAAGGGGGAGGAACCATGCATAAAGGGTGCAGTGCGATGTTCAAAGACTTGTGCAATGCGCAACAGTGGAGCAGGTGGAAGTTGCGCCATAGCGGAAATGAGCCAAAATAAAAAGGAGCACGGAAGAGGCGCAAGAACGCTACAGGGAAGCCACATGAGACAGAGGCAGAGACAGGCACAGGGAAACAGGGAGAAAGAGGTCAGGCCAGGGAAACCACACCACACAAGAGGGGCAAGGGAAGGTATGTGGGGCACAGAGAACAGAGGCCAGTAGGTGTACTCGGTGCAGGGGAGGTAGCAGTCAGGCCAGCGGGGGGAACAAAGCAACATCAGCTGGGGGAACGCAAGCCAGGGACATGGACAGTGCCACATTCCACATGGATGCCATAATGAGGGGGGTGAGAAGGCATGCTGCAGGGGGACGTGACCGTGGAAGGGCCCGTCGGCGGTATGCCCCCAACAGGCAGTACCAAGCCTGCACCAGCTTTGAGCTGTACACAGATGTTGAGATTGTGGGCCGGTACCACTTGAATGGAGCAATACTGAGGTGGCTCTGTGAGCTGTGCAGTGATGTGATGCAGGCACCCACACGATGGAGTCATGCTCTGTCAGTGGAGACAAAGGCAACAGCCTGCATGTGCTTGCTAGCCACGGGTACCTTCCAGAGACCAACAGGGGATACCACAGGCATAACACAGTCGGCCACATCATGCATCCTCACCCAGTTCCTCAGTGCACTGCTGCCACATGCTGCAGAGTACATCCATTTCCCCAGCACTGCAGCAGAGCGCACAGCAAACATACAGAAGTTCCACAGGGTAGCATGTATGCCTGGCATGCCAAGGGTGATAGACTGCACCCATGTGGCCATACACACACCACCTGGCCCCGATGGGGCCGCCTACATGAATTGTAAGGGATATGCCAGTGTCAACTGCCAGGTGGTGTAAAATGCCAGTGGGCGCATCATCGTGTGTGCCACACACCCTGGGGGAGCACATGATTCCTTCATCTGGCACCAGTTGGCACTGTGCCACCAATTTGAGAGTGGGGACATCCCCACAGATCATCTAATGGGTGAGTATGTATGTAGAACTGACATATCGTGGGCAAGGGGGGTATGGGTGTGGCCCACAGGGCTTGGGGCAGTCTGAGCCTGAACAAGACACTAACCTTCACTATCTCCACACAGGTGACAGTGGATACCCACTCCATCCCTGGCTGCTCACACCCTACTAGCAGCCCACGACCCCATTGCAGCAACACTTCAATGAGGCACATGCCACCACATGCAACGTCATTGAGCGGGTGTTTGGGATGCTGAAGGCATGTTTCAGTTGCCTGAACACCTCTGGCGGAGCCCTACAGTATAGTCCCTCAAAGATCTGTGGGATATTCCTGGCCTGTTGCATCCTGCACAACATGACCAAAGACTGTGGGATAGCCATACAGGTCGAAGAGGGGGACAGCGATGGGGATGACGGTGACACTGGTGATGATGAGGATGGGCAGCCCCCCCTTGGCCGATGGACCCCCGACTGATCTGGCTGGTACAGCTGCACTGGGACACCATCACAGAGGAGCACTTCAGCCAACACAGGTAAGATATGGTGCCATTTGCAACCACCAGTGGCTAGGGTACAATCCACATACAAGCATGGAAACACACCAGGGGTGCATGCTGGCAAGGGATGTGGCAGGGCACAGAAGCACACACATACAACCAGGGAGGGGTGAACAGTAACACGCCACATGAATGGACACACACACACGCACACACAATAGGCACAAAGTGCACAGGGGTCAGGTGCAAAACAGAGCTGGAATGCAAACACTAGCAACACACATGTCCACAGGCCACCACGTCCACTGACAGTCTATGCATGTGTCAGATGCTGGGCACCATTGCACTTTGGTGTACAGAGCAATGCAGGCATCATCATGCACACGCACCTCGTGGACAGCAGTCGAGAGGGTGTGCAGGTGGACCGTGTGTCTGCGTGCAGGGCTGGGCACCCACCCATGCACTGACCACTGAAACACACAATGCACACAGGGCAGCACCAGACAGTGCCCGCACTGAGAGACAGATCAGTCTTGCGGCACAGTGCCACGTCCACCTTGGATGCATGGGCGGCCCCGCTGAGACCCAGCAGCACTGGCAGGCTGACCACAGGCCTCATGGGGTGGCACTGATGGTTCACCAGGGGTTCCACTGCGCGAACGCGACCGTGCCCTCACACGGGTCTGCAGCACACCGAACATACCTGCACCAGGAGTGCTCGGGATGCCCACAGCTGAACCCGGCATCAACAGGGTGGGTGTCGCATGACGCCAGGAATGGGGAGTGGATAGCGAACTGTGCAGTGTGAGCGACGCATGGAGACCTGACTGTGTGCCCATTGTGGCCATGACAGCGATGAACGTCTGTGTTTGCCTGTCAATGGCAGCGTCACATCCTCCCTGCAAATGGTCAATCCGTGACAGGATCCCATCGGTGCCTGCAGTGTTCCCTCGACCCACTCCAGAGCCACACACAGTGCCTCCACGGACATTGTGCCGATCTGCTACTGTACTGATGTCTGCAGTAGGCAGGTGTGCTCGTCAAAGAGGTCGTCTGCCACCGGCATCCCGTCCATCAGGGTATGGAAGGGCCTGATGTTCAGCACCCCTTGAGGGTGGGAGCTGCTCACCAGGACCAGGTATGGGCAAGTCCACAGGTGGTGCACAGACACCACCGCTGAACCCTGAACCCCCAGTCACGGTGGGTGACTGCTGCTGCTGCGCCTCTGCCTGGTGAGCCCAAGGGATCAGTTGTTCCACCGCTGTGGCTGCAACAGTCCCACTGTCCTGACCAGCCACCAGTGCTGCCCCACTGGTGCTGACTGGCACAGCCTGGGACTGTGCTGACATGCTGGCACACACGTCGGAACCAGCCAGGCCCATGGGCGTGAGCTGGTCTGCTGTGTGTCCATTCCGTGGCACACACATGTCACTGCCCATGACAGTCGTGTCTTCATCATTGGTGCAGGTCTCTGCCACAGCCACAGCATGCTGGCATGCTTGGATGCCAGACTGCTGAGACACAGGAAGGGCCTCCCCCACACCTGTCTCAACAACATCAGTGTGGACAGCTAGGCGGACCCACTGTTGCAAAATTGGGCCTCCTCTTCCACCCACCATCGTAGTCCTCCTCACCCAGACCTCGCTCGGTCATTATTCAACCTGTAAGGATGACAGTGGTTACCTGTGACTGTGCAGTACAAAGCAAGTCCCTGATACCACAGTCCAGACCCCCACACAGCATGCAACTCACCAATAAACTGCAGTAACGGAATATGGCAACTGCAGAACAGTGTTGCAGTTTTATAGCACAATCCATGCAAATTAGGTGAGGAGCAACTTTAATGAGATGCAAATCGTGCTGCTGCACCATTGCATGGCTGATCGGATGATTAGCATATGACGGCTGAATATCATGCTTTGGCGCTTTGTGCAATTGTGTTGAATGTGCTGAGCCAATGGCGCAGTTCTGTGGCATGCGTAGTACACCTCACTGTGCATGCCCAGGTAGCTTATGCAGGTGTCTGCCATGCTGATGACATGCTGTGCACAGTAGGCAATGCAGGTCATGGCCACCATTGTGCCAGTCGCGCTATAGCGAGGGTCACTACATGGCGCTGTGGGACAACTGCGTGATAGTTCGCTGTGGTGCTGGCACACAGGCAACCAATCGCACTAGATGCATAGATGTCTGATGGCGCTGTGCGTGGCCTTGTGCCAGAGACCCATGACCCTGTGCCCGACCTTTGCCCCCTTGGCACCATACATCCGGCATGGCTGCACCTCTATCGCGCTGTTTGGTAACAACGTGATAGGGAATGGCGGCACTGTACCGTGCAGCATTTCCACGTGGGGTGCTGTGCTGCAGAGCGCCATATTGCCTACTATAGTGGTTGAGATGGCATGCAGGAGAGTCCCACAATGGAGTGCCCTTGAGCTGGCCAACCTGGTGGCCATTGTGGAGCCACACTATATCCCACTTTGTGGAGAAGAGGTACTGGACAGGGCCAGGACCCAGGTCTGGCAGGAGGTGGCCACTGACCTGGAGGTGGCCACTGGATGCAGGAGGACAGCAAAGCAGTGGAGGCACCGTTATGGGGACCTTAGGAGGAGGGAGCCGGAGCTACTTGCCCGTCTGCAGTCGCGTGCCAGTAGGGGCATGGTGCCTTGTCCAGGTGGGTGATACATCTACACACTTGTATTGTCCACATGGGTAACACTGTCTTATGTGTCCAGCACATAGGGGAGGGATAGTCTAGGGTTGGCTGTAGTGGTGTTTACAGGGTATGGGGCGGGTGGGTCTGGCTGGGGGAGTGGACACACACATTGGGGCAGGGGGACTTTGCTTTGTGTTTGTACTGATATTTTTCTCTCCTTTTTTCTCCCACAGGCATGGACAAGTGGTGGTGGTGTATGGGGGAGTGGCAGCAGAGGGAGGAGGACTCAACACACAGGCGTGTCGGGGACCACCACCACCGACAGCAACAGCCCAATGAGGGTGAGTGCCATGACACCATGATTACTATTGCATGCTGTGTGACAGGGTGGGAAGCAGGGCATGGCCACCATCCATGGACACCACTGCCATGCACGTAACTTGTGACAGTCAGCACTGTCCAGTGGCACTGCATGTCTGGGAGTGCATCAATGGTGGTCCATATGTGCACTGGGCACATGGCTGTGGCACTGCCTGCCCACTGCATAACCACGTTACTGTATGGCCTTGGTTGTGCTGTGCTGGACATGGGCGGTGGGTGTGTGCAGTGGTCCATATGGCTGTTGCTGCCTGGTTGGGCATGTCTTGTGGACATGGTCACTGTAGGTGGGTGCACACCATCACAGGAGCGTGGCACATCGCTGTATGCCATGCATAATGGGTGGGCTGCAGGGGGATGGACAGTCACACCTACTGACTCTGATCCCTCATCCTAGGTGAATGGATGCTCCTGCAGATCCAGCAGGCTGTGCAACAGCTGCTGTAGGTGGCATGGGAGTCCCTGAACATGCTAAGGGACATACACCAGCATCGGGTCAGGAGGAGGAGACGGGCCAGGCAACAGCCCTGAGCGAAGGAGGACCAGGCTGGCCGCTAATGTCTGCATGAACCTGCCTACAACTTCCCCCTTTGACCAACCCTCACACCCCACCTTCCCTCTCCCATATGTTCACCCCTGCCCCTTACCCACCCCCACCTTTTTCTGTCCCTCACCCCATTTGTACATAGTTTTCTGTATATAGTTGTGTTTTATATTTACAATAGAAATATTTTGATATGAATACTGTGGTGGTCTCTGATTTGCAGATGGCTATAGGTGCTCAGCTGCAGTGGTGTACATGGCATCTGGGGTGGTTCAGTCATGGGTATGTGTGTGTGTGTGTGTGCGTGGGAAAGTGTCTATGGTGTGGGAGTGGCTATCAGTAGATGTCTGTGGTGTGTGTGTTGTTCTCTGTGCATTGCATTACTGTGTGCAGTGGTCCATGGTGCATGCTCTGGGTCCATTGTGCCCCTGTCAACCCATCCTTGGCCTGTGCAGCTGACACCCTTGCATGTCTGTGGCCTGCAAGGTCTGCTGCCTTGTCAGTGGTGGCTGTCCCATGCAGGTCATCCACTGTAACCGTCACAGTGCTGGGTTGCCTCCTGTCAATGGTGTGGTGCATGTTTGCCTTGGGTGACACTGTGGCCTCCGCAGTTGATGTCCCACCTCCATGCTGTGGCTTGTGTGTGTTGCAGGGGCTATGCACCACTGTCTGTGACTTGTGCTCCAGGCACATGATGGTGGCATATAGGACCACAGTGCATGCACAGGGTGGGTGTCACCCTTGTGCCATGGAGGACTGCAGGCTGTGTGTGCTCAGTTTTCATGGGCCCACACTGGGGGCTTGGTTGCCACACTACTGCATCCCTGTGTTGTTGTCCCCATGGGTATGGGTGTGTGTTTGCTCCTGCACTGTGTTGCATTCAGTGTGATGCATGCTTCCATGCACTGCTGTGGGTGTCTGTGCTGGCTGCTGTGGCTAGTGGTGGGTTGGGATGTGTCACTTGTCTACTGTGCAGGATGCTGTCTCAATGGTGGTGGTGTCAGGGGCATGCTCTTTCCCATGTGTGGTACCTCTTGTGCCGACGCATGATTGGTCTCTCAGCTGTGCCTCAGGGGGATTGTGCATGTTGGCACTGTGTCTGCTGTTGTTGCATTGCCATGTGCTGCCACCCACTGCTGGGTGCTCATGGTGGGGCTGGCTTGTATGGTTCTGTGGTACACAAGGTTGCAGTGTGACAGTGAGGTGGTGGTATGCATGGGGTTTCCTGCAGTGGTGGTCACTGCTCATGGGGGTGTCTGGGGTCACAGTGCAGGGTGTGCTGTGCTCTGGGGGCTGGTGTGTACGGGTGGTCATGCCTCCTTGTGTGTGCAGTCTCAGCTTGCCAGTGGGTGTGTGGGCACCATGGCCCAGCTGTGCTTTGTTTGCTTGTCCCCATGGGCCGTGGATATTCCAGCCCTCCCCAGTTGTGCTGTGCTTGGGGTGTGGGGGCGCATTGTCAGTTCTGTTGTGTGTTCCTGTGCCCATCTGTGGCATGGGTGGTGGGCCCCTACCTACCTCCCTGGTTGTGCAGTTACATTGCTCTGCTGCTGGGGGATTCCCTGCTTGCGCTATGGCACTTGGGTGCTCAGCTGAGCAGCCCTTGTTGCGCCATAGCTCATCATTTCTGCTCAGCTTCCCCTTCCTAGTTGCGCTATGGTGCAGGTTGTGCGATATTCAGATGTTAGCTGTTGGCGCAATTTGGCTTGTTCCTTTTTTGAATATCACATCTATTGTGCATGGGCGAAATGGACTTGTGCTTGCTCCTGCTATTGCGCACTTTTTGGGCGCAGTTTAAATATCCAGCCCCATACATATATATATATATATATGGATATTTCAACTGGATATTTAAACTGCATACATACATACTATAGATTTCTCCTCACCTTTATTTATTACTGATGACATTTGCATGAATACACAATCTTTTTTTTTAACTTAAAAACAATTTTATTGAAGTTCATAAGTCACATAAATAGCCTTCCTAATACAGAATAGATGTTCTAATCTCTAAGAAAGTACAGATATAATTCTTGTCATGAGGTTCCTCTAACAATCTTTACAGCACTAGTCTAATTACTTAAAGCCTTTGTTTGTTATTACAGAATCGGCTCTAGTGACCCTCCGTCAGATCAGGACCATTCAAGATGGATTATTCTATTCAAGTGGAAAAGTCTGTTGGAGATGTCACCACTTCTTGCTTTAGGACACAACATCTAGATTAATTCCTGAAGTTTAAGTCTGTTTTTTAGAGATTTTTGAGAAGGTGTCTTATATTAGTATGTCAAGATCTTCCACAACAATAAAAAACTCTTTCAACAACAATAAAAGCAACAGTAAGAAAGAAAATGAGTCCTTGTTTGATTTACAATGATTAATAAAAGCAATACCAACGAGGCAAAGGATATACCCCTGAATACATAATCTTTATCTTAGAGTTCATCTGCCTCTGTAGTTTACTCCCTACTACAATTTATAATCCTCTGTTGTAAGATCGTAATCTGTTGCCATGGGAGTAACTGTTATTTCACAAGCAGGGGGTCATGACACCAGGTAGGGAGAAAGCAGCAGGAATAGGTGAACTCTTCAGCAGCAAAGATCCTGTTTTCCTGCCAGTCATCTCAGTAATAAATAATGGAGAAGCGAAATATAGAACTAATGTGAAATATAAGTTGAACTATGTCTAAATATTATTTTTTGTTAAAGTTCTCCGGAAGGCATCAGCTGCTCTTTAAAATGAATGTTCTCCCCTACTTTTTTATCCCCTTAATATGTAAATTTCTGGCTTCCCATGGCTTGGTTTCAATGTGTTCACAGCATGATCACAAAATTTATTTGGGCTAAGAAAACCCTGAGGTGAGCTTATAAGAAACTGGCCACTCCCAAAAACTTGGCTGGCCTTAAATTCCCTCACTTCCTTCTTTATTATATTGCTAGTCATATTAATAAAATGTTTTGGTGGTTTTCCCATTCCTCCCAAGATTCTAACCTTTCTTGCACTCCCCAGTTGTTGGATCTGGAGCTAAAACCTACTTAATGGCTTTGGGCAGTTGGTACCATTTCTTTTTTTACCCCTTTGAAATCTCTTCCTGCTCCTCTAAGTAGCACTGTTCTGGGAATCTCACCAGTTGGAAAATAATCATATTCCTAAAATTTTTCAGGTAAGACATTTTCTTTTCCACTGGTTTGGGTCAGGCAGTTGGACCACTGATGTTTCAGACATGTTGGCTACCATTAAGAATTTGGTTTTAAAACCGCCTTTGGTGTCGGCTTTGTATTCACTGCTTTTCTCCAAGTTTTTTCTAGATTTGGATGGTTCCTGTCCTTTATGGTGTATGTTATTCCCTTTATCCCCCTCACAATGGCAAAGGATATGGTCTGATTTATACCACTGTATTGCTTAAGATAGACTGCGACTTACTCAGTTTAACATTTTGACCCCATCTGGAGTACTGCGTGCAGTTCTGGAGACCCAATCTCCGCAAAGACATAGGCAGGATGGAAGCTGTCCAGAGGAGGGCAACTAAAATGGTGCAGGGTCTGCACCGGAAGACATATGAAGAGAGACTTAAGGAGCTTAGTATGTATAGCCTCGAGGAAAGGAGGGAGAGGGGGGACATGATAGAAACTTTCAAGTACCTCAAGGGAATCAACAAAGTCCAAGAGGGTAGCATCTTTCAAAAAAAGAGGTGTGCAAGAACAAGGGGCACAATTTGAAGATAGAGGGTGGCTCAGAGGTAATTTAAGGAAGTATTTTTTCACAGAGAGGTTGTGGATGCATGGAGCGGAGATTGTGGAGTCAAAACAGTGGTGGAATTCAAGCATGCATGGGACAGTCATAAGGCAATTTTAGGGGGTGGGGGTAGGAAGAAGTAGGCTGCTGGTTAACTAGGATCTGCAGCTTATCCACTAGGTAAGGAAATGGGCAGACTGGGTGGGCCAAGCGGTCCTTATCTGCCATCAAATTCTATGTTTCTATGTTTCTATATTCCCCAAAAATTGGCTAAGATGGGCAAGTTGTCTTCTTCTGTCTGTACTAGATGTGGACAGGATGAGGGCTCTGCCTTGCATATTTTCAGGACTTGCCCTAAGGTTGCTCCTTTATGGAGCCTTATTGAAGCTAAGGCAGATCCGCTTCTGGGTTTACAAGGCCTATTCAGGCCAAGATATGCATTTTGGGGGATTACAGCTCAAATTCAGTTACAGAGCATAGGTTTTATATGGTGCTGATTTCTCTTTCTTTGAAGAAAGTGGTTCTGCGGTACTGGCTCAACCAGGTGGTTGTCTCTTACCAGGAGTGACTTCAGGAATTACAGTTTAATCTTAGAGTAGAATGTATTATAGCAAATCACTGACATCGGCTTCCCCTCTTTGATAAAAGATGGGGCAAGCTTCATACTCTGTATTCAGTTCAGTTTTTTAAGTTTGGAGGGTTGCTACCTATAAAATTGTATTGTATTGCTTCACCTGGCTCCTTGTTTGCTTATACTAAGAGGATTTCCCCTTTTATTAAGTCATCATTTCGGCTTAGCCTTAAGGTGGCTCCACCAGAGTGGGGCTGGGGGTAAGGGAGTGGGGTTCATTACTGAGGTATGGTGTTGTATGTGGGCTGGGGGTAAGGGAGTGGGGTTCATTACTGAGGTACGGTGTTGTATGTGGAGCTGGGGGTAAGGGAGTGGGGTTCCTTACTGAGGTACGGTGTTGTATGTGGGGCTGGGAGTAAGGGAGTGGGGTTCCTTACTGAAATGCAGTGTTGTATGTGGGGCTGGGGGTAAGGGTGGGGTTCCTTACTGAGGTACAGTGTTGTATGTGGGGCTGGGGTAAGGGGTGGGGTTCCTTACAGAGGTATGATGTTGTATGTGGGGCTGAGGGTAAGGGAGTGGGGTTCCTTACTGAGAATGCAGTGTTGTATGTGGGGCTGGGGTTAAGGGAGTGGGGTTCCTTACTGAGGTACGGTGTTGTATGTGGGGCTGGGGGTAAGGGAGTGGGGTTCCTTACTGAGGTACAGTGTTGTATGTGGGGCTGGGGGTAAGGGAGTGGGGTTCCTTACTGAGGTACGGTGTTGTATGTGGGGCTGGGGGTAAGGGAGTGGGGTTCATTACTGAGGTATGGTGTTATACTTGATATTAGTCAATAACATTTACCTAATTAGAAAAAAAGTGCAGGGCCTGTTGAAAGGAATTTGGATTTACACTATATCGTACCCCTTCATACACATTATATAAATAAAATTGATATTGTCTGCAGAAAGAGACTTCTGGTACAGCCACTCTGCCCTATTAGTTTTCCCTATCTCCCCTGTGACCTACTCTCCTGGAGGGGTTTTTGCAATTGTTGCTTGGATATCCATAAAAAATACCTTGGATAACAGCAAAAAATTAGGATTTTGGATCTTCACATAAAACTGGTGAAAATCAGAAATCCTAAAGCTTATAATTCAAAAATTCCCCCCTCTGTCTGCGAACCCTCCCTGACCTATCCCTATTATTAAAGTTCTCTGCCCAAACCCCCCAGTAATGCACAATCTTCCTCCTCAGCCAAAGCCCACTGATAGTGTTACTAAATTGTAGTCTACAAGGTCTGTCTTCTCCTTATATTAAAAGTGTAAGTGGTGCGGCAGCAAAGGTTAAGAAACCACACTCCTCTCACTAAATTACAACTCTCCCTCCCAAAAGCTTTGCTGAAGTGGCAAACCCATAAGCATCATTCAATAAAAAAACTGTCCTTCCACAACACCCACTGGCATCAAACTCCCTGATCCACCCCCCATAGCACCGAAAGTACTGGCAGCAGTAAAATAAATTATATTATTATTGTTAGCGATTCCATGGAGAAGCAGCTTGTGCTCCTCTTCATTCTGGTAAGTATATATGAAGTCCTCATATGAAGCACCTGACCAACCATCAACTGGCCAATCAGGTGTCACTCCCATAGGAAGGAGGGATCTTTATATACATTGTATCTTCAAAGTGCTATAGGAAGCAGATAGATAGTGGCTGTGCAGAGACCGTAGAACAGAATTTGGTTCTATACAGTGAACATATACATGCTGTACCTCAAAGTGCTTTACAAAACAGATAGACATTCACTGGCCTATGCAGCCAATATAGTGTTATGCTTGTGCAACTGTGTTAGTTTAGTTTTGACTTTCGCACTCTCTATTCCAGAGGAATTACCACCCTGTAGGGGTACGAAGGCAAGGAACCCTCGGAGAGGGTTCCACCCCTAGAGGTGCAACAGGATGGTTCCCGTGGCTAAAGGTATCTTAGGAATCCACCTAAGGTGAGAAGTGCTGCCGGAGGAGGAGGGGAGGATGGTGGGGCAAAGACAAAGTGCTTCACAGTGAGGCTTAGAGGAACTGCTTATATAGCTCAGGAAGTGGGAGTGGCTGGTTGCTTGGCCTCCGAACTACAGGCAAGTCTTTCATTCAGCAGTACAGGGACTGTAGAATAGAATTTGGGTCTCTATAGCACATCTATACACACTGTATCTCAAAGTGCTTTACAAAAAACATAGACACTAGCAGTACAGGGACTGCAGACTAGAATTTGATTCTCAGTAGCAAATTTATACACACTGGCTGAGATATTCAGAGCACTTGTGCATGGCGCAACTGAGATGCGCCGGTGCAAGTCTGAAGATGTGCCACCAAATGATATTCAAAGGGAGCCACAGTGCAGTGCAAATCCCATTGCACCAATGCGCAACCATAATGTATGCAGCACAAGTGCAGGGGGCATTCCCATGAACAAGTGGCGCACTGGCATATTCAACTATAGAGCAAGGCGTAGGTCTGGAGCAAACTCCAAGTTGCACCAGGCAGACTTGAGCCAATAAATATAGGCACAAACACACAGACAGGAGATGTGCAACAGTGAGCAGAGAGAGAGAGAGAGAGAGAGAGAAGGAATGAGAGACTGTGTGAGAGGGGGAGAGAGAGAGAGAGAGGGAGTGAGGCAGACAGACAGAGGGGGGAGAGAGAAAGAGAGAGAGAAACACACACACACACACACAGACTGACAGATGGATTGACAGAGAGTGAGAGACACCCAGGGAGACACCCAGTAACAGAGTGATGGACAGTGGTCCATTCATAATGGACAAGGTGATAAGGGGTGTGAGGAGGCAGGAGGAACAGCATTGTGGCCGATGAAGGGCCCGGTGGCGGTATACCTGACACAGGTGGTACCATGCCAGGATCACGTATGAGAACTTCAGTGACACAGAGATCGTGGGCTGGTACCACCTGAACAGGGCACTTCTGAGCAGCTCTGTGAGCTGTGCAGTGATGAGATACAGACACCCACCAGACATAGTCACGCTGTGGCAGTGGAGACTAATGGTGACGGCCGTGACGTGCCTGCTCACCACAGGTGCCTTCCAGAGACCAATGGGTGATACCACGGGCATTACCCAGTCGGCCACATCCCACCTCCTCACCCAGTTCCTCAGTGCTCTGCTGCCACATGCTTCAGAGTACATACATTTCCCCAGCACACAGGCAGAGCGTACAGCAAACATGCAGGAGTTCCACCGGGTGGCACACATGCCAGGCGTGATTTGGGCAATAGACTGCACCCACACTGGCATCACACACCACGTGTCCCAGAGGGCCTAGTGTACATTAATCAGAAGGGATACCCATCCATCAACTGCTAGGTGGTGTGCGATGCCATGGAGTGCACCATCAATGTCTGTGCCACACACCCCGGGAGTGCACATGATGCCTTCATATGGTACACTTCTGCACTGTGCTACAGGTTTGAGTGGGGAGACAGCCCCATGGGCCACTTTGTTGGTGAGTAGGACATGCACCAGGGTGGCTGAGAGCCACAGCCCAGGGGTTGGGGGAGGGAGTTTGGGGCGGGTGCCGTGGCACGTGTGGTGGCAGAGAGGGAGCGAGTGGCAGCATAGTACAGCACAGGGATAACCATGTCATCTTCTACACAGGTAACACTGCATACCCCCTAAGGCCATGGCTGCTCACCCACTACCGGTGACCATGGTCCCCCGCTGAGGAGAGATACAATGAGGCACACGCCAGCATGCACACAATCATCAGGCATGTTTCTGGCATGCTAAAGATGTGATTCCGTTGCCTAGACAGGTCAGGCTGTGCCTTACAATACAGCCCATTGAAAGCCTGTGACATATTCCTGGCATGCTGTATCCTGCACAACATGGCCACTGACTGTGAAATAGCAGTCGTGCCTGATGAAGGCAACAGTAACGGGGACGATGGTGGTGAAGGGCCGGAAGGTGGTGGGCAGCCACCCCTTAGCAGGAGGAACCTTTGAATGGTGCAGAAGGCATGGAGGCACTGTGATACCATCACAAGGGAACAATATGGACAATGCAGGTGAGTGCTCTGACACACAGGCAAGGCCCATACAGCCCAGCACACACCACAGTGGCAGGGATGTGCACAGTGGTATGTATGCAGGGACGGGGAGCACAACACACAGGTGGATCCACTGGCACATGGACTCAGACACACACAGCAATGGCATGCACACAGACACACACACACACACACACACACATGGTGAGGGACATGGCATGGATCAGAAGCATGTCACCAGTACACAGGCATGACCGGTGCTGAGCTGCCCTCATCACATCCATGCCACGTGTTCCAGCAGCATGGTCCATACCCACAGGGGGCATGCAGCACAACACACATATGCGCCACCACATGCATGCTGCACCACCACCATCACTCACGTGTGTGTGTGTGTGTGTGTGTGTGTGTGTGTGTGTGTGTGTGTGTGTGGCATCAGCAGTGGATGGCAGGTCAGGGCAGCAGACACGTCACTCCAACCATGTGACCCTATGACCACCATGGCCACGTGGGTGGCTGTGCCAAGGCTGACCATCAGACGCATGCTGCACATCGGCCAAGGGGGTGTGTCAGATGCACCCCCCCAGGGGTTCATGTGCAGAACAGTTACCGAGTCTGAGCAGGGGTGGCAAGGCTGACAAAAAGGCCTGCCCTGGGGGTGTCTGGGATTCTGACATCAGATCCCAACATCCACTGTGCAGGTGTCACATGAAGCCAAGATCATGGGGTGGACAGTGCACTGTAGAGGGTCCTCTGTACATGGCTGGGCACAGTGGCTGCCACCGACACCAGCCCAGCTGCAATGGTACCAGCCATGCGGTCCATTGATGCCACAATGGCACTGGTCATGCGGTCCATTGCTGCAGTAGTAGACTCCTGCATCTGGGTGAGCTTGTCCATTAGCCTCACATTGCCCCTGTCTTGCTGCTCTGCCATCTGGTGCACCTCTACCTGCAGTGTGCGCACCTCAGTGGCAAGCAACGCCTGGTGTTCCACGGATGCACACAGTAACCAGGTGTGCTCCTTCAGCTTCTTAGCATCCTGTGCTTCCTGTCCTGCCCATCGAGCTGGGGGGTCCTCAGAATGCTGTTGCACAGCCTCCCATTCAGGTGGACGCTGCACAGTGGGCTGCAGAGGGGGCACAGTGCCATCTGGTGCACCAGCGGTGGGCACCGTGGCACACTGCCCATCGTCACCTGCATCCTGCTGCCTGACTGTCTGCTAGGCAGTGCCCTGCACCTCTGCCAGAACTACAGCACCACTGCCACTCACACAGTACACAGCTGTAGTGCCACACACAGCCGCACTGGCAGGGATGGGGGGGCGGCTGTGGAGCTGCTGGCTTGGTGACACGACCTACCGGTGCATGTGCAGCAGGAAGGGGTGTGTCAGAGACCACCGCCCCTATGCTGTCTAGTACCAGAGTAAGGTCATCATCAGTGTCGGACAGCACCCCAATCTGGGCCTCTGTACACAGCACCTCTAGGCTGTCATTGTGCAGAGACCCAGCCAGGGAGTTGTCCAATCCCATGTCAAGCATGGCTGCATGCCCACGGCTGCTAAAACATGGCCTGTCCTGGCTCTGGATGCCCGTCGATGTAGAGGGGCAGGCATGCATGTTCACGGCCACTGCCTGGTCCGTCCTCTGCACGGAGGCATGCTGGTGCTGAAAAATAAGAACAGAGGGTTAGTGGGGCAGTGAGCCTTATGCCCCCTACACCCCCATGCTGCTGTTTCCACAAGTTACCCTGCAGCAATGTATGTCCACGTCCACACACGCATGTGGCAGTGGGCAGGGCCTCAGACACACCTGCATACCATGCCCACACCAGGCACACCTGGTGGATGGTCATCATACTCACCATGCAGTGAGGGGCTGCCACCCATCTGGAACCCACCACCAGGCACACCCTCCACTGCTGGTGGCTGATGGTGGATGCCACAAGCTCCTCTGTGGCCATCAGCAGTGGCACAGTTGCTGGCCTACCACTGGTCACCCTGCGGGACACCTGTATGGCCACAGCCCTATCCTTAATCCACCTCATGTCTGTGCCAATTTTCTTCTTGCATTCTGTGGGTTGCGATGGTGGTGGCCGTGGGCGTTCACATATCAGACCACCTCCTCCCAGCCCACCACCTGCTCCTGTGGCATGCCTTTGGCACTGCAGAGTAGACCCTCCCGGTCCATATAGGCCTCAAAGAGGGCATTGTTCTCAGCAGCTGTAAAGTTGGGTCGGTGCTTGCGTGCAGGGCCCCTGACTCTCCTCTCCTTCATTTCCTGACATTCTGCCACCTGTGGACATGAACAGCAGAGTGGTTCAGTGCCAGCATGTTGCAAAGCAGCACTCTGTTGCAGTGTCTGCATGGTTCACCATTCATCCATGTTGCCAGTCACTTACCTGAATGGTTGCAATACCGGTCTGTGGCCTGTGCTGTTCCGTGGTGCTTTTAAGGTGCAAAGCATGCAAATCAACCTGTGCGCAATATTAATGATATGCTAATTCCCCCCACTGTGCTATGCATTGGCTATGAGGTGATTTGCATGCAGCATCTCAATTTCGTGTAATTGTACCATACATAATGGGGTTGTGCCCAAGCATCTCCATGGTGCAATACCAGCACCTGCATGGTGCATGATCCTGCATTGCACATGTGCAGTGCGCATGCCCACAGTGCACATGTGTGCAACACTGACCACTGCTATCACTTGATAAATGCCAGCGTACTCTGGCTGATGCCATGCAACGGGCGCATGCGGCACTGATATGCCATCACATATGTGATCACTACCTCTATCACACACCCGCGCACTCTGCATGGGGCATGACCTCTGACCTGTGGGTCATGTTGTGACCCCATGATCCTGCTAGATCCCAGCATACTGCACATGCCATGACTATGCCATGGCCCTTCACTGCACATCCTATCACGCATCCTGCTCATGTGGCAGACATATGCGCAGTTCCACAGCTATTTTCCTCCTGAACCTGGCTGCTGACCATGGCACAGAGACAGAGCAGAAGGGTAGGCAACTGGACAGAGGTTGAGCTCATCAACCTGGTGACTGTGGTTCAGCCCTTTGAGGGGCAGCTGTATGGCCAGGTGCCTCTCCAGCAGGTCAGGGAGGTGGTGTGTCACCATGTCGCAGAGGCCCTGGAGTGGAGGACTGGTGTCGGACACACGGCAGAGCAGTGCAGGCACTGGTATGGGGACCTGCGGCAGAGGGCACCAGACCACCTGCGGCATATGCAGACCCACATCCTGTGAGGTTCCATGTCACAGCCAGGCAGGTGTGCTCATGTTGCTGTTATGCCCAGGTGTAGTACAGTGGTGATGGCATGGCTGCATGGCATGACCTGCAGCAGGGTACTTCATCAGCCTGGGGGTACTGTTCATCGGGCTTGGCTGCTGCACAGGTGGCCGTGCTGGTGCGTGGGCCTCAGGCCTGAGAGGGACACACCCAGTGCACAGCGGATTGTGTGGTGGTGGGGGGATACACATGCATGACTGTGTACTGATGTCCACCACTCTTCATTCCTTCCACAGGGCTAGAGAACTGTAGATGTGTCAGGGTGGTGACAGAGGCTGCCAGGGTGGCACAGCCTAGTGGGCAGCAGGTGGCACCAGCTGCACAGCACGGGACAGGTAAGCATTGTCACATTCCTTCTCAGTGTCACAGTGAGACAGTGGTGGGGATAGGGCACAGCCAAGGCCGTCTCTGCCATGTGCCTTGACAGCTGTGTCTGTAACACAGTCCATTATGCGCGCCACTGAGTGCCATCCCTTGACCACCATGACCCAGCTGTTGGGCATGCCCACAGCTTCCACTGTTTTGTGCTGTGGTGCTGCTGTTGCTATGTGCCATGTGACCATCTCATTGTGGTACTGTGGCCACTACGCTACAGCATTTGCCTTTATGCACCATTGTGGTGTGCTGTGTGGATGGCTGGTGTTGCCCTCTGTGCAATAGTCCTTTCTGGTCTCTCCAGGGGTGTGTGTCCCTACTGTCCAATGTGCTCTGTGGGTGGGTGGGTAGGGGTCCTTGGGTCATTGCACTGATTGCCTGTCTTGTCCCATCCCCTAGGTGTCAGCTCTGTGGCATCGAGGAGGGGCCCAAGGGAACATGTGGGGAACCAGAGGCAGATCCTGACTGTGCTCTGGAGGATATTCTGCATGGTGCAGTCCATCCAGTGTGTCACCACAGCCATGAGGAGGGAGCAGCAGCAACACCGAGGGCCAGCCAGGTGTGGTAAGTGTTGACATGTTCCTGTGTTTAGCCCCCTTTCCCTTGCTATCCTTGTCCCCCAGCAGTCCCCCAGCATCTTGTACAGCCCCTAGTTCCTGACCCCATCCTGTGTTTTACCTCCCCTGTCTCTGCCCCATTACTGTGTTTCTCTGCTGTTTCCATGCTATAAAGTGTTTATTTTCCTACACGTCTGTGTCCATGTCTGCTTTTCAGGTGGCGTGTGGAGCTATGCTGCAGTGGTCTGGTGTTGGTCCATGGTGTTGGCATGGGGGATGAGTGTGGGTTGACTGTGGTTCCCTGCTGTGTCCAGTGGTGTTTTCCATCGTGGTGCAGGCTGTCTCCTGGGTGTCATTGGTGTGTTGTGTGTTTTCAGGGTCACCATGGGGTTGTGATCAGGGATGGGCAGGTGGTTGGGGCATGCGGGTTGTACACGGGCATGGTTGTCATGCTGGCCTCGGCCCACTGGGGTGTGGAAATCTGTGTCCACTGTTGCACTCCCAGTCCTGTGTGTTCTGGCCACTGGCCTGGGTCCTGGCACATTCACTGCCAGGTGTTGGTGCTGACTGTGGGAGTGTGTGACATGTGGCAAGGGTGTGTTTTGCTCCAGGGCCATGGGGGGGCATGGTGTGGCACTGGCCATGGCTGGCTGGCTGGTGGCCTGTGGGGGGGGGGCAGGATTGGCAGGCTTGCATTGGCCATTGTTCTCACCTGTCACCTGTTCTCAGAGGTGCTGCCTGTCAGTGGCATGGGTGAGGTAAGGGTACTTTGCACCATGCAGTTTAATGAATGGTTGAAAAAAATGGTGTGGAGCACAGGAGTTTGGCTTCATTGGGGACTTGGATTCCACCTGGAGGGACACCAGCCTATACTGGCAGGATGGTCTGTATCTGTCCAGGAAGGGAACAAGTCTTTTGGGCAATTGGTTTAAATGCTTCATTGGCAAGCTTTTAAACTAGTCAAGGGGAGAGGCACTGATAAGCAGCAGGAATATCCCAGCCTCCCCCTACAAAACGGTACAAAATGAGAAAAAGACCAAGGTAGAAAGTTTAGTGGGGGATGCTGCTACAGAAGGTAAAGCCATCAAAAAATGGAGAGCAATGAGTACCAATGCCCGTAGTCTGGGTAACAAGCTTCCTGAGTTAGTGGCCTTGATGGAGGAGGAACATCTGGATATTATGGCAGTCACAGAAACGTGGTACACACAGAACCATGACTGGGACATAAACATACCAGGATACACTATCTACAGGAGGGACAGGGAGGGTAAAAGAGGAGGAGGAATAGCTCTCTACATAAGGGAAGAAATCAAAGCAACAGAACAAAAGGGTAAACAGGGTAGAGAAGAAGCACTGTGGGTCAATTTGGAGGCAGGCAATGGTACCACAATCTGCACAGGGGTTGTATACAGACCCCGCTCTCATGGGGAGGAAATGGACATGGAAATGATAGAAAGTATACTTAGAATGGCAGATAAAGGGGAGATATTGCTGATGGGTGATCTTTTTTTTTTTTTCAATTAAGATTTTATTAACAGTTTTTATACAGAGAATGTATCCATTGACACACAGAACCTCTGTGTGGAATGTAACTAAATGCACAAAACATATAAGATATGATACATCCTCTGCCCCCCAAACCACCCCCCTTCCCGCTGATGGGTGATCTGAATATGCCAGATGTTAACTGGAGTGCAGTTGCAGCAGTCACTTCGAAGAGTGGGGTTATTCTAGATGCCCTGCAGGGGGCATGCCTTAGACAACTAGTATTGGAACCCACTTGAGAGGGAGCAATCTTAGACCTGGTTCTCTCAAATGGAGATAGAAAGAGGATCACAGATGTAGAAGTGGGTAGCCGTCTGGGAACTAGCGACCATCAAACAGTATGTTTCACAGTAAACACAGCAATAGAGTCAAGCCATACAAAGGCAAAAGTACTGGACTTCAGAAGGGCTGACTTTGCCAAAATGGGTGAGTGCCTAAGGAATGCACTAGCAAATGGGCAGGAAGGAGGGGTGGAAGAACAATGGGAAATAATAAAAACTGCCATCACAGAGGTAACAAGCCTTTGTGTGAAGCAAATAAACAAAATGATGTAAGAAACCGCTATGGTTCTCAAAGGAGGTGGCAGTGAAGGTTCAAGAGAAAAGGAAGCATTCAGAAAGTACAAGGAATCACAGAAGGAGAGGACAGAGAATTGTATCAGTTAAAGCAAAAGGAAGCTGGGAAGGCAGTCAGAACAGCAAAGGCCCAAACCAAGGAAAAGATAGCCAACTCAGTTAAGAAGGATAAAACCTTTTTAGGTACATCAGGGAGTGAAGGAAGACTAAGGGAGGGATAGTGAGGCTTAATAAAGGGAGGGGGTGGGCAGAGGGTGACTGTGAAAGGCAGAGATACTAAACAAATATTTTTGCTCAGTATTTACAAATGAAGAGGGGGAGGTACCTAAAACAAACAACAGAAACACTCTGGATACAGAAGTTGATACCAGCCCATTTTCAGAAGAAAGGGTTCTGAAAGAACTCTTAAAACTGAAGGTGAACAAAGCAGTGGGGCCTGATGGGATTCCTCCCAGAATTCTAAAAGAACTAAGGGTAGAACTAGTGACACCACTGACTGCCCTCTTTAACAAATCATGAGAGGATGGGGTGGTACCTGAGGACTGGAGGAGGGCAGATGTGATTCCCCTTCACAAAAGTGGGAGCAAGGCAGAAGCAAGAAGCTACAGACCTTTTAGTTTAACATCAGTGATAGGGAAAATGATGGAATCACTTCTGAAGGAAAGAATTGTCGAGTACCTACAGGTCAGAGGGGCACAGGACCCAAGGCAGCATGGATTCACAGGGTAATAGTAAATGGAGTCCACTCTGAAGAAAGAGGGGTTACTAGTGGGGGTATCGCAGGGTTCAGTATTAGGACCGGTCCTCTTCAATGTCTTTATAAGTGACATTGCAGAGGGACTGGAAGGAAAAGTATGTCTCTTTGCAGTTGACACAACGATCTGCAACAGAGTTGATGCACAAGGTGGGGTGGAAAGGATGAGAAGGGACTTGGCAAGGTTAGAGGAATGGTCAAATGTATGGCAGCTTGGATTCTATGCTAAGAAATGCAAGGTAATGCACCTGGGAAACAAAAACCCAGGGGAAGAGTACACAATGGGGGGTGAGATACTAACAACAACAAAAATGGAACGGGACCTTGGGGTAGTCATATCAGATGACTTAAAGGTCTTAAAGGTAGGCAAGCAATGTGAAAGGGCAGTAAGGAGGGCTGGGGGTATACTGGGATGCATAGGGAGAGGCATCACCAGTAGAAAACAGGAAGTTGTTATCCCGCTGTACAGACAGCTGGTGAGACCCCATCTGAAGTACTGTGTGCAGTTCTGGAGACCCAATCTCTGCAAAGACATAGACAAGATGGAAACTGTCCAGAGGAGGGCAACTAAAATGGTGCAAGGTCTGCACCGGAGGAAGAGGGGCATGATAGAAACTTTCAAGTACCTCAAGGAATCCAACAAAGTCTCAAGAGGGTAGCATCTTTCAAAAAGAGGTGTGCAAGAACAAGGGCACAATTTGAAGATGGGGGGCAGCTCAGAGGTAATGTAAGGAAGTATTTTTCACACAGAGGGTTGTGGATGCATGGAATGGCCTTCCGGAGGAAGTTGTGAGTCAAAAACAGTGGTTGAATTCAAGCATGCATGGGACAGTCATAAGGCAATTCTAGGGGGGTGGGGGTTGAAAGAAGTAGGCTGCTGGTTAACTAGGATCTGCAGCTTATCCATTAGGTAGGGAAATGGGCAGACTTGGGTGGGCCAAGTGGTCCTTATCTGCCATCATATTCTTTGTTTCTATTTTTCTATGTCCCCTGATGACCAGTCCACCACTGTGTTCTGGGGTGCTGTTCTGGTGCATGCCCCTGTCTCACGCCTGTGGACTGGATCTGGTTGGTGTGGTGCACAGTGCCTCCACTGGTGGCTGTGCTCCATCTCGTGATGCCCATTATTTCCTCCTGCTCTGTGCCGGTGTGTGCACTGGTGTGCCCTGCTGGCTGGTGGTGTCCTGTACTACTGGCACTGTGCTTCTTGCTGTGTACCCTGGGCCTCTTTGCATTTTCACTTCTGTGCTTGTGCACAGGTTTGCTCCGCGCTTCCATGGTTGCGCTGGCGAATATTCAGCCGGTTTGCGCTAATGCATTTTTGGTGGTTCATCTTCTGAATATGGCACCTGATTTGCCATGGCGCATCTGACTTGTGCTGTGCCAGAGTTGCATCAGCCTTTAGCACATTTCTGAATATCTCGGCCTTTGTCTCTCAAAGTGCTTTTTAGATAGTTAGACACTGGCAGCGCAGAGACTGTAGAATAGAATTTGGTTCTATGCAGCACATTCATACACATTGTATCTCAAAGTGTTTTACACATCACAGCTGTGTTTGGAGCTGAGTCGGGAACGGGTAGCTGTCGGCGATCGGGGACAAAGCGGATGGCTGACCAAAGGGAAAGAGAGCAATTGGGTGGTTCAGAGCTGTATTTGGGTGCAGGTCACAGTTCGGTGACTCAAGAAAGGAGGGCCGGCCAACTGCAGACCGTGGTATAGGATCTGGCCAATCAGGGAGTGAGGCACCAAGGTGATCAGGCTTTAAAAAGCCAGCCAACCCACAGAGCTGTATTCAGAGCTGTGTTTGGAGCTGAGTCAGGAGCGGGTCACAGTCGGTGACCGGTAACAACGCGGAGGGCTGGCAGAGTCGTGGCTGCAGTCGGCAGCGGGGTCGCAGTCAGTGACTAAGGGAAGGAGAGCAGCTAAGCAGTTCAGAGCTGTATTTGGTCCCGCCCACCCTCCAAGACCCCAGCCTCAGCCTCAGCCTCTATTAAATGCAGATGGGAGGAGGAGGAGCCATTATCAAGTGGAGGAGCTGACAGGCTGGTCTAAGGGGGAGTGGCCGAGTACATCAAAGGACTGAACGTGGGAGCAAGGAGGGTCCTGAGCTAGGAAAGCACTGCGAGGAACTGGTTTGCAACAGAGAAACTGGATCCTGCATTTTCTACACAGGGGACGTGGACTTCAACCTCAGTGGATATGGGAAATGGATGCAGACATTAAGAAATCCTTCACAAAAGAGCTGAAATTGCTTGACATGAACTGGGTCGAGACTACTGGCACTGGAGGTGCTGTGGACTTGGACTGGACTTGATGACTATGGTTATTAATTATAGAATTCTATGGTTTTGCACATGATTTATTAATTCTAAAAAGCATAAGCTTTATTATTTCTAAAAAGTCTTGACTGTGGTTTGGGACTGAGGAGGAGGCGAGGTTCGAGGGGCTCAAAAATTCATAAAGTGTGGTTTTAGGACTGTATCTGAGTATCACAGAAGAAATGGTAGGGCAGCGCAGAAGGAGAGGTGACCAAGGGAGGGGGATCTTTGGCAGGGTGGTGGTGAGCAGTGGCTGTGGTACAGCTATGATCCTAAACTGGGCCTCGAGGATGGGGGGATGTATGATGTGTAAGCAGGTCACTCAGCTGAGGGAAGAGGTGCCAAGGTTAAGGTGGGGGTTAAAGGGGGGAAACTGGGAAATGGTGGTAGAGACACTGGGACAGTATAAGCCAAGGAAGGAGTGGGAAGGGCTGAGTGACTTCACTGGAGGATCAGATATACTGTCCCAGAAGTTAAGGGCTTGGGAGGGAGAGGATGGAAGGGGATCCAATGGGGATAGACCAGAGGTGGTAACAGACAGCAGCAAGTCCAGAGTTGGGACATGGATGCCCAAGACAGAAGGAAAGGGGTCAGTGGGAATGGACAGCAGGAAGGCTAGAGGCACAAAAATGATGCCTGTAGTTAGAGAAAAGGGGTCAGCCAGGGATCAGGAGGAGTGGAAGACAGTAGGCTCAGGAATGGGCAGATGGATGCCCAGAATGAAGGATGACACAGGCATAGGTGAGATGGGCCAGTGGGTGGAAGTAACAAATAGTTTGGCCCCCCTACGTAGTCTAGTTGAGGACATTGGGGAGGAAGTGGTCTGGCAGGGGCCATCAGAGAAGGGGGGGGCAGGATGGCTGGGGGATTCAAGGGGAAAGATCTCAAGTGCAATGGAAGGGGAAGGAGGGGGCAGGCACATCGCATGCAGGGGAAGGGGTAGAGGAGAGGACTGGCACATCAAGGACACACCAGAGGGTGGCACTAGGGGAACTGTGGCATAAGAAAAGGGGCAGGAAGGAAGCACTGGAAGAGCTGGAGTTGAGCTCCGGGGAGACTGAAAATGAATGGGAGGAAACCCTGCAGGGCAGGAGCTGCAGTAGGAGGCTAGGACATGTGCTGGGCAGGGTGCAGGAGACAGGAAATATGCAGACTGGGCAGGTGGTGAGGAGGAAGACTTCCCCAAGTGGGGCACAGTGCTCAAAACCTTCTGCAAAAATGGGCAGAACAGGAACAGTTGGAGGGGGATCAAGCACAGTTGGCACAATCTCACAAATGATGCAGATGGGGAAGGCTAGGAGCAGATAGAGGGGAGCCAGGTGAAGTTGGCTCATGTTCAAGCAGTGATGCAGGAGGGGTTTGCAGGGATGAAGGAAGCCAGATGGAAATACAAGGGATGAAGAGGTATGGGGGAGGGTCAGAGGAAAGGCTAAAGGGAGAGGGTGAAAAAGGAAAGATGCTGGGTGTAGGTAAACATTCTGGAGAGGTTAGGTGATAGGGAACAAATGATGAGCAGGGGTAGAAACAAGTCAGGATGGGACATAAGGAGGAGGTCAAATGAAGCCAATCCCCGTGACACAAGGCTAGATGCCAAAATGACACCCAAGAAGCAGGGGGCAGTAGGATGGCACTCTTGGGGGACTCAATAATTAAGGGGCTAAAATGGGGAAGGAAGGGAGCAAAAAACAATGCAGTATGGATACCGTGCATGCCAGGGATAATGGCACTGGAGGTGAGGCATCATATTCCTTCCTGGGGTAAGCAACAAGATGAAAGGACTCATCTGGTGTTTTACCTGGGCAGAAATGACATGGAGGGGAACAGTCTGATGGAGGTACATGCAAGGTTTGAGGAACTCACTAGGTTCTGTAGGAGTAACACTGTTTTTCCTTCTATTTCTTTGAAGTGTTGCCAGTACCAAGAGCGAGCACACCCAGAAAGGAAAAAATAAGGCATTCAACAGTTGGCTACAAGGTTGGTACAGTTTAATGGGGTTTAGCTGGATAGGTGACTGGGGCTCTACATGGGAGGAGGAGGAGGAACTGTCTGCCCAAGACAGGCTGCACCTGAGCTCTGCACTAAAGAGTAAACTGGGGGACTTCATGGCAAGGGAGTTTAATTTAAACTAAATAAGGGGGGGCTAAGGACAGGGCCATCCCTACGGGAGGCAGAGAAGAGAGGCTATCAGCCCCCCCATGTCACAACATGCATCAAGGGAACAGTTAGCAGCAGGGTAGGAATGGATGAGGCTACATGATGAAGGGCTTTGGTTCCAAATGCCAGGAGTCTGAGAAACAAAATGGGTGAACTGGTGCCACCATGATGGAGGAGGACCTAGACATTGTAGTAGTGAGTGAGACTTGGTGGAATGAGCACCACGCCTGGGAGACAGTGATCCCAGAGTATCATTTGTTTAGGAAGGATCGGGAGGGAAAGGGGAGGAGGGGTGGCATAATATGTCAGGGAAGGGATTGGGCCCATGGACGGGCAGGATGAGGAGGGGGAAACAGAGATAATGTGGGTCACCCTAGACAGGGGACAGGGGGAAACCTGCGCATTGGGATAATGTATAGTCCTCCTATGCAGGACGAGAAAGGGGATAGACATTTTGTAGACTCAGTAGCAAGGATGGCATGGAAAGGGGACATTGTGCTAGCTGGGGACTTAAACCTTCCGGACATCAACTGGGAGACCCAGACAGCAATCTCCACAAGGAGCAGGGGCATCTTGGAGGCTCTGCAAGGCATATTCCAGCAGCAAAGGGTCAGTGAGCCGACTAGGGGTGTAAAGCTGTTGGATGTGGTCCTCATAAATGGGGACAGTGTGGAAGAGGTGGAGGTGGGGGAAGAGCTTGGTGCCAGTGACCACAGGGCTGTCAGGTTCAGGGTGATAGTGGGTAGGGAGAGGGATAGGACGAGAACCAAAGTAATGGCCTTCAGGAAGGCTGACTTTCATGGAATGAGGAAGATAGAGAAGAAATGATGAGGATAGGAGATGTACATTCACATATCTGGACTGCCTTGTATGGTATGGGCTGCATGCCCATAGGCTCTTGCTCTGAACCAATGGGCGTGCAGCCCTACCAGGCAGTCAGTCAGTGGGCAGTGGGGCGGCAGGCGGGTGGGATGCTGCCGCCCACCGCTGATGGGGGAGCGGGGTGGTGGGGCCCGTGGGTGGGTGGGGTGGGGCCACTAGATCACCAGGGTAGGTGGTCCTTGGGGGGTTTGAATGCATTTCTGCCCACATCGGGCTTGAGGTCCACTGGACCACCAGGGATATGTACTTGGGGGTTGAAGGCATTTCTTCCCACGATCGAGCAGGAGTCCACTGGATCACCAGGGATATGTTCTTGGGGGGTGTTGAAATGTTTTCTGCCCTTCTCGGGCTGGTAGAGTGGGATTTTTATTTCCACTTATGCCACGATCAGGCCAGTCGGGGGATTTTAACTTATGCCCATGATAGGGCTGCAGAAGTCGGTCATCGGCGGCTGCTGCCTGGCAGAGCGCCAGGCTCAGAATCCTCGAGGATTGGTGCACCTGCATGCTAATAGCATGCAAATGGTGCCATAAATAGATACAAATGCCCCCGCC
Source organism: Neoceratodus forsteri (assembly GCA_016271365.2). Classification (NCBI taxonomy): domain Eukaryota; kingdom Metazoa; phylum Chordata; order Ceratodontiformes; family Ceratodontidae; genus Neoceratodus; species Neoceratodus forsteri. Next base: position 174,962,395 of record CM057455.1, read on the forward strand.
CCTTGCATAGATTATAGCCCCCATTTGCATATCTTAGATACGGAAGTTTGCGCATAGGCATAATGGTACCACCACTGCATCTTGAATGCCTTGCTCTGACCACTTGCGGTGGTGCAAGTTCTACTGCGCCATGCACAGTGGCTGTGGCAAGGGGGGGTGATATTCAAAGGAGTTGCTCAATAGAGCAACTCCATTGAATATCTCCCCGGCCACACCCTTGCGCAACTATTTTGTGCTTACATATGGCTTGCGCCACAGAATAGCACAGTTTGAATATCCAGCCCACTGTATCTCAAGGTGCTTTACAGAGCAGATAGACACTGACAGTGCAGGGACTGCAGAATAGAATTTGGTTCTATGTAGCACATTTGTACACACTGTATCTCAAGGTGCTTTACAAAGCAGATAGACACTGGCAGTGCAGGAACTGCAGAATAGAATTTGGGTCTATGTAGCACATTTATACACACTGGCCCAGATATTCAAAAGAGTTGAGCCATGGGCAATATTGTGCCTGTGCAAGTCTGAAATTACGCCATTCTGTGATATTCAGCAGGAGGCAGTTCCACCCCCGAAATCATGCTGAGCAACAGTGCAATGATAATGAAGACATGCACAACCGAAGGGGGAGGGACCATACATAAATGGCGCAGTGCGATATTCAATGACTTGCGCCATGCGCAATAGGGGAACAAGCGGAAGTTGTGCCATAGTGGAAATGAGCCAAAATAAAAAGGAGCAAGGGAGAGGTGCAAGAACACTACAGGGAAGCCACATGAGGCAGAACCCTAGGCAGACAGGGCAGGAGGGACAAACAGGGCAGGCCAGGGAAAGGGCACTCTGAACACCCAGGCACAGGGAAGGTGTGGGGAGCAGAAGGGGGAAGTGCCACACAGCACAGAAGCCACCACATGCAGGTGTTTCCAGTGCGGGAGAAGTAGCAGGGATGACAGTGGGGGAATACAACAGCAGCGCGGGGTGAACACAAGCCAGGGACATGGCCAGTGCCACCTTCCAGATGGAGGCCATTATGAGGGGGCTGAAAAGGTGGGTGGCAGGGGGGCATGGCCGTGGAAGAACCCGTTGGCGGTATGCCCCCAACAGGCAGTACCGAGCCCGCACCAGCTTTGAGCTGTACACTGATACTGAGATTGTGGGCCGGTACCACCTGAATAGGGAAATTCTGAGGTGGCTCTATGAGCTGTGCAGTGATGTGATGCAGGAGCCCACATGACGGAGCCATGACCTGTCAGTGGAGACTAAGGTAACAGCCTGCATGTGCTTGCTCACCACGGGTACCTTCCAGAGACCAACTGGGGACACCACAGGCATAACACAGTTGGCCATGTCACACCACCTCACCTAATTCCTCTGCGCACTGCTGCCACATGCTGCGGAGTACATCCATTTCCCCAGCACAGTGGCGGAGTGCACAGCAAACATACAAGAGTTCCACAGGGTAGCACATATGCCTAGCATGCTGGGGCAATAGATTGCACCCATATGGCTATAAGCACACCACCTGGCCCTGAGGGGGCCACATATATCAATGGCAAGGGCTATGCCAGCATCAACTGCCAGGTGGTGTGCGATGCCAGGGGGTGCATAATCAATGTCTGTGCCACGCACCCTGGGGGAGCACACAATGCCTTCATCTGGCACCAGTGAGCACTGTGCCACAGATTCAGGAGTGGGGACATCCCCACTGGGCACCTAGTGGGTGAGTATGCAAACCACATGGACAATCATAGGGCCTGGGGGGGCATGGCCGGAAGTGACATGGGTAGGGGCCCACATGGCCCGGAGCAGGGCGATGCTGATCACCAGACTAACCTCTGCCCTCTACACACAGGTGACAGTGGATACCCACTCCGTCCCTGGCTGCTCACACCCTACCGGCAGCCCGCGACCCCTTCACAGCAACACTACAATAAGGCACATGCCACCACACGTAATGTCATCGAGCGGGTGTTCGGGATGCTGAAGGCACATTTCTGTTGCCTGGACACCTCTGGTGGTGCCCTACAGTACAGCCCCTCAAAGGTCTGTGGGCTATTCCTGGCCTGTTGCATCCCTGCACAACATGTGACCAACAGATATGGGATAGCCGTGCAGGTCAAGAGGACAGCAATGGGGAGACGATGAGGACACCGGTGACGATGGTGATGGGCAGCCCCTCTTGGCTGATGGGACCCCCGACTGATCCGGCTGGCACAGCTGCACTGGGACACCATCACAGAGAAGCACTTCAGCCAACCCAGGTAAGTCATGGGGCCATGTGCAGCCAACAGTGGCTAAGGCACAACCCACAAACATGCATGGACACACACCAGGGGTGCATGCCATCAAGGGAGGTGGCAGGGCACAGAAGCACACACACAACCAGGGATGGGTGAGGATTAATATGCCATGTGGATGGACACACACACACACATGCACACACACAATGCACCAAATGTGCACAGAGGGCAGGAGGCACACCGACCCAGAGCACCAACCCTAGCAACACACATGTCCACAGGCCACCACGCCCACTGCCTGTCCATGTGCATGTGTCAGATGCTGAGCACCATTGCATGTTGGTGTACAGCACAATGCAGGCATCATCATGCACACGCCAACTGTGGACAGCAGCAGTCAGGAGAAATTGTGCAGGTGGACACCATGTGTCTGTGTGCAGGGCTAAGGTACCCCACCAGGCACTACTTACTAAACAGACAATACACAGAGCAGCACCAGACAGTAGCCACTCTGGGAACAGGTCAGTCATGCGACACAGTGCCCAGCCACCACGGATGTGTGGGCGGCCCCATCAGAACCACCAGCACTGACAGGCTGATCACTGGCCTCATGGGATGGCACCAATGGTCCCCAAGGGGTTCCACTGTGTGAACATGACTATGCTCATGCAGGGGTCTGCAGCACACCAAACATGCCTGTGCCAGGAGTGCTCGGGATGCCCACAGCTGAACCCTGTGTCGTCAGGGTTGGAGTTACACGACGCCGGGAATGGGGAGTGGACAGTGCACTGCGTGGTGTCTGCAATGCATGGACATCTGACTGTGTGCCCATTGTGGCCATGACAGCAATGAATGCCAGTGCATGCCTGTCAATAGCAGCGGTCACATCCTCCAGCAAATGGTCCATCCTACCAGGATCAGGCGGTGTCCCTGCTCGCGATGCTCCTCTGCCCACTCTAGAGCCACACACAGTGCAACCACGGACGTCGCAAGCCGCATCTGATGCTGGACTGATGCTTGTAGTAGGCAGGTGTGCTCGTCCAAGAGGTCATCTGCCTCCTCGGCATCCTGTCCCTCAGGGTGTGCATGGCCCTGATGATCAGCACCCCTTGGGGTGAGCGCTGCACACCAGGACCAAGTCTGGAGGCATGTCCACAGAAAGTGCACAGACACCGCCGCTGAACTCTCCCCTATGCCCCCAGGCCCGGTGGCTGACTCTAATGCTGCCCCTCTGGCTGCCGCTCCCAGGGCTCAGTTGGTGCCACCACAGTGGCTGTAACAGTCCACTGTCCTGAACAGACACTAGTGCTGCCCCACTGAGTGCTGACAGGCACAGGCTGGGACTGTGCTGACACGCAGGCCTCCACAGCAGCACCATCCACAGCCATGGGCACGAATTGCCCTGCTGTGTGGCCATCCCGTGGCACACACGTGTCACTGCCCATGATGTTGGCGTCATCATCACCGATGATAGACTCTGCACCGGCCACAGTTACAGCCTGCTAGGATCCGTGGATGCCAGCACTCTGGGACACAGGCAGGGCTTCCTCTGCACCTGTTACAACGACATCAGTATGGACAGCCAGGCGGCCCCACTGTCGCAATGATTCACGTATACCTGTGGAGGTGGATGGGCCCTCCTCCAACTCCAGCTGACTGTCCTCAGTGGACAGGCCCACCACCTCTGACCCATGCAGATGGTCTGGATCTGTTAGGGAAAGCAAAGTCACATTACTGCATGTGACCTATCCTGCCCCCCCATAGACAGACCATGACTTACCATGCAGTGATGGGCCACCACCCGTCTGGAAGCCACCACCCGGAACACCCTCAATGACACTGCACTGCATGCTTCCAGAAAGCCTCTCTTTCTGTGGGGTCCAGCTATACCACCTCAACTGTCCCCACCTGTTGCAACACGTGCTGCCCTGATGGTAACCACCTTCCTTTATCCTCCTCCTGTCCGTTGCCATCTTTCTTCACTCCTACGCGAATTACTGGTGGCTGCCATGCAGGTTCACAGCACGTGCCACCTCCTCCCATGCAGCAGCATGGGCTTGAGGTGTTCCGTGTCATCCACTGAGGAGTGGCTCCTGATCCAGGTAGGCTTCGAACAGGGCTTCGGTTTCAGCCTTGGTAAAGTTCTGCCTCCTCCTCCTCCTCCCACCACTGTGTTCCTGCTCTCCAACAACCTGCTTGGTCATTATGTAGCCTGTAGGAATGGCAGTTGTTACCTGTGACTGTGCAGTCCCATGCATGTCCCTAAATCCACAGTCCACACTCCCAAACAGCATGCAACTCACCAATAGACTGCAGTAACCAACTATGGCCACTGCAGCACATTGTCACACTTTTATAGCGCAACCCATGCAAATGAGGCAAGGCAACTTTAAGCGATGCAAATTACAGTGCTGCTTGACATTGAATGGCTGATTAGATGATTTGCATGGCCGGCTAGATATTGCTATTGCGCTTTATACAATATGTTGAGCATGATGAGCCAATGGCGCAGTTCCGTATGCGTGGTACACCCACTCGCGCAGGTTGCTGGCCCGGAAATACCACGTGACGACGTGCTGTGGTAGGCAATGCGGGACCACCACCATTGTGCCAGTGGTGATATAGCGTGGTCACTACATGGCGCTGTGGCACTGGGCATCATAGGCACAATAGGCCAACTACGTGGTAGGCTATATAGCACTGCACTACAGTAACAATCCCGCTACGCATTGTGTTCAATGGCACTGTGTGTCCATGTGCAGAGACCTTTGACCCTGTGCCCGACCTTTGTCCCCTAGGCACCATGTGTCAGCATGGTGCAGCTCTATTGTGCTGTTCGGTGACAGCGATAGGGAATAGCAGCGCTGTACAGCAGCATCTGTACGTGAGAACCCACGCTGCAGAGCACCATATACCAACTAGAAACAGAGATGGCAGAAGGGCAGCCAGTGGTCAGCTATTGAACTGGCCAACCTATGACCATTATGGAGCCACCATGGGCCTCTGATCGAGAGATGCCCCTGGACAGTGCCAGGACAGGTGTGGCAGGAGGTGGCCACTGCCCTTGAGGAGGCCAATGGATGGGGAGGAGTGCAGGCAGTGCGGCACCAATACAGGAACCTGCAGCCCGGAAGCAGGTGCTACCAGCACCTGCAGGCACGTGTCAGGAGGGGCATGGTGCCATAGCCAGTGAAGTTCCATCAGCACTTTTATTGTCCATATGGGTAACAGTGTTGTATATGTCAGCACATGGGGGAGGGACCATCCAGGGTTGGCTGTGGTGGTGTTCACAGGGTGTGGGGTGGGTAGGTCTGGCTGGGTGGGGCACACATGGGGGTGGGGGACTTTGCTATGGGATTGTACTGATGTTCCCTCTCATGTTGCCCACAGACCCAGAGGAACACCGCCGTGTGCGGGAAGGCAACAGCGGGGAGAACATGGTGCAGCCAGGCGGGCGAGGGCCCTCACTGCCCCTTGACCAGCCAGATGAAGGTGAGTGCCATACATCCATGTTACTATAACATGCTGAATGAGCAGGGTGGGCAGCAGGGCTTGCACCATCCATCAACACCACTGCCATGCAGGTGATGTTACAGTCAACACTGTCCAGTGGCACTCATGTCTGGGGTGCATCGATGGTGGTCCATCGTCACCGGGTACATGGCCATGCCACTACTTTCCACATAGCCATGTCACCAAACACCACGGTGGTGCTGTGCATGACAGCGGTGGATGTATGCAGTGTTCTGTGTCTGTATGCCTAGGTGGGCAGGTCATGTGGATGGTCACTGCGGGTGGTCCACACCATCAGAGGTATGTCCACGCTGTATGCCATGCACAGTGGGTGGGCTGTATGGGGTTGTGCATTCACACCTATTGACTGTGCCCTTGTCTAGGTACCGCCAGCTTCATGAGGATCCGGGGCTGCGGCAGGGAGATATTGTTGGTGGCAAGGGGCGTCGCTGGACGTCCACGATGCATGGTGAGAGCTGGGGTCCTGAGGCTGGGACCCAGGGAATAGTGGAAAAGGCGCTCCTGCCAGGGATGGTGGTCCCAGTGTTCCCCTACCCCTGGACCCCCCTCACCCCCTCCTTCCCCATCCATTTGTCACCCTGCCCTCTACCACCCCACCTTGTTATGGCCCCAACATGTATATAGTTCATATGTTATATTATATATAGTTCTTATAATGTGAGCTAGATTAGTTATTATATATTTTTTCAATACATGTAATTTGATATGGTCTGTGGCGGTCTCTGATTTGCAAGCCTTCTGGGTGCTCAACTGCAGTGGTACACATGGCGTCAAAGGGGTAGTGCGGTCATGGGTGTGTGTGTGTGTCAAGTGTGGGGGACTATGGTGTGGGGTACTATCAGTCAGTGTCTGCTTTGAGCTGTACACTGATACTGAGATTGTGGCCGGTACCACCTGAAGGGAAATTCTGAGGGTGGCTCTATGGGCTGTGCAGTGATGTGATGCAAGAGCCCACATGGCAGACCATGACCTGTCAGTAGAGACTAAAGTGGTGAAAAGCAGCCTGCATGTGCTTGCTCACCACGGGTACCTTCCAGGGGCCAACTGGGACACCACAGGCATAACACAGTTATTGTGTCACACCACCTCCCACCCCTAATTCCCTCTGCGCTTTTCTGCTGCCACATGCTGCAGTACATCCATTCCCCAGCACAGTGACGGGTGCAGCAAACATACAAAGAGTTCCACAGGGTGGCACATATGCCTGGCATGCTGGGGCAATAAGGTGCACCCATATGGCTATAGCACACCACCTAGCCCTGAGGGGCCACCATATATCAATGGCAAGGGCTATGCCAGCATCAACTGCCAGGTGGTGTGCGATGCCAGGAGGTGCATAATCAATGTCTGTGCCCGCACACCTGGGGGCACACAATGCCTTCATCTGGCACCAGTGAGCACTGTGCCACAGATTCAAGTGGGGACATCCACTGGGCACCCTAGTGGGTGAGTATACCAAACCACATGGACAATCATGGGGCCTGGGGGCATGGCCGGGAAGTGACATGGGTAGGGGCCCACATGGCCCCGAGCAAGCGTGCTGATCACCAGACTAACCTCTGCCCTCTACACACAGGTGACAGTGGATACCCACTCGTCCCTGGCTGCTCACACCCTACCGGCAGCCAGCGACCCCTTCACAGCAACACTACAATAGACACATGCCACCACACGAAATGTCATCGAGCGGGTGTTCAGGATACTGAAGGCACATCTGTTGCCTGGACACCTCTGGTGGTGCCCACAGTACAGCCCCTCAAGGTCTGTGGGCTATTCCTGGCCTGTTGCATCCTGCACAACATGGCCAGACAGATGTCAGGATAACCCGTGCAGGTCAAGAGGGACAGCAATGGGGGCGATGAGGACACGGTGCGATGGTGATGGGCAGCCCCTCTTGGCTGATGGGACCCCCGACTGATCCCGGCTGGCACAGCTGCACTGGGACTTACCATCACAGAGAAGCACTTCCAGCCAACCCAGGTAAGTCAGCAGGGCCATGTAAGGCCAGCTTGGTGGCTAAGGCACAACCCACAAACATGCATGGACACACACCAGAGGTGCATGCCATCAAGGGAGGTGGCAGGGCACAGAAGCACACACACAACCAGGGATGGGTGAGGATTAATATGCCATGTGGATGGACACACACACACATGCACACACACACAATGCACCAAATGTGCACAGAGGGCAGGAGGCACACCGACCCAGAGCACCAACCCTAGCAACACACATGTCCACAGGCCACCACGCCCACTGCCTGTCCATGTGCATGTGTCAGATGCTGAGCACCATTGCATGTTGGTGTACAGCACAATGCAGGCATCATCATGCACACGCAACTGTGGACAGCAGTCAGGAGGGTGTGCAGGTGGACTGTGTGTCTGTGTGCAGGGCTGGGTACCCACCCAGGCACTGCCCACTGAAACAGACAATGCACACAGAGCAGCACCAGACAGTAGCCACTCTGGGAGACAGGTCAGTCATGCGACACAGTGCCCCGGCCACCACGGATGTGTGGGCGGCCCCATCGAGACCCACCAGCACTGACAGGCTGATCACTGGCCTCATGGGATGGCACCAATGGTCCCCAAGGGGTTCCACTGTGTGAACATGACTATGCTCATGCAGGGGTCTGCAGCACACCAAACATGCCTGTGCCAGGAGTGCTCGGGATGCCCACAGCTGAACCCTGTGTCGTCAGGGTTGGAGTTACACGACGCCGGGAATGGGGAGTGGACAGTGCACTGCGTGGTGTCTGCAATGCATGGACATCTGACTGTGTGCCCATTGTGGCCATGACAGCAATGAATGCCAGTGCATGCCTGTCAATAGCAGCGGTCACATCCTCCCGCAAATGGTCCATCCCTGCCAGGATCAGAGCGGTGTCCCTGCTGCGATGCTCCTCTGCCCACTCTAGAGCCACACACAGTGCAACCACGGACGTCGCAAGCCGCATCTGATGCTGGACTGATGCTTGTAGTAGGCAGGTGTGCTCGTCCAAGAGGTCATCTGCCTCCTCGGCATCCTGTCCCTCAGGGTGTGCATGGCCCTGATGATCAGCACCCCTTGGGGGTGAGCGCTGCACACCAGGACCAGGTCTGGGCATGTCCACAGGCGGTGCACAGACACCGCCGCTGAACTCTGTACCCCCAGGCCCGGTGGCTGACTGCTGATGCTGCCCCTCTGGCTGCCGCTCCCCAGGGCTCATTGGTGCCACCACAGTGGCTGTAACAGTCCCACTGTCCTGAACAGACACTAGTGCTGCCCCACTGGTGCTGACAGGCACAGGCTGGGACTGTGCTGACACGCAGGCCTCCACAGCAGCACCATCCACAGCCATGGGCACGAATTGCCCTGCTGTGTGGCCATCCCGTGGCACACACGTGTCACTGCCCATGATGTTGGCGTCATCATCACCGATGATAGACTCTGCACCGGCCACAGTTACAGCCTGCTAGGATCCGTGGATGCCAGCACTCTGGGACACAGGCAGGGCTTCCTCTGCACCTGTACAGCGACATCAGTATGGACAGCCAGGCGGCCCCACTGCTCGCAATGATTCACGCGATACCTGTGGAGGTGGATGGGCCCTCTCAACTCCAGCTGACTGTCCTCAGTGGACAGGCCCACCACCTCTGACCCATGCAGATGGTCTGGATCTGTTAGGGAAAGCAAAGTCACATTACTGCATGTGACCTATCCTGCCCCCCCATAGACAGACCATGACTTACCATGCAGTGATGGGCCACCACCCGTCTGGAAGCCACCACCCGGAACACCCTCAATGACACTGCACTGCATGCTTCCAGAAAGCCTCTCTTTCTGTGGGGTCAGCTGTACCACCTCCAGCTGTCCCCCACCTGTTGCAACACGTGCTGCCCTGATGGTAACCACCTTCTCCTTTATCCTCCTCCTGTCCGTTTCCATCTTTTCTTACTCCTACATGCGAATTACTGGTGGCTGCCATGCAGGTTCACAGCACGTGCCACCTCCTCCCATGCAGCAGCATGGGCTTGAGGTGTTCCGTGTCATCCACTGAGGTGGCTCTCAACCAGGTAGGCTTCAACAGGGCTTGATTTCAAGCCTTGGTAAAGTTCTGCCTCCTCCCTCCTCCTCCACCACTGTGTTCCTGCTCTCCAACAACCTGCTTGGTCATTATGTAGCCTGTAGGAATGGCAGTTGTTACCTGTGACTGTGCAGTCCCATGCATGTCCTAAATCCACAGTCCACACTCCCAAACAGCATGCAACTCACCAATAGACTGCAGTAACCAACTATGGCCACTGCAGCACATTGTCACACTTTTATAGCGCAACCCATGCAAATGAGGCAAGGAGCAACTTTAAGTAGATGCAAATTACAGTGCTGTGACATTGAATGGCTGATTAGATGATTTGCATATGACGGCTGAATATTGCGCTGTTTCGCTTTGTGCAATTGTGTTGAACGTGCTGAGCCAATGGCGCAGTTCCGTGACATGCGTGGTACACACCTCACTGCGCATGCCCAGGTTGCTGACGCAGGCATCTGCCACGCTGACGACGTGCTGTGTGTGGTAGGCAATGCAGGGCACTGCCACCATTGTGCCAGTGGTGCTATAGCGATGGTCACTACATGGCGCTGTGGCACTGGGCCATCATAGGCACAATGAGCCAACTGCGTGGTAGGCTGCTATGGCACTGGCACACAGGTAGCCAATCGCGCTACACGCATTGTGTTCCAATGGCACTGTGTGTGTCCATGTGCCAGAGACCTTTGACCCTGTGCCCGACCTTTGTCCCCTAGGCACCATGTGTCAGGCATGGGTGCAGCTCTATTGTGCTGTTCGGTGACAACGCGATAGGGAATGGCAGCGCTGTACCGCGCAGCATCTGTACGTGGGGAGCCACGCTGCAGAGCACCATATTGCCAACTAGAAAACAGAGAATGGCACGCAGAAGGGCAGCCCAGTGGTCAGCTATTGAACTGGCCAACCTAGTGGCCATTGTGGAGCTACACCATGGGCCTCTGTTCAGGGAGGTGCCCCTGGACAGTGCCAGGACCCAGGTGTGGCAGGAGGTGGCCACTGCCCTTGAGGAGGCCAATGGATGGGGGAGGAGTGCAGAGCAGTGCAGGCACCAATACAGGAACCTGCAGCGGAGGAAGCAGGTGCTACTGGCACACCTGCAGGCACGTGTCAGGAGGGGCATGGTGCCATGGCCAGGTAGGGGTTCCATCACGCACTTTTATTGTCCATATGGGTAACAGTGTTGTATGTTCCAGCACATGGGGAGGACCATCCAGGGTTGGCTGTGGTGGTGTTCACAGGGTGTGGGGTGGGTGGGTCTGGCTGGGTGGGAGGCACACACATAGGGGTGGGGGACTTTGCTATGGGATTGTACTGATGTTCCTCTCTCCATGTTTGCCCCACAGGCCCGGAGGAACACCGCCGTGTGCGGGAAGAGCAGCAGCGGGAGGAGCATGGTGCAGCCAGGCGGAGCGAGGGCCCTCACTGCCCACTTGACCAGCCAGATGAAGGTGAGTGCCATACATCCATGATTACTATTGCATGCTGTGTGACAGGGTGGGCAGCGGGGCATTGCCACCATCCATCAACACCACTGCCATGCAGGTGATGTGTTACAGTCAACACTGTCCAGTGGCACTGCATGTCTGGGAGTGCATCGATGGTGGTCCATGCGTGCACCGGGTACATGGCTGTGCCACTGCCTTTGCACCACATAGCCATGTCACTAAACACCACGGTGGTGCTGTGCATGACTTGGCCGGTGGGTGTATGCAGTGTTCTGTATGTCTGTATGCACCTGGGTGGGCAGGTCATGTGGATGTGATCACTGCGGGTGGTCACACACCATCACAGAGGTATGTCCCACCGCTGTATGCCATGCACAGTGGGTGGGCTGTATGGGGTTGTGCATTCACACCTATTGACTGTGCTCCCTTGTCCTAGGTACCCGCCAGCTTCATGAGATCCGGGAGGCACTCCGGGAGATATTGTTGGTGGCAAGGGCGTCGCTGGACATCCTGCGATGCATAGACGAAACTGGGGTCCTGAGGAGGCACAGGACCCAGAGGAGCCTTAGTGGGGAAAGGCGCTCCTGCTAGGGATACATTGGTCCCAGTATTCCCCTACCCCCCTGGACCCACCCTCACACCCCTCCTTCCCCATCCCATTTGTCCACCCCTGCCCTCTACCCACCCCCACCTTGTTTGTGGCCCCCCAACCATGTATATAGTTCATATGTTATATTGTATATAGTTCTTGTAATGTTGTATATAGTTGATTGTTATATATTTTTTCAATACATGTAATTTTGATATGAATACTGTGGCGGTCTCTGATTTGCAGCGCGCTATAGGTGCTCAGCTGCAGTGGTGTACATGGCGTCAGGGGTGGTGCGGTCATGGGTGTGTGTGTGTGTCCGTGTGGAGGTGACTATGGTGTGGGGGTAGCTATCAGTCAGTGTCTGTGGTGTGTGTGTTGTGCCCTGTGCACTGGATGACTGTGTGCAGTGGTCCATGGTGCATGCTCTGTGTCCATGGTGCACCCATCGGCCCATCCATGGCCTGTGCAGCTGACACACATGCATGTCTGTGACCTGCACAGTCCGCTGGCATGTCAGTGGTATCAGTCCCTGCAGGGCAGCCACTGTACCTGTCACATTGCTGGGTTGCCTCCTGTCACTGGTGTGGTGCATGCCTGCCTCAGGTGGCACTGTGGACACCACAGTTGTTGTCCCACCTCCATGCTGTGCCTTGTGTGTGTTGCAGGGGATGTGCCCCACTGTCTGGGACTTGTGCTCCAGGCGACTGATGGTGGTGTACCGGTCCACAGTGCCTGCACAGGGTGGCTGGCACTCCAGTGCCATGGAGGACTGTGGGTTATTTGTACACAGTTTACATGGGCCCACACTGGGGGCTTGGTTGCCCCATCACTGTGTCCTTGTGTTGTTGTGCTCTTGGGTATGGGTGGGTGTCTGCCCATACACTGTGTGGCATCTGGTGTGGTGCATGCTTCCACACACCACTGTGGGTGTCTGTGCTGGCTGTTGTGGCCTGTGGTGGGTCGGGGTGTGTCATTGGACTACTGAGCAGGGTGCTGTACCACTGGTGGTGGTGTCAAGGACATGTACCTCATGTACCGACGCATGGTTGGTCTCTCAGCAGTATCTCAGGGGGACAGTGCATGGTGGCACTGTGTCTGCTGTTGTTGCATTGCTGTGTGCTGCCACCCACTGATGGGTGCTCGTGGTGGGGCTGGCTTGCATGGCTCTGTGGTGCACAGGGTTGCAGTGTCACAGTGGGGGTAGTGGCATGCATGGGGTTTCCTGCTGTGGTGGTCACTGCTCATGGGGGGGTGTCTGGGGGTCACAGTGCAGGATGTGCTCTGCACTGGGGGAGATGGTGTGGCACTGGTCCGCCCTCCTTGTGTGCCAGTCACAGCTTGCTGGTAGGTGTGATGGGGCACCATCGCCCGGCTGTGGGTTGTTTGCTTGTCACCATGGGCCAGTGGTTATTCCAGCCCTCCCCTGGTTTTGCTGTGCTTGGGGTGTGGGGGGACGATGTCTGTTCTGCTGTGTGTTCCTGTGCCCATCTGTGGCATGGGTGGTGGGTCCCTACCTCCCTGGTTGTGCAGTTACATTGCTCTGCTGCTGGGGGGCATCCCTGGTTGTGCTATGGCGCCTCTGGACTGCTCAGCTGAACATCCCTTGTTGCACTATGGTGCATCAGATCTGCTCAGCTTCCCCTTCCTAGTTGTGCTATGGCATTGGTGGTGCGATATTCAGTTGTCGGCTGTAGGCGCAGTTTGGCATGCTCCGTTTTTGAATTTAGCATCTCTTGCATATGGGTGCAATAGACTTGTGCTTGCTTCTGCTATTGCGCACTTTTTGGGCGCAGTTTGAATATCTGTGCCACTGTATCTCAAGGTGCTTTACAAAGCAGATAGACTCTGGCAGTGCATGGACTGCAGAATAGAATTTGGGTCTATGTAGCACATTTATACACACTGGGCCAAATTTTCAAACTGCGCCATTCTGTGGTGCAAGCCTTTGCGCTGCTCAAAAAAGTTGTGCAGGGGTGTGGCCAGGGCGATATTCAATGGAGTTGCGCTATTGAGCAACTCCTCTGAATCTCGCCCTGTCTCCCACAGCCACTATGCATGTCTGGTGGAACTTGTGCCACCACATAAGTGGTCAGAGTGGAGCATCGATCGCGGTGGCTGAGTTCCATTGCGCCATGCGCAAATCTGCTATGTTCCAAGGTGACATGCAAATGGGGCCATAATTATGCAAGGTGCAGGGGGCCAATTGCATCTCATTACAACCCATTTACATACCATTAATAACTTTGTGCAGGGGCCGCGCCCGATCCCTGACGACTTGCACCTGGTGCCCTGCCAGAGCAGCAGCCGTGAGGACGATGCCCCTGCAGCCCGATCGGCGGGCATAAAAGAAGTCAACCCCGATAGCCCGATCGTGGGTATAACTGCCAGCCCCTCCACTAGCCCGATCGGCGGGCATAGCACGTAAACCCTCCCCCTCCGACTAGCCCGATCGCGGGCATAACGCATTAAACCCTCCCCTCCCGATTAGTCCGATCGCGGGCATAATGTATGAAACCCCCACTAGCCCAATCACGGGCATAACGGCAACCCCAAAGACCAATATCCTGGTGGTCCAGTGGATCTTAAAGCCCGATTGCAGGCATAAGTACAAACCCACCCCAAGTCCAATATCCCTGGTGATCTAGTGTCCCCACCCCACCACCCATGGAGCCCCACCACCTGCTCCCCCATCAGCCAAGGGGGCACCGGGAACAAGTGGAGGGCCACCCACAGAATGGCAGCTGCTGTGTTGCACCCTGCAATGTGGCAGCTCACCTGAGGGTGGCCCTTGACTCGATCCTTTTTGGGGGCTTAAAGTTGTGCAGGCGCGAGGTAGGGGTTGCGCCTGCACAACTCTGCATGGCCCGGTTGAACATCACACTGCGCACTTTATGCATGGTTCCTCCCCCTTCGGTTGCGCATGCCTTCATTATCATTGTGCTGTTGCTCAGCATGATTTCGGGGTGCAACTGCCTCCTGCTGAATATCGCAGAATGGTGCATTTTCAGACTTGCGCTGGCGCAACCCTATTGTGCATGGTGCAACCCTTTTGAATATCTGGACCACTGTATCTCAAGGTGCTTTACAAAGCAGATACAGTAGACACTGGCAGTGCAGGGACTGCAGAATAGAATTTGGGTCTATTTAGCACATTTATACACACTGTATCTCAAGGTGCTTTACAAAGCAGATGGACACTGGCAGTGCAGGGACTGCAGAACAGAAGTTGGTTCTATGTAGCACATTTACACACACTGTATCTCAAGGTGCTTTACAGAGCAGATAGACACTGACAGTGCAGGGACTGCAGAATAGAATGTGGGTCTATTTAGCACATTTATATACACTGTATCTCAAGGAGCTTTACAAAGCAGATAGACACTGGCAGTGCAGGGACTGCAGAACAGAATTTGGTTCTATGTAGCACATTTATACACACTGTATCTCAAGGTACTTTACAAAGCAGATAGACACTGGCAGTGCAGGGACAGCAGAATAGAATTTGGGTCTATGTAGCACATTTATACACACTGTATCTGAACACGTTTTACAAAGTAAATGGTTAGACACTTGTAGTGCGAGGACTACAGAAAATAATTTGTTTCTATGCAGCACATTTATACACACTGTATCCCAAAGTGCTCTGCAAAGCAGATAGATACTCGCAGTGCAGGTACGGTACAATATAATTTGATTACATAAGAACATAAGAAAAGTGTTGAAAGATGGGGACCATGTGATCCATCTAGTCTGCCTATGGTGGCTACCCCCAAAATTATATTTTTTACTAAGTTACCTACATTGTCTGTCCCAAGTGAGTTTGAATTCCCTTAATGGCTTTGATGCCACCACTTCTGGTAGCAGGCTGTTCCATGAGTCTATCACTCTGTCAGCAAAAAAGTACTTTCTAGAGTTGCTTTTCAACTTGCCTCCCACCAGATGCAAGTTGTGCCCTCTTGTACGCACCTCTCTGCTTTTCTGAAACAGGTTTTCCTTCTGAGTTGTGTTAATTCCCTTGATGTACTTATATGTTTCTATCATGTTCCCCCTGTTTCTTCTCTGTGCCAAAGAGAATAAACCCAGCTCTTTGAGTCTTGTCTCGTAAGGCTCATTGAGTAGCCCTTGCACTACCTTTGTGTTCCTTCTCCACATTGTCTCCAGGCAGTTGTCATTTTTATGTTGCTTGCACGCATGTGCAAGAAACATAGTGCCATCATCCGAGTTTTCGGAGGTGTGTCAGCCCGTCTTCCAATGCAGTCAGTGTGTTTGCAGGCGTGGCCCCAGTTCCCCAATCACTGCTGCAGCTGTCTATGACAAGCTGAAAATGCAGTGGCATACAGTTCAAAGGGAGAGCTCCGCTTCAGTGAGCAGAGCTTTCCCCAATGCTACACACATCTTGAAGCATCATTTTGTTAATGCGCCTTCCCACGCACACACACACTGTATGGCCGACGGGGTGCCCAATCCCCCGCCGCTCCACGCCCCCAACAGCTGTTCAGGTGCCATGCTGGGAGCCCACCCCAGCATGGCAAAAACTATTATAATGACAGGGTGCCCAATCCCCGATGGCTCAAGGCTACGCCCCCAAAAAGCTTTCCGATGTCACCGCATGGGGCCACCCAGCATAACAAATCTTGCTTTGGCTGATGGGGTGTCAATCCCCATTGGTTCCACGTCTCCCCAAACAGCTTTTCCTTCTGCCACAGTGGGAGCCCCACCCCATCGTGGCAAACATCCCTGTGTAGCTCTTTGTAAAAAAACCTGTGAATAAAAACGGTCCCTCGATGGTCTCCTGCCCCTCCCACAACCCGCACTCCACCCACTGCGCACCCTGCTCCCCACACACCTCTTACCTTATACTTACTCTCCGAGCTTGGCACACTATCATCGGTGGACCGGGAACACGCCTGCACTCTTCAAAGCTGACCGCGAACTGAGGAAATGTCGGTAAGCTATATAATGGGATAGATAGGGTTTTTTTCAACTTTGCTGCATATCTCAGGCATTTTTTGGAATTTTTGCACCAAATTTTCAACATGGGTTTTTTGGGACCCCTTCTCATGAATGTTGTCACTGTCATGGCGTTATTCGGGCCCGAAGGGTGATTTCGCAGTCACTACGCGAAATCACCTTTCCGGAATAATTAATGAAACAACACTGCCAGTGTTCATAAGGTGGGCTCTCAAAAAGGCAATTTTGAAAATTTGGTGGAAAAATTCTTAAAAATGACTGTTTTACGAACATGCATTGCGCAGTTCCTAGGCAGGCTCATAATTTCGCGAATTTTCAATATTTTCACTCCAGATTTTCAACATTGCCATTTTACCACACCTCCTTATGAGCAGTACAGCTGTCATTTTTCACATCCTGCCCAAAATGTGTTTCTGCCCATGTAGCACACAATGGCGCAGTCGGTGTGCAAACTCAATGTATGGGACACATTAAGAAAATCACAGTGACACTGTTCATGAGCAGAGGTCTTAAAATGGCTATGTTGAAAATTTGGAGAAAAAATTTCTAAAAATGACTGTTTTACGAGCATGCGTTGCGCAGTTCCTACGCACGCTCATAAGTTCTCGAATTTTCAATATTTGCACTCTAATGACTTCCACATACCTAAACAGCACATAGAAGCAAGCAACATTCGGCATTGACAAATGCTTGTTAGGACTGCATTAGGCAGAGCCCTGCAGACCTATTGCTTTGAAAATGCAACCCCACATTCCTTGTGATTGCACAAGTTGGAATGTCAAAACAAATTGCCTCCACCTCAGGACACCCAACGCTCACACTTTTTTACTGTCTGGTAATTTGCACTTGTACAGTGAAGCATTCACACTACTGTTGGTTTAAAGCTGAGTCATATTATGTAAGTAAGCCTTAATCACTGAGACAGGAGGACATTTCCTAGGAATTAATGCATGGTTGGGGTGCACAAGGCTGAAGGCCGAGTGCCTCCCACCACCCAACCATGCATTAATTCCTGGGAAATGCCCTCCTGTCTCAATGATTAATGCACTTGTAACATGGATTTGTAAATAGGTCAGAATGCCAATAATTGTGTTACAGGTATTAGATAAATAAAACAAGAGAACTGTGAAAGTTTGATGGTCTGTTTATATGAAAATGTCTTGTTTCCAGGATGACACATGTTGTTTGTTAAGCAATACTTTTTAACATACTTATTAATAAATGTTGACTTTTTTCACTTTTGTGCTTTCATTTCTCTAGGTTTTTATAACCGTCCATTACGTTTTCTTTTTTTTTTTTACACGGTACATTTTTTATTGAACTCATTTTACCATCTGTAATGATCCTCTTAGACTGTGCATTGTGGGATCTACTGCTAATCTGCATAATGCTACATGACGATTAACTGTGTAGTGGTAATGAGTATGCCCTACTAACAAGTAAGATAACATTTAAAGTTGTGAACTTGTTTATCAGTTGTACATGACTATAGTTTGCTTTTCTGGTATCAGATGTGAGCGATAGTTTTGTGATCTGTTCTGGTGCTACATCTGTGTTGTTCACGCTTCCGGTATCAACACTTTGAGACAGAGGTTATGCACCTGGCATTATTTCCCTGAGCATGCGTGATACTGGCAATTTACGGGACCATTGATCGTAAGTGATCTCATCTCCTCTACTGCTTGGTGGACTACTAGGGCTCCAGTTAACGTTGGTTTCTTTACTGTGTCTTGTTTGCTACTGATTTTCTGGGGCCTGATTCTGTGTCGAGGTGTTTGTTTTCTGTGCGGTTCAGTTGGGATGTGGTGGCGTGGCTTTACTGTGGTGTTCACCGGGTGAGTGGGTAGTTCTACTGTTCTGTTATTTCAGTATGTTTTGTGGTTGCTTTGGGTACTGCTGAACCATGCATATCTAGGGAAATAATGCACCATTGAAAATGCCCATGTGATGTGTTTCTACCAATTAGTTCTCTTTGTTTCTGTCCTTTCATTAATGTCATTTTACAAACTGCATTAAAGTTTAGTGACACAAATAAAAGAACCCCACATAACAGTGGCACTGTGAGGTGAGTGCCCAATCCCCCAATACAGAAATCCTTGTCCTCCTTCCCCCTTCCACTACCATACATGCGTGTTCTTTTTTTCTTTTATACACTGGTGAAAGTGATTCCATACTTTGCACTCAGGCAAATCACAACTCTCATTGAATTTTCTGTAGTGTTCTGGAGGAGAGAAGAGGGACTAAGAGCCCTCCAGGAACTGGGAATCAAGAAGTGATCACCAAGAGCTGTTTGAGGAGCAACAGAAGTCAGGGAGTCCAGAGCTTTGATTGGGTGTCTACGAGAGTGACGTGGACAGCAAGAAGATTTGGAGCCATTAAAACTGGAATGCAGCATCAAGTAGCAATCACCGAGAGCTGTCTGAGGAGCTGTAGATGTCAGGGAGTTGGGAGCTTTGACTGGGTTTCTATGAGAGTGAAGCGGACACCAAGGAGATCTGGAGAAACTGAAGTTGGAATGGAGTCAGTTAAGTCTGGATTTCTGTTTGGACTTGCACACAGAACAAGACATGGGGCTAGAGATCAAGACTGAGGTGATTGACTCTGGAATCCATTGGTGTACTTGATCCCTAACAGGATGGGAAGAAAGCATAGCTGACTCTCCCTTTCAGTTAAAAGCAGTGATGTGCAGTGGCTCGCTAGCCACAAACACCTCTGCAGATTGAAGTTTGCAGCTCATTAACACCTTCCAAGTCATCACTGTATTTACTGCTCTTTACATGAGGCTAACATCACCTACTTAGCACATTAAGAATGGGCAAGTTAGCTTTGCTGGTTTGCATTACTTAGTCCCACCGCATTTAGTTAATAGTCATCTGACCTTTAACTTTAGCCATTTAAAGGGCTTTCTGTGAAGTGCTGTTATTCCCATGTAAAAGTGAAACTGCTCCATAAAACATTGAGGAATTTTGCTTCTCTCCATGCTGAAGAGTAATTGAGCTGAAGGAACAAGGAGGGCCCAGAGACTAAATGGGAGATCGAAGACCTGAACAGTAAAGAAAACAAATGATATATTCCCACCTACAGTCATTAAGAATCAGCTGTCCAATGAAGAAGAAACTACCACCATATTTATGTATTTATGGAGTGAGTAAACTGTGAGGGACAACGATGCAGCTTTACGCAAAAACTGTCATAAGAGTTTGGATAATGCCAGGGCTGATTTTATTTTGTGTGTGTTGGTGGCTACAGCCCCTCTTTGTAAACACTTGGGAGAGGAATAATAAGGTCACAATGAGGAGGGTTCTTCACTGTACTGGCTGTTACAGCTGGAAATGGAACACACTTTAGCTATGATCATTTTTACGTCTGCAATGAGCGTAGCCTGCAGACGTTTTGCATCCTAAAAGGACCTACATCATATTTGCCATTCGTACAACATGATGAAGTGTCAAAATAGTTTCTTCTGCAAAGAGCCCAATTACTACGCTGACTGTATGAGGTATAGCAGTTGAAGAGCTCTTTTTTTCTTGGTATTAGATCTTTTGAGAAGTCCCTTCCCCAAGAGTTTGTTTAGCCAGCCCCAACTCCACCCCCAGTGAAAATAAACCCTCCTGCAGCTGCCCACTATGCACTGTACACCCCCAGTGCTCCGGTGATCTCTTAAGAGGTCTTGTCCCCCAAGAATATATTTAACCCGTCCCAACTCCACCCCCTCCACTCCTTTGTGAAAACCAAAAAACTCCCACAGCAGCATTTTTTTTTCTTTCAGACTGGTAGATGGAAAACTGCAGCGCAGAACAATAGTACACAAATCAGTAAGTGAATGAATGTGTTTTATGCCTCTTAAATTTAAATAAAAATTGGATTCAGACAGGTTCTCAATTACAGAGATACAATAAAGTCTAAAGAAGAAATTAACTACCGAGTTCCAAAAGGGTTACCACTAGCAGTCAAATCTTAAAAACTATTAGAGAATAATCTGATTATTTCCAAGTTTCAAATATAACAGATTGCCAATGATCCAAAGCGTAAACATGAAATATATGTGGCTCCTAAAATGTCAATGGCTATAACAAAATGTATAGCTTAAAGCACATGTGTTTATGAACTTCAGACATTTAAAATGACAAATAGGGAAAGTAACTTTAAATTGAGGAAATAATATGCCATCTCTCTTATATAAATAAAATGATTCTTCATAATGTGGCATAACCCCTCTGTCAGGTATTAAGACCTGAATAAAGGGACAAAAACTTATTTCTGTTTCCAACAGACCACTTCGTTTTAAAGGAATAATTAATGCCCTTGTTTCATAAGGGGCTTCACAAATTTTAGAAATCAGCACTGCATTTTATAAACCTTCAGATAAACAGCTACAATGAAATGTCACTTTAAAAGATATATCTATAAAAGAATAACATTTGTTAAGATCTCCCAAATATAAAACAGACCAGAAACCCTTACATCTGATCGATCGGTAGCCCCATGTAGAGTCTTCCTGCATAAATGTACGAGTCATTTCTTTTGTGCAGTCAAAGTTTCCATGGCACACCGGGAAACAACACTCCTTTCAAATACATGTAGCCAGCACAGTTGTAACAATCCCAGTTTAAATCCACATATCTCAAAAAAAAATCATTATCAGCTCCCAATTCCCCTTATTTATTGGATGCGCCAGCAATCAATTTAATGATGATCATTGAGAAATCAATCCTTCTTTGATGACCTGCAGAGGGTAGATCCTGGGAAATTCTTATTTTATTGTTGTCCCACTTCAAAGTGTGAGCTTTCATTGCACAGTTTATTACATGAGTCTTGTCGAAATAATTTAAGAATTTCACAATAGTGAGTCTGGGGGCTCTGATTTTGAGGGTATCAGGTGAAGGGCTTTGTGTGCCCTTTCACTTATATAGCTGGGCCTGTTCGGAGATTGCTCTGAAATGTTTTTGCAGATTACCTGCGCTAGATGAATCGGATCTGCTCCTTAACACAGCTCAGGAATTCAGTAAATCACAATGTTTTTCCTTCTTGATCTCCCTTCTAAATCTTCTACCTGCGAGTCAAGTTTTAGTGATGTCAAAGGAAGCATGGTCATGAGAAGGGTATTTATATGTCTTCCTTTTGTTTGCCGATGTTGGACTCGTCCTCCTTGAAAAAGCCCAGCCTATTTCTAATGAGACCATTTTGCTACAGCTTGCTTTTAGGGGAGAAGTTGAGGGATGACTCAACTAGGGGTGATGTCTGACATGCCGCACTAGCAAGCTCTATTCTGCCGACTGCCCATTTCCCCATACTACCTATCAGCCCTCACCTCATTACGAGGGTCGCCCCTCATTGTACTGATATGAGGGCAGTGTTGGAATTCCTTTGTGAGCTGGGGAGCATCAGGGTGCTATCTTTAAATTAAGTCCTCCTTCCCATTGTGAGTCAATGGCTGTGATGCGAAGTGATTAAAGTGGAAATGTTTAGGTAGGGGAACTGACATCTAGATTTCTAGGTGGTGGAACTGTCATTTTTAAGTGGTAGGACCCTCCTATAATAGTAATCAATGAAGAAAGATGACGGGGCAGGATTACCACCTTATGGCTCATGAACTCTTGTATTAGATCAGGGGTGCTTTGTGTTCATGACTACTGTTACAACGTTGGATTTATGCTATAAACATATATCTTTGTTTTTTCTTTTTCCTTTTTTGAATGCATTTTGCTTTAATATGTGTATAATCACCTTGTAGCAGTTAGGTTAAACTGATTCCAAGTTAAAGAAGTACATTCTGTAAGTGGACAATGTCCATTCTGCTGCTTTCTGGGATCCATTTTAATTGGCATCTTAGGCACAGAAATGTTGTGTTCTGTTATTTGTTCTGCTTAATTTTACATTCCATTTACAAACTGTGATTCCTTAAAATATAATCAGTTTAACCTCACAGGCTCAACTACATAGAGTGGGGCACACATTCTGCAGCAAAATGTATTCCAATATTTAATAATATATCAATATGCGTGCATCAATGTCATACTGCAAGAGTTGCCATGAACATTATAAAAGTAGCTTTTATCTAATATAAATACTCCTGGGCCATCATGTCTACATGGGTCTGGTGGGGGCTGAACCAGGCATTCATTTATCTCAATTCAGGTAGCCATATTTCTGAATTCCCTTAAGAGCTGATCTGTCTGGTTCCCCGATGCTCCTGGTCTGAACCCTTATGTAAAAGTTAACTTGAGTTCTAATGTGCAATTGACCTGGAATTTATATGTGACTAGTTAATGGACATTTTTTGCAAGTGAACTAAGCTACTTGGATGGAGTGGGAATGGATGATCTCCTATCTGGATGCAGGATGTCCCTGGAGAGGGAGAGGGAGAGGGAGAGAAGACACAAGTTCCGCAACAAAGTATTTTTTTTTTTATTAAATGCTAACACCCCTGAGGGATTGGAGTTTCCTTGGGAGGCAGCATCAATCAATCAATCAATCAAAGTCTTTATTTATCCAGGCGGTCACCATTGAGCAAGCTCATTTACAAGGTGGACCTGCTGTTGGCAGGGAAAATTGTACAGTTACATATAAATGCACATAATACAAAAGGAGCAACATGTTTACAATTCTGATAGGAGCAGAGTATTTACATTCCAAGTCACATGTACAAGAAAGATACACATAGCACAACCCGAATGTAATAAATATACAGTTCCCACAGGAGCAGGGTGTGTATGAATGTCATATACAAACCATAGAAGAAAGAAAAGAAAGATTAATTATATTCCTGTCCAGCAGAAACACGTTACAGGCCTGGATGGAAATTCCTAAGCTATGGAGGTGCACATAATAGTGTTTAAGCCTTAGGTAAATGCGGCAGAAGGGGGTGGTGAATAAGAGGGATGCAGAGGGTGCTAAGGGCAAGTGGGGCAGAGGAGGGGCGAGTAGTAGTGGCAAGGGCTGATTTGGATAAGCAGCTGGGACTAGTGTCGAAGAAGAGAGGAACAGTAGTCAAGCTGCTAGGAGCGATAGAAGCAATTACAGATGTCAGCAAATGTTTTGTCATAGAGGGTCTTAAAGAAGGCAGGACTGACCGGTAAGCTAAGTCTCAACGATGTTTGTATTCTATTGCAGACAGTAGGCAGGGCATAGCTTATGGCGGCCCTTCCAAAGAGAGTGTTGGCCCTTGGAACATTCAAAAAAACCAATGATTGACTTCTTAAGGCATAGTTCCTAATATGACTAAGGGGGAGACAGTCAACAACATATTGTGGGACTTTGTTGGTAAGGGCTCGGAGTGTCCATAGGGCTGCATTTCTATATTGCCTGTATTGAAGGGAGGGCCACCCTATGGCTGCGTATAAAGAGCAGTGATGTGTGGAGTATGGGAGGCCACTTTTAAATCTCAGTGCTCTATGATCACATAAGGAACAGGACAGAGAACTGTATCAGTTAAAGCAAAAGGAAGCTGGGAAGGCAGTCAGAACAGCAAAGGCCCAAACTGAGGAAAAGATAGCCAACTCAGTTAAGAAGGGGGATAAAACCTTTTATAGGTACATCAGGGAGTGAAGGAAGACTAAGGGAGGGATAGTGAGGCGTAATAAAGGGGAAGGAGGGTGGGCAGAGGGTGACTGTGAAAAGGCAGAGATACTAAACAAACATTTTTGCTCAGTATTTACAAAGGAAGAGGGGGAGGTACCTAAAACAAACAGTAGAAACACTCTGGACACAGAAGTTGATACCAGCCCATTTTCAGAAGAAAGGGTTCTGAAAGAACTCTTAAAACTGAAGGTGGACAAAGCAATGGGGCCTGATGGGATTCATCCCAGAATTCTAAAAGAACTAAGGGTAGAACTAGAGACACCACTGACTACCCTCTTTAACAAACCATGGGAGGATGGGGTGGTACCCGAGGACTGGAGGAGGGCAGATGTGATTCCCCTTCACAAAAGTGGGAGCAAGGCAGAAGCAGGAAACTATAGACCTGTTAGTTTAACCTCAGTGGTAGGGAAAATTATGGAATCACTTCTGAAGGAAAGAATTGTCAAGTATCTAGAGGCTAGAGGGGCACAGGACCCAAGGCAGCATGGATTCACAGTGGGAAGGTCATGCCAGATGAATCTGATAGATTTCTTTGACTGGGTGACCAAAGTAGTAGATCAGGGAGGGGCTGTGGACATGGCCTATCTAGACTTTAGCAAGGCATTTGACACAGTCCCACACAAAAGATTAATATACAAGTTAGCCAGCCTGGGAGTGGGTCCCAAGATGATAGCCTGGGTAAAGAATTGGCTGGATAATAGGACACAGAGAGTAAATAGTAAATGGAGTCCACCTGAAGAAAGGGGGTTACTAGTGGGGCACATGAGGGTTCAGTGATTAGGACTGGTCCTCTTCAATGTCTTTATAGCGACATTGCAGATGGACTGGAAGGAAAAGTATGTCTCTTTGCAGATGACACAAAGATCTGCAACAGAGTTGATGCACAAGGTGGGGTGGAAAGGATGAGAAGGGACTTGGCAAGGTTAGAGGAATGGTCAAATGTATGGCAGCTTAGATTCAATGCTAAGAAGTGCAAGGTAATGCACCTGGGAAACAAAAACCCAGGGGAAGAGTACACAGTGGGGGTGAGATACTAACAACAACAAAAATGGAAAGGGACCTGGGGTAGTCATATCAGATGACCTAAAGGTGGGCAAGCAATGTGAGAGGGTAGCAAGGAGGCTGGGGATACTGGGATGCATAGGAGAGGCATCGCCAGTAGAAAACAGGAAGTTATTATCCCTCTGTACAGACAGCTGGTCAGACCCCATCTGGAGTACTGCGTGCAGTTCTGGAGACCCAGTCTCCACAAAGACATAGACAGGATGGAAGCTGCCAAGAGGAGGGCAACTAAAATGGTGCAGGGTCTGCACTGGAAGACATATGAAGAGAGACTTAAGGAGCTTAATATGTATAGCCTCAAGGACAGGAGGGAGAGGGGGGACATGATTGAAACTTTCAAGTACCTCAAGGAAATCAACAAAGTCGAAGAGGGTAGCATCTTCAAAAAAAGAGGTGTGCAAGAACAAGGGGGCACAATTTGAAGATAGAGGAGGGGGCGGCTCAGAGGTAATTTAAGGAAGTATTTTTTTCACAGAGAGGGTTGTGGATGCAATGAACGGCGTTCCGGAGGAGGTTGTGGAGTCAAAAACAGTGGTTGAACTTAAGCATGCATGGGACAGTCATAAGGCAATTCTGGGAGGTGGGGGCAGGAAGAAGTAGGCTGCTGGTTAACTAGGATCTGCAGCTTATCCATTAGGTAGGGAAATGGGCAGACTGGGTGGGCCAAGCGGTCCTTATCTGCTGTTAAATTCTATGTTTCTATTATATAATACATCCAGTTTTGCAAGATATGAGGCAGGGCAATGGCCATAAATCAAGTTAGCGTAGTCAATTAAAGAAAAGAACGTAGACAGGACAAGCTGCCCTTTTGCGTCTGTGGTCAAGAGCAGTGATGAAAGTGAACAGGAACACACAGGAACTCAGTTCCTGTACCTTTTTTGCACCAGGAACAGAGTTCCTGTACTTCTTCCCACTGATACTGGAACTGAAATTCTTAAACCAGCAACATAATGACAGTTTCTGGGCCTGTGACCCGAAATCAGGGTTTCCATAACAACATTTGACTTGTAGAACAATGCTATTTTCCTAGAAATACTTCAGTATCTCTAAATGAATCTATTAGTATCGAAACAGATAGATGTGTCTTGACACAGCTGTCCTTCAGATTGAGGATCTTCATTCTGCATTTCATATTTGCCAATTCCTGAGTTCCTGTACTTCTTGTGTACCATTTGCACCACTGGTCAAGAGGCATTTAATTCTGAAAAAAAAAGACAAAGCCTCTGCCTCAGTTTTTTCAGCAGTTCTTCTGTGTGTTCCACAAAAGAGTTTGTTGTCTAACCAAATACCAAGGTATTTGAATTTAGTCACAAATTCAAGATTTTCTCCTAATAAGGTAGAGACTGATGGTAATGGACTAGCGACAGCAGAGTAAGCCCTGGGCCTGATGGTGAGAAAAGAATGGCCTTGTTTTTTTTTTGCATTTGGTAGTAACTTTTTGCTAAGGAGCTGGTACTGCAGAGTATTAAAGTCAGCTTGTAACTCAGCGCAGGCAGCTTCAGGAGATTTCCCGGCTTAAGTAGAGCACTGTGTCATCAGCAAACAAGTGAATACTGGCATCTTTTATGCCTACGTCCAAGCTGTTGATATAAATGGCAAACAGTAATGGGCCCAGTATGGAGCCCTGGGGGACACCTCTTTTTATCGGATTAAGTGGAGAAATCTCTCCATCAGCCTTAATTTGTTGCTGTCTATCAGAAAGGTAGTCTTGGAACCATCCCAGTGCGGTTGAGCCAATGCCTATCATTTTTAAGGTGGAGAGGAGCAGGCAGTGGTCGACCATGTCAAAAGCCTTACTGAGGTCCAGAAACATGGCAGAAACAAATTTTTTGTTGTCTAGGTCCCGTTGCCAATCATTAGTAACTTTTGCCAGTGCCGTAATTGTACTATGCTTAACTCTAAAGCCAGACTGCATTGGGTTGAGTAGTCTAGCATTGTCTAAGCAAGATCTCAGCTGCGTATCCACAATTTTTTCCAGATGTTTTAAAAGTATGGGAAGAAGGGAGATTGGTCTCTAGTTATTTAGGTCACAGGGGTCCACTGCTTGAAACAGGGGAATGATGTGAGCAGCTTTCCATGCCTTGGGAATGGAGCTTTGTGCTAGAGACAGATTGAATCGGTGTGTTATAGGTGTAGCAAGTATATGGTATGCTATTTTCAAGAAATATGGGTTCAAGGAGTTGGCCCCAGCACTTTTTTTTAGTATCTAGTCATAGAAGAAGATCTTTAACTTCTTTTATGGTGGTAGGTGAAAAGGAGATATCCATGTTATTGCTACTTGGTTCTGAAGGCTGGGTGTTGGTCTGAGGAAGAAGGCTACTTACAGGTGCATTATCAAACGCCAGGCCAGCAGTGGCAAAGTGATTGTTGAAAGCCTGCAGCATCTCTAATTTATTGTTAATGATAATATTATCAGTGGTAATTTTGGAAGGAAGCGCACTTCCTGGAGAGTGGCCAGATAGCTCTTTTATGGTGGACCAGAACTTGGTAGGGCAGTTTGACGCAGAGAGTAGCTCAGTTTGATAAAAGTTGGCTTTGGCCTCTCTGACCAACTTAGTACAGACATTTCTAGATGCCCTGAAGAGACACCAGTCTGCGTCAGCACGAGATTTACCAGCCTTTTTCCAGAGGTAATTGCTTTTTAGTAAGGCAGCCTTCAGATCCGGTGAGAACCAATGATAGGTTCTGGCTTTTATTCGTGCTTTAACCTGGGGAGCATGGCTGTTTAGGGCACTGGATATGATTTCATGGAGAACGTCATAGGCATCACTCACTGACTTAGCCAGGTAGAAACTCTGCCATAGCAAAGAGTTTTTTTAGATCATTGAAGTATGCACTAGGATCAAAGTTCCATCTGGATCTTTGATGTAGATAGAGGTTTGGTAACAATTCTCATGCCACCAATAAAGCAGTGGTCACTAACGTCTGCTAAGAGGATACCAGCATGGGAAAAGGAATGAGGTGTGTTAACAATGAGAACATCCAAGAGGGTGCTTCTCATTGGATTTTTTTTGTTGATGTGAGTAGGCTCAGTAATAAGTTGAGTGAGCCCATGACAGTCACAGAATTGTTTCAAGGGTAACAAGACCTTAGTCAGCCAATCATAGTTAAGGTCACTTAGTATGATTGTTTCCATTGGGGTAGTATCCAGGTGGAATGACAGGTGTGTCAGAAGTTGCAGTCCTGCTGCTGGAGGTCTACAGCAGCCTATGATGTGGAAAGCCACTGATGGGGAATGTTCGACTTTAGGAGACAGGCATTCAAATCCACAGGCAAAGGAGGTAGCATCTAATATAGATACTAAGAATTTGTTTTTAACATAAATTGCTATTTCTCCACCCCTGGTCTACCTGTCAGTTCTGAAGAGGAGGTAGTTAGGGATGTTTACCTCTCTGTCTGGGGTGGACGCCCGGAACCATGTTTCCAAAAGTATGAGTACGTCTGGTGCAGTATGAATAATCCAAGTCTGGACTGAATCAAGTTTCTTTAAAAGACTACACACGTTAGTATGCAAGAAGCTAATTCCTTTCAAAGTTGTGAGTTCAGAAGGAGATGAAAGCACTTTCACAGGGCCTGGGTTAAGTTCGACGTCACCTGAGCATAGGAGTTGAAGGAGCATAATTTTCCTCAGAGCAGCAAGGAGAAGTTTAAAGGCACGAGTCTTTCTACGTCTGGTATAGGTTTGAGTACACGAGTTGAAAGATTGAATCATGTTAT
Organism: Neoceratodus forsteri; assembly: GCA_016271365.2. NCBI lineage: Eukaryota > Metazoa > Chordata > Ceratodontiformes > Ceratodontidae > Neoceratodus > Neoceratodus forsteri. Next base: position 174,991,609 of record CM057455.1, read on the forward strand.
TGTGCTGCCCTACGGATACATATCTTAGGATCCATGCAGAATGGCACCAAGCCACACCTAGTTTGAATGGATAGGGTATAGGACCACAGAAGCATGGGACAAGGAAGTTAGCAGAATGCAGCAGATGGGGGTTATTACTCTCAAGTAGTCATAAAATATGATTTTATTATACTTATGTATTTCATTAAATGACCAGCAAAGTAATGGAGTTTGAGATCGGGCTAGAGCAACAGCTTTGATAATTCACTTATCTTTGGCAATAGTCATTAACCCCCAACACCAGAAAAATAGATTGCTTTCTAATGCTTCTCTTTTCTTACCCCTGATAGGAGGGATGGGGTCCCGTGATAACACAAATTGGACTTCGATTTTCACTGTATAATTAAAATATGACAATACATACCCTGCCAATTGACAATAAGGAAGTTCTAACTACACTATAAGAGGACGACCCCCCCCCCCATTTCTATAGAGCAATTGTCTTCCAGTTCTTTCATCAAAGACGGCATTAGTTCCTTCTCAGTAGGAAAGTGTGCAGGACTCTCTTTGTCCATATCATGGGTCTTCATTTCAATGTAAAAAACAAATTCCTTTGGAATAGGATGCTTTTTTTTCCCCAAGTCTGGAAAGTAATAACTTCTCATGCAAAACACCCCACAGTTGGCCACATTATTTTGCTAGTTGAGATAAGAAATATTGGACGACAGACGGCTCACTCCTTCAAGCAAAAAACTGTAGAATGAAAGATTAAACTTTTCAGAGAAAAATGTGATCACTTCCACTCAAAATGGTTGGATGGACTGGCAATCCCAATAAAATGTGAGTGATATTTCCTGGCACCTGTTGGCATCTCCAGCATCTATCCGAGACATTCATGTTTTACCGAATGAAAAACACGTCATTGGCATATCCACTAAAATTTATTTTGCCTGCATCAGTAAGCACCTTTCCAAGTCTTAAAAATAAAAAAATATGGGGGATATAAAACATCCTTGCCTAATGTTATTTGGAATTAAAATATGATTTGATTCAGAAAAATTGATTCTCAAAACAGCACCGGAGGAATGGTCAATTAAACTAAAGAATGTTGATTGTATGAACTGGAAGCTCCCATTTCTCAAGGCAAGAAAATAGGAAAATCAAAAGCCTCAGTGGCATCAAGGGAAAGTGTCTCTCTCTCTCTCTCTTTCTCTCTCCAATAGATCTGTTGTGACATTATTTGTGCTTAGCAATCGGGGAGGACAAGGTAATGGCACCATGTGATGACAGACACAGAAATCAAGAGACACTGTGAGCAGCCTAGCACCTTGGCATTCCCAATCCCAGCACTCCACTTGTGTTTTCAAAGGTTGGGACTTTTTTGTTTATTGAGAGTATACCAGTCTATCACTACCAGTATGCCACATTTGCTAATCTGCAGTGTCACCTAAACACAATCGGTCCCCAGTGTACAATTTTCAATCCCCCCCAAATAAAACATGAAAAGGAACAAAATTCCTGGTGATGCCTAGGAAGCACCTGACTATCATACTGTTGTAATAATTTTATGCCTGCATGGATGGAGCGAGCACTGCAGACATGTTGCTATCACTCTAGGAGACACAAGGGACCATTACTGTATTCGGTCCAAGCTCTCTTCTACAGTGATGTGCCCTTTGTCCTCAGTGCAGAGATCATTGGTGGTTTTTTTCCCACTGCCTCTCCCCTCCATGGCTGCAGTTCCTCTCTGTGGAGCAGAACCCCCCCCGCCACAAGTGCACTTCTTTAATGAGGTACTTCCACATTTTGCCATGTCACGCATGTGCAAGCAGCTCATGGCAGAAACGCTTGTTGTGCTCCAGGTGCACATGTGTGAACTCCAGTGACCATCTTGGACACAGCGGCCATTTAAACCCTGAACTCCATAACATGGAGACCCTTTCCACCGTCACCTCCATGCTCACGTAATAGCTTCATGCAGACGCGTAGGCTCTGACCAGAACTTGTTTATCTGGCATTTTCTACATGTCCTTATTCTGCATGTACTACTTCTAGTATGCAGCAGGAGGCAGTACCTCTTGTAAAAGGTGATTCATGGATGGTTTTCATTTTCTTCACAGTCCCACAGAGTGCCTGGCTATTGATCTTTTACTTTCCCAATACAGTACAAATAAGTACAACATTTAGTCAGGACTTGGGGCACCCTGTCTGTACGGCATGTATGATTCCCTCACCCACAGAAAGATTAGGCGTATTTTGTTTTTTTTTTTAAATCTGGTTTCCTCAGAGAAGGGGAAAGGGATGCTTCAAAAATGTGTCTAGATCAGTAATGTTTCAGAGCAGGGGTTTACCTTAACAATTTTTTTGCACTAGCCAGCTGGGCTAGTGAACCAGAGATTGCACTAGCCCGCAAAAGTTTGCAGTAGCACACAGTCAGTATGGTTCACAGTGATTTGTTAAACAAAATGAAAAATGAAATAGAAATGTATCAAGCATGTGTCTGAATTTATTTGAAACCTAAATTACAAATAAACTTTGTGAAAAAAAAATACTTTATATTATATAACACTTAGTGAAGTCAGTGTCTTAATGTCACTGTCTTAAAGGGCAGTTGGGGGAGGAAAGAGTTAAAGGGGGGGGCAGCTGCAGTCTAATGGGCTGAAGTGCTGCACACTCGAGCAGACCAGATAGACTGAATGGCCTGTATCTGCTGGCAATTTCGTATGTTCGTAATATAAAAATCAAATGATCCTTAAATGTTACTGGATTGTGTGGTGTCAGGGGAGTGTGGCTCGCTCTCAAGCACCCTTGTGTCACTATCACAGTCACTCTCAGCTCAGACAGACCACAGGGACAAGACTGAAAAGAACAGCAGAGGTCGGAATGTTGGTTTAACCTCCGTGTTCCTGGGCTGTAGCCTGTTAGTCTCTTGTTTTATTAGTTCCCTGGTCTCTCACGATTCTGACTGCACCCTGGTTTGAATGCTGGCAAATTTAGAGATGTTGTTTTACTTTGGGGGGGGCAGACTTGGGGGAATGTATTGGTACCATTACTGCCTGTGGAGATAGAGACCAGCTGTTACAGTTGGGATGGAGGATCCCGTTTTCTCACTGGTGCAAATTTGCTGCTGCTGCTGTGTCAGAGTTTTGGAAGCAGCTTTGCAGAATGATGGTTACCACAGGGTGACAGGGTTGGGACAAGGTGTCTTACTGTTCCAACTGCGCCATGTCCTGACTCCTGAATGCTGTAGGGTGTTGATGGTTCAGTTTGGGGGGGTGCTCTGGTTATGTTTTTCCTTTGGAGGAGCCCATTTTCTCACTCATGCATATAATCTGCTGCCACTGCTGCTTCTCAGCTTCTCAGATGGTGACCACAGCACTGGGTGACAGGAACAAGGCTAAAACAGAGAACGGTGGTGAACGGTATACAGTCACAAGAGATACAAGTCACAAGTGGGGTATGTCACGGGTCAGTCCTGGGGCCAGTCCTCTTCAATATCTTCATCAGTGACAGTGCAGATGGACTAGAGGGTAAGGCTTGTCTGTTTGCAGATGACACCAAGATCTGCAACAAAGTAGATGATCCAGATGGGGTGGGCAGAATGAGAAGAGATCGGGATAAACTGGCAAAATGGTTGGAAGAGTGGCAAATGGGGTTTAATGCAAAGAAGTGCAAGATCATGCACATAGGGAAGAGAAACACTGAAGCCACCTATAGGCTGGGAGGGGAGTTGCTAGCAGTCACAAGGGAAGAAAAAGACTTGGGCATCATCATCACCGATGACCTGAAATCATACAAGCAGACCACTAAAGCAGTAGGTAAGGCTAGGGGGATGTTAGGGTGTATTAGTAGCAGTATCACAAGTCGGAAGAGGGAGGTAATAATCCCTCTTTGCAAGACACTGGTTAGGCCCCATTTGGAGTACTGCGTGCAGTACTGGAGGCCACACCCTCACAAAGACATTAACCAAACTGAGGCAGTCCAGAGAAGGGCAACCAAAATGGTTCAGGGACTGCATCAGAAAACATATGAGGACAGATTACCGGAGCTCAATATGTATACCCCAGAGCAAAGGAGGGAGAGAGGTGATATGATTGAAAGATTCAAACACCTTAACTGCATTAACAAGGTGAAAGTGTCTAACATGTTTCAATATAAGAAAAATAGCAGGACAAGAGGACACAGCATGAGTTTAGAAGGAAGCCGATTAAGGGGTAATGTGAGGAAGTTCTTTTTCACAGAAAGGGTGGTGGATGCATGGAACAGCCTACCTCAGGAAGTGGTGGATATGAATACAGTGCAGGGCTTCAAACAGACATGGGATAGGCATAAGGGAGCAATACCAGGGTTTTATTAACTCTAAAAATTTATTAGCATTTTGCTCATAAATGTGTTAAAACACCATGAAAATGCATAGCACTTGCCTCACTGTGTTTAACAAACATAACACTTCTAGAAAACCTATATAAATACTTTCTGTACAGTTAGTATTGTCCCAAGAAAAAAACTGCTAATCAATTATTTAAAACCCTGCAATACAGATGAGTATGAATAGACAGGCCATTGACAGAGCAAAGACCGATGGCACATTCATAAGGTAGAAAAAGAAATGGGCAGACTGGATGGGCCTTGCGGTCCTTATCTGCCGTCAACTTCTATGTTTCTATGTTTCTATGTAAAACAAATGGAAAAGTGGCAATAAGATCAGAGTGCATAACGCCTCAGCAGTCTGTCTTCATTTACTTCTGACCCAATGTTATGACGCAAATGCTACCGTACCACTAGTTTTGACTTAAATACTGAGCTGCTTGTCCTTAATTATGTACAGTTTGTGGTCTCACTTTTCTGACTGCACTGTGTCCTAAATGCTGCTACTGGGGTGTTGTTCAGTTTGATGGGGGGGGGGCTCCTTTGTGTTCTCAGTTAGTTGTCCGACCACGTTTTTGTTTTTCCTTTCCTACTTTGCGGTCTCACTGCTCCAACCATACTTTATGCTGGAGTTTTTTTTTTTTCTTTTCAACTGCACGAGTGCCATACAGCACAACAGGTGGAGACTGGAACTGCAACTTTCCATCAGAGGAACTGCACTAGCCCAACTGGGCAAGTGACAGAGATCCTACACTAGCCGGCGGCAACCTGCACTAGTACCTGGGCTAGTAAATTAATGTTAAGATCAACCCCTGTTTCAGAACGTGGAGTGGAGCAATTTCAGAGTATCCATGTGTTACCATGTTTGAAAATTAATCAATATGGGTATATGGAAGTAAAACAAAGCCATTTAAACTTTTCAGGTTTCATGACAGTATAGAGGTGTTTGCCAACATGACAGCTGGCATGGGTGACTACTGTAACACCAGTATAGTAAACACAAGCTCTACAGGCACGATGGAACCAGCAGTACTTTATCTTGGTTTCGAGCAGCTTTACTTAATTGTGCAGTATTGTGGCTATAAACACAGCTACTTTCTAGCACTCCCCAAAAAAAAATACACACACAGAAATAAAGAGCAAGAAATATGCACATGAAGTGAGCCACAGGTGGGACTGGGGGAGAGGGAATAAGGAGTAAGACATTAACGGGGAACTACTCTGCTGGCAATGTTTATGTTCATGCCAACACTCACAGGGGACCTGAAAAATCAAGCAAGATGGTTCAACATGTGATCTCTCCATGAACTTTAACTCTTTCTGACTTCAAGGCAGTTCCTTCTAGCACGTGCAGCTAAGTCACAGCTCATGACACATTGTCAAACCTATCTCCAATTATGTACCAATGAAATTTAGCCCCCCCCCATTGTCTTAGATAGTTAATTGAAAGCTTAATGTAATGGCTTAATGTATACACTAAGATATTCAATATACATACAGGGTATTTATAAGTGGGCCCAATTCACAAAGCCCAGGATTGACGCAAGGGTGCATGTGCCAAACATAAATGATGCAAATGGCTTGCATCATCCTGGCAAAGTGTAGTTCCTCTATGGATGCACCCGCAGTGGAGACCAAGGAGGATGCTGGGAACCTCCACAAAGGAGACCCACAGGAGGGTGGCAGGGGACCCTGCAGGGGAAGGAAACAACTCCTGGTGGGGGACTCCATTGTTAGGAAGGAAGAACTGGGGGAGGAAGGGGAGAGGAAGGTAAGGTGCCTGCCTGGAGCCATGGCTTGGAGGGACAGGGAGCAAATCCTCAGGACTGCCGGAGCAACTGCGCAGGGGAGAAAGCTGGATTTCATTGTCCACCTAGGGACAAATGACCTGGCTAAGAAAGGGATTAGAGAAGTGCAGGAAGAGTTTGTGGAATTGGGGAGGGGCCTTAGTCAAGTAGCACGCACAGTAACCTTCTCGGAGGTGCTGCCCATCTATGGCATAGGAGAGGCTAGGGTGTTCCGCACCATGGGATTAAATCAGTGGTTAAAAAACTGGTGTGGAGCTCAGGAATTTGACTTCATTGGGGACTGGGGGTCCACCTGGAGTGATGCAAGCCTATACTGGCATGATGGGCTGCATCTGTCCGGGAGGGGAACCAGGATCCTAGGTGATAGGTTTAAATGCTTCATTGGCAAGCATTTAAACTAGCCAAGTGGGGAGGCACTGGAAAGGAGCAGGGAAATCCTAGCCCCCCCAAATAATCACGGTAGTAAGTGCGGCAAACACCAACATAGAGATATTGATAGGGAGAAGGGCAGGCGTAAATGAAGAAAGTGACAAAGGCAAGAAGGACAGGGATGGGGCAAAAGGGAGTAAGGCCATCAGGAAATGGAGGGTAATGAGTACCAATGCCCGTAGTCTGGGCAACAAGCTCCCTGAGCTGTTGGCCTTGATGGAAGAGGGGTGCCTGGATATCATAGCAGTCACAGAAACATGGTACACAGAGAACCATGACTGGGATGTTAACATATCAGAGTACATAACCTACAGGAGAGACAGGCAGGGGAGAAGAGGGGGAGGAGTAGCTCTCTATGTAAAGGAAGGGATAAAAGCAACTGAACAAAAGAGTAAACAGGGAGGAGAGGAGGCACTGTGGGTCACCTTGGAGACTGGAAAGGGCACCACAATCTGCACAGGGGTTGTGTAAAGACCCCCATGTCAGGGGGAGGGAATAGACAAGGATATGATAGAAGGCATTCTTAGAATGGCAGAGAAAGGGGAGATACTGTTGATGGGAGACCTGAATATGCCAGATGTTAACTGGAGCACATTTTCTGCAGCCACATCCAAGAGCAGGGCCATTCTTGATGCCCCTACAGGTGGCAGGCCTCAGACAGCTAGTTTTGGAATCCACTCATGAGGGAGCAATCCTAGACCTCATACTCTCAAGCTGGGGCAGTGAGAGATCTCAGATCTAGTAAGTGGGTGCCATCTGGGGACAAGTGACCATCAAACAGTGTGGTTCACGTTAAACTCAGCTACAGAGTCAAGCCATACAAAAGTGAGGGTACTGGACTTCAGGATGGCTGACTTTGGCAAGATGGGAGAGTGCCTCAGAAAAGCACTAGCAAACAGCCTAGAAGGAGGTGTGGAGCAACAATGGGGAATCATCAAAACTGCCATCACAGAGGCAACAAGCCTTTGTGTGAAGCAAATAAACAAATCAAAATGAAAGAAAAAGCCACTATGGTTCTCAAAAGAGGTGGCTGTGAAAGTCAGGAAGAAAAAGATAGCATTCCGGAAGCATAAGGAAACACAGAAGGAGCAGGACAGAGAGCTGTACCAGTTAAGGCAGAAGGAAGCAGGGAGGGAAGTCAGAATAGCAAAGGCCCAAACTGAGGAAAAGATAGCCAACTCAGTTAAGAAGGGGGATAAAACCTTTTATAGGTACATCAGCGAGTGTAGAAAGACAAAGGGAGGGATAGTGATGCTGAATAGAATGAACGGTGGTGGGCAGAGGGGACAGTGAAAAGCAGGATACTGAACGAATATTTCTGCTCAGTATTCACAAAAGAGGAGGGGAAGTGCCTAATCCAATTAACAGAAGCACTCTTGATAGGGGGGTCGATCCCAGTCCTTTCATAGAAGAAAGTGTTCTGCAAGAACTCCTGAAACTGAAGGTGGACAAAGCAATGGGTCCTGATGGAATTCACCCCAGAATTCTAAAAGAATTAAGGGAGAAACTAGTGAAACCACTGGCTACTCTTTTTAATAAATCATGGGAGGATGGTGTGGTACCCAAGGACTGGAGGAAGGCAGATGTGATTCCCCTTCACAAAAGTGGGACCAAGACAGAGGCAGGAAATTACAGACCTGTCAGCCTGACCTCTGTGGTAGGGAAGGGATGGAGTCACTTCTGAGGAAAGAATAGTTGAGTACGTGAGGCCAGTGGAGCACAGGACCCAAGGCAGCATGGGTTCACAGCGGGAAGGTCATGTCAGACGAATCTAATAGATTTCTTTGACTGGGTGACCAAAGTAGTAGACCAGGGAGGGGCTGTGGACATGGCCTACCTAGACATTAGCAAAGCATTTGACACAGTCCCACACAAAAGATTAATAGTCAAATTAACCAGCCTGGGAGTGGGTCCCAGGGTGGTAGCCTGGGTAAAACATTGGCTACACAACAGGACACATAAGGTAATTGTAAATGGAGTCCACTCTGAAGAAAGAGGGGTTACTAGTGGGGTACCGCAGGGGTTCAGTATTGGGTCCAGTCCTTTTTAATGTCTTCATCAGTGACATTGCAGAGGGACTGGAAGGAAAAGTATGCCTTTTTTGCAGATGACAGAAAGATCTGCAATAGGGTTGATACACAAGGAGGCGTGGAAAGGATGAAAAGGGACTTGGCAAGGTTGGAGGAATGGTCAGAAGTATGGCAGCTAGGATTCAATGCAAATAAGTGCAAAATAATGCACCTGGGAAACAAGAACCCGGGAAGAATACACAATGAGTGGGGAGGTAGTAACAACAACAAAAAAGGAAAGGGATCTGGGGGTAATCATATCAGATGACCTTAAGGTTAGCAAGCAATGTGAGAAGGCAGTAGTGAGGGCTGGGGGTATACTGGGATGTATAGGGAGAGGCATCAGCAGCAGAAAACAGGAAGGTGTTATCCCTCTGTACAGACAGTTGGTGAGACCCCATCTGGAGTACTGTGTCCAGTTCTGGAGACCCCATCTCTGCAAGGACATAGACAGGATAGAGGTAGTCCAGAGGAGGGCAACTGAAATGGTGCAGGGCCTGCAAGAGAAGCCGTATGAGGAGAGACTAAAGGAGCTTAATATGTATACCCTTGAGGAAAGAGAGGGGGGGACATGATAGAAACTTTTAAGTACCTCAGTGAAATCAACAGTCCAAGAGGGTAGCATCTTTCAGAAAAAGAGAAGTGCAAGAACAAGGGGACACAATTTAAAGATAGAAGGAGGGTGGTTCAGGGGCAATGTGAGGAAGTATTATTTCACAGAGAGGTTAGTGGATGCACGGAACAGCCTTTCTGAGGAGGTTGTGGGGTCTAAAACTGTGGAAGAATTCAAGAATGCATGGGACAGACATAAGGCAATTCTTGTGGGGGGTAGGAAGAAATAGGCTGTTGGTTAACTAGGATCTGCAGCCTATCCTGTAGGTAGGGAAATGGGCAGACTAGATTGGCCAAGCGGTCCTTATCTGCCGTCAAAGTCTATGTTTCTATGCATCAAATACTGCCCCCTGAGCTTATCACAAAGGCAGCCTTCAACAACTACAGGCTGCCTGACCTTAATGGGGCTTGTGCCACTCATGTACCCAGACATTGGCTGCAACAGGGGTCTAGGGGCTTGCAACACACGGAGGCTGCCATTGCCTCACAAGTGGGATTTACAAATCTCACCCAGAGGGCAAATTGTTAAGTATTCATAGACCAACCAGGGCTGGTCTAAGGGTACTTAGAAATTTGCCCTCTGGGTGAGACAAGCACTATGTCAGTGTGCTGTGGACCCGCCCCTGCTCCAGTCCCACCTTCTGTACATAAAATAATCCATGGTAGTCTTGTGCCCCCTATCCCCTATATCATCCACATTTACAATAATTAAGTAAATTCTGCTGTCCTGGTGGTTTAGTGGACCCCTTCCCCAATCCCCTGATAGCACCCGTTTTAACAATATAACCACCCAGTCCCCTGGAGTTACTAGAATACCATCAGTATTAGCACTAGGAAGGTAGTTGGGTAGCTGGTAAGGGGCTTATTGGAAGCTGTCTACAAGTTGACATAATTGTTTACTCAGCTAGACTGATGATAGAATGCATTAGGTAATTTAGAACTCTCGCAGAAGCTGGAGGGGAGTCCGTACAGTAGAGAGTGAAGTGGAGTTCTGAGTGAGTAGCAGTGCTCAGAGGGGGAGGTGCCTGCCAGTCTGTCCTGAGACTGGGTGAAGGGCCTCTGGTCATTTTTACCACCCCCAGTGTGTGAGACAACAGCTGTGCCACAAGAAGTGGTGGAGACTGTTGATTCCAGGACACCACTGTGTCATTCCTGACTGAAAGTAAAATGAGACTACAGTTCTGTGGGTCTTAAGGGAAAATCCCCTGATGGACCAGAAGAGTGTAATCTGCCCTGTGAGGAAACAGAGAGTGCTTCAGTTGTGAAAGCTATGGAAGAGCTATGGGAAAAGGTTTCTTCAGTCAGATGTCTGTATGCCAAGGTTAAACAAAACTGTCAGTACAGAAACACAGACTTGCAATTTTGGAGATCATCTGTTGGTGTATGTATGTGCCCAGAGATAAGGCTAGACTATACTATGTCAGAGCCCCAGCCTCACCACAAAAATGTGCAGAATGTTTATTTAACTTTTTAGGATGCCTTTTACAATCGGGGCAATTGAAGGGCACTGTGTTTGTGTAACCCCAAAGGGATGGCAGAGGCTGGCTGGGGCTAGGATGTGTGGACCTTCACCTGAATTTCCAGTCAGGGCTAACTGATCACTGGAAGGGCACAAAATTTAACCCTGCAGATATTAACTAATCTCATCAAGAGTCAGGAGGATGTTTTGAGTGTGTGGCAACCCACCATGTAATAGACACTCAGGAAAGAGCAATGTCCATGATACCCCTAGAAAAGAGGGGGTGGACAGTAACCACGTGTGACATATGTAACGTCCATGAGATCCTTAAACAGAAGGATGGACTGTTTGAATTTTGTGGTACAGAGAAAGCGTGACATGCCAACTGCCTGTGCTAGAAAGCAAAGTTTCTGTGTAATGCCTCGCCTGTAAATTCAGTGTCAACGTTGGGGAACTACCCTGTTTTGCTTTTACCACCTGTGTCAGAAATAAAGCCATACTGTAAAATCCAATTGCCAGTAGTGGACATTGATCTATGCATCTCTGTGTGAAATGTTATTGGGGCCCCCACATATAGACTAAGTATAACCTAGCACCTCTCTCCTCGAATTTGGAGTAAATATAAACGTTTTGTGCTCTAACCCCCCCACCTCTTAGATCCTCGAGCCTAGTAATTGCCCCAATGCAGGAGTGATGTCTACTGTTTTGCCAAATTGTGGTTTATTGCCTTGTCTGTGACAAGTTAGGGGGTCCTGGTTTGAAGATGCCACACTTGGCTGGGGTAAGGGTTACAATAATTAATAGTTGTCCCTGTCCTGGTGGTCTAGTGTCCCCTTCACCCTAGCTGGTGGTATCACCACCCCACTTCACCCTCAAATCTTCGAATAGCTGATTGAGAAGCTCACCCTCACCTCCATGGCTAGCTGCCAGACTGAACTGTTAGTGAGCGCATACTGTATAGTGCACATGGTCACGACAGAGCATGTACACTATACAGTTGGCAGTCACTGACAGTTCAGTCCTGTGACCAGCCACAGAGGTGAGGGTGGGCCGTGCCAGTCACTGGCTGCCTTTTGGGATATGGGTGTGGGTTGGGGGCACTACCTGCTATGGTGGGGGGGCCACTAGACCACCAGGAGAGGGACAACTATTAATTATTAAAACAGGTGCTATCAGGGGATCGGGGAGGGGGAATCACTAAAGCACCAGGTAAAGGGAATTATTAAATACTATGGAAACAGGTGCTATCTGAAACATAGAAACATAGAAGTTGATGGCAGATAAGGACCTCAAGGCCGATCCAGTCTGCCCATTTCTTTTTCTACCTTAAGAATGCGCCACAAGCCATTGATCTGGACAGGGGGAGGGACTGCTAGACCACCAGGGTTACATATCTTTTTAAACAAACTAACGGGCATGTTGGGGTGGGGAGGGACCACTAGACCACCAGGCTTAAATATATATTTTAACACAATAACGGCATAATCAGGATTTGGAGAGGGACTGCTAGAACACCAGGGATGGGGGCAATAATGCTTGCCCTGTTTGCAGGAGCTTGTGGTAAACCCCTGCCATGCACTGGGTGTTTGTCGCAGAGGGGGAGGTTTCCGCACATGTCAGGACTCAGGTGCCAGGACCCCACCTGTACCAGAATCTGGTGCAGGGTCCCTGGTGCACCTGGGCTTCAGCGCAAGTTGCTGTTTACCACAGCTGCACCAATCTAAGCCTCTTTTGTGAAATGGGCCCACTATCTTAGTGTCTGTCTATCTATCTATCTATCTATCTATCTATCTATCTATCTATCTATCTATCTACAGACAGTGTCTATCTATCTATCTATCTATCTATCTATCTATCTATCTATCTATCTATCTATCTATCTATCTACTGACAGTGTCTATCTATCTATCTATCTATCTATCTATCTATCTATCTATCTATCTATCTATCTATCTATCTGTCTATCTTTCTCTCTATCTACAGACAGTATCCATCTATCTATCTATCATCTATCGATCTATCTATCTACAAACAGTGTCTATCTATCTATCTATCTATCTATCTATCTATCTATCTATCTATCTATCTACTGACAGTGTCTATCTATCTATCTATCTTTCTCTCTATCTATCTACAGACAATATCTATCTATCTATCTATCTATCTATCTATCTATCTATCTATCTATCTATCTATCTATCTATCATACAGTATCTATCTATCTATCTATCTATCTATCTATCTATCTATCTATCTATCTTTCTATCTATCTATCTGTCTGTCTGTCTGTCTAGCTATCTATCTCATGTAGTAATCTAAAGACAGCACCTCTCAGTTTCTTGGCGCACACATACCGGCATGCATTAACTAACTCAGTATACTCTGTATTACAGGCTCACATACTGATTGTCAGAAAATGTATAGTATGAGTCTGCCATGGAACACACAGTACATACCTTCTAGTGTCAGTTTTATTATAAGTGTTTAGCAAATTTTCAGTTTTCAGACTCTTACCTTTGCTGTTTGAAGTTTATAGTTGTGACCCCGGCCACATCCCGGTTATTAAAGTAACAAACAGTAAAAAACAAGGAACAGAGTCAGAATTGAGGGAACGACATCAGGGTTCCTTTTCCTGGACTTCAAAAAGGAAATGTTTATCAGATCAGTGCATGGCAGACGGTTATAGCCCCTGCCGTGCCGAACTTGGGGATTTTAGATCTCATAGTTAGAAGCCAATTGGCAGAACATTTGGGCAGGTAGCAACATTTGGGCGGGCAGCAATATTTGGGCAGATTGCAATATTTGGGCAGGTAGCAACATTTGGGCAGGTAGCCATATTTGAGCAGGTAGCAATATTTGGGCAGGTAGCAATATTTGGGCAAGTAGCAACATTTAGGCAGGTAGCAATATCTGGGTGGTAGCAACATTTGGGCAGGTAGCCATATTTGGGCAGGTAGCAACATTTGGGCAGGTAACAACATTTGGGCAGGTAGCAATATTTAGGCAGGTAGCAACATTTAGGCAGGTAGCAATATTTGGGCAGGTTGCAATAGGAATGGCCACCTTATGGCAAACTATGACAGGAGCTGGAGTGGGGGTACATTTTTTAATGCAGGTAACATAGCAGTATAAAAATATCATATGTTTTATAAATGAGCTAATGATTTGCTAACAGTCAAGGAGCTTGTGTAAAACACAATGATATAGGAATACACACACAGAAACACACACACACATTCAGAACTCCAGATCACTTGCGATTGCTCCATTTCTCCTTCCAAACCATTAAACCGCCCGCACCCCAAAATCAGGCCTCAAGCTGATGTCACATCCACTCAAAAGCCTGTCCATGGTCTCCTTTACCAGTGACATACAGCTGGGGTCAGTAACATATTGCAGGGGTCAGTGATATGTGGCTGGGGTCAGTGACATATTGCTGAGGTCAGTGACATATTCCTGGGGTGAGTGACATGTTGCTGGGGTCAGTGACATATTGCTGGGGTCAGTGACATATTCCTGGGGTCAGTGACATGTTGCTGGGGTCAGTGATATATTGCTGGGTCAGTGACATATTCCTGGGGTCAGTGACATGTTGCTGGGGTCAGTGACATATTGCTGGGGTCAGCGACATATTCCTGGGGTCAGTGACATGTTGCTGGGGTCAGTGATATATTGCTGGGTCAGTGACATATTCCTGGGGTCACAGATATATTGCTGGAGTCAGTGACATGTTGCTGGGGTCAGTGACATATTGCTGGGGTCAGTGACATATTGCTGTGGTCAATGACAAACTGCTGGGGTAAGTGACATGTTGCTGGGGTCAGTGACATAATGCTGGGGTCAGTGACATGTTGCTGGGGTCAGTGATATATTGCTGGGGTCAGTGACATGTTGCTGGGGTCAATGATATGTTGCTGGGGTTAGTGACATGTTGACGGGGTCAGTGATAAATTACTGGAGTCAGTGACATATTGCTGGGGTCAGTGACATGTTGCTGGGGTCAGTGACATGTTGCTGGAGTCAGTGACATGTTGCTGGGTACAGTGATATATTGCTGGGGTTAGTGACATCCCGCTGGGGTCAGTGATATATTGCTGGGGTCAGGAACAAATTGCTGAGGTTTTTGTCATGTTGTTGGGGTTAGTGACATACTGCTAGGGTCAGTGACATATTGCTGGGGTCAGTGACATGTTGCTGGGGTTAGTGACATGTTGCTGGGGTTAGTGACATATTGCTGGGGTCAGGGACATGTTGCTGGGCTCAGTGATATATTGCTGGGGTCAGGGATATATTGTTGGGGTCAGTGACAAATTGCTGTGGTCAGTGACATGTTGCTGGGGTCAGTGACATATTTCTGGGGTCAGTGACATATTGCTGAGGTCAGTGACATATTGCTGGGGTTAGTGATATGTTGCTGGGGTCAGTGATATATTGCTGGGGTCAGTGACATACTGCTGGGGTCAGGGACACATTGCTGGGGTCAGTATCATGTTGCTGGGGTCAGTGACATGTTGCTGGGGTCAGTGACATGTTGCCGGGGTAAGGGACATGTTGCTGGGTTCAGTGAGATATTGCCGGGGTCAGTGACATGTTGCTGGGGTCAGTGACATATTATACATATCTAAGAGATCTCATATTACCCCAGTGCTTCGTGATCTGCACTGGCTGCCAGTTCAGTGGCGGATCACCTTTAATGTAGGTTTGTTAACCTATAACGCCCTACACGGACTTGGTTCTGACTATTTAAAAGAGCTTCTGACTCCTTACACCCAGGTGTGACAGCACTGCTTGGCTGATGAGGGGTTGCTGGAGATTCCGAGGGTCAGTCTCAGTTCATCTGGGGCACGTGCTTTTATGATTGCAACCCCAACTCTCTGGAATTCTCTGCCTCATCAGCTGAGGGAGTGCAGGACAGTGGGGAGCTTCAAGCAGGCACTGAAGACATTTTTATGGAGTCTGGCATTTCCATATTTGCTGTGATTTTAATTATGTTTTATTGAATTATTTGTGAACTTGCGAAGCGCCTGGATACTGTGAAAGGCACTCAATTAAATAAAGTTATTAATATTATTATTATTATTGCTGGGGTCAGGGACATGTTGCTGGGGTCAGGTACATGTTGCTGGGGTCAGTGACATGTTGCTGGGGTTAGTGACATGTTGCTGGGGTTCAGTGATATATTGCTGGAGTCAGTGACATATTGCTGGGGTCAGTAATATGTTGCTGGGGACAGTGATATATTGCTGTGGTCTGGGACATGTTGCCAGGGTCAGTGATATATTGCTGGGGTCAGTGACATATTGCTTGGGTCAGTGACATATTGATGGGGACAGTGAAATACTGCTGGGGTCAGGAACATATTGCCGGGGTCAGTGACATGTTGCTGGGGTCAGGAACATATTGCTGGGGTCAGTGATATATTGCTGGGGTCAGGGACATGTTGCTGGGGTTTTTGTCATGTTGCTGGGGTCAGTGACATACTATAGGGTCATTGACATCTTGCTGGGGTCAGTGACATGTTGTTGGGGTCAGAGATATATTGCTGGGGTCAGTGATATATTGCTGGGGTCAGGGACATGTTGCTGGGGTCAGTGACATGTTGCTGGGATCAGGAACATATTGCTGGAGTCAGTGACATGTTGCTGGGGTCAGTGACATGTTGCTGGGGTCAGGAACATATTGCTGTGGTCAGTGATATATTGCTGGGGTCAGAGACATGTTGCTGGGGTTTTTGTCATGTTGCTGGGGTTGGTGACATACTGCTAGGGTCAGTGACATGTTGCTGGGGACAGTGACATGTTGCTGGCGTCAGTAATATATTGCTGGTGTCAGTGATATATTGCTGGGGTCAGAAACACGTTTCTGAGATTAGTGACATGTTGCTGGAGATAGTGACATATTGCTAGGGTCAGGGACATGTTGCTGGGGTCAGTGACATGTTGCTAGGGTTAGTGACATGTTGCCTGGGTCAGTGATATATTGCTGGAGTCAGTGACATATTGCTGGGGTCAGTGACGTTGCTGGGAACAGTGAAATACTGCTGGGGTCAGTGACATGTTGCTGGGGTCAGTGACGTTGCTGGAGTCAGTGACATGTTGCTGGGTACAGTGATATATTGCTGGGGTTAGTGACATCCTGCTGGGGTCAGTGATATATTGCTGGGCTCAGGAACATATTGCTGGGGTCAGTGACATGTTGCTGGGGTCAGTGATATATTGCTGGGGTCAGTGATATATTGCTGGGGTCAGTGACATGTTGAGGCTTTTGTCATGTTGTTGGGATTAGTGACATACTGTTACGGTCAGGGACATGTTGCTGGGGTCAGTGATATATTGCTGGGGTCAGGGATATATTGCTGGGGTCAGTCACAAATCATTGTGGTCAGTGACATGTTGCTGGGTACAGTGATATATTGCTGGGGTCAGTGATATATTGCAAGGGTCAGGGACATGTTGCTGGGGTCAGTGACATGTTGTTGGGGTCAGGAACATATTGCTGGGGTCAGTGACATGTTGCTGGGGTCAGTGACATGTTGCTGGGGTCAGGAACATATTGCTGGGGTCAGTGATATATTGCTGGGGTCAGGGACATGTTGCTGGGGTTTTTGTCATGTTGCTGGAGTCAGTGACATACTACTAGGGACATTGACATCTTGCTGGGGTCAGTGACATGTTGCTGGGGTCAGTGATATATTGCTGGGGTCAGGGACATGTTGCTGGGGTCAGTGACATGTTGCTGGGATCAGGAACATATTGCTGGAGTCAGTGACATGTTGCTGGGGTCAGTGACATGTTGCTGGGGTCAGGAACATATTGCTGTGGTCAGTGATATACTGCTGGAGTCAGAGACATGTTGCTGGGGTTTTCGTCATGTTGCTGGGGTTGGTGACATACTGCTAGGGTCAGTGACATGTTGCTGGGGACTGTGACATGTTGCTGGCATCAGTGATATATTGCTGGTGTCAGAAAAACATTGCTGAGATTAGTGACATGTTGCTGGAGATAGTGACATATTGCTAGGGTCAGGGACATGTTGCTGGGGTCAGTGACATGATGCTAGGGTTAGTGACATGTTGCCTGGGTCAGTGATATATTGCTGGAGACAGTGACATATGGCTGGGGTCAGTGACATGTTGCTGGGAACAGTGAAATACTGCTGGGGTCAGTGACATGTTGCTGGGGTCAGTGACGTTGCTGGAGTCAGTGACATGTTGCTGGGTACAGTGATATATTACTGGGGTTAGTGACATCCTGCTGGGGTCAGTGATATATTGCTGGGCTCAGGAACATATTGCTGGGGTCAGTGACATGTTGCTGGGGTCAGTGACATATTGCTGGGGTCAGTGATATATTGCTGGGGTCAGTGACAGGTGGTTGAGGCTGTTGTCATGTTGTTGGGATTAGTGACATACTGCTACGGTTAGGAACATGTTGCTGGGGTCAGTGATATATTGCTGGGGTCAGGGATATATTGCTGGGGTCAGTCACAAATCGTTGTGGTCAGTGACATGTTGCTGGGTACAGTGATATATTGCTTGGGTCAGTGATATATTGCAAGGGTCAGGGACATGTTGCTGGGATCGATGACATGTTGTTGGGGTCAGGAACATATTGCTGGGGTCAGTGACATGTTGCTGGGGTCAGTGACATGTTGCTGGGGTCAGGAACATATTGCTGGGGTCAGTGATATATTGCTGGGGTCAGGGACATGTTGCTGGGGGTTTTGTCATGTTGCTGGGGTCAGTGACATACTACTAGGGTCATTGACATCTTGCTGGGGTCAGTGACATGTTGCTGGGGTCAGTGATATATTCCTGGGGTCAGGGACATGTTGCTGGGGTCAGTGACATGTTGCTGGGGTCAGGAACATATTGCTGGAGTCAGTGACATGTTGCTGGGGTCAGTGACATGTTGCTGGGGTCAGGAACATATTGCTGGGGTCAGTGATATATTGCTGGGGTCAGGGACATGTTGCTGGGGTTTTTGTCATGTTCCTGGGGTTAGTGACATACTGCTAGGGTCAGTGACATGTTGCTGGGGTAGTGACATGTTGCTGGGGTCAGTGATATATTGCTGGTGTCAGTGATATATTGCTGGGGTCAGAAACACGTTGCTGAGGTTAGTGACATGTTGCTGGAGTTAGTGACATATTGCTGGGGTCAGGGACATGTTGCTGGGGTCAGTGTCATGTTGCAGGGGTTAGTGACATGTTGTCTGGGTCTGTGATATATTGCTGGAGTCAGTGACATATTGCTGGGGTCAGTGACATGTTGCTGGGGACAGTGAAATACTGCTGGGGTCAGTGACATGTTGCTGGGGTCAGTGGCATGTTGCTGGAGTCAGTGACATGTTGCTGGGTACAGTGATATATTGCTGGGGTTAGTGACATCCTGCTGGGGTCAGTGATATATTGCTGGGCTCAGGAAAACATTGCTGGGGTCAGGGACATGTTGCTGGGGTCAGTGACATGTTGCTGGCGTCAGTGATATAATGCTGGGGTCAGTGATATATTGTTGGGGTCAGTGACATGTTGTTGAGGGTTTTGTCATGTTGTTGGGATTAGTGACATACTGCTACGGTCAGTGACATATTGCTGGGGTCAGTGACATGTTGCTGGCGTTAGTGACATTTTGCTGGGGTTAGTGATATATTGCTGGGGTCAGGGACATATTGCTGGGGTCAGATATATATTGCTGGGGTCAGGGATATATTGCTGGGGTCAGTCACAAATTGCTGTGGTCAGTGACATGTTGCTGGGTACAATGATATATTGCTGGGGTCAGTGATCTATTGCTGGGGTCAGGGACGTGTTGCTGGGGGTTTTGTCATGTTGCTGGGGTCATTGACATACTATAGGGTCATTGACATCTTGCTGGGGTCAGTGACATGTTACTGGAGTCAATGATATATTGCTGGAGTCAGTGATATATTGCTGGGGTCAGGGACATGTTGCTGGGGTCAGTGACATGTTGCTGGGGTCAGGAACATATTGCTGGGGTCAGTGATAAATTGCTTGGGTCAAGGACATAGTGCTGGGGTTTTTTTCATGTTGCTGGGGTTAGTGACATACTGCTAGGATCAGTGATATATTGCTGGGCTCAGGAACATATTGCTAAGGTCAGTGACATGTTGCTGGGGTCAGTGACATGTTGCTGGGGTCAGTGATATATTGCTGGGGTCAGTGATATATTGCTGGGGTCAGTGACATGTTGTTGAGACTTTTGTCATGTTGTTGGGATTAGTGACATACTGCTACGGTCAGGGACATGTTGCTGGGGTCAGTGATATATTGCTGGGGTCAGGGATATATAGCTGGGGTCAGTCACAAATCGTTGTGGTCAGTGACATTTTGCTGGGTACAGTGATATATTGCTGGGGTCAGTGATATATTGCAAAGGTCAGGGACATGTTGCTGGGGTCAGTGACATCTTGTTGGGGTCAGGAACATATTGCTGGGGTCAGTGACATGTTGCTGGGGTCAGTGACATGTTGCTGGGTACAGTGATATATTGCTGGGGTCAGTGATATATTACAATGGTCAGGGACATGTTACTGGGGTCAGTGACATGTTGTTGGGGTCAGGAACATATTGCTGGGGTCAGTGACATGTTGCTGGGGTCAGTGACATGTTGATGAGGTCAGGAATATATTGCTGGGGTCAGTGATAAATTGCTTGGGTCAGGGACATGTTGCTGGGGTTTTTTTCATGTTGCTGGGGTTAGTGACATACTGCTAGGGTCAGTGATATATTGCTGGGCTCAGGAACATATTGCTGGTGTCAGTGACTTGTTGCTGGGGTCAGTGACATGTTGCTGGGGTCAGTGATATATTGCTGGGGTCAGTGACATGTTGTTGAGGCTTTTGTCATGTTGTTGGGATTAGTGACATACTGCTACGGTCAGGGACATGTTGCTGGGGTCAGTGAAATATTGCTGTGGTCAGGGATATATTGCTGGGGTCAGTGACATATTGCAAAGGTCAGGGACATGCTGCTGGGGTCAGTGACATCTTGTTGGGGTCAGGAACATATTGCTGGGGTCAGTGACATGTTGCTGAGTACAGTGATATATTGCTGGGGTCAGTGATATATTGCAAGGGTCAGGGACATGTTGCTGGGGTCAGTGACATGTTGTTGGGGTCAGGAACATATTGCTGGGGTCAGTGACATGTTGCTGGGGTCAGTGACATGTTGCTGGGGTCAGTGATATATTGCTGGGGTCAGGGACATATTGCTGGGGTCAGGGATATATTGCTGGGATCAGTCACAAATTGCTGTGGTCAGTGACATGTTGCTGGGTACAGTGATATATTGCTGGGGTCAGTGATATATTGCTAGGGTCAGGGACATGTTGCTGGGATCAGTAACATGTTGCTGGGGTCAGGAACATATTGCTGGGGTCAGTGACATGTTACTGCGGTCAGTGACATGTTACTGGGGTCAGTGACATGTTGCTGGGGTCAGGAACATATTGCTGGGGTCAGTGATATATTGCTGGGGTCAGGGACATGTTGCTAGGGTTTTTGTCATGTTTCTGGGGTCAATGACATACTATAGGGTCATTGACATCTTGCTGGGGTCAGTGACATGTTACTGGGGTCAATGATATATTGCAGGAGTCAGTGATATATTGCTGGGGTCAGGGACATGTTGCTGGGGTCAGTGACATGTTGCTGGGGTCAGGAACATATTGCTGGGGTAAGTGATAAATTGCTTGGGTCAAGGACATAGTGCTGGGTTTTTTTTCATGTTGCTGGGGTTAGTGACATACTGCTAGGGTCAGTGATATATTGCTGGGCTCAGGAACATATTGCTGGGGTCAGTGACATGTTGCTTGTGTCAGTGACCTGTTGCTGGGGTCAGTGATATATTGCTGGGGTCAGTGACATGTTGTTGAGGCTTTTGTCATGTTGTTGGGATTAGTGACATACTGCTACGGTCAGGGACATGTTGCTGGGGTCAGTGATATATTGCTGGGGTCAGGGATATATTGCTGGGGTCAGTCACAAATCGTTGTGGTCAGTGAGATGTTGCTGGGTACAGTGATATATTGCTGGGGTCAGTGATATATTGCAAAGATCAGAGACATGTTGCTGGGGTCAGGGACATCTTGTTGGGGTCAGGAACATATTGCTGGGGTCAGTGATATGTTGCTGGGGTCAGTGACATGTTGCTGGGTACAGTGATATATTGCTGGGGTCAGTGATATATTGCAATGGTCAGGGACATGTTACGGGGGTCAGTGACATGTTGTTGGGGCAGGAACATATTGCTGGGGTGAGTGACATGTTGCTGGGGTCAGTGACATGTTGCTGAGGTCAGGAATATATTGCTGCAGTCAGTGATAAATTGCTTGGGTCAGGGACATGTTGTTGGGGTTTTTTTCATGTTGCTGGAGTTAGTGACATACTGCTAGGGTCAGTGATATATTGCTGGGCTCAGGAACATATTGCTGGGGTCAGTGACATGTTGCTGGGGTCAGTGACATGTTGCTGGGGTCAGTGATATATTGCTGGGGTCAGTGACATGTTGTTGAGGCTTTTGTCATGTTGGTGGGATTAGTGACATACTGCTACGGTCAGGGACATGTTGCTGAGGTCAGTGAAATATTGCTGGGGTCAGGGATATTTTGCTGGGATCAGTCACAAATCATTGTCGTCAGTGACATGTTGCTGGGTACAGTGATATATTGCTGGGGTCAGTGATATATTGCAAAGGTCAGGGACATGTTGCTGGGGTCAGTGACATCTTGTTGGGGTCAGGAACATATTGCTGGGATCAGTGACATGTTGCTGGGTACAGTGATATATTGCTGGGGTCAGTGATATATTGAAAGGGTCAGGGACATGCTGCTGGGGTAAGTAACATGTTGCTGGGGTCAGGAACATATTGCTGGGGTCAGTGACATGTTGCTGGGGTCAGTGACATGTTGCCTGGGGTCAGGAACATATTGCTGGGGTCAGTGATATATTGCTGGGGTCAGGGACATGTTGTTGGGGGTTTTGTCATGTTGCTGGGGTCAGTGACATACTACTAGGTCATCGACATCTTGCTGGGGTCAGTGACATTTTGCTGGGGTCAGTGATATATTGCTGGGGTCAGGGACATGTTGCTGGGTTTAGTGACATGTTGCTGGGGTCAGGAACATATTGCTGGAGTCAGTGACATGTTGCTGGGGTCAGTGACATGTTGCTGGGGTCAGAAACATATTGCTGGGGTCAGTGATATATTGCTGGGGTCAGGGACATGTTGCTGGGGTTTATGTCATGTTGCTGGGGTTAGTGACATACTGCTAGGGACAGTGACATGTTGCTGGGGTAGTGACATGTTGCTGGGGTCAGTGATATATTGCTTGTGTCAGTGATATATTGCTGGGGTCAGGAACACGTTGCTGAGGTTAGTGACATGTTGCTGGAGTTAGTGACATATTGCTGGAGTCAGGGACATGTTGCTGGGGTCAGTGACATGTTGCTGGGGTTAGTGACATGTTGCCTGGGTCAGTGATATATTGCTGGAGTCAGTGAAATATTGCTGTGGTCAGTGACATGTTGCTGGGGGCAGTGAAATACTGCTGGGGTCAGTGACATGTTGCTGGGGTCATTGGCATGTTGCTGGGGTCAGTGGATTGTTGCTGGAGTCAGTGACATGTTGCTGGGTACAGTGATATATTGCTGGGGTTAGTGACATCCTGCTGGGGTCAGTGATATACTGCTGGGCTCAGGAACATATTGCTGGGGTCTGGGACATGTTGCTGGGGTCAGTGACATTGGCATCAGTGATATAATGCTGGGGCTGTGTAATATATTGTTGGGGCCAGTGACATGTTGTTGAGTTTTTTGTCATGTTGTTGGGATTAGTGACATACTGCTACGGTCAGTGACATATTGCTGGGGTCAGTGACATGTTGCTGGGGTCAGGAACATATTGCTGGCGTCAGTGACATGTTACTGGGGTCAGTGACATGTTGCTGGGGTCAGTGACAGGTTGCTGGGGTCAGGAACATATTGCTGGGGTCAGTGACATGTTGCTGGGGTCAGGAACATATTGCTGGGGTCAGTGATATATTGCTGGGGTCAGGTACATGTTGCTGGGGTTTTTGTCACCTTGCTGGGGTCAGTGACATACTATAGGGTCATTGACATCTTGCTGGCTTCAGTGACATGTTGCTGGGGTCAATGATATATTGCTGGAGTCAGTGATATATTGCTGGGTCAGGGACATGTTGCTGGGGTCAGTGACATGTTGCTGGGGTCAGGAACATATTGCTGGGGTCAGTGATATATTGCAGTGGTCAGGGACACGTTGCTGGGTTTTTTTCTTGTTGCTGGGGTTAGTGACATACTGCTAGGGTCAGTGACATGTTGTTGGGGTCAGTGACATGTTGCTGGGGTCAGTGATATATTGCTGGGGTCAGTGATATATTGCTGTGGTCAGTGACATGTTGTTGAGGGTTTTGTCATGTTGTTGGGATTAGTGACATACTGCTACGGTCAGGGACATGTTGCTGGGGTCAGTGATATATTGCTGGGGTCAGGATATATTGCCATGGTCAGTCACAAATCGTTGTGGTCAGTGACATGTTGCTGGTACAGTGATATATTGCTGGGGTCAGTGATATATTGCAAAGGTCAGGACATGTTGCTGGGGTCAGTGACATCTTGTTGGGGTCAGGAACATATTGCTGGGGTCAGTGACATGTTGCTGGGGTCATTGACATGTTGCTGGGTACAGTGATATATTGCTGGGGTTAGTGATATATTGCAAGGGTCAGGGACATATTGCTGGGGTCAGTGACATGTTGTTGGGGTCAGGAACATATTGCTGGGGTCAGGGACATGTTGCTGGGGTCAGTGACATGTTGCTATGGTCAGGAACATATTGCTGGGGTCAGTGATATATTGCAGGGGTCAGGGACATGTTGCTGGGGTTTTTTTCTTGTTGCTGGGGTTAGTGACATACTGCTAGGGTCAGTGATATATTGCTGGGCTCAGGAACATATTGCTGGGGTCTGTGACGTGTTGCTGGGGTCGGGACATGTTGCTGGGGTCAGTGATATATTGCTCTGGTCAGTGATATTTTGCTGGATCAGTGACATGTTGTTGAGGCTTTTGTCATGTTGTTGGGATTAGTGACATACTGCTACGGTCATGGACATGTTGCTGGGGTCAGTGATATATTGCTGGGGTCAGGCATATATTGCTGGGGTCAGTCACATCTCTTTGTTGTCAGTGACATGTTTGCTGGGTACAGTGATATATTGCTGGGGTCAGTGATATATTGCAAGGGTCAGGAACATGTTACTGGTGTCAGTGACATGTTGTTGGGGTCAGGAACATATTGCTGGGGCAGTGACATGTTGCTGGAGTCAGTGACATGTTGCTGGGGTCAGGAACATATTGCTACGGTCAGTGATATATTGCTGGGGTCAGGGACATGTTGCTGGGGGTTTTTGCCATGTTGCTGGGTCAGTGACATACTACTAGGGTCATTGGCATCTTGCTGGGGTCAGTGACATGTTGCTGGGGTCAGTGATATATTGCTGGGGCCAGGGACATTTTGCTGGGGTCAGTGACATGTGCTGGGGTCAGGAACATATTGCTGGGGTTAGTGATATATTACTGGGGTCAGGGACTTGTTGCTGGGGTTTTTGTCATGTTGCTGGGGTTAGTGGCATACTGCTACGGTCAGTGACATGTTGCTGGGGTAGTGACATGTTGCTGGGGTCAGTGATATATTGCTGGTGTCAGTGATATATTGCTGGGGTCAGAAACACGTTGCTGAGGTTATTGACATGTTGCTGGAGTTAGTGACATATTGCTGGGGTCAGGGACATGCTGCTGGGGTCAGTGACATGTTGCTGGGGTTAGTGACATGTTGCCTGGGTCAGTGATATATTGCTGGAGTCAGTGACATATTGCTGGGGTCAGTGACATGTTGCTGGGGAGAGTGAAATACTGCTGGGGTCTGTGACATGTTGCTGGGGTCAGTGACATGTTGCAGGGGTCAGTGACATGTTGCTGGAGTCAGTGACATGTTGCAGGGTTCAGTGATATATTGCTGGTTTAGTGACATCCTGCTGGGGTCAGTGATATATTTCTGGGCTCAGGAAGATATTGCTGGGGTAAAGGATATGTTGCTGGGGTCAGTGATATATTGCTGGGGTCTGTGATATATTGCTGGGGACAGTGACAGTTTGTTGAGGTTTTTGTCATGTTGTTGGGATTAGTGACATACTGCTACGGGCAGTGACATGTTGCTGGCGTTAGTGACATGTTGCTGGGGTTAGTGACATATTGCTGGGGTCAGGGACATGTTGCTGGGGTCAGTGATATATTGCTGGGGTCAAGGATATATTGCTGGGGTCAGTCACAAATTGCCGTGGTCAGTGACATGTTGCTGGGTTCAGTGATATATTGCTGGGGTCAGTGATATATTGCTAGGTTCACGGACACGTTGCTGAGGTCAGTTACATGTTGCTGGGGTCAGTAACATATTGCTGGGGTCAGTGACATGTCGCTTGGGTCAGTGACATGTTGCTGGGGTGAGGAACATATTGCTGGGATCAGTGATATATTGCTGGGGTCAGGGACATGTTGCTGGGGTTTTTGTCATGTTGCAGGGGGTCAGTGACATACTACTAGGGTCATTGACATTTTGCTGGGGTCAGTGACATGTTGCTGGTGTCAGTGATAAATTGCTGTGGTCAGTGACATGTTGCTAGGGTCAGGAACATATTGCTGGAGTCAGTGACATGTTGCTGGGGTCAGTGACATGTTGCTGGGGACAGGAACATATTGCTGGCGTCAGTGATACATTGCTGGGGTCAGGGACATGTTGCTGGGTTTTTTGTCATGTTGCTGGGGTTAGTGACATACTGCAAGGGTCAGTGACATGTTGCTGGGGTCAGTGACATGTTGCTGGGGTCAGTGATATATTGCTGGTGTCAGTGATATATTGCTGGGGTCAGGAACACGTTGCTGGGGTCAGTGACATGTTGCTGGCTTCAGTGACATGTTGCTGGGGTCAATGATATATTGCTGGAGTCAGTGATATATTGCTGGGTCAGGGACATGTTGCTGGGGTCAGTGACATGTTGCTGGGGTCAGGAACATATTGCTGGGGTCAGTGATATATTGCAGTGGTCAGGGACACGTTGCTGGGTTTTTTTCTTGTTGCTGGGGTTAGTGACATACTGCTAGGGTCAGTGACATGTTGTTGGGGTCAGTGACATGTTGCTGGGGTCAGTGACATGTCGCTTGGGTCAGTGACATGTTGCTGGGGTGAGGAACATATTGCTGGGATCAGTGATATATTGCTGGGGTCAGGGACATGTTGCTGGGGTTTTTGTCATGTTGCAGGGGGTCAGTGACATACTACTAGGGTCATTGACATTTTGCTGGGGTCAGTGACATGTTGCTGGTGTCAGTGATAAATTGCTGTGGTCAGTGACATGTTGCTAGGGTCAGGAACATATTGCTGGAGTCAGTGACATGTTGCTGGGGTCAGTGACATGTTGCTGGGGACAGGAACATATTGCTGGCGTCAGTGATACATTGCTGGGGTCAGGGACATGTTGCTGGGTTTTTTGTCATGTTGCTGGGGTTAGTGACATACTGCAAGGGTCAGTGACATGTTGCTGGGGTCAGTGACATGTTGCTGGGGTCAGTGATATATTGCTGGTGTCAGTGATATATTGCTGGGGTCAGGAACACGTTGCTGAGGTTAGTGACATGTTGCTGGAGTTAGTGACATATTGCTGGGGTCAGGGACATGTTGCTGGGGTCAGTGACATGTTGCTGGGGTTAGTGACATGTTGCCTGGGTCAGTGATATATTGCTGGGCTCAGGAACATATTGCTGGGGTCAGTGACATGTTGCTGGGGTCAGTGACATGTTGCTGGGGTCAGTGATATATTGCTGGGGTCAGTGACATGTTGTTGAGGCTTTTGTCATGTTGGTGGGATTAGTGACATACTGCTACGGGTCAGGACATGTTGCTGAGGTCAGTGAAATATTGCTGGGGTCAGGATATTTTGCTGGGATCAGTCACAAATCATTGTCGCCAGTGACATGTTGCTGGGTACAGTGATATTGCTGGGGTCAGGTGATATATTGCAAAGGTCAGGGACATGTTGCTGGGGTCAGTGACATCTTGTTGGGGTCAGGAACATATTGCTGGGATCAGTGACATGTTGCTGGGTACAGTGATATATTGCTGGGGTCAGTGATATATTGAAAGGGTCAGGGACATGCTGCTGGGGTAAGTAACATGTTGCTGGGGTCAGGAACATATTGCTGGGGTCAGTGACATGTTGCTGGGGTCAGTGACATGTTGCCTGGGGTCAGGAACATATTGCTGGGGTCAGTGATATATTGCTGGGGTCAGGGACATGTTGCTGGGGGTTTTGTCATGTTGCTGGGGTCAGTGACATACTACTAGGGTCATCGACATCTTGCTGGGGTCAGTGACATTTTGCTGGGGTCAGTGATATATTGCTGGGGTCAGGGACATGTTGCTGGGTTTAGTGACATGTTGCTGGGGTCAGGAACATATTGCTGGAGTCAGTGACATGTTGCTGGGGTCAGTGACATGTTGCTGGGGTCAGGAACATATTGCTGGGGTCAGTGATATATTGCTGGGGTCAGGGACATGTTGCTGGGGTTTATGTCATGTTGCTGGGGTTAGTGACATACTGCTAGGGACAGTGACATGTTGCTGGGGTAGTGACATGTTGCTGGGGTCAGTGATATATTGCTTGTGTCAGTGATATATTGCTGGGGTCAGGAACACGTTGCTGAGGTTAGTGACATGTTGCTGGAGTTAGTGACATATTGCTGGAGTCAGGGACATGTTGCTGGGGTCAGTGACATGTTGCTGGGGTTAGTGACATGTTGCCTGGGTCAGTGATATATTGCTGGAGTCAGTGAAATATTGCTGTGGTCAGTGACATGTTGCTGGGCAGTGAAATACTGCTGGGGTCAGTGACATGTTGCTGGGGTCATTGGCATGTTGCTGGGGTCAGTGGATTGTTGCTGGAGTCAGTGACATGTTGCTGGGTACAGTGATATATTGCTGGGGTTAGTGACATCCTGCTGGGGTCAGTGATATACTGCTGGGCTCAGGAACATATTGCTGGGGTCTGGGACATGTTGCTGGGGTCAGTGACATGTTGCTGGCATCAGTGATATAATGCTGGGGTCAGTAATATATTGTTGGGGTCAGTGACATGTTGTTGAGTTTTTTGTCATGTTGTTGGGATTAGTGACATACTGCTACGGTCAGTGACATATTGCTGGGGTCAGTGACATGTTGCTGGGGTCAGGAACATATTGCTGGCGTCAGTGACATGTTACTGGGGTCAGTGACATGTTGCTGGGGTCAGTGACAGGTTGCTGGGGTCAGGAACATATTGCTGGGGTCAGTGACATGTTGCTGGGGTCAGAACATATTGCTGGGTCAGTGATATATTGCTGGGGTCAGGTACATGTTGCTGGGGTTTTGTCACCTTGCTGGGGTCAGTGACATACTATAGGTCATTGACATCTTGTTGGCTTCAGTGACATGTTGCTGGGGTCAATGATATTGCTGGAGTCAGTGATATATTGCTGGGTCAGGACATGTTGCTGGGGTCAGTGACATGTTGCTGGGGTCAGGAACATATTGCTGGGGTCAGTGATATATTGCAGTGGTCAGGACACGTTGCTGGGTTTTTTTCTTGTTGCTGGGGTTAGTGACATACTGCTAGGGTCAGTGACATGTTGTTGGGGTCAGTGACATGTTGCTGGGGTCAGTGATATATTGCTGGGGTCAGTGATATATTGCTGTGGTCAGTGACATGTTGTTGAGGGTTTTGTCATGTTGTTGGGATTAGTGACATACTGCTACGGTCAGGGACATGTTGCTGGGGTCAGTGATATATTGCTGGGGTCAGGGATATATTGCCATGGTCAGTCACAAATCGTTGTGGTCAGTGACATGTTGCTGGGTACAGTGATATATTGCTGGGGTCAGTGATATATTGCAAAGGTCAGGGACATGTTGCTGGGGTCAGTGACATCTTGTTGGGGTCAGGAACATATTGCTGGGGTCAGTGACATGTTGCTGGGGTCATTGACATGTTGCTGGGTACAGTGATATATTGCTGGGGTTAGTGATATATTGCAAGGGTCAGGGACATATTGCTGGGGTCAGTGACATGTTGTTGGGGTCAGGAACATATTGCTGGGGTCAGGGACATGTTGCTGGGGTCAGTGACATGTTACTATGGTCAGGAACATATTGCTGGGGTCAGTGATATATTGCAGGGGTCAGGGACATGTTGCTGGGGTTTTTTTCTTGTTGCTGGGGTTAGTGACATACTGCTAGGGTCAGTGATATATTGCTGGGCTCAGGAACATATTGCTGGGGTCTGTGACGTGTTGCTGGGGTCGGGACATGTTGCTGGGGTCAGTGATATATTGCTCTGGTCAGTGATATTTTGCTGGGATCAGTGACATGTTGTTGAGGCTTTTGTCATGTTGTTGGGATTAGTGACATACTGCTACGGTCATGGACATGTTGCTGGGGTCAGTGATATATATTGCTGGGGTCAGGCATATATTGCTGGGGTCAGTCACATCTCTTTGTTGTCAGTGACATGTTTGCTGGGTACAGTGATATATTGCTGGGGTCAGTGATATATTGCAAGGGTCAGGAACATGTTACTGGTGTCAGTGACATGTTGTTGGGGTCAGGAACATATTGCTGGGGCAGTGACATGTTGCTGGAGTCAGTGACATGTTGCTGGGGTCAGGAACATATTGCTACGGTCAGTGATATATTGCTGGGGTCAGGGACATGTTGCTGGGGTTTTTGCCATGTTGCTGGGGTCAGTGACATACTACTAGGGGTCATTGGCATCTTGCTGGGGTCAGTGACATGTTGCTGGGGTCAGTGATATATTGCTGGGGCCAGGGACATTTTGCTGGGGTCAGTGACATGTGCTGGGGTCAGGAACATATTGCTGGGGTTAGTGATATATTACTGGGGTCAGGGACTTGTTGCTGGGGTTTTTGTCATGTTGCTGGGGTTAGTGGCATACTGCTACGGTCAGTGACATGTTGCTGGGGTAGTGACATGTTGCTGGGGTCCGTGATATATTGCTGGTGTCAGTGATATATTGCTGGGGTCAGAAACACATTGCTGAGGTTATTGACATGTTGCTGGAGTTAGTGACATATTGCTGGGTCAGGGACATGCTGCTGGGGTCAGTGACATGTTGCTGGGTTAGTGACATGTTGCCTGGGTCAGTGATATATTGCTGGAGTCAGTGACATATTGCTGGGGTCAGTGACATGTTGCTGTATTGGTGAAATACCGCTGGGGTCTGTGACATGTTGCTGGGGTCAGTGACATGTTGCAGGGGTCAGTGACATGTTGCTGAGTCAGTGACATGTTGCAGGGTTCAGTGATATATTGCTGGTTTAGTGACATCCCGCTGGGGTCAGTGATATATTTCTGGGCTCAGGAAGATATTGCTGGGGTAAAGGATATGTTGCTGGGTCAGTGATATATTGCTGGGGTCTGTGATATATTGCTGGTGACAGTGACAGTTTGTTGAGGTTTTTGTCATGTTGTTGGGATTAGTGACATACTGCCACGGCAGTGACATGTTGCTGGCGTTAGTGACATGTTGCTGGGGTTAGTGACATATTGCTGGGGTCAGGGACATGTTGCTGGGGTCCAGTGATATATTGCTGGGGGTCAAGGATATATTGCTGGGGTCAGTCACAAATTGCCGTGGTCAGTGACATGTTGCTGGGTTCAGTGATATATTGCTGGGGTCAGTGATATATTGCTAGGTTCACGGACACGTTGTTGAGGTCAGTTACATGTTGCTGGGTCAGTAACATATTGCTGCTGAAGTCAGTGACATGTCGCTAGTCAGTGACATGTTGCTGGGTGAGGAAACATATTGCTGGAATCAGTGATATATTGCTGGGTCAGGACATGTTGCTGGGGTTTTTGTCATGTTGCAGGGGGTCAGTGACATACTACTAGGGTCATTGACATTTTGCTGGGGTCAGTGACATGTTGCTGGTGTCAGTGATAAATTGCTGTGGTCAGTGACATGTTGCTAGGGTCAGGAACATATTGCTGGAGTCAGTGACATGTTGCTGGGGTCAGTGACATGTTGCTGGGGACAGGAACATATTGCTGGCGTCAGTGATACATTGCTGGGGTCAGGGACATGTTGCTGGGTTTTTTGTCATGTTGCTGGGGTTAGTGACATACTGCAAGGGTCAGTGACATGTTGCTGGGGCCAGTGACATGTTTCTGGGGTCAGTAGATATATTGTTGGTGTCAGTGATATATTGCTGGGGTCAGAACACGTTGCTGAGGTTAGTGACATGTTGCTGGAGTTAGTGACATATTGCTGGGGTCAGGGACATGTTGCTGGGGTCAGTGACATGTTGCTGGGGTTAGTGACATGTTGCCTGGGTCAGTGATATATTGCTGGAGTCAGTGACATATTGCTGGGGTCAGTGACATGTTGCTGGAGACAGTGAAATACTGTTGGGGTCAGTGACATGTTGCTGGGGTCAGTGACATGTTGCTGGAGTCAGTGACATGTTGCTGGGTACAGTGATATATTGCTGGGGATAGTGACATCCTGCTGGGGTCAGAGATATATTGCTGGGCTCAGGAACATATTGCTGGGGTCAGTGAATTGTTGCTGGGGTCAGTGATATATTGCTGGGGTTAGTGATATATTGCTGGGGTCAGTGACATGTTGTTGAGGTTTTTGTCATGTTGGGATTAGTGACATACTGCTATGGTCAGTGACATATTGCTGGGGTTAGTTACATGTTACTGGGGTTAGTGAAATATTAATGGGGTCAGGGACATGTTGCTGGGGTCAGCGATATATTGCTGGGGTCAGTGATATATTGCTGGAGTCAGTCACAAATTGCTGTGGTCAGTGACATGTTGCTGGGTACAGTGATATATTGCTGGGGTCAGGGACATATTGCTGGGTCAGTGACATATTGCTGAGGTCAGTGACATGTTGCTGGGGTTAGTGAAATGTTGCTGGGGTTAGTGACATATTAATGGGGTCAGGGACATGTTGCTGGGGTCAGCGATATATTGCTGGAGTCAGGGATATATTGCTGGAGTCAGTCACAAATTGCTGTGGTCAGTGACATGTTGCTGGGTACAGTGATATATTGCTGGGGTCAGTGATATATTGCTAGGGTCAGGGACATGTTGCTTGGGTCAGTGACATGTTGCTGGGGTCAGGAACATATTGCTGGGGTCAGTGATATATTGCTGGGGTCAGGGACATGTTGCTGGGGACAGTGAAATGCTGCTGGGGTCAGTGACATGTTGCTGGGGTCAGTGACATGTTGTTGGGGCCGCGGGAAGCGTTCCCGGAGTCAGTGACATGTTAAGGGTACAGTGATATATTGCTGGGGTTAGTGACATCCTGCTGGGGTCAGTGATATATTGCTGGGCTCAGCAACATATTGCTGGGGTTAGGGATGTGTTGCTGGGGTCAGTGACATGTTGCTGGCATCAGTGATTTAATGCTGGGGTCAGTGATATATTGCTGGGGTCAGTGACATGTTGTTGAGGTTTTTGTCATGTTGGGATTAGTGACATACTGCTACGGTCAGTGACATATTGCTGGGGTCAGTGACATGTTGCTGGCATTAGTGACATTTTGCTGGGGTTAGTGACATATTGCTGGGGTCAGTGGCATATTGCTGGGGTCAGTGATATATTGCTGGGGCAGGGATGTATTGCTTTGGTCAGTCACAAATTGCTGTGGTCAGTGACATGTTGCTGGGTACAGTGATATATTGCTGGTGTCAGTGATATATTGCTAGGGTCAGGGACATGTTGCTGGGGTCAGTGACATGTTGCTGGGGTCAGGAACATATTGCTGGGGTCAGTGATATATTGCAGGGGTCAGGGACAAGTTGCTGGGGTTTTTGTCATGTTGCTGGGGTTAGTGACATACTGCTAGGGTCAGTGACATGTTGCTAGGGTCAGTGACATGTTGCTCGGGTCAGTGATATATTGCTGGGGTCAGGGATATATTGCTGGGGTCAGTCACAAATTGCTGTGGTCAGTGACATGTTGCTGGGTACAGTGATATATTGCTGGTGTCAGTGATATATTGCTATGGTCAGGGACATGTTGCTGGGGTCAGTGACATGTTGCTGGGATCAGGAACATATTGCTGGGGTCAGTGATATATTGCAGGGGTCAGGGACAAGTTGCTGGGGTTTTTGTCATGTTGCTGGGGTTAGTGACATACTGCTAGGGTCAGTGACATGTTGCTAGGGTCAGTGACATGTTGCTGGGGTCAGTGATATATTGCTGGTGTCAGTGATATATTGCTGGGGTCAGAAACACGTTGCTGAGGTTAGTGACATGTTGCTGGAGTTAGTGACATATTGCTGGTGTCAGGGACATGTTGCTGGGGTCAGTGACATGTTACTGGGGTTAGTGACATGTTGCCTGGGTCAGTGATATATTGCTGGAGTCAGTGACATATTACTGGGGTCAGTGACAGGTTGCTGGGGACAGTGAAATACTGCTGGGGTCAGTGACATGTTGCTGGAGTCAGTGACATTGCTGGAGTCAGTGACATGTTGCTGTGTACAGTGATATATTGCTGGGGTTAGTGACATCCTGCTGGGGTCAGTGATACATTGCTGGGCTCAGGAACATATTGCTGGGGTCAGTGACATGTTGCTGTGTACAGTGATATATTGCTGGTGTTAGTGACATCCTGCTGGGGTCATTGATATATTACGGGGCTCAAGAACATATTGCTGGGGTCAGTGACACGTTGCTGGGGTCAGTGTCATGTTGCAGGGGTCAGTGATATATTGCTGGAGTCAGTGATATATTGCTAGGGTCAGGGACAAGTAGCTGGGGTCAGTGACATGTTGTTTATGTCAGGAAGATATTGCTGGGGTCAGTGACATGTTGCTGGGGTCAGTGACATGTTGCTCGGGTCAGTAACATATTGCTGGGGTCAGTGATATATTGCTCGGGTCAGGGACATGTTGCTGGGGTTTTTGTCATATTGCTGGGGTCAGTGACATACTGCCAGGGTCATTGACATCTTGATGGGGTCAGTGACATGTGGCTAGGGTCAGTGATATATTGCTGGGGTCAGTGACATGTTGCTGGGGTCAGTGACATGTGGCTGGGGTCAGGAACATATTGCTGGAGTCAGTGACATGTTGCTTGGGTCAGTGACATGTTGCTGGGTTCAGTAACATATTGCTGGGGTCAGTGATATATTGCTGGGGTAAGGGACATGTTGCTGGGTTTTTGTCATGTTGCTGGGGTTATTGACATACTGCTAGGGTCAGTGACATGTTTCTGGGGTCAGTGACATGTTGCTGGGGTCAGTGATATATTGCTGGGGTTTTTGTCATATTGCTGGGGTCAGTGACATACTGCTAGGGTCATTGACATCTTGATGGGGTCAGTGACATGTGGCTAGGGTCAGTGATATATTGCTGGGGTCAGTGACATGTTGCTGGGGTCAGTGACATGTGGCTGGGGTCAGGAACATATTGCTGGAGTCAGTGACATGTTGCTTGGGTCAGTGACATGTTGCTGGGTTCAGTAACATATTGCTGGGGTCAGTGATATATTGCTGGGGTAAGGGACATGTTGCTGGGTTTTTGTCATGTTGCTGGGGTTATTGACATACTGCTAGGGTCAGTGACATGTTTCTGGGGTCAGTGACATGTTGCTGGGGTCAGTGATATATTGCTGGTGTCAGTGATATATTGCTGGGGTCAGGAACACGTTGCTGAGGTTAGTGACATGTTGCTGGAGTTAGTGACATATTCCTGGGGTCAGGGACATGTTGTTGGGGTCAGTGACATGTTGCTGGGGTTAGTGACATGTTGCCTGGGTCAGTGATATATTGCTGGAGTCAGTGACATATTGCTGGGGTCAGTGACATGTTGCTGGGGACAGTGAAATACTGCTGGGTTCTGTGACATGTTGCTGGGGTTAGTGACATGTTGCTGGGGTCAGTGACATGTTGCTGGAGTCAGTGACATGTTGCAGGGTACAGTGATATATTGCTGGTTTAGTGACATCCTGCTGGGGTCAGTGAATTATTTCTGGGCTCAGGAACATATTGCTTGGGTAAGGGATATGTTGCTGGGGTCAGTGATATATTGCTGGGGTCAGTGATATATTGCTGGGGTCAGTGACAGTTTGTTGAGGTTTTTATCATGTTGTTGGGATTAGTGACGTACTGCTATGGGCAGTGACATGTTGCTGGCGTTAGTGACATGTTGCAGGGGTTAGTGACATATTGCTGGGGTCAGGGACATGTTGCTGGGGTCAGTGATATATTGCTGGGGCCAGGGATATATTGCTGTGGTCAGTCACAAATTGCTGTGGTCAGTGGCATGTTGCTGGGTTCAGTGATATATTGCTGGGGTCAGTGATATATTGCTAGGTTCAGGGACATGTTACTAATGTCTGTGACATGTTGCTGGGGTCAGTAACATATTGCTGGGGTCAGGAACATGTTGCTGGGGTCAGTGACATGTTGCTGGGGTCAGGAACATATTGCTGGGGTCAGTGATATATTGCTGGGGTCAGGGACTTGTTGCTGGGGTTTTTGTCATGTTGCTGGGGTTAGTGACATACTGCTAGGGTCAGTGACATGTTGCTGGGGTAGTGACATGTTGCTGGGGTCAGTGATATATTGCTGGTGTCAGTGATATATTACTGGGGTCAGGAACACGTTGCTGAGGTTAGTGACATGTTGCTGGAGTTAGTGACATATTGCTGGGGTCAGGGACATGTTGCTGGGGTCAGTGACATGTTGCTGGGGTTAGTGACGTTGCCTCGGTCAGTGATAAATTGCTGGAGTCAGTGACATATTGCTGGGGTCAGTGACATGTTGCTGGGGACAGTGAAATACTGCTGGGTTCAGTGACATTTTGCTGGGGTCAGTGGCATGTTCCTGGAGTCAGTGACATGTTGCTGGGTACAGTGATATATTGCTGGGGTTAGTGACATCCTGCTGGGGTCAGTGATATATTGCTGGGCTCAGCAACATATTGCTGGGGTCAGGGACGTGTTGCTGGGGTCAGTGACATGTTGCTGGCATCAGTGATTTAATGCTTGGCTCAGTGACATGTTGTTGAGGTTTTTGTCATGTTTTTGGGATTAGTGACATACTGCTACGGTCAGTGACATATTGCTGGGGTCAGTGACATGTTGCTGGCGTTAGTGACATGTTGCTGGGGTTAGTGACATATTGCTGGGGTCAGGGACATATTGCTGGGGTCAGTGATATATTGCTGGGGTCAGGGATTTATTGCTGGGGTCAGTCACAAATTGCTGTGGTCAGTGACATGTTGCTGGGTACAGTGATATATTGCTGGTGTCAGCGATATATTGCTAGGGTCAGGGACATGTTGCTGGGGTCAGTGACATGTTGCTGGGGTCAGGAACATATTTCTGGGGTCAGTGATATATTGCTTTGGTCAGGGACAAGTTGCTGGGGTTTTTGTCAAGTTGCTGGGGTTAGTGACATACTGCTAGGGTCAGTGACATCTTGCCAGGGTCAGTGACATGTTGCTGGGGTCAGTGATATATTGCTGGTGTCAGTGATATATTGCTGTGGTCAGAAACACGTTGCTGAGGTTAGTGACATATTGCTGGAGTTAGTGACATATTGCTGGGGTCAGTGACAGGTTGCTGGGGACAGTGAAATACTGCTGGGGTCAGTGACATGTTGCTGGGGTCAGTGACATTGCTGGAGTCAGTGACATGTTGCTGTGTACAGTGATATATTGCTGGGGTTAGTGACATGTTGCCTGGGTCAGTGATATATTGCTGGAGTCAGTGACATATTGCTGGGGTCAGTGACAGGTTGCTGGGGACAGTGAAATACTGCTGGGGTCAGTGACATGTTGCTGGGGTCAGTGACATTGCTGGAGTCAGTGACATGTTGCTGTGTACAGTGATATATTGCTGCGGTTAGTGACATCCTGCTGGGGTCAGTGACATATTGCGGGGCTCAGGAACATATTGCTGGGGTCAGTGACACGTTGCTGGGGTCAGTGTCATGTTGCTGGGGTCAGTGATATATTGCTGGAGTCAGTGATATATTGCTAGGTTCAGGGACACGTTGCTGAGGTCAGTGACATGTTGTTGGTGTCAGGAAGATATTGCTGGGGTCAGTGACATGTTGCTGGCGTCAGTGACATGTTGCTGGGGTCAGGAACATATTGCTGGGGTCAGTGATATATTGCTCGGGTCAGGGACATGTTGCTGGGGTTTTTGTCATATTGCTGGGGTCAGTGACATACTGCTAGGGTCATTGACATCTTGCTGGGGTCTGTGACATGTTGCTAGGGTCAGCGATATATTGCTGGGGTCAGTGACATGTTGCTGGTGTCAGTGACATGTGGCTGGGGTCAGGAACATATTGCTGGAGTCAGTGACATGTTACTTGGGTCAGTGACATGTTGCTGGGTTCAGGAACATATTGCTGAGGTCAGTGATATATTGCTGGGGTCAGGGACATGTTGCTGGGGTTTTTGTCATGTTGCTGGGGTTAGTGACATACTGCTAGGGTCAGTGACATGTTTCTGGGGTCAGTGACATTTTGCTGGGGTCAGTGATATATTGTTGGTGTCAGTGATATATTGCTGGGGTCAGGAACACGTTGCTGAGGTTAGTGACATGTTGCTGGAGTTAGTGACATATTCCTGGGGTCAGGGACATGTTGTTGGGGTCAGTGACATGTTGCTGGGGTTAGTGACATGTTGCCTGGGTCAGTGATATATTGCTGGAGTCAGTGACATATTGCTGGGGTCAGTGACATGTTGATGGAGACAGTGAAATACTTCTGGGGTCTGTGACATGTTGCTGGGGTCAGTGACATGTTGCTGGGGTCAGTGACATGTTGCTGGAGTCAGTGACATGTTGCAGGGTACAGTGATATATTGCTGGTTTAGTGACATCCTGCTGGGTTCAGTGGATATATTTCTGGCTCAGGAACATATTGCTGAGGTAAGTGGATATGTTGCTGGGGTCAGTGATATATTGCTGGGGTCAGTGATATATTGCTGGGGCAGTGACAGTTTGTTGAGGTTTTGTCATGTTGTTGGGATTAGTGACGTACTCTACAGGCAGTGACATGTTGCTGGCGTTAGTGACATGTTACTGGGGTTAGTGACATATTGCTGGGGTCAGGGACATGTTGCTGGGGTCAGTGATATATTGCTGGGGTCAGGGATATATTGTTGGGGTCAGTCACAAATTACTGTGGTCAGTGACATGTTGCTGGGTTCAGTGATATATTGGGGTCAGTGATATATTGCTAGGTTCAGGAAATGTTGTTGAGGTCAGTGACATGTTGCTGGGGTCAGTAACATATTGCTGGGGTCAGTGACATGTTTCTGGGGTCAGTGACATGTTGCTGGGGGTGAGGAACATATTGCTGGGGTCAGTGATATATTGCTGGGGTCAGGGACATGTTGCTGGGTTTTTGTCATGTTGCTAGGGGTCAGTGACATACTACTAGGGTCATTGACATCTTGCTGTGGTAAGTGACATGTTGCTGGTGTCAGTGATATATTGCTGGGGTCAGTGACATGTTGCTAGGGTCAGGAACATATTGCTGGAGTCAGTGACATGATGCTGGGGTCAGTGACATGTTGCTGCAGGGGACAGGAACATATTGCTGGCGTCAGTGATATATTGCTGGGGTCAGGGACATTTTGCTGGGGTTTTGTCATGTTGCTGGGGTAGTGACATACTGCAGGGTCAGTGACATGTTGCTGGGGTCAGTGACATGTTTCTGGGGTCATGATATATTGTTGGTGTCAGTGATATATTGTTGGGGTCAGGAACACGTTACTTGAGGTTAGTGATATGTTGCTGGAGTTAGTGACATATTGCTGTGGTCAGGGACATGTTGCTGGGGTCAGTGACATGTTGCTGGGGTTAGTGACATGTTGCCTGGGTCAGT
This sequence comes from Neoceratodus forsteri, assembly GCA_016271365.2. NCBI lineage: Eukaryota > Metazoa > Chordata > Ceratodontiformes > Ceratodontidae > Neoceratodus > Neoceratodus forsteri. The sequence continues at coordinate 175,031,350 of CM057455.1, forward strand.
GATATATTGCTGGAGTCAGTGACATATTGCTGGGGTCAGTGACATGTTGCTGGAGACAGTGAAATACTGCTGCGGTCAGTCACATGTTGCTGGGGTCAGTGACATGTTGCTGGAGACCGTGACATGTTGCTGGGTACAGTGATATATTGCTGGGGATAGTGACATCCTGCTGGGGTCAGAGATATATTGCTGGGTTCAGGAACATATTGCTGGGGTCAGTGACATGTTGCTGGTGTCAGTGACATGTGGCTGGGGTCAGGAACATATTGCTGGAGTCAGTGACATGTTACTTGGGTCAGTGACATGTTGCTGGGTTCAGGAACATATTGCTGAGGTCAGTGATATATTGCTGGGGTCAGGGACATGTTGCTGGGGTTTTTGTCATGTTGCTGGGGTTAGTGACATACTGCTAGGGTCAGTGACATGTTTCTGGGGTCAGTGACATTTTGCTGGGGTCAGTGATATATTGTTGGTGTCAGTGATATATTGCTGGGGTCAGGAACACGTTGCTGAGGTTAGTGACATGTTGCTGGAGTTAGTGACATATTCCTGGGGTCAGGGACATGTTGTTGGGTCAGTGACATGTTGCATGGGGTTAGTGACATGTTGCCTGGGTCAGTGATATATTGCTGGAGTCAGTGACATATTGCTGGGGTCAGTGACATGTTGATGGAGACAGTGAAATACTTCTGGGTCTGTGACATGTTGCTGGGGTCAGTGACATGTTGCTGGGGTCAGTGACATGTTGCTGGAGTCAGTGACATGTTGCAGGTATACAGTGATATATTGCTGGTTTAGTGACATCCTGCTGGGTTCAGTGATATATTTCTGGGCTCAGGAACATATTGCTGGGGTAAGGGATATGTTGCTGGGGTCAGTGATATATTGCTGGGGTCAGTGATATATTGCTGGGGCAGTGACAGTTTGTTGAGGTTTTTGTCATGTTGTTGGGATTAGTGACGTACTGCTACGGGCAGTGACATGTTGCTGGCGTTAGTGACATGTTACTGGGGTTAGTGACATATTGCTGGGGTCAGGGACATGTTGCTGGGGTCAGTGATATATTGCTGGGGTCAGGGATATATTGCTGGGGTCAGTCACAAATTACTGTGGTCAGTGACATGTTGCTGGGTTCAGTGATATATTGCTGGGGTCAGTGATATATTGCTAGGTTCAGGGAAATGTTGCTGAGGTCAGTGACATGTTGCTGGGGTCAGTAACATATTGCTGGGGTCAGTGACATGTTTCTGGGGTCAGTGACATGTTGCTGGGGGTGAGGAACATATTGCTGGGGTCAGTGATATATTGCTGGGGTCAGGGACATGTTGCTGGGGTTTTTGTCATGTTGCTAGGGGTCAGTGACATACTACTAGGGTCATTGACATCTTGCTGTGGTAAGTGACATGTTGCTGGTGTCAGTGATATATTGCTGGGGTCAGTGACATGTTGCTAGGGTCAGGAACATATTGCTGGAGTCAGTGACATGATGCTGGGGTCAGTGACATGTTGCTGGGGACAGGAACATATTGCTGGCGCCAGTGATATATTGCTGGGGTCAGGGACATTTTGCTGGGGTTTTTGTCATGTTGCTGGGGTAGTGACATACTGCAAGGGTCAGTGACATGTTGCTGGGGTCAGTGACATGTTTCTGGGGTCAGTGATATATTGTTGGTGTCAGTGATATATTGCTGGGGTCAGGAACACGTTACTGAGGTTAGTGACATGTTGCTGGAGTTAGTGACATATTGCTGTGGTCAGGGACATGTTGCTGGGGTCAGTGACATGTTGCTGGGGTTAGTGACATGTTGCCTGGGTCAGTGATATATTGCTGGAGTCAGTGACATATTGCTGGGGTCAGTGACATGTTGCTGGAGACAGTGAAATACTGCTGCGGTCAGTCACATGTTGCTGGGGTCAGTGACATGTTGCTGGAGACCGTGACATGTTGCTGGGTACAGTGATATATTGCTGGGGATAGTGACATCCTGCTGGGGTCAGAGATATATTGCTGGGTTCAGGAACATATTGCTGGGGTCAGTGACATGTTGCTGGGGTCAGTGATATATTGCTGGGGTTAGTGATATATTGCTGGGGTCAGTGACATGTTGTTGAGGTTTTTGTCATGTTGGGATTAGTGACATACTGCTACGGTCAGTGACATATTACTGGGGTCAGTGACATGTTGCTGGGGTTAGTGACATGTTGCTCTGGTTAATGACATATTGCTGGGGTCAGGGACATGTTGCTGGGTTCAGTGATAAATTGCTGGGGTCAGGGACATATTGCTGGGGTCAGTCACAAATTGCTGTGGTCAGTGACATGTTGCTGGGGTTAGTGACATATTGCTGGGTTTAGTGACATATTGCTGGGGTCAGGGACATGTTGCTGGGGTCAGCGATACATTGCTGGGGTCAGGGATATATTGCTGGAGTCAGTCACAAATTGCTGTGGTCAGTGACATGTTGCTGGGTACAGTGATATATTGCTGGGGTCAGTGATATATTGCTAGGGTCAGGGACATGTTGCTTGGGTCAGTGACATGTTGCTGGGGTCAGGAACATATTGCTGGGGTCAGTGACATGTTTCTGTGGTCAGTGACATTTTGCTGGGGTCAGGAACATATTGCTGGGGTCAGTGATATATTGCTGGTGTCAGGGACATGTTGCTGGGGTATTTTTCATGTTGCAGGGGTTAGTGACATACTGCCAGGGTCAGTGACATGTTGCTGGGGTCAGTGACATGTTGCTGGGGTCAGTGATATATTGCTGGAGTCTGTGATATATTGCTGGGGTCAGAAACACGTTGCTGAGGTTAGTGACATGTTGCTGGAGTTAATGACATATAGCTGGGGTAAGGGACATGTTGCTGGGGTCAGTGACATGTTGCTGGGGTTAGTGACTTGTTGCCTGGGTCAGTGATATAATGCTGGAGTCAGTGACATATTGCTGGGGTCAGTGACATGCTGTTGGTTACAGTGAAATACTGCTGGGGTCAGTGACATGTTGCTGGGGTCAGTGACATGTTGTTGGGGTCAGGAACATATTGCTGGGGTCAGTGACATGTTGCTGGGGTCAGTGACATGTTGCTTGGGTCAGGAATGTATTGCAGGGTCAGTGATATATTGCTGGGGTAAGGGACATGTTGCTGTGATTTTTGTCATGTAGCTGGGGTCAGTGACATACTACTAGGGTCATTGACATCTTGCTGGGGTCAGTGACATGTTGGTGAGGTCAGTGATATATTGCTGGGGTCAGGGACATGTTGCTTGGGTCAGCGACATGTTGCTGGGGTCAGGAACATATTGCTGGAGTCAGTGACATGTTGCTCATTTCAGTGACATGTTGCTGGGGTCTGGAACATATTGCTGGTGTCAGTGATATATTGCTGGGGTCAGGGACATGTTGCTGGGGTTTTTGTCATGTTGCTGGGGTTAGTGACATACTGCTAGGGTCAGTGACATGTTGCTGGGGTCAGTGACATGTTGCTGGTTTCAGTGATATATTGCTGGTGTCAGTGATATATTGCTGGGGTCAGAAACATATTGCTGAGGTTAGTGACATGTTGCTGGAGTTAGTGACATATTGCTGTGGACAGGGAAATGTTGCTGGGGTCAGTGACATGTTGCTGGCGTTAGTGACATGTTGCCTGGGTCAGTTATATATTGCTGGAGTCAGTGACATATTGCTGGGGTTAGTGACATGTTACTGGGGACAGTGAAGTACTGCTGGGGACAGTGACATGTTGCTGGGGTCAGTGACATGTTGCTGGAGTCAGTGACATGTTGCTGGGTACAGTGATATATTGCTGGAATAAGTGACATCCTACTGGGGTCAGTGATATATTGCTGGGCTCAGGAACATATTGCTGGGGTCAGGGACATGTTGCTGCGGTCAGTGACATGTTGCTGGGGTCAGTAACGTATTGCTGGGGTCAGTGATATATTGCTGGGGTCAGGGACATGTTGATGGGGTTTTTGTCATGTTTCTGGGGTTAGTGACATACTGCTAGGGTCTGTGACATGTTTCTGGGGTCAGTGACATGTTGCTGGGGTCATTGATATATTGCTGGGGTCAGTGATATATTGCTGGGGTCAGTGACATGTTGAGGTTTTTGTCATGTTGGGATTAGTGACATACTGCTACGGTCAGTGACATATTGCTGGGGTCAGTGACATGTTGCTGGGGTTAGTGACATGTTGCTGGGGTTAATGACGTATTGCTGGGGTCAGGGACATGTTGCTGGGTTCAGTGATATATTGCTGGGGTCAGGGGCATATTGCTGGGGTCAGTCACAAATTGCTGTGGTCAGTGACATGTTGCTGGGGTCAGTGACATATTGCTGAGGTCAGTGACATGTTGCTGGGGTTAGTGACATGTTACTGGGGTTAGTGACATATTGCTGGGGTCAGGGACATGTTGCTGGGGTCAGTGATATATTTCTGGGGTCAGGGATATATTGCAGGAGTCAGTCACAAATTGCTGTGGTCAGTGACATGTTGCTGGGTACAGTGATACACTGCTAGGGTCAGTGATATATTGCTAGGGTCAGGGACATGTTGCTGGGGTCAGTGACATGTTGCTCGGGTCAGGAACATATTGCTGGGGTCAGTGACATATTGCTGGGTTCAGTGACATGTTGCTGGGGTCAGGAACATATTGCTGGGGTCAGTGATATATTGCTGGGGTCAGGGACATGTTGCTGGGGTTTTTGTCATGTTTCTGGGGTTAGTGACATACTGCTGGGTTCAGTGACATGTTGCTGGGGTCAGTGACATATTGCTGGGGTGAGGGACATGTTGCTGGGGTCAGTGACATGTTGCTGGGGGTAGTGACTTGTTGCCTGGGTCAGTGATATATTGCTGGAGTCAGTGACATATTGCTGGGGTAAGTGACATGTTGTTGGGGATAGTGAAATACTGCTGGGGTCAGTGCCATGTTGCTGGGGTCAGTGACATGTTGTTGTGGTCAGGAACATATTGCTGGGGTCAGTGACATGTTGCTGGGGTCAGGAACATATTGCAGGGTCAGTGATATATTGCTGGGGTCAGGGACATGTTGCTGGGGTTTTTGTCATGTTGCTAGGGGTCAGTGACATACTACTAGGGTCATTGACATCTTGCTGTGGTAAGTGACATGTTGCTGGTGTCAGTGATATATTGCTGGGGTCAGTGACATGTTGCTAGGGTCAGGAACATATTGCTGGAGTCAGTGACATGATGCTGGGGTCAGTGACATGTTGCTGGGGACAGGAACATATTGCTGGCGTCAGTGATATATTGCTGGGGTCAGGGACATTTTGCTGGGGTTTTTGTCATGTTGCTGGGGTAGTGACATACTGCAAGGGTCAGTGACATGTTGCTGGGGTCAGTGACATGTTTCTGGGGTCAGTGATATATTGTTGGTGTCAGTGATATATTGCTGGGGTCAGGAACACGTTACTGAGGTTAGTGACATGTTGCTGGAGTTAGTGACATATTGCTGTGGTCAGTGACATGTTCTGGGGTCAGTGACATGTTGCTGGGGTTAGTGACATGTTGCCTGGGTCAGTGATATATTGCTGGGTCAGTGACATATTGCTGGGGTCAGTGACATGTTGCTGGAGACAGTGAAATACTGCTGCGGTCAGTCACATGTTGCTGGGGTCAGTGACATGTTGCTGGAGACCGGACATGTTGCTGGTACAGTGATATATTGTGGGGATAGTGACATCCTGTTGGGGTCAGAGATATATTGCTGGGTTCAGGAACATATTGCTGGGGTCAGTGACATGTTGCTGGTGTCAGTGACATGTGGCTGGGGTCAGGAACATATTGCTGGAGTCAGTGACATGTTACTTGGGTCAGTGACATGTTGCTGGGTTCAGGAACATATTGCTGAGGTCAGTGATATATTGCTGGGGTCAGGGACATGTTGCTGGGGTTTTTGTCATGTTGCTGGGGTTAGTGACATACTGCTAGGGTCAGTGACATGTTTCTGGGGTCAGTGACATTTTGCTGGGGTCAGTGATATATTGTTGGTGTCAGTGATATATTGCTGGGGTCAGGAACACGTTGCTGAGGTTAGTGACATGTTGCTGGAGTTAGTGACATATTCCTGGGGTCAGGGACATGTTGTTGGGGTCAGTGACATGTTGCTGGGGTTAGTGACATGTTGCCTGGGTCAGTGATATATTGCTGGAGTCAGTGACATATTGCTGGGGTCAGTGACATGTTGATGGAGACAGTGAAATACTTCTGGGGTCTGTGACATGTTGCTGGGGTCAGTGACATGTTGCTGGGGTCAGTGACATGTTGCTGGAGTCAGTGACATGTTGCAGGGTACAGTGATATATTGCTGGTTTAGTGACATCCTGCTGGGTTCAGTGATATATTTCTGGGCTCAGGAACATATTGCTGGGGTAAGGGATATGTTGCTGGGGTCAGTGATATATTGCTGGGGTCAGTGATATATTGCTGGGGCAGTGACAGTTTGTTGAGGTTTTTGTCATGTTGTTGGGATTAGTGACGTACTGCTACGGGCAGTGACATGTTGCTGGCGTTAGTGACATGTTACTGGGGTTAGTGACATATTGCTGGGGTCAGGGACATGTTGCTGGGGTCAGTGATATATTGCTGGGGTCAGGGATATATTGCTGGGGTCAGTCACAAATTACTGTGGTCAGTGACATGTTGCTGGGTTCAGTGATATATTGCTGGGGTCAGTGATATATTGCTAGGTTCAGGAAATGTTGTTGAGGTCAGTGACATGTTGCTGGGGTCAGTAACATATTGCTGGGGTCAGTGACATGTTTCTGGGGGTCAGTGACATGTTGCTGGGGTGAGGAACATATTGCTGGGGTCAGTGATATATTGCTGGGGTCAGGGACATGTTGCTGGGGTTTTTGTCATGTTGCTAGGGGTCAGTGACATACTACTAGGGTCATTGACATCTTGCTGTGGTAAGTGACATGTTGCTGGTGTCAGTGATATATTGCTGGGGTCAGTGACATGTTGCTAGGGTCAGGAACATATTGCTGGAGTCAGTGACATGATGCTGGGGTCAGTGACATGTTGCTGGGGACAGGAACATATTGCTGGCGTCAGTGATATATTGCTGGGGTCAGGGACATTTTGCTGGGGTTTTTGTCATGTTGCTGGGGTAGTGACATACTGCAAGGGTCAGTGACATGTTGCTGGGGTCAGTGACATGTTTCTGGGGTCAGTGATATATTGTTGGTGTCAGTGATATATTGCTGGGGTCAGGAACACGTTACTGAGGTTAGTGACATGTTGCTGGAGTTAGTGACATATTGCTGTGGTCAGGGACATGTTGCTGGGGTCAGTGACATGTTGCTGGGGTTAGTGACATGTTGCCTGGGTCAGTGATATATTGCTGGAGTCAGTGACATATTGCGCTGGGGTCAGTGACATGTTGCTGGAGACAGTGAAATACTGCTGCGGTCAGTCACATGTTGCTGGGGTCAGTGACATGTTGCTGGAGACCGTGACATGTTGCTGGGTACAGTGATCATTGCTGGGGATAGTGACATCCTGCTGGGGTCAGGAGATATTGCTGGTTCAGGAACATATTGCTGGGGTCAGTGACATGTTGCTGGGGTCAGTGATATATTGCTGGGGTTAGTGATATATTGCTGGGGTCAGTGACATGTTGTTGAGGTTTTGTCATGTTGGGATTAGTGACATACTGCTACGGTCAGTGACATATTGGGGTCAGTGACATGTTGCTGGGGTTAGTGACATGTTGCTCTGGTTAATGATATATTGCTGGGGTCAGGGACATGTGCTGGGTTCAGTGATAAATTGCGCTGGGGTTTTTGTCATGTTGCTGGGGTTAGTGACATGCTGCTAGGGTCAGTGACATGTTGCTGGTGTTAGTGACATGTTGCTGGGGTCAGTGATATATTGCTGGTGTCAGTGATATATTGCTGGGGTCAGAAACACGTTGTTGAGGTTAGTGACATGTTGCTGGAGTTAGTGACATATTGCTGGGGTCAGGGACATGTTGCTGGGGTCAGTGACATGTTGCTGGGTTTAGTGACATGTTGCCAGGGTCAGTGATATATTGCTGGAGTCAGTGACATGTTGCTGGGGTCAGTGACATGTTGCTGGGGTCAGTGATATATTGCTGTGGTCAGTGACATGTTGTTGAGGTTTTTGTCATGTTGGGATTAATGACATACTGCTACGGTCAGTAACATATTGCTTGGGTCAGTGACATGTTACTGGGGTTAGTGACATGTTGCTGGGGTTAGTGACATATTGCTGGGGTCAGGGACATGTTGCTGGGGTCAGTGATATATTGCTGTGGTCAGGACAGATTGCTGGTCAGTCACAAATTGCTGTGGTCAGTGACATGTTGCTGGGTTCAGTGACATATTGCTGAGGTCAGTGACATGTTGCTGTGGTTAGTGATATATTGCTGGGGTCAGTGACATGTTGCTGGGGTCAATGATATATTGCTGGGGTCAGTGATATACACCTGGGGTCAGGGACAAATTGCTGGGGTCAGTTTCATGTTGCTGGCGTCAGTGACATGTTGCCGGGGTAAGGGACATGTTGCTGGGTTCAGTGAGATATTGCCGGGGTCAGTGACATGTTGCTGGGGTCAGTGACATATTATACATATCTAGGAGATCTCATGTTACCCCAGTGCTTTGTGATCTGCACTGGCTGCCGGTTCAGTGGCGGATCACCTTTAATGTCAGTTTGTTAACGTATAACGCCCTACACGGACTTGGTTCTGACTATTTGAAAGAGCTTCTTACTGCTTACTCCCAGGTGTGACAGCTCTGCTTAGCAGATGAGGGGTTGCTGGAGATTCTGTGGGTCAGTCTCTGTTCATCTGGGGCACGTGCTTTTATGTTTACTGCCCCAACCCTCTAGAATTCTCTGCCCTATCAGCTGTGGGAGTGCAGGACAGTGGGGAGCTTCAAGCAGGCACTGAAGACATTTTTGTGGAGTACGGCATTTCCTGATTTGCTGTAATTTTAATTATGTTTTATTGAATTATTTGTGAAGTTGTGAAGTGCCTTGATACTGTGAAAGGCACTCAATTAAATAAAGTTATTAATACTATTATTATTATTATTGCTTTGGTCATGGACATGTTGCTGGGGTCAGTGACATGTTGCTGGGGTCAGGTACATGTTGCTGGGGTCAGTGACATGTTGCTGGGTTAGTGATGTTGCTGGGGATCAGTGATATATTGCTGGGGTCAGTGACATATTGCTGGGGTCTGTGACATATTGCTTTGGTCAGTGGCATGTTGCTGGGGTCAGTGACATGTTGCTGGGGTCAGTGACATGTTGCTGGAGTCAGTGACATGTTACTGGGTACAGTGATATATTGCTCGGGTTAGTGACATCCTGCTGGGGCCAGTGATATATTGCTGGGCTCAGGAACATATTGCTGGGGTCAGGGATATGTTGCTGGGGTCAGTGACATCTTGCTGGGTCAGTGAAATAATGCTGGGGCAGTGATATATTGCTGGGGTCAGTGACATGTTGTTGAGGTTTTAGTGATGTTGTTGGGATTAGTGACATACTGCTACGGTCAGTGACATATTGCTGTGGTCAGTGACATGTTGCTGGCATTGGTGACATGTTACTGTGGTCAGTGATATATTGCTGGGGTCAAGGATATATTGCTGTGGTCAGTCACAAATTGCTGGTGTCAGTGACATGTTGCTGGGGTCAGTGATATATTGCTAGTGTCAGTGATATATTGCTGGGGTCAGAAACACATTGTTGAGGTTAGTGACATGTTGCTGGAGTTAGTGACATATTGCTGGGGTCAGGGACATGTTGCTTGGGTCAGTGACATGTTGCTGGGTTTAGTGACATGTTGCCAGGGTCAGTGACATATTGCTGGAGTCAGTGACATGTTGCTGGTCTCAGTGACATGTTGCTGGGGTCAGTGATATATTGCTGTGGTCAGTGACATGTTGAGGTTTTTGTCAGTTGGGATTAGTGACATACTGCTACGGTCAGTGACATATTGCTTGGGTCAGTGACATGTTACTGGGGTTAGTGACATGTTGCTGGGTTTAGTGACATATTGCTGGGGTCAGGGACATGTTGCTGGGGTCTGTGATATATTGCTGTGGTCAGGGACATATTGCTGTGGTCAGTCACATATTGCTGTGGTCAGTGACATGTTGCTGGGTTCAGTGACATATTGATGAGGTCAGTGACATGTTGCTGTGGTTAGTGATATATTGCTGGGGTCAGTGACATGTTGCTGGGGTCAATGATATATTGCTGGGGTCAGTGATATACACCTGGGGTCAGGGACAAATGGCTGGGGTCAGTATCATGTTGCTGGCATCAGTCACATGTTGCCGGGGTAAGGGACATGTTGCTGGGTTCAGTGAGATATTGCCGGGGTCAGTGACATGTTGCTGGGGTCAGTGACATATTATATATCTAGGAGATCTCATGTTACCCCAGTGCTTTGTGATCTGCACTGGCTGCCGGTTCAGTGGCGGATCACCTTTAATGTCAGTTTGTTAACGTATAACGCCCTACACGGACTTGGTTCTGACTATTTGAAAGAGCTTCTTACTGCTTACACCCAGGTGTGACAGCTCTGCTTGGCAGATGAGGGGTTGCAGGAGATTCTGTGGGTCAGTCTCTGTTCATCTGGGGCACGTGCTTTTATGTTTGCTGCCCCAACCCTCTAGAATTCTCTGCCCTATCAGCTGCGGGAGTGCAGGACAGTGGGGAGCTTCAGCAGGCACTGAAGACATTTTGTGAGTACGGCATTTCCTGATTTGCTGTAATTTTAATTATGTTTTATTGAATTATTTGTGAAGTTGTGAAGTGCCTTGATACTGTGAAAGGCACTCAATTAAATAAAGTTATTAATACTATTATTATTATTATTGCTTTGGTCTTGGACATGTTGCTGGGGTCAGTGACATGTTGCTGGGGTCAGGTACATGTTGCTGGGGTCAGTGACATGTTGCTGGGGTTAGTGACATGTTTCTGGGGATCAGAGATATATTGCTGGGGTCAGTGACATATTTCTGGGGTCTGTGACATATTGCTGGGGTCAGTGGCATGTTGCTGGGGTCAGTGACATGTTGCTGGGGTCAGTGACATGTTGCTGGAGTCAGTGACATGTTACTGGGTACAGTGATATATTGCTCGGGTTAGTGACATCCTGCTGGGGCCAGTGATATATTGCTGGGCTCAGGAACATATTGCTGGGGTCAGGGACATGTTGCTGGGGTCAGTGACATGTTGCTGGGGTCAGTGAAATAATGCTGGGGTCAGTGATATATTGCTGGTGTCAGTGACATGTTGTTGAGGTTTTAGTGATGTTGTTGGGATTAGTGACATACTGCTATGGTCACTGACATATTGCTGTGGTCAGTGACATGTTGCTGGCATTAGTGACATGTTGCTGTGGTCATGATATATTGCTGGGGTCAAGGATATATTGCTGTGGTCAGTCACAAATTGCTGTTGTCAGTGACATGTTGCTGGTACAGTGATATATTGCTGGGGTCAGTGATATATTGCTAGGGTCAGGGATATGTTGCTTGGGTCAGTGACATGTTGCTGATGTCAGGAACATATTGCTGGGGTCAGTGACATGTTGCTGGGGACAAGCAGGCACTGAAGACATTTTTGTGGAGTACGGCATTTCCTGATTTGCTGTGATTTTAATTATGTTTTATTGAATTATTTGCAAAGTTGTGAAGCGCCTTGATACTGTGAAAGGCTCTCAATTAAATAAAGTTATTAATACTATTATTATTATTATTATTGCTGGGGTCAGGGACATGTTGCTGGGGTCAGGAACATATTGCAGGGTCAGTGATATATTGCTGGGTTCAGGACATGTTGCTGGGGATTTTGTCATGTTGCTAGGGTCATTGACATCTTCTAGGGTCAGTGACATCTTGGTGGGGTCAGTAATATATTGCTGGGGTCAGGGACATGTTGCTGGGGTCAGTGACATGTCACTGGGGTCAGGAACATATTGCTGGAGTCAGTGACATGTTGCTGGGGTCAGGAACATATTGCTGGGGTCAGTGATATATTGCTGGGGTCAGGGACATGTTGCTCGGGGTTTTTGTCATGTTGCTGGGGTTAGTGACATACTGCTAGGGTCAATGACATGTTTCTGGGGTCAGTGACATGTTGCTGGGGTTAGTGATATATTGCTGGTGTCAGTGATATATTGCTGGGGTCAGAAACACGTTGCTGAGGTTAGTGACATGTTGCTGGAGTTAGTGACATATTGCTGGGGACAGGGACATGTTGCTAGGGTCAGTGACATGTTGCTGGGTACAGTGATATATTGCTGGATTTAGTGACATCCTGCTGGGGTCAGTGATATATTGCTGGGCTAAGGAACATATTGCTGTGGTCAGGGGACATGTTGCTGGGGTCAGTGACATGTTGCTGGAGTTAGTGACATGTTGCCTGGGTCAGTGATATATTGCTCGAGTCAGTGATATATTGCTGGGGTCAGTGACATGTTGCTGGGGACAGTGAAATACTGCTGGGGTCAGTGACATGTTGCTGGGGTCAGTGACATGTTGCTGGGTACAGTGATATATTGTTGGGTTTAGTGTCATCCTGCTGGGGTCAGTGATATATTGCTAGGCTCAGGAACATATTGCTTGTCTCAGGACATGTTGCTGGGGTCAGTGACATGTTGCTGGGGTCAGTGATATAATGCTGGGGTCTGTGATATATTGCTGGGGTCAGTGATATGTTGTTGACGTTTTTTGTCATGTTGGGATTAGTGACATACTGCTACGGTCAGTGACATATTGCTGGGTCAGTGACATGTTGCTGGCTTTAATGACATGTTGCTGGGGTTAGTGACATATTGCTGGGGTCAGGGACATGTTGCTGGGTTCAGTGATATATTGCTAGGGTCAGGGATATATTGCTGGTGTCAGTCACAAATTGCTGTGGTCAGTAACATGTTGCTGGGTTCAGTGATATATTGCTGTGGTCAGTGATATATTGCTAGGGTCAGGGACATGTTGCTGGGGGTCAGTGACATGTTGCTGGGGTCAAGAACATATTGCAGGGGTCAGTGACATGTTGCTGGGGTCAGTGACATGTTGCTGGGGTCAGGAACATATTGCTGGGGTCAGTGATATATTGCTCGGGTCAGGGACATGTTGCTGGGGTTTTTGTCATGTTGCTGGGGTCAGTGACATACTACTAGGGTCATTGACATCTTGCTGGGGTCAGAGACATGTTGCTACTGTCAGTGATATTTTGCTGGGGTCAGGGACATGTTGCTGGGGTCAGTGACATGTTGCTAGGGTCAGGAACATATTGCTGGAGTCAGTGACATGTTGCTAGGGTCAGTGACATGTTGCTGGGTCAGGAACATATTGCTGGGGTCAGTGATATATTGCTGGGGTCGAGGGACATGTTGCTGGGGTTTTGTCATGTTGCTGGGGTTAGTGACATGCTGCTAGGGTCAGTGACATGTTGCTGGTGTTAGTGACATGTTGCTGGGGTCAGTGATATATTGCTGGTGTCAGTGATATATTGCTGGGGTCGAAACACGTTGTTGAGGTTAGTGACATGTTGCTGGAGTTAGTGACATATTGCTGGGGTCAGGGACATGTTGCTGGGGTCAGTGACATGTTGCTGGGTTTAGTGACATGTTGCCAGGGTCAGTGATATATTGCTGGAGTCAGTGACATGTTGCTGGGGTCAGTGACATGTTGCTGGGGTCAGTGATATATTGCTGTGGTCAGTGACATGTTGTTGAGGTTTTTGTCATGTTGGGATTAATGACATACTGCTACGGTCAGTAACATATTGCTTGGGTCAGTGACATGTTACTGGGGTTAGTGACATGTTGCTGGTTAGTGACATATTGCTGGGGTCAGGACATGTTGCTGGGGTCAGTGATATATTGCTGTGGTCAGGGACAGATTGCTGTGGTCAGTCACAAATTGCTGTGGTCAGTGACATGTTGCTGGGTTCAGTGACATATTGCTGAGGTCAGTGACATGTTGCTGTGGTTAGTGATATATTGCTGGGGTCAGTGACATGTTGCTGGGTCAATGATATATTGCTGGGGTCAGTGATATACACCTGGGGTCAGGGACAAATTGCTGGGGTCAGTTTCATGTTGCTGGCGCCAGTGACATGTTGCCGGGTAAGGGACATGTTGCTGGGTTCAGTGAGATATTGCGGGTCAGTGACATGTTGCTGGGGTCAGTGACATATTATACATATCTAGGAGATCTCATGTTACCCCAGTGCTTTGTGATCTGCACTGGCTGCCGGTTCAGTGGCGGATCACCTTTAATGTCAGTTTGTTAACGATAACGCCCTACACGGACTTGGTTCTGACTATTTGAAAGAGCTTTACTGCTTACTCCCAGGTGTGACAGCTCTGCTTAGCAGATGAGGGGTTGCTGAGATTCTGTGGGTCAGTCTCTGTTCATCTGGGGCACGTGCTTTATGTTTACTGCCCCAACCCTCTAGAATTCTCTGCCCTATCAGCTGTGGGAGTGCAGGACAGTGGGGAGCTTCACAGGCACTGAAGACATTTTGTGAGTACGGCATTTCCTGATTTGCTGTAATTTTAATTATGTTTTATTGAATTATTTGTGAAGTTGTGAAGTGCCTTGATACTGTGAAAGGCACTCAATTAAATAAAGTTATTAATACTATTATTATTATTATTGCTTTGGTCATGGACATGTTGCTGGGGTCAGTGACATGTTGCTGGGGTCAGGTACATGTTGCTGGGGTCAGTGACATGTTGCTGGGGTTAGTGACATGTTGCTGGGGATCAGTGATATATTGCTGGGGTCAGTGACATATTGCTGGGGTCTGTGACATATTGCTTTGGTCAGTGGCATGTTGCTGGGGTCAGTGACATGTTGCTGGGGTCAGTGACATGTTGCTGGAGTCAGTGACATGTTACTGGGTACAGTGATATATTGCTCGGGTTAGTGACATCCTGCTGGGGCCAGTGATATATTGCTGGGCTCAGGAACATATTGCTGGGGTCAGGGATATGTTGCTGGGGTCAGTGACATCTTGCTGGGTCAGTGAAATAATGCTGGGGTCAGTGATATATTGCTGGGGTCAGTGACATGTTGTTGAGGTTTTAGTGATGTTGTTGGGATTAGTGACATACTGCTACGGTCAGTGACATATTGCTGTGGTCAGTGACATGTTGCTGGCATTGGTGACATGTTACTGTGGTCAGTGATATATTGCTGGGGTCAAGGATATATTGCTGTGGTCAGTCACAAATTGCTGGTGTCAGTGACATGTTGCTGGGGTCAGTGATATATTGCTAGTGTCAGTGATATATTGCTGGGGTCAGAAACACATTGTTGAGGTTAGTGACATGTTGCTGGAGTTAGTGACATATTGCTGGGGTCAGGGACATGTTGCTTGGGTCAGTGACATGTTGCTGGGTTTAGTGACATGTTGCCAGGGTCAGTGACATATTGCTGGAGTCAGTGACATGTTGCTGGTCTCAGTGACATGTTGCTGGGGTCAGTGATATATTGCTGTGGTCAGTGACATGTTGAGGTTTTTGTCAGTTGGGATTAGTGACATACTGCTACGGTCAGTGACATATTGCTTGGGTCAGTGACATGTTACTGGGGTTAGTGACATGTTGCTGGGTTTAGTGACATATTGCTGGGGTCAGGACATGTTGCTGGGGTCTGTGATATATTGCTGTGGTCAGAGACATATTGCTGTGGTCAGTCACATATTGCTGTGGTCAGTGACATGTTGCTGGGTTCAGTGACATATTGATGAGGTCAGTGACATGTTGCTGTGGTTAGTGATATATTGCTGGGGTCAGTGACATGTTGCTGGGGTCAATGATATATTGCTGGGGTCAGTGATATACACCTGGGGTCAGGGACAAATGGCTGGGGTCAGTATCATGTTGCTGGCATCAGTCACATGTTGCCGGGGTAAGGGACATGTTGCTGGGTTCAGTGAGATATTGCCGGGGTCAGTGACATGTTGCTGGGGTCAGTGACATATTATACATATCTAGGAGATCTCATGTTACCCCAGTGCTTTGTGATCTGCACTGGCTGCCGGTTCAGTGGCGGATCACCTTTAATGTCAGTTTGTTAACGTATAACGCCCTACACGGACTTGGTTCTGACTATTTGAAAGAGCTTACTGCTTACACCAGGTGTGACAGCTCTGCTTGGCAGATGAGGGGTTGCAGGAGATTCTGTGGGTCAGTCTCTGTTCATCTGGGGCACGCTTTTATGTTTGCTGCCCCAACCTCTAGAATTCTCTGCCCTATCAGCTGTGGAGTGCAGGACAGTGGGGAGCTTCAAGCAGGCACTGAAGACATTTTGTGGAGTACGGCATTTCGATTTGCTGTAATTTTAATTATGTTTTATTGAATTATTTGTGAAGTTGTGAAGTGCCTTGATACTGTGAAAGGCACTCAATTAAATAAAGTTATTAATACTATTATTATTATTATTTTGGTCTTGGACATGTTGCTGGGGTCAGTGACATGTTGCTGGGGTCAGGTACATGTTGCTGGGGTCAGTGACATGTTGCTGGGGTTAGTGACATGTTTCTGGGGATCAGAGATATATTGCTGGGGTCAGTGACATATTTCTGGGGTCTGTGACATATTGCTGGGGTCAGTGGCATGTTGCTGGGGTCAGTGACATGTTGCTGGGGTCAGTGAAATAATGCTGGGGTCAGTGATATATTGCTGGTGTCAGTGACATGTTGTTGAGGTTTTAGTGATGTTGTTGGGATTAGTGACATACTGCTATGGTCACTGACATATTGCTGTGGTCAGTGACATGTTGCTGGCATTAGTGACATGTTGCTGTGGTCAGTGATATATTGCTGGGGTCAAGGATATATTGCTGTGGTCAGTCACAAATTGCTGTTGTCAGTGACATGTTGCTGGGTACAGTGATATATTGCTGGGGTCAGTGATATATTGCTAGGGTCAGGGATATGTTGCTTGGGTCAGTGACATGTTGCTGATGTCAGGAACATATTGCTGGGGTCAGTGACATGTTGCTGGGGACAAGCAGGCACTGAAGACATTTTTGTGGAGTACGGCATTTCCTGATTTGCTGTGATTTTAATTATGTTTTATTGAATTATTTGCGAAGTTGTGAAGCGCCTTGATACTGTGAAAGGCTCTCAATTAAATAAAGTTATTAATACTATTATTATTATTATTATTGCTGGGGTCAGGGACATGTTGCTGGGGTCAGGAACATATTGCAGGGTCAGTGATATATTGCTGGGTTCAGGGACATGTTGCTGGGGATTTTGTCATGTTGCTAGGGTCAGTGACATACTACTAGGGTCATTGACATCTTGCTGGGGTCAGTGACATGTTGGTGGGGTCAGTAATATATTGCTGGGGTCAGGGACATGTTGCTGGGGTCAGTGACATGTCACTGGGGTCAGGAACATATTGCTGGAGTCAGTGACATGTTGCTGGGGTCAGGAACATATTGCTGGGGTCAGTGATATATTGCTGGGGTCAGGGACATGTTGCTCGGGTTTTTGTCATGTTGCTGGGGTTAGTGACATACTGCTAGGGTCAATGACATGTTTCTGGGGTCAGTGACATGTTGCTGGGGTTAGTGATTGCTGGTCAGTGATATATTGCTGGGTCAGAAACACGTTGCTGAGGTTAGTGACATGTTGCTGGAGTTAGTGACATATTGCTGGGGACAGGGACATGTTGCTAGGGTCAGTGACATGTTGCTGGGGTCAGTGACATGTTGCCTGGGTCAGTGATATATTGCTGGAGTCAGTGACATATTGCTAGGGTCAGTGACATGTTGCTGGGGACATTGAAGTACTGCTGGGGTCAGTGACATGTTGCTGGGGTCAGTGACATGTTGCTGGGTACAGTGATATATTGTTGGGTTTAGTGTCATCCTGCTGGGGTCAGTGATATATTGCTAGGCTCAGGAACATATTGCTGGGTTCAGGGACATGTTGCTGGGGTCAGTGACATGTTGCTGGGGTCAGTGATATAATGCTGGGGTCTGTGATATATTGCTGGGGTCAGTGATATGTTGTTGACGTTTTTGTCATGTTGGGATTAGTGACATACTGCTACGGTCAGTGACATATTGCTGGGTCAGTGACATGTTGCTGGCTTTAATGACATGTTTCTGGGGTTAGTGACATATTGCTGGGGTCAGGGACATGTTTCTGGGTTCAGTGATATATTGCTAGGGTCAGGGATATATTGCTGGTGTCAGTCACAAATTGCTGTGGTCAGTAACATGTTGCTGGGTTCAGTGATATATTGCTGTGGTCAGTGATATATTGCTAGGGTCAGGGACATGTTGCTGGGGTCAGTGACATGTTGCTGGGGTCAAGAACATATTGCAGGGGTCAGTGACATGTTGCTGGGGTCAGTGACATGTTGCTGGGGTCAGGAACATATTGCTGGGGTCAGTGATATATTGCTCGGGTCAGGGACATGTTGCTGGGGTTTTTGTCATGTTGCTGGGGTCAGTGACATACTACTAGGGTCATTGACATCTTGCTGGGGTCAGAGACATGTTGCTACTGTCAGTGATATTTTGCTGGGGTCAGGGACATGTTGCTGGGGTCAGTGACATGTTGCTAGGGTCAGGAACATATTGCTGGAGTCAGTGACATGTTGCTAGGGTCAGTGACATGTTGCTGGGTCAGGAACATATTGCTGGGGTCAGTGATATATTGCTGGGGTCAGGGACATGTTGCTGGGGTTTTTGTCATGTTGCTGGGGTTAGTGACATGTTGCTGGTGTTAGTGACATGTTGCTGGGGTCAGTGATATGTTGCTGGTGTCAGTGATATATTGCTGGGGTCAGAAACACGTTGTTGAGGTTAGTGACATGTTGCTGGAGTTAGTGACATATTGCTGGGGTCAGGGACATGTTGCTGGGGTCAGTGACATGTTGCTGGGTTTAGTGACATGTTGCCAGGGTCAGTGATATATTGCTGGAGTCAGTGAAATATTGCTGGAGTCAGTGACATGTTGCTGGGGTCAGTGACATGTTGCTCGGGTCAGTGATATATTGCTGTGGTCAGTGACATGTTGTTGAGGTTTTTGTCTTGTTGGGATTAATGACATACTGCTACCGTCAGTAACATATTGCTTGGGTCAGTGACATGTTACTGGGGTTAGTGACATGTTGCTGGGGTTAGTGACATATTGCTGGGGTCAGGGACATGTTGCTGGGGTCAGTGATATATTGCTGTGGTCAGGGACAGATTGCTGTGGTCAGTCACAAATTGCTGTGGTCAGTGACATGTTGCTGGGTTCAGTGACATATTGCTGAGGTCAGTGACATGTTGCTGTGGTTAGTGATATATTGCTGGGGTCAGTGACATGTTGCTGGGGTCAATGATATATTGCTGGGGTCAGTGATATACACCTGGGGTCAGGGACAAATTGCTGGGGTCAGTATCATGTTGCTGGCGTCAGTGACATGTTGCCGGGGTAAGGGACATGTTGCTGGGTTCAGTGAGATATTGCCGGGGTCAGTGACATGTTGCTGGGGTCAGTGACATATTATACATATCTAGGAGATCTCATGTTACCCCAGTGCTTTGTGATCTGCACTGGCTGCGTCAGTGGCGGATCACCTTTAATGTCAGTTTGTTAACGATAACGCCCTACACGGACTTGGTTCTGACTATTTGAAAGAGCTTCTTACTGCTTACACCCAGGTGTGACAGCTCTGCTTAGCAGATGAGGGTTGCTGGAGATTCTGTAGGTCAGTCTCTGTTCATCTGGGGCACGTGCATTTATGTTTGCTGCCCCAACCTCTACAATTCTCTGCCCTATCAGCTGTGGGAGTGCAGGACAGTGGGAGCTTCAAGCAGGCACTGAAGACATTTTTGTGGAGTACGGCATTTCTGATTTGCTGTGATTTTAATTATGTTTTATTGAATTATTTGTGAAGTTGTGAAGCGCCTTGATACTGTGAAAGGCTCTCAATTAAATAAAGTTATTAATACTATTATTATTATTATTATTGCTGGGGTCAGGGACATGTTGCTGGGGTCAGGAACATATTGCAGGGTCAGTGATATATTGCTGGGTTCAGGGACATGTTGCTGGGGATTTTGTCATGTTGCTAGGGTCAGTGACATACTACTAGGGTCATTGACATCTTGCTGGGGTCAGTGACATGTTGGTGGGGTCAGTAATATATTGCTGGGGTCAGGGACATGTTGCTGGGGTCAGTGACATGTCACTGGGGTCAGGAACATATTGCTGGAGTCAGTGACATGTTGCTGGGGTCAGGAACATATTGCTGGGGTCAGTGATATATTGCTGGGGTCAGGGACATGTTGCTCGGGTTTTTGTCATGTTGCTGGGGTTAGTGACATACTGCTAGGGTCAATGACATGTTTCTGGGGTCAGTGACATGTTGCTGGGGTTAGTGATATATTGCTGGTGTCAGTGATATATTGCTGGGGTCAGAAACACGTTGCTGAGGTTAGTGACATGTTGCTGGAGTTAGTGACATATTGCTGGGGACAGGGACATGTTGCTAGGGTCAGTGACATGTTGCTGGGGTCAGTGACATGTTGCCTGGGTCAGTGATATATTGCTGGAGTCAGTGACATATTGCTAGGGTCAGTGACATGTTGCTGGGGACATTGAAGTACTGCTGGGGTCAGTGACATGTTGCTGGGGTCAGTGACATGTTGCTGGAGTCAGTGACATGTTGCTGGGTACAGTGATATATTGCTGGATTTAGTGACATCCTGCTGGGGTCAGTGATATATTGCTGGGCTAAGGAACATATTGCTGTGGTCAGGGACATGTTGCTGGGGTCAGTGACATGTTGCTGGAGTAAGTGACATGTTGCCTGGGTCAGTGATATATTGCTCGAGTCAGTGATATATTGCTGGGGTCAGTGACATGTTGCTGGGGACAGTGAAATACTGCTGGGGTCAGTGACATGTTGCTGGGGTCAGTGACATGTTGCTGGGTACAGTGATATATTGTTGGGTTTAGTGTCATCCTGCTGGGGTCAGTGATATATTGCTAGGCTCAGGAACATATTGCTGGGTTCAGGGACATGTTGCTGGGGTCAGTGACATGTTGCTGGGTCAGTGATATAATGCTGGGGTCTGTGATATATTGCTGGGGTCAGTGATATGTTGTTGACGTTTTTGTCATGTTGGGATTAGTGACATACTGCTACGGTCAGTGACATATTGCTGGGTCAGTGACATGTTGCTGGCTTTAATGACATGTTTCTGGGGTTAGTGACATATTGCTGGGGTCAGGGACATGTTTCTGGGTTCAGTGATATATTGCTAGGGTCAGGGATATATTGCTGGTGTCAGTCACAAATTGCTGTGGTCAGTAACATGTTGCTGGGTTCAGTGATATATTGCTGTGGTCAGTGATATATTGCTAGGGTCAGGGACATGTTGCTGGGGTCAGTGACATGTTGCTGGGGTCAAGAACATATTGCAGGGGTCAGTGACATGTTGCTGGGGTCAGTGACATGTTGCTGGGGTCAGGAACATATTGCTGGGGTCAGTGATATATTGCTCGGGTCAGGGACATGTTGCTGGGGTTTTGTCATGTTGCTGGGGTCAGTGACATACTACTAGGGTCATTGACATCTTGCTGGGGTCAGAGACATGTTGCTACTGTCAGTGATATTTTGCTGGGGTCAGGGACATGTTGCTGGGGTCAGTGACATGTTGCTAGGGTCAGGAACATATTGCTGGAGTCAGTGACATGTTGCTAGGGTCAGTGACATGTTGCTGGGTCAGGAACATATTGCTGGGGTCAGTGATATATTGCTGGGGTCAGGGACATGTTGCTGGGGTTTTTGTCATGTTGCTGGGGTTAGTGACATGCTGCTAGGGTCAGTGACATGTTGCTGGTGTTAGTGACATGTTGCTGGGGTCAGTGATATATTGCTGGTGTCAGTGATATATTGCTGGGGTCAGAAACACGTTGTTGAGGTTAGTGACATGTTGCTGGAGTTAGTGACATATTGCTGGGGTCAGGGACATGTTGCTGGGGTCAGTGACATGTTGCTGGGTTTAGTGACATGTTGCCAGGGTCAGTGATATATTGCTGGAGTCAGTGAAATATTGCTGGAGTCAGTGACATGTTGCTGGGGTCAGTGACATGTTGCTCGGGTCAGTGATATATTGCTGTGGTCAGTGACATGTTGTTGAGGTTTTGTCTTGTTGGGATTAATGACATACTGCTACCGCCAGTAACATATTGCTTGGGTCAGTGACATGTTACTGGGGTTAGTGACATGTTGCTGGGGTTAGTGACATATTGCTGGGGTCAGGACATGTTGCTGGGGTCAGTGATATATTGCTGTGGTCAGGACAGATTGCTGTGGTCAGTCACAAATTGCTGTGGTCAGTGACATGTTGCTGGGTTCAGTGACATATTGCTGAGGTCAGTGACATGTTGCTGTGGTTAGTGATATATTGCTGGGGTCAGTGACATGTTGCTGGGGTCAATGATATATTGCTGGGGTCAGTGATATACACCTGGGGTCAGGGACAAATTGCTGGGGTCAGTATCATGTTGCTGGCGTCAGTGACATGTTGCCGGGGTAAGGGACATGTTGCTGGGTTCAGTGAGATATTGCCGGGGTCAGTGACATGTTGCTGGGGTCAGTGACATATTATACATATCTAGGAGATCTCATGTTACCCCAGTGCTTTGTGATCTGCACTGGCTGCCGGTTCAGTGGCGGATCACCTTTAATGTCAGTTTGTTAACGTATAACGCCCTACACGGACTTGGTTCTGACTATTTGAAAGAGCTTCTTACTGCTTACACCCAGGTGTGACAGCTCTGCTTAGCAGATGAGGGGTTGCTGGAGATTCTGTAGGTCAGTCTCTGTTCATCTGGGGCACGTGCATTTATGTTTGCTGCCCCAACCCTCTACAATTCTCTGCCCTATCAGCTGTGGGAGTGCAGGACAGTGGGGAGCTTCAAGCAGGCACTGAAGACATTTTTGTGGAGTACGGCATTTCCTGATTTGCTGTAATTTTAATTATGTTTTATTGAATTATTTGTGAAGTTGTGAAGTGCCTTGATACTGTGAAAGGCACTCAATTAAATAAAGTTATTAATACTATTATTATTATTATTGCTTTGGTCATGGACATGTTGCTGGGGTCAGTGACATGTTGCTGGGGTCAGGTACATGTTGCTGGGGACAGTGACATGTTGCTGGGGTTAGTGACATGTTTCTGGGGATCAGTGATATATTGCTGGGGTCAGTGACATACTTCTGGGGTCTGTGACATATTGCTTTGGTCAGTGGCATGTTGCTGGGGTCAGTGACATGTTGCTGGGGTCAGTGACATGTTGCTGGAGTCAGTGACATGTTACTGGGTACAGTGATATATTGCTCGGGTTAGTGACATCCTGCTGGGGCCAGTGATATATTGCTGGGCTCAGGAACATATTGCTGGGGTCAGGGATATGTTGCTGGGGTCAGTGACATCTTGTGGGTCAGTGAAATAATGCTGGGGTCAGTGATATATTGCTGGGGTCAGTGACATGTTGTTGAGGTTTTAGTGATGTTGTTGGGATTAGTGACATACTGCTACGGTCAGTGACATATAGCTGTGGTCAGTGACATGTTGCTGGCATTGGTGACATGTTGCTGTGGTCAGTGATATATTGCTGGGGTCAAGGATATATTGCTGTGGTCAGTCACAAATTGCTGTTGTCAGTGACATGTTGCTGGGTACAGTGATATATTGCTGGGGTCAGTGATATATTGCTAGGGTCAGGGACATGTTGCTTGGGTCAGTGACATGTTGCTGGGGTCAGGAACATATTACTGGGGTCAGTGACATGTTGCTGGGGACAAGCAGGCACTGAAGACATTTTTGTGGAGTACGGCATTTCCTGATTTGCTGTGATTTTAATTATGTTTTATTGAATTATTTGCGAAGTTGTGAAGCGCCTTGATACTGTGAAAGGCTCTCAATTAAATAAAGTTATTAATACTATTATTATTATTATTATTGCTGGGGTCAGGGACATGTTGCTGGGGTCAGGAACATATTGCAGGGTCAGTGATATATTGCTGGGTTTCGGGACATGTTGCTGGGGATTTTGTCATGTTGCTGGGGTCAGTGACATACTACTAGGGTCATTGACATCTTGCTGGGGTCAGTGACATGTTGGTGGGGTCAGTAATATATTGCTGGGGTCAGGGACATGTTGCTGGGGTCAGTGACATGTCGCTGGGGTCAGAAACATATTGCTGGAGTCAGTGACATGTTGCTGGGGTCAGGAACATATTGCTGGGGTCAGTGATATATTGCTGGGGTCAGGGACATGTCGCTGTGGTTTTTGTCATGTTGCTGGGGTTAGTGACATTCTGCTAGGGTCAGTGACATGTTTCTGGGGTCAGTGACATGTTGCTGGGGTCAGTGACATATTGCTGGTGTCAGTGATATATTGCTGGGGTCAGAAACACGTTGCTGAGGTTAGTGACATGTTGCTGGACTTAGTGACATATTGCTGGGGACAGGGACATGTTGCTGGGGTCAGTGACATGTGGCTGGGGTTAGTGACATGTTGCCTGGGTCAGTGATATATTGCTGGAGTCAGTGACATATTGCTGGGGTCAGTGACATGTTGCTGGGGACATTGAAGTACTGCTGGGGTCAGTGACATGTTGCTGGGGTCAGTGACATGTTGCTGGGAGTCAGTGACATGTTGCTGGGTACAGTGATATATTGCTGGATTTAGTGACATCCTGCTGGGGGTCAGTGATATATTGCTGGGCTAAGGAACATATTGCTATGGTCAGGGACATGTTGCTGGGGTCAGTGACATGTTGCTGGAGTTAGTGACATGTTGCCGGGGTCAGTGATATATTGCTCGAGTCAGTGAAATATTGCTGGGGTCAGTGACATGTTGCTGGGGACAGTGAAATACTGCTGGGGTCAGTGACATGTTTCTGGGTACAGTGATAAATTGCTGGGTTTAGTGTAATCCTGCTGGGGTCAGTGATATATTGCTGGGCTCAGGAACATATTGCTGGGTTCAGGGACATGTTGTTGGGGTCAGTGACATGTTGCTGGGGTCAGTGATATAATGCTGGGGTCTGTGTTATATTGCTGGGGTCAGTGACATGTTGTTGACGTTTTTGTCATGTTGTTGGGATTAGTGACATACTGCTACGGTCAGTGACATATTGCTGGGTCAGTGACATGTTGCTGGCTTTAATGACATGTTTCTGGGGTTAGTGACATATTGCTGGGGTCAGGGACATGTTGCTGGGGTCAGTGATATATTGCTTGGGTCAGGGATATATTGCTGGGGTCAGTCACAAATTGCTGTTGTCAGTGACATGTTGCTGTCTTCAGTGATATATTGCTGGGGTCAGTGATATATTGCTAGGGTCAGGGACATGTTGCTGGGGTCAGTGACATGTTGCTGGGGTCAAGAACATATTTCTGGGGTCAGTGACATGTTGCTGGGGTCAGTGACATGTTGCTGGGGTCAGGAACATATTGCTGGGTCAGTTATATATTGCTGGGGTCAGAAACATGTTGCTGGGGTTTTTGTCATGTTGCTGGGGTCAGTGACATACTACTAGGGTCATTGACATCTTGTTGGGGTCAGTGACATGTTGCTATGGTCAGGAACATATTGCTGGAGTCAGTGACATGTTGCTAGGGTCAGTGACATGTTGCTGGGTCAGGAACATATTGCTGGGGTCAGTGATATATTGCTGGGGTCAGGGACATGTTGCTGGGGTTTTTTTCATGTTGCTGGGGTTAGTGACATGCTGCTAGGGTCAGTGACATGTTGCTGGTGTCAGTGACATGTTACTGGGGTCAGTGATATATTGCTGGTGTCTGTGATATACTGCTGGGGTCAGAAACACGTTGTTGAGGTTAGTGACATGTTGCTGGTGTTAGTGACATATTGCTGGGGTCAGGGACATGTTGCTGGGGTCAGTGACATGTTGCTGGGGTTAGTGACATGTTGCCAGGGTCAGTGATATATTGCTGGAGTCAGTGACATATTGCTGGGGTCAGTGACATGTTGCTGGGGACAGTGAAATACTGCTTGGGTCAGTGACATGTTGCTGGAGTCAGTGATATATTACTGGGGTCAGTGATATATTGCTGGGGTCAGTGACATGTTGTTGAGGTTTTTGTCATTTTGGGATTAGAGACATACTGCTACGGTCAGTGACATATTGCTGGGGTCAGTGACATGTTGCTGGGGTTAGTGACATGTTGCTGGGGTTAGTGACATATTGCTGGGGTCAAGGACATATTGCTGGGGTCAGTGATATATTGCTGGGGTCAGGGACATATTACTGGGGTCAGTCACAAATTGCTGGGGTCAGTGACATGTTGCTGGGGATAGTGACATGTTGCTGGGGTTAGTGACATATTGCTGGGGACAGGGATATGTTGCTGGAGTCAGTGATATATTGCTGGGTTCAGGGACATATTGCTGGGGTCAGTCAAAAATTGCTGTGGTCAGTGACATGTTGCTGGGGTCAGTGACATGTTGCCTTGGTCAGTGATATATTGCTGGAGTCAGTGACATATTGCTGGGGTCAGTGACATGTTGTTGGGTACAGTGACATGTTGTTGGGGTCAGGAACATATTGCTGGGGTCAGTGACATGTTGCTGGGGTCAGTGACATGTTTTTGGGGTCAGGAGCATATTACTGGGGTCAGTGACATGTTGCTGGGGTCAGTGACATGTTGCTGGGGTCAGGAACATATTGCAGGGGTCAGTGATACATTGCTGGGGTCAGGGACATGTTGCTGTGGTTTTTGTCATGTTGCTGCGGTCAGTGACATACTACTAGGGTCATTGACATCTTGCTGGGATCAGTGACATGTTACTGGGGTCACTGACATGTTGCTGGAGTCAGTGACATGTTGCTGGAGTCAGTGATATATTACTGGGGTAGGTGATATATTGCTGGGGTCAGTGACATGTTGTTGAGGTTTTTGTCATGTTGGGATTAGTGACATACTGCTACGGTCAGTGACATATTGCTGGGGTCAGTGACATGTTGCTGGTGTTAGTGACATGTTGCTGGGTTTAGTGACATATTACTGGGGTCAGGGACATGTTGCTGGGGTCAGTGATATATTGCTGGGGTCAGGGACATATTGCTGGGGTCAGTGACAAATTGCTGTGGTCAGTGACATGTTGCTGGGGTCAGTGACATATTGCTGAGGTCAGTGACATGTTGCTGTGGTTAGTGATATATTGCTGGGGTCAGTGACATGTTGCTGGGGTCAGTGATATATTGCTGGGGTCAGTGATATACACCTGGGGTCAGGGACAAATTGTTGGGGTCAGTATCATGTTGCTGGTGTCAGTGACATTTTGCCGGGGTAAGGGACATGTTGCTGGGGTCAGTGACATATTATACATATCTAGGAGATCTCATGTTTCCCCAGTACTTTATGATCTGCACTGCCTGCCGGTTCATTGGCTTATCACCTTTAATATCAGTTTGTTAACCTATAACGCCCTACACGGACTTGGTTCTGACTATTTGAAAGAGCTTCTGACTGCTTACACCCAGGTGTGACAGTTCTGCTTGGCAGATGATGGGCTGCTGGAGATTCTGTGGGTCAGTCTCTGTTCATCTGGGGCATGTGCTTTTATGTTTGCTGCCCGAACCCTCTAGAATTCTCTGCCCTATCAGCTGTGGGACTGCAGGACAGTGGGGAGCTTCAAGCAGGCACTGAAGACATTTTTGTGGAGTACGGTATTTCCTGATTTGCTGTGATTTTAATTATGTTTTATTGAATTATTTGTGAAGTTGTGAAGTGCCTTGATACTGTGAAAGGCACTCAATTAAATAAAGTTATTAATACTATTATTATTATTATTACTGCTTTGGTCAGGGACATGTTGCTGGGGTCAGTGACATGTTGCTGGGGTTAGTGACATGTTGCTGGGGATCAGTGATATATTGCTGGGGTCAGTGACATGTTGCTGGGGTCAGTGACATGTTGCTGGGGTCAGTGACATGTTGCTGGGTACATTGATATATTGCTGGTGTTAGTGACATCCTGCTGGGGCCAGTGATATATTGCTGGGCTCAGGAACATATTGCTGGGGTCAGGGACATGTTGCTGGGGTCAGTGACATGTTGCTGGGGTCAGTGAAATAATGCTGGGGTCAGTGATATATTGCTAGGGTCAGTGACATGTTGTTGAGGTTTTAGTCATGTTGTTGGGATTAGTGACATACTGCTACGGTCAGTGACATATTGCTGGGGTCAGTGACATGTTGCTGTGGTCAGTGATATATTGCTGGCATCAGGGATATATTGCTGTGGTCAGTGACATGTTGCTCGGTACAGTGATATATTTCTGGGGTCAGTGACATGTTGCTGGGGACAAGCAGGCACTGAAGACATTTTTATGGAGTACGGCATTTCCTGATTTGCTGTGATTTTAATTATGTTTTATTGAATTATTTGTGAAGTTGTGAAGCGCCTTGATACTGTGAAAGGCACTCAATTAAATAAAGTTATTAATACTATTATTATTATTATTATTGCTGGGGTCAGGGACATGTTGCTGGGGTCAGGGACATGTTGCTGGGGTCAGGGACATGTTGCTGGGGTTTTTGTCATGTTGCTGGGGTCAGTGACATACTACTAGGGTCATTGACATCTTGCTGGGGTCAGTGACATGTTGCTAGGGTCAGGAACATATTGCTGGAGTCACTGACATGTTGCTAGGGTCAGAGACATGTTGCTGGGTCAGGAACATATTGCTGGGGTCAGTGATATATTGCTGGGGTCAGGGGCATGTTGCTGGGGTTTTTGTCATGTTGCTGGCGTTAGTGACATGTTGCTAGGGTCAGTGACATGTTGCTGGTGTCAGTGACATGTTGCTGGGGTCAGTGATATATTGCTGGTGTCAGTGATATATTGCTGGGGTCAGAAACACGTTGAGGTTAGTGACATGTTGCTGGAGTTAGTGACATATTGCTGGGGTCAGTGACATGTTGCTGGGGTCAGTGATATGTTGCTGGGGTTAGTGACATGTTGCCAGGGTCAGTGATATACTGCTGGAGTCAGTGACATATTGCTGGAGTCAGTGACATGTTGCTGGGGACAGTGAAATACTGCTGGGGTCAGTGACATGTTGCTGGGGTCAGTGACATGTTGCTGGAGTCAGTGATATATTACTGGGGTCAGTGATATATTGCTGGGGTCAGTGACATGTTGTTGAGGTTTTTGTCATTTTGGGATTAGAGACATACTGCTACGGTCAGTGACATTTTGCTGGGGTCAGTGACATGTTGCTTTGGTTAGTGACATGTTGCTGGGGTTAGTGACATATTGCTGGGGTCAGGGACATGTTGCTGGGGTCAGTGATATATTGCTGGGGTCAGGGACATATTGCTGGGGTCAGTCACAAATTGCTGGGGTCAGTGACATGTTGCTGGGGTTAGTGACATGTTGCTGGGGATAGTGACATATTGTTGGGGTCAGGGACATGTTGCAGGGGTTAGTGATATATTGCTGGGGTCAGGGACATATTGCTGGGGTCAGTCACAAATTGCTGTGGTCAGTGACATGTTGCTGTGGTCAGTGACATGTTGCCTTGGTCAGTGATATATTGCTGGAGTCAGTGACATATTGCTGGGGTCAGTGACATGTTGCTGGGGACAGTGACATGTTGTTGGGGTCAGGAACATATTTCTGGGGTCTGTGACATGTTGCTGGGGTCAGTGACAAGTTGTTGGGGTCAGGAACATATTGCTGGGGTCAGTGACATGTTGCTGGGGTCAGTGACATGTTGCTGGGGTCAGGAACATATTGCAGGGGTCAGTGATATATTGCTGGGGTCAGGGACATGTTGCTGTGGTTTTTGTCATGTTGCTGGGGTCAGTGACATACTACTAGGGTCATTGACATCTTGCTGGGATCAGTGACATGTTGCTGGCGTCAGTGATATATTGCTCGGGTCAGTGACATGTTGCTGGGGTCACTGACATGTTGCTGGAGTCAGTGACATGTTGCTAGAGTCAGTGATATATTACTGGGGTAGGTGATATATTGCTGGGGTCAGTGACATGTTGTTGAGGTTTTTGTCATGTTGGGATTAGTGACATACTGCTACGGTCAGTGACATATTGCTGGGGTCAGTGACATGTTGCTGGTGTTAGTGACATGTTGCTGGGTTTAGTGACATATTGCTGGGGTCAGGGACATGTTGCTGGGGTCAGTGATGTATTGCTGGGGTCAGGGACATATTGCTGGGGTCAGTCACAAATTGCTGTGGTCAGTGACATGTTGCTGGGGTCAGTGACATATTGCTGAGGTCAGTGACATGTTGCTGTGGTTAGTGATATATTGCTTGGGTCAGTGACATGTTGCTGGGGTCAGTGATATATTGCTGGGGTCTGTGATATACACCTGGGGTCAGGGACAAATTGTTGGGGTCAGTATCATGTTACTGGCATCAGTGACATGTTGCCGGGGTAAAGGACATGTTGCTGGGTTCAGTGAGATATTGCCGGGGTCAGTGACATGTTGCTGGGGTCAGTGACATATTATACATATCTAGGAGATCTCATGTTACCCCAGTACTTTGTGATCTGCACTGGCTGCCGGTTCAGTGGCGGATCACCTTTAATGTCAGTTTGTTAACCTATAACGCCCTACACGGACTTGGTTCTGACTATTTGAAAGAGCTTCTGACTGCTTACACCCAGGTGTGACAACTCTGCTTGACTGACGAGGGGTTGCTGGAGATTCCGAGGGTCAGTCTCAGTTCTTCTGGGCACGTGCTTTTATGTTTTCTGCCCCAACCCTCTGGAATTCTCTGCCCCTTCAGCTGTGGGAGTGCAGGACAGTAGGGAGCTTCAAGCAGGCACTGAAGACATTTTTACGGAGTTCGGCATTTCCTGATTTGCTGTGATTTTAATTATGTTTTATTGAATTATTTGAGAACTTGTGAAGCGCCTTGATACTGTGAAAGGCACTCAATTAAAAAAAGTTATTATTAATATTATTATTATTATTATTATTATTGCTGGGGTCAGTGACATATTGCTGGGGTCAGGGACATGTTGTTGGGGTCAGTGACATGTTGCAGGGGTCAGTGACATGTTGCTGGGGTCAGTGATATATTGCTGGGGTCTGGGACATGTTTCTGGGGTCAGTGACATATTGCTGGGGTCAGGGACATGTTGCTGGGGTCAGTGACATGCTGCTGGGGTCAGTGATATGTTGCTGGGGTCAGGGATATATTGCTGGGGTCAGTGACATGTTGCTGGGGTCAGTGATATATTGTTGGGGTCAGTGACATGTTGATGGGGTCAGAGACATGTTGCTGGGGTCAGTGATATATTGCTGGGGTCAGGGACATGTTGCGGGGGTCAGTGACATGTTGCTGGGGTCAGTGACTAGTTGCTGGTGTCAGGGACATATTGCTGGGGTCAGCAACATATTGCTTGGGTCAGTGACATGTTCCTGTGGTCAGTGACATGTTGCTGGGGTCAGGGATATAATGCTGGTATCAGTGATATGCTGCTGGTGTCAGTGATATATTGCTGGGGTCAGGGACATATTGCTGGGGTCAGTGACATATTGCTTGGGTCAGTGACATGTTGCTGGGGTCAGGGATATAATGCTGGTATCAGTGACGTGTTGCTAGGGTCAGTGATATATTGCTGGTGTCAGGGTCATATTGCTGGGGTCAGTGACATATTGCTTGGGTCAGTGACATGTTGCTGGGGTCAGTGACATGTTGCTTGGGTCAGTGACATTTTGCTGCATTCAGGGACATATTGCTGGGGTCAGTGACATGTTGCTGGGGTCAGGGATATATTGCTGGTGTCAGTGACATGTTGTTGGGGTCAGTGATATATTGCTGGGGTCAGTGATATATTGCTGGGGTCAGTGCCATGTTGCTGGGGACAGTGATATGTTGCTGGGGTCAGGAATATATTACTTGGGTCAGTGATATGTTGCTGGGGTCAGTGATATATTGCTGGGGTCAGTGCCATACTGCTGGGGTCAGGGACATATTGCTGGGGTCAGTATCATGTTGCTGGGGTCAGGGACATATTTCTGGGGTCAGTGCAATGTTACTGGGGTCAGTGATATATTGCTGGAGTCAGTGACATGTTGCTGGGGTCAGTGATATATTGCTGAGGTCAGGAACATGTTGCTGGGGTCATTGACATGTTGCTGGGGTCACTGACATACTGCTGGGGTCATTGACATATTGCTGGGCTCAGTGACATACTGCTGGGGTCAGTGACATACTGCTGGGGTCAGGGATATATTACTGGTGTCAGTGACATGTTGCTTGGGTCAGTGATATATTGCTGGGGTCAGTGACATACTGCTGGGGTCAGGGACATATTGCTGGGGTCAGTATCATGTTGCTGGGGTCAGGGACATATTGCTGGTGTCAGTGACATGTTACTGTTGTCAGTGATATATTGTTGGGGTCAGTGACATTTTGCTGGGGTCAGCAGTATTATGTTGCTGGGGTCGGTGACATGTTGCTGGGGTCAGTGACATGCTGCTGGGGTCAGTGAGATATTGCTGGGGTCAGAGACATGTTGCTGGGGTCAGGAACACGTTGCTGGGGTCAGTGATATGTTGCTTGGGTTACTGACATACTGCTGGGGTCAGGGACATATTGCTGGGCTCAGTGACATATTGCTGGGGTCAGTGACATACTGCTGGGGTCAGGGACATGTTGCTGGGGTCAGTTACATGTTGCTGGAGTCAGTGACATGTTACTGGGGTCAGTGACATGTTGCTGAGGTTAGTGACATGTTGCTGGGGTCAGTGATATATTGCAAGTGTCAGTAATACGTTGCAGGGGTTAGTGACATACTGCTGGGGTCAGGGACATATTGCTGGGGACAGTGACATACTGCTGGGTCAGGTATTTATTGCTGGGGTCAGTAACATGTTGCTGGGGTCAGGGGCATGTTGCCGGGGTCAGTGACATATTGTACATAACTAGGAAAGCTCATAATCCCCAATGTTGCGTGATCTGCACTGGCTCCTGATTCAGTGATGTATCACCTTTAAGATATGCTTTTTACCCTACTAATCCCTACACAGACTTGGTCCTGACTTTCTGAAAGAGCTTCTAACTCCTTACACCCCTGTGCTACAGCTCTGCTCTGCTGACGAGGGGTTGCTGGAGTTTCCGAGGGTCAGTCTCAATTCATCTGGGGCACGTGCTTTTACGTTTGCTTCCCCAACCCTCTGGAATTCTCTGCCCCATCAGCTGTGGGAGTGCAGGACAGTGGGAGCTTCAAGCAGGCACTGAAGACATTTTTATGGAGTGAGGCATTTCCTGATTTGCTGTGATTTTAATTATGTTTTGTATCCTGTTGCTGGGGTCAGTGACATGTTGCCGGGCTCAGGGACATGTTGCTGGGTTCAGTGAGATATTGTCGGTGTCAGTGACATGTTGCTAGGGTCAGGGACGTAATATACATATCTAGTAGATCTCATATTACCCCAGTGCTTCGTGATCTGCATTGGCTGCCGGTTCAGTGGTGGATCACCTTTACTGTAGGTTTGTTAATCTATAACGCCCTACACGGACTTGGTTCTGACTATTTGAAAGAGCTTCTGACTCCTTACACCCAGGTGTGACAGCTCTGTTTGGCTGACGAGGGGTTGCTGGAGATTCCGAGGGTCAGTCTCAGTTCATCTGGGGCACGTGCCTTTATGTTTGCCGCCCCAACACTCTGGAATTCTCTGCCCCTTCAGCTGTGGGAGTGCAGGACAGTGGGGAGCTTCAAGCAGGCACTGAAGACATTTTTATGGAGTACGGCATTTCCTGATTTGCTGTGATTTTAATTATCTTTTATTGAATTATTTGTGAACTTGTGAAGCTCCTTGATACTGTGAAAGGCACTCAATTAAAAAAAGTTTTATTAATATTATTATTATTATTATTGCTGGGGTCAGTGACATATTGCTGGTGTCAGAGACATATTGCTGGGTTCAGTGATATATTGCTGGGGTCTGGGACATGTTGCTGGGGTCACTGACATGTTGCTGGGGTCAGTGACATGCTGCTGGGGTCAGTGATATGTTGCTGGGGTCAGGGATATGTTGCTGGGGTCGGTGACATGATGCTGGGTTCATTGATATATTGCTGGGGTCAGTGACATGTTGCTGAGGTCAGAGACATGTTGCTGGGGTCAGTGACATGTTGCTGGGGTCAATGACATGTTGCTGGGGTCAGTGACATGTTGCTGGGTTCAGTGACATGTTGCTGTGGTCAGGGATATATTTCTGGTGCCAGTGACATGTTGCTGTGGTCAGGGACATGTTGCTGGGTTCAGTGATATATTGCTGGGGTCAGTGATATATTGCTGGGGTCTGTGCCATGTTGCTGGGGTCAGTGACATGTTTGCTGGGGTCAGGGATATATTACTTGTGTCAGTGATATGTTGCTGGGGTCAGTGATATATTGCTGAGGTCAGTGACATACTGCTCGGGTCAGGGACATATTGCTGGGGTCAGTATCATGTTGCTGGGGTCAGGGACATATTGCTGGGGTCAGTGACATGTTATTGGGGTCAGTGATATATTGCTGGGGTCAGTGACATGTTGCTGGGGTCAGTGATATATTGCTGGGGTCAGGAACACGTTGCTGGGGTCTGTGACATGTTGCTGCTGTTACTGACATACTGCTGGGGTCATTGACAGATTGCTGGGCTCAGTGACATATTGCTGGTGTCAGTGACATTCTGCTGGGGTCAGGGATATATTTCTGGGGTCAGTGACATGTTGCTGGGGTCAGTGATATATTGCTGGGTTCAGTGACATGTTGCAGGGGTCAGAGACATGTTGCTGGGGTCAGTGATATATTGCCGGGGTCAGGGACATGTTGCAGGGGTGATTGACAAGTTTCTGGGGTCAGGGATATATTACTGGGGTCAGTGACATGTTGCTGGGGTCAGGGATGTATTGCTGGCTTCAGTGACATGTTGCTGAGGTCAGGGAAATGTTGCTGGGGTCAGTGATATATTGCTGGGGTCAGGGATATATTGCTGGGTTCAGTGACATGTTGCAGGGGTCAGGGATATATTGCTGGTGTCAGCGACATGTTGCTGGGGTCAGGGACATGTTGCTGGGGTCAGTGTTATATTGCTGGGGTCTGGGACATGTTGCTGGGGTCAGTGACATGTTGCTGGGGTCAGTGACATGCTTCTGGGGTCAGTGATATGTTGCTGGGGTCAGGGATATTTTGCTGGGGTCAGTGACATGTTGTTGGGGTCAGTGATATATTGTTGGGGTCAGTGACATGTTACTAGGGTCAGAGACATGTTGCTGGGGTCAGTGATATACTGCTGGGGTCATGGACATGTTGCGGGGGTCAGTGACATGTTGCTGGGGTCAGTGACTTGTTGCTGGGGTCAGGGACATATTGCTGGGGTCAGCGGCATATTGCTTGGGTCAGTGACATGTTGCTGGGGTGCGTGACATGTTGCTTGGGTCAGGTATATATTGCTGGGGTCAGTGACATGTTCCTGGGGTCAGGGATGTATTGCTGGGGTCAGTGACATGTTGCTGGAGTCAAGGACATGTTGCTGGAGTCAGTGATATATTGCTGGGGTCAGTGATATATTGCTGGGGTCAGTGCCATGTTGCTTGTGTCAGTGACATGTTGCTGGGGTCAAGGATATATTACTTGTTTCAGTGATATATTGCTGGGGTCAGTGCCATGTTGCTGGGGTCAGTGACATACTGCTGGGGTCAGGAACATATTGCTGGGGTCAGTATCATGTTGCTGGGGTCAGGGACATATTGCTGGGGTCAGTGACATGTTACTGGGGTCAGTGATGTATTGTTGGGGTCAATGACATGTTGCTGGGGTCAGTGATATATTGCTTGGGTCAGGAACACGTTTTTGGGGTCAGTGACATGTTGCTGGGGTTACTGACAGACTGCTGGAGTCATTGACATATTGCTGGGATCAGTGACATATTGCTGGGGTCAGTGACAAACTGCTGGTTTCAGGGATATATTACTGGGGTCAGTATCATGTTGCTGGAGTCAGGGACATATTGCTGCGGTCAGTGACATGTTACTGGGGTCAGTGATATATTGCTGGGTTCAGTGACATGTTGCTGGGGTCAGCAGTTTTATATTGCTCTGGTCGGTGACATGTTGCTGGGGTCAGTGACATGCTGCTGGGGTCAGTGAGATAATGCTGGGCTCAGAGACATGTTGCTGGGGTCAGGAACACGTAGCTTGGGTCAGTGATATGTTGCTGGGGGTACTGACATACTGCTGGAGTCAGGGACATATTGCTGGGCTCAGTGACATATTGCTGGTGTCAGTGACATACTGCTGGGGTCAGGGACATGTTGCTGCGGTCAGTGACATGTTGCTGGAGTCAGTGACATGTTACTGGGGTAAGTGACATGTTGCTGAGGTTAGTGATATGTTGGTGGAGACAGTGACATGTTACTGGGGTCAGTGACATATTGCTGGGGACAGTGACATACTGCTGGGTCAGGGATATATTTCTGGGGTCAGTAACATGTTGCTGGGGTCAGGGGCATGTTGCCAGGATCAGTGACATATTATACATATCTAGGAGAGCTCATATTCCCCAGTGTTGCGTGATCTGCACTGGCTGCTGCTTCAGTGATGTATCACCTTTAAGATAGGCTTTTACCCTACTAATCCCTACACAGACTTGGTCCTGACTATTTGAAAGAGCTTCTAACTCGTTACACCCCTGTGCGACAGCTCTGCTCTGCTGACGAGTGGTTGCTGGATATTCCGAGGGTCAGTCTCAATTCATCTGGGGCACGTGCTTTTATGTTTGCTGCCCCAACCCTCTGGAATTCTCTGCCCCATCAGTTTTGTGAGTGAAGGACAGGGGGAGCTTCAAGCAGGCACTGATGACATTTTTATGGAGTAAGGCATTTCCTGTTTTGCTGTGATTTTAATTATGTTTTGTATCATGTTGCTGGGGTCAGTGACATGTTGCTGGCGTCAGGGACATGTTGCTGGGTTCAGTGAGATATTGTCGGGTCAGTGACATGTTGCTGGGGTCAGGGATGTAATGCTAGTGTCAGTGACATGTTGCTGGGGTCAGTGATATATTGCTGGGGTCAGGTACATTTTGCTGGGGTCAGTGACATATTGTTTGTGTCAGTGACATGTTGCTGGGGTCAGTGACATGTTGCTGGTGTCAGGGATATATTGCTGGGGTCAGTGACATTTTGCTGGGGTCAGGGACATGTTGCTGGGGTCAGTGATATATTGCTGGGGTTACTGACATACTGCTGGGGTCAGGGACATATTGCTGGGCTCAGTGACATATTGCTGGGGTCAGTGACATACTGCTGGGGTCAGGGACATGTTGCTGGGGTCAGTGACATGTTGCTGGAGTCAGTGACATGTTACTGGGGTCAGTGACATGTTGCTGAGCTTAGTGACATGTTGCTGGGGTCAGTGATATATTGCAGGGGTCAGTAATATGTTGCTGGGGTTAGTGACATAGTGCTGGTGTCAGGGACATATTGCTGGGGACAGTGACATACTGCTGGGTCAGGGATATATTGCTGGGGTCAGTAACATGTTGCTGGGGTCAGGGGCATGTTGCCACGGTCAGTGACATATTATACATATCTAGGAGAGCTCATATTCCCCAGTGTTGCGTGATCTGCACTGGCTGCTGGTTCAGTGATGTATCACCTTTAAGATAGGCTTTTTACCCTACTAATCCCTACACAGACTTGTTCCTGAGTTTTTGAAAGAGCTTCTAACTCCTTACACCCCTGTGAAACAGCTCTTCTGTGCTGACAAGGGGTTGCTGGAGATTCCGAGGGTCAGTCTCAATTCATCTGGGGCACTTGCTTTTATGTTTGCTGCCCCAATCCTCTGGAATTCTCTGCTCCATCAGCTGTGGGAGTGCAGGACAGTGGGAGCTTCAAGCAGGCACTGAAGACATTTTTATGGAGTAAGGCATTCCCTGATTTCTTGTGATTTTAATTATGTTTTGTATCATGTTGCTGGGGTCAGTGACATGTTGCCGGGGTCAGGGACATGTTGCTAGGGTCAGTGACATATTATACATATCTAGTAGATCTCATATTACCCCAGTGCTTCGTGATCTGCACTGGCCTCCGGTTCAGTGGCGGATCACCTTTAATGAAGGTTTGTTAACCTTTAACGCCCTACACAGACTTGGTTCTGACTATTTGAAAGAGCTTCTGACTCCTTACACCCAGGTGTGACAGCTCTGCTTGGCTGATGAGGGGTAGCTGGAGATTCCGAGGGTCAGTCTCAGTTCATCTGGGGCACGTGCTTTTATGTTTGCTGCCCCAACCCTCTGGGATTCTCTGCCCCTTCAGCTGTGGGAGTGCAGGACAGTGGGGAGTTTCAAGCAGGCACTGAAGACATTTTTATGGAGTACGGAATTTCCTGATTTGCTGTTATTTTAATTATGTTTTATTGAATTATTTGTGAACTTGTGAAGCGCCTTGATACTGTGAAAGGCACTCAATTAAAAAAAGTTATTAATATTATTATTATTATTATTGCTGGAGTCAGTGACATATTGCTGGGGTCAGGGACATGTTGTTGGGGTCAGTGACATGTTGCAGGGGTCAGTGACATGTTGCTGGGGTCAGTGATATATTGCTGGGGTCTGGGACATGTTGCTGGGGTCAGTGACATGTTGCTGGGGTCAGTGACATGCTGCTTGGGTCAGTTATATGTTGTTGGGGTCAGGGATATATTGCTGGGGTCAGTGACATGTTGCTGGTGTCAGTCATATATTGTTGGGGTCAGTGACATGTTTCTGGGGTCAGAGACATGTTGCTGGGGTCAGTGATATATTGCTGGGGTAAGGGACATGTTGCGGGGGTCAGTGTCATGTTGCTGGGGTCAGGGACATATTGCTGAGGTCAGTGACATATTGCTGCGGTCAGTGACATGTTGCTGGGGTCAGTGACATGTTGCTGGGTCAGTGATATATTGCTGGGGTCAGTGACATGTTGCTGGGTCAGGATATATTGCTGGGGTCAGTGACATGTTGCTGGGGTCCAGGACATGTTGCTGGGGTCAGGGATATGTTGCTGGGGTCAGGGATATATTGCTGGTGTCAGTGCCATGTTGCTGGGGTCATGTGACATGTTGCTTAGGTCAGGGATATATTACTTGGGTCAGTGATATGTTGCTGGGGTCAGTGATATATTGCAGGTGTCAGTGACATACTGCTGGGGTCAGGGACATATTGCTGGGGTCAGTATCATGTTGCTGGGGTCAGGGACATATTGCTGGGGTCAGTGACATGTTACTGGGATCAGTGATATATTGCTGGGGTCAGTGACATGTTGCTGGGGTCAGTGATATATTTCTGGGGTCAGGAACACGTTGCTGGAGTCATTGACATGTTGCTGGGGTTACTGACATACTGCTGGGGTCATTGACATATTGCTGGGCCCAGTGACATATTTGCTCGGTCAGTGACATACTGCTGGGGTCAGGATATATTACTGGGTCAGTGACATGTTGCTGGGGTCAGTGATATATTGCTGGGGTCAGTGACATACTGCTGAGGTCAGGGACATATTTCTAGGGTCAGTATCATGTTGCTGGAGTCAGGGACATTTTGCTGTGGTCAGTGACATGTTACTCGGGTCAGTGATATATTGCTGGGGTCAGTGACATGTTGCTGGGGTCAGCAGTGTTTATATTGCTGGGGTCGGTGACATGTTGCTGGGGTCAGTGACATGCTGCTGGGGTCAGTGAGATATTGCTGGGGTCAGAGACATGTTGCTGGGGTCAGGAAAACGGTGCTGGGGTCAGTGATATGTTGCTGTGGTTCTGACATACTGCTGGGGTCAGGGACATATTGCGGGGCTCAGTGACATATTGCTGGGGTCAGTGACATACAGCTGGGGTCAGAGACATGTTGCTGGGGTCAGTGACATGTTGCTGGAGTCAGTGACATGTTACTGGGGTCAGTGACATGTTGCTGAGGTTAGTGACATGTTGCTGGTGTCAGTGATATATTGCTGGGATCAGTAATATGTTACTGGGTTCATTGACATTTCGCTGGGGTCAGGGACATATTGCTGGAGTCAGTGACATGTTACTGTGGTCAGTGATATGTTGCTGAGGTTAGTGACATGTTGCTGGGGTCAGTGATATATTGCAGGGGTCAGTAATATGTTGCTGTGGTTAGTGACATACTGCTGGGGTCAGGGACATATTGCTGGCGTCAGTGACATGTTGCAGGGGTCAATGACATGTTGCTGGGGTCAGGGATATATTGCAGGGGTCAGTGACATGTTGCTGGGGTCAGGGATATATTGCTGGTGTCAGTGCCATGTTGCTGGGGTCATGTGACATGTTGCTTAGGTCAGGGATATATTACTTGGGTCAGTGATATGTTGCTGGGGTCAGTGATATATTGCAGGTGTCAGTGACATACTGCTGGGGTCAGGGACATATTGCTGGGGTCAGTATCATGTTGCTGGGGTCAGGACATATTGCTGGGTCAGTGACATGTTACTGGATCAGTGATATATTGCTGGGGTCAGTGACATGTTGCTGGGGTCAGTGATATATTTCTGGGGTCAGGAACACGTTGCTGGAGTCATTGACATGTTGCTGGGGTTACTGACATACTGCTGGGGTCATTGACATATTGCTGGGCTCAGTGACATATTTGCTCGGGTCAGTGACATACTGCTGGGGTCAGGGATATATTACTGGGGTCAGTGACATGTTGCTGGGGTCAGTGATATATTGCTGGGGTCAGTGACATACTGCTGAGGTCAGGGACATATTTCTAGGGTCAGTATCATGTTGCTGGAGTCAGGACATTTTGCTGTGGTCAGTGACATGTCATCGGTCAGTGATATATTGCTGGGGTCAGTGACATGTTGCTGGGGTCAGCAGTGTTTATATTGCTGGGGTCGGACATGTTGCTGGGGTCAGTGACATGCTGCTGGGGTCAGTGAGATATTGCTGGGGTCAGAGACATGTTGCTGGGGTCAGGAAAACGTTGCTGGGGTCAGTGATATGTTGCTGTGGTTCTGACATACTGCTGGGGTCAGGGACATATTGCTGGGCTCAGTGACATATTGCTGGGGTCAGTGACATACTGCTGGGGTCAGAGACATGTTGCTGGGGTCAGTGACATGTTGCTGGAGTCAGTGACATGTTACTGGGGTCAGTGACATGTTGCTGAGGTTAGTGACATGTTGCTGGTGTCAGTGATATATTGCTGGATCAGTAATATGTTACTGGGTCATTGACATTTCGCTGGGGTCAGGGACATATTGCTGGAGTCAGTGACATGTTACTGTGGTCAGTGATATGTTGCTGAGGTTAGTGACATGTTGCTGGGGTCAGTGATATATTGCAGGGGTCAGTAATATGTTGCTGTGGTTAGTGACATACTGCTGGGGTCAGGGACATATTGCTGGGGACAGTGACATACTGCTGGGTCAGGGATATATTGCTGGGGTCAGTAACATGTTGCTGTCGTCAGGGGCATGTTGCCAGGGTCAATGAGATATTATACATATCTTGGGAGCTCATATTCCCCAGTGTTGCGTGATCTGCACTGGCTGCTGGTTCAGTGATGTATCACCTTTAAGATAGGCTTTTTACCCTACTAATCCCTACACAGACTTGGTCCTGACTATTTGAAAGAGGTTCTAACTCCTTACACCCCTGTGCAACAGCTCTGCTCTGCTGACGAGTGGCTGCTGGAGATTCCGAGGGTCAGTCTCAATTCATCTGGCGCACGTGCTTTTATGTTTGCTGCCCCAACCCTCTGGAATTCTCTGCCCCATCAGCTTTGGGAGTGAAGGACAGTGGGAGCTTCACGCAGGCACTGAAGACATTTTTATGGAGTGAGGCATTTCCTGATTTGCTGTTATTTTAATTATGTTTTGTATCATATTGCTGGGGTCAGTGACATGTTGCCGGGGTCAGGGACATGTTGCTGGGTTCAGTGAGATATTCTTGGGGTCAGTGTCATGTTGCTTGGGTCAGGGACATTTTTCTGGAGTCAGTGACATGTTACTGCGGTCAGTGACATGTTGCTGAGGTTAGTGACATGTTGCTGTGGTCAGTGATATATTGCAGGGTCAGTAATATGTTGCAGGGGTTAGTGACAGACTGCTGGGGTCAGGGACATATTGCTGGGGACAGTGACATACTGCTGGGTCAGGGATATATTGCTGTGGTCAGTAACATTTTGCTGGGGTCAGGGGCATGTTGCCGGGGTCAGTGACATATTATACATATCTAGGAGAGCTCATATTCCCTAGTGCTGCGTGATCTGCACTGGCTGCTGGTTCAGTGATGTATCACCTTTAAGATAGGCTTATTACCCTACTAATCCCTACACAGACTTGGTCCTGACTATTTGAAAGAGCTTCTAACTCCTTACACCCCTGTGAGACAGCTCTGCTCTGCTGACGAGGGGTTGCTGGAGATTCCGAGGGTCAGTCTCAATTCATCTGGGGCACTTGCTTTTATGTTTGCTTCCCCAACCCTCTGGAATTCTCTGCCCCATCAGCTTTGGGGGTGCAGGACAGTGGGAGCTTCAAGCAGGCACTGATGACATTTTCATGGAGAAAGGCATTTCCTGATTTGCTGTGATTTTATTACGTGTTGTATAATGTTGCTGGGGTCAGTGACATGTTGCCGAGGTCAGGGACATGTTGCTGGATTCAGTGAGATATTGTCGGGGTCAGTGACATGTTGCTGGGGTCAGGGACGTATTATACATATCTAGATCTCATATTACCCCAGTGCTTCGTGATCTGCACTGGCTGCCGGTTCAGTGGCGGATCACCTTTAATGTAGGTTTGTTAACCTATAACGCCCAACACGGACTTGGTTCTGACTATTTGAAAGAGCTTCTGACTCCTTACACCCAGGTGTAACAGCTCTGCTTGGCTGACGAGGGGTTGCTGGAGATTCCGAGGGTCAGTCTCAGTTCATCTGGGGCACGTGCTTTTATGTTTGCTGCCCCAACCCTCTGGAATTCTCTGCCCCTTCAGCTGTGGTGGTGCAGGACAGTGTGGAGCTTCAAGCAGGCACTGAAGACATTTTTATGCAGTACGGCATTTCGTGATTTGCTGTGA
This sequence comes from Neoceratodus forsteri, assembly GCA_016271365.2. Lineage (NCBI taxonomy): Eukaryota > Metazoa > Chordata > Ceratodontiformes > Ceratodontidae > Neoceratodus > Neoceratodus forsteri. Next base: position 175,074,478 of record CM057455.1, read on the forward strand.
TTTTAATTATGTTTTATTGAATTATTTACGTTACTGTGAAAGGCACTCATTAAAAAGTTTTGTTAATATTATTATTATTATTACTGCTGGGGTCAATGACATATTGCTGGGGTCAGGAGATGTTGTTGGGATCAGTGACATGTTGCAGGGGCCAGTGACATGTTGCTGGGGTCAGTGATATATTGCTGGGGTGAGGGACACATTGCAGTGGTCAGTGACATGTTGCTGGGGACAGTGATATATTGCTGGGGTCAGTGACATTTTGCTGGGGTCAAAGACATGTTGCTGGGGTCAGTGATATATTGCTGGGGTCAGTGACTTGTTGCTGGGGTCAGTGATATATTGCTGGGGTCAGGGACATATTGCTGGGGTCAGGGACATGTTGTTGGGGTCAGTAACATGTTGCAGGGGTCAGTGACATGTTGCTGGGGTCAGTGATATATTGCTGGGGTCTGGGACATGTAGCTGGGGTCAGTGACATGTTGCAGGGGTCAGTGACATGCTGCTGGGGTCAGTGATATGTTGTTGGGGTCAGGGATATATTACTGGGGTCAGTGACATGTTGCTGGTGTCAGTCATATATTGTTGGGGTCAGTGACATGTAGCTGGGGTCAGAGACATGTTGGTGGGGTCAGTGATATATTGCTATGGTAAGGGACATGTTGCGGGGGTCAGTGACATGTTACTGGGGTCAGGGACATATTGCTGGGGTCAGTGACATATTGCTTTGGTCAGTGACATGTTGCTGGGGTCAGTGACATGTTGCTGGGGTCAGGGATATATTGCTGGGGTCAGTGACATGTTGCTGGGGCCAGGGATATATTGCTGGCGTCAGTGACATGTTGCTGGGGTCAGGGACATGATGCTGGGGTCAGTGATATATTGCTGGGGTCAGCGATATATTGCTGGGGTCAGTGCCATTTTGCTGGGGTCAGTGACATGTTGCTTAGGTCAGGGATATATTACTTGGGTCAGTGATATATTGCTGGGGTCAGTGATATATTGCTGGGGTCAGTGACATACTGCTGGGGTCAGGGACATATTGCTGGGGTCAGTATCATGTTGCTGGGGTCAGGGACATATTGCTGGGGTCAGTGACATGTTACTGGGATCAGTGATATATTGCTGGGGTCAGTGACATGTTGCTGGGGTCAGTGATATATTACTGGGGTCAGGAACACGTTTCTGGTGTCATTGACATGTTGCTGGGGTTACTGACATACTTCTTTGTGTCATTGACATATTGCTGGGCTCAGTGACATATTTGCTGGAGTCAGTGACATACTGCTGTGGTCAGGGATATATTACTGGGGTCAGTCACATGTTGCTGGGGTCAGTGATATATTTATGGGGTCAGTGACATACTGCTGAGGTCAGGGACATATTTCAGGGGTCAGTATCATGTTTCTGGAGTCAGGGACATATTGCTGTGGTCAGTGACATGTTACTGGGGTCAGTGATATATTGCTGGGGTCAGTGACATGTTGCTGGGGTCAGCAGTGTTATATTGCTGGGGTCGGTGACATGTTGCTGGGGTCAGTGACATGCTGCTGGGGTCAGTGAGATATTGCTGGGGTCAGAGACATGTTGCTGGGGTCAGGAACACGTTGCTGGGGTCAGTGATATGTTGCTGGGGTTCTGACATACTGCTGGGGTCAGGGACATATTGCTGGGCTCAGTGACATATTGCTGGGGTCAGTGACATACTGCTGGGGTCAGAGACATGTTGCTTGGGTCAGAGACATGTTGCTGGAGTCAGTGACATGTTACTGGGGTCAGTGACATGTTGCTGAGGTTAGTGACATGTTGCTGGTATCAGTGATATATTGCTGGGATCAGTAATATGTTGCTGGGGTCAGTGACATGTCGCTGGGGTCAGGGACATATTGCTGGAGTCAGTGACATGTTGCTGGAGTCAGTGATATGTTACTGGGGTCAGTGACATGTTGCTGAGGTTAGTGACATGTTGCTGGGGTCAGTGATATATTGCAGGGGTCAGTAATATGTTGCTGGGGTTAGTGACATACTGCTGGGGTCAGGGACATATTGCTGGGGACAGTGACATCCTGCTGGGTCAGGGATATATTGCTGGGGTCAGTAACATGTTGCTGTGGTCAGGGGCATGTTGCCAGGGTCAATGAGATATTATACATAACTAGGAGAGCTCATATTCCCCAGTGTTGCGTGATCTGCACTGGCTGCTGGTTCAGCGATGTATCACCTTTAAGATAGGCTTTTTACCCTACTAATCCCTACACAGACTTGGTCCAGACTATTTGAAAGAGGTTCTAACTCCTTACACCCCTGTGCAACAGCTCTGCTCTGCCGACGAGTGGCTGCTGGAGATTCCGAGGGTCAGTCTGAATTCATCTGGGGCACGTGCTTTTATGTTTGCTGCCCCAACTCTCTGGAATTCTCTGCCCCATCAACTTTGGGAGTGAAGGACAGTGGGAGCTTCAAGCAGGCACTGAAGACATTTTTATGGAGTGAGGCATTTCCTGATTTGCTGTTATTTTAATTATGTTTTGTATCATGTTGCTGGGGTCAGTGACATGTTGCCGGGGTCAGGGACATGTTGCTGGGGTCAGTGATATGTTGTTGGGGTCAGGGATATATTGCTGGGGTCAGTGACATGTTGCTGGTGTCAGTGACATGTTGCTGGGGTCAGGGACATGTTGCTGGGGTCAGTGTTATATTGCTGGGGACTGGGACATGTTGCTGAGGTCAGTGACATGTTGCTGGGGTCAGTGACATGCTTCTGGGGTCAGTGATATGTTGCTGGGGTCAGGGATATATTGCTGGGGTCAGTGACATGTTGTTGGGGTCAGTGATATATTGTTGGGGTCAGTGACATGTTACTAGGGTCAGAGACATGTTGCTGGGGTCAGTGATATTCTGCTGGGGTCAGGGGCATGTTGCGGGGGTCAGTGACATGTTGCTGTGGTCAGTGACTTGTTGCTGGGGTCAGGGACATATTGCTGGCGTTTGCGGCATATTGCTTGGGTCAGTGACATGTTGCTGGGGTGCATGACATGTTGCTTGGGTCAGGTATATATTGCTGGGGTCAGTGACATGTTGCTGGGGTCAGGGATGTATTGCTGGGGTCGGTGATATATTGCTGGGGTCAGTGATATATTGCTGGGGTCAGTGCCATGTTGCTTGTGTCAGTGACATATTGCTGGGGTCAGGGATATATTACTTGTTTCAGTGATATATTGCTGGGGTCAGTGCCATGTTGCTGGGGTCAGTGACATACTGCTGGGGTCAGGAACATATTGCTGGGGTCAGTATCATGTTGCTGGGGTCAGGGACATATTGCTGGGGTCAGTGACATGTTACTGGGGTCAGTGATATTTTGTTAGGGTCAATGACATGTTGCTGGGGTCAGTGATATATTGCTTGGGTCAGGAACACGTTTTTGGGGTCAGTGACATGTTGCTGGGGTTACTGACAGACTGCTGGAGTCATTGACATATTGCTGGGATCAGTGACATATTGCTGGGGTCAGTGACAAACTGCTGGTTTCAGGGATATATTACTGGGGTCAGTATCATGTTGCTGGAGTCAGGGACATATTGCTGCGGTCAGTGACATGTTACTGGGGTCAGTGATATATTGCTGGGTTCAGTGACATGTTGCTGGGGTCAGCAGTGTTATATTGCTGTGGTCGGTGACATGTTGCTGGGGTCAGTGACATGCTGCTGGGGTCAGTGAGATATTGCTGGGCTCAGAGACATGTTGCTGGGGTCAGGAACACGTAGCTTGGGTCAGTGTTATGTTGCTGGGGGTACTGACATACTGCTGGGGTCAGGGACATATTGCTGGGCTCAGTGACATATTGCTGGGGTCAGTGACATACTGCTGGGGTCAGGGACATGTTGCTGCGGTCAGTGACATGTTGCTGGAGTCAGTGACATGTTACTGGGGTAAGTAACATGTTGCTGAGGTTAGTGATATGTTGGTGGAGTCAGTGACATGTTACTGGGGTCAGTGACATATTGCTGGGGACAGTGACATAGTGCTGGGTCAGGGATATATTGCTGGGGTCAGTAACATGTTGCTGGAGTCAGGGGCATGTTGCCAGGATCAGTGACATATTATACATATCTAGGAGAGCTCATATTCCCCAGTGTTGCGTGATCTGCACTGGCTGCTGGTTCAGTGATGTATCACCTTTAAGATAGGCTTTCTACCCTACTAATCCCTACACAGACTTGGTCCTGACTATTTGAAAGAGCTTCTAACTCCTTACACCCCTGTGCGACAGCTCTGCTTTGCTGACGAGTGGTTGCTGGATATTCCGAGGGTCAGTCTCAATTCATCTGGGGCACGTGCTTTTATGTTTGCTGCCCCAGCCCTCTGGAATTCTCTGCCCCATCAGTTGTGTGAGTGAAGGACAGGGGGAGCTCCAAGCAGGCACTGATGACATTTTTATGGAGTAAGGCATTTCCTGTTTTGCTGTGACTTTAATTATGTTTTGTATCATGTTGCTGGGGTCAGTGACATGTTGCTGGCGTCAGGGACATGTTGCTGGGTTCAGTGAGATATTGTCGGGGTCAGTGACATGTTGCTGGGGTCAGGGATGTAATGCTAGTGTCAGTGACATGTTGCTCGGGTCAGTGATATATTGCTGGGGTCAGGTACATATTGCTGGGGTCAGTGACATATTGTTTGTGTCAGTGACATGTTGCTGGGGTCAGGGACATGTTGCTGGGGTCAGTGATATATTGCTGGGGTTACTGACATACTGCTGGGGTCAGGGACATATTGCTGGGCTCAGTGACATATTGCTGGGGTCAGTGACATACTGCTGGGGTCAGGGACATGTTGCTGGGGTCAGTGACATGTTGCTGGAGTCAGTGACATGTTACTGGGGTCAGTGACTTGTTGCTGAGGTTAGTGACATGTTGCTGGGGTCAGTGATATATTGCAGGGGTCAGTAATATGTTGCTGGGGTTAGTGACATACTGCTGGTGTCAGGGACATATTGCTGGGGACAGTGACATACTGCTGGGTCAGGGATATATTGCTGGGGTCAGTAACATGTTGCTGGGGTCAGGGGCATGTTGCCACGGTCAGTGACATATTATACATATCTAGAAGAGCTCATATTCCCCAGTGTTGCGTGATCTGCACTGGCTGCTGGTTCAGTGATGTATCACCTTTAAGATAGGCTTTTTACCCTACTAATCCCTACACAGACTTGTTCCTGACTTTTTGAAAGAGCTTCTAACTACTTACACCCCTGTGCGACAGCTCTTCTGTGCTGACAAGGGGTTGCTGGAGATTCCGAGGGTCAGTCTCAATTCATCTGGGGCACTTGCTTTTATGTTTGCTGCCCCAATCCTCTGGAATTCTCTGCCCCATCAGCTGTGGGAGTGCAGGACAGTGGGAGCTTCAAGCAGGCACTGAAGACATTTTTATGGAGTAAGGCATTCCCTGATTTCTTGTGATTTTAATTATGTTTTGTATCATGTTGCTGGGGTCAGTGACATATTATACATATCTAGTAGATCTCATATTACCCCAGTGCTTCGTGATCTACACTGGCCTCCGGTTCAGTGGCGGATCACCTTTAATGTAGGTTTGTTAACCTTTTACGCCCTACACAGACTTGGTTCTGACTATTTGAAAGAGCTTCTGACTCCTTACACCCAGGTGTGACAGCTCTGCTTGGCTGATGAGGGGTAGCTGGAGATTCCGAGGGTCAGTCTCAGTTCATCTGGGGCACGTGCTTTTATGTTTGCTGCCCCAACCCTCTGGGATTCTCTGCCCCTTCAGCTGTGGGAGTGCAGGACAGTGGGGAGTTTCAAGCAGGCACTGAAGACATTTTTATGGAGTACGGAATTTCCTGATTTGCTGTTATTTTAATTATGTTTTATTGAATTATTTGTGAACTTGTGAAGCGCCTTGATACTGTGAAAGGCACTCAATTAAAAAAAGTTTTTAAAATTATTATTATTATTATTGCTGGAGTCAGTGACATATTGCTGGGGTCAGGGACATGTTGTTGGGGTCAGTGACATGTTGCAGGGGTCAGTGACATGTTGCTGGGGTCAGTGATATATTGCTGGGGTCTGGGACATGTTGCTGGGGTCAGTGACATGTCGCTGGGGTCAGTGACATGCTGCTGGGGTCAGTGATATGTTGTTGGGGTCAGGGATATATTGCTGGGGTCAGTGACATGTTGCTGGTGTCAGTCATATATTGTTGGGGTCAGTGACATGTTGCTGGGGTCAGAGACATGTTGCTGGGGTCAGTGATATATTGCTGGGGTAAGGGACATGTTGCGGGGGTCAGTGTCATGTTGCTGGGGTCAGGGACATATTGCTGGGGTCAGTGACATATTGCTTTGGTCAGTGACATGTTGCTGGGGTCAGTGACATGTTGCTGGGGTCAGGGATATATTTCTGGGGTCAGTGACATGTTGCTGGGGTCAGGGATATATTGCTGGCGTCAGTGACATGTTGCTGGGGTCAGGGACATGTTGCTGGGGTCAGTGATATATTGCTGGGGTCAGTGATATATTGCTGGGCTCAGCGCCATGTTGCTGGGGTCAGTGACATGTTGCTTAGGTCAGGGATATATTACTTGGGTCAGTGATATGTTGCTGGGGTCAGTGATATATTGCAGGGGTCAGTGACATACTGCTGGGGTCAGGGACACATTGCTGGGGTCAGTATCATGTTGCTGGGGTCAGGGACATATTGCTGGGGTCAGTGACATGTTACTGGGATCAGTGATGTATTGCTGGGGTCAGTGACATGTTGCTGGGGTCAGTGATATATTGCTGGGGTCAGGAACACTTTGCTGGGGTCATTGACATGTTGCTGGGGTTACTGACATACTGCTGGGGTCATTGACATATTGCTGGGCTCAGTGACATATTTGTTGGGGTCAGTGACATACTGCTGGGGTCAGGGATATATTACTGGGGTCAGTGACATGTTGCTGGGGTCAGTGATATATTGCTGGGGTCAGTGACATACTGCTGAGGTCAGGGACATATTTCTGGGGTCAGTATCATGTTGCTGGAGTCAGGGACATTTTGCTGTGGTCAGTGACATGTTACTCGGGTCAGTGATATATTGCTGGGGTCAGTGACATGTTGCTGGGGTCAGCAGTGTTATATTGCTGGGTTCGGTGACATGTTGCTGGGGTCAGTGACATGCTGCTGGGGTCAGTGAGATATTGCTGGGGTCAGAGACATGTTGCTGGGGTCAGGAAAACGTTGCTGGGGTCAGTGATATATTGCTGGGGTTCTGACATACTGCTGGGGTCAGGGACATATTGCTGGGCTCAGTGACATATTGCTGGGGTCAGTGACATACTGCTGGGGTCAGAGACATGTTGCTGGGGTCAGTGACATGTTGCTGGAGTCAGTGACATGTTACTGGGGTCAGTGACATGTTGCTGAGTTTAGTGACATGTTGCTGGTGTCAGTGATATATTGCTGGGATCAGTTATATGTTACTGGGGTCATTGACATGTCGCTGGCGTCAGGGACATATTGCTGGAGTCAGTGACATGTTACTGTGGTCAGTGACATGTTGCTGAGGTTAGTGACATGTTGCTGGGGTCAGTGATATATTGCAGGGGTCAGTAATATGTTGCTGTGGTTAGTGACATACTGCTGGGGTCAGGGACATATTGCTGGGGACAGTGACATACTGCTGGGTCAGGGATATATTGCTGGGGTCAGTAACATGTTGCTGTTGTCAGGGGCATGTTGCCAGGGTCAATGAGATATTATACATATCTTGGAGAGCTCATATTCCCCAGTGTTGCGTGATCTGCACTGGCTGCTGGTTCAGTGATGTATCACCTTAAGATAGGCTTTTACCCTTCTAATCCTCACACAGACTTGGTCCTGACTATTTGAAAGAGGTTCTAATCCTTACACCCTGTGCAACAGCTCTGCTCTGCTGACGAGTGGCTGCTGGAGATTCCGAGGGTCAGTCTCAATTCATCTGGGGCACGTGCTTTTATGTTTGCTGCCCCAACCCTCTGGAATTCTCTGCCCCATCAGCTTTGGGAGTGAAGGACAGTGGGAGCTTCAAGCAGGCACTGAAGACATTTTTATGGAGTGAGGCATTTCCTGATTTGCTGTTATTTTAATTATGTTTTGTATCATGTTGCTGGGGTCAGTGACATGTTGCCGGGGTCAGGGACATGTTGCTGGGTTCAGTGAGATATTCTTGGGGTCAGTGTCATGTTGCTGGGGTCAGGGACATTTTTCTGGAGTCAGTGACATGCTACTGGGGTCAGTGACATGTTGCTGAGGTTAGTGACATGTTGCTGTGGTCAGTGATATATTGCAGGGGTCAGTAATATGTTGCAGGGGTTAGTGACATACTGCTGGGGTCAGGGACATATTGCTGGGGACAGTGACATACTGCTGGGTCAGGGATATATTGCTGGGCTCAGTAACATGTTGCTGGGGTCAGGGGCATGTTGCCGGGGCCAGTGACATATTTTACATATCTAGGAGACCTCATATTCCCTAGTGTTGCGTGATCTGCACTTGCTGCTGGTTCAGTGATGCATCACCTTTAAGATAGGCTTATTACCCTACTAATCCCTACACAGACTTGGTCCTGACTATTTGAAAGAGCTTCTAACTCCTTACACCCCTGTGAGACAGCTCTGCTCTGCTGACGAGGGTTGCTGGAGATTCCGAGGTCAGTCTCAATTCATCTGGGGCACTTGCTTTTATGTTTGCTTCCCAACCCTCTGAATTCTCTGCCCCATCAGCTTTGGGGGTGCAGGACAGTGGGAGCTCAAGCAGGCACTGATGACATTTTATGGAGTAAGGCATTTCCTGATTTGCTGTGGATTGATTACGTGTTGTATAATGTTGCTGGGGTCAGTGACATGTTGCCAGGTCAGGGACATGTTGCTGGATTCAGTGAGATATTGTCGGGGTCAGTGACATGTTGCTGGGGTCAGGGACGTATTATACATATCTAGGAGATCTCATATTACCCCAGTGCTTCGTGATCTGCACTGGCTGCCGGTTCAGTGGCGGATCACCTTTAATGTAGGTTTGTTAACCTATAACGCCCTACACGGACTTGGTTCTGACTATTTGAAAGAGCTTCTGACTCCTTACACCCAGGTGTAACAGCTCTGCTTGGCTGACGAGGGGTTGCTGGAGATTCCGAGGGTCAGTCTCAGTTCATCTGGGGCACGTGCTTTTATGTTTGCTGCCCCAACCCTCTGCAATTCTCTGCCCCTTCAGCTGTGGGAGTGCAGGACAGTGTGGAGCTTCAAGCAGGCACTGAAGACATTTTTATGCAGTACGGCATTTCCTGATTTGCTGTGATTTTAATTATGTTTTATTGAATTATTTGTGAACTTGTGAAGCGCCTTGTTACTGTGAAAGGCACTCAATTAAAAAAAGTTTTATTAATATTATTATTATTATTACTGCTGGTGTCAATGACATATTGCTGGGGTCAGGGACATGTTGTTGGGATCAGTGACATGTTGCAGGGGTCAGTGACATGTTGCTGGGGTCAGTGATATATTGCTGGGGTGAGGGACACATTGCAGTGGTCAGTGACATGTTGCTGGGGACAGTGATATATTGCTGGGGTCAGTGACATGTTGCTGGGGTCAAAGACATGTTGCTGGGGTCAGTGATATATTGCTGGGGTCAGTGACTTGTTGCTGGGGTCAGTGATATATTGCTGGGGTCAGGGACATATTGCTGGGGTCAGGGACATGTTGTTGGGGTCAGTGACATGTTGCAGGGGTCAGTGACATGTTGCTGGGGTCAGTGATATATTGCTGGGGTCTGGGACATGTAGCTGGGGTCAGTGACATGTTGCTGGGGTCAGTGACATGCTGCTGGGGTCAGTGATATGTTGTTGGGGTCAGGGATATATTGCTGGGGTCAGTGACATGTTGCTGGTGTCAGTCATATATTGTTGGGGTCAGTGACATGTTGCTGGTGTCAGAGACATGTTGCTGGGGTCAGTGATATATTGCTGGGGTAAGGGACATGTTGCGGGGGTCAGTGACATGTTGCTGGGGTCAGGGACATGTTGCTTGGGTCAGGGATATATTGCTGGGGTCAGTGACATGTTGCTGGGGCCAGGGATATATTGCTGGCGTCAGTGACATGTTGCTGGGGTCAGGGACATGGTGCTGGGGTCAGTGATATATTGCTGGGGTCAGCGATATATTGCTGGGGTCAGTGCCATGTTGCTGGGGTCAGTGACATGTTGCTTAGGTCAGGGATATATTACTTGGGTCAGTGATATGTTGCTGGGGTCAGTGATATATTGCTGGGGTCAGTGACATACTGCTGGGGTCAGGGACATATTGCTGGGGTCAGTATCATGTTGCTGGGATCAGGGACATATTGCTGGGGTCAGTGACATGTTTCTGGGATCAGTGATATATTGCTGGGGTCAGTGACATGTTGCTGGGGTCAGTGATATATTGCTGGGGTCAGGAACACGTTGCTGGCGTCATTGACATGTTGCTGGGGTTACTGACATATTGCTGGGGTCATTGACATATTGCTGGGCTCAGTGACATATTTGCTGGGGTCAGTGACATACTGCTGGGGTCAGGGATATATTACTGGGGTCAGTGACATGTTGCTGGGGTCAGTGATATATTTCTGGGGTCAGTGACATACTGCTGAGGTCAGGGACATATTTCTGGGGTCAGTATCATGTTGCTGGAGTCAGGGACATATTGCTGCGGTCAGTGACATGTTACTGGGGTCAGTGATATATTGCTGGGGTCAGTGACATGTTGCTGGGGTCAGCAGTGTTATATTGCTGGGGTCGGTGACATGTTGCTGGGGTCAGTGACATGCTGCTGGGGTCAGTGAGATATTGCTGGGGTCAGAGACATGTTGCTGGGGTCAGGAACACGTTGCTGGGGTCAATGATATGTTGCTGGGGTTCTGACATACTGCTGGGGTCAGGGACATATTGCTGGGCTCAGTGACATATTGCTGGGGTCAGTGACATACTGCTGGGGTCAGAGACATGTTGTTTGGGTCAGAGACATGTTGCTGGAGTCAGTGACATGTTACTGGGGTCAGTGACATGTTGCTGAGGTTAGTGACATGTTGCTGGTGTCAGTGATATATTGCTGGGATCAGTAACATGTTGCTGTGGTCAGGGGCATGTTGCCAGGGTCAATGAGATATTATACATAACTAGGAGAGCTCATATTCCCCAGTGTTGCGTGATCTGCACTGGCTGCTGGTTCAGCGATGTATCACCTTTAAGATCGGCTTTTTACCCTACTAATCCCTACACAGACTTGGTCCTGACTATTTGAAAGAGCTTCTAACTCCTTACACCCCTGTGCAACAGCTCTGCTCTGCTGACGAGTGGCTGCTGGAGATTCCGAGGGTCAGTCTCAATTCATCTGGGGCACGTGCTTTTATGTTTGCTGCCCCAACCCTCTGGAATTCTCTGCCCCATCAGCTTTTGGAGTGAAGGACAGTGGGAGCTTCAAGCAGGCACTGAAGACATTTTTATGGAGTGAGGCATTTCCTGATTTGCTGTTATTTTAATTATGTTTTGTATCATGTTGCTGGGGTCAGTGACATGTTGCCGGGGTCAGGGACATGTTGCTGTGTTCAGTGAGATATTGTTGGGGTCAGTGTCATGTTGCTGGGGTCAGTGACATATTATACATATCTAGTAGTTCTCATATTACCCCAGTGCTTCGTGATCTGCACTGGCAGCCGGTTCAGTGGCGGATCACCTTTAATGTAGGTTTGTTAACCTATAACGCCCTACACGGACTTGGTTCTGACTATTTGAAAGAGCTTCTGACTCCTTACACCCAGGTGTGACAGCTCTGCTTGGCTCACGAGGGGTTGCTGGAGATTCCGAGGGTCAGTCTCTGTTCATCTGGGGCTCGTGCTTTTATGTTTGCTGCTCCAACCCTCTGGAATTCTCTGCCCCATCAGCTGTGGGAGTGCAGGACAGTGGGGTGCTTCAAGCAGGCACTGAAGACATTATTATGGAGTACAGCATTTCCTGATTTGCTGTGATTTTAATTATGTTTTATTGAATTATTTGTGAACTTGTGAAGCGCCTTGATACTGTGAAAGGCACTCAATTAAATAAAGTTATTAATATTATTATTATTATTATTGCTGTGGTCAGTGACATATTGCTGGGGTCAGGGACATGTTGCAGGGGTCAGTGACATGTTGGCGGGGTCGGTGACATGTTGCCGGGGTCAGGGATATATTGCTGGGGTTAGTGACATGTTGCTGGGGTCAGTGATATATTGCTGGGGTCAGGGACATGTTGCAGGGGTCAGTGACATGTTGCTGGGCTCAGTGACATGTTGCTGGGGTCAGTGATATATTGCTGGGTTCAGGTACATATTGCTCGGGTCAGGGACATGTTGCGGGGGTCAGTGACATGTTGCTGGGCTCAGTGACATGTTGCTGGGGTCAGTGATATATTGCTGGGGTCAGGGACATATTGCTGGGATCAGTGACATGTTGCTTGGGTCAGTGACATGTTGCTGGGGTCAGTGACATGTTACTGGGGTCAGGGATATATTGCTGGGGTCAGTGACATGTTGCTGGGGTCAGGGATATATTGCTGGTGTCAGTGACATGTTGCTGTGGTCAGGAACATGTTGCTGGGGTCAGTGATATATTGCTGGGGTCAGTGCCATGTTGCTGGGGTCAGTGACATGTTGCTGGGGTCAGGGATATATTACTTGGGTCAGTGATATGTTGCTGGTGTCAGTGATATATTGCTGAGGTCAGTGACATACTGCTGGGGTCAGGGACATATTGCTGGGGTCAGTATCATGTTGCTGGGGTCAGGGACATATTGCTGGGGTCAGGAACACGTTGCTGTGGTTAGTGACATGTTGCTGGGGTTACTGACATACTGCTGGGGTCATTGACCTATTGCTGGGCTCAGTGACATATTGCTTGGGTCAGTGACATACTGCTGGGGTCAGGGATACATTTCTGGGGTCAGTGTCATGTTGCTGGGGTCAGTGACATATTGCTGGGGTTTGTGACTTACTGCTGGGGTCAGGGACATATTGCTGGGGTCAGTATCATGTTGCTGGGGTCAGGGACATATTGCTGGGGACAGTGACATGTTACTGAGGTCAGTGATATATTGCTGAGGTCAGTGACATGTTGCTGGGGTCAGTGACATGCTGCTGGGGTCAGTGAGATATTGCTGGGGTCAGAGACATGTTGCTGGGGTCAGGAAAACGTTGCTGGGGTCAGTGACATGTTTCTGGGGTTACTGACATACTTCTGGGGTCAGGGACATATTGCTGGGCTCAGTGACATATTGCTGCAGTCAGTGACATACTGCTGGGGTCAGGGACATGTTGCTGGGGTCAGTGACATGTTGCTGGAGTCAGTGACATGTTACTGGGGTCAGTGACATGTTGCTGAGGTTAGTGACATGTTGCTGGTGTCAGTGATATATTGCAGGGGTCAGTAATATGTTGCAGGGGTTAGTGACATACTGCTGGGGTCAGGGACATATTGCTGGGGATAGTGACATACTGCTGGGTCAGGGATATATTGCTGGGGTCAGTAACATGTTGCTGGGGTCAGGGGCATGTTGCCGGGGTCAGTGACATATTATACATATCTAGGAGAGCTCATATTCTCTAGTGTTGCGTGATCTGCACTGGCTGCTGGTTCAGTGATGTATCACCTTTAAGATTGGCTTTTTACCCTACTAATCCCTACACAGACTTGGTCCTGACTATTTGAAAGAGCTTCTAACTCCTTACACCCCTGTGCAACAGCTCTGCTCTGCTGACGAAGGGTTGCTGGAGATTCCGAGGGTCAGTCTCAATTCATCTGGGGCACGTGCTTTTATGTTTGCTTCCCCAACCCTCTGGAATTCTCTGCCCCATCAGCTGTGGGAGTGCTGGACAGTGGGAGCTTCAAGCAGGCACTGAAGACATTTTTATGGAGTAAGGCATTTCCTGATTTGCTGTGATTTTAATTATGTTTCATTGAATTATTTGAGAACTTGAGAAGCGCCTAGATACTGTGAAAGGCACTCAGATAAATAAAGTTATTTTGATTACTGGCCACAATTTTTTCCCATAGACAAACTGAGTTATAATTTGCCGTTATAACTAGCTCAGCTAGTTATAACGGCAAACACGCGCCACCTCTGTCTAGACTGGTCAGCAATTTTTTCCATAGGCTGAACCAGTTATAATTTGCAAACACGCGCCACTTCAATCAAACTAGAGCCACATCCTGATTGGCTCTCCGCTTCTCATGGGCGGGCTAAACACATAACAAACATGGCTCCTCGTCCCGCTTATTGAGGAGCTGCCACAGACCAGCCATCACACCGGAGATCGTCTTTTCTTTCATAACCTCTTGTTTTCTTTCAAAACCTCTTATCTGGTTGATCCTGCTGTCCATAACCCGTACAGCCCCAGAAATGCCTCCGAAACAGAGCATCACGCTGGAACGGCTCCAAAGCGCTTAACAGAAGTAAGCACTGTTGCAGCAAGTGAAACAAAAATCAACCTAAGCATGAAGAAACACTAGTAAAAAAGGAAAAGATGCCTAACAAACAACAAACTCTTTTTCTAATAAAGATGCTTGTGTGTTGTGTGTGTGTGTGTGTGTGTGTGTGTGTGTGTGTGTGTGTGTGACAGTGTGACAGAGTGTGTGTGTGTGTGTGTCAGAGAATCACAGACAAGCAGCATCAATCTGGGAAAAAATTGCTGACCAGCAATTATAAAAAATAAAGTAATAGGCAGGTGGTTATTTATGAGAATTTTACACACACCCTCGGTGTGGGATGCCTATATAAACCCCTCGGGCTTTGCCCTCGGGGTTTATGGGGCATCCCACACCTCGGGTGTGTGTAAAATTCTCATAATAACCACCTGCCTATACATTATTCTCTATATTAATATTATTATTATTATTATTATTGCTGGAGTCAGTGACATATTGCTGGGGTCAGGGACATGTCGCTGGGGTCAGTGATATATTGTTGGGGTCAGAGACATGTTGCTGAGGTTAGGGACATGTTGCTGGGGTCAGGGACATGTTGCTGGGGTCAGTGACATAATGCGTGGGTCAGTGACATATTGCTTGTGTCAGTAACATGTTGCTGGAGTAAGGGAAATGTTGCTGGGGTTAGTGACATATTGCTGGAGTCAGGGACACGTTGCTGGGTTCAGTGATATATTGCTGGGGTCAGAGACATGTTGCAGGGGTCAGTGACATGTTGCTGGGGTCAGTAACATGTTGCTGGGGTCAGAGACATATTGCTGGGGTCAGTGACATGTTGCTGGGGTAAGTGACATGTTGCTGGAGTTAGTGACATGTTGCTGGGGTCAGGGACATATTGCTGGGGTCAGTGACATGTTGCTGGGGTCAGTGATATATTGCTGGGGTCAGTGACATACTACTGGATTCAGGGACATGTTGCTGGGTCAGTGACATATTGCTGGGGTCAGGTATATATTGCTGGGGTTAGTGACATGCTGCTGGGGCCAGTGACATATTGCTGGGGTCAGGGATATATTGCTGGGGTCAATGACATATTACTGTGGTCAGGTATATATTGCTGGGGTTAGTGACATGTTGCTGGGGCCAGTGACATATTGCTGGGGTCAGAGATATATTGCTGTGGTCAGTGACATGTTGCTGGGGTCAGGGATATATTGCTGGGGTCAGTGACATATTACTGTGGTCTGTGACATATTGCTGGGGTCAGTGACATGTTGCTGGGGTCAGTGACATACTGTTGGGGTCAGTGATATATTGCTGTGGTCAGTGACATACTGCTGGGGTCAGTGATATTTATTTATTTATTTATTTTTTATTTAGTTTTTGTTGACCGGGTAAGTGCACTAGACAAATCTTGCCTATTTTCAGGCACGATCTCGGGGACAGGGATACAGATGAATGCCAACTGACCTTGAACCAGATTAAGCTGTTGGTGTTTTTTTTTTTTTTTTTTTAGTGAATGAGGGAAATTTGTCCAGGACACTGGGGAAATTCCCCTACTCTGGAGACGGGGGGGCGCTGTCCGTCCATTAGCAGGGATGGAGGACCTCAGTCGGACAGAGGAGATGGCGGAGGAAGGTAGTGGGTTCGTGGCTTCGGACCTATCTATGGTTGAGGGTATGTCAGAAGGAGACATATGGTCAGCAGACGATAATGAAGCTGTGGTTTTGGATTCGGAGAGACTTGTGCTAGATTTGGATATGGATTTATCTGCTGAATTAATTTTACAAGAAGAACTTGATAAGAAGAAACTACACCTTATGGATTTAATCAACACGGTGGAACAGGACTTTCGCACTTGCCAGAGGAAACTTGATGCCGAACGGAGTAAGAGGAAACAATCCCCTGCAAGCCCACTTATTGATGGAGGAAAGCGTTTTGGTCAACAGGTTGGCAATATTGCAGTGAAAATGCTACCGGAGGCCGTTTTATGTAGCGATGGTGGCTCAGGAATGTTGTCCAGTCATTCATGTTCTTTAAAGTCTTGGTCCCCAGGAGAGGCGCTACAACAGGCAGGTTGGGTATAGGCTGGGGATAAGTGAGTTCCGGACCCCATAATTCCAGTCCCTGGGGTTTCTGCAATGCACCTTAAAGTTTTTGAAGATTTGCGCGTCTCGACAGTTGTTGGGGAAATTTCGAAGTCCTTGGCTACTGACAGTGCGAATGCGCAACCTCAGGAAGAGGCTAGTGATTTTCTAGGTGCGCAAGACGCCACTGGCAAACAAGTTATCCGGGTGTCCCAAGATGTTTTGCAATCCCCTTTAGAAAATCCTACGCTGGACTGTGCAGCATTAGCCTCTGAGACTGTATCGTGCTCTCCTCAGATGGATTGCGGTATTTCTTCAAGTGGAACTGAGAGTTCTTTGAGACCTACGAGTCTAGGTACAAAATCTTTTGCTGAATTGTTTAAGAGACCTGTAAAGTCTGCTAAACGCAGATTTTTAGTTCGATTAAGATACCAAGGGGTGTTACTAGCAGCTCCTGATAGACTTTGGGTGGGGAAAGTTTTGCTAATCGATTCAATGTCTTTTTCACCTGCTGAAGTCTATACATTGATTCACCCCCCTGGAGATTCTTATTATGATATCAGTTTTTGTACAGGGATGTCCCTGGACAAGTTTTGGAGACTGTACTATGACCTTAAAGATCAAGAACACTGGAAAGATTTTCAAGCTATACCAATAACGAAGCCCACGGTTAAGACTGTCACAATTCTTTTTAGAAATGAAGGTGTGAACATTTCAGACATTATGTTTTGGTTGGAAAAGAGATGTTATGTACAAGACAAGCCAAGATCCATTCTGGATGAGAATGGCTTTTGGACTGGGGGTTGGACTATTCGTGTTCGTTTAAAACACGATACTGAAGGGATACAGCATTTACCTAGTTCTTTCTTTTTAGGAAGGGACAGGGGTATCATTTTTTATGCTGGACAACCGAAAAGCTGTTTTAAATGTGGATCCTTATCTCATTTAAATACTTCTTGCGACCAGGTTAAGTGCTTCCATTGTGGCATGTTGGGTCACTCCATGATGAATTGTACTGAATTACCGGTTTGTAACTAATGTAGCGAAACTAATCATATTTTTTCAGACTGCCCCTGGAAAAATTCGGATGTTGCAGAGACATCTGATCAAGACATCTATTGGCAAGGCGTGATTCCAGAGTGATAATGATGGGCTGAATCAGGTTCCGTAATTCGGGGTAGGCGCAGAGGCAGAGGGCGGGGAGGAGTACTTTCGAATGATAGGTATTCTAGTTCACACACTGACTAGAGCTTATCGGTTCATACACCTTTAACTGAAGGGAAATCGCTAGAAGTGCAGGTGAGGGATGTCCCCCCAGCACCGAATATGGGTCCCCGTAGTGAAGACACGGTAACGCCTTTTGCGACTCTCCAAGGGTCCCCTATTAGGTTTGCTTCGAAGTTGGGGATAGAGCCTAGATTTTTACAATCATCAGTTGTGTTCGATAAAGAAGGGGGAGACGAAGAACTACAAGGCTCTAATCTTAGCTTGTTATCGTCTGATGGTAGCGAAAATAGTATTGTAACTGCCTCCCCTTTGCCTTTAGAGAATAGATTCTCTATCCTTTCTTCTTGGGGCGATCAGGTAGACCTTGCTCTCCTCGTTACAGCTCCAGTTCCCCATATGACCAATAAGGCTCCTATATTAGATATTCCTGGGGGTTCTTCTAGACATAAGCAACCAGAGATTAAGAAATGGGTAACTAGATCTAGTAATAAATTGTCCAAACCTCCTCCTTAATCACCTTTTACGTTATCTGTAGCTTCATTGAATGTAAACAGTATTAAATCGCATGTTAAACGTCAGACGACATATGGAATCCTTTCTTTATTGGGCTATGATATTTTTCTCCTACAGGATACCTGCTTTCATACGATTTCGGAGACTGTCAGGGCCAGCAAACAATGGCATTGGGGTGTTACGTTTTGGTCTTTTGGAGAGGAAACTTGTAGTGGGGTTGGTATTTGCTTCACTACAATGGATGTTAAACTCATTAGGTTAGTTGATATTGAACCAGACCGGGAGTTGCTGGTAGATGTTATGGTGCATGGTATTACCTGTTGGTTGATCTCTATATATAGTCCACAGTTAAAATCTTTGAGGATCGAATTGTTGCGAAAAATCCAACCGTTTTTGTACATGGGGAGATATTTATTTTTCGGTGGGGATTTCAATATTAATTTCTTGCAGAATGGGGCATTGGGGAAACAATACTGTGATAATTTCTGTTCATCTACAATCCTCTCTCTTGCTGGTTTAAAGGATTCTCACCAAGTTGGGAGGGCTTCAGCAAAGCCTACCTTTTTTAAAGGTAATTTAGCCTCTCGTATAGATTTTATTTTTGTACCAAAATCTTTGCGTATTGATAAACGGCTTTATGTTCCGATTGAAACTTCGGATCATGTATTGATTGGTTTATCGATAGACTTCCCACAGTGTCGGAGAAATGGTCTGGGATTTTGGAAACTGAATGCTTCTCATTTAAGCATTTCATTGGTTATTAAAGACCTGGAGATGATTGTACATGATCAGGTTATGACTATCGGTTTATATGATGATAGGGGGAGTTGGTGGGGGGCCTTTAAAATTTGCTTGGTTGGGTATTTTCAGTCCCATAGCTGTTTAGTGGCTAAATCAAAACAGGAGACATATCTGTCACTTCGTCGTTCTTTACAATTATTGCTTTCTAGACAATATGAATATGGTTTGGATTTATCAAAAAATATTTCTCAAATGAAATTGTTAATGTTACCGTATCAATATGATCGCATGGCTTCTTTACTTAAAGAGCAGTCATTTGGGACCCAGGAGAAAACGGAACAGGTGAATCCTTTCTTAGCTTGTAAATCTAGAGTAGAAAAACGCCTGTTTTCTAGTCTAAGCAGGGAGGACGGTATTTTAATTTCAGATAATAAAGGCATAATGGATTTTTTGGATTCTCATGTCAATAGAATTTTCGTGACTCCGCATCCAGTTTCTTGTTTTACTTCCCAGTTGTTAGCGGCAGCAGATCTTCCGCAAATAGATCAGGTTTTACAGTCTGTTATGATAGCTGATTTTTCTGAGACAGAACTGGGACTGGTAATTGCTTCTCTTAAGAGTGGGGTTTCTCCAGGCTCTGATGGATTGCCAGGAGAATTGTACAAGTTGTTATGGAAAATTATGCCAAATGAGTTATTGGCTTTATATAACTCCTTTCTTTCAGACATGCTTTTGCCTACCCAAATGTATGAAGATTGATTAGTTTTTCTCTTCAAAAAGCTTTACACCACGAACACTTGCACACCATAAACCCCTGCACTTGCTTTAACCCACCTTGAACCTTCACCCCTTCCTGCTCTCTTCTATATCTCCAGATAATCCACCTCCTTGATACTTCTTCCCCCTCCTCTCTTAGTCCTAGTCTGCCCACTCTCTTACCCCCTCCCTCTCTCCCTACTTTTCTCTCCCTCCCTCTCCACAGTCTTGGCACTTATTGTACTGTACCTCGCTACCTTTTCTCCTTTTGAACTATTCTCCTGTGTTACCCATTCCAATCTGTAACTTGATTTCACAGTACTTTTACTTTCATCATTCATTTTATCAATGCGCTTGTACCTACTATCAAAACATTGTTTTTACTCTGATTTGTACTACTTTCATGTGCTGTGTGACATGTATATTGTATGTCTGTAAACTGTCTTCTCCCGGGTCGTGCCTGAAAATAGGCATTGTTTGCCTAGTGCACTTACCCGGTTACCAAAAGCAAAATAAAATAAATAAATAAATAAAAGGGAGATCATTCGGATATATGTAATTGGAGACAACTGACTCTTTTAAACGTGGATTTTAAAATATTCGCTAAACTTTTGGGGAATAGACTGTCTATGGTGATGCCTGACTTGATTAATGGACAACAATTTTGCGCAGTTCCTGGGAGGAAATTAACGGATGCCTTGATTTTCCTTAGAGAAGTTATGTCACTTGGTTTAGATAAAGTGGGAGGTCCTGAGGGTTTTTTAGTGAGCCTTGATCAATCCAAGGCTTTTGATGAAGTATCACAAGATTATGTCTGGGATTGTTTAAAGGCATTTGGCGTACCCATGCAATTTGTGCAATGGGTACAGTTATGCTACGCATTGGCCAACGTTGTACCTTTGGACAATGGGTGGAAAGGGGGACCCATAGAGTCTTGAAGGAAGTTAGGCAGGGATGTCTGCTTAGCCCCCTACTGTATGTTTTGGCTTTAGATCCATTGTTGAGGGTACTCAGCAAATCCCCTTTGATCAGAGCTATAATGGTGGACTCTTATTGCCTGCCGAAGTTTATAGCCTACGCTGATGATATTTGCCTTTTATTACCTGATGAAGCAGCAATACAGTTGGCTTACGACATGATTACTTCCTTGGGGTTGATCACGGGGGCCCACATTAATAGTGAGAAGACAAAATGCATTAGCATTTTGGGGTTTCCTGACTGTCCAGCTAAAGTAGGACGATTTTGGGTAGAATGTCAACCCTGTAAGATCTTAGGACTTTATTTTGGAGGTAGAGAGGGAGCTGTGGATAATTGGACATTGGCATTATGAGAAGGGACTAATAAGGTGTCTCAATGGAATAGGCATAAATTATCTAAAAAGAAAATAATTTATTTAATCAAAACTTATTTGATCCCCGTTTTTTAATTTTAAGTAATTTTTTTTTTTACCTAAATCGTTAGAAACCTCCTTAATGCGTTGTTTTTTTTGCGGAGTGTGGGGTAGCCGTTTAAATCCCATCAAAAGTAACACATTATATTTGGATGTTAGAGAGGGGGGTTTGGGGATGATCCACCCTGTTTTGTTATTTTTTACGAATTTTTTATATTTGAACCTGGTTCCTGTGCTGAGAGATATTTCGAAAATGTGGGATGTGCCCCTTAAATTACATTTGCAAGGTGTTTTAGGTGAATGGCAGAAAGGTCCGTTTCTCCACCAAAATAAAAGCCGCCCTCCTTTGTTGAATACTTGGAGAGCAGTGTTTGATAAAATAAAATGTTGAGGCATACAGTGGGGGGCAGTAAAGACTTTAACTAAGAAAGCATTGTATAATTCGATTTTAAGGCAATTTTTTTGTGATACCCCGGTTTCAGCACTTCCGGAGGCAGTTAGTTTAAATTTAACTAGTTATATAACTAATTCTCGCATTCCGTAGAATATGTGGGATATTACATGGTTGGGTATACATGGTAGGATTAATGTCCGCAGCAAGCAGAAGCATAAATCTTTCCAAGAGCGTTTTTGCCCGAGGGAAAAGTGCATAGCCCTTTTAGAAACTATGGATCATTTGTATTTTGAGTGTACCTATGCTATAGAATTTTGGGATATTCTTAAAGAACGTTGGAAACAAAATTTAGTATTTCCACCCCAAAAAGTTAATTTGTATTATGGGTTCTTTTCTACAGAAAAGCCTGGGAGTCGGTATAGTACATTACAAGTTCTTCATGTTTTTTTTCTGTATTGGCTCTGGATTAGTAGATGTAGACTCTTATTGCAACAACAGTTCATTTCTCCACTTACTTTAGTATATATGGTAGAATCTGATGTGGGGAAATTGAAGTTTGCAGAATGCGACCAGCTTACAATGAAAAGGTGGGATTCCTTTTGGAAAGGTTTTGATAACTTATGACCTTTCCAGTGGGAGATTGGTTTTGTTGTTTGATCGAGGGTTTTATTAATTTATAAGACTAGATAGGATTTTGTGATTTATATGTTTATTTTTCAGATAGAAATGTTTTTTCATGTATGTATTTACACAGTTTGTATCTGATTGCCCTGTGCAGTTTAAAAAAAAAAAAATAAGAGGAAATTTTATCCCAACTCTTATAGTGGGGAGGGGAAGGGTGGGTTTAAATTGTTTCCTTTTCAAATGGAGTATTAGTATGAATTAATACTTATTTATGTCCTATTGATTCCTTCCTTATTATGAATATGTATATAATATCGAAGTGTATAATTCAGTTATGACTTGCTCAGATTTAAAAAAAAAAGGGAAAATTTGTTTTCCTCCTCTTTTAGTGGGGAGGGGGAAGGGGGTTGCTTTGATTGTTTTCCTAATATTTGGGGTTACTGTATGGAATATTATTTATGTTATTGTTTACCCTTTTTTATGAATTTGTATGATGTAATACTGACGTGCATATATTTGTTTTTTGATTTGTTATGATTTCAATAAAAATTCCCCTACTCTTTTCGATAAGTGCCATGGGATCTTTAACATCCACCTGAACTACCACCAATCCAGGGAGATGGGACCTTGGTTTAACGTCTCATCCAAAAGACGGCACCTCAGAAATGCAACACCCCTCTCATGCTGCACTACAGTGTCAGTACTGGGATATTAACACAAGTGCCAGATGTGGGAACTGAACCCACAGCCTTCTGAACTCCCGGCCTCAGAGCCGAGTGTGCTGCCTACTGAGCCACTGACACTGCTTAATATATTGCAGGGGGTCAGGGATATATTGCTGGGGTCAGTGACATGTTGCTGGGGTCAGTGATATATTGCTGGGGTCAGCGATACATTGCTGGGGTCAGTGACATGTTGCTGTGGTCAGTGACCTACTGCTGGGGATAAGTGATATATTGCTAGAGTCAGGGATATATTGCTGTGGTCAGTAACATACTGATGGGGTCAGTGATATATTGCTGGGGTTAGTGACATGTTGCTGGGGTCAGTGACATGTTGCTGGGGTCAGTGACATGTTGCTGGGGTCAGTGATATGTTGCTGGGGTCCAGGACATATGGCTGGGGCAATAACATGTTACTGGGTTCAGTGACATATTATAAATATCTAGGAGATCTCATTTTACCCCAGTGCTGCATGATCTGCACTGGCTGCCGGTTTAGTGGCGAATCACCTTTAAGGTAGGTTTGTTACCCTACAAATCCCTACTCAGACTTGGTCCTGACTATTTGAAAGACCTTCTAACTACTTACACAGTGGTGCGACAGCTCTGCTCTGCTGACAAGTAGTTGCTGGAGAATACGAGGGTTAGTCTCAATTCATCTGGGGCACATGTTTTTATGTTTGCTGCCCCAACGATCTGGAATTCTCTGCCCCTTCAGCTGTGGGAGTGCAGGACAGTGGGTAGCTTTAAACAGGCACTGAAGACATTTTTATGGAGTAAAGCATTCTCTGATTTGCTGTGATTTTAATTATGTTTTATCGAATTAGTTGTGAACTTGTGAAGTGCCTTGATACTGTGAAAGGCGCTCAATTATATGAAGTTATTATTATTACTGGGGTTAGTGACATACTGCTGGGGTCAGTGACATGTTGCTGGCATCAGAGACATGTTGCCGGGGTCAGTGACATGTTACTGGGTTCAGTGACATGTTGCTGGAGTCAGTAACATGTTGCTGGGGTCACTGACATATTGCAAGGGTCAGTGACATATTGCTGGGGTTAGTGACATGTCGCTGGGGTTATTGTCATGTTGCTGGGGTCAGTGATATATTGCTGGGGTCAGTGATATATTGCTGGGGTCAGGGATATATTGCTGGGGTCAGTGACATACTGCTGGGGTCAGTGATATATTGCTGGGGTCAGTGACATGTTGCTGTGGTCAGTGACATATTGCAGGGGTCAGTGATAATTGCTGGGGTCAGTGACATGTTGCTGTGGTCAGTGACATACTGCTGGGGATAAGTGATATATATTGCTGGGGTCAGGGACATGTTGCTGGTGTCAGTAACATGTTGCTGGAGTCAGAGACATGTTGCTCGTGTCAGTAACATGTTGCTGGAGTCAGGGACATGTTGCTGGTGTCAGTAACATGTTGCTGGAGTCAGGGACATGATGCTGGTGTCAGTAACATGTTGCTGGAGTCAGGGGCATGTTGCTAGAGTCAGTGACATGCTGCAGGGGTCAGAGACATATTGCTGGGGTCAGTGACATGTTGCTGGGGTTAGTGACATGTTACTGGGGTCAGTGACATGTTTGCTGGGGATAGTGACATGTTGCTGGGGTCAGTGATATATTGCTGGGGTCAGGGACATATTGCTGGAGTCAGTGATATATTGCAGGGGTCAGTGACATGTTGCCGGGGTCAGTGACATGTTGCTGGGGTCACTGACATATTGCTGAGGTCTGTGACATGTTGCTGGGGTTAGTGACATGTTGCTGGGGTTATTGTCATGTTGCTGGGGTCAGTGATATATTGCTGGGGTCAGGTATATATTGATGGGGTCAGTGACATATTGCTGTGGTCAGTGACATATTGATGGGGTCAGTGACATATTGCTTGTGTCAGTAACATGTTGCTGGAGTCAGGGACATATTGCTGGTGTCAGTAACATGTTGCTGGAGTCAGGGACATGTTGCTGGAGTCAGTGACATATTGCTGGGGTCAGAGACATATTGCTTGAGTCAGTAACATGTTGCTGGAGTCAGGGACATGTTGCTGGAGTCAGTGACATGTTGCTGGAGTCAGGGACATATTGCTGGGGTCAGTGACATGTTGCTAGGGTTAGTGACATGTTGCTGGGGTCAGTGACATGTTTGCTGGGGACAGTGACATGTTGCTGGGGTCAGGGATATATTTCTGGGGTCAGTGACTTATTGCTGGGGTCAGTGATATATTGCTGGGGTCAGTGACATATTGCTTGTGTCAGTAACATGTTGCTGGAGTTAGGGACATGTTGCTGGTGTCAGTAACGTTGCTGGAGTCAGGGACATGTTGCTGGAGTCAGTGACATGTTGCAGGGGTCAGAGACATATTGCTGGGGTCAGTGACATGTTGCTGGGGATAGTGACATGTTGCTGGGGTCAGTGATATATTGCTGGGGTCAGTGACTTATTGCTGGGGTCAGTGATATATTACTGGGGTCAGTGACATATTGCTTGTGTCAGTAACATGTTGCTGGGGTCAGGGACATGTTGCTGGAGTCAGGGACATGTTGTCGGGGTCAGGGACATGTTGCTGGAGTCAGTGACATTTTGCTGGGGTCAGTGATATGTTACTAGGGTCAGTGATATATTGCTGGGGTCAGTGACATGTTGCTGGGGTCAGTGACATGTTGCTGGGGTCAGGGACATATTGCTGGGGTCAGGGACATGTTGCTGGGGTCAGTGATATATTGCTGGGGTCAGTGACATACTGCTGGGTTGAGGGACATGTTGCTGGGGTCAGTGACATTTGTCTGTGGTCAATGACATACTGCTGGGGTCAGTGATATATTGCTGGGGTCAAGGATATATTGCTGAGGTCAGAGACATATTGCTGTGGTCAGTGACATACTGCTTCGGTCAGTGATATATTGCTGGGGTCAATGAAATATTGCTGGGGTCAGTGACATGTTGCTGGGGTAAGTAATATATTGCAGGGGTCAGGGATTTATTGCTGGGGTCAGTGATATATTGCTGTGGTCAGTGGCATACTGTAGGGGTCAGTGATAATTGCTGGGGTCAGGGACATGTTGCTTGTTTCAGTGACATGCTGCTGGGGTCAGTGAGATATTGCTGGGGTCAGGGACATGTTGCTGGAGTCAGTGACATGTTGCTGGAGTCAGTGATATATTGCAGGGGTCAGGGATATATTGCTGGGGTCAGTGACATACTGCTGCGGTCAGTGATATATTGCTGGGGTCAATGATATATTGCTGGGGTCAGTGACTTACTGCTCAGGTCAGTGACATATTGCTGGGATCAGTGGCATACTGCTGTGGTCTGCGACATACTGCTCAGGTCAGTGACATACTGCTGGGGTCAGTGACATATTGCTGTAGTTAGTGACATATTGCTGTAATCAGTGACATACTGCTCAGGTCAGTGACATACTGCGTGGGTCAGTGATATATTGCTGGGGTCAGTGACATACTGCATGGATCAGTGACATACTGCTCAGTTCAATTACATATTGCCGGGGTCAGTGACATTCTGCTGGGGTCAGTGACACTGAGAATTGAGACCGACAAATAGAGATATATAAGGCTCATTCTCCAATTCATATGCCGCATGCTTTGTGTACAACAGTACTGTCCTGCCATCTAAGAGATCTAGGAGAACAGAAATATCATAAAGTTGGGTCAGGTGGGGTTCCAAACTTTTTTTTTTAATTCTGTTTATTCGCCATCCTTCAGGGAACTCTCTCCGGCATCCTCTGACCTTTGGACTCTACCTCCCACCTGTGACACCTCCTACTCCCTCGCTCCAGGCAGTCACATCCCCCAGCTCTGAATCTCCCGAGGTGGGGCCGCCCTATCTGCCCAGGGCATTCTGTCTGCAATCTAGAGTGCCGTGCCAGGTGAGCGGGGCCTGGAGAGTGCCCGGCATTGGGAGTGTGGCCTGGGACAGAGGTGCAATCGCCTATCCCCAAGTACAGGGTTTTTCCTTGTTTCCTCCTGAGGAGTGTGGCATGCAATGATGCCTGTGCTCAGCTGCCCTGCTGCCGTTTTCTGCACTCCACCCCCTTTTCGTCTGCCAGTGATCCTGTACTGCCCCCAATCTCCATCAGGGGCCGTCAGGACACCGGGCATCTCTAGATCCCTCCCCAGGGAGAGGAGAGCTGTCCTCTGGAAGCTTCATCCTCTCCCTCCCCTGCCAACCCCCAGACATCTGAGTCCGTCACCAAACCCGGGTTGCCAGTGTGGTGCAAGCTGTGGCATCCAGCGCCTCAACCCTTAGTGCCACCGGGCCAGCTGTTGGGTTCCAAACTAACGTGCTGCTTTCCTCTGAACACAGGCCAATGCCACAAGGAGAGGGAAGGATCATATCCTGTAGTGGCTCCTCTCCTGGATCCTTCATGTCCATTTTATTTTTAATTTTTTCTCTTTGATTTTAGGGTCTCCTCCACTGAAGAGAAGAACCAACTTATACTGGCCCTTGCAGTAATTCTAATGTGAGGTGCCTGCACATCATAGACCACAACATAAAAAAGGAGCAACGCTCTCTTCTTCTACTGGAGAAGGTGCAATTTCCCTTTAGAAAGAAAGCAAGAGAAAAAAAATTAAAGGGAAGGAAGTTAAGGCAAGTGTAATAAAAAAGCTGACCACCAGAAGATCAGGTGTATTTTTTTTTAATCATCTGGTTTCTTAGGAGAAGTGGGAAAGGGATGTTTCAAAAATGTATCTTGATCAGTAATGTTTCAGAGTGTGAGGTGGAGTAATTAAACCTGTGGATGAAGGATCGGAATAAAAGGGAAGGAAGGAGAGGAAAGGTGGGGGCAATCAAAATAACAAATCCACTTCAGGGGTCGATACGCATTTTATTAGGAGCTTTCTTGATTTTGCTGGTACAGTGCATAGAGATTGCATGAGAGATGCTTTGTGGAATGATGCTATTTTGTGCTGGATGATGCTGACAAGGAAGGTATAACTAAAGTACCCCATTTTTAAAACAATAAATAGAAAGAAAAGACAACATCCCCACATCCTAGCAGGGTAAAATGGGCAGGAGATTATTTTTTGTAGCAATGAACAAGTTACACATCATGTCTTATCCTTTACACTGTCTGACCTTTAAATTACTGCAGTCTCTTGCTCCTTCCTGTCTTGCTTCCCTAATCCAATGCAAACAATTTGCTGGGTCTCTTAGATTGGTCCACAGACCCTTTCTGGTCATCCCGCGAGTTCAGTCTGCAGTTGTAGGAGCTCTTTTTCAGCTCCCTCACTATGGAACTCATTATCTCCAGAGCTTTGGTCCTCCTCCACCATCACCCAGTATAAGAAGAGGACCAGAGCCCTCACCTGGGGCCCAACACCCTGCAGCTGCATACTATGATTGAACCTGCACTTTTCCTGCTACCCCTTCGGTTTCATTACTGTCATTTGTTACTGTGCGTACTCCGTAACGTCCCTCTTTTTTCAGCTTTTATTTATTGATTAGATTCTTCTACGCCAGACCCAGATTGTATCTGTTGGTCACTTTTACCTAGTCATGGACAATCCAATTGCATTAGGAGCTGGAAGAAGCAGGAGCTGCAGTATGTGTTCCTGGGGACTAAAGGGAAGTATTTATTCTTGTAGTTTGGTTTGGTTAGCTTGTAGTGGGAGGAGGACTTGTGGCCTTTTTTTAAGCAGGAGTTGTGTTATTTTTAAGCAGGACTTGTTTTGAATTCTGTCTGTTGCAGTTACAAAATCAAACTGCAAACAGATTTAGACTTGGGGGTGGGGCAGGTAGCCAACAACTATTTTAGTTAATTGTTTCATTTTGCACTGGGAGCTGGAAGAAGCAGGAGCTGCAGTGTGTGTTCCTGGGGACTAAAGGGAAGTATTTATTGTTGTAGTTTGGTTAGCTTGAAGTTTGGTCCGGTTAGCTTGTACTGGGAGGAGGACTTGTGGCCTGTTTTCTCCCCTCCTCACCACCACCGCTATTAGATAGGCAAGTGGACCACTACCAGTAGTGGTTCCACCTAATAGGAAGGGGCAGGAGGCAGAATAATTTAAATAGTTAAAGTCTTAAAGACATAGATGCAAATGTGATGGTTGTGCATTTTCTTTTTTGAGGTAAGGGCTATTCTGGGGACAATGTTTTGACAGAAATGCAGATTTACAGTTTGTAAGTAATACGGATGCAATTGTAAAGATCTGTGAAATATCTAGAGCCTAGGGAATACAGGGAAGATGTGGAGGCCAGGGCAAGGAGGCAGCTGGATAAATGGGAGGGAGGAGTAGAGGGGGCAGGGATAAATGGGGTTGGGGCACTGGGAGACTGGGAGAGTTGCGAGCTGCAATGGGTGTGGAGCAGCACTGTTTCTGGGAACCTGGTGGAAGGTTGGGGGGTGTGCAGTGTGCAGGCTGTTCAGACAGCTTACACTGGAGATAGAGAGCTTGAGATGGCAACTGGGGAGGGGATAGGAATGAGAGGGTGAGGAGTATATGGGGCAGAGGGGCAGGGAGGGTTCCATCACAGGATAGACCAGGCTGCCAGGGGCTAGATGGGGTGCTTGACCAGGGGGGACCAAGTCCTCAGGGTCCTGGGAGCACCATAATGGGTGTTGGCAGGTGATAGGGAACATGAGCAGACAGAAAGGAAGTAGAAAAGAGGTTCAGGGTAAGCAGAGGCAGGGAAGGATTACAAGGGAGGGCTGGGGCAGGAGGCTGGAGACAACAAACAGGTACACAGTACTGACTGATGAAACAGAGCAGGGGGATGGGGAAGGCACCATAGAACGACAGTCAGGGGACCAGGAGGGAAGGGGGAAATACGGGGTACAAGGTGAGATGGAAGACTGTGGGATAGAAGTGGGGAGTGGCAGGGAAGCAGGTCAAGCTGGCATAAACACACTAAATAAAGTGGGAGGAAGGCCAAAACATGTTGGGAGGGGGGAGAGGGAGTCACAATGTAGGGGGCAGTGGGAGGAGGTACATGTAGTGGAGGGGGAGGGATTGTGGAAGGGAGTGAGCACAGAAGGGATGGAGAAGGAGGAGGACAAGTGGAGGTGCAATTGAAGGAGAAAGGAGGGGGGAAAAGGGCAGTGTATGGAAGGAGAGGACACTGAGGAAAAAGGGCTTGCAGGAGGACAAACCATGGGGGAAGTGCAAGGGATGGGGGAGTGTGTACTTGTATTAGGGGATTCTATGCTCAGGGATGAGATGGGGAACATACCAACATATGAAGGTGTCAGTAGAACAGATCTACTGGTCTATCAAAGTCTGCCCAATTGTGCATCTAGCTCTCTACTAGGTAGCTGCCCCTCCCCATCCCCCTTGCTTTCCCTTCATTGACCTCCTCATCCACCGTCACCCACCCCTGTAATCTGTGCCATGCATTCTTAAAGCCAACCACATTTTTGCACAATATCACGCCTTCTGGCAGTGCGTTCCACTTTGCAACAACTCTCTGTGTAGTAATGCCTCCTCATCTCCCTTCTGAATCTCCCTCCCTCTGTTCTTAGCCTGTGCCCCCTAGTTTCCCTCCCACTCCTTAGTTTCAACACCCTCCACCCCCCCCTTGTTGATACCCTTCAGGTACTTGAAGGTTTTGATCATGTCCCCCCCTCTCCCTCCTCTCCTCCAGTGCATACATATTCAGCTCCCTTAGCCTCATCTCATAGTCCATTCCCTCCATCCCCTGAATCATCCTCATCACCCTCCGCTGCACTCCCTCCAGCAGCTTGACATCCCACCTCAGGTACAGCCTCCAGAACTGCACAAAGTACTCCAAATGTAGCCTGACCAGCACCCTGTAGAGGGGCAAGATCACCTCCCTGCTCCTGGATGCGAATCCCTGTGCTATGCACCCTAGCATCTTGTTTGCTTTCACCGCCGCTCTCCTGAACTGGGCAGTATTGTGCATGCTCGCTGTTATCGAAACCCCCAGGTCCTTTTCCTCTTCAGTGTTCCCCAGCTTGATCCCCCCCCCCCAGCCAGTAATCCCTTCTTGGGTTTCAAGCCCAAAATGCAACACCATGCATTTTTTTGCATTGAACCCCAGTTGTCACTTCCCTGGCTATTCCTCTAGCTTGGTCAAGTCCCTCTGTAGTTGCATCCATCCCTCCTCATTGTCTACTACTGCCCCCATTTTGGTGTCATCAGTGAACAGGCAAATCCTGCTCACTACCCCCTACGCGATGTCCCAGATGAAAGCCCAAACAGCACCAGGCCCAGCACCAAGCCTTGCAGCATCCTGCTTGTCACAGCTCTAGGCTCTGAGACTCCCTCACCACCACCCTTTGTAGCCTATCCTGTAGCCAGTTTGATATCCAACATGCCATCTTTGTCCCCCCTCCCCCCCAGGACAACTTCAGCCCTAGTAGCCCTTGGGGCACTGAATCAGAAGTAAGGGAGCAAGGAAGAGCCGAACCTGGGTGGAGTGTATGCCAGGTATGACAGTGGGGAGAGTAGGCAATGCATTCAGACATGTGTAAAGAAGGTGGGAGGGAAGCCTCATATCACTGTGCACCTAGGAACAAATGGCCTAGAGGGCAGTGCAGTGGAGGAGGTACTGGAGAGGTTCAGAGAAGTGGGGGGTACCTGCAGTCAGGTGGGAAGCTCAGTGACGTTTCTCTGAAGTACTCCTAGTACCTAGGGCAAGCACGGTGAGGAAGCTGAGAACACAGGAGTTTAATGGGTGGCCGAAGGGGTGGTGTACAGAAATTGGGTATGGGGTAGTAGGGGAGTGGGGCGAGACATGGAACAATAAGGACTTTACACCAAGGATAGGCTGCATCTGGGCATCAAGGGTACAAGGGCATTGGGACAGGGGCTGGAGAAGTAAATTAAAAACAACTTAGATTTGAACAGAGGAGAGGGATGGCTGAATTAGATAGCAGGGAGGAGGCATCTTTCAGGGGAGACCAGAAGGCACCCCCCCCAGAGAGGGAGGAGGAGAATGAAGGAAAGTTACCAAGACAAAAGTGGAAGGGGGCAAGACTGGAAAAGGAGGGGCGGGACACAAAGTGGACTGTAGTATCCTTGAATGTAAGGAGCTTAACAAACAAGGTGGCAAAGTTCCAGGCAATGATGGTAGAGGCAGAGGAAGATATTGCCATGGGGGGAGGGGCGGCTCAGGGCAATGTGAGGAAGTATTCTTTCACAGAGAGGGTGGTGAATGCATGGAACAGCCTCCTTGAGGAGGTTGTGGGGTCTAAAACTGTGGGAGAATTCAAGAATGCATAAGACAGACATAAGGCAATTCTTGTGGGGGGGTAGGAAGAAATAGGCTGTTGGTTAGCTAGGATCTGCAGCTTATCCTGTTGGTAGGGAAATGGGCAGACTAGGTGGGCCAAACGGTCCTTATCTGCCATTGAAGTCTATGTTTCTATTTCAGAGACTTGGGCCACCCAATACTATGACTGGGATCTTACGATCCCAGGTTATAAGGTGTTCTGCAGGGACTGGGAGGGGGAAGGGCTGGAGGAGTGGCTATTTATGTCAGGGAAGGGATATTGTGTACCAGAGAGGAGGGGGATGAGGGGAGGCCAAAAGCCATATGGGTTTTGCTCCAAAGCCCTAAAGGTAAGCAGCTCAGGATGGAGGTGGTGTACAGGCCACCCTCAGAGTGAGGTGTATAGAGAGCTGGGGAAGCAAATCAGGAAGGTCAGTGGCAAGAGAAATACAGTTATAGTGGGAGACTTCAGCCTACCTGGGGTTGACTGGCAGACAGTAACTACAGCATGCGCCAGGCAACAGGTGCTGCTGGAGGCTAGCCAAGACAGTAACCTAGTGCAAGGGGTGATGGAACCTACTAAAGAGGGGAACAGACTGGATTTGGTGCTAACAAATGGTGATCAAGTCCAGGATGTGGTAGTATAGAACCCTATAGCAGGAAGTGACCACCGCTGGGTGAGGTTCCTCCTCAACACAGGGTGGGAGTCAGCTAAGACCAGGACTAGAGTGTTGCACTTCAGGAAGGCAGATTTTACCAGAATGGGCAGCATCCTAGAGCGGTATTTAGCTAAAAATAACCCAGTGATGGATGCTGAACAGAAGTGGGGAATCATTAGGAAGGGGCTGAATGAGGCTACAAACAGCACGTGTGACAAATCTCAGAGTAAGCAGTCCAGGTCCAAAAACCCTAGCTGGCTCAGCAAGGAGGTGGAGTGGAAGGTGAGGGAAAAAAGACTGGTCTTCATTAGGTTCAAAAGGATAAAGAGGTGTTCACAAAGGCATCTAGGGAGGTGACCAGGTCAGTCAGGGCAGCCAAGGCAGCAAAGGACCTGAAGCTGGCTCAGGGGATCAGAGAGGGGAAAAGGGTTCTTTAAATACAAAAGGGAGAAGGCAGCATGGGTTCACAGCGGGAAGGTCATGTCAGACGAATCTAATAGATTTCTTTGACTGGGTGACGAAAGTAGTAGACCAGGGAGGGGCTGTGGACATGGCCTACCTAGACTTTAGCAAGGCATTTGACACAGTCCCACACAAAAGATTCATAGTCAAATTAACCAGCCTGGGAGTGGGTCCCACAGTGGTAGTCTGGGTAAAACATTGGCTGCACAACAGGACACAGAAGGTAATTGTAAATGGAGTCCACTCTGAAGAAAGAGGGGTTACTAGAGGGGTACCGCAGGGTTCAGTATTGGGTACAGTCCTTTTTAATGTCTTCATCAGTGACATTGCAGAGGGACTGGAAGGAAAAGTATGCCTTTTTGCAGATGACACAAAGATCTGCAACAGGGTTGATACACAAGAGGTGTGGAAAGATGAAAAGGACTTGGCAAGGTTGGAGGAATGGTCAAGTATGGCAGCTAAGATTCAATGCAAAGAAGTGCAAAATAATGCACCTGGGAAACAAGAACCCAGGGAAGAATACACAATGGATGGGGAGGTAGTAACAACAACAAAAAGGAAAGGGACCTGGGGGTAATCATATCAGATGACCTTAAGGTTAGTAAGCAATGTGAGAAGGCAGTAGGGAGGGCTGGCGGTATACTGGGATGTATAGGGAGAGGCATCAGCAGCAGAAAACAAGAAGTTGTTATCCCTCTGTACAGACAGTTGGTGAGACCCCATCTGGAGTACTGTGTCCAGTTCTGGAGACCCCATCTCCGCAAGGACATAGACAGGATAGAGGTAGTCCAGAGGAAGGCAACTAAAATGGTGCAGGGTCTGCAAGAGAAGCCGTATGAGGAGAGACTAAAGGAGCTTCATATGTATATCCTTGAGGAAAGAAGGGAGAGGGGGGACATGATAGAAACTTTAGGCACCTCAGTGGAATCAACAAAGTCCAAGAGGGTAGCATCTTTCAGAAAAAGAGACTTGCAAGAACAAGGGACACAATTTAAAGATAGAAGGAGGGCGGTTCAGGGGCAATGTGAGGAAGTATTATTTCACAGAGAGGGTAGTGGATGCATGGAACAGCCTTCCTGAGGAGGTTGTGGGGTCTAAAACTGTGGAAGAATTCAAGAATGCATGAGACAGACATAAGGCAATTCTTGTGAGGGGTAGGAAGAAATAGGCTGTTGGTTAACTAGGATCTGCGGCCTATCCTGTAGGTAGGGAAATGGGCAGACTAGATGGGCCAAGCGGTCCTTATCTGCTGTCAAAGTCTATGTTTCTATGTAAGAGGAGTTGTAGAGATGACATTGTTAGAATCAAGAGGGATGGAGGATGGGTGGAAAAGGGGGAAGAACAGGCAGAGGCACTCAATGAGTACCTCCGCTCTGTGTTCATAAAAGAAAGGGATGGCCCAATACCACAGGGGAAAGGAGGCAAGGGTGAAGGGGGCCAGAGATAACAGATGGGGTCATGCAAGAGGATAGAGTTCTGAAGGGCCTTAAAGCCTTGTGGGTGGACAAGGCACCAGGACCAGATGGTGTACGCCCAAGGGTCTTGAAGGAACTGGCGGAAGTATTGGCAGGCCCTCTGATGGACCACTTCAGCACCTCCTTGGAGATGAGGAAGGTACCCAGAACCGGAGGATGGCTCACATCATACCCCTTCACAACACTGGACCCAAGGATCAACTGGGCAACTGCAAACTGGTACGTCTGACTTCCATAGTGGGGAAGTTGATGGAGGCAATTCTAAAGGAAAGGTTCTTAACCTTTTTCAATAGTAATGGTCTACAGGCTAAGAGACAGCATGGGTTTGTCTCGGGAAGATCATGCCAGACTAACCCAATCGACTTCTTTGATTGGGTGAATAGGGCAGTTGATGATGTCCACGCTGTGAATGTCCTGTACCTGGACTTTAGCAAGGCCTTCGACTCAGTGCCCCAGGGGAGGTTAATGAGCAGGCTGAGGGACATGGAGGTGGGGGAGAAACTGGGGGGGTGGGTTGACAGCTGGTTGTAGGGTAAACAACAAAGGGTAACTATAAGGGGGGAGACATTCAAACCAAGGCCAGTAACAAGTGGGGGTACCACAGGGTTCAGTGCTGGGCCCTGTTTTGCTCAATGTCTTCATTGGAGACATTGCAGAGAGCATCAAAAGTAAGATCATCCTGTTCACAAATGACACTAAGATTTGTGCAAAAGTGGGCAATGAGCAAGGGAGGCAAGCACTTAGGGAGGATTTAGCTAAACTCAAACACTGATCTAGGGAGTGGCAGTTTGGGTGTAATGCTAAGAAGTGCAAGGTCATGATCTGCATGGCAAGAAATCCCGGGACCAGCTGTAGGCTTGTGGGAGTGCAGGTAACAGCTTCAGAGGAGGAAAGGGACCTTGGGGTAATAGTCACAAGGGACATGAAGGTATCAACATAGTGTAGGAGGGTGGCAGCAGCAAGGGCAAATAGGATGCTGGGGTGCATTGCCAGAGGGATCGCCTCTAGAAAGGAGGAGGAGGTCATCCTGTCATTGTATAGATCACTGGTGAGGCCACACTTGGAGTACTGTGTACAGTACTGGTGCCCACACCTCAGAAAGGATGTGACATTACTGGAGGGGGTGCAGCATAGGGCTAGAAAAATGATAATGAGTCTGGGGGAGTTGCTGTCCAAGGAAAGGTTGAAGAAGCTCACCATGTACTCGCTGGAAGAGAGAAGGGAAAGAGGGGACATGATAAAGACCTTTATGTACTTGAAAGGCGTAAACAAAGTCTGGGAAGGAGGATTGTTCCACTTAAAGGGGGGAAGGGTCACTAGGGGGCACAGTCTGAAGTTGGAAGGAGCAAGGTTTAGGAGGGAGATGAGAAGGCACTACTACGCAGAAAGAATGGTGGCAGGATAGAACACACTGCCAGAGAGGGTGTCAACTCAAGGACGGTGGACAGCTTTAGCGGTGTTGGGATGGAGTCAAGGAGCAGGTTTAGTACAGACATGAACACAAGGGGAAAGATCAAGAGAAAGGGAGGAAGGGAGGGTTTGGGCGGGGCTGGGGCAGCTGTAGTTTTATGAAACTAAGAGCTGCACAATCTAGCAGGCTTGATAGACCTGTGGGCCTTTTTCTGCCAGCAATTTCGTTTGTTTGTATGTTTGTCTATTCTACTATTTAATTTTCACTCTATGGATGTATCTGATACCTTATTTCCCTGTAAATTGCTTTATGTATTTGATGCACCTGAAGTATTGTGTTGGGACAGCTCTGGTTTATGTAACTTTATCTGCACTTACTATATACTTTTCCTCACATTCATCTATATTGTACAATCTCACGATGTAACATTCACTCAGTGGATGCGTCAAATGCTGTGTCTCCTTGTAATTGCTTTTAAAATTTGTTGCTTTCATTGTTTTCTATTGTAATATATCTGGTTTATGCCTCAGTGGGTTTGCCCTGTCATCATAATTTAAAATAAATAAAATTAATTTACTGTAGGCATCTTTGGCTTCTTGTGCTCCGTTGGAGTGTCAAGTCGTTTTTGTGTTTCAGGAAGCCATGATAGTCAGATCTAGTTGCATTGTTATACACTTGAGCAATTCAGAACATCTCCAGTCTCCCATGTTTTGAAAGCAGAAGTGTCCAAGTGGGTTTTACCCTTACAAGGCACCCTTAATTGATACCCCATAAAACTGCCCAAAACTGCATTTAACTCATGTAAGGACTGGAATAGCTGAACAGTCATGTGTTGCAAGTTTTCCCTCTGGCCCCCAAAATAACACTTCTCAGCGGACATTACAGCACATTATATTTAGAGCACTGCATACTGTGAACAGATATTTATTCCCAGGTATTTAAGGTCTTATTTCTGAAATGGGACCAAATGTTTACAGTTGAAAGATTGTTTTTACAGAATATGCCGTTTTTCATTTACAAGATGTACAGACCTGCCATAATGTTTTTCTTTTTAATGATGAAATGTTAACTCCAGGGCTAAACCTCCATTTGTAAGCAATGCAGCTGGTATTAGGACTGTTAGGTTTTACTCAGCAGGCTATGGTCCCATGGGGTACAGCATCACATTTCAAAGGTAGTCCTGGGAGTTGGTAATTGTAGCCAGAGTGATAATAACAAGGTTTAGGGGCTGTGGTATATTGCTTTGATAAAGAACAATGAATTGTTATGAATATTATGACAGGCTAATACAAGCTGAGCAAGTACTGTATACAGCCATGAAAGTGCCAGTTGCAAGGGTGACTATACTATGTAATAGAAATTGACTTTTTAGCAGGAAATGCTTCAGGAGCAGGGGGGCCATTTTATTACCTTTCAATGTATTTATTACTGAATACAACTCAACAAATACATTTATATATGGAAGGAGATCATGACAAGCCTGATTAATAAGAAAGAAAATGAATTATATGTATAAATTTGGCTTAGAAACATAGACTTTGACGGCAGATAAGGACCACTTGGCCCACCCAGTCTGCCCATTTCCCTACCTACTGGATAAGCTGCAGATTCTAGTTAACCAACAGCCTATTTCCTGCAACCCCCCACTATAATTGCCTTATGTTTGTCCCATGCATGTTTGAATTCCTCCACTATTTTAGACCCCACAACCTCTCCAGGAAGGCGGTTCCATGCGTCCACCACTCTCTCCGTGAAAAAGAATTTCCTCACATTACCCCTGAGCCGTCCCCCCTCTAACTTTAAATTGTGCCCCCTTGTTCTTACACATCTCTTTTTCTGAAAGATGCTACCCTCTTGGACTTTGTTGATTCCCTTGAGGTACTTAAAAGTTTCTATCATTTCCCCCCTGTCCCTTCTTTTATCAAGGGTATACATATTAAGCTCTCTCAGTCTCTTCTCATGGTTTCTGATGTAGACCCTGCACCATTTTAGTTGTCCTCCTCTGGACTGCTTCCATCCTGTTCTATGTCCTTGCGTAGATGAGGTCTCCAAAACTGCACGCAGTACTCAGATGGGGTCTCACCAACTGTCTGTATAGAGGGATAACCACTTTCCTTTTTCTGCTTGTGATGCCCCTCCCTATGCATCCCAGTATCCCCTGGCTTTCCTACTGACTTCTCACATTGCATACCCACCTTTAGGTCATCTGATATGACTACCCCCAGGTCCCTTTCCATTATTGTTGTTGTTAGTACCTCCCCTGCTATTGTATACTCTTCTCCTGGATTTTATTTCCAGTGCATTACTTGGCACTTCTTTGCATTGAATCTAGCTGCCATATGTCTGACCATTCCTCCAACCTTGCCAAGTCCCTCTCATCCTTTCTACCCCCTGTGTATCAACTCTGTTACAGATCTTTGTGTCATCCGCAAAGAGGCATACCTTTCCTTCCAGACCCTCTGCAATGTCACCTATAAAGACGTTAAAGAGGACTGGACCCAGTACTGAGCCCTGAGGTACTCTACTAGTAACCCCCCTTTCTTCAGAATGTGTTCCATTCACTATTACCTTCTGTGTCCTGTTGTGCAGCCAGTTTTCACCCAGGCTACCACCCTGGGACCCACTCCCAGGCTGGCTAACTTGATTATTAATCTTTGTGCGAGACTGTGTCAAATGCCTTGCTAAAGTCTAGGTAGGCCATATCCACAGCCCCTCCCTGGTCTATTACTTTGGTCACCCAGTCAAAGAAATCGATTAGATTTGTCTGACATGACCTTCCTGTGTGAATCCATGCTGCTTTGGGACCAGTGCCCCACTGGCCTCTAGGTACTCAACAATTCTTTCTTTCAGAAGTGATTCCATCATTTTCCCACCACTGAGGTCAAACTAACAGGTCTGTAGTTTCCTGCTTCTGCCTTGCTCCCACTTTTGTGAAGGTGAATCACATCTGCCCTCCTCCAGTCCTCAGGTATCACCCCATCTTCCCATGATTTGTTAAAAAGTGTGGTTAGTGGTGTCACTAGGTCCTCCCTTAGCTCTTTTAGGATTCTAGGGTGAATCCCGTCAGGCCCCATTGCTTTGTCCACCTTGAGTTTTAGAAGTTCTTTCAGTACTCTTTCTTCTTTATTGTGAAGAAATGTCAACAGAAAGTATGGGGGAGATTGAAATAACTTGGTTAATAAGTGTTAAACACATTTGAGTGGCGATCATAGAGAACAAACACCACCAAAGTATGAAGAACCTATAGAATGACTAATCCCGAAGTGCTGTGAACAAGCTGGTTTTCCACATTGACTTAATGTAGTGACATTATTGGAATGACAGTGAAGCTGGAGTACCCCAGTGGTGTCACCATATTAATGAGGTGTGGAGAACTAGTGAGTTATCAGTATATAGGTTTTTCTGTTCTGTACAATAACACAAGAATAATGTTTCCCAAACAGATAAAAAGAATGGACTTCATTGCTTCAGATCAGTGAATCTTTAACCCCTATCAATCAATTAATGACTTTATTTAACCAGGCATAAACACCATTGAGCAAGCTCATTTTCAAGGTGGTCCTGGGCATTAATACAATACAGTACACTTTATAAGATTACAATTACGGTGGACAGCGGTGCAAAAAAAAACATTGTGAAGGTGCAGGTCAATATGGGCCTATACATACCGGTCAACATAATTAACATGCAAAGGTACATAATGATAAGCTTTACTGGAATGAGAAGAAACAACAATCCCATATAGTCTCCGCTAAGTAAGAGCTCATACCTAAATGATAAAAAATAAGGAGGTATTAAGGAATAGGGTAGAAATTGGGGTGAAAGAGTAGGCAGCCAAAAGGGAGGCCAGAATAGGTAAAAGGTAGAGAATAGGCAGGGCCATCTTGGATTAAGGGAACTAGGCTTGTAGGTCCTAGGTTTCTGTTGTTAGGAATGTGGGGTGGATGAGATACTTAGGCGTAGGGTTTGAGAGTGGCACCTGAGGCTTAGGGGTCATCGGCATCTGAAACAGTTGTAGGATTCCTTCAGATATTTGTTCACTTGGGAGCTTAAGCAACAGGTTGGTAGAAAAGAGGCCAGGAGTTATATTTTGTTTTAAACTGAAATATTTGAATAGTTTGTTAGTGAAATTAGTTCTATGTGTTAAAAATTATTACCTTGAATTTGAACTGATACTTGGGCTGTGATATTGTAGGTTTGGGGATAGATGTTTGGCAGGGAAAATTAGAAGGTAATTTAAATGTGTTTGCCTGGTGTTTGGTAAGAGCCCTCTCACCCACCCTGTTTTGTAGGCTTACTTAAATACTGAAAAGCCACTGGGGGTTGGGATTGAAGGGCTGAGTATTTCTGTTTGGGACTGAAATTTTGAAGCAACAGGAGTTGGTGGGCCTGTGACATCATACGGTACCTGGAGTCTGCTTACACACACTGTGAGTAGGACTGAACACATACTGGACTGTATGTGTTTGTGAGACTTGGGAACTTTGTTGGTGGGGTTGAAATTGGGTTTGTAAATAACTACAGTCAGTATAGAGAGAAACTGTACTCCAGGGGAAAGGGACTGAGAAAAGGGGGTGTGCTATTATAAACAGAGGGGGATAATCAGGGTGGCCATATTCCACCATGGCAGGCATCTTCGGAAGGGTTGTAGGCTGCACAGGCTGTGGGATGGCAATAATTCTAAATTGGGCCTGGAGAGAGGGAGGCTGCCCACTCTGTAGACAGCTATCTTGTATTAGGAGTGAGGTATATTGGTTAAGGAGTAAGCTGTGGGAGCTGGGGGATGTCCAAGGATAAGGGGTGTGGATATGGGCAGCAGAAGGGTGGGGCTGAGGGGAGGCTGGGGCAACACTTGAAATTACAGGACATTATGCTACAGCAAGCAGAAGGGGGGTATTAGGACAGAGGACCCTTAGATAGGGAAGTTGATGCTAAGGGGAAAGCATACAGGGTGAAAATTCTGAATTCAAGGAGACTGGAGGGGGAAAAGTCAGGAGGGGCTGTTGAGCGGAAGCCTAAAACAGCAGACTGTGGGAAGGGAGCTCCTAAGGTGAACAGTGCAAGAGAGGAAGAAGAGGGTCAGTTTAGAGATGCAGTCAGGGGAAACTCGGGTTACTTGATGGAGGCTGACATAGAGTGTCACAATAAATTTGAGATACTAAGCATCCTAGAGGGGGAGGAAGGGGTTGGTGGAAATGAGGAAACTTATACAGAGGCCGGGGGGAGGGAGTCAGATACCCATAGGGCATCACAGAACAGCTATGGAAAGGATAGACATAGTCCCAGAGGAGAAGGGAAACATATGTTAAGCAAATGGGGAGATGCAACATATTCCAGACATGAGGGAGGAGCATGATTGAGAGGAACTGGGAGACAAGGAGGTGGGAGAGGAGCCCCTTCAGCAGGAAGGTCAGTACCAAGGATGGGGCCCTAGCTAAGGGGACCCACAGAGAGCCTCTGGAGACAGGGTACTATACAAGGGGGGAATGAGGGTGGGGGAAGGGAAACCATCAGGCCAGGATAAATGGTTCAGATAAGAGAGGGTTAAAGGGGACACCTATTCAGAGGGGGTTTGAGTTAAGTGGGCAAAATAGCAAGGGAGGCAGAAAGGGGAGGGTGACAAGGGGGTCTCTAATAAGGCAGGAAGACTCCCATGAAATTGTGATCATGAATAAAGGGGGAGAGGGGCTGAGAGGGCATAGTGGAGGTAACCATAAGGATGATGGCGGTGTTAAGGTTCTGTTACTGGGAGACTCGATGATTAAGGGTATCCATTGGGAGGACAGGGATGGATGCCATAGCCAGGTGAAGGTAGTGAGTATCTCTGGGCTGACAGTACAGAGCAAAGTTCATGGTATGAAATGGTTAGGGATTGTGGAGGGAAACCGGATTTCTGCATTTGGGAACTAATGATCTAGAGGGAAATAGCATTATGGAAATCCAAGCAAGGTTCCAAGAACTTGCCAGAGTCTGTCGGGATAATGGATGCAACATTTTTCGGAGATATTGACAGTACCAAAGGCCCCAGTGGAGAAAAAATGAAGCTCAAGAGGTTAATGAATGGCTCAGGAAGTGGGGTGAAGAGAATGGGTTGGGGGTGTTAGGGAACTGGAATGGAGTTTGGGAGGATAAGGGACTATATGCCAAGGACAGGTTTCATCTTGCCCCATTAGGGAAGGAAGTCCTTAAACAGGGGATGGCTGACTACATACAAGATAATCCGTTAATAGAGCTTTGAATGTGAAAATGCTTGGAAGTGAGGATAATTTTAATCAGCCTTGCATAGTGTTCCAAAGTGATGGAAGTGAGAAGTTGATTTCTGCTGAGCCAAGGGTAGTTTTCACTCTAGGAATCTAGAAGCAGATTAAGGAGAAGCGTTTCACGCCATAGGAACCTTCAGCCCATTTGAAGATGTTCGAGATGTATGCAGGGAGGTTATCAGATAATGCTCTAAAACCAGGGAGAGCATTCCTTTTCTTCTAGTTGAGAGTGAGGTCCATCCCGAAACCTGGTATAGACGACAGTGATGTGTACCACGGGGTAGATTTAGGATAAATCTTAAAGCCCGGTGGTAAAGGGTGTCCAGTTTGTTTAGCATCATTGATGGGCAATGACTGTAAAGGAAGTCAGCGTAGTCCAGTATAGGTAGGAATGTAGTTTGTACTAGTCTCATTCTGGCTTCTAATGTAAGTAGGTGTTTAATGTGATAGAATAAACCTAATCGCTGTCTTAGTTTCTTCGAGGTTTCATTGAAGTGCCACAGAAAGTTGAGCTTGTTATCCAGCCAGAACCCTAGGTATTTAAAGGTATCAACTACTTCAAGGGGTTCATCTAAGAGTGTTTGGATCTGTGTGATAGTGAACATCCGGAAGTAGAATTTGGTGAGAGAATCATTGCTTTAGTCTTTTTGGCATTGAGGAGGAGCTTATGAGTGAGAAGGTTGTATTGGAGGGTGACAAAGTCTTTCTGTAAGTACTCATGGGCCAAATCCAAGGATGAATTTGTGGTATAGAGTACAGTATCATCTGAGAATAAGTGCACATTGGCTGTGCCCAGCTGTGAGTCCAGATTATTGATGTATATTGCAAAGAGGATAGGGTCCAGGATGGAGCCTTGTGGGACTCCTCATAACAAGGATTTTTATGGTGACAGATCTCCTATGGCTTTGACTTGTTGTAACCTATTGATTAGGTAGCTGGTGAACCATTTAATGGCAGAACTGTCAAGTCCAATGTTACTCAGTGCAGTAAGCATGATGGTATGATCCACAGTATCGAAGGCCTTACTTAGAACAAGGAAGAGGGCAAATACATGCTTCTTAGAGTCCAAGGCCATTTGCCAGTCTGTAGTTACTTTGGCAAGAGCCGATACTGTACTTTGTTTGGCTCTGAAGCTGGACTGAGCCGGGTTTAGCAACTTTTGTGAATCCAAATGTTCTCTA
The DNA here is from genome assembly GCA_016271365.2 of Neoceratodus forsteri. Taxonomy (NCBI): domain Eukaryota; kingdom Metazoa; phylum Chordata; order Ceratodontiformes; family Ceratodontidae; genus Neoceratodus; species Neoceratodus forsteri. Next base: position 175,118,044 of record CM057455.1, read on the forward strand.
AGTTGGATGTTGACAATTTTTTCAAGCAATTTAGAGAGGACGGATAGTATAGAAATAGGTTGGTAATTGTTCAGATCACTCGGATCCCCAGTCTTGAATAATGGTAGGATGTGGGAAGTTTTCCACGAGACAGGTAGCTCACCTTGAATCAGAGAGGTGTTGAATAAGTGTGTAATGGGGGCGGTCAGATAGGTACTGTATGGCCACGTTTTAGGAAGTAAGGTTCAATATTATCTGCACCCACACTCTTTTTTGTATCCAGAGAAAGGAGGAGGTCCTCCACTTGCTTGAATGTAATTGTGAGGAAGCTGAAGGGGGTGGGATGTGGTTGGTTATGGTTGTGGTTATCAGTGAAGCCAACAGTGTAGTCTCTTGCCAGGCTAAGTTTGTTGATAGGTGAGGTGTCAAAGGCAAGCCCTGCAGTGGCAAAGTAATCATTAAACTTCTCTAGTATATCAGGTTTGTCCATATAGGTGGTACCATCAGACACAATTTTGTTTGGAAGGGATGTTGCACTGGACTGACCTTCGACTTCTTTGAGGATGTTCCAAAATTTGGCAGAGTTGTTTTTATTGTCTTCTAGTTCTTTTTGGAAGTACCTAGCTTTTTCTGGCCTAATTAGCTTGGTACAAGCATTTCTAATGATATGGAATGCTAACCAATCGGCCTCCAGGTGGGATTTCCTCGCTTTTTTCCGCCAGTAGTTCCTATCCCTAAGTGCTTTCTTCAGGATGGGAGAGAACCAGCCAGGAGTTTTATTTTTTGATTTGATCAGTCTTAGTGGGGCGTGTTTGTCTATTAGCCCCAGTAAGAGGCTGTGAAAGATGTTAAATGCCTCATTAAAGGTGGGGGCTAGATAGAAATCCTGCCAACGAATGTTGCTTAGATCTTTCAGGAAAGTGTACTGGCAGAACTTTTTCAGGCATCTTTTTAGTTTGAATTTGGAGGCTGTTTTTATTTGGGAAGGATGTCTGATGCAGGCAGTAGCACAATGGTCGCTAATATCGTCAGAGAATACTCCAGTATCCGAGATATTGTGAGGTTTGTTTACTAGCATAAGGTCCAGGAGGGTGCTGCACTCAGGGTTTTTTCTGTTAGGTCTGGTTATAGCAGTCGCCATTTGTAACATCATTAACATCGCATAGATCCTTCAATTTCTTAGAGCTGTCATCATTCCAATTTAGATTGAAATGCCCCATTAGAATACATTCAGTATTAGCAGAGTCATGAAGGTTTTGAAGGTGTGGCAGAAGTGCCCAGCCACCAGATGGTGGTCGGTAGCATGCTGCCATAAGGAGTGATTTCTCGATGGAAAGTGATAATTTTAGAGCAAGGCATTCAAATCCCTTAACCTTTGAGGTACAGTCAAAGACTGTGACTGTGAATTTGCTTTTGACATATATTGCAACCCCTCCCCCTCTAGTCGGTCTATCACAGCGGTAGATGATATATCCAGGTACGCTGATAGATTTGTCCGGGGTTGAGGGTGTGAGCCAGGATTCAGTTATCATGAAGAAATCAGAAGATGCATGTAGAGCCCAGGTCTGTATAGAGTCAATCTTCTTTAGCAAATTACAGACATTGATATGGAGAAAGCTAATCCCTTTATATTGAGGGAGGTCCGCAAGGGCGTCCAGAGAAATAGGTGGACCTGGGTTTAATTCAACATTTCCCAAACAGAGTAGAAGAAGCAGTAGTAGTTTTTTAAGGTGGTGTCTTAGCCTGCTAAATAATCTTTTGTTACTCCTTCTAGCGTACATTGGTTTAGCGGTGGCTGTGTTAAGGGCAGGATTGCTATTTGCTAGGGATAAAACATAGAGAACTGATAGAGCCGACACCATCCTTGGGAATTGCACGTGTTCTATAGTTATGGCCTGGTGGGAGGAGGGGCATGACCATAGAGGAGACATTCCTGATGTAGGATGCCATGGTCTAACGTGGAAGGCTATATCTTGGTAGATGATAGAGGAGGGAAACTGGCCTTTGTCCGAGTTGCAAACTGAAATTTTGGGTAGAGCATAACTTAGTAATATAAGGCAACTATAGAGAAGGATAGGTGCAGATGGCATTCTTAACATGGAGATATTTCCTTTTACCAGTAATAAGCACAGGATTTGCAACAGTTCCTTGAGAGGGCCAGGGAAATGAGTGGTTCCTGTGGGAGGATGGGGTACCAGTGAAAATTAAGGCTTAGATAACCAATGAGGTGTGGCTGGCAATAGCCAGTAGGAGTGAGCTAGAAAGCCGGGGTGGGGTTTATGTGTATTTAATCAGGACAGAGGGGTGGGTGGGTGAAAAAATTGGCAGCTAGTGCTCCCTTCCTGGAGGTAATCAGTCCCTGAGGGCAAGTCCGTACCTGCATTTCTGTGAGGGGCTGGTGGCTTCAGACCTGGACAGTGGGTGGCAGTCTGGCAGGTTAGGTTCATCAGAGAACCACGGCTGTGGCTTTCAGACTTCCTTGAAGGAGAAGGCAGAGGAGAATTAAATAAGAAAGTCAGAGGGGGTGGGGCTGCTTGTGGAGCTAAAAAGAAATGCAGACTGGCTTAAACAATGGGGGTGTTGCAGACCAAAATGTTAGGCAAGGTGTCTCCAAGTCTGAGTGGGCAATAACAGGGCTATTTAAAACACCATACTAGCATAAAAAGGTGAAGGGGAGGTTCAAAGGCCTGAACTGAGATCGCTACTGGTCTTATGAGGAACACAATACAGGCATTTACATTAAATCAGAAAACTTCAGCTATAAAATACAAACAAGACAGTTTTAACAGAAAACATAATCTAGTATAATATAATCAAACATTAACAGTGCAGAGCTATATGGAGCCAATCAGAGTACTCCTGGGGCTGACTGCAGCCAGTGGGCCACAGCAGTAAAAGACTCCGGATTTAAACCCAGAGGCAACTGTCCTCATGTAAAGAAAACAAAATTGGCAGCTAGGGCTCCCTTCCTGGAGGTAATCAGTCCCTGAGGGCAAATCCATACCTGTGTTTCTGTGAGGGGCTGGTGGCTTCAGACCTGGGCTGCGGGTGGCAGTCTGGCAGGTCAGGTTCATCAGAGAACCACGGCTGTGGCTCTCAGATGACCTGCGTTTCTGTGAGGGGCTGGTGGCTTCAGACCTGGACTGCAGGTGGCAGTCTGGTAGGTCGGGTTCATCAGAGAACCACAGCTGTGGCTCTCAGACTACCTGTGTTTCTGTGAGGGGCTGGTGGCTTCAGATCTTGACTGCGGGTGGCAGTCTGGCAGGTCAGGTTCATCAGAGAACCACGGCTGTGGCTCTCAGACTACCTGTGTTTCTGTGAGGGGCTGGTGGCTTCAGACCTTGACTGCGGGTGGCAGTCTGGCAGGTCGGGTTCATCAGAGAACCACGGCTGTGGCTCTCAGACTACCTGTGTTTCTGTGAGGGGCTGGTGGCTTCAGACCTTGACTGCGGGTGGCAGTCTGGCAGGTCGGGTTCATCAGAGAACCATGGCTGTGGCTCTCAGACGACCTGTGTTTCTGTGAGGGGCTGGTAGCTTCAGACCTGGACTGCGGGTGGCAGTCTGGCAGGTCGAGTTCATCAGAGAACCACGGCTGTGGCTCTCAGACTACAGTAGATTTGAGAATACTTTGCTGAATGTCTTTGAGGTGTGGCAGTTTATGTGAGAGTGACCAGTTTTGAAAGAGCATGCGAACTCTTATTTATTGCAGATGTGCGTGGGAGTAAACCTGCAGGCACTCCACTCTATTACTTTGGTTTTCTGGAGCAGGACACCGATTACAGCAGCTGAGAAAAGATGATATTCACATTCTACGTGATGAAGAACATCTGTTTCAGCATTCTGAAAGTTTGAATTACAAGTTTAGAAAACTACAGGGGGAACATGCTTACTGTGTGTTATAAGCTGATTCTCTCACCAAGTACAGTAGGTACTATGGTGTCACAGAACAGAAAGGAAAGCCCAAGATAACCTGTGGTGGCGTAGCCCCTACGAAGTGTAAGAATCAGCACGCTCACACTTTGGTGGACTCGCTCGCTCTCTCTTTTGTTTTTTTTTTTTGTAATACAAGATTATTGTAACTCCAGGGCTACATAGAAACAGACTTTATCAACAGATAGGGACCACTTGGCCCACCCAGTTTGTCAATTTCCCTACCTATTGGATAAGCTGCAGATCCTAGTTAACCAACACCCTGCTTCATCCTACCCCTCCCATGGAATTGCCTTATATCTGTCTCATGCATTCTTGAATCCCCACCACTGTTTTTGACACCACAACCTTCTCAGGAAGGCTGTTCCATGCGTCCACCACCCTCTCTGTGGAAAAATACTTCCTCACATTGCCCCTGAGCCATCCCCCCTCTATCTTCAAATTGTGCCCCCTTGTTCTTGCACATCTTTTTCTGAAAGATGACACCCTCTTGGAATTTGTTGATTCCCTTGAGCTAATTGAAAGTTTCTATCATGTCCTCCCTCTCCCTTCTTTCCTTGAGGGTATACATATTACGCTCCTTTAGTCTTTCTTTGGATGGCTACTGGTGCAGACCCTGCACCATTTTAGTTGCCCTCCTCTGGACTGCCTCCATCCTGTCTATGTCCTTGTAGAGATGGGGTCTCCAGAACTGCACACAGTACTCCAGATGGGGTCTCACCAACTGTCTGTACAGAGGGATAACAACATCCTCTTTTCTACTGGCGATCCTTCTCCCTCTGCAACCCAATATCCCCCAGCCCTCCTTAATGCCTTCTCACATTGCTTGCCTACCTTTAGGTTGTCTGATATGACTACCCCCAGGTCCCTTTCCATTTTTGTTGTTGTTAGTACCCCCCCCCCATTGTGTACTCATCTCCTGGGTTTTTGTTTCCCAGGTGCATTACTTTGCTCTTCTTTGCATTGAATCTAAGCTGCCATACTTTTGACCATTCCTCCAACCTTGCCAAGTCCCTTTTCATCCTATCCACCCCCCCGTGTATCAACCCTGTTGCAGATCTTTGTGTCATCTGCAAAAAGGCATGCATTTCCTTCCAGTCCCTCTACAATGTCACCTATAAAGACATTAAAGAGGACCCATCCCAGTACTGAACCCTTTGGTACCACACTAGTAACCTGCCTTTCTTTGGAGTGGAATCAATTTACTATTACCCTCTTCATCCTGTTATCCAGCCAATCTTTTACCCAGGCTACCACCTTGGGACCCACTTGCAGGCTAGTTAAGTTGTTTATTATCCTTTTGTGTGGGATAGTGTCAAATGCCTTGCTAAAGTCTAGGAAGGCCATATCCACAGCCCCTCCCTGGTCCACTACTGTGGTCATCCAGTCAAAGAAATCTATTAGATTCATCTGACATGACCTTCCCACTGTGAATCCATTCTGCTTTGGGTCCTGTGCCCCACTGGCCTCTAGGTACTCATCAATTCTTTCTTTCAGAAGTGATTCCATCATTTTCCCTACCACAGAGGTCAAACTGACAGGTCTGCAGTTTCCTGCCTCTGTCTTGCTCCCACTTTTGTGGAATGGAATAACATTCACCTTTCTCCAGCCTACAGGTACCACACTACCCTCCCATGATTTGTTAAAAAGGGTTCTCACCTTAGTTCTTTTAGAAATTTTGTGTGAATCCCATCTGGCCCCATTGCTTTGTCTACCTTGAGTTTTAGGAGTTCTTTCAGGACCCTTTGTTCAGTGAATGGACTGGTATAGACTCCCCCATCCAGAGTGCTTCTACTGTTTGGTTTAGGTAACTCCTCCTCCTCTTCTTTTGTGAATACTGAGCAAATGTATTCATTCAGTATTTCTGCCTTTTCACTGTCACCCTCTGCACAATTCCCATCCCCTATTTTAAGCCTCACTGTCCCTCCCTTGATCATTCTTCGCTCCCTAATATACCTATAAAAAGTTTTATCCCCCTTCCTAACTGAGTTGGCTATGATTTCCTCAGTTTGGGCCTTTGCTATTCTGATTGTCTTCCCCGCTTCCTTCTGCTTTAACTGGTACAGTTCTCTGTCCTGCTCCTTCTACATTTCCTTATACTTCCTGAATGCAATCTTTTTCTCCGTAACCTTCCCTGCCACCAGTTTTGAGAACCATAGTGTTTTTTCCCTTCATTTTGCATTGTTTATTTGCTTCACACAAAGGCTTGCTGTCTCTGTGATTGCAGGTTTGATTTTCCCCCATTGTTCCACCACCCCTCCTTCCTGCCCATTTGCTAGTGTTTTCCTTAGGCACGCTCCCATTTTTGGCAAATTCACTCCTCCTAAAGTCCATTACCCTCGCTTTTATTTGCTTCACACAAAGGCTTGCTACCTCTGTAATGGCAATTTTGATTTTTCCCCATGGTTCCTCCACCCCGCCTTCCTGCCCATTTGCTAGTGCTTTCCTTAGGCACGCTCCCATTTTGCCAAATTCAGTCCTCCTAAAGTCCATTACCCTCGCTTTTTTAAGGCTTGCCTCTACGGTTGTGTTTATTGTGAACCAAACTGTTTGGTAACATAGAAACATAGACTTTGATGGCAGATAAGGACTGCTTGGCCCACCTAGTCTGCCCATTTCCCTACCTACTGCATAAGCTGCAGATCCTAGTTAACCAACAGCTTATTTCTTCCTACCCCCACAAGAATTGCCTTATGTCTGTCCCATGCATTCTTGAATTCTCCCACAGTTTTAGACCCCACAACCTCCTCAGGAAGGCTGTTTCATGCATCCACCACCCTCTCTGTGAAAAAATACTTCCTCACATTGCCCCTGAGATGTCCCCTCCATCTTCAGACTGTGTTCCCTTGTTCTTGCACATCACTTTTTCTGAAAGATGCTACCCTCTTGGACTTTGTTGATTCCACTGAGGTACTGTAGAATATAATTTAGTTCTGTATAGCACATTTATACACACTGTATCTCAAAGTGTTTTACAGAGTGTATAGATACTGGCAGTACAGGGACTGTACAATATAATTTAGTTCTATATAGCACATTAATGCACACTGTATCTCAAAAGTGTCTTACAAAGCAAATAGTTATATACTGGCAGTGCATGGACTAGAACTTTCCAGTTTCCTTTAGGTAGTCAACTATTTTCTCCTTTAGTAATGTATCTTGGTTATAGATTAGTTCTATATAGTACATTTATAAACACTGTATGTCAAAGTGTTTTACAAAGCAGGTAGTTTGATACTGGTAGTGAAAGAACTGTAGAATAGAATTTGGTTCCATGTAGCACATTTATACACACTGTATCTCAATATGCTTTACAAAGCAGATAGACACTGGCAGTGCGGGAACTGTAGAATAGAATTTGGTTCCATGTAGCACATTTGTACACACTGTATCTCAATATGCTTTACAAAGCAGCTAGTTAGATACTGGCAGTGCGGGGACTGTAGAATAGAATTTGATTCCATGTAGCACATTTATACACACTGTATCTCAACATGCTTTACAAAGCAGATAGTTTGATACTGGCAGTGCCGGAACTGTAGAATAGAATTTGGTTCTGTATAGCACATTTATACACACTGTATCTCAAAGTGCTTTACAGAGCAGATAGATATTGCCAGTACAGGGACTGTACAATATAATTTGGTTCTATGTAGTACAGTTATACACACTGTATCTCAAAAGTGTTTTACAAAGCAAATAGGTACTGGTAGTGCATGGACTGTAGAATAGATTTAAGGCAGTTGTGCAGGTGGTGGATGCCCTGGTTGCACATGTGCAGGACCACATAAGGTTGCAGATGGCAGACGATGAGGTCTGTGACATGAAGCAAGCATTCTGTACTACGCACGGTATATAAAATGTATACGGCACAATAGATGGCACACATATTTGCATACTGACACCGTCCATGCATGAGGAGGCATATGGGAACAGAAGGGGGATCCACAGTGTCACCTGTCAGGTGGTGCGTGATGCAGCCTGTCTGTTAACGAATGTGTGTGCTAAGTACCCTGGATCATGCAATGACACATACATACTGGATGCATCTGGCCTTGCTGGCTGTTGGGTGAGTTTAGGGTTGGCTCAGTGTATGGCACTGTGATAGATATCACTGCTGGCATGTCACTTACATTGTTCTCTGTGCCCTGCAAAGATGAAAGCAGGTACCCACTGCACCTATACCTGATGACCCCGATCCTGGTACTGACCACTGCAGTGGAGAAGGCCTACAACCATGCCCACTGGAAGACCTGGAACATTGTAAAAAGGGCCATTGGACTATTGAAAATGCATTTCTGTTGCCTGGACCATACTGGGGGTTAAATCATGTTGACCCTTGGAAGGGTCTGCAAGCTATTCGCCACATGTGCCATGCTCCAAAGTATGGCCAAGTGATGTAATGTGCAAATGCTGGAGCATCACCAGCAGGACAACCATCTCAGGTGCCAATGTGGAGCCGTGCTCTGGCCCGGAGACAGTGGGTGGATGAGTGGCATAAGACACCATTGTGCAGGGCACATTCCAGCAGTAGTGGGGTACTGTGGAATGGCCACTGGACAGAAAGATGTGTGCTGTGGGTGGGGGCACTGCAGTGTGTACATCTGCAACATGTGTGCATCTGTGTCTGTGACAGTTATGGACATCTATGTGTCATGGCTTGTATGTGCTGTATCCATGGGTGGCAGATGCGGGGATGATGTTACCATGCACTGAGTGCACCCATCTGGGGGAGCCATCATGGGGCCAGACATATCCAGCATGGCTAGGCATGCAACTCATGGCATTAGCTGCGCTGGTGCAGGGGGACATGGCATGTCAAGAGAGATGCAGTACTGGCCGTGGTATGGGTTGTGCACTGGGGGTTGCCACTGTACCACACAACAGCATGTGTGCATCTGTGTATGTGACAGTTATGGACATCTATGTGTCATGCCTTGCATGTGCTGCATCCATGGGTGGCAGATGCGTGATGATGTTACCATGCACTGAGTGCACCCATCCGGGGGGGGGCCATCATGGGGCCAGACATATTCAGCATGGCTAGGCATGCAACTCAAGGCATTAGCTTTGCTGGTACAGGGGGACATGGCATGTCAAGAGAGATGCAGTGCTGGCCGTGGTATGGTGCAGGGGGAAATGGCATGTCAAGTTATATGCAGTGCTGGCCGTGGTATGGGTTGTGCACTGGGGGTTGCCACTGTACCACGCAGCAGCATATGTGCACCCGTGTGTGAGAGAGTTATGGATATCTATCTGTCATGGCTTGTGTGTGCTGCATCCACCATGGGTAGCAGATGTGCAATGATATTACTGTGCACTGAGTGCACCCATCCATGGGGGGCCATCATGGGGCCAGACATATCCAGCATGGCTAGGCATGCAACTCATGGCATTAGCTGCACTGGTTCAGGGGAACATGGCATGTCAAGTGAGATGCAGTGCTGGCTGTGGTATGGGTTGTGCACTGAGAGTTGGCACTGTACCGCACAATAGCATGTGCTGGCTATGTCTGTGTTGCAGACTATGATGTGTGGGATGTGGAGCAAGGGCTGACCCATGATGTCACAATATGTGTGGGAATGTGCAGGGTCTATTGTGTGATCACATTCTGCATATGATATGCATGTGTATTGTGTTGGGTCACTGGCATTGTGGCTTGTGGGGCTTCACCTGTAAGCTCGCTGAAGATAGTGTACCCAGTCTCCAAACAGGTTCATGTGGATGGTTTGTGGCCACGGGCACCTGCTGGCCTGGACTGATTGGAGACCTGACCCTCCAAGGCATCCTCTTTTGTGGGATGTGGCTTTCAACATGGCCATGTATGTCCCCTTTTGTACTTTCAGTGTTAGGGTCAGGCACATCCAAGCTCGGTCAGCTGCATGTCTACCATGCCTGCGTCCTGTGGTACATCCACCTGTGTGCTGCCCATGTTGCAGTGTTATGTATCCACATCCTGTTCTGGGAATGCTGTGCTGGGGGACACCTGTGTGTGGCCATGTGCCACATGGGGTAGTGTGTGGCCAGACTGTCCTTGTGTCACATGCCATCCAACTAGGTGTTCCACTAGCCTCTCATCTGCGTTGGCCAGGTGGTCAATACTGCACCTCGTTTCCCACACCTCACCAGTCAGGACCACCAGTGCCTCTGTGTTACAGTGCTGTACCTCCAGTCTGTCCATGTTCAGCTGCCATAACTCCCTATACTGTGCCTCTATGTTGGCATGGCTACATGAAGTTTGTGTGCATCTCGGCCGTCATGACTACGGGTCTTTGTCACCGCTATCCACAGGTCATGGCAGTGCTGTTCCTCTCATGGCCATGTCATCTTGGCTTGTTTACTCATGTCCTGTTGCTGTGGTGTTGGCCCATCAGTGCTGGTACATGCCTGTGGTCCTGGGGATATCCAACTCGATGGCCTCCTGTGTCCCATCATCCAGGATGGCACTGTGCTGTCTGCACTGTCTCTATCTCCAGCTTGATATCTGTGGGGGATATGGGGTTGTTAGTATGCCTTTAGTCATCCACTGATATCACCAGCTGCAGGGTTGTATCAGTCACAGTTACCTACTTGCAACTTCTTCCTGCCTGGTGTCTTTGTGTTCCAGTGGTGGTGCCAGTGTGTCTAGGCTGTGCGTGGTTGACACGGCCATCATGCATCTGACAATGTCTGTGGGTGCCACACATGGATGTTAGTAGATGCATGTGGCTGCATCTGTGGGGTACCCAGGCATGCATACCTTCTATGATGTCTACACCTTCCGCATCACTGTGGACACTGATGTCGGTGAGGGTGTCCACCACCATTCTCTCTACAAGTGTCAGCTGCCTGATAATGCTGGGTGGGTCACCTCTGGTGCCTTGATATGCCTGTGCACTGCAGTGACCTTCCTCTTCACTGCAGCATGCAGGTCTCACCACTTTTTTTAATGGCCAACAGTGTTCTGGCCTCCATACCAGTGGTGTTAAAGCCAGTGTAGATATTCAGCCACAGGGGTGCCTTTACCCCAGGGACAGTGGATAGGGACTGGGCCCCATACAGCTTGCTGTAGTGCACATGGATGTCACTCACCATGGATGCCACCTGGCCACCAGTGAAGTTCAGCTTGAGGGAATTGCAACACCTCATCTCCAGACAGGACCGTACTGCTGTCCACATGCATGGGCTGCCCAGTCTGCCTTTGCTGGTGGTGGGGTATTACCCTCCACACCTCTCTCACTCTGTCGTTCTCTATGTTTCCTTCTGCTACTCAGTATTCACTTCCATGCCATTTCACAGGGCAATCACCAAATGTCCATATATGGTGGAGTCAAGGGGAGGGTCTGCATATCCTTGGCAAGCCTGTGTGCACTGCACATTCCATTATGCATATGGGGCCAGATATTCAAAACTTTGCGCCTGGCAAAAAATGTTTCTGCAGGTTTAGTGCGGGATTAGCGCGGGTCTGCTATATTCAAAAGGCAAAATAGCATGGGCAAGCTGCATTAGCACCGGGCAAAACTATAATGTATGCAAGGGGCAAACTGACATGAATACAGGTGCAATGCTATATTCAGCGACTAGCACCGTGCTAAGTGGTTTTGCGTGACTTAGCATGACACTTAGCGCAGTGCAAAGCACTGCCAAGGAAAAGCTTGCCTTAACCCTGGGCAATCAGCTTTGCAAGACACTTTGGCTTTCCGTGGCATTTGCGTGGGTTTAGCGTGGGTTTTGCGCGATCCCAACAAATAAATATGACACATAGATAAAGCCAAACATAGAGGAAGCACACTGCTAACTGATGGCATCACAATGATGCCATCATCTGCCACCAGTCCCAGCCATGCCAGGCAGTCAGTGGTGACCCTACTGCCAGTGGACAGCATGGCAGTGTGGCCATACAGTACACACCTGCGGACCACACATCTGTGGACATGAACAGATGCCAGCACACACATGCAGCACTGTGGGCATGGAGAATGTTGAGGGAGTGTGTATGGGTGGCAAGGCTGTGCCACAGACCAGGTGTGGCCACAAGGCTGGGACACATCATGCAGTGCACATGGGCCAGTATTGGGAATACCCCAACACTAGTGTGCCTTTTGGATAATATATGCCCCCCGGCCACAGACTGCACAGCTGTACAACTGCCACAGCACACAAAGCCAGAAATGTACATGTCACTGTGAGCATCCCATGCCACAGGTACAGCATCTGTGGGTCACACAACAGTGTAACAGTAGTGTCAACTGTCAGTAAACACCTGCATGTTGGGCCTGTCAGTGTGTACAGTGCAGTCATCATCACTGCCCTACATACTATAGGCAGTGCTGTGTCCCTCACACTGCTGGCCCCCTTGCTACTGTAGTGTCTGTTGTGCACTGTAGCATGGTCTACAGTGTGACAGTTGCATGCAGCACCACCACCACCTCTGCCTATGCTGTCTTGTCCTCTGGGGTACAATATGCTATGCTATGCTGTACTGTTTACATGCAGCCTGCAGCTATCATCGTGCACTGCCAGACTGTCCTACAGGTGGAGCTGCGGTTGGACCTGGTCAGCCCCTGTACTTCCAGACTGACCTATAGGTGGCTCTGTGGGACCCTGCAGTAATGCTTGGTGTACTGCATGCAAATCAGGGTATAATGAAATACTAATCCGGTTGTTTGCCCAGAGACTACCTAAGTAGGCTCATTTGCATGGCACTTTTGAATATGGCACATTTTAGCTCCGGGCAAACGTGTTTGCACCGGGCTAACTGCTTAACTCCGCGCTAGTGCAGCGCTAATGTGTTAGCGTAGCGCTAACAGTACGGGGAATAATGTTCAGTTTTGATCACTGTTCTTTCACATCTGCTGCTTCCTGCAGCTGCACTGAGTCCATGCATTTGCTGGCACACACATTGGCCATGTAGTTCGTGTGTACCTGCCCTCACGTTGCTGTGCACTGTGTTGTTGTTGAGGGTTGCACTTCCTGGTTGCTTTATTCAGTGCTGTCTTATTCCCGGGCTATTTTTGCCCTACACTCCCAGACCAGTTTGCCCGGCTTCCTTAGACTGCAGTATTCAGCAGGATTAGCACCGGGCTATTTCCATTTCAATATAGCTTGCTCTGTGCTTCAGGCTAAGTTTGCCCACCGGGCAGTACTAATTTAGCCCCTGGGCAAAGTTTTGAATATCTGGCCCATGCTGTTGTCCTGCCCCCTTGGTCTGCATGTTCCACAATGGCATTCATTCATGCCATGTGTTGGGGGTACCATGCATGCTGCAGCTCTACAGATCTGCACATACTTTGCACATAATTGTGCATAGACACCAATATTATAGAAAGATATTTACACATACAGTGACAAAATGTGTCTTATAGTTCAATAGCTACACACAGTAATTGAATAATGAACACTATGAAAGATGGACTAGATTTGTACTGAAGCTCAGATGGGAATACATCAGTGATAGCAGTTGCAGATGTTTTAAGGGATAAGGTTTTAGGCCCTTCCTAAAGCCATCTAGGGATGAGCATTCCTTTAGACTGCTAGGGTGGTCATCCCGTAGGTTTGGAATGGCAGTAGCAAATGACCTGTCACCCATGGTAGCCTTAGTTTGTGGGACTAATAGCTGGGGTAGGCTGGCAGACCCGAGGGACCACCTAATTGGTTTAGCTGTTGCCTACTTGATTTAGCTGTTAACAGATCTTTTAGGCTGCTGTGAACATCGAGCAGCTGTATTTATTTATTTATTTATTTATTTATATTTATTTATTTACTTATTTAATTATTTATATTTATTTATTTATTTTTGTTTATTTATATTTATTTATTTATGTATTTATTTATTTATATTCATGTATTTATTTTTTATTTATTTATTTATATTTATATTTATTTATTTATTTCAGTTTGGAAGTAATACCTTTGAGTCAAGGACTCATTTTCAAAGGTTCCACATCAGTGTTGAACAAACATTACAAAAATACAAGGTTGGCAGAGAATAAAAAGAGAAAAAACATTGACGCAAATACACAGGCAGTAATAGTAAAATTTGAACTTATACATCATATTAGTAAATATTAACAGATAGACTGATTAGATAACAGGGGGTTGTGGTAGAGATCAGTCAAAGGTAGCATCGCCCGAGGTGGGAGAGAGGTGGAATTTTCAACAAAGTGAAGCCATTATCAGATAATTGGGGTAGGGCAGTGGGTTAAGAAAAAAGTGGTATATAGTAGAAAGATGTAGAGGGGGTAGGTAAATGGAAAACTGGGGGTGAGGTACTATCACATTAGCACAGGCAGGTGGCATCATCTGAGGTGGGAGAGAGGTGGAGCTTTCAACAAAGTGAGGCCATTGTCGGGTAATTGGGAGTAGGGGAGTGGTGTGACAGAAATGGGAAGGAAATAATTAGTGGGTTGGATTAGGTGCTTGGTGGTTGGATTCTCTAGCTGGTGTTTTTTTAGCAGTTTGAAAAAAAATACACACAGGCTAAAATCCACTGTCCAGCAGTATCTGCAGCATCTGGCTACATAAGACCTGGGTCATAAATCTCGAGTGGACATGTCCACCCACACAGGCCAGTTTGAAGAGATTGGTTCACTCAAATATAAACTTAAGGTTAAAAGGGAATATAATTGGTCACTGATAGGTGTTCACTCAGATTGGGACAATTAAATACATACATGTTAGATGGTTGGTGCATTCAAAGGGAGAATAGGAATGACCTATTCTCAAGAAAGTATATAATCTTCTGAAAGACAAAGAAGGGGGTTCTTCTTACTTTGGAAGCTGGAGGGAGAATCTAAGCTTGGGCGCCGACCCTTTTAGCTATGCCCATGGGAGCTGGCAGTTAGCATAGGGACCAGTGTCTCTTGTAAGGACAGGGAAGGGTAAGTTTAATACTAGCATATTGCAGTAATAGCCTTTTTCTTTTGCAAGCTGTTGTTTAAAACATGTGTTTATTTTTCCTGTATCAGAGTTATTCTCTTGTGTTGTAAATATATATCCTGTAAATGCTCAGTGCACTTTCTGTTAAGTAAAAAAGCTATTTATTTGCTCAACAGTTGTGACTGTGATGTAATTTTTCTAAGGTAATATTTGGTTTCCGCTGGCTGAGATAAACTCTGTGTAGCATCCGCCACCTGTGAGAGACACGCTATCAGACTTTAATTTGTGCAATTGCATGTTTAATTATTCAAGTTTGTATACTTGAAGGGGATGTGCTGGATGACATCCAGCTGGTGGCTGCGAATACCCGTGGACAGACACCTCTCTAAAAGCTGTTTCAGCCCAGCGGGAGAGGTGGGTTGTCACAATTGGTTGGCAGTGGTGGGATGATGATAGCGGACTGTGTAGCACACTGAGATACAGAGTTTGCCAGTGGAATAGTTCCTGTAGCATTGCAAAACAGGATATATAAGGGAATACATTTGTACAACAGTTTTATCTGTTTCTAGTTAGCACAGTATAGCGTAGCCATAGAGAACAAGCTCCACAGAGTATGACTCACTAACTGTGTCACAGGTTTGTGAAAGGTGCCAGGAAAAGGGGATTCAGCCTGAAGGTCTAAAACACAAGAATAAGGCAGATTTCATAGGTGCCCTTGTGGCACATGACCAAAAGCAGATAGTCACTGAGGATGAGTCAGGAACTGATGCAGCAGACTCCCCCAAACCAGCCTGATGCACTGCGACTGCAGCTGTTGCTGCAAGACAAGGTGCTGGAGGTGAAAAGACTGGATGTTGAAGCAGAAGCAAGAAGACTGGCAGACAGAGAGAAAGAACGTGAAGAAAGAGAGAAAGAATGCCAAGACAGAGAGAAGAAACGTGAAGAAAGAGAAAGAGAAAGAGAATGACAGCATGAACTCCAGAGACAACAGCATGAACTCCAGAGACAACAGCATGAGAAGGAGATGATGACCCTGCGCAGCCAGCAAACTATGAGTAATGGTGGAGTGAGTTTGCCTCATGAAGCCAAAATTAATTCTAAATCGTTCCCTTAGTTTAAAGAGGGAGATGACCTTGATTTATTTTTAAGGTCATTTGAGAAAGCATGTGACCAATTCCTATTGACTAAGGCTTCCTGGTCAACTTATCTCACACCCTTACTTACGGGGAGGGCTTTGCATGCATTTTCTAAAATGAGTAAAGAAGACTATGCTGATTATGATAAAGTTAAAACAGTGTTGTTGAAACATTTTGAATTAACTCCTGAGGCTAACAGAAGAAAATTTAGGGAGTTAAAGAAAAGCCTAGAAGACAGTTATGTAGAACTGGGGGTTCAACTGTGTACTTACCTTGATAGGTGGTGGAGGGGGCTAAAGCAAACACTGTAGACTTAATCAAAGATGTGTTGGTGAGAGAACAACATCTTAAAATTGTACCTGAGGATATGTGTGTATGGCTCCAAGACAGGGCATGCACCTCCTCAAAAGAGGTGGCAGCGAGCGCTGACATGTATCTGTCTAGCCGGTCATACGCTTAGCGTAAGTCTTATGGTGGGGGGGGCAGCACATGGGTATAAGGGATCCCATGAGGGGTAGCCCAAAGGAAACCAGCCTGCACCTGAGCCCAAAGCAGAAACCTCTAGTTCTAAAGGGTCTCAAGGGGCAGGACCCAAGAAATGTCATATTTGCAATCAAGTGGGGCACCTGAGATATAACTGCCATCAGAAAATGGTTAAGAGGCAGAGGTATGGAGGAGGGAGTGATCAAAGGATAACTGGTATGTTTGTGGGGTGTGCCTAGCCTGAAGAACCACTCTCCTCTGATGAAAATATGCATCACATTGTAGTTAATGGGACAGTAACACAGGGACTGAGGAACTCAGGTGCTTACATCTCCCTAGTGAGGCAGGAACTCATCCGGGCAGAAAAGATGGTGCCTGGGAAATACTCCAAGGTTCAGGCATTCACAGGGCCAGCAGTCCAAATACCAATGGCTAGAGTCTTCCTGAGCTGGGAAGGGGGCCATGGAGAAAAGGAGGTAGGGGTTGTAAAGGACCTCCCTGTAAATGTGATTGTGGGGAATGATTTGGACCACAGGAAAAAACTGGTGTGTGTTGTAACTCGTAGTCAGAAAAAAGGGGCAACTTTCTGAGGGTGAAGAGGGAGTGACTCAAGGTGGTCCAGCCCCTCACTCAGCAGCTGAGGAAGTGACTAGCACAGGGGAGGAACTGGCTAGAAGCAGTAGGCCTGAACCCTAGTCACAAATAGAGGAGCCCACAGGACTTCCTTCTGAAGAGGCACTGGGAAGGGTCAGACAAGGGCAGCTGAGTGCTGCACAGCGAACTGACCCTACCTTGCAAAAACTGAGAGAAATAGCTTATAGGGCTGAGTGTCCTCAGTGGGGTAAAGAGTCCATTTACTGGGACAAGGGGCTGCTGTACAGAGAATGTACAACAGCAGAAGTTCTAGACGGTGAGGTACTCCAGCAGCTGGTAGTCCCTAAGGTTCACCGTCAACAGCTTTTGGCCCTCGCCCATGATATCCCTTTTTCAGGGCACTTGGGGGTGAGGTGCACAAAAAAGTGTCTAACCAACAATTTCTTCTGGCCTGGTATTGGCAAGGATGTGGCAAATTATTGCAGGACTTGTCCACAGTGCCAGTGAGTGGGGAAAATTGGGGACAAGGCCAAGGCAGCTTTGGTGCCCCTGCCCATTATTGATGAACCCTTCAAGAGGGTAGCTGTGTACATAGTGGGGACATTGAGCACCCCAAGTCTCACTGGCAAGTGGTATATCCTGGTAGTTGTTGACTATGCAACAAGATACCCAGAGGCAGTGGCCCTAACATCCTCGGAGGCAAAACCAATGGCAGACGAACTGTTGGGAATATTTAGCTGGGTGGGCTTTCCCCAGGAGATACTGTCAGATTGGGGTGCCAGTATCATGTCAGGGTTAATGAGTAGTTTGTGGGAGAAGTGTGGGGTAAAGCAGTTTAGAACTAATACCATAGGAAGGGTGGTGTAGGTGGTCCACCCGCTCCGGGCACATGCCTCTGAGGGGCACATTCTGTACTGTAACTTCAAAAAACATTTTTGTTTTAAGACAATGCAATTAGTAATACCTGCCAGCAGGGGCACCCCACAAGCATCCCAGCAAGTCGAGGGGGGTGTCACATGGTCTGCTGTCTCAGCAAAGTCAAAATCATGTGGTGGGGAGCACCAGAAAGTATAAAAGGTAGAGCGCAGGAGACTCGAGGAGTGGGTTCCAGAGAGGTGATAGAGAAAGAAGAGAGAGAGAGAGAGAGGTGTCACCGGAGAAAAAAAACTAACACAAAGGAGCGAGGTGAGCAATACTTGAATATTAGAGTAGACTAGAGTCAGAGAGCGGTAGAGTGAGGAGTCTTCGTCAATCAGATAAGAGAGAGTGTGTGGCTTGTTGAGACTAGGAGAGGGACTCTTGAGTCAACAGTCTGAGAGAGATCAGATAAATATTGTTTGTGTAAGCACCCTCCCCCTCGTCTTATTATTTGGGGTAGAGTCAGTGAGTCAACTCAAGAACTGCTTATAGTCAGTAGTGCTTTGTTTTGCAGGTAATTTGGAAATGTGCTTGCTTTTAAGTTAATGCTATGCTTGTTTAAGCCTTTTACTGGTACTGGTGCCCTGCCCGTCTGTCATGCCCTACTCCAAGTCTGCCGAGTGCCGTACTGGATGTTTGATTGGTCCAATCATCTCCTCCTCCAACCTCCACCCTTCTCCCACCTTAGTTCTGTGTCTAAATTTTATTTACTATCTGGTCCAGGCACTGGCTGCCAGGATCGCAGCGGTGACCCCCCTATCCATCCCACCCTCCATCAGTCCACAGTCCCAGATGGGGACCTCCAGTGCTCTGCTCCGACTGAGTCCATGGCTCTCCCTGTTCTGATTCCCCGACCCCAGCCAGGTGGCCCATTCTTCCCGACGAGTCCGGAGTTCCCTCCACAATTCCAGTCCCACACCCAGGTGGCTGGCAACAGCAGTGACTGTGAGCCTAGGCAGCTCTATTTAATGTTGAATATGTGAGCGCAGGTCCACAGCTGAGTCTGTGAGGAGGCTGGCCAAGCCCCAGCAGTGGCCAGGGCAAGGGCATGATTCTTTTATTCTTTCTTTAATCTTGACTCACCCTCCCTGCCCCTGGCCTCTCTCAGACTGCTGAGGACTGACAGCGTGGGTTGGAGGCCAGGTCAGGAGCTTAGTTAGCACTGTGGTCACTGCTGTGCTGGACTGGGCATCAGAGACAGTCAAGAGTCTTGAGTCCATACAGGGTTGGTGGCGGCAGCATAACCTCCCCTCTCCAGTCTCTCTACCTTCAGAACAAAATTCTGAATCAGAATAATTGAGTGATGACTGATGACTACTTGTGACTGAAAGTTTCTAACAATCGAGTACAAATTGTACTAGAAATAATTAACACCAAGCAGAAAAGATGCTATTAGACTCAGACTGAGAGAAAATTATAAGTAGTTCTTTTATACTTATTCATTTTACTCGTTCTAATAGTCACTATATATAAATATATATGTATATATATATATATAGACACACACACACACACACACACACACTTTATATGCAGCAGGGCTTTGGGGGGGAGACTGGGGCATAGATGGATCAGGATCATCAGGACAAGCAGCCCCTGATTTTAAAGAGGGGGGGGTAGGCTTAGTTACAGCACTTGGTAATGGCATTAGGGCATAGAGCTAGCCTGGGCACGCAAGCATAGCAGAGCAAATAAATAAAAAACAGCAAGCACTGTACACACAAGAACAGAACTCAAGAACCAACTGACAAACACACCACTGTAATTTCCCTGTTGATGTAATAGAAATGCCCTTCCCTTTGAGAGTCTACATGATTTCAACGTGAGTCTAAGTTGTTTAAATGTATTAAAGGAAAGGGAAATGTCATTTTTATTACTTCAACGACAAATTTCAGTGGTCAACACCACTTAACCTTCTAGTCCTGTCATAAAAATGTATTTGCAGTTTACATATCCATACCAAGATACCATATGTGGCTGATCATGGTACGGTACCCCTTACCAGGGAGTACGGCAATTAGGTGTTTGTGGAGGACGTTATGGTAACCTGCTGAATTGCAAGCGCAACACCCCCATCACGAAGAGAGATGTCATACACAACTATATGCCTGTGTTGGGAATAATGCTGCTTGTTAATGATATTCTTGTAATTGTGGGGCTCTCCCCACAACCCCTGTCAATAATTAATAGGTATTTTAGAATTATTGATGGAATGATATATAATAAGAGGTTGCTTGTTTCTTCCCCTGTACAACCTACTGCAATAATTATAGCTGGTCCAACATCCTCCCATTACAAGCACCGCAGTTGCCTCGTTACATTACTGACAAATTATAAGTACATTCACAGCAATGCTTTTAGTTTTTAATGGTTTCTGGTCTTATATTTTGTTATTCCATGATACTATTCTTTCTGTGGGGGCACTCTGCCCCCTGGCCCACACCACCCCTTGTGCACCAATGAAGTTGTATTTTTTACCCATGGGGGGAGGAGTGCCTCCACAGAAAGAATAATATCATGGAATTAGGAATAACAAAACATAAAAAAGCAATCTCACAACTAGTTAGGCAGTTAAATTGTTGTGGATCCTCATTCTTTTCTGCCTAGTTAGCAGCCTGGCACATTGGAATTAAGCAATAATGCACAACAGGGTGTGTGTCATGTAGGGATAACCTCATGCCTGGGGTGGCTGGGCACGGGGCCACAGGTAGAGTGCGTCCAACGACCCCAGAAGTGAGGTTATCCCAGCACAACACACACCCTGGTGTGCATTATTGCTATTATATAATTGCTCGTTGTTATACAAAATAAAAATAATGTTTTTGGTAGCTTTTTAGTGTGGCAACATATCTCTGTTTCTTAAGAGTATGGTACACGGGACATCCTAATCAATACAGTGAGGTTGTGCTCTGAGACTTGACCTGTGATGTTAACTTGTACTGGGATTACATCATGGATCAAGTCCCAGACTGACCAATCAGAGGCAAGCATTCTTTCTTGCCATTGTATAATTAAGTAATACTGCTTGACAAGGTGTGTGTTGTGTCGTGCTGTGATAACCTCACGCCTGGGGTGGTTGGGCATGAGGCCGCAGGCCGAGTGCATCCTACAACCTCAGAAGTGAGGTTATCCCCACATGACACACACCCTGGAGTGCATTATTGCTATTATGCAATGGTTCGTTGTTATACAAAATAAAAATTAAAAAATGTTTTTGGAAGATTTTTAGTGTGGCAATATATCTCTGTTTCTTAAGAGTATGGCACAAGGGGCATCCTAAGCAATCCAAATCAATACAGTGAGGTTAGTGTGCTCTGAGACTAGACCCATGATGTTGTACTGGGATAACATCATGGGTCCAGTCCCAGACTGACCAATCAGAGGCAAGCATTCTTTCTTGCCACTCTTTGTGATCCAGCAAGTTGTCAGTTGGATGTTAAACATGCAGTCTCTTATTGTAACTGTAATTCTTGTAATTGGGGGGCTCTGTCCCCCACACCCCCCATCAATAATTATGAGTTCCCTGATTGTTAGTTTTTAGCAATTGTGGAGGACATTGAACTTTGCAACAGGAGGAGCATGCCCACAATGTGGTCATGTCTCCACCATAGTGTGTGGAGTTTCCAAAAAAGCATGCTACCAGTCCAACGTCCTCACAAATGCCCTGCAATTACTGCATCATGGGGAAAAAGAGGACGCGTTGTGATGAAGTAGTATTATCATGTAATCATACAATGGCAAGAACATTTCCTGGACTCTGATTGGTCAGTCTGGAGCTGGACCCGTGATGTTATCCCAGCATAACATCACGGGTCTAGTCTCAGCGCTGTGAACCAATATGGATAATCTCCAGCATGATCAGGATGATCTCTTTTTATGCATCTCCTGTTAAGAAACTAAAATATTTTTCAACACTAATAAAAACATTCTTTAATATTATTTTTTTATTTTATATATTACAAGCCATTGTATAATAAGAATTATGCACTCCAGGGTGTGTGACTTGCTGGGATAACGTCACTTCTGGGGTGATTAGTTGCACTCAGCCTGTGGCCCCGTGCCTAATCACCTCAGGTGTGACATTATCCCAGCACGACACACATCCTGTCATGCATTATTCCTTTATTATATTGTATGGGGTGGGGCTGATGTGTCATCATGTCAGCTGGACACTGCTCTGCTGCTCACTCTGTTGTCCACTTTTTTCACAGAATCAAACATCTTTTGATATTTACTGGCACTTTGATACTCTGGTACCTTATTCAGTCTATTAGACTGAACATAGGTACCAGAGTATCACCAGTAAATATCAAAAGATGCAAATTAATGAGTTTGCTGGGGTTGGGTTTAGCTGGCATCTGATGACAGATGCCCTTACTTGTCTACTGTCTCTCACACTGAATCCAGTTTAATATATGACTTATTAAAGAACATTGTCTCTTACTACTGTACCTATTTCTTAAACTTTAAGAAATGGGTACAGTAGGCTTTGCTAGGAGGGAGCTAAGCGGACAGCTGAATAATACTGTACACAATTGGATCTGGCTGTCATCAGCACACCATCTGCCCCAGTCCCAGAGAGCCAGCCAGTCCAGTAGTCACTTTAGTTTAGTGTGGTATCACCTGACTCCAGTAATTAAGGTTTTATCTGACTGTTTATCATCAGCCTAGACAGTAGTAGCGCCAGCAGTACTAGTAGTACTGTACTTCCCAGGTCGGGTGGGTCCAGTTACTGATGACTCACTCCCAAACAAAACCAGGAGGGACCCACCCGACTGGGGAAGTACAGTACCAGTACCACTACTATCGCTGATGCAGCTACCCTACTAGACTGATAACAAACAGTCAGATAGTCAGGCCAGTGGCCACTCAATCAATCAATATCTTTATTTATCCAGGCGGGCACCATTAAGCAAGCTCATTTACAAGGTGGACCTGAGATCCTACAGTAATAATACAGAAGACAAGTTACAATAGTACAAACAGTAAAAATAGCTGCTATTATAGTAAAAATGCACATTTACAGGTTATATACATTTGAACATAGAACTACAAGGAGTCATGGATAATAAACTTGTGCTGGATCCAAGCCCAAAAACTGTACATTTTGTAATGGGAAATGTTAGGGAGAAGGTAGGCATACCAGATAGAAGATATCAAGCGCATAATGTAGGGAGAGGTGGGGAATAGGGGCACAAACGAAGAGGACCTAATTGTTAGAGCAGAGTGAGGGACTGGGAAGGCAGAGGACTGTACAAAATGCGACAAAGCAATTTTTGCCCCAAAACATGGTGACATATGGAGGAGAAAAGCTGCCGTTGTACTAAGTGCAAGAGGAGGAATATAGTAGCAGGCACATAACTGGGAGGGTCCTGGAGGTTGGGGCAGAGGGAGGTGTTGGATGGATGAGGGACCGAATATTTTTTTGGGCGAAAGACGATAATTATCCCCAAGCGTGGTAGCATGTGCTAGAATCAGGCTGCAGCTGTTCAGAGTGTCAAAGAATAAGATACGGGAGTTCGGCAATAAATCCTGTGGATCTGTTGGTGGGCAGCAGCCAGCTTGCCAGACAACCATGAACTGGGTACTGGACAGGTAGCATGCAGGCAGCACTTAGGTATAATGAGGTTATAGGGTTTTCATACCCCATTGTATAATCTGTTAATCACCCTAGGGGTGCAATGTGCCAGTGCCATTGCATGAGGCGTAGCCAAGTGACGATGTTACCCCTAGCGTGTAATTAACTGATTTAATCTCATTCGGCTGATACTGCCTTATTGATGTTATTTATAACAAAAATAGTTTCAAAAGAAACGTGGTCAAAGTTAATACTTTAGTATGTTTTCCTCATGTAGAGGGAGATTTTTTAGTAAAATAGTTATTCCACCAACAGTTTAAGAATGTTGGTTCTAAATATGAATGTAGCATTCCAGTCATTCAGCAGTGCCAGAGAAAGGAATGCTGACAGGATGAAATAAATCTATATCCCATCCCACCACCATTGTGAGTGATTTAGCCAGGGTATACTCCTTTAGTCTCCACTCGTCCTCGTATGGGTTATGGTGCAGACCCTAGTGCACCATTTAGTTGCCCTCCTCTGGACTGCCTCCATCCACATCTTTCAACTGCTATGAATTCCACATAGTGCTATGATTTTCACTCTCAAATTTACCCTTTTTCCGCATAGCTTTACTGATGTTCCTCATAATGTTAGAGCTATTTCTGAACACACAAACTATTAAGTCATTGAACTAAGTTGACAGAAGCATTCCTTATCACTGCCTATATGGGGACCACTATCTGTAGACATATTTTTGTTTAAAATATAGAGGATTGTGTATGAGAAATCATACACAATAAGGCAGTTGTATGATCGAGAGGTTTCCATGGTAACCGGAGACTTCAAGAGCGAAGCTCGAGAGGTCTGTTACCACGGAAACCTTGAGATTGTTCAACTGCCTTGTTTGTGTATGGTTGCTCATGCACATTCTTTTATAGTGTATGGGCAACCGTGGGTGGCACTCCTTTATCCCCAAACAGGTCTCCAATAAATAAAACGTCTTACTTAGGCAGCAGTTCCATTGCACTGCCTACTAACTCACCACCGCGGCTGCTCAATTGCACATGCATGCCCACGTTCAATGTTGTTGTGCTGCACTAGTGATATACTCAGTGCAGCACAACAACATCCTGACGCATCAAGTGCAGTGCAACAGTGCTGTTTCAGGCATGGATTTCCATGTGGAACAGCGTTCCACCATACACTATAAGAAAGTGCTATACATTCTGACCCCTTTGCTATGATTTTTGAAGGCCAGTGCTATGATTTTAAATTATGAGAGGTGTGCCTCTTCCATCATATCTATGTCCTTGCAGAGATTAGGTCCCAGAATTTCACACAGCACTCCAGATGGGGTCTCACCAACTGTCTTTGTGTACAGAGGGTCAGGGATAACAACTTGTTTTCTACTAGTGATGCCTCTCCCTATGCATCTGACTCAAGAATCCCCCAACCCTCTTTACTGCCTTCTCAAATTGCTTGCCTACTTTTAGGTCATCTGATGTGATGATTGTCACAAATGCACTCCGCAGGTCAGGTCCTCTACTCCCACAATGCCAGCCTCCGAGCGCAATAGTGTGAACAGGTAACAGACAGAGTAACCCTCCTGTCCGCTTTCGGGTCCAAATCACCTTTAGTCTCATGTTCTGGGGGGATTCAAACTGTGAACCTTATGCTAGCGTACTCAATGTACAGGCTCAGATACATATCCTCTTCAGGGATTGCGGTACAATCTTTTGCCACAGCCCCTCCCCGGTCTACTACCTTGGTCATGCAGTCAAAAAAGTCTATTAGATTCATCTGACATGACCTTAACACTTGAAATCAGGGATAGGGAACATATAATAAAAGCAGTTTTTTTCTTCAAGAACCCCCCCAAAACTCGCCACAGAGCATGTAAACCCCTCAGAGCTTCTAGGGGCCTTGCAGCCCCCAGACCCTCAACTCTTTTCTGGGAGGGTGCAACATTTGTCTCTTGCCCAGGGCACCAAAATGCCTTCCTATGGCACTGTTTAGAACCTCCCCATACCATCCCCAAGCTAATGGTCTGGTGGAGCAATTTAATTCAACCCTTAAGACCATGTTAAGGACTTTTGCTGACCAGCATAAGAGGGACTGGGACAAATATTTGCCTCATCTCCTATTTGCATACAGGAAAGTCCCTCAGGAGTCCACAAGGTTCTCACCTTTCGAGCTCCTGTTTGGTCATAGGGTGCGGGGGCCCCTAGATTTGATTTGGGATGAATGGGAGGGTGACCGTGCTCTCCCAAGGGAGTCTGTGTGGACATCCTGAACTTCAGGACCCACCTTAGGGAGTCATGGGGTTTGCTCAGAGCACTTGGCCACTGCACAACAGCAGCAGAAAGTCTGTTATGACTAGGGGCCCGAGCCAGAGAATATGAGGTGGGAGAGTGAGTGATGGTACTCATCCCTGTCCGACAGAATAAATTATAGGCATGGGAGGGGCCATTTTCCATTGTTCAAAAGGCTAGTGATGTCAAATACATGATAGAGCTACCAGACAGGAGATGCAGATGAAAGGTGTATCATGTTAACATGTTGAAGCCTTACCATGACAGGGAGGAAATGGTCCTCACTGTATGCAGTGCCCCAGAGGAGGAAATTGAGATGGATCCACTGGCGGACTTGCTTGGGGAGGCCAGGTTTGCATCCTCTGTGGACAACCTTACCCTCTCGGAACAGCTGACACCAACCCAGGTGCAAGAAAATAGGGGTGTGCTGAGAGAATTTGAGGACATGTTCACAGGGAAACCAGGGTACACCACGATGGCAGAGCACCATGTGGATACAGGGACCCAGGTTCCCCTGAAACAGTCCCCCTACAGGGTACCTGAGCACGTTAAGCAGATAGTGAAAGAGAAGCTCAAGGAGATGCTGGAACTTGGAGTAATCCAGGAATCTCATAGTCCCTGGGCATCACCCGTGGTATTGATGCCCAAAAGGGATGGCACCACACGATTCTGTGTTGACTACAGGAAACTTAATAGCTGCATGGAGTCTGACGCCTATCCCATGCCCAGAACAGATGAGACCCTGGAGCAACTGGGGGGAGCCAAGTATTTGACCATAATAGACCTGACAAAGGGCTATTGGCAGGTACCTCTGACCCCTGCAGCCAGGGAGAGATCAGCATTTGTTACTCCATTTGGTTTATATGAATTCAAGGTAATGCCATTTGGAATGAAGAATGTACCTGCAACCTTTCAACGGCTTGTGGATCGCATTCTGTCTGGGGTAGGTGAGTTTGCATTGGCTTATATGGATGATATAGCCATATACAGTCAGACATGGGATGAGCACATCAAGAATGTACGGGATGTATTCCACAGGTTAAAGAATGCAGGTCTGACAGTCAAGGCGGAAAAGTGCCAGATAGGTACGGCAGAAGTGTCCTACCTTGGGCATCGGATGGGTAGGGGATACATCCACCCGTAATCTGCCAAGGTTGATACCATCCTGGCATGGCCTACTCCTACCACAAATAAACAGGTCAGGGCATTTCTAGGGACAGCAGGGTACTACCGAAGGTTTGTTCATCGCTATAGCAATCTGGCTAAGCCCCTGACAGACTTAACCAAGAATGGAAAGCCAGATACAGTGAAGTGGTCAGAAGGTTGTGAGGTCGCTTTTCAGGAGCTAAAGAAGGCCTTAAGTGGCCCAACTGTATTGGCTAGCCCTAATTATAGTTTAAAGTTTATGGTCCATGTGGATACCTCAGATCATGGGCTGGGGGCTATGCTGAGCCAAGTTACCCAGCAGGGGGAGGAGCACCCAGTTGTGTAATTCAGCCAGAGGCTTTTGCCCAGAGAGTTGGCATACGCCACTATCAAGAAGGACTGCTTGGGAATAGTGTGGGCCCTTCAGAAGCTGCAGCCTTGCCTATATGGGAAAGAATTTACTGTGGTCAAAGACCATAGTCTCCTGATATGGCTTCATAGGTCAAGTGGGCAAAATGGAAAACTACTACGTTGGAGTTTGGTACTGCAGGCATACAACATGACCATCCAGCATTGCAGTGGCAAACAAAATGCAAATGCGGATGGGCTATCTAGACTGGGCTAATGGCATGACTGGATACTTTGGGCACTTCCCAGTAGTTGCATTAATGGCTGTGTCATTTGGGGTGGCCCAAGGGACACGCCTTCATTATCTGGGGGGGATGCAACAGAAATGGGAAGGAAAGAGTTAATGGGTTGGATTAGGTGCTTGGTGGTTGGATTCTCTAGCTGGTGTTTCTTTAGCAGTTTGAAAAAAAAAACACACACAGGCTAAAATCCACTGTCCAGCAGTATCTGCAGCATCTGCCTAGATAAGACCTGGGTCATAAATCTCGAGTGGACATGTCCACCCACACAGGCCATTTTGAAGAGATTGGTTCACTCAAATATAAACTTAAGGTTAAAAGGGAATATAATTAGTCACTGATAGGTATTCAGTCTGATTGGGACAATTAAATACATACATGGTAGATGGTTGGTGCATTCAAAGGGAGAATATGAAGGACCTGTTCTCAAGAGAGTATATAACCTTCTGAAAGACAGAGAAGGGGGTTCTTCTTACTTTGGAAGCTGGAGGGAGAATCTAAGCTTAGGTGCCTATCTTTTTAATTATGTCCGTGGGAGCTGGCAGTTAGCATAGTGCCAGTGTCTCTTGTAAGGACAGGGAAGGGTAAGTTTAATACTAGCATATTGCAGTAATAGCCTTTTTCTTTTGCAATCTGTTGTTTAAAACATTTGTTTACTTTTCCTGTATCAGTGTTATTCTCTTGTATTGTAAATATATACCGTGTAAATGCTCAGTGCACTTTCTGTTAAGTAAAAAGCTATTTATTTGCTCAACAGTTGTGACTGTGATGTCATTTTTCTAAGGTAATATTTGGTTTCCACTGGCTGAAGTAAACTCTGTGTAGCATCCACCACCCGAGAGAGACACACTACCAGACTTTAATTTGTGCAATTGCATGTTTAATTATTTAAGTTTGTAAACTTGAAGGGGAGGTGCTGGATGACATCCAGCTGGTGGCAACGAATACCCGAGGACAGACACCTCTCTAAAACTGTTTCTGCCCAGAGGTAGAGGTGAGTTGTCAAAAGTGGGTTAAGAAAAAAGTGATATATAGCAGAAAGATGTAGAGGGGCATAGGTAAATGAAAAACTGGGTGCGAGGTACTATCACATTAGCGCAGGCAGGTGCAATTCATTTTAGAGTCAAGGAGAGGTTTGAGCCCAGCTTTGAAGGTACTAATCTTAATAGTGTCAGTGAGGACAGCAGATAGTTCATTGTACCATTTTGGACCTTGATACAGGATGGAGTTCTGGGCAAGTTTTGTCCTTTTGAAGGGAATCATCATCTTGTCAGTGACTGCACTACAGGCAGATTTTGTTGGGACGGCCAGCTTAAAGTGTCTGCCCAGTGTGGGGGATGTCAGTCCAAGTAGCACTTTTTTTTAGAAGTAAGCAGGTTTGGTATTGCCCTCTAAAATGGAGTGGGAACCATCGAGTTTCAGTGTACAGCGAGCAGGTGTGGGTGTTGAGAGTAGCCCCCAAAGTAAGACAACAGGCCTTATTGAGGAATGTGTTGATCCTGCTAAGAGCAGTTTTTGTGCCCGCCCCATATATAGGCAACCCATAGTCAATGGTAGACAGTATTGAGC
Organism: Neoceratodus forsteri; assembly: GCA_016271365.2. Classification (NCBI taxonomy): domain Eukaryota; kingdom Metazoa; phylum Chordata; order Ceratodontiformes; family Ceratodontidae; genus Neoceratodus; species Neoceratodus forsteri. The sequence goes on from CM057455.1 coordinate 175,147,175, forward strand.
TACTGGTGGCTAGTTTGAGTACATCCGGTGCTATTGAATGTCTGTGATGATAAAGTACACCAAGTGTTATATTTGCAGTCTTGATGACAGAGTCAATGTGGTTGGAAAAGGTGAGCATGTCATCAAAGGTAATGCCGAGATATTTGAGGTTAGATACTTGGTCTAGGATTTCACCCTTTTAATTATGAATATGCAGGGGCAAGTATTTATTTTTGCTTTGGGAGGTGGGGAAGAGCATACTCTTTGTTTTTTTGACGTTTAGTAGTAGCTTGTTTTCCGTAAACCAAGATTCAAGTTTATAGAAGCTGCTCTGGAGTTCAGTTGTGATGGATCGCTGGTCTTTGCTAGCAACTGAGATCACTGCATCATCAGCATAGAGAAATGTGCTTGCTAAGCAAGCCATTGGGGCTGAGTTGATGAAGAGGCTAAAGAGTAGAGGACTGAGGATTGACCCCTGTGGAACCCCGAGGTGCACCTCCTTAGCTGCGGATAGGGTATCACCAATTTTGACTCATTGTGATCTGTTCGAGAGGTAGCTGCCAAACCATAGTACCGAATCTGGGGATAGACCTGCAGACAGAGGGCAACATAGGTGGAGGTTGTGATTAACTGAGTCGAAAGCCTTCTTGATGTCGATGAAAACTGATCCAACTGCCTGACCACTATCCAAGGTGTTATATAGTTGGAATGAATAATCAACTAGAGTGGTTAGTGTGGAGTGCTTTTTATGGAAGCCGTGCTGTTGCGGGCAGAGTAGGTTATGGTTATCAAGGTATTCAGTAAGCTGCTCCAAGACCATTCTTTCTAGTACTTTTGAAAGGGGAGGAAGGATGAATATCAGTCTGTAGTTGGATGTTAGAGTTTTATCCCCCGCTTTAAAGACAGGCATTATATTTGCTGACTTCCATGCATTTGGAAATACTCCTGATTTTAGAGAGGCATTAAACACCATGGTAAGAGAACCAGCAAGTTTGTGAAGGAGTAGGCCAACCAGCTTCATGTCAAGCAGATCCACCCCCACCCTGGTCTTGCCATGCACCCTTTTAATATGCTTGATGGTTTCGGCTTTGGTGACACGTCTAAAGTAAAAGGGTGGTACATCTTTCCTTGGAGGATCTTGAGGGGCAGTTGGGTGTTGCTGAACATGTATATCTTTGAAGCAGTAACCAGGTAGTACACTTGAAAAGTCAGTGAACGCATTGTTGAGCTCATTGGCAATGGGTTCCTGTAGGGGTCCCTTCACAGTCAACAGTAGATCTTGGGGGAGGTCTTGGGGGCTTTGCCCATTAAGGATTTAAGAGAGCACCAAAAGTCTCTTCCAGAACCCCAGGTTTTGGTTAGTAGATCCTTATAGTAGTAGGCTAGTTGTAGGATAGCTGTAGCTTGTAAGCAAGATATTGAGTATGGTAAGCTAACTTTCCTTCAAGTGTTGGTGACTTTAGAGAGTGCAGGATATTGTAGTGGTGACCCTTGGGAAGGGCAGCAACAGCACAGTGACCATTTCTGTGGTAAAGGGATTTTAGCATATGCAACTCTATACTCCTGAGGGAGCACATGATTGAGGACCAGTAGAGCAGGGTAGGGAGAAGGATGCTGTTTGCAGTGTAAGGCCATGAGTGTGTAGTAAGAAAGGGAACTTGGAGATACCAGAGGCCTAACTTTTGGTTCAAGGATTTTGTTAAGTGGTGGTTGTGGGCTTTAAAGGTGAAGTATTGGTCAAGATGTATCCCTAAGTACTTAATGGATTCGACTACAGTACCTCAATTCCAGTCCCATTGAGCGTAGGGGTGAAGATATGCATTCTATTAGGATTAGTATTTTGAGGGCCAAAGAGGATAGCCTTTTTTTCTTAGCTTTTAGTATCAATTTGTTGGTGTGGAAGAGAGCTCCTATGCATGACCCTAACATCCTTGTACAGAATAAGATTTGCACCTCTGCAACTCTTGGGCAAGGTGTTCACATACAAAAGTAGAGCAGGGCTCCCAGAATTAATCCCTGAGGGATACCATCCATGATACGGCATGTGTCAGATAGTCCCCCTTTCCATTTAACTGTTTGTCCCCTGTCAGAAAGATAGCTAGAGAACCACTGCAGAGCAACAAGATCTTACCCTGATCTTATCTTGTCCACCTAGGGACAAATGACCTGGCTAGGAATGGGATCAGAGCAGTGCAAGAGAAGTTTGTAGAGTTGGGAAGGGGCCTTAGACAAGTAGCGCATACGGTAACCTTCTCGGAGGTGCTGCCTGTCTATGGCAAGGGAGATTCAAGGGCACTTCTCACTAGGAAATTCAATGAGTGGTTTAAAAACTGGTGTGCAGCTCAGGGTTTTGGCTTCATTGGGGACTGGGGGGCCACCTGGAGGGATGCAGACCTATACTGGTGTGATGGTCTGCATCTGTCCAGGGGGGGAACCAGGATCCTAGGTGAGAGATTTAAATGCTTCATTGGCAAGCATTTAAACTAGCCAAGGGAGGAGGCACTGAAAAGGAGCTGGGTAATCCCAGCCTCCCCCCACAAAACATGGTGATTAGTGAGGTAAACACCAAGGTACAGAAGTTATTAGAGAGCAGAACAGATTTAAATGTAAAAAAGGCAAAGGCAGTAAGGACAGAAATGGGGATAAGAGGTAAGGCTATCAAAAAGTGGAGGGTGATGAGTACCAATGCCTGTAGTCTGTGTAACAAGCTCTCTGAACTAGTGGCCTTGATGGAAGAGGGTTGCCTGGATATTGTGGCAGTCACAGAAACATGGTACACAGAGAACCATGACTGGGATGTCAACATACCAGGATACACAATCTACAGGAGGGACAGGGAGGGTAAAAGAGGAGGAGGAGTAGCTCTCTATGTAAAGGAAGGGATCAAAGCAACAGAGCTAAAGAGTCAACAGGGAGCAGATGAGGCACTTTGGGTCACCCTGGAGACAGGAAATGGTACCAAAATCCGCATGGGGGTTGTATACAGACCCCCATCTCAGGGAGAGGGAATGGAAAAGGAAATGATAGAAGGCTTTCTTAGAATGGCAGAAAAAGGGGAGTTATTGTTGATGGGGGACCTGAATATGCCAGATGTTAACTGGAGCACCTTTGCTGCAGGCACATCCAAGAGTAGGGTCATTCTTGATGCCTTACAGGGGGCATGCCTCAGACAGCTAGTATTGGAACCCACTCGGGAGGGAACAATCTTAGATCTGGTACTCTCAAATGGGGACAGAGAAAGAATCTCAGATTTAGAAGTGGGTAGCCATCTGGGAACAAGCGACCACCAAACAGTGTGGTTCACGATAAACACAGCCATACAATCAAGCCATACAAAAGCAAGAGTACTGGACTTTAGGAGGGCTGACTTTGGGAAAATGAGAGAGTACCTCAGAAAAGCACTAGCAAACAGGCAAGAAGGAGGGGTGGAGGAACAATGAGGAGTGATCAAAACAGCCATCACAGAGGCAACAAGCCTTTGTGTAAAGCAAATCAATAAAACACTATGAAGGAAAAAACCGCTATGGTTCTCAAAAGAGGTGGCAGGGAAGGTTAAGGAGAAAAGGACAGCATTCAGGAAATATAAGAAAACACAGAAGGAGCAGGACAGAGAACTTTCAGTTAAAGCAGAAATAGGCTGGGAAGGCAGTCAGAATTGCAAAGGCCAAACCAAGGAAAGGATAGCCAATTCTGTTAAGAAGGGGGATAAGACCTTTTCTAGGTACATTAAGGAGTGAAGAAAGACCAAAGGAGGGATACTGAAGCTTAATAAAAGGGGAGGGAATGTGGGTAGAGGGTGACAGTGAAAAAGCAGGGATACTGAACGAATATTTCTGCTCAGTATTCACAAAGGAAGAGGAGGGAGAGTAAACCAAACAAGAGAAACACTCTGAAGATGGGGGTCGATACCAGTCCATTTACAGAAGAAAGGGTTCTGAAAGAACTAATAAAATTGAAGGTGGACAAAGCAATGGGGCCTGATGGGATTCACCCAAGAATTCTAAAAGAACTAAGGTAGAACCAGTGACACCGCTGACTACTCTCTTTAACAAATCATGGGAGGATGGGGTGGTACCCGAGGACTGGAGGAGGGCAGATGTGATTCCTCTTCACAAAAGAGGGAGCAGGACAGAGGCAGGAAACTACAGACCAGTTAGTTTGACCTCAGTGGTAGGGAAAATGATGGAATCACTTCTAAAGGAAAGAATTGTTGAGTACCTGGAGGCCAGTGGGGCACAGTACCCAAGGCAGCATGGATTCACGATGGGAAGGTCATGTCAGACGAATCTAATAGATTTATTTGACTGGGTGACCAAAGTAGTAGACCAGGGAGGAGCTGTTGACATGGCCTACCTAGATTTTAGCAAGGCATTTGATACTGTCCCACACAAAAGATTAATACACAAGATAGCCAGCCTTGGAGTGGGTCCCAAGGTGGTAGCCTGGATAAAAAATTGGCTAGACAGCAGGACGCAAAGGGTAGTAGCAAATGGAGTACACAGTGAAGAAAGGAGGGTTACTAGCGGGGTACCGCAGGGTTCAGTACTAGGACCAGTCCTTTTTAATGTCTTTATAAGTGACATTTCAGAGGAACTGGAAGGAAAAATATGTCTCTTTGCAGATGACACAAAGATCTGCAAAAGGGGCTGATACACAAGATGGAGTGGAAAGGATGAGAAGGGACTTGGCAAGGTTGGAGGAATGGTCAAATGTATGGCAGCTCAGATTCAATGCAAAGAAGTGCAAGGTAATGCACATGGGAAACAAAAACCCAGGGGAAGCGTACACAATGGGGGGTGAGATACTGACAACAATAAAAATAGAAAGGGACCTGGGGGTAATTATATCAGATGACCTAAAGGTGGGCAAGCAATGTGAGAAGGCAGCAAGGAAGGCTGGGGGGATACTGGGATGCATAGGAAGAGGCATCAATAGTAAAACAAGAAGTTGTTATCCTCTGTACAGACAGTTGGTGAGACCCCATCTGAGTACTGTGTGCAGTTCTGGAGACCTCCATCTCTGCAAAGACATAGACAGAGTGGAGGCTGTCCAGAGGAGGGCAACAAAATGGTGCAGGGTCTGCACCAGAAGACGACAAAGAAAGACTAAAGGAGCTTAATATGTATACCCTTGAGGAAAGAAGGAGAGGGACATGATAGAAACTTTCAAGTACCTCAAGGGAATTAACAAAGTCCAAGAGGGTAGCATCTTCCAGAAAAGAGATGTGCAAGAACAAGGGGGCACAATTTGAAGATAGAGGGGGGACGGCTCAGAGGTAATGTGAGGAAGTATTTTTTCACTGAGAGTGTTGTGGATGCATGGAACAGCCTCCTTGAGGAGGTCGTGGAGTCAAGAACAGTGGGGGACTTCAAGAATGCATGGGACAGGCATAAGGCAGTTCTAGTGGGATGTATGAGGAAGTAAGTTGTTGGTTAACTAGGATCTGCAGCTTATCTGCTAGGTAGGAAAATGGGCAGACTGGGTGGGCCAAGCGGTCCTTATCTGCCATCAAATTCTATGTTTCTATGTTTCTATGTTACCTAAGTGGCATCAGTTTTGTTATAAGGAGCTGGTGATTCACTAAATTGAAAGCCTTGGTAAGTGTGAGACTCTGGGGTAAATGATGGACACAGAGGCAGCAGTGGCAGCAAGCTGAAGACATATTTATTTAATAGCAGAAACTAAATAAAATGGACTAGTGCAACAAAATAAAAGAATCAAACAGAACAGTCATCAATTCATGAAAAAAATCAAAGCAACAATATGTCTAGTATATGCTGGGACAGTGACAGGGTCTTGTAGCTTCAGTACCCTGTTCCTAACTAATTCATTCACCAGACTGAATCTCAATATATAACTGGAAGGAAAGGGTGATCGTCTAAGCTCCACCAATCAAGGAGCATTCTTTAGTAAACTTCTTACAGATACACATATCAGTTTACTGAACAGCAGTACCATTCCTAACCTATGTACTAGATTCCATATTGTATGCAGCAGATAGAAAATAAACCATAAAACAAGAATTTGAAGTAAACATCTCAGGCAAGCTCCTCCCACATGTGTTTTGTACCATAAATAATGACAGGAGATGGCTGGCCGGCACTGCAGAGAATGTATAAGGACACTGTGGTAAGTGTTGTCTGGAGAAACGCTCAACTTCAAACAAAATACTTTTACTCTATATTAATACAGTAAGTGCATTTTATTTACAGATACCTTATTCTTTTCCTCCACTTGCTAGCTCGGTTCAATACTAGTTCGCTCATTTGAGCATTAGTGCGTTTTGCAGTTAAGTTAATGTTAAACGGCTCCTGTGCCTCATGCTGCAAATGTGCACAGAGCCTAACAGCCTGCAACAAGCAGGAGATTCAGCGGGAAAGTCTGACTAAAAGCATTCTGCCAAGAAGAAGGGTTGTTTTTCTCGTAGATGCCTTTCAGGAAAAACAAATAAAAAAGACTGCCTGGCGTTCTGCCCACAACCCTCGAATACATACAACCAAGGGTTGCGATGCCAGGAGAACCATTTTACAGAGCGTTGCCCTTTCTAACAAAAAAAATCTTTACTCACGCTCTCTTATGGCACTACAGCATACTGTCTACCTTATGGACACTGACTGTACCTGCTGACTATTCCAAACAGTAATACAATAAGTACAGCACCACCTCTAAAAGGAAAGACAAGCAAACAAATGCCCCGATTGTGTTCATTTCATTTTTTGTTCAGGGTTCAGACACAGTAGACCTAGAGTCGCACAGAAAGGAAAGGGACAAGATATAATAAAATTTGCTTGTGGCCTGCCCGCAAAGAGGAGAGAGAGAAAAAAAATGTACCATGCTGTTGCAATAGACTTGAAAAGACAAGAAGGGGAAAAGAAAGACCCTATGGCACTCCTGTGTCCTAGCCCTGTCACAGTAACGTCTACAAAAGCTGGTCCTATCAGCTGTCCAGTATCAAGAGTGAAGACATCTGTAGTTAGGTGATGTCTGTTCCATAGTGTTTCCCAAAGTCGTGCTGATGGGCAGCAAGAATACTATGTTGCTCAGTTTAGTGCTAGAGTTGATTATAAGCAATCCTCTCCAGTATTTTAGTAAGCATTCATAGAATAGATGTGGGGTGGCAGTGTTCAGCTAATTCCTGTGGCTCACCTTTGTAGACTGGGTTTACAAGGGCAACCTTCCATACCACTGGAACTTTTACTTTGAGTATAGACCTATTGAACAGCTGAGTGATTGGGGATACCATGACTGGGGCTGCGATGTTTTGCAGCATTGGGTCTAAGTTGTCATGACCTGCAGATCCTGTCATTTTGATTTTTCTTAAAAGATTGAGAACCTTCTGTCTAGTCACTAGTTTCAGGTGGAAGATTGGGTAGGGGGGAAACTTGCTTGGGTAACCTTGTCTGGGTGTCAGAGAGGTGGGGAGAAGCTTTTGAATTTGCCTAAATCTGTAAAGAACTCATTGATAGCCATAGCAGAGTCCTGAGAATGTGTGAAGCACTTGCTATTAGCCATGATATGGCATGCGTGAGGACCAGCACTTCCCTGTAGAGGTGCAGTGATTTGTGCCCAGAAGGTCTTGGGTTGGGAACGTTTTTGGTCTGTAGGTTTTTGACGTAGGGTTGTAGATGGCTTCAAATCCCTGTACAATATAGGAATACCTTTAGATCTGTGAGCCCTGTAACTATCAATGCCCCCCCCCCAATGTACAGCTCTAACAGGAAATGCCCAAAAGCCAAATTCACAGTAGGGTTTATTAAATTTGTGGTACTCTAATAACATGTTTGTCATGGAATGTACTTGGATTTTTCTTTGTCACAAGACTTTAAAATTAACAGTGCCACAAAAAGGGACAACATGTGTAGCTGTTCTGTATTGGAAGAAACAAACTTTAACTCCACACCTGTGCTGGTGGAGAAAAAATATGGACAAGGGATATTTTATTAGTTTCTAGTAGCTCCTAGTTAGCTTTTTTTCTCTCAATGGGCAGAGCACACAAAAACCGGATAAGTACTACAATACATATAAGGTTAATACATTATTTAATATACTGCTGCTGCAAATAATGGTGATTGTTTTATAATTGTAAAAAAAAAACCTTTTATTTTTACAATGTGACTAGGAATTTTTAAGAAATCCCAAGCGGTAATGACAATATAAGTTTTAATTGGCTTTATTCAACAAATAATACATTTTTCAACTTTTCATGAGCTATCAAAATAAAACAATAATCCCATAGAAATTATTTACTCTAAGGAAGTCACATTATGGAGAAATGCAACATTTGACCAAATGTTCACCTTATGTTACACTGATGATTGCTATCTAAAATTCCAGTGTGCATTATACATCAAAATTTTCAAAATTAGAAACAAAATTACAGTACAAACTGATTTCAGTTGACTCAGCATTACATTTCAGACAGCACTTCATCTACTCTGCATTGTATATGCAGTATTTATTGTTCTAACTAGGGAATACAGGTGTGAATTTGTTTCAGCTGTTGTTCTAATTTACTACTCCATAGCCCAACTTTAACAACCTGACCAGTTCTAGGTTTTCATTTTCTTTATAACAACCCACTGATTCTGTATAATATGTGTGCGAAGTTATGCAATGTAGTGATATTGAATTCACTAATCTGGGCATTTTCAATGTGTTTGAATATCACTAAATGCAGAATTTTATAAAACGTTAATTATACTGCGTAAACTGTAAATGATAGTCAAGCAGCTTTTATATTGAATCATCTTCAGTCGGCTTTGGTACTCCTTAAAGTCAAGATTAAGCACTAAGCTTGAGAGAAGATGATTGCCACTGTGCAGAAACAAGAGCCCAAATGTTTAGTTAGTGTTGGACGCTGATTAATGGTCGACAAATGCTGAAGACTGGTAAAGAACAATATGAAGATGTGGGAGCATGTACATTATTGTAATAGTAACTGAAGCAATAATCTGGATTGTCGGTACTAGCTTATTAAAAGTGATCGCTGACAAATGCACTGTAACAAAGCAGGCTGCAGCTAGCATAGGAAGTATATGAATAGGATGAAGATCAGTAAGGCAAGCAGGTTCTGGCAAGCTAGCCATATAAATGATAGAAGAAAAGGAAGACATTGGAGGGACTGTGGGATTGGACATGTAAAGTGCTGGTCGATTATTACCTGGGTTTAGGCTTGTAGGGAGTTCTGTAATAACTGATTTGATTTTCAATATGTGGTACCTATATGCAACAAAGTATTTAAATATATGTCATCTGAGTAAAGTAACATTTATATGATCCAGCAAGATGAGTGTATACAGTACATCAATATTGAAGCACTTGGTGATATAAGAAACAAGTGGTAATGTGGGAGACCCAAAACTATGTAACTAACTCCAGTTCAGCACAAGTGGCAGTATGAGACCAGGGACCCAAACTGTTTAAATAATTTGGCTTTGATACCTCTGATAGCAAAAGGTGAAGTACCAGAGCAAGAATTTTAAAGGGGTTAGACATCGAGGAATATATTTCAGTGTAGTCCTGTGGGTGCTAACATTTTGAGTTATGAGCTTAGAGTGGTGAGCCTGGTAAGAGACCATCATTATATATTCATAATGCAAAAAGCACAAGTAGTCACATGCAGTGATGGTCATCTTCTCTCAAACTCAGTGCTTGTTAAAATCATGAACAAGCACGAAGGTCGAGAGAAGATCATCGCAGCTGCATGCGACTGTTTTCCTTTTCTCCAGGTGCAGACAGCATATGGATCTTTTGAGGGATGAGGGAGAGGGAACAGGGTGGCTGGGTGCCAATGGGTGGGTTAGGTGGGAAGTGAAATTACCAGTAAGATGAGGCAGGATGAGGCCTGTGCACCATACTTATTAAAATAGTGTTGCACTTACTGCAGGGAGGGGGGGGACAGATTTTTTTGTCAATGATGCTAAATATAGGTACCATTTCTGGAACCGTTACAGATTAGAGGGACACATTCATGGGTGGAGAGAGCTGGGTGCTGTGAGAGGTGGGTGAGGGTGGGTAAATGGCTACTGTTCAGTTGGTGGTGTGTGAGGATGTGTTAGTACTATTATTTAAGGTGTTCTGCAGCTGAATGGGGAGTGCTTTTGCTATTGGATCCAGGAAAATTACTGGTTCAACTATTTGTTTGGCGCCTTGTGTTTTTGAAAGGCACCATAAAAATAAAGCTTATTATTATTATTTTTTGATAAAAGAAAAAACAGCGTATCAGTTGACCCGAACTCTAATATGGCAGGTAAGCAACCCACATATTTATTTATTTATTGACGAGATTTACCAGGAAGCATACTGAGCAACATGCTCGATTCCAGATGCGACCTGGGAGACCAAAGATATAAGTTGACCTCGCATATAAGTCAAGACCCCATTCTTTCATGCCTATTTCTGGAACTACAAATTTGACTTATATGCAAGTATACATGGTAATTGTTCTTTTTTTCAGATTAACTGAGAAACTGCTGCCCAGCTCAAAACACCCAATAGTACCCAGACCCCCCCCATCCTCTTGGCACACATATAATTACAATAGAGAACATTGGCTCAAGGCCAGGGAGAGATGACTTATTGTTTGCCATAATCCTATAGAAACACCTGATTTGTCAGTGGTGTTATTATAGGATGATGTTCACATTCATTCACATCCCACTCATTGAAGACAGACACAAGCAGCACCACCGGTGGACCGGTAAGTAAAACTAGAAGTAGTTAAGGAGGCTTTTTTTTTTTAAATTGGGGCTACACTCTGCTTCAGAAGCCTATCTCATGTAAGTATGTCTTTGGCTGCTACAGGCTGGGGATTGTGGCTGTTGGAGACAATGGGCAGAGTTTTGGATGTGGATGAAGTGTTGAACATTGGCAGATTTGTCATTCCATGAACTTGGAGGAGGTGGGAAGGGTGCAGTAGTTACTGCAGAAGTGTGAGAGGGAACAGGCTTTTTTATTATAGAACTCTTTTTTTTTTTTATTATATGCAGATATTCAGTTTTACCCTTGTCACTAATGTTTTAGATGGAGTAAACACGGTAGGATAATGGGGGTTCTATAAGATTATCGCCACATCTACTGCTGTGACCTGGCACTGACACAAGTTCTAAATCACCATCTAGTGTAAGCTGAGCAATTCTAGAGTAATTTGTACCCAACCTGTTTTTACTATTGTAGTTAATTTTAAATAACTGATCTTTGAATTTATTCCTGTTATTTCTGCACGCTATTTCTGTTACTGTTGTTTATTGTTTTATATTTTGTTAGGTGCACAGAGCCTCAGGGATTGGGCACCTTAAAAATAAAATTTGCCTTGCTTTATAATAAGTAGCCACACCAAATGAGATCACCATGAACCCCAGAGAGAGAGAGAGGGAGACAGCGAGAGAGGGGGAGACAGAGGGAGAGGGGGGAGACAGAGGGAGAGAGACAGGGAGAGACAGAGAGAGGAGATAGAGTGAGGAGAGAGAGGGAGAGGGAAAGAGAGAAAGACAGAGAGGGAGAGAGAGACAGAGGGGGGGAGAGAGAGAGAGAGAGAAGGAGGAGAGAGGAGAGGGGGGGAAAGAGAGGGAGGGAGGGAGAGAGAGATAGAGTGAGATTCAACAGGATCCTTGATGAAATTGCTTGGTCACCGGATATGGCAGATGCAGAGATACGGACAGTTACACAATTGTACAGGAACAGCAAAAATGATTAGAAAAGAAATTGCTGAGGTACAAGGTCAATCCCTTTTCTAGTCACCGACTCGGTTTCTGTCCTGGTTTACAAGTCTGAATTCACTTTTATTCATCAGTTCATTTCCAGAGTTCCCAAGTTAAGTAGCTGGATGCCAGGTCTCCAACTGTTAACTACAGTAACTTAACCTTTTGTTTAATTCCTGGGTTTGGAAGACTCTCATGGGAACATTAAGAGCACATTTTATTTTTTATTTATTTTATTTAGTTTGTATTGACTGGGTAAGTGCACTTGACAAATTCTGCATATTTCCAGGCACGACCAAGGGGAAGGGATACAGATTAATGTCAACTGACCTTGAACCAGATTAAGCTGTTGGTGATATTTTAAGTGAATGGGGGGAAATTTGGCCAGGGCACCCGGGAAATAACCCTACTCTTTTCAAGAAGTGCCATGGGATCTTTAACATTCACCTGAACTATCACCAGAACAGGCAGAAGGGAATTCGGTTTTAATGGCTCATCCGAAAGACGTTAGATGCGACATACTGGTTAAATGGATAGTCCCTGCCTTCGTTTACGCAGACATTGTCTTCAGTGCTGCCCCTGCAACCTCCATCTCCAAACTCGATGTGCTGTACCGTGCCTTCTGCAGCTTCGCCTCTAACTCCCCCGTCTGACACACCACTGTAACCTCAACTCCTCCCTGCCCACCAATCTCTCTCCCAGAGATGCTTTTCCAACAGTGCCACCTTCATATCTCAATACTGGTCTGGGACTCTCCCTCCATACCTTGCCTCTCCTCAAGCCTGCCACCCCCTCCCAGTATAACTCGCAGTCAGTCAGTGACCGTTCCTTCGCCCTCAGCTGACAAGCTGGCCTTCTCTTATAGACTTTCCTCTCTCTGGAACAGGATTAACCCTCAAACCTACCTCATCCCCTCCTTTCCTGCCCTTAAGCACCTATTCAGGCCTACCCCTTCCTCTTCCTGCACCAGTTCTCCCCCTCCTAATGCTTCTCCTCCCTCTGCCCCTTCTTGCTTCTTTTAACACCTTCCATGCATCAGTAGGCTCTGCTCTGTTCTGCCTAGGTATCAGCAAGCTCCCTTTCATTGTTACCCGCTATAGCTGATCTCCTACTTTACATTTCTGGCTTAGCAATCATACCATTTATATGTGAATACATTTACTCTGTAATATACTGTATATATTTGTAATACTCTCATTTTTTGTTCATGTATTTGTCATTTGTTTCTGTTTTTAATGTACACTGTATAACCATGTAACTCATGTTTTTATCCTCTGTTTTGTACCCCTGCCCCAGGTCACATCTGGAAACAAGCTTCTGCTCATGGTGCCTTTCCCAGTTATCAAATTTTAAATAAATAAATAAATCCCTGGAAGAAGCCACCAAGGCAGAGGCACGTCTGGTGGAATAAGCATAGGAGAACTGTACTGAACATGTGCATCATTTTCCCCAGCAGAAGCTGTTTTCTAAATAATAGTTAAAATTATGTTATTGTTTCATCTTTACAGGCCTTTTAGTAATCTTAGTGGTTGTTTTTTTTTAAACTTATATTTATTGATATTGTAGTACAATAGAGACAAGTATCTTCCATAGGACACTGCCCCATGTTAACTGTTACAGCATATGGTTTTAAACAGCATTTTCAGCACATCTAACGTGGTACGGCAAGTGAGGGTTACACTTATACTTTCTGTGGTCCTAAAGATACAACCAAAGGCTATTGCTGCCATGAGTGGGGAAAAAGTTCAATTATACTTCTATTTTAATCACATGGAGCACTCTTTGATAGGTGAACTCTCCCCAGTATCCAGCAATAAGAAACGTTAAACAGGTACTAAGCAGTCCCACCCAGCTCCACACCATTCACCTCGTAGCAATGCTTAAATCAACTTGTTTCTGCTGCAAAAAAACAACAAAAAAACTCTATCAATATTACATTTCCACAAAGTTATACATTCCACCCTAAATTATCTCCCTAATACTGGGTGATAAGAGAGCTAATCCTCTAAAAACATCAAGTTTTTTTTTTTTTTACTTGCCTGGCTCCCACGGCTTCAGAGGAGGCCTCGTACCTCCTCCTCCTCCTACTCCGTCCGCAAGGGCAATCCCTAAAGGCATCCCATCCCCAGTTTCATTGTGCATGTCGGGCCAGGGATTTTGCATTTTTTCCCTGTTTTTTTACTCCCATCCCCCTGGAATGCCTGTGCGAGGGACATATGTCCAGACTGACGACGTACTGACGTATGCCGACTGCCAAGCGCCACATGGAGAGAGAGAGAGAGGGGTTAAAGAGATTGTAATGGTGAAGTAAAATTCACATTTAGTCACTGGCTTGAGCAATCTTTTTTCCCATGCCTAATTTCTTGTATCAATGAATGCACTATCAATGCACTGCACTTCCCGGGTCGCCCCTGAAAAAGGGACTGTCTTGTCTTAGTGGGCCTACCCGGTTACCAAACTTCAATAAATAAATAAATATGGTTCAAGCCATCCTGTCCAAGGCTAATTCTGTAAGTGGGTTCCAAGTCTCCAAGCTTAAGTTTAGTAACAGTCTAAGTGAAGGAGAGACTGAGTAGAGATTACATTAAGCATAACAAAAGAAAGCAGAGTTGTGCATTTGAAATATTATTGTGTTTTAAAACTGAAGTCTAAAAAAGTGAATGTGCATTCTTATATTAAATGGGGGTCTGGTTTCTCTGAGCATTTCTGAGTTGTGGTTGCTGGTCCTGGTCCTGACTGCCAATAGTAGCAACAGTAGAAACGCTGAGATCATAATTCCTCAAGTATGAGAGAAATAGAGTACGGTATGTTGCTGAGAGAAGATTTAAGAATCAAATGGGGATTGCTATCTTTGGAGGCAGAGTTTAAGGCAGAAATGTATTATACACAGTGAGTAGTAATAACAATCTTGATAAACCAAACTCCCAATTACCCAAACAAAATACATGTCTCCCCACTGGTTGGCATAATTGAGGGTGTACAGAAGTCTATTCCTTTAATAGCTGGGGACTTGAGGTGTCAGGGTTTCCTAGTGTAGCTAGTATTAGCAGTCGGGATCACAAATCCAGACTCAGAAGGCTCAGAAACCAGACCCCGTTACTGTAAGAGAGCTCATTCACTTTCTTAGAACTTTTTTTTAACACCATAATGTTTCAAAAGCACAAGTCTGCTTTCTTTAGTTAGGGCCCCATTGCACCTATCTGTTTCTGGGACGCATTGTGTCAGCATTTTGATTTGGCTGCTGATTGTAAACGTAAACTAGATGATGATTTAAAACCGTGTCAGCGATGGAAAGCAGCAGTAGCTGTGGTGATAATACTGTGCAATCACTGATTATCCCACCATGTTTACTCTGACTGAAAAGTGGATGACAAGGGTAAAACTCTTTAGATTGGGATTTCTGAATAAATGCAGTTTGGATAATCGTAATCCTGCTTGAACATGAAAGGACAATACGTGGGGCATCACTAATAGATACTAGGAAAACAGCAGCTCACTGATCTCACTGCAGCCTGCAGCACGCGCCCTAGCTGTGGCTGCAGAAGTCAAGAAACTCTCAGTGTTCTCATACAGAGAATGCAGGTCAAGGGATCCTCTTGGTAAGCTGTGCACCTTGGATTTTGGCTGCCCAGAAAAACAATTTCTGCCTCTTGTTTTAAAAAACAAATAGCAGAATATAGCTAAATGGGGCCCGTTTACCTGAGTTCTGTTTTTTTTTTTTTTGTTAGCATTTGTATATATTTTCGAAACTTGTTACTTCATGAAAAATTCTAAAGGGTGGCAGTTGGCATGGCACAAAGAAATGTGTTGCACCATGCCAAGCAAGTGGTGAGAGACCATAAAAGGGTCCTGTGACATCAAATGTTTCTTTATCTAAAAAAACACTACTGGCATACTCAAAACAGAAAACACTGAACATTAAAGCCTCATAACTCTGGAACCATTTAATAATTTTTTCACCAAACCTATCAAAGGCACTATATTATGACATAACACATGTCCCCTGCAAGTCCGGAGGAAACTATCCCTTCCATGTAGGCTGTAGGTGGGAGCAAGAAAACATGCTAAGTACAGCAAAAAGGTTAGCTTTTTGTGAAAAACCATAGACTGTATGTGGATCTCAGAAACTGCACAAGCTATTGTTACAAAAATTTCCACAGATCGCTACTCAACCCTAAGTACTGTGGTGCTACAGTGCCACCATAACATATCTATATAAGGGATCCTGCTTGAATTAAGACAGGGAGGAATTTGTGAAGAAATCCAGGGAGGTGAGTAAAGTAGTGTGGGCTGCCAAGGCTTCAAAGGAACTAAGACTGGTGCAGGGGATCAGGGAAGGGAAAAGGATTTATTTTCGTATATAGGAGAGAGGAGGAATTGCAAAGACCAGATTATAAGGATCAGGAAGGAGGGAGGGTGGGAGGAGCAGAGGGCAGAGTAGGTGAGAGTACTAAATGAGTACTTCTGCTCAGTGTTTACCAGAGAGAGTGATGGGCCTATACCTTGGGGAGCGGTGGGGGGCAAAAACCCAAAGAACACCTACTGGTTTGTGGAGTGCAGTTGGCTACTGAGAAAGATCTGGGAGTGCTGGTGACAGGGGACATGAAACACTCAGCACCGTGAAAGAAGGCAGCTGCAAAGGTGAACAGAATGCTGGGATGCATCGCCAGGGGAATCACCTCAAGGAGGGAGGAAGTCATTTTGCCCTTGTACAGGTTACTTGTGAGGCCACACTTGGAGTACTGTGTGCAGTTTTGGTGCACCTATATGAAAAGGGACATCAAACTACAGGAGGGTATCCAGAGTGAGGTGACTAAGATGGTCCTGGGGATGGGGGACAAGATGTATGAGGAGAGATGGAAGGAGCCCAACATGTGCACCGTATAAAATAGAAGGAAGAGAGGGGATATGATTGAGACATTCAAGTACCTAAAGGGCATAAACAGAGTTAATTCAAAGAGCCTGTTTAAGTTAAAAGGGCAGAGGGACACCAGGAGATACAGTCTGCAATTGGAGGGAGGAGGAAGGTTCAAGGGACAGATGAGGAGGCATTATTTCACAGAAGGTGGTGGCTGGCTGGTTTAATGTACTGCCAGAAGAAGTGGTAGCACTGCAGACAGTGGGTAGCTTCAAGACAGGGTGGATAGGGCCAAATGGAGGGTCAAAACTGTGGGAAGAGAAGTCAGAAGTGGGGGCACTAACTTAGAAGGTGGTGCAAGGGAGGGGCAGCTGCAGTTTAATAGGCAGTGAGCTGCAGACTCGAGCAGACTAGATAGACCAAATGGCCTGTATCTGCTGGCAATTTCGTATATTCATAGATATTATAGCTGCATGGAAGTGCAGCTATAGTTAGGATTGCAAGGCCACTTCTATGTTAAAGCCAAAATGTTGCACTTTAATAACTTTGTAACTATTCATCCAATGTGCCTGAAAGTTTGCATTCATCATCTGGTACTGTAGATCTCTGGATCTAGAAAATTTCGGTCCAGTCAAATTTGAGGTTGCGGAGTGTCAAAAAAAGTGAAAAACACTTTTTTGGCCATTGTTGGAAAATTCTTCACTCATCTCTACAGCCCAAATAGTTTGTATGTCTGGTCCGAAATGTCCAGAGTATATGGAGACTGGCTCAGGGAAGTACCTTTTAAATGTTTGGTAAAAAAAAATTAATCCATTCAAATGTTATTGAAGCTTAAAGTTTCTCATTACATCCAAAGGATAAAAAATATATGTTCGATGTGACAGTGACAGATTTGACCACAAAAGCACCTTTTTCAGTTGCAAATGTACTCAATAGTGTCGTGCAGTGGCCATCTCGTTTTCACTTGATGGTGGAGAAAAAAATGTTATAGTTCAAAAACTACTGCCCTAGGTGAACACCAACTGTTGTGTTTACCTAAACAGGGTCCTAGGAACAGCATCCATGCACCAGAATTAAAAAAAAAAGACCCAGAAATATGTTTATTTTGATTTGGCCATTTGTACTGTTACAATTTGCAACAGTATAAGCACAAAACTTTTGCAAATTTGCAAAAGTGTCTCAACGCACTTTTGCAATTTGCGACATACTTTAGCAATTTGTGCCAGTACAGTTCCCAACATCATAGTTTCTTTGCCACCTCTCTGCCACGGCACGGTTTGGACTTATGGGCTGAAATTTGCTGGATGGCAAGTCCTTGTACCTCAAAAGCGCCTTTTGGTGGTTTGGTGAAAAACGTTACATCGGTTACATAGTTACAGTACTCCGAAGTTGTGATTTTTTACCATAGGATAACATTGTGGCATCTGCTAAAACCACGGTTTCTTTGCCTTCTCACTGCCACTATACGATTTGGACTTTGGGGCTGAAATTTACAGGGTGGCAAGCCCTTGTCCCACAGATGTGCCTTGGTTTGGTGCAATAAGTTACACTAATTTCAGAATTACCACACTCAGAATTTGTGAATTTTCCCATAAGATAATATTGTGGCGGGGCCACCTTTCGGCCCCTATATCTCAAAAACATTTAGAGACATTGATTTTTCACTAAATACAGCAAGCAGGTGTGGAGGTGGCTAGGTCATGAATACAACTGAAAATGATTTTTTTATGCAGTTGCTATAGTTACTGCGATATTGCCAAATATGCATTACAAAGGTTACTTGGAATGCCGCTAGGCCTGTGCTATGTGTTTGTACTGGGCCCTGCACTCCCACCTGTGCATACTATTTATGCTAAACTGGGAGCACTGAGCCCTTTAATGCTATGCCTCTACAGTCATTGTTGAGTGGGAGCGCAGGGCCTAGAGGCCTGCGTGCCCACCTATGGATACCATATGACTAACATTTCACTTTCTCAAAAAGAAGGGAAATTCATTGCAAAACACTCTGTGAATGTATCAGTTTGGGTTGATTCCACACCAACAAATGTCTGAAACTTCAATGTCAGGGTTATAGAAACATAGAAACATAGATTTTGACGGCAGATAAGGACCGCTTGGCCCATCCAGTCTGCCCATTTCCCTACCTATTGGATAAGCTGCAGATCCTAGTTAACCAGCAGCCTACTTCTTCCTACCCCCAACCCCTAGAATTGCCTTATGACTGTCCCATGCATGCTTGAATTCCACCACTGTTTTTGACTCCACAACCTCCTCCGGAAGGCCATTCCATGCATCCACAACCCTCTCTGTGAAAAAATACTTCCTTAAATTACATCTGAGCCGCCCCCCTTCTATCTTCAAATTGTGCCCCCTTGTTCTTGCACACCTCTTTTTTTGAAAGATGCTACCCTCTTGGACTTTGTTGATTCCCTTGAGATACTTGGAAGTTTCTATCATATCCCCCCTCTCTCTCCTTTCCTCGAGGCTATACATATTTAGCTCCTTAAGTCTCTCTTCATATGTCTTCCGTGCAGGCCCTGCACCATTTTAGTTGCCCTCCTCTGACAGCCTATCCTGTCTATATCCTTGCGGAGATTGGGTCTCCAGAACTCACGCAGTACTCCAGATGGGGTCTCACCAACTGTCTGTACAGAGGATAATAACTTCCTGTTTTCTGCTGGTGATGCCTCTCCTATGCATCCCAGTATCCTCCCAGCCTCCTTGCTGCCCTCTCACATTGTTTGCCCACCTTTAGGTCATCTGATATGACTACCTCCAGGTCCCTTTCCATTTTGTTGTTGTTAGTATCTCACCCCCATTGTATACTCTTCCCTGGGTTTTGTTCCCCAGGTGCATTACCTGCACTTCTTAGCATTGAATCTAAGCTGCCATACATTTGACCATTCCTCTAACCTTGCCAAGTCCCTTCTCATCCTTTCCACCCCACCTTGTGCATCAACTCTGTTGCAGATCTTTGTGTCATCTGCAAAGAGACATACTTTTCCTTCCAGTCCCTCTGCAATATCACTTATAAAGACATTGAAGAGGACCGGTCCTAATACTAAACCCTGTGGTACCCAACTAGTAACCCCCCTTTCTTCAGAGTGGACTCCATTTACTATTACTCTCTGTGTCCTATTCTCCAGCCAATTCTTTACCCAGGCTGTCATCTTGGGATCCACTCCCAGGCTGGCTAACTTGTATATTAATCTTTTGTGTGGGACTGTGTCAAATGCCTTGCTAAAGTCTAGGTAGGCCATGTCCACAGCCCCTCCCTGATCTACTACTTTGGTCAACCCTTCTCCCCTACCACCCCCACCATCCACAGACCAACAGGTTCCAGGGTGTGTCTTGGTGTCATCAGGCTTAACTCCTGCCCCATTCTCCTATACTGTACCATCTCAGCTCATTTACACATGGAATGGGGTGATAGGTGGGGCTGGACACTCCAAGGCACACCCCAGTGCCTGTTGGTCTATGGATGGGGGGAGTGTGTGATGGGGGAGGGTCGGGCTGGAACTCCAAGGCACACCCGGTGCCTGTTGGTCTATGGATAGGGGAGTGTGTGTATGGGGGTTGGGGCTGGAAAATCCAAGGCACACCCCAGTACCTGTTAGTCTACGGATGGGGGAGTGTGTGTATGAGGGGGAGGGTTGGGGCTGGAAACCCAAGGCATGCCCCAGTGCCTGTTGGTCTATGGATGGGGGAGTGTGTGTATGGGGTGGTTGGGGCTGGAAACTCCAAGGCATGCCCCGGTGCCTGTTGGTCTATGGATGGGGGAATATGTGTATGGGGGATGGGTTGGGCTGAACCCAAGGCACGCCGTGCATGTTGGTTCATGGATGGGGGAGTGTGTGTGATGGGGGTTAGGGCTGGAACCCAAGGCATGCCCCGTGCCTGTTGGTCTATGGATGGGGGAGCTTGTGTATGAGGGGAGGGTTGGGGCTGAAACCCAAGGTACGCCCGGTGCCTGTTGGTCTATGGATGAGGGAGAGTGTATGTATGGGGGGTTGGGGCTGAAACTCAAGGCACACCCCGGTGCCTGTTGGTCTATGGATGGGGGAGTGTGTATGGGGGAGGGTTGGTAATCCTAACATCAAATTTCCAGACTTTTGTTGGTGTGGAATAAACATTAACCAATGCATTAATGGAGTTTTTTGTAATGAGGATATATATATATATATATATATATATATATAAAGACAAAGAACCTCTATGTGCAAGCACTGAGGCAATGGTCACCCCAAAGGGCATTTGGCTAGGAAGCCAAGTTTCAAAGAAATACAAAATCACATATGATCCAACAATGCAAAGCATCATGGGCTGCATATGCAAATCACCAGAATATTATGCTGGTTTCACTTTAACAGAAATGCATGTTGTTAAAGACCTCATCAGTTTGTAGGTGCCAACAGAAGTCTTCTGTTGGCACCCTTTGCAAACTGTGTGAGAGGCCTTTTTGGCACCATGCATTTCTGCTTAAAGTTCCAGACATTTGTTGGTGTGGAACCAACCCAAGCTGATGCATTCACAGAGTTTTTTGCAATGAATTTCCCTTCTTTTTGAGAAAGTGAAATGTTACTCTTTTGGTATCCATAGGTGGGCGCGCAGGCCTCCGGGCCCTGCGCTCCCACTCAACAATGACTGTAGAGGCATAGCATTATAGGGCATTTCTGCTGAAAGTTAAACCAGCATAATATTCTGTGGTGATTTGCATATGCAGCCCATGATGCTTTGCATTGTGGGGGCATATGTGATTTTATATATATATATATATTATAAGGGTGTGGTTGCACCCCTATACTTAGGGTTGAGTAGGCAGGTCAATGTTAAACTCAACATTTTGCACATCATGGTGATTGTAAGTGACTTCAACCTGCCAGGGGTGGATTGGGGGTACCCAAGCCACCACAAATAGGAGGAAGCAGGTACTTCTGAATGACTTCCAGGACAGCTTCCTATTGCAGATGGTCAATAAGCCAACTAGGTTAGGGAACACCCTTGAACTTGTGCTGGCAAATGATGAGTTCATGAGGGAGCTGAGGGTGGAAGAACCACTGGCGGAGCATGACCACCACTCAGTGTGGTTTTGGATAAACATGGGGAAAGACGGAGTAGGATCAGGCACAAGGGTTAGACTTCAGAAGGGCCAACTTTGGGAGGATGAGGGAAATAGTGCAAGGGTATCTGGATAGAATATACCCAGATATGGACACAACTCAGAGGTGCAGGGTCATTAAGCAGGGTATAAAGAAGGCAAACTCAACATCTACAAGGGTCAGGAATAAGAAGGTGAGGGTCAAGAAGCCATGTTGGATGAGCATGGGGGTCATGAAGAAAGTAAGAAGTAAAAGAGCCACCTTAAGAAGATGCAAGAGAAGACGCAAGAGTAGCAAGATGCAACAGGGAGGGAGGAGGACAGAGAGGGATACCTGAAGGAGCCAAGGAAGGTGACAAGGGCAGTCAGGTCAGCCAAGGCGTCCCATGAACTCAGGCTAGCACAGGGCATTAAAGATAGAGAGAAGGACTTTTTTATGTACATCAGCGAGAAAATCAGCTGCAAATGCCAAATTGTGAGAATTAAAACAAGAGGTGGAGGTGGATTCAAGGGCAGAACAGGCAGAAGTATGAAATGAGTACTTCTGCTCTACTCTGAATTTACCAGATAGAAAGAGGGGGCAGTTCCCAGCGGGGTTTGGGGTGTGATCATGGTGGGGGGGGAGACTGACAGGGAAATACCAGTGGGCAGGGTACTGGAGGGCTTCAGGGCACTGAGGGTGGACAAGGCACCCGGGAAGGATGGCATGTACCCCGTGGGTGAAAAGGGAGCTAGTAGGTGTCCAGGTGGAACCACTAGCAGACCTGTTCAATGCCTATCTGGACTCAGGGTGTGTACCACAGGCCTGGAGGATGGCACACGTGGTGCTCCTCCACAAGAGTGGTCCTAAGGATGAGCTGGGGATCTACAGACCAGTAGCCTCACTTCCATCAGGTGAAAGCTGATGGAGACAATCTTGAAGGAGGCACTGGTTTCCCTCCTGGAAGCTAATGGGCTGCAGGACAGCAGGTAACATGGGTTTGTCTCCGGCAGATCCTATCAGACTAACCTGGTGGTCTACTATGATTAGGTAACCAGGCAATTGGACAGGGGCCATGCAGTGGATGTACTGTACTTGGACTTCAGCAAGGCATTCGATTCGGTGCTACATGGGAGGCTACCTAGTAAGCTAGAAGGTACAGGGGCTGGGGCAAAGATGGTTGAATTTGTTGTGAACTGGCTGCAAGGGAGACAACAGAAGGTGGTGGTGGGAGGGGAGTTTTCATTGCCCAGGGCAGTGACAAGCAGGGTGCCACAGGGATTTACACTGGGGCCGGTGTTATTTGGGATCTTTATAGCAGACACCTCAATAGGCATCAAGATAAAGATCAGTCTGTTTGCAGATGACACCAAGATTGGAGCAATAGTGGATGACCTGCAGGGCTGGTAGGGGTTGCAGGATGATCTAGTGAAACTGGAGGCCTGGTCGGACACTTGGCAGCCTGGAGTCAATGCTAAGAAATGCAAGGTTCTACACTTTGGGGATAAAAACCCAAAGAGGAGCTACCAGCTAGGGGGTATTGAGCTGGCCAAGACAGAGAAGGAGAAGGATAGAAACAGAGAAACATGGAATTTGATGGCAGATAAGGACTGCTTGGCCCACCTAGTCTGCCCATTTCCCTACCTACAGGATAAGCTGAAGATCCTAGTTAATCAGCAGCCTACTTCCTCCTACCCCCACTAGAATTGCTTAATGTCTGTCCCATGCATTCTTGAATTCCCTCACTGTTTTGACTCCACAACCTCATCAGGAAGGCTGTTCCATGCATCTACAACCCTCTCCATGAAAATATACTTCCTCACATTACCTCTGAGCCATCCCCCTTCTATCTTCAGATTGTGCCCCTTGTTCTTGCACATCTCTTTTTCTGAAAGATGCTGCCCTCTTGGACTTTGTTGATTCCCTTGAGGTTCTTGAAAGTTTCTATCATGTTCCCCCTCTCTCTCCTTTCCTCAAGGCTATACATATTAAGTGCCTTTCGTTTTTCTTCATATGTATTCTGGTGCAGACCTTGCACCATTTTGGTTGCCCTCCTCTGGACAGCCTCCACCCTGTCTATGTCTTTGCAGAGATGGGGTCTCCAGAACTCACGCAGTACTCCAGATGTGGTCTCAACAACTGTCTGTACAGAGGGATAACATTCTTCCTGTTTTCTCCTGTTGAGGCCTCTCCCTATGCATCCTAGTATCCTCCCAGCCCTTCTTACTGCCTTCTCACATTGCTTGCCCACCTTTAGGTCATCTGATATAACTATCCCCAGGTCCCTTTCCATTTTTGTTGTTGTCAGTATCTCACCCCCCATTGTGTACTCTTCCCCAGGGTTTTTGTTTCCCAGATGCATTACTTTGCTCTTCTTTGCAGTGAATCTAAGCTGCCATACATTTGAAAATTCCTCCAACTTTGCCAAGTCCCTTCTCATCCTTTCCACCTCATCTTGTGTATCAACCCTGTTGCAGATCATTGTGTTGTTTGCAAAGAGACAAACTTTTCCTTCCAGTCCCTCTGCAATGTCACTTATAAAAACATTAAAAATGACTGGACCCAGTACTGAACCCTGCAGTACACTGCTAGTAACCCCCCTTTTTTCACTGTGGACTTCATTTGCTATTACCCTCTGTGCCCTGTTGTCCAGCCAATGTTTTACACAGGCAACCACCCTGGGACCCAGATAGCTACCCACTTCTAGATCTGAGATCCTCACTCCATCTCCATTTGAGAATACCAGGTCAAAGGTTGCTCCCTTCTGAGTGGGTTCCAACAATAGCTGTCTGAGGCCTGACTCCTGTAGGGCATTGTGAATGGCCCTGCTCTTGGATGTGGCTGCAGCAAAGGTGTTCCAGTTAACATCCGGCATATTCAGGTCCTTCATCAGCAATATCTCCTCTTTCTCTGCCATCCTAAGGATGCCTTATATCATTTCCTTGTTCATTCCCTCCCTCTGAGATGGGGGTCTGTATACAACTCCTGTGCTGATTGTGGTGCCATTTCCAGTCTCCAGGGTGACCTACAGTGCCTCCTCTTCTCCCTGTTTATCCTTTAGTTCCATTGCTTTGATCCCTTCCCTTACATAAAGAGCTACTCCTCCTCCTCTTCTACCATCCTTGTCCCTGTTGTAGATTGTGTACCCTGGAGGGGAATCCTTAGGTTGAAAATGGAGGAGTTCATTGGTGAAAAGTGGGGTTTAAACTTGTGAAGGGGGGTGGGATGGGAGAAAAGGCAGTCAAGGGGATGCCGATAAAGGAGGGACTCTGTCTCCACCCCCCTGGGGACCAGGAGGATTGCAGGAAAAGACCAACTGGCAAAGTGCAGACCAGGAGAAAACAGAATCCCCAAGGAACACGAGCAGGGAAATGAAACTATAGGAAAGGGTGGAAGGTAGTCTCATAAATGCCAGGAGCTTGGGCAATAAAATGCCTGAGCTCCAGGCGATGTTAACTGAGGAGCAGTGGATGTGGCAGCGGTCACTGAGACTTGGGCCACTGCAAGACATGACTGGGACCTGAACCTGGAGGGTTACACTATGTTCAGGAAGGACAGGGGGGAGGGAAGGGGAGGAGGGGTAGCAATGATAGTAAAAAACTGCATTGGCATAGGGGGAGTTGAGGAGGCAGAGGGAACCGTGGAGGCGATTTGGGTCACCTTGATAACAAGGGGGGGCAAGAGAGTAAAAATAGGAGTGGTGTATAGACCCCCTGCCCTGGCGGAGGAGCTGGAGGACAGTCTGGTGGCAGATGTTAGGAGACACTGCAGACTGGGCAGAGGAAAGGTGGTGGTGTTAGGGGACTTAAACATGCCAGGAACAGACTGGGAGACTATGACATCCTCTGTGACCTGGGAACAGAGGTTGTTGGATGTCTTTCAAGACGCTTGCTCCTAACTCAGCAGGTGAGGGAACCGACCAGGGAGGCACGGTACTGGATGGGTCCTGGCAGACAGTGACCAGATTGGGGCCTGGAGGTAAGGGACCCATTGGCGGGAGTGACCATGCCACGGTCTGGTTCTGCCTGGACCTAGGAGGGGTAGAAGGCTGCACAAAGATGGAAGTAACCGACTTCAGGGGTGGATTTTAAGGAAATGGGAAGGATCCTTAAGGAGCATTTGATGGGACTGGGTCCAGACATGGACGCTGATAGTAGGTGGAAAGCATCAGGAGAGGGGTGCAGGATGCTACCAGCACCTGTGCAAGAGTAAGACAAAATGCGGTAGGGCCCAAAACCCTGTTGGTGGACCAGGGAGGTCCAGGAGGTGGTCGGGAAAGAAAGCAGCCTATAAGAAATTCAAGTGCTCAAGGAGTGAAAGGATCGAGGGGAGTATGAGCTGTTGGCTAGAAGGGCCACTAGAGTGGTGAGGGCAGCTAAGGCAAGGAAGGAGCAGAACCTGGCCAGGAAATTAGAGAGGGAAAAGGGGTTCTTTAGATACATTGGGGAAAGACGAAGGGTGAAGGGCAGATTAGCAGGATTAAATCAGGGGAGAGATGGGCACAAGACCCAGAGGAGCAGGCTGAGGTACTAAATGAGTACTTCACCCCAGTTTTCACCAGGGAAAATGGGATGCTGCATCATACATGGGAGGAGATAGAGATAATGAGGGGGCCCTCACCAATCGGCAGGTCTGGGGAGAGGGGGGCATCACTGGCAGGTGGGGGAGGGCTAAGCAGGGAGAAGAGGTACTGGAAGTGGAAATCACAGCAGAGAGAGTGAGGGAAGCCCTCAGCTTCCTTAAGACGGAGAAAGCACCGGGGCCGGATAAATTACATCCTAGAGTGCTGAAGGAACTTGCAGATGTCCTGGCGAAACCCCTGGCAGAGCTTTTCACCATCTCTCTGAGGACAGGGTGGGTGCCCCAAGACTGGAAGGTGGCGCATGTAGTGCCTATCCACAAGGGGGGATCAAGGGAGCTGGCAGGGAACTACAGGCCTGTCAGCCTGACATCAGTGGTGGGCAAGGTGATGGAGGGCATTGTCAAAGAGAGGCTAGGGGGGCCCTGGATAAGTCAGGGTGCCTGGACGATAGACAGCATGGATTCATCCCGGGGAAATCGTGTCAGACAAACCTGGTGGAGTTCTATGACTGGGTGACAAGTGCCTTGGACCTGGGTAGACCAGTGGATGTCCTCTTTCTGGACTTCAGCAAGGCATTTGACTCTGTTCCTCATGTGGGCCTGTTGGATAAACTAGGAGAAATGGGGGAAACCAGATGATCCAATGGATAGGCAATTGGCTCCAGGACTGGACCCAGAGGGTCGTAGTTGGTGGGATAATCTCTTCCCCAAGGAGGGTCATTAGTGGGGTCCCACAGGGATCAGTCCTTGGGCCCCTTCTGTTCAACGCCTACGTATCTGACATAAGGACAGGAATCAGGAGTGAGATGAGTCTCTTTGCAGATGACTCGAAACTGGGGGAAGTGGTGGATGGGGAGGAGGGGAGGGTGGCCCTGCAGGGGGACCTGGAGGCTCTGGAAAGATGGTCTAGAAAGTGGAAGCTGAGGTTTAATGCACGGAAATGCAAGGTACTCCACCTGGGGGCCAGAAACCCAGGCCAAGTGTACACACTGCGGGGGGAAATACTACAAGTCTCAATGGCTGAGAGGGACCTGGGGGTGGTGGTGGATGTCAAGATGAACAACTCTGAGACTTGTAGGAGGGCAGCAGCCAAGGCCAACAGGATCCTGGAATGCATCGCTAGGGGGATCACCTCCAGAAGGAGGAAAGTGATACTCCCTCTGTATAACTGCTTGGTGAGGCCGCACCTGGAGTACTGCGAGCAGTTTTGGAGGCCACACTTAAAGAGGGACATTAACCTCCTGGAGAGGGTCCAGAGGAGGGCAACCAAAATGATTTGGGGCTTGGGGGACAGGACCTATGAGGAGAGGCTCGAAGAGCTAAATATGTACACTTTGGAAGAGAGAAGGGACCGGGGGGACATGATAGAGGTCTTCAGGTACATGAAGAGGGTAAATAGGGGAGGAACAGTGAGGGTGCTTCGAAGGAAGGAGGAAGGGGCCACTAGAGGGCATGGGTGGAAGCTGGAGGGGGGAAGATTCAGGGGAGAAAGGAGGAGGTGCTACTTCACTGAGAGGGTGGTAGAGCCATGGAATGCACTACCTAGGGGGCTGGTGGAGGCAGAGACAGTGGAGGGGTTCAAGAGGAGGTGGGACAGGTACAGGGGAAGGGTTCAGGAAGCAAAATCCAATGCAGCAAGAATATCCGGAACTGGGAAGGGAGAAGCCAGAGAAGGCGAGGGGGAAAGCAAGGTCAGCACCCAGGGTGGGGGCTGACCAAATGAGCAGACATGAAAGACCATTAGGCCTATTCTGCTGGCATTTTAGTATATTAGTATGTTGACATCCCAGTCATGGTTCTCTGTGTACTATGTTTCTGTGACTGCCACAATATCCAGACATCACTCTTCCATCAAGGCCATCAGTTCAGGGAGCTTGTTACCTAGACTATGGGCATTGGTATTCATTACCCTCTAGTTTTTGATGGCCTTATCCCTTTTTGCCCCATCCCTGTCCTTGCTGCCTTTGTCTTTTTCTTCATTTACCTCTGCCCTTCTCCCTATTGACTGATCCATCTTGGTATTTACCTCACTAACTACACTGATTTTTTTTGGGGGGGCTAGGATTTCTCTTCTCCTTTTCAGTGCCTTCCCCCTTGGCTAGTTTAAATGCTTGCCAATGAAGCATTTAAACCTATCACCTAGGATCCTGGATCCCCTCCCGGACAGATGCAAACCATCAAGCCAGTATAGGCCTGAATCCTTCCAGGTGGAGCCCCAGTCACCAATGAAGCCAAAACCCTGAGCTCTGTACCAGTTTTTCAACCACTGATTGAATCCCATGGTGAGAAGTACCCTAGCCTCTTACATACATAGACAGGCAGCACCTCTGAGAAGATTACCGTGTGTACTACTTGTCTAAGGCTCCTCCCCAACTCCACAAACTCCTCCTGCACTGCTCTGATCCCTTTCCCAGCCAGGTCATTTGTCCATAGGTAGACAATGACATCCAGCTCTCTCCCCATGCAGCTACTTCCACAATCCCAAGGATCTGCCCCTGTCCCTCAAGCCAAGGTGCCAGGCAGGCACTTTACCTCCCTCCCTCCCTCCCCCAGTTCTACCTTCCTAATAATGAAGTCCCCCCACGAGTTGTTTCCTTCCCTGTGGGGTCCCATGCCACCCTCCTGTGGGTCTCGTTTGTGGAGGTTTCCAGCATCCTCCTTGGTCTCCACTGCAGGTGCCTCCATAGAGGAACCACACTCTGCCAGAATGGCAAATGAATTGTGGAGAGGTACAACTGGAGGGATGCACCTCTGTTCCACCACCCTCACCCTTCCTGAGCCCACTGTGGTCCAACTGCTCCTTTTTTTTGGCACCCTCTGAAGCAGCGGCGGTGGCCCTGGTGGTCCCTGGGTGGGAAAGGAGGACATCTGAATCCTGGCCAACTCAGCCTGGAGATGATCAACCTCCTCCCTCAGCCCAGAGAGGTGCCTGCAGATGAGACAACACCACATCCTTCAGAACATCTCCCGAAAGACTGCTGATCCACAGCCACTGCACTGCACCACTCCCATCATGTCTTTATTTGTGGTCCCTTAACTGTTGTTTTGTATACTTGCTATTTCTTCTCTCTCTCTCACTTATATATATATATATATATATATATATATATATATATATATATATATATATTTCTCCTACTTTTCTACTACTTCCAAGCCCTTAAAGCTCCTGATCTTCCTATACTGGGACAGTAAGTTCCTATATTCCTCAGTAGTCTCCTTCTTAGTTGCTCAGAGTCAGACCTCCAGCAGCTAGGGAGTGATGGAGAGCTACTATTTTTCTTCTAGGATGGTGATTCTTTTGTGCCTCTTTGATCACTCCCTTCCTGCTCCCAAACAGGGTTCCTGTTGTTAGTCAAATCCTATGCCTATAAAAGTAGAACTGTCTAAGGGAGGCGGGGGGTTGGAGGGGATGGATGGAGGGCTATATAGTCCCAATTGAATAGTATAGTTCTAACAGCACCTCCTTCCTCTTGCTGTTCTCTGCCACAAGCTATCTAGGACAGTTTTTAAATGCAAAAACCTGGCTTCCTTCTCTCTAAGCAATTCCCCCTAATTAACAGTTTGTTTCTTCACCTAGCTAACTGCAGAGATAACAATTCCTTCACCCTAATTCACCATTATTTTTCTTCACCTATCTAACTGTACAGATAATTCATTTATCCAACTAACACAAACACACTCTTTTTTGTTTGTTTTTGTTTGTTTTTACCGTAAATTGAAGTTCCCAGTAACAGAGTTCTAGTTCTTTAGTCCTGTAGAGTAGTATAGTTCTAACAGCACCTCCTTCCTCTTGCTGTTCTCTTCCACAAGCTATCAGGGTCAGTTTTTAAATGCAAATTACTTGCTTCCTTCTCTCTAAGATACTGCCCCTAATTAACAGTTTGTTTCTTCACCTAGCTAACTGCAAAGATAACGATTCCTTCACCTTCATTCACAGTTTTTCCCTTCTCCTAGCTAACTGCACAGATAACAATTCCTTCACTCAACTCAGAAAAACACACAGGGAGAGGGGGACATTAGAGAAACTTTTGAGTACATCAAGGGAATCAACAGAGTCCAAGACAGTAGCATATTTCAAAAGAGATGTGCAAGAACAAGGGGGCAATTTGAAGATAGAGGGGGATGGCTCAGAGGCAATGTGAGGAAGTATTTTTTCACGGAGAGGGTAGTTGATACATGGAATAACCTTCCTTAGGAGGTAGTGGAGTCAAAAACAGTGGGGGAATTCAAGAATGCATGGGACAGACATACGGCAACTCTAGTGGGGGTAGGAGGAAGTGGTCTGTTTGTTAACTAGGATCTGCAGCCTATCCATTAGGTAGGTAAATTGGCAGACTAGATGGGCCAAGAGGTCCTTATCTGCCATCAAATTCTATGTTTCTATTTTTTTTTGTTTGTTTGTTTTTGTTTGCTTTTACCCTAAATTGAGGTTCCCAGTAACAGAGTTCTAGTTCTTTAGTCCAGTAGAGTAGTATAGTTCTAACAGTACCTCCTTCCTCTTGCTGTTTTCAGCCAAAAGCTGTCTGGGTCAGGTTTTAAATGCAAACACCTGGCTTCCTTCTCTCTAAGTGACTCCTCCTAATTAACAGTTTGTTTCTTCACCTAACTAAATGCTAAGATAGCAATTCCTTCACCCTTATCCACAGTTTGTTTCTTCACCTAGCTAACTGTACAGAAAAGAATGAATTCACCCTAATTCACAGTTTATTTTATTCACCTAGCTCACTGCACAGATAACAATTCCTTCACCCAAATAAGACAAATACACTCTTTTTTTGTTTAGTCCAGTAGAACAGTATGGTTCTAACATCACCTCCTTCCTCTCGCTGTTCTCTGCCACAAGCTATCTAGGTAAGTTTTTAAATGCAAACACTAGGCTTCCTTCTCTCCAAGCCACACCTCCTAATTAACAGTTTGTTTCTTCACCTAGCTAACTGCACAGATAACAATTCATTCACCCTAATTAACAGTTTCTTTTCTTCACCTAGCTAACTGCACAGATAAATGATAGGCTATCACCTGAAGTTATGTAGGGGAAGAGTTCCTCCCCCACATCCTATTTAAGCTAGCGGGCTACATCCGCTCTGCTTAGAGCAAGTCGCACTCGCTTTTCGGTGGCATCGCTGGTCCTCCTTCCCTGTCCGCCCTTGCTTCCTCGTCTACCTGGCCATTGTCTTGCATGCCCCCTTTCCTTCCTTTCCTTATGCTCTCCTGCCATGCTCTGTCCCTTCTTCTTTGTTGGCTGCTTCTTTCTTTCTGGGGGGGGCCTTCTGCCTGCCGTGCCTCAGTTCATCTGCTGTACCCTTGGTGCTGTGTTTCCCCCCACAGACAAAAAAAAAGTACATAATCATGTGGGGAGTAGTGCAATGTAATGGCTCTGGGGCAGCAGTCTTCTGGGAGACTTTCTGGAGGCTGAGATGCTGCCCTATTTGCAGACAACTCTCTGCACTGAGGGATGAATTTGCCCGTCTTCAGGCCACACTGGACAGCAGTAAGGGAACCTTCCCCCAGGCCAGACTGGATGGTAAGAAGGGAACCTCCTCCATCCAGGGAGCACCAGAGCCACCACCACCACTGCCTCAGAGGTTGCAAAGAAAGCACAGCAGTTGGACCACAGTGGGCTCAGAGAGGGTGAGGATGGTGGAACAGAGGCACACCCAATCAGTTATTCCACTCCACAATCCATACACCATTCTGGGGGAGCACAGCTCCCCTATGGATGCATCCACAGAGGAGATTAAGGAGGCTAAGGACACCTGTCACAAGGGAGGCCCACAGGAAGGAGGCAGAGGACACCACAAGGAAAGGAAGCAGCTCCTGGTGGGGGGCTCAATTATTAGGGGGATAGAACTGGGGAGCAGGGAAAACTGAAGGTGCCTGCCTGGTGCCATGGCTTGGAGGCACAGGAAGCGATCTCAGGGATCACGAGAACAGCTGCACCGAGTTCGAGCTGGACGTCATTGTCCACCTAGGGACAAATGACTTGGCTCAACATGAGATTAGAGCAGTGCAGAAGGACTTTGTAGAACTGGGAGGGGCCTAAGACAAGTAGCACACACAGTATCCTTCTCAGAGGTGCTGCCTGTCAATGGCATGAGTGAGGCGAGGGTACTTTGCACTATGCAGTTTAATGAATGGTTGAAAAAATGGTGTGGAACACAGGGGTTTGGCTTCATTGGTGACTGGGGTTCCACCTGGAGGGACACCAGCCTGTACTGTGTCAGGGAATTTTATATATCCTAAAGCTATATTTGCTATTATATGCCTTGAAGCTATGTTTTGCTTTGTAAGCCATAATGAATGTAGTAGACATTTCTGAGTTCATGCTGTTTTTTACAGGGTTATAGAATGATACTGAGGTTACTTGAGGTACACTTGTAGAAACAGAAAGCAAGATAAAACTGGGCAGAACTGGTTGTACCAGCCTGAATAACAGGCTCGGACAAAATATAAGATAACAACATGCTTGGGCAAAGTATAAGATGACAGCACGTTGAGGCATTGAAGGCAAGCTGTACGTTGTTGTATGTTGTTATGGTGTGAGTGAAACTCATTGTTTCACTCAGGTCAGATTGATCCAGGCATATGTATCAAGAAGTATTGGGAAAGAAAGAAATAAGCAGGAAAAGTACACCTCACATTGGTATCAACTTGTTATTCTGTTACATTGGTATCAACTTGTTATTCTGTTTTATGATTGGCTTATACTGAAATGTTGGTATTTTTCAAGATAAGAATTGCAGAATCTAGCTTATAAAAAGCTGCTGTAAATTGTAATCAGGGAGCTTTCTCCTTTGCAGAACTCCCGCATGCATGTGAAAGATTTGATCAAATAAAGCGACGTTAAGACAAAACCCAGTGGTGTGGTTTTTGCCCCGTGACGACGGGAGCGGTTGCTCAGGTAATACTTACAGTGAGAGAATTTGCGATCACAACTGGCAGGGTGGTCTGCATCTGTCCAGGAAGGGAACAAGTCTTTTGAGCAATCTGTTTAAATGCTTCATTAGCAAGCTTTTAAACTAGTCAAGGGGGGAGGCACTGATAAGCAGCAGGAAAATCCCAGCCTCTCCCTACAAAACAGGGTACTAAATGAGAAAAAGACTGAGGTAGAACGGTCAGTGGGGGATGCTGCAACTGAAGGTAAAGCCATCAAAAAATGGAAAGCAATGAGTACCAATGCCCATAGTCTGAGTAACAAGCTTCCTGAATTAGTGGCCTTGATGGAGAAGGAACATCTGGATATCGTGGCAGTCACAGAAACATGGTTCACACAAAACACTGACTGCGACGTAAACATACCAGGATACTCTATCTACAGGAGGGACAGAGAGGGTAAATAGAGGAGGAGGAGTAGCTCTTTACATAAGGGGAGGAATCAAAGCAGCAGATCAGAAGGGAAAACAGGGAGGAGAAGAAGCACTGTGGGTAAATTTAGAGAACGGCAATGGCACCACAATCCGCACAGGGGTTGTATACAGACCCCCTTCTCAGGGGGAGGAAATGGACAAGGAAATGATAGAAAATATACTTAGTAAGGCAGAAAAAGGGGAGATATTGCTGATGGGCAATCTGAATATGCCAGAAGTTAACTGGAGTGCAGTTGCAACAGCCACTTCCGAAGAGTGGGGTTATTCTAGATGCCCTACAGGGGCATGCCTTAGACAACTAGTATTGGAGCCCACTCAAGAGGGAGCAATCTTAGACCTGGTTCTCTCAAATGGAGATGAAGAGAGGATCACAGATGTAGAAGTGGGTAGCCATCTGGGAACTAGCGATCATCGAACAGTATGGTTCACAATAAACACAGCAATAGAGTCAAGCCATACAAAGGCAAAGGTACTGGACTTTAGGAGGGCTGACTTTGCCAAAATGGGTGAGTGCCTAAGGAATGCACTAGCAAATGGGCAGGAAGGAGGGGTTGAAGAACAATGGGGAATAATAAAAACTGCCATCACAGAGGTAACTAGCCTTTGTGTGAAGCAAATAAACAAAACTAAACGATGTAAGAAACCACTATGGTTCTCAAAGGAAGTGGCAGTGAAGGTTCAAGAGAAAAGAAAGCTTTCAGGAAGTACAAGGAATCACAGAAGGAGCAGGACAGAGAACTGTATCAGTTAAAGCAAAAGGAAGCTGGGAAGGCAGTCAGAACAGCAAAGGCCCAAACTGAGGAAAAGATAGCCAACTCAGTTAAGAAGGGGATAAACCTTTATAGGTACATCAGGAGCGAAGGAAGACCAAGGAGGGATAGTGAGGCTTAATAAAGGGGAGGGTGGGCAGAGGGTGACTGTGAAAAGGCAGAGCTACTAAACAAATATTTTTGCTCTGTATTTACAAAGGAAGAGGAGAGGTACCTAAAACAAACAGTAGAAACACTCTGGATACAGAAGTTGATAACAGCCCATTTACAGACGAAAGGGTTCTGAAAGAACTCTTAAAACTGAAGGTGGACAAAGCAACGGGGCCTGATGGGATTCATCCCAGAATTCTAAAAGAACTAAGGGTGGAATTAGTGACACCACTGACTACCCTGTTTAACAAATCATGGGAGGATAGGGTGGTACCCGAGGACTGGAGGAGGGCAGATGTGATTCCCCTTCACAAAAGTGGGAGCAAGGCAGAAGCAGGAAACTACAGACCTGTTAGTTTAACCTCAGTGGTAGGGAAAATGATGGAATCACTTCTGAAGGAAAGAATTGTAGAGTATCTAGAGGCCAGAGGGGCACAGGACCCAAGGCAGCATGGATTCACAGCGGGAAGGTCATGCCAGACAAATCTGATAGATTTCTTTGACTGGGTGACCAAAGTAGTAGATCAGGGAGGGCTGTGGACATGGCCTACCTAGACTTTAGCAAGGCATTTGACACAGTCCACACAAAGATTAATATACAAGTTAGCTAGCCTGGAGTGGGTCCCAAGATGACAGCCTGGGTAAAAATTGGCTGGAGAATAGGACACAGAGAGTAATAGTAAATGGAGTCCACTCTGAAGAAAGGGGGGTTACTAGTGGGGTACCACAGGGTTCAGTATTAGGACCGGTCCTCTTCAATGTCTTTATAAGCGACATTGCAGAGGGACTGGAAGGAAAAGTATGTCTCTTTGCAGATGACACAAAGATCTGCAACAGAGTTGATGCACAAGGTGGGGTGGAAAGGATGAAAAGGGACTTGGCAAGGTTAGAGGAATGGTCAAATGTATGGCAGCTTAGATTCAATGCTAAGAAATGCAGGTAATGCACCTGGGAAACAAAACCCAGGGAAGAGTACACTATGGGGGTGAAACTAACAACAACAAAATTGAAAGGGACCTGGGGGTAGTCATATCAGATGACCTAAAGGTGGGCAAGCAATGTGAGAGGGCAGCAAGGAGGGCTGGGGGGATACTGGGATGCATAGGGAGAGGCATCACCAGTAGAAAACAGGAAGTTATTATTCCTCTGTACAGACAGCTGGTCAGACCCCATCTGGAGTACTGTGTGCAGTTCTGGAGACCCAGTCTTCGCAAAGACATAGACAGAATGGAAGCTGTCCAGAGGAGGGCAACTAAAATGGTGCAGGTTCTGCACCGGAAGACATATGAAGAGAGACTTAAGGAGCTTAATATGTATAGCCCCGACGAAAGGAGGGAGAGGGGACATGATAGAAACTTTCAAGTACCTCAAGGAATCAACAAAGTCCAAGAGGGTAGCATCTTTCAAAAAGAGGTGTGCAAGAACAAGGGGCACAATTTGAAGATGGGGGGTGGCTCAGAGGTAATTTAAGGAGTATTTTACAGAGAGGGTTGTGGATGCATGGAACGGCCTTCCGGAGGAGGTCGTGGAGTCAAAACAGTGGTGGAATTCAAGCATGCATGGGACAGTCATAAGGCAATTCTAGGGGATGGGGATAGAAAGAAGTAGGCTGCTGGTTAACTAGGATCTGCAGCTTATCCAGTAGGCAGGGAAATGGGCAGACTGGGTGGGCCAAGTGGTCCTTATCTGCCGTCAAATTCTATGTTTCTATACTTCGTCCGCCTGGATCATTCTCTACCTGAACGCTGCACCATCCTTGTTGCTGCTTGCTGCTGGCTCCCTTCTGCTCGTTATTCCTTCTCTTGGGCTGCTTAGTACTCCACCATTCAGTCAGCTCCATTTTGTTGTGTACCATTTGCCTCCTTTCAGTGCATTTCCGGATTGCTGCAGCGCTGCTTCTCCCTGCTCAATTCACCGCACATGGGGGCCTGCAAGCTGGTGGCTTGCTTTCATTCTGCTTCCATCTGGCTCCTAGCCCGTTGCAATATCCCCCTACCTCTGGACCTCTGTCTACGGCTTCCCAATGCCACTTGCACTCCCTAGCTTCTAGCGCTTTGCAGGACTTTCCTAAAGTACAATGTATCACCATTCAGGCAAAGCATTGAATGTTGCTCTTTCTACACTGCAATTAGCTCTGAATGTACTCCTGTTTGCTAGCACGATATTGGGCTTCCTCATTACCAACACATCTACAACTTTATTGATTGCTCCAGTGACACCATCCTGACTTGGGCTGGCATTTTTCTCACCTGGTTTTCTACGGGTTTACAATGGCAAGGGATGTGGAACCTCATCGGCTGTAGGACATCTACTGACCAGCTGTTATCATGCCTTTCACTTCCCATTTGCACCTCATCACCTCCTGGGCTGTCCCACACTCTTCTTATACCTGCTGCTGGACTTAGCACGCTCTCCTCTACAGCAATTCGGTACTCACACTTTCTCAGCTACCGCACCACTTCTTATCCCCATATCCCCTGGAATCCATTCACTGTATCTGCATTCTACATTACATCACTAGATGGTGCCCTAGCTTTGTTGAAGTTCTGAATTGCTGACTTTCTGGGTTTGAATTCTAGGACTACTCCTAGACTATGGCAACTTGCAGTTTTATACTGAACTTCCATCTAACCTGTTCTGATCCCTCATGCCATCCGCATTCTATACTGGATACACTATCTGATTATGTCCTAGGATGTTCCCATCTCTCTGGATGCTTGCAACATTTGGCTCATGACTGTTACATTACTTACCTTACCAACTGATCTACACACGGTCCAGCTGCTCATGCTAGCCTTTGTGAAGCTTGGCTGCCACCCTCTTCTCCTTCCCTCAGCTGACCTACGTGTGGTCTTGCCATTCCTCCTACCCGTGCATGGGCCTAGCTGCTCCTTGCTTTCAGCCTCTGGACTTCTGCCATGCACTCTGCTGTGCGCCTCGTCATTGCCTATAGCACCCTGTTTGGATTCTGCCTCCGTCCCTTCATCTGAGCTTTCCATTAATAGAAATTTGGACACACTCCTGGATGTCTTGCCTTCCATTATTCCGATTGGATTCTGGATGCTGCAGCTCACCTTGTCTTCACTCCTTCCCATCTGTCCAAGACCATCTGTGCTCCTTTGGATCTCCATGTCTATGTCTGTGGATTTTATCACCTTTCCTGGATGCTTACTATGTTGCTTGGCTTTGTTTGCTCCTACCTCACTTTCCAGCTGCCTACGTGTGGTCTAGCCATCCTGGCTATCCTTTTTGGGGTTTAGCTGCCACTATATAGTTACCTTATCATGTCCCTGGATGCTTACTATCTTGCTGCTGCATTTAACTTCATTACTACTCACTTATCGGCTGACCTACTTGCAATCCAGCTGTACCGGCTGCCCTTTGGGGCTTACCTGCCATTGTTTACTTACCTTGCCAGTGGACCTATGTGTGGTCCAACTGCGCATGCTAGCATACGTGGAGCTAGCTGCTACTCGTTACTTACCTTACCAGCTGATCCTCATATAGTCTAGCTGCATGCTAGCCTTTGGGTTTAGCTGCTATCTTTAACTGCTCACCAGTTACATAGAAACATAGAAACATAGAATTTGATGGCAGATAAGGACCGCTTGGCCCACCTAGTCTGCCATTTTCCTACCTAACAGATAAGCTACAGATCCTAGTTAACCGACAGCTTACTTCCTCCTACCCCCCACTAGGACTGCCTTATGCCTGTCCCATGCATTCTTGAATTCCCCCACTGTTCTTGACTCCATGACCTCCTCAGGGAGGCTGTTCCATGCATCCACAACCCTCTCTGTGAAAAAATACTTCCTCACATTACCTCTGAGCCGTTCCCCCCTCTATCTTCAAATTGTGCCCCCTTGTTCTTGCACATCTCTTTTTCTGAAAGATGCTACCCTCTTGGACTTTGTTGATTCCCTTGAGGTACTTGAAAGTTTCTATCATGTCCCCTCTCTCCCTTCTTTCCTCAAGGGTATACATAATACATACATATACAGTTTACATACTTATTCTATCATACCATTATCGGCTGACCTACACATGGTCTAGCCATGCCATCCTAACTCAGTGGGCTAGCTCCCCTTCACTCCCATGGATGCTTCCCCCGGAACCTTCATTCAGATCTACCTTTCCAAATACCCCACCTTTAAGCTTCCACCTTCCATTGGATAATTTCTGGAGTACATCAAACTTTTGTTCAATTCTCAGATGCTCCTCGCCATGCTATTTCAACTCCTCCTGAGCTGCTACTACCATCTCCATCGGGACACACTGCTAACTTATTCCATACTGTCCTACCTAGTTTAACCGATGCCTAAGACATTGATTTACTACAGGAAGCTTATTACCTCTCGTCGAATTGCCAATGCTTCCACCTAGGTCTCTTCACTGCAATCCTTACTATCCTCGATCCTCAGGACATGAAAGTCTTCAACACCATTCTGCTCACGTTAGTCTGCCTCAAAATCTACAGTAGTACTTTGCATTTAACCGACTCAGGATATGCCGCCTTTCACTATTCCGCTGCTATTCTGTATTGCATGCAGTTTGACATTTCCATTACGTTGTCCTCCACTGCTCTGGAACCTGCCTTGCACCATGGGGTAGGAAGTTCGCCATCGCATTTCGCAGACCTGCGCCGACCTGGACTTCCTTTCCTCCTATATATTACTGTACCATAATCACCTACTTCTATGACCTGCTTATGCTTCCTTGCTGAGGGGTTTACCTACTTCTACTCTATACCTGCCTCACCAGTTCAGGGCCTGGAGATTCGCATATCTTACTGTACACCTACCGGCCGCCATGTCAGCCAGCCCTAGGAGCTCTTTACTATGGCATCAACTCTGGCCTGACACCCATGTGTCATCATTGTTATGCAGCCCTCTGGATCCACAAGAAGCTCTCAGATTCCCTTGCCAGTACCATTCCTCACACCCCTAGCTTATTGTACATACTCTTGCACTTCTACTTCCCAGTTACTACTCATACGTCATGCTGCTTTACTTACTACTGCAACTGACCTACGTATGGGTCCACTTACTTGCTCATACTGCCTGCTTCGCCCTCACAGGGAGTAGAGCTCATACTGCCTGCTCCGCCCTCACAGGGAGTAGAGCTCGTAATGCCTGCTTGCCCTCACAGGGGAGTAGAGCTCAGACTGCCTGCTTCGCCTCACAGGGAGTAGAGCTCAGACTGCCTGCTTCGCCTCACAGGAGCAGAGCCTGACTGCCTTGCTTCACCCTCACAGGAGTAGAGTCGCTCTGCCTGCTCAGCCCCTCACAGGAGTAGAGCTCAGACTGCCTGGCTCTCCTCACAGGAGTAGACTTGACTGCCTGCTTCCCCCTCACAGGGAGTAGAGACCATCACGACTAACTTGCCATTACAATCTACTGCCCTCCCTGAGAACTGTGAATACATCTGACCTATGTCTCCTATTCATTACAGTATTTACTGACTTCATATACTTGCTTCCCCTCTCCAGATTGGAGGTTCCTACTGCTCTGTCATTCTGATCAAGCAGCATATGCCAATTTGTTTCATTGCCATAGCCTTCATTTGCTAATCCTGCCATGTGGAACTTGATCTAATGACCCTTCTTTGGACGTGGATGCTGAGCCTTAATTCCTGGGTCTCCTCTGCACAGTCATACTCACCTGCTAGAATGCTTCAGCACCTGCAACTCATCGCTTCAGATTCATATCAACCGTGGATTCCACTCTACTTCATTCCGATCTGCTCATGGATTCTTGAACTTGGAGTTCACTAGATGGACGCTAGCTCTGTTTCACCTACCATGTCACGATTCAGTACGACTTCACTTCTCCATTTCTGGACTGGGTTATACAACTGTGGGGTCTGAATTAGCAGATTAAAATATAAGATCACTCTCCTTTAGTATATCCAGAAGGACAGGCAGGTCAGTAGCCATGGGTCCTCAGAGGTTCCCCCAAGGGGATTTTTCCTCTCTTGCATGCTACTGGTCACACTTTCCGGAGTTGGAGGAGGTGATCATACTGCTACAATTTTTCCTGGGGGTGTCATCCTACTTGACTCCTTCAACAGTCGGATACTGAACAATCATGGATATCATTATTTTTTGGGGGGGTCTCATAACACTGGACTAAGCATTCTTTGCGGTGGGATACAGAGTAAGGCCAAACCAAAACCAAGTTATAACAACGTTACTCATCAGCTCAAGCATATAAGCACGTTGCATAAGACTATAAGCACTGACTGTATAACTATGTTCAAAGTACCTAAGCACAGATCAACTCAAACTGCTACATATCTAAGAGCAATGTCCTATTACCTATATGGCCTCTGTATCGAAGCACAAACCTTCATTCTCCAATTACAGTACGTAGCACAAGCACTGAGCTATGAACCACACATAAATGATAGGCTATCCCCTGAAGTTATGTGGGGGAAGAACTCCTCCCCCACATCCTATTTAAGCTAGCAGGCTACATCCACTCTGCTAGAGCAAGTCGCACTCACCCTCCATCCTTCCCTGATGCCTCCTCCTTCTCTGGCACTCTTTTCCCACCGGGGGGACTCATAACACTGGACTAAGCATTCTTTATGGTGGAATACAAAGTAAGGCCAAACCAAAACCAAGTTATAAAAACGTTAGTCATCAGCTCAAGCATCTAAGCACGTTGCATAAGACTATCCTGCTCACTTGTACTATA
This sequence comes from Neoceratodus forsteri, assembly GCA_016271365.2. Classification (NCBI taxonomy): domain Eukaryota; kingdom Metazoa; phylum Chordata; order Ceratodontiformes; family Ceratodontidae; genus Neoceratodus; species Neoceratodus forsteri. Next base: position 175,188,358 of record CM057455.1, read on the forward strand.
AGCACTGACTGTATAACTATGTTCAAAGTACCTAAGCACAACTCAGCTCAAACTGCTACATATCTAAGAGCAATGTCCTACTTATCTATATGGCCTCCATTATCCAAGCACAAACCTTCATTCTCCAATTACAGTATGTAGCACAAGCACTGAGCTATGAACCAGACATAACAATTCCTTCACCCAGCTCAGACAAACACACTCTTTTTTGGATTATTTTTGTATGTTTTTACACAAAATTCATGTTCCTATTAATAGAGTTCTTGTTCCTTAGTCCAGTAGAGTAGTTTACCTCTAATAGCACCTCCTTCCTTTTGCTGGTCTCTGCCACAAGCTATCTAGGTCAGCTCTTAAATGCAAGCACATGGCTTCCTTCTCTCTAAGCCACTCTTCCTAATTAACAGTTTGTTGCTTCACCTAGCTAACTGCACAGATAACACTTCCTTCACCCTATTTCACAGTTTTTTTCTACACCTACCTACCTGCAGAGATAAAAATTCCTTCATCCAACTCGGGCAAACACACTCTTTGTTTTTGTTTGTTTTTACCCTAAATTGAAATTCCCAGTAACAGAGGTCTAGTTCTTTAGTCCAGTAGAGTATTATCGTTATAACAGCACCGCCTTCCTCTTGCTGTTCTCTGCCACACGCTACAGTATCTAGGTCAGTTTTTAAATGCAGACACCATGCTTTCTTCTCTCTAAGCCACTCCAACAAATTAACAGTTTGTTTCATCACCTAGCTAACTGCACAGATAACAATTCCTTCACCCAACGTAGAGACACTCTTTTTTGTTTGTTTTTGTTTGTTTTTAACCTAAATTGAAGTTCCCAGTAATAGAGGTCTAGTTCTTTTGACCAGTAGAGTAGTATAGTTCTAACAGTACCTTCTTCCTCTTGCTGTTCTCTGCCACAAGCTAACTAGGTCAGTTTTCAAAATGCAAACACATGGCTTTCTTCTCTCTAAGCCACTTCCCCTAATTAACAGTTTTTTTCTTCTTCCTAGCTAACTGCACAGATAACATTTCCTTCACCTACCTCAAACACACTTTTTTTTTGTTCGTACCCTAAATTGAAGTTCCCAGTAATAGAGTTCTAGAACTTCAGTCCAGTAGAATAATATAGTTCTAATAGCACCTCCTTCCTTTTGCTGGTCTCTGCCACAAGCTATCTAGGTCAGTTTTTAAATGCAAACACCTGGCGTCCTTCTCTCTAAGCCACTCCCCCTAATTAACAGTTTGTTTCTTCACCTAGCTAACTGCAGAGATAACAATTCCTTCACCCTAATTCACAGGTTTTTTCTTCACCTAGCTCACTGCACAGATAACAATTCCTTCATCCAGCTCAGACAAATACACTCTTTTTTGTTTGTTTTTACCCTAAATTGAAGTTCCCAGTAATAGAGTTCTAGTTCTTTAGTCTGGTAGAGTAGTATAGTTCTAACAGCACCTCCTTCCTCTCGCTGTTCTCTAGGATCTAGAGGTAATCATAACAGGAGCAATGAACAAATCTGCACAGTGTATAAATGCACCTGCCAAAGCTAACAAGATGCTGGGTTATATTGCCAGAGGCATATCCTCCAGGAGGGGGAAGGGATCTTGGCCCTCTACAGGTGACTGGATAGGCCACACTTGGAGTATTATGTGCAGTTCTGGTGGCCATACCTGAGGAAGGACATTAGCTTACTGGAGGAGGTGCAACACAGGGCACCAAGAATGTTCCAAGGGTTTGGGGATTTGCCTATGGGAGTAGGCTGAGAGAGCTGAACATGTACTCCCTGGAGGAGATAAGGGATGGGGGGACATGATTGAGACCTTCAAAGACATGAAGGGGATAAATAGAACTGACACAGAGTGGCTTTTCCAGTTAAGGAGGGGGAGGGACACCAAGGGACACAATCTGAGATTGGAGGAAGGTATGTTCAGGAGGGAAATAAGGAGACACTGTTTTAAGGAGTGGGTGTTGGCAGTTTGGAATGCACTACTAGAGGAGGTGGTAACCTGTAATACAGTGGGTTGCTTCAAAAGGGGATTGTACAGGGTAAGGAGGAGTGTCACTGTAGAGGTGGGGGAGGGAAGGGCAGCTGCAGTATAAGAGCTGCTAGCTAGATTATCAAGCAGGCTTGATAGACCTTATGGCCCCTGTCTACTGGAAGGTTCATATATTTGCATGTTAATAACTTTGCAACCATTCAACGGATTTGCACAAAATTTGGCATGCACCTTCCTGTGGGGGTAGGTCTGTAGATGTGGCAAGTTATGTTCTGGTCGTATGTGCAGTCTGAGTTATGGAGAGGTGAAAAAAAATGTTTTTGATCATTGACATTGCTGGAATTTTTCTGGAACTTGCCTACGGCCCAGTGAGTTTGGTTTTTGGGTCTGAAATGTTCAGGTCAGAAAGTGACTACCCCACAGATGTGCCCTTATTTTATTTATTTATGTATTTATTTTATTTATCAAAGGTATCAAAATTGCAAACGTTTTGTTAGTTTGGTGAAAAAAAGAAACAGTTTTCAAGTTTTAGCAATTACAAATTTGAAAAAATATTTCTGAGCATGCTCAGTAAGCACTTCAAGATCGCTATATGAAATGAATTAGGAATCCTGCTTCATATGGGAACATTCCTACTTCGCATGGCTGCCATCTTGTTTTCAGTTTTGCCTGAAAAAATTCAAATTTGGACACCTCCCACAATGATATTCTGGGGAGGAACCAATACATGTAGCTTGCTTATTGGAACTCTTTATGTGCATTCTGCATTTTACTGCTCAAAAAATGCCCTAAAATGTATTTTTTTAACATTTCAATTCTTTGTTCATATTGGCATCATATGAAGTAGGATCCTGCTTCATATGCCAAGATACAAAGAAGGATCCTACTTCATGAGCCATGCGAAGTAGAATCTTGCTTCCTATGCCAAGATATGAAGTAGGATCCTACTTCATGAGCCTAAAGTGCAGGAATGTTTGAACTTATGTTGATATCTCAGCCATGTTTCATTATTTTTTCACCAATTTTTTAACATGAGCCTTTTGGGACACCACCTCATGAACACTGGTGCTGTCATTTCATTACTCAGTACCAAAAGGTGATTTCATGGTCAGTGCATGAAATCAACTTTTGCAACCAATTAACAAAATAACAGTGCAAGTGCTCATGAGGTGGGGTTCCAAAATGCCCATGCTGAACATTCAGTGCAAAAATATCAAAAAACTCTTGAGTTATGTGCAGTCAATGAAATTACGCTATGCACGTATGTAACTTCTGCAATTTTTAATATTTTCATTCCAAATTTCAACATTGCCATTATTTCACACCACCTCATGAACAGTACAACTGTCATTTTTCATATTCTGCCTGACATATGTTTTCACTCCTGATGCACCCAATGGCATGTATGCTGCAGAAAATTACTTTTCAGGACCAATTAATGAAATGACAATGCAATGTACATGAGTTGGGGTCCCTAAAAGGCCATGCTGAACATTTGGTGAAAATATTCCTAAAAATGCCAGTGTTATGTGAGTCTGTTGACTTTATTCAACTCATGTGCATAACTTCCGTACTTTGCAATATTTTGCCATCAAATTTTCAACATAGTAATTTTTTCACACCAACTCACGAAAAGTACAGCTGTCATTTTTCACATCCTGCCCCAAATGTGTTTTCACACCTGTGGCATAGAACGGTGATGTAGTTGAGCATTAATAAGCTTTGCATTGCATTTCATAATTTCTCTGTACCAGGGTACATGAGGTGGGGAAATAAGATGGCTATGCTGACAATTTAGTCACTGTTGTTTGACACATGGAAGTGCAGGGCTCTTACCTGCATACATATGTGCATCTACAGAGGGGTTGGAGCACAGGGTCCAAAGGACCCTGCACTCCCACAGTAAAATAAGGACACTATTATACTGTCTCAAAAAGTAAGGAAATTCATTGCAAAAAAACTCTGTTAATGCATCAGTTAGGGTTCCTATTACAGAGACAAAAGCATGGAAATTCAGTGTTAGGGTTCCTACCCCTACCACCCCACCTTCTACATACCAACAGGTGTTGGGGTGTGCCTTGGTTCATCTGCCCTAACTCTCTCCTCATTCCATGTGTAAGAAAGTCAAGATAGTACAGTATAGGAGAATGAGGTGAGAGTTAGGGCTGATGACCCCAAGGCACACCCCAATGCTTGTTGGTGTGTGGAGGGTGGGGGTGGGGGTGAGGTGGTAGGGGTAGGAACCCTAACACTGAATTTCCATACTTTTGCCTCTGTAATGGGAACCCTAACTGATGCATTAGCAGAGTTTTTTGCAATATATATATATATATAGTTATATATAGTTTTATATATTAATAGTTATATTTAGTTTATATATATATAGTTATATATAGTGTGTATATATATATATATATATATATATATATACATATACATATAAAGTTAGTTAGTCCTCTGTCCTTCCTCTATAGTTTGACCTACATCCTGTCCTTTGAAATTATGCCTGGGGGTTTTGATGTGTCATTTCAGCCAGACAGTAAGTTCTCAGACACTTCCCTACATATGTTATATTTAATAAAAAAATGATACAGTACTCAGAACTGGCTGTCTACGTCACAGCCACTGCTTGTGACAGTGCGCTGCTACATTATGGAGGTCATTGATAAGCTTGTTAATGTACCAGTAAGGATGGCCACTGCTTCTGACAAAGGGCTGTAACAGTGCGGTGTTCATTGCTCAGGTTACTGCAGTATAAGTAAGGGTGGCCACTACACATGACAGTGGGCTGCCAGTGTGGTGGTTATTTCTCAGGTTGCTACAGAATCAGTAAGGGTGGCCACTTCTTGTGAAAATTGGCTGCCACAATTTGGTGGTCATTTTTCTTCTTGCTACAGTACCACTTAAGGTGGCCAATACTCAGGAAAAAGGGATGCCACAGTGCGCTGGCCATTGCTTAAATTGCAACAATACCAGTAAGTCAGGTCACTGCTTGTGACAATGGTCTGCTATAGTGTGGTGGTAATTGGTCAGGTTGCTACAATACCTAAAAGTGTGGCCATTGCATGTGAGAAGGGGCTGTCAGCATGCAATGGTGATTGTTCAGGTTGCTACAGTACCACTAAGGTTGGTCATTGCTTGTGACAATGGTCTGCTATAGTGTGGTGGTCATTGGTCAGGTTGCTACAGTACATAAAAGTGTGGCCATTGCATGTGAGAAGGGGCTGTCAGCATGCAATGGTCATTGTTCAGGTTGCTACAGTACCAGTAAGGTTGGTCACTGCTTGTGACAATGGTCTGCTATAGTGTGGCGGTCATTGGTCAGGTTGCTACAGTACCTAAAAGTGTGGCCATTGCATGTGAAAAGGGGCTGTCAGCATGCAATGGTCACTGCTCAGGTTGCTACAGTACCAGTAAGGGTGGCCACTGCTCAGGTTGCTACAGTACCAGTAAGGTTGGTCACTGCTTGTGACACAGGGCTGCTATAGTGTTGCTACAGCTCCAGTAAGGATAGCCACTGCTTGTTACAAAGGGCTGTCACAGTGTGGTGGTCATTGTTCAGGTTGCTACATTACTAGTAAGGTTAGCCACTGCTTGTGTCAAAGGGCTGTCACAGTGTGGTGGTCATTGCTCAGGTTGCTGCTGTAACAGTAAATGTAGATACTGCCTGTGACAATGGGATCCCACACTGTGTGAGTCATGGGTTGCTACAGTATCAGTAAGGGTGGCAAGTGCTTGTGACAATGGGCAGTCACAGTGTGGTGGTCATTGCTCGGGTTGCTACAGTACTAGAAAGGGTGGTCACTGCTTGTGACAATGGGCTGTCACAGTGTGCTGCTCATTACTCAGGTTGATACAGTACCAGTAAGTGTGGCCACTGCTTGTTTTAATAGGCTATTACAGTGTGGTGGTTATTGCTCAAGTTGCTACACTGTCAGTAAAAGTGATCACTGCTTGTGACAATGGACTGTTACAGTGTGGTGATTAGTACTCAGGATGCTGTGGTACCAGTAAGGGTGGCCACTGCTTGGGACAATGGACTGCAACATTGTGGTGGTCACTGCTCAGGTTGCTGTACTACCAGGAACGGTGGCCACTGCTTGTGAGATGGGCTGTCACAGTGTGGTGGTCATTGCTCAGGTTGCTACAGTACCAGAAAGTGTGGACACTGCTTGAGACAGCGGGCTGCCACAGTGTAGTGGTTATTTGTCTGGTAGCTGCCATATTATTAAGGGTAGTCAATGCTTTTGACAATGGACTGTCACAGTGTGCTGGCCATTGTTAGGGTTGCTGTGTTAATAGAAAGGGTAACCACTGTTTGTGACAAAGGGCAGTAACAGTGTGGTTGTCATTGCTCAGGTTGCTGCGGTGCCAATAAGGGTGACCACTGCTTGTGAGAATGGACTGTCACAGTGTGCTGGTCATTGCTCAGGTTGCTGCATTACCAGTAAGGGTGGCAAGTGCTTGCGATAATGGGCTGTCACAGTGTGATGGGAATTGCTCAGGTTGTTACAGTACCAGTAAGGGTGGCAAGTGCTTGCAATAATGGGCTGTCACAGTGTGCTGGTCATTGCTCAGGTTGCTGCAGTACCAGTAATGGTGGCAAGTGCTTGTGATAATGGGCTGTCACAGTGTGATGGGAATTGCTCAGGTTGCTACAGTACCAGTAAGGGTGGCCACTGCTTGTGACAAAGGGTTGTCACAGTGTGGTGGCCATTGCTCAGGTTGCTACAGTACCAGGAAGGGTGGCCACTGCTTGTGACAATGGGCTATCACAGTGTGGTGGCCATTGCTCAGGTTGCTACAGTACCAGTAAGGGTGGCCACTGCTTGTGACAATGGGCTGTCACTGTGTGGTGGTCATTGCTCAGGTTGCTACAGTACAAGTAAGGGTGGTCACTGCTTGTCACAAAGGGCTGTCACAGTGTGGAGATCATTGCTCAGGTTGCTACCATACCAGTAAGGGTGGCCACTGCTTGTGACAAAGAGTTGTCACAGTTTGGTGGTCATTGCTCTGGTTGCTTCAGTACCAGTAAGGATTGCCACTGCTTGTGACAGTGGGCTATCACAGTGTGGTGGTCATTGCTCAGTTTGCTACAGTACCTGTAAGGGTGGTCACTGCTTGTGACAATGGGCTGTCACAGTGTGGTGGTCATTGCTCAGGTTGCTACAGTACCTGTAAAGGTGGTCACTGCATGTGACATTGGGCTGCCACAGTGTGGTGATCATTGCTCACGTTGCTACAGTACCAGTAAGGGTGGCCACTGCTTGTGACAATGGGCTGTCACAGTGAGGTAATCATTGCTCAGGTTGCTACAGTACCAGTAAGGGTGGCCACTGCTTGTGACAATGGGCAGTCACAGTGTGGTGATCATTGCTCAGGTTGCTACAGTACCAGTAAGTCAGGTCACTGCTTGTGACAATGGTCTGCTATAGTGTGGCGGTCATTGGTCAGGTTGCTACAGTACCTAAAAGTGTGGCCATTGCATGTGAGAAGGGGCTGTCAGCATGCAATGGTGATTGTTCAGGTTGCTACAGTAAGGGTGGCCACTGCTCAGGTTTTACAGTACCAGTAAGGTTGGTCACTGCTTGTGACACGAGGCTGCTATAGTGTTGCTACAGCTCCAGTAAGGATAGCCACTGCTTGTCACAAAGGGCTGTCACAGTGTGGTGGTCATTGTTCAGGTTGCTACAGTACTAGCAAGGATAGCCACTGCTTGTGTCAAAGGGCTGTCACAGTCTTAAACCAAGGTGCTTTTACAATATAACATAAAACAATAAATAATTAAAACAACATTAAAAATATTCAAAAAGCATTATAAAGTTTACTAAAAAGATAGGTTTTTAAAGCTCCTTTAAAACTTTGTACAGTCAGGCAGTCTCGCACCTGACGAGGTAGAGAATTCCACAGGGTTGGGGCCATGAAACTAAAAGATCTAGCACCTGAAGTTTTTAAACAAACCCTAGGAATCTCTAGCAATCCCTCATCAGTGGATCGGGGAGAGCGGGGGGAGAGGACAGTAGGGACTGGTAGTATAGTGTGGTTGTCATTGCTCAGGTTGCAACAGCATCAGTAAGGATAGTCACAGCTTGTGAAAAAGGGCTGTTACTTTGTGGCTGAATTGCATAGGTTGCTGCAGTACCAGTAAGGGTGTTTACTGCTTGTCACAAAGAGCTGTCACAGTGCGGTAGTCATTGCTTAGGTTTGCTACAGTACCAGTAAGGGTGGCCACTGCTTCTGACAATAGGCTGCCACAGTGTGGCGGTCATTGCTCAGGTTGCTGCAGTAATAGTAAATGTGGCTACTGCTTGTGACAATGTGCTCCCACACGTTGGTGGTCATTGCTCAGGTTTCTATAGTACCAGTAAGGGTGGCAAATGCTTGTGACAAAGGGCTGCCACAATGTGATGGCCATTGCTCAGATTGCTACTGTACCAGAAAATGTGGCCACTACTTGTGACAATGGACTGCCACAGTGTGGAGGCCATTGTTAGGGATGCTGCGGCCACAGTAAGGGTGACCACTACCTGTGACAAAGGACTGTAACAGTGTGGTTGTCATTGCTCAGGTTGCTACAGTACCAGTAAGGGTGGCCACTGCTTCTGACAATAGGCTGCCACAGTGTGGCGGTCATTGCTCAGGTTGCTGCAGTAATAGTAAATGTGGCTACTGCTTGTGACAATGTGCTCCCACACGTTGGTGGTCATTGCTCAGGTTTCTATAGTACCAGTAAGGGTGGCAAATGCTTGTGACAAAGGGCTGCCACAATGTGATGGCCATTGCTCAGATTGCTACTGTACCAGAAAATGTGGCCACTACTTGTGACAATGGACTGCCACAGTGTGGAGGCCATTGTTAGGGGATGCTGCGGTCACAGTAAGGGTGACCACTACCTGTGACAAAGGACTGTAACAGTGTGGTTGTCATTGCTCAGGTTGCTACAGTACCAGTAAGGGTGGCCACTACTTGTGACAATGGGCTGTTAAAGTGTAGCAGCCATTGCTCAGGTTGCTTCAGTACCAGTAAGGGTGGCCACTACCTGTGACAATGGGCTGTTAAAGTGTAGCAGCCATTGCTCAGGTTGTTGCAGTACCAGTAATGGTGGCCATTGCTTGTGACAATGGCATGTCACAATGTTGTGGGCATTGCTTGAGTTGCTGCAGTATGAGTAAGTATGGCCATTGCTTGTGACAATGGGCTGCCACAATTTTGATGGTAATTGCACAGTATGCCACAGTACCAGTAAGGTTGGCTACTGCTTGTGACATTGGGCTGCTAGAATTTCATCATCATTGCTCAGGTTGCTGCAGTCCCAGTAAGGGTTGTCACTGCTTGTGAAAATGGGCTGTTAAAGTGTAGTGGTCATTGCTCAGGTTGCTGCAGTGCCAGTAAGGGTGGCCATTGCATGTGACAATGGACTGTCATAGTGTTTTGGTAATTGCTCAGATTTCTACAATACCAGTAAGTGTGGCCACTGCTTGTCACAATGGGCTGTCACAGTGTGTTGGTCAATGCTCTTGTTGCTACAGTGCCTGTAAGGCTTGTCACTGCTTGTGACATTGGGCTATCGCAGAGTTGATGTACTTGCTCAGGTTACTACAGTATCAGTAAGGGTGGCCACTGCTTGTGACGATGGGCTATCACAGTATGGTGGCCATTGCTCAGGTTGCTACAGTACCAGTAAGGGTGGCCACTCCTTGTGACAATGGGCTGTCACTGTGTGGTGGTCATTGCTCAGGTTGCTACAGTACAAGTAAGGGTGGTCACTGCTTGTCACAAAGGGCTGTCACAGTGTGGAGATCATTGCTCAGGTTGCTACCATACCAGTAAGGGTGGCCACTGCTTGTGACAAAAGGGTTGTCACAGTTTGGTGGTCATTGCTCTGGTTGCTTCAGTACCAGTAAAGATTGCCACGGCTTGTGACAATGGGCTATCACAGTGTGGTGGTCATTGCTCAGTTTGCTACAGTACCTGTAAGGGTGGTCACTGCTTGTTACAATGGGCTGTCACAGTGTGGTGGTCATTGCTCAGGTTGCTATAGTACCTGTAAAGGTGGTCACTGCATGTGACAATGGGCTGCCACAGTGTGGTGATCATTGCTCACGTTGCTACAGTACCAGTAAGGGTGGCCACTGCTTGTGACAATGGGCTGTCATAGTGTGGTGGTCATTGCTCAGGTTGCTACAGTACCAGTAAGGTTGGCCACTGCTTGTGACAATGGGCTGTCACAGTGCGGTAATCATTGCTCAGGTTGCTACAGTACCAGTAAGGGTGGCCACTGCTTGTGACAATGGGCAGTCACAGTATGGTGATCATTGCTCAGGTTGCTACAGTACCAGTAAGTCAGGTCACTGCTTGTGACAATAGTCTGCTATAGTGTGGCGGTCATTGGTCAGGTTGCTACAGTACCAGTAAGGGTGGCCACTTCTTGTGACAATGGGCTGTCACAGTGTGATGGTCATTGCTCAGGTTGCTACAGTACCAGTAAGAGTGGCCGCTGCTTTTGACATTAGTCTGCCATAGTCTGGTGGTTATTGCTCAGGTTTCTGCCATACCAGTAAGGATGGCCACTGCTTATGAAAATGGGCAGTCACAGTGTGATGGTCATTCCTCAGGTTGTTACAGTATCAATAAGGGTGATCACTGCTTGTGAGAATGGGTTGCCACAGTGTTGTAGTCATTGCACAGTTTGCTACTGTACCAGTAAGGGTGGCCACTGCTTGTGACAATGGGCTGTTAAAGTGTGGTGGTCATTGCTCAAGTTGCTGCAGTACCATTAAGGGTGGAAACTGCTTGTGTTAATAGATTTCCACAGTGTGGTGGTTATTGTTCAGGTTGCTACATTACCAGTAAGGGTGGTCACTGTTTGTGACAATGGGCTTTCACAATGTATTTGTCATTCTTCAGGTTTCTGCAGTACCAGTAAAGGTGGCCACTGCTTTTGAGAATGGGCTGTCACAGTGTGGTAGTTATTGCTCAGGTTGCTACAGTACCAGTAAGGGTGGTCACTGCTTGTGACAATGGGCTGCCACAGCATGAAGGTCATTGCTCAGGTTGCTGCAATTACTAATAGAGGTGGTCACCGATTGTGACAATGGATTTCTACAGTGTGGTGGTCATTGCTCAGGTTGGTACAGTACCAGTAAGGGTGGCCACTGTCTGTGGCAATGGGCTTTCACAATGTATTTGTCATTTCTCAGGTGTCTGCAGTACCAGTAAAGGTGTCCACTGCTTTTGACAATGGGCTGTCACAGTGTGGTGTTATTGCTCAGGTAGCTTCAGTACCAGTAATGGTAGCCACTGTTTGTGACAAAAAAGGGGGGGAGTGGTCCTGTATGCCAATGAAAATATCAAAGCTATAGAAATTCAGAATACAGATAAGGAGCCAGAAGAACTGTGGATCGCCCTGGAAACAGGAAATGGGACAGCCATATGAACTGGTGTTGTCTACAGTCCCCCAGACCAGGGGAAGGACATAGACACATTACTGTTAGAAGATATACAAAACATGACAGCTAAAGGGGAGGTTCTGATAATGGGAGACTTCAACATGCCAGATGCAGATTGGTCAATACCAGCAGGAACATCTGCCAGAACTAAACACGTGGTGGATTCCCTGCAGGGGGAAGGGGCCTCAAACAACTGGTACCACAACCCATAAGAGACAGGGCTATCCTAGATCTATTACTGACTAACAGGGAAAGGATCACAGATCTCCAGGTAGAAGGTCACCTGGGGGCCAGTGACCATCACATGGTATGGTTCAATTTGGCCACTAGAACTAAATCATCCCTTTCCAAGGCAAAAATATGGGACTTCAGAGGAGCGGACTTTGATAAGATGGCCAATAGAGTTAAGCTAGCCTTGGCAAAAAGAAATACCGGTGAGGGGGTACAGGCAAAGTGGGCAAGCATTAAGGATGCAATACTTGAAGCAACATCCCACTGTGTTAGAGAGAAAAGGAAGTGCAAAAGAAAAAGGAAACCACTTTGGTTATCAAAAACAGTAGCAGAAAAGGTCAGAGCCAAAATCTTTGCCACACACCAGGACCCGAAGAAATTGCAAGAAAATCTCCAACTCGGCTTCTCCTCGGTTGAGAATTGATTTACAAAGCACAAACTGATCCTTAATCCAAAAAAAAAAAACAAGGCCATGATCTTCAGCAGCTCCCATAATAAAATGAGCACTTTCAACTCTCCGTTATCACCAGACAAGGTGCCGCACTGGAACAGGTCAAAAACTTTAATTACCTCTGGATCACCCTTGACCCTCACCTCTCCTACATGGCCCACATCAACCATGTCGCCAAAGCCATTAACTCCCGGCTAGGCCTGCTATTCAGTCATAGGAAACACCTGACACCCGAAGCCCTCGCTGTCGCTGTCGCTGTCCAGAGCTCCATAATATCCATCATTGATTATGGCATTATCATTTATGGCTCTGCTACAACCACTGCACTCAAATGTGTATCATCCACCTCCCTCAACAAGGCCTGTCGACTTGTCACTGGCTCCCAATGCCTAACTCACACCTGTGACCTCTATTCTCAAACTGGGTGGTTGAATCTTGCCAATCCAATAAAACATCAAAGTTGTATTACTACTAAGAAAATCTTGCTGGGCCTTGCCCCCCCGGAGTCTGTGCCCTCATACAACCGAGAATCCACACCCGCCATACCAGGGGATCGAAACCTAAGCTTCTGCAAATCCTGCATTGCCGCACAACACAAGGCTAAAGATTCTTTGCTTACCAGGCCGCTAGTTGGTACAACGGTCTTCCCAGCGACATCTCATCCTCACTATCGCTCAGCACTTTTAAGACTCGGCTCCGCCTAACAATCACTACCTCCAACCTCTGTGACTGTTGTGGCTAAACATGTCTTTTGGTTCCATAGCTGAAGATGCCCTTTTGGATTTCACATCTACTTCTGCTTTCTACCAGCAGCCCCCCCTCCTATCTTCACTTTCCCTGCAGACCCATGACAAATGCCACCGGCTGCACTACCTCTAATCTTACCCACCTTTCACTTCTCCTCTCTCTGTTCCCCCCACCTACCTTCCCTTTTCTCCCATCCACTTAGTCTCCCTTATTTCACCCTCCTCCTTTCCCTTTCCCCTCCCCAAAGTTTCACTTTATTGTTCTTTTTTCCTCTACAAGACTATGTGTTTTTTTTAATTTTATAAACTGTTGTCTTTGCTTGTATTTGTCTCAATTATACCAATGAAGTGGAACCTTTGTAAAAGAGCCTCGACTCAAAGGTATTTGTAATCCTATAACAAATAAATAAAAAAAATAAATAAAAAAAGGCTGGCCTTCAGGAAATATAAGGGAACGCAGAGGGCTGAAGATATGGAGGCATACCAAACTTCCCTAAGGGAAGCAGGGAAGGCAGTAAGGCAGGCAAAGACCCAAACTGAGGAAACACTAGCATGAACAGTAAAAGAAGGTGACAAGACTTTCAATAGATACATTAATGAAAGGAGAAAGTCCAGAGCTATTATTGCTAAAATCAAAGGAGATACAGGGGCGTGTAAGGAGAAGGACCACGTAAAATCATCAATCCTAAACTGATGCTTCTGCTCAGTATTTACTGAAGAGAAGGTAGGGTAGGGCCCACAGCTCAGCACCATGGGCACGGGGGAGGGAGGTGTGCACTAGTCCTTTCACAAAATAAAGGGTCCTACAAGAGCTCGATAAGTTCAGGGTGGACAAGGCAATGGGACCTGATGGCATATATCCCAGGGTACTAAAGGAGCTAAGGGTGGAACTAGCAGAGCCATTATCAGAACTGTTTTGTGAGTCTCTGAGCAGAGGAGAGGTCCCAGAAGACTGGAGAAGGGCTCATGTGATCCCGCTCCACAAGAGTGGTAGCAGGGAGGAGGCAGGGAACTACAGACCAATCAGTTTTACCTCAGTAGTGGGCAAGATTATGGAGGCACTCATTAAGGAAAGGATTGTGTGAGACTGTGTCAAATGCCTTGCTAAAGTCTAGGTAGGCCATGTCCGCAGACCCTCCCTGGTCAACTACTTTGGTCACCCAGTCAAAGAAATCTATTAGATTCATCTGACATGACCTTCCCACTGTGAACCCATGCTGCCTTGGGTCCTGTGCCCCACTGGCCTCTAGGTACTCAACAATTCTTTACTTCAGAAGTGATTCCATCACTTTCCATACCACAGAGGTCAAACTGACAGGTCTGTAGTTTCCTGCCTCTGTCTTGGTCCCACTTTTGTGAAGGGGAATCACATCTGCCTTTCTCCAGTCCTCGGGTACCACACCATCCTCCCATGACTTGTTAAAAAGGGTAGTCAGTGGTTTCACTAGTTCTCTCCTTAATTCTTTTAGAATTCTGAGGTGAATTCCATCTGGCCCCATTGCTTTGTCCACCTTCAGTTTTAGGAGTTCTTGCAGAACCCTTTCTTGTGTGAAAGCACTGGGATCAACCCCCTATCAAGAGTGTTTCTGTTAATTGGATTAGGCACTTCCCCCTCCTCTTTTGTGAATATTGAGCAGAAATATTCGTTCAGTATCCCTACTTTTTCACTGTCCCCCTCTGCCCACCCACCGTTCATTCTATTCAGCTTCACTATCCCTCCCTTTGTCTTTCTATGCTCCCTGATGTACCTATAAAAGGTTTTAATCCACCTTCTTAACCAAGTTGGCTATCTTTTCCTTAGTTTGGGCCTTTGCTATTCTGACTTCCCTTCCTGCTTCTTTCTGCCTTAACTGGTACAGTTCTCTGTCCTGCTCCTTCTGTGTTTCCTTATACTTCCTAAATGCTATCTTTTTCTCTCTAACCTTCACTGCCACCTCTTTTGAGAACCATAGTGGCTTTTTCTTTCATTTTGATTTGTTTATATGCTTCACACAAAGGCTTGTTGCCTCTGTGATGGCAATTTTAATATTTCCTATTGTTGCTCCACCCCTTCTTCTAGCCTGTTTGCTAGTGTTTTTCCATGGCACTCTCCCATCTTGCCAAAGTCAGCCCTCCTGAAGTCCAGAACCCTCACTTTTGTATGGCTTGACTCTTTAGAAGAAGGAGAAGAAGAATCAGCATTTATATAGTGCTTTTTCATACACAGTATCCCAAAGCACTTTACAAACAGTGCTAGACTGGTAGTGAAGTGACTGAATGTGTGGTGGCGGCCATATTGCACATCCTCACCCACACACAGCCTGGATAATTGCATGAACCAGTTTATGGGAAGGGGAATGTTGGCCAGGACACCGGGAATGGTCCCTGATCTTTTGTGAAGAGTGCCCTGGGTTCTTTTACTTCCACCTGGACACCCACCAGGACAACACCAGGATGGGCAGAAGGAACCTCGGTTTAATGTCTCATCCGAAGGATGGCACACCCCAGCAGTACAGCACTCCCCAATACTGCACTCGGATGCCAGTGATTTTTAGATGCAAGTCCAATCCCAGTGTGGGACGAGAACCCTCAACCTTCTGGTCCAGAGGCGGATGTGCTACCAACTGAGCCACGCTGACACCTTTATCCAAGTTTATCATGAACCACTCTGTTTAGTGGTCACTTGTTCCCAAATGGCTACCCATTTCTAGATCTGAGATCCTCTCACTGTCCCCATTTGAGAGTATGAGGTCTAAGATTGCTCCCTCATGAGTAGGTTCCAAAACTTGCTGTCTGAGGCATGCCACTTGAAGGGCAGTGAGAATGGCCCTGCTTTTGGATGTGGCTGAAGCACAGGTGCTCCAGTTAACAACTGGCAAATTAAGGTCCCCCATCAACAATATCTCCCCTTTCTCTGCCATCCTAAGTATGCCTTCTATCATATCCTTGTCCATTCCCTCCCCCTACATGGAGGTCTGTATACAACCCCTGTGTGGATTGTGGTGCCATTTCCAGTCTCTAAGGTGACCCACAGTGCCTCCTCTCCTCCCTGTTTACTCTTTTGTTCAGTTGCTTTTATCCCTTCCCTTACATAGAGAACTACTCTGCCCCCTCTTCTCCCCTTCCTGTCTCTCCTGTAGGTTGTCTACCCTGGTATGTTAACATCCCAGTTGTGGTTCTCTGTGTACCATGTTTCTGTGACTGCTACAATATCCAGGCATCCCTCTTCCATCAAGGCCACCAGTTTAGAGAGCTTGTTGCCCAGACTACAGGCATTGGTACTCATTACCCTCCATTTCTTGATGGCCTTACCCCTTTTTGCCCCATCCCTGTCCTTATTGCATTTGTCACTTTCTCCATTTATCCCTGCACTTCTCCCTTTTGACATCTCTATGTGGGTGTCTACCTCACTTAGTACCCTGATTTTGGGGGGGCTAGGATTTCCCTGCTCCTCTCTAGTGTCTCCCCCCTAGGCTAGTTTAAATGCTTGCCAATGAAGCATTTAAACCTATCACCTAGGATTCTGCTTCCCCTCCTGGACAGATGCAGACCATTACACCAGTATAGGACTGCTTCCCTCCAGGTGGAACCCCAGTCCCCAATGAAGCCAAATCCCTGAGCTCTGCACCAGTTTTTCAACCACTATTTGAATCCCATTGTGTGGAGCACCCTAGCCTCACCCATGCCATAGACAGGCAGCACCTCAGAGAAGGTTACCATGTGTGCTATTTGTCTAGGGCCCCTTCCCATCTCCACAAATGCTTTTTGCACTGCTCTGATCCCTTTCTTAGCCAGGTCATTTTTCCCTAGGTGGACAATGACATCCAGCTCCCTCCTCTGTGCAGCTGCTCCAGTGATCCTGAGGATTCACTCCCTGTCCCTCCAAGCCATGGCACCAGGCAAGCACCTTACCTCACCTCACTCTCCCCTTCCTCCGCCAGTTCTACCTTCCTAACAATGGAGTCCCCCACCAGCAGTTGTTTCCTTCCCCTGTGGGGTCCCATGCCACTCTCCTGTGGGTCTTGTTTGTGGATGTTCCCAGCATCCTCCTTGGTCTCCACTGTGGGTGCCTCCATAGAGGAACCACACTTTTCCAGAATGGCATAGAAATTGTGGAGAGGTACAACTGGAGGGATGCACCTCTGTTCCACCACCCTCACCTTCCCTGAGCCCACTGTGGTCCAACCACTCCTCTTTCTTGGCAACCTCTGAGGCAATGGCAGTGACTATGGTGGTCCCTGGGTGGGAGGGGAGGTCCTACAAATCCTGGCCAACTGAGCCTGGAGATGAGCAACCTTCTCCCTCAGCTCAGAGAGGTGCCTGCAGATGGGACAACACCGCATTCTCCAGAATGCCTCCTGGAAGACTGCTGCTCCACAGCCACTGCACTGCACCACTCCCATCATGTCTTATTTCTGGCCCCCTAACTGTTGTTTGGAATACTTACTCTTTCCTCTGTTTGTTTATTTCTTTTTTTTTTCTCACCCTACTTACTTACTGCCTCTGTGCCCTTTTAGTGCCTGATCTTCCTATACTGAGACAAGAAGTTCCTATATTTCTCAGTAGTCTCCTTACCTGCTCACAGTCAGACCTCCTCACAAGGACATTAACCAAATTAAGGCAGTCCAGAGAAGGGCAACCAACATGGTGCAGGGACTGCCTCTGGAAACATATGAGGACAGATTAACGGAGCTCAATATGTATACCCTAGAGCAATGGAGAGAGGTGATATGATCGAAACATTCAAACACCTTAAGGGCATTTACAAGGTGAAAGAGTCTAACATGTTGTTCACTTGGGAACATAAGCAGAAGGCTGGTAAGGACAGAGGTCTGGGGTTATATTCTGTTTTAACTAAAATATTTGAATAGTTTTGTAAGTGAAATTAGTTCTATGTGTTAAAAATTATTACCTTGAGTTAGAACTGTTACTTGGGCTGTGATATTGTAACTTTGGAGGCTTGGGAACAGTTGTTTGGCAGTAATAATTAGAGTGAAATTTAAATGTGTTGTTTGCCTGGTGTTGGTAAAAGCCCTCCCACCCATACTGTTTTGTAGGCTTTCTTAAATACTGAAAAGCCACTGGGGGTTGGGATTGAAGAGCTGAGTATTTCTGTTTGGGACTGAAATTCAAAGCAACAGGAGCTGGTGGGCCTGTGACATCATACGGTACCTGATGTCTGCATACACACACTGTTAGTGGGACTGAACACACACTGGACTGTATGTGTTTGTGAGACTTGGGAACTTTATTGGTGGGGTTGAAATTGGGTTTGTAAATAACTGCAGTCAGTAAAGAGAACTGTATTCAGGGAAAGGGACTGAGAAAAGGGGTGTGCCATTATAAACAGAGGGGGACAAACAGGGTGGCCATATTCCACCATGGCAGGCATCTTCGGAAGGGTTGTAGGCTGCACAGGATGTGGGATGGCAATAATTCTCAATTGGGCCTGGAGAGAGGGAGGCTGCCCACTCTGTAGACAGCTATCTTGTATCAGGAGTGAGGTATATTGGTTAAGGAGTAAGCTGGGGAAGGGGTCCGAGGATAAGGGGTGTGGATATGGGCAGCAGAAGGGTGGGGCTGAGGGGAGGCTGGGGCAACGCTCTGAAATTACAGGATGTTATGTTACAGCAAGCAGGAGGGGGGATATTAGGGTCAGAGGACCCTTAGATAGGGATGTTGACGCTAAGGGGAAAGCGTACAGGGTGAACATTCTGAATACAAAGAGAGTGGAGGGGGAAGAGTCAGGAGGGGCTGTTGTGAAGAAGCCTAAAACAGCAGACTGTGGGAAGGGAGCTACTAAGGTGAACAGAGCTAGAGGGGAAGAAGAGGGGAAGTTTAGAGGTGCAGTCAGGGGAAACTCGGGTTACTTGATGGAGGCTGACATAGAGTGTCACAATAAATTTGAGCTACTAAGCAACCTAGAGGGGGAGGAAGGGGTTGGTGGAAATGAGGAAACTTATACAAAGGCTGGGGGGAAGGAGTCGGATACTCATAGGACATCACAGACTGGCAATGGAAAGGATAGAAATAGTCCCAGAGGGAGAAGGGGAAACATAAATGTTAAGCAAATGGGGGAGATGCAACATATTGCAGACATGAGGGAGGAGAGTGGGATTGGAGAGAAACTGGGAGACAAGGAGGTGAGAGTGGAGTCCCACTTCAGCAGGGGGGTCAGTACCAAGGATGGGGCCCTAGCTAAAGGGGACCCACAGAGAGCCTCTGGAGGCAGGGGTACTATTACAAGGGGGGAGGATGGCGGTGTGGGGGAAGGGGAAGCCATCAGGGCCAGGATAAATGGTTCGGATAAGAGAGGGTTAAAGGGGACACCTATTCAGAGGGGGTTTGAGTTAAGTGGGCAAAATAAAGAGGAGGCAGAAAGGGGAGGGTGACAAGGGGGTCTCTAATAAGGCAGGAAGACTCCCATGGAATTGAGATCATGAATAAAGGGGGAGGGGGGCTGAGAGGGCATAGTGGAGGTAACCATAAGGATGATGGCGGTGTTAAGGTTCTGTTATTGGGAGACTCGATGATTAGGGGTATCCATTGGGAGGGACAGGGGGATGGATGCCATAGCCAGGTGAAGGTAGTGAGTATCTCTGTGCTGACAGTGCACAGAGCAAAGTTCATGGTGTATGAAATGGTTAGGATTGTGGAAGGAAACTGGATTTCCTGGTGCATTTGGGAACTAACGATCTAGAGGGAAATAGCGTTTTGGAAATCCAAGCAAGGTTCCAAGAACTTGCCAGAGTCTGTCGGGATAATGGATGCAACATTTCCTTTTCTGCGACATTGCCAGTGCCAAAGGCCTCAGTGGAGAAAAATGAAGCTCAGCAGGTTAATGACTGGCTCAGGAAGTGGGGTAAGAGAGGGTGGGGGTGTTAGGGAACTGGAATGAAGTTTGGGAGGATAAGGGACTATATGCCAAGGACAGGCTTCATCTTGCCCCATTGGGAAGGAAGTCCTTAAACAGGAATGGCTGACTACATTCAAGAAGGTGGGGTTTAAACTTGTGAGGGGAAGGGATATGGGAGGGCTGACCAGAAGCCCTCTCCTACAGATGAGGGAGCTTCAAGCCCAAGGGGGAGGGGAACAGACTGGGGTGGAGGTTTCAGGAGGAGCAGAGGAGGATGGAAGTATAAGGAATCTGGGTGGGGTTTGACAAAGGGATCAGGGATAAGGGGTGGGGTTGGTGTTAGTAAATGCCAGGAACTTGGGAAACAAGTTGCCAGAGTTCCAAACCACGCTGTTTGGGGGGTTGGTGTTAGTAAATGCCAGGAGCTTGGAAACAAGTTGCCAGAGTTCCAGGCCATGCTGTTCGGAGGGGTGGATGTGGTGGTGGTCACGAGAGGTAGGCCAACAAAAACATGACTGGGACCTAAATGTATGGGGTACACTATGCTTAGGAAGGATAGAAAGGAGGGCAGAGGGTGGAGTGGCTATGTTCATTAGAGATGACATAGAAATTGCTAGGGTAGAAGAGGCAGAGGGAAACGTGGAGGCCTTATGGGTCACCCACGATCCCTAGCAGGAGATAAGGTCAAGCTGGGTGTAGTTATAGGCCCCGGGATGAGTGAGGTTCTAGAGGATGGTTTGCTGGACAACATCATTGCCCAGTGTGGACCAAAAGGGAAGGAGGGTGTTGATGGGGATCTTAACATACCAGGTACAAACTGGGGAACCATGTCCTCTATGGTGGCCAAGGAGCAGAGACTGCTGGACGGCTTCCAGGATGTGTTCTAACACAGCATGTGATGGAGCCCAAGGGAGGGGCATGTCCTGGACATGGTTCTGGCAGATGGGGATCTGGTAAGGGACCTGGTTGTACAGAACCCCCTGACTGGGAGTGACCACAATACTGTCTGGTTTCAAATAAGCATGGGGGGAAGGGGGTGAGATCTAGGACACTGGCAGTGGACTTCGGGGGGCAGACTTTGAGGGCATGGGAAATATTCTCAAAGATCACTTGAAGGGGATTACATCAATGACAAGTGTGGAAAGGAGATGGGAGGTTATAAAATGGGGACTTCATGAGGCAGTCAGGATCTGCGCTACGCTGAAACGTAAGGGAGCAAGGTCACATAAACCATGCTGGTGGTCCAGTGAGGTACAGGTAGCAGTCAGAGAAAAGAAGGCGGCCCATAAAAAATATAAAACAACAAGAGGGGATAGGGATAAGGAAATGTACCAGCTTGCATCTAGAAAAGTCACCCGTATGGTGAGGGGAGCAAAGTCCAGTAAAGAGCAGCAGCTGGCACAGAGGATACAAGGAGGGAAAAGGGGTTCTTCCAGTACATTGGGAAGCAGAGAAAAACTAAGGGCCATCTCAGCAGATTGAGATCAGAAGGAGGGTGGGTGGAAGAGGTGGGGGACCAGGCAGAGGTATTTAATGAGTACTTTGCCTGTGTTCACTAGTGAGGGGGATGGGATATCTACAAAGCAAGGCACAAAGGGGATAGAAGCGGCAGTGAGTGGGATCAGGGGAGCAACAGAAATGGAGCAAGAGGGAAGGAGAGGTACCCCAGGGGTGTCACATCTGGATAAGGATAAAAAGGCCAGTAAGGTGGAGGGGACGGATGATGCTATCTCCGCCAAAAGGGTGTGGTTAGCTCTCAAGGCCCTATAAAAAGACAAATCTCCTTGGCCGGATGGCATTCATCTGAGAGTACTATGGGAATTGGCGGACATACTGGCTGCACCCCTGACGGAGCTCTTCAACAGGTCACTTGAGACAGGGAGGGTACCTAGGGATTGGCAAGAGGCACATGTGGTGCCAATCCATAAAGGGGGGTCGAGGGAAGTACCAGGTAACTATAGACATATCAGTTTGACCTCGGTGGTGGGAAAATTAATGGAGAGTATACTAAAGGAACGATTGGGGGTGTACTTGGAGGAGGTGGGAGGTCGGGATAGTCGGCAACATGCTTTTGTGCCAGGTAGATCATGTCAAACCAATCTTGTGGAGTTCTACGAATGGGTAACATCAGAACTGGACAGGGGAAAGCCTGTGGATGTATTATTCTTGGACTTTAGCAAGGCGTTTGACTCTGTCCCCCACAATGGTCTGGTGGAGAAACTGATGGGGTTAGGAGTAGGCCCTTTGATGGTCAGATGGATTGAAAACTGGCTAGCTGGACGCACTCAGAGAGTAGTGGTCTGTGTGGAGCTCTCGAACCCTAGAGAGGTTGGTAGTGGGGTACCGCAGGGCTCAGTCCTGGGTCCAATCCTGTTTAATGCATACATATCGGACATCAGGGAGGGTATAGGGTGTGAAATGAGTCTCTTCACGGATGACTCCAAGATGGGAGCAGTAGTTGAGGGAGAAGAGGGGAGGTTGGCCCTGCAAGGGGACCTGGACACCCTGGAAAGCTGGGCTCACACATGGAAATTAAATTTCAATATCACTAAGTGCAAGGTGTTGCATCTTGGTCGGGGAAACCCTAAACACAGGTACACCCTGGGAGGGGAGGCGCTGGAGGCCTCAATAGGGAAAAAGGTCTAGGGTCATGGTGGATGCATGTATGAATAACTCTGAGCAGTGCAGGAGAGCGGCTAGCAAGGCAAACAGGATGTTGGGATGCATCGTAAGGGGGATCACCTCTAGGAGCAAGGAAGTGATTCTGCCGCTGTACAATGGACTGGTTAGACCACACCTTGAGTACTGTGTACAGTACTGGAGACCATACTTGAAGAGGGACATACAGCTCCTGGAGAGGGTACAGAGGAGGGCAACTAAGATGACACGAGGGCTAGGGGATTTAACGTATGAGGACAGACTTGAGGAGCTCTGACTGTTTTCATTGGAGGAGAGGAGAGGAGAGACAGGGGGGACATGATTGAGGTCTTCAAGCACCTCAAGGGAATAAATAGGGTAAACATGGAGGGGATCTTTAGACTAAAGCAGGGAGGTATCACCAGAGGGCATGGTTTGAAGTTGGAAGGTGGAAGGGTGAGGGGGGAAAGAGGAGGTTTTCACTGAGAGGGTGGTGGACCCTTGGAATGCACTGCCTGGTGAGCTGATTCAGAGATCCACAGTGGAGGGCTTCAAGAGAGGGTGGGACAGACACAGAAAGTGGATGTATCAGATGATGGCCTGTCCCAAGGGGGTGGGGATGGATGATAGGGGTTTCTGGAGCACAAGGGATGGGAAGGCCTCGGCACCCAACTAAGGACCTAAGGTTTGAGCAGGCTCAATAGACTGTAAGGCCTAATCTGCTGGCAAATAGTATGTTAGTATGTTTAAATATAAGAAAAATAGCAGGACAAGAGGACACAGCATGAGATTAGAGGGAGGCCGATTAAGGGGTAATGTGAGGAAGTTCTTTTTCACAGAAAGGGTGGTGGATGCATGGAACGGCCTACCTCAGGAAGTGGTGGATATGAATACAGTGCAGGGCTTCAAACAGGCATGGGATAGGTATAAGGGAGCAATACAGATCAGTATGAATAGATAGGCCATTGACAGAGCAAAGGCCGATGGCACATTTATAAGGTAGAAAAAGAAATGGGCAGACTGGATGGGCCTTGCGGTCCTTATCTGCTGTCAACTTCTATGTTTCTATGATGCCACAGTGTGGTGGTCATTGCTCAGGTTGCTGCAGTACCAGCAAGGGTGGTCCCTTCTTGTGACAATGGGCTGTCACAGTGTGGTGGTCATTCCTCAGGTTGCTACAGTACCAGCAAGGGTGGTCCCTTCTTGTGACAATGGGCTGTCACAGTGTGGTGGTCATTCCTCAGGTTGCTACAGTACCAGCAAGAGCGGTCCCTTCTTGTGACAGTGGGCTGTCACAGTGTGGTAGTCATTTCTCAGGTTGCTGTTGTACCAGTCAGGGTGGACACTGCTTGTGCCAATGGGTTGTCAGTGTTCTGGTCATTGCACAGGTTGCTACAGTTCCAGAAAGGTTAGCCACTGCTGTTACAAAGGCTTGCCACGGAGTGGTGGTAATTGCTCAGGTTGCTACAGTACCAATAAGGGTGGTCACTGCTTGTGACAATGGGCTGTGACAGTATGGTGGTCATTGCTCAGGTTGCTACAGTACAAGTAAGGGTGGTCACTGCTTGTGACAATGGGCTGTGACAGAATGGTGGTCATTGCTCAGGTTGCAGTAATAGTAAGATTGGCCACTGCTTCTGGCAAAATTCTGTCAATGTGTGGTACTCATTGCTAAGGTTACTGCAGAAGTAGTAAGTGTGGTCCGCTGATTGTGACAATGGGCTGCTACTGTGTGGTGGTCACTGTTCACATTGTTGCAGTACCAGTAAGGGTGTCCACTGATTGTGACAATGGGCTGTCACAGTGTGGTGATCATTGCTCAGGTTGTTACAGTACCAGTAAGGGTGACAAATGCTTGTGACACTGGGCAGTCACAATGTTGTGGTCATTGCTCAGATTGCTACAGTACCAGTAAAGGTGGCCACTGCTTGTGTCAAAGGGCAGCAACAGTGTGGTGGTCATTGCTCTGGTTGCTGTACTACCAGAAAGGGTGGCCACTGCTAGTGACAATGGGCTTCCACAATGTGATAGCCAGTGTGCAAATTGCTACAGTACCAGAAAATGTGGCCACTGCTCGTGACATGGGCTGTCACAGTGTGGTGGTTATTGCTCAGGGGAATGCAGTACCAATATAGGTTGCCACTATGTGTGACAATGGGCTGTCACAGTGTGGCTGGTATTGCTCAGGTTACAGCAATACCAGTAAGGGTTTACACTGCTTGTGTCAAAGGGTTATCACATTGTGGTGGTTATTTCTCAGGTTGCTACAGTTCTAGTAAGGATGGTCACTGCTTGTGACAATCGGCTGCCACAATTCGATGCTCATTGCTCAGGCTGCTACAGAAGCAGTAAGACTTTCCACTGCTTGTGAGAATGTGTTGCCACAGTGGGTGATCATTGCTCTGGTTGCTACAGTGCCAGTGAGGGTGTCCACTGCTTGTGACAATGGGCTACCACATTGTGGTAATCACTGCTCAGGTTGCTAACATACCAGTATGGGTGGCCACTGCTTGTGACAGTAGGCTATGACAGTGTGGTGATCATTCCCCATAATACTGCAGTACCAGAAAGGGTGACCACTGCTTGTGACAATGGGCTGCCAGAATGTGGTGGTCATTGCTCTGGTTGCTGCAGTACCAGAAAGGGTGGTCACTACTTGTGACAATGGGCTGCCTCAGTGTGGTGCTCTTTGCTCAGATTGCTGCAGTACCAGTAAAGGTGACCACTGATTGTGACATGGGCTGTCACAGTGTGGTTGTCATTGCTCAGGTTGTTGCAGTACCAGCAAAGATTGCCATTGCTTGAGACAAAGTTCTACAGACTGTTGTGGTCATTGCTCAGGTTGCTACAGTACCTGTAAGGGTAGTCGCTGCTTGTGACAATGCGCTGTCACAGTGTGATAATCATTGTTCAGGTTGCTATAGTACCTGTAAGGGTAGTCGCTGCTTGTGACAATGGGCTGTCACAGTGTGATGGTCATTGCTCAGATTGCTGCAGTGCCAGTGAGGGTGGTCACTATATGTGACAATGAGCTGCCAGTGTGGTCGTCATAGCTCAGGTTGCTGCAGTACCAATAAGGGTGGCTACTGCACAATGTGGTGGTCATTTCTTATGTTTGTACAGTACCAGTAAGAGTGTCCAATGCTTGTGACAAAGGGCTGTCACAGTGTGCTGGTCATTGCTCAGATTGCTGCAGTTCTGGTAAGGGTGGTCACTGCTTGTGACAATGGGCTGCTAATATGTATTCATCATTGATCAGGTTGCAACAGTAACAGCAAGTGTGGCCATTGTGTGTGAGAAGTTGCTTTCAGAATGTGATGGTCTTTGCTCAGGTTGCTACAGTACCGTTAAGGGAGGTCACTGCCCGTGACAATGGGCTGCTATAATGTGGTGGCCATTTGTCAGGTTGCTGCAGTACCAGTAAGTGTGGCCACTGTTTGTGACAGTAGGCTATCATAGTGTGGTGGTCTTTGCTCAGGTTGCTGCAGTATTGGTAATGTTGGCCACTGCTTGTGACAATGTGCTTTTACAGTGTGATTGTCATTGCTCAGGTTTCTACAGTACCAGTAAGGTGTCTCTGAAGATACTGCCTAACTGAAAATATCTTCTCTGCTAAATTCTGCTCATTTAAGCAATTAGAGAAGATGGGGCATTGGTTCTATGAATTTTAGTCCATGCCTAGCAGTGTAGTAAGGTACAAGGCCACAGGCCAAGTGCCTTTAGCCCCTGAGTGTAGGGTAAACCAAGTACAAGCAAGGCCCCATCATTTGTTATTGCTTGTATATAGTATTTACTAGAATAAAAAACAATAAAGGGCAACAATCAAAGATATGTAAATAAAATGATTCAAGTGCTTTTAAAAAGGTAAAGTACTTATTCCTCCTGGTTGTTGCCAGCAGGGGTTGCTGTATTTTATCTGTCTTTTTTGCTGTCCTTATGCTGTCTACTTATCAGTTGTAAAGTAGGAAGAGACTGCTTGGTACTACAGAAACAGTAAAGTAAAATAAAGATTATTTTCATTGTACCGTTCTGAGTCTCTTATCTGCCAGGATGTAAGACTCTTAGTTGCATGTCTGGTTCTCTCTCAACTGTGAGTGTAAGGATGGTAAAACTCAGAATCTGGGTGTTGGGTGTGAGGACTTAAAGAGCCAGTGTTCTCCCTGGATCTCTCTCTCTCTCTCTCTTGCCTACCTTACTGTATTCAACACCAGGTGTGTCTGCCACACTATAAGTGTAGTCCTTGCTTCTCTGTCTCTTTCTCAGCCCCCCCCCCCCACTGCACTGTTGTAGCTATGTGGTCAATATCCCCAAACAAATGGCAGGCTCTCGCTTTTTTACTTTTTCTTTTTCTCCTGTGAGCTTGTGATTACCCTGTTATCCTGACCATGGGGCTGATTGGACAGCTACATTGAGGCTGTACCACACTGCAACACTGGGTCAAAAGAGTTTTTCACTTCCAGCTTTGGAAGTGAGCAAGTATCAGTTTCAATGGCTTGAACAGGTGAGTCTTTTGAACACTGATGTGTTCATACTGTTAGAATTTTGTTTTCCTGCTTGTCTTTACTAGTTGTGAGAAAAGTGTGCTCGAAGCAGACAAGCTGGACAGGAGACAGAGAGGGGATAATGTGTGATCGGTATGCCAGTATAAGTCACCGTAGTAAACTGAAGAGAACGGTCTGTTGGATTCCATATTGAAAACAGACAGTCTAGGACTGCATGGGGGAGGCAAGTCATGCAGGTATGGAAAATCCCATATTATGTACAGTTGCTGTGTGGGGAATAATAATATGATTGTCATTTAAAAGCTGAAAATTCCATATGCCCATAGATAGAAAATGACATGTCTCCAGGCTGGCCAGGACTTGTTTTAAGACACTGGCAGTGCTATCTTAATGCCATGGCTAAAACCAAGTCTCGACAAATCAGGATGCAGCAATTTCCTCACTCATTTTATATCAATCAGCATAACACCCTACTCTATACTGTGATGGTCTCCACTTCCTCCTGAGCCAGTCCACTGACCACAACTACTGTACTTACAAAGATAAAAAAACAAAGTTATTGAAGGGTGAGAACGCTGGGTACTGCAAAGCGGAGTTAGTGGAATAGCAGCTTCTTGGCAATTCTAAGTGGAGTTGAAACCAGAAATAGTTTTTAGAAAATAGGCCAAAAGAGAATTTTCCTCACAACAGCACCAATAAAAAGCAACCCCTGGGATCAACAGCTTTAGAAAAGAGAACTTATTCATGGTAGCTAGAGCTTGATTGAGGGATGAGAAATGTTACCTCACTGTAAAATCTGAATGTCCCTCTGCACCCTGATCTGAGCTGCTTACGATTGTTCAAGTGGTGGACAACAGGATCCTATCCCTGAGGTTCCGAGGAGCTCTTCTAATGCATAAAAAAGGCACACTTAGATTACTACAAAAATTACTAATTAGATTATTAAACACAACTCCCTGCTATCATCCCACTTCATATGTAAACCTTTGCATTGCATTTATTATATAATACCTAATCCACCTTCCTACCTCCAGTTATACAACATAGCTTTTATTGTATAATACCTAATCCACCTTCCTACTTCTAGTTATAGAAACATAGAAATCTGATGGCAGAAAAGAACCACAAAGGCCCATCCAGTCTGGACATTTCCAACCCCAAGTTAGCATATCCCCTTCCTATATAACACTGCAGACACTGATGATATCCCTATTGTCCAGTGGTGGGCAACCTAAAATAACCTGAGGGCCACATATGCGGCCATCAAACCCCTTCGAGGGCTGCATGAGTAGTGCAGTCCCACTGTGGTGGCTGTGGAGTTGGCTAGAGTTGGCTAATAATGCTGTAGTGAATTTAGTCACACTATTATACATAATTGCTGCCAATTTAAATACAATAATACTGCATGATGCAGTCAATTAACATAATTAAATGGTGGCAGGGGGGCACTGTCATGAAATACAAATAAGTAAACTGACCTACTAACATTCCAGAGTTCAACAAATTTCAAAATGGCATGCTAGTCCAGGACAACTGGCCTTGCCAAAAATGGTAGCCCCGAGTTTCAAGTGATAGTCCAGTATATTTCAATGTCAATTTTAAAAACAGTTACATAGAAACAAAGCTCAGGGTGTGGGGGATTGTGCTGTTAATAGTATGTAGATGTACAAAAACAGGTAAAATAATATATTTTTTTGATGTTAATAAAATGTATTTTACCCGTCACTGTGGTGTGTGTGTCTTTCACTGGGAGGTGGTACTAGTAGATGGAGGCAGGTCAGTGAGAACAGGCAGACACTTGCTACTGTTAACAGTCGTCTGGGTGTCTGTCAGGTAGGTAGGGTACAAGCCGGCCATGTGGCTGTGGCTGAATATGTTCACTCCGACAACTGCATCCCCAAGTGCCCCACACTCAACAAGCCTTGATAATTAGCCCTCCTTGAACCTGTCCCACACTCTTTTGCTGTTATTTTTACAACAGTACCCACAGCACAGAGAGCACAAGACTGCAGTGCCCTTTGGTGTTCATCTGGCCCCTCTGGATGGCAATCAGCTAGGGTAGGGCAGGGTGGGGTGGGGTAGGGCAGGGTGGGGGAGGGTGAGGCGGAGTAGGAGTGGCGTGGGTGGGGTAGGGTAGGGAAGGGTGGGGTAGAACCTGTCCATCTCTTTCTGTAAAGCACTCCTCAGTCCTCTTTCTTAACTGCCCAAGATTCCCTTTCCCCTACACCAGTCCAGTCTCACACCTGTGCCCTTTCTTCTCATCCTCCTGTGTCACCCCAAACTGCCCAACTCCTGCTGCCCCCACACTTTCCTGCTGAATTGCAGACAGTTCTTACACAAATATTCTCTCTCTCTTTTTTTAGCTAAAGCATTGACAGCCACTTTTACTTTCTTTCTTTCTGGTTGCCTTCTGGTTGATGCATTACTACGGCTTAGGTTGGGGTCCTTCTCAGTCACTGACTGACAATACAAATTGTTCTTTTCTGATCTTTATTTTTTTCTCACAATTGTCCTCCTTTCACTGGGTTTGTCATCAATGATCCTGACATATGCCTCGTGACCGACACAGACATCATCCGACTGGCAAAGAAGCTTCTCACCTCCTCCCATCCCTGTTTTTTTTTTATTTTCTCCCTACAAGTGCTCTTTTGAGCAGCCAGCTCCTCCACACAACACTGTGTGTCTGTCCATGTCACCCTGCCACTTGAAGAAACAGCCCTTGCAGTTGCCGCAGCACCAAAGTTACTCCATCTACTGCACTTGCCTCATGAAAATGGCACGTCAGTGTGTGGTGTGGTACCATGCTAACCTGCCCAACTCCATGCCCATCAATCATGTCTGCACCCTGCAGGTCTGTCCCGAAGCATTGGTGACTTACCTGGCAGTCCTGTCCATGGCACACTCACAGCAGGTACTGTGATGATTGGCCCAAAGCATTGGTGGACGTACCTGGCAGTCCTGTCCACGGCACACTCACAGCAGGTACTGTGATGATTGGCCCAAAGCATTGGTGGACGTACCTGGCAGTCCTGTCCATGGCACACTCACAGCAGGTACTGTGATGATTGGCCCAAAGCATTGGTGGACGTACCTGGCAGTCCTGTCCACGGCACACTCACAGCAGGTACTGTGATGATCTTGGGCTGGCAGCAGGAGGTCCCCATTGCAGCGGGCGCATAGTGCTCACTCTCCCTCTCGGCTTCCAATCCAGTGCCGGTGCTCCCTGCTGCTATTACACTGGTGATGACTAAAGCTTGATGACATGATAGGAGCTCTGCTGCCCCTCCCCACAGCTGAGTGAGAGATCTGAGGACAGCTAGCGGTGGAGTCGGTGAACCGAATGAGAAGTTAAACAACAACAACAACCAACAAAAAAAGGCAGCACCAATTTGGTTGTTCATTGGACAACCAAGTACTATGAAATTGGTTTTCCCATAGAAAAAACACTGTAGCCCTGGACGTCGGGCTATGGGATTTGTCAATCCCTGTAACATTCTCCCACAGATCCCCGCTGAGCTGTCATGAAGGCAAGGGAAATCCACTGCAATGAAGCACCGCTGCAAACTTACTTGAAACATAAATTGGAGTACAGCTCGTAGATCACAGCCTTTCATAAATAAAACAGTCATCAAGCACTAAGCTCTTTATCATTGCCTTTTGTTATTGAGTTGCTCCACATCTCACTCAGTTCCGTGGCTCATCCACAGAACAGTGTGGTTCTACTTCTACTCTCCTACACAAATTGAGTGCTTTGAATTCACCAAGTACACCTAATTAGCACACTACTGTATGTGTACTGGCGATCGGAGATGATGTAATATTGAAGTAATTACAGTGGGTTATGGCAGTCTGTGGCAAGAGCCGTGAAAAGCCGATTTAAAGGTACAGCAAATATTTTTCTTAAGCAGTTTTTTTAAATAGCATGGGAGAAATGTACTTAGGGGGCTGCAGCTTAACCCACATGGGCCACATACGGCCCACGGGTGGCAGGTTGCTCACCATTACTGTAGTCGGTAGAAGACACTGTACTATATCGCATGTACTAATGTATCTCTAATTTACCTTTTCTACTGCAGACTATGCAAACTGCACCATAAAAAGAATACACCACAGTATTTGTAGACAGCACACTGTGAAGAACAAAGAATATGAACTGGCATGGCTCAAGTTTAAAACAGTACACTTATCTTAATTTTTGTAGCTGCAAAACATACTGTATAAGAATGAATCTGCCTGTAACATCTGAAGAATCTAAATACAATGTGACAGTGACAGTGAGTTAAGAAAAGTGCCCTGCAGAATAAGTAAGATGACTTACGTTATACACTGTATGCCATCTTCTGGCTTTGTGAAGCTGAGTGATGGGTTGCCACCTGACATATATATCGGTGCAATGGAACCAAAAATAAAATCACCATCCGTGAAGTACGCAGCGACACTAGTAAGGGACAGCTTACAGCCAGCTGGAATGATCTCACCAGCAGAAGAGGACAGCAATAACAGGGTGATGAAAGCACAAGGTGTAATACCTGAGGGAGACAGAGCACAACCATGAGAGAGGGTGAGTGTGAGGAAAGAAGACTGACACGACAGGAGTAGCAACAGGACAATGACAGCATATGGTACCATACTTGATGGAGACACTGCACAACCAGAAGCAAGAGGGTGACTGTGAGGAAAGGAGAATAACATGGCAAGGGGCAGTAACAGGACAATGGCAGCACATAGTACCATATCCGATGTCTAGACTGCATATCCACAAGAGAGAGGGTGTTATGTCCCAATTTTACCCCATATACTGACCAACATGCTTCTACCATAAATCATCTTATTGCTGCACTTTGATACTGTTGTATTGCACAAACATATAGATATTGGACTACATCATACAAGCATGGGTACTAGGAATGTGCTTGCACTGATATTTACTGCTGTATATCATCTTTTACATCATTTTATGGTTTTATATATGTTTTATGTTTATTACGCCTGATATGCATATCTTTATAATAATGTGTTCACCTAGGTTATGAGTGTTCCTTTTATATACTTTCTGACCACTATCACTGATAGAAGGCTTTTACAGTTCGTCAGTGATTGATATAGTCTACAGTTCTGGCCCCAAGTCTACCCTAACCAGACTGGACCCTCTTTTCCATTCTTTCTGCCGCTTTGCCCTGAACTGTCCCTACTCCACACACCATTGTGCCCTTTACCAATCTATGGGCCTCCCCTCTCTACATAATCAGAAACAGTCCCAGTGCGCCAAAATCCTTGCCAAGTTTTGGTCCCAACAACTCCCCTCCTACCTCTCCACTTCCTTGGCCGGCCCCTGTGCCTTAGCATACTCATTCAGAAACCAGGACTCTCAGTCCCTGGCTGTCCCATGTAGGTCCAATACTGCCGGCCAGGCAGCATTCAGCTATCACATACCGACATTGTGGAACACTCTCCCAGCAAAAATGCATCACTTCTCCTCCCCTCTGCACCTTAGCTCCCTGCTCCAAGCCCATTTTGCCCCTACCTGCACTTGTACCTAGGCAGTTCTCAGCTCACCATGTAAATGACTGTGCTGCTTGCACTTAGTACTGCAACTAATCTATGACTGTAACTCCTGTCTCTCTTATTTCTCATTGTCTGCACCAGGAACAATTTGTTAGAGCTCTCCATTATGTAACTACTTGTACAATGCTGTCAAACTGATGTCTATAACCACTGCTTTCCTGACTGCTGTGCTTAGCCTCTACAACCAAATGTTAGTGAATCCTCACTATGTATTACACTTGTATCGATGCTGTCTTCAACTATTGTCTATGTTCCCCCTTCCCCAGGACGCATCTGGAAATGAGCAGTAGCCTGTTCAGTATGCCTTTCCTGGTTAAACGCTTCAATCAATCAATAAATAAATAAATAAATAAATGTGTTCTGATATAGTCATATAATCACATATAATTTGTGTCTTATACCAAAGTATCACACCACGTGTATTTCTGCTTATGCTGCATTATCTTTGTTCATAACATAAAGCTGTCAATGGGTTATCTTTGTTCATAACATATAGCTGACAATGCATTATCTTTGTTCATAACATATAGCTGACAATGCATTTTCTTTGTTCATAACATAAAGCTGACAATGCATTATCTTTGCTCATAACTTAGAGCTGACAATGCATTATTTTTGTTCATAACATATAGCTGACAATGCGTTATCTTTGTTCATAACTTATAGCTGACAATGCATTATCTTTGTTCATAACATATAGCTGACAATGCGTTATCTTTGTTCATAACGTGTAGCTGACAATGCGTTATCTTTGTTCATAACATGTAGCTGACAATGCATTATCTTTGTTCATAACATACAACTGACAATGCGTTATCTTTGTTCATAACATATAGCTGACAATGCATTATCTTTGTTCATAACATAAAGCTGACAATGCGTTATCTTGGTTCATAACTTATAGCTGACAATGCATTATCTTTGTTCATAACATAAAGCTGACAATGCGTTATCTTTGTTCATAACATAGAGTTGACAATGCATTATCTTTGTTCATAACATAAAGCTGACAATGCGTTATCTTTGTTCATAACATATAGCTGACAATGCATTATCTTTGTTCATAACATATAGCTGACAATGCATTTTCTTTGTTCATAACCTAAAGCTGACAATGCATTATCTTTGTTCATAACATATAGCTGACAATGCATTATCTTTGTTCATAACCTAAAGCTGACAATGCATTATCTTTGTTCATAACTTGTAGCTGACAATGCATCTTTGTTCATAACATATAGCTGACAATGCATTATCTTTGTTCATAACATGTAGCTGACAATGCATTTTCTTTGTTCATAACATAAAGCTGACAATGCATTATCTTTGTTCATAACGTATAGCTGACAATGCATTATCTTTGTTCATAACATATAGCTGACAATGCATTATCTTTGCTCTGAGATTCCTACTTTATTTTCCAACTTTATTTCCTATGTAATTGCCCAAGAGAGCCACCTTATTTACATGCCTTATCCAATGCTGTATGTTTATCATATCTGTAACTGCACTATCTGTCATATATAATTGTATGCACACCAGCTTCTCGGAAAGAAAGAGACCATCCTCGAGAAATGGTGGGAAATCGGCTCCCTTGTGATTGCTTTGTCACATGTCTGACGTGAATATATGTAATAAAACTGATTGTTATTACGTACTGCTTGTGGTGTATTCTTTGGATAGCCAATCCAACATACAAGATTGTGATGGTAAGATGGACTTACTGTATTGTAAGAAGGGTGAGTGTGAGGAAAGGAAGTTGACAAGGCAGGAGCAGTGACAACACATGGTACTATACCTGATGGAGACACTGCACAACCGCAAGAGAGAGGGTGAGAGTGAGGAATGGAGACTGACACTGAAGGAACAGTAACAAGACAATGACAGCACATGGTACCATACCTGATGGAGACACTGCACAGCCACCGGAATTAAGGTCATTGTGAAGAAAGGACATGTTCACAGCAGGAGAAACAGCAGGACAATAACAGCACAAGATAAAACCCTTTATGGAGATACTGCATAACCACAACAGACAGCGTGTGTGTGAGGAAAGGAGACTGACACAGCAGGCGCAGTATCACAATACACAACCGCAAGAGAGAGGGTGTGTGTAAGGAAAGGAGACTAACACAGCAAGCACAGTATTACACTACACAACCACAAGAGAGGGTGATGGTGAAGAAAGGAGACTGACATGGCAAGAGCAGTTACTGGACAATAACAGCACATGGTACCATATCTGATGGAGAAGGGCATAACACAAGACAAAGGGTGTGTGTGAGGGAAGGAGATTGACATGGCAGGAGCAGTAACAGGACAATGACAGCACATGGTACTGTCCCTGATAGAGACACTGTACAAACACAAGAGAGAGGGTGAATGTGAGGAAAGGAAACTGACACAGCGGGAACAGTAACAGGACAATGACAGCACATGATACCATATCTGATGGAGACACTGTACAGCCACAAGAGAGAGTGTGAGTGTGAGGAAAGGAGACGGACATGGCAGGAACAGTAACAGGACAATGACAGCACATGATACCATATCTGATGGAGACAGTGCATAACTAAAGAGAGAAGCTGAGTGTGAGGAAAGGAGATTGACATGGCAGGGGCAGTAGCAAGACAGTGACAGCACATGGTACCGTACCAAATGGAGACACTGCGCAACCATAAGAGAGAGTATGAGTGTGAGGAAAGGAAATGGGCACAGCAGGAACAGTAGCAGGACAATGACAGCACATGGTCCCATACATGATGGATATACTGCACAGCCACAAGAGAGAGGGTGAGTGTGAGGAAAGAAAATTGACAAGGTAGGATCAGTAACAGGACAATGGCAGCACATGATACCATACCTGATGGAGACAGTACATGACCATGAGACAGAGGGCAAGTATGAGTAAAGGAGACTGACACAGCTGAAGGATTTTGAGGTGTGTATGATCAGATACAATTCTAAACAGCAACAGCAAAATGTATAACACTGCTGTGTGTGTGTGTGTGTGTGTGTGAGAGCGTGACAGAGAGAGAGGTAGAGTATTTTATACACAGAAAGTGATATCTTTTAATTCTGCTAAGGTAAATTATGTCTGCCTGTGATACGCTTACTGTTGTTCATCTTTGCTGCTTGTTACTGGCTAGTACAACATTTATTTGTGAAAGAGAGATAGAGTATTTTGTAAACAAAGAGTGACATCCTTTTAATTCTAGTAAAGAACATTACCCTATCTATGATAACCTTACCATTGCTCATCTTTGCTGCTGTTTCTGGCTGCTAATGACATTTATTTATTGGGTTCTGGGATCCAGGGACATCGCTGGATCTTTTTGATCAATGGAGGTATGCTCCTTTTGTATGTTGAAGAATTTTCCCAAGAGAATCAAATAACTAAATATAAATTAAATGCCGGCTACTATACATAGATGTGTGTCTTCTGAGGCGCCTGACTTTCCCAAATGGTCTGCAAAAATATAAAACTTTTAATTGGTAAACTAGTAAACAAAAACAAACTAAATAAATAAACTGTCATTAACCTTTCGGCTGCTGACAGATTTAGAATGTATAGGAATTTTGGACTGATATATCAGTCCACAACACAGCAAGGGTTAATTTTGCCTTACGTGAAATAATAGTTCTACACCCCCATGATGGTTAAAGTCCCCAAATCCCATGATCTAATTATCTCCTATTCCCAATGTTGCAATTCTCCAATAACCACAGAATAAGAAACAGCACAGGTCATGCACGATGGGATTTGCTATGCACTTTCTGCAAATTACAGTCACTGCAATATAGAGTGTCTATTTATATTCTACAACTGCAATGCAAATATAGGTTTTAGTTATACTACACTAGCATACAGAAAATAGTGAAACAAATCTCAGACATTGCAAATGTTTCCGGGAAACTTTCAGAGATTGTTTTTGCCCTGGTTATGTTGGCCAGATTTCATATAAACTTAGAATCATAAAAGATGTTGGCAGAAAAATGACCACTTGGCCCACCCGCTTTGCCCAGATTTCAGATTGTATTTCTTTGTCTTATAGTTTCCAGTTATGCCTACACTTTATATTTGTCTGTTGCTAGGTCTTCCTTCCATATACCCAAGCCCTTCCACCTATTGCCAACAGTCTGAGTTGTCCAGCAGGCTGCTCACTCTCCTCTTAGGCGAGACGATTGGATGGTTATATGTTCTAGCCTCACACCAGTAATGTTAGGTCTAAATCCCAGCACTGAAACTACAGTGCAGCATGAGGGGGATGCTGCATTCCTGAAGCGCCATTTTTCTGTTGCGATGTTAAACTGAAGTCCTATTTGCCTGTTCTGTTGGTTGCACAAGTGGACAGTAAGAATACCATGGCATGTCTTTAAATAGTAAGGGAATTACATCACTGTCCTGGGCACATTTCACCTATTCACTGAAAATAACAGCAACAGCTTAACCTGATTCAGCATGTCATGCCAGAGCTGAAAATAAGCAGAACTGGTTAGTCCTCCTTTCCAAGTCAACAAAAATGAAATAGTGTAGTTCTCCAAGTGTCCAGTCCACTGCCAACCTCTGCTAGAATCCCACTTTGGAGCCTCTGGCTGAAAACTAAGGCTTATCACCAAGTGTGGACATCACTGGTGCCAAGAGTAAACTGAATTCTGAATTTGTGGAACTTGTGCAACATTTTATGAATTTTGCAAAATATTCCATAATTCTGACGTTAGTGAAATCTAAACCCTCCAAATGTTTTTGTGAATTTTTGCCCTGTCCCATCAAGTGTTTTGACTGAATTGTACAATGGTACATATAAACAGCAGAATTACAGTTCAGTGGCATTCCATTCCACAGTTTAATACATTTTTTTATTTGGTTGTTTAACCAGGTATAGCACACTAAGCTGAAAGCTTTTTTACAGGAGCGACCTGGGAGCACAAAGAGGTTAAGTGACTTGCTCAGGGTCACACAGTATGCAAGTGGAAGCTGTGGGATTCAAACCCAGGTCTGGTCTGCTGGATGTCAGCAGATTTGCAGCTCAGAGCCTTAGACCACTGTGCTATACTGCCCACAATACATAAAATCAGATCTGTGAATTTCTTTCTGCAGTTCAACACCTTAATCCACAATTCATACATTCATTCCCCCATTCTAAATTTGAATTTACCAAAAGTCGCCAAAGTGCTTTCAATGGAAGCTAACTTTTGATTTGTGGTAAATTGTAATTCTGCTGATGGAATTTCAATTTTGCACAATACTAAGCACCACATTTTCCTTAAACTGCTGGACATTTGCTTTCAATTTTTAGAGGTTTATGAGTAGAGTGAGGTGAAAAATAAGTTTTCATTCCCTTATTTATTTAAAAACTGGTAACTTAGAGAGGCATACTGAAATAAGGCATGTTTCCAGGTGTGACTGGGGGAGATACCCTACTGCACCTGGGGGTGAGGCACCTTCATCTGCCTTGGGTCATTAGGATGGATTTCCTCTACATTATGATCCTGAGGAGTATCCCAGCTAGCAGTCTACTGAGGCCATGGGAAGGGCAATTGCGCCCTTTCCAGACCCTTTGTAATGTGTAATGACTCCATGTCACTCATCAAGCATAATGGTGACTGCCAATTAAAGGCCACTCCAGAAAAATCACACCATTTTTTCCCAACTAGAGGTGTGTGAAAAAAACCTTCCCATGGCAAAATTTTCATGAAAGTTGTATTTTTGCTTCTGCAAAAGTGCAGAAAAAAAGTTAGCAACTTTCACAGAAATTCCAACTTAAAATGGCTGAATAAATGAATAAATTGCAGATTATTCCATTAAACTGCAGAGAAAAAAGTCTGCAGAACTGATTACTGAACTGCATAATAATAACATGAATTGAGGAATAATTCATCACATTGCAGAAAAAAATTCCTCAGAACTGTTATTCTGC
This sequence comes from Neoceratodus forsteri, assembly GCA_016271365.2. NCBI lineage: Eukaryota > Metazoa > Chordata > Ceratodontiformes > Ceratodontidae > Neoceratodus > Neoceratodus forsteri. The sequence continues at coordinate 175,226,684 of CM057455.1, forward strand.
AGTCCATCTGCACTTTTCCACAGTTCATCTCAAAACTTTTGTGGAACACATTAAAAATCTGCCAAACACCATCGGAAGATTCCGATCTTGCCAATGGCGGAAATTCAGAAAATTTTGCAAAATTTCCAGATTTCATGGAAATTCCGCAAAAGCACCCTTATTCCCGACATGACACTACTTCCCTCAGTGTAGTGCCACAGTGGAAGAAGATGACCTCCCTCTCCAAGGCAGGAGGGGTTCAAGGTGAACATCTGAGTCCCACATTACTGGTGTGCTGATGCAGCTAGATGAGCAGTCTCAGACTTTTTTCTTAATGCTCGATTTTGTCAGTGAGTTAGAGAGTTATGATTCAGTTCCCCACATAACAAAAGACTTGTCTACTGTTCAGTATGAAATGCCCTCCCTCCTTGCGTAAAGTCAAATTTTAGTTATTTAGAAATGTGGTAACCAGGAAAGGCACACTGTGCTGAGGCTTATTTCCAGGTGGGACTCGGTGGATGGGGAAGAGGAATATAGAGAGAATAGCAAACATTTGTCATTGCCGAAAGTTTGCTGTTGTACATGTCTCCCATATCTTTCTGTGTACATTCTTTTGCCTAGCATTTTAAGACATCACTCTCAACAAAGATTTCTTATGTTCTTCCAGCACTGGTTCACTTCATTAGAAAAGCAGGCATTTATCAATGCCGAATGTTTGCTTGCTGCCATTGGCATTGGTAGTGCAGAAGTTAGAGTGATTCATAATAGGAATAGCAGTGAAGTATTGAAGTAACACCAACCCTCACCCCACCCTGCAGACACCAACCGGTGTTGCAGTGTGCCTTGAGGTCTTCGACCCTTACACTCACTTCATTCCATAAGGAAATAAGCTGAGATGGGTGCAGTATAGGAGAATGGGTTGAACGTTTGGCTGAAGACTCCATGGCACACCTCAATGCCTCTCAGTAGCTGCAGGGTGGGGGGTGGAATGGGGTGAGCATTATGGCCGATGACCCCAAGTCACACCCCCAATGCCTGTCAGTCTGTACTGGGTGGGCATTATGGTTGGAAACCCTAACACCCTAGGCATTTGTTGGTATTTTTGCTCCAAATGTTCAACATGGGCTTTTTGGAACCACACCTCATGAACAGTGGCAATATCATTTTGTTACTCAGTCCCAAAAGGTGATTCCAGACAGCTAGTGTGCCATTTGGCACCTCAGGTGTGAAGACACATTTCAGGTATAATGTGAAAAATGACAGGCATACTGTTCATGAGGAGGTGTGAAGAAATAACAATATTGAAAATCTGGAATGAAAATATGAAAAAGTGGCGAAGTTACAAGTGTGCATAGAAACTGCACAACACACACTTGTATCACAGTAATTTTTTGGAATGTTTTAACCAAATTTTAAACATGGCCTTTTTGGGACCGCCCCTCATGAGCAGTGGCACTAGAATTTCATGAATCTGTCCTGAAACTTGATTTCACACAGTAACCATGCCATTCTGCATCACAGGTGCAAAAACACATTTTGGGAAGGATGCAAACAATGACAATGACAGCTGTACTTTTCATAAGGGGGTGGGAAAAAATGGCAATGTTGGAAATTTGGGATGAAACTATTAACAATTTATGATATTACAAGCGTGTATAGAAACTGTGCAATGGACGCTTGTATTGCAGTCATTTTGGGGATTTTTTCACCAAACTTGCAACAAGGGCATTTTGGGATCCCACCTCATGAACGGTTGCACTGTTGTTTCGTCAATTAGTCCCAAATGGTGATTCCGCGTAGCGACCATAAAATTACATTTTGGGACTGAGAATCAAAATGGCAGTGACGGTGTTCATGAGGTTGGGTCCCAAGAACACCATGTTGAAAATTAGGGACCAAAACTCCAAAAAGTGGCTGCAATATCAACCTAAGTTGAAACCCTCCATTAATTGCCATTATAGGGCTTCCCGTGATTTTCTTCAGTTTGTGGTCTGCTTTTGAAGAGTACGGATGTGTTCCTGGTCCACAGAAGATCACTGCTCCAAACCTCCAGAGGTGACCATGGGTGAGGGTGTGTGTGGGGAGGTGGGATGTGCAAAGGGATGGGGCGGGTTGGGGAGGGAGCCAGTGGGTATGATAAGTAACTGTTTTTTTTCAGGATAAAAAAAGACCTCCTGAGACTGTTTTCTTTTTTTACAGGTAAAATATTAATAACACAGATTTCAGCACACTGGGTGAGCTCCCAGTGTGCCAGAGTACTGGGGGGGATCAGTGCCAACCCAGGGATTGGAACCCCAAGATTGGTTGAGAATATAGGGGTGTGGATGGGTGGCACATTCAACACTGGGAGTGGGCATCCCAATGTCGGAAACATCAGAGGTAATTTTTGGGCACACTAGAGTGGGCTCCCAGTGTGCCACATTAAAGGTGGAGGAGGGATACATGCTGACATGGGGATTGAGCACCCCAATGTTGGCAGGTGGGGGGGCTCCACTAGCATGATTGCACTTAAAGTGAAAGTGCCTTCAGGCACTGTGTATTCCCAGACCATATGGAACTTAGGCTGTAGCCTACTCCACATGGGTGGGAGAAAATGAGCAAAAGGAGTCAACAGGAAGTGGAGGAGCCAGGGGAGAAAAGTACCTCCTCCCACCTTCCAGGAAGGGACTGTTGGGGTTGGGGGGGTGGAGACATCAGCCAGGCTGATCAAGACACAAACAGCTGTTTGCTGCATGGTGACAAGCAGATGAAATAAAAAAGCTGCCACATGATTGGTGTGTTTTTTTTTCTTTTCAAGTGCCAACCACGTCTGGCAAAACAGCATCATGATCAACCTGGCTGATGATTGGTTTGATACTGTGAAGCCCCTTGCAGAGCACTCTTCATTGGAAAGCCAGTGTCACACTTCTCAAAAGTCACTCATCCCAAAAAGTTTGACGCACACGTGTGAACTTAAAAATTAAAAAACAACTGACAGGGGTTACATGGGCAATATCACAGATGTAGGAACAACATGGGGACCAAGTACATTAACAACATGGTTCAATGCGATGATATTTGAACACTCATGAAAGAAAACAACAAAAGTGCACAGTGCCTGCTGGGGTAGGTATCAGTGATACTGGGGTCAGAAGACAGAGGATGGGTAGAGTCACAATTAACAGTAATAGGAGGTCTGCGCAAAAGGGAGTAAGAAGAAAGAAAGCAAAAAGTCAAGCTGGCTGTTGACAAGGACAGGAGGGAGCAGAAAGATATCTTAGCTTGCATCTTAAAGGCAGGGAGTGGGGGTGGAGTGGAGAAGGAAATTGGTCCTTGAGGGAAGTGATGCAGAAGGAGAAAGCAGCTTCTCCAGTAGAGGAGTCAGGCTGGGCAATGGAGAAGGTATGGGAATCCCTGTAGTTGAGAGAGTAAGAAGAGGAGGGAGCAAGGCAGATGAGTTAAAAAGGTAGGAGGGAAGGGGCCCAAACCCATATTTAGCAATGGGGGAGGCACAGTGGGACTTATGACAAGACAGTAGGGAGAGGATGGAGAGGGAGAAATGGGGGGCACTAAAATGAGTACAGAGAGGAGAGGAGAGCAGGCAGTAAAATGATACAAGTCATTACAGATGGTGTCCAGTCTGGCAAAGGAGGAAGATAGGGTGGAGCCATAAACTAAATCCACATGGCCCGCCCGGTGGTGCTTAGGGCTGAGACGTCCTTGTCTTACCTCAGGCTGTGCTGATGACCCAAGTTTGATAATGACCTCTTGTGGAGAATTTGGGAAGCTTGGAAAATTGATAGGAAAATGTTAAATCTTTATACAGCGATTATATTCGAATATAACTGTTTGAGTACGATACTCTGTTGATAGGAGATTGACTGAACCAATCGATACAGTTAAGGGTGTTATGCAAGGATGTCTTTTTGCACCCCTTTTGTTTAATGTATTTATTGATTAAATAGTTTGAAGATTAGCTTTATCAGAGACTGAGGCTCCAAAAATAAACAATGTTAAAATCAATACACTTTTATATGCAGATGATGTATTAATGTCGAGAACTGCTGCTGGAATTCAGACAGCATTATCAAATGCTGTCTCCACTTTAAGAGATTTACAGTTATCTATTAATAGAAAAATAAAAATTCTAATTATAAATAAACAAATAAAAGTTAATTTATGTTGGAATATTGGGGAAAACATTGTTAGTACCTAGAATTATATTACATAACACACAAATTTGGGGTTTGCATATAGAAAGAAATAAAAAGAAAGCAAGACAAATAACTCTGGCAATAAATACATTTTTGAAACAATATTTCAACAATTCTGCATCTGCATTACTAAAAACGTATGCAATGAAGGTGGATTCTGTAATTCTTTATGGTGCAGAGATTTGTGCCTTGTATAATAATTTGATCATATTAGGACCAATTAATAATTTATATACGAGACTGATTCTATGCTTTCCTAAACTAATCCTGGGTGACTAACTAAGGGCTGAAATGGGCTGCATGTCTCAGATATTCAAACTGCACCCAAAAAGTGTGCAACAGCAGGAGCAAGCGCAAGTCCACTGCGCCCATGCGCAAGAAGCGCGATATTCAAAAACTGCACAGACCAAGATGCCCCTGCGGCACACGACTGAATATCACGCCACCAGCAACATAGCACAACCAGAGATGTGCAGTTGCACATTTCAGATGCACCATAGCGCAACCAGGGATGCTCAGTGGAGCAGTCCAGATGCACCATAGCGCAACCAGGGACACTCTGTAGAGCAGGGCAGCAATGCAACAGCACAGCCAGGGATGTGCAGGGACAGGATGCAGGGGACCACCACCCATGCCACAGATGGGCAGAGGAGCACACAGCAGAATAGACATCACTCCCCACACCCCATGCGCTGCACAACTGGTGGAGAACTGGAATAACCCCTGGCCCATTGATACCAGCAACCAACCCACAGCCAGGGCATGATGCCCCAGGACACCCCCTGGCAAGCTATGACTGGCATACAAGGAGAGCTGACCACCCCGTGCCACACCATCCCACCAATGCAGAGCACACCCTGCACCACAATCCCAATACAACCTGCCCAGGAGTAATGCCCAACAGTGCAGGACACCTCATGCATGCCACCACCCCCACTGTGACAATGCAACCCTGGTCACCACAAAGCCAGAAGGATACAGGACCTTCTTGTGAATGAGCTTGCTCAATGGAGTTTTTCTGCAATAAACTTGAACTTTGAAACTTGAACTTGAACCACGAAGCCATGCAAGGCAGCCCCACCATGTGCACCCTGCAGTGGGTGGCAGCAGACAGCGATGCAACAACTGCATACACAGTGCCACCCTGCATGTCCCCCCCAAGGTACTGCTGAGAGACTGACCATGTGTTGGCACATGAGGTACCCCACATGTGACAGGGCATGCCCCAGACCCTACCACCAGTGGTACAGCACCCTGCACACCCTCCCAAGGACACATCCTGTCCCAGCACTGGCCATAACAGCCAGCACAGACACACACACAGTGTTGCATGGAAGCATGCACCACACAGGATGCAACACAGTGCATGGACAAACACCCACCCATACCCAAGGGCACACCAACACAGGGACACAGTAGCGGGTCAACCAAGCCACTGGCATGTGGCCACAGCAGCCATGTACACATGGCCAGCACCCCTACATGGCACAGGTGTGCCAGCCACCCTGTGCAGCCACCATGAAACTGTATGCCACCAACATGCTGCCGGAGCACAAGTGACAGACACTGGAGCACATCCCCTGCAACAGACACAAGTGACAGCATGGAGGGGGGACAACAAAAGTGGAGGCCACAGTGCCACCGGAGGCAGACGTGCACCATACTGGTGATGGGAGGCAACCTAGCATTGTGCTGGGTACAGTGGTTGTCCAGCATGGACAGCCATCACTGACATGCCAGAAGATCGTGCATATCACAGACTTGCAAGGGTGTCAGCTGCACAGGCCATGGATGGTCTGACAGGGGCACCATGGACAAAGTGCATGCACCATGGACCACTGCATACAGGCATCCAGTGCACAGAGAACAACACACAAACCACAGAGAGTGACTGATTCCCCCACTCACACCATAGGCAGTTCCCTTCCGGACACACACACACGCCCATGCATGCACCACCTCTGATGCCATGCACACCACTGCAGCCGAGCACCGGTAGCCCGCTGCAAATCAGAGACCACCACAGTTGTCATAACAAAACAAATGTATTAAAAAGAGGTAAGCAACAAAACTATTTACAAATATTTACAATGGGGGGAAGGGCCACATACCAGGTGGGGGCGGGTAAGGGACAGGGGTGAACATATAGAAGAGGGAAGAAGGGGTGTGAGGGTAGATCCAGGGTGGTGAGATGTTTCCAGGGGCATGGATGGTCTATCATCCACCCCGCTCATCATTCATGTGGCTCCGACTTATCCTCCACCTCCTGACCCCATGCCAGTCCATTCTCTGGCGGATCTCCAGAGATGCCCTCACCAGCTGCAACAACTCCTGCAGTCCCCTCTCTATGGCCAGTAGTCACCGTCCACCTAGGACAAGGGAGCAGAGTCAATAAGTGTGACTGTCCAGCCCCCTGCAGCCCACCCATTGTGCATGGCATACAGCCATGTGCCATGCCCCTGTGATGGTGTGTGACCACCCACAGTGACCGCATCCACAAGACCTGCCTACTCAGGCACCCACAGCCATGCAGACCACTGCACACACCCACCGCCCATGTCCCGCACAGCACCACTGTGGCCATACAGTGACTTGGCTATGCGGTGTGAAGGCAGTGGCACAGCCATGTACCCAGTGCACGCATGGACCACCATTGATGCACTCCCAGATATGCAGTGCCACTGGACAGTGCTGACTGTACCAAGTTGCATGCATGACAGTGGTGTCAATGGATGGTGGCCATGCCTCGCTGCCCGCCCTGTTACACAGAATGCAATAGTAATCATGGATGTAAGGCACTCACCATCATCAGGCTGGTCCCTGTGCCTCTGTGGACCTTCATCCCTCCCGGCCTGCTGGTCCTCCTGGTGGCGCCTCCTCTCTCGCACCCTCCGGTGCTCCTCTGGGCCTAAGGTGCAAACATGGAGAGAGGAACATCAGTACAATCTGGTAGCAAAGTCCTCCTGCCCCCATGTGTGAGCAGTCCTACTCAACCATACCCATCCACCCCCCACCCCGACACCACCACCACGGCCAACACTGGACAGCCCCCCAAGTGCCGGACACATGCAACCGTGATACCCGTATGGACAATAACAGTGTATTGATGGGGCATCTACCTGGCTGTGGCACCGTGCTCCTCCTGGCATGGCCCTGCAGGTGGGCAAGCATGTCTGGGCCCCTGCACCAGAGGTCCACATACCTGTGGTGACACTTCTCGGCTATGCACCCGATTCCCGTGGCCTCCTCCTGCACCACTGTCACCTCCTCCCATACAGCACTCCTGGCCCTGTCCAGAGGTGCATCCCCATAAAGTGCCCCAGCATGGGGCTCTACAATGGCCACCAAACTGGCCAACTCAACCTGGCTCCACATAGCAGCCCTTCTCTGTGCCATTTCAACAGCAAGTTGGAGTCAAAATGGCACTTGGCAGCACGGTCCACCACGTGCATATGCTGCACGGTACAGCGCTGCCATTCCCTATTGTGTTGTCACCGAACAGCGCAATAGTGGTGCACCCATGCGGACACATGGCACCTAGGGGGCAAAGGTCGGGCACAGGGTCAAGGATCTCTCATGCACGGACAGCCACAGCACGATTGGAACTCAATGTGTGTAGCACGATTGGGTGCCTGTGTGCCACCTCCTGTAGTGGCCTACCGCGCTGTGGTCCCAGTGCATCTATGGTGTCCCAGTGCCACAGCGCCATATATGTGAACAGCGCAGTAGCACCACTGGCCCAATGGTGGCCGTGCCCTGCATTGCCTCCCGTGCACAGCACGTCAGCAGCGTGGCAGGCATCTGCGTCATCACCCCAGACATGCGCAGTTCAGTGTGTACTGTGCATGTCACAGAAATGCGCCCTTGCCTGAGTACGTTCAACACAATTGCGCAAAGCGCAACAACGCGATATTCAGCCGGCATATGCAAATCAGCTAATCAGCCATTCAATGGCGCAGACACTGCACTTGCATCTACTTAAAAATGCGCCTCGCCTCATTTGCATGTGTTGTGCTATAAAAATGCGACATTGGGCTGCACTGGCCATAGTCGGTTACTGCAGTCTATTGTGGTGAGTTGCATGCTGTTTGGGAGTGTGGACTGTAGTGTGTGGGACATGCATGGGATTGCACAGTTACAGGTAACACCTGTCATTCTCTCAGGATGAATAATGAGTGATCGTGAGGTGGAGGAAGAGGAACAGAGACATGGGAGGAAGAGGAAGCCTAACTTCACCAAGGCAGAAACAGATGCCCTGTCTGAGGCCTACCTCGACCAGGAGCCGCTGCTCAGTGGACGCGGGGGAACACCACAGGCCCATGCTGCTGCATGGGAATTGGTGGTGCATGCTATCAACCTGCATGGCAGCCACCAGCGGTCCGTACAGGAGTGCAAAAAGAAGATGGGCATGGACAGGCGAAGGATTAAGGAGAAGTTGGCTGCCATCAGTTCAGCATTGTCTGCGACCAGCGGGAGACAGCTGGACATGCAACGCCTGACCCCACAAGAAGAGCAGGTTGCTGGCAGCATGTAATATTGTGCCATCGAGGGTGTTCTGGGTGGCGGATTCCAGATGGGTGGTAGCCCATCACTGCATGGTAGGTCCTGTTCTGTCAATGCAGGGGGAACAGGGTAGGACAGATACATTAATGCTTCTGTTTTCCCTTACAGCTCCTGAGCATCTACATGGGTCAGCGGCAGTGGGCTTGTCCACTGAGGGTGGTAGCATGGAGATAGAGGAGGGCCCGTCCACCTCCACAGGCATATGAGGGTCAGGGCAACAGTGGGCCCGCCTGGACATCCAGACTGATGTTGGTGGAGCAGGTGCGGATGAGGACCTGCCCATGTCCCAGCATGCCAGTGTCCATGGATGCCAGCATGCTGAGACTCGGACTGGTGCCAGATCCATCACTGATGATGACGGAGCTCACTTCATGGACAGTGATACATGTGGGCCACAGAATGGCCACACAGCAGGTGACATCACAGGCATGGCCGTGGGTGGTGCCACCGTGGAGGCCTTTGTGACATCACAGTCCAAGCCTGTACCTGTCTGCACCAGTGGGGCAGCACTGGTGTGTGTACAGGACAGTGGGGCTGTTGCGGCCACTGCAGTGGCACAATTGAGCACTGAAGAGCGGCAGCCAGAGAGGCAGTGTCAGCAGTCGGCCAATGGTTATGGGGGTACAGTGTCAGGGGGTGGTGTCAGTGCACCACCTGTGGACATGCCCAGGCCTGGCCCTGGTGTGCAGTGCCCACCCTCAAGGGGTGCTGACAATCAGAGCCATGAACACCATGAGGGACAGCATGCCAATTAGGCAGATGACCTCTTAGATGAGTACACCTGCATACTCCAAGCATCAGTCAATCAGCAGGTGCGGCTTGTGATGGCGGTGGATGCACTCAGTGTGGCTCTGCGCCAGGCAGAGGAGCAGCACAGCAGAGACACTGCTCTGCTCCTGGCAGGGATGGACCGGATGTGGGAGGATGTGACCACTGCCGTTGACAGGCAGACACAGGCAATCACAGCTGTCATGGCCACAATGGGCACACAGTTATTTGCCCATGCGTCACAGACACTGCACAGTGCGATGTCCACCCCCCGTTCCCAGTGTCGTGCGACACCCTCCTTGTCAACACCAGGTTCAGCTGTGGGCATCCCTAGCATGCCTGGCGCAGGCATGTTTGGTGTGCTGTATACCCCTGTGTAAGCATGGTTGCGTTCACTCAGTGGAACCCGTGGGGCACTGTTGGCGGGTCTCGGCAGGGCCTCCCATGCATCCGTGGCAGCCGTGGCACTGTGGCACGTGACTTGACCTGTCTCCCAGTATGGCTACTGTCTGATGCTGCCCTGTGTACATTGTGTTGTTCAACATGCAATGCACAGGTGGGGTACCCGGCCCTGCACGCATGCATACGTTCCATCTGCACACCCTCCCGGCTGCTGTCCACTGTGGTGTGTGCATGATGATGCCTGCGTTGCACTGTCCACCACTGTGCAATGGTGCCCAGCATCTGACACACACACAATGACAGGCACTGGGCATGGTGGTCTGTGGACGTGTGTATGGCTAGGGGTGGCTGTCGGGGTCAGTGTGCCTCCTACCCTTTATGCATGTCTTGTGTGTGTGTGTGTGTGTGTGTGTGACTGCATGCCATATTAGACCTTGCACATCCCTGACGGCATGTGTGGTTCCATGCTCAGACAATTCCCTTGATGACATGCACCCCTGGTGTTTGTCCATGCATGTTTGTGGGTTGCGCCCTTGCCACTGGTGGTTGCATATGGCCTCATGACTTACCTGGGTTAGTTGAAGTGCTCCTCTGTAATGGTGTCCCGGTGCAGCTGTGCCATCTGGATCAGTCGGGGGTCCCTTCGACCAAAGGGGGGCTGCCCATCACCATCTTCACCAGTGTCTTCATCGTCCCCATTGCTGTCCCCCACTTCAGCCTCTATGGCTATCCCACAGTCGTTGGCCATGTTGTGCAGGATGCAACAGGCCAGGAATAGCCCACAGACCTTTGAGGGGCTGTACTGTAGGGCACCGCCAGACATGTCCAGGCAACAGAAACATGCCTTCAGCATCCCGAACACCTGCTCGATGACATTGCGTGTGGTGGCATGTGCCTCATTGTTGCGTTGCTGTGATGGGGTCTCGGGCCACTGGTATGGTGTGAGCAGCCAGGGATGGAGTGGGTATCCACTGTCACCTGTGTGTAGAGGGTGGACGTTAGTTTGGTGGTCAGTGTCACCCTGCCTTGGGCCATCTAGGCCAATACCCATGTCACTTCTGACTATGCCCCTCCCAAGCTCCATGTCTTTCTGCATGCTTTGCATACTCACCCACTAGGTGGCCAGTGGGGATGTCCCCACTCTCGAACCTGTGGCACAGTGCTGACTGGTGCCAGATGAAGGCGTCATGTGCTCCCCCAGGGTGCGTGGCACAGACGTTGATTATGCACCCCCTGGCATCGCACACCACCTGGCAGTTGATGCTTGCATACCCCTTCTGATTCATATATGCAGCCCCTTCTGGGCCAGGTGGTGTGCGGATGGCCACATGGGTGCAGTCTATTGCCCTGAGCATGCCAGGCATACTTGCTACCCTGTGGAACTCCTGTATGTTTGCTGTGCACTCTGCTGGTGTGCTGGGGAAATGGATGTACTCCGCAGCATGTGGCAGCAGTGCGCTGAGGAATTGGGTGAGGTGGCATGATGAGGCCAACTGGGTTATGCCTGTGGTGTCCCCTGTTGGTCTCTGAAAGGTACCCGTGGCAAGCAGGCACATGCAAGCTGTCACTTTGATCTCCACTGACAGAGCATGGCTCCGTCGTGTAGGTGCCTGCATCACATCACTGCACAGCTCACAGAGCCGCCTCAGAATTGCCCGGTTCAGGTGGTACCAGCCCACAATCTCAGTATCAGTGTACAACTTGAAGCTGTTGCGGGCTTGGTACTGCCTGTTGGGGGCATACTGCCGATGGGCCCTTCCACGGCTGCACCCCCGTACTGCCTGCCTACTCACCCCCTCATAACTGCCTCCATCTGGATGGTGGCACTGGCCATGTCCCTGGCTTGTGTTACCCCCCTGGCAGCTGTTTCTGAGTTCTCCCCGCTGTTCTTGCTGCTACTTCCCCTACACCAGGAACACCTCCCTGTAGTGGCCTCAGTGCTGTGTGGTACTTCCCCCTTTTAGACTGCACTGTGGCAGAGGCTCCCCACACATTCCCTGTTCCTGGGGGTTCCAGGTGCTCTGTCTCTGTCCTGCCCTGTCCTGCTCCCAGTGTTTGGTGCCTGTGTGACTGCCTACAGTTCAGCAACATGTGCCTTCCCTGTAGTGTTCTTGTGAGTCTCTCTCGTTCCTTTTTATTTTGGCTCATTTCTTTTTTTTTGCAAATAACTATATTTCAATAATAACAAACATTACACATCATCACCCAACCCAATACATCCAATACATTGGTACATAAAATGGGATAAGGTACAAAAGGTTATAGGAGGAAAAGAAACTCGCCAACCACTAATCCCCCACCCGCTAGGACTGGCAGCCCAACAAATGAAGGCATAGTAGAGTAAAATCGGGTTCCAAGGGATCGCTATAAAAGGATAAGAGAAGAATGTATCCTAATATGATGATCCCTTTAGACCCGCCTAAGATACAAAACAGAAAAGGAGTAATAATTTGGGAAAGGGTTAGTAGGCCGGGTTAAAGATATATGATAGCAAGGGAAAGATAAAGGAGACAAAAACAGAGGAAAAAACTATGAGGGGGAAAGATATAACTATTCCCCTAGGCCACTTCAATTCCTCTACTATGAATAAAATAAAGTAAAAGGTTGAGTCACCTATTTTGGGATATCAGTACTGTACTATATGGTAGTTGTACTGATAACCATACTGTCTTTTAAACGCTGGTATAAGTTGCCCCAACATTTATCAAATTTCTTTCCTGAGTTGAAAACAGAAGCCACAACCCTTTCTGCATTCAGAGCTTCCAGGAAAGTATCCCACCATTCTTTGCATGAGGGTATGCCCTCTCTACACCAGTAGCGAAGAAGTAACAGCTTGGCTACTAAGGTTATTAAAGCTAACTGGTATTTATGGGCTGTGGACAGAATATGAGTAAACTTGCCAAGAATGCAAGTCTCGAGGTTAAAATGTGACACTACATCACAGAGAGGGGTCATCCATAATCAGATTAAGTCCCAGAATTTGACTGCTTTGGGGGCACTCCCAGAGTTTGTGTAAGGTAGTAGCCCAAGGGTTGCCACAATCCTGACATTTAGGGGATCTGTGTTTGTATATACATGAAAGTTTGGCTGGGGAGAGATGCAGGTTGTGTAAAATATTAAATTGCAGACCCCGTAGCCTATCTTACTTAATACAATTATATAGATCCTAACATACTAACATACTAACATGCTATTTGCCAGCAGATTAGGCCTTATGGTCTATCGAGTCTGCTCGAACCTAGATCCTTAGTTGGGTGCCGAGACCCTCCCATCCCTTGTGCTCCAGAAACCCCTATCATCCATCCCCACCCCCCCGGGACAGGCCATCATCTGATACATACACTTTCTGTGTCTGTCCCACCTCTCTTAAAGCCCTCCACTGTGGATCTCTGAACCAGCTCACCAGGCAGAGCATTCCAAGGGTCCACCACCCTCTCAGTGAAAAACCTCCTCCTCTTTTCCCCTTACCCTTCCACCTTCCAACTTCAAACCATGCCTCTGGTGATGCCTCCCTGCTTTAGTCTAAAGATCCCTCCATGTTTACCCTATTTATTCCTTGAGATGCTTGAAGACCTCAATCATGTCCCCTGTCTCTCCTCTCCTCCAATGAAAACAGGCAGAGCTCCTCAAGTCTGTCCTCGTAAGTCAAATCCCTAGCCCTCGTATCATCTTTGTTGCCCTCCTCTACACCCTCTCCAGGAGCTGTATGTCCCTCTTCAAGTGTGGTCTCCAGTACTGTACACAGTACTCAAGGTGTGGTCTAACCAGTCCATTGTACAGCGGCAGAATCACTTCCTTGCTCCTAGAGGTGATCCCCTTGTGATGCATCCCAACATCCTGTTTGCCTTGCTAGCTGCTCTCTCTGCACTGCTCAGAGTTATTCATACATGTATCCACCATGACCCCTAGGTCTTTTTTCCCTGTTGAGGCTTCCAGCACCCCTCCCAGGGTGTACCTGTGTTTAGGGTTTCCCGACCAAGATGCAACACCTTGCACTTGGTGATATTGAAATTTAATTTCCATGTGTGAGCCCAGCTTTCCAGGGTGTCCAGGTCCTTGCAGGCCAACCTCCCTCTTCTCCCTCAACTACTGCTCCCATCTTGGAGTCATCCATGAAGAGACTCATTTCACACCCTATACCATCCCTAATGTCCGATATGTATGCATTAAACAGGATTGGACCCAGGACCGAGCCCTGTGGTACCCCACTACCAACCTCTGTAGGGTTCGAGAGCTCCCCACAGACCACTACTCTCTGAGTGCATCCAGCCATCCAGTTTTCAATCCATCTGACCATCAAAGGGCCTACTCCTAACCTCATCAGTTTCTCCACCAGACCATTGTGGGGGACAGAGTCAAACGCCTTGCTGAAGTCCAAGAATAATACATCCACAGGCTTACCCCTGTCCAGTTCTGATGTTACCCATTCATAGAACTCCACAAGGTTGGTTTGACATGATCTACCTGGCACAAACCCATGCTGCCGACTATCCAGACCTCCCACCTCCCAAGTAAACCCCCAATCGTTCCTTTAGTATACTCTCCATTAATTTTCCACCACGAGGTTAAACTGATGGGTCTATAGTTTCCTGGTACTTCCTTCGACCCCCCTTTATGGATTGGTACCACATGTGCCTCTCGCCAATCCCTAGGTACCCTCCCTGTCTCAAGTGACCTGTTGAAAATCTCCGCCAGGGGTGCAGCTAGTATGTCCGCCAATTCCCATAGTACTCTCGGATGAATGCCATCCAGCCCAGGAGTTTGTCTTTCTTTAGGGCTTTGAGGGCAAACCACACCTCTTGTGTGGGATGGCATCATCCGTCCCTCCACCTTACTGGTCTTTTTATCCTTATCCAGATGTGACACCCCTGGGGTACCTTTCCCTCCCTTTTGCTCCATTTCTGTTGCTCCCCTGATCCCACTCCCTGCCGCTTCTATCCCCTTTGTGCCTTGCTTTGTAGATATCCCATCCCCCTCCCTAGTGAACACAGAGGCAAAGTACTCGTTAAATACCTCTGCCTGGTCCCTCGCCTCTTCCACCCACCCTCCTTCTGATCTCAATCTGCTGAGATGGCCCTTAGTTTTTCTCTGCTCCCCAATGTACCGGAAGAACCCCTTTTCCCCTCCATGTATCCCCTGTGCCAGCCGTTGCTCTTTACTGGACTTTGCTCCCCTCACCTTACGGGTGACTTTTCTAGATGCAAGCTGGTACATTTCATTATCCCTATCCCCTCTTGTTGTTTTATATTTTTTGTAAGCCGCCTTCTTTTCTCTGACTGCTACCTGGACCTCACTGGACCACCAGCATGGTTTATGTGACCTTGCTCCTACGTTTCAACTTAGCGCAGATCCTGACTGCCTCATGAAGTCCCTTTTATGACCTCCATCTCCTTTCCACACTTGTCGTTGAGGTAATCCCTTCAAGTGATCCTTGAGAATATTTCCCATGCCCATAAAGTCTGCCCCCTGAAGTCCACTGGCGTGTCCTAGATCTCACCCCCACTCCCAATGCTTATTTGAAACCAGACAGTATTGTGGTCACTCCCAGTCAGGGGTCCTGTACAACCATGTCCCTTCCAGATCCCCATCTGCCAGAACCACATCCAGGACATGCCCCTCCTTGTAGGCTCCATCACATGCTGTGTTAAGAACACATCCTGGAAGCCATCCAGCAGCCTCTGCTCCTTGGCCACCTTAGAGAACATGGTTCCCCAGTTTGTACCTGGCATATTAAGGTCCCCCATCAACACCACTCCCTTCCCTTTGGACCACACTGGGCAATGAAGTTGTCCAGCAAACCATCCTCTAGAACATCACTCATCCCGGGGGCATGTATTACTCCCAGCTTGACCTTATCTCCTGCTGGGATCGTAAGGTGACCCATAAGTCCTCCACGCTTCCCTCTGCCTCTTCTACCATAGCAATTTCTATGTCATCTCTAATGAACATAACCCTCCACCCCCTCTGCCCTCCTTTCTATCCTTCCTAAGCATAGTGTACCCCCGTACATTTAGGTCCCAGTCATGGTTTTTGTTGGCCCACGTTTCCGTGACTGCCGCCACATCCCCCCCGAACAGCATGGCCTGGAACTCTGGCAACTTGTTTCCCAAGCTCCTGGCATTTACTAACACTAACCCCCACCCCTTATCCCTGATCCTTTTTGTTGAACCCCACCCAGATTCCTTATACTTCCATCCTCCCCCTGCTCCTCCTGGAAACCTCCACCTCCAGTCTGTTTCCCTCCCCTTGGCCTTGAAGGCTACTCCCTCATCTGGAGGGGAGGGCTTCGTCAGCCCTCCTTTCCCTTCCCCCTTACAAGTTTAAACCCCACCTTTCTTGTATGTAGTCAGCCATCCCCTGTTTAAGGACTTCCTTCCCTAATGGGGCAAGATGAAACCTGTCCTTGGCATATAGTCCCTTATCCTCCCAAACTCCATTCCAGTTCCCTAACACTCAACCCATTCTCTTCACCCCACTTCCTGTGCCATTCATTAACCTCTGTGAGCTTTATTTTTCTCCACTGAGGCCTTTGGTACTGGCAATATCTCCAAAAGGAAATGTTGCATCCAATATCCCGACAGACTCTGGCAAGTTCTTGGAACCTTGCTTGGATTTCCATAATGCTATTTCCCTCTAGATCATTAGTTCCCAAATGCACCAGGAAATCGGTTTCCCTCCACAATCCCTAACCATTTCATACACCATGAACTTTGCTCTGTGCACTGTCAGCCCAGAGATACTCACTACCTTCACCTGGCTATGGCATCCATCCCCCTGTCCCTCCCAATGGATACCCTTAATCATCGAGTCTCCCAGTAACAGAACCTTAACACCACCATCATCCTTATGGTTACCTCCACTATGCCCTCTCAGCCCCCCTTCCCCACTTTATTCATGATCGCAATTTCATGGGAGTCTTCCTGCCTTATTAGAGACCCCCTTGTCACCCTCCCCTTTCTGCCTCCCTTGCTATTTTGCCCACTTAACTCAAACCCTCTGAATAGGTGTCCCTTTAACCTCTCTTATCTGAACCATTTATCCTGGCCCTGATGGTTTCCTTCCCCGCACCACCATCCCCCCTTGTAATAGTACCCCTGTCTCCAGAGGCTCTCTGTGGGTCCCCTTTAGCTAGGGCCCTATCCTTGGTACTGACCTCCCTGCTGAAGGGGGGCTCTTCTCCCACCTCCTTGTCTCCCAGTTTCTCTCCAATCATGCTCTCCTCCCTCATGTCTGGAATATGTTGCATCTCCCCCATTTGCTTAACATATATGTTTCCCCTTCTCCCTCTGGGACTATGTCTATCCTTTCCATAGCTGTTCTGTGATGCCTATGGGTATCTGACTCCCTCCCCGGCCTCTGTATAAGTTCCTCATTTCCACCAACCCCTTCTCCCTCTAGGATGCTTAGTATCTCAAATTTATTGTACTCTATGTCAGCCTCCATCAAGTAACCCGAGTTTCCCTGACTGCATCTCTAAACTGACCTCTTCTTCCTCTCTTGCACTGTTCACCTTGGAGCTCCTTCCACAGTCTGTGTTTTAGGCTTCCGCAACAGCCCCTCCTGACTCTTCCCCTCCAGTCTCCTTTGAATTCAGAATTTCACCCTGCACGCTTCCCCTTAGCATCAACTTCCTCATCTAAGGGTCCTCTGTCCCAATATCCCCCCTTCTGCTTGCTGTAGCATAATGTCCTGTAATTTCAGAGCGTTGCCCAGCCTCCCTCAGCCCCACCCTTCTGCTGCCCATATCCACACCCCTTATCCTTGGACACCCCCAGCTCCCACAGCTTACTCTAACCAATATACCTCACTCCTGATACAAGATAGCTGTCTACAGAGTGGGCAGCTCCCTCTCTCCAGGCCCAATTTAGAATTATTGCCATCCCACAGCCTGTGCAGCCTACAACCCTTCTGAAGATGCCTGCCATGGTGGAATATGGCCACCCTGATTATCCCCCTCTGTTTATAATAGCACACCCCTTTTCTCAGTCCCTTTCCCCTGGAGTACAGTTTCTCTCTATACTGACTGTAGTTATTTACAAACCCAATTTCAACCCCACCAACAAAGTTCCCAAGTCTCACAAACACATACAGTCCAGTGTGTGTTCGGTCCCACTAACAGTGTGTAGCATTCACCAGGTACCGTGATGATGTCACAGGCCCACCAACTCCTGTTGCTTCAAATTTCAGTCCCAAACAGAATACTCTGCCCTTCAATCCCAACCCCAGTAGCTTTTCAGTATTTAAGAAAGCCTACAAAACAGGGTGGGTGGGAGGCTCTTACCAACACAAGGCAAACAACACATTTAAATTACCTTCTAATTTTCCCTGCCAAACATCTATCCCCAAACCTACAATATCACAGCCCAAGTATCAGTTCAAATTCAAGGTAATAATTTTTAACACATAGAACTAATTTCACTTACAAACTATTCAAATATTTCAGTTTAAAACAAAATATAACTCCTGACCTCTTTTCTACCAACCTGTTGCTTAAGCTCCCAAGTGAACAATCCTGCCAGACTTTTATCCAGGTCTCTTCTGGCCAGTTTAAGGACAAATTCATTTTCCAATAGTGAGGGGCAGGAGAGGCCTTAGAGTCTCTTAGGGCAAGAATAAATTTATAAATTTTGGATATCGCTTTGTTGGATAGCGCAAGGTCTTTTATCTTCATTATCAGGCTTCCTGCCTGCTCCTGCCCTTGTCCACCTTTCAGGAAGGAACAAACGCAGTTTTGGATTTTATATAGCCGAAATCTATCCTTAGAATCTACTATAAACACCCATCAATTCTGAAAATGGACAGGGTAGCCTTGACACAAAGTCGGCAATTCTAGGTTTACTAGAGGAGTTACCTACTCCCCTTCTTAAAGGTTGATTACCGATTAGTAGGTTCGGGTTATTAACAAGAGGTTGCATCAAGTCTTTTTTAAAGGGGATATTTAGGAATGAATAAAGCTGGTGGAGGACTTTAATATCCCAACCAAGTGGGGTGCCTTTAAGCTTAGACGGGATTTTAGACCAGGGAGAGAAGAGCAGGGACTCTAGATCCAAGTTAACATTTTCGGCCATCAAATCATCTAGGACATCACTTGCTGAAGATGTCAGAGTTTCGGATGCCCATTGAGCCGACCTTGCCACATGGCTTGCTAAACAGTAGATATAAAAATCAGGCAACTGCAAGCCTGCTTCTTCCCTGCGATGGGTGAGTTTTCGGTAGGTCTGGCGGGGGGGTTTACCATTCCAAATAAAGTCAGTACAATATTTATGACAAAGGTTGAAAAAAGACATTGGAAGGTGCACGTTGAGGTTAAAAAGATAATAAGAAACTTTCAGCAGAATCATCATTTTTATTGTACTGACTCTCCCCCAAAAGGAAAGGGGAAGTTTGGTCCACCTTCCAAGGTCATCTTTAATCGATTTAGGAGGGTTTAAGGTTCAAATCAAATAACTGTGTTAAATCTTTCAAACTTTTATACCCAGATATGGAGGAAGTCTGCCTGCCAGCTCAGGCCCAGAGAAGAACACCAGGTTCGTTGTAAGTGAGGGATAGTGGATAGACTAGAGTTTTACTCTTGTTCAGTTTATAACCAGAAAACTCAGAAAATCGCGAGATAGTGGAAAACAGCTGTGGGAGGGAAATCTGACTATGCCATGTGTGGATTAATAAGTCATCTGCAAAAGCGGACACCTTGAATTCCTCATTCTTAACACGCACCCCCCGGATACCAGTGTCAATCTTGATGGCTCTGATAAGTGGCTCCAGGTATAAATTAAATAAATATGGTGAAAGGAGGCACCCTTGTCGAGTTCCCCACATTAGTCTGAAGGGAGGTGATATCAAGTTGTTACAGGAGATCCTCGCAGAGGGGCATGTGTACAAGACCCGAATATAACCCAGAAAGTTGTCCAGGATGCCAAATTTATAGAGCACCTCAAACATAAACTCCCACTCCACCCTATCGAATGCCTTTTCCGTGTCTAAAGCGACCAGAGAGGCTTCCTTGTCTGGGCTCATGGATTCATGTATTAAATAAAACAGCTTTAAAGTGGTCTGCCAACGAATACCTGCCACAAAACCAACTTGCTCAGGACTTAATAGCCTATCCATGCTGATTTTAACCTGTTGGCCAAAATCTTGGCAAATATTTTAATATCAATATTTAATAAGGATATTGGCCTATAGTTCGTCATGAAATCAGGGGGGTTTCTCTGGTTTGGGCAGGAGAATAATCCTTGCCTCAAAAAGGGAATGGTCCTTGATCCCTTCCTCACACCAGAAGGTAAACAATTGGTGTAATAACGGGACCAAAGTCTCTTTAAAGGTCTTGTAGAACAAAGCAGTAAATCCATCCGGGCCTGGTGCTTTGTCAAGTTTCAGAGCATCAATGGATTGTGAAATTTCTTCGAGCTTAAGGGGGCCTCTAAAACGTGACTAAGGTCTTGGGGAAGTTTGGGAAAGGGGATATCTGTAAGGAACTCTCTCATTCTAGAAAGTGCCTCTGGTGGCGATGGCTCACTTGCATATAAATTTTGTAAAACCGACAAAAGCTCTCAGGATATCCTCAGGGCCAGATTATATCACCTGTCTGAGGTGTTTTAACGTGGCAACCCATCTTGCCGCTGCTCTCCTTTTCAGCTGCCAGGCCAACATCTTCCCAGCTTTGCTACCTTGCCCTATATAGGATGCCCTCAAACTGGAAGCAGATCTCTCTACTTTCTCTTTCATAGTCGCTTCGTACCAAGCTCTTAAGGAAGCAAGTTCTTGCTCCTGGGAGGGGGATCTTAGTTTTTCGTCTATGGTGTCCAGGGTCCTAATTCTATCCAAACAATCCAATGATGAGCGTGTAATGTTCTTCTTACGGATTGTTGCCAACCTAATGAATTCACCTCTCTGTGTGGCCTTCAGTGCCACCCACACCTGGCCAACTGCATGTAGAGATCCCCAGTTCTCCTCAATAGCGTGGAACATGAAAATTCTGAATCTCTCCAATAAGGAAGAGTCTTTGAATAAGTGGTTGTTAAGAGACCACGAATACGATCTGGGTGGCAAAGAAAGTGGACGGCACCGGAGGCCAACAGGGGAGTGATCGGAAATTACTCGACCAAAAATGGTGACCTCGTGAACCAGAGGGTGGATTTGGTGGCTTACTAAAAAGTAATCTATTCGAGAGTAGCTTTTATGGACTGGGGAGAAGAAGGTATATTCTCTAGTCTTGGGGTTGTTTAGATGCCATGGATCAGATAATCCTATCGAAGACATAAGTTCGAACATTGCTCTCTGAGCAGAGGATGGGGGGGGCCTTTAGACCATGAACGGTCCAAGCAGTTGGATTGGACCAAGTTCCAGTCCCCACCTAGAATTATTGGATTATCAGCTAAAGGAGCGAAAAGAACCACTAGCTGCGTAAAAAAAGGAGGAGATTCCTGATTAGGCCCATAAATGGAGCCTAGCACTACTCTTGCGCCCGCCAGTTTACCCACGACAAGGATGTACCTACCCTCTGGGTCCGAGATCACTTCTATTGGGGAAAAGGGAACACTATTGGCCACTAAAACAGCCACACCTCTTTTGCTCATGGAGAACCCCGCCCCAAAAACTTGGTCCACCCATCTTTTTTTAAGAAAATGAAGTTGATCAGGTGTCATATGCTTTTCTTGTAGAAATACAATTGAGGGATTGAAACGTGCCAGATAGTTGAGGACAATATACTTCTTTTTGTTATCTCTTCCCCCTTTTGTATTCCAGGAAATTATATTCAGCTCAGAAACCATATAAAAAACAATAAAAAATAGCACTTAAACTGTTGGGCTGCCAGACCTCCCCCCCAATAACCCCAACTTACCCAGAAACTAAAAAAAAAAACCTTCCCTGTTATCCAAGCCCACCCACTTTCCTCAATCACTATAACTAAGCTTATCCTGGCCCTAGGCTGCCTCTAATCTACTGGACTGGGCATTCGGAAAGTGGGGCCTCTCACTTCAAAAAAAAAAAAAAAAGTTGGTCAACTAACCCCTCTCCTCGAGGTCTAAAATTGGTATAAAAATCTTGAACAAACCTTTTGGTATTTGACTCAGATGAAATGTACTCACTTAAGTCCATCTAATTTACCACAAGGAAGTAAACTACAGAAATCACTTCCTGGATGTAAGTGGGCTGGACCTCCTCCAGAAGTGGGAAGTGAGTCAACTTCAGTATTTAACTGTGCTGGACCTCCTCCAGAGATGGGAACTGATTCACTGCCTGCATGTAAGTGGGCTGGACCTCCTCCAGAGGTGGGAAGTGATTCAATGTCTGGTTGTAACAGGGCTAGACCTCCTCTAGAGGTGGGAAGTGATTCAATGTCTTTATGTAACTCTACTTGAGTTCCTACAGTAGTGGGAAGTGATTCAATGTCTGGATGTAATTGAGCTGGACCTCCTCCAGTGGTGGAAGTGATCCAATGTCTGGATGTAACTGGGCTGGACCTCCTCCACAGGACGGAAGTGATTCAACGTGTTGAATTAACTGGGCTGGACAACCTCCAGTGGTGGGAAGTGATTCAGCGCCTGCATGTAACTGTGCTGGAGTTCCAACAGAGCTGGGAAATGATTCAACATCTGGATGTAACTGTGCTGGACCTCCTCAAGAAATGGGAAGAGTTTCAATGTCTGGATGTAACTGGGCTAGACTTCCTCCAGAAATGCAGAGTGATTTGCTCCCTGTAAGTAACTGGGGTGGAGTTCCTACAGAGATGTGAACTGATTCACTGCCTGAAATTAACAGGTCTTCACCTCCAGAGGTGGGAAGTGATTCAACATCTGGATGTAACTGAGCTGGACCTCCTCCAGAGGTGGGAAGTGATTCAACATCTGGGTGTAACCTGGCTGGACTTCCTCCAGAGATGCAGAGTGATTTGCTACCTGTAAGTAATTGGGCTGGAATTCCTACAGAGGTGTGAAATGATTAACTGCCTGAAAGTAACAGGGCTTGACCTCCTCCAGAGGTGAGGAGTGAATCAACATCCGGATATAAATGGATTAGACTTCCCCCAGAGGTGGGAAGTGAGTCAATGTCTGGAAGTTACTGGGCTGGACCTCATCCAGAGATGGGAAGTGATTCACTTCCTCATTATAACTGGGCTGGACCACCTCCAGAAGTGGGAAGTAAATCAACTTCTGGATTTAACTGTGCTGGACCTCCTCCTCCAGAGATGGGAACTGATTCACTGCCTGGATGTAAGTGGGCTGGACCTCCTCCAGAGGTGGAAAGTGATTCAATGTCTGGATGTAACTGGGCTGGAGTTCCTTCAGAGGTGGGAAGTGATTCAATTTCTTGGTGTTACTGGGCTGAACCTCCTCAAGAGGTGGAAAGTGATTCAATGTCTGGATGTAGCTGGGCTAGACTTCCTCCAGAGGTGGGAAGTGAATCAACATCTGGATGTAACTGGGCTGGACCTCCTCCAGAGGTGGGAAGAGATTCATCGTCTGGACGTAACTGGGTTGGACCTCCTCAAGAGGTGGGATGTGATTCACTTCCGGGATGTAATTGGACTGGACCTCCCCCAGAGGTAAGAAATGATTCAACGTCTGGATGTAACTGGGCTCGACTTCCTCCAGAGATGCAGAATGATTTGCTGATTGAAAGTAACTGGGCTGGAGTTCCTACTGAGGTGTGAACTGATTCACTGCCTGGATGTAACTGGGCTAGATCCCCTCCACAGATGGGAAGTTATTCACTGAATGGATGTAACTGGGCTGGACCGCCACCAGAGGTGGGAAGTGATTCAATGTCTGGAAGTTACTGGGCTGGACCTTGTCCTGAGATGGGAAATGATTCACTTCCTGGATGTAACTGGGCTGGACCACCTCCAGAAGTGGAAAGTGAATCAACTTCTGGATTTAACTGTGCTGGACCTCCTCCAGAGATGGGAACTGATTCATTGCCTACATGTAAGTGGGCTGGACCTCCTCCAGAGGTGGAAAGTGATTCAACGTCTGGTTGTAACTGGACTGGACCTCCTCCAGAGGTGGGAAGTGATTCAATGTCTGGCTGTAACAGGGCTAGACCTCCTCTAGAGGTGGGAAGTGAGTCAACTTGTTTATGTAACTCTACTGTAGTTACTACAGTTGTGGGAAGTGATTCAATGCCTGGATGTAATTGAGCTGGACCTCCTCCAGTAGTGGGAAGTGATCCAATGTCTGGATATAACTAGGCTGGACCTCCTCCCAGGATGGAAGTGATTCAACATGTTGAATAAACTGTGCTGGACATCCTCTAGTGGTGGGAAGTGATTCAGCGCCTGCATGTAACTGTGCTGGAGTTCCTACAGAGCTGGGAAATGATTCAACATCTGGATGTAACTCTGCTGGACCTCCTCCAGAGATGGGAAGTAATTCAATGCCTTTATGTAACTGGGCTGGACCTACTCAAGAGATGGGAAGTGTTTCAACATCTGGATGTAACTGGGCTAGACTTCCTCCAGAAATGCAGAGTGATTTGCTACCTTTAAGTAACTGGGCAGGAGTTCCTACAGAGGTGTGAACTGATTCACTGCCTGAAATTAACAGTGCTTGACCTCCTCCAGAGGTGGGAAGTGATTCAACATCTGAATGTAACTGTGCTGGACCTCCTCCAGAGGTGGGAAGTGATTCAACATCTGGATATAAATGGGCTAGAATTCCTCCAGAGGTGAGTAGTGATTCAACGTCTGGATATAACCTGGCTGGACTTTCTCCAGAGATGCAGAGTGATTTGCTTCCTGTAAGTAACTGGGCTGGAGTTCCTATAGAGGTGTGAACTGATTCACTGCCTGAAAGTAACAGGGCTTGACCTCCTCCAGAGGTGGGAAGTGATTCAACATCTGGATATAAATGGACTAGACTTCCCCCAGAGGTGAGAATTGATTCAATGTCTGGATGTAACTGGCTGGAGCTCCTCCAGAGATGGAAAGTGATTCAATGCCTGGATGCAAGTGGACTGGCCCTCCTCCAGAAATGGGAAGTGATTCTATGTCTGGATGTAACTGGGCTGAACCTCCTCCAGTGGTGGGAAGTGATTCAATGTCTGGATGTAACTGGGCTGGAGTTCCTTCAGAGGTGGGAAGTGATTCAATTTCTGGATGTTACAGGGCTGAACCTCCTCCAGAGGTGGAAAGTGATTCAATGTCTGGATGTAACTGGGCTGGACCTCCTCCAGAGGTGAGAAGTGATTCAACGTCTGGATGCAACCGTGCTGGACCACCTCCAGAGATGGGAAGTGATTTACTTCCTGGATGTAACGGGGCAGGACCTACTCCAGAAGTGGGAAGTGAATCAATGTCTGGGTTTAACTGGGCTGGACCTCCTTCAGAGATATGAACTGATTCACTGCCTGGATGTAATAAGGCTGGACCTCCTCCATAGGTGGGAAGTGATTCAGTGTCTGGATGTAACTGGGCTGGACCTCCTCCAGAGGTGAGAAGTGATTCAACGTCTGGATGTAACCGTGCTGGACCACCTCCAGAGATGGGAAGTGATTTACTTCCTGGATGCAACGGGGCTGGACCTCCTCCAGAAGTGGGAAGTGAATCAATGTCTGGATTTAACTGGGCTGGACCTCCTTCAGAGATATGAACTGATTCACTGCCTGGATGTAATTGGGCTGGACCTCCTCCATAGGTGGGAAGTGATTCAGTGTCTGGATGTAACTGGGCTGGACCTCCTCCAGCGGTGGGAAGAGATTCAACGTCTGGTTGTAACTGGGCTAGACCTCCTCCAGATTTTGTAAGTGAGTCCACGTCTTTATGTAACTGTGCTGGAGCTCCTACAGAAGTGGGAAGTGATTCAACATTTGGATGTAACTGGGCTGGAGTTCCTACAGAGCTTTGAAATGATTCAATGTCTGGATGGAACTGTGCTGGACCTCCCT
Source organism: Neoceratodus forsteri (assembly GCA_016271365.2). NCBI lineage: Eukaryota > Metazoa > Chordata > Ceratodontiformes > Ceratodontidae > Neoceratodus > Neoceratodus forsteri. Next base: position 175,252,474 of record CM057455.1, read on the forward strand.
CAGAGATGGGAAGTGATTCAATGCCTGGATGTAACTGGGCTGGACCTTCTAATGTGGTGGGAAGTGATTCAATGCCAGGATGTAACTGAGTTGGACCTCCTCCAGAGGTGGGAAGTGATTCAACGCCTTTACGTAACTGGGCTGGACCTCCTCAAGAGATGGGAAGTGATTCAACGTCTGGATGTAACTGGGCTAGACTTTCTCCAGAAATGCAGAGAGATTTGATACCCGTAAGTAACTGGGCTGGAGTTCCTACAGAGGTGTGAACTGACTTACTGCCTGAAAGTAACAGGGCTTGACCTCCTCCAGAGGTGGGAAGTGATTCAACATCTGGATGTAAATGGGCTGGACCTCCTCTAAAGGTGTGAAGTGATTCAACATCTGGATATAAATGGGCTAGACTTCCTTCAGAGATGAGAAGTGATTCAACATCTGGATGTAACCCGGCTGGACTTCCACCAGAGATGCAGAGTGATTTGTTACCTGTAAGTAACTGGGCTGGAGTTCATACAGAGGTGTGAACTGATTCACTGCCTTGATGTAACTGGGATGGACCTCCTCCAGAGATTGGATGTAATTAAGTGTCTGCATGTAACTGGACTGGACCTTCTCAGGAGATGGGAAGTGATTCAACATCCGGATGTAACTGGGCTGGACCTCCTCCTGAGATGGGAAGTGATTCACTGCCTGGATGTAACTGGGCTGGATCTCCTCCACAGATGGGAAGTTATTCACTGCCTGGATGTAACTGGGCTGGACCGCCACCGCAGGTAGGAAGTGATTCAACGTCTGGATGTAACCAGGCTGGACCTCCTCCAGAGATGGGAAGTGATTCACTTCCTGGATGTAACTGGGCTGGACCTCCTCCAGAAGTGGGAAGTGAATCAACTTCTGTATTTAACTGGGCTGAACCTCCTTCAGAGATATGAACTGATTCACTGCCTGGATGTAATTGGGATGGACCTCCTCCAGAGGTCTGAAGTGATTCAATGTCTGGATGTAACTGGGCTGGCCCTCCTCCAGCGGTGGGAAGTGATTCAATGGCTGGTTGTAACTGGGCTAGACCTCCTCCAGATTTGGGAAGTGAGTCAACGACTTTAAGTAACTGTGCTGAAGCTCCTACAGAAGTGGGAAGTGATTCAATGTTTGGATGTAACTGGGCTGGACCTCCTCGAGGGGTGGGAAGTGATTCAACATATGGAAGTAACTGGGATGGACCTCGTCCAGAGGTGGGAAGTGATTCCACACCTGGATATAACTGGGCTGGAGTTCCTACAGTGGGGGGGACATGATTCACCATCTGGATGTAACCGGGCTAGACTTCCTCCAGAGCTGGGAAGTGATTCAATGTCTGGATGTAACTGGACTGGACCACCTCCAGAAGTGGGAAGTGATTCACTTTCTGGATGTTTCAGGGCTGGACCTCCTGCTGTGGTGGGAAGTGATTCACTGCCTTGATGTACCTGGGCTGGATCTCCTCCACAAATGGGAAGTTATTCACTGCCTGGATGTAACTGGGCTGGACCGCCTCCAGAGGTGGGAAGTGATTCAATGTCTGGAAGTTACTGGGCTGGACCTCGTCCAGAGATGGGAAGTGATTCACTTCCTCAATGTAACTGGGCTGGACCACCTCCAGAAGTGGGAAGTGAATCAGCTTCTGGATTTAACTGTGCTGGACCTCCTCCAGAGATGGGAACTGATTCACTGTCTGGATGTAAGTGGGTTGGACCTCCTCCACAGGACAGAAGTGATTCAACATGTTGAATTAACTGGGCTGGACATCCTCAAGAAATGGGAAGTGTGTCAATATCTGGATGTAACTCTGCTAGACTTACTTTAGAAATGCAGAGTGATGTGCTACCTGTAAGTAACTGGGATGGAGTTCCTACAGAGGTGTGAACTGATTCACTGCCTGAAGTTAACAGGACATGACCTCCTCCAGAGGTGGGAAGTGATTCAACATCTGGATGTAACTGTGCTGGACCTCCTCAAGAGGTGGGAAGTGCTTCAACATCTGGATATAAATGGGCTAGACTTCCTCCAGAGGTGAGTAGTGATTCAACATCTGGGTGTAACCTGGTTGGACTTCCTCCAGAGATGCAGAGTGATTTGCTACCTGTAAGTAACTGGGCTGGAATTCCTACAGAGGTGTGAAATGATTAACTGTCTGAAAGTAACAGGGCTTGAGCTCCTCCAGAGGTGGGAAGTGAATCAACATCTGTATATAAATAGACTAGACTTCCCCCAGAGGTGAGAAGTGATTCAACATATGGATGTAACTGGGCTGTACCTCCTCCATAGATGGAAAGTGATTTAATGCCTGGATGTAAGTGGACTGGCCCTCCTCCTGAGATGGGAAGTGATTCTATGTCTGGATGTAACTAGGCTGGACCTTCTCCAGTTGTGGGAAGTGATTCAGTGACTGGATGTAACTGGGCTGGAGTTCCTTCAGAGGTGGGAAGTGATTCACTTTCTGTATGTTTCAGGGCTGGACCTCCTCCTGTGGTGGGAAGTGATTCACTGCCTGGATGTAACTGGGCTGGATCTCCTCCACAGAAGGGATGTTATTCACTGCCTGGATGTAACTGGGCTGGACCACCACCAGAGGTGGGAAATGATTCAATGTCTGGAAGTTACTGGGCTGGACCTCGTCCAGAGATGGGAAGTGATTCACTTCCTCAATGTAACTGGGCTGGACCACCTCCAGAAGTGGGAAGTGAATCAACTTCTGGATTTAAATGTGCTGGACCTCCTCCAGAGATGGGAACTGATTCACTGCCTGGATGTAAGTGGGCTGGACCTCCTCCAGAGGTGGAAAGTGACTCAATGTATGGATGTAACTGGGCTGGACCTCCTCTAGAGGTGGGAAGTGAGTCAATGTCTTTTTGTAACTCTACTGGAGTTCCTACAGTAGTGGGAAGTGATTCAAAGTCTGGATATAATTAAGCTGAACCTCCTCCAGTGGTTGAAGTGATCCAATGTCTGGATGTAACTGGGCTGGACCTCCTCCACAGGACGGAAGAGATTCAACGTGTTGAATTAACTGGGCTGGGCATCCTCCAGTGGTGGGAAGTGATTCAGCGCCTGCATGTAACTGTGCTGGAGTTTCTAGAGAGCTGAGAAATGATTCAACATCTGGATGTATCTGTGCTGGACCTCCTCCTGAGATGGGAAGTGATTCAATGCCTGGATGTAACTGGGCTTGACCTTCTACAGAGGTGGGAAGTGATTCAACATCTGGATGTAACTGTGCTGGACCTCTTCCAGAGATAGGAAGTGATTTAATGCCTTTATGTAACTGGACTGGACCTCCTCAAGACATGGGAAGTGTTTCAACATCTGGATGTAACTGGGCTAGACTTCCTCCAGAAATGCAGAGTGATTTGCTACTTGTAAGTAACTGGCGTGGAGTTCCTACACAGGTGTGAACTGATTCACTGCCTGAAATTAACAGGGCTTGATCTCCTCCAGAGGTGGGAAGTCATTCAACATCTGGATGTAACTGTGCTGGACCTCTTCCAGAGGTGGGAAGTGATTCCACACCTGGATATAACTGGGCTGGAGTTCCTACAGTGGGTGGGACATGATTCACCATCTGGAAGTAACTGGGCTAGACTTCCTCCAGAGCTGGGAAGTGATTCAGTATTGGGATGAAACTGGACTGGACCACCTCCAGAAGTGGGAAGTGATTCTCTTTCTGGATGTTTCAGGGCTGGACCTCTTCCTGTGGTGGGAAGTGATTCACTGCCTGGATGTAACTGGGCTGGATCTCCTCCACAGATGGGAAGTTATTCACTGCCTGGATGTAACTGGGCTGGACCACCACCAGAGGTGGGAAGTGATTCAATGTCTGGAAGTTACTGGGCTGGACCTCGTCCCGATATGGGAAGTGATTCACTTCCTCAATGTAACTGGGCTGGACCACCTCCAGAAGTGGGAAGTGAATCAACTTCTGGATTTTACTCTGCTGGACCTCCTCCAGAGATGGGAACTGATTCACTGCCTGGATGTAAGTAGGCTGGACCTCCTCCAGAGGAGGAAAGTGATTCAACATCTGGATGTAACTGGGCTGGACCTCCTTCAGAGGTGGTAAGTGATTCAATGTCTGGTTGTAACAGGGCTAGACCTCCTCTAGAGGAGGGAAGTCAGTCAACATCTTTATGTAACTCTACTGGAGTTCTTACAGTAGTGGTAAGTGATTCAATGTCTGGATGCAATTGAGCTGGACCTCCTCCAGTGGTGGAAGTGATCCAATGTCTGGATGTAACTGGGCTGGACCTCCTCCACAGGACAGAAGTGATTCAACGTGTTGAATTAACTGGGCTGGACATCCTCCAGTGGTGGGAAGTGATTCAGCAACTGCATGTAACTCTGTTGGAGTTCCTACAGAGCTAGGAAATGATTCAACGTCTGGATGTAACTGTACTGGACCTCGTCCAGAGATGGAAAGTGATTCAATGCCTTTATGGAACTGGACTGGACCTCCTCAAGAAATGGGAAGTGTTTCAATGTCTGGATGTAACTGGGCTTGACTTCCTCCAGAAATGCAGAATGATTTGCTACCTGTAAGTAACTGGGGATGAGTTCCTTCAGAGGTGTGAACTGATTAACTGCCTGAAATTAACAGGTCTTGACCTCCTCCAGAGGTGGGAAGTGATTCAACATCTGGATGTAACTGTGATGGACCTCCTCCAGAGGTGGGAAGTGATTCAACATCTGGATATAAATGGGCTAGACTTCCTCCAGAGGTTAGTAGTGATTCAACGTCTGGGTGTAATCTGGCTGGACTTCCTCCAGAGATGCAGAGTGATTTCCTACCTGTAAGTAACTGGACTGGAATTCCTACAGAGATGTGAAATGATTAACTGCCTGAAAGTAACAGGGCTTGACCTTCTCCAGAGGTGGGAAGTGAATCAACATACAGATTTAAATGGACTAGACTTCCCGAAGAGGTGAGAAGTGATTCAACGTCTGGATGTAACAGGGCTGTACCTCCTCCAGAGATGGAAAGTGATTCAATGCCTGGATGTAAGTGGACTGGCCCTCCTCCAGAGATGGGAAGTGATTCTATGTCTGGATGTAACTAGGCTGGACCTACTCCAGTGGTGGGAAGTGATTCAATGACTGGATGTAACTAGTCTGGAGTTCCTTCAGAGGTGGGAAGTGATTCACTTTCTGGATGTTTCAGGGCTGGACCTCCTCCTGTGGTGGGAAGTGATTCACTGCCTGGATGTAACTGGGCTGGATCTCCTCCACAGATGGGAAGTTATTCACTGCCTGGATGTAACTGGGCTGGACTGCCAACAGAGGTGGGAAGTGATTCAATGTCTGGAAATTACTGGGCTGGACCTCATCCGGAGATGGGAAGTGATTCACTTCCTCAATATAACTGAGCTGGACCACCTCCAGAAGTGGGAAGTGATTCAACTTCTGTATTTAACTATGCTGGACCTCCTCCAGAGATGTATACTGATTCACTGCCTGGATGTAAGTGGGCTGGACCTCCTCCAGAGGTGGAAAGTGATTCAACATCTGGATGTAACTGGGCTGGACCTCCTCTAGAGGTGGGAAGTGATTCAATGTCTGGTTGTAACAGGGCTAGACCTCCTCTAGAAGTGGGAAGTGAGTCAACATCTTTTAGTAACTCTACTGGAGTTCCTACAGTAGTGGGGAATGATTCAAAGTCTGGATATAATTGTGCTGACCCTCCTCCAGTGGTTGAAGTGATCCAGTGTCTGGATGTAACTGGGCTGGACCTCCTCCACAGGACGGAAGAGAGTCAACGTGTTGAATTAACTGGCCTGGACATCCTCCAGTGGTGGGAAGTGATTCAGCACCTGCGTGTAACTCTGCTGAAGTTCCTACAAAGCTGGGAAATGATTCAACATCTGGATGTAACTGTGCTGGACCTCCTCCAGAGATGGAAACTGATTCACTGCCTGGATGTAAGTGGGCTGGACCTCCTCCAGAGGTGGAAAGTGATTTAACGTCTGGATGTAACTTGGCTGGACCTCCTCCAGTGGTGGGAAATGATTCAATGTCTGGATGTAACTGGGCTGGAGTTCCTTCAGAAGTGGGAAGTGATTCAATTTCTTGGTGTTACTGGGCTGACCCTCCTCAAGAGTTGGAAAGTGATTCAATGTCTGGATGTAACTGGGCTGGACTTCCTCCAGAGGTGGGAAGTGAATCAACATCTGGATGTAACTGGGCTGGACCTCCTCCAGAGGTGGGAAGAGATTCATCATCTGGACATAACTGGTTTGGACCTCCTCAAGAGGTGGGATGTGATTCAGTTCCGGGATGTAATTGGACTGGACCTCCCCCAGAGGTAAGAAATGATTCAACGTCTGGATGTAACTGGGCTCGACTTCCTCCAGAGATGCAGAATGAATTGCTGATTGAAAATAACTGGGCTGGAGTTCCTACTGAGGTGTGAACTGATTCACTGCCTGGATGTAACTGGGCTAGATCCCCTCCACAGATGGAAAGTTATTCACTGAATGGATGTAACTGGGCTGGACCGCCACCAAAGGTGGGAAGTGATTCAATGTCTGGAAGTTACTGGGGAGGACCTTGTCCTGAGATGGGAAATTATTCACTTCCTGGATGTAACTGGGCTGGAGTTCCTTCAGAGGTGTGAACTGATTCACTGCCTGAAATTAACAGTGCTTGACCTCCTCCAGAGGTGGGAAGAGATTCAACATCTGGATGTAACTGGGCTGGACCTCCTCCAGAGGTGGGAAGTGATTCAACATCTGGATATAAATGGGTTAGAATTCCTCCAGAGGTGAGTAGTGATTCAACATCTGGATATAACCTGGCTGGACTTTCTCCAGAGATGCAGAGTGATTTGCTTCCTGTAAGTAACTGGGTAAGGTTCCTATAGAGGTGTGAACTGATTCCTGCCTAAAGTAACAGGGCTTGACCTCCTCCAGAGGTGGAAGTGATTCAACATATGGATATAAATGGACTAGACTTCCCCAGAGGTAATTGATTCAATGTCTGGATGTAACCAGGGCTGGACCTCCCTCCAGAGATGGAAAGTGATTCAATGCCTGGATGCAAGTGGATATTTCTCCAGAAATTGGAAGTGATTCTATGTCTGGATGTAACTGGGCTGAACCTCCTCCAGTGGTGGGAAGTGATTCAATGTCTGGATGTAACTGGGCTGGAGTTCCTTCAGAGGTGGGAAGTGATTCAATTTCTGGATGTTACTGGGCTGAACCTCCTCCAGTGGTGGAAAGTGATTCAATGTCTGGATGTAACTGGGCTGGACCTCCTCCAGAGGTGAGAAGTGATTCAATATCTGGATGTAACCAGGCTGGACCTCCTCCAGAGATGGGAAGTGATTTACTTCCCGGATGTAATGGGGCTGGACCTCCTCCAGAAGTGGGAAGTGAATCAATGTCTGGATTTAACTGGTCTGGACCTCCTTCAGAGATATGAACTGATTCACTGCCTGGATGTAATTGGGCTGGACCTCCTCTATAGGTGGGAGGCGGTTCAGTGTCTGGATGTAACTGGGCTGGACCTCCACTCCAGCGGTGGGGAAGAGATTCAACGTCTGGTTGTAACTGGGCTAGACCTCCTCCAGATTTTGTAAGTGAGTCCACGTCTTTATGTAACTGTGCTGGAGCTCCTACAGAAGTGGGAAGTGATTCAACATTTGGATGTAACTGGGCTGGAGTTCCTACAGAGCTGGTAAATGCTTCAATGTCTGGATGGAACTGTGCTGGACCTCCCTCAGAGATGGGAAGTGATTCAATGTCTGGATGTAACTGGGCTGGACCTTCTACCGTGGTGGGAAGTGATTCAATGCCAGGATGTAACTGAGTTGGACCTCCTCCAGAGGTGGGAAGTGATTCAACGCCTTTATGTAACTGGGCTGGACCTCCTCAAGAGATGGGAAGTGATTCAACGTCTGGATGTAACTGGGCTAGACTTTCTCCAGAAATGCAGAGTGATTTGATACCTGTAAGTAACTGGACTGAAGTTCCTACAGAGGTGTGAACTTACTTACTGCCTGAAAGTAACAGGGCTTGACCTCCTCCAAAGGTGGGAAGTGATTCAACATCTGGATATAAATGGGCTAGACTTCCTTCAGAGATGAGAAGTGATTCAACATCTGGATGTAACCTGGCTGGACTTCCTCCAGAGATGCAGAGTGATTTGTTACCTGTAAGTAACAAGGCTGGAGTTCCTACAGAGGTGTGAACTGATTCACTGCCTTGATGTAACTGGGATGGACCTCCTCCAGAGATTGGATGTAATTAAGTGTCTGCATGTAACTGGGCTGGACCTTCTCAGGAGTTGGGAAGTGATTCAACATCCGGATGTAACTGTGCTGGACCTCCTCCTGAGATGGGAAGTGATTCACTGCCTGGATGTAACTGGGCTGGATCTCCTCCACAGATGGGAAGTTATTCACTGCCTGGATGTAACTGGGCTGGACCGCCTCCGCAGGTAGGAAGTGATTCAACGTCTGGATGTAACCAGGCTGGACCTCCTCCAGAGATGGGAAGTGATTCACTTCCTGGATGTAACTGGGCTGGACCTCCTCCAGAAGTGGGAAGTGAATCAACTTCTGGATTTAACTGGGCTGGACCTCCTTCAGAGATAAGAACTGATTCACTGCCAGGATGTAATTGGGATGGACCTCCTCCAGAGGTCTGAAGTGATTCAATGTCTGGATGTAACTGGGCTGGACCTCCTCCAGCGGTGGGAAGTGATTCAATGGCTGGTTGTAACTGGGCTAGACCTCCTCCAGATTTGGGAAGTGAGTCAACGACTTTAAGTAACTGTGCTGAAGCTCCTACAGAAGTGGGAAGTGATTCAATGTTTGGATGTAACTGGGCTGGACCTCCTCGAGGGGTGGGAAGTGATTCAACATATGGAAGTAACTGGGATGGACCTCGTCCAGAGGTGGGATGTGATTCCACACCTGGATATAACTGGGCTGGAGTTCCTACAGTGGGGGGGACATGATTCACCATCTGGATGTAACCAGCCTAGACTTCCTCCAGAGCTGGGAAGTGATTCAACGTCTGGATGTAACTGGACTGGACCACCTCCAGAAGTGGGAAGTGATTCACTTTCTGGATGTTTCAGGGCTGGACCTCCTGCTGTGGTGGGAAGTGATTCACTGCCTTGATGTACCTGGGCTGGATCTCCTCCACAAATGGGAAGTTATTCACTGCCTGGATGTAACTGGGCTGGACCGCCTCCAGAGGTGGGAAGTGATTCAATGTCTGGAAGTTACTGGGCTGGACCTCGTCCAGAGATGGGAAGTGATTCACTTCCTCAATGTAACTGGGCTGGACCACCTCCAGAAGTGGGAAGTGAATCAACTTCTGGATTTAACTGTGCTGGACCTCCTCCAGAGATGGGAACTGATTCACTGTCTGGATGTAAGTGGGCTGGACCTCCTCCACAGGACAGAAGTGATTCAACATGTTGAATTAACTGGGCTGGACATCCTCAAGAAATGGGAAGTGTGTCAATATCTGGATGTAACTGGGGTAGACTTCCTTTAGAAATGCAAAGTGATTTGCTACCTGTAAGTAACTGGGCTGGAGTTCCTATAGAGGTGTGAACTGATTCACTGTCTGAAGTTAACAGGTCATGACCTCCTCCAGAGGTGGGAAGTGATTCAACATCTGGATGTAACTGTGCTGGACCTCCTCAAGATGTGGGAAGTGCTTCAACATCTGGATATAAATGGGCTGACTTCCTCCAGAGGTGAGTAGTGATTCAACATCTGGTGTAACCTGGTTGGACTTCCTCCAGAGATGCAGAGTGATTTGCTACCTGTAAGTAACGGGGCTGGAATTCCTACAGAGGTGTGAAATGATTAACTACCTGAAAGTAACAGGGCTTGAGCTCCTCCAGAGGTGGGAAGTGAATCAACATCTGTATATAAATGGACTAGACTTCCCCCAGAGGTGAGAAGTGATTCAACATATGGATGTTACTGGGCTGTACCTCCTCCAGAGATGGAAAGTGATTCAATGCCTGGATGTAAGTGGACTGGCCCTCCTCCTGAGATGGGAAGTGATTCTATGTCTGGATGTAACTAGGCTGGACCTCCTCCGGTTGTGGGAAGTGATTCAGTGACTGGATGTAACTGGGCTGGAGTTCCTTCAGAGGTGGGAAGTGATTCACTTTCTGTATGTTTCAGGGCTGGACCTCCTCCTGTGGTGGGAAGTGATTCACTTCCTGGATGTAACTGGGCTGGATCTCCTCCACAGAAGGGATGTTATTCACTGCCTGGATGTAACTGGGCTGGACAGCCACCAGAGGTGGGAAGTGATTCAATGTCTGGAAGTTACTGGGCTGGACCTCGTCCAGAGATGGGAAGTGATTCACTTCCTCAATGTAACTGGGCTGGACCACCTCCAGAAGTGGGAAGTGAATCAACTTCTGGATTTAACTGTGCTGGACCTCCTCCAGAGATGAGAACTGATTAACTTCCTGGATGTAAGTGGGCTGGACCTCCTCTAGAGGTGGGAAGTGAGTCAATGTCTTTTTGTAACTCTACTGGAGTTCCTACAGTATTGGGAAGTGATTCAAAGTCTAGATATAATTAAGCTGAACCTCCTCCAGTGGTTGAAGTGATCCAATGTCTGGATGTAACTGGGCTGGACCTCCTCCACATGACGGAAGAGATTCAACGTGTTGAATTAACTGGGCTGGACATCCTCCAGTGGTGGGAAGTGATTCAGCGCCTGCATGTAACTGTGCTGGGGTTCCTACGGAGCTGGGAAATGATTCAACAACTGGATGTAACTGTGCTGGACCTCCTCCAGAGATAGGAAGTGATTTAATGCCTTTATGAAACTGGACTGGACCTCCTCAAGACATGGAAAGTGTTTCAACATCTGGATGTAACTGGGCTCAGACTTCCTCCAGAAATGCAGAGTGATTTGCTACTTGTAAGTAACTGGGGTGGAGTTCCTACAGAGGTGTGAACTGATTCCTGCCTGAAATTAACGGGGCTTGACCTCCTCCAGAGGTGGGAAGTCATTCAACATCTGGATGTAACTGTGGACCTCTTCCAGAGGTGGGAAGTGATTCCACACCTGGATATAACTGGGCTGGAGTTCCTACAGTGGGTGGGACATGATTCACCATCTGGATGTAACCGGGCTAGACTTCCTCCAGAGCTGGGAAGTGATTCAACATCGGTATGAAACTGGACTGGACCACCTCCGGAAGTGGGAAGTGATTCACTTTCTGGATGTTTCAGGGCTGGACCTCCTCCTCTGGTGGGAAGTGATTCACTACCTGGATGTAACTGGGCTGGATCTCCTCCACAGATGGGAAGTTATTCACTGCCTGGATGTAACTGGGCTGGACCGCCACCAGAGGTGGGAAGTGATTCAATGTCTGGAAATTACTGGGCCAGACCTCATCCAGAGATGGGAAGTGATTCACTTCCTCAATATAACTGGGCTGGACCACCTCCAGAAGTAGCAAGTGAATCAACTTCTGGATTTAACTGTGCTGGACCTCCTCCAGAGATCGGAACTGATTCACTGCCTGGATGTAAGTGGGTTGGACCTCCTCCAGAGGTGGAAAGTGATTCAACATCTGGATGTAACTGGGCTGGACCTCCTTTAGCGGTGGGAAGTGATTCAATGTCTGGTTGTAACAGCGCTAGACCTCCTCTAGAGGTGGGAAGTGAGTCAACATCTTTTTGTAACTCTACTGGAGTTCCTACAGTAGTGGGAAATGATTCAAAGTCTGGATATAATTGTGCTGGACCTCCTCCAGTGGTTGAAGTGATCCAATGTCTGGATGTAACTGGGCTGGACCTCCTCCACAGGACGGAAGAGATTCAACGTGTTGAATTAACTGGGCTGGACATCCTCCAGTGGTGGGAAGTGATTCAGCACCTGCGTGTAACTCTGCTGGAGTTCCTACAGAGCTGGGAAATGATTCAACATCTGGATGTACCTGTGCTGGACCTCCTCCAGAGATGGGAAGTAATTCAATGCCCGGATGTAACTGGGCTGAACCTTCTACAGAGGTGGGAAGTGATTCAACGCCTGCATGTAACTGTGCTGGAGTTCCTACAGAGCTGGGAAATGATACAACATCTGGATGTAACTGTGCTGGACCTCCTCCAGAGATGGGAAGTGATTCAATGCCTTTATGTAACTGGACTGGACCTCCTCAAGAAATGGGAAGTGTTTCAATGTCTGGATGTAACTGGGCTAGACTTCCTCCAGAAATGCAGAGTGATTTACTACCTGTAAGTAACTGGGGTGGAGTTCCTACAGAGGTGTTAACTGATTCACTGCCTGAAATTAACAGGGATTGACCTCCTCCAGAGGTGGGAAGTCATTCAACATCTGGATGTAACTGTGCTGGACCTCCTCCAGAGGTGGGAAGTGATTCCACGCCTGGATATAACTGGGCTGGAGTTCCTACAGTGGGGGGGACATGATTCACCATCTGGATGTAACCGGGCTAGACTTCCTCCAGAGATGCAGAATGATTTGCTGATTGAAAGTAACTGGGCTGGAGTTCCTACTGAGGTGTGAACTGATTCACTGCCTGGATGTTACTGGGCTGGATCCCCTCCACAGATGGGAAGTTATTCACTGAATGGCTGTAACTGGGCTGGACCACCACCACAGGTGGGAAGTGATTCAATGTCTGGAAGTTACTGGGCTGGACCGCGTCCTGAAATGGGAAGTGATTCACTTCCTGGATGTAACTGGGTTGGACCACCTCCAGAAGAGGGAAGTGAATCAACTTCTGGATTTTACTGTGCTGGACCTCCTCCAGAGATGGGAACTGATTCACTGCCTGGATGTAAGTGGGCTGGACCTCCTCCAGAGGTGGAAAGTGATTCAACATCTGGATGTAACTGGGCTGGACCTCCTCTAGTGGTGGTAAGTGATTCAATGTCTGTTTGTAACAGGGCTAGACCTCCTCTAGAGGTGGGAAGTGAGTCAGCATCTTTTTGTAACTCTACTGGAGTTCCTACAGTAGTGGGAAATGATTCAAAGTCTGGATATAATTGTGCTGGACCTCCTCCAGTGGTTGAAGTGATCCAATGTCTGGATGTAACTGGGCTGGACCTCCTCCACAGGACGGAAGAGATTCAACGTGTTGAATTAACTGGGCTGGAGATCCTCCAGTGGTGGGAAGTGATTCAGCACCTGCGTGTAACTCTGCTGGAGTTCCTACAGAGCTGGGAAATGATTCAACATCTGGATGTAACTGTGCTGGACCTCGTCCAGAGATGGGAAGTAATTCAACGCATGGATGTAACTGGGCTGAACCTTCTACAGAGGTGGGAAGTGATTCAACGCCTGCATGTAACTCTATTGTAGTTCCTACAGTTGTGAGAAGTGATTCAATGTCTGGATGTAATTGAGCTGGACCTCCTCCAGTGGTGGGAAGTGATCCAATGTCTGGATGTAACTGGGCTGGACCTCCTCCCAGGATGAAAGTGATTCAATGTGTTGAATTAACTGGGCTGGACATCCTCTAGTGGTGGGAAGTGATTCAGCGCCTGCATGTAACTGTGCTGGAGTTCCTACAGAGCTGGGAAATGATTCAACATCTGGATGTAACTGTGCTGGACCTCCTCCAGAGATGGGAAGTGTTTCAATGCCTTTATGTAACTGGGCTGGACTTACTCCAGAAATGCAGAGTGATTTGCTACCTGTAAGTAACTGGGCTGGAGTTCTTACAGAGGTGTGAACTGATTCACTGCCTGAAATTAACAGGGCTTGACCTCCTCCAGAGGTGGGAAGTGATTCAACATCTGGATGTAACTGGGCTGGACCTCCTCCAGAGGTCGGATGTGATTCAACATCTGGATATAAATGGGCTAGACTTCCTCCAGAGGTGAGTAGTGATTCAACGTCTGGATGTAACCTGGCTGGACTTTCTCCAGAGATGCTGAGTGATTTGCTTTCTGTAAGTAACTGGGCTGGAGTTTCTATAGAGGTGTGAACTGATTCACTGCCTGAAAGTAATAGGGCTTGACCTCCTCCAGAAGTGGGAAGTGATTCAACATCTGGATATAAATTGACTTGACTTCCCCCAGAGGTGAAAAGTGATTCAATGTCTGGATGTAACTGGGCTGGACCTCCTCCAGAGATGGAAAGTGATTCAATGCCTGGATGTAAGTGGACTGGCCCTTCTCCAGAAATGGGAAGTGATTCTATGTCTGGATGTAACTGGGCTGGAGTTCCTTCTGAGGTGGGAAGTGATTCAATTTCTGGATGTTACTGGGCTGACCTCCTCCAGATGTGGCAAGAGATTCATCGTCTGGACGTAACTGGGTTGGACCTCCTCAAGAGGTGGATCTGATTCACTTCTGGGATGAAACTGGACTGGACCTCCCCCAGATGTGAAAAATTATTCAACGTCTGGATGTAACTGGGCTCGACTTCCTCCAGAGATGCAGAATGATTTGCTGACTGAAAGTAACTATGCTGGAGTTCCTACAGAGGTGTAAACTGATTCACTGCCTGAATGTAACTGGGCTGGACCTCCTCCAGAGGTGGGAAGTGATTCAATGTCTGGAGGTAACTGGGCTGGACCGCCTCCAGAGGAGGGAAGTGATTCAATGTCTGGATGTAACTAGGCTGGACCTCCTGCACAGATAAGAAGCAATTCACTTCTTGGATGTAACTGGGCTGGACCTCCTCCAGAAGTGGGAAGAGAATCTACTTCTGGATGTAACTGGGCTGGACCTCCTACAGAGGTGGGAAGTGATTCAAAGGCTGTTTGTAACTGGGCTAGTCCTCCTCCAGAGGTGGGATTTGATTCAACGTTTGGATGTAACTGGGCTAGAACTCCTCCACTGGTAGGAAGTGATTCACTGCCTGGATGTAATTGGGCTGGATCTCCTCCACAGATGGGAAGTTATTCACTGCCTGGATGTAACCGGGCCAGACCGCCACCAGAGGTGGGAAGTGATTCAACATCTGGAAGTTACTGGGTTGGACATCCTCCAGACATGGGAAGTGATTCACTTTCTGGATGTAACTGGGCTGAACCTCCTCCAGAAATGAAAAGTGAATCAACTTCTGGATTTAAAAGGGCTGGACCTCCTCCAGAGATGGGAACTGATTCACTGCCTGGATGTAAGTGTGCTGGACCTCATCCAGAGGTGGGAAGTGATTCAACGTCTGGATGTAACCGGGCTGGACCTCCTCCAGAGATGGGAATTGATTCACTTCCTGGAAGTAACTGAGCTGGACCTCCTCCAGAAGTGGGAAGTGAATCAACTTCTGGATTTAACTGGGCTGGACCTCCTACTGAGATATGAACTGATTCACTGCCTAAATGTAATTGGGCTGGACCTCCTCCAGAGGTGGGAAGTTATTCAATGTCTGGATGTAACTGGGCTGGACCTCCTCCAGTGTTGGGAAGTGATTCAACGTCTGGTTGTAACTGGGTAGACATCCTCCAGATTTGGGAAGTGAGTCGTCGTCTTTATGTAACTGTGCTGGAGCTCCTACAGAAGTGGGAAGTGATTCAATGTTTGGATGTAACTGGGCTGGACCTCCTTGAGAGGTGGGAAGTTATTCAACGTGTGGAAGTTACTTGGCTGGACCTCCTCCACAGGTGGGAAGTGATTCCACACCTGGATATAACTGGGCAGGAGTTCCTACAGTGGGGGGACATGATTCACCATCTGGATGTTACCGGGCTAGACTTCCTCCAGAGCTGAGAAGTGATTCACCATCGGGATGTAACTGGACTGGACCACCTCCAGAGGTGGGAAGTGATTCACTTTCTGGATGTTTCAGGGCTGGACCTCCTCCTGAGGTGGGAAGTGATTCACTGCTTGGATGTAACTGGGATGGATCTCCTCCACAGAAGGGAAGTTATTCACTGCCTGGATGTAACTGGGCTGGTCCGCCACCAGAGGTGGGAAGTGATTCAATGTCTGGAAGTTACTGGGCTGGACCTCATCCTGAGATGGGAAGTGATTCACTTGCTGGATGTAACTGGGTTGGATCACCTCCAGAAGTGGGAGGCAAATCAGCTTCTGGATTTAACTGTGCTGGACCTCCTCCAGAGATGGGATCTGATTCACTGCCTGGATGTAAGTGGGCTGGACCTCCTCCAGAGGTGGAAAGTGATTCAACATCTGGATGTAACTGTGCTGGACCTCCTCCAGAGGTGGGAATTGATTCAATGTCTGGTTGTAACAGGGCTAGACCTCCTTTAGAGGTGGGAAGTGAGTCAACATCTTTATGTAACTGTACTGGATTTCCTACAGTAGTGGGAAGTGATTCAATTTCTGTATGTAATTGAGCTGGACCACCTCCAGAGGTGGGAAGTGATCCAATGTCTGGATGTAACTGGGCTGGACCTCTTCCACAGGATGGAAGTGATTCAACATGTTGAATTAACTGGGCTGGACCTCCTCCAGTGGTGGGAAGCGATTCAATGCCTGCATGTAACTGTGCTGGAGTTCAAACAGAGCTGGGAAATGATTCAATATCTGGATGTAACTATGCTGGACCTCCTTCAGAGATGGGAAGTGATTCAATGCCTGGATGTAACTGGGCTGGACCATCTACAGAGATGGGAAGTGATTCAATGCCAGGATGTAACTGAGTTGGACCTCCTCCAGAGGTCGGAAGTGATTCAACACCTTTTTGTAACTGGGCTGGACCTCCTCAAGAGATGGGAAGTATTCAACATCTGGTTGTAACTGGGCTAGACTTTCTCCAGAAATGCAGAGTGATTTGCTACCCGTACGTAACTGGGCTGGAGTTCCTGCAGAGGTGTGAACTGACTCACTGCCTTAAAATAACAGGGCTTGAACTACTCCAGAGGCGGTAAGTGATTCAACATCTGGATGTAACTGGGCTGGACCTCCTCCTGAGGTGGGAAGTGATTCAACATCTGGATATAAATGGGCTAGACTTCCTCCAGAGGTGAAAATTGATTCAACGTCTGTATGTAACCTGGCTGGACTTCCTCCAGCGATGCAGAGTGATTTGTTACCTGTAAGTAACTGGGCTGGAGTTCCTACAGAGGTGTGAACTGATTCACTGCTTGAAAATAACAGGGCTTGACCTCCTCCAGAGGTGGGAAATGATTCAACTTCTGGATATAAATGGACTAGACTTCCCAAAGAGGTGAGAAGTGATTCAACGTCTGGATGTATCTGGGCTGGACCTCCTCCAGAGATGAAAAGTGATTCAATGCCTGGATGTAAGTGGACTGGCCCTCCTCCAGAGATGGGGAAGTGATTCTATGTCTGGATGTTACTGGGCTGGACCTCCTCCAGTGGTGGGAAGTGATTCAATGTCTGGATGTAACTGGGCTGAAGTTCCTTCAGAGGTCGGAAGTGATTCAATTTCTGGAAGTTACAGGGCTGAACCTCCTCCAGAGGTGGAAAGCCATTCAATGTCTGGATGTAACTGGGCTGGATTTCCTCCAGAGGTGGGAAGTGATTCAGCATCTGGATGTTACTGGGCTAGATCTCCTCCACAGGTGGGAAGTGATTTACTGCCTGGATGTAACTGGGCTGGATCTCCTCCACAGATGGGAAGTTATTCACTGCCTGGAAGTAACTGAGCTGGACCTCCACCAGAGGTGGGAAGTGATTCAACATCTGGAAGTTACTGGGCTGGACATCCTCCAGACATGGGAAGTGATTCACTTCCTGGATGTAACTGGGCTGGACCTCCTCCAGAAGTGGGAAGTGAATCAACTTCTGGATTTAAAAGGGCTGGACCTCCTCCAGAGATGGGAAGTGATTCACTTCCCGGATGTAACTAGGCTGGATCTCCTCCAGAAGTGGGAAGTGAATCAACTTCTGGATTTAAAAGGGCTGGACCTCCTCCAGAGATGGGAACTGATTCACTGCCTGGAACATTTTTATGTAACAGTGCTGGAGTTCGTACAGAAATGGGAAGTGATTCAACTTCTAGATGTAACTGAGCTGGACCTCCTCCATAGGTGGGAAGTGATTCAACATCTGGAGGTAAATGGGCCAGACTTCCTCCAGAGGTGAGAAGTGATTCAATGTCTGGCTGTAACTGGGCTATACTTCCTCCAGAGAAGGGAAGTGATTCAATTTCTGGATGTAATTGAGCTGGACCACCTCCAGAGGTGGGAAGTGATCCAGTGTCTGGATGTAACTGGGCTGGACCTCCTTCAGTGGTGGGAAGCGATTCAACACCTGCATGTAACTGTGCTGGAGTTCAAACAGAGCTGGGAAATGATTCAATGTCTGGATGTGACTATGCCGGACCTTCTTCAGAGATGGGAAGTGATTCAATGCCTGGATGTAACTGGGCTGGACCTTCTACAGAGGTGGGAAGTGATTAAATGCCAGGATGTAACTGAGTTGGACCTCCTCCAGAGGTGGGAAGTGATTCAAAACCTTTATGTAACTGGGCTGGACCTCCTCAAGAGATGGGAAGTGATTCAACATCTGGATGTAACTGGGCTAGACTTTCTCCAGAAATGCAGAGTGATTTGCTACCCGTAAGTAACTGGGCTGGAGTTCCTGCAGAGGTGTCAACTGACTCACTACCTTAAAATAACAGGGCTTGAACTCCTCCGGAGGTGGGAAGTGATTCAACATCTGGATGTAACTGGGCTGTACCTCCTCCAGAGGTGGGAAGTGATTCAACATCTGGATATAAATGGGCTAGACTTCCTCCAGAGGTGAGAATTGATTCAACGTCTGGATGTAACCTGGCTGGACTTCCTCCAGATATGCAGAGTGATTTGTTACCTGTAAGTAACTGGGCTGGAGTTCCTACAGAGGTGTGAACTGATTCACTGCTTGAAAGTAACAGGGCTTGACCTCCTCCAGAGGTGGGAAGTGATTCAACTTCTGTATATAAATGGACTAGACTTCCGACAGAGGTGAGAAGTGATTCAATGTCTGGATGTAACTGGGCTGGACCTCCTCCAGAGATGGAAAGTGATTCAATGCCTGGATGTAAGTGGACTGGCCCTCCTCCAGAGATGGGAAGTGATTCTATGTCTGGATGTAACTGGGCTGGACCTCCTCCAGTGGTGGGAAGTGATTCAATGTCTGGATATAACTCAGCTGAAGTTCCTTCAGAGGTGGGAAGTGATTCAATTTCTGGAAGTTACAGGGCTGAACCTCCTCCAGAGGTGGAAAGCCATTCAATGTCTGGATGTAACTGGGCTGGACTTCCTCCAGAGGTGGGAAGTGATTCAGCATCTGGATGTAACTGGGCTGGACCTCCTCTAGAGGTGTGAAGAGATTCATCATCTGGACGTAACTGGGTTGGCACTCCTCAAGAGGTGGGATGTGATTCACTTCCGGGATGTAGTTGGACTGGACCTCCACCAGAGGTGAGAAATGATTCAACATCTGGATGTAACTGGGCTTGACTTCCTCCAGAGATGCAGAATGATTTGCTGACTGAAAGTAACTGTGCTGGAGTTCCTACAGAGGTGTGAACTGATTCCCTGCCTGAATGTAACTGGGCTGGACCTCCTCCAGAGGTGGGAAGTGATTCAATGTCTGGAGGTAACTGTGTTGGACTGCCTCCAGAGGAGGGAAGCGATTCAATGTCTGAATGTAACTGGGCTGGACCTCCTGCACAGATGGAAAGTGATTCACTTCTTGGATGTAACTGGGCTGGACCTCCTCCAGAAGTGAGAAGAGAATTTACTTCTGGATGTAACTGGGCTGGACCTCCTACAGAGGAGGGAAGTGATTCAACGTCTGGTTGTAACTGGGCTAGACCTCCTCCAGAGGTGGGAATTGATTCACCATGTGGATGTTACTGGGCTAGAACTCCTCCACAGATGGGAAGTGATTTACTACCTGGATGTAACTGGACTGGATCTCCTCCACAGATGGGAAGTTATTCACTGCCTGGAAGTAACTGAGCTGGACCGCCACCAGAGGTGGGAAATAATTCAACATCTGGAAGTTACTGGGCTGGACATCCTCCAGACATGGGAAGTGATTCACTTCCTGGATGTAACTGGGCAGGACCTCCTCCAGAAGTGGGAAGTGAATCAACTTCTGGATTTAAAAGGGCTGGACCTCCTCCTGAGATGGGAAGTGATTCACTTCCTGTATGTAACTGGGCAGGATCTCCTCCAGAAGTGGGAAGTGAATCAACTTCTGGATGTAACTGGGCTGTACTTCCTCCAGAGATGGGAAGTGATTCACTTCCTGGATGCAACTGGGCTGGACCTCCTCCATAAGTGGGAAGTGATTCAACATCTGGATGTAAATGGGCTAGACTTCCTCCAGAGGTGAGAAGTGATTCAATCTCTGGATGTAACTGGGCTGGACTTCCTCCAGAGATGGGAGTGATTCACTTCCTGGATGCAACTGGCTGGACCTCCTCCAGAAGTGGAAGTGAATCAACTTCTGGATGTAACTGAGCTAGACTTCCTCCAGAGATGCAGAGTGATTTGCTGCCTGAAAGTAACTGGGCTGAAGTTCCTACAGGTGTGAACTGATTCACTGTCAGAATGTAACTGGGATAGGCCTCCACCAGAGGTGGGAAGTAATTCATTGTCTGGTTATAACTGAGCTAGACTTCCTCCAGAGGTGGGAAGTTATTAAACATCTAGATGTAACTTGGCTGGAGTTCCTACAGAAGTGGGAATGATTCAACATCTGCATGTAACTGAGCTGGACCTCCTCAGAGGGGGGAAGTGATTCAATGTCTGGACGTAACTGGACTAGACCTCCTCGAGAAGTGGGAAGTGATTCAACATATGGAAGTAACTGGGCTGGACCTCCTCCAGAGATGGGATGTAATTAAATATCTGCATGTAATTGGGTTGGGCCTTCTCCAGAGATGGGAAGTGATTCAACATCCAGATGTAACTTGGCTGGACCTCCTCAAGAAATGGGAAGTGATTCAACTTCTGGATGTAACTGGGCTAGACTTCTTCCAGAGATGAAGAGTGATATGCTGCCTGAAAGAAACTGGTCTGGAGTCCTAAAGAGGTGTGAACTGATTCACTGCCTGGAAGTAACAGGGCTGGACCTCCTCCAGAGGTGGGAAGTGATTCAACATCTGGATGTAACTTGGCTGGACCTCCTCCAGAGGTGCGAAGTGATTCAACTTCTGGATGTAACTGGGCAAGACCTCCTCCGGAGATGGGAAGTGATTCATCATCTCAATGTAACTGGGCTGGACCTCCTCAAGAGATGGGAAATGATTCAACATCTGGATGAAACTGGGCTAGACTTCATCCAGAGATGCAGAATGATTTGCTGACTGAAAGTAACTGGGCTGGACTTCCTACAGAGGTGTGAACTGATTCACTGCCTGAAAGTAACTGGGCTGAACATTCTTCAGATGTGGGAAGTGATTCAATGTCTGGTGGTAACTGGGCTGGACCGCCTTCAGAGGAGGGAAGTGATTCAATGTCTGGATTTAACTAGGCTGGACCTCCTGCAGAGTTGGGAAGGGATTCACTTCCTGGATGTAACTATGCTGGACCTCCTCCAGAAGTGGGAAGTGATTCAACGTCTGGTTGTAACTGGGCTAGACCTCCTCAAGAGGTGGGAATTGATTCAACGCTTGGATGTAACTGGGCTGGAACTCCTCCAGAGGTGGGAAGTGATTCACTGCCTGGATGTAGCTGGGCTGGATCTCCTACACAGATGGGAAGTTATTCACTGCCTGGATGTAACTGGGGTGGACCACCACCAGAGGTGGGAAGTGATTCAACATCTGGATATAAATGGGCTAGACTTCCTCCAGAGGTGAGTAGTGATTCAACGTTTGGATGTAACTTGGCTGGACTTCCTCCAGAGATGCAGAGTAATTTGCTTCCTGTAAGTAACTGGGATGGAGTTCATATAGAGGTGTGAACTGATTCACTGCCTGAAAGTAATAGGGCTTGACCTCCTCCAGAGGTGGGAAGTGATTCAACATCTGGATATAAATGGACAAGTCTTCAACCAGAGGTGAGAAGTGATTAAATGTCTGGATGTCACTGGGCTGGACCTCCTCCAGAGATGGAAAGTGATTCAATGCCTGGATGTAAGTGGACTGGCCCTCCTCCAGAAATGGGAAGTGATTCTATGTCTGGATGTAACTGGGCTGGACCTCCTCCAGTGGTGGGAAGTGATTCAATGTCTGGATGTAACTAGGCAGGAGTTCCTTTAGAGGTGGTAAGTGATTCAATTTCTGGATGTTACTGGGCTGAACCTCCTCCACAGGTGGAAAGTGATTCACTGTCTGGATGTAACTGGGCTGGATCTGCTCCAGAGGTGGAAGAGATTCATCGTGTGGGACGTAACTGGGTTGGACCTCCTCAAGAGGTGGATGTGATTCCTTCCGCGATGAAATTGACTGGACCTCCCCAGAGGTGAAAATGATTCAATGTCTGGATGTAACTGGGCTCGACTTCCTCCAGAGATGCAGAATGATTTGCTGACTGAAAGTAACTGGGCTGGAGTTCCTACAGAGGTGTGAACTGATTCCCTGCCTGAATGTAACTGGGCTGGACCTCCTCCAGAGGTGGGAAGTGATTCAATGTCTGGAGGTAACTGGGTTGGACTGCCTCCAGAGGAGGGAAGTGATTCAATGTCTGAATGTAACTGGGCTGGACCTCCTGCACAGATGGAAAGTGATTCACTTCTTGGATGTAACTGGGCTGGACCTCCTCCAGAAGTGGGAAGTGAATCTACTTCTGGATGTAACTGGGCTGTACCTTCTACAGAGGTGGGAAGTGATTCAACGTCTGGTTGTAACTGGGCTAGACCTCCTCAAGAGGTGGGAATTGATTCAACGCTTGGATGTAACTGGGCTGGAACTCCTCCAGAGGTGGGAAGTGATTCACTGCCTGGATGTAGCTGGGCTGGATCTCCTCCACAGATGGGAAGTTATTCACTGCCTGGATGTAACTGGGGTGGACCGCCACCAGAGGTGGGAAGTGATTCAACATCTGGAAGTTACTGGGCTGGACCTCCTCCAGAGGTGGGAAGTGATTCAACATCTGGATATAAATGGGCTAGACTTCCTCCAGAGGTGAGTAGTGATTCAACGTTTGGATGTAACTTGGCTGGACTTCCTCCAGAGATGCAGAGTAATTTGCTTCCTGTAAGTAACTGGGATGGAGTTCATATAGAGGTGTAAACTGATTCACTGCCTGAAAGTAATAGGGCTTGACCTCCTCCAGAGGTGGGAAGTGATTCAACATCTGGCTATAAATTGACAAGTCTTCAACCAGAGGTGAGAAGTGATTCAATGTCTGGATGTAACTGGGCTGGATCTCCACCAGAGATGGAAAATGATTCAATGCCTGGATGTAAGTGGACTGGCCCTCCTCCAGAAATGGGAAGTGATTCTATGTCTGGATGTAACTGGGCTGGACCTCCTCCAGTGGTGGGAAGTGATTCAATGTCTGGATGTAACTGGGCAGGAGTTCCTTTAGAGGTGGGAAGTGATTCAATTTCTGGATGTTACTGGGCTGAACCTCTTCCACAGGTGGAAAGTGATTCATTGTCTGGATGTAACTGGGCTGGACCTGCTCCAGAGGTGGGAAGAGATTCATTGTGTGGACGTAACTGGGTTGGACCTCCTCAAGAGGTGGATGTGATTCACTTCCTCAATGAAATTGGACTGGACCTCCCCCAGAGGTGAAAAATGATTCAATGTCTGAATGTAACTGGGCTCGACTACCTCCAGAGATGCAGAATGATTTGCTGACTGAAAGTAACTGGGCTGGAGTTCCTACAGAGGTGTGAACTGATTCCCTGCCTGAATGTAACTGGGCTGGACCTCCTCCAGAGGTGGGAAGTGATTCAATGTCTGGTGGTAACTGGGTTGGACTGCCTCCAGAGGAGGGAAGTGATTCAATGTCTGAATGTAACTGGGCTGGACCTCCTGCACAGATGGAAAGTGATTCACTTCTTGGATGTAACTGGGCTGGACCTCCTCCAGAAGTGGGAAGAGAATTTACTTCTGGATGTAACTGGGCTGGACCTCCTACAGAGGTGGGAAGTGATTCAACGTCTGGTTGTAACTGGGCTAGACCTCCTCCAGAGGTGGGAATTGATTCACCGTGTGGATGTTACTGGGCTAGAACTCCTCCACAGATGGGAAGTGATTTACTACCTGGATGTAACTGGACGGGATCTCCTCCACAGATGGGAAGTTATTCACTGCCTGGAAGTAACTGAGCTGGACCGCCACCAGAGTTGGGAAGTAATTCAACATCTGGAAGTTACTGGGCTGGACATCCTCCAGACATGGGAAGTGATTCACTTCCTGGATGTAACTGGGCTGGACCTCCTCCAGAAGTGGGAAGTGAATCAACTTCTGGATTTAAAAGGGCTGGACCTCCTCCTGAGATGGGAAGTGATTCACTTCCTGGATGTAACTGGGCTGGATCTCCTCCAGAAGTGGGAAGTGAATCAACTTCTGGATTTAAAAGAGCTGGACCTCCTCCAGAGATGGGAACTGATTCACTGCCTGGATGTAAGTGGGCTGGACCTCCTCCAGAGGTAGGAAGTGAGTAAACATCTTTATGTAACAGTGCTGGAGTTCCTACAGAAGTGGGAA
Organism: Neoceratodus forsteri; assembly: GCA_016271365.2. Lineage (NCBI taxonomy): Eukaryota > Metazoa > Chordata > Ceratodontiformes > Ceratodontidae > Neoceratodus > Neoceratodus forsteri. The sequence goes on from CM057455.1 coordinate 175,276,995, forward strand.
GTGATTCAACTTCTGGATGTAACTGGGCTGGACCTCCTCCAGAGGTGGGAAGAGATTCACTTCCGGGATGTAATTGGACTGGACCTCCCCCAGAGGTGAGAAATGATTCAACGTCTGGATGTAACTGGGCTTGACTTCCTCCAGAGATGCAAATGATTTGCTGACTGAAAGTAACTATGCTGGAGTTCCTACAGAGGTGTGAACTGATTCACTACCTGAATGTAACTAGGATGGACCTCCTCCAGAGGTGGGAAGTGATTCAATGTCTGGAGGTAACTGGGATGGACTGCCTCCAGAGGAGGGAGGTGATTCAATGTCTGAATGTAACTGGGCTGGACCTCCTGCACAGATGGGAAGTGATTCACTTCTTGGATGTAACTGGGCTGGACCTCCTCCAGAAGTGGGAAGAGAATTTACTTCTGGATGTAACTGGGCTGGACCTCCTACAGAGGTGGGAAGTAATTCAACGTCTGGTTGTAACTGGGCTAGACCTCCTCCAGAAGTGGGAATTGATTCACGGTTTGGATGTTACTGGGCTAGAACTCCTCCACAGGTGGGAAGTGATTTACTGCCTGGATGTAACTGGGCTGGATCTCCTCCACTTATGGGAAGTTATTCACTGCCTGGAAGTAACTGAGCTGGACCTCCACCAGAGGTGGGAAGTGATTCAGCATCTGGAAATTACTGGGCTGGACATCCTCAGACATGGGAAGTGATTCACTTCCTGGATGTAACTGGGCTGGACCTCCTCCAGAAGTGGGAAGTGAATCAACTTCTGGATTTAAAAGGACTGGACCTCCTCCAGAGATGGGAAGTGATTCACTTCCTGGATGTAATTGGGCTTTACCTCCTCCAGAAGTGGGAAGTGAATCGACTTCTGGATTTAAAAGGGCTGGACCTCCTCCAGAGATGGGAACTGATTCACTGCCTGGATGTGAGTGGGCTGGACCTCCTCCAGAGGTGGGAAGTGAGTCAACATCTTTATGTAACAGTGCTGGAGTTCCTACAGAAGTGGGAAGTGATTCAACTTCTGGATGTAACTGAGCTAGACCTCCTCCATAGGTGGTAAGTGATTCAACATCTGGAGGTAAATGGGCTAGACTTCCTCCAGAGGTGAGAAGTGATTCAATGTCTGGATGTAACTGGGCTGTACTTCCTCCAGAGATGGGAAGTGATTCACTTCCTGGATGCATCTGGGCTGGACCTCCTCCATAGGTGGGAAGTGATTCAACATCTGGATGTAAATGGGCTAGACTTCCTCCAGAGGTGAGAAGTGATTCAATGTCTGGATGTAACTGGGTGGACTTCCTCCAGAGATGGGAAGTGATTCACTTTCTGGATGCAACTGGGCTGGACCTCCTACAGAAGTGGGAAGAGAATCAACTTCTGGATGTAACTGAGCTAGACTTCCTCCAGAGATGCAGAGTGATTTGCTGCCTGAAAGTAACTGGGCTGAAGTTCCTACAGAGGTGTGAACTGATTCACTGCCAGAATGTAACTGGGATAGGCCTCCACCAGAGGTGGGAAGTGATTCAATGTCTGGTTATAACTGAGCTAGACTTCCTCCAGATGTGGGAAGTTATTCAACATCTAGATGTAACATGGCTGGAGTTCCTACAGAAGTGGGAATGATTCAACATCTGGATGTAACTGAGCTGGATCTCCTCAGAGGGGGGAAGTGATTCAATGTCTGGACGTAACTGGGCTAGACCTCCTCGAGAGGTGGGAAGTGATTCAACATATGGAAGTAACTGGGCTGGACCTCCTCCAGAGATGGGATGTAATTAAATATCTGCATGTAATTGGGTTGGGCCTTCTCCAGAGATGGGAATTGATTCAACGTCCAGATGTAACTGGGCTGGACCTCCTCAAGAAATGGGAAGTGATTCAACTTCTGGATGTAACTGGGCTAGACTTCTTCCAGAGATGCAGAGTGATATGCTGCCTGAAAGTAACTGGTCTGGAGTCCTACAGAGGTGTGAACTGATTCACTGCCTGGAAGTAACAGGGCTGGACCTCTTCCAGAGGTGGGAAGTGATTCAACATCTGGATATAACTTGGCTGGACCTCCTCCAGAGGTGGGAAGTGATTCAACTTCTGGATGTAACTGGGCAAGACCTCCTCCAGAGATGGGAAGTGATTCATCATCTCAATGTAACTGGGCTGGACCTCCTCAAGAGATGGGAAATGATTCAACATCTGGATGAAACTGGGCTAGACTTCCTTCAGAGATGCAGAATGATTTTCTGACTGAAAGTAACTGGGCTGGACTTCCAACAGTGGTGTGAACTGATTCACTGCCTGAATGTAACTGGGCTGAACATTCTTCAGATGTGGGAAGTGATTCAACATCTGGTTGTAACTGGGCTAGACCTCCTCAAGAGGTGGGAATTGATTCAACGCTTGGATGTAACTGGGCTGGAACTCCTCCAGAGGTGGGAAGTGATTCACTGCCTGGATGTAGCTGGGCTGGATCTCCTCCACAGATGGGAAGTTATTCACTGCCTGGATGTAACTGGGGTGGACCACCACCAGAGGTGGGAAGTGACACACGTCTGGAAGTTACTGTGCTGGACCTCCTCCAGAGGTGGGAAGTGATTCAACATCTGGATATAAATGGGCTAGACTTCCTCCAGAGGTGAGTAGTGATTCAACATTTGGATGTAACCTGGCTGGACTTCCTCCAGAGATGCAGAGTAATTTGCTTCCTGTAAGTAACTGGGATGGAGTTCATATAGAGGTGTGAACTGATTCACTGCCTGAAAGTAATAGGGCTTGACCTCCTCCAGAGGTGGGAAGTGATTCAACATCTGGATATAAATGGACTAGTCTTCCCCCAGAGGTGAGAAGTGATTCAATGTCTGGATGTAACTGGGCTGGACCTCCTCCAGAGATGGAAAGTGATTCAATGCCTGGATGTAAGTGGACTGGCCCTCCTCCAGAAATGGGAAGTGATTCTATGTCTGGATGTAACTGGGCTGGACCTCCTCCAGTGGTGGGAAGTGATTCAATGTCTGGATGTAACTGGGCTGGAGTTCCTTTAGAGGTGGGAAGTGATTCAATTTCTGGATGTTACTGGGCTGAACCTCCTCCACAGGTGGAAAGTGATTCACTGTCTGGATGTAACTGGGCTGGACCTCCTCCAGAGGTGGGAAGAGATTCATCGTCTGACGTAACTGGGTTGGACCTCCTCAAGAGGTGGATGTGATTCACTTCCGGGATGAAATTGGACTAGACCTCCCCCAGAGGTGAAAAATGATTCAATGTCTGGATGTAACTGGGCTCAACTTCCTCCAGAGATGCAGAATGATTTGATGACTGAAAGTTACTGGGCTGGAGTTCCTACAGAGGTGTGAACTGATTCACTGCCTTAATGTAACTGGGCTGGACCTCCTCCAGAGGTGGGAAGTGATTCAATGTCTGGAGGTAACTGGGCTGGACCGCCTCCAGAGGAGGGAAGTGATTCAATGTCTGGATGTAACTAGGCTGGGCCTCCTGCACAGATGGGAAGTGATTCACTTCTTGGATGTAACTGGGCTGGACCTCCTCCAGAAGTGGGGGAAGAGAATCTACTTCTGGATGTACCTGGGCTGGACCTCATAAAGAGGTGGGAAGTGATTCAACGTTTGGATGTAACTGGGCTAGAACTCCTCCACAGGTAGGAAGTGATTCACTGCCTGGATGTAACTGGGCTGGAACTCCTCCACAGATGGGAAGTTATTCACTGCCTGGATGTAACTGGGGTGGATCACCACCAAAGGTGGGAAGTGATTCAACGTCTGGAAGTTACTGGGCTGGACCTCCTCCAGAGGTGGGAAGTGATTCAACATCTGGATATGAATGGGCTAGACTTCCTCCAGAGGTGAGTAGTGATTCAACAATTGGAAGTAACCTGGCTGGACTTCCTCCAGAGATGCAGAGTAAATTGCTTCTTGTAAGTAACTGGCATGGAGTTCATATAGAGGTGTGAACTGATTCACTTCCTGAAAGTAATAGGGCTTGACCTCCTCCAGAGGTGGGAAGTGATTCAACATCTGGATATAAATGGACTAGTCTTCCCCCAGAGGTGAGAAGTGATTCAATGTCTGGATGTAACTGGGCTGGACCTCCTCCAGAGATGGAAAGTGATTCAATGCCTGGATGTAAGTGGACTGGCCTCCTCCAGAAATGGGAAGTGATTCTATGTCTGAATGTAACTGGGCTGGACCTCCTCCAGTGGTGGGAAGTGATTCAATGTCTGGATGTAACTGGGCTGGAGTTCCTTTAGAGGTGGGAAGTGATTCAATTTCTGGATGTTACTGGGCTGAACCTCCTCCACAGGTGGAAAGTGATTCACTGCCTGGATGTAACTGGGCTGGACCTGCTCCAGAGGTGGGAAGAGATTCATCGTGTGGACGTAACTGGATTGGACCTCCTCAAGAGGTGGATGTGATTCACTTCCGGGATGAAATTGGACTGGACCTCCCCCAGAGGTGAAAAATGATTCAATGTCTGGATGTAACTGGGCTCGACTTCCTCCAGAGATGCAGAATGATTTGCTGACTGAAAGTAACTGGGCTGGAGTTCCTACAGAGGTGTGAACTGATTCCCTGCCTGAATGTAACTGGGCTGGACCTCCTCCAGAGGTGGGAAGTGATTCAATGTCTGGAGGTAACTGGGCTGGACCGCCTCCAGAGGAGGGAAGTGATTCAATGTCTGGATGTAACTAGGCTGGGCCTCCTGCACAGATGGGAAGTGATTCACTTCTTGGATGTAACTGGGCTGGACCTCCTCCAGAAGTGGGAAGAGAATCTACTTCTGGATGTAACTGGGCTTAATCTCATACAGAGGTGGGAAGTGATTCAATGTTTGGATGTAACTGGGCTAGAACTCCTCCACAGGTAGGAAGTGATTCACTGCCTGGATGTAACTGGGCTGGATCTCCTCCACAGATGGGAAGTTATTCACTGCCTGAATGTAACTGGGCTGGACCACCACCAGAGGTGGGAAGTGATTCAATTTCTGGAAGTTACTGGGCTGGACATCCTCCAGACATGGGAAGTGATTCACTTTCTGGATGTAACTGGGCTGAACCTCCTTCAGAAGTGAGAAGTGAATCAACTTCTGGATTTAAAAGGCTGGACCTCCTCCAGAGATGGGAACTGATTCACTGCCTGGATGTAAGTGGGCTGGACCTCATTCAGAGGTGGGAAGTGATTCTATGTCTGGATGTAACTGGGCTGGACCTCCTCCAGTGGTGGGAAGTGATTCAACATCTGGTTGTAACTGGGTAGACCTACTCCAGATTTGGGAATGAGTCGTTGTCTTTATGTAACTGTGCTGGAGCTCCTACAGAAGTGGGAAGTGATTCAATGTTTGGATGTAACTGGGCTGGACCTCCTTGAGAGGTGGGAAGTGATTCAATGTGTGGAAGTAACTGGCTGGACCTCCTCCAGAGGTGGAAGTGATTCCACGCCTGGATATAACTGGGCTGGAGTTCCTACAGTGGGGGACATGATTCACCATCTGGATGTTACAGGTGAGACTTCCTCCAGAGCTGAGAAGTGATTCAACATCTGGATGTTACTCGACTGGACCACCTCCAGAGGTGGGAGGTGATTCACTTTCTGGATGTTTCAGGGCTGGACCTCCTCCTGAGGTGGGAAGTGATTCACTGCTTGGATGAAACTGGGCTGGATCTCCTCCACAGATGGGAAGTTATTCACTGCCTGAATGTAACTGGGCTGGTCCACCACCAGAGGTGGGAAGTGATTCAATGTCTGGAAGTTACTGGGCTGGACCTCATCCAGAGATGGGAAGTGATTCACTTGCTGGATGTAACTGGGCTGGATCACCTCCAGAAGTGGGAAGTGAATCAACTTCTGGATTTAACTGTGCTGGACCTCCTCCAGAGATGGGAACTGCTTCTGCTTCACTGCCTGGATGTAGTGGCTGGACCTCCTGGAAAGTGATTCAACATCTGGATGTAACTGTGCTGGACCTCCTCCAGAGGTGGGAATTGATTCAATGTCTGGTTGTAACAGGGCTAGACCTCCTCTAGAGGTGGGAAGTGAGTCAACATCTTTATGTAACTGTACTGGAGTTCCTACAGTAGTGAGAAGTGATTCAATTTCTGGATGTAATTGAGCTGGACCACCTCCAGAGGTGGGAAGTGATCCAATGTCTGGATGTAACTGGGCAGGAGTTCCTTTAGAGGTGGGAAGTGATTCAATTTCTGGATGTTACTGGGCTGAACCTCTTCCACAGGTGGAAAGTGATTCATTGTCTGGATGTAACTGGGCTGGACCTGCTCCAGAGGTGGGAAGAGATTCATCGTGTGGACGTAACTGGATTGGACCTCCTCAAGAGGTGGATGTGATTCACTTCCTGGATGAAATTGGACTGGACCTCCCCAGAGGTGAAAAATGATTCAATGTCTGGATGTAACTGGGCTCGACTACCTCCAGAGATGCAGAATGATTTGATGACTGAAAGTAACTGGGCTGGAGTTCCTACAGAGGTGTGAACTGATTCCCTGCCTGAATGTAACTGGGCTGGACCTCCTCCAGAGGTGGGAAGTGATTCAATGTCTGGTGGTAACTGTGTTGGACTGCCTCCAGAGGAGGGAAGTGATTCAATGTCTGAATGTAACTGGGCTGGACCTCCTGCACAGATGGAAAGTGATTCACTTCTTGGATGTAACTGGGCTGGACCTCCTACAGAAGTGGGAAGAGAATTTACTTCTGGATGTAACTGGGCTGGACCTCCTACAGAGGTGGGAAGTGATTCACCGTGTGGATGTTACTGGGCTAGAACTCCTCCACAGATGGGAAGTGATTTACTACCTGGATGTAACTGGACGGGATCTCCTCCACAGATGGGAAGTTATTCACTGCCTGGAAGTAACTGAGCTGGACCGCCACCAGAGGTGGGAAGTAATTCAACATCTGGAAGTTACTGGGCTGGACATCCTCCAGACATGGGAAGTGATTCACTTCCTGGATGTAACTGGACCTCCTCCAGAAGTGGGAAGTGAATCAACTTCTGGATTTAAAGGGCTGGACCTCTCCTGAGATGGAAGTGATTCACTTCTGGATGTAACTGGGCTGGATCTCTCCAGAAGTGGGAAGTGAATCAACTTCTGGATTTAAAAGGCTGGACCTCCTCCAGAGATGGGAACTGATTCACTGCCTGGATGTAAGTCGGCTGGACCTCTCCAGAGGTAGGAAGTGAGTCAACATCTTTATGTAACAGTGCTGGAGTTCCTACAAGTGGGAAGTGATTCAACTTCTGGATGTAACTGGGCTGGACTCCTCCAGAGGTAGGAAGAGATTCATCATCTGGACGTAACTGGGTTGGATCTCCTCAAGAGGTGGGATGTGATTCACTTCCGGGATGTAATTGGACTGGACCTCCCCCAGAGGTGAGAAATGATTCAACGTCTGGATGTAACTGGGCTTGACTTCCTCCAGAGATGCAAATGATTTGCTGACTGAAAGTAACTATGCTGGAGTTCATACAGAGGTGTGAACTGGTTCACTGCCTGAATGCAACTAGGATGGACCTCCTCCAGAGGTGGGAAGTGATTCAATGTCTGGAGGAAACTGGGATGGACTGCCTCCAGAGGAGGGAGGTGATTCAATGTCTGAATGTAACTGGGCTGGACCTCCTGCACAGATGGGAAGTGATTCACTTCTTGGATGTAACTGGGCTGGACCTCCTCCAGAAGTGGGAAGAGAATTTACTTCTGGATGTAACTGGGCTGGACCTCCTACAGAGGTGGGAAGTAATTCAACGTCTGGTTGTAACTGGGCTAGACCTCCTCCAGAAGTGGGAATTGATTCACGGTTTGGATGTTACTGGGCTAGAACTCCTCCACAGGTGGGAAGTGATTTACTGCCTGGATGTAACTGGGCTGGATCTCCTCCACTTATGGGAAGTTATTCACTGCCTGGAAGTAACTGAGCTGGACCTCCACCAGAGGTGGGAAGTGATTCAGCATCTGGAAATTACTGGGCTGGACATCCTGCAGACATGGGAAGTGATTCACTTCCTGGATGTAACTGGGCTGGACCTCCTCCAGAAGTGGGAAGTGAATCAACTTCTGGATTTAAAAGGGCTGGACCTCCTCCAGAGATGGGAAGTGATTCACTTCCTGGATGTAATTGGGCTTTACCTCCTCCAGAAGTGGGAAGTGAATCGATTCTGGATTTAAAAGGGCTGGACCTCCTCCAGAGATGGGAACTGATTCACTGCCTGGATGTGAGTGGACTGGACCTCCTCCAGAGGTGGGAAGTGAGTTAACATCTTTATGTAACAGTGCTGGAGTTCCTACAGAAGTGGGAAGTGATTCAACTTCTGGATGTAACTGAGCTAGACCTCCTCCATAGGTGGTAAGTGATTCAACATCTGGAGGTAAATGGGCTAGACTTCCTCCAGAGGTGAGAAGTGATTCAATGTCTGGATGTAACTGGGCTGTACTTCCTCCAGAGATGGGAAGTGATTCACTTCCTGGATGCATCTGGGCTGGACCTCCTCCATAAGTGGGAAGTGATTCAACATCTGGATGTAAATGGGCTAGACTTCCTCCAGAGGTGAGAAGTGATTCAATGTCTGGATGTAACTGGGCTGGACTTCCTCCAGAGATGGGAAGTGATTCACTTCCTGGATGCAACTGGGCTGGACCTCCTCCAGAAGTGGGAAGTGAATCAACTTCTGGATGTAACTGAGCTAGACTTCCTCCAGAGATGCAGAGTGATTTGCTGCCTGAAAGTAACTGGGCTGAAGTTCCTACAGAGGTGTGAACTGATTCACTGCCAGAATGTAACTGGGATAGGCCTCCACCAGAGGTGGGAAGTGATTCAATGTCTGGTTATAACTGAGCTAGACTTCCTCCAGATGTGGGAAGTTATTCAACATCTAGATGTAACATGGCTGGAGTTCCTACAGAAGTGGGAATGATTCAACATCTGGATGTAACTGAGCTGGATCTCCTCAGAGGGGGGAAGTGATTCAATGTCTGGACGTAACTGGGCTAGACCTCCTCGAGAGGTGGGAAGTGATTCAACATATGGAAGTAACTGGGCTGGACCTCCTCCAGAGATGGGATGTAATTAAATATCTGCATGTAATTGGGTTGGGCCTTCTCCAGAGATGGGAATTGATTCAACGTCCAGATGTAACTGGGCTGGACCTCCTCAAGAAATGGGAAGTGATTCAACTTCTGGATGTAACTGGGCTAGACTTCTTCCAGAGATGCAGAGTGATATGCTGCCTGAAAGTAACTGGTCTGGAGTCCTACAGAGGTGTGAACTGATTCACTGCCTGGAAGTAACAGGGCTGGACCTCTTCCAGAGGTGGGAAGTGATTCAACATCTGGATGTAACTAGCTGGACCTCCTCCAGAGGTGGGAAGTGATTCAACTTCTGGATGTAACTGGGCAAGACCTCCTCCAGAGATGGAAGTGATTCATCATCTCAATGTAACTGGGCTGGACCTCCTCAAGAGATGGGAAATGATTCAACATCTGGATGAAACTGGGCTAGACTTCCTCCAGAGATGCAGAATGATTTTCTGACTGAAAGTAACTGGGCTGGACTTCCTACAGTGGTGTGAACTGATTCACTGCCTGAATGTAACTGGGCTGAACATTCTTCAGATGTGGGAAGTGATTCAATGTCTGGTTGTAACTGGGCTAGACCTCCTCAAGAGGTGGGAATTGATTCAATGCTTGGATGTAACTGGGCTGGAACTCCTCCAGAGGTGGGAAGTGATTCACTGCCTGGATGTAGCTGGGCTGGATCTCCTCCACAGATGGGAAGTTATTCACTGCCTGGATGTAACTGGGGTGGACCACCACCAGAGGTGGGAAGTGATACAACGTCTGGAAGTTACTGTGCTGGACCTCCTCCAGAGGTGGGAAGTGATTCAACATCTGGATATAAATGGGCTAGACTTCCTCCAGAGGTGAGTAGTGATTCAACATTTGGATGTAACCTGGCTGGACTTCCTCCAGAGATGCAGAGTAATTTGCTTCCTGTAAGTAACTGGGATGGAGTTCATATAGAGGTGTGAACTGATTCACTGCCTGAAAGTAATAGGGCTTGACCTCCTCCAGAGGTGGAAGTGATTCAACATCTGGATATAATGGACTAGTCTTCCCCAGAGGTGAGAAGTGATTCAATGTCTGGATGTAACTGGGCTGGACCTCCTCCAGAGATGGAAAGTGATTCAATGCCTGGATGTAAGTGGACTGGCCCTCCTCCAGAAATGGGAAGTGATTGTATGTCTGGATGTAACTGGGCTGGACCTCCTCCAGTGGTGGGAAGTGATTCAATGTCTGGATGTAACTGGGCTGGAGTTCCTTTAGAGGTGGGAAGTGATTCAATTTCTGGATGTTACTGGGCTGAACCTCCTCCACAGGTGGAAAGTGATTCACTGTCTGGATGTAAATGGGCTGGACCTCCTCCAGAGGTGGGAAGAGATTCATCGTCTGGACGTAACTGGGTTGGACCTCCTCAAGAGGTGGATGTGATTCACTTCTGGGATGAAATTGAACTGGACCTCCCCCAGAGGTGAAAAATGATTCAATGTCTGGATGTAACTGGGCTCGACTTCCTCCAGAGATGCAGAATGATTTGATGACTGAAAGTTACTGGGCTGGAGTTCCTACAGAGGTGTGAACTGATTCACTGCCTTAATGTAACTGGGCTGGACCTCCTCCAGAGGTGGGAAGTGATTCAATGTCTGGAGGTAACTGGCTGGACCGCCTCCAGAGGAGGAAGTGATTCAATGTCTGGATGTAACTAGGCTGGGCCTCCTGCACAGATGGGAAGTGATTCACTTCTTGGATGTAACTGGGCTGGACCTCCCTCCAGAAGTGGGAAGAGAATCTACTTCTGGATGTACCTGGGCTGGACCTCATAAAGAGGTGGGAAGTGATTCAACGTTTGGATGTAACTGGGCTAGAACTCCTCCACAGGTAGGAAGTGATTCACTGCCTGGATGTAACTGGGCTGGAACTCCTCCACAGATGGGAAGTTATTCACTGCCTGGATGTAACTGGGGTGGATCACCACCAAAGGTGGGAAGTGTTTCAACGTCTGGAAGTTACTGGGCTGGACCTCCTCCAGAGGTGGGAAGTGATTCAACATCTGGATATGAATGGGCTAGACTTCCTCCAGAGGTGAGTAGTGATTCAACAATTGGAAGTAACCTGGCTGGACTTCCTCCAGAGATGCAGAGTAAATTGCTTCTTGTAAGTAACTGGCATGGAGTTCATATAGAGGTGTGAACTGATTCACTTCCTGAAAGTAATAGGGCTTGACCTCCTCCAGAGGTGGGAAGTGATTCAACATCTGGATATAAATGGACTAGTCTTCCCCCAGAGGTGAGAAGTGATTCAATGTCTGGATGTAACTGGGCTGGACCTCCTCCAGAGATGGAAAGTGATTCAATGCCTGGATGTAAGTGGACTGGCCCTCCTCCAGAAATGGGAAGTGATTCTATGTCTGAATGTAACTGGGCTGGACCTCCTCCAGTGGTGGGAAGTGATTCAATGTCTGGATGTAACTGGGCTGGAGTTCCTTTGGAGGTGGGAAGTGATTCAATTTCTGGATGTTACTGGGCTGAACCTCCTCCACAGGTGGAAAGTGATTCACTCCCTGGATGTAACTGGGCTGGACCTGCTCCAGAGGTGGGAAGAGATTCATCGTGTGGACGTAACTGGATTGGACCTCCTCAAGAGGTGGATGTGATTCACTTCCGGGATGAAATTGGACTGGACCTCCCCCAGAGGTGAAAAATGATTCAATGTCTGGATGTAACTGGGCTCGACTTCCTCCAGAGATGCAGAATGATTTGCTGACTGAAAGTAACTGGGCTGGAGTTCCTACAGAGGTGTGAACTGATTCCCTGCCTGAATGTAACTGGGCTGGACCTCCTCCAGAGGTGGGAAGTGATTCAATGTCTGGAGGTAACTGGGCTGGACCGCCTCCAGAGGAGGGAAGTGATTCAATGTCTGGATGTAACTAGGCTGGGCCTCCTGCACAGATGGGAAATGATTCACTTCTTGGATGTAACTGGGCTGGACCTCCTCCAGAAGTGGGAAGAGAATCTACTTCTGGATGTAACTGGGCTTAATCTCATACAGAGGTGGGAAGTGATTCAATGTTTGGATGTAACTGGGCTAGAACTCCTCCACAGGTAGGAAGTGATTCACTGCCTGGATGTAACTGGGCTGGATCTCCTCCACAGATGGGAAGTTATTCACTGCCTGAATGTAACTGGGCTGGACCACCACCAGAGGTGGGAAGTGATTCAATTTCTGGAAGTTACTGGGCTGGACATCCTCCAGACATGGGAAGTGATTCACTTTCTGGATGTAACTGGGCTGAACCTCCTTCAGAAGTGAGAAGTGAATCAACTTCTGGATTTAAAAGGGCTGGACCTCCTCCAGAGATGGGAACTGATTCACTGCCTGGATGTAAGTGGGCTGGACCTCATTCAGAGGTGGGAAGTGATTCTATGTCTGGATGTAACTGGGCTGGACCTCCTCCAGTGGTGGGAAGTGATTCAACATCTGGTTGTAACTGGGTAGACCTACTCCAGATTTGGGAAGTGAGTCGTTGTCTTTATGTAACTGTGCTGGAGCTCCTACAGAAGTGGGAAGTGATTCAATGTTTGGATGTAACTGGGCTGGACCTCCTTGAGAGGTGGGAAGTGATTCAATGTGTGGAAGTAACTGGGCTGGACCTCCTCCAGAGGTGGGAAGTGATTCCACGCCTGGATATAACTGGGCTGGAGTTCCTACAGTGGGGGGACATGATTCACCATCTGGATGTTACAGGGCTAGACTTCCTCCAGAGCTGAGAAGTGATTCAACATCTGGATGTTACTCGACTGGACCACCTCCAGAGGTGGGAGGTGATTCACTTTCTGGATGTTTCAGGGCTGGACCTCCTCCTGAGGTGGGAAGTGATTCACTGCTTGGATGAAACTGGGCTGGATCTCCTCCACAGATGGGAAGTTATTCACTGCCTGAATGTAACTGGGCTGGTCCACCACCAGAGGTGGGAAGTGATTCAATGTCTGGAAGTTACTGGGCTGGACCTCATCCAGAGATGGGAAGTGATTCACTTGCTGGATGTAACTGGGCTGGATCACCTCCAGAAGTGGGAAGTGAATCAACTTCTGGATTTAACTGTGCTGGACCTCCTCCAGAGATGGGAACTGCTTCTGCTTCACTGCCTGGATGTAAGTGGGCTGGACCTCCTCCAGAGGTGGAAAGTGATTCAACATCTGGATGTAACTGTGCTGGACCTCCTCCAGAGGTGGGAATTGATTCAATGTCTGGTTGTAACAGGGCTAGACCTCCTCTAGAGGTGGGAAGTGAGTCAACATCTTTATGTAACTGTACTGGAGTTCCTACAGTAGTGAGAAGTGATTCAATTTCTGGATGTAATTGAGCTGGACCACCTCCAGAGGTGGGAAGTGATCCAATGTCTGGATGTAACTGGGCAGGAGTTCCTTTAGAGGTGGGAAGTGATTCAATTTCTGGATGTTACTGGGCTGAACCTCTTCCACAGGTGGAAAGTGATTCATTGTCTGGATGTAACTGGGCTGGACCTGCTCCAGAGGTGGAAGAGATTCATCGTGTGGACGAACTGGATTGGACCTCCTCAAGAGGTGGATGTGATTCACTTCCTGGATGAAATTGGACTGTACCTCCGCCAGAGGTGAAAAATGATTCAATGTCTGGATGTAACTGGGCTCGACTACCTCCAGAGATGCAGAATGATTTGATGACTGAAAGTAACTGGGCTGGAGTTCCTACAGAGGTGTGAACTGATTCCCTGCCTGAATGTAACTGGGCTGGACCTCCTCCAGAGGTGGGAAGTGATTCAATGTCTGGTGGTAACTGGGTTGGACTGCCTCCAGAGGAGTGAAGTGATTCAATGTCTGAATGTAACTGGGCTGGACCTCCTGCACAGATGGAAAGTGATTCACTTCTTGGATGTAACTGGGCTGGACCTCCTACAGAAGTGGGAAGAGAATTTACTTCTGGATGTAACTGGGCTGGACCTCCTACAGAGGTGGGAAGTGATTCACCGTGTGGATGTTACTGGGCTAGAACTCCTCCACAGATGGGAAGTGATTTACTACCTGGATGTAACTGGACGGGATCTCCTCCACAGATGGGAAGTTATTCACTGCCTGGAAGTAACTGAGCTGGACCGCCACCAGAGGTGGGAAGTAATTCAACATCTGGAAGTTACTGGGCTGGACATCCTCCAGACATGGGAAGTGATTCACTTCCTGGATGTAACTGGGCTGGACCTCCTCCAGAAGTGGGAAGTGAATCAACTTCTGGATTTAAAAGGGCTGGACCTCCTCCTGAGATGGGAAGTGATTCACTTCCTGGATGTAACTGGGCTGGATCTCCTCCAGAAGTGGGAAGTGAATCAACTTCTGGATTTAAAAGGGCTGGACCTCCTCCAGAGATGGGAACTGATTCACTGCCTGGATGTAAGTCGGCTGGACCTCCTCCAGAGGTAGGAAGTGAGTCAACATCTTTATGTAACAGTGCTGGAGTTCCTACAGAAGTGGGAAGTGATTCAACTTCTGGATGTAACTGGGCTGGATCTCCTCCAGAGGTGGGAAGAGATTCATCATCTGGACGTAACTGGGTTGGATCTCCTCAAGAGGTGGGATGTGATTCACTTCCGGGATGTAATTGGACTGGACCTCCCCCAGAGGTGAGAAATGATTCAACGTCTGGATGTAACTGGGCTTGACTTCCTCCAGAGATGCAAATGATTTGCTGACTGAAAGTAACTATGCTGGAGTTCATACAGAGGTGTGAACTGATTCCCTGCCTGAATGTAACTAGGATGGACCTCCTCCAGAGGTGGGAAGTGATTCAATGTCTGGAGGTAACTGGGATGGACTGCCTCCAGAGGAGGGAGGTGATTCAATGTCTGAATGTAACTGGGCTGGACCTCCTGAACAGATGGGAAGTGATTCACTTCTTGGATGTTACTGGGCTGGACCTCCTCCAGAAGTGGGAAGAGAATTTACTTCTGGATGTAACTGGGCTGGACCTCCTACAGAGGTGGGAAGTAATTCAACGTCTGGTTGTAACTGGGCTAGACCTCCTCCAGAAGTGGGAATTGATTCACGGTTTGGATGTTACTGGGCTAGAACTCCTCCACAGGTGGGAAGTGATTTACTGCCTGGATGTAACTGGGCTGGATCTCCTCCACTTATGGGAAGTTATTCACTGCCTGGAAGTAACTGAGCTGGACCTCCACCAGAGGTGGGAAGTGATTCAGCATCTGGAAATTACTGGGCTGGACATCCTGCAGACATGGGAAGTGATTCACTTCCTGGATGTAACTGGGCTGGACCTCCTCCAGAAGTGGGAAGTGAATCAACTTCTGGATTTAAAAGGGCTGGACCTCCTCCAGAGATGGGAACTGATTCACTGCCTGGATGTGAGTGGACTGGACCTCCTCCAGAGGTGGGAAGTGAGTTAACATCTTTATGTAACAGTGCTGGAGTTCCTACAGAAGTGGGAAGTGATTCAACTTCTGGATGTAACTGAGCTAGACCTCCTCCATAGGTGGTAAGTGATTCAACATCTGGAGGTAAATGGGCTAGACTTCCTCCAGAGGTGAGAAGTGATTCAATGTCTGGATGTAACTGGGCTGTACTTCCTCCAGAGATGGGAAGTGATTCACTTCCTGGATGCATCTGGGCTGGACCTCCTCCATAGGTGGGAAGTGATTCAACATCTGGATGTAAATGGGCAGACTTCTCCAGAGGTGAGAAGTGATTCAATGTCTGGATGTAACTGGGCTGGACTTCTCCAGAGATGGGAAGTGATTCACTTCCTGGATGCAACTGGCTGGACCTCCTCCAGAAGTGGGAAGTGAATCAACTTCGGATGTAACTGAGCTAGACTTCTCCAGAGATGCAGAGTGATTTGCTGCCTGAAAGTAACTGGGCTGAAGTTCCTACAGAGGTGTGAACTGATTCACTGCCAGAATGTAACTGATAGGCCTCACCAGAGGTGGGAAGTGATTCAATGTCTGGTTATAACTGAGCTAGACTCCCTCCAGATGTGGGAAGTTATTCAACATCTAGATGTAACTTGGCTGGAGTTCCTACAGAAGTGGAATGATTCAACATCTGGATGTAACTGAGCTGGATCTCCTCAGAGGGGGGAAGTGATTCAATGTCTGGACGTAACTGGGCTAGACCTCCTCGAGAGGTGGGAAGTGATTCAACATATGGAAGTAACTGGGCTGGACCTCCTCCAGAGATGGGATGTAATTAAATATCTGCATGTAATTGGGTTGGCCTTCTCCAGAGATGGAATTGATTCAACGTCCAGATGTAACTGGGCTGGACCTCCTCAAGAAATGGGAAGTGATTCAACTTGGATGTAACTGGCTAGACTTCTTCCAGAGATGCAGAGTGATATGCTGCCTGAAAGTAACTGGTATGGAGTCCTACAGAGGTGTGAACTGATTCACTGCCTGGAAGTAACAGGGCTGGACCTTCCAGAGGTGGGAAGTGATTCAACATCTGGATGTAACTTGGCTGGACCTCCTCCAGAGGTGGGAAGTGATTCAACTTCTGGATGTAACTGGGCAAGACCTCCTCCAGAGATGGGAAGTGATTCATCATCTCAATGTAACTGGGCTGGACCTCCTCAAGAGATGGGAAATGATTCAACATCTGGATGAAACTGGGCTAGACTTCCTCCAGAGATGCAGAATGATTTTCTGACTGAAAGTAACTGGGCTGGACTTCCTACAGTGGTGTGAACTGATTCACTGCCTGAATGTAACTGGGCTGAACATTCTTCAGATGTGGGAAGTGATTCAACGTCTGGTTGTAACTGGGCTAGACCTCCTCAAGAGGTGGGAATCGATTCAACGCTTGGATGTAACTGGGCTGGAACTCCTCCAGAGGTGGGAAGTGATTCACTGCCTGGATGTAGCTGGGCTGGATCTCCTCCACAGATGGGAAGTTATTCACTGCCTGGAAGTAACTGGGTGGACCACCACCAGAGGTGGGAAGTGATACAACGTCTGAAGTTACTGTCTGGACCTCCTCCAGAGGTGGGAAGTGATTCAACATCTGGATATAAATGGCTAGACTTCTCCAGAGGTGAGTAGTGATTCAACATTTGGATGTAACTTGGCTGGACTTCCTCCAGAGATGCAGAGTAATTTGCTTCCTGTAAGTAACTGGGATGGAGTTCATATAGAGGTGTGAACTGATTCACTGCCTGAAAGTAATAGGGCTTGACCTCCTCCAGAGGTGGGAAGTGATTCAACATCTGGATATAAATGGACTAGTCTTCCCCCAGAGGTGAGAAGTGATTCAATGTCTGGATGTAACTGGGCTGGACCTCCTCCAGAGATGGAAAGTGATTCAATGCCTGGATGTAAGTGGACTGGCCCTCCTCCAGAAATGGGAAGTGATTGTATGTCTGGATGTAACTGGGCTGGACCTCCTCCAGTGGTGGGAAGTGATTCAATGTCTGGATGTAACTGAGCTGGAGTTCCTTTAGAGGTGGGAAGTGATTCAATTTCTGGATGTTACTTGGCTGAACCTCCTCCACAGGTGGAAAGTGATTCACTGTCTGGATGTAACTGGGCTGGACCTCCTCCAGAGGTGGGAAGAGATTCATCGTCTGGACGTAACTGGGTTGGACCTCCTCAAGAGGTGGATGTGATTCACTTCGGGATGAAATTGACTGGACCTCCCCCAGAGGTGAAAAATGATTCAATGTCTGGATGTAACTGGGCTCGACTTCCTCCAGAGATGCAGAATGATTTGATGACTGAAAGTTACTGGGCTGGAGTTCCTACAGAGGTGTGAACTGATTCACTGCCTTAATGTAACTGGGCTGGACCTCCTCCAGAGGTGGGAAGTGATTCAATGTCTGGAGGTAACTGGGCTGGACCACCTCCAGAGGAGGGAAGTGATTCAATGTCTGGATGTAACTAGGCTGGGCCTCCTGCACAGATGGGAAGTGATTCACTTCTTGGATGTAACTGGGCTGGACCTCCTCCAGAAGTGGGAAGAGAATCTACTTCTGGATGTACCTGGGCTGGACCTCATAAAGAGGTGGGAAGTGATTCAACATTTGGATGTAACTGGGCTAGAACTCCTCCACAGGTAGGAAGTGATTCACTGCCTGGATGTAACTGGGCTGGATATCCTCCACAGATGGGAAGTTATTCACTGCCTGGATGTAACTGGGGTGGATCACCACCAAAGGTGGGAAGTGATTCAATGTCTGGAAGTTACTGGGCTGGACCTCCTCCAGAGGTGGGAAGTGATTCAACATCTGGATATGAATGGGCTAGACTTCCTCCAGAGGTGAGTAGTGATTCAACAATTGGAAGTAACCTGGCTGGACTTCCTCCAGAGATGCAGAGTAAATTGCTTCTTGTAAGTAACTGGCATGGAGTTCATATAGAGGTGTGAACTGATTCACTTCCTGAAAGTAATAGGGCTTGACCTCTCCAGAGGTGGGAAGTGATTCAACATCTGGATATAAATGGACTAGTCTTCCCCAGAGGGAGAAGTGATTCAATGTCTGGATGTAACTGGGCTGGACCTCCTCCAGAGATGGAAAGTGATTCAATGCCTGGATGTAAGTGGACTGGCCCTATTCCAGAAATGGGAAGTGATTCTATGTCTGAATGTAACTGGGCTGGACCTCCTCCAGTGGTGGGAAGTGATTCAATGTCTGGATGTAACTGGGCTGGAGTTCCTTTAGAGGTGGGAAGTGATTCAATTTCTGGATGTTACTGGGCTGAACCTCCTCCACAGGTGGAAAGTGATTCACTGTCTGGATGTAACTGGGCTGGACCTGCTCCAGAGGTGGGAAGAGATTCATCGTGTGGACGTAACTGGATTGGACCTCCTCAAGAGGTGGATGTATTCACTTCCGATGAAATTGGACTGGACCTCCCCAGAGGTGAAAAATGATTCAATGTCTGGATGTAACTGGACCTGACTTCTCCAGAGATGCAGAATGATTTGCTTGACTGAAAGTAACTGGGCTGGAGTTCCTACAGAGGTGTGAACTGATTCCTGCCTGAATGTAACTGGGCTGGACCTCCTCCAGAGGTGGAAGTGATTCAATGTCTGGAGGTAACTGGCTGGACCGCCTCCAGAGGAGGGAAGTGATTCAATGTCTGGATGTAACTAGGCTGGGCCTCCTGCACAGATGGGAAGTGATTCACTTCTTGGATGTAACTAGGCTGGACCTCCTCCAGAAGTGGAAGAGAATCTACTTCTGGATGTAACTGGGCCAATCTCATACAGAGGTGGGAAGTGATTCAATGTTTGGATGTAACTGGGCTAGAACTCCTCCACAGGTAGGAGTGATTCACTGCCTGGATGTAACTGGGCTGGATCTCCTCCACAGATGGGAAGTTATTCACTGCCTGAATGTAACTGGTTGGACCACCACCAGAGGTGGGAAGTGATTCAATTTCTGGAAGTTACTGGGCTGGACATCCTCCAGACATGGGAAGTGATTCACTTTCTGGATGTAACTGGGCTGAACCTCCTTCAGAAGTGAGAAGGAATCAACTTCTGGATTTAAAGGACTGGACCTCCTCCAGAGATGGGAACTGATTCACTGCCTGGATGTAAGTGGGCTGGACCTCATTCAGAGGTGGGAAGTGATTCTATGTCTGGATGTAACTGGGCTGGACCTCCTCCAGTGGTGGGAAGTGATTCAACATCTGGTTGTAACTGGTAGACCTACCCAGATTTGGGAAGTGAGTCGTTGTCTTTATGTAACTGTGCTGGAGCTCCTACAGAAGTGGGAAGTGATTCAATGTTTGGATGTAACTGGGCTGGACCTCCTTGAGAGGTGGAAGTGATTCAATGTGTGGGAAGTAACTGGGCTGGACCTCCTCCAGAGGTGGGAAGTGATTCCACACCTGGATATAACTGGGCTGGAGTTCCTACAGTGGGGACATGATTCACCATCTGGATGTTACAGGGCTAGACTCCTCCAGAGCTGAGAAGTGATTCAACATCTGGATGTTACTCGACTGGACCACCTCCAGAGGTGGGAGGTGATTCACTTTCTGGATGTTTCAGGGCTGGACCTCCTCCTGAGGTGGGAAGTGATTCACTGCTTGGATGAAACTGGGCTGGATCTCCTCCACAGATGGGAAGTTATTCACCTGCCTGAATGTAACTGGCTGGTCCACCACCAGAGGTGGGAAGTGATTCAATGTCTGGAAGTTACTGGGCTGGACCTCATCCAGAGATGGGAAGTGATTCACTTGCTGGATGTAACTGGGCTGGATCACCTCAGAAGTGGGAAGTGAATCAACTTCTGGATTTAACTGTGCTGGACCTCCTCCAGAGATGGGAACTGCTTCTGCTTCACTGCCTGGATGTAAGTGGGCTGGACCTCCTCCAGAGGTGGAAAGTGATTCAACATCTGGATGTAACTGTGCTGGACCTCCAGAGGTGGGAATTGATTCAATGTCTGGTTGTAACAGGGCCAGACCCCTCTAGAGGTGGGAAGTGAGTCAACATCTTTATGTAACTGTACTGGAGTTCCTACAGTAGTGAGAAGTGATTCAATTTCTGGATGTAATTGAGCTGGACCACCTCCAGAGGTGGGAAGTGATCCAATGTCTGGATGTAACTGGGCTGGACCTCTTCCACAGGACGGAAGTGATTCAACATGTTGAATTAACTGGGCTGGACCTCCTCCATTGGTGGGAAGCAATTCAACGCCTGCATGTAACTGTGCTGCAGTTCAAACAGAGCTGGAAAATGATTCAATGTCTGGATGTAACTATGCTGGACCTCCTTCAGAGATGGGAAGTGATTCAATGCCTGCATGTAACTGGGCTGGACCTTCTACTGAGGTGGGAAGTGATTCAATGCCAGGATGTAACTGAGTTGGACCTCCTCCAGAGGTGGGAAGTGATTCAACGCCTTTATGTAACTGGGCTGGACCTCCTCAAGAGATGGAAGTGATTCAATGTCTGGATGTTACTGGGCTAGACTTCCTCCAGAAATGCAGAGTGATTTGCTATACAAGTAACTGGCTGGAGTTCCTGCAGAGGTGTCAATTGACTCGCTGCCTTAAAATAACAGGGCTAGACCTCCTCTGGAGTTGGGAAGTGATTCAACATCTGGATGTAACTGGGCTCGACCTCCTCCAGAGGTGGGAAGTGATTCAACATCTGGATATAAATGGGCTAGACTTCCTCCAGAGGTGAGAATTGATTCAACATCTGGATGTAACCTGGCTGGACTTCCTCCAGAGATGCTGAGTGATTTGTTACCTGTAAGTAACTGGGCTGGAGTTCCTACAGAGGTGTGAACTGATTCACTGCCTGAAAGTAACAGGGCTTGACCTCCTCCAAAGGTGGGAAGTGATACAACTTCTGGATATAAATGGACTATACTTTCCCCAGAGGTGTGAAGTGATTCAACATCTGGATGTAATTGGGCTGGACCTCCTCCAGAGATGGGAAGTGATTCTATGTCTGGATGTAACTGGGCTGGACCTCCTCCAGTGGTGGGAAGTGATTCAATGTCTGGATGTAACTGGGCTGAAGTTCCTTCAGAGGTGGGAAGTGATTCAATTTCTGGATGTTACTTGGCTGAACCTCCTCCACAGGTGGAAAGTGATTCACTGTCTGGATGTAACTGGGCTGGACCTCCTCCAGAGGTGGGAAGAGATTCATCGTGTGGACGTAACTGGGTTGGACCTCCTCAAGAGGTGGATGTGATTCACTTCGGGATGAAATTGACTGGACCTCCCCAGAGGTGAAAAATGATTCAATGTCTGGATGTAACTGGGCTGACTTCCTCCAGAGATGCAGAATGATTTGCTGACTGAAAGTAACTGGGCTGGAGTTCCTACAGAGGTGTGAACTGATTCCTGCCTGAATAGTAACTGGGCTGGACCTCCTCCAGAGGTGGGAAGTGATTCAATGTCTGAGGTAACTGGGCTGGACCGCCTCCAGAGGAGGGAAGTGATTCAATGTCTGGATGTAACTAGGCTGGGCCTCCTGCACAGATGGGAAATTCACTCTTGGATGTAATTGGGCTGACCTCCTCCAGAAGTGGGAAGAGAATCTACTTCTGGATGTAACTGGGCTTAATCTCATACAGAGGTGGGAAGTGATTCAATGTTTGGATGTAACTGGGCTAGAACTCCTCCACAGGTAGGAAGTGATTCACTGCCTGGATGTAACTGGGCTGGATCTCCTCCACAGATGGGAAGTTATTCACTGCCTGAATGTAACTGGGCTGGACCACCACCAGAGGTGGGAAGTGATTCAATTTCTGGAAGTTACTGGGCTGGACATCCTCCAGACATGGGAAGTGATTCACTTTCTGGATGTAACTGGGCTGAACCTCCTTCAGAAGTGAGAAGTGAATCAACTTCTGGATTTAAAAGGGCTGGACCTCCTCCAGAGATGGGAACTGATTCACTGCCTGGATGTAAGTGGGCTGGACCTCATTCAGAGGGGAAGTGATTCTATGTCTGGATGTAACTGGGCTGGACCTCCTCCAGTGGTGGGAAGTGATTCAACATCTGGTTGTAACTGGTAGACCTACTCCAGATTTGGGAATGAGTCGTTGTCTTTATGTAACTGTGCTGGAGCTCCTAGAAGTGGGAAGTGATTCAATGTTTGGATGTAACTGGGCTGGACATCCTGAGAGGTGGGAAGTGATTCAATGTGTGGAAGTAACTGGGCTGGACCTCCTCCAGAGGTGGGGAAGTGATTCCACGCCTGGATATAACTGGGCTGGAGTTCCTACAGTGGGGGACATGATTCACCATCTGGATGTTACAGGGCTAGACTTCCTCCAGAGCTGAGAGTGATTCAACATCTGGATGTTACTCGACTGGACCACCTCCAGAGGTGGGAGGTGATTCACTTTCTGGATGTTTCAGGGCTGGACCTCCTCCTGAGGTGGGAAGTGATTCACTGCTTGGATGAAACTGGGCTGGATCTCCTCCACAGATGGGAGTTATTCACTGCCTGAATGTAACTGGCTGGTCCACCACCAGAGGTGGGAAGTGATTCAATGTCTGGAAGTTACTGGGCTGGACCTCATCCAGAGATGGGAAGTGATTCACTTGCTGGATGTAACTGCTGGATCACCTCAGAAGTGGAAGTGAATCAACTCTGGATTTAACTGTGCTGGACCTCCTCAGAGATGGGAACTGCTTCTGCTTCACTGCCTGGATGTAAGTGGCTGGACCCTCCAGAGGTGAAAGTGATTCAACATCTGGATGTAACTGTGCTGGACCTCCTCCAGAGGTGGGAATTGATTCAATGTCTGGTTGTAACAGGGCTAGACCTCCTCTAGAGGTGGGAAGTGAGTCAACATCTTTATGTAACTGTACTGGAGTTCCTACAGTAGTGAGAAGTGATTCAATTTCTGGATGTAATTGAGCTGGACCACCTCCAGAGGTGGGAAGTGATCCAATGTCTGGATGTAACTGGGCTGGACCTCTTCCACAGGACGGAAGTGATTCAACATGTTGAATTAACTGGGCTGGACCTCCTCCATTGGTGGGAAGCAATTCAACGCCTGCATGTAACTGTGCTGCAGTTCAAACAGAGCTGGAAAATGATTCAATGTATGGATGTAACTATGCTGGACCTCCTTCAGAGATGGGAAGTGATTCAATGCCTGCATGTAACTGGGCTGGACCTTCTACTGAGGTGGGAAGTGATTCAATGCCAGGATGTAACTGAGTTGGACCTCCTCCAGAGGTGGGAAGTGATTCAACGCCTTTATGTAACTGGGCTGGACCTCCTCAAGAGATGGGAAGTGATTCAATGTCTGGATGTTACTGGGCTAGACTTCCTCCAGAAATGCAGAGTGATTTGCTACCCATAAGTAACTGGGCTGGAGTTCCTGCAGAGGTGTCAACTGACTCGCTGCCTTAAAATAACAGGGCTAGACCTCCTCTGGAGTTGGGAAGTGATTCAACATCTGGATGTAACTGGGCTCGACCTCCTCCAGAGGTGGGAAGTGATTCAACATCTGGATATAAATGGGCTAGACTTCCTCCAGAGGTGAGAATTGATTCAACATCTGGATGTAACCTGGCTGGACTTCTCCAGAGATGCTGGTTATTTGTTACCTGTAAGTAACTGGGCTGGAGTTCCTACAGAGGTGTGAACTGATTCACTGCCTGAAAGTAACAGGACTTGACCTCCTCCAAAGGTGGGAAGTGATTCAACTTCTGGATATAAATGGACTATACTTTCCCCAGAGGTGTGAAGTGATTCAACATCTGGATGTAATTGGGCTGGACCTCCTCCAGAGATGGGAAGTGATTCTATGTCTGGATGTAACTGGGCTGGACCTCCTCCAGTGGTGGGAAGTGATTCAATGTCTGGATGTAACTGGGCTGAAGTTCCTTCAGAGGTGGGAAGTGATTCAATTTCTGGATGTTACAGGGCTGAACCTCCTCCAGTGGTGGAAAGAAATTCGATGTCTGGATGTAACTGGGCTGGACCTCCTCCAGTGGTAGGAAGAGATTCATCATCTGGACATAACTGGGTTGGACCTCCTCAAGAGGTGAGATGTGATTCACTTCCGGGATGTAATTGGACTGGACCTCCCCCAGAGGTGAGAAATGATTCAACGTCTGGATGTAACTGGGCTCGACTTCCTCCAGAGATACAGAATGATTTGCTGATTGAAAGTAACTGGGCTGGGGTTCCTACAAAGGTGTGAACTGATTCACTGCCTGAATGTAACTGGGCTGGACCTCCTCCAGAGGTGGGAAGTGATTCAATGTCTGGAGGTAACTGGGTTGGACTGCCTCCAGAGGAGGGAAGTGATTCAGTGTCTGAATGTAACTGGGCTGGACCTCCTGCACAGATGGGTAGTGATTCACTTCTTGGATATAACTGGGCTGGACCTCCTCCAGAAGTGGGAAGAGAATTTACTTCTGGATGTAACTGGGCTGGACCTCCTACAGAGGTGGCAAGTGATTCAACTTCTGGTTGTAACTGGGCTAGACCTCCTCCAGAGGTGGGAATTGATTCACCGTTTGGATGTAACTGGGCTAGAACTCCTCCACAGGTGGGAAGTGATTAACTGCTTGGATGTAACTGGGCTGGATCTCCTCCACAGATGGGAAGTTATTCACTGCCTGGAAGTAACTGGGCTGGACTGCCACGAGAGGTGGGAAGTGATTCAACATCTGGAAGTTACTGGGCTGGACATCCTCCAGAAATGGGAAGTGATTCACTTTCTGGATGTAACTGGGCTGAACCTCCTCCAGAAGTGGGAAGTGAATCAACTTCTGGATTTAAAAGGGCTGGACCTCCTCCAGAGATGGGAACTGATTCACTGCCTGGATGTAAGTGGGCTGGACCTCCTCCAGAGGTGGGAAGTGAGTCAAAGTCTTTATGTAACAGTGCTGGAGTTCCTACAGAAGTGGAAAGTGATTCAACTTCTGGATGTAACTGAGCTGGACCTCCTCCATAGGTGGGAAGTGATTCAACATCTGGAGGTAAATGGGCTAGACTTCCTCCAGAGGTGAGAAGTGATTCAGTGTCTGGATGTAACTGGGCTGGACTTCCTCCAGAGATGAGAAGTGATTCACTTCCTGGATGCAACTGGGCTGGACCTCCTCCAGAGGTGGGAAGTGATTCAACATCTGGATGTAAATGGGCTAGACTTCCTCCAGAGGTGAGAAGTGATTCAATGTCTGGATGTAACTGGGCTAGACTTCCTCCAGAGATGGGAATTGATTCACTTCCTGGATGCAACTGGGCTGGACCTCCTCCAGAAGTGGGAAGTGAATCAACTTCTGGATGTAACTGAGCTAGACTTCCTCCAGAGATGCAGAGTGATTTTCTGCCTGAAAGTAACTGGGCTGAAGTTCCTACAGAGGTGTGAACTGATTCACTGCCAGAATGTAACTGGGATAGTCATCCACCAGAGGTGAGAAGTGATTCAATGTCTGGTTATAACTGAGCTAGACTTCCTCCAGAGGTGGGAAGTGATTCATCATCTAGATGTTACTGGGCTGGAGTTCCTACAGAAGAGGGAATGATTCAACATCTGGATATAACTGAGCTGGACCTCCTCAGAAGGGGGAAGTGATTCAATGTCTGGATGTAACTGGGCTAGACCTCGTCGAGAGGTGGGAAGTGATTCAACATATGGAAGTAACTGGGCTGGACCTCCTCCAGAGATGGGATGTAATTAAATATCTGCATGTAACTGGGTTGGGCCTTCTCCAGAGATGGGAAGTGATTCAGCATCCGGATGTAACTGGGCTGGACCTCCTCAAGAAATGGGAAGTGATTCAACTTCTGGATATAACTGTGCTAGACTTCTTCCAGAGATGCAGAGTGATATGCTGCCTGAAAGTAACTGGTCTGGAGTCCTACAGAGGTGTGAACTGATTCACTGCCTGGAAGTAACAGGGCTGGACCTCCTCCAGAGGTGGGAAGTGATTCAACATCTGGATGTAACTTGGCTGGACCTCCTTCAGAGGTGCGAAGTGACTCAACATCTGGATGTAACTGGGCAAGACCTCCTCCAGAGATGGGAAGTGATTCATCATCTCAATGTAACTGGGCTGGACCTCCTAAAGATATGGGAAATTATTCAACATCTGGATGAAACTGGGCTAGACTTCCTCCAGAGATGCAGAATGATTTGCTGACTGAAAGTAACTGGGCTGGACTTCCTACAGAGGTGTGAACTGATTCACTGCCTGAATGTAACTGGGCTGGACATTCTCCAGATGTGGGAATTGACTCAATGTCTGGTGGTAACTGGGCTGAACCGCCTTCAGAGGAGGGAAGTGATTCAATGTCTGGATGTAACTAGGCTGCACCTCCTGCAGAGTTGGGAAGGGATTCACTTCCTGGATGTAACTGGGCTGGACATCCTCCAGAAGTGGGAAGTGAATCTACTTCTGGATGTAACTGGGCTGGTCCTCCTACAGAGGTGGGAAGTGATTCAACATCTGGTTGTAACTGTGCTAGACCTCCTCAAGAGGTGGGAATTAATTCAACACTTGGATGTAACTGGGCTGGAACTCCTCCAGAGGTGGGAAGTGATTCACTGCCTGGATGTAGCTGGGCTGGATCTCCTCCACAGATTGGAAAGTGATTCAACGTCTGGAAGTTACTGGGCTGGACCTCCTCCAGAGATAGGAAGTGATTCACTTCCTGGATGTAACTGGGCTGGACCTCCTCCAGAAGTGGGAAGTGAATCAACTTCTGGATTTAACTGGGCTGGACTTCCTCCAGAGATGGGAAATGATTCTCTGCCTAGATGTAAGTGGGCTGGACCTCCTCCAGAGGTGGGAAGTGATTCAACATCTGGATGTAACTGGGCTGGACCTCCTCCAAAGGTGGGAAGTGATTCAACATCTGGTTGTAACTGGGCTAGACCTCCTCCAGAGGTGGGAAGTGAGTCAGCGTCTGTATGTAACTTTGCTGGAGTTCCTACAGAAGTGGGAAGTGATTCAACGAATGGATGTAACTCAGCTGGACCTCCTCCTGAGATGGAAAGTGATTCAACATCTGGATGTAATAGGGATGGACCTACTCCAGAGGTGGGAAGCGATTCAACATGTTGAAGTTACTGGGCTTGACCTCCTCCAGTGGTGGGAAGTGATTCAACTCCTGGATGTAACTGGGCAGGAGTTCCTATGGGTGGAACTGATTCAACATCTGTATGTAACTGTACTAGACTTCCTCCAGAGCTGAGAAGTGATTCAGCATCTGGATGTAACTGTGCTGGACCACCTCCAGAGATGGTAAGTGATTCATTGCCTGCATGTAACTGGGCTGGACCTTCTCCAGAGGTGGGAAGTGATTCAATGCTGGGATATAACTGGAGTTGGACCTCCTCCAGAGGTGGGGAGAGATTCAATGCCTTTATGTAACTGGGCTGGAACTCCTCAAGAGATGGGAAGTGATTCAATATCTGGATGTAACTGGGCTAGACTTCCTCCAGAGATGCAGAGTGATTTGGTGCCTGAAAGTAACTGGGCTGGAGTTCCTACAGAGGTGTGAACTGATTCACTGCCTGGAAGTATCAGGGCTGAACCTCCTCCAGAGGTGGGAAGTGATTCAACATATGGATTTAACTTGGCTGGACCTCCTTCAGAGATTGGATGTAATTAAATATCTGCATGTAACTGGGCTGGACCTCCTCCTTTGGTGGGAAGTGATTCACTGCCTGGATGTAACTGGACTGGATCTCCACCTCAGATGGGAAGTTTTACATGGCCTGGATGTAACTGGGCTGGACCGCCACCAGAGGTATGAAGTGATTCATCGTCTGGATGTAACTGGGCTGGACCTACTTCAGAGATGGGAAGTGATTCACTTTCTGGATGTAACTAGGCTGGACCAACTCCTGTAGTGGGAAGTGAATCAACTTCTGGATTTAATTGGACTGGACCTCCTTCAGAGATATGAACTGATTCACTGCCTGGATGTAATTGGACTGGTCCTCCTCCAGTGGTGGGAAGTGATTCAACGTCTGGTTGTAACTGGGCTAGACCTCCTCCAGAGGTGGGAATTGAGTTCACGTCTTTATGTAACTGTGCTGGAACTCCTCCAGAAGTAGGAAGTGAATCAACTTCTGGATTTAACTGGGCTGGACCTCTTCCATAGATTGGAACTGATTCTCTGCCAAGATGTAAGTGGGCTGGAAATCCTCCAGAGGTGGGAAGTGATTAAACATCTGGATGAAACTGGGCTGGACCTCCTCCAAAGGTGGGAAGTGATTCAACATCTGATTGTAACTGGGCTAGACCTCCTCCAGAGGTGGGAAGTGAGTCAACTTCTTTATGTAACTGTGCTGGAGTTCCTACAGAAGTGGGAAGTGATTCAACGTCTGGATGTTACTGAGCTGGACCTCCTCCAGAGATGGAAAGTGATTCAACATCTGGATGTAACTGGGCTGGACCTACTCCAGAGGTGGGAAGTGATTCAATGTGTTGAAGTAACTGAGCTTGACCTCCTCCAGTGGTGGGAAGTGATTCAACACCTGGATGTAACTGGGCTGGAGTTCCTACGGGGGGAACTGATTCAACATCTGTATGTAACTGGACTAGACTTCCTCCAGAGCTGAGAAGTGATTCAGTGTCTGGATGTAACTGTGCTGGACCTCCTCCAGAGATGGTAAGTGATTCAATGCCTGGATGTAACTGGACTGGACCTTCTCCAGAGGTGGGAAGTGATTCAATGCCAGGATGTAACTGAGTTGGACCTCCTCCAGAGGTGGGAAGAGATTCAATGCCTTTATGTAACTGGGCTGGAACTCCTCAAGAGATGGGAAGTGATTCAATATCTGGATGTAACTGGGCTAGACTTCCTCCAGAGATGCAGAGTGATTTGCTGCCTGAAAGTAACTGGGCTGGAGTTCCTACAGAGTTGTGAACTGTCACTGCCTGGAAGTATCAGGGATGGACCTCCTCCAGAGGTGGGAAGTGATTCAACATCTGGATGTAACTGGGCTGGGCCTTCTACAGAGGTGCTAAGTGATTCAATGCCTGCATGTAACTGTGCTGGAGTTCCTACAGAGCTGGGAAATGATTCAACATCTGGATGTAACTGTGCTGGACCTCCTCCAGAGATTGGAAGTGATTCAAAGCCTGGATGTAACTGAGTTGGACCTCCTCCAGAGGTGGGAAGTGATTCAACATCTGGATGAAACTGGGCTGGACCTCCTCCAGAGGTGGGAAGTGATTCAGTGTTTTATATAAATGGGCTAGACTTCCTCCAGAGGTGAGAAGTGATTCAACATCTGGATGTAAATGGACTGGACCTCCTCCAGAGATGGAAAGTGATTCACTTCCTGGATGTAACTGAGCTAGACTTCCTCCAGAGATGCAGAGTGATTTGCTGCCTGAAAGTAACAGGGCTGAAGTTACTACAGAGGTGTCAACTGATTCACTGCCTGGATGTAACTGGGATGGACCTCCACCAGTGGTGGGAAGTGATTCAATGTCTGGTTATAACTGGGCTAGACTTCCTCAAGAGGTGGGAAGTGATTCAACATCTGGATGTAACTGGGCTGGAGTTCCTACAGAAGTAGAAATGATTCAACATGTGGATGCAACTGAGCTGGACCTCCTGTGGGGGGGGAAGTGATTCAACGTCTGGATGTAACTGGGCTAGACCTTCTACAGAGGTGGGATGTGATTCAACATATGGATGTAACTGGGCTGGACCTCCTCCAGAGATGGGATGTAATTAAATATCTGCATTTAACTGGGTTGGGCCTTCCCCAGAGATGGGAAGTGATTCAACATCCTGATGTAACTGGGCTGGACCACCTCAAGAGATGGGAAGTGATTCAACTTCTGGATGTAACTGAGCTGGACCTCCTCCAGAGATGGAAAGTGATTCAACATCTGGATGTAACTGGGCTGGACGTACTCCAGAGGTGGGAAGTGATTCAACGTGTTGAAGCAACTGGGCTTTACTCCCTCCAGTGGTGGGAAGTGATTCAACACCTGGGTGTATCTGTGCTGGAGTTCCTACACAGGTGGGAAGGGAATCAACAACGGAATGTAACTAGACTAGACTTTCTCCAGAGCTGAGAAGTGATTCAGTGTCTGGATGTAACTGTGCTGGACCTCCTCCAGAGATGGGAAGTGATTCAATGCCTTGATGTAACTGGGCTGGACCTTCTCCAGAGATGGGAAGTGATTGAATGCCTTTATGTAACTAGGCTGGAACTCCTCAAGGGATGGGAAGTGATTCAATGTCTGGATGTAACTGGGCTAGATTACCTCCAGAGATGCAGAGTGATTTGCTGCCAGAAAGTAACTGGGCTGGAGTTCCTAGAGAGGTGTGAACTGATTCACTGCCTGGAAGTATCAGGGCTGGACCTCCTCCAGGTGTGGGAAGTGATTCAACCACTGGATGTAACTGGCAGGACCTCCTCCAGAGGTGGGAAGTGATTCAACATCTGGATATAAATGGGCTAGACTTCTTCCAGAGGTGAGAAGTGGTTCAACATCTGGTCTAACTGTGCTGGACCTCCTCCAGAGATGGGAAGTGATTCACTTCCTGGATGTAACTGGGCTGGACCTCTTCCTGAAGTGGGAAGTGAATCAACTTCTGGATGAAACTGAGCTAGACTTCCTCCAGAATTGCTGATAGTTTTGCTGCCTGAAAGTAACTGGGCTGGAGTTCCTACAGAGATGTGAACTGATTCACTGCCTGGATGTAACTGGGATGGACCTCCTCTAGAGGTGGTAAGTGATTCACCATCTGGTTGTAACTGGGCTAGACTTCCTCCAGAGGTGGGAAGTGATTCAACATCTGGTTGTAACTGGGCTGGAGTTCCTCTAGAAGTGGTTATGATTCAACATCCAGATGTAACTGAGCTGGACCTCCTCCAGAGATTGGATGTAATTATTTGTGTGCATGTAACTGGGCTGGACCTTCTCCAGAGATGGGGAGTGATTCAACATCCGGATGTAACTGGGCTGGACCTACTCCAGAAGTGGGAAGTGATTCACTGCCTGGAAGTGACTGGGCTGGATCTCCTCCACAGATGGGAAGTTATTCACTGCCTGGATGTAACTGGGCTGGACCGCAACCAGAGGTAGGAAGTGATTCAATGTCTGAATGTAACCGGGCTGGACCTCCTCCAGAGATGGGAAGTGATTCACTTCCTGGATGTAACTGGGCTGGACCTCCTTCTGAGATATGAACTGATTCACTGCCTGGATGTAATTGGGATGGACTTCCTTCAGAGGTGTGAAGTGATTCAATGTCTGGATGTAACTGGGCTGGACCTCCTCCAGCGGTGGGAAGTGATTCAACGTCTGGTTGTAACTGTGCTAGACCTCCTCCAGATTTTTGAAGTGAGTCAACGTCTTTATGTAACTGTGTTGGAGCTCATGCAGAAGTGGGAAGTGATTCAACTTCTGGATTTAACTGGGCTGGACCTCCTTCAGAGATATGAACTGATTCACTGCCTGGATGTAATTGGCTGGACTTACTTCAGAGGTGGGAAGTGATTCAATGTCTGGATGTAATTGGGCTGGACCTCCTCCAGCAGTGGGAAGTGATTCAATGTCTGGTTGTAACTGGGCTAGACCTCCTCCAGATTTTTGAAGTGAGTCAACGTCTTTATGTAACTGTGTTGGAGCTCGTGCAGAAGTGAGAAGTGATTCAACATTTGGATGTAACTGGGCTGGACCTCCTTGAGAGGTGGGAAGTGATTCAATGTGTGGAAGTAACTGGGCTGTACCTCCACCAGAGGTGGGAAGTGATTCCATGCCTGGATGTAGCTGGGCTGGAGTTCCTACAGTGGGGGGACATGATTCACCATCTGGATGTAACTGGGCTAGACTTCCTCCAGAGCTAGGAAGAGATTCAACATCTGGATGTAACTGGACTGGATCGCCTCCAGAGATGGGAAGTGATTCAATTTCTGGATGTTTCAGGGCTGGACCTCCTCCTGTGGTGGGAAGTGATTCACTGCCTGGTTGTAACTGGGCTGGAACTCCTCCACAGATGGGAAGTTATTCACTGCCTGGATGTAACTGGGCTGGACCGTCACCAGAGGTGGGAAGTGATTCAACATCTGGATGTAACTGGGCTGGACCTCCTCCAGAGAGTGGGAAGTGAATCAACTTCTGGATTTAACTGTACTGGACCTCCTCCAGAGATGGGAAGTGAGTCACTGCATGGATGTAAGTGGGCTGGACCTCCTCCAGAGGTGGAAAGTGATTCAACGTCTGGATGTAACTGGGCTGGACCTCCTCCAGATGTGGGAAGTGATTCAATGTGTGGTTGTAACAGGGCTGGACCTCCTCTAGAGGTGGGAAATGAGTCAACATCTTTATGTATCTGTACTGGAGTTCCTACAGAAGTGGAAAGTGATTCAATGTCTGGATGTAACTGGGCTGGACCTCCCCCACAGGATGGAAGTGATTCAACATGTTGAATTAACTGGGTTGGACCTCCTCCAGTGGTGGGAAGTGATTCATTGCCTGCATGTAACTGTGCTGGAGTTCCTACAGAGCTGGGAAATGATTCAATGTCTGGATGTAACTGTGCTGGACCTCCTCCAGAGATGGGAAGTTATTCACTGCCTGGATGTAACTGGGCTGGACCGCCACCAGAGGTGGAAAGTGATTCAATGTCTGGATGTAACTGGGATGGACCTCCTCTAGAGGTGGTAAGTGATTCACCATCTGGTTGTAACTGGGCTAGACTTCCTCCAGAGGTGGGAAGTGATTCAACATCTGGTTGTAACTGGGCTGAAGTTCCTCCAGAAGTTGTTATGATTCAACATCCAGATGTAACTGAGCTGGACCTCCTCCAGAGATTGGATGTAATTTTTTGTGTGCATGTAACTGGGCTGGACCTTCTCCAGAGATGGGGAGTGATTCAACATCTGGATGTAACTGGGCTGGACCTACTCCAGAAGTGGGAAGTGATTCACTGCCTGGAAGTGACTGGGCTGGATCTCCTCCACAGATGGAAAGTTATTCACTGCCTGGATGTAACTGGGCTGGACCGCCACCAGAGGTAGGAAGTTATTCAATGTCTGAATGTAACCGGGCTGGACCTCCTCCAGAGATGGGAAGTGATTCACTTCCTGGATGTAACTGGGCTGGACCTCCTTCTGAGATATGAACTGATTCACTGCCTGGATGTAATTGGGCTGGACTTCCTTCAGAGGTGGGAAGTGATTCAATGTCTGGATGTAACTGGGCTAGATCTCCTCCAGATTTTTGAAGTGAGTCAACGTCTTTATGTAACTGTGTTGGAGCTCGTGCAGAAGTGGGAAGTGATTCAACTTCTGGATTTAACTGTGCTGGACCTCCTTCAGAGAAATGAACTGATTCACTGCCTGGATGTAATTGAGCTGGACTTACTTCAGAGGTGGGAAGTGATTCAACGTCTGGTTGTAACTGGGCTGGACCTCCTCCAGATTTTTGAAGTGAGTCAATGTCTTTATGTAACTGTGTTGGAGCTCGTGCAGAAGTGGGAAGTGATTCAACATTTGGATGTAACTGGGCTGGACCTCCTCCAGAGGTGGGAAGTTATTCCATGCCTGGATGTAGCTGGGCTGGAATTCCTACAGTGGGGGGACATGATTCACCATCTGGATGTAACTGGGCTAGACTTCCTCCAGAGCTGGGAAGAGATTCAACGTCTGGATGTAACTGGACTGGATAGCCTCCAGAGATGGGAAGTGATTCAGTTTCTGGATGTTTCAGGGCTGGACCTCCTCCTGTGGTGGGAAGTGATTCACTGCCTGGTTGTAACTGGGCTGGAACTCCTCCACAGATGGGAAGTTATTCACTGCCTGGATGTAACTGGGCTGGACCGCCACCAGAGGTGGGAAGTGATTCAATGTCTGGAAGTTACTGGGCTGGACCTCGACCACAGATGGGAAGTGATTCACTGCCTCAATGTAACTGGGCTGGACAACCTCCAGAAGTGGGAAGTGAATCAACTTCTGGATTTAACTGTACTGGACCTCCTCCAGAGATGGGGAAGTGATTCACTGCATGGATGTAAGTGGGCTGGACCTCCTCCAGAGGTGGAAAGTGATTCAACGTCTGGATGTAACTGGGCTGGACCTCCTCCAGATGTGGGAAGTGATTCAATGTCTGGTTGTAACAGGGCTGGACCTCCTCTAGAGGTGGGAAATGAGTCAACATCTTTATGTATCTGTACTGGAGTTCCTACAGAAGTGGAAAGTGATTCAATGTCTGGATGTAACTGGGCTGGACCTCCCCCACAGGATGGAAGTGATTCAACGTGTTGAATTAACTGGGTTGAACCTCCTCCAGTGGTGGGAAGTGATTCATTGGCTGCATGTAACTGCGCTGGAGTTCCTACAGAGCTGGAAAATGATTCTATGTCTGGATGTAACTGTGCTGGACCTCCTCCAGAGATAAGATGTGATTCAATGCCAGGATGTAACTGAGTTGGACCTCCTCCAGAGGTGGGAAGTGATTCAACATCTAGATGAAACTGGGCTGGACCTCCTCTAGAGGTGGGAAGTGATTCAGTATTTTATATAAATGGGCTAGACTTCCTCCAGAGGTGAGAAGTGATTCAACATCTGGATGTAAATGGACTGGACCTCCTCCAGAGATGGAAAGTGATTCACTTCCTGGATGTAACTGAGCTAGACTTCCTCCAGAGATGCAGAGTGATTTGCTGCCTGAAAGTAACAGGGCTGAAGTTACTACAGAGGTGTCAACTGATTCACTGCCTGGATGTAACTGGGATGGACCTCCACCAGTGGTGGGAAGTGATTCAATGTCTGGTTATAACTGGGCTAGACTTCCTCCAGAGGTGGGAAGTGATTCAACATCTGGATGTAACTGGGCTGGAGTTCCTACAGAAGTGGAAATGATTCAACATGTGGATGTAACTGAGCTGGACCTCCTGCAGGGGGGGGAAGTGATTCAACGTCTGGATGTAACTGGGCTAGACCTTCTACAGAGGTGGGATGTGATTCAACATATGGATGTAACTGGGCTGGACCTCCTCCAGAAATGGGATGTAATTAAATATCTGCATTTAACTGGGTTGGGCCTTCCCCAGAGATGGGAAGTGATTCAACATCCTGATGTAACTGGGCTGGACCACCTCAAGAGATGGGAAGTGATTCAACTTCTGGATGTAACTGAGCTGGACCTCCTCCAGAGATGGAAAGTGATTCAACATCTGGATGTAACTGGGCTGGACGTACTCCAGAGGTGGGAAATGATTCAACGTGTTGAAGCAAATGGGCTTTACTCCCTCCAGTGGTGGGAAGTGATTCAACACCGGGGTGTATCTGTGCTGGAGATCCTACAAAGGGGGGAAGGGATTCAACAACGGAATGTAACTAGACTAGACTTTCTCCAGAGCTGAGAAGTGATTCAGTGTCTGGATGTAACTGTGCTGGACCTCCTCCAGAGATGGGAAGTGATTCAATGCCTTGATGTAATGGATGGACCTCCACCAGAGGTGGGAAATGATTCAATGTCTGGTTATAACTGGGCTAGACTTCCTCCAGAGGTGGGAAGTGATTCAACATCTAGAAGTAACTGGGCTGGAGTTCCTACAGAAGTGGGAATGATTCAACATTTGGATGTAACTGAGCTGGACCTCCTCCAGAGGTGGGAAGTGATTCAACGTCTGGAACGGACTGGGCTAGACCTCCTCTAGAGGTGGGAAGTGATTCAACATTTGGATGTAACTGGGCTGGACCTCCTCCAGAGATGGGATGTAATTAAATATCTGCATGTATCTGGGTTGGGCCTTCTCCAGAGATGGGAAGTGATTCAACGTCCGGATGTAACTGGGCTGGACCTCCTCAAGAGATGGGAAGTGATTCAACTTCTGAATGTAACTGGGTTAGACTTCTTCCGGAGATGCAGAGTGATATGCTGCCTGAAAGTATCTGGTCTGGAGTTCCTACAGAGGTGTGAAGTGATTCACTGCCTGGAAGTAACAGGGCTGGACCTCCTCCAGAGGTGGGAAGTGATTCAACATCTGGATGTAACTGGGATGGACCTCCTCCAGAGTTGGGAAGTGATTCACCATCTGGATGTAACTGGACTGGACCTCCTCCAGAGGTGGGAAGTGATTCAACATCTGGATATAACTGGGCTAGACTTTCTCCAGAGGTGAGAAGTGATTCAATGTCTGGATGTAACTGGGCTGGACTTCCTCCAGAGATGCAGAGTAATTTGCTTTTTGTAAGTAACTGGGCTGGAGTTCCTACAGAGGTGTGAACTGATTCACTGCCCGAAAGTATCAGGGCTTGGCCTCCTCCAGAGGTGGGAAGTGATTCAACATCTGGATGTAACAGTGCTGGACCTCCTCCAGTAGTGGGAAGTGATTCAACATCTGAAAGTTGGGCTGGACCCTCCTCCAGAGATGGGAAGTGATTCAATGTCAAGATGTAACTGAGTTGGACCGCCTCCAGAGGTGGGAAGTGATTCAACGCCTTTATGTAACTGGGCTGGACCTCCTCAAGAGATTGGAAGTGATTCAACATCTGGATGTAACTGGGCTAGACATCCTCCAGAGATGCAGAGTGATTTGATACCTGTAAGTAACTGGGCTGGAGTTCCTACAGTGGTGTGAACTGATTCACTGCCTGAAAGTAACAGGGCTTGACCTAATCAAAAGGTGGGAAGTGATTCAACATCTGGATATAACTGGACTGGACCTCCTCCGAGGTGGGAAGTGATTCAACATCTGGATATAAATGGGCTAGACTTCCTCCAGAGGTTAGAAGTGATTCAATGTTTGGATGTAACTGGGCTGGACTTCCTCCATAGATGCAGAGTGATTTGCTACCTGTAAGTAACTGGGCTGGAGTTCCTACAGAGGTGAGAACTGATTCACTGCCCGAAAGTATCAGGACTTGGCCTCCTCCAGAGGTGGGAAGTGATTCAACATCTGAATGTAACTCGGCTGGACCTCCTCCAGAGGTGGGGAGTGATACAACATCTGGATATAAATGGGCTGGACTTCCTCCAGAGGTGAGAAGTGATTCAACGTCTGTATGTAACTGGGCTGGACTTTCTCCAGAGATGGGAAGTGATTCACTTCCTGGATGCAACTGGGCTGGACCTCCTCCAGAAGTGGGAAGTGAATCAACTTCTGGATTTAAAAGGGCTGGACCTCCTCCAGAGATGGGAACTGATTCACTGCCTGGATGTGAGTGGGCTGGACCTCCTCCAGAGGTGGGAAGTGAGTCAACATCTTTATGTAACAGTGCTGGAGTTCCTACAGAAGTGGGAAGTGATTCAACTTCTGGATGTAACTGAGCTGGACCTCCTCCATAGGTGGTAAGTGATTCAACATCTGGAGGTAAATGGGCTAGACTTCCTCCAGAGGTGAGAAGTGATTCAATGTCTGGATGTAACTGGGCTGTACTTCCTCCAGAGATGGGAAGTGATTCACTTCCTGGATGCAACTGGGCTGGACCTCCTCCATAGGTGGGAAGTGATTCAACATCTGTATGTAAATGGGCTAGACTTCCTCCAGAGGTGAGAAGTGATTCAATGTCTGGATGTAACTGGGCTGGACTTCCTCCAGAGATGGAAAGTGATTCACTTCCTGGATGCAACTGGGCAGGACCTCCTCCAGAAGTGGGAAGTGAATCAACTTCTGGATGTAACTGAGCTAGACTTCCTCCAGAGATGCAGAGTGATTTGCTGCCTGAAAGTAACTGGGCTGAAGTTCCTACAGAGGTGTGAACTGATTCACTGCCAGAATGTAACTGGGATAGGCCTCCACCAGAGGTGGGAAGTGATTCAATGTCTGGTTATAACTGAGCTAGACTTCCTCCAGATGTGGGAAGTTATTCAACATCTAGATGTAACTTGGCTGGAGTTCCTACAGAAGTGGGAATGATTCAACTTCTGGATGTAACTGAGCTGGACCTCCTCAGAGGGGGAAGTGATTCAATGTCTGGATGTAACTGGGCTAGACCTCCTCGAGAGGTGGGAAGTGATTCAACATATGGAAGTAACTGGGCTGGACCTCCTCCAGAGATGGGATGTAATTAAATATCTGCATGTAATTGGGTTGGGCCTTCTCCAGAGATGGGAAGTGATTCAACATCCAGATGTAACTGGGCTGGACCTCCTCAAGAAATGGGAAGTGATTCAACTTCTGGATGTAACTGGGCTAGACTTCTTCCAGAGATGCAGAGTGATATGCTGCCTGAAAGTAACTGGTCTGGAGTCCTACAGAGGTGTGAACTGATTCACTGCCTGGAAGTAACAGGGCTGGACCTCCTCCAGAGGTGGGAAGTGATCCAACATCTGGATGTAACTTGGCTGGACCTTCTCCAGAGGTGCGAAGTGATTCAACTTCTGGATGTAACTGGGCAAGACCTCCTCCAGAGATGGGAAGTGATTCATCATCTCAATGTAACTGGGCTGGACCTCCTCAAGAGATGGGAAATGATTCAACATCTGGATGAAACTGGGCTAGACTTCCTCCAGAGATGCAGAATGATTTGCTGACTGAAAGTAACTGGGCTGGACTTCCTACAGTGGTGTGAACTGATTCACTGCCTGAATGTAACTGGGCTGAACATTCTTCAGATGTGGGAAATGATTCAATGTCTGGTGGTAACTGGGCTGGACCGACTACAGAGGAGGGAAGTTATTCAATGTCTGGATTTAACTAGGCTGGACCTCCTGCAGAGTTGGGAAGGGATTCACTTCCTGGATGTAACTGTGCTGGACCTCCTCCAGAAGTGGAAAGTGAATCTACATCTGGATGTAACTGGGCTGTACCTTCTACAGAGGTGGGAAGTGATTCAACGTCTGGTTGTAACTGGGCTAGACCTCCTCAAGAGGTGGGAATTGATTCAACGCTTGGATGTAACTGGGCTGGAACTCCTCCAGAGGTAGGAAGTGATTCACTGCCTGGATGTAGCTGGGCTGGATCTCCTCCACAGATGAAAAGTTATTCACTGCCTGGATGTAACTGGGGTGGACCTCCACCAGAGGTGGGAAGTGATTCAACGTCTGGAAGTTACTGGGCTGGACCTCCTCCAGAGGTGGGAAGTGATTCAACATCTGGATATAAATGGGCTAGACTTTCTCCAGAGGTGAGTAGTGATTCAACATTTGGATGTAACCTGGCTGGACTTCCTCCAGAGATGCAGAGTAATTTGCTTCCTGTAAGTAACTGGGATGGAGTTCATATAGAGGTGTGAACTGATTCACTGCCTGAAAGTAATAGAGGCTTGACCTCCTCCAGAGGTGGGAAGTGATTCAACATCTGGATATAAATGGACTAGTCTTCCCCAGAGGTGAGAAGTGATTCAATGTCTGGATGTAACTGGGCTGGACCTCCTCCAGAGATGAAGTGATTCAATGCCTGGATGTAAGTGGACTGGCCCTCCTCCAGAAATGGGAAGTGATTCTATGTCTGGATGTAACTGGGCTGGACCTCCTCCAGTGGTGGGAAGTGATTCAATGTCTGGATGTAACTGGGCTGGAGTTCCTTTAGAGGTGGGAAGTGATTCAATTTCTGGATGTTACTGGGCTGAACCTCCTCCTCAGGTGGAAAGTGATTCACCGTCTGGATGTAACTGGGCTGGACCTCCTCCAGAGGTGGGAAGAGATTCATCATCTAGACGTAACTGGGTTGGACCTCCTCAAGAGGTGGATGTGATTCACTTCTGGGATGAAATTGGACTGGACCTCCCCCAGAGGTGAAAAATGATTCAATGTCTGGATGTAACTGGGCTCGACTTCCTCCAGAGATGCAGAATGATTTGCTGACTGAAAGTTACTGGGCTGGAGTTCCTACAGAGGTTTGAACTGATTCACTGCCTTAATGTAACTGGGCTGGACCTCCTCCAGAGGTGGGAAGTGATTCAATGTCTGGAGGTAACTGGGCTGGACCGCCTCCAGAGGAGGGAAGTGATTCAATATCTGGATGTAACTAGGCTGGGCCTCCTGCACAGATGGGAAGTGATTCAATTCTTGGATGTAACTGGGCTGGACCTCCTCCAGAAGTGGGAAGAGAATCTACTTCTGGATGTAACTGGGCTGGACCTCATACAGAGGTGGAAAGTGATTCAACGTTTGGATGTAACTGGGCTAGAACTCCTCCACAGGTAGGAAGTGATTCACTGCCTGGATGTAACTGGGCTGGATCTCCTCCACAGATGGGAAGTTATTCACTTCCTGGATGTAACTGGGGTGGATCACCACCAAAGGTGGGAAGTGATTCAATGTCTGGAAGTTACTGGGCTGGACCTCCTCCAGAGGTGGGAAGTGATTCAACATCCGGATATAAATGGGCTAGACTTCCTCCAGAGGTGAGTAGTGATTCAACAATTGGATGTAACCTGGCTGGACTTCCTCCAGAGATGCAGAGTAATTTGCTTCTCGTAAGTAACTGGCATGGAGTTCATATAGAGGTGTGAACTGATTCACTGCCTGAAAGTAATAGGGCTTGACCTCCTCCAGAGGTGGGAAGTGATTCAACATCTGGATATAAATGGACTAGTCTTCCCCCAGAGGTGAGAAGTGATTCAATGTCTGGATGTAACTGGGCTGGACCTCCTCCAGAGATGGAAAGTGATTCAATGCCTGGATGTAAGTGGACTGGCCCTCCTCCAGAAATGGGAAGTGATTCTATCTCTGGATGTAACTGGGCTGGACCTCCTCCAGTGGTGGGAAGTGATTCAATGTCTGGATGTAACTGGGCTGGAGTTCCTTTAGAGGTGGGAAGTGATTCAATTTCTGGATGTTACTGGGATGAACCTCCTCCACAGGTGGAAAGTGATTCACTGTCTGGATGTAACTGGGCTGGACCTGCTCCAGAGGTGGGAAGAGATTCATCGTGTGGACGTAACTGGGTTGGACCTCCTCAAGAGGTGGATGTGATTCACTTCCGGATGAAATTGGACTGGACCTCCCCCAGAGGTGAAAAATGATTCAATGTCTGGATGTAACTGGGTTCGACTTCCTCCAGAGATGCAGAATGATTTGCTGACTGAAAGTAACTGGGCTGGAGTTCCTACAGAGGTGTGAACTGATTCACTGCCTTAATG
Organism: Neoceratodus forsteri; assembly: GCA_016271365.2. Taxonomy (NCBI): domain Eukaryota; kingdom Metazoa; phylum Chordata; order Ceratodontiformes; family Ceratodontidae; genus Neoceratodus; species Neoceratodus forsteri. The sequence continues at coordinate 175,318,569 of CM057455.1, forward strand.
TAACTGGGCTGGACCTCCTTCAGAGGTGGGAAGTGATTCAATGTCTGGAGGTAACTGGGCTGGACCGCCTCAGAGGCGGAAGTGATTCAATGTCTGGATGTAACTAGGCTGGGCCTCCTGCACAGATGGGAAGTGATTCACTTCTTGGATGTAACTGGCTGGACCTCCTCCAGAAGGGGAAGAATCTACTTCTGGATGTAACTGGGCTGGACCTCATACAGAGGTGGGAAGTGATTCAATGTTTGGATGTAACTGGGCTAGAACTCCTCCACAGGTAGGAAGTGATTCACTGCCTGGATGTAACTGGGCTGGATCTCCTCCACAGATGGGAAGTTATTCACTGCCTGAATGTAACTGGGCTGGACCACCACCAGAGGTGGGAAGTGATTCAACGTCTGGAAGTTACTGGGCTGGACATCCTCCAGACATGGGAAGTGATTCACTTTCTGGATGTAACCGGGCTGGACCTCCTCCAGAGATGGGAATTGATTAACTTCCTGGAAGTAACTGGGCTGGACCTCCTCCAGAAGTGGGAAGTGAATCAACTTCTGGATTTAACTGGGCTGGACCTCCTACAGAGATATGAACTGATTCACTGCCTGGATGTAATTGGGCTGGACCTCCTCCAGAGGTGGGAAGTGATTCAATGTCTGGATGTAACTGGGCTGGACCTCCTCCAGTGGTGGGAAGTGATTCAACATCTGGTTGTAACTGGGTAGACCTACTCCAGATTTGGGAAGTGAGTCGTCGTCTTTATGTAACTGTGCTGGAGCTCCTACAGAAGTGGGAAGTGATTCAATGTTTGGATGTAACTGGGCTGGACCTCCTTGAGAGGTGGGAAGTGATTCAATGTGTGGAAGTAACTGGGCTGGACCTCCTCCAGAGGTGGGAAGTGATTCCACGCCTGGATATAACTGGGCTGGAGTTCCTACAGTGGGGGGGACATGATTCACCATCTGGATGTTACAGGGCTAGACTTCCTCCAGAGCTGAGAAGTGATTCAACATCTGGATGTTACTCGACTGGACCACCTCCAGAGGTGGGAGGTGATTCATTTTCTGGTTGTTTCAGGGCTGGACCTCCTCCTGAGTTGGGAAGTGATTCACTGCTTGGATGTAACTGGGCTGGCTCTCCTCCACAGATGGGAAGTTATTCACTGCCTGAATGTAACTGGGCTGGTCCACCACCAGAGGTGGGAAGTGATTCAATGTCTGGAAGTTACTGGGCTGGACCTCATCCAGAGATGGGAAGTGATTCACTTGCTGGATGTAACTGGGCTGGATCACCTCCAGAAGTGGGAAGTGAATCAACTTCTGGATTTAACTGTGCTGGACCTCCTCCAGAGATGGGAACTGCTTCTGCTTCACTGCCTGGATGTAAGTGGGCTGGACCTCCTCCAGAGGTGGAAAGTGATTCAACATCTGGATGTAACTGTGCTGGACCTCCTCCAGAGGTGGGAATTGATTCAATGTCTGGTTGTAACAGGGCTAGACCTCCTCTAGAGGTGGAAGTGAGTCAACATCTTTATGTAACTGTACTGGAGTTCTACAGTAGTGAGAAGTGATTCAATTTCTGGATGTAATTGAGCTGGACCACCTCCAGAGGTGGAAGTGATCCAATGTGGATGTAACTGGGCTGGACCTCTTCCACAGGACGGAAGTGATTCAACATGTTGAATTAATTGGGCTGGACCTCCTCCATTGGTGGGAAGCAATTCAACGCCTGCATGTAACTGTGCTGCAGTTCAAACAGAGCTGGGAAATGATTCAATGTCTGGATGTAACTATGCTGGACCTCCTTCAGAGATGGGAAGTGATTCAATGCCTGGATGTAACTGGGCTGGACCTTCTACTGAGGTGGGAAGTGATTCAATGCCAGGATGTAACTGAGTTGGACCTCCTCCAGAGGTGGGAAGTGATTCAACGCCTTTATGTAACTGGGCTGGACCTCCTCAAGAGATGGGAAGTGATTCAATGTCTGGATGTTACTGGGCTAGACTTCCTCCAGAAATGCAGAGTGATTTGCTACCCGTAAGTAACTGGGCTGGAGTTCCTGCAGAGGTGTCAACTGACTCACTGCATTAAAATAACAGGGCTTGACCTCCTCCGGAGTTGGGAAGTGATTCAACATCTGGATGTAACTGGGCTCGACCTCCTCCAGAGGTGGAAAGTGATTCAACATCTGGATATAAATAGGCTAGACTTCCTCCAGAGGTGAGAATTGATTCAACATCTGGATGTAACCTGGCTGCACTTCCTCCAGAGATGCAGAGTGATTTGTTACCTGTAAGTAACTGGGCTGGAGTTCCTACAGAGGTGTGAACTGATTCACTGCCTGAAAGTAACAGGGCTTGACCTCCTCCAAAGGTGGGAAGTGATTCAACTTCTGGATATAAAAGGACTATACTTTCCCCAGAGGTGTGAAGTGATTCAATATCTGGATGTAATTGGGCTGGACCTCCTCCAGAGATGGGAAGTGATTCTATGTCTGGATGTAACTGGGCTGGACCTCCTCCAGTGGTGGGAAGTGATTCAATGTCTGGATGTAACTGGGCTGAAGTTCCTTCAGAGGTGGGAAGTGATTCAATTTCTGGATGTTACAGTGCTGAACCTCCTCCAGTGGTGGAAAGAAATTCGATGTCTGGATGTAACTGGGCTGGACTTCCTCCAGAGGTGGGAAGTGATTCAATGCCAGGATGTAACTGAGTTGGACCTCCTCCAGAGGTGGGAAGAGATTCAATGCCTTTATGTAACTGGGCTGGAACTCCTCAAGAAATGGGAAGTGATTCAATATCTGGATGTAACTGGGCTAGACTTCCTCCAGAGATGCAGAGTGATTTGCTGCCTGAAAGTAACTGGGCTGGAGTTCCTACAGAGGTGTGAACTGATTCACTGCCCGGAAGTATCAGGGCTGAACCTCCTCCAGAGGTGGGAAGTGATTCAAAATCAGGAAGTAACTGGGCTGGACCTACTCCAGAGGTGGGAAGTGATTCAACATCTGGATATAAATGGGCTAGTCATCTTCCAGAGGTGAGAAGTGATTCAACGTCTGGATCTAACTGGGCTGAACCTCCTCCAGATATGGGAAGTGATTCACTTCCTGGATTTACCTGGGCTGGACCTCTTCCTGAAGTGGGAAGTGAATCAACTTCTTGATGTAACTGAGCTAGACTTTCTCCAGAGATGCTGAGTGATTTGCTGCCTGAAAGTAACTGGGCAGGAGTTCCTACAGAGGTGTGAACTGATTCACTGCCTTTATGTAACTGGGGTGGACCTCCTCCAGAGGTGGTAAGTGATTCAACGTCTAGTTGTAACTGGGCTAGACTTCCTCCAGAGGTAGGAAGTTATTCAACATCTGGATGTAACTGGGCTGGAGTTCCTACAGAAGTGGGAATGATTCAACATTTGGATGTAACTGAGCTGGACCTCTTCCAGAGGGGGGAAGTGATTCAGCATATGGATGTAACTGGGGTGGACCTCCTCGAGAGGTGGAAAGTAATTCTACATCTGGATGTAACTGGGCTTGACCTCCTACAGAGGTGGGAAGTGATTCAATGTATGGATTTAACTTGGCTGGACCTCCTCCAGAGATTGGATGTAATTAAATATCTGCATGTAACTGGGCTGTACTTTCTCCAGAGATGGGAAGTGATTCAAGATCTGGATGTAACTGGGCTGGACCTCCTTGAGTGGTGGGATGTGATTCTACATCTGGATGTAACTGGGCTTGACCTCCTACAGAGGTGGGAAGTGATTCAACGTATGTATTTAACTGGGCTGGACCTCCACCAGAGATTGGATGTAATTAAATATCTGCATGTAACTGGGCTGGACCTCTTCCTTTGGTGGGAAGTGATTCACTGCCTGGATGTAACTGGGCTGGATCTCCACCTCAGATGGGAAGTTTTACATGGCCTGGATGTAACTGGGCTGGACCGACACCAGAGGTATGAAGTGATTCATCGTCTGGATGTAACTGGGCTGGACCTACTTCAGAGATGGGAAGTGATTCACTTTCTGGATGTAACTGGGCTGGACCTACTCCTGTAATGGGAAGTGAATCAACTTCTGGATTTAATTGGACTGGACCTCCTTCAGAGATATGAACTGATTCACTGCCTGGATGTAATTGGACTGGTCCTCCTCTAGTGGTGGGAAGTGATTCAACGTCTGGTTGTAACTGGGCTAGACCTCCTCCAGAGGTGGGAATTGAGTTCACGTCTTTATGTAACTGTGCTGGAACTCCTCCAGAGGTGGGAAGTGATTCAACGTCTGGTTGTAACTGAGCTAGACCTCCTCCAGAGGTGGGAATTGATTCAACGCTTGGATGTAACTGGGCTGGAACTCCTCCAGAGGTGGGAAGTGATTCACTGCCTGGATGTAACTGGCCTGGATCTCCTCCACAGATGGGAAGTTATTCACTGCCTGGATGTAACTGGGCTGGACCACCACCAGAGGTGGGAAGTGATTCTACGTATGGAAGTTAGTGGGCTGGACCTCCACCAGAGATGGGAAGTGATTCACTTCCTGGATGTAACTGTGCTGGACCTCCTCCAGAAGTAGGAAGTGAATCAACTTCTGGATTTAACTGGGCTGGACCTCTTCCATAGATTGGAACTGATTCTCTGCCAAGATGTAAGTGGGCTGGAAATCCTCCAGAGGTGGGAAGTGATTAAACGTCTGGATGAAACTGGGCTGGACCTCCTCCAAAGGTGGGAAGTGATTCAACATCTGATTGTAACTGGGCTAGACCTCCTCCAGAGGTGGGAAGTGAGTCAACTTCTTTATGTAACTGTGCTGGAGTTCCTACAGAAGTGGGAAGTGATTCAACGTCTGGATGTTACTGAGCTGGACCTCCTCCAGAGATGGAAAGTGATTCAACATCTGGATGTAACTGGGCTGGACCTACTCCAGAGGTGAGAAGTGATTCAATGTGTTGAAGTAACTGAGCTTGACCTCCTCCAGTGGTGGGAAGTGATTCAACACCTGGATGTAACTGGGCTAGACCTTCTACAGAGGTGGGATGTGATTCAACATATGGATGTAACTGGGCTGGACCTCCTCCAGAAATGGGATGTAATTAAATATCTGCATTTAACTGGGTTGGGCCTTCCCCAGAGATGGGAAGTGATTCAACATCCTGATGTAACTGGGCTGGACCACCTCAAGAGATGGGAAGTGATTCAACTTCTGGATGTAACTGAGCTGGACCTCCTCCAGAGATGGAAAGTGATTCAACATCTGGATGTAACTGGGCTGGACGTACTCCAGAGGTGGGAAATGATTCAACGTGTTGAAGCAACTGGGCTTTACTCCCTCCAGTGGTGGGAAGTGATTCAACACCTGGGTGTATCTGTGCTGGAGTTCCTACAAAGGGGGAAGGGATTCAACAACGGAATGTAACTAGACTAGACTTTCTCCAGTGCTGAGAAGTGATTCAGTGTCTGGATGTAAATGTGCTGGACCTCCTCCAGAGATGGGAAGTGATTCAATGCCTTGATGTAACGGATGGACCTCCACCAGAGGTGGGAAATGATTCAATGTCTGGTTATAACTGGGCTAGACTTCCTCCAGAGGTGGGAAGTGATTCAACATCTAGAAGTAACTGGGATGGAGTTCCTACAGAAGTGGGAATGATTCAACATTTGGATGTAACTGAGCTGGACCTCCTCCAGAGGTGGGAAGTGATTCAATGTCTGGAACTGACTGGGCTAGACCTCCTCTAGAGGTGGGAAGTGATTCAACTTCTGAATGTAACTGGGTTAGACTTCTTCCGGAGATGCAGAGTGATATGCTGCCTGAAAGTATCTGGTCTGGAGTTCCTACAGAGGTGTGAAGTGATTCTCTGCCTGGAAGTAACAGGGCTGGACCTCCTCCAGAGGTGGGAAGTGATTCAACATCTGGATGTAACTGGGATGGACCTCCTCCAGAGTTGGGAAGTGATTCACCATCTGGATGTAACTGGAATGGACCTCCTCCAGAGGTGGGAAGTGATTCAACATCTGGATATAACTGGGCTAGAGTTTCTCCAGAGGTGAGAAGTGATTCAACGTCTGGATGTAACTGGGCTGGACTTCCTCCAGAGATGCAGAGTAATTTGCTTTTTGTAAGTAACTGGGCTGGAGTTCCTACAGAGGTGTGAACTGATTTACTGCCCGAAAGTATCAGGGCTTGGCCTCCTCCAGAGGTGGGAAGTGATTCAACATCTGGATGTAACAGTGCTGGACCTCCTCCAGTGGTGGGAAGTGATTCAACATCTGAAAGTTGGGCTGGACCTCCTCCAGAGATGGGAAGTGATTCAATGTCAAGATGTAACTGAGTTGGACCGCCTCCAGAGGTGGGAAGTGATTCAACGCCTTTATGTAACTGGGCTGGACCTCCTCAAGAGATTGGAAGTGATTCAACGTCTGGATGTAACTGGGCTAGACATCCTCCAGAGATGCAGAGTGATTTGATACCTGTAAGTAACTGGGCTGGAGTTCCTACAGTGGTGTGAACTGATTCACTGCCTGAAAGTAACAGGGCTTGACCTCCTCAAAAGGTTGGAAGTGATTCAACATCTGGATGTAACTGGACTGGACCTCCTCCAGAGGTGGGAAGTGATTCAACATCTGGATATAAATGGGCTAGACTTCCTCCAGAGGTTAGAAGTGATTCAATGTTTGGATGTAACTGGGCTGGACTTCCTCCATAGATGCAGAGTGATTTGCTACCTGTAAGTAACTGGGCTGGAGTTCCTACAGAGGTGTGAACTGATTCACTGCCCGAAAGTATCAGGACTTGGCCTCCTCCAGAGGTGGGAAGTGATTCAACATCTGGATGTAACTTGGCTGGACCTCCTCTAGAGGTGGGGAGTGATACAACATCTGGATATAAATGGGCTGGACTTCCTCCAGAGGTGAGAAGTGATTCAACGTCTGTATGTAACTGGGCTGGACTTTCTCCAGAGATGGGAAGTGATTCACTTCCTGGATGCAACTGGGCTGGACCTCCTCCAGAAGTGGGAAGTGAATCATCTTCTGGATGTAACTGAGCTAGACTTCCTCCAGAGATGCAGAGTGATTTGCTGCCTGAAAGTAACTGGGCTGAAGTTCTTACAGATGTGTTAACTGATTCACTGCCTGGATGTAACTGGGATGGACCTCAACCAGAGGTGGGAAGTGATTCAATGTCTGGTTATAACTGGGCTAGACTTCCTCCAGAGGTGGGAAGTGAATCAACCTCTAGACGTAACTGGGCTGGAGTTCCTACAGAAGTGGGAATGATTCAACATCTGGATGTAACTGAGCTGGACATCCTCCAGAGGGGAGAAGTGATTCAATGTCTGGATGTAACTGGGCTAGACCTCCTCGAGAGGTGGGAAGTGTTTCAACATTTGGATGTAACTGGGCTGGGCCTCCTCCAGAGATGGGATGTAATTAAATATCTGCATGTATCTGGGTTGGGCCTTCTCCAGAGATGGGAAGTGATTCAATGTCCGGATGTAACTGTGCTGGACCTCCTCAAGAGATGGGAAGTGATTCAACTTCTGGATGTAACTGGGCTAGACTTCTTCCGGAGATGTGGAGTGATATGCTGCCTGAAAGTAACTGGTCTGGAGTTCCTTCAGAGGTTTGAACTGATTCACTGCCTGGAAGTAACAGGGCTGGACCTCCTCCAGAGGTGGAAAGTGATTCAACATCAGGATGAACTGGGCTGCACCTCCTCCAGTGGTGGAAAGTTATTCAACGTCTCAAAGTAACTGGGCTGGAGTTCCTACAGAGATGGGAAATGATTCAACATCTGGATATAAATGGGCTTGAATTCCTCCAGAGGTGAGAAGTGATTCAACAACTGGATGTAACTGGGCTTGACCTCCTCCAGAGTTGGGAAGTGATTCAATGCCTGGAAGTAACTGGACTGGCCCTCCTCCAGAGATGGGAAGTGATTCAATGTCTGGATGTAACTGGGCTGGACCTCCTCCAGAGGTGGGAAGTGATTCAATGTCTGGGTGTAACTGGGCTGGAGTTACTACAGAGGTGGGAAGTGATTCAACATCTGGATGTAACTGGGCTGGACCTCCTCCAGAGGTGGGAAGAGATTCAATGTCTGGACATAAATGGACTGGACCTCCTCCAGAAGTGGGAAGTGATTCAATGACTGGATATAACTGGGTGGGACCTCCTCCAGAGGTAGGAAGTGATTTAACATCTGGATGTAACTGGGCTGGACTTCCTCCAGAGGTGGGAAGTGGTTCACTTTCTGGAAGTTACTGGGCTGGACCTCCTCCAGAGGTGAGAAGTGATTCAATGTCTGGATGTAACTGAGTTTGACTTCCTCCAGAGATGCAGAGTGATTTGCAGACAGAAATTAACTGCGCTGGATTTCCTTCAGAGGTGTGAACTGATTCAGTGTCTTAATGTAACTGGGCTGGACCTCCTCTAGAGGTGGGATGTGATTCAATGTCTGAATGTAACTGGGCTGGACCTCCTCCAGAGGAGGGTAATGATTCAACATCTAGATGTAACTGGGCTACACTTTTTACAGAGGTAGGAAGTGATTCAACATCTGGATGTCACTGGGCTGGGGTTCCTACAGAGGTGTGAAGTGATTCAACATCTGGATGTAACTGGGCTGGACCTCCTCCAGAGGTGGGAATTGATTAAACGTCTGGATGTAACTGTGCTGGACCTCCTCGAGAGGTGTGAAGTGTTTCAACGTCTGGATGTAACTGGGCTGGACCTCCTCCTGAGATGTAAAGTGATTGACTGCCTGGATGTAACTGGACTGTACCTCCTCCTTAGGTGGGAAGTGATTCCACTTATGGATGTAACTGGGCTGGACTTCCTCCAGAGGTGGGAAGTGATTCTACACCTGGATGTAACTGGGATAGAGTTCTTACAGCGGTGGGAAGTGATTCAATGCCTGGATATAACTGGGCTGGATCTCCTCCAGAGGTGGGAAGTGATTCAACACCTGAATGTAACTGGGCTGGACCTCCTCCAGAGATTTGAAGTGATTCCACATTTGGATGTAACTGGGCTAGACTTCCTCCAGAGATGCAGATTGATTTGCTGCCTGAAGGTACCTGGGTTGGAGTTCCTACAGAGGTGTGAACTGATTCACTGCCTGGATGTAACTGGGCTGGACCTCCTCCAGAGATGGGAAGTGATTTAACATCTTGATGTAACTGAGCTGTACCTCCTCCAAAGGTGGTAAGTGATTCAATGTCTGCATGTAACTGGGCTGGACTTCCTCCAGACGTGGGAACTGATTCACTGCTTTGATGTAACTGTGCTGGACCTCCTCCAGAAGCGGGAAGTGATTTAACACCTGGATGTAACTGGGATGGACCTCCTGCAGAGATGGGAAGTGATTCAATGCCTGGATGTAACTGGGCTGGGCCTCCTCCAGAGGTGGGAAGTTCTTCAACATCTGGATGTAACTGGGCTGTAGTTCCTACAGAGATGTCAAGTGAATCTCTACCTGGATGTAACTGGGCTGGACCTTCTCCAGAGATGGGAAGTGATTCTCTGCCTGGATGTAACTGGTGTGGACTTGCTTCAGTGGTTGGAAGTGATTCAATGTCTGGATGTAACTGGGATGGACTTCTTCAGGAGATGGGAAGTGATTCACTGCCTGGATTTTATTTGGCTGGACTACCTCCAGAGTTGGGAAGTGATTCATTACCTGGATGTAACTGGCCTGGACCTCCTCCAGAGATGGTGAGTGATTGAACATCTGGATGTAACTGGGCTAGACTTCCTCCTGAAGTGGGAAGTTATTCAATGTCTGGATGTAACTGGGCTAGACCTCCTCCAGATGTGGGAAGAGATTCAACATCTGAATGTAACTTGGCTGGACCTCCTCCAGCAGTGGGAAGTGATTCACTGCCTGAATGAAACTGGGCTGGACCACCACCAGAGGTGGGAAGTGATTCAACATCTGGAAGTTACTGGGCTGGACCTCCTCCAGAGATGGGAAGTGATTCACTTCCTGGATGTAACTGGGCTGGACCTCCTCCAGAAGTGGGAAGTGAATCGACTTCTGGATTTAACTTGTCTGACCTCCTCCAGAGATTGGAACTGATTCACTGCCTGGATGTAAGTGGGATGGACCTCCTCCAGAGGTGAGAAGTGATTCAATGTCTGGATGTAACTGGGCTGGACCTCCTCCAAACGTAGGAAGTGATTCAACATCTGGTTGTAACTGGGCTAGACCTCCTCCAGAGGTGGGAAGTGAGTCAACGTCTTTATGTAACTGTGCTGGAGTTCCTACAGAAGAGGGAAGTGATTCAATGTCTGGATGTTACTGAGCTGGGCCTCCTCCAGAGATGGAAAGTGATTCAACATCTGGATGTATCTGGGCTGGACCTACTTCAGTGGTGAGAAGTGATTCAACGTGTTGAAGTAACTGGGCTTGACCTCCTCCAGTGGTGGGAAGTGATTCAACACCTAGATGTAACTGGGCTGGTGTTCCTACGGGGGAACTGATTCAACATCTGGATGTAACTGGACTAGACTTCCTCCAGAGCTGAGAAGTGATTCAGTGTCTGGATGTAACTGTGCTGGACCTCCTCCAGAGATGGTAAGTGATTCAATGTCTTGATGTAACTGGGCTGGACCTTCTCCAGAGGTGGGAAGTGATTCAATGCCAGGATGTAACTGAGTTGGACCTCCTCCAGAGGTGGGATGTAATAAAATATCTGCATGTAACTGGGTTGGGCCTTCCCCAGAGAAATGTTAAGTGATTCAACATCCAGATGTAACTGGGCTGGACCTCCTCAAGAGATGGGAAGTGATTCAACTTCTGGATGTAACTGGGCTAGACTTCTTCCAGAGATGCGGAGTGATATACTGCCTGAAAGTAACTGGTCTGGAGTTCCTACAGAAGTGTGAACTGATTCACTGCCTGGAAGTAACAGGGCTGGACCTGCTCAAGAGGTGGGAAGTGAATCAACATCTGGATGTAACTGGACTGGACCTCCTTCAGGGTTGAGAAGTGATTCAACATCTGGATGTAACTGGGCTAGACCTCCGCCAGATATGGGAAGTGATTCAACATCTGGATGTAACTGGGCTGGACATCCTCCAGTGGTGGAAAGTGATTCAACATCTGAAAGTAACTGGGACAGAGTTCCTACAGAGGTGGGAAATGATTCAACATCTGGATATAAATGGGCTAGACTTCCTCCAGAGGTGAGTAGTGATTCAACGACTGGATGTAACTGGGCTCGACCTCCTGCAGAGTTGGGAAGTGATTCAATGCCTGGATGTAACTGGACTGGCCCTCCTCCAGAGATGGGAAGTGATTCAATGTCTGGATGTAACTGGGCTGGACCTTCTCCAGAGGTGGGAAGTGATTCAATGTCTGGACATAAATGGGCTGGACCTCCTCCAGAAGTGGGAAGTGATTCAATGACTGGATGTAACTGGGCGGGACCTCCTCCAGAGGTGGGAAGTGATTTAACATCTGGATGTAACTAGGATGGACTTCCTCCAGAGGTGGGAAGTGGTTCACTTCTTGGATGTTACTGGGCTGGACCTCCTCCAGAGGTGAGAAGTGATTCAACATCTGGATGTTACTGGGCTTGACTTCCTCCAGAGATGCAGAGTGATTTGCAGACAGAAAGTAACTTGGCTGGAGTTCCTATAGAGGTGTGAACTGATTCAGTGCCTGAATGTAACTGGGCTGGACCTCCTCCAGAGGAGGGTAATGATAAAATGTCTGGATCCAACTGGGCTAGACTTTGTACAGAGATAGGAAGTGATTCAACATCTGGATGTAACTGGGCTGGGGTTTTCTACAGAGGTGTGATGTGATTCAACATCTGGATGTAACTGGGCTGGACCTCCTCCAGAGGTGGGAATTGATTAAACGTCTGGATGTAACTGTGCTGGACCTCCTCGAGAGGTGGGAAGTGTTTCAACATCTGGATGTAACTGGGCTGGACCTCCTCCATAGGTGGGAAGTGATTCAACTTATGGATGTAACTGGGCTGGACCTCCTCCAGAGGTTCGAAGTGATTCAATGCCTGGATAAAACTGGGTTGTACCTCCTCCAGAGGTGTGAAGTGATTCAACATTGGATGTAACTGGGCTGGACCTCCTCCAGAGGTGAGTAGTGATTCAACGTCTGGATGTAAATGGACTGGACCTCCTCCAGAGATGGATAGTGATTCACTTCCTTGATGTAACTGGGCTAGACCACCTCCAGAAGTGGAAAGTGAATCAACTTTTGGATGTAACTGAGCTAGACTTCCTCCAGAGATGCAGAATGATTTTCTGCCTGAAAGTTACTGGCTGAAGTTCCTACAGATGTGTGAACTGATTCACTGCCTGGATGTAACTGGGATGGACCTCCACCAGAGGTGGGAAGTGATTCAACATCTGGTTATAACTGGGCTAGACTTCCTCCAGAGGTGGGAAGTGATTCAACATCTGAATGTAACTGGGCTGGAGTTCCTACAGAAGTGGGAATGATTCAACATGTGGATGTAACTGAGCTGGACCTCCTGCAGAGGGGGGAAGTGAATCAATGTCTGGATGTAACTGGGCTAGACCTCCTACAGAGGTGGGATGTGATTCAACGTATGGATGTAACTGGGCTGGGCCTCCTCCAGAGATGGGATGTAATTAAATATCTGCATGTAACTGGGTTGGGCCTTCCCCAGAGAAATGTTAAGTGATTCAATGTCCTGATGTAACTGGGCTGGACCTCCTCAAGAGATGGGAAGTGATTCAACTTCTGGATGTAACTGGGCTAGACTTCTTCCAGAGATGCGGAGTGATATACAGCCTGAAAGTAACTGGTCTGGAGTTCCTACAGAAGTGTGAACTGATTCACTGCCTTGAAGTAACAGGGCTGGACCTCCTCCAGAGGTGGGAAGTGATTCAACATCTGGATGTAACTGGACTGGACCTCCTTCAGGGTTGAGAAGTGATTCAGCATCTGGATGTAACTGGGCTAGACCTCCACCAGAAATGGGAAGTGATTCAACATCTGGATGTTACTGGCCTGGACCTCCTCCAGTGGTGGAAAGTGATTCAACATCTGAAAGTAACTGGGCTGGAGTTCCTACAGAGGTGGGAAATGATTCAGCATCTGGATAAAAATGGGCTTGACTTCCTCCAGAGGTGAGTAGTGATTCAACGACTGGATGTAACTGGGCTCGACCTCCTCCAGAGTTGGGAAGTGATTCAATGCCTGGATGTAACTGGACTGGCCCTCCTCCAGAGATGGGAAGTGATTCAATTTCTGGATGTAACTGGGCTGGAAATCCTCCAGAGGTGGGAAGTGATTCAATGTCTGGATGTAACTGGGCTGGAGTTACTACAGAGGTGGGAAGTGATTCAATGTCTGGATGTAACTGGGCTGGACCTCCTCCAGAGCTGTGTAGTGATTCAATGTCTGCATGTAACTGGGCTGGACTTCCTCCAGAGGTGGGAATTGATTCAATGTCTGGATGTAACTGGGCTGGACCTCCTCCAGAGGTGGGAAGTGATTCAATGTCTGGACATAAATGGGCTGGACCTCCACCAGAAGTGGGAAGTGATTCAATGACTGGATGTAACTGGGCGGGACCTCCTCCAGAGGTAGGATGTGATTTAACATCTGGATGTAACTAGGATGGACTTCCTCCAGAGGTGGAAAGTGGTTCACTTCCTGGATGTTACTGTGCTGGACCTCCTCCAGAGGTGAGAAGTGATTCAACGTCTGGATGATACTAGGCTTGACTTCCTCCAGAGATGCAGAGTGATTTGCCGACAGAAAGTAACTTGGCTGGAGTTCCTATAGAGGTGTGAACTGATTCAGTGCCTGAATATAACTGGGCTGGACCTCCTCTAGAGGTGGGATATGATTCAATGTCTGGATGTAACTGGGCTGGACCTCCTCGAGAGGTGGGAAGTGTTTCAATGTCTGGATGTAACTGGACTGGGGTTCCTACAGAGGTGTGAAGTGATTCAACATCAGGATGTAACTGGGCTGGACCTCCTCCAGAGGTGGGAATTGATTAAACATCTGCATGTAACTGTGCTGGACCTCCTCGAGAGGTGGGAAGTGATTCTACATCTGGATGTAACTGGGCTTGACCTCCTACAGAAGTGAGAAGTGATTCAAAGTATGGATTTATCTGGGCTGGACCACCTCCAGAGATTGGATGTAATTAAATATCTCCTTCTAACTGGGCTGGACCTTCTCCTGAGATGGGAAGTGATTCAAGATCCGGATGTAACTGGGCTGAATCTCCTCCAGAGGGGGGAAGTGATTCACTGCCTGGATGTAACTGGGCTGAATCTGCTCCTCAGATGGGAAGTTATTCGCTGCCTGGATGTAACTGGGCTGGACCGCCACCAGAGGTAGGAAGTGATTCAACGTCTGGATGTAACCGGGCTGGACCTCCTCCAGAGATGGGAAGTGATTCACTTCCTGGATGTAACTGGGCTGGACCTCCTCCAGAAGTGGGAAGTGAATCAACTTCTGGATTTAACTGGGCTGGATCTCCTTCAGAGATATGAACTGATTCACTGCCTGGATGTAACTGGACTGGATCTCCTCCAGAGGTGGGAAGTAATTCAATGTCTGGATGTAACTGGGCTGGACCTCCTCCAGCGGTGGGAAGTGATTCAACGTCTGGTTTTAACTGGGCTAGACCTCCTCCAGAGGTCAGAAGTGAGTCCACATCTTTATGTAACTGTGCTGGAACTCCTACAGAAGTGGGAAGTGATTCAACATCTGGATGTAACTGAGCTGGACCTCCTTCAGAGGTGGGAAGTGATTCATCGTTTGGATGTAACTGGGCTGGACCTCCTCGAGAGGTGGGAAGTGATTCAACGTGTGGAAGTAACTGGACTGGACCTGCTCCAGTGGTGGGAAGTGATTCCATGCCTGGTTGTAACTGGGCTGGAGTTCCAACAGTGGGGCTACATGACTCAGCATCTGGATGTAACTGGGCTAGACTTCCTCCAGATCTGGGAAGTGATTCAACGTCTGGATGTAACTGGACTGGACCACCTCCAGAGGAGGGAAGTGATTCACTTCCTGGATGTTTCAGGGCTGGACATCCTCCTGAGGTGGTAAGTGATTCACTGCCTGGATGTAACTGGGCTGGATCTCCTCCACAGATGGGAAGTTATTCACTGCCTGGATGTAACTGGGCTGGACCACCACCAGAGGTAGGAAGTGATTAAATGTCTGGAAATTACAGGACTGGACCTCGTCCAGAGATGGGAAGTGATTCACTTCCTCAATGTAACTGGGCTGGACCACCTCCAGAAGTGGGAAGTGAGTCAACTTCAGTATTTAACTGTGCTGGACCTCCTCCAGAGATGGGAACTGATTCACTGCCTGGATGTAAGTGGGCTGGACCTCCTCCAGAGGTGGGAAGTGATTCAAGGTCTATATGTAACTGGGCTGGACCTCCTCCAGAGGTGGGATGTGAGTCAACGTCTTTATGTAACTGTACTGGAGTTCCTACAGAAATGGGAAGCGAATGAGTGTCTGGATGTAGCTGAGCTGGACCTCCTCCAGAGGTGGGAAGTGATTCAATATCTGGATGTAACTGGGCTGGACCTCCTCCACAGGAGGAAAGTGATTCAACGTGTTGAAGTAACTGGGCTGGACCTCCTCCAGTGGTGGAAAGTGATTCAATGCCTGGATGTAACTGGAGTTCCTACAAAGCTGGGAAGTGATTCAATGTCTGGATGTAACTGTGCCGGACCTCCTCCAGAGATGGGAAGTGATTCAAAGCCTGGATGTAACTGGGCTGGAATCTTCTCCAGAGAAGGGAAGTGATTCAATGCCAGGATGTAACTGAGTTGGACCTCCTCCAGAGGTGGGAAGTGATTCAACATCTGGATGTAACTGGGCTGGACCTCCTCCAGAGGTGGGAAGTGGTTCAACATCTGGATATAAATGGGATAGACTTCCTCCAGAGGTGAGTAGTGATTCAACGTCTGGATGTAAATGGACTGGACCTCCTCCAGAGATGGAAAGTGATTCACTTCCTGGATGTAACTGGGCTGGACCGCCTCCAGAAGTGGAAAGTGAATCAACTTTTGGATGTAACTGAGCTAGACTTCCTCCAGAGATGCAGAATGATTTTTTGCCTGAAAGTTACTGGGCTGAAGTTCCTACAGATGTGTGAACTGATTCACTGCCTGGATGTAACTGGGATGGACCTCCACCAGAGGTGGGAAGTGATTCAACATCTGGTTATAACTGGGCTAGACTTCCTCCAGAGATGGGAAGTGATTCAACATCTGGACATAACTGGGCTGGAGTTCCTACAGAAATGGGAATGATTCGACATGTGGATGTAACTGAGCTGGATCTCCTGCAAGGGGGGGAGTGAATCAACGTCTGGATGTAACTGGACTAGACCTCCTACAGAGGTGGGATGTGATTCAACATATGGATGTAATAGGGCTGGACCTCCTCCTGAGATGGGATGTAATTAAATATCTGCATGTAACTGGGTTGGGCCTTCCCCAGAGAAATGTTAAGTGATTCAACATCCAGATGTAACTGGGCTGGACCTCCTCAAGAGATGGGAAGTGATTCAACTTCTGGATGTAACTGGGCTAGACTTCTTCCAGAGATGCGGAGTGATATACTGCCTGAAAGTAACTGGTCTGGAGTTCCTACAGAAGTGTGAACTGATTCACTGCCTGGAAGTAACAGGGCTGGACCTCCTCCAGAGGTGGGAAGCGATTCAACATCTGGATGTAACTGGACTGGACCTCCTTCAGGGTTGAGAAGTGATTCAACATCTGGCTGTAACTGTGCTAGACCTTCGCCAGAGATGGGAAGTGATTCAACATCTGGATGTAACTGGGCTTAACATCCTCCAGTGGTGGAAAGTGATTCAACGTCTGAAAGTAACTGGGCTGGAGTTCCTACAGAGGTGGGAAATGTTTCAACATCTGGAAATAAATGGGACAGACTTCCTCCAGAGGTGAGTAGTGATTCAACAACTGGATGTAACTGGGCTCAACCTCCTCCAGAGTTGGGAAGTGATTCAATGCCTGGATGTAACTGGGCTGGACCTCCTCCAGAGGTGGGAAGTGATTCAATGTCTGGATGTAACTGGGCTGGAGTTCCTACAGAGGTGGGAAGTGATTCAACGTCTGGATGTAACTGGGCTGGACCTCCTCCAGAGGTCGGAAGTGATTCAATGTCTGGACATAAATGGGCTGGACCTCCTCCAGAAGTGGGAAGTGATTCAATGACTGGATGTAACTGGGCGGGACCTCCTCCAGAGGTGGGAAGTGATTTAACATCTGGATGTAACTAGGATGGACTTCCTCCAGAGGTGGGAAGTGGTTCACTTCGTGGATGTTACTGGGCTGGACCTCCTCCAGAGGTGAGAAGTGATTCAACATCTGGATGTTACTGGGCTTGACTTCCTCCAGAGATGCAAAGAGTGATTTGCAGACAGAAAGCGACTTGGCTGGAGTTCCTATAGAGGTGTGAACTGATTCAGTGCCTGAATGTAACTGGGCTGGACCTCCTCCAGAGGAGGGTAATGATTCAATGTCTGTATGTAACTGGGCTAGACTTTGTACAGAGGTAGGAAGTGATTCAACATCTGGATGTAACTGGGCTGGGGTTCCTACAGAGGTGTGAAGAGATTCAACATCTGGATGTAACTGGGCTGGACCTCCTCCAGAGGTAGGAATTGATTAAATGTCTGGATGTAACTAGGCTGGACCTCCTCGAGAGGTGGGAAGTGATTCAACATCTGGATGTAACTGGGCTGGACCTCCTCCATAGGTGGGAAGTGATTCAACTTATGGATGTAACTGGGCTGGACCTCCTCCAGAGGTGGGAAGTGATTCAATGCCTTGATGTAACTGGGCTGGACCTCCTCCAGAGGTGGAAAGTGATTCAACATCTGGATATAAATGGGATAGACTTCCTCCAGAGGTGAGTAGTGATTCAACATCTGGATGTAAATGGACTGGACCTCCTCCAGAGATGGAAAGTGATTCACTTCCTTGATGTAACTGTGCTGGACCACCTACAGAAGTGGAAAGTGAATCAACTTTTGGATGTAACTGAGCTAGACTTTCTCCAGAGATGCAGAATGATTTTCTGCCTGAAAGTTACTGGGCTGAAGTTCCTACAGATGTGTGAACTGATTCACTGCCTGGATGTAACTGGGCTGGATCTCCTCCAGAGGCGGGAAGTAATTCAATGTCTGGATGTAACTTTGCTGGAGTTCCTACAGAGGTGGGAAGTGATTCAACATCTGTATGTAACTGGGCTGGACCTCCACCAGAGCTGTGTAGTAATTCAATGTCTGCATGTAACTGGGCTGGACTTTCCCCAGAGGTGGGAATTGATTCAACGTCTGGATGTAACTGGGCTGGACCTCCTCCAGAGGTGGGAAGTGATTCAATGTCTGGACATAAATGGGCTGGACCTCCTCCAGAAGTGGGAAGTGATTCAATGACTGGATGTAACTGGGCGGGACCTCCTCCAGAGGTGGGAAGTGATTTAACATCTGGATGTAACTAGGATGGACTTCCTCCAGAGGTGGAAAGTGATTCAATTCCTGGATGTTACTGTGCTGGACCTCCTTCAGAGGTGAGAAGTGATTCAAAGTCTGGATGTTACTGGGCTTGACTTCCTCCAGAGATGCAGAGTGATTTGCAGACAGAAAGTAACTTGGCTGGAGTTCCTATAGAGGTGTGAACTGATTCAGTGCCTGAATGTAACTGGGCTGGACCTCCTCTAGAGGTGGGAAATGATTCAATGTCTGGATGTAACTGGGCTGGACCTCCTTGAGAGGTGGGAAATGTTTCAACGTCTGGATGTAACTGGACTGGGGTTCCTGCAGAGGTGTGAAGTGTTTCAACATCTGGATGTAACTGGGCTGGACCTCCTCCAGAGGTGGGAATTGATTAAACATCTGGATGTAACTGTGCTGGACCTCCTCAAGTGGTGGGAAGTGTTTCAGCATCTGGATGTAACTGGGCTGGACCTCCTCCATAGGTGGGAAGTGATTCAACTTATGGATGTAACTGGACTGGACCTCCTCCAGAGGTGGGAAGTGATTCAATGCCTGGATATAACTGGGCTGTACCTCCTCCAGAGGTGGGAAGTGATTCAACACCTGAATGTAACTGGGCTGGACCTCCTCCAGAGATTTGAAGTGATTCCACATCTGCATGTAACTGGGCTAGACTTCCTCCAGAGATGCAGATTGATTTGCTGCCTGAAAGTACCTGGGTTGGAGTTCCTACAGAGGTGTGAACTGATTCACTGCCTGGATGTAACTGGGCTGGACCTCCTCCAGAGGTGGGAAGTGATTTAATATCTGGATGTAACTGAGCTGTTCCTCCTCCAAAGGTGGTAAGTGATTCAACGTCTGCATGTTACTGGGCTGGACCTCCTTCAGAGGTGAAAAGTGATTCACTGCCTTGATGTAACTGGGCTGGACCTCCTCCAGAAGTGGGAAGTGATTCAACATCTGGATGTAACTGGGCTGAACCTCCTCCAGAAGCGGGAAGTGATTTAACACCTGGATGTAACTGGGCTGGACCTCCTCCAGAGGTTTGAAGTGATTCAATGCCTGGATGTAACTGGGCTGGACCTCCTCCGGAGGTGGGAAGTTCTTCATCATCTGGATGTAACTGGGCTGTAGTTCCTACAGAGGTGCCAAGTGATTCACTACATGGATGTAACTGGGCTGGACCTTCTCCAGAGATGGGAAGTGATTTTCTGCCTGGATGTAACTGGTGTAGACTTCCTTCAGTGGTGGGAAGTGATTCAATGTCTGGATGTAACTGGGATGGACTTCTTCAGGAGATGGGAAGTGATTCACTGCCTGGATTTTATTTGGCTGGACTGCCTCCAGAGGTGGGAAGTGATTCAGTACTTGGATGTAACTGGCCTGGACTTCCTCCAGAGATGGTGAGTGATTGAACATCTGGATGTAACTGGGCTAGACTTCCTCCAGAGGTGGGAAGTTATTCAACATCTGGATGTAACTGGGCTAGACCTCCTCCAGACGTGGGAAGTGATTCAACATCTGGATGTAACTGAGCTGGACATCCTCCAGAGGTGGGAAGAGATTCACTGCCTGGATGTAACTGGGCTGGACCTCCTCCAGAGATGGGAAGTGATTCAACATCCGAATGTAACTTGGCTGGACCTCCTCCAGAGGTGGGAAGTGATTCACTGCCTGGATGAAACTGGGCTGGACCACCACCAGAGGTGGGAAGTGATTCAATGTATGGAAGTTACTGGGCTGGACCTCCTCCAGAGATGGGAAGTGATTCACTTCCTGTATGTAACTTGGCTGGACCTCCTCCAGAAGTGTGAAGCTGAATCAGTTTCTGGATTTAACTGGGCTGGACCTCCTCCAGAGATGGGAACTGATTCACTGCCTGGATGTAAGTGGGCTGGACCTCCTCCAAAGGAAAGGTAGGAAGTGATTCAACATCTGGTTGTAACGGGGCTAGACCTCCTCCAGAGGTGGGAAGTGAGTAAACATCTTTATGTAACTGTGCTGGAGTTCCTACAGAAGAGGGAAGTGATTCAACATCTGGATGTAACTGGACTGGACCACCTCCAGAGGATGAAAGTGATTCACTTCCTGGATGTTTCAGGGCTGGACCTCCTCCTGAGGTGGGAAGTGATTCAATGTCTGGAAGTTACTGGGCTGGACCTCGTCCAGAGATGGGAAGTGATTCACTTCCTGGATGTAACTGGGCTGGACCACCTCCAGAAGTGGGAAGTGAATCAACTTCAGGATTTAACTGTGCTGGACCTCCTCCAGAGATGGGAACTGATTCACTGCCTGGATGTAAGTGGGCTGGACCTCCTCCATAGTTGGGAAGTGATTCAATGTCTGGTTGTAACAGGGCTAGACCTCCTCCAGAGGTGGGATGTGAGTCAACATCTTTATGTAACTGGTCTGGAGTTCCTACAGAAGTGTGAACTGATTCACTGCCTCGAAGTAACAGGGCTGGACCTCCTCCAGAGGTGGGAAGCGATTCAACATCTGGATGTAACTGGACTGGACCTCCTTCAGGGTTGAGAAGTGATTCAGCATCTGGATGTAACTGGGCTAGACCTCCACCAGAAATGGGAAGTGATTCAACATCTGGATGTAACTGGCCTGGACCTCCTCCAGTGGTGGAAAGTGATTCAACATCTGAAAGTAACTGGGCTGGAGTTCCTACAGAGGTGGGAAATGATTCAGCATCTGGATATAAATGGGCTTGACTTCCTCCAGAGGTGAGTAGTGATTCAATGACTGGATGTAACTGGGCACAACCTCCTCCAGAGTTGAGAAGTGATTCAATGCCTGCATGTAACTGGACTGGCCCTTCTCCAGAGATGGGAAGTGATTCAATGTCTGGATGTAACTGGGCTGGACCTCCTCCAGAGGTGGGAAGTGATTCAATGTCTGGATGTAACTGGGCTGGAGTTCCTACAGAGGTGGGAAGTGATTCAACGTCTGGATGTAACTGGGCTGGACCTCCTCCAGAGATGTGTAGTGATTCAATGTCTGCATGTAACTGGGCTGGACTTCCTCCAGAGGTGGGAATTGATTCAACGTCTGGACATAAATGGGCTGACCTCCTCTAGAAGTGGGAAGTGATTCAATGACTGGATGTAACTGGGCGGGACCTCCTCCAGAGGTGGGAAGTGATTTAACATCTGGATGTAACTAGGATGGACTTCCTCCAGAGGTGGAAAGTGGTTCACTTCCTGGATGTTACTGTGCTGGACCTCCTCCAGAGGTGAGAAGTGATTCAATGTCTGGATGTTACTGGGCTTGACTTCCTCCAGAGATGCAGAGTGATTTGCAGACAGAAAGTAACTTGGCTGGAGTTCCTATAGAGGTGTGAACTGATTCAGTGCCTGAATGTAAGTGGGCTGGACCTCCTCTAGAGGTGGGATATGATTCAATGTCTGGATGTAACTGGGCTGGACCTCCTCAAGAGGTGGGAAGTGTTTCAACGTCTGGATGTAACTGGACTGGGGTTCCTACAGAGGTGTGAAGTGATTCAACATCTGGATGTAACTGGGCTGGACCTCCTCCAGAGGTGGGAATTGATTAAACGTCTGGATGTAACTGTGCTGGACCTCCTTGAGAGGTGGGAAGTGTTTCAACATCTGGATGTAACTGGGCTGGACCTCCTCCATATGTGGGAAGTGATTCAACTTATGGATGTAACTGGGCTGGACCTCCTCCAGAGGTGAGAAGTGATTCAATGCCTGGATATAACTGGGCTGTACCTCCTCCAGAGGTGGGAAGTGATTCAACATCTGAATGTAACTGGGCTGGACCTCCTCCAGAGATTTGAAGTGATTCCACATCTGCATGTAACTGGGATAGACTTCCTCCAGAGATGCAGATTGATTTGCTGCCTGAAAGTAACTGGGTTGGAGTTCCTACAGAGGTATGAACTGATTCACTGCCTGGATGTAATTGGGCTGGACCT
Organism: Neoceratodus forsteri; assembly: GCA_016271365.2. Lineage (NCBI taxonomy): Eukaryota > Metazoa > Chordata > Ceratodontiformes > Ceratodontidae > Neoceratodus > Neoceratodus forsteri. The sequence continues at coordinate 175,341,010 of CM057455.1, forward strand.
CCTCCAGAGATGGGAAGTGATTTAACATCTGGATGTAACTGAGCTGTTACTCCTCCAAAGGTGGTAAGTGATTCAACATCTGCATGTTACTGGGCTGGACCTCCTCCAGAGGTGGAAAGTGATTTACTGCCTTGATGTAACTGGGCTGGACCTCCTCCAGAAGTGGGAAGTGATTCAACATCTGGATGTAACTGGGCTGAACCTCCTCCAGAAGAGGGAAGTGATTTAACACCTGGATGTAACTGGGCTGGACCTCCTCCAGAGGTTTGAAGTGATTCAATGCCTGGATGTAACTGGGCTGGGCCTCCTCCAGAGGTGGGAAGTTCTTCAACATCTGGATGTAACTGGGCTGTAGTTCCTGCAGAGGTGCCAAGTGATTCACTACATGGATGTAACTGGGCTGGACCTTCTCCAGAGATGGGAAGTGATTTTCTGCCTGGATGTAACTGGTGTGGACTTCCTTCAGTGGTGGGAAGTGATTCAATGTCTGGATGTAACTGGGATGGACTTCTTCAGGAGATGGGAAGTGATTCACTGCCTGGATTTTATTTGGCTGGACTGCCTCCAGAGGTGGGAAGTGATTCAGTACTTGGATGTAACTGGCCTGGACTTCCTCCAGAGATGGTGAGTGATTGAACATCTGGATGTAACTGTAGACTTCCTCCAGAGGTGGGAAGTTATTCAACATCTGGATGTAACTGGGCTAGACCTCCTCCAGACGTGGGAAGTGATTCAATGTCTGGATGTAACTGAGCTGGACATCCTCCAGAGGTGGGAAGAGATTCACTGCCTGGATGTAACGGGGCTGGACCTCCTCCAGAGATGGGAAGTGATTCAACATCCGAATGTAACTTGGCTGGACCTCCTCCAGAGGTGGGAAGTGATTCACTGCCTGGATGAAACTGGGCTGGACCACCACCAGAGGTGGGAAGTGATTCAATGTCTGGAAGTTACTGGGCTGGACCTCGTTCAGAGATGGGAAGTGATTCACTTCCTGTATGTAACTTAGCTGGACCTCCTCCAGAAGTGGGAAGCTGAATCAGTTTCTGGATTTAACTGGTCTGGACCTCCTCCAGAGATGGGAACTGATGCACTGCCTGGATGTAAGTGGGCTGGACCTCCTCCAGAGGTGAGAAGTGATTCAATGTCTGGATGTAAGTGGGCAGGACCTCCTCCAATGGTAGGAAGTGATTCAACATCTGGTTGTAACGGGGCTAGACCTCCTCCAGAGGTGGGAAGTGAGTAAACATCTTTATGTAACTGTGCTGGAGTTCCTACAGAAGAGGGAAGTGATTCAACATCTGGATGTAACTGGACTGGACCTCCTCCAGAGGATGGAAGTGATTCACTTCCTGGATGTTTCATGGCTGGACCTCCTCCTGAGGTGGGAAGTGATTCACTGCCTGGATGTAACTGGGCTGGACCACCACCAGAGGTGGGAAGTGATTCAATGTCTGAAAGTTACTGGGCTGGACCTCGTCCAGAGATGGGAAGTGATTCACTTCCTGGACGTAACTGGGCTGGACCACCTCCAGAAGTGGGAAGTGAATCAACTTCAGGATTTAACTGTGCTGGACCTCCTCCAGAGATGGGAACTGATTCACTGCCTGGATGTAAGTGGGCTGGACCTCCTCCATAGGTGGGAAGTGATTCAATGTCTGGTTGTAACTGTGCTAGACCTCCTCCAGAGGTGGGATGTGAGTCAACATCTTTATGTAACTTTTCTGGAGTTCCTACAGAAGTGGGAAGTTATTCAGTGTCTGGATGTAGCTGAGCTGGACCTCCTCCAGAGGTGGGAAGTGATTCAATGTCTGGATGTAACTGGGCTGGACCTCCTCCACAGGAGGGAAGTGATTCAACATGTTGAAGTAACTGGGCTGGACCTCCTCCAGTGGTGGAAAGTGATTCATCACCTGGATGTAACTGGACTGGAGTTCCTACAGAGCTGGGAAGTGATTCAATGTCTAGAAATAACTGTGCTGGACCTCCTCCAGAGATGGGAAGTGATTCAAAGCTTGGATGTAACTGGGCTGGACCTTCTCCAGAGGAGGGTAGTGATTCAATGCCAGGATGTTACAGAGTTGGACCTCCTCCAGAGGTGGGAAGTGATTCACTGCCTGGATGAAACTGGGCTGGACCACCACCAGAGGTGGGAAGTGATTCAATGTCTGGAAGTTACTGGGCTGGACCTCCTCCAGAGATGGGAAGTGATTCACTTCCTGTATGTAACTTAGCTGGACCTCCTCCAGAAGTGGGAAGCTGAATCAGTTTCTGGATTTAACTGGGCTGGACCTCCTCCAGAGATGGGAACTGATTCACTGCCTGGATGTAAGTGGGCTGGACCTCTTCCAGAGGTGAGAAGTGATTCAACGTCTGGATGTAACTGGGCAGGACATCCTCCAAAGGTAGGAAGTGATTCAACATCTGGTTGTAACGGGGCTAGACCTCCTCCAGAGGTGGGAAGTGAGTAAACATCTTTATGTAACTGTGCTGGAGTTCCTACAGAAGAGGGAAGTGATTCAACATCTGGATGTAACTGGACTGGACCACCTCCAGAGGATGGAAGTGATTCACTTCCTGGATGTCTCAGGGCTGGACCTCCTCCTGAGGTGGGAAGTGATTCACTGCCTGGATGTAACTGGACTGGACCACCAGCTGAGGTGGGAAGTGATTCAATGTCTGGAAGTTACTGGGCTGGACCTAGTCCAGAGATGGGAAGTGATTCACTTCCTGGACGTAACTGGGCTGGACCACCTCCAGAAGTGGGAAGTGAATCAACTTCAGGATTTAACTGTGCTGGACCTCCTCCAGAGATGGGAACTGATTCACTGCATGGATGTAAGTGGGCTGGACCTCCTCCATAGGTGGGAAGTTATTCAATGTCTGGTTGTAACTGGGCTAGACCTCCTCCAGAGGTGGAATGTGAGTCAACATCTTTATGTAACTTTTCTGGAGTTCCTACAGAAGTGGGAAGTGATTCAGTGTCTGGATGTAGCTGAGCTGGACCTCCTCCAGAGGTGGGAAGTGATTCAATGTCTGGATGTAACTGGGCTGGACCTCCTCCACAGGAGGGAAGTTATTCAACATGTTGAAGTAACTGGGCTGGACCTCCTCCAGTGGTGGAAAGTGATTCATAGCCTGGATGTCACTGGAATGGAGTTTCTACAGAGCTGGGAAGTGATTCAATGGCTAGAAATAACTGTGCTGGACCTCCTCCAGAGATGGGAAGTGATTCAAAGCCTGGATGTAACTGGGCTGGACCTTCTCCAGAGGAGGGTAGTGATTCAATGCCAGGATGTTACAGAGTTGGACCTCCTCCAGAGGTGGGAAGTGATTCAACATCTGGATATAAATGGGCTAGACTTCCTCCAGAGGTGAGTAGTGATTCAACATCTGGATGTAAATGGACTGGACCTCCTCCAGAGATGGGAAGTGATTCACTTCCTGGATGTAACTGGGCTGGACCTCCTCCAGAAGTGGAAAGTGATTCAACTTTTGGATGTAACTGAGCTAGACTTCCTCCAGAGATGCAGAGTGATTTGCTGCCTGAAAGTTACTGGGCTGAAGTTCCTACAGATGTGTGAACTGATTCACAGCCTGGATGTAACTGGGATGGACCTCCACCAGAGGTGGGAAGTGATTCAACGTCTGGTTATAACTGGGCTAGACTTCCTCCAGAGGTGGGAAGTGATTCAACATCTGGATGTAACTGGGCTGAAGTTCCTACAGAAGTGGGAATGATTCAACATGTGGATGTAACTGAGCTGGACCTCCTGCAGAGGTGGGAAGTGATTCAATGTCTGGATGTAACTGGGCTAGACCTCCTACAGAGGTGGGATGTGATTCAACATATGGATGTAACTGGGCTGGACCTCCTCCAGAGATGGGATGTAATTAAATATCTGCATGTAACTGGGTTGGGCCTTCTCCAGAGAAATGTTAAGTGATTCAATGTCCGGATGTAACTGGGCTAGACTTCTTCCGGAGATGCGGAGTGTTATGCTGCCTGAAAGTAACTGGTCTGGAGTTCCTACAGAGGTTGAACTGATTCACTGCCTGGAAGTAACAGGGCTGGACCTCCTCCAGAGGTGGGAAGTGATTCAACATCTGGATGTATCTGGGCTGGACCTCCTCCAGAGTTAGGAAGAGATTCAACATCTGGATGTAACTGGGCTAGACCTCTTCCAGAGATGGGAAGTGATTCAACATCTGGATGTAACTGGGCTGGACCTCCTCCAGTGGTGGAATGTGATTCAATGTCTGAAAGTAACTGGGCTGGAGTTCCTACAGATGTGGGAAATGATTCAATGTCTGGATGTAACTGGGCTGGACCTCCTCCATAGGTGGGAAGTGATTCAATGTCTGGATGTAACTGGGCTGGAGTTCCTACAGAGGTGGGAAGTGATTCAACATCTGGATGTAACTGGGCTGGACCTCCTCCAGAGCTGTGTAGTGATTCAATGTCTGCATGTAACTGGGCTGGACTTCCTCCAGAGGTGGGAAGTGATTCAAAGTCTGGATGTAACTGGGCTGGACCTCCTCCAGAGGTGGGAAGTGATTCAATGTCTTGACATAAATGGGCTAGACCTCCTCCAGAGGTGAGAAGTGATTCAATGTCTGGATGTAACTGGGCTTGACTTCCTCCAGAGATGTGAAGTGATTCAACATCTGGATGTAACTTGGCTGGACCTCCTCCAGAGGTGGGAATTGATTAAACATCTGGATGTATCTATGCTGGACCTCCTCGAGAGGTGGGAAGTGTTTCAACGTCTGGATGTTACTGGGCTGGACCTCCTCCTGAGATGTAAAGTGATTCACTGCCTGAATGTAATTGGGCTGGACCTCCTCCATAGGTGAGAAGTGATTCAACTTATGGATGTAACTGGGCTGGACCTCCTCCAGAGGTGGGAAGTGATTCAACGCCTGGATGTAACTGGGCTTGACTTCCTACAGAGGTGGGAAGTGATTCAATGCCTGGATATAACTGGGCTGGACCTCCTCCAAAGGTGGGAAGTAATTCAGCACCTGAATGTAACTGGGCTGGCCTCCTCCAGAGATTTGAAGTGATTCCACATCTGGATGTAACTGGGCTAGACTTCCTCCAGAGATGCAGATTGATTTGCTGCCTGAAAGTACCTGGGTTGGAGTTCCTACAGAGGTGTGAACTGATTCACTGCCTGGATGTAACTGGGCTGTACCTCCTCCAGAGGTGAGAAGTGATTTAACATCTGGATGTAACAGCTGTTCCTCCTCCAAAGGTGGTAAGTGATTCAACGTCTGCATGTAACTGGGATGGACCTCCTCCAGAGGTGGGAAGTGATTCACTGCCTTGATGTAACTGGGCTGGACCTCCTCCAGAAGTGGGAAGTGATTCAACATCTGGATGTAACTGGGCTGAACCTCCTCCTGAAGTGGGAAGTGATTTAACACCTGGATGTAACTGTGCTGGACCTCCTCCAGAGGTAGGAAGTGATTCAATGCCTAGATGTAACTGGGCTGGGCCTCCTCCAGAGGTGGGAAGTTCTTCAACATCTGGATGTAACTGGGCTGTAGTTCCTACAGAGGTGTCAAGTGATTCTGTACCTGGATGTAACTGGGCTGGACCTTCTCCAGAGATGGGAAGTGATTCTCTGCCTGGATGTAACTGGTGTGGACTTCCTTTAGTGGTGGGAAGTGATTCAATGTCTGGATGTAACTGGGATGGACTTCTTCAGGAGATGAGAAGTGGTTCACTGCCTGGAATTTACTTGGCTGGACTGCCTCTAGAGGTGGGAAGTGATTCACTACCTGGATGTAACTGGCCTGGACCTCCTTCAGAGATAGTGAGTGATTGAACATCTGGATGTAACTGGGCTAGACTTTCTCCAGAGGTGGGAAGTTATTCAACATCTGGATGTAACTGAGCTGTTCCTCCTCCAAAGGTGGTAAGTGATTCAACGTCTGCATGTAACTGGGATGGACCTCCTCCAGAGGTGGGAAGTGATTCACTGCCTTGATGTAACTGGGCTGGACCTCCTCCAGAAGTGGGAAGTGATTCAACATCTGGATGTAACTGGGCTGAACCTCCTCCTGAAGCGGGAAGTGATTTAACGTCTGGATGTAACTGAGCTGGACATCCTCCAAAGGTGGGAAGTGATTCACTGCCTCGATGTAACTGGGCTGGACCTCCTCCAGAGATGGGAAGTGATTCAACATCCGAATGTAACTTGGCTGGACTTCCTCCAGAGATGGGAAGTGATTCAACGTCTGGATGTAACTGGACTGGATCACCTCCATAGGTGGGAAGTGATTCACTTCCTGAATGTTTCTGGGCTGGACCTCCTCCCGAGGTGGAAGAGATTCAATGCCTGGATGTAACTGGGCTGGACCTCCTCCAGAGGTGTGAAGTTCTTCAGTATCTGGATGTAACTGGGCTGTAGTTCCTACAGAGGTGTCAAGGGATTCACTACCTGGATGTAACTGGGTTGGACCTTCTCAAGAGATGGGAAGTGATTCTCTGCCTGGATGTAACTGGTGTGGACTTCCTTCAGTGGTGGGAAGTGATTCAATGTCTGGATGTAACTGGGATGGACTTCTTCAGGAGATGGGAAGTGATCACTGCCTGGATTTTACTTGGCTGGACTGCCTCCAGAGGTGGGAAGTGATTCACTACCTGGATGTAACTGGCCTGGACCTCCTCCAGAGATGGGAAGTTATTCAACGTCTGGATGTAACTGGACTGGATCACCTCCATAGGTGGGAAGTGATTCATTTCCTAAATGTTTCTGGGCTGGACCTCCTCCCAAGGTGGAAGTGATTCTACATATGAATGTAACTAGGCTGGACCTCCTCCAGTGGTGGGAAGTGATTCAATGCCTGGATGTAACTGGGCTGGAGTTCCTACAGAGGTGGGAAGTGATTCAACATCTGGATGTAACTGGGCTAGACTTCCTCCAGAGCTGGGTAGTGATTCAACATCTGGATGTAACTGGGCTGGACCTCCTCCAGAGGTGGGAATTGATTCACTGCCTGGATGTAACTGAGCTGGACCTCCTCCAGAGGTGAGAAGTGATTCAACGTCTGAATGTAACTGGGCTGTAGTTCTTACAGAGGTGGGAAATGATTCAACATCTGTATGTAACTGGGCTGGACCTCCTCCAGAGATGGAAAGTGATTCAATGTCTGGATGTAACTGGGCTGGACATCCTCGAGAGGTGGGAAGGAATTCAATGTCTGGATGTAACTGGGCTGGACCACCTCCAAATGTGGTAAGTGATTCACTGCCTGGATGTAACTGGGATGGACCTCCTCCAGAGGTGGGAAGTGATTCAATATCTGGATGTTACTGGGGCTAGACTTCCTCCAGAGGAGGGAAGTGATTCATTGTCTGGTTGTAACTGGGCTAGACATCCTCCAGAGGTGGGAAGTGATTCAACGTCTGGATGTAACTGGTATGAACCTCCACCAGAGGTGGGAAGTGATTCAACACCTGGATGTAACTGGGATGGACCTCCTCTAGAGGTGAGAAGTGATTCTACACCTGGATGTAACTGGGCTGGACCTCCTCCAGTAGTGGGAAGTTGTTCAACGTCTGTATGTAACTGGGCTAGACTTCCTCCAGAGGTGGGAAGTGTTTCACTGCATGGATGTAACTGGGCTGGACCTCCTCGAGAGGTGGAAAGTGATTCACTGCCTGGATGTAAGTGGGCTAGAGTTCCTACAGAGGTGGGAACTGATTCACTGCCTGGATGTAACTGGGTTGGACCTCCTCTAGAGGTGGGAACTGAGTCACTGCCTGGATGTAACCTGGCTGGACCTCCTCCAGAGGTGGGAAGTGATTCAATGTCTGGATGTAACTGGGCTGGACTTCCTCTAGAGGTGGGAAGTGATTCAATGCCTGGATGTAACTGAGCTGGACTTCCTCCAGAGGTGGGAAGTGATTCAGCATCTGGATGTAAGTTGACTGACTGCCTCCAGAGATGTAGAGTGATTTGCTGCCTGAAAGTAACTGGGCTAGAGTTCCTACAGAGGTGTGAAGTGATTCACTATCTGGATGTAACTGGTTGGGCCTCCTCCTTATTATTTCCCCTCCACTCCCTCCCATGCCCTATCCCCTCCTTCAGCCCCTGCACCAGTGAGTCTCTGGGTTAGAGGGGGTGTGGGAGTAATTTTCTGCTTAGCTGAGTGCACATCTAAGATATCTCTATTCTTGCTGCCACCAGCTGAGCCTGGAGATCTGCTATTGTCCCGCAAAAGGGACAATGTCCTCTCCCACTGGGGAAGAGTGCCCCACAGTCCCCACAGTTCAGTTCCTCTCCTTTGAAGCACATTCTACAAGCTGACATTTAACTGAAGTTCCCAATTTACCTTACAGACCCTTCATGTCAAATAAAGTATCTGTCTTCTTACCCCCAGTCAGAAATGTTCTAGCTGCCTTAGTCAACTGCCTCCTTGCTCTGAAATTTTAAGGCTTGTGAGTAGAGTGAGGTACAAAAAAAGCTTTTCTTTATTTATTGCAAAACTGGCAACCAGGGGAGGCATACTGAGCCAATGGTAGTTTCTAGGTGGGACCCCAGGGCCCTGCCAGATCTGGGGATGAGGTATAGTAGCTTCATCTGCCTTGGGCCATTAGGCTGCCTTTCCTCTAAGGCACAATCCTGAGAAGCATCTCAGCTGGCAGACTACTGGAGTCATGGAAAGGGGAAGTGTGCCCCTTTTCCAGCCCCCTTGTAATGTGTAATGACTCCATGTCACTCATCAGGCATGAAGGTAACTGCCAAATTGAAGGGATCTCCAGAAAAATCACAGCACTTTCCCAACATGACATTACTTCCCTCAGTGTAGTGGTGCTATGGAAGAAGATGACCTCCTTCACCAAGTAGGAGGTGTTCATGGTGAACACATGAGCCCTGCCTCCTTGCTCTGCTGATGCTGCTAGGTGATATCTTTTTCTTAATGCTTGAATTTGCCAACGAATTACAGAGTTATGATTCAGTTCCCCACTTAACAGACAAGTTGTCTACAGTTCCTTATATAATCCCCTACCTACTTGTATAAAGTAACATTTTATTTATTTAAAAATTTGGTAAACAGGAAAGGCACACTGTAGCGAGGCTCATTTCCTGGTGTGACAAATTGGGGGAGGGGGAATACAGAGAGAATACAAATTACAAAATGACAGATCGGGGTTGCATAGGTAACACTGCAGGTGTAGCAGCAATACAGAGACCAGGTCCTGTATATAAACAGTAGCTTGGCTTATTTTATTCTATTTATTGATTACTAGGATTACAAATACCTTTGAACCAGACGTTCATTTACAAAGGTTCGGCATCAGTGGTTTAATTCAAGGATATTTGGGCATTCATGAAAGAAAATAATTAAAGTGCCCAGTGCTTACAAAGGTAGGTAGCAGTGGTAGTGGTGGCTGAAGACAGACCACAGGTGTAGTCACAATTAACAATAACAACAGGGCAGTCCAAGCAAGAGAGGATGATAAGAAGAGAGAGTGTCGCCCATGTGGCTCTCCCTTCGAGTTTCCTCAGATGGGTTAGATTACTATATTCCTCCATGTCAGCCCAGATGTGGTGCAATGGTATATTATCTGATCCCCTTCCACTTCAGAGAGGGACTGGGCAAGGTTGCCCCCTTTCCCCACTATTGTTTAACATCTACCTAGAACCCCTGATCCGAAGATTGATAGCTTTACCAAAACTTCAGGGAATTAGGTTAGGGGACTAACATTACACCCTATCTGCATATGCAGATGACATTCTCTTACATCTTCAAAACCCCCACTCTTTTTGATGAGATTGACCATTTTTTTGCAGTCTCCCACTATAAGTTTAACAAGTCTAAAACAAAGGCTTTTCCTCTGAATAATAAAACCCCTCGGTCAGTGCTGAACAATACTAACTTTTTGTGGGAACCCAAGTCTCTCTCTTATCTTGGAATTCAAGTTACCAGAGAGATACCTACTATGCTTAAACTGAATTGTACAGACTTAGTGAACACAATTAAAGCTGATTTAGACAGATGGAGACGTATAAATACTGTCAAAATGAATGTTTTGCCTCATGTCCTGTACCCCCTTGGGATGTTGGGTTTGTTTTTCCCCAAAAATTGGTTTTCTAAGCTGCAAGCCATACTAACTGCCATCTTCTGGAAGGGTAAGAGTGTTAGACGCTCTTACTTGAAACTCTCCATGCCAAAACTACAGGGGGGTTTATCTACACCCTCTTTCTTCTCTTTATTATTGTAACCACCATCTTAGTACAGGGTTTTATTTAACTGCAAAAATTGATTAGCGTTTTGCTCATAAAAGTGCTAAAACATTGTGAAAATGCATAGCACTTGCCTCACTGTGTTTAACAAACATGACACTTCTAGAAAACCTATAGAAATACTTTCTGTACCGTTAGCATTGTCCCAAGAAAAAAACTGCTAATCAATTATTTAAAACCCTGTAGTAGATTGTTATATTGGTCAAAGCAGACATCAGGTAGCGAGTTGCAGGCTTACTCCCCCCTGTGGTTAGATATTAAAAAAAGATTCCTAGCAGCTTAGCATCATTGTACCCTCCTTGCCCTCTTATATGTTACTCCTAGGGTGCTTCCTAAGACTTTCCGAAATACTCCATTAGGCTGGTCAATTAGGACGTTACATCAATTGCAAACACATCTTTCACTCAGCTGACACTTATCACTAAATCAGCCTATAATGGGTAATCCCCATTTTAAAATAGGACATAAACCCATCTCTTCGACCTTCTGTCGGCCCTTGATCAATAAGAGGGTCTCTGACCTATATGTTGAAGGTAACTTAATACCCTTTTCCCTGTTTAGACTTAGATTCGAAGTGCCTGTAACAGCTTTTTTCAAATATAAACAGCTTAGAGAAACCATTATAGCCATATCGGTAGTGAAGAGATACACTTAGAGTCCACTGATATTTTTAACAGACTCCTGCAGGTGGCTCAGGAACCCCATGCAGTGCTGACAATTTATAAAGAGATTCTATCAGTGGATCCTGGCCTGCCTCAGGGGGTTTGTACTATTGGTCTCAGGTGCTCTCTCTCTTAATACTGAACCTGAACTCTGGAGGGAATTATGGCAATCACTGTATAAATCTGTAAAACAAGACAGATTGTGTTTGATACATTTTAATATTATGCACAACTTATATTTTACGGCACTTAAACTTTTCAGATTGGGTCATCAGTCTTCCCCTGGTTGTTCTTGATGTGTCAATTCCACTGGAACTTTATACCATATGTTTTGGGTCTGTTCGGTGGTCCAGACCTTTTGGCAATCCATTAAACAAATACGAGACCCTTTTTTGGGTCTCAACTCTTTTTTCACTCCAGAGATCTGTTTATTATATATTTTCCAAAGAGTACTCCCAACCTTAGAAAAGCTCACTTGGTTCTGATCTCTGCCACAGCCAAGTTAATTATCATGAAACACTGGACAGATAATGCAGTCTTGTCAGTTACAGAATGGCATAAGGAATTGTTATTTGCCCTCCAATTAGAGAGGGACATTATAACTATGAATAACCAGTCACATATTTATCATCTTAGATGGGATTAACTAGATGCCCTACTTTCTGTATGGAAACCATAACTGATCAGCACATATTAAGTTGTGCATATGTATAATTAGCTGACTGAGAATGTACATGCTTAATTAGGGATGGGTTAGGGATGTTTTAGAGGATTAAAAGTGGGTGGTGTGGGAGGGAGGGGAGGGGGGTTACCTCTCACCTGTACATTATTTAATCATTGTAATGTTTGAATGATATCTACATTGTATTGGGGTACCCCTTCTGAGGGTCCAACTACTACTCACATCATTAACAATGATTGTAGTAATTATAATAATAATAATAAAAAAAAATAGATAAAGGCCCAAATATTCAAAAGAGTTGAGCCATGCGCAATAGGGATGCACCTGCGTAAGTCCGAAACTGTGCCATTCTCCGATATTCAGCAGAAGGCCGTTGCACCCCCGAAATCATGCTGAGCAACAGTGCAATGATAATGAAGGCATCTGCAACCGAAGGGGGAGGAACCATGCATAAATGGTGCAGTGTGATATTCAACAACTTGCGCCATGCGCAATAAGAGAGCAAGCGGAAGTTGTGCCATAGTGAAAATGAGCCAAAATAAAATGGTGAAAGGGAGAGGCACAAGAATGCTACAAGAAAGCCACATGAGGCAGAACTCTAGCCAGACAGACAGGGCAGGAGGCACAAACAGGGCAGGCCAGGGAAAGGGTAGTCTGAACAGCCAGGCACAGGGAAGGTGTGGGGAGCCACACAGCACAGAGTCCAGCACAGGCAGGTGTACCTGGTGCAGGGGAAGTAGCAGCCAGGACAGCGGGGGAATACAGCAACAGCTGCCGGTGGGGTGAACACAAGCGAGGGATATGGCCAGTGCCACCTTCCAAATGGAGGCCATTATGAGGGGGTGAGAAGGCGGGTGGCAGGGGGACATGGCCATGGAAGGGCCCGTCAGCAGTATACCCCCAACAGGCAGTACCGAGCCCGCACCAGCTTTGAGCTGTGCACTGATACTGAGATTATGGGCCAGTACCACCTGAATAGGGCGATCCTGAGGTGTCTCTGTGAGCTGTGCAGTGATGTAATGCAGGCACCCACACGACAGAGACATGCCCTGTCAGTGGAGACTAAGGTAACAGCCTGCATGTGCTTGCTCACCATGGGTACCTTCCAGAGACCAACTTGGGACACCACAGGCATAACCCAGTCAGCCACATCATGCCACCTCACCCAGTTCCTCAGTGCACTGCTGCCACATGCTGTGGAGTACATCCATTTCCCCAGCACAGTGGCAGAGCGCTCAGCAAACATACAGGAGTTCCACAGGGTAGCACGTATGCCTGGCGTGCTAGGGGCAATAGACTTCACCCATATGGCCATACGCACACCACCTGTCCCCGAGGTGGCCGCATACATAAATCGCAAGGGCTATGCCAGCATCAACTGCCAGGTGGTGTGCAATGCCAGGGGACACATACTCAATGTCTATGCCATGTACCCTGGGGGAGAACACAATTCGTTCATCTGGCACCAGTCAGCACTGTGCCACAGATTCAAGAGTGGGGACATCACCACTGGACACCTACTGGGTGAGTATGCAAACCACATGGACAATCATAGGGCCTGGGGGGGCATGGCCAGAGGTGGCATGGGTAGTGGCCTACATGGCCTGGGGCAGGTCAATGCTGATCACAAAACTAACCTCCGCCATATACACACAGGTGACAGTGGATACCCACTCCGGCCCTGGCTGCTCACACCCTACCAGCGACCTGCGATCCCATCGAGCAACGCTACAATGGTGCTGCGCCACCGCTACGTAATGTCACCCAGTGGGTGTTCAGGATGCTGAAGGCACGTTTCCATTGCCTGGACACCTCTGGCAGTGCCCTACAGTACAGCCCCTCAAAGGCCTGTGGGCTATTCCTGGCCTGTTGCATCCTGCACAACATGGCCGATGAATGTGGGATAGCCATACAGGTCGAAGAGGGGGACAGCGATGGGGATGATGGTGATGCCGGTGATGATGGTGATGGGCAGCCCCCCCTTGGCTGACGGGACCCCCGACTGCTCTGGCTGGCACAGCTGCACCGGGACACCATCACGGAGGAGCACTTTAGCCAACCCACGTAAGTCATGGGGCCATGCGCAACCACCAGTGGCTAAGGCACAACCCACAAACACACATGGACACACACCGGGGTGCACATCATCAAGGAAAGTGGCAGGGCACAGAAGCACACACACAAAACCAGGGACGGGTGAGGATTAACATGCCACATGGACAGACACACACACACACGCTCACACACAACACAACAAACGTGCACAGAGGGCAGGAGGCACACCGACCCAGAATGCACACCCTAGCAACACACATGTCCACAGGCCACCATGCCCACTGCCTGTCCATGTGCGTGTGTCAGATGCTGAGCACCATTGCACATTAGTGTACAGCACAATGCAGGCATCATCATGCACATGCAACTGCAGACAGCAGCCGAGATGGTGTGCAGGTGGACTGTGTGTCTGCGTGCAGGGCCGGGTACCCACCCGTGCACTGCCCACTGAAACACAATGCACACAGGGCAGCACCAGACAGTAGCCACACTAGGAGACAGGTCAGTCATGTGACACAGTGCCCCAGCCACCACCGATGCATGGGCAGCCCTGCCGAGACCCACCAGCACTGACAGGCTGACCACTGGCCTCTTGGGGTGGTACCGATGGTCCCCCAAGGGTTCCACTGCATGAATGCGACCGTGCTCATGCAGTGGTCTGCAGCACACCAAACATGCCTGCACCAGGAGTGCTCAGGATGCCCACAGCTGAACCCGGAGTCGACAGGGTGAGAGTCGCACGACGCCGGGAACGGGGGGTGAATAGTGCACTGTGTGGTGTTCGCGATGCATGGGCACCTGACTGTGTGCCCATTGTGGCCATGACAGCAATGAATGCCTGTGCATGCCTGTCAATAGCAACGATCACATCCTCCCGCAAATGGTCCATCCCTGCCAGGATCAGTGTGGTGTCCCTGCTGTGATGCTCCTCTGCCCAGTCCAGAGCCACACACAACATCCACAGATGTCACAAGCCGCATCAGCTGCTGGACCAATGCTTGCATAGGCGGGTGTGCTTGTCCAAGAGGTCATCATCCTCCTCAGCATCCTGTCCCTCAGGGTGTGCATGGCCCAGATGAGCAGCACCCCTTGAGGGTGGGTGCTGCACACCAGGACCAGGTCTTGGCATGTCCACAGGCGGTGCACAGACGCTGCCGCTGAACCCTGTACCCCCAAGTCCATTGGGTGACTGCTAATGCTGCCACTCCCCAGGGCTCAGTGGTGCCACTGCAGTGGCCGCAACAGTCCCACTGTCCTGAACAGACACCAGTGCTGCCCCACTGGTGCTGATAGGCACAGCCTGGGACTGAGCTGACATGCAGGCCTCCACGGCAGAACCACCCACAGCCATAGGCACGAATTGCCCTGCTGTGTGGCCATCCCATGGCACACAATTGTCACTGCCCATGACGGTCGTGTCATCATCACTGGTAATGGACTCTGCACTGGCCACAGTCACAGCATGCTGGCATCCGTGGATGCCAGCATGCTGGGACACAGGCAGGGCTTCCTCCACACCTGTTACAATAACATCAGTGTGGACAGCCAGGTGGCCCCACTGTCGCAGTGATCCATGTATACCTGTAGAGGTGGATGGTCCCTCCTCCAACTCCAGCTGACTTTCCACAGTGGACAGGCCCACCACCGCTGACCCATGCAGATGCTCAGGATATGTAAGGGAAAGCAAAGTCGCGTTAGTGCGTGTGACCTACCCTGCCCCTTCATAGACAGACCATGACTTACCATGCAGTGATGGGCTACCACCCGGAACACCCTCAATGGCACTGCGCTGCATGCTTCCAGCAAGCCTCTCCTCCTGTGGGGTCAGCTGTACCACCTCCGGCTGTCCCCCACCTGTTGCAGCACGTGCTGCCCTGAAGGCAACCACCTTCTCCTTTATCCTCCTCCTGTCTGTGCCCATCTTTTTCTTACACTCCTGCAGGGAGCGCTGGTGGCTGCCATGCAGGTTCACAGCACATGCCACTCCTCCCATGCAGCAGCACGGGCTTGAGGTGTTCCCCGTTGTCCACTGAGAAGTGGTTCCTGGTCCAGGTAGGCCTCGAACAGGGCCTTGGTTTCGGCCTTTGTAAAGTTAGGCCTCCTCCTCCTCCCACCACTGTGTTCCTCCTCTCCAACAACCTGCTTGGTCATTATGTAGTCTGTAAGAATGGCAGTTGTTACCTGTGACTGTGAAGTCCCATGCATGTCCCTGAATCCACAGTCCACACTCCCAAACAGCATGCAACTCACCAATAGACTGCAGTAACCGACTATGGCCACTGCAGCACATTGTCACACTTTTATAGCGCAATCTAGACAAATGTGGCAAGAAGCAACTTTAGGTAGATGCAAATTGCAGTGCTGCACCATTGAATGGCTGATTAGATGATTTGTATATGACGACTGAATATCGCGCTGTTGCGCTTTGTGCAATTGTGTTGAACGTGCTGAGCCAATGGCACAATTCTGTGACAGGCGTAGTACACCTCACTGCGCATGCCCGGGTTGCTGATGCAGGCATCTGCTGTGTTGATGATGTGCTGTGTGCAGTAGGCAATGCAGGGCATGGCCACCATTGTGCCAGTGGTGCTATAGCGATAGTCACTACATGGCGCTGTGGCACTGGGCCATCATAGGTGCAGTGGCCCAACTGCTCGGTAGTCCACTATGGCGCTGGCACACAGGCAGCCAATAGCACTACACGCATTGTCTTCCAATGACACATTGCATAGCCATGCGCCAGAGACCCTTGACCCTGTGCCTGACCTTTTCCCCCTAGGCGCCATGTGTCAGGCATGGGTGCACCTCTATCGTGCTGTTCGGTAACAGTGCGATAGGGAATGGCAGCGCTGTACCGCACAGCATCTGCACGTAGGGAGCCATGCTGCAGAGCACCATATTGCCTATGACTGGAAGAATGGCATGCAGATGGGCAGAGCAGTGGTCTGCAATTGAGTTGGCAAATCTGGTGACAATTGTGGAGCCACACCATGGGCCTCTCTTCGGGGAGGCACCCCTCAACAGGGCCAGGACCCACATGTGGCAGGAGGTGGCCACTGCCCTGGAGGTGGCCACTGGATGGGGGAGGAGTGCAGAACAGTGCAGGCATCGCTACGGGGACCTACGGAGGAAGGAGCCAGAGCTACTGGCACTACTGTGGGCACGTGTCTGGAGGGGCATGGTGCCACATCCAGGTAGGGGTTCCATCAATGCACTTTTATTGTCCATATGGGTAACAATGTTGTATGTGTCCAACACATAGGGGAGGGACCATCTGGGGTTGGCTGTGGCGGTGTTCACAGGGTGAGGGGTGGGTGGCTCTGACTGGGTGGGAGAGCACACACCTTGGGGCAGGGGGACTTTGCTTCGGGATTGTACTGATGTTCTTCTCTCCTTGTTTTCCCCACAGGCCCAGAGGAATGCCACCGTGTGAGGGAGGAGTGGCGGTGGGAGGAAGATGGTGCAGCCAGGTGGGGTGAGGGCCATCACCATCCACCTGACCGGCCCAATGAGGGTGAGTGCCATGCATCCATGATTACTATTGCATGCTATGTAACAGGGTGGGCAGCGGGGCGTGGCCACCATTCATCGACACCACTGCCATGCACGCAACTTTTTACAGTCAACACTGTCCAGAGGCAATGCATGTCTGGGAGTGCGTCGATGGTGGTCCATGCATGCACCGGGTACATGGCTGTGCCACTGCCTTTGCACCAAATAGCCATGTCACTAAATGGCCACGGTGGTGCTGTGCGTGACTTGGTCGGTGAGAGTGTGCAGCGTTCTGCATGGCTGTAGGGTCCTGGGTGGGGAGGTCCTGTGGACATGATCACTGCGGGTGGTCACACACCATCACAGTGGTATGTCCCATGGCCATATGCCATGCACAGAGGGCGGGCTGTATGGGGTCGTGCATTCACACCTATTCACTGTGCTCCCTTGTCCTAGGTACTCGCATCTACCGGACATCAGGGAGGCTCTGTGGGAAATACTACTGGTGTCCCAGGAATCACTGGACATTGTCAGGTGGATAGATAGCACCAGGGTCCTGAGGAAGCACAGAGACCAGAGGAGTTGGAGTGGGGAACAGCGCTCCTGCTAGGGATCTATCAGTCCCTGTATTCTCCTACCCCCTGGACCCACCCTCACACCCCTCCTTTCCCATCCCATTTGTCCACCCCTGCCCCTACCCACCCCCACCTTGTTTTTACACCCCCCAACCTTGTATATAGTTTTTGTATTCTTGTGAATAGTTTAATTTTATATTTGTTCAATACATTTAATTTTGATATGAATACTGTGGTGGTCTCTGATTTGCAGTGGGCTATAGGTGCTCAGCTGCAGTGGTGCGCATGGCATCAGGGGTGGTGCAGTCATGGGTATATGTGTGTGTGTGTGTCCATGTGGAGGTGACTATGGTGTGGGGGTAGCTATCAGTCAGTGTCTGTGGTGTGTGTGTTGTGCCCTGTGCACTGGATGACTGTGTGCAGTGGTCCATGGCACGTGCTCTGTGTCCATGGTGCACCCATTGGCCCGTTCATGGCCTGTACAACTGACACACATGCATGTCTGTGTCTTGCATGGTCCACTGGCATTTCAGCGGTGGCAGTCCCTGCAGGGTGGCCACCGTACTCGTCACTTTGCTGGGTTGCCTCCTGTCACTGGTGTGGTGCATGCCTGACTTTGGTGGCACTGTGGGCACCACAGTCATTGTCCCACCTCCATGCTGTGCCTTATGTGTGTTGCAGAGGATGTGCCCCACTGTCTGTGACTTGTGCTCCGGGTGACTGCTGGTGGTGTACAGGTCCACAGTGCCTGCACAGGGTGGCTGGCACTCCAGTGCCATGGAGGACTGCGGGTTGTGTGTACACAGCTTACATGGGCTCACAATGGGGGCTTGATTGCCCCACCACTGCGTCCCTGTGTTGCTGTGCCCTTGGGTATGGGTGGGTGTCTGTCCATACACTGTGTGGCATCTGGTGTGGTGCATGCTTCCACGCACCACTGTAGGTGGCTGGGCTGGCTGTTGTGGCCAGTGGTGGGTTGGACTAAAAAAAGAAGAGAGAGTGTCAAAAGTCAAGGGTGGGGGGTTGACAGGGACCGGAGGATGCAGGAAAATGCCTTTGCTGGCGTCTAAAGCCAGGGAGTGAGGGAAAGAAGCAGAGGGGAGCTGGTTACAGTGGGACAGAAGAAGGTAGGAGAAAGAAGCTTGTTCAATAGAGTAGTGAGGGTGGTGAATGAGGAAGGTACGAGAATCCCTAGAGTGGAGAGAGTAAGAAGATGAGAGGGCAATAGGAGAAGAGTGAGGAAGGTAGGAGGGAAGGTGGACCCAAACTAGTATTTATTATAACAATGAGAGAGGCACAGTGGGACTGGTGACAAGATGGTAATGGGAGGATGGAGAGGGAGAAATTGTGGGAGCAATAATGAGTACAGAGAGGAGAGGCATGCAGTGGCACTGCAGTGTGTGTCCTGTCTGGCAAGGGAGAAATACAGGGAGCAGTAGAGAGAACAGAATGGAGAGGCATGCAGAGGCACTGAAATGTGTGTCCAGTCTGGGAAGGGAGGATCAGAGGGAACAATACTGAGTATAGACCAGAGAGACATGTAGAGGCACTGCAGTGTGTGTCCAGTCTCTAAAAAGATGAATAGAGGGAGCAACAATGAGTGTAGAGCAGAGGTAGAGTGGAGAGGCATGTAGAGGCATTGCAGTGTCTGTCCAGTCTGGCAAGGGAGGAATAGAGGGAGCAATAATGACTACAGAGCAGAGAGGAATGCAGAGGCACTGCAGTGTGTGTCCAGTCTGGCAAGGGAGGAATAGGGCAAGCAATAATGAGTGCAGAGCAGAGAGGCATGCAGAGGCATTGCAGTGTGGGTCCACTCTCGCAATGGAGGAATAGAGGAAGCAATAAAAAGTACAGAGCGGAGAGGCATGCAGAGACAGAGCAGTGTGAGTCCAGTCTGGAAAGGCAGGAATAGAGGGAGCAATAAAAAGTACAGAGCGGAGAGGCATGCAGAGACAGAGCAGTGTGTGTCCAGTCTGGAAAGGGAGGAATAGAGGGAGCAATAATGAGTACAGAGGGGAGAAGCATGCAGAGGCATTGCAGTGTGGGTCCATTCTGGCAGTGGAGGAATAGAGGAAGCAATAAAAAGTACAGTGCAGAGAGGCATGCAGAGACACAGCAGTGTGCATCCAGTCTGTCAAGGGAGGAATAGAGGGAGTAATAATGAGTACAGAGCAGAGGGGAATGCAGGGGCACTGCAGTGTGTGTGCAGTCTATCAAGGGAGTAATAGTGGAAGCAATAATCAGTACAGAGCGGAGAGGCATTGCAGTGTGTGTCCATTCTGGCAAGGGAGGAATAGAGGGAGCAATAATGACAACAGAGCAGAGAGGCATGCAGAGGTATCTGAGTGTGTCTTCAGTCTGGCAAGGGAGGAATAGTCGGAGCAATAATGAAAACAGAGCAGAGAGGCATGCAGAGTTATTGCAGTGTGAGTATAGCCTGGAAAGGGAGGAATAGAGGGAGCAATAATGAGTACAGAGCAGAGAGGCATGCAGAGGTATTACAGTGTATCTCCAGTCTGACAAGGGTGGAAGAGAGGAGGCAATAAAGAGCACAGAGCAGAAAGGCATGCAGAGGCACTGCAGTGGGTGTCCAGTCTGGCCAGGGAGGAACAGAGGGAGCAATAATGAGTACAGAGCAGAGAGGAAAGCAGAGGCATTGCAGTGTGTGTGCAGTCTATCAAAGGAGTAATAGTCGGAGCAATAATGGGTACAGAGGGGAGAGGCATGCAGAGGCATTGCAGAGTGTGTCCAGTCTGGCAAAGGAGGAATTGTGGGAGAAATAATGAGTAGAGAGTAGAGAGTGGAGAGGCATGCAGAGGTATTTCAGTGTGTCTCCAGTCTGGCAAGGGAGGAATAGAGAAAGCAATAATGAGTACAGAGCGGAGAGGCATGCAGAGGCATTACAGTATGTGTCCAGTCTGGCAAGGGAGGAATAGAGGGCGCAATAATAACTACAGAGTGGAGTGGCGTGCAGAGGTATTGCAGTGTGTGTCCAGTCTGGCAAAGGAGGAATAGGGGGAGCAATAATCACTAAAGAGCAGAGAGGCATGCTGAGACACTGTAGTTTATGTCCTGTCTGGCAAGGGAGGAATAGAGGGAGCAATAATGACTACAGAGCAGAGAGGAATGCAGAGGCACTGCAGCGTGTGTCCAGTCTGACAAGGGAGGAATAGAGGGAGCAATAGAGAGAGCTGTGTGGAGAGGCATGCAGAGGCATTGCAGTGTGTGTCCAGCATGGAAAGGGAGGAATAGAGGGAGCAATAATGAGTACAGAGCAGAGAGGCATGTAGAGACCCTTCAGTCTGTGTCCAGTCTGGCTAGACAGGAATAGAGAAAGCAATAATGAGTACATTGCAGAGAAGAATTCAGAGGCACTGCTCTGTGTGTCCAGTGTGGAATGGGAGAATTAGAGGGAGCAATAATGAGTGTAGAGCAGAGAGGCATACAGAGGCATAGCAGTGTGGGTCCAGTCTGGCAAGGGAGGCATAAGGAGAGCAATAAAGATTACAGAGCGGGGAGTCATGCAGAGGCATTGCAGTGTGTGTTCAGTCAAGCTAGGGAGGAATAGAGGTAACAATAATGACTTCAGAGTGGAGAGACATGCAGAGGCACTGCAGTGTCTGTCCAGTCAGGCAAGGGAGGAATAGAGGGAGCAATAATGACTACAGAGCAGTGAGGCGTGCAGAGGCCCAGTAGTGTGTGTCCAGTCTGACAAGGGAGGAATAGAGGTAGCAATAATGAGTACAGAGCAGTGAGGCATGCAGAGGCCCAGTAGTGTGTGTCCAGTCAGGCAAGGGAGGAATAGATGGAACAATAATGACTATGGAGTGGAGAGACATGCAGAGGCATTGCAGTGTGTGTCCAGTCTGGCCAGGGATGAAAACAGAGAGCAATAATGAGTAAAGAGCAGAGAGGCATGCAGAGTTTTGGCAGTGTGTGTCCAGTCTGGCAAGTGAGGAACAGAGGGAGCAATAATGAGTACAGAGCGGAGAGGCATGCAGAGGCGCTGCAGTGTGTTTCCAGTCTGGCAAGTGAGAAATAGAGGGAGCAATTGAGAGAGCTGTGTGGAGAGCCATGCAGAGGCATTGCAGTATATGTCTTGTCTGGCAATTAAGGAATAGAAAGAGAAATTAATAGTACGGAGCGGAGAGGCAAGCAGAGGCATTGCAGTGTGTGTCCAGTCCAGAAAGGGAGGAATAGAGGGAGCAATAATGACTACAGAGCAGAGAGGCATGTAGAGGCACTGCACTGTGTGTCCAGTCTGACAAGGGAGGAATAGTCGGAGCAATAATGACTACAGAGCAGAGAGGCATGCAGAGGCATTGCAGTGTGTGTCCAGTCTGGCAAGGGAGGAAAAGAGGGAGCAATGAGAGAGCTGTGAGGAGAGGCATGCAAAGGCACTGCAGGGTGTGTGCAGTACAGAATGTGAGGAATAGAGGGAGCAGTAATGAGTACAGAGCAGAGCGGCATGTAGAGACCCTTCAGTCTGTGTCCAGTATGGCAAGAGAGGAATAGAGAATGCAATAATGAGTACATTGCGGAGAAGAATTCAGAGGCACTGCTGTGTGTGTCCAGTGTGAAATGGGAGAATTAGAGGGAGCAATAATGAGTGTAGAGCAGAGAGGCATTCAGAGGCATTGCAGTGTGGGTCCAGTCTGGCAAGGGAGGCATAGGGATAGCAATAAAGAGTACAGAGCGGGGAGTCACGCAGAGGCAATGCAGTGTGTCCAGTCTGGCAAGGGTGGAATAGAGGGAGCAGTATTGACTACTGAGCGAAGAGGAATGCAGAGGCATTGCAGTGAGTGTCCAGTCTGGCAAAGGAGGAATAGTGGGAGAAATAGTGAGTACAGAGCAGAGAGGCACGCAGAGGCAATGCAGTGTGTGTCCATTCAGGCAAAAGAGGAATAGAGGTAGCAATAATGAGTACAGAGCGGACAGGCATGCAGAGGCATTGCAGTGTTTTTCCAGTCTGGCAAGGGTGGAATAGAGGGTTCAATAATGATTAAAGAGAGGAGAGGCATGCAGAGGCATTGCAGTGTGTGTCCAGTCTGGCAAGAGAGGAATAGAGCGAGAAATAATGAGTACAGAGCGGAGAGGCATGCAGAGACATTACAGTGTATGTCTACTCTGGCAAGGAAGGCATAGAGAGAGCAATAAAGAGTACAGAGCGGAGAGGCATGCAAAGGCACTACAGTGTGTGTCCAGCCTGGCAAGGGAGGAATAGAGAAAGCAATAATGATTACAGAGTTTAGAGGCGTGTAGAAGCATTGCAGCATGTGTCCAGTCTTGCAAGGGAGGAATAGAGAGAGCAATTATGAGTACAGAGTGGAGAGGCATGCAGAGGCACTGCAGTATGTGTCCATTCAGGAAAAGGAGGAATAGAGGAAGCAATAATCAGTGCAGAGCAGAGAGGCATGCAGAGACACTGAAGTGTGTGTGTCCAGTCTGGCAAGGGATGAAAAGAGGGAGCAGTAATGTTTACAGAGCTGATAAACGTGCAGAGGCATTGCAGTGTGTTTCCAGTCTGGCAAGGCAGAAATAGAAGAAGCAATAATGAGTACAGAGTGGAGAGGCATATAGAGGCACTGCAGAGTGTCTCAAGTCTGGCATGGGAGGTATAGAGGGAGCAATAATGAGTACAGAGCAGTGAGGCATTTGTGGGGAGCAATAAGAAGGGAGGGCATTACAGGACCTAAACATGCAAATGTGTAGCCACAACAGGATGGAGAGCAGTAAGAAGGGAGGGCGCTAAACTTTTCCATTTTCACAATTGACATGCAAATGAGTCTTCTTAGGTAGTCTCTGGGCAAACATCCAGATTAGCATCTGATTATGCCCTGATTTGCATGTAGTTTGCCCAGCATTACTGCAGGGTCCCACAGCTCCACCTGTAGGTCAGTCTGGCAGTGCATGATGATAGCTGTAGGCTACATGTAAACAGTACAGCATAGCTTGGAATATTGTACCCCAAGGGACAACACAGCATAGGCACAGATGGTGGTGGTGCTGCATGCAACTGTCACACTGTAGGTCATGCTACAGTGCACAGCAGACACTACAGTAGCAAGGATGCCAGTAGTGTGTGGACACAGCACTGCCTATGGTGTGTAGGGCAGTGCTGATGACTGCACTATACACAGTGACAGGTCCAACATGCAGGTGTTTACTGACAGTGGACATTAATGTTACGCTGTTGTGTGACCCACAGATGCTGCACCTCTGGCATGGGATGCTCACAGTGACATATACATGTCCAGTTTTGTGTGCTGTGGCAGTTGTACAGCTGTACAGTATGTGGCTGGGGGGCATATATTATTAGAAAGGCACCCTGGTGTTGGGGTATTCCCACTACTGGACCATGTGCACTGTATGATGTGTCCCAGCCTTGTGGCCTCACCTGGTCTTTGGCACAGCCTGGCCACCCATACACTCTCCCCTCAATATCCTCCATGCCCACAGTGCTGCATGTGTGTGCTGGCATCTGTTGGTGGCCACAGAAGAGTGGTTCGCATCTGTGCACTGTATGGCCTCACTGCCATGCTGTCCACTGGCTACAGGGTCACCACTTACTGCCTGGCATGGCTGGGACTGGTGGCAGATGATGGCATCATTGTGTTGCCATCAGTGAGCAGCATGATTCCTCTATGTCTGGCTTTGTCTGTGTGTCATATTTATTTGTTAGGGTCGCGCAAAGCTGTGCAAAGCCGTGCAAATACCGCACAAAGCCAAAATGTCACCCAAAGCTGATTGCCCAGTGTTAAGACAACCTTTTCCTGGACGGTAATGTGCACCGCACTAAATGTCATGCTAAGTCGCGCAAAATCACTTTGCGTGGTGCTAGTCGCTGAATATAGCATTGCACCCGTATTCATGTACACACCCCCTTAGTTTGCCCCTTGCATACATTATGATTGTGCCCCGTGCTAATGCAGTTTGTGTTCGCTATTTGGCCTTTTGAATATAGCAAACCCGCGCTAATCCCACGCTAAACCTGTACAAATGTTTTTTGTCCAGCGCAAAGTTTTAAATATCTGGCCATAAGTTCCTACCCATTTTATTTATTTTTTTTTTTTTTGCAAGTGCAAGTTAGTATAGCATTAGTTGGGGGGAAAATATGGCTTCCAACTACAGCGAGAACACTGCAGACCAACTGAGGCAGTTGTGTCAAGTATTGGCGGGCGAAGTGGCAGAAATTCGCTCCACGAAGTGATTTGCGCGATAATGTGGAATCTGTGAAGTGCTCTGCAACACGAAGCGGAGTACTTCACGTCATAATGGGGAACGCAAAGTCCATTGTAAACAATGACTTTGCATCATTCCACCTTCCGCAAACCACTTCTCCACCAGTTTTAAGGTGAAGTTCATTGAAATCAATGTACTCGCCTCAGTTCGCCTTGTTTTTGAGCTCCAAAGGTGAATTTTGCAGTGCTTTGTGGGTTGCAGGTCACATGGGCTCTAGATTGTTCTGCACAGTCTCAGTTCTATGTAGTGTGTGTGTAGTAGAAGATGGAGACAGTTTCCTCTCAGAGCTCTGCAATTCAAATCCTCTAAAAGCTGTTAAAAAAGCCTTTTTGAGCTATTGTTTTTTGGTCGCAATTTAGTACATCGATTACAGGAAACCCTCCTGTGCTCATATCATCAAGTGCTTATTATTTGTGTGTGGATTTTGAATGTTAATTTAGAACAGTCAGTCTGTGTACTGTGAAGTGTGCTTTGGGGGAGGGGTGTTTCAGTGGTGTAGGTAGATTAACTGGGAGAAAAAGGCAGTCTTTCTGTTTTGCTTATATTTTTCTTGTATAACTGATATAATGTACACACAGTAATATTCTCAGTAATTCTTGACATATAATAACTGGTCAGCAATTTCTCTCAATGCACTGACTAGGTTGATATTTTCCATAACAACCAGCTGGTTGTTATGACATTCATGAGCCATGCCAGTCACACTATGCTGCTGCCTCATTGGCCAACATTCTGTATGTGGGCAGGGCCAAACAGTCTCACAAACTGCTGGAGAAAAATTGCTGGCCTGTTATTATAAAAAATAAAAGATGGGGAGGGTGTTTCATTTGAGAATTTAATGCACACCCTCGTTATGGGATGATTTGATAAACCCCTCTGGCTTCGCCTCAGGGTTTATGTAACATCCCACAACTCTGGTGTGCATTAAATTCTCATATCAAACCCTTCCCCATCCATTATTCTCTATTTATTTGCTGATTGTTGTGATGCAGCAGTGTATAATTTCAGTTTGTTTAAAACATTTGGTTATATTACTAAAGCTTTTCAATGCGCTATGCAATACTTGTAGTGTGTGTGAGTGTGTGTGCGATGCATGCCATTAAATCAGACACCTTTCATTGTGCCACAGAGTAACCGCAGCAGTGTGAGCCTGCTATCCTCTGCACCTGCATGAATTTTTATGTTGGCGAGCTTGCGCAGCCAACATAGTGGGACAGTGCAGCTTTAGAGGCGCGGTCCCTGTTGGGCGAATGCAGGGCACGCACCAGTAGGCGCGTCCCGCATTCCCCAATCAGCCTGCATGCAAGCACCACACCATGCATACATAATGGGGCAAGCACATCTAAGGAAAGGTCCACTGCAATCCAAGCAAAGCTCGTCATACGCAGCAGTCCTTTTCTTGCTGTGCTCCCCACCATTATGTGCAGGGTCGGCGAGCGGGCAGCTGCCTAAGTAGTGCTGACTTCGGGGGTACCCAATCCCCCTGGCAGTAACCCCACCCCTGTTTTCTTTGTTTGCCGACGAGGGGGCCCACTTTCCATTGGCATAACCCCCATTGTTGAATGCCGAGGGTGCCCAATCCCCTCGGCTCGCGCCTCCCTCTTGTGTGCCGACGGGGTGACCAATCCTCGCCGCATTACTTCCTCCTTCCCCCATGTTGTGTGCTGATGCACATGCCCAATCTCCCGTCAGCTACAGACACCCCCAAACAGTTAGGTGGCACGCTGGGAGCCCACCCAGAGTGCCAAATTTCTGCAAAGAAAAACTTTCTCGCTGGGTTTTTCCACTTTTTCCCATGTAAATAAAACAGTCCCTCATAGTCTTGATGCCCCCCACCTGCACCCACCCACTGTGCACCCTGCCTCCCCTCACCCCCCACCCCATACTTACCTGTGGAGTCCAGCGCGATGCTCTTCTGTGGACCGGGAACACGTCTGCACTCTTCAAAGCCGACCGTGAACTGAAGAAATGCCAGTAAGCTGTATAATGGAATGAATAGGGGCTTTTCAACTTTAACGCATATCTCGGGCATTTTTGTGAATTTCGGACCCAAATTTTCAATGTGGGGTATTTGGGACCCCTTCTCATGAATTCTTGCACTGTCATGGCATTATTCGATCCTGAAAGGTGATTTTGCAGTCACTGTGCGGAATCACCTTTCAGGACCCAGTAACGAAATTACAGTGCCACTGTTCATGAGAGGCGCCCTCAAAAAACCTATGTTGCAAGTTTGGTGGGAAAAAAAAAAATGACTGTTTTATGAGTGTGCGCCGCCTTCTCTGGCACTCTCATAAGTTAGCGATTCACGCTTATTTTCTCTGCCAGATTCTCAACATTGGTATTTTACCACACCTTCTTGTGAACCGTACAGCTGTCATTTTTCACATCCTGCCCGAGATGTGTTTTTGCACTTCCAGCACAGAATAGCACGGTCACTGTGCGAAATCAGTGTTTGGGACACATTACAAAGTTGCGCAGTTTGCACGCATGCTCATACGTTCTCAAACTTCTAATATTCTCACTCCAGATTTTCTACAGTGCCATTGGTCTGCACCTCCTAATGAGCAGTACAGCTGTCATTTTTCACTGTTCCTGCACAGAATAGCATGATCGCTGTGGAAAGTCCGTGTTCGAGACATGTGATGAAAATGACAGTGACACTGTTCATTAGCAGATGCCCTAAAATGCCTATGTTGAAAGTTCGGGAACGAAAGTCAATGAAATAAGTTTTTTATGAGCGTGCGTTGCACAGTTTGCATGCACGCTCATAACTTTGAATTTGTAATATTTTTCACTCTAGCTGTTCATCACTGGCATTTTTCCAGACCTCTTTATGAACACTGCAGCTGCCTGAAATGTGTTTTCGTACATCCAGCACAGAATTGCATGGCTGCTGTCCAAAATCAGTTTTTGGGACAGTTTGAGGACCTGACGGTGACACTATTCACGAGCAGAGGTCCTAAAATGCCTATGTTGAAAATTTGGTGCCAAAACTCCATACAGTGACTGTGTTGCAAGCGTGCATTGCGCAGTTTCCATGCACCCTTGTAACTTCATCAATCTACAATATTTTCATGCCACATTTTCACCACTGGCATTTGTAAACATCTCCTTATCAACAGTCCAACTGACATTTTTCACAGCCTGACCAAAACATGTTTCCACAGCTGTGGCGCACAATGGCGTACTTGCTGTGCAAAATCATCTTTTCAGACACATTCACAAAATCACAGCACTATGCATCTCTAGCTACGCCACTCCCACTGCCAATGCCAGCGCAACAACATTCAGCATTGACAAATGCTTGTTTATACTGCATTGTGGTATCTTTACTGGTAGTGGACTGTTACTGCCGTACACTACCCCCCCCAATAGGCAAAAGGTATTCTTTTCCCGATTGAATTTGTGACTTGTGAGCACTGGTTAACATAGAAACATAGACTCTGACGACAGATAAAGACTGCATGACCCACCTAGTCTGCCCATTTTCCTACCTACAGGATAAGCTGCATATCCTATTTAACCAACAGCCTATTTTTTTTTTACCCCCCACAAAAATTGTCTTATGTCTGTCACATGCATTCTTGAATTCTCCCACAGTTTTAGACCCCACAGCCTCCTCAGGAAGGCTGTTCTGTGTGTCCACCACCCTCTCTGTGAAAAAATACTTCTTCCCCTCTATCTTCAAATTGTGTCCCCTTGTTTTTGCACATCTCTTTTTCTGAAAGATGCTACCGTCTTGGACTTTGTTGATTCCACTGAGGTACTTAAACATTTCTATCTATCATGTCCCCCCTCTCCCTCCTTTCCCCAAGGGTATACATATTAAGCTCCTTTAGCCTCTCCTCATATGACTTCTCTTGCAGACCCTGCACCATTTTAGTTGCCCTCCTCTGAACTGACTCCATCCTGTCTATATCCTTGCGGAGATGGGGTCTCCAGAACTGGACGCTGTACCCTAGATGGGGTCTCACCAACTCTCTGTACAGGGGGATAACAACTTCCTGTTTTCTTCTGGTGATGCCTCTCCCTATACATCCCAGTATCCCCCCAGTCATCCCTACCACCTTCTCACATTGCTTGCCAACCTTAAGGTCATCTGATATGATTACCCCCAGGTCCCTTTCCATTTTTGTTGTTGTTACTACCTCCCTCCCATTGTGTAATCTTCCCCTAGGTTTTTGTTTCCCAGGTGCATTACTTTGCACTTCTTTGCACTGCATCCAAGCTGCCATATTTCTGATCATTCCTCCAACCTTGCCAAGTCCCTTCTCATCCTTTCCACGCCTCCTTGTGTATCAACCCTATTGCAGATCTTTGTGTCATCTGCAAAGAGGCATACTTTTCCTTCCAGTCCCTCTGCAATGTCACTTATAAAGACATTAAAAAGGACTGGACCCAGTACCAAACCCTGCGGTACCCCACTAGTAACCCCTCTTTCTTCAGAGTGGACTCCATTTACAATTACCTTCTGTGTCCTGTTGTTCAACCAATGTTTTACCGAGGCTACCACTCTGGGACCCACTCCAGGGCTGGTTAATTTGACTACTAATCTTTTGTGTGGGACTGTGTCAAATGCCTTGCTAAAGCCTAGGTAGACCATGGCCACAGCCCCTCCCTGGTCTACTACTTTGGTCACCCAGTCAAAGAAATCAATTAGATTCTTCTGACATGACCTTCCTGCTGTGAACCCATGCTGCCTTGGGTCCTGTGCCCCACTGGCCTCTGGGTACTCAACAATTCTTTCCTTCAAATGTCATTCCATCACTTTCCCTACCACAGAGGTCAAACTGACAGGTCTGTAGTTTCCTGCCTCTGTCTTGCTCCCACTTTTGTGAAGGGGAATCACTTCAGCTTTCTTCCAGTCCTCAGGTACCACACCATCCTCCCATGATTTGTTAAAAAGGGTAGTCAGTGGTGTCACTAGTTCTCTGCTTAATTATTTTGGAATTCTGGGGTGAATTCTGTCTGGCCCATTGCTTTGTCCACCTTCAGTTTTAGGAGTTCTTTCAGAACCCTTTCTTCTGTGAAAGGACTGGGATTGACCCCCCTCTCCAGAGTGCTTCTGTTAATTGGATTAGGCACTTCCCCCACTTCCTCTTTTGTGAATACAGAACAGAATTATTTATTCAGTATCCCTGCTTTTTTTACTGTCACTCTCTGCCCACCCACCATCCATTCTATTCATCCTCACTATCCCTCCCTTTGTCTTTTTATGCTCCCTGGTATACCTGTAAAAGGTTTTATCCCCATTCTTAACCAAGTTGCTATCTTTTCCTCAGTTAGTGCCTTTGCTATTCTGACTACCCTCCCTACTTTTCTGCCTTAACTGGTACAGTTTTCTGTCCTGCTCTTTTTGTGTTTCCTTATACTTCCTAAATACTATCTTTTTCTCCCACAGTTTTAGACCCCACAACCTCCTCCACCACTTCTTTTGAGAACCATAGTGGCTTTTTCTTTCATTTTGACTTGTTTATTTGTTTCACACAAAGGCTTGTTGCCTCTGTGATGGCAGTTTTGATATTTCCCCATTGTTGCTCCACCCCTCCTTCTAGCCTGTTTGCTAGTGCTTTTCTAAGGTACTCTCGCATCTTGCCAAAGTCAGTGCTCCTGAAGTCCAGAACCTTCACTTTTGTATGGCTTGACTCTGTAGCTGAGTTTATCATGAACCACACTGTTTGGTGGTCACTTGTTCCCAAATGGCTACCCACTTCTAGATCTGAGATCCTCTCACTGTCCCCATTTGAGAGTGTGAGGTCTAAGATTGCTCCCTTGTGAGTAGGTTCCAAAACTAGCTGTCTGAGGCATGCCACCTGAAGGGCATCAAGAATGGCCATACTTTTGGATGTGGCTGCAGCAAATGTGCTCCAGTTAACATCTGGCATATTAAGGTCCCCAATCAACAGTATCTCCCCTTTCTCTGCCATCCTAAGTATGCCTTCTATCATATACTTGTCCATTCCCTCCCCCTGATATGGGGGTCTGTATACAACCCCTGTGTGGATTGTGGTGCCATTTCCAGTCTCTAACGTGACCCACAGTGCCTCCTCTCCTCCCTGTTTACTCTTTTGTTCAATTGCTTTTATCTCTTCCCTTACATAGAGAGCTACCCCCCCTTCTACCCTCTCTGTTTCTCCTGAAGGTTGGTTAGGTGATGTTGTGCCTTTGTATCTGCATCTCTTGAGTGCACATTGTCACAGAGTGACTCTGTGATGGATTAGGGGCCCTGGAACTTTTGGGCTTGGTGCTTTACTTAAAGCCTTTTGACACTATAACTATGTAAAATTAGAAATTAAATAAATAAATGTAAGCTTTAAAAGTTGAGACTAAGTTAAAAGATAGTGTAGTGGAGACTAGCAAGGTAGAAAAAAATAAAGCAAAGGGGAGGACAGAAGTAAGAGTGAGTCATTTAGTAACCCCCCCCCCAGGTAATTCAGTTAAAGAGAGAGGAAGAACTGAATCCCTTGTGTAAAGGTAGTTGGGATTCTTTACATAGTAATTGAATTAATTTGGAGCTTAAATGAGCAGCACCAGCAATCTATTTCTACTTGGGTTGAAAGAACACTTTTAGTCCTTCTTTTTAGAGGTGTTTGGTAGCACACCAGAATACAGGCGCTGCTTGACTAAGAGGAAGAATGGTTTGCAAGTAAGGGGAAATAAAAAATAGTCATTTAAGTCACTGTTCTGTTTAAGTTTCAGTCTTTAAGGGACTGTATTATTTGGAAGTCATTCCTTCTCCAGTGGTTGTAAATAGTAACAAAAGTATTGAAATGCAACATGTGCTAATTGCACATTTAACTTTCCCTTGCAGAAGGTCAGTGCAATGTTAATTCATACATATGTGCTCTCCTACCTTTTGATAAAATAAAGACTACAGACAAGGCACTTGTAGTGGGCTGTAAAACCATTTGTAAAAGGCTGGTTAGTTAGAATTACTTCCTGCTTAAAGCTCCTGTTTGGGACAACCAGTTAAGGCACATGTTGGTAACAGCCTGGCAGTTGTGTTTAGTAAGCAGGTTATGAAACTACATGGGGATTGTACACCTCAGAGAAAACTATATAACTTGTGTGGTACAGTTCTCACTTACAGAAAGGGCACCTGTTTGTGTGTCTTTGGATTTTCAGCATCAGCTTCTGACTCTCCTTGCACCACTCCCTTCCAGGACAGCTATAGTGCTGACCAGCCCTTTGTTCCTTTGTTTTATGCTGTCTCTTGTTGGGGGCGGTGCCTGATGGTCAGAGCTATTTGTAAAAGAGCCAGGAATTGAAATAAAATAGACTGAATATGTGTATATATGTATGTGAATTATAAACTGTTTAGTTAGATAGTTAAAACAAAATAATTATGTTTAAATAAGAAGTTTTACTTTAGCATTAATGATGTGGTGGAGTTAGGTAAAACACATGGTCATTTCCTGTATAAAAGGACTATCATTTGAGCTTGTTTTTTAGATTGTGCTCCTTGGTCTGGAGGTAAACTCCATGGAGCTCTGTGAATTGCTCCAGCAGGTGTTAGGAGAAGAACACCTTTCAAGCCATGTAAAAGTCATGGGATAAAGTTTATTTGCCATTCTGATTATTTTATTTTGTTGTTGTACCAGTCTACTGATGTTATATTTGTCCTGCTATGAAGAAATTTTGAGATAGAAGTGAATAAATGTCATTCATTTACAACTGAAACTGTGTCACACTACCAATTAGTCCACAAATAGACCTGCGCCCGCTCACATATGGTGTCAGAAGTGGGATCCTGATATCCCAGGTGGGATCTCAATTGGTCTGTATAAGGCCTGGTGGATGGTCAGTATTGCAGGACAGTACAGCAGAATCCTTGGGGTTGCTACATATTCCCTTGGATGCTGAAGTACATGTATAACGACTAGTGGAGATGACGCCAGCAGAGCCAAGGATGTGGATGACTGGAGGTGGTGACCTGGGCGAGGTCCCACAGAAGCAGGAGGGGTCTGAGGACCAGGTGGCTGAGCTGATAAAGCTGGTAAATTGGCTCAGTGGAAAATGGTTGGAAGCAGACCAGCGCCTGAGAGAAGCTGAGCACCGTTGCCAGGTGCTGCTGGAAATGTCCCATTCAAAGGAACTGGTGGAGGCAGCAGAAGACCAGAAGCAATTGGATCTAGTAGAGGAGGAACCCTGGACGGAAACCCTGTTGCCCTTATTACCAATTTTTCCTGGCTGTTACCTGGAGGAGGAGGATCCACAAGACACAAAGTCCCCAGGTAAGACTGAGACTGTCCATGAATATTCTGGGGTGAAGACTCCAAGCAACAAGGAAGAGGCCATTAAGGCTGAAGGGACTTTGTTATGTTGTAAAACACCTATCATAAATTCTGAATGTTTTTGTGAACCTGATTGGGAACAGTTACAGGGGAGGGACCCTGAAGTTACCTGTT
The DNA here is from genome assembly GCA_016271365.2 of Neoceratodus forsteri. NCBI lineage: Eukaryota > Metazoa > Chordata > Ceratodontiformes > Ceratodontidae > Neoceratodus > Neoceratodus forsteri. Next base: position 175,374,388 of record CM057455.1, read on the forward strand.
TAAAGAAATCTATTAAGGTTCAGGATGGGAGACCAGTTAATGGTGGGGTTGAAAATAGGTTATGGTGGTATGAAAAGAGACAAGGAGTGCTATACCACATGAGGCCTAACCCACAGACAAAGAAAGTGGATGCCCGGGTTGTGGTGCCTGCAATCCTTAGGGAAAGGATATTGGACATGGTAAGTGGCAACCCAAAAAAATCTTTAAGCCAAGAAGAGGTTTTATCTCAACTAATCCCCTATTATTATTGGCCTGGGTTGTATAGACAGGTGGCGGACTACCTGAGGGATAGTACTAGGTACAGTAAGGGGGAAGAACCAAAAAGACGTAGGGTAGGTGGTGCTCTATGGATAACAGGTCGACGTAAATGGCACTTTAGAAAGCAGGGGAGGTTTCCAAGTAGAGAAACAGGTTACAAATGGCAGGTGCCCTGAAAGGTTATAGGAGAAGGGATAGCTATTAAATCTTTCTATCCAAAACGTTATTTGAGACATGGTTATAGGACAGAGGTATACCTTTAACATGTAATTTTTTTTGGTAAATAGAAGAACCCCAATGTGTTTCCATATCTGAATGAATTAGGGTAGCACGGGTTATGCTGCCTAAGAGATCCCTGTATTGGGCGTCAGATATGAGAGAAGTTCTCAGCTCAAAAGCCCCCCTTCCAGGAGGAAAAGAAAAGGGAGTGAGATGACAAGATACAAACTATTTGTGGGTGTTAGCATTGTTCAGTGCAACTAATACTAACAGTACAATGATGTATAAAGTGAGCATATATTGCATTTTGAAAGGTCTGTATATGCCGTATTTAGTGATCTCCGAGATCTATTAATGTTCCATTGAAATACGCTGAAACATTGTTATATTTTTCTTTTTCTGTCTTCTTTTTCTGAGTTAGATTATTTTGTGCTATTCTGAATTTAAAATTCTCCTTCGACTGAAGAGTTGGCCGCCTTCAGCCGATTCCTCTAATCTATTCTAGCTTGGTTTTGTTTATATATTACTATTAACAATGTTTGCAGTCTATGATGATGGCGATGTCAGATATTATTAATGAACTTAAATTGTAACTGTTATCGTGAAGGATGCTAATCAGAATAATGTATATGCCCAGGGTGATTAATGAGATAGCATGTCTTTAAAGGAATGCTTAGCTGTATTTCTATTTCAGAAGGGACCCTAGGGTCAGAGTTCTGACAACCCCCCCCTTTATCTGTATAGGGCTTGGACAACCAAGAATTGGTTGCCCTCTTAGGTGGGGAGGAATGTCACAGAGTGACTCTGTGATGGATTAGGGGCCCTGGAACTTTTGGGCTTGGTGCTTTACTTAAAGCCTTTTGACACTATAACTATGTAAAATTAGAAATTAAATAAATAAATGTAAGCTTTAAAAGTTGAGACTAAGTTAAAAGATAGTGTAGTGGAGACTAGCAAGGTAGAAAAAAATAAAGCAAAGGGGAGGACAGAAGTAAGAGTGAGTCATTTAGTAACCCCCCCCAGGTAATTCAGTTAAAGAGAGAGGGAGAACTGAATCCCTTGTGTAAAGGTAGTTGGGATTCTTTACATGGTAATTGAGTTAATTTGGAGCTTAAATGAGCAGCACCAGCAATCTATTTCTACTTGGGTTGAAAGAACACTTTTAGTCCTTCTTTTTAGAGGTGTTTGGTAGCACACCAGAATACAGGCACTGCTTGACTAAGAGGAAGAATGGTTTGCAAGTAAGGGGAAATAAAAAATAGTCATTTAAGTCACTGTTCTGTTTAAGTTTCAGTCTTTAAGGGACTGTATTATTTGGAAGTCATTCCTTCTCCAGTGGTTGTAAATAGTAACAAAAGTATTGAAATGCAACATGTGCTAATTGCACATTTAACTTTCCCTGGCAGAAGGTCAGTGCAATGTTAATTCATACATATGTGCTCTCCTACCTTTTGATAAAATAAAGACTACAGACAAGGCACTTGTAGTGGGCTGTAAAACCATTTGTAAAAGGCTGGTTAGTTAGAATTACTTCCTGCTTAAAGCTCCCTGTTTGGAACAACCAGTTAAGGCACATGTTGGTAACAGCCTGGCAGTTGTGTTTAAGTAAGCAGGTTATGAAACTACATGGGGGATTGTACACCTCAGAGAAAAACTATATAACTTGTGTGGTACAGTTCTCACTTACAGAAAGGGTACCTGTTCATGTGTCTTTGGATTTTCAGCTTCTGCTTCTGATTCTCCTTGCACCACTCCCTTCCAGGACAGCTATAGTGCTGACCAGCCCTTTGTTCCTTTGTTTTATGCTGTCTCTTGTTGGGGGCGGTGCCTGATGGTCAGAGCTGTTTGTAAAAGAGCCAGGAATTGAAATAAAATAGACTGAATATGTGTATATATGTATGTGAATTATAAACTGTTTAGTTAGATAGTTAAAACAAAATAATTATGTTTAAATAAGAAGTTTTACTTTAGCATTAATGATGTGGGTGGAGTTAGGTAAAACACATGGTCATTTCCCTGTATAAAAGGACTATCATTTGAGCTTGTTTTTTTTAGATTGTGCTCCTTGGTCTGGAGGTAAACTCCATGGAGCTCTGTGACTTGCTCCAGCAGGTGTTAGGAGAAGAACACCTTTCAAGCCATGTAAAAGTCATGGGATAAAGTTTATTTGCCATTCTGATTATTTTATTTTGTTGTCGTACCAGTCTACTGATGTTATATTTGTCCTGCTATGAAGAAATTTTGAGATAGAAGTGAATAAATGTCATTCATTTACAACTGAAACTGTGTCACACTACCAATTAGTCCACAAATAGACCTGCGCCCGCTCACACACATCATAACTGTAATCTGTCTGTGCATTTGTAGTACACCATTAATTCTGGGAAACTTTGCATTTCTTGTTACACTCTCATTTCACTTTGTCAGCAATGGGGAATTTTCTGGACATAAGACAGAAGCATTTTTGGGATGCACATTAATTCTGTGACTGTGTGTGAGTACTGCACACATGATGGAGTGCACCATTAATTCTGGGAAACTTTGCATTTCTTGTTACACTCTCATTTCACTTCGTAAGCAATGGGGAATTTTCTGGACTTAAGACAGAAGCATTTTTGGGATGCACATTAATTCTGGTGACTGTGTCTGACTACTGCATACATGACTGAGTGCACCATTAATTCTGGGGAACTTTGCATTTCTTGTGCTCTCATTACACTTTGTCACCACTGGGGAGTTTTCTGGACACAAGACATGAGCATTTTGGGGATGCACATTCATTTTGGTGACTGTGTGTGTGAAGGGCTGCCAATATTGTTGTCACTTCACCTTACTTTGCGTTAAGGCGGAATGACAATGCAAAGCAACAATTACAAGGCAAAGTGAGCCTTTTGCATTTGCCACTTCACATAGCAGAGTGGCAACATGAAGCACCCACTTTGCAGGCACTTCACCGGTGGAATATAAATTTGCTGCATCCCTAATGCCAAGAGAGAGGAGTCCAGCATGAGGGCCAAACCAAAAGGCATCTTGTAGAGACTTTGGTGGCAGCCAATGCCCAAAGCCTCAAGTCACAGTCTGTGACTGAAAAGGACCAAACCTTGGGTATGGAGGGGGCCAGGGTCCAGTGCAGTGTCCTGATCCAGTGAGGAGGACAGCCGAGCCAGTGCAAGCCAAGGGCCACAGCAGCAGGGGAAGGTCACCTGTATTCTGGAGTCAGAAACGATCAGGCTGCAGATGGAGTTGTGAAGGATGGAGCTGGAATTCGAGTAGAAGAAGTTCCAACTGCAGATGAAAAAAGAGGAGAAGAGGGAGTAGTTTCAGTGAGAGGCAGAGGAGGAAAAGAGGGAGCGAGAACAGTGAGAAGCTGGGTGAGAAAAGTGTGAGAGCCAGAGGCAACATCAGCTGGAGAAGCTATGACTCCAAACACCAGCACCAAAGCAGGTAAGTGGCCTGGGTTTAACTGAAACTACAGGACTGGGTTACAAATTAAATTCCAAATTGATAGCTGAATTTAAAGAGGGGGAGGATGTGGCAGCTTGTCATTCCTCAGGGGTACGGTGAGCAGTTGCTCAAGATTGCACATGATATTCCCATGTCTGGTCATCTGGGAATCATGTGCACTAAGCAGCAGTTGACCCAGAATTTCTATTGGCCCAACTTTACTCAGCAGGTGAAGGAGTATTGCAGGTCTTGTCACCAGTGCCAAGAAATAGGGAAGGCAGGTAAGAAAACCCAAGCCACCCTAATTCCATTGCCCATAGTGGGGGAGCCATTCCAGAGGGTGGGAATGGATATTGTGGGGCCTTTAAATACCCCCAGCTCCTCCAGGAAGATGTTCATCCTAACTGTGGTGGATTATGCCACCAGTACCCAGAGGCAGTTGCCCTGTCCTCACTGAGGATAGACAAAGTGGCAGATGCCTTGCTAGGGATTTTCTCCCATGTTGGGTTTCCGCAGAAGGTTATCACCAATCGAGGGGGTTCCTTCATGTCAGACCTGATGAAATATTTGTGGAAGAAATGTGGGGTAGTGCAGAGATGCTCAATACCTTATCACCTACAAGACAATGGGCTTGTGGAAAGATGGTACCCTTAAGTCAATGCTCCAATCTTTTGCTGAACAGCATGGGAGGAACTGGGAAAAATACCTTTCACACCTGTTGTTTGCATTCAGGGAGGTGCCCAGGAGTCGACAGGGTTTTCCCCTTTTGAGCTCTTATATGGATGCCTGGTACATGGGCCCCTAGATTTGATTCAGGAGGACTGGGAAGGCAAGCATGCCACCCAGGGAACTCCCATAGTGGATAATGTCCTTAGGTTTAGGGAAAAGGCTGAAGGAGTTTATGGGGATAGCCAGGAGCAACCTGGCTGCTGCTCAACAAAAACAAAAGGTGTGGTATGACCGCAGAGCCAGAGCTTGCTTGTACACTGTGGGTCAGGAAGTCATGGTCCTAATCCCAGTCGGGAAAGACAAGCTGCAGGCCAAGTGGGCAGGACCATACAAAGTAGTCAAATGGGTAAATGATGTAAACTACATTACAGAGCTACCTGACAGAAGACCTACACAAAGAATATACCATGTCAACAAGATGAAGCCATATGCTAATAGGGTTGACATGTTTGGGGTGTGTAGTCCTGGGGGAAGGGATGGATGAAGGAGACTCCATTCTGGTTTGCTGGACTGGTAGAAAGAAAGCAGAAGTCCTCTGTGGAGGCAATTAAAATGTCACCCCAGCTGACCCTGGACCAGATCCAGGAATAAGGAAGGTTTTAGCAGACTTTGCCTCACTGTTTGACACCAAGCCTGGACTAACCCCCTTAGCGATGCACAATGTGGAGATGGGGACACAGGTGCCCATACAGTGAACAACATACCGGGTGTCAGAGGCTGTCCAAAAGGACATTAGGAGGGAGGTGGAGGAAATGCTTGATTTAGGAATAATCCAGAATTCCCACAGCCCCTGGGCTTCACCTGTAGTCCTTGTTCCCAAGCCAGATGGCTCAACTCATTTTTGTGTGGACTATCATGGACTGAATGCAGTCACGAAGTCAGATGCCCACCCAATGCCATGGATGGATGAACTCCTGGACAAGTTAGGAGGGGCAACATACCTTACAACTATTGCCCTGACATAGGGGTATTGGCAGGAAGAGTTAACTGCTAGAGCTAGGGAAAGGTTGGTCTTCATCACTCCAGTAGGGTTATTTGAATTTAATGTAATGCCTTTGAGAATGAAGAACACCCCGGCCACTTTCCAAAGGTTGGTAAACCAGGTGTTAAATGGTGCTGAGAACTATGCAGTGGCATACCTGGATGACATTGCATCTTTAGTGCCAGCTGGGAGTAACACCTGTCCTGCCTTAGGAAAGTGCTGGGCAGGATACAGAGGGCTCACTGTCAAACCTGAGAAGTGCCAGGTGACCATGGCTGAAGTGGCATACCTCGGGCATGTTGTAGGCCGGGGACAGCTCTGTCATAACCAAGTGAAAATAGAGGAAATCAAGGAATGGCCCAGACCAGAAATGCAGAAGCAGGTCAGGAGTTTTCTGGGGACAACAGGGTACTACAGGAAATTTGTACCAAATTATAGTGCCCTGGCCACTCCACTATCTGGCCTGTTAAAGAAAATGATGCCTAAGAAAGTTACCTGGGAACCAGCCTGTGAACAAGTCTTTACCAGACTGAAGGAGGCGCTGTGTAGTGCTCCTGTATTGACAAGTCCACACTATAGCAGACCCTTTGTAGTCCAGACCAATACCTCAGATATGGGTATTGGGGCAGTGCTGAGTCAGACATCCTACCAAGGGAAAGATCACCCCATAGTGTACCTGAGTAGAAAGTTACTTCCCTGGGAACAGGCTTACTCTACTGTAGAAAAAGAGTGTCTTGCCATGGTGTGGGCCCTAAGAAGTTAGAGCCAAACTTATATGGACAGCCTTTTAAGGTACAAACTGGCCACAATTCCCTGGTTTAGCTGACACAAATGGGTAAAATGACTGGTAGGTTACTAAGATGGAGTTTTGTCTTGCAAGGGTATGACATGACTGCCCCCCATAGGCCGGGGCAGCCAATGAAAATACAGATGGATTGTCGTATCATTTTGAGCAATGAACTGACTTGGGGAGCTCATCCCATGCAGGGGATAGAGCCCCCAAATTCAGTCTAGGTGGGGAGGACTGTGACGCTCTACCACCTGCTTATGGTTATATGTATGATATTTGAAAACTTCCCATTTATTTCATGTGACTGTAAGTTAATGATATAATTTGTTCTGTGTTTGATTTCACCTGTTTTAAAATTTTTAGTAAACAATATTTTCTTTAAAATACTGCCTGTGTTTTCTCTCAGTTCTTTTACATGTGAATGCTGAGCCTGTGTTTAAGTCTGACACCTGTTAAGGGCTTGAATGTGTTACTAAGCTTGCTTAAAGGTAAGAATATACCTATGTATCATACTCGGTTGTAAAGGTACATTTTGAAAACCTGGTTGGGTGCCCCTGGGTGAAAGATTGTATTGCATTCCCAAAGAGGGTACATATCTGAGCCTGTGAACTTGATACACTAGCATTAGGTTCACATTGGATCTTTAGGACTCAGTACTAGTAGGTGATTCAGACTGAAAACAGACAGGAGGGTTACCCTGTCTGTCTCCTGTTTACAATATTGCATTTGAGGTTGGCACTGTTGGAGCAAAGGGCCTGACCTGCAGAGTGCATTTGTGACAATTTCCACTACTGACAGTAACTCACTATTTGTCATTGAGCTAATCACTTAAACTGTGTGTGCTCAGCCTTCTCTCTTTCTCTGTACTTCACCACTCTGAGCCTTCCTTAACCTCTGTGAATCTCACGGCCCTTGTAATAGCTATTGCAAATGGTCATGGCTTGTAAAGCACTTTGGCATGCAGTAGAGAAGATGTTAGCTGGTCATTGACATCCCAAATGTTGACAGTTATGTACAGTGGTCCTGTTAAACAGTACATCACTTGAGGGATACCTCATGAACTATACCAGTGTGTACAATTACATTTTGTGACACTAAGTAATAATTGCTTTTTAGTATTAATCCAGCAGTACAAATTAGTTAACTGTGGCCACAATTTTTTACTTAATTGTGCATCCTATCTTCTGGTATGCCATTCCTTAATAACTTAAAAATAAGGTATGACATATACTAACATACTAAAATGCCAGTAAAAACAGGCCTGACAGTCTTTCGCGTCTGCTCATTTGGTCAGCCCCCACCCTGGGAGCTGACCTTGCTGCTCCCCTCACCTTCTCTGGCTTCTCCCTTCCCAGTTCTGGATATTCTTGCTGCACTGGATTTTGCTTCCAGAACCATTCCCCTGTACCTGTCTCACCCCTTCTTGAACCCCTCCACCGTCGCTGCCTCCACCAGCCCCCTAGGCAGTGCATTCCATGGCTCCACCACCCTCTCAGTGAAGTAGCATCTCCTCCTTTCTCCCCTGAATCTTTTTCCCTCCAGCTTCCACCCATGCCTTCTCCTTCCTTTGAAGCACCCTGACTGTTCCTCCCCTATTTACCCCCTTCATGTACCTGAAGACCTCTATCATGTCCCCTTGGTCCCTTCTCTCTTCCAATGTGTACATATTTATCGAGCCTCTCATCATAGGTCCTGTCTTCCAAGCTCCAAATCATTTTTGTTGCCCTCCTCTGGACCCTCTCCAGGAGTTTAATGTCCCTTTTTAAGTGTGGCCTCCAAAACTGCACGCAGTACTCGAGGTGCGGCCTCACCAAGCAGTTATACAGGGGGAGTATCACTTCCCTCCTTCTGGAGGTGATCCCCCTAGCGATGCATCCCAGCATCCTGTTGGCCTTGGCTGCTGTCCTCCTACAAGTCTCTGAGTTGTTCATCTTGACATCCACCACCACCCCCAGGTCCCTCTCAGCCATTGAGACTTGTAGCATTCCCCCTCCAGGGTGTACACTTGGCCCGGGTTTCTGGCCCCCAGGTGCAGTACCTTGCATTTCCCTGCATTGAACCTCAGCTTCCACTTTCTAGACCATCTTTCCAGAGCCTCCAGGTCCCCCTGCAGGACCATCCTCCTCTCCTTCCCATCCACCACCGCCCCCAGTTTTGAGTCATCCACAAAGAGACTCATCTCACTCCTGATACCTGTCCTTATGTCAGAGATGTAGGCATTGAACAGGAGGGGCCAAAGGTCTGATCCATGTGGGACCCCACTAATGACCCTCCTTGGAGATGAGACTATCCCGCTAACTATGACCCTCTGGGTCTGGTTCTGGAGCCAATTGCATATCCATCTGATCATCTGGTTCCCTACCCCCATTTCTCCCAGCTTATCCAACAGGCCCACATGAGGAATAGAGTCAAATGCCTTGCTGAAGTCTAGAAAGAGGATGTTCACTGGTCTACCCAGGTCCAGGGCGCTCATCACCCAGTCATAGAACTCCACAAGGTTTGTCTGACACAATTTCCCCGGGATGGATAGTGAGACTGAAGGGGGAGGATGGGGGCCACTTGGAGGATGACAACAGTAAAGCTGACATATTGAACAGGTATTTCTGCTCAGTCTTTACTAAGGAAGAGGGGGGTAATGGGTCTGAAGGGAGTACAAGGGGTGAGAATGGTGCAGAAATGGACACAAGTCCCTTTACATGAGAAAGGGTCCTGAAGGAACTGGAAGTAATAAGAGTTGATAAAGCAATGGGTCCAGATGGGGTGCACCCCAGGGTCCTTAAAGAACTAAGAGAGGTGGTGGCTGAACCTCTGGCTATCCTGTTTAGCCAATCACTGGAAACAGGGAGGTACCCAAAGACTGGAGGACAGCAGATGTAGTCCCTTATACAAAAGTGGGAACAAAGAGGAAGCAGGGAACTACAGACCAGTCAGCCTCACCTTGGTAGTGGGGAATATCATGGAAGCACTACTAAAGGGGAGATTGGTGGAACATCTGGTTGTCAGTGGACTACAGGACCCAAGGCAGCATGGTTTCACCAGGGGGAGGTCATGTCAGACCAACCTTGTTGAATTTTTTGACTGAGTGACTAGGGAGGTGGATCAGGGGAAGGCAGTGGACATGGCCTATCTGGACTTCAGCAAGGCCTTTGACACTGTGCCACATGGAAGACTATTACACAAACTGGGGAATATGGGTGTGGGCAGGACAGTAGTGTGGTGGGTAGGTAACTGGCTGGGTGGCAGGACACAGAGGGTGGTGGTAAATGGCTGCCACTGCACAGAGGGAAGAGTGACCAGTGGGGTACCATAGGGATCAGTGCTGGGACCAGTCCTATTCAACATCTTCATCAGTGACATTGCACAGGACCTAGAAGGCAGAATTTCACTGTTTGCTGATGACACAAAGCTCTGTAACAGAATAGACACACCAGAGGGTATAGACAGAATGAGAAGGGACCTGCAGAAACTTGAAGAATGGTCAGGGGTTTGGCAGTTGAAATTCAATGCAAAGAAGTGCAAGATAATGCATATGGGACACAAAAACCCTGGCACAATATATCAGTTGGGGGTGAGGATATAGCATGCACCAAGCAGGAAAGGGATCTTGGGGTTTCATCTCTGATGACCTCAAGGTAGGGAAACAGTGTGACAAGGCAGCAGGTAAAGCAAATAGGATGCTGGGATGTATAGGCAGGGGCATCACCAGCAGGAAAAGGGAGGTCATAATTCCGCTTATACAAGACACTAGTAAGGCCCCACCTGGAGTACAGTGTACAGCTCTGGAGACCATACCTACATAAGGACATAGACAGGGTAGAGAAGGTTCAGAGGAGGGCAACAAAGATGGTGCATGGATTGCATCACAAGTCCTATGAAGACAGGTTGGAAGGAACGGAACATGTACTCCTGGAGGAGAGGAGGGAGAGAGGGATATGATAGAGACATACAAGTATCTCACAGGGAGGAACAGGGTGCAGGAATACACTATTTTTAAGCGAAAAAGATGCTCCAGGACTAGAGGGCATGGGATGAAGTTGGAGGGAGGGAGGATGATTCAGAGGAAACATGAGGAAGAATTTCTTCACAGAATGGGTGGTGGACAAGTAGAACACCCTGCCAGAGGAAGTGGTGGGGGCTGAAACAATCACAGGATTTAAGAATGCATGGGATAGACATAAAGGAATTCTGGAGGTCAGGGGTAAGGGGCAACAGACTTCTAGGAAAACATAAACTGAACTTACAAGCTCAAATGGGCAGACTGGGTGGGCCATAGGCCCTTATCTGCTGACACTGTCTATGTATCTATGGATGAATCCATGCTGTCTATCATCCAGGCACCCTGACTTTTCCAGGTTCCCCCAGCCTCTCCTTGACAATGCCCTCCATCACCTTGCCCACCACTGATGTCAGGCTGACAGGCCTGTAGTTCTCTGCCACCTCCCTTGATCCCCCCTTGTGGATAGGCACTATATGTGCCACCTTCCAGTCCTGGGGCTCCCACACTGTCCTCAGAGAGATGGTGAAAAGCTCCACCAGGGGTTTTGCCAGGACATCCGCAAGTTCCTTTAGCACTCTGGGATGTAATTTATCTGGCCCCAGTGCTTTCTCTGTCTTAAGGGACCTGAGAGCTTCCCTCACTCTCTCTGCTGTGATTTCCACTTCTGCTACCTCTTCTCCCTGCTTAGCCTTCCCCTCTCCTGTCAGTGATGCCTCCCCCTCTCCCCAGACCCGCCGATCGGTAAGAGTCCCCCCTCTCAGTATCACTGCCTCCTCCCATGTATGATGCAGCACCCCCATTTTCCTTGGTGAAAACTGAGGTGAAGTACTCATTTAGTACCTCCGCCTGCTCCCCCGGGTCTTGTGCCCATCTCTCACCTGTTTTAATCCTGCTAATCTGCCCCTTCATCCTTTGTTTTTCCCCGATGTATCTAAAGAACCCCTTGTTCCCTCTTCTAATTTCCCTGGCCAGGTTCTGCTCCTTTCTTGCCTTAGCCGCCCTCACCACCCTAGTGGCCCTTCTAGCCATCAGCTCATACTCCTCTCAATCCCTTTTTCTCCTTGATCTCTTGAATTTCCTATAGGCTGCCTTCTTTCCCCGCACCACCTCCTGGACCTCCCTGGTCCACCAGCAGGGTTTTTGGGCCCTACTGCATTTTTGTCTTATTCTTGCACAGGTGCTGGTAGCATCCTGCACCCCTCTCCTGATCATTTCCCACCTACTATCAGCATCCATGTCTGACCCAATCCCATCCAAATGCTCCTTAAGGATCCTTCCCATTTCCTTAAAATCTGCCCCCCTGAATTCAATTACTTCCATCTTTGTGCTGCCTTCTGCTCCTCCTAGGTCCCGGCAGAACCAGACCGTGGCATGGTCACTCCCTGCCAACAGGTCCCTTACCTCCAGGCCCCCAGTCTGGTCAGTGTCTGCCAGGACCACATCCAGTACCCATGCCTCCCTGGTCGGTTCCCCCACCTGCTGAGTTAGGAACGCATCTTGAAAGACATCCAACAACCTCTGTTCCCTGGCCACCGAGGATGTCATAGTCTCCCAGTGTTCCTGGCATGCTTAAGACCCCCAACACCACCACCCTTCCCCTGCCCAGTCTGCAGTGTCTCCCAACATCTGCCACTGGACTCTTCTCCAGCTCCTCCACCAGTGCAGGGGGTCTATACACCACTCCTATTTTTACTCTCTTGCCCCCCCTTGTTATCAAGGTGACCCAAATCGCCTCCACGGTTCCCTCCACCTCCTCTACTCCCCCTATGCCAATGCAGTTTTTGACTATCATTGCTATCCCTCCTCCCCTTCCCTCCCCCCTGTCCTTTCTGAACATAGTGTAACCCTCCAGGTTCAGGTCCCAGTCATGTCCTGCAGTGGCCCAGGTCTCAGTGACCGCTGCCACATCCACCTCTCCCTCAGTTAGCATCACCTGGAGCTCAAGCATTTTATTGCCCAAGCTCCTGGCATTTAGCAGGACTACCTTCCATCCTTTCCCTATACTTCCATTTCCCCTGCTCGTGTTGCCATGGGGATTCTGTTTTCCCCTGGTCTGCACTTTACCAGTCGGCCTTTTCCCGCATTCCTCCAGCTTCCCGGGGGGGTGGAGACAGAGTCCCTCCTTTATCAGCCCCCTGACAGCCATTTTCTCCCATCCCTCCCCCCTTCACAAGTTTAAACCCGACTTTTCACCAATGAACCCCTCTATTTTTGACTTAAGGATTCCCCTCCCCTCCAAATTGAGATGGAGCCTATCTCTAGCATACAGCTCCTTATCCTCCCAGGTCTCCCCCCAATCCACCATCAACCCATACCCTCTGGCCTCACACCACTCCCTGAGCCACTGGTTTATCTTCCTAATCTTTCTTTTGTGTTCCCCACTAGCCCTTGGCACTGGCAGGATTTCTGAGAAGGAAACTGTACATCCTATGTCATGACAGACCCTGGCAAGCTCCCTGAACCTTGCCTGTATCTCTAGCTCACTGTTTCCCTCAATGTCATTTGTACCCAGGTGGACCAGTATGTCCGGGAAACCCCCAAAATCCTTTGCCAGCTGATATACCTCATGCTTAGCCCTGTGCATCGTTAGTCCAGGGAAGCATTTTTCTCTAACTGGCCAGGCTTCTCCCTCCCTATCCCATTTGATACCCCTGATCATAGAATCCCCCAACAGGAGCACTCTGACCACTCCTTTTCCTCCTTTTTCCATGTCCCTCATCCTTTCTACCGGCCCCTCCACCCAGCCGGCTCCTTGTTCCTCCCCCTATCTGGGTGCCACATGCCGTCCCCTCCTTATTTACCCTGGCCACTCCCTCCCCTCCAATCCTATGCCTCTCCTCCTCCCGAGTATCCTTCTGTACCTTGCTAACTCCCCCCTCACTGCTTGTAACTGGTCCTTCTACCCCATCCACTGAACTAGCCTGGCTCATCCTCCCTTCCTTTCTGCCTCCATTTAGTCCCTCCTTGCTTGTCGTGCTCCCCTGACTTAAACCCTCAGCTCCCTTTACTGTATCCTCCTTGTACTTCTGGTCCTTCTCCTTGTGCTTTCCTCCCTCTTCCCCCTGCCCCTCCTGCTCTGATTCACTGCTCCCCCCAATTTTCATGCATTACAGGTTCCCCCCGTTCCTCCTGACCCCCATCCCCTTTCCATCTCTAACTACCCTTGCCATGGCTACATCAACCCCCTCATCCTCAAGCAGAAGAAGAGAGATAATGCTGTTGCTCCTTACACCATGAATTGCCACATAGTAGTGACGCTATAATGCCTGGTAAACAAAACTTGTATTAGAGCAGTGAAAACTACAGATTATATAATAAACTAGTGAACAGATGCAACCATCTCTATCTGTGGTGTTAAACTGTGGTCTGAATTGGTGGACTCAGTTATACTGCACCTGGCATCTAGAATCACGCTTTAACCCTGCTGAAATCATAAATGGATGTAAAATAAAAATATTACCCAGCACTAGTCCTGTGCTAGTCTCTTAAATGCCACTTGATACATCTGACTGTTTGAAACATGACAACTAATTTTGTGATTACTATTTGTAGTGAATTTTGTGTTGTGGTACTAGTCAAGCCACTCTGTGGGCTCCATTTTTTGTTGTAATAATAATTTTATGTTTAACTTTTTTGTTGTTGTTGTTGTTGTTAAATACTACCCAAACCAAGTATCATATAGCACTGCAGCCTGTGCCCATAAGTTGAATGGTCTCACTCCAGTCTATGTACTGTATGCAGCGATGGCATTTCCTGACAGCATTTGTTATTGCTTAGCTCACTCGGGCAAATGGCATCTCTGAAGCACTGCTGAAGCATTGTAACATACGTTAGGGATTCTACTGAAACAAACAGCAGTGGTAGCACATAGAAATATAACAAATTTCACTTTTTATTTTTATAGATTATAGTAGTAGTAGTAGTAAAATGTTTTTTTTCATAAGAAATGAATAAAGGATAAACTCGATTGAGCATAGCTAATTTTCAGTGAGGTCCCATACATTAAAATACAATATATAAAAAGGAAAATGTTACAACAACATACAGCACTAGTTTTTCATAAAGTACGCAAATACAGACAATACAACATAAATTACACTATTTATAATAACCTCCTATAATATAGATAATTATAACACCTTTATGTATCAGGAACAGCACTGCCTTTTTTGTCATGAGCTAGTTCGATACCAATGTTGAATCAGAGGCCAATGATTTTTTACATTAAACAAAAACAGAGACTTAGGGATTTCATTCCAACTCATAGCCCCTCTATAATATAAAGAATGCCATCCTATCTCCAAATTACATCTATGCAATTCCAAGCTAGGCACTTTACAATTTCACAGTGAGGCCAATTTGTCCCTATATATCAAATTTTCTACCACATGCTGCGGATACTTCCCCTGCAATCCTTTATGAATAAAGGCTAACAAGTGTTTTTTGGTTACATTCATAAAGCATTGACTACTTTAATTGGTCATAAAGTAAACATCTATGAGTTAGTCTAGGAGCCCCTAAGATAAACCTGGCTAAATTATTATAACTTACTTCCAGCTTCCTTAAATCCTGCTTTCTCCCACAGGAATAGAATATATCCCCATAATCAATCATGGGGATAACCATCATGTTTACCACTTCTTCCCTTACTTCCATACTCATTAATGATTGAACCCTACAAAGAGCCCTGATTCTTTTGTTTACACTCTTTATTAAATTTTCAATATGTATATCCCAACTTAATGAACTATCAGTCCAAAGACCCAAATATTTATACATGTATGCCTGTTGGATCAGGCCCCCCCCCCAGAAGCAACCAATCCCAGGGCCATGTCCCCCAACCATTCACTTTTTCAATGTATCAACATGGACTGTATTTTCTTTGTATTCAAAGTCAGTCTACTATCTTTTAAAAACATTTTGCAGATCATCAAAGGCTAACTGAAGCCTATTTTGTATCACCTTGATAGATTCATGTGATATATAAATTATGGTATCATCAGCATAAAGATGGTACTTTATTTCTGAATCTGGAAAAGACAGGCCATTTACATATATGTTGAACAGCAATGGCCCTAGGATGGAGCCCTGAGGGACTCCCGACCCAACAGGCAAAAAACATGATTCCTGACCTCCTAATGACACCTTTTGATTCCTATTCAACAAATATGATTCCAACCACTTCCCACTCAAACCCGCCACCCACAGGGATGCTGCCCTGGACAGGAGGACACAGTGGTCAAAGAATCAAAAGCTCTGGATAAATCCACAAAGATGACCCCCATTAGTGTCCTCCTGTCCAGGGCTACCTGCACATCCCCCACAACCTTAGCAAGTGCTGAAGTTGTACTATATAGTTTCCAGAAATCAGACTGCTTATTATTCATTAATCTAGAAGAATCCAAATGTTTCTTCATTTATACTGCCACCAATCTTTCAAATATTTTGGATACATGAGACAAAAGAGAAATGGTACAAAGTGCTTATTTTGTGTATACCATATCAGGCCAACAGTACTGGAGAGATGCTATTTGAGGAAGAGCCTTGAAATAAACTAGTGAGTTCATTAAAAAATACTGTCAGAAGACACGATAGTTAGGAGGTGTTAGCATGCCCTTTGCACTCCGTTAGCATTACATACTGGACTAAGACTATTCATCTCATAAGCACCTGCAGGAGTTGCTAATATGTAAGTTGGTTTGGGTATTATTTAAAAACCAAAAGAAAAAAGTTAAATACAGAATTATTTTTAAATAAAAAAAAAACAGCACACAGGGTGACTTGATAAACAGAACTACTCAAAGTTCAGTTCGGTGACGGTAATCAGCAAATCAGCACACACATTTCAAACAGATGTACCTCCGGAGATCAACAGAATCACACAGTACTACTCTGTAATATTTTTATTTTACATCCATTTGTGACTCCTGACTCCACTGACCCTGCTCATTGCTCCATTCACAGAACCCAACCCTGATTTTACTCTCTGATCATGATCTCGACTCCCGACTCTACTGACCCTGCTCATTGCTCTGCCCATGGAACCCAACCTCGATTTTACTCTCTGATCATGATCTTGACTCCCAACTCTACTGACCCTGCTCATTGTTCTGTCCACGGAACCCAACCTCGATTTTACTCTCTGATCTTGATCTCAACTCCCAACTCTACTGACCCTGCTCATTGCTCTGTCCATGGAACCTAATCCCAATGTTACTCTCTGATAATGATCTCGACTCCCAACTTCACTGACACTGCTCATTGCTCTGTCCACAGAACCCAGCCTCAATTTTACTCTCCGATCATGATCTCAACTCCCAACTCTACTGACCTTGCTCATTGCTCTGTCCACCGAACCCAACACCCTAATGTTACTCTATGATCATGATCTCGATTCCCAACTCCACTGACCCTACTCATTGCTCTGTTCACAGAACCCAACACCCGATTTTTCTTTCTGATCATGATCTCAAGGCACTCTCCTAATCTTAACTGTTGACAGCCACTGATTAAAAGATAGTTTATATCTTATGGGTTGTTTTGTTTACATTTTTCATCTAGGTTTGCAATCTTGACTGTCACTAATGTGATTTCCATGATACCGTAACTTTGGCAAACAGCTGACCATTTGCAGAAACTGCCGGTCTGAATTTTTTTTATTAAAAAAAGTCAATTTCGCTTGCTTTCAGTTAAATTATTACAAGCCTGCAGATGTTACATTGTAGCTTTAGGCAGATTATGTGTTTCTTACCCTCCAGTGTGTTGTCTCCTGTGGATGTGGGTCCGTGTGTGTGTGTGTGTGGGGGGGAGAGGGTTGAGGGATAATTGTAACTTTATTTTTCTGTATTTCCTCATCATTTCAGTTGCACAGTTATGCCATTCACCTTGCGATTACTGTAGTTCAGTTCTGACTGTGAGTAGTTCATGGCATCCAGATGAGTTACCTCTTTACCGAAAAAAATGTAATCTCAAGATAGTTTAGTTTATTTATTTATTTATTTATATAAGAACATAGGAATTACAACCCTCCGAGTCATAGACTCATTTCCAAAGCCTTCGGGTCAGGTACAGAGTAAAAACAAAAACAGCAACAGATTACGACAGTTGAATACAGTGAGATGCCATACAAGTGTGTAAGATATGTAGAGGTAAGGTATATCAGTTGAATACAGTGAGGTGCCATACAGGTGTGTAAGATACATAGAGGTAAGGTATATCAGTTGACTACAGTGAGATGCCATACAGGTGTGTAAGATACGTAGAGGTAAGGTATATCAGTTGAATACAGTGAGGTGCCATACAGGTGTGTAAGATACGTAGATGTAAGGTATATCAGTTGAATACAGTGAGGTGCCATACAAGTGTGTAAGATATGTAGAGGTAAATCAGTTGAATACAGTGAGGTGCCATACAAGTGTGTAAGATATGTAGAGGTAAGGAATATCAGTTGAATACAGTGAGGTGCCATACAAGTGTGTAAGAGACGTAGAGGTAAGGTATATCAGTTGAATACAGTGAGGTGCCATACAGGTGTATAAGATATGTAGAGGTAAGGTAAATCAGTTGAATATGAATACAGTGAGGTGCCATACAAGTGTGTAAGATACATAGAGGTAAGGTATATCAGTTGAATACTGTGAGGTACCATACAAGTGTGTAAGATACATAGTGGTAAGGTATATCAGTTGAATACAGTGAGGTGCCACACAAGTGTGTAAGATACGTAGAGGTAAGGTATATCAGTTGAATACGGTGAGGTGCCACACAAGTGTGTACGATACGTAGAGGTAAGGTATATCAGTTGAATACAGTGAGGTGCCACACAGGTGTGTAAGATACGTAGAGATAAGGTATATCAGTTGAATACGGTGAGGTGCCACACAAGTGTGTAAGATACGTAGAGGTAAGGTATATCAGTTGAATACGGTGAGGTACCATACAAGTGTGTAAGATACGTAGAGGTAAGGTATATCACTTGAATACAGTGAGGTGCCATACGGGTGTGTAAGATACGTAGAGGTAAGGTATATCAGTTGAATATGGTGAGGTGCCATACAAGCAGCAGCAGCATCAACTAGGAGCAGATTTATCCTGGACTCCCTTCAGGGTGTCTTCCTCAAGCAACTGGTCATGGAACCAACTCAGCAGAAGGCAATACTGGACCTTCTGCTCACAAACAGGGACAGTGTGATGGGGGTAACAGTGGGGGAGCACCTGGGAAACAGTGACCACCAGTCATTGTGGTTTGAAATCACAGAAAGAGCAGAACCAAACCACATAAAAACACGTATCCTGGATTTTAGGGGGCAGACTTAGGGGAATTGGGGAGATACTAGAAAGAGGCATTAAGGGGAATGGGACAGGAATCAGGGGTTGAGGAACAGTGGGCAGTATTTAAAATGGGGATTATAAGAACAACAGAATTATGCATTAAGCAGGTTAGCAAGAGGAAAAGGAAGAGGAGACCATTATGGTTTTCCAAAGAGGTATCAAAGAAAGTGAAAGCCAAAAAGATTGCATTCAGGCAATACGAAAAGACACAGGCAGAAGAGGATAGGGAGAAGTACCAGGAGAAGCAAAGGGAGGCAGGGAGGTCAGTAAGGGAAGCCAAATCTCAGACAGAAGAACACATTGCAAAATCAGTGGGTAGAGGGACAAAACTTTACAGGTACATAAGTGAAAAAGAAAGACAAAAGGAGGGATAGTGAGACTGAAGGGGGAGGATGGGGGCGTGGAGGATGACAATAGTAAAGCTGACATATTGAACAGGTATTTCTGCTCAGTCTTTACTGAGAAGAGGAGGGTAATGGGTCTGAAGGAGTACAAGGAGTGAGAATGGTGCAGAAATGGACACAAGTCCCTTTACACGAGAAGGGTCCTGAAGGAACTGGAAGTAATAAGAGTTGATAAAGCAATGGGGCCAGATGGGTGCACCCAGGTCCTTAAAGAACTAAGAGAGGTGGTTGCTGAACTCTGGCTATCCTGTTTAGCCGATCACTGGAAACAGGGGAGGTACCCAAAGACTGGAGGATAGCAGATGTAGTCCCCTTATACAAAAGTGGGAACAAAGAGGAAGCAGGGAACTACAGACCAGTCAGCCTCACCTCGGTAGTGGGGAAGATCATGGAAGCACTGCTGAAGGAGAGATTGGTGGAACATCTGGTTGTCAATGGACTACAAGACCCAAGGCAGCATGGTTTCACCAGGGGGAGGTCATGTCAGACCAACCTCATTGAATTTTTTGACTGGGTGACTAGGGAGGTGGATCAGGGGAGGGCAGTGGACATGGCCTATCTGGACTTCAGCAAGGCCTTTGACACTGTGCCACATAGAAGACTATTATACAAACTGGGGAATATGGGTGTGGGCAGGACAGTAGTGTGGTGGATAGGTAACTGGCTGGGTGGCAGGATACAGAGGGTGGTGGTAAATGGCTGTCACTCCACAGAGGGAAGAGTGATCAGCTGGGTACCACAGGGATCAGTGCTGGGACTGCTCCTATTCAACATCTTCATCAGTGACATAGCACAGGACCTAGAAGGCAGAATTTCACTGTTCGCTGATGACACAAAGCTCTGTAACAGAGTAGACACACCAGAGGGTGTAGACAGAATGAGAAGGGACCTGCAGAAACTTGAAGAATGGTCAGGGGTTTGGCAGTTGAAAATTCAAAGAAGTGCAAGATAATGCATATGGGGCACAAAAACCCTGGCACAATATATCAGTTGGGGGTGAGGATATAGCATGCACCAAGCAGGAAAGGATCTTGGGGTTATCATCTCTGATGACCTCAAGGTAGGGAAACAGTGCAACAAAGCAGCAGGTAAAGCAAATAGGATGCTGGGATGTATAGGCAGGGGCATCACCAGCAGGAAAAGGGAGGTCATAATTCCGCTATACAAGACACTAGTGAGGCCCCACCTGGAGTACAGTGTACAGTTCTGGAGACCATACCTATGTAAGGACAAAGACAGGGTAGAGAAGGTTCAGAGGAGGGCAACAAAGATGGTGCATGGATTGCATCACAAGTCCTATGAAGACAGGTTGAAGGAACTGAACATGGGCTCCCTGGAGGAGAGGAGGGAGAGAGGGGATATGATAGAGACATACAAGTATCTCACAGGGAGGAACAGGGTGCAGGAATACACTATTTTTAAGCAAAAAAGATGTTCCAGGACTAGAGGGCATGGGATGAAGTTGGAGGGAGGACGATTCAGAGGAAACATGAGGAAGAATTTCTTCACAGAACGGGTGGTGGACAAGTGGAACACCCTACCAGAGGAAGTGGTGGGGGCTGAAACAATCATGGGATTTAAGAATGCATGGGATAGACATAAAGGAATTCTGGAGGTCAGGGGTAAGGGGCAACAGACTTCTAGGAAAACATAAACTGAATTTACAAGCTCAAATGGGCAGACTGGGTGGGCCATAGACCCTTATCTGCCAACACCTTCTATGCATCTATGTATCTATGTAAGTGTGTAAGATACGTAGGGGTAAGGTATATCAGTTGAATACAGTGAGGTGCCATACAGGTGTGTAAGATACGTAGAGGTAAGGTATATCAGTTGAATACAGTGAGGTGCCAAACAGGTGTGTAAGATACGTAAAGGTAAGGTATATCAGTTGAATACAGTGAGGTGCCATACAGGTGTGTGAGATACGTAGAGATAAGGTATATCAGTTGAATACAGTGAGGTGCCATACAGGTGTGTAAGATACGTAGAGATAAGGTATATCAGTTGAATACAGTGAGGTGCCATACAAGTATGTAAGATACGTAGATGTAAGGTATATCAGTTGAATACAGTGAGGTGCCATACAGGTGTGTAAGATACCTAGAGGTAAGGTATATCAGTTGAATACAGTGAGGTGCCATACAAGTGTGTAAGATACGTAGAGTTTAGGTATATCAGTTGAATGCAGTAAGGTGCCATACAAGTGTGTAAGATACGTAGAGGTAAGGTATATCAGTTGAATGCAGTAAGGTGCCATACAGGTGTGTAAGATAGACAGAGGTAAGGTAAATGTCTATGCATGTGGTAGCTAAGCAGAGGTTGAATCACAAAGGTTGCAGTCAGGTAACAGGGTGCTGCCTCCAGGGAGGAATTGTCAGGCATTCCTATAACGGATATAAACTATGAAGCTAATATGTTAGACATAGGGCCCGTAGGCTTCAGAGGTGGAAGATTGTGTGCTGCCTCAGTGGAGGCATTGTCAGAGGGCCAGGTAAGACCTCTAGTGAAACAGCAGGACTTGGGATTAGTATTACTGATCACACTGGCACTTACGAGAAGACAAAGTGTGTTTTTTCAAAGCAGCCTTAGAGGGACCTAGTTTGGATAGTTCGGTGATAGCGGGAGGGGGGGCATTACACCAGGAGTGGGCCCTGAATGGGAAGGATCTTTGAGCCAATGTGATCCTAAGCCTGGGTACCTTCCAAACAGTCTTGGTGGCCGTGTGTGTGGCCACGGAGAGGGTAGCCAACTGAAGTGAAGCTGTTACCCCTACGGGTGCAGAGCCAGGTGGATTTTTTTAGTAAGGAGACATGTCTGATGCTGCAGTCTTTCCCATAGTGTGAGAACATTGGTGGTGTGTAGAGGGTTCAGGTATGCATTTGTTTGTTTGCACCAGAGAGGAGTCGGCATGCTTTATTGATTTCCACCTGGATTTGGTGGAGCGCGGTGGTGTCAGAGGCAGCATATATTATGAGCCCATAGTCCACAAGTGACAGGACTGAGGATGTGACTGCCAGTGGAGTGCTTCTGGTGGCAGGCAGTCCTTATGCTGGTATAAGAGGCCAATTTGGGCATTGGTGGCAGATGAGAGTACTTTGATGTTTTCTTGGAATGAGAGGGTGGTGTCAAAGGTGACATCCAAGTATTTATATGTTTGGGCTTGGTCCAGTGGAAGGAGTGAACTGGAGAGGATATTCAAGTGGTAGTCCCTTGCCCTGTTTTGGCAGTGTGTGAAGAGCATGGTTTTAGTTTTTTTAACGTTGACAACTAGTCTGTGATCAGCAAACCAGTTTTCAATCTGTTTGAAGGAGTTTTGAAGGGAGAGCTGGAGGGTACAAGGGTCAGGGTGGGAGATATATAAAACTGTGTCATCCACATAAAGGAGAATGTTCCCAGAGCAGAAGCTGGGTTGGGTGTTAAGATAAATGCTAAAGAGCAGGGGACCTAGAATGGAGCTCTGATGGACCCCAGAGCACACTGGTAGTGTGGTAGACAGGGTGTTATTAATTTTACCACACTGGGATCTAGTGGTGAGATAGATAGAGAACCAAGACAGGGGACCTTGAGATACCCCGATGTACTGGAGTGTGTTCAATAAGAGGTGGTGGGAGACCATGTCAAAGGCCTTAGAGAGGTCCATGGACACAGCACCAGCAAGATGCCCTTTATCCAGCGTAGTGTGAAGAGAGTTAGAGAATTCTATAAGGGCAGTAGTTGTGCTGTGACCTGCTCTGAAACCATGTTGTTCTCTGCATAATAAGTTGTGAGTGAGGAGGTATTCAGTGAGTTAGTCAGCCAGGATTTTTTCAAGGGCTTTAGAGAGTGGGTGGGGGGAATAGAGAAGGGCTGATAGTAGTTTGGGGAGGTGCAGTCACCACGTTTTAGTACTGGGGTTATTACTGCTGTTTTCCAAGTAGTTGGGCACTGTCCCAGGCACAGCGAGCAGTTTAGAAGGTCTGTGAGTGGGAAGAGGATGGAGTCAAGTACCAGGTGAAGGATTCACATGTCGAATGAGTCTTTACAGTAGTTAGAGCCACTGAGGACTTTGACAAGATAAGCTTTACTTTTGTCAGGGTGATGACTCTGAGATAGAAGGGAGGGAGGGCACTGGAGGTTAGGTACTGGGGTGGGCTCTATGGGGTCAAGTACCAGGTGAAGGATTCACATGTTGAATGAGTCTTTACAGTAGTTAGAGCCACTGAGGGCTTTGGCAAGGCAAGCTTTAGCTTTTGTCAGGGTGATGACTCTGAGATAGAAGGGAGGGCGCTGGAGGTTAGGTACTGGGATGGGCTCGATGGGGTCAAAGAAGTTATTTGGGAGTACTGAGCTAAGGTTAGAAAAGGTGGAGTTGAGACAGTTGGCAATTCACAGTGGGTCAGTAGAGATGGTGTCATTAATGTTACGTTGGGATGGGGCAGGGGTGCATGATTTCCAATTAAGGTCTTTAATGTTGTCCCAGAATTTGCGTTGCTACTGCTATGGGGCCTGAAGACTTCGTTTTGTATATTTTTGATGCATACGCCAAATGATTAATTTACTGTCTGCATGTTTGTAATGATCTAACGAAACACAAGGTAAAATTAAATCTTTTAATTTATTATTTATTTTGTGTAAAGGAAAAATCAGACTAGCAGTTTCTGAAAATAATCAGCTATTTGTCAAAGTTACCATATCATGGAAATCACATCGGTGTCAGTCAAGACTGCAAAACTAGATGCAAAATTATAAAACAAAAATAATAATAAAAGAACAGGTATACACTGCCTAGCTGTCAGCAATACGAATCTGAAGAGAGATGTATGTTTGACTTTGATCTACCAGTAACAGTTTTTGTTAGAAGGTCCCACCTGTACAGTTTATGTATATGTATATATGTTTGTGTGTGTGTGTGTGTGTGTGTGTGTGTGTGTGTGTGTGTGTTGGGGGAGGGGGGCTCCATCAAGAAAAAAAACCTCTTATCAAATCTTTTATCTTTTGCTTAAAAAATAAACAGCAGTGTCTCCAATAGAGAGGAGGATAAAAAGAGCAAGTAAGTGGGATGAGCCACAAATCAAGGCAGTTAGAGCACAAGATCATTGGCGGCAATATAGTGCAGTGGTTTAAGGCTCTGAATTACAAACCTGAGGACCTGGGTTTGAATCTCCCAGCCCCCACTTGCGTCCTGTGTGATCTTGAGCAAATCATTTAACATCATTCTGCTCCCAGCTGGCACCTGTAAACAAGCTTTCAGCTTAGAGTGTCTCTCCTGGTTAAAAAAAAAAGATCAGATACGTATTTAAGTGGACTGGATTGGAATTATAAAATAAAAGTACAAGAAAACAAAACAGGTTTTTGATTTTCCTTTTTGTTGGGGTGGGCCCTGTTAGGCATGTGAGTCTTTCAGTCTCTGCAGCATGTTTACTAGAACGAGAAGAACCAAGTTAGAGATCAGACATGTAGAGTCCTCAGTCTCCAGGGCACTGCAGCTGAAGTAAATGATTACAAACAAAAAAAAACCTCAAAGTTTGTCACATTGCAGTTGAATTAAGGAACCTCAGAGTTCATGGTTACTAAGCAGAGTGAGTGACTCTCTGAGTTGGGGTTAGAGAGAGAGAGAGAGCAGAAGGGGACGTGTGATTCCTGAGTGTGGAGAACCAGAGTGAGAGCTCAGACATGTATTTATTTAGCTTCTCCACTTCTTGAACCCCCCCCCCCATCAATCCCTCATGCTCACCTTTACCATTTATTCACAAAATACCTCAGGTTTTCTAAGCTCCAAGTCAATGAGGCATTGTGAAAAAAACACACGAAAAGAGTGTGTGAATATTGAAATAGAAGTAAAAAACACGCAAAAAGAGTGTGTGAATATTGAAATAGAAATAAAAAACACACAAAGTGAGTGTGTGAATATTGAAATAGAAATAGAAATAAAAAACACACAAAGTGAGTGTGTGAATATTGAAATAGAAATAGAAATAAAAAACACACAAAGTGAGTGTGTGAATATTGAAATAGAAATAAAAAACACACAAAAAGAGTGTATGAATATTGAAATAGAAGTAAAAAAACAACAAAGCAAAGCAAACACTGCCACAGCTGTACTCCGTGCCTTCCAAGTAACCAGAACTGAGGGTGGTGTGATCTTCCTGTTTGATTACAGGGACCCTTAGGTTACGGAATTAAACTCAGGTCTGCTGGATGCACTAAACTCATTCACCACTTGTTACTCTAACTAAAGGGTCACTTATAACTGCCATTACCCTGCCCAAATCCCTAAACTGCAAAAGCAGGAAAGCAGCAGAGAAAAAGCAGCACATACGGCAAAAGCTTACTGCCTCTCCTATATGCTACTCAGATGAGTACATATAATGCAGAGATGGAATAGGATCTGCTCGGCTGGAGGTGGGGGTGGATCTTTCTCAGACTGCAGTGACATAAGAGTCTGACAGGTTTTAGGGAGGGGCCATGTGTAATAATATTTATTTTGATTTATTCCACCGCCACCATGGTAGATCCTCCTCCTGCCCCTCCCACATGAACCAAAAATAAAAAAAAAGTTACTAATGCTGCCTCTCACTACTCAGTTTCCAGATCTTGTACCTCCCAATTAAGAAACAAAATAATGCTGTGCAACCATTAACTCACATGACAGGGCATTTATTTTAGGGCAGAGAGCATTTTCTGGAGGATGGTCTGACGGAGGAGACTATTTACACCTCGAGCCAGTTCCACAGACAGAAAGCATGAAGTGAGCCCTTTTGTACATGCAAAACATCTGCAGGGCTCTGCCCACTGTGGCTGTAAATTTATTTGATAGTGTAACCCCCCCCCACAAATGGGGGTTCCCAAAAAGTTTTCTTTGAGCTTGCCTAAATGCTCACTGCCAGGTTGGTGTTGCATTTTAGTAGTATAAATGTGATTGCCAGGGAGTACCTGTATAGCCTCTGTGTACTGTCTCTTTAAGAGCTGCATAGACTGCAATCATAAGTAATCTGAGCGGGAACTCTGTTGAAAGATGTAACTATTTGCTGAAAATCATTTAGAGTGATAATAATAATGTAGTTTGTCTAACTTGCCTTTACAGCAAGCACTGTTTTGTTTGTCTCCACCATTTTGGCCTGGAACTGCCGAATTGGACCAATCAGTCTGGTGAGACCTAAAATGGAGCTGGACTACAGGAGCTGTCTGGAGTCAAAATCTGTAGGAATTGTAGTTTTGGGTTTTTGGTGCCTTTTTGCAACTAAAGGGGAAGCTCTTGTTGTGACTGACAGACAGATCAGCCAACCAAATCTTTTGAATCTTGGGGAAATCCCAGACTGCTTGCAATTTTCAGTTAGTTCTGAGCTGGGAAGTGAAATGAGTAAGAGCTCAAGTGTTTTTGTGCAGCAATCCTGAGTGGATTCGCATGGGAGAACTGTGAAAGTGCTAAGTTTTGGCCTGCATGTCTGCCTCCTGCCCGGGAGGGAGAAAAGAGAAGTATTTCTGACTAAATCAGAGTTTTTGAGAACAAAGTAAGCACTGATTTTCTACCAGTCTCATACCTAAAGAAGATTGAAGATTTTGCTGAATGGGATTGGCCTGTCAGGATTTCCAGCTGCTATTGAATCCCCAGTTTGTGTAGAGACTTTGTGATCGTGACCAGAGAGCGGTTTGCCTGGTACAGTAGAATTTCTTTACATGTAAATGTGCTGTGTATTGAAAGTGGGTCATGATTTGATTCGTCACTGTATGAACTGTGTTCTGCTTGATGGGAGCTGCATCCAGCCCAAAACGGACTGTATCCAAATTTGTCTCCATTCAGCCAGGATCTTGCACACTGGCCCTGCCAGACTACCCGGTGCACAGAGAAAGCCATCAACGAGAGACCTGCCTGGTGATCAGCCCCCTGCTCTATGCTTGAACAGGAACTAAGCCTTGGCAATTCATGTGCGCCCTGCTTCTCCTGGTACTTCAGATTAACCACCTGCTGTATCAATTTTCGTCCAGCTTGTGTCTAGTCTTGGGTATCATGAGTAATCATCAGGGTAGCTCCCTGCAACAACAGCCTAATCTAAAAGTGTGTCATCTGATTGTCTTGTTGTATTCTTTTCACAAACTGAGCCCTCCGGCTCTGGATTACAAATACTGTGTGTTGAGCATGTTGTTTTCTTCTATCACAGGGCCCCAACCAGCTGCAACGTTCACGGCTAGCCCACCGTTCTCCATCTGGGTACTCAAAGTGTGTGACTGTTTACTGACCCTGAAGTGCATGCATAACTGTTTGAATGATAGAGTCTCTAAGCAAATTAACCTGATTACACCCTCCCTTGTTCAAGTCAGTTAAATAAATCAGATCTAACACTTTTTTTGCATTTGCCTTGACTGTGGTTCCAGTTTGTGCAAGAGTACTGTACTGCTCTTATTTGCTGTGTATAACCTTGTTTTACAGGAGGTCCCCAGAGCCGAGCCAGAGGAAAGCCCTGGTGGTAAGTGCAAACAGTGTGGGTACTTGTGTGGTGTATCAGGGGTATTGTGAAAGTGATTATTGTGTATTGTTCCGGCCACTAGTAAGGAGAGAGGTGGTTACAGTGTCCTGGAGGGCTGTGCCCAGGTTAGCTTGACCACTACCAACCCTGACCTCCAGGTGGAGGCACCCATTTCAGAACTCAGGCCCCTTAACCTGCTACTAGCCCAGCAGGCAGGGATAGTAGCCCTTGGAATAACACCACCTAGGAGTTACAATAGCAGAGAACATTTCTTGGAGAACAGTCAGGAGAAGGAGACTATTTACACCTTGAGCCAGTTCCACAGATGGAAAACATGACGTGAGCCCTTATATACATGCAAAAGTCTGCAGGGCTCTGCCCACTGCAGCCGTAAAAATGTCTTGTCCCCTTTTAATACTGCTATGGCTATTCTTTCTTCAGCTTCTGATGTCAATGTTCCATACTGCTTTCCCTGCCTGTCATCTGTTTCCCCTGATACACCTCCCTGTCTTCCTCCCTCTTTGTCTTCGATATACTTTCTGAATGCTACCCTTTTATCCATTTCTGCCACTTCTTTCAAGAATCCCAGTGGGCTCTTTTTTCTCCTGCTTTTGTTCACTTGCTTGACAGAGAGGCTTATCACCTTAACTATGCCCCCTTTTAGCATCATCCAATATTACTCAGTCCCTCAGTCACCCCCTGCTAGGTAATCTCTAAGCTATTCTTTCATCTTTAAAAAATCTGCCCTCATGAAGTCCAGGACCCACTGGCTTTTGTAGTTCATTTCTGCAGTGTACTTACATTGACCCACACTATATGCTGATCGACGGTTCCCAGCTGTTCTCCCACCTTGACCTCTGCAGCACTGTCCCTGGTAGTGAGTTTGAGGCTCATTATTGCCCTATCATGAGTGAGTTTACAAATTAGTTGTGTAGGGAACGCCCCATTCAGGGAGTCCAGGATGTCCCTGCTTCTAGCTATAGCCAAGCTGGGAGGCTCCAGTCTATATCTGTTAGACTGAAGTCCCCCACAAGCAGCACATCTCCCTTTTCCGTCATTTTGCCAGTGGCTTCCTCAAGTGCCATATCTAACTCCTCCCCTGTGCTGGAGGTCTGTAGATCATGCAAGTGAGAACAGTGCCTCCATCAAATGGCTCAAGAGTGACCCACAGTACCCCCTGCCCATGTTCTCTGTATCTCTGTTGCTTGTATCCCTTTCTTCACATAACTCAAGAAGATGATTGAGAGAAGATGAACACTGAAAGACATCTTCCCTGAACCACCTGCCATTGCCTATAAGCAGCACCCCAGCCTCTCGAACATAAAGATTCATAACAAATTCCTAGCAGATCAAAATAACCAGAAAACAAGAGGAACAACACCATGCTACATGGCAAGATGTAAGACCTGCACCCACATGTGTGCACAGGCCACCATTAAGACAAGCCAGAACAACATAATACAAATTAAAGGATCCTTCACATGTCAATCCAGCAATGTGGTTTACCTAATTCAATGCAAGAAGTTCACAAATGGTTGCTATATTGGGGAAACTAGCGGGCCACTGAAAACCAGGATAAATCACTACCGTCACACTATAGTAAACCAGATTATCAGCACTCCAGTAGGAAACCATTTTTCACAAACAGATCACTCTCTCTTGGATTTATCTGTCTTGATACTAAGAGGCAACTTCAGAAACACACAGGACAGAAGGACATGGGAATTGAAATTTATAAAACAATTTAAATCTAACATTTCTGGACTGAATCGGGACATCAGTTGCATGACCCACTATGGTAAAGTGTAATTATTTTTTATTGAGTACTAAATCATGTCTCTATTCATCACACTTCGGTTCTGTATCTCTTTACTATTATATTTTTTTCTCTGAGTTCTCCCTGTTCTGTTTTTTTTTTACCTACACCTCACATCCTCCCTGCCTCTCCTAATAACTCCTGAGCTCAATCCCACCTACTACCTCTTGTTTTCACACCTCTGTTTATCTAGACCTTTGTTCTTTTTTCTCTTAATTTCTTGATTTCCTTGCATCTATTAGGCATCTCCTGTCCATTCTACCCTTTCAGCCAGCCTCTGATCTCATATCCTATCTGCATACTTTTGTCTTCCCTTTAGCTTCCTTTCATACGAACATATGAAATTTGCCAGCAGATAAAGGCCAGAGGTCTATCAAGTCTGCTCAGATGTGCAGATAGCACCCCTTATTCTGCAGCTGCCCCTCCCTTCCACCCTTCCCCTTCATTGACCCTCCCCCTTGTCCTGTCCCATCCCCTTTTGAAGCAGTCCACTGTTCTACTGGATACCACTTCTGCAGGTAACGCATTCCACCCAGCCACCACCCTCTCTGTAAAAAAGTGTCTCATCATCTCCCTTCCACCCTTCCCCTTGATTGACCCTCCCCTTGTCCTGTCCCATCCCCTTTGAAGCAGTCCACTGTTCTACTGGATACCACTTCTGCAGGTAACGATTCCACCCAGCCACCACCTCTGTAAAAAGTGTCTCATCATCTCCCTCCTGAACCTTCCTCCCTCCAGTCTCATATCATGGCCCCTGGTGTCCCTCCCCTCCCTTACTTTGAACAGCCCCTCTGTACCTGTCTTGTTTATTCCTTTCATGTACTTAAAGGTTTCAATCATGTCCCCCCATCCCTCCTCTCCTCCAGTGAGTACATGTTCAACTCCCTCAGCATCCTCTCATATGATAAGTCCCCCAGCCCCTTGATCATCTTTGTCGCCCTGCGCTGCACCCCCTCCAGTAACTTAATGTCCCTCTTCAGATACGGGTGCCAGTACTGCATGCAGTACTCCAGGTGCGGTCTAACTAATGACCTATACAGTGGCAGAATCACCTCCTCCCTCCTCGAGGATATACCCCTTGCAATACAACCCGGCATTTTGTTGGCCTTTGCAGCTGCCTTCCTACATTGTGCCGAGTTGTTCATTGACCCTGTAATGAGCACCCCCAGATCCTTATCCTCCTCTGTCTGGGCTAGCTGCACTCCCCCCCCCCGAGCTGGTAACTCCTTCTTGAGTTCTTCATCCCAAAATGCAGCACTTTGCACTTTTTGGCATTGAACCCCAGTTGCCAGGTGTCTGACCAGGTTTCAAGCTTTACCAGATCATCCTGCAACCCCTGCCATCCCCCTAGGTCATCCACCATCTCTCCTACCTTGGTATCATCAGCAAACAGACTGATCTTGCTCTTGATGTCCAATGATATGTCTGCAATGAATATCCCAAACAACACTGGTCCCAACACCGAGCCCTGTGGAACACCGCTCATCACTACCCTTGGGTGTGAGAGCTCTCCACCCACCACCACCCTCTGTTGCCTTCCCTGAAGCCAGTTCCCTACCCATCTCACCAGCTTTGCACCTGCCCCTGTGCCTACTAACTTACTTCCCAGCCTTCCACGCGGCACTGAGTCAAATGCCTTACTGAAGTCCAGATACAGGAGATCCACTGCATGGCCCTTGTCCAGTTGCCTAGTTACCCAGTCATAGAACTCCACCAGGTTGGTTTGGCAGGATCTGCCTCTTATGAAGCCATGCTGTATGCTGTCCTATAGTCCTTTGGCATCTAGGAGGGCCACCAGCTTCTCCTTCAGGATAGTCTCCATTAGCTTACCCACAATGGATGTGAGGCTTACTGGTCTGTAGTTTCCTGGTTCATCCTTGGGGCCACTCTAGTGGAGGGGCACCACATGAGCCATCCTCCAGTCCTGAGGTACACACCCTGAATGTAGTGAGGCATTAAATAGGTCTGCCAAAGGTCCTGCAAGGACCTCTGCCAGCTCCTTCAGTACCCTGGGGTGGATGCCATCTGGGCCTGGCGCCTTATCCACCCTCAGTGCCTTCAAACCCTCCCGAACTCTGCCCTCCATGATTTCCCCATCTGTCACCCTCTCCCCCCTGTTTCTGCCATTTCTCCAACCTTGGGTGTCACCCCCCCTTCTCTTTAGTACTGAGCAGAAGTACTCATTCAGTGCTTCTGCCTTATCGCACCCTTCTTCCACCCAACCTTCCTCCTTCCTAATCCTTACTATGTGGTCCTTACAGCTCCTTTTCTCCCTGATGTACCTAAAGAAGTCCTTCTCTCCCTTCTTAATGCCTTGTGCCAGCCTGAGTTCCGTAGATGGCTTGGCTCCCCTTACTGCCCTTGTCAGCTCCTTCGATTCCATCAAGTACTCCTCCCTGTCCTCCCCTCTCCCTGTTTTCTTGTACATCCTAAAGGCAGCTCTTTTTCTCCTTACCTTTTCCATGACCTCCTTGCTCAACCAGCTCAGTTTCTTAGCCCTAGCCTTCTTGCTCTGGGCCTTGCAGCAGATTTTGGTTGCCTCCACTATCCCCAGCTTTATGAGCTCCCACCTCTGGTTAGTGTCCATACTAGGTTGAATTCTGGCCAGGTATCCTTTTACCACTTCTCCCATCCTCCCAAATTCAGCCCTTCTAAAGTCCAGCACTCTTGTGCCAGATTCCACTCCTTCCTTGCCCATATCCAATGTGAGCCATACTGAGTGGTGGTCACTCCCTGACAGCGGTTCCTCCACTTTAAGTTCTCTCACAAAGTTCCCATTTGCCAGCACAAGGTCAAGGATATTTTATTTATTTATTTATTTAAGAGATTTACCAGATAAGCATACTGAGTGGGGACCGCTCGTTTCCAGATGTGACCTGGGGGGGGTTACATAGATCCAAACAGGTTCAGAATACAAAACACTACAGTGGTTTGACAACAGATTCAGAATGCAACACAGTACAGTGGTACGGCAACAGAATGGGAGTGGATACAGGGAGAGTTACAACAGGTTCAGAATAGGTACAGGCTGGGCTGACCAATTTTTGACATTACAAAGTTTAGTTCTCAGACCAGAGTGCATAGTTTGCTGTGACATAGTTAGGCCTAGACTGCCGGGTGAAACAGCAGAGCAGTAGAAGTATAGTAATGCAGTAGGAATTCTAGGCTTATATAAATTCATTTTAATTTAAGGCCCGTTTAGATGCTTCTTGGTGGCAGGTCTAGGCTGTAGGTTGCAGTTGCATATATCTGAGAAGTGGGCATGTAGGAGTGGTTTGAGGATCCCTAACCTGGTTGGTTCACTGACCATTTGCAGCAGGAAGCTGTCCTGGAAGGCATCTAGCAGTACCTGCTCCCTTCTGTTCCTGGTTGTTGGGGTACTCCAGTCCACTCCTGGCATGTTGAAGTCCCCCACAATCACCACACTACCCTTCTCGCAGGTCCTCCTGATCTGTCCTGCTAGTTCCCTGTCTAACTCCTCCTTCTGAGATGGTGGCATGTACACCACTCCCATTCTAAGAATCCTATTCTTGGAATCCTGGATTTGCATCCTAAGTGACTCCGTACTACCCTCCTCCCCTTCTTCCCTTACACACTTCAGTCCTTCCTTCACATATAGTGCCACACCCCCTCCTTTCCCAGTTACCCTGTCCCTACGAAATAACCTGTACCCTGGTACAGACAGGTCCCAGTCATTGTATTGGGTGGCCCATGTTTCTGTGACGGTTGCAATGTCCACCTCTCCCTCTGCCATGAGCACCTGTAACTCTGCAGTTTTCCTCCCAAGGCTCCTAGCATTAAGGGTAACCACCTTCCACCCTCCCTCCCATCCTGCCCTCCTTTACTAGCATCACCAATAGTACTTGCCATTTGTCCTTTGTCACTGTTATGGGGGTAAGCTCATATGGTTTCCCAACCTGTGGTCTCTGCAAGTCTCTTGCCCATTTGCCACCCCCCGCTCCTAGTTTAAATTCCCTACTTTCTCTATGTAATCCTCCATCCTCTGTTTCAACACTTTCTTTCCCTCCTCACTCAAGTGTAGTCTGTCCTTGGCATAGAGACTACTGTCCTCCCAGGTCCCTCCCACCCTCCCCAACAGCCCATACCCTTTAGCACAACACCAGGTTCTTAGCCATCCATTAAATTCCTGTATTCTCAGCTTTCTTGTTGTGCTTGTCTTGGGCACTGGAAGGATCTCCGAAAAAGTTACTGATCTTCCTGCCCCCTCACATAATTGTCCTAGTTCCTCAAACCTCCTCTGGACTGTATCTACTGTCTTCTCTGCCAGCTCGTTCGTCCCAAGATGCATAATTAAAAGAAGCTTGTCCCTACCCCGTCTAGCATATTTCAGAACAGATTGTCCCACCCTTTCTGCTGTCATTCCTGGCAATGGCTTCCACCCAAATGCGACTATACCTCTCTGCCTTGCTACCCCATCTGACTCCTCTTAGTATTGAGTTCCCCAGCACTAAGATTCCACCACTCTTACTCCCTGCTTGCTTCCATTCATCTCCCTCTTTCATTTCTGGCTCCTCTTCTTCTTCCTGCACATTATTTCCCCCTTTTGCCCCTGTTGCAATTCTCCCAGCAGAACTCCCCCCCTCCCCAGTTTGGTCCAGGCATTTATCAATTACTCCTCAAATTTCATCATTTCCCTCCTCCACCTTCTTCCTCTCTAGCAGTGCAAAACTATTTTCTGAAGACCCTTCACAAGTGCCCCCTCCCTCTCTCTTCATAGTAACCTGTTCTCCCCTTTCCACTGCATGACTTTTCCCACATCTTCGCCTCCCCTCACAAGTCCCTATCTCCTCCTTCCATTTGACTTTTGTCTCCTGACCTGGTTTCCCCAGCAATCATTCTTCCTGGCCTGGGCCCTCTTGTCCCTGCTTCCCTTCTTCTGACCCTCTCCTCACTACTGTTGGCTAATATCGCCCTTCCTCATCTCCCATTCTTCCTCCCTCCAGCATTGGGCTAAACCCACCCCCAGTCTGCCTTGTCTATCTTAGTTCCTCCTGCAGACCCTCAATCTCCTTTCTAAGTTCCTCTATGTGGTTGCACGCTAGACATCCTCCCACACTCCTGACAATTTTTAGAAAGATTGGTACACCGCAGTTGTTGCAGCCTACCACCCTACCCATTGCTGTCATTGCCCACCAGTGAGTCCCCACCCTTCCAGATGCAGGACACCAAACACTCCCCCAAGTCTCTCTTCTCCCCCCTCTATCAGTGCAAAACATTCTTTTCTTAATTTGTCTTACCCCCTTTGTTGTACACATTTAGATAGATTGAGCAACTGCTTTTTTATATTCCTAACCTTCCTATCCACATTCAAAAAGAGACTTTAAGTAGCTATTGCACAACCTTCTTCAAACTTCTACTCCTCCTTTCCACAATGCAATAGTAATGCAAAGAAGTAACAATGAAAGCTCCTAGATTTGGAGTTACTTCCCTTCCACTGAGATAGCAGTCACCTCTTCACTCAGTGCTGTTCCTTTCCTGGATGTCTGCTTCTGCTATGACAGGTGCATATCCTTTGCCCGTTTGAGGAAGTGATGTCAGAACCCATGGTATAAAGGAAATCATGGACCAGGGTGGGGTGGGACCAACCCAAGTCTTCCAGAAACAATCAGGTAGCTGAGGCCCCTGGTCAGACCATTAACACCTTTCCCCCACTATGCACTAACCTTTGCAGCTAGTGAAGCCAGTATAAATGAATCACAATTCTACTCAAAGCCCCCAAAATAGGTTTGTTACCAAAAGAAACAGGTCTCCAATTCAAACAGCTTCACCAACAACACATCAAAATAGGCTTGAAATTAGAAGATATAGGTCTCTGATTCAAAGAAACAGCCCCAGTTAAATCACACCAAATAGGTTTTAAATCAGAAGAAATAGGCTGCTACAAATGCAGCCTGCTACACAGTGAAACATCAAACAAATGATCCCACTTATAGCCACCAAAACAGTTTTCAAAATTCCAACAGCCGAAAAACAATACCCTGCTAGCCCCTTAGAAGTAGCAAGAAAGAAAAGAAATAACCTTCTACCAAGTAAAATCCACAAGAAACAATGTAAAAACAAGAAGAAGCTACTGTACTGTAACCGATCTGATCCTTTCCCTTCTAGTTCCTTCTCAGAAGCCAAAGCAACTGATTTGTTCATACCATGCCCCCTTCCCATTTCCTCTCATGTTTTTATTTTGCATCTTAGACTTTCATCTCTAGTCCCCTTTATCACCTTCCTACTTCACTTCCTGATTTTTAATTGCACCACAGTGGATATAAATACTGCTTGTTGCTCAGTTTTGCTATTCACCTGAAGAAGGGACCTGTGTGGCCCTGAAAGCTTGTCTACAATTCCATCTTTGTACAAGACACTTGTTGGTCCAATAAAAGGTATCAAACCTTCCATCTTCTCCTGTTTCACATAACTCACAACACCACTTACTTTCCTTCCAGTCATGACATTTCAGTGCCTAGTATAGCCTGGCATGGCTATAATGTCACGTATTGTATTTACTTCATTAACTTTCAGTTCTTGCCTCCAGCAGTGAGCTGCAGAATCAAGGGAGACTGTGTCTCTTCCTCTATCAGGGTTGGGTTAGAGTACAAAGGGCTACTGCTACCATTTCAGTACTGAGTATATCCTTGTGTGGCTATAGTGTGAGGAATTTTAGTTACTTCAATAACTTTCCGTTTGTTCCCCCTAGCAGTCAGCAGCAGGATCAGGGAAGACAATGTCTCTTCCTCTATCAGGGTTGGATCAGAGTACAAAATGCAACTGTTACCAATACTGTGACCTTTCCCTTACTGTACTACTAGGAGCTGGACAACAGAAGCTGGAGATGGGATCATTGATGGAGGCTTGTTCAGGGGAAGGGGACATGCACTACTGGATTTTATAAGTGAAAGGTCAGATGAATTAGACACACAATACGAGTGAATAGTTACAGCTGGATCACTTGACCAGCGAACCATAGACTGTACCTCTTCCAACAATAGTTGCCTGAACTTCCTAGACTTCTAGAAAAACATAAAGGGAACTTGCAAGCTTAAACGGGCAGACTGGATGGGCCATAGGCCCTTATCTGCGACAGTGTCTATGTATCTATGTATCCATTCCTAGGCCTCAGACAGGATAACAGCTATGTTATAACATTAAGGAAAGGGAAGGGAGGCTAAGGTGGGAGAGGGCTTTGGGGAGGGTATTTTGCTCTGTTCATATATTACTGTCCCTTTCCTTATTGCAGTGTGGGTGTTACCCTTTTGTTTTCTTTGCTGGTCTGTATTTGCCCTCCTTTACCATTTTCCTCTGAGAGTATTATCATTTCCTGTTTCTTGTTGCTCTCTGGGAGTTATTCTTCCTTTTTATGGCTGATGTGGGTTTAGCTATGCTGAATTCTAGAAAGCACAGTAGAGTAAAAGGGATCTTACTGGATATTGGCCAGACTTTTAAATCGTGGAGGTGGATAGCAATCACTGCCCATTCGCTGTACTATTTTATCCACTGGTCACCAGTGAAGTACAGCACAAACTTCAGTGTCCTGCATGGCCACTGGCATTCTCTGCACATACGCCATGACTCACGCATGCAAAATGGGCTCCAGTGGCACTGTTTTATCCACTGGTCACCAGTGAAATGCAGAACAAACTGCTGTGTCCAGCATGGGCACTGGCATTCTCTGGAGATATGTCATGACTCAGGCAAGCGCAGTGGGCTCCAGAGGCAATGTTTTATCCACTGGTCTCCAGTGAAAAACAGCACAAACTGCTGTGTGCAGCAAGGGCACCAGCATTCTCTGCACATACGTCATGACTCACGCAAGTGCAATGGGCACCATGTGGCACTGTTTTATCCACTGGTCACCAGAGAAATACAGCACAAACTGCTGTGTCCAGCATGGGCACTGGCATTTTCTGCTCATACGCCATGACTCACACATGCACAAAGGGCTCCAGTGGCACTGTTTTATTAAATGGTCACCAGTGAAATACAGCACAAACTGCTGTGTCCAGCATGGGCACCGGCATTCTCTGCACATAAGCCATGACTCACGCATGCACAGTGAGCTCCAGTGGCACTGTTTTATCCTCTGGTCACCAGTGAAATACTGCACAAACTGCAGTGTCCAGCATGGGCACTGGCATTCTCTGCACATACGTCATGACTCACGCAAGCGCAGTGGGCTTCAGTGGCACTGTTTTATCCACTGGTCACCAGTGAAAAACAGCACAAACTGCTGTGTCCAGCATGGGCACCGGCATTCTCTGCACATACGCCATGACTCACGCATGCACAATGGGCTCCATTGGCACTGTTTTATCCACTGGTCACCAGTGAAATACAGCACAAACTGCTGTGTCCAGCATGGGCACCTGCATTCTCTGCACATACGCCATGACCCAAGCATGCACAAAGGGCTCCAGGGGCGCTGTTTTATCCACCTGTCACCAGTGAAATACAGCACAAACTGCTGTGTCCAGCGTAGGCACCGACATTGTCTGCAGATATGTTATGACTCACGCATACACAATGGGCTACAGTGGCACTGTTTTATCCTCTGGTCACCAGTGAAATACAGCTCAAACTGCTGTGTCCACCATGGGCACCGGCATTCTCTGCAAATACGCCATGACTCACGCATGCACAGAGGGCTCCACTGGCACTGTTTTATCCACTGGTCACCAGTGAAATACAGCAGAAACATCTGTGTCCAGCATGGGCACCGGCATTCTCTGCACATACGCCATGACTCATGCATGCGCACTGGGCTCCTGTGGCACTGTTTTATCCTCTGGTCACCAGTGAAATCCAGCACAAACTGCTGTGTCTTGCATCGGCACCGGCATTCTCTGCACATACGCCATCACACATGCATGCACATTGGGCTCCAGTAGCACTGTTTTATCCACTGGTCAGCATTGAAATAGAGCATAAACTGCTGTGTCTTGCATGAGCACTGGCATTCTCTGCAAATACGCCATGACTCACACAAGCACAATGGGTACCATATGTCACTGTTTTATCCACTGGTGACAGGTGAAATACAGCACATACTGCTGTGTCAAGCATGGGCACCGGTTCTCTGCAGATACAACATGACCCACACATGCACAATGGGCTCAGTAGCACTATTTTATCCACTGGTCATCGGTGAAATACAGCGCAAACTGCTGTGTCCAGCATGGGCACCAGCATTCTCAGCACAAACGCCATGACTCATGCATGCGCAATGGGCACCAGTGGCACTGTTTTATCGACTGGTCACCAGTGAAAAACAGCACAAACTGCTGTGTCAGCATGGCACTGGCATTCTCTGCACATACACCATGACCCATGCAAGCGCAAGGGGCTCCAGTGGCACTGTTTTATCCAATGGTCACCAGTGAAATACAGCGCAAACTGCAGTGTCCAGCATGGGCACAGGCATTCTCTGCAGAAACACCATGATTCACACATGTGCAATGGGCTCCAGTGGCACTGTTTTATTCACTGGTCACCAGTGAAATACAGCACAAACTGCTGTGTCTAGCATGGCACCTGCATTCTCTGCACATACACCATGACCCAAGCATGCACAAACGGCTCCAATGGCGCTGTTTTATCCACTGGTCACCAGTGAAATACAGCAAAAACTGCTGTATCCAGCATGGACACTGGCATTCTCTGCTCATACGCCAAGACTCACGCATGTGTACAGGGCTCCCATGGCACTGTTTTATCCACTGGTCACCAGTGAAATACCGCACAAACTGCTGTGTCCAGCATGGGCACCGGCATCCACTGCACATATGCCATGACTCACGCATGTGCAATGGGCTCCAGTGGCACTGTTTTATCCATAGGACACCAGTGAAATATAGCACAAACTGCTGTGTCCAGCATGGCACTGACATTCTCTGCACATACGCCATAACCCACACATGGGCAATTGGCTCCAGTGGCACTGTTTTATCCACTGGTCACCAGTGAAATACAGCAAAAACTACTTTGTCCAGCATGGGCACAGGCATTCTCCGCAGAAAAGCCATGACTCACACATGTGCAATGGACTCCAGTGGCACTGTTTTATCCACTGGATACCAGTGAAATGCAGCACAAACTGCTGAGTCTTGCATAGGCACCGGCATTCTCTGCACAAATGCCATGACCCAAGCATACGCAAAGGGCTCCAGTGGTGCTGTTTTATCCACTGGTCACCAGTGAAATACAGCACAAACTGTTGTGTCCAGCATGGTACTGGCATTCTCTGCACATACGCCATGACTCACGCATGCGCAATGGGCTCCAGTGGCACTGTTTTATCCACTGGTCACCAGTGAAATACAGCACAAACTACTGTGTCCAGCATGGGCACCGGCGTTCTCTGCACATACGCCTTGACTCACGCATGCGCAATGTTCTCCAGTGGCACTGTTTTATCCACTGGTCACCAGTGAAATACAGCACAAACTGTTCGGTCCAGCGTGGGCACCTGCATTCTCTGCACATACACCATGACCCAAGCATGCACAAACGGCTCCAATGGCGCTGTTTTATCCACTGGTCACCAGTGAAATACTGCATAAACTGCTGTGTCCAGCATGAGCAACGGCATTCTCTGCAGAAACGCCGGGACTCACACATGTGCAATGGGCTCCAGGGGCACTGTTTTATCCACTGGAGACCAGTGAAATACAGCACAAGCTGCTGTGTCCAGCATAGGCACCGGCATTCTCTGCACATACGCCATGACTCTGGCATGCACAAAGGGCACCAGTGGCACTGTTTTATCCACTGGTCACCAGTGAAATACAGCACAAACTGCTGTGTCCAGCATGGGCACCGGCATTCTCTGCACATACGCCATGACTCACGCATGCACAATGGGCTCCATTGGCACTGTTTTATCCACTGGTCACCAGTGAAATACAGCACAAACTGCTGTGTCCAGCATGGGCACCTGCATTCTCTGCACATACGCCATGACCCAATCATGCGCAAAGGGCTCCAGTGGTGCTGTTTTATCCACTGGTCACCAGTGAAATACAGCACAAACTGCTGTGTCCAGCATGGTCACTGGCATTCTCTGCACATACGCCATGACTCACACATGTGCAATTGGCTCCAGTGGCACTGTTTTATCCACTGGTCACCAGTGAAATACAGCACAAACTACTGTGTCCAGAATGGGCATCCGCGTTCTCTGCACATACGCCTTGACTCAAGCATGCGTAATGTTCTACAGTGGCACTGTTTAATCCACTGGTCACCAGTGAAATACAGCACAAACTGCTCTGTCCAGCATGGGCACCTGCATTCTCTGCACATTCGCCATGACCCAAGCATGCACAAAGGGCTCCAATGGCGCTGTTTTATCAAATGGTCACCAGTGAAATACTGCATAAACTGCTGTGTCCAGCATGGGCACCGGCATTCTCTGCAGAAACGCCATGACTCACACATGTGCAATGGGCTCCAGTGGCACTGTTTTATCCACTGGACACCAGTGAAATACTGCACAAGCTGCTGTGTCCAGCATAGGCACTGGAATTCTCTGCACAAATGCCATGACCCAAGCATGCGCAAATGGCTTCAGTGGTGCTGTTTTATCCACTGGTCACCAGTGAAATACAGCACAAACTGCTGTGTTTAGCATGGGCACTGGCATTCTCTGCACATACGCCATGACTCACGCATGCGCAATGGGCTCCAGTGGCACTGTTTTATCCACTGGTCACCAGTGAAATACAGCACAAACTGCTGTGTCCAGCATGGGCACCTGCATTCTCTGCAGATACACCA
Source organism: Neoceratodus forsteri (assembly GCA_016271365.2). Classification (NCBI taxonomy): domain Eukaryota; kingdom Metazoa; phylum Chordata; order Ceratodontiformes; family Ceratodontidae; genus Neoceratodus; species Neoceratodus forsteri. The sequence goes on from CM057455.1 coordinate 175,415,589, forward strand.
TGACCCAAGCATGCACAAAGGGCTCCAGGGGCGCTGTTTTATCCACCGGTCACCAGTGAAACACAGCACCAACTGCTGTGTCCAGCGTAGGCACCAGCATTGTCTACAGATATGTTATGACTCACGCATGCACAATGGGCTACAGTGGCACTGTTTTATCCTCTGGTCACCAGTGAAATACAGCTCAAACTGCTGTGTCCAGCATGGGCACCGGCATTCTCTGCAAATACGCCGTGACTCACGCATGCACAGAGGGCTCCACTGGCACTGTTTTATCCACTGGTCACCAGTGAAATACAGCAGAAACATCTGTGTCCAGCATGGGCACCGGCATTCTCTGCACATACGCCATGACTCACACAAGCACAATGGGTACCATATGTCACTGTTTTATCCACTGGTGACAGGTGAAATACAGCACATACTGCTGTGTCAAGCATGGGCACCGGCATTCTCTGCAGATACGACATGACCCACGCATGCGCAATGGGCTCAGTGGCACTGTTTTATCCACTGGTCATCAGTGAAATACAGCACAAACTGCTGTGTCCAGCATGTGCACCGGCATTCTCTGCACAAACGCCATGACTCACACATACGCAAAGGGCTCCAGTGGCACTGTTTTATCCACTGGTCACCAGTGAAATACAGCACAAACTTCTGTGTCCAGCATAGCACAGGCATTCTCTGCACATACGCCATAACCCACACATGCGCAATGGACTCCAGTGGCACAGTTTTATCAACTGGTCACCAGTGAAATACAGCACAAACTGCTGTGTCAGCATGGCACTGGCATTATTTGCAAATACACCATGACCCATGCAAGTGGAGGGGGCTCTAGCGGCACTGTTTTATCCAATGGTCACCAGTGAAATACAGCACAAACTTTGGTGTCCAGCATGGGCACCGGCATTCTCTGCAGAAACGCCATGACTCACACATGTGCAATGGTCTCCAGTGGCGCTGTTTAATTCACTGGTCACCAGTGAAATACAGCACAAACTGCTGTATCTATCATGGCACTGGCATTATTTGCACATACACCTTGACCCATGCATGCACAATAGGCTACAGTGGTGCTGTTTTATCCACTGGACACCAGTGAAATAAAGCACAAACTGCTGTGTCCAGCATGGACACCGGCATTCTTTGCTCATATGCCATGACTCACGCATGTGCACTGGGCTCCCATGGCACTGTTTTATCCACTGGTCACCTGTGAAATACCGCACAAACTGCTGTGTCCAGCATGGGCACCGGCATTCTCTGCACAAACGCCATGACTCACGCATGCGCAATGGGCTCCAGTGTCACTATTTTATCCACTGGTCACCAGTGAAATACAGCACAAACTGCTGTGTCCAGCATGTCACTGGCATTCTCTGCACATACGCCATGACTCACACATGCGCAATTGGCTCCAGTGGCACTGTTTTATCCACTGGTCACCAGTGAAATACAGCACAAACTACTGTGTCCAGAATGGGCATCCGCGTTCTCTGCACATACGCCTTGACTCACGCATGCGTAATGTTCTACAGTGGCACTGTTTAATCCACTGGTCACCAGTGAAATACAGCACAAACTGCTCTGTCCAGCATGGCACCTGCATTCTCTGCACATTCGCATATGACCCAAGCATGCACAAAGGGCTCAATGGCGCTTTTTTCCACTGGTCACCAGTGAAATACAGCACAAACTGCTGTGTCCAGCATGGCACCGGCATTCTCTGCAGATACGCCATGACTCACACATGTGCAATGGGCTCCAGTGGCACTGTTTTATCCACTGGACACCAGTGAAATACAGCACAAACTGCTGTGTCCAGCATAGGCACTGGAATTCTCTGCACAAATGCCATGACCCAAGCATGCGCAAATGGCTTCAGTGGTGCTGTTTTATCCACTGGTCACCAGTGAAATACAGCACAAACTGCTGTGTCCAGCATGGGCACTGGCATTCTCTGCACATACGCCATGACTCACGCATGCGCAATGGGCTCCAGTGGCACTGTTTTATCCACTGGTCACCAGTGAAATACAGCACAAACTGCTGTGTCCAGCATGGGCACCTGCATTCTCTGCAGATACGCCATGACCCAAGCATGCACAAAGGGCTCCAGGGGCGCTGTTTTATCCACCGGTCACCAGTGAAACACAGCACCAACTGCTGTGTCCAGCTTAGGCACCGGCATTGTCTACAGATATGTTATGACTCACGCATGCACAATGGGCTAGAGTGGCACTGTTTTATCCTCTGGTCACCAGTGAAATACAGCTCAAACTGCTGTGTCCAGCATGGGCACCGGCATTCTCTGCACATACGCCATGACTCACGCATGCGCACTGGGCTCCCGTGGCACTCTTTTATCATCTGGTCACCAGTGAAATAAAGCACAAACTGCTGTGTCTTGCATGGGCACCGGCATTCTCTGCACATACGCCATGACTCACACAAGCACAATGGGTACCATATGTCACTGTTTTATCCACTGGTGACAGGTGAAATACAACACATACTGCTGTGTCAAGCATGGGCACCGGCATTCTCTGCAGATACGACATGACCCACACATGCGCAATGGGCTCAGTGGCACTGTTTTATCCACTGGTCATCAGTGAAATACAGCACAAACTGCTGTGTCCAGCATAGCACAGGCATTCTCTGCACATACGCCATAACCCACACATGCGCAATGGACTCCAGTGGCACAGTTTTATCAACTGGTCACCAGTGAAATACAGCACAAACTGCTGTGTCAGCATGGCACTGGCATTATTTGCAAATACACCATGACCCATGCAAGCGGAGGGGGCTCTAGCGGCACTGTTTTATCCAATGGTCACCAGTGAAATACAGCACAAACTTTGGTGTCCTGCATGGGCACCGGCATTCTCTGCAGAAACGCCATGACTCACACATGTGCAATGGTCTCCAGTGGCGCTGTTTTATTCACTGGTCACCAGTGAAATACAGCACAAACTGCTGTGTCTATCATGGCACTGGCATTATTTGCACATACACCTTGACCCATGCATGCACAATAGGCTACAGTGGTGCTGTTTTATCCACTGGACACCAGTGAAATAAAGCACAAACTGCTGTGTCCAGCATGGACACCGGCATTCTCTGCTCATATGCCATGACTCACGCATGTGCACTGGGCTCCCATGGCACTGTTTTATCCACTGGTCACCTGTGAAATACCGCACAAACTGCTGTGTCCAGCATGGGCACCGGCATTCTCTGCACAAACGCCATGACTCACGCATGCGCAATGGGCTCCAGTGTCACTATTTTATCCACTGGTCACCAGTGAAATACAGCACAAACTGCTGTGTCCAGCATGGCACTGGCATTCTCTGCACATATGCCATAACCCACACACGTGTAATTGGCTCCAGTGGCACTGTTTTATCTTCCGGTCACTAGTGAAATACACCACAAACTTCAGTGTCTTGCATAGGCACTGGCATTCTCTGCACATACGCCATCACCCATGCATGCGTAATGTGCTCCAGTGGCACTGTTTTATCCACTGGTCACCAGTGAAATACAGCACAATCTGCTGTGTCCTGCATGGGCACTGACAATCTCCGCACATACGCCATGACCCACAGATGCGCAATGGGCTCCAGTGGCAATGTTTTATCCACTGGTCACCAGTGAAATACAGCACAAACTGCTGTGTTCAGCATGGGCACCGGCATTCTCTGCTCAAACTCCATGACTCACACATGCGTAACGGGATCCAGTGGCACTGTTTTTCCACTGGTCACCTCTGAAATAGCGCACAAACTGCTGTGTCCTGTATGCACACTGGCATTCTCTGCACATACGAAGTGACCCAGGCATGCGCACTGGGATCCAGTGGTGCTGTTTTATCCACTGGTCAGCAGTGAAATACAGCACAAACTGCTGTGTCCAGCATGGGCACTGGCATTCTCTGCACATACGCTATGACTCATGCATACGCACTGGGCTCCCGTGGAACTGTTTCATCCACTGGTCACCAGTGAAATACTGAACAAACTGCTGTGTCCAGCATGGGCACCGGCATTCTCTGCACAAACGCAATGACTCACGCATGTCGCAATGGGCTCCAGTGGCTCTGTTTTATCCACTGGTCACCAGTGAAATACAGTACAAACTACTGTGTCCTGCATGGCACTGACTTTCTCTGCACATACGACATGACTCACGCACATGCTCAATGGGTTCCTGTGTCACTGTTTTATCCACTGGTCATCAGTGAAATACAGTACAAACTACTGTGTCCAGCATGGCACAGGCATTCTCTGCACATACACCATAACCCACGCATATGCAATGGGCTCCAGAGGCACTGTTTTATCGACTGGTCACCAGTGAAATACAGCACAAACTGCTATGTCAGCATGGAACTGGCATTCTCTGCACATACACCATGACCCATGCATGCACATGGGGCTCCAGTTTCACTGTTTTATCCACTGGTCACCAGTGAAATACAGCACAAACTGCTGCGTCCAGCATGGGCTCCGGCATTCTCTGCAGAAACGCCTTAACTCACACATGTGCAATGGGCTCCAGTGGCACTGTTTCATCCACTGGACACCAGTGAAATACCACACAAACTGCTGAGTCTTGCATGTGCAACAGCATTCTCTCCACAAGTGCCATGACCCATGCATGCGCAATGGGCTCAAGTGGCACTGTTTTATCTACTGGTCATAACTCAAATACAGCACAAACTGCTGTGTCCAGCATGGGCACCGGCATTCTCTGCACAAACGCCATGACTCACGCATGCGCAATGGGCTCCAGTGGCACTGTTTTATCCACTGGTCACCAGTGAAATACAGTTCAAACTACTGTGTCTAGCATGGCACAGGCATTCTCTGCACATACGCCATAACCCACGAATGTGCAATGGGCTCCAGTGGCACTGTTTTATTGACTGGTCACCAGTGAAATACAGCACAAACTGCTGTGTCAGCATGGCAATGGCATTATTTGCACATATACCATGACCCATTCAAGCGCAGGGGGTTCCAGCGGCACTGCTTTATCCAATGGTCACCAGTGAAATACAGCACAAACTGTGGTGTACAGCATGGGCACCGGCATTCTCTGCAGAAACGCCATGACTCACACATGTGCAATGGGCTCCAGTGGTGCTGTTTTGTTCACTGGTCACCAGTGAAATACAGCACAAACTGCTGTGTCTATCATGTCACTGGCATTCTCTGCACATACACCATGACCCATGCATGCACAATGGGCTACAGTGGTGCTGTTTTATCTACTGGACACCAGTGAAATAAAGCACAAACTGCAGTGTACAGAATGGCACTGGCTTTCTCTGCACATACGCCATTACCCACCCATGCGCAATTGGCTCCATTGGCACTGTTTTATCCACTGGTCAGCAGTGAAATACAATACAAACTACTGTGTCCTGCATGGCACAGGCATTCTCTGCACTTACGCCATAACCCACACATGTGCAATATGCTGCAGTGGCACTGTTTTGTCGACTGGTCACCAGTGAAATACAGCACAAACTGCTGTGTCAGCATGGCACTGGCATTCTCTGCAAATACACCATGACCCATGCAAGCGCAAGGGGCTCCAGCAGCACTGTTTTATCCAATGGTCACCAGTGAAATACAGCACAAACTGCAGTGTCCAGCATGGGCACAGGCATTCTCTGCAGAAACACCATGACTCACACATGTGCAATGGGCTCTAGTGGCACTGTTTTATTCACTGGTCACCAGTGAAATACAGCACAAACTGCTGTGTCTAGCATGGCACTGGCATTCTCTGCACATACACCATGACCCATGCATGCACCATGGGCTACAGTGGTGCTGTTTTATCCACTGGACACCAGTGAAATACAGCACAAACTGCAGTGCACAGCATGGCACTGGCTTTCTCTGCACTTACGCCATAACCCACCCAGGTGCAATGGGCTGCATTGGCACTGTTTTATCCACTGGGCAGCAGTGAAATACAGCACAAACTGCTGTATGCAGCATGGACACCGGCATTCTCTCCTCATACGCCAAGACTCACGCATGTGCACTGGGCTCCCATGGCACTGTTTTATCCACTGGTCAACAGTGAAATACCGCACAAACTGCTGTGTCCAGCATGGCACTGGCATTCTCTGCACATACGCCATAACCCACACATGCGCAATTGGCTCCAGTGGCACTGTTTTATCCACTGGTCACCAGTGAAATACAGCACAAACTACTGTGTCCAGCATGGGCACCGGCATTCTCTGCAGAAATGCCATGACTCACACATGTGCAATGGACTCCAGTGGCACTGTTTTACCCACTGGACACCAGTGGAATTCAGCACAAACTGCTGAGTCTTGCATGTGCAACAGCATTCTCTGCACAAGCACCATGACCCACGCATGCGCAATGGGCTCAAGTGGCACTGTTTTATCCACTGCTCACCAGTGAAATACAGCACAAACTGCTGTGTCCAGCATAGGCACTGGCAATCTCTGCACAAATGCCTTGACCCAAGCATAAGCAAAGGGCTCCAGTGGTGCTGTTTCATCCACTGGTCACCAGTGAAATACAGCACAAACTGTTGTGTCCAGCATGGCACTGGCATTCTCTGCACATACGCCATGACTCACGCATGCACAATGGGCTGCAGTAGCACTGTTTTATCCCCTGGTCACCAGTGAAATACTGCATAAACTGCTGTGTCCAGCATGGGCACCGGCATTCTCTGCAGAAACGCCATGACTCACACATGTGCAATGGGCTCCAGTGGCACTGTTTTATCCACTGGACACCAGTGAAATACATACAAGCTGCTGTGTCCAGCATAGTCACCGAATTCTCTGCACAAATGCCACGACCCAAGCATGCGCAAATGGCTTCCAGTGGTGCTGTTTTATCCACTGGTCACAAGTGAAATACAGCACATTCCGCTGTGTCCAGCATGGGCACCGGCATTCCCTTCACATACGCCATGACTCACGCATGTGCAATGGGCTCCAGTGGAACTGTTTTATCCACTGGTCACCAGTGAAATACAACACAAACTACTGTGTCCAGCATGGCTAGCGGCATTCTCTGCACATACGCCATGACTCAAGCATGCACAAAGGGCTCCAGTGGCACTGTTTTACCCACTGGTCACCAGTGAAATACAGCACAAACTGCTGTGTCCAGCATGGGCACTGGCATTCTCTGCACATATGCCATGACTCACGCATGCACAGTGGGCTCCATTGGCACTGTTTTATCCACTGGTCACCAGTGAAATACAGCACAAACTGCTGTGTCCCGCGTAGGCACCATTCTCTTTTACACATCATTGAAAAACGTAGCAAAAGGGGCTCCAGTGGTGCTGTTTTATCCACTGGTCACCAGTGATCCAGCACAAACTGCTGTTGGCCCAGCATGGCGCTGGCATTCTCTGCACATACGCCATGACTCACGCATGCGCAATGGGCTCCAGTGGCACTGTTTTATCCACTGGTCACCAGTGAAATACAGCACAAACTACTGTGTCCAGCATGGGCACCAGCATTCTCTGCACATACACCTTGACTCACGCATGTGCAATGTTCTACAGTGGCACTGTTTAATCCACTGGTCACCAGTGAAATACAGCACAAACTGCTCTGTCCAGCATGGGCACCTGCATTCTCTGCACATACGCCATGACCCAAGCATGCACAAAGGGCTCCAATGGTGCTGTTTTATCCACTGGTCACCAGTGAAATACTGCATAAACTGCTGTGTCCAGCATGGGCACCAGCATTCTCTGCAGAAACGCCATGACTCACACATATGCAATGGGCTCCAGTGGCACTGTTTTATCCACTGGACACCAGTGAAATACAGCACAGGCTGCTGTGTCCAGCATAGGCACCGGAATTCTCTGCACAAATGCCATGACCCAAGCATGCGCAAATGGCTTCAGTGGTGCTGTTTTATCCACTGGTCACCAGTGAAATACAGCACAAACTGCTGTGTCCAGCATGGGCACTGGCATTCTCTGCACATACGCCTTGACTCACGCATGTGCAATGGGCTCCAGTGGAACTGTTTTATCCTTGTAGAAGGCGCAGCCCTCGAGATCCAAAGAGTGGAGGGGCTCCGAGACGCCAGCGGGTCGGCGGCACCTGTGCAGCCGACCAAGGGTTCCAGGAGGCCGGGAGAAGCAGGCAGAAGAAGGCGCAGCCCTTGAGATCCAAAGAGCGGAGGGGCTCTGAGATCGCCAGCGGGTCGGCGGCACCTGTGCAGCCGACCAAGGGTTCCAGGAGGCGGAGAAACCTTAGGCAGAAGGCGCAGCCCTCGGAGATCAAAAGGCGGAGGGGCTCCGAGGGGCATGGCCAGTGGCCCGGCACCTGTCCCGCCGACCAAGGGTTCAGGGCGGGAGAAGTAGGCAGAAGAATGCCGGGCAAGCCGCCGACCAATCAAGCGACCGCAGACTATGCCTTACTTCCGATTGAGTGCGCCTTCACCCTAGACTTAAACTGGGGTTTGCTGCACTATTCTGGCCGGGATTTCTGCTTTTCTGTAATTTATTTTGAATTTCTCACAAAAGTGCTGTTTCTCTTACTTTGTGCCTGGTTATGGGCTGTTTTTCTCTATGTTAAAATTAGTGTTACAGTCTTTTGAATTGTTGTGTGGGCTAGGCGGCTTGGAGTGCCTAACCCCCATACCCTCCCAGTCTATTGTTGTCAGATCTCAAGTTTAGCACCTTGTTGCAGATTACTGCAATAAAGGTACTTTACTGACTGCCTTCTCCTCTGTCCCCACCTTGAGAGGCGCGCCCTCGAGATCAAGAAGAGGGAGCTCCGGGCACCAGCGGGTCGGCGGCACCTGTGCAGCGACCAAGGTTCAGGGCAGGCAGGGCGCTGGGCAGAAGGTACACAGGCAAAGCAGCAAAATTTTGCCACCCCCTCCCCTCTTGATTGATTCCTTTTACACTTTCTCCCATTTCTTAATCCACGCCCACATCCTCCCTTCCTCCTAAACCCATACCTAACCTCCACAATGCTACTCTGCTCCCTTTGCTCCTGAGCCTTGTACTCACCCAATCCCTTATGATATCAATGCTATACCCAGTGTCCAAGATAAATAACCCAGCCAATACGACCTGCCCATTTCTACCATCCACAAGACCCATACGGATTGCTTATTCACCCGAACCGTTTACAATGCAACCTCTGGGATATCCCCACATGAGCCACCCAAACAATTCCAGCACAGCCCTGGCACCTTACTTGTATCATGGCTTTTTATTAACCCACTATGCCTGTCCATTAAAATATTATGCTATGAAAAATTTTGCATCTATATATCAGGACCATCACTCAGCTCACAGCAGCACCCAGGATTAGGAGGAAACGCTCTGACCACTCACTATCCTTGTCCTTGGTGCCCTCCTCAAATTAATCTTCTACCTTCTGATATGTTTGGTACCATTGAAATAAATCCCAGGGCCCCATTGAAAGTATTTTTCCCCTTCTGATCTATCCTCTATAAATAGCCCTAAGCTTCCTACACATCAATGCCTGCAGCCTTTAAAAAATTTTCCTGTAATACAGGCCTGGGCGGCACATACCTGCCTGACTTTCTGGTCATCTCTGAATCTTGGCTCAGACCATCGACCAAAGACAGTGTTGTAAACCTTACCAACTATCAGCTCTTCAGAGCAGATTGCCCTTCAGGGGGGTAGTGGGGGTGGCCATATACATTAAGGACACCATCTCTGCTGCCTGCCTCATCATCACATCCGTACCAAAAGGAATTTGAATGTTTATCAATCAAAATATCCTTCAAACTTGTCTCCATTTAAATTGATTGGCTGCTATAGGCCCCTTCAGCAGGCCCTCAAATTACTATCTCACCTGGGACAATAACCAATCTAGGCCCTGAAGATACCATCATCCTTGGTGATTTGAATTTAAACTGGCTATCTAATGTATCTGCTCCACTGGTAACCTTCTAGACACCTATGGCTTTACACACAGCTAATAAAAGACGCCAACCAGGGTTAACCTAAAAAATTCTAGCAACAGCTCACTCCTGGATATTATGTTGGTAAATAAGCCTCACTTATATACTCATGCAGGAGTATTACCGAATGATGTAAGTGACCATTGTCCCATAGCTGGCATAAGAGCTTCACCCAAACCATCCAACCCTGCTGAATTTGTCCTCAAAAGGTCAAAAAAGAAGTTCAACATAAGAGGTTACCTACATGACCTGAGTAACACAATATATTGGCAAGATTTCTACCTTACAACCTCAGTGGAAACAGCTCTCCAGATCTTAAAGGTCATTATCACTAATGCTCTAAATATTCATGCACCATTCACCAGTATCAGAACTAAAACAAGGTCCTGCCCCTGGTTCACCACTGATCTTAAAACAGCCTTGATAGCCAGAGACAAACTGTGGAAAAAGGCAAGAAAAACTAAGGACTCCATAGACTGGCTAAATTTCAGAAAAGCAAGACATTCATGTACAACACAAATAAGATCTGCTAAAGCTGTCTATTATAGAGCTGAATTGGATGCCTCCTATAATAACCCAACCAGGCTCTGGGGAACTATAAAGGGTATCTTGGGCCAAAACTCTACTCCTGCCTTAACCTGCAAACTGCTACTAAATAACACAGAAATTACGGATAAACAAGAAATTCTAAATACCTTCAATGACCACTTCACCACAGCTGGACTAGCATTTGACTCTTCTCCTGCAAATCTCCTGAGATCTTCCTTGAATAATCAATCCACCATGGACCAAAAGGCTACATCAACCTTCTCCTTCAACCCAATATCCTTGAAAGAAGTGGAAGATCTCCTCTCCAATTTAGATACTTCAAAAAGTTCAGGTACAGACTCCCTGGACCCCTACTTCCTCAGATTGCATCTCAAGTCTTATCTCCCCCCTCACTCATCTCTTCAATCTTTCTCTCATCACTGGATCCATTCCCTCCATTTGGAGAAAACAACCCAAAGTGGTTCCTCTACTCAAATCTGGTGATCCCATGGATCTCCAATAATTACAAGCCATTTCCATCCTATCAGTTCTGTCCAAGATGCTCGAAAAGTTAGTAAACTCACAATTAGGGTCTACCTGGATAACAATAACCTCCTAAACACAGCACAATCAGGATTAGGATCAAGGCACAGCACCATTTCAGCCCTAGCCAAAGTAACCAACGACTGGCAGATTGCTATGGACAAGAAGAATAGTACCTGTGCTGTGTTCCTGGATTTGAGCAAAGCATTTGACACAGTGGATCATGAATCACTGATCACCTCCCTTGGCTCACTAGGGTTGGATTCCCCTTCACTCAACTGGTTCAAGTGCTATCTATCAGACAGATCACAACTGGTAAAAAATGGAAACTACCTATCCACTTTAAAACCACTGTTAAGAGGTGTACCGCAAGGCTTTATTCTTGGCCCCATCCTCTTTGCCATCTATATTAATAATATTGATGCTAACCTCACTCAATCAAACATCCATCTGTTTACTGATGACTACTGCACTATATGTTAGCAATCCTTCATTATCTAAAGCCTGTGAACTGCTACAATCTGAATTCTCCATCCTACAACACAACTTACTGGATAAAAACTACTCCTAAATGCCAAAAAAACAAAAGCTATGTTCTTTTCCTCACAAAGTTGCTCTGCACTACCCCATCATCTACCACCCTACAACTAATCACCTTACTTGGAGAAGCTGGAATTCATTGATAACTTCAAATATCTTGGTGTCTGGATTGATAACAAACTTGACTATTCTGTCTATATATTGAGAGCTACTAAAGAAACTGAGACAAAGGCTTGGTTTATTTTTAGAATAAAGCACTACCTCAACAGAGACTCCAAAAAGATTAATCCAGGCTTCATTCCTATCCCTCAGTGACTATGCTGACTTTCTTAGTGGACATTGTTCTACCCCTCTTAAATAAACTAGACACCCTATACCTGAGGCCCATCAGATTCATTACTGACCTTCCTTCAGCACCCACCATTACTCCTTTATAAAGCAGTTAACTGGTCATCATTACAACACAGAAGAAATAGGAATGCTGCAATTTGGATATTCAAAAGCCTTATCAGGCAAACTACCTACCTACATCTCGGACTGTTTTACTCAAATTACTTCTAGGCCATACAACCTAAGGATCAGCAAAATTATCATTCTTAAGGTCCCCAATACCTGCACCAGCTTGGGAGGGCTGCTATCAGCTACCCACTAGCAATTGTTTGGAACTCACTCCAAAAACCATGAAACTAAATAACCTCCCACCCTTAATATCCTTCAAAGATTATTCACACGCCCTATTCACAGAACTCTTGCATTTGCTTCCCACAAAGGCCTAATTCACAGCCTACCCACCCCCCCTTTTCTGCTCTTGTTCCTATTTGCTGAAAAAACTCCCGTTCCCAATCTCAAGATTCACCCTCAAAATGCCTGCTAGGTCCTACAATCTACATATTAATTCTGATATGCCAACTGCCTACTGTCTCACAAATTAAAAATTAAAAGTGTTAATGCCTTGTACATATGTATATTGTTATATACTAGCACTTATGTCATTGTATTACTGTTTTTTTATTACCCCTGTCATTGTATTACTGTTTATGATACCCTTGTCAATGTAATAACACTTGCACTTCTTGACCACTCAGGTCCATCTTGCAAATGAGCTATACTCAATGATGTTCGCCTGATTAAATAAAGATTTTGATTGATTGATTGATTGATGACTCACGCATGCGCAATGGGCTCCAGTGGAACTGTTTTATCCACTGGTCACCAGTGAAATACAGCACAAACTACTGTGTCCAGCATGGCTACCGGCATTCTCTGCACATACGCCATGACTCAGGCATGCACAAAGGGCTCCATTGGCACTGTTTTATCCACTGCTCACCAGTGAAATACAGCACAAACTGCTGTGACCAGCATGGGCACCTGCATTCTCTGCACATACGCCATGACCCAAGCATGCACAAAGGGCTCCAGTGGCACTGTATTATCCACCGGTCACCAGTGAAATACAGCACAAACTGCTGTGTCCAGCGTAGGCACCGGCATTGTCTGCAGATATGTTATGACTCACGCATGCACAATGGGCTACAGTGGCACTGTTTTATCCTCTGGTCACCAGTGAAATACAGCTTAAACTGCTGTGTCCAGCATGGGCACCGGCATTCTCTGCAAATACACCATGACTCACGCATGCACAGAGGGCTCCACTGGCACTGTTTTATCCACTGGTCACCAGTGAAATACAGCAGAAACATCTGTGTCCAGCATGGGCACCGGCATTCTCTGCACATACGCCATGACTCACGCATGCGCTCTGGGCTCCCGTGGCACTGTTTTATCCTCTGGTCACCAGTGAAATACTGCACAAACTGCTGTGTCCAGCATGTGCACCAGCATTCTCTGCACATACGCCATGACTCACGGATGCGTAATGGGCTCCAGTGGCACTGTTTTATCCACTGGTCCCCAGTGAAATACAGTACAAAGTACTGTGTCCAGCAAGGCACAGGCATTCTCTGCACATACTCCATAACTCACGCATACGCAATGGGCTCTAGTGGCACTGTTTTATTGACTGGTCACCAGTGAAATACAGCACAAACTGCTGTGTCTTGCATGGGCACCAGCATTCTATGCACATACGCCATGACCCATGCATGCGCAATTGGCTCCAGTGGCACTGTTTTATCCACTGGTCACCAGTGAAATACAGCACAAATTGCAGTGTCCAGCATGGGTACCAGCATTCTGTGCACATAGACCACGAATCACGCAAGCGCAATGTGCTCCAGTGGCACTGTTTTATCCACTGGTCACCAGTGAAATACAGTACAAACTACTGTGTCCAGCATGGGCACTGGCATTCTCTGCACATACGCCATGACTCACGCATGCGCAATGGGCTCCAGTGGTGCTGTTTTATCCACTGGTCACCAGTGAAATCCAGCACAAACTGCCAAGTCCAGCATAGGCATCGGCATTCTCTGCACATATGCCATGACTCACACATGCGCAAGGGGCTATAGTTGCACTGTTTCACCAACTGGTCACTGGTGAAATACAGCACAAACTGCTGTGTCTTGCATGGGCACTGGCATTCTCTGCACATACGCCATCACACATGCGTGCACATTGGGCTCCAGTAGCACTGTTTTATCCCCTGTCAGCATTGAAATAGAGCACAAACTGCTGTGTCTTGCATGGGCACCGGCATTCTCTGCAAATACGACATGACTCACACAAGCACAATGGGTACCATATGTCACTGTTTTATCCACTGGTGACAGGTGAAATACAGCACATACTGCGGTGTCAAGCATGGGCACCGGCATTCTCTGCAAATACGACATGACCCACGGATGCGCAATGGGCTCCAGTGGCAGTTTTATCCACTGGTCACCAGTGAAATACAGCACAAACTGCTGTGTCCAGCATGGGCACCGGCATTCTCTGCACAAACGCCATGACTCACGCATGCGCAATGGGCTCCAGTGGCACTGTTTTATCCACTAGTCACCAGTGAAATACAGTACAAACTACCAGTAATCCAGCATAGCACAGGCATTCTCACCTCACGCCATAACCGCGCGATGCGCAATGAGCTCCAGTGGCACAGTTTTATCGACTGGTCACCAGTGAAATACAGCACAAACTGCTGTGTCAGCATGACACTGGCATTATTTGCAAATACACCATGACCCATGCAAGCGCAGGGGGCTCTAGCAGCACTGTTTAATCCAATGGTGACCAGTGAAACACAACACAAACTGCGGTGTCCAGCATAGGCACCGGCATTCTCTGCAGAAATGCCATGACTCACACATGTGCAATGGGCTCCAGTGGCACTGTTTTATTCACTGGTCACCAGTGAAATACAGCACAAACTGCTGTGTCAGCATGGCACTGGCATTAGTTGCACATACACCATGACCCATGCAAGTGCAGGGGGGTTCCAGCGGAACTGCTTTATCGAATGGTCACCAGTGAAATACAACACAAACTGCGGTGTCCACATGGGCACTGGCATTCTCTGCAGAAATGCCATGACTCACACATGAGCAATGGGCTCCAGTGGCGCTGTTTTATTCACTGGTCACCAGTGAAATACAGCACAAACTGCTGTGTCTATCATGTCACTGGCATTCTCTGCACATACACCATGACCCATGCATGCACAATGGGCTACAGTGGCGCTGTTTTATCTACTGGACACCAGTGAAATAAAGCACAAACAGCAGTGAACAGCATGACACTGGCTTTCTCTGCACATACGCCATTACCCACCCATGTGCAATGGGTTAAATTGGCACTGTATTATCCACTGCTCAGCAGTGAAATACAGCACAAACAGCTGTGTCCAGCATCTGCACCGGCATTTTCTGCACATATGACATGACTCACGCATGTGCAATGGGCTCCAGTGTCACTATTTTATCCACTGGTCACCAGTGAAAAACAGCACAAACTGCTGTGTCCAGCATGGCACTGGCATTCTCTGCACATACGCCATAACCCACATATGCGTAATTGGCTCCAGTGGCACTGTTTTATCTACCGGTCACTAGTGAAATACTGCACAAACTGCTGTGTCTTGCATGAGCGCCGGCATTCTCTGCACATACGCTATCACCCATGCATGAGTAGTGGGCTCCAGTGGCACTGTTTTATCCACTGGTCACCAGTGAAATACAGCACAAACTGCTGTGTCCAGCATGGGCAACGGCATTCTCTGCTCAAACGCCATGACTCACACATGCGCAATGGGATCCAGTGGCACTGTTTTTCCACTGGTCACCAGTGAAATACAGCACAAACTGCTGTGTCCTGTATGCACACTGGCATTCTCTGCACATACGAAGGGACTGAGGCATGCGCACTGGGCTCCAGTGGTGCTGTTTTATCCACTGGTCAGCACTGAAATACAGCACAAACCGCTGTGTCCAGCATGGGCACTTGCATTCTCTGCACATACGCCATGAGTCATGCATACGCACTGGGCTCCAGTGGAACTGTTTTATCCACTGGTCACCAGTGAAATACTGAACAAACTGCTGTGTCCAGCATTGGCACCGACATTCTCTGCACAAATGCAATGACTCACGCATGCGCAATGGGCTCCAGTGGCACTGTTTTATCCACTGGTCACCAGTGAAATCCAGTACAAACTACTGTGTCCAGCATGGCACTGACATTCTTTGCACATACGACATGACTCACACACGCTCAATGGGTTCCTGTGGCACTGTTTTATCCACTGGTCACCAGTGAAATGCAGTACAATCTACTGTGACCAGCATGGCAGAGGCATTCTCTGCACATACACCATGACCCGTGCATGCACAAGGGGCTCCCGTTTCACTGTTTTATCCACTGGTCACCAGTGAAATACAGCACAAACTGCTGTGTCCAGCGTGGGCACCGGCATTCTCTGCAGAAACGCCATAACTCACACATGTGCAATGGGCTCCAGTGGCACTGTTTCATCCACTGGACACCAGTGAAATATGACACAAACTGCTGAGTCTTGCATGTGCAACAGCATTCTCTGCACAAGTGCCATGACCCATGCATGCGCAATGGGCTCAAGTGGCACTGTTTTATCCACTGGTCACCAGTGAAATACAGCACAATCTGCTGTGTCCTACATGGGCACCGGCATTCTGAGCACATACGCCATGACTCAAGCATGAGCAATGGGCTCCAGTTGCAATGTTTTATCCACTGGTCACCAGTGAAATACAGCACAAACTGCTGTGTCCAGCATGGCACTGGCATTCTCTGCACATACGCCATAACCCACACATGTGCAATTGGCTCCAGTGGCACTGTTTTATCTACCGGTCACTAGTGAAATACAGCACAGACTGCTGTGTCCTGCATAGAACCCGCATTCTCCACAATACGCCGTGACCAAGCACACAATAGGCTACAGTGCAATTTTATCCTCTGGTCACCAGTGAAATACAGCTCAAAGTGCTCTGTCCAGCATG
Organism: Neoceratodus forsteri; assembly: GCA_016271365.2. NCBI lineage: Eukaryota > Metazoa > Chordata > Ceratodontiformes > Ceratodontidae > Neoceratodus > Neoceratodus forsteri. The sequence goes on from CM057455.1 coordinate 175,432,633, forward strand.
GGAACCTGCATTCTCTGCACATACGCCATGACCCATGCATGCATAATGGACTCCAGTTGCAATGTTTTATCCACTGTTCACCAGTGAAATACAACGCAAACTGCTGTGTCCTGTATGCACAATGGCATTCTCTGCACATAGGAAGGGACTGAGGCATGACTGGGCTCCAGTGGTGCTGTTTATCCACTGGTCAGCACTGATACAGCACAAAACCGCTGTGTCAAGCATGCACTGGCATTCTCTGCACATACACATGACTATACATACGCATGGGCTCCAGTGAACTGTTTTATCCACTGATCACCAGTGAAATACTGAACAAACTGCTGTGTCCAGCATTGGCACCACATTCTCTGCACAAAATAATGACCGCACGCAGCTAAGACCAGTGGCACTGTTTATCCACTGTCACCAGTGAAATACAGTACAAACTACTGTGTCCAGCATGGCACTGAAGATCTCTTTGCCCATACGACACGACCACGCAGCTCAATGTGTTCCTGTGGCACTGTTTTATGAACTGGTCACCGGAAATGCAGACAATCTACTGTGTCCAGCATGGCAGAGCATTCTCTGCACATACACCCATATCCCACGATACGCAATGGGCTCCAGAGGCTGTTTTCAACTCATGCACAGTGAAATACAGCACAAACTGCCAGTCAGCAAGGAACTGGCATCTCTGCACATACACCACGACCCGTGCATGCACAAGGGCCCCGCTTCAACCTTTTATCCATCAGTCACTAGTAAATACAGCAAAAACTGTGTCCAGCATGGCTGGCATTCTCTGCAAACGCCATAACTCACATGTGCAAATGGGCTCCAGTGGCACTGTTTCATCCACTGGACAACAGTGAAATACGACACAAACTGCTGAGTCTTGCATGTGCAACAGCATTTCGCACAAGTGCCGACCCATGCATGCAATGGCTCATGGCACTGTTTGTCCACTGGTCAGTGAACACAGCACAAACTGCTGTGTCCAGCATGGGCACCGCACCGCTGCCAAACGCGAGGCTCATGCATGCTAATGGCTCCAGTTGCACTGTTTCATCCTGGTCCCCAGTGAAATACAGTACAAACTACTGTGTCCAATAGCACAGGCATTCTGCACATCACGCCATAACCCAATGATGCAATGAGCTCCAGTGGCAATGTTGCAGTGACTGGTCACCAGTGAAATACAGCACAAACTGCTATGTCAGCATAACAGCATTATTTACATACACCATGACCCATGAAGAGCAGGGCTCCAGCAGCTGCTTTCTCAAGGTCCCAGTGAAAATAGCACAAACCGCGATTGTCAGCATACACCGCATTCTCTACACATACGACATGACCCATGCACGCGCGTGTGCTCCAGTGGTAATAGCCATCCACTGTCACCAGAAACACAGCACAAACTGCTGTGTCCAGCATATCATGACATTTTCACACACGCCTACCCACACATGCGCAATTGGCTCCAGTGGCACTGTTTTATCCACTGGTCACCAGTGAAATACAGCACAAACTGCTGTGTCTTCTGGAATCGTACTCTGACATACGCCATCACCCATGCTTACGTAATGTGCCCCAGTGCACTGTTTGATTCTCTGGTCACCAGTGAAATACAGCACCAACTGCTGTGTCTACCATGGCACTGGAATTCTCTGCACATACACCATGACCCAAGCATGCACAATGGGCTACAGAGGCACTGTTTTATCCACTGGACACCAGTGAAATACAGGACAAACTGCAGTGTACAGCATGACACTGGCTTTCTCTGCACATACGCCGTAACCCACACATGCGCAATGGGCTCCAGTGGCACTGTTTTATCCACTGGTCATCAGTGAAATACAGCACAAACTGCTGTGTCTTTCATGGGAACCGGCATTCTCTGGACATACGCCATCACCCATGCTTACGTAATGTGCTCCAGTGGCACTGTTTTATCCACTGGTCCCCAGTGAAATAGAGCACAACCTGCTGTGTCCTGCATGGACACCAACATTCTCCGCACATATGCCATGGCCCACGCATGCACAATGGGCTCCAGTGGCACTGCTTTATCCACTGGTGACCACTGAACATAGCACAAACCATGTGTCCAGCATGGTGGTCTTCTCTACATACGCCATAACCCATGCATGCACAATGGCCCAGTTGCACTGTTTATCCACTGGTTACCAGTGAAATACACAGCATGACCTGCATGGGCACGGCATTCTCCACACATATGCTGTCACCAAGCATGTACAAAGGGCTACAGTGGCGCTGTTTTATCCTCTGGTCACCAGTAAAATACAGCTCAAACTGCTCTGTCCAGCATGGGAACCTGCATTCTCTGCACATTCGCCATGAACCAAGAATGCACAAAGAGCTCCAGTGGCGCTTTTTTATTCACTGGTCACCAGTGAAATACAGCACAAACTGCAGTGTCCAGCATGGGCACCGCATTTCGCTCAAACGCCATGACTCACCTATGCCTGGGCCCCAGTGGCAATGTTTCATCCACTGTCACCAGCGAAATACAGCACACATCGCTGTGTCCCGCCAGACACCGCATTCTCACACACACGCCCATGACAGCACGCACAGCAGCCATTGCACATGTGTGAGCCACGGAGTTACTGCAGAGAATGCCGTGCCCAGGACGGACACAGTAGTTTGTATCATTGGTGACCAGTGATAAAACAGTGCCACCGGAAACTGCTGCGCGGGTCATGGTGTGCAGAGAATGCCAGTGCCATGCTGACACAGCAGTTTGCTGTATTCACTGATACCAATAAAAACAGAGCCACTGAGATTAGCTCGCGGGTTACATAGAGCAGAGAATGCCTGCCATACTGCACAGTAATTGCACAGATTTCACTGGTGACCAGTTAAAACAGTGCCACTGGAGCCCATAGCATACCTGAGTCATGAGATAGTGCAGAGAATGCCTTGTGCGACACAGCAGGTTGTGGTTCACTGATGACCAGTGACCAAACAGTGCCATGAGTTTACGCGGGCCACGTCGTATTGCAGAGAATGCGGTGCCCATGCTGACAACAATATAGCACAAACTGCTGTGTTTGCATGAGCAACAACATTCTCATATACGCCACCACCCACACAAGGCAATGGGATCAAGTGGCACTGTTTCTATCCACTGGTCAACAGCGAACACAGCACAAACTGTTGTGTCCACATAGGCAACGGCATTCTCTGCACAAATGACATGACCAAGCAGGCAAAGGGCTCAGTGGCTGTTTATACACTGGTCACCAGAGAAACATAGAAACAACCGCGGCCAGCATGGCCACTGGCATTCTCTGCACATACGCCATGACTCACGCATGCACTATGGGCTCCAGTGGCACTGTTTTATCCTCTGGTCACCAGTGAAATACAGCACAAACTACTGTGTCCAGCATGGGCCCCGGCATTCTCTGTATAAACGTCATGACTCAGGCATGCGCGATGGGCTCCAGTGGCACTGTTTTATCCACTGGTCACCAGTGAAATACAGTACAAACTACTGTGTCCTGCAAGGCACAGGCATTTTCTGCACATACGCCATAACTCACGCATGCGCAATGGGCTCCAGTGGCACTGTTTAATCGACTGGTCACCAGTGAACAAAGCAAACCGCTGTGTCTTGCAGACCCCACACTCTCTGCACGAATGCCATGACAACACATACACAATGGGCTCAGTTGCACTGTTTCATCCACTTGTCACCAGTGAAATACAGCACAAACCTGTATCCTGCATAGGCCACCCATTCTCCACATATGCCATGACCCATGCACAATGGGCCCAGTGGCACTGTTTTACCCACTGGTCACCAGAAATACAACACAAACTGCTCTGTCCAGCATGGGCACCAGCTTCTGTGCAAAAGTCCACCGAATCAGAGCAATATGTGCTCCAGTGGTACTGTTTTTTCCACTGGTCACCAGTGAAATACAGCACAAACTGCTGTGTCCAGCATGGGCAATGACATTCCTTGCACAAACGCCAGGACTCACACATGCGCAATGGGCTTCTGTGGCACTGTTTTATCCACTGGTCACAAGTGAAATACAGCACAGACTGCTGTGTCCTGCATGGGCACCGGCATTCTCCACACATATGCTGTGACCAAGCATGTACAAAGGGCTACAGTGGCGCTGTTTTATCCTCTGGTCACCAGTAAAATACAGCTCAAACTGCTCTGTCCAGCATGGGAACCTGCATTCTCTGCACATACGCCATGAACCAAGAATGCACAAAGAGCTCCAGTGCTGTTTTATTCACTGGTCACCAGTGAAATACAGCACAAACTGCAGTGTCCAGCATGGGCACCGGCATTCTCTGCTCAAACGCCATGACTCACTCATGCACAATGGGCTCCAGTGGCACTGTTTTATCCACTGGTCACCAGTGAAATACAGCACAGACTGCTGTGTCCTGCATGGGCACCGGCATTCTCCACACATACGCCGTGACCAAGCATGCAATGGAGCCCATTGAAGTGCGGCGGGTCATAGCAGAGAATGCCGGAACAGGACGGACACAGCAGTTTGTGATGTATTTCATTGGTGACCAGTGGATAAAACAGTGCCACTGGAGCCCCTTTTGCTTGCATGGGTCATGGTGTATGTGCAGAGAATGCCAGTGCCATACTGACACAGCAGTTTGTGCTGTATTTCACTGGTGACCAATGGATAAAACAGAGCCACTGGAGCCCATTGAGCATGCGTGGGTTATGGCGTATGTGCAGAGAATGCCTTTGCCATACTGGACACAGTAATTTGTACTGTATTTCACTGGTGACCAGTTGATAAAACAGTGCCACCGAGCCATAGCGCACGCTGAGTCAAGATGCAGAATGCTCAGCCCATGCCGGACACAGCCTGTGTGTATTTCACCGATGACCGCGATCAAACAGTCACTGAGTTTGCACAGCTGGGCCACGTCGTATCTGCAAGAATGCGGTGCCATGCTGGACAAGCAACAAGCCAAACTGCTGTGTTTGCATGGGCGCGCATTCTCCGCACACGCCAGACCCACACAAGTGCAGTGGGATCAAGTGGCACTGTTTTATCCACTGGTCACCAGCGAAATACAGCACAAACTGTTGTGTCCAGCATAGGCACCGGCATTCTCTGCACAAATGACATGACTCAAGCTTGAGCAAAGGGCTCCAGTGGTGCTGTTTTATACACTGGTCACCAGAGAAATACAGCACAAACTGCCGTGTACAGCATGGGCACTGGCATTCTCTGCACATACGCCATGACTCACGCATGCACTATGGGCTCCAGTGGCACTGTTTATCTCTGGTCAACAGTGAAAACAGCACAAACTGCTGTGTCCAGCATGGGCCCCGGCATTCTCTGTATAAACGTCATGACTCAGGCATGCGCGATGGGCTCCAGTGGCACTGGTTTATCCACTGGTCACCAGTGAAATACAGTACAAACTACTGTGTCCTGCAAGGCACAGGCATTTTCTGCACATACGCCATAACTCACGCATGCGCAATGGGCTCCAGTGGCACTGTTTAATCGACTGGTCACCAGTGAAATAAGCACAAACTGCTGTGTCTTGCATGGGCCCCAGCATTCTCTGCACGAATGCCATGACTGACACACGCCAATGGGCTCCAGTTGCACTGTTTTACCCAATCTGTCACCAGTGAACACAGCACAAACTGTATCCTGCATAAGCACCTTGCATTCTCCACACATATGCCATGACCCATGCATGCACAATGGGCTCCAGTGGCACTGTTTTACCCACTGGTCACCAGTGAAATACAGCACAAACTGCTCTGTCCAGCATGGGCACCAGCATTCTGTGCACAAAGTCCACGAATCACACAAGCACAATGTGCTCCAGTGGCACTGTTTTTTCCACTGGTCACCAGTGAAATACAGCACAAACTGCTGTGTCCAGCATGGGCATTGGCATTCTCTGCACATACGCCATGACTCACGCTAGTAATGGGCTCAGAGGTTACATCCACTGGTCACCAGTGAATACAGACCAAACGGCCTTGTCCAGCTTAGGCACCGGCATTCTCGCACATACGCCCATGACTCACACACAATGGCCCAGTTGCACTGTTTTATCCACTAGTCACCAGTGAAATACAGCACAAACTGCTGTGTCCAGCATGTCACTGGCATTCTCTGCACATACGCCATAACTCACACATGCACAGTGGGCTCCTGAAGCACTGTTTTATCCACTGGTCACTGGTGAAATACAGCACAAACTGCTGTGTCTTGTATGGGCACCAGCATTCACTGCACATACACCATCACCCACGCATGCACAATGGGCTCCAGTAGCACTGTTTTATCCACTGGTCACCATTGAAATAGAGAACAATCTTCTGTGTCTTGCATGGGCAACGGCATTCTCCGCAACTACGCCATGACTCAAATAAGCACATTGTTTACCATATGGCACTGTTTTATCCACTGGTGACCAGTGAAATACAGCACAAACTGCTGTGTCCAGCATGGGCACCGGCATTCTCTGCAGATACGAACTTGACCCACGCATGCGCAATGGGCTCAGTGGCACTGTTTTATCCACTGGCCATCAGTGAAATACAGCACAAACAGCAGTGTCCAGCATGGGCACAGGCATTCTCCGCACAAACACCATAACTCACGCATGCGCAATGGGCTCCAGTGGCACTGTTTAATCGACTGGTCACCAGTGAAATAAGCACAAACTGCTGTGTCTCGCATGGGCCCCAGCATTCTCTGCACGAATGCCATGACTGACACATGCGCAATGGGCTCCAGTTGCACTGTTTTATCCACTTGTCACCAGTGAAATACAGCACAAACTTCTGTATCCTGCATGGGCACCTTCCATTCTCCACACATATGCCATGACCCATGCATGCACAATGGGCTCCAGTGGCACTGTTTTACCCACTGGTCACCAGTGAAATACAGCACAAACTGCTCTGTCCAGCATGGGCACCAGCATTCTGTGCACAAAGACCACGAATCACGCAAGCACAATGTGCTCCAGTGGCACTGTTTTTTACACTGGTCACCAGTGAAATACAGCAAACTGCTGTGTCACCAGTGAAATTCAGCACAAACTGCTGTGTCTTGCGTGGGCACCGGCATTCTCTGCACATACGCCATTACCCATGCATGTGTTATGGGCTCCAGTGGCACTATTTTATCCACTGGTCACCAATGAAGTACAGCACAAACTGCTGTGTCCAGCATGGACACCGGCATTCTCTGCTCATACGCCATGACTCACACATACACAATGGACTCCAGTGGCACTGTTTTATCCACTGGTCACCAGAGAAATACAACTCAAACTGCTATGTCCAGCATGGGCACCGGCATTCTCTGCTCAAACACAATAACTCCCACATTCGCAATGGGATACAGTGGCACTGTTTTATCCACTGGTTACCTGTGAAATACAGCACAAACTGCTGTGTTCTGCATGGGCACCGGCACTCTCTGCACATACGCCATGACCCTTGCATGTGCAATGGGCTCCAGTGGCACTGTTTTATCCACTGGTCAGTATGGACACTGGCATTCTCTGCTCATACGCCATGACTCACGCATGCGCACTGGCTCCCCCGGCACTGTTTTATCCACTGGTCACCAGTGAAATACAGCACAAATTGCTGTGTCCTGTATAGGCACTGGCATTCTCTGCACATACAACATGACTCAGGCATGCGCACTGGGCTCCAATGGCGCTGTTTTATCCACTGGTCACCAGTGAAATACAGCAGAAACAGCTTTGTCCAGCATGGGCACCGGCATTCTCTGCACATATGCCATGACTCACGCATGCGCACTGGGCTCCCGTGGCACTGTTTATCCACTGATCACCAGTGAAATACTCCACAAACTGCATGGGCACCGGCATGGCCCAGGCATTCTCTGCACATACGCCATGACTCATGCATGTGCACAGGGCTCCAGTGGCACTGTTTTATCCACTGGTCACCAATGAAATACAGTACAAACTACTGTGTCCAGCATGGCACAAGCATTCTCTGCAGATACGCCATTACCCCATGCATGCGCAATTGGCTCCAGTGGCACTTTTTTATCGACTGGTCACCAGTGAAATACAGCACAAACTGCTGTGTCAGCATGGCACTGGCATTCTCTGCACATACACCATGACCCGTGCATGCACAAGGGGCTCCTCTGGCACTGTTTTATCCATTGGTCACCAGTGAAATACAGCACAAACAGCTGTGTCCAGCATGGGCCCCGGCATTCTCTGCACAAACGACATTACTCACACATGTGCAATGGGTTCCAGTGGCACTGTTTTATCCACTGGACACCAGTGAATTACAGCACAAACTGCTGTATCTTCAATCAATCAAGCAATCAATCAATCAAAATCTTTATTTATTCAGGCGAACATCATTGAGCATATCTCATTTACAAGATGGACCTGAGTGGTCATAACAAAAAGGTTACAAGTTGTATACAAAAAACATGATACTGGATAAGCACAAATACAATCATTTATGAGTGAGACAGATGTACAAATATTTACATATATACAAGACAAAGGACAGTAAACCTAAAACCTAATAAAGGAGAGAAACAAACAGTTTAGTAGGGATCAGGCTAGGATAATGGCACATGGGTGGGCATATATGTATAAGGTTTGATGGGGAACAGGCTAGAGGAATGATAGAAGAATAGGGAGGAGCTTTAAAGAGAGTGGAGGGAGAGGGGTGTGGGAGGTAGAGTGTGTGGGAGGACTAGGCCTTGTGGAAGCAGTTGCACGAATCTGGGAATAGGCTGGTGTACAGCTTTTGAAGGATGTTAGAGGAATCAGTGTATCCAGTTTCAATGACTTTTGAAGAGAATTCCAGATAAGTGCCAGGGAATAGCTGATTGCAGCCCTTCCATACCGGGTGCAGGTGATAGGAATCTTCAGCAGGATCAGTTTGTTGATCCTCAAGGTGTAAGGTCTGGATGTGATCCGGTTGAAGCAGTCTGAGATGTACGAAGGGAGTTTGTTTGTCAGAGCTTTGTAGATCCTGATAGCAGCATTTTTTTATGTTGCAGGGATGTCCAACTGACTGCATTGTAGAGAGAGCAATGATGGGTGCTGGAGGGAAGGTCAGTAATGAATCTAATAGCTCTATGATACAGGGTGTCTAATTTGTTTAAATGGGAGAGGGAGCAATGACCATAGAGGAAGTCGGCATAATCAATGAGGGACAAGAATGATGCTAGGATTAATCTTTGTTTGGAATCTTTGGTCAGGTAGTGTTTGATCCTATAGAATAGACCAAGTCTTTGTCTTAACTTTTTCAGGAGCTCTTCAATGTGGGTAGTATAGTCAAGTTTATTGTCTATCCATACTCCTAGATATTTGAATTTGTCTACATATTCCAGATTTTCACCAAGGATGGTAGAGAGTTGTGGGAGGGTGAATGATGGGATAGTGGAAGAGCAGTTCTTGGTGGCAAAGAACATAGCTTTAGTTTTCTTGGCATTTAGTAGTAATTTCTTTTCTAATAGGTTGTTCTGAAGGAGGGAGAATTCAGACTGTAGAAGCTCACAGGCTTTTGATGGTGAGGGATTGCTCACATATAGTACAGTGTCATCTGCAAAAAGGTGGATATTAGATTGTGAGAGATTGGAATCAATATTGTTGATGTAAATGGCAAAAAGGATGGGACCCATGATGGAGCCTTGCGGTACACCTCTTAGGAGTGGTTTAGAGGTAGATAGATCACCTTCATTTTTACCAGTTGTAATCTTCCGGAGATAGCATCTGAACCATTTAAGAGAGGTGAGTCAAGGCCTATGGAGTTCAGAGAGGAGATTAGAATTCATGATCCACAGAGTCAAAGGCTTTGCTTAGATCCAGAAACACAGCACAGGTATTATTCTTTTGTCTAAGGCAGTCTGCCAGTCATTTGTGACTTTGCTAGTGCAGAGATGGTGCTATGCATAGATCTAAACCCAGATTGAGCTGGATTAAGGAGTTGTTGGTATCAAGGTAGGCAGTTAACTGAGAGTTTACCAGCTTCTCAAGCATCTTGGATAGTACTGGTAAGATGGAGATGGGCCTATAATTGTTGAGGTCCGTGGGATCACCTGCCTTAAGTAATGGAAACACTTGAGCTGTTTTCCATATTGAGGGGATAGAACCAGTGGCAAGTGACAGATTGAAGAGGTGGGTGAGGGGGGCGGTTAAGGCATGTAGAGCTACTTTTAGAAAGTAGTAGGGATCCAGGGAGTCTGCACCTATCTTGCATGGGCAACAGCATTCTTCTCACATACGCCATGATCCACGCATGCTCAATGGGCTCAAGTGGCACTGTTTTATACACTGGTCACCAGTGAAATACAGCACAAACTGCTGTGTCCAGCATAGGCACCGGCATTCTCTGCACAAATGCCATGACCCAACCATGCGCAAAGGGCTCCAGTGGTGCTGATTTATCCACTGGTCACCATTGAAATACAGCACAAACTGCTGTTTCCAGCATGGGCACTGGCATTCTCTGCACATATGCCATGACTCACGCTTGCGCGCAATGGGCTCCAGTGGCACTGTTTTATCCACTGGTCACCAGTGAAATACAGCACAAACTGCTGTGTCCAGCATGGGCACCAGCATTCTCTACACATAGGCCAAGAATCACGCAAGCGCAATGTGATCCAGTGGCACTGTTTTATCCACTGGTCACCAGTGAAATACATCCCAAACTGCTGTGTCCAGCATGGGCACTGGCATTCTCTGCACATACGCCATGACTCACACATGCGCATTGGGCTCCAATTGCACTGTTTTATCCACTAGTCACCAGTGAAATACAGCACAAACTGCTGGGTCCAGCATGTCACTGGTATTCTCTGCACATACGCCATATTTCACATAGGCACAATGGGCTCCAGTGGCACTGATATATCCACTGATCACCGGTGAAATACACCACAAACTGCTGTGTCTTGCAAGGGCACTGGCATTCTCTGCACATACGCCATCACCCATGCATGCACAATGGGCTCCAGTAGCACTGTTTAATCCACTGTTCACCATTGAAATAGAGCACAATCTGATGTGTCTTGCATGGGCACCGGCATTCTCCGCAAATACGCCATGACTCACAACAAGCACAATGGGTACCACATGGCACTGTTTTATCCACTGGTGACCAGTGAAATACAGAACAAACTGCTGGGTTCAGCATGGGCACCGGCATTCTCTGCAGATACGAACATGACCCACGCATGCTCAATGGGATCAGTGGCACTGTTTTATCCACTGGTCATCAGTGAAATACAACACAAACTGCTGTGTCCAGCATGGGCACCCGCATACTCTGCACAAACGCCATGACTCATGCACGCGCATTGGGCTCCAGTGGCACTGTTTTATCCATTGGTAACCAGTGAAATACAGTACAAACTACTGTGTCCAGCATGGCACAGGCATTCTCTGCACATACGCCATCACCCATGCATGCACAATGGGCTCCAGTAGCACTGTTTAATCCACTGTTCACCATTGAAATAGAGCACAATCTGATGTGTCTTGCATGGGCACCGGCATTCTCCGCAAATACGCCATGACTCACAAAAGCACAATGGGTACCATATGGCACAGTTTTATCCACTGGTGACCAGTGAAATACAGAACAAACTGCTGTGTTCAGCATGGGCACCGGCATTCTCTGCGAGATACGGTAATACACCACGACATGTAATGGGTTCAGTGGCACTGTTTTATCCACTTGTCATCAGTGAAATACAACACAAACTGCTGTGTCCAGCATGGGCACCCGCATACTCTGCACAAACGCCATGACTCACGCATGTGCATTGGGCTCCAGTGGCACTGTTTTATCCATTGGTCACCAGTGAAATACAGTACAAACTACTGTGTCCAGCATGGCACAGGCATTCTCTGCCCATACGCCATATTCCACGCATGCGCAATGGGCTCCAGTGGCACTGTTTTATCGACTGGTCACCAGTGAAATACAGCACAAATTGCTGTGTCAGAATGGCACTGGCATTCTCTGCACATACACCATGACCCATGCAAGTGCAAGGGGCTCCAGTGGCACTGTTTTATCCACTGGTCACCAGTGAAATACAGCACAATCTGCAGTGTCCAGCATGGGCACTGGCATTCTCTGCAGAAACGCCATGACTAATGCGACGCATTGGGCTCCAGTGGCACTGTTTTATTCATCGTCATCAGTGAAATACAGCACAAACTGAAACAACACAGCAGTGCAACAAGACCTTTAGTATAGGTGGTGCTAGAACAGTTGTGAGAACACCACAGCCTATATTACATATTTAGCATTAGAATGGTGCTAGAACACAGTTCAATGGGAACAACACAGCACTGTAACAGGATATTTAGCACCAGGATGGTGCTAGAACAGCATTCTGATGAAACAACACAGCACTGTAACAGAATTTTAGTTACACAGTGATAGGGTGATGCTAGAACATGATTCCTGATAGGAAACAACAGCAGTGTAACAGGATATTTAGTATTAAATTGGTGCTAGAACATGATTCTGATAGAAACAACACAGCATTGTATTTAGATGTTAGTATTAAAGTGGTGCTAGAACATGATTCGATGGAAACAACAAAGCACTGTAACAGGATATTTAGCATTGGGTGGTGCTAGAAAATGATTCTGATAGAGCTAAACAACAACAATGTAACATGATTTCAGTATTAGGGTGATGTTAGAACATGATTCTGATGGAAACAACGAGCACTGTAACAGGATATTCAGTATTAAGGTGGTGCTAGAACATGATTCTGATGGAAAGCAACAGCACTGTAACAGGATATTTAAGTATTGGGGTGAATTGCGCTAGAACATGATTCTGATGGGAAACAACACAGCAGTGTAACAGGATATTGAAGTATTAGTATGGTGCTAGAACATGATTCTGATGATGAATTACACAGGCGCTGAAACAGGATATTTAGTATTAGGGTAGTGCTGGTACAGCAGTTCTGATGAATAACGACACTGCACTGTAACTGGATATTTAGTATTAGGGTGGTGCTAGAACATGATTCTGATGAATAACACAGGCGCTGTAACAGGATATTTGAAGTATTGAGGGTAGTGCTAGAACTGTAGATTCTGATGAATACTTGACACTGCACTGTAACAGGATAATATTTTGCATTAAGAGTGGTGCTAGAACATGATTGGGATGAAACCGACATATCACTGTAACAGGATATTTAGTAGTAGGGTGGTGCTAGAACATGGTTATCATGAGAAACAGCACAGAACTGTAACAGGATATTTAGCATAAGAGTGGTGTTAGAACATGAATCTGTTAGGAAACAACACAGCAGTGTAACTTGATATTCAGTATTAGGGTGATGCTAGAACATGATTGTGATGGGAAACAGCACTGCACTGTAACAGGATATGGGATATTTAGCATTGTGGTTGTGATAGAAAATGATTCTGATGGGAAACAACACAGCACTGTAACAGGATATTTAGCATTAGGAGGTGCTAGAACATGATTATGATGGCGAAACAACACAGCACTGTAACAGGGATATTTAGTATTAGAGATGTTGCTAGAACATGATTCTGATGAGAACAACACCTTGGCACTGTATCAGGATAAGTGATATTTAGTATTAGAGATGGGGCTAGAACATAGTTCTGATGGGAAACAACACAGCACTGTAACTTGGGATATAGCATATTTTAACATTAGGGTGGTGTAAGAACACAGTGCATTACTATATGATACAATACAGCACTGTAGCTAGATATTTAGTATTAGGATGGTGCTAGAATGATTCTGATGGGAAACAACACAGCACTGTAACAGGATATTTAGTATTAGGGTGGTGCTAGAACATGATTGTGATGGGAAACAACACAGCAGTCTAACAGGATATTTAGTATTAGGGTGGTGCTAGAACATATTTCTGTTGGGAAACATAACAGCACTGTAACATGATATTTAGTATTAGGATGGTGCTAGACCATGATTCGGATGGGAAACAACACTGCACTGTAACAGGATATTTAGCATTATGGTGGTGCAAGAACATAATTCTGATGGGAAACAACACAGCAGTGTAACATGATATTAAGTATTAGGGTGATGCTAGAATATGATTGTTATGGGAAACAACACAGCACTGTAACAGGATATGGGATATTTAGTATTAGGGTGGTGCTAGAACATAATTCTGATGGGAAACAACACAGCACTGTAACAGGATATTTAGCAATAGTTTTGTGCTAGAACATGATTCTAATGGGAAACAACACAGCAGTGTAACATGATATTCAGTATTAGGGTGATGCTAGAATATGATTGTTATGGGAAACAACACAGCACTGTAACAGGATATGGGATATTTAGTATTAGGGTGGTGCTAGAACATAATTCTGATGGGAAACAACACAGCACTGTAACAGGATATTTAGCATTAGTTTTGTGCTAGAACATGATTCTAATGGGAAACAACACAGCAGTGTAACATGATATTCAGTATTAGGGTGATGCTACAACATGATTCTGATAGGAAACAACACAGCAGTGTAACAGGATATGCAGTATTAGGGTGGTGCTAGAACATGATTGTGATGGGAAACAACACAGCACTGTAACAGGATATTTAGCATTAGGATGGTGCTAGAACATGATTCTGATGGGAAACTACACAGCACTGTAACAGGATATTTAGCGTAAGGGTACTGAAAGAACATGATTCTGATGAAACAGCACAGCAGTGTAATAGGATATTTAGTATTAGGGTGGTGCTTAGAACATGATTCTGATGGAAACAACTCAGCATTGTATTTGGATATATAGTATTAGGGTGGTGCTAGAACATGATTCTGATGGGAAACAACACAGCACTGTAACAGGATATTTAGCATTAGGTGGTGCTAGAACATGAGATTCTGATAAACAGAAACAGCAATGTAACATGATATTCAGTATTAGGGTGATGTAAGAACATGATTCTGATGGAAACAACACAACACTGTAACAGGATATCAGTTATTAGGGTGGTGCAAGAACATGATTCTGATGGAAAACAACATAGCAGTGTAACAGGATATTTAGTATTAGGGTGGTGCTAGAACATGATTCTGATGGGAAACAACACAGCAGTGTAAAAGGATATTTAGTATTAGGATGGTGCTAGAACATGATTCTGATGAATAACACAGAGCTGTAACAGGATATTTAATATTAGGGTAGTGCTACAACATGATTCTGATGAATAACGACACTGCACTGTAACAGGATATTTAGTATTAGGGTGGTGCTAGAACATGATTGTGATGGGAAACAACACAGCAGTGTAACAGGATATTTAGTATAAGAGTGATGCTAGAACATGATTCTGATGGGAAACAACTCAGCACTGTATCAGGATATTTAGCATAAGGGTGGTGCTAGAACATGATTCTGATGGGAATCAACACAGTGCTGTAAAGGATATTTAGAATTAGGATAAAGAAACATGATTCTGATGAGGAAAAACACAGCACTGTAACAGGATATTTTAGTATTAGGGATGGTGCTAGAACATGATTCTGATGGGAAACACCACAGCACTGTAGCAGAATATTTAGTATTAGAGTGGTGCTAGAACATGATTCTGATGGGAAACAACACAGCACTGCAATGGATATTTTGCATAAGGGTGGTGCTAGAACTTGATTCTGATAGGAAACAACACAGCAGTGTAACATGATATTCAGTATTAGGGTGATGCTAGAACATGATTGTAATGGGAAACAACACAGCACTGTAACAGGATATTTAGTATCAGGGTGGTGCTAGAACATGAATCTGATGGGAAGCAACACAGCACTGTAACAGAATATTTAGTATTAGCATGGTGCTAGAAGATGATTCTGATGGGAAACAACACAGCACTGTAACAGGATTTTTAGTAATTAGGGTACTGCTAGAACATGATTCTGATGAATAAGCGGCACTGCACACTGTAACAGGATATTTAGTATAAGGGTGGTGCTAGACAAGATTATGATTGGAAACAACATATTACTGTAACAGGATGTTGAGTATTAGGGTGTTGCTAGAACATGGTTCTGATGAGAAACAGCACAGAACTGTAACAGGATATTTAGCACAGGGGTGGTGCTAGAACATGATTCTGATAGGTAACAACAAAGCAGTGTAACATAATATTCAGTATTAGGTTGATGCTAGAACATGATTGTGATGGGAAACAACACAGCTCTGTAACAGGATATTTAGTATTAGGGTGATGCTAGAACATGATTCTGATGGGAAACAACACAGCAGTGTACCAGGATCTTTAGTATTAGGGTGGTGCTAGAACATGATTGTGTTGGGAAACAACACAGCACTGTAACAGGATATTTAGCATTAGGATGGTGCTAGAACTTGATTCTGATGGGAAACTACACAGCACTGTAACAGGATATTTAGCATAAGGGGTGGTGATAGAACATGATTCTGATGGGGAAACAACACAGCAGTGTAACATGATATTCAGTATTAGGGTGATGCTAGAACATGATTCACGATGAAACAACACAGCAGTGTAACAGGATATTTAAGTATTAGGGTGGGTGCTAGAACATGATTCTGATGAAACAACACAGCATTGTATTTGGATATTTAGTATTAGGGTGGTGCTAGAAACATGAGTTACCCATAGGAAACAACACAGCAATGTAACAGGATATTTAGCGACTAGATGGTGCTAGAAAATGATTCTGATAAGAAACAACAGCAATGTAACATAGATTTTCAGTATTAGGGTGATGTTAGAACATGATTCTGATAGGAAACAACAGAGCACTGTAACAGGATATTCAGTATTAGTGGTGCAAGTTACGATTCGAAGGAAAGCAAATATAGCACTGTAAACAGATATTTAGTATTAGGGTGGTGCTAGAACTGATTCTGATGGGAAACAACACAGCAGTGTAACAGGATATTTAGTATTAGTAGAATTGCTAGAACACTGATTCTGATGAATTACACAGCGCTGAAACAGGATATTTAGTATTAGGGTAGTGCTAGTACATGATTCTGATGAATAACGACACTGCACTGTAACTGGATATTTAGTATTAGGGTGGTGCTAGAACATGATTCTGATGAATACCACAGCGCTGTAACAGGATATTTAGTATTAGGGTAGTGCTAGAACATGATTCTGATGAATAACGACACTGCACTGTTACAGGATATTTAGTATTAGGGTGGTGCTAGAACATGATTAGGATGGGAAACAACATATCACTGTAACAGGATATTTAGTATTAGGGTGGTGCTAGAACATGGTTATCATGAGAAACAGCACAGAACTGTAACAGGATATTTAGCATAAGGGTGGTGTTAGAACATGATTCTGTTAGGAAACAACACAGCAGTGTTACTTGATATTCAGTATTAGGGTGATTCTAGAACATGATTGTGATGGGAAACAGCACTGCACTGTAACAGGATATGGGATATTTAGCATTGTGGTGGTGCTAGAAAATGATTCTGATGGGAAACAACACAGCACTGTAACAGGATATTTAGCATTAGGCGGTGCTAGAACATGATTATGAGGGGAAACAACACAGCACTGTAACAGGATATTTACTATTAGGATGTTGCTAGAACATGATTCTGATGGGAAACAACACAGCACTGTATCAGGATAAGTGATATTTAGTATTAAGATGGGGCTAGAACATGATTCTGATGGGAAACAACACAGCACTGTAACAGGATATGGCATATTTAGCATTAGGGTGGTGTAAGAACATGATTGTTATGGGATACAACACAGAACTGTAGCTAGATATTTAGTATTAGGATGGTGCTAGAGCATGATTCTGATTGGAAACAACACAGCACTGTAACAGGATATTTAGTATTAGGGTGGTGCTAGAACATGATTGTGATGGGAAACAACACAGCAGTGTAACAGGATATTTAGTATTAGGGTGGTGCTAGAACATATTTCTGTTGGGAAACATAACAGCACTGTAACATGATATTTAGTATTAGGATGGTGCTAGACCATGATTCGGATGGGAAACAACACAGCACTGTAACAGGATAGTTAGCATTATGGTGGTGCTAGAACATGATTCTGATGGGAAACAACACAGCAGTGTAACATGATATTCAGTATTAGGGTGATGCTAGAACATGATTGTTATGGGAAACAACACAGCACCATAACAGGATATGGGATATTTAGTATTAGGGTGGTGCTAGAACATAATTCTGATGGGAAACAACACAGCACTGTAACAGGATATTTAGCATTAGGGTGGTGCTAGAACATGATTCTGATGGGAAACAACACAGCAGTGTAACATGATATTCAGTATTAGGGTGATGCTACAACATAATTCTGATAGGAAACAACACAGCAGTGTAACAGGATATTTAGTATTCGGGAGGTGCTAGAACATGATTCTGATGGGAAACAGCACAGCACTGTAACATGATATTTAGTATTAGGGTGGTGCTTGAACATGATTCTGATGGGAAACAACACAGCACTGTAACAGAATATTTAGTATTAGCATGGTGCTAGAACATGATTCTGATGGGAAACAACACAGCACTGTAACAGGATATTTAGTATTAGGGTAGTGCTAGAACATGATACTGATGAATAACGGCACTGCACTGTAACAGGATATTTAGTATTAGGGTGGTGTTAGACAAGATTATGATGGGAAACAACATATCACTGTAACAGGATATTTAGTATTAGGGTGATGCTAGAACATGATTGTGATGGGAAACAACACAGCTCTGTAACAGGATATTTAGTGTTAGGGTGATGCTTGAACATGATTCTGATGGGAAACAACACAGCAGTGTAACAGGATATTTAGTATTAGGGTGGTGCTAGAACATGATTGTGATGGGAAACAACACAGCACTGTAACAGGATATTTAGCATTAGGATGGTGCTAGAACATGATTCTGATGGGAAACTACACAGCACTGTAACAGGATATTTAGCATAAGGGTAGTGCTAGAACATGATTCTGATAAGAAACAACACAGCAATGAAACAGGATATTCAGTATTAGGGTGATGTTAGAACCTGATTCTGATGGGAAACAACACAGCACTGTAACAGGATATTCAGTATTAGGTTGGTGCAAGAACATTATTCTGATGGAAAACAACATAGCGTGTAACTTAGGATATTTAGTATTAGGGATGGTGCTGTAACATGATTCTGATGAATAACACAGCGCTGTAACAGGATATTTAGTTTTAGGTAGTGCTAAGACATGATTCTGATGAATAACGACACTGCACTGTAACTAGGATATTTAGTATTAGGGTGGTGCTAGAACATGATTATGATAGAAACAACATATGACTGTAACAGGATCTTTAGTATTAGAAGTGGTATAGAACACTGGTTTCTGATGAGAAACAGCACAGAACTGTAACAGGATATTTAGCATAAGGGTGGTGCTAGAACATGATTCTGATAGGAAACAGCACAGCAGTGTAACATGATATTCCATATTAGGGTGATTCTAGAACATGATTGTGATGGGAAACAACACAGCACTGTAACAGGACTTTTAGTATTAGAGTGATGCTAGAACATGATTCTGATGGGAAACAACTAAGCACTGTATCAGGATATTTAGCATAAGGGTGGTGCTAGAACATGATTCTGATGGGAAACAACACAGCACTGTAACAGGATATTTTGTATAAGGATGGTGCTAGAACATGATTCTGATGGGGAAAAACACATCACTGTAACAGGATATTTAGTATTAGGATGGTGCTAGAACATGATTCTGATGGGAAACAACACAGCACTGTAGCAGAATATTTAGTATTAGAGTGGTGCTAGAACATGATTCTGATGGGAAACAACACAGTACTGTAACAGGATATTTAGCATAAGGGTGGTGCTAGAACTTGATTCTGATAGGAAACAACACAGCAGTGTAACATGATATTAAGTAAAAGGGTGATGCTAGAACATGATTGTAATGGGAAACAACACAGCATTGTAACAGGATATTTAGTATTAGGGTGGTGCTAGAACATGATTCTGATGGGAAGCAACACAGCACTGTAACAGAATATTTAGTATTAGCATGGTGCTAGAACATGATTCTGATGGGAAACAACACAGCACTGTAACAGGATTTTTAGTATTAGGGTTGTGCTAGAACATGATTCTGAAGAATAACGGCACTGCAGTGTAAAAGGATTTTTAGCATTAGGGAGGTGCTAGACAAGATTATGATGGGAAACAACATATCACTGTAACAGGATATTTAGTATTAGGGTGTTGCTATAACATGGTTCTGATGAGAAAAAGCACAGAACTGTAACTGGATATTTAGCACAAGGGTCGTGTTAGAACATGATTCTGATAGGAAACAACAAAGCAGTGTAACATGATATTCTGTAATAGGTTGATGCTAGAACATGATTGTGATGGGAAACAACACAGCTCTGTAACAGGATATTTAATGTTAGGGTGATGCTAGAACATGATTCTGATGAAACAACACAGCAGCGTAACAGGATCTTTAGTATTAGGGTGGTGCTAGAACATGATTGTGATGGAAACAACACAGCACTGTAACAGGATATTTAGCATTAGGATGGTGCTATAACATGATTCTGATGGGAAACTACACAGCAGTGTAACAAGATATTCAGTATTAGGGTGATGCTAGAACATGATTCAGATAGGAAACAACACAGCAGTGTAACAGGATATTTAGTATTAGGGTGGTGCTAGAACATGATTCTGATTGGAAACAACACAGCATTGTATTTGGATATTTAGTATGAGGTGGTGCTAGAACATAATTCTGATGGAAACAACACAGCACTGTAACAGGATATTTAGCATTAGGTGGTGCTAGAACATGAATTCTGATAAGAAACAACACAGCAATGTAACATGATATTCAGTATTAGGGTGATGTTAGAACATAATTCTGATGGGAAACAACACAGCACTGTAACAGGATATTCAGTATTAGGGTGGTGCAAGAACATGATTCTGATGGAAAACAACATAGCACTGTAGCAGGATATTTAGTATTAGAGTGGTGCTTGAACATGATTCTGATGGGAAACAACACAGCAGAGTAACAGGATATTTAGTATTAGGATGGTGCTAGAACATGATTCTGATGAATTACACAGCGCTGTAATAGGATATTTAGTATTAGGGTAGTGCTAGAACATGATTCTGATGAATAACGACACTGCACTGTAACTGGATATTTAGTATTAGGGTGGTGCCAGAACATGATTCTGATGAATAACACAGCGCTGTAACAGGATATTTAGTATTAGGGTAGTGCTAGAACATGAATCTGATGAATAACGACACTGCAGTGTAACAGAATATTTAGTATTAGGTTGGTGCTAGAACATGATTATGATGGGAAACAACATATCACTGTAAAAGGATATTTAGTATTAGGGTGGTGCTAGAACATGGTTCTGATGAGAAGCAGCACAGAACTGTAACAGGATATTTAGCATAAGGGTGGTGCTAGAACATGATTCTGATAGGAAACAACACAGCAGTGTAACATGATATTCCATTTTAGGGTGATGCTAGAACATGATTGTGATGGGAAACAACACAGCACTGTAACAGGATATTTAGAATTAGAGTGATGCTAGAACATGATTCTGATGGGAAACAACACAGCACTGTAACAGGATATTTAGTATTAGGATGGTGCTAGAACATGATTCTGATGGGGAACAACACAGCAGTGTAACATGATATTCAGTAATAGGTTGATGCTAGAACATGATTGTGATGGGAAACAACACAGCTCTGTAACAGGATATTTAGTATTAGGGTGATGCTAGAACATGATTCTGATGGGAAACAACACAGCAGCGTAACAGGATCTTTAGTATTAGGGTGGTGCTAGAACATGATTGTGATGGGAAACAACACAGCACTGTAACAGGATATTTAGCATTAGGATGGTGCTATAACATGATTCTGATGGGAAACTACACAGCAGTGTAACATGATATTCAATATTAGGGTGATGCTAGAACATGATTCAGATAGGAAACAACACAGCAGTGTAACAGGTTATTTAGTATTTGGGTGGTGCTAGAACATGATTCTGATTGGAAACAACACAGCACTGTAACAGGATATTTAGCATTAGGTGGTGCTAGAACATGATTCTGATAAGAAACAACACAGCAATGTAACATGATATTCAGTATTAGGGTGATGTTAGAACATGATTCTGATGGGAAACAACACAGCACTGTAACAGGATATTCAGTATTAGGGTGGTGCAAGAACATGATTCTGTTGGAAAACAACATAGCACTGTAGCAGGATATTTAGTATTAGAGTGGTGCTTGAACATGATTCTGATGGGAAACAACACAGCAGAGTAACAGGATATTTAGTATTAGGATGGTGCTAGAACATGATTCTGATGAATTACACAGCGCTGTAACAGGATATTTAGTATTAGGGTAGTGCTAGAACATGATTCTGATGAATAATGACACTGCACTGTAACTGGATATTTAGTATTAGGGTGGTGCTAGAACATGATTCTGATGAATAACACAGCGCTGTAACAGGATATTTAGTATTAGGGTAGTGCTAGAACATGATTCTGATGAATAAAGACACTGCACTGTAACAGGATATTTAGTATTAGGGTGGTGCTAGAACATGATTAGGATGGGAAACAACATATCACTGTAACAGGATATTTAGTATTAGGGTGGTGCTAGAACATGGTTATCATGAGAAACAGCAAAGAACTGTAACAGGATATTTAGCATAAGGGTGGTGTTAGAACATTATTCTGATAGGAAACAACACAGCAGTGTAACATGATATTCAGTATTAGGGTGATGCTAGAACATGATTGTGATGGGAAACAGCACAGCACTGTAACAGGATATGGGATATTTAGCATTGTGGTGGTGCTAGAGCATGATTCTGATGGGAAACAACACAGCACTGTAACAGGATATTTAGCATTAGGAGGTGCTAGAACATGATTTTGATGGGAAACAACAAAGCACTGTATCAGGATAAGGGATATTTAGTATTAGGATGGGGCTAGAACATGATTCTGATGGGAAACAACACAGCACTGTAACAGGATATGGCATATTTAGCATTAGGGTGGTGTAAGAACATGATTGTTATGGGATGTAACACAGCACTGTAGCTAGATATTTAGAATTAGGATGGTGCTAGAGCATGATTCTGATGGGAAACAACACAGCACTGTAACAGGATATTTAGTATTAGGGTGGTGCTAGAACATGATTGTGATGGGAAACAACACAGCAGTGTAACAGGATATTTAGTATTAGGGTGGTGCTAGAACATATTTCTGTTGAGAAACATCACAGCACTGTAACATGATATTTAGTATTAGGAGGTTGCTAGACCATGATTCGGATGGGAAACAACACAGCACTGTAACAGGATATTTAGGATTATGGTGGTGCTAGAACATGATTCTGATGGGAAACAACACAGCAGTGTAACATGATATTCAGTATTAGGGTGATGCTAGAACATGATTTTTATGGGAAACAACACAGCACTGTAACAGGATATGGGATATTTAGTATTAGGGTGGTGCTAGAACATGATTCTGATGGGAAACAACACAGCACTGTAACAGGATATTTAGCATTAGGGTGGTACTAGAACATGATTCTGATGGGAAACAACACAGCAGTGTAACATGATATTCAGCATTAGGGTGATGCTACAACATGATTCTGATAGGAAACAACACAGCAGTGTAACAAGATATTTAGTATTCGGGAGGTGCTAGAACATGATTCTGATGGGAAACAGCACAGCAATGTATCATGATATTTAGTATTATGGTGGTGCTTGAACATGATTCTGATGGGAAAGAACACAGCACTGTAACAGGATATTTAGTATTAGGGTAGAGCTAGAACATGATTCTGATGAATAACGGCACTGCACTGTAACAGGATATTTAGTATTAGGGTGGTGCTAGACAAGATTATGATTTGAAAGAACATATCACTGTAACAGGATATTTAGTATTAGGGTGATGCTAGAACATGATTGTGATGGGAAACAACACAGCTCTGTAACAGGATATTTAGTGTTAGGGTGATGCTAGAACATGATTCTGATGGGAAACAACACAGCAGTGTAACAGGATATTTAGTATTAGGGTGGTGCTAGAACATGATTGTGATGGGAAACAACACAGCACTGTAACAGGATATTTAGCATTAGGATGGTGCTAGAACATGATTCTGATGGGAAACTACACAGCACTGTAACAGGATATTTAGCATAAGGGTGGTGCTAGAACATGATTCTGATAGGAAACAACACAGCACTGTAACAGGATATTAAGTATTAGGGTGGTGCTAGAACATGATTCTGATGGGAAACAACACAGCATTGTATTTGGATATTTAGTATTAGGGTGGTGCTAGAACATGATTCTGATGGGAAACAACACTGCACTGTAACAGGATATTTAGCATTAGGTGGTGCTAGAACATGATTCTGATAATAAACAACACAGCAATGTAACATGATATTCAGTATTAGGGTGATGTTAGAACCTGATTCTGATGGGAAACAACACAGCACTGTAACAGGATATTCAGTATTAGGTTGGTGCAAGAACATTATTCTGATGGAAAACAACATAGCAGTGTAACAGGATATTTAGTATTAGGATAGTGCTATAACATGATTCTGATGAATAACACAGTGCTGTAACAGGATATTTAGTATTAAGGAAGTGCTAGAACATGATTCTGATGAATAACGACACTGCACTGTAACAGGATATTTAGTATTAGGGTGGTGCTAGAACATGATTATGATGGGAAACAACATATCACTGTAACGGGATCTTTAGTATTAGGGTGGTGCTAGAACATGGTTCTGATGAGAAACAGCACAGAACTGTAACAGGATATTTAGCATAAGGGTGGTGCTAGAACATGATTCTGATAGGAAACAGCACAGCAGTGTAACATGATATTCCATATTAGGGTGATGCTAGAACATGATTGTGATGGGAAACAACACAGCACTGTAACAGGATATTTAGTATTAGAGTGATGCTAGAACATGATTCTGATGGGAAACAACTCAGCACTGTATCAGGATATTTAGCATAAGGGTGGTGCTAGAACATGATTCTGATGGGAAACAACACAGCACTGTAACAGGATATTTAGTATTAGGATGGTGCTAGAACATGATTCTGATGGGGAAAAACACAGCACTGTAGCAGAATATTTAGTATTAGAGTGGTGCTAGAACATGATTCTGATGGGAAACAACACAGCACTGTAACAGGATATTTAGTATTAGGGTGGTGCTAGAACATGATTCTGATGGGAAGCAACACAGCACTGTAACAGAATATTTAGTATTAGCATGGTGCTAGAACATGATTCTTATGGGAAACAACACAGCACTGTAACAGGATTTTTAGTATTAGGGTAGTGCTAGAACATGATTCTATTGAATAACGGCACTGCACTGTAACAGGATATTTAGTATTAGGGTGGTGCTAGACAAGATTATGATGGGAAACAACATATCACTGTAACAGGATATTTAGTATTAGGGTGTTGCTATAACATGGTTCTGATGAGAAACAGCACAGAACTGTAACAGGATATTTAGCACAAGGGTGGTGCTAGAACATGATTCTGATAGGAAACAACACAGCAGTGTAACATGATATTCAGTAATAGGTTGATGCTAGAACATGATTGTGATGGGAAACAACACAGCTCTGTAACAGGATATTTAGTATTAGGGTGATGCTAGAACATGATTCTAATGGGAAACAACACAGCAGCGTAACAGGATCTTTAGTATTAGGGTGGTGCTAGAACATGATTGTGATGGGAAACAACACAGCACTGTAACAGGATATTTAGCATTAGGATGGTGCTAGAACATGATTCTGATGGGAAACTACACAGCAGTGTAACATGATATTCAGTATTAGGGTGATGCTAGAACATGATTCTGATAGGAAACAACACAGCAGTGTAACAGGATATTTAGTATTAGGGTGGTGCTAGAACATGATTCTGATTGGAAACAACACAGCATTGTATTTGGATATTTAGTATGAGGGTGGTGCTAGAACATGATTCTGATGGGAAACAACACAGCACTGTAACAGGATATTTAGCATTAGGTGGTGCTAGAACATGATTCTGATAAGAAACAACACAGCAATGTAACATGATATTCAGTATTAGGGTGATGTTAGAACATGATTCTGATGGGAAACAACACAGCACTGTAACAGGATATTCAGTATTAGGGTGGTGCAAGAACATGATTCTGATGGAAAACAACATAGCACTGTAACAGGATATTTAGTATTAGAGTGGTGCTTGAACATGATTCTGATGGGAAACAACACAGCAGTGTAACAGGATATTTAGTATTAGGATGGTGCTAGAACATGATTCTGATGAATTACACAGCGCTGTAACAGGATATTTAGTATTAGGGTAGTGCTAGAACATGATTCTGATGAATAACAACACTGCAGTGTAACAGGATATTTAGTATTAGGTTGGTGCTAGAACATGATTATGATGGGAAACAACATATCACTGTAACAGGGTATTTAGTATTAGGTTGGTGCTAGAACATGATTCTGATGGGAAACAACACAGCACTATAACAGGATATTTTGCATTAGGTGGTGCTAGAACATGATTCTGATAAGAAACAAGACAGCAATGTAACATGATATTCCATTTTAGGGTGATGCTAGAACATGATTGTGATGGGAAACAACACAGCACTGTAACAGGATATTTAGTATTAGAGTGATGCTAGAACATGATTCTGATGGGAAACAACACAGCACTGTAACAGGATATTTAGTATTAGGATGGTGCTAGAACATGATTCTGATGGGGAACAACACAGCACTGTAACAGGATATTTAGTATTAGGATGGTTATAGAACATGATTCTGATGGGAAACAACACAGCACTGTAGCAGAATATTTAGTATTAGAGTGGTGCTAGAACATGATTCTGATGGGAAACAACACAGCACTGTAACAGGATATTTAGCATAAGGGTGGTGCTCGATCTTGATTCTGATAGGAAACAACACAGCAGTGTAACATGATATTCAGTATTAGGGTGATGCTAGAACATGATTGTAATGGGAAACAACACAGCACTGTAACAGGATATTTAGTATTAGGGTGGTGCTAGAACATGATTCTGATGGGAAGCAACACAGCACTGTAACAGAATTTTTAGTATTAGCATGGTGCTAGAACATGATTCTGATGGGAAACAACACAGCAATGTAACAGGATTTTTAGTATTAGGGTAGTGCTAGAACATGATTCTGATGAATAACGGCACTGCACTGTAACAGGATATTTAGTATTAGGGTGGTGCTAGACAAGATTATGATGGGAAGCAATATATCACTGTAACAGGATATTTAGTATTAGGGTGTTGCTAGAACATGGTTCTGATGAGAAACAGCACAGAACTGTAACAGGATATTTAGCACAAGGGTGGTGCTTGAGCATGATTCTGATAGGAAACAACAAAGCAGTGTAACATGATATTCAGTATTAGGTTGATGCTAGAACTTGTGATGGGAAACAACACAGCTCTGTAACAGGATATTTAGTATTTGGGTGATGCTACAACATGATTCTGATGGGAAACAACACAGCAGTGTAACAGGATCTTTAGTATTAGGGTGGTGCTAGAACATGATTGTGATGGGAAACAACACAGCACTGTAACAGGATATTTAGCATTAGGATGGTGCAAGAACATGATTCTGATGGGAAACTACACAGCACTGTAACAGGATATTTAGCATAAGGGTGGTGCTAGAACATGATTCTGATGGGAAACAGCACAGCAGTGTAACATGATATTCAGTATTAGGGTGATGCTAGAACATGATTCTGATAGGAAACAAAACAGCAGTGTAACAGGATATTTAGTATTAGGGTGGTGCTAGAACATGATTCTGATGGGAAACAACACAGCATTGTATTTAGATATTTAGTATTAGGGTGGTGCTAGAACATGATTCTGATGGGAAACAACACAGCACTGTAACAGGATATTTAGCATTAGGTGGTGCTAGAACATGATTCTGATAAGAAACAACACAGCAATGTAACATGATATTCAGTATTAGGGTGATGTTAGAACATGATTCTGATGGGAAACAACACAGCACTGTAACAGGATATTCAGTATTAGGGTGGTGCAAGAACATGATTCTGATGGAAAACAACATAGCACTGTAACAGGATATTTAGTATTAGGGTGGTGCTAGAACATGATTCTGATGGGAAACAACACAGCAGTGTAACAGGATATTTAGTATTAGGATGGTGCTAGAACATGATTCTGATGAATTACACAGCGCTGTAACAGGATATTTAGTATTAGGGTAGTGCTAGAACATGATTCTGATGAATAACGACACTGCACTGTAACAGGATATTTAGTATTTGGGTGGTGCTAGAACATGATTCTGATGAATAACACAGCGCTGTAACAGGATATTTAGTATTAGGGTAGTGCTAGAACATGATTCTGATGAATAACGACACTGCACTGTGACAGGATATTTAGTATTATGGTGGTGCTAGAACATGATTATGATGGGAAACAACATATCACTGTAACAGGATATTTAGTATTAGGGTGGTGCTAGAACATGGTTCTGATGAGAAACAGCACAGAACTGTAACAGGATATTTAGCATAAGGGTGGTGCTAGAACATGATTCTGATAGGAAACAACACAGCAGTGTAACATGGTATTCCACATTAGGGTGATGCTAGAACATGATTGTGATGGGAAACAACACAGCACTGTAACAGGATATTTAGTATTAGAGTGATGCTAGAACATGATTCTGATGGGAAACAACTCAGCACTGTATCAGGATATTTAGCATAAGGGTGGTGCTAGAACATGAATCTGATGGGAAACAACACAGCACTGTAACAGGATATTTAGTATTAGGATGGTGCTAGAACATGATTCTGATGGGGAACAACACAGCACTGTAACAGGATATTTAGTATTAGGATGGTGCTAGAACATGATTCTGATGGGAAACAACACAGCACTGTAGCAGAATATTTAGTTTTAGAGTGGTGCTAGAACATGATTCTGATGGGAAACAACACAGCACTGTAACAGGATATTTAGCATAAGGGTGGTGCTAGAACTTGATTCTGATAGGAAACAACACAGCAGTGTATCATGATATTCAGTATTAGGGTGATGCTAGAACATGATTGTAATGGGAAACAACACAGCACTGTAACAGGATATTTAGTATTAGGATGGTGCTAGAACATGATTTTGGTGGGAAACAACACCGCACTGTAACAGGATATTAACATTTGGATGGTGCTAGAACATGATTCTGATGGGAAACAACACAGCACTGTAACAAGATGTTTAGTATTAGGGTGGTGCTAGAACATGATTTAGATGGGAAACAACACAGCACTGTAACAATATATTTAGTGTTGTGATGGTGGACTTGATATGGGAAGAGGAATGTTTAAAAACAGTATTATCTTAGTTTAATAATAAAGGAAAATAAAAAATTTGATATGCTGATGTTTTGCCAGAAAAATAAAAATTATAGCTGAAAAATCTTCATGGTGACTAACAAAGGCTGCTCCTTTAAAGAACAATATTTCTTCTAGCATATTGCTTTGGGGGAGGGGTCAAGATGTATGTTGTGTCAATCCTTTTTCCATTTGTTTTTCGGCTAGTTACACTGGTGTGGTCATCTCAAAACTTTGCATCGATGAGTGCTTACCATCAGTATTGATTGAGTCCATTGCTGGGATTTCTGTAACCATTAAAACTACCTGCTGTACCACCGATCTATGTAACATCAGCGGGGCATCCAGTGCTAAAATCAGTTACATGGCACTAGTGGCTTCAGCTTGTGTCCTTTTCACTTTTTTAAAGACTGGATTCTGATACAGTGTGACATTACGCATTGTGCACCTTGCTGTGAAAATTAATTAATCTAACTGCAATGCCGCTTTGTGATTTTTGCAAAAATGCTTCTGAAATCTATATGAAAATAGAAAACCTAACTTCCAAACAGGTAACCGTACTGCTACGCTAGGTTGTCATTGTGTCAGATGCAATATAATCTTTGTATGGAGTCATGAGAAGAACAAAGCCAAGCTCAGCCCGGTTTATCAGGTTCCTTGTCAGGTCTCATCTCTAACGGTAGAAAAACCACACTGCTCAGCCACCGCACCACCGATCTTTACAAACTGGGAGAATGAAGCATAGGCCAGGAAACATTCTCCTAACACTGCCCAAAGCTTTGGCACTCACTGCCACCTCCTATCAGACTTTCCTCTCCCCATTTTCAATCTCCTTAGCCCTTCATAATGTCTATTCCCCTAACTGCACTTGTTTTTAGCCCCCCTTCAACCCTCCCAACCTGGCATGTATCCTTTAGCTCTACTTTACTTCTAATTCTCCTAACCGTACTTACCTAGCCCCCTTGCCACCCTCCCCACCCTTGCACTCTATCACCTACTCCTCTATCCCTGACATACCTCCTGTCTTCTAACTGAACCCTTACTCTGATTACTTCCTCACATGCTACCGCCTATTATACACCCTCCTCCCACCCCCTAAAACAACCTGCTATGCCATTTTGACTCTCTGCTACCATCCACAACCTACTGCGCTAGTTCAACACTCTACTGCTGTCCTTCCCTCCCACTACCCCTCCCCCAATGATGCTCTCCCTTTTTCCATTCCTAGTTTACCCCTATTTTCTTCAGCCTCACAATTCCTTGTCTCTATCCTCCCCTCCAATCACCCACCACATTCCACTCCTCCTCCTCCCTCCCCTTCCCCCTTTTCTGCTTGGTCCTGTGCACCTTGCAGGGTCCTCTGTCATCCTGAAGGGGTATAGATCCTGGCTCCCTATCTTCTACCTCTCTTCCTTTCCCTCCACTTTCTAATCCTGACCCCTTGCAGGGTTCTCTGCATCCTGAAGGGGTATAGATAAGCTTTCTCTTTTTTCCCCCTCTCCCTTCCCCCCACTTTCAAATCCATCACCTACCCACCTCCCTACTTCCGTATCCTTCTTCTCCCCTTCCCTCCTGTTCCTCTGCCTGGTTCTGTCCCCCTTGCAGGGCTCTTAGCATTCAGAAGGGGTTAGATCTTGGCTGTCCCCCTCTCTTCCTCTTCCATCCCCCACCTTCTACCCCTCGCCTGTCCACTTCCCCACTTCTCTAATAACTTCCCTCCCTTGGATATACAATAGCACGTCAAATCCTGTGCTCAGCCTACTACTGCTAGCACTTCAAATGTGTTATCCATCCTCTAACCTTTACCCTACTGGATCACATGCCCTTGTGGTGTTGCAATGTACATTATATTCAAACATGGTTTTGTTTACTCTGGCTGGTTGGTCTGGGTTATTTCTGCTCTGTAATTGTACTACACTGTTTTATCTTAGTAATTGTACTTATATTGCTCTGTTATTACTATGTGTTTGCCTGTTCTCCCAATTCTTGTACCCCCCACACTCATCCAAGACGCTTCTGGAAATGCCACGGGGTCATAATTTCGCAAATAAGCATGATATATTCCATGTGGCATGTCTTTTTTTTGCAGAGGCTCTGCCCCCCTCAACCCCCATCAAGGGCGGGCTGTGCCCCTGACCCCCCCAACTAACATAACTTACTCTGGGGGGATTTAACACAAATATCGCACAAAGTGTGAAAAAAAAAAGATTTCCATACCTCTAGGACCAGGAATTGAACCCGGTCCCAAACACATTGTTTATTTTTTCTGCTGCCAGTGGCACATTGCATCAAGCCACAGCAGCTGCTTTACAAAACCCTGTCCCAGCAGAGGTCTTATCCTCTGCCTGAGACAGTGAGAGGGTGCAGTACTGTGCACAGACCTATTCACGGTATTGCACCTATAAGATCAGTTATACAGTGCTGTTGCAGTTATGGGGTTTCGTCATATGCCATTAAATGTCTGACATTCTGACCCGGGTAGATCTGGAAATCAACTCTTTACAGCTCATGTTGTCTTTCCTGGTGAAACATTTTCCAAATGAATAGAAATAAAATAAATAAATGAATCAGGTATAAACTTTAGTTTAGTTGCCGTATTGGTCCTTGTAAGAACAGATCCAGAAGCTTAAGCTACCGAAGAAGGACTAGATTGGTCTGAAAGCTTTGGCACTTTGTTCTTTTTGTAACATCTATGTTGGTCCAATAAAAGGTATCAAACCATTTGCATCTGGATCTGTCAGGTATCAGCTGAAATCAGGGCCGGATCCTTAAAAAGTCCATATAGAAACTCAGGAAGTTGTTGCAATAAGTGGCTCAGTACAAAACACATGTTATAAAGGAAAGCGGTATCTGCTTTACTTATTTTTATAATAACGTTAATGTCTTGTTTCTGGTATTGCCCCTTTAGACCAAGCTATGCCTCAGCCACTTCAAACCCCACACTCCCCTTCCCTACTTCTCTACCACCTCGGGTCCATGGACTACATGCCGCTCCATTGAAGATTCCCTTGGGAGTTTGAGCACTTCCTGTGGAGGTCTGTCTTGTGAGTAGAGCATCAAGCTGTCAAGTCGACAGTCACAGAGAACAAGAACATTCCACAGACAATGGTCCGTGCATGGCAACAATATTTGCTACAATGCAAATAAAGCTGGCACAGGATACCAACTACAGTATGTGCACTGATTAAAGTTTATTGCACGAACAGAAAGATTAAACAAATCTGAACTAGCCATAAAGGCTTAGCGCTTATAGAACCCTGTTTCAGGGTGTCAAAACCTGACTGTTCTCCCACCATGTGCTTCATCAGGGGGAGGAAAGTGCAGGGGAGAGTTGCTTAGTGCCCATGGAACCCTGTTTCAGGGTGGCAAAACCTGACTTGTCTCCCACAATGTGCTTCATCAGGGGAGGAAAGTGCGGGGGAGAGTCAGAATTTATAGTGAAAACTTTAAAGAGACATATACTGTACAGTACAGTTAAAAGTATATGAAATCAGCAGGAGAGCACCAAAAAGTCAAAGAGGAAAAACATGAATCTTGCTGATTAAAAGCATAAAAAAACCATCCTGACAGAAGGCTTAGTGCACTTAACGCTGATATTCAGTCCAGCATGTTATAAATTGTGCTGGCATTGTTTCCATCCCATCATGTCTGCGGGGCTGGAGTATGCAAACTTCATCAAGGCAATGCTACCAAGTTTGTCCCTTGGTGTTTCTCCCCAGCGCTGGAGTCCCTACTGACAGTGGCTTCCCCATGGCACTAGGGTCAAGCAGTGTCCCTCTTCCAAGTTACTCTAACTGCACTACCACCTCTGATGAGCTAGGTGGCTGTATTTCAGCAGGCACACCGCCCAGCTACCCTGGATTGCATTTTTTGGGGATGCTTGATCTTTCCCCAAGCCATCCCCACATGCTTGGGGCTTGTTTAGAAACCTGGGTCACCAGCGCTGAAAGCACCAGTTCTCTCTCTGCACTGATTGGCCCCCCACACTTTGTATCTTTACTGGTGGTCATCAGGTGAAGGTGGAGGACAATGGAGCACACACCACCGTAGATAGAGATGCACAGTGCACTATGCTAGTGCCAGTAGTTACATTTAATGGGTATGTCTGCAGTATTTAATTTGTTTAAAATTGTACCCCACACCTGCTTTTTTTATTTTAAATGGTGGTGGGAAAAGGTGGAGTCCCTTAACTTAAATTGAAAAAAAGAACCATAGCAACCATGCCAGTTAACCCTATCCCGGCTCACTCTACCATTGCATAGTGACCAATGTCTGCTTACCCCAGCTGCACCACTGACCAGTGTAAATTACATCAGCCAAGAACGTGAACAGGTGTCATTTGAGCAAGTCATGTTACTGAGCACTACACGGTCTATGCTGATCCATAGTCCTACACAAATGTCACGTATTATTTTGTGCTGAACATTCCTGTGGCCAAGTTGTTATTTTTTGTTAAATAAATTGCTGTTCAACTTCAGTGCATGCTACATCCGCCTGGATTGGTGGTAGTTCAGGTGGATGTTAACGATCCCATGGCACTTATTGAAAAAGAGTAGGGGATTTCCCTGATGTCCTGGCCAAATTTCCCTCCTTCACTAAAAATACTACCAACAGCTTAATCTGGTTCAAATTCAGTTGCTTATCATCTGTATCCCCCTCCCCCCTGGTCACCCCTGAAAAAGGGACTTCTAGTCTCAGTGGGCTTACCGAGTCAACAAAA
This sequence comes from Neoceratodus forsteri, assembly GCA_016271365.2. NCBI lineage: Eukaryota > Metazoa > Chordata > Ceratodontiformes > Ceratodontidae > Neoceratodus > Neoceratodus forsteri. Next base: position 175,466,997 of record CM057455.1, read on the forward strand.
TTCAATAAATAAATAAATAAATCTATCAATGTACAGTGCTGTAACAGTAATATTCTTGCAAACAATGAAGAATTCCGCAAATATATGTTCAGATGCCTGTTTAGCTAGTGTGATTTATTTGTATGTGCTTATCTTTACTGATTCTGAAATATTCTTTGATGTACAGATCACGCTGTTCTGGAAAAATGTATAATTTACAATATGCCTAAAGAATAAACCTATATGGGGCCTCACAGCTTATGTGTTACACTTTACATGTTATTCAAATAAAGGTATCCTGCTGTTTACTTTGTCAAGCCTTCCTTTTTATAACAGCACATGGAAATGAACAGACATGGTGTATTTTTGTTTTTCCTAGGCATTTTCCTTTTACTTTTTATTGAACCCCAGCCTAAACATGAACCATAGTACAACAACATTGTTGCTTTGCTTTAAGGAAGATAGAAATTTGCACATCAGGCACTATCTTCCCACACCGGAGTCAAGCACAGCAAGCAGTGGGCTGGCAGTATAGCCTAGAGGTTAGAGGAACGAGGTGTGAAAGAGCTTGTTATATCCAGCAGACCAGACCAGAGTCTGATTCTCACAACCTTCACTTGCATACTGTGTGACTCTAAGCAAGTCACTTAACTGCCCAGTGCCCCCAGATCGCCCCTGAAAACAGGCACTTGTGCCTAGTGGGCCTTACCCGGTTACCAAAGACTAAAATAACAAAAAATAAATAAATAAAAAAGAGAGGTGTATGGCTTCTTGGGAGGGAAAATACCAGCCGCTCTGTATTCAGGCACCCTCTATCAGCCAACCAGAAGTAATACTGGTACTGGCTGTGAAGGCAGCTGCAGACACCACCCTCTGCCAGCCAGAGGAAGGGTATAATGGGCCATTATGTATTCACACATCCTCTGCCAGCCAGCCAGGAAGCAATATTGGTGTAGGCTGTGAAGCATGCTGCAGATACCACCCTCCCAAACAAAGGAAGGTTGTAGTGGGTCACTCTGTATTTATGCACCCTCTGCCAGTCAATCAACAGTAGTATTGGTGTCATAGAAACATAGAAATTATCAGCAGATAAAGACCGCTAGGCCCATCCAGTCTGCCCGTAGGCCTTATACATGTATGCACCCACTCACCCATAGTGATTAATGGCTTCTTATCACTCCCTTCCCGCCCAAGGTTTCCCTGTGCATGTCCCAGACATGTTTAAACCCCTCCACTGTGCTTTTCCAACCACCTCTTGTGGCAGACTATTCCAAGCATTCACCATCCTCTCCATGTAGAAAAATCTTCCTCACGTTACCTCTTAATTCCCCCCCCTCTCCAATTTAATATTGTGCCCTCTTGTTCTGGTATCTTTTCTACATTGGAGAAGATCTCCGAACTGCACCTTGTTTATGCCCTTGAGGTACTTAAAAGTTTCTATCATGTATCCCCTTTCTCTCCTCTCCTCCAGTGAGTGCATATTGAGGTCTCTTAGTCTCTCCTCATATGTTTTGAGACGCAAACCATGCACCATCTTTGTCACCCTTCTCTGGACAGCCTCCACCATGTTTATGTCCTTACTCATGTCTGGTCTCCAGTACTGCCCACAGTACTCCAGGTGAGACCTTACTAGTGTTTTATACAATGGCATCATGACAATCCTGCCTCGTACTAGTAATACCTCTGCCTATGCACCCCAGTCTGCCACTGGTCCTTCCTGTAGCCTTTGTACACTGCTTTGATTCCTTCAGGTCATCAGATATGATAACCCCTAGGTCCCTCTCCTCTTTGGTGATGATCAGCACATTCCCCCCATCCTGTAGGTCTCCCCAGGGTTCATCCTACCCAGGTGCACTATCTTGCACTTTTTTGCATTGAACCTCAGTTGCCATACCTCTGAACATCTTTCAAAGCTTCTCCAGGTCCCTCTTCATTATCAGCACCCCTTCTGGAGTATTCACCTTGTTGCAGATCTTGATGTCATCTGCAAATAGGTAGACCTTTCCTTCCAGCCCCTCTGCAATGTCACTAATGAAGACATTGAACAGCATTGGTCCCAATACTGATCCCCGTGGCACTCCACTGGCCACCCCTCTCTCCCCAGATTGGATCCCATTTACCACTCTCCTCTTCCTTTTGTCCATCAGCCAGTTTCTAACCCACTGTATCACACTATGCCCAATGCCCAGACTACTCATCTTGTTGACCAGCCTTCTGTGTGGGACAGTATTGAAGGCTATGCTGAAATGCAGGTAGGTGATGTCTACGGCCCCTCCCCGATTCACTTTCCTCATCACCCAATCCAAAAACTCTTTCTGATTTGTTTGACAAGAACTTCCTGATGTGAATCCATGCTGCCTCAGATCCTAGGTACCAATGGATTCCAGGTGCATCACTATCCTTTCTTTCAGCAGTGTCTCCATGATCTTCCCCACCACTGAGGTGAGGCTGACTGGTTTGTAGTTTCTTGCTTCCACCCTACTGCCATTTTTGTGCAGTGGGACTACATGTACCCTCCTCCACTCCTCTGGAACCATGCCTGTGTTGAGTGATTCTGTGGACAGGGTGGCCAGAGGTGCTGCTGGTTCCCTCTACAGTTCCCTTAATATCCTCGGGTGAATGTCATCTTGTCCCTTGGCTTTATCCAACTTCAGCTTTGTAAGTTCCTCCTGAATCATCTCCACTGTAAATGGACTGGTGTCCGTTTCTCCACCACCACCCCCGATTGCCTCTGCTCCCCAACGGTGGCCCTTGACCCTCTCTCCTCCTCAGCGAATACTGAACAGAAGTATTTGTTCAGTATTCCTGTCTTGTCTGGATCCCCCTCCTTACACTCTCCCTCCTCCCCTTTGAGCCTCACAATCCCCCATCAGTTTTCTTCTATCACTGATGAACCTATAGAATGTTGTCCCCTTTTTTCACAGACCACACTAAACCCTCCTCTGTCTGCGCTTTGGTTTCCTAACAGCCTTCCCTGCCTCTCTGAGATGTGTCTATGGTAGAAGAGTGAGTTGAGAAGTACAGACAGACCACTGAACACAGTAAAAAATGCAAATAGCATTGTTTTATTCAAAACTCAACAACAAACAACCAGACATTTTGCCACATGGCTACAGAATGTCAAACAGATTTTAAACACAGATTTGGCGGCTGATTTACATTAGTTCTTTAGAAATATTATTTTCCCTACAACAATGGGTCAGGTTTCTGACCTTCTCACAGTGTCGACTGTAAAGGCAGGTGCAAGCCTCACCATCCAGTCAAAGGAAGGTTGTAGTGGGCCCAACTCTGTATTCCCGCACCTTCTGCCAGCCACTCAAGAAGTAGTATTGGCATTGACTGCAAAGGCAACTGCAGGCACCACCCTCCCAGCCAGAGGAAGGTCGCAGCAGGTCCCACATTGCGTGGGTGAATACAGGTATATTCAGTGTACTGTGCCTAGTATGGTAAAATCTGGATAATCCTGGGGCAACATAAGGTGCTAGTCAGGAAAACAGACACAAACAGAGCCTGATGTACCAAAGAACTTTTCCCCACCCCGGATAATTTACTGTCAGTTTGTAAATGATCTTTGGAAGATTTATGGGTGCCAAACTAAGAGGCCATTATTATATGAGTGAACCGATCGAATGTTTATGCTTGAGTTCTGGGGTGAGTAGACTTCTGTATCGCTGGCTACCTTGATGTGGTGCAGAGGCTTATGATAGTGTAACCTAAACATTGTATCTAAAAGACAGACAACCTCTGTCTGACTGGAAGTGGCTGCCTTGATGTGGGAGGCAGTATAGCACAGTGGTTTAAGGCTCTGACCTGCAAATCTGGTGACCTGGGTTTGAATCCTACAGCCCCACTTGCATACACTGAGTGACCCTGAGCAAGTCGCTTAACTTCCCTGTGCTCACAGGTCGAACCTGTAAATAAGCTTTCAGCTTAGTGTGCTATTCCTGGTTAAACAATTGGAAAAAAAAAAAGTGTGTGCGTTACATAAATAAAATGTTCTGACTATTAGTATCATTGGCCGACTACATCTGGTTGAAAGAAATGGGGAGGAGGCAGTTTTTGTTTGGCAGAGCAGCACGTCTTTTGGTTTTTGGTTTGTGTTTGTGGAGGGTGATGGCAACAGTTCCATCAGCTCTCAAGTACAAGTTTAAAATCCCTGGCTTCAGCCCCCTGCCATACTGCAGCAGCTCTCTGTCTCTCTGTCTCTCTCTCTCTCTCTCTCTCTGTCTCTCTTTCTCTGTCTCTGTCTCTCTCTCTGTCTCTCTCTCTCTCTCTGCTCTCTCTCTGTCTCTCTCTCTCTCTCTCTCTCTTTCTGTCTCTCTCTGTCTCTCTCTCTCTCTGTCTCATTTAGAAACACTACACCTCTTTTCACATGTTGACCTACTTTCAGGGCTACTGCTATTGAAAAGGGCAGTTGGACAGGATTTAGGACACTGTCCTACATGCAGGACCATCAGAGATCTAAGGGCTCAGCCCTAGGCAGAATGGGCAGACGTTGAGCGCCTCAAATTGCATATTCAGGAGGAAATATATTATAAGAACTGCCCGCCATTTCTCTAACATCCAACATAGACACCTCTACTGCAGAAGGTAGTTGGTCTGGGAGGTTGGCAGGAGATTAGGAGGGGCAAATCGGGTGCCCCATCACTCAGTGCTCTCCAACATATCACCTCCACAAATCATATAAAAACTACAAATAAGTATCCACCTCTATCTCCAAAATCAAACAAAGAGGCAGAGGACACTGCAGAGCAGGACACTGCAGCACAGGAGCTAGCACAACAAAACTCACACAAAACAGGGACCAAAACAAAAAAAGCAAAAATTAAATCCAAAACACTTCTGATCATAGGAGACCCCATGATTTGGGCAGTTGGTACCTACCTCCAGCCGGGGGTAATGGTCAGATGTCTCCCAGGTACATCAGCGTGGAGAGACACACTGACTGCATTGCTAAAATTGTGCAAGAAGCAGAAGAAAACATCGACGTCCTGGTACACATAGGGACTAATGATCTCGCCAGCAGGTCACGTTGTGGAGACCAAGGAACACCTGATCAGGCTGGGAGACAAACTAACACCCATTTCATCCGGCATCTCCTTCCCTGAGATCCTGCCAGTCTGGGAGAGGGGAGGGAAAATTGATAGAAGGTCAGAGAAGGGGGAGATAGGGGAGCTAAACATGTGGCTCAAGGGCTGGTGCCAGGAAAAAGGACCCAAATTTGTAGGTAAATGGCAACAATTTTGGGAGCAAAAGTTCTTTAAATTCAATGGACTGCATCTGACTAAGGAGGGAGTCAGTGCATTGGGGCAGACGTTTGACGTCTTTGCAGAACATTTAAACTAGCAAATGGGGAGAGGGGTGCAGCACTTGATATGTCAAATGGCAGGAACACCCCTCCTCCCTCAGCTAGTGATCACACAATAGTTCAACATGTTTGTAGTTCGTTTGCATCACCAGGTAAGGAAAAAGGTCTGTCTCCCCATATGATGCACAGGGGAAACACTGGACCTCGCCCTACAAATAACATATCAAAATATTACCAATGGAAAATCATATACACAAATGCTCACAGCCTGGGAAACAAGATCCCAGACATGCAGGCAACAATGACAGAGGCTAAACTGGATATTGTAGCCATGAACAAGACATGGTTCACCAGTAACCACACTTGGGAGACTTCAGTGCTTGACTATGTACTGTTCAGAAGACACCGAGGTGCAAAAAGGGGGGTGGAGTGGCCCTTTATGTCAATGAAGATGTCAAAGCTACAGAAATTCAGAATACACATAAGGAGTCAGAAGAACTGTGGGTCACCCTGGGAATAGGAAATGGGACAGCTATACGAACTGGGGTTGTCTACAGGCCTCCTGAACAGGGGGAGGACATAGACACATTACTGTTAGAAGATATACAAAACATGACAGCTAAAGGGGAGGTTCTGATAATGGAAGACTTCAACATGCCAGATACAAATTGGTCAATACCAGCAGGAACATCCACCAGAACTAGACACATGGTGGAGTCCCTGCAGAGGGAGGGCCTCAAACTACTGGTATAACGACCCACAAGAGACAGGGATATTATATATCTAGTACTGACTAATGGGGAAAGGATCACAGATCTCCAGGTAAAAGCTCACCTGGGGGCCAGTGACCATCACACGGTATTATTCAATTTGGCCACTAGAACTAAATCATCCCATTCCAAGGCAAAACTATGGGATTTCAGAGGAGGTGAATTTGATAAGGTGGCCAGCAGAGTTAAGCTAGCCCTGGCAAGAAGAAATACAAGTGAGGGGGTACAGACAAAGTGAACAAGCATTAAGGAAGTGTAACCCCTAGGTGGCACTATCCCAAGGGCTACTACCCCTGCCTGAGTGGCTAGCGACAGGTTAAGGGGCCTAGGTCCAATGGCGGGTGCCTCCACCCAGAGGTCAGGGTTAGTAGTGGTTAAACTAACTTGGGTACAGCCCTCTGGGACACTGTGAGCCACCCTTTGTTCCCACTAATGACCCACGCAGCACATTGGAGTTACCTCCCCAATACCCCACGTATGCACACTTCTTACACATACAGTAACCACTTACCCTCAGGACAAATCCTTGCAACACGTCTCTGAGGACCCCCTGTAAGACAAGGTTAGATAATACACACAGTCACAATGCAATGCTTATTTCACATATACTGACGCCACAGACTGAATATAGTTCAATAACAAGTCTGATTTATTAAAGGAGCAGTAACAAGGAGGGGGAAATCAGGCTGATTTGGCTTGGAGATATTTGATTCACAGTACTGTGCACACATATAGGGTCCAAAAAGTCACACTCTGGGTACCTAGGATGGGGGTGGCTAGCCAGGTCCATTGCCTGGGGTAGGCCGGCTGGTGCAGCTGGATGGGGCCCTGAGGGATGAAAATAAATGCACAACACACAATTGTAATCCGGAGCCAGATGGCTCGGTCCACAGAAGAAAAGCACACAGAAATCAGTTGAAACACTTGGATTAAATAAAAGGTGCAGGGAGTTTCCCTGATTTGTACTCACGATACCTCACACAGAGAACCTGAAGGAAATGGTTGTTCTGGATTGCCAGAAAGCAGGGCATGGAGATGAGACCCTCGTAACAGGGCTCACTGCTTTGGATAACAGGTGGATTCAGTCCGATTAAATTGAGTTAGGCTTCCAGCTTCAGCTCACAACTCACAGCAACGGGGAAATGGAATCGTGATTTCCCAACCGCACTAGACACATTCATATGTGAAGGAAATTACTATACCAGGCAGCTGCTTCGCGATCCCAATCGCAAACACTGCAAATTCCTCAGGAGCACACACAGCATCAGCAGTCCCCGACAGGCCGATCGCTCTTCAGCAAACCTTTGGTCTTCTACGGGCAAGCGTGGTTCTGCACACTTCTGCCTTCTCATTTGACTTTGGGTTCAGCCCGACTCACTCATTCTATCAGCTGCAGGCCGACTACAGGGCCTCCCACGCACTTCCCGTGTGAACTATACGCCGCAACAAACAAAGCTCTTTCTCTCTACACAGTCACCTCGCATCTGATCTCCCAGAAATAGTTCAGGGCAATTCCTTTGGATTCAAACCAGTTCTGTAGGTGGATTCGGCTGTCAATCACATCAGGGCTCCCTATTGTTGGTGTAAAAAGGTGCCAAGGTCCAAACTACAATTCCCAGAGGCACCTACCATATATTCTCCTTTGGTAGCAGGCTCCAGGTGAGAGTCCAAGTTCTGGTCGGCTCCAAGCAGTCTCCATTTTAGGGCTCCCCTAACCCAATTGGCCCAGCTCAACAGTTTAGGTCCAAAATGGAGGAGCAGAACACACAAAGTCCCAGCTGCAAGAAAGGCAGGTTAGACAAACTGCATTTACATTAATACTCTAACTGATGTCTGGCCAACAATTACATCTTACTATTAGGCTCCCTCTGCACTCTTAGTGACTGCAGAAACGGAGCGATTAGACCACAGCTCGGCAGGAGTCGAGCTTTAAACACACAGTCCCCCCATTTTAGCAAAATTAGCCAGTGAGCAGGCAGCTGTTAAAGAGACAGTACCAGAGGCTGTAAAAGCACTCACAGTTAAACGGCTTAAACGCCGAACACCATTCAGGCGGGGAGCACTTAGCCAGCTCTTTGAAGACTTTTGGGAACCCCCAGTTGCAGGGGGGGTTACAGATACAATACTTGAAGCAACATCCCATAGTGTTAGAGAGAAAATCTAGAGCAAAACAGGAGTGTAGCCAGACATTTCCATTTTGTACACAATCTCCAACAGTTACACCCCCCAATTAAAAATGTTATACATCATTTCCAAATGGCATCCCCTTCCAAACAAGTCAGATTGTTGTCAGATGACTCCTCTACTCTCTAAAGAAGTTATACATGTATTGGACACTCCTCAGTGGCCTACACTAACCCAAATACTACAGATTTGAATGATAATATTAACAGAGTGGCTTATGGTTTGTAACAGGCACTCAACAAAACTGTACACAAATGTGTACAATGAGTATGCCAGTCTACACCCTTGGAGCTAAAGAAGAAGGAAACAACTTTGGTTCTCCCCTTCTCCTCCCTGTTTCTGACCTCCTACAGTGACTGTTCCTGAACACCAGCATCTACCTCTGCTACAAGCCTGGATCCTGTGCTGACTCAACAGAGCTTTAAGGGGCTGTTGCTGGACATTGTAGCTGCTAATGCCTAGGAGGGATTTATACTGTTTGGCTAGAGCAGATAGTACTGTGTGCATTTCTGGGTGGGGATTACTGTGCTGTAATGCTAACTCTGTCTCTCTGCCATAGTCGCTAGGAATTTAGTGCATATTAGAGCATTTTAAGATACCTGTGTGCTGCTTTAGTGTCTCTCTGATGGTCCCTTGTATGGTTGGTGTTCCCCTAGGCCTTCTAGAGTTCAAGCATGCGTAGTACACACTGACCACCCCCCCGCCTGTGTCTCCAGCTGCACACTAAGTATTTCTTTGTCCTTCCTCTCCAAATAGGCCACGGGACCCCCTGCTGCATTTGTACACATACCAGAGAGCTCACCAGGAGCTTAAAGCGTTCCGTGGGGATCTTAAAGGTAATAGGACTCTCCTTCCACAGCACTGTTTGTGTGGGGCGTTAGCCTGCCCCAGCCACCCAGGGACATCCCTTAATTTATAGGCCCTCCCCATCACATGACTAAGTGTCTACATCCCCATTAGCAGCTTATACGCTCCCTCCACCAAAGGTCCCCTGTTCATCTTCCAGTGTTCCCCCTCTAGCACACTTCCTCAATCCTCTCTCCCCCTCACTACGATCTATATCCTGCAATTGTGCCATCTGTCCTCTATTAGGCAGTATTGCTCCCCCCTTTTAGCTCTATTTACCTCCCCTGCTGCTACATTTTCTCCCACCACCAGCAACTTTCTACCTCCTTCTCCTCCCCACTATAATCACCCCTTCCCAATTACTCCAGCCTGAGAATCAAACCCTGCACCTTCCGCACCAGAGTTGGACACCCTTCTTCTTTGCCAGGGTGGCTGTCCTATTTCTAGGTGTCAGTTGCTGCCTCATTTTTTTTTTGCCCCTTTTTCCATTGAAAATATGGCTGTCTTTCACATCCTCCTCCTCTACTTTGTATTACTGCGCACTGCTCCCCCCATCAGCCAGAACCTACATACCTCGCGATGCACAACCCGCACAATGACCACCACACATCTCGGACTGCTACACTTGCTACTCCCACCCAGAACAAACCCCCCTTCCTCACCCACTTGCCTACTCTACCTGGGCAACCCCATGCACATACGACTCCTACTTGCTACCCCCACCCTCTGAGCCCTTCCCATCCCAACTACCTGTCTGCGCTGACCCACCCAGCGAACTAGTGACTCCCAACAAAAAAGACAAATACAGAAACTCCTCCTCTGAGATCTAACCCTTCTCCTGTTACTATCAGGGAATATCCATCCTAATCCTGGCCCCCATGCCAACCCTCCTAGCCCCAGATGATAACATCTGGACTACGCATAGCATCTATTAACATAGGTAGTCTCCCAAAGAAGCTAGCTGACCTCCTGGTATTGGTGTCTCGGTCCCAGCCCATAGCATCTATTAGAATAGGTAGTCTCCCAAAGAAGCTAGCTGACCTCCAGGTATGGGCGCCTTGGTCCCAGCCCATAGCATCTATTAACACAGGTAGTCTCCCAAAGACGTTAGCTGACCTCCAGATATGGGTGCCTCGGTCCCAGCCCATAGCATCTATTAACAGAGGTAGTCTCCCAAAGAAGCTAGCTGACCTCCAGGTATGGGTGTCTCGGTCCCAGCCCATAGCATCTATTAACATAGATAGTCTCCCAAAGAAGCTAGCTGACTTCCGGGTATGGGTGTCTCGGTCCCAGACCGTAGCATCTAATAACACAGGTAGTCTCCCAAAGACGTTAGCTGACAACCGGGTATGGGTGTCTCGGTCCCAGCCCGTAGCATCTATTAACACAGGTAGTCTCCCAAAGACGTTAGCTGACCTCCGGGTATGGGTGCCTCGGTCCCAGCAAATAGCATCTATTAGCACAGGTAGTCTCCCAAAGAAGCTAGTTGACCTCCAGGTATGGGTGCCTCGGTCCCAGCCCATAGCATCTATTAACACAGGTAGTCTCCCAAAGAAGCTAGCTGACCTCCAGGTATGGGTGCCTCGGTCCCAGCCCATAGCATCTATTAACACAGGTAGTCTCCCAAAGACGTTAGCTGACCTCCAGGTATGGGTGCCTCGGTCCCAGCCCATAGCCTCTATTAACACAGGTAGTCTCCCAAAGACGTTAGCTGACCTCCAGGTATGGGTGCCTCGGTCCCAGCCCATAGCATCTATTAACACAGGCAGTCTCCCAAAGGAGTTAGCTGACCTCCAGGTATGGGTGCCTCGGTCCCAGCCGATAGCATCTATTAACATAGGTAGTCTCCCAAAGACGTTAGCTGACCTCCAGGTATGGGTGCCTCGGTCCCAGCCCATAGCATCTATTAACACAGGTAGTCTCCCAAGGGAGTTAGCTGACCTCCAGGTATGGGTGCCTCGGTCCCAGCCCATAGCCTCTATTAACACAGGTAGTCTCCCAAAGACGTTAGCTGACCTCCAGGTATGGGTGCCTCGGTCCCAGCCCATAGCCTCTATTAACACAGGTAGTCTCCCAAAGAAGCTAGCTGACCTCCAGGTATGGGTGCCTCGGTCCCAGCCCATAGCATCTATTAACACAGGTAGTCTCCCAAAGAAGCTAGCTGACCTCCAGGTATGGGTGCCTCGGTCCCAGCCCATAGCATCTATTAACACAGGTAGTCTCCCAAAGACGTTAGCTGACCTCCGGGTATGGGTGCCTCGGTCCCAGCCCATAGCATCTATTAACATAGGTAGTCTCCCAAAGACGTTAGCTGACCTCCGGGTATGGGTGCCTCGGTCCCAGCCCATAGCATCTATTAACACAGGTAGTCTCCCAAAGGAGTTAGCTGACCTCCAGGTATGGGTGCCTCGGTCCCAGCCCATAGCATCTATTAACACAGGTAGTCTCCCAAAGGAGTTAGCTGACCTCCAGGTATGGGTGCCTCGGTCCCAGCCCATAGCATCTATTAACACATGTAGTCTCCCAAAGAAGCTAGCTGACCTCCAGGTATGGGTGCCTCAGTCCCAGCCCATAGCATCTATTAACACAGGTAGTCTCCCAAGGGAGTTAGCTGACCTCCAGGTATGGGTGCTCCGGTCCCAGCCCATAACATCTATTAACACAGGTAGTCTCCCAAAGACGTTAGCTGACCTCCAGGTATGGGTGCTTCGGTCCCAGCCCATAACATCTTTTAACACAGGTAGTCTCCCAAAGATGTTAGCTGACCTCCAGGTATGGGTGCCTCGGCACCAGCCAGACATCCTTGCACTAGGAGAAACCTGGCTATCCAAAAATACCCCGACTCATCAGTAATGCTGCCCGGATATACACTTCACAGGCTTAACAGGATAGGAAACCGTGGTGGTGGCTGCACCATCTACCTATGTGGGCACCTGCAAGACCACCTCCTACCCCCTCCCATGCCAGCTAGCATTCCCAAGCTCTGTCCCTAAAAATCACATTAGTCTCCTCCAGGGCACCTGTAATCCTCACAGTTGTGTACTTCCCCCAACAGGGACAGAAACCTCCCCCCAAGTCTGAACTCCTAACCCTTGGAAACCTAAACATAAACTGGAACCCTGCTGCAGCAACCTCCTACAAAGATACCCTCTCAGCACTAGACATCTCCTAGCTAGTCCCTTGTCTCACATGACTAAATCCTAAGACTGCACTGCCACACTCTTAGATGTCATTCTCTCTAATCACCCACACAAAATCACCGACATCTCCGTGCTAGCCAATGTACTTAATGACCACTCTCCTGTCCTCTTCACCTGGTCCTGCCGTGCAAGCAAACCTCCCCCCATGACCATCCTCACTAGACCCCTAAAACAGGGAAAACTTGTGCTGCTCAAACAATACCTGGCACTCACTGACTGGTCCCCCCTGCACCACTAACAGGACCTTAACGCTGCACTAAATCACTTTGTTAACTTCTTTAATAATGCCTGCGATAGATTTGCTCCCCAATCCAAAAAAATTCTCAAAGGACATGACACCCTGTGGATAACCACTCCCATGCTGGACCTAATGAACCAACGGGATAACCTGTGGAAAAAAGCCCTTGACTCTGGCAGCCCCACAAACAGGCAGCACTACTGTGCCGACAGAAACAGGTGTACCTGGGCTATTTGAAAAGCAAAAGCACAGTACTTTAAAACCATCCTGACTGAAACATGGGGAAGCGGCCAAAATATTTGGGTAAACTAAAGACCCTCACGGGCAAATCCTCCTCCACCCCCCCAACCAACTAAATGTCAATGGCTCAATGACAAATAGCCCACTGCTGATTGCCAAAACACTTAAATCAGCTTTCTCGGACCTCAGCTCCACTTTCCCTGCAAATTTCTTCAGCCAAACTACCCCCCCATAAACCACTCAATACTACCCCTCCTTCTGCTTCCATATTGGGGATCTTACCTGACATTTGGAAGGTTGCCAAGATTGCCCCTGTGCACAAGCAAGGAGACCCCAAGGATATGAAAAATTACCACCCTATCACCATACTCTCGGCAGTCAGTAAGCTCCTAGAAAGGCTGTCGCCTCTCAACTCTCCCACTACCTTCAGGAGTATGCAGTTCTCTCCCTAGCCCAGCATGGCTTTTGGAAGGGGTATAGCACATCGACAGCGCTTGCTGTAGTTACCTCAGAGATCCAGACAGCCACCGACCAAGGCAAACGGACCGGATCCATCTTCGCGGACATCTCTAAGGCCTTCGATCGTGTTGACCACTCCATCCTCCATTCCACTCTACAGTCCATTGGATTCTCCAACCGAGCCCTTGCATGGTTCTCTGACTACCTTGGCAGTAGGCAGCAATATTCTTGCTTCAACCACGCCCTCTCTGCCCTTTCCCCCTGTCACCCTTGGTGTCCCCCAAGGATCCGTCCTCGGACCCATTCTGTTTTCCCTGTACATCAATGGGCTGCTCTCCATTGCTACCCACGGGCACATAACCCTATACGCGGATGACCTAGTCTTACTGTACAGTTCTCCGGACATGTCTAGCATAAACACTCACCTGAGCTCTGACTTCTCTAGTATCCAGAGCTGGCTGGTGGATCACAAGCTCACCATCAACCTGGATAAGACCATGGCCATGCTCTTCAGGTCTTCAGCCAAAATCAATGTCTGCCCCACACCCCTAAAGATTTATGGGGCTAATGGTGCCCCCTACCGGTCCCTGTTGTCATGAAGTACCTAGGCATTACCCTCGATCCGCAGCTGGATCTTACAGTGCACCTTAGAAATGTCTGTATGGCCACTAGCGGGAAGCTTAGACTTGCATACAGGGCTAAAGATTGCCTCACCCTGCCTGCTCATCTCGCCATAGCCAGGGGGATACTCCTGCCCACCACACTCTGCTATGGGCTCATAGCCTTTGCCCCGGTCCCAAACTCTAGCCTAGCTAAGTGGGATATGGCATACAACAACATCTGCCACTTCGCCCTCTCCACTCCTCACCTCATGCATCGTTGAGATCTATACTCCAGGCTGGAATGGCTTCCCCCAGAAAAACACCGTGCGTTTGTCCTGGGCAGCTTTGTTAACAACATAGTCAGAAATTCCACTCCTCCTGCCCTAGCCCTCCCCCTCAAGCATGACACCCTTGCCTACAACCTACAATCTGACCCTACTCAGGTCCGCCTGGTTCCTAAGACCCGCACTCTCACTGGTGACCGGGCCTTCTCAGCCTGCACACCTAGGGTGTGGAACTGCCTTCCTGTACTTGTACGTGCATCTCCCTCCCATCACTGCTTCAAAACCTCATTCTGGAACTTCCTCAAATCCACAGCTGCCTGTCTTTGTGTTTCATAGCTCCAGATACATCCCCTCCTCCTCCTCCGGATACTCTAGGGTGACTGTGGGTGCTAAATCTATGATGGTCACCTGCACTATCACACTTAAGCCCTCCTGGGGCATGGGGGGGGCGACCCTGGCTAGCACTTCCCACCTCTAGCTGCTCATGGAGGGTAGCATTTCTCTCTAAAGATAGGCGCCCATGAAAGATCATGTATTTTGTTGTACTCCCTGTCATGGGTGTTTCCTTGCACTCACCCTCCTCCCTACTGCCGATTTATAACTTGTCTGCTGCATACCTTACCTAACTGTTCCCTGGGTACCCGATTTTATCTTGTTTGCTGTATACCTTACCTTGCTATGTTTTCCTGGTGGTTACCCACCTCACTACTGTCAATTTATATCTTGCTGCTGTATACCATAACCTACTATGTAATGACAGGGTGCCTTACTGCTGCTCCACCCACTTGCATGTGGGCCCAATTGTACCCTGCCCCTGTATTGTGTCTCCCATGTACTCCTTAATCCTCCCGGGTCGCACCTGAAAATAGGCACATGATGTCTAGTGTGCTAACCTGGTTAACAAAAGCAAATAAATAAATAAATACTATCTCCACTCATGATGCTAAACCTTACCTCCTCAAAGTACTCTCCGGCTCCCACCACAGCCAAGACACTCTGGACCTAAAAATCCTGCGACTCACCCAGGATGAAGTCATCTCCCCACTTACCACCAATCTTAACCTCTCTCTTTGCCTGGGTAAGTTCCCCACTGTCTGGAAAATGGCCCTCATCACATCCATCCACAAAGTGAGCGACCGCCTCAACCCTGGAAACTACCACCCCATATCCATCCCCACTTTCTAAGGTCCTCGAATGCATTGTTGCCTACCAGCTCTCTGAGTACCTCGCCAAGTATAAGCTGCTTTCCCCTGAACAACATGGCTTCAGGAAAGGTCATAGCACCACCACCACCACAGCCCTCTTAGAATTCACAAGCTTCACACACTCAGCCCTTGATTCTGGTAAACTGGCAGGCGCAGAATTTCTTGACCTGTCCAAGTCTTTTGATACCGTAAATCACCCCTTACTCATCTCTGCTCTCTCCCAGATTGGCCTCTCCCATGATGCCAATGCCTGATTCTCTGTCTACTTGTCAAATTGCTTCCAAAAAGTTAAGATCAACTCCATCCACTCTAATCCACTCTCTGTATGCTCTGGGGTCCCTCAAGGCTCCATTTTGGGACTGCTACTTTTTAGCCTCTACCTAATCTCTCTCCCTTGAAGGCCTGGTCAGGTAAAATCCTCTTTAATGTGGACGATGCAGTCCTTTATGCATCCCACGCCACCCTGGCAGGACTTGAGTGCTCCCTTCAATCCACTTTCACTGAGGCTGAGGCCCGGTTCATCAAACACAGACTCGTCCTAAACCAGAAAAAGTCCAAAGTTATGCTTTTCTCCCACCACCAAAACAAATTCAGGCCATCCCCTCTGCACATGAACACCTCACTCTCACAGCCCCTAGAACAAGTCGGCACCTTCAAATACCTGGGAATTACACTCAACCCAGCACTCACATATCATGACCATATTCGGCACTCCTGCACTGCAGTAAACTGTTGTATTGGTTTGCTGTACAGGCACCAACACTGCCTTCCCCCCCGAAGCTCCCCAACTTGCTGTATCCTCCTCTGTGCTGTCCTTAGTTGACTATGGGATCACCATTTACGGAGCGGCTGACAACACTGCCCAGCACAGTATAAAAATGTCCCTAAACAAGGCATGTCGGCTCATTCTGGGATGCCCTGCCACCACCCACACCTGCTTTTTATACAGTCAATTAAACTGACTTGACTTCAATGATAGGCTACTGTTCCACACCTGCATCCTAGCTAAAAAGATTTCCACTGGCCTTGCCGCACCCAGTCTTTCACCCTCATACAGACCACCACGCTCACTAGGACAACAAGGAGCTCCCTCAAATACCTGTATGTGATACCCAGACAAAATACATCACTTGGCCAACTCTCCTTCTCTTATAGAGTCCCCACTTGGCTAAACTCCCTGCCTGCCAATGTTACCACTGCTGCCAAAATATGGACCCCATCCTGCCTATTTTTGTAATTACTGTTCAGTATGCCTTACCTACCTGTAAACCAAGTACATGAATGTCCTTAATCCAGTATTAACCACCTGCCCGTGCTGTTATCTCCTCTGCTTGCAATATACTTCTATCACTGAGCACAGGGAATGCTTGCCCTTTACACTATTTGTCTACTCCTTGTAATTACTCTGTCTGCACAACTATTTTACTGACATGGAGCTTGCAATGAATCTCTGTCTCTGAATGCAGGGTATGCGTGCCCTTTGCACTGTCTGTCTATTCCTTGTAATTACTTTGTCTGCACAACTATTTTACTGACGTGGAGCCTTTGAAAAGGCATCTATGACTCAAAGGATTGTAATTCCGAACATCTTAAAATAAATAAATAAAAAATAAACTAAAACAGAAAAGGTCAGAGCCAAAAGGCTGGCCTTCAGGAAATGTAAGGGAATGCAGCAGGACGAAGACAGGGAGGCATACCAAACTTCCCTTAGGGAAGCAGGGAGGGCAGTAAGACAGGCACAAGCACACACTGAGACAACACTAGTGCAAACAGTAAAAGAAGGGGACAAGACTTTATATAGATATATTAGTGAAAGGAGAAAGTCCAGAGAAGGGTATTGCTAAGATCAAAGGGGATAAGGGGGAGTGTGTGGAGGAGGACCAAGGAAAAGCATCTATCCTACATTAATACTTCTGCTCAGTATTTACTGAGGAGAAGGTAGGGCAGGGCCCACAGCTCAGCACCATGGACACAGGGGAGAGGGAGGTGTGCACTAGTCCTTTCACATAAGAAAGGGTCCTACAAGAGCTCGCTAAGCTCATGGTGAACAAGGCAATGGGACCTGATGGCATACATCCCAGGGCAGTAAAGGAGCTAAGAATGGAACTAGCAGAGCTATGATCAGAACTGTTTAGCAAGTCTCTGAGCACAGGAGAAGTCCCAGAAAATTGGAGAAGGGCTCATGTGATCCTGCTCAATAACAGTGGTAGCAGGGAGGAGGCAGGGAACTGCAGACCAATCAGTCTTACCTCAGTAGTGGGCAAGATTATGGAGGCACTCCTTAAGGAAAGGATAGTGCAACACCTGGAATACGTAGGAGTACATGATCCAAGACAGCATGGGTTTACAACAGGAATGTCCTGTCAAACTAATCTCATAGATTTCTTTGGCTGGGTAACCAGAGTGGTGGACCAAGGGAATGCAGTTGATGTCACCTACCTTGACTTCAGCAAAGCTTTTGATACAGTTCCACATCGAAAATTGATTAATATGCTGGGTAGGCTTGGGGTGGGTCAGAAGTTGGTCAACTGGGTGGCAAACTGGTTGGTGGACAGAAAACAGAGAGTGGTGGTAAATGGTATATAGTTAGAAGAGATGCAAGTCACAAGTGGGGTACCTCAGGGATCAGTCCTGGGGCAAGCCCTCTTCAATATCTTCATTAGTGACATTGCAGATGGACTGGAGTGTAAGGTTTGTCTGTTTGCAGATAACACAAAGATCTGCAACAGAGTAGATGATCCATATGGGATGGGCAGAATGAGAAGAGATCTGGATAAACTGACAAAATGGTCGAAAGAGTGACAACTGGAGTTTAACGCAAAGAAGTGCAAAATCATGCACATAGGGAAGAGAAACCCTGAAGCCACCTATAGGTTGGGAGGGGAGTTGCTGGCAATCACAAGGGAAGAAAAAGACTTGGGCATCTTCATCATCACAGATGACCTGAAATCATCCAAACAAACCACTAAAGCAGTAGGTAAGGCTAGGGGGATGTTGCTGTGTATTAGTAGGGGTATCGTAAGTCACAAGAGGGAGGTAATAATTCCTCTTTACAAGACACTGTTTAGGCCCCATCTGGAGTACTGTGTGCAGTACTGGAGGCTGCACCTGTACAAGGACATTAACAAAATGGAGGCAGTCCAGAGAAGGGCAACCAAAATGGTGCAGGAACTACATCAGAAAACATATGAAGACAGATTAATGGAGCTCAATATGTATACCCTTGAGCAAAGAAGGGAGAGATGATATGATCTAAACATTCAAACACCTTAAGGGCATTAACAAGGTGAACAAGTCTAACATTTTTCAGTATAAGAAAAATAGCAGGACAAGAGGACACAGCATGAGATTAGAGGGAGTCTGATTAAGGGGTAATGTGAGGAAGCTCTTTTTCACAGAAAGAGTGGTGGATGCATGGAACGGCCTAACTCAGGAAGTGGTGGATATGAATACAGTGTAGGGCTTCAAACAGACATGGGATAGGCATAACGGAGCAGTACAGATGAATATGAATAGATAGACCATTGACAGAGTAAAGGTCTATGGCACATTCATAAGTTAGAAAAAATGTGCAGACTGGATGGGCCTTGCAGTCCTTATCTGCTGTAAACTTCTATGTTTCTATTTTCTATATTAGAGGCACTTTGACCTGATTTCTGAGGCAGGGCCCTTAGGTTCCTGTGGAAGCATTTTCTGATTTCTGCCGCATGATTTATTCATTTCTGTGGCAGGATTCATGTATGTCACTGGCTAAAATATGATGTGATGTCATCGATGATATCACATACTGAGTAGAGGAGGGGCTTCAGGAGAAATGCAATGGAGACTAGAGCTGTGCACTATGGAAAAACTGCATATTTGAATGAAGATTCCCCGACAACAGGGAATTCAGTGGCAGAATTTGTATTCTGCTGCATGAAGTTTTACTTTATGTTATGCATTGAGCTTAATTCCCCACTCCCTGCTGCCCCCCTCCTCCCTAAGGCTGGTCCTCATGGCCTCACAACCCCTCTCTTCTCTGCCTTTCGGTTTATCTGGCATTGTATTTCCTGGCTTACAGATGTTTTAGCAGAGAAAGAAAAAAATGTAATCATTGGCATGGTTTCTATCTCGGGTGATCCTCTAGGCAGAACCCCTTGCCTTTAAATCTCATACCATCCTAGAGGGTCATATCTTTATTAGGTGTACAAAGGTGTGTTTTTTCTCTCGTTAACCCCTTGGTTGCAGTTTAGATTGGATCCTAGTGTGGCCTTTTGTAGGTGGGGTTCATGCACATTATGCATGTTTATTTGTTTATATATTTATTTAAAGTTTGATGACCTGGTAGGCCCACTGAGACCCACAAGTCCCTTTTGCAGGGGAGACCCAGGAAATAAACACATTCCATACATGGTGAGCAAAGACATAAATAAAGGATATCGGAGCAGACCATAGTTGCAAATAATATCTACAACAGTCAATATGGAAACATAGACTGACGGCAAATAAGGACCGCTAGGCCCGTCTAGTCTGCCCATTTCCCTACCTACAGGATAGGCCGCAGATCCTAGTTAACCAACAGCCTATTTCTTCCTACCCCCCCCACAAGAATTGCCTTATGTCTGTCCCATGCATTCTTGAATTCTCCCACAGTTTTAGACCCCACAACCTCCTCAGGAAGGCTGTTCCATGCATCCACTACCCTCTCTGTGAAATATTACTTCCTCACATTCCCTGAACCGCCTCCTTCTATCTTTTAAATTGTATCCCTTGTTCTTGCAAGTCCCTTTTCTGAAAGATGCTACCCTCTTGGACTTTGTTGATTCCACTGAGGTACTTAAAAGTTTCTATCATGTCTCCCCTCTCCCTTCTTTCCTCAAGGGTATACATATTAAGCTCCTTTAGTCTCTCCTCATACGGCTTCTCTTGCAGACCCTGCACCATTTTAGTTGCCCTCCTCTGGACTGCCTCTATCCTGTCTATGTCCTTGCGGAGATGGGGTCTCCAGAACTGGACACAGTACTCCAGATGGGGTCTCACCAACTGTCTGTACAGAGGGATAACAACTTCCTGTTTTCTGCTGATGATGCCTCTCCCTATACATCCCAGTATACCCCCAGCCCTCCCTACTGCCTTCTCACATTGCTTGCTAACCTTAAGGTCATCTGATATGATTACCCCTAGGTCCCTTTCCTTTTTTGTTGTTGTTACTACCTCCCCACCCATTGTGTATTCTTCCCTTGGGTTCTTGTTTCCCAGGTGCATTATTTTGGACATATATAATATAATCATGAACAGGCAGTAAGTACAAAGACGTGTTCAATCCATGTTGAAGCTATCTTATAGTACAAGATAAGGTGAATGCACAATGTAGGATACAGACAAGTTATATTTACAGAGAACACCGCATATGATACAAATAATTACATAAGTAACAGCCAAGGATGATGGGATAGCTGGAGCAAGGAGGGTGGGAATGAGAACATGCAAAGAAGAGCAGATATTCAGGAGAGAGTTAGTCACAGTTACCGTTGTATACAGGAGGTGGGAAGAAGATATCCTTAAAGTGTTTTTTGAAGATGGGAATAGTCTCTCTCCATTCCCAGCCCCTGTGCCTCACAGTTGATATTTTATTTATTTATTTATCTTTGCTTGTTGTTTTTTACTGTCTGGCTTCAGTGGCGTTGTTGCGCAGGAGTCAGGGGGAATTTGTCTACGCGGGAGGTAGGCCAAATTGGGGAGAACATGCAGGTAGGCTCCTGAGGAGGTGGTAGGGAAAAAGGATTGGGGAAATACAGTCCAATTAGCTTATAAAAAAAAACATTATTGCTATATTTAGAGATATAAAGATGAAGACCCATGACATATCGTCCCTGGAATTTACATGAGGCAGCATGCCAACAAATCATTGTTTTTTCTTCTTTTTTCTTTGATCAGCTGTTATTTTGGTCTGGCATTGCTTTGTTCTGGGTTTTGATTAGTTAACAGCAAGGCTTTTCAATAGGTTTGACAGGTTCAGGGAGGTCAGGCACCTCCAGCTTTCCCTCACTTTGGACAAGAGGAAAGGACCAAGCTTTTTGTGACATCACATAGCGTCTAAAGGAACTTGAGGGTCCCGACTGGATGCTGGCAGTGTCCAGTCTAGAACCCCATCTGCAGGTAGTCCCTGGGGAGAACCAGCAGGACAGACCAGGACAGGGGCTCCAACAGATGGCGGGAACCAGGTGGCTCTGAGAGGACTGAATGAGGAGGGTACCCTTCTAGACCGTGCCAGCCATCTTCTCACTTCCTTGAGTCAGTGACACAAGGTAGCAGGAGAAGGAGAAAGGGGCAAAGCAGGCTGACCAAGTGTAGGTCCCAGACAATAGTGAATCAAAGATGACAGCAGAGTGTAACTGACCAGATGGAGGGTGAAGGTAAACAGTCAGTGAGCCGGGTCCAGAGGCAGCTGGCTCAGAAGGACACCAGAATACATGGCTGAGTTGAACAGGTCGAAGAGATATCCATGGGCGAGTATGACAGGGATCATGAGAATGATGTACCTAGGGGTGCGGCTGGTTCGGATTATAGTAGTGATGATGAGCCATCAGGTGGACCTCGTGCTAGGGGTCTGACCCTGCCACCAACAAGGTAAACCATATGGCAGGGTTACCTGGACAGGATAGCCAGATAAGTAGCAGACAGAGGTACAGAAAGCAACAGAGTCATTGAAGTTGAAATATAGAAACACAGAATTTGATGGCAGATAAGGACCACTTGACCTACCTAGTCTGCCCATTTCTCTACCTAACAGATAAGCTGCAGATCCTAGTTAACCGACAGCCTACTTCCTCCTACCACCACCCCACTAGAATTGCCTTATGCCTGTCCCATGCATTCTTGAATTCCTCCGCTGTTTTTGACTCTATAAACTCCTCAGAAAGGCTGTTACATGCATCTAAAACCCTCTCTGTGAAGAAATACTTTTTCACATTACCTCTGAGCCGTCCCCCTCTATCTTCAAACTGTGCCTCTTATTCTTGAACATCTCTTTTTCTGAAAGATGCTAACCTCTTGGACTTTGTTGATTCCCTTCAGGTATTTGAAAGTTTCTATCATGTCCCCCCTCTTCCTCCTTTTCTTGAGGCTATACATCTTAAGCTCCTTTAGCCTTTCTTCATATGTCTTCTGGTGCAGACCCTGCACCATTTTGGTTGGCCTTCTCTGGACAGCCTCCACCCTGTCTATGTCTTTACGGAGATGGGGTCTCCAGAACTGTACACAGTACTCCAGATGTGGTCTTACCAACTGTCTGTACAGAGGGCCAACAACTTCTTGTTTTCTACTGGTGATGCCTCTCCCTATGCATCCCAGTATCCACCAGCCCTCCTTACTGCCCTCTCACATTGCTGGACCACCTTTAGGTCATCTGATATGACTACCCCCAGGTCCCTTTCCATTTTTGTTGTTGTCAGTATCTCACCCCCATTGTGTACTCTTCCCCTGGGTTTTTGTTTCCCAGGTGCATTACTTTGCACTTCTTCACATTGAATCTAAGCTGCCATACATTTGACCATTCCTCCAACCTTGCCAAGTCCCTTTTCATCCTTTCCACCCCACCTTGCGTATCAGCCCTGTTGCAGATTTTTGTGTCATCTGCAAAGAGACATACTTTTTCTTCCATTCCCTCTGCAATGTCACTTATAAAGACATTAAAAAGGACCAGCCCTAGTACTGAACCCTGCGGTACCCCAGTTGTAACCCTCCTTTCTTCACTGTGGACTATATTTACTACTACCCACCGTGTCCTGTTGTCCAGCCAGTGTTTTACCCAGGCTACCACCCTGGGACCCACTCCCAGGCTGGCTAATTTGTTTATTAATCTTTTGTGTGGGACTGTGTCAAATGCCTTGCTAAAGTCTACGTAAGCCATGTCCATATACCCTCCCTGGTCTACTACTTTGGTCACTTAGTCAAAGAAATCTATTGTTTGACATGACCTTCCTGTTGTGAATCCATGCTGCCTTGAGTACTGTGCCCCGCTGGCCTCTAGGAACTCAACAATTCTTTCCTTCAGAAGTGATTCCATCATTTTCCCTACCACTGAAGTCAAACTGACAGGTCTGTAGTTTCCTGCCTCTGTCTTGCCCCCACTTTTGTGAAGGGGAATCACATCTGACCTTCTCCAGTCCTCAGGTATAGAAACATAGAAACATAGATTTTGACGGCAGATAAGGACCGCTAGGCCCATCTAGTCTGCCCATTTCCCTACCTACAGGATAGGCCGCAGATCCTAGTTAACCAACAGCCTATTTCTTCCTACCCCCCACAAGAATTGCCTTATGTTTGTCCCATGCATTCTTGAATTCTCCCACAGTTTTAGACCCCACAACCTCCTCAGGAAGGCTGTTCCATGCATCCACTACCCTCTGTGAAATAACTTCCTCACATTGCCCCTGAACCGCCTCCTTCTATCTTTAAATTGTGTCCCTTGTTCTTGTAAGTCTCTTTTTCTGAAAGATGCTACCTCTTGGACTTTGTTGATTCCACTGAGGTACTTAAAAGTTTCTATCATGTCCCTCTCCTTCTTTCTCAAGGGTATACATATTAAGCTCCTTTAGCCTCTCCTCATACAGCTTCTCTTGCAGACCCTGCACCATTTTAGTTGCCCTCCTCTGGACTGCCTCTATCCTGTCTATGTCCTTGCGGAGATGGGGTCTCCAGAACTGGACACAGTACTCCAGATGGGGTCTCACCAACTGTCTGTACAGAGGGATAACAACTTCCTGTTTTCTGCTGATGATGCCTCTCCCTATACATCCCAGTATACTCCCAGCCCTCCCTACTGCCTTCTCACATTGCTTGCTAACCTTAAGGTCATCTGATATGATTACCCCCAGGTCCCTTTCCTTTTTTGTTGTCGATACTACCTCCCCATCCATTGTGTATTCTTCCCCTGGGTTTTTGTTTCCCAGGTGCATTATTTTGCACTTCTTTGCATTGAATCCTAGCTGCCATACTTCTCCACACCACACCATCCCCCCACGATTTATTAAAAAGGTTAGTCAGCAGTGTTACTAGTTATCTCCTTAGTTCTTTTAGAATTCTGGGGTGAATCCCATCAGGCCCCTTACTTTATCCACCTTCAGTTTTAAGAGTTCTTTCAGAACCCTTTCTTCTGTGAAAGGACTAATATTAACCCCCCTATCTAGAGTGCTTCTATTTACTGGATTAGGTATCTCCCCCTGCTTTTCCATTGTGAATACTGAACAGAAGTATTAGAAACATAGAACATAGAATTTGATGGCAGATAAGGACTGCTTGGCCCACCTAGTCTGCCCATTTTCCTACCTAACATATAAGCTGCAGATCCTAATTAACCAACAGCTTACTTCCTCCTACCCCACCACTAGGACTGCCTTATGTCTGTCTCATGCATTCTTGAATTCCCCCACTGTTCTTGACTCCACGACCTCCTCAGGGAGGCTGTTCCATGCATCCACAACCCTCTCTGTGAAAAAATACTTCCTCACATTACCTCTGAGCCTCCCCCATCTTCAAATTGTGCCCCTTGTTCTTGCACATTTTTTCTGAAAGATGCCACCTCTTGGACTTTGTTGATTCCTTGAGGTACTTGAAAGTTTCTATCATGTCTCCTCTCTCCTCCTTCCTCAAGGGTATACATATTAAGCTCCTTTAGTCTTTCTTCGATGTCTTTGGTGCAGACCCTGCACCATTTTGGTTGCCCTCCTCTGGACAGCCTCCACTCTGTCTATGTCTTTGCAGAGATGGGGTCTCCAGAACTGCACATGGTACTCCAGATGGGGTCTCACCAACTGTCTGTACAGAGGGATAACAACTTCCTGTTTTCTACTATTGATGCCTCCTCCTATGCATCCCAGTATCCCCCCTGCCTTCCTTACTGCCTTCTCACATTGCTTGCCCACCTTTAGGTCATCTGATACAATTACTCCCAGGTCCCTTTCCATTTTTTCTGTTGTCAGTATCTCACCCCCCATTGTGTTCTCTTGCCCTGGGTTTTTGTTCCCCAGGTGCATTACCTTGCACTTCTTTGCATTGAATCTGAGCTGCCATACATTTGACCATTCCTCCAACCTTGCCAAGTCCCTTCTCATCCTTTCCACTCCATCTGGTGTATCAACCCTGTTGCAGATTTTTATGTCATCTGCAAAGAGACATACTTTTCCTTCCAGTTCCTCTGCAATGTCACTTATAAAGACATTAAAAGGGCCGTCCCATTACTGAACCCTCGTGTACCGCTATAACCCCCTTTCTTCACTGTGGACTCCATTTACTACCACCCTTTGCGTCCCTGTTGTTTAGCCATTTTTACCCAGGCTACCACCTTGGGACTCACTCCAAGGCTGGCTAACTTGTGTATTCCTCTTTTGTGTGGGACTGTATCAAATGCCTTGCTAAAATCTAGGTAAGCCATGTCCACAGTCCCTCAATGGTCTACTACTTTGGTCACCCAGTCAAAGAAATCTATTAGATTTGTCTGACATGACCTTCCCATCGTGAATCCATACTGCCTTGGGTCCTGTGCCCCACTGTCCTTTAGGTACTCAACAATTCTTTCCTTTAGAAGTGATTCCATAATTTTACCTACCACTGAGGTCAAACTAACTGGTCTGTAGTTTCCTGCCTCTGTCCTGTTCCCACTTTTGTGAAGAGGAATCACTTCCGTCCTCCTCCAGTCCTCAGGTACCACCCCATCCTCCCATGATTTGTTAAAGAGAGTAGTCAGCAGTGTCATTAGTTCTACTCTTAGTTCTTTTAGAATTCTCGGGTGAATCCCATCAGGCCCCATTGCTTTGTCCACCTTCAATTTTATTAGTTCTTTCAGAACCCTTTCTTCTGTAAATGGACTGGTATCGACCCTCGTCTTCAGAGTGTTTCTCTTGTTTGGTTTAAGTACCTCCCCCTCCTCTTCCTTTGTGAATACTGAGCAGAAATATTTGTTCAGTATCTCTGCTTTTTCACTGTCACCCTCTACCCACATTCCCTCCCCTTTATTAAGCCTCAGTATCCCTCCTTTGGTCTTTCTTCACTCCCTATTGGTTCAATATCCCTGCTTTTTCACTGTCTAGCTCTCTGCCCAACCACCTTCCTCTTTATTCAGCCTCAGTATCCCTGTCTTCATCTTTCTTAGCACCCTAATGTACCTATAACAAGTTTTAGCCCCCTTCTTAACCAAGTTGGCTATCCTTTCCTTGGTTTGGGCCTTAGTTGGACGTAGCAGTACAGATTCCTGCCACTTTCCAGGCTCGAGTTATGCACCAAGAAGGCCTAGTGGTATAATTGCTGGGAGACTTAGTGGTCATGGTCAGGAGAGCATGAAGCAGTGACCAGGGATCATCTGACAGCTCCAACAATTCTGACCCACCACAACCCGAAGTCACAAGACTCATGCTGGTGTGGCCATGGGGGCCAAACAAATAGCCCTCTTGCCAAATGGGCACATGACTGTGCAAGAAGGATGAGCACCCTCACTGGGTCTAAGCACCTTTCCCTTTCTGCCTTCCAATACTGGGTCAGTAAGGGTGTACCGGCCCTGCAACCTTACTCAATGGTTAACTCAGCAGTGACTCTGTGGCAGAAGAACACGTGGGAATCTATGTGGAACCAGTGGCCACAGACATGGCCCTCCCTGTTTGGTGGCATGGACAACTTGCCAGCCTGAATGGGCACAGTAATGAACCTGTGGAGCACCTGCATATGGCACCTCAGAAGGGCCCACGGGGGGAATGGCCACTAAAAATATGCGATCAACCTCCTCTTCGATGAGGTCACCAGTGGCGGCAGCCCCTCATGTGACCATTGGACTGCTTCCTCAGGGACCAGCTAACTCTCATCCTGAAATGGCACGGGGGGAATAACCGAGGAAATATGGGATCCACCCCTCCCAGCTGGGTGCACCCCTTGGGTGTCCAACGGACTGCTTGCCTAGGTACCGGACTGTTAGCAGCTGACAGTGGCAGGAGTGGCCGCACAGCAAGGAACTCATATGGCAGAAGGGGCAGCAGCCCATGTGTGGACTGGGATGGCAGCAGCACTCACGTCCCACGCACAGCAGACTTACCTGAATAATACTGGAGGGAATGCAATAACAGCTGGGCAGAGGAATGCAGCCCCCTTACTGGCAGCTGGGACAACATTGCCTCAGCCCATGGCAGGTAGCAATGGTGCTTCTGAGACCAATACAAGAGTTAATCAGTGGGCAAATGTTGGGGTAGCTGACCTTTTGTGTAAACATTTATCGGACACAGTGCAGGAAAAGATATGGAAAGGGGACTTTGTAGATATCATTTTGTTATTACATTGAGAGAGCCAGGGGGAAGATGATGAAAGAAAAGAGGAAAATGAGAGGCATCTGAGGCCCAATATCCCCTTTACATTTGAGAATAGGGCCACAGCCTTCGACATATACATGTCAGTAAATGGGATGAAATGTCCAGACAAACTGGTGTCATTGCTTAAGTATCAGACACCATCAAATCTGCCCACCTGCCATGGATATGCATGGCTTAAGAATGAGCAGTTCTGCTTAAAAATGGCACAGCAGTCCAAACTCAAATGGGAAAGCATGAACTTTGACCTATGGGTATGTTACATGACAAGGGGGGAGACTTAATGTCATGACATGAGTGGGGGTAGGAGGAAGTAGGCTGCTGGTTAACTAGGATCTGCAGCTTATCCTGTAAGTAGGGAAATGGGCAGACTGGGTGGGTCAATCGGTCCTTATCTGCCATCAAAGTCTAGGTACAGTCCCATCGGAAAGAATTGGGGAGATGACCACAAGGTCACTGCGTGCAAGAGCTTTGCAGGTAGACAGTAAAGGAGTGAGGGGTCAGGGCAGAACAAAGGAAAGCAGGGTGTAGGAAAATCTAGCTAACTCACCAGTTCAGTTTGATCACAAAACACCATGGCTTAAATTTTACCATAAGCAAAAGGCAACACACTACCTGACAGAGAGCTTCAGCAAAGGCCTTGTGATCCCTTACCTGGGACCTTTTGTCCCACCATGACTCATAACCTAAAATCTGCTGCCTCCCTTCCTGACATACTGAAAGATAAAAATCAATAAGGAAATATACATGGGCTTGGTAGCCATGCCCTTCAAATACATAGAAATACAGACACATAGAAGATGGCAGATAAGGACTGCTTGACCCACATAGTCTGTCCATTTCCCTACCTACTAGATAAGCTGCAGATCCTAGTTAACCAACTTACTTCTTCCTACCCTCTAC
Organism: Neoceratodus forsteri; assembly: GCA_016271365.2. NCBI lineage: Eukaryota > Metazoa > Chordata > Ceratodontiformes > Ceratodontidae > Neoceratodus > Neoceratodus forsteri. The sequence continues at coordinate 175,495,544 of CM057455.1, forward strand.
CAATATTGCCTTAAGTCTGTCCCATGCATTCTTGAATTCCTCCACTGTTTTTGACCCCACGACCTCCTTAGGCAGGCAGTTCCATGCATCCACCACCCTCTCTGTGAAAAAAATATTTCCTCACATTGCCCCTGAGCTGTCTCCCTTCTATTTTCAAAATGTGTCCCCTTGTTCTTGCACATCTTTTTTTCTGGAAGATGCTACCCTCTTGGACTTTGTTGATTCCTTTGAGGTACTTGCATGTTTCTATCATGTTCCCCCTCTCCCTCCTTTCCTCAAGGGTATACATATTAAGCTCCTTTAGTGTCTCCTCATATGGCTTCTGTTGCGGACTCTGCACCGTTTTAGTTGCCATTCTCTGGACTGCCTCCATCCTGTCTATGCACTTGCAGAGATGGGGTCTCCAGCACTGAATGCAGTACTCCAGATAGGGTATTACCAACTGTCTGTACAGAGGAATAACAACTTCCTGTTTTCTACTGATGATGCCTCTCTCTATACATCTCAGTATCCCCCAGCCCTCCTTACTACCTTTTCACATCACTTGCTTGCCTTTAGGTTATCTGATATGACTGCCTCCAGGTCCCTTTCCATTTTTGTTCTTGTTACTACCTCCTCCCCCCATTGTGTACTCTTCCCCTGGGTTTTTGTTTCCCAGGTGCATTACTTTGCACTTCTTTGCACCGAATCTAAACTGCCACACTTTTGACCATTCCTCTAACCTTGCCAAGTCCCTTCTCATAATTTCCACCCCCTTGTGTATCAACCGTGTTGCAGATCTTTGTGTTATCTGCAAAGAAGCATACCTTTCCCTCCAGCCCCTCTGCAATGTCACTTATAAAGACATTAAAGAGGAACCCAGTACTGAATCCTGCAGTACACCACTAGTAACCCCCCTTTCTTCAGAGTGGACTCTGTTTGCTATTACCCTCTGTGTCCTGTTGTCCAGCCAATGTTTTACCCAGACTACCACCCTGGGACACACTACAAGGCTGGCTAACTTGTCTATTAATCTTTTGTGTGGGGCTGTGTCAAATGCCTTGCTAAAGTCTAGGTAGCCCATGTCCACATCTATTACTTTGGTGACCCAGTCAAAGAAATCTACTGTATAATTAAAGGATTAAAATGGAGAAAACCCATAAAAGAAATAGAATTACAGACAAAAAGATTTTCACCAGCAAAAAATACATTTCTATGTAAATATGGTGGACACTCAGTGATGGGATACTTAAAAGTAGTTAATGCTAAAATCCATAGTCAGCTCCTTTACGGAGCCAAAATTTGGGGTGAACATGGAAATATGAATATTGATAAATGCTTAAATGTCCACTAAAAAAAACTTTTGGGGATCCCCAGTGATACCTCCTCAGCAGCAGTTTGAGCAGAAGTAGGACAACATAGTGTGGAAAGTTCAATTAAAATAAAAAAAAACTGCATCACCTTACTGGATTAAGACATATGCCATGTCTGAGAATAGGTTACCGAGAACATGTTTAGAGAATCTATTCAATCTCTAGAGAACGGGATAATATTCCCAAGTGTAGATGTGGTGGAGAAAATAATAAAAGCAAGTGGGCTAATGCACTGTCTTACAGAAATTTTTGGGTTACCAATAAATGAAGTCGAAGAAGAAATTAAGACAAGAATTCAAGAAATAGGAAAACAAAAGGATTTTGTAAGTAAAACAAGAAAGCCTATCGATGGCAAAAAACCAAAGAACACATAATTTAGAAGAGTATTTAATACAAATTAAGGATCCAAAGAAAAGGAAAAAGTGTTATGAGATTCCGATTTGAAGTCTATAACAGCAACTGGCTGAATGCAAAATATAAACAAGCATTTTTCAATGCCGAATGTTAGCTTGCTGGTATTGGCATTGGTAGTGCAGGAGTTAGAGAGATGCATAATAGGAATGGCAGTGAAGCAGTGAAGTAATGCCAGCCCCCACCTTGCAGAGACTGACAGGCATTGGGGGTGTGCCTTTGGGTCGTTGGCTATACCATTCACGCCATTCCACCTCACCCCACCTGCAGACACTGACAGGTGTGGCAGTGTGCCTTAAGATATTTGGCCCTTATTCTCACCCCATTCCATAAGGAAATAAGCTGAAATGGGTGCAGCATAGGAGAATGGGGTGAACTTTATGGCCGAACGCCCCATGGCACTCCTTGATGCCTGTCAGTGGCTGCAGGGTGGATGGAATGGGGTGAGCATTACAACCGATGACCCAAGTCACACTCCCAACACCTGTCAGTCTGTATACGGTGAGCATTATGGTTGGAAACCCTAATGCCCCAGGCGAATGTTGGTATTTTTGCTCCAAATTTTTAACATGAGCTTTTTGGGACCCCACCTCCTAAACAGTGGAAGTAACAGAGGCAGGGCTTCTCTCTGGTGTAATGCACTCCCCCTGCCCATACTCTCTGCCCCCAAACTAGGCCACTACAAATCCATACTCGCTGCCCCCAAACTAGGCCACTACAAATCCATACTCTCTGCCCCCAAACTAGGCCATTACAACCATACTGCTGCCCCCAAACTAGGCCACTACAAATCCATACTCGCTGCCCCCAAACTAGGCCACTACAAATCCATACTCTCTGCCCCCAAACTAGGCCACTACAAATCCATACTCTCTGCCCCCAAGCTAGACCACTACAAATCCATACTCGCTGCCCCCAAACTAGGCCACTACAAATCCATACTCGCTGCCCCCAAACTAGGCCACTACAAATCCATACTCGCTGCCCCCAAACTAGGCCACTACAAATCCATACTCGCTGCCCCCAAACTAGGCCACTACAAATCCATACTCTCTGCCCCCAAACTAGGCCATTACAAATCCATACTCTCTGCCCCCAAACTAGGCCACTACAAATCCTTCCTACAGAACCACATCCCTCAGCAGGCCACCTGTGACTGCTGTTGCCCCCCTTAGATCTACCTCTAGGCCATGTTCTTGGACAAAGGACCAATCTCTGTGCTGATCTTGCTGATAATGGCACTTTGGTAATTATGAAGCTCTTGCCCAGCTCTGCTGGTTGCCCAGTGGCCTAAGATTTGTTGTCTTTATTTTAGTTTCCAGCAACAATCATTGTAACATTTGTTGTCTATTTTTACTCTACGTACACAGTCTCATGTAATTATTATGTAATGTACTGATATGGAGCCTTTGTAAAAGAGTCTGACTCAAAGGTTGTAAATTCAGATATGTACCAATAAATAAATAATTTTGTTACTCAATCCCAAAAGATCCAGAAGCAAATGATTTGATACCTTTTAATGGACCAACATAGGTGTAACAACAAGAACAAAGTGCTCTAGCTTTCAGACCAACCAGTCCTTTTTCAGAAGCTCATGGCAGTTGTTTAGAAAATACAGTACTTATGACAGCTAGATACTGCAGAGAAAAACAGAAAAAGTTTTCTAAACAACTGCCATGAGCTTCTGAAGAAGGACTGGTTGGTCCGAAAGCTAGAGCACTTTGTTCTTGTTGTTACATCTATGTTGGTCCATTAAAAGGTATCAAATCATTTGCTTCTGGATCTATTCTTGCAAGGAGCAATACGGCAACTACTAAATCTAGATTTCAATCCCAAAAGGTGATTTCGCACAGCGAGTGTGCCATTCGGTGCTACAGGTGCAAAAATACATTTCGTGCAGGATGTGAAAAATGACAGCTGCACTGTTTATGAGGAGGTGTGAAGAAATGGCAATGCTGAAAATCTGGAATGAAAATATGAAAAAGTGGTGAAGTTACGTGTGTGCATAGAAACTGTGTAATGTACGCTTGTAACGCAGTCATTTTCTGGAATATTTTCACCAAATTTTCAACACTGCCTTTTTGGGACTTCCCCTCATGAACAGTGGCAGTGGGATTTTGATAATCTGTCCAGAAAGTTGATTTCACAGAGCGACCACACCATCCTGCGCTACAACTGCAAAAACACATTTTGAGAAGAATGCAAAAAATTACAGCTGTACTGCTATAAGGGTGTGTGAAAAAATGGCAAAGTTGATATTTGGAGTGAAAATATTAAACATTGATAAAGTTACAAGCGTGTGTAGAAAGTGCGAAATGGACACTTGTAATACAGTCATTTTTTTGAGCTTTTTTTGGGACCCCCACCTCATGAACAGTGGCACTGTCATTTCACTAACTGGTCCCGGAAGGTGATTCTGCCCAGTGACCACAAAATCACCTTTTGGGATCGAGAAACAAAATGACAGTGGCAGTGTTCATGAGGTGAGGTCCCAAGAACCCCATGTTGAAATTTTGGGAGTAAAATTACACAAAAAATGGCTGGGATATCAACCTAAGTCGAACACCCCCCCCCCCACTGACTGCTATTATAGGGCTTACCATCATTTCTTCAGGTCTCAGCTGCTCTTTGAAGAGTGCAGCCTTATTCCCAGTCCACAGAAGATCGCTGCTCTCAGTCTCTGGAGGTAAGTATGGGTGAGAGGGGTGTAGAGAGGTGGGGTTCGCAGAGGGAGGGTGCAGGTTGGGGGGTCGGTGGGAACGATGAGGGACTGTTTTCTTTTTTTTTAAGGTATTAAAAAAAAGATCTTGTGGGATTGTTTTGTTTTTTTTGCAGGTGAAATATTGATAAAATGGAGTTTGGCACACTGGGGTGGGCTCCCAGTCTGCCAGAGTACTGGGGGTATCAATGCCGACCTGCGGATTGAGCACCTGAGGTCAGCTGAGAATATAGGGGTGTGGGGGGGAAGGTATCTGACACCGGGAGTGGGCATCTCGGTGTCAGAAACATCAGAGGTAGTTTTCTGGCACACTGTGGTGGGTTCCCAGTGTGCCAGAGTACTGGGGGTATCAATGCCAACCTGGGGATTGGGCACCTGAGGTCAGCTGAGAATACAGGGGCATGGGGGGGGAGTCTGACACCGGGAGTGGGCATCCCAGTGTTAGAAACATCAGAGGTAGTTTTCTGGCACACTGTGGTGGGTTTCCAGTGTGCCACGTTAATGGGGGACAGGGATACATGCTGACACGGGGAATGAGCACTCTGATGTTGGCAGGCATGAGGCAGGTCTGCTAGTGCGATCATGCTGAAAATGAAAGTGCTTTTGGGCATTGTAAACTCCCAGCCCATATTGAGCTTAGGCTGTGGCCTACTCCGGATGGGTGGGAGAAGAGGAGCAAAAGGAGGCAGGGGAGGAAAGTGCCTCCTCCCACCTTCCAGAATTGCAACTCCAGTGGCACTATGATAAATTTATTTTTGCCTTACAGGGCTTAAAGTGTCAGTCAGGAGTGCAAGGGGGTTGAGAAGGAAGGGACCAGTGAGGTGGCAAGGGGGGGCCGGAGACGTGAGCCAGGCTAATGGGGATGCAAACAGCTCTTTGCTGGGTGGTGACCTGCAGATGAAAGCCACCACATGATTGTTTCACCTTTTTCTTCTCAGGTGCAGACCACTTCAGGCAAAACAGCATCACAATCAGCCTGTCTGATGATTGGTGTGATACTGCCGAGCCCCTTGCAGAGCACCTTGCATTGTACAGACAGTGTCACATCCCTCAAAAGTGACTCATTGGAAGACATTTGACGCGCATGCATGAACTTGAAAATAGTCTGGCATCACAGAATTTTTCATGTCATATCAGAATGTTATCCAAAAAAGTACTAAGCATGTTCAGAACAGATAAAAACCCAAACTTAAAATCCTTATCACTCTGGAACTAGTTTTTCATGAAACCTTCAAGCGGCCCTACCCTGGCACAGGCCACGTCTATCCTGAAAGTTTCAGGAAAACATTCCATACCATATAGGCTGTGCCGGAGAGCAAAACCAAAAATCCATATTAAAGTATAGGAACAAATTAGCCAACTACAGGAAAACTGCTTATGTGGATCTCTGAAACCACGCAAGCTGTGATCACAAAACTGTAGGTATATTGAAACCTTGCCTACTAGACAAAGGCAATTTTGTTGAAAGATGCCAAAGATATTAAGGTGAAAAGTTAAGGGTTTAACAGAGAACCTGTTGGGCAACCTCAACTATACTGGCACAAGCATGTCAGAGTAATAAATGAAAATAAGGCCCTGTACATACTGACGATCTTAAACCATGTTAGAGATCTTAATGCAGTGTAAGACACAGATAATATGGTTTGCAGACACTCTGCAGCCGTACTTAAACTATTTTTAATAACCGAGTTTGAACCCTGGTGATTACCGCAGTGTGACAGTGGCTCAGCAGGTAGCACGCTCACCTCTGAGGCCAGGAGATCAGTAGGCTGTGGGTTCTATCCCCACACCAAGCACTTGGGTTAATATCCCAATACTGACACTGTAGCGCAGCATGAGGGGGATGATGCACTCCTGAAGTGCTGTCTTTCAGATGAGACGTTAAACTGAGGTCCCATCTGCCTGTTCTGGTGGTAGTCCAAGTGGATGTTAAAGATCCCATGGCACTTCTCAAAAAGAGCAGGGGAATTTTTTATTGAAACCATAATACATCTTATACAATACAGTATCACATCATACAATATCATGAAATAAAAGAGAATCAAAACCATAAATAAGTATTACGTCATACAATAACCCCAAACAAAAAAAACCTGTAGAATCAACCCCCTCCCCATTAAAGGAGTAGGGGAACTTGTCATAATATTAATAAAACCAAAACAAAGCAGTATTTCTTTATACAAATCCATAAAAGAGGCAAATCATTAACAGAAAGAAAAAGTAATGCATATGACAATCCCAGAAGCAAGGAAAAAAAGACCAAATGAAAAACAAACCCCTGCCGTTCACCCCTGTAAATAATTAATCCTCATCTAATGGCCTACAAAGGCAAGGTGTTTCCAAAGGCCAGACCATTGAAAAAAAGAAAAACGCTATTTTTCCTCCAATTTCCATTTACCTAAATCAGTGTTAATGATATGAAAAAGTTCCCATGGGGTAATAACCTGTTGTTGCAGAATGAACCTGCAACGACCTATCCATATCCAGTATAGAACATGAGCAAAAGAATACGATAAGTACCATAATGCACCCCACTTGGTAAAGATGGAGTTATCCCAAAAATAACAACCCTGGTGCTGGTGGAATAAGAGCAATCTTTTTCCACCGATTTTGACTACATCCCAAAAGTCTAAAATATATGGACAATGTAAATATAAATGATCCATAGTTTCAATTTTCATGGAACAAGAAACACGGGACAGTACCGCTCGACAAGGCCTTATGTTTCTGATTCCTTTAACATTTATCCTACCATGCAACCCCAACCAGACAGTATCCCATAAATGAACCGGAAGTCTAGAATCTGAAATATAGTCAGAAATCTGTTTTTGTTCCAATAAAGCAAAATTCGTAAAAGTAGGTACAGTAAAGTATCGCTAAATAATTTGCCCATAAATGGCTTTTCTGGACAGAGTAAAGACAGCATCAAGCCGTACACCCCATTTCTTAATAGCATCAATGACGCCATCCCATCTATAGGGGAGACAAGGAGATCTTTTAATTTTATGCAAAGAGGCATTGTTAGACCATTCCAAAACCATGCCATGTAAGGTTTCACTACCCCACCTACACCACAATTGTCCAGAACCCGTGACTAAAGGAACAATATTCACATAAAGAAAAATTGTGAAAAAAAATACCACTGGATGAATCATGTTTAAACCCCCAGATTTAATAGAAGCATATAAAACCTCCCTTTTAATAGGATTTAATCTACTACCCCAGACACAAGAAAAAAAACAACCCATCAATGAAGTAAACAAACATGCCGGTAAAAAAAATATTGAACTAACAAACAAAAATTCAGGGATCAAAAGGGATTTTAGGAGAAAGATACGTCGTTTCTTAGATAATTTCCACCGGTTCTATAATTTAACCTTGGAATGCCCCACATCCAAGACCCGTGACCAGTTGATACGTGTCATATCGTCCCCACCAAAATAAATACCAAGAATGCGACAAGGCACCCGTGAGATGGGAATATCACCAATAAAATCCTCTTGATCCGCAAACCCCACAACATTCAAACAACACGATTTAGCCATATTTAGCCGAGCACCAGAAATTCTGCCCAATTCCTGAAGTAAAGCACAGGCTAAACGTACTGAATTTGCATCATAAACCAATAAACAAATGTCATCTGCATAAGCAAGTACTTTAATTGGAAATGAAATACCCATACCCAGAGGATAAATGTTCGGGGAATTCTGAAGAATACGCAATAAAGGGTCTAATGTAAAAACATATAGAATAGGGTTCAAGGGACAACCCTGTCTAACTCCTTTTTGTATCAAAATCTTTTTCCCCATCCATCCATTCTCATAAGGTGTAACGCAAGCTAGAGCATAACATAGCTTTATCCTTTGTATAAATAAATTTGGAAAACCATAGGATGCCAAACAATTTACAGAAAAGAATAAGAAACCCCGGCAAGGCCTTAGCCAGATCAAGCTACATATATACCCATTGCCAAGCCGATGCCGACAAGGAAGTCCCAATGTCCAAGATTTCTCTAAGTAACAGCCTCAGTAATAACGGACACAGGCACAGAGGCAAACTGCATAGGAAAATAAGTTGAGCCTTCATTGACTTTAACCTATTGCAAACAATTTAGTGAAAATGTTAAAATCAACATTAAAGCAAAAATAAAGGGGCGTAATTACAAGACTCAGCCCGGTCACCTGATTGAAAAAAAAATCATTAAACCCTTATACCATGAAGAAGGTCAATACAAATCAGAACACATAAAATTAAACACCTCTAAAAGTCAGTCGGAATAAATAGCAGAGGTACCTTGTAAAGTTCAGCCAGTCAAACCATCCGATGCAGGAGCAGTATCACTTTCAAAAGAAAGAATAGCAACTCCATTTCTAAAAAATTTAAATGGTAACAGCAATTCATCCTGACAAGAGTTCCAGTGTGGTAAAATCAGCGAGTTAAAATTTGGGTACATAGCCTTCATCACGAAGCGAGGTCCCAAACACAAGGTCAATGTATTCTTCTAGAGTAAACATAATGCCTATTATCCAAAACCAAAACTCCTTGTGTGAGGTACATTTTGGAACACTGTCTTCTCTGTTCTTTTATGGCAATTAAAAGAGTTACCTTGGTCCAATTTTCCTTGGGTACAAAGTCTCTGTTCATGTTGTAAAGACAACATCCTGTTATATTGAAATAACTCCATCTGAAAATGATCTTCTTCGAGATATCTAAAAGCTACATCCTCCTTCCCGAATGATGTTTCGTAAGTAAAACTCCAAATATTGCCTCAATAGGAGATAACTAGAATATTTAGACAGTTGTTGATCTTTTCCCTGCCAGAAAAAAAATCCGTAAGCAGACCTTTAGAGTCTTCCACCTAAACCAGATTCTCATAAAAACTTTGTAGATAATTTATCATTGAGAACTCGGTTAATGATGACAGAACCATAGGATTCTGTAAGAGTGGAATTCAATTTCCACTATCACAAGGCCAGCTATCCTACTAGAAGGAAGTCCATACAGACTCCAAGCAAAACATGGTCAAAAGTTCAGGAGGGATGCAAACCAAATTCCACATGAGAGATTTGGTAGAAAAATCATGTCCATACAAAACCAGACCTACCTATAATAGTAGGTTTCAATGACTGAGAAAACCTGACAGATACCTGCTTCAACCCAATACGAGATATTAAGTCCCTTGCAGAATGCCTATCACAATACACTTTGTTGAGAGGCCCATCCTTCCAGGACATTAATATTAAAATCCCAACAAAAAACAGCCTATTAGTATATAAAAAAGGTTGGATTTTTTTCAATAAAAGAAATCCCTGGGCTTTTAATTGGGGACCATAAATATTAATCAGTCTGCATGACACTGTATTAATAACAATGTCCAACAAAAAAGCATGGCCAGGTTCAATATCCGCAAACAAAAACAAGTGACATAGTTTAAAAAAAAATCTACCCAATACAAGGTCTAATCCACCGACCAAAGGACAAACCTTCCATTCCAATCCTCTTGTAATCTGGTCAATGTCAGTGATGAGTGAATCCTCGTATCCTGGAGAAAAAAAAACTCAAAGGTAGCTGAAAAGAATGCAAAAGGTAATAAAGCGTTTCTTTCCAGATAACACCTGTGTTTTATTAAACTGGCATCGTAATAAACCAATCAGGAAGGGCAGCTGCTAGTTTACCTAGAGCAGGAAACTTGTTTCATTTGGGCTTTAGAACTAGTGTTTCTTAGATGGAACAGTACTAGTAGCAGGAAGAGGGAAGCAGATTGAGATCAATGCCTGACATTGGTAGGTCCGAATCCACCTGCTTGCTCCAAGAAAAAGCTGAAAATCGATTTGACAGGGGCAAAGGAGAAAGAGCAGCCATCTCCCAGTCGAGGCCGATTGCAGAACTGCTAAAGGAAATACAAATTCTATTTCCAGTGGCAAATATCCGGTCCAGGTTCAGTAATCAGGCCAGGGGACCACACCAGTAATGCAGTTGCCTCCAGAGGACTCTGGGAAGGTAAACCTGAATGGAAACAGGTGTTGTGCTCCTGAAAGTTGCTAAAGACACTGTCTGGCAGGGGGAGCCCTGTGGGTAACTGGTGGATGACAAGGTCCACGGGTTGGAATGGAATGGGCCTTGAGACATATGGGAAGGAGAGAATCCCCAAATCACCCAAATCCCGTATGTGGAAGGGAGGTCAGCCACCCGAGGGAGTGCAGACCGTGAAGCACGACCGACCTCTACCTCAACCGAAACAAATCCTTCATTAGGCTGTAGGGGTGCAGAAAAGCATTGCTTGGCCTTATCAGGTAATAATCTTGGTCCGATTCCCCTTCCAATTATGTACAGCCAAGGGCACTCATGAAGAATGTTCTTCTTCCCACACAGATTACAAAGGAGGCGGGCAGTACACTGAGGCAGTATGCCCAAGCATCCCACAGTGAAACACTGGATCTGATCACAATCCACATTAAGGTGATCGGGCCCCACATTTATAACAGCTCTTGGGTTGATCAGCATAAAACAGGACCCCCGATCTCTACCCAAAAAAGAGCTAGGCAAATGGAAATCCAACTTCAGATTGATTCAACTGCACCCAAACAACCACCCCATTCAAAACCCATTTCCATCAATAATGGGTTTAGGTTTTTCAATAACAGTACATTTTTCTCTAGCCAAAATGAAATATCATTTAATCTGTTTTGTTCCAATAAAGCAAAATTGTAAAAGTAGGTACAGTAAAGTATCGAGAAATAATTTGCCCATAAATGGCTTTTCTGGACAGAGTAAAGACAGCATCAAGTCAGACACCCCATTTCCTTAATAGCATCAATGACGCCATCCCATCTATAGGGGAGACAAGGAGATCTTTATTTTATGCAAAGAGGCATTATTAGACCATTCCAAAACCATGCCATGTAAGGTTTCACTACTCCCACCTACACCACAATTGTCCAGAACCCGTGACTAAAGGAACAATATTCACATAAAGAAAAATTGTGAAAAAAATACCACTGGATGAATCATGTTTAAACCCCAGATTTAATAGAAGCATATAAACCTCCCTTTTAATAGGATTTAATCTACTACCCCAGACACAAGAAAAAACAACCCATCAATGAAGTAAACAAACATGCCGTAAAAAAAATATTGAACTAACAAACAAAATTCAGGGATCAAAAGGATTTTAGGAGAAAGATACGTCATTTCTTGAGATAATTTCCACCAGTTCTATAATTTAACCTTGGAATACCCACATCCAAGACCCGTGACCAGTTGATAGCGCCATATCGTCCCACACCAAAATAAATACCAAGAATGTGACAGGCACCCGTGAGATGGAATATCACCAATAAAATCCTCTTGATCCAAAACCCCACAACATTCAAACAACACGATTTAGCCATATTTAGCCAGCACCAGAAATTCTGCCCAATTCTGAAGTAAAGCACAGGCTAAACGCACTGAATTTGCATCATAAACCAATAAACAAATGTCATCTGCATAAGCAAGTACTTTAATTGGAAATGAAATACCCATACCCAGAGGATAAATGTTCGGGAATTCTGAAGAATACGAATAAAGGGTCTAATGTAAAACATATAGAATAGGGTTCAAGGACAACCCTGTCTAACTCCTTTTTGTATCAAAATCTTTTCCCATCCATCCATTCTCATAAGGTGTAACGCAAGCTAGAGCATAACATAGCTTTATCCTTTGTATAAATAAATTTGGAAAACCATAGGATGCCAAACAATTCCACAGAAAAGAATGAGAAACCCCGGCAAAGGCCTTAGCCTGATCCAAGCTAATAATATACCCATTGCCAACCGATGCCGTCAAGGAAGTCCCACTGTCCAAGATTTCTCTAAGTAACAGTAAAGCCTCAGTAATACGGCAGCCAGGCACAGAGCAAAACTGCATAGGAAAAATAAGTTGAGCCTTCATTGACTTTATTCTATTACCAAGCAATTTAGTGAAAATTTTAAAATCAACATTAAGCAAAGTAATAGGACGCCAATTCGTGAGCTCAGCCCGGTCACCTGATTTATACAAAAAAATCATTAAACCCTTATACATAGAAGAAGGTCAATACAAATCAGACCACATAAAATTAAACACCTCTAAAAAGTCAGTCGGAATAATGCGCCAGAGTACCTTGTAAAGTTCAGCAGTCAAACCATCCGATGCAGGAGCCGTATCCCCTTTCAAAGAAAGAATAACCAACTCCATTTCTAAAGAATTAAATGGTAAGAGCAATTCATCCTGTGACAAGGAGTTCAAGTGTGGTAAATCAGCCGAGTTCAAAATTTGGGTACTATAACCTTCATCAGGAACCGGAGTCCCAAACACAAGGTCAATGTATTCTTCTAGGGTAAACATAATGCCCTTATTATCCGAAACCAAAACTCCTTGTGACGAAATTACATTTTGGAACACTGTCTTCTCTGTTCTTTTATGGCAATTAAAAAAGGGGTTACCTTGGTCCAATTTTCCTTGGGTACCAAGTCTCTGTTCATGTTGTAAAGACAACATCCTGTTATATTGAAATAACTCCATCTGAAAATGATCTTCTTGAATATCTAAAGCTACATCCTCCCTTCCCGAATGATGTTTCGTAAGTAAAACTCCCAAATATTGCCTCAATAGGAGATAACTAGAATATTTAGACAGTTGTTGATCTTTTCCCACTGCCAGAAAAAAATCACGTAAGCAGACCTTTAGGTCTTCCCAACACAAACCCAGATTCTCATAAAAAAACTTTGTAGATAATTTATCATTGAGAATCTCGGTTAATGATGACAGAACCATAGGATTCTGTAAAAGAGTGGAATTCAATTTCCAGTATCCTGGGCCAGCTATCCTACTAGAAGGAGAGTCCATACAGACTCCAAGCAAAACATGGTCAAAGGATTCAGTGGGGATGCAAACCAAATTCCCACATGAGAGAGATTTGGTAAGAAAAATCATGTCCATACAAGAAGCCAACCTACCCCTATAATAAGTAGGTTTCAATGACTGAGAAGACCTGACAGATACCTGCTTCAACCCAATACGAGATATTAAGTCCCGCAGGAATGCCCTATCACAATACACTTTGTTGAGAGGCCCATCCTTCAGGACATTAATATTAAAATCCCCAGCAAAAAAAACAGCCTATTAGTATATAAAAAGGGTTGGATTTTTTTCAATAAAGAAATCCTCTGGGCTTTTAATTGAGGACCATAAATATTAATCAGTCTGCATGACACTGTATTAATAACAATGTCCAACAAAAAAGCATGGCCAGGTTCAATATCCACCAAACAAAAACAAGTGACATGAGTTTTAAAACAAAATCCTACCCCACTACAAGGGTCTAATCCCACCGACCAGAAGGACAAACCTTCCTTCCAATCTCTTGTAATCTGGTCAATGTCCAGTGATGAGTGAATCCTCGTATCCTGGAGAAAAAAAACGTCAAAGGGTAGCTGAGAAAGAATGCCAAAGGTAATAAGGCGTTTCTTTCCAGATAGCACACTATTGACATTTAAACTGGCAATACGTAAACCAAACCCATCAGGGAGGGGCAGCTGCTAGTTTACCACTAGAACGGGAAACTTGTTTCATTTGGGCTTTAGACTGATGTTTCTTAGATGGAACAGTACTAGTAGCAAGAGGCGGAAACGGGTCAGGATCAATGCCTGACATTGGTAGGTCCGAATCCACCTGCTTGCTCCAAGAAAAAGCTGAAAATCGATTTGACAGGGGCAAAGGAGAAAGAGCAGCCATCTCCCCAGTCCGAGGCCGATTGCGAAACTGTAAAGGAAATACAAATTCATTTTCCGTAGCCGAAATATCCGGTCCAGGTTCAGTAATCAGGCCAGGGGGAACCACACCAGTAACTGCAGTTGCCTCAGAAGGACTCTGGGAAGGTAAACCTGAATGGGCTGGGTGTTGTTGCTCCTGAAAATTTGCTAAAGACACTGTCTGGACAGGGGAGCCCTGTGGAGTAACTGGTGGATTGACAAGGTCCACCGGGTTGGAATGGGATGGGCCTTGAGACATATGGGAAAGGGAAGAGGGAATCCCCAAATCACCCAAATCCGTATGGGAAAAGGGGGGAATTAAACTACCACCCCGAGGTACAGACCGTGAAGCACGACCTCGACCTCTACCTCAACCAGAAACAAATCCTTCATTAGGCTGTAGAGGTGCAGAAAAGCATTGCTTGGCCTTATCCAGGTAATAATCTTGGTCCGATTCCCCTTCCAAATTATGTGCAGCCCAAGGGCACTCATGAAAGGAATGTTCTTCTTCCCCACACAGATTACAAAAGGAGGGCGGGCAGTACACTGAGGGCAGTATGCCCAAGCATCCCACAGTGAAAACACTGGATCTGATCACAATCCACATTAAGGTGATCGAGGGCCCCACATTTATAACAGCTCTTGGGTTGATCAGCATAAAACAGGACCCCCCGATCTCTACCCAAAAAAAAGAGCTAGGCAAATGGGAAATCCCAGCTTCAGATTGATTCAACTGTACCCGAAACAACCACACCCCATTCCAAAACCCATTTCCATCAATAATGGGTTTAGGTTTTTCCATAACAGTACATTTTTTCTCTAGCCAAAATGAAATATCATTTATACAAACCCCCTCATTCCGAAACAAATTAGTAAAAGTTTTAAAGGTCGGTTTTGTTACTGGTATGGCTATAAAATCATGCCATGCTCTAAAGTCCTTAACAGAATAATACAATTTCCTAAATTTGTCCAGTAAGTGCATAGAGCAGAAACTAAGATCATAAATCTGATCACCCGGTGCATGAATAAAAGCATACACCTCCGAGGGTGCAAAGCCCAGAGAGTCCTTAATTAATGTTTTACCCACCCATATCCTATCAGGGATAACAGGAGCAGTCCCAATATATTTTAAGCGGACCAAAAAATGTCTCTTCGCAGCTTCTGCAGGCTTGTGAAACAGTCCTGCAAATGTTTTGGGCTGGTCCTGGGGTACATCTTGAGGCACAGCATCCACACCATCACATCCCAAAGAAGAAATAGGCACCTTACCGTCCACAGCAGGGGTGACATCTGAAGAAACAGCTACCTTTGGTGCAGCAAAGGTCTGCTGGCTATCTAAACAATGGTTGTCTGTTCCACACACTGGAGCTGGGGACACCGTCTTTGGAGAAAATCGTGCAGCAGGCATTTGAGTCCCTTGCTGTCACGCCATGGACTCAGAGAAAACAACCGAAACCGGAGTAGGCAACAAAGTTGGAGAACCTGGCAACGGAACAACCGGGCCAGGAATCCAATGATCCCCCTCACGAATCCAACCGGCATTCTGTAAAGCCAGCCCTGGGGTCCAGTCTGCATCAGAACCTGGTGTCGAAATGATGATGTCATCAATCAGGGCGTGATCCGCCGTAGAATGCAAGTCAGAGTCCAAAGAATCAGCAGCAGTTTCCAAGGGCAAACGTTTACTGCTCCCAGGTAAAGGGCTTTGCCCAGATCGTTTTCTTTTCATTTCTTCCAAAGTTAATTTCCTTGCCAAAAAGTCCTGTTCAGCAGCCGAAATCAAATCCAGTAATTGCTGTTTTCGAATATCCAGGTCATGTTTGAGGGTTTCTTCTTCTGGGTCTATCAACTCCGAACAGGAGTCCACAACAGGAGAAATCTCAGCATTTGTAAGGATCTCACACTCTAAATTCGAAATCTCCACTGAGTCAGCCTGACAGTCTTGCTCCAAACGGGAGCGCTCCTCAAGGCAACGCACACCGTCCATAGTCAGAGGCACACTAACCTCCATTCGACTCTCCTGCAGCGCGACTGCATGATGTGCCGCAAGAGCAGGGGAATTTCCCTTGTGCAATGGCCAAATTTCCTCCATTCACAAAAAATTACCACCAACAGCTTAATCTGGTTCAAGGTCATTCATCTGTATCCCCCTCCCCCGGGTTGTGCCCTGAAAATAGGCAGGATTTGTCTAGTGCACTTACCCAGTCAACAAAAAATAAATAACCCGGTTTTAAAAACGGTTTAAGCTAAACAAGGTTTCCCTTACAAGTGAGTACAAGCTGCTGTAGTCTTCCTGTTATTTGGTAGCCCTTGACTATACACAGCCCTCTGATACATAGCACGCTTACAGGCATCACTCTATGATGTTCCAGAGTGGGTTCATGATGCGGGTTTAAAAAAGCTTCAAAAAACAGCTTAAGGCAGCAATGTGGCCACACTAACATGGGAAGAATTGAACTTTTTTTTAAAATGGTTTAAAACCCACCCCATAAGGGTGTACAGGGCCTGATTAAAAGCCAGGCAGCTTTGTGGCACTGAATAATGGGGCATTGCTGTGGCACACTGGCGGTTTGAGTTTGTGCCCAGAGCCCGGGACATCAGGAGCACAGGCCAGCAAGGAGAGAATCAAAGCATCCATCGGATGCTTCCCTCCTGTGGGGTGGGTGGCTGTGTTCTACTTTAATGGCTTTGCGGCAGTGGACTTGGCAGCGTGGGTGACCACATGGTGCTGTGCATTCCCACCCCAGGGTGCTACTATGAGTGAACGCATGCAGGTAGTCAATGGGAACCTGAAAAAAAGGAAAAAGGGAAAAGGGTTGCGTAGGTCACCCTAGGTGACAGTCTCCCTGGTTGAGCCTCTTGTGCTACCAGACCCCAAAAGGGGCTGGTACTTCCACCTCCAGCTGTCACAAGGTGAACAAAAGGGGCTTCTTTCCTGGTGGCAGGAGGGCCCCCCAACAGGGATATGTTGGATCCACCTGATGACAGAGGTAGGGGAAGAGTCCAACAGCAAAGAGTGAGTCTAGTGGGCAGCGGGGGGGGGCCCTCTAGAGAGCCTAAAGGAGAGGGGTCCAGGGCACAGAAAAAAAAATTAAATGAAATATTGATACAGCACTATCTGTCTTGCAACAAGATTTTTCAAACGTACCGAAAGAACTAATAAAATTGAGACTTCTCTTAAATGAACACGAAACACAATGGATGATATTTAGAAACAAAAATATAAAACAGTTAATTATGAAAGAAGTAAGGTCATTAACTGGGGTTACTCTCGAGCAAGTGAAGTCTTATAGATATCTAGGAATGGTACTGGACAATAACGTAACATTTGAGACACATATAACATCAATGTCAAATAAATTAAAGGGAGTATTGAGTTTTTTTTACAGTAATAACTCCCTTCTTCATTTAAAAGTTAGGAAGTTCTTGGTCACATCTCTGTTTTTGACAATATTAGATTATGGGGATGTGGTCTATAAAATGCTAACAAAACATTATTAGGTTCTTTGGATGTGTTATTTAATAGTGCTTTAAGATTTACAACAAACTTGCCACATAAAAGTCATTGTTGTGTTTTGTACCAGAAATCAGGTATATGTTTATTATCAAATAGGCGAGACATGCATTGGAATCTACTGGTCTGTAGATCTGTGCCCAAGTCTTTCCCATATTGTCTCTTGAAGACAGTGGGGACTAGACAGAAGCAAACGCATGGCCTAAGATCTTTGGATCTAATATGTTTATACGTACTTCAATGTAGAACCGGGTTTGGAAAGAAAACTTTGTCAAGTTTGGTACCAAAAATATGGGAAATGTTGTCGAAGCAAGTGAATGTTATTGTATTAAAATCTTTTGATCATTTTAGGTCATTCTTGAGCACTCTTTACGATATACATTGTAATTGTTTTGGTTGCTATTTGTACTTTATCTACACAACCATGACTATTTATATGCCATGTTTTATATGAAATAATTGTGTATGTTTGTAAACCTGTGGTCTGTATGTTATGAGATGGATTCAATTGGAAAAGAGATTTTTATCTCAATTTGATATCCAATAATAGATGAAAGTTAATTGAAAGGTAAAAAAGTCAGGAAAAACACAGCAAGGGTTCTCCAGCTGTAACCCCTAAATACGTCTATCCTGTCTGCACAAAGTAATGGGTGAATAACACAGTAATCTGCATAATACATAGTTTGGTAAAGCAGTCCTACTTCAAGGAATGAGCACACTGAAGCAGTAAAAGGTATTACCCTAAATATGACGTTATTACTTTTAGTAGTTTGTCAGCAAACCCTAAAGTTACCTTAATGTAGTTTTTTTTCCTTTTTTTTAAAAAAATGTATTTGTTACTTTACTACAGTGTGTACATACATACACAGGAAGAATAATTGGACTTACAGTGTGCAAGAACTGGCACGGGGGGCACCCCTTTGCTGTCAATAAGTTCAGTAATTTTTAAAGCAAGGCATGCAGGAACAGATGCACAAAAGTTAATCTTTAGCCCCAGCACCTTGCATGAAGCAAAAGGATATGTATTACCTTTTTTCAAGAAGTTGGTGATAATCTGACACAGATGGCACTGGAATGTAGAGACATCCTTGCCACCCTGCAAGCTCTCCCCCGCCATTGGGCTCCTTCCAACTTCCCCCTCCTGGCTTCTGGCCACTGTTTTCCCCCTCAGTTTCTTCTTGGATGACATGGCTCTGCTCTGTTGCTGGCCAGCAGAAGAAGCCCCGGTAACACACTGTATCTTATCACAACATGGTTTCCGTGCCGTGCAACTACAGTTTAAAAACTTCCCGGTCAAAGTGGAAGGGTCGGCACTGCCTATGACACCACCCTCTTCTCATTACTGTTGTACTAATTGGACAGCTGGGAACTGCTCAGTGAATCTGAGCTACCACCAGGCTACTTTCAGTTCCCGTTAGTCATGCTCTGCTTTTGCAAAAGTGGTTAGCATCTAGACTATAGCAGGTATAAGAAAGTATTTCAAGCAAATCACAGACACATCAACTCATGGTCTTAATAAAATGTATTATCTATGCCGTATGCCTGGTTGCAGGTGATGGGAACCAGTGGTTAAACTGGAAATGTTTAGAAAGTGGAACTATGATCTCTAAATTTCTAGGATGAACTGTCATGCCTAGGAGGTGGAACTCTCCATACTATAACACGGGTTAGATGAGCAACACCAGCAATTGGTCAGACAGCAGCACCTGACCCTGTATGGGAACAGATGGGATGATGCTTCCCACAGCAGAATCCCTGAGCCAAGCGGGACTGGTTATGTGGTTGAAAGTCTGAAATAAAAGGCAGCCATTTAAAATGAGCTCTAAGTGAGCGAGGGCTGCACAATACTCAGCTGTTGACAGAACCACAGCATTGGCCACTGTTGCCCTGTCAGCTGGGGTCAGCGCTGTTACTGAGCATATGTGAAACAGCAAGAGGTGCAGAGGGGTCAGCTCAGGTCATTGCTGTGTCAGTCAGCAGTAAATGTGGTATGTGGGTGAAAGTATGAACTTTTGCAACACAGCTTGCATGGACAGAGAGATCTCCGAGCGAAGTCAGGGCAAGCGTTGAGTAACTGTTCCATAAGCATTGTCCCCTAAAGCCATAGAAGTTGCCAATCCCACTCACAAAAGTACTCCACCTCCCCAACCACTGGTACATGTCATCCTGTGCTGGTGTTGCAACCATCCATACTGACTTAGAGGTACCAAAGTGTGTCATGATCACCCGATGACTGGTGTAGTAAACTGTCACCGTGTACCAGTCTCCCCAGGAAGGCAGGTATGTCAGGTTGTTTGTATTGCATCTGGAGGAATGCAAGTAATACGCAGGCACGAAGCAAAGATGGCAAACAGAATGCTTGGCAGTACTGCAAGACATAATCCTCTGCTGTGCACATTGGGATCATTGGTGGTGGTGTTCTCTGACTCGTAAAGTCAGATTCCCATACAAACTATTGCCTGTTCCACAGGCCCAGCAACTGTGCAGCAGCAGGGTATCAGGAGAGAGACAGACTGCGAGCGACAGCCAGGGGACAGGAAGATGTTAGTTGCACTGCCAAAAGGTGACCACAATTGAGCAGCAAGCCCCCACCGCCACCACGACCAAGTCTTTGTGCATTGTTGGCCCCTGTAGTACACAGCGCAATGCAAGTCCCGGCTCACTGCAAGGCAAAGGGAGAGTGAGCACTGTGCAGCATGACAGCACGCTGTGAACAGCCAGCACAATACAGAGTTAACGAGTGAGAGGGTGACATTCCTGGTGCTGCAGGTGGGTCGCTGAGCCTCCAGTATTACTGTTGTGGGTATCCTTACTGAGCGCAGCTGGAGAGAGGAATAGTGACAGACAATGACAGTGAGTATGTGTGTCTCTGTTTCTTATGCATGCATAGGAAGTGGGAGGGATTTATTTGCAGCCAGGGAACAAGGGAGTGGGAAGGACAGCAGCAGAGGGAGGAAGTGGGAGAGATTTCTTTACAGCTAGGGAATGAGGGAGTGGGAAGGACAGCAGCAGAGGGAGGAAGCGGGAGAGATTTATTTGTAGCTGGGGAATAAAGTAGCAGGGAGGACAGCAGCAGAGGGAGGAAGCAGGAGAGATTTATTTGCTGCAAGGGAACAAGGGAGCGGGGAGGACAACAGCAGAGGGAGGAAGCGGGAGGGATTTATTTGCAGCCAGGGAATGAGGGAGCAGGGAGGAAAGCAACAGAGGGATGAAGTGGGAGAGATTTATTTGTAGCTGGGGAATGAGGGCGCAGGGAGTATAGCAGCAGAGGGATGAAGCAGGAGGGATTTATTTGCAGCAAGGGAACAAGGGAGCGGGGAGGACAACAGCAGAGGGAGGAAGTGGGAGGGATTTATTTGCAGCCAGGGAATGAGGGAGGAGGGAGGAAAGCAACAGAGGGATGAAGTGGGAGAGATTTCTTTGTAGCTGGGGAATAAGGGCGCAGGGAGGACAGCAGCAAAGGGAGGAAGCGGGAGGGATTTATTTGCAGCAGGGGAACAAGGGAGTGGGGAGGACAGAAGCAGAGGGAGAGATCTGGCTCACAATGGCCACTGGGCAAATGAGAGGAATGAAGCGCACTCTCTCATTGGTGCGGTTCATTTCTCTGAAGTGAAGGCCAGCTCCCGCTGTGAAATTCTAATGATTGTCACAGTGGGCTTCACCATTAATTGGTGTGTCAGGGTCACGCCCACTGTGCAGAGCTCCGCATTGGACTCATCCCTGACACACCTCTGAAATGCAGTACTGTACGAAGGTGTTTTTTGTGCAAGTGCACAAGCAAACACAACAGGGTCAGAGTCTGCCAGTAAACAACATTCTTGATTGCTCTACGTTTCCTTGAAGGACACATATGGATGTTTTAAATAACACTGTGCAGAAATTAAACAAAAAACAAGACTGGCAAAGGAGTGTAGAATACCATTAGCAGTGAAAGGGTTAACAGCATACATGACACACAGAGCCCACCCCTGTAAATTTCAAATACCAAAAATGTCATTTTCTTCCATCACCATACAGTGTTGTGGCAAAATGGTTTGTTCCAAAAGGTTAGCTCTGGAGATCTGATTACACAACTACATGCATTGTTCTCTGCCCTAACCAAAGAACTCCTAAGCACTACCTTGCCTGGCATCACCAAGCACCCCTCTCAACCTTTTGTCACCCTAATGGAGATTTAATGTGAGGAAAAGCAATATGGGGGGACACTCCATTAAATCGGCAACTGGAGCTCAGGACACAGTGAAAATAAACATTTTCAGGATGTTTAAAGTTTGACTTAACAATAACAACACGGAATAATATGAATTCCTGATTTTAATCCCCAGTGCAAAAATGTGGGACAAGCACCTTTTCCATGCAAGACAGAGCCACAGTGGTCAAATGAGAGAGATGTCCCACAACGTGGGACAGCAAAAACCTACAGTGTGTTAGTACTGCCAACCCAGCTGGCTCTTTAAACATATCAACATGTGAAAAAAACTGACGTAGATTACTAAGAGCCCTGGGTATGCAACTTGCAAGTAACAGCATCGGACACATTTTTCAAGGGTCAGTGAAGCCAGGTACCTGTCGTTGAGCTCGGAAAGAACTGCTCTAATGTCAGTGGTGTTAAATCTCAATGTCATCTTCCTTGCTTTGCAGTGCCACTACTTGAGTCAGAGATAATGGGAACTTCTGTTCCTCGAACACCACGCAGGGACTACCATAAGCAAGCACACTATGGCCACTATGGAAACAGAAAGGGAACACATTAAATTGTTGGCGGACTGGAAAACTGTTCAGTTGAGGCTCCAGACCAGATGCTCAAGGATCCGGCAAAGAGTACATAATGCCAGCAGCCAGTGTCAAAGAAGCTACAACACAAACACTTAAAATAAAACAAACGCGTTTACCAATGGGAATACAGTCTTATAGAACAAACTAAAGTTACTGCTGCAGTAAATTAAATTTGACTGGGTTTTCCACTTCGTGAGCCACTCCCGACAAGCTAATTGGTGGGGAGCCAGAGTGGTCTCTGCTGTGGGAAAAGGCGAATAACAGGCAAACAGACTGTCTCCCTTCACATGTAATTTGTAAAGGGACGCTTACCCATTATTGGACATATGCACAGTTACTAGAGAGTAAGCAGGTAGGTTTCAGAAGTTTCCCTGGGACAAACGTGTTGTGCGACCTGAAAGCTGAAGATGTCACTAGTCAGAGGCAGTGAATAGAAATAAAATAAAAGATGGATTTTTACTGTGCTGCTCAGGCCATCATACACTGTTTGCAGGTGCCATCCGG
This sequence comes from Neoceratodus forsteri, assembly GCA_016271365.2. NCBI lineage: Eukaryota > Metazoa > Chordata > Ceratodontiformes > Ceratodontidae > Neoceratodus > Neoceratodus forsteri. The sequence continues at coordinate 175,518,590 of CM057455.1, forward strand.
CTACAGATGGGCACAGGGACTTTAGTATGGTTTCCGGAACATAGGCAAAAGTGGAAAGGGCCGGGTGGAAAGGAGGGGCGGTAGTAATTGTAAAAGAGACCATGATTGCTTCCCTGCTGATCTTTTTTTTTTATCCAATTTTTATATATAATAAGTCAACAAGAGATACAGGGATTTATTTGTAGCTGGAGAACAAGGGAGCAGGTAGGACAGCAGCAGATGGAGGAAGTGGGAGGGATTTATTTGCAGCAAGGAAACAAGAGAGCAGGGAGGACAGCAGCAGAGGGAGGGAGGAAGTGGGAGGGATTTATTTGCAGCGAAGAAACAAGAGAGCAGGGGGGACAGCAGCAGAGGGAGGGAGGAAGTGGGAGGGATTTATTTGCAGTGAGGGAACAAAAGAGCAGGGAGGACAGCAGCAGAGGGAGGAAGCGGGAGGGATTTATTTGCAGAGAAGAAACAAGAGAGCAGGGAGGACAGCAGCAGAGGGAGGAAGCGGGAGGGATTTATTTGCAGCGAGGAAACAAGAGAGCAGGGAGGACAGCAGCAGAGGGAGGAAGCGGGAGGGATTTATTTGCAGCCGGGGAACAAGGGAGTGGGGAGCACAGCAGCAGAGGGAGGAAGTGGGAGGGATTTATTTGCAGCTGGGGAGCGAGGGAGCCGGGAGGACAGCAGCAAAGGGAAGAAGTGGGAGGGATATATTTGCAGCCAGGGAATGAGGGAGCAGGGAGGACAGCAGCACAGGGAGGAAATGGGGGGATTTATTTGTTGATAGATACTTTATTTCTATAGTACCCCTTTCCAGTGACTCGCAGCACTTCACATTTAAAACAATATATAGCAATTGTAACATATTCATAAAATACAAACTTAAACCAAACAGCAATATCCAACATAATAATTATTAAAAACTATCTAGCAAATCAATTAAAACCCAAATCATATTCTACACGTTAAAAGCCAGGTTAAATAAACAGGTCTTAAATCCTCTTTTGAAAGTGCCCAACGAGGGTGCCTCCAGCAGCTGTTTGGTAGTGAGTTCCATAGGGAGGTGCAGCCACCGAAAACGCTCCATCACCAGAGCTGCACAACCTAACCCTAGGAACATTAAGGAGACAACTCTCGGTGGAACGGAGAGCTCAGGACGGATGGTGAGACACAAGGAGATTTTGCAGGTAGACTGGTCTCCATTCATGTAGGGCTTGACAGGTCAGTAACCCGATCTTGAAGGCAATCCTCCACCTAACCAGTAGCCAGTGCAGTTCACGTAGGATGGGTGTAATATGATCATACCTATATGCACCCGTCAATAATCTTGTTGCTGCATTCTGCACCAGCTGCAGTTGGCGGAGGTTACCTCCAGATAGCCCTAGGTACAGGGCATTGCAGTAATCCATTCTAGACCTTATGAAATCATGTATTAGTGAGGCTAAGTCCTCAGGGGTTAACAGGTTCCAAATCCAGGCAATGTTCCTCAAATGATAGAATCCACTCTTAACAACGGCTGACACCTGAGCATCTAGTGTCAAGCCACTGTCAAGGATCACACCCAGATTCTTCACCTGTTCAGATGGGTCAGTGGCAGTCCCACAGTACAAGACTAGGGAGTCCCCCCAAACCCCCATCCCCCCATGATGACCCAGATCCACCACCAGCACCCCGTCTTGTTTGGATTGAGTCCCAACCAGTTATGGGACATCTAAGTCCAGATCTTGGACAGGCAGCTGTTAAATACAGAGTCCACTATCTGGTTACTTGGTGCACAGCACGGGTATAGCTGGGCGTCATCTGCATAGCTGTGAAAACCCAGCCCATACCGCCTGATAATGTCTCCCACTGGCAGCATGTACATCGTGAACAATAAGGGCAACAAAACCAACCCCTGCAGAACTCCACAGGTTAAAGACTTCGGGCTAGATGAGGCCAACCCATCATCACCCTCGGCACTCTGCCAGTTAGGTATGATCCAAACCATTTAATGACCTTACTGAATAGCAACACCAGAACCGCAGTGGGTCAAGCAGCACCTCATGGCCCACAGTGTCAAATGCTGCTGAAAGATGCAGGAGGACCAAGATGGAATGATCTCTCCTGTCTCTTGCCATTAGGAGATCATTAAGCACCTGCACCAGGGCAGTCTCCATACTATGCTCAGTCCTTAAACCCAGACTGGAAAATCTCTGAGGTGGCGGACGAGGTGAGTCGCTCCTCAAGGTGATTGCCAACACTTTTTCTATAACCTTCCTTAAAAATGGGAGATTAGAGACCGGCCTGTAGTAGACGAGACAGTCCGGGTCCAATAATGATGTGTAGCCAGAGGCTCGGCCAGGGAATGAGGAAGCGGGGATGACAGCAGCATAGAGAGGGATTTGGCTGGTGATATAAGGATGTGTAGCCAGAGGCTCGGCCAGGGAATGAGAAAGCGGGGACGACAGCAGCATAGGGAGGTTGGCTGGTGATATAAGGATGTGACAGAGGCTCGGCCAGGAATGAGGAGCGGGGACGACAGCAGCATAGGGAGGGATTTGGCTGGTGATATAAGGATGTGCAGCCAGAGGCTCGGCCAGGGAATGAGGAAGCGGGGATGACAGCAGCATAGGGAAGGATTTGGCTGGTGATATAAGGATGTGCAGCCAGAGGCTCGGCCAGGGAATGAGGAAGCGGGGATGACAGCAGCATAGGGAGAGATTTGGCTGGTGATATAATGATGTGTAGCCAGAGGCTTGGCCAGGGAATGAGGAAGCGGGGACGACAGCAGCATAGAGAGGGATTTGGCTGGTGATATAAGGATGTGTAGCCAGAGGCTCGGCCAGGGAATGAGGAAGCGGGGATGACAGCAGCATAGGGAGGGATTTGGCTGGTGATATAAGGATGTGCAGCCAGAGGCTCGGCCAGGGAATGAGGAAGCGGGGATGACAGCAGCATAGGGAGGGATTTGGCTGGTGATATAATGATGTGCAGCCAGAGGCTCGGCCAGGGAATGAGGAAGCGGAGACGACAGCAGCATAGAGAGGGATTTGGCTGGTAACAGCCGCTGTGCAAATGAGAGGAATGAAGTGCACTCTCTCATTGGTGTGGTTCATTTCTCTCAAGAGAAGGCTAGCACCCGCTGTGAAATTCCAGTGGCTGTCACAGAATGCAGCTGTAGCAGAGAGAGAGACAGAGTCACAGAAAGCTCCGATGTGGAGACAGAGGACAGACACACATATACCAGGCATTCACTATTGAATGGCCACTTCCTAGTATCCTGCCATAGCCTTTAGTTGCATCCTTTCGCTGTTACTGGAGGACCAAGGGAAAGTAAAAGAAAAAAAGTGCAAGCGCTGTACAAAAGGGAAAAATAAATGCTAGCGCCTGCTGTACAGTCTGTGCTGGTCTCTGGGGACAGTACACTCTGGCCAGCTTCCCTCTCTGTCTCTCTCTCTCTGTCTCTCTCTCTCTGTCTCTCGCTCTCTCTCTCTCTCTCTCTCTGTCTCTCGCGCTATGTCTCTCGCTCTCTCTCTCTGTCTCTGTCTCTCTCTCTGTCTATCACTCTCTGTCTCTCTCTCTGTCTCTCACTCTCTGTCTCTCGCTCTCTCTCTCTGTCTCTCTCTCTGTCTATCACTCTATGTCTCTCACTCTCTGTCTCTCGCTCTCTCTCTCTGTCTCTGTCTCTCTCTCTCTGTGTCTCACTCTCTGTCTCTCACTCTCACTCTCTCTCTCTCTCTCTCTCTCTTGCAGACTGGGGAAAAGTACAAAAATGTGAGCACTAGCCTTTGCCTGTATCAAAAACCAAAGTGTTGAGAGGCAGGGTTGGGTCAGATGGGGCTTGGGGTGGGGGAGGGATCTTTCATTTACAAAGCAAAACAAAAAAATGCTGGGTGCACTTTCCTCAGCTGTTCTACAGTCTCTTTGTTTCGGTGGTGCTGCATTGGCCCATTTGTGCTTCTCTGCTCCTGGTCCCTGCAAAGAAGCCTGAAGCATGAAGAAGGAGAAAAAAACAGAAGCGAAAAAAGGTCAGTTACAATCTTCCTTCCTGCACTGCAGGAATCGACAAATTTCAAAATGGCATGCTAGTCCAGGACAACTGGCCTTGCCAAAAATAGTAGTCCAGTACATTTCGACATAAATTTTTTAAAAACTTGTGTAGAAACAAAGTACATGGTGTGGGGGTTGTATTGTTAATAGTATGCAAATGTAGAACAGAAAACAGGTAAAATAATATATTTTCTCAGTGCTAATAAAATGTATTTTACCAGTCACCGTGGTGTGTGCCTTTCATTGGGTGGTGGTACTTGAAAACTGGGATGGAGGCGGGTTACTGGAAATAGAGGGCAGACACTTGGCACAGTTAACAACCACCTGGTGTCTGTCAGTCAGGTAGAGTGCATGCCGGCAGCATGGATGTGGGTGAATATGTTTACCCCTACAACTGCGTGTCAAAGTGCCCCACACACAGCAAGTCCTGATGGTTAATCCTCGTTGAACCTGTCCCACACTCTTTTGCTGTGATTTTTACAAAAGTACCCACAATACAGAGAGCCCAACCCTACAGTGCACTTTGGTGTTCACCTGACCACTCTGGGTGCCAGTCAGCTAGGATAGGGTAGGATAGATTTTTTTTTTAAAGCAATACACTTTAGTTTGTAGTGTAGTAAAATTGCACACAATTTTTTTCTTTAACCAATCCTTCTTTCTCTGAAGCACTACTCAGTCCTCTTTCCCAACCCAAGATTCCTTTCCTACACACAAGTCCAGTCTCACACCCGTGATGTTTCCTCTCTTCCTCCGGTGTTACCCCAAACTGCCCAGCTCCAATTGCCCCACACTTTTCTGCTGAACTGCTTGCACAAATATTCCTTTTTGTGTGTGTGTGTGTGGTTTTTTTTATTTATTGCCCAAAGCACTGGCTTGAAGTTGACAACCACTTTTACTTTCTTCCTGGTTGCCTGCTGGTGATTACATTGCTGTGGCTTAGGTCAGGGTCCTTCTCAGTCACTTACTGACTGACCTAATTCAAATTGTTTATTTTTTTTTCTCACATTTATCCCCCTTTCACTTGGTTCATCGTCAGCGATCCTGACGTATGCCTCGCGACCGACAGACATAATATTCTTCTCTCCGCATGTGTGGTCTTGAGTAGCCAGACCCCTAATACCATTAAAAGAATTAGCCCACGCAGAAACTCTGAAGTTACTCTGCCTGCTACACTTTTCTCAAAAATGGCGCATTGGTGTGCGGTGCAGTACAACCCACCAACCCCACCCCCATCTATCATTCCCACGTCCCGCAGGACTGTCCCAAAGCAAATGGTGGGCTTACCTGGCAGCCCTGCGGGTAGCACATCAACAGTGGGTGCGGTGATGATCATGGGCGGGTAGCAGGAGGTCCCCATCGCAGCAGACGCACGGTGCTCCCTCCCGACTTCTACTCCAGCGGAGGCGCTCCCTGCTACTACACCAGCGATAACGATAACTAACGCTTGATTATGGGAGCTCTGTTGCCCCCTCCTCCCACAGCCGAGCGAAAGATCTGGGTGGTGACATCTAGTGGTGGTGTTGGGTGAACCGAATGAATTAAGCAAAAAAAAAAAAAAAGGGCAATAATGATTTTGTTGTCCGTGGGACAACCAAGTACTGTGAAATTGGTTGTCCCATGGCAAACAATTGTAGCCCGGGACGTCGGGCTATGGGATTTGTAGATCCCTGCTGCACTGCACCCCTGGTTTCAGACTGCTATAAATGATAAAAAGTTTTAGTAGCTTAGATCCCCCACTCTGCCCTCCGACGCTGCTGTGTTGCATTCTGACAGAGAACTGGGTGGGGCGGTGGAGCTGTAGGAGGGGCAGGGCTATGTGTTCCTCACCAGTGCAAGGGGGGTGCAGATAAACCACGGGCACTGAGAAATAGTGCAGTGCTGTGATCTGTAGGAACAAAATGGGCGATCTGTTTTACAGATGTGGAGGCAACTGTGATGCAATCCAACATGTTGTTAGTTCGAAAAGGAGCCCCTTTAGTGATCATAAAAGGATTACAGGGCTCCGCCCATCTGCACTCAGCAGCCCTAAAAAGGGATGGTTTTACACCTTTATGTTATGGGCTACCTAGTGGTTTGTGGCTGAGAAAAGCTTTGACTGTGCCAGTGAAAAGGTGCCCAAGATGAGAAGCACTGAATAAGAGAATGAAAAAACTTTTCCCTCCAGGCTAGAGGCGTTACGGGATGCTTCTCTTCCTCCTGCTAGGGAGAAAGTGTTAATTTTGTTTTGTTTCCTATATTTATTTAAGCAGTCCTGCTCATGCCTGGTGGCTGTCATGAATGAAACATGTTCCTGGAGTGAAGGAGCTGTTACTAACGACATTACCTCCAGGCAAAAACATCAATGAAGTGAGGCGTTTCCATGCTCCCTTTGTTGAAAGTTTATTTAGCTTTTGTTTACCGGGTAAGTACACTAGACAAGTAATATGCCTATTTAGATATTTTTTTTATTTGTGCTGGGGGTGTGCTGCCCAAAAGAGTCAGTTGGCTTAATACACTGAAAGGCACTTCTGTAAGGGGTGCGCCTTACAAGCTAAACAAGTGGCTGATTGCTTAGGTGACAGGCAGACATTCCATTTAAACACATAACAGTGTATTGCTGGCTTTGTATTTCTTTGATGGACCAGATAAAACGAACAGTGCAGTGCTGCACGACAAGAGGGAAGGAAGTGAGACAGTTGGAATGCAAAGTGCTTGAAAAGCATTCTCTCTCTCTCCTTCACAGCGAACTTGTTCTGTTCAGCCTCAACGGCCATCCACACTGTTGGAGAGAAACTCAGGGGAAACTTAAATTATTTAAAAACATTGCTGATTTAGTGGTTGGGTTTTAAAGAGGACCTTCCCCAGTCACTTTGACTTTCATGCATTAATTACCCCTTCTTGCATTCATTCTGGAATTGTATTTCATTAATGTCTGCTGCAAGTAGTTTTTGCATTCTGAGCTGCTAAAAACTGCAGGGTGTACCAGAGCTTCTATAGCAAGCCTGGTGTTGCTGTGGGCCTATGCTGACATAATTGTAGGGCAGAGTCAATTTCACACAAAAAAAAAACATACAGATGAGGCATTTAGATTTTGGCATAATGCATTGCTAACAGGGTGTCTTGGAGAAGGGGGAACACAGTGGCCCAGATATTCAAACTGCACCAGACTATGGCACAAGCCTGTTCACTGCTCAAATTTGTTGCGCAGGGGTGTGGCCAGGGCGGTATTCAATGGACTTGCGCTATGGCGCAACTGCTTTGAATATCGCACCCTGGCCACCCCCACTGTGCATGGCGCAGTGGCACTGTGCCAGTGCAAGTGGTCAGAGTGGAGCATTGAGATGTGGTGGCGCTAGTGCCATTGCACCATGCACAGCACCTGCGATATTCAAAGGGTGACTTGCAAATGGGGCCATAATTTTGCAAGGCGCATGGGGGGGCCATTTGCATCTGATTATGGACCCATTTGCATGCCATTACCATGCAGGTGTGCCAATCCAATGACTTGCGCCTGGTGCCCTGCCAGGCAGCAGCCGTTGGGGACCAACACCCCCTGCAGACCCATCACGGGACATCCCGTAAGGGACAAAGAATGTCTCTTATCCCTGGTGGTCCAGTGGACCGTGATTAGCCCAACCACGGGCATCAGTCATCCCCCCCAAAGTCCAATATCACTGGTGGTTCAGTGGATTGCAGCGAACCTGATAAAGGCGACATTCCTCACCCCCAAGTCCAAATCCCTGATGATCTAGTGGACCCCCACCCCACCTGCCCACTGGGCCCCACCACCCCGCTCCCGTCCAACCGTAAGATGGCAGCACCCACCTGCCTGCTGCCCTGCCACCCTTGACTGACAGCACGGTAGAGCTGCACGCCCGATTGGTTCAGAGCACGAGCCAATGGGCAGCCCACACCGCACTATCCGTCCAGATATTGAATGAATCAGTCCCATATCTGGACTGACTAGAGAGGAGTGCACGCCCATTGGCTCATGCTGTGAACCATCGGGCGGCAGCCCTACCAAGCAGTCAGTCGGGCGGCGGCAGGGTGGCAGGTGGGTGGGTGCTGCCGCCGCCGCTGATGGGGGAGCGGTGGTGGGGCCTAGTGGGCGGTGGGGTGGGGTCACTAGATCACCAGGGATTTCAGACTTGGGGTGAGGAATGCCACCTGCGATCGGGTTCGCGGCGTCCACTGGACCACCAGGGATATAGTACTTTGGGGATTACAGTGATGACTGCGATCGGCTCATCGCGTCCACTGGACCACCAGGGATATTGGACTTTGGGGTTGTCTCATGCCCGCAATCGACTAATCGTGGTCCACTGGACCACCAGGGATATTGGACTTGGAGGGGATGTCTGATGCCCGCGATCAAGATGGGGGCGCCGCTAGGGTGCGGCGGGAACAGGATAGGCCACCACAGGTGGCAGCTGCTGTTTTGCACCCTGCAATGCAGCAGCTCACCTGTGGGTGGCCCTCGACCTGTTCCTTTTTTATTTAGACGTAACATTGTGCAGGTGCAGGTAGGGGTTGCACCTGCATAACTCTGCACGGCCCGGACTGAATATCGGGCTGTGCAGTTTATGCATGGCATGCCCCCCCCCTACCTGTGCCTGCATACATTACTGATGCGCCCCAGTGCATCGGGATTTGTGCGGCACACTTTTCCTTTCCTCAGCAGCAGCGCAACTTTGAATATCTGGGCCAGTATGTACACCGAGTACTGGTAGGTTTCCCTTGCAGCATTGTTGCAACTGCATGGTACTGAACAGTGTGAGTCACTCCTCTATCCTACAGTGATGTCATCAGAAGCTAGCAGCCCAGCAAGCTGAACAACAAAGGCAAGTGCAGCAGGGCTCAAATATAAATCCAGATTATGGAAGGCAGAGTAAACTGTGGCCAGAAATAACATATGCATACACCTCTTCAGGGCTAGTACTGGATATAATGACTACAAGCTGTAACTTTCTGGACCATCAAGGAAGGTCCTCTTTAATGGATGATTGTGATTCCTGGTGTAAGACATCCTACTGACACGAGACATTTATTTTCCTGGTTCAGTAGACAGTGAGGGGTTACCTGAGAAAGTGGCTCCCTGTTGTTGAGGCACAGGTCAGGAAGTATAGAGAAAACCCAGAAGCAGTTGTAAAATTCCACAAAACTCTTTATTTGTAGTTATAGGAATATAAAATAAACCTGATCAGAATAACTATGTACAGCAGCAAAATAAAATCTCTTGTAAAAAAAATATATCTCTTGCAGCTCAACTTAGCTGTTTTTGTAAGTCTTTTTCAACCCCCATCCTTTGCAAGCATCCTGTTCTTTTGTCAATTTCAGAAGCTGCTTAGAACATTGAGAACTTCCTGAGATCTCCACAGCAGCTGCAAAAGGCTCAAGCATTTGAACTTAAATAACCTCTAGCTTTTTACAGTTATCTCAAATCACAAATATATACATTTCAACAGTAACACAATTTTCTAAATAAAAGTGATCCCATTGTAACTCCCCTACAAATGGGGGTTCCCAAAAACTCTTCCTCGAGCTTGCCTAAATGCTCACTGCCAGGTTGGTGTCCTGTGTTTTAGCAGTTTAAATGTGATTGCCAGAGACTGCCTGTATAGCCTCTTTCATGTAGTGTCTCTTTAAGAGCTGCCTGGATTGCAGTCATAAGTAATCTAAGAGGGATCTCTGATGAAAGATGTAACTATTTGCTGAAAATCATTTAGAGTGATAATGATAATGTAATTTGTCTAACCTGCCTTCTTTGCAGCAAGGACTATTTTGTTTATCTCCACTATCTTGGTCCTGGACTGCGAATTGGACCAATCAGTTCTGGTGGGACCTAAAATGGAGCTGGACTACAGGAGCTGTCTGGAGTCAAAATCTGTAGGAATTGTAGTTTTGGGCATTTGGCTTCTTTTTGCACCTGAAGGGGGAGCCTTTGTTGTGACTGACAGATCAGTCAACCAGACCTTTTGGATTCAGAAGAAAGTCCCTGGCTTGCTGGCAGTTGAGTCAGATCTAAGCTGGGAGCTGAAGAAGCAACAGCTTAATACAGTCTCTATGGAAAGGCCTGATTTGTGGCCTGCGTGTCTGTCTGCTGCCCCTGAGAGAGAGAGAAGAGATTTATTTCAGACTAAATCCAAGTCTGTGAGAATGAAGTAAGCCACCAATTTTTTACCAGGCTCATACCTGAAGAAGACCGAAGATTTTGCTGCATGCAATCGGCCTGTCAGGATTTGCAGCTGCTTTTGAATCTCCGGTTTGTGCAGAGACTTTGCGATCGTGACCGGAGAGTGCTTTGCCTGGTACAGTAGAATTTATTTACATGTAAATATGCTGGGTATTGAAAGTGGGTCTTGATTTGGTTTCCCACTGTGTGAACTGTGTTCTGCTTGCTGGTACCGTAGAATCCTTTACATGTAAATGTACTGCATATTAAATGTGGGTCGTGATTTGGTTCCCCACTGTGTGAGCTGTGTTCTGCTTGCTGGAAGTTTTATCCAGCCTAATCGGACTGAATCCGCATTCCTCTCCATTTGGCCTGGGCCATGCCACACCAGCCCTGCCAGACAACCATACTGCCAGAGAAAGCCACCAATGAGAGACCTGCCTGGGGATCATCCCCCTGTGCCACGCTTGAACAGGAATGACGCCTCGGCGATTTGTGTGGGCCCTGCTTCTCCTGGGACTGCAGATTAACCACCTGCTGTCTCGATTTTCATCCAGCCTATGTCCAGTCTTTGGTATCGTGAGTAATCATTAGGGTAGCTCCCTGCAACAACAGCCTAATCTAAAAGTGTGTCATCTGATTGTCTTGTTGTTTTTCTTTTCACGAACTGAGCCCTCTGGCTCCGGATTACAAATAGAGTGTGTTGTGCATGTTGTTTTTTCTTCCATCACAGGGCTCCTACCAGCTGCAACGTTCCTAGCTAGCCCACCATTCTCCATCTGGGTACCCAGGGTGTGTGACTGTTTATGGACCCTGACGTGCATGCATAACTGTTTGATTGATACAGCCTTTAAGTAAATTAACCTGCTTATGTCCCTCCCTTGTTCAAGTGCTTTAAATAAATCAGATCTAAATCTTTTTTGCATTTACCCTGACTGTGGTTCCAGTTTGTGCAAGAGTACTGTACTGCTGTTATTTGCTGTGTATAGCCTTGTTTTACAGGGGGTCCCCAGGGCCAACCCAGAAGAAAGCCCTGGTGGTAAGTGCAAACAGTGTGGGTACTTATGTGGTGTGTCAGGAGTATTGTGAAAGTGATTATTGTGTATTGTTCTGGCCACTAGTAAGGAAAGAGTGGGGTTACAGTGTCCCAGAGGGCTGTGCCCAGGTTAGTTTGACCCTACCAACCCTGACCTCTGGGTGGAAGTACCCGTTTCAGAACTCAGGCCCCTTAATCTGCTACTAGCCAAGCAGGCAAGGGGAGTAGCCCTTGCGATAGCACCACCTAGGGGTTACACTATTATCAGTTGGCAGTTGTCGAAACCTGGCTCACGCCATCGGTACTGGACCATGCAATCAGCCTTCCAGGCTACAACGTCTTTAGGCTGGATCGCCTCTCCAAAAGAGGTGGGGGCTGCGCTCTCTACCTAAAAGACTCCATACAAGGGCACCACATCATTACCTCAATCCAATCCACAACTGCTCAGATACTGCCAGTGAGAATCTTCCTCAGTGCCCAAAACAAAACCTTCACTGCTGCCACCATCTACATCCCTCCGAAAGAACAGGAAACTGGTCTAACAGCTGTGCTTGACTTTGTAAAGTCACTCCCACCAGACACCGAATCCATCCTCCTAGGCGACTTCAACATCAACTGGCCTGCGGCTGATGCTGGTGCACAGGGATACCATTGCTGCGGCGAACCTCACACAAATGGTTGACTCACCAACCAGGAAAAATTACAGGACCAGCACCAGCACACTCTTGGACTGGATCCTTACCAGTCACCCATCGCGGATATCTAACACTAATGTCCTCCCTGACTCTCTCAGTGATCACTCCCCTGTTAGCTGCACCTGGTCAAATAAATTCATCAAACAACCACCAAAAACAATCACCAGCAGGGTTCTACCCAGTGGTCATGTTCCTCAACTCAAATCCCACCTCCTCCACCAAGACTGGTCTCCTATCTTCAATGCAACCAATGTAAACACTGCCCTTGACCACTTCATAAACATCTTCACAGTGGCCTGTGACACGTATGCTCCTATTAAGAAATGCAAAGTCAAATCACTAAGTAACCCTTGGCTCACAGGTGACCTCCTCAGGATGCTAAAAACAAGAGACCACCTATGGGAGCCGGCCAGAAACTCTGGAAAGCAAAACGACATCCAAAACTACAAATGTGCCCACAATGACTGCACCAAAACCATCCGGCAAATGAAGTCCACCTACTATAAGCATGCCCTCACAAACTTCTGGGGCAATGGTCAGGAATTCTGGAAGAACATAAAGGAACTCACTGGGAATCCACCCAAACCCCCCCCCATCAATACTCAACATCAACGGAACCACAACCCTCAACCCAAAAACCATGGCGATGCCTTTAACAAAGCCTTTACTGACCTCAGTGCTGTCCTACCTCAGGACTACTTCAAAGATGGTGTAGCCCCCCCGTCTGGAATGAACACTACTCCCACCAGCTCCCCCTGCTTCTACTTCAAAGCAGTCAAGGCTCACCAAGTACGCAAATACGTTACCATAGCTCTTGGTAAATCAAGATTCAGTAATGACTCCCTTGATCTCAAAATCCTGTCTCTCACACTTGATGAAGTGCTTAGTCCTCTGACCAGAATTTTCAACCTCTCCCTCAGCCTTAGCTGGTTCCCAGACAGATAGAAAACTGCCACTGTCACCCCAGTCCATAAAAGTGGTGAAAAAACTGCCCACAATAACTACAGACCTATCTCCCTACTACCCCCACTCTCCAAGGCACTAGAATGCATCATTTCGGACCAGTTCACAGAATACCTGGACACGTATAACATCCTGTGCAAGCGACAACACAGGTTCTGCAAAGGTCACAGCCCTACTTGAATTCACCGGCGCAATCCACAATGCACTTGATTCCGGTGAACTACTAGGCTCAATCTACAGTGACTTAACTAAAGCCTTTGACACCATCAATCATCGCCTCCTACTTGTCCAGCTTCAGAACACTGGGCTGTCACCTGACACCATTGGCTGGTTTAAGAGCTACCTTGAAGAACGGTCCCAAACAGTAAGAATTGCTGATACACTCTTGGACCCTAGAACGGTCCGCTCGGGAGTCCCCCAAGGCTCCATTCTGGTACCCCTCCTCTTCAGCCTATTCTTAAACTCACTACCAGATAGCTGCCCAGAACAAATAATTCTCTACGCCGATGATGCTGTGATCCTCACCTCAGACCCTGATCCAAACCAATTACAAAATAAACTTCAGCGGGCCTTCTCCTCCATCGAATCCTGGTTCCTAAATCATAAACTGCTTCTCAATCAGAAAAAAAAGTCTATGGTCTTTTGCAGCCCCCACAACAAAAGCAAACAACTCCACCTCTCCATTGCAACCGAACAAGGAGCCATCCTAGAGCAAACACAATCATTCAAGTACCTTGGCATCACCCTTGATCCCCACCTGTCATACGCTGTCCATATTAGCAATGTGGCAAAGTCTGCCAATGTGAGGTTAGGCATATTATTCCGGCACAGGAAACACCTAACCCCAGAAGCACTGTCGGTGGCTGTTCAAAGCTCCATTGTCAGCATCATAGACTATGGTCTTATCATATTTGGGTCTGCAACTACCACTGCTCTCAAACATATCGTGACCTCCCTGAATAAGACCTGTCGTCTCATCACTGGCTCACATCGCCATACCCACACTTGTGACCTTTATTCCCAATCTGGATGGCTTCAACTGGACAAACGCATAAAATACCAAACCTGCATCAGGGCCAAGAAAATTATAATGAGGCTTGCCCCACCTGGTGTCAGTGCCCTCCTTAAGCCTAGACATAGGAATGTCACTACAAGGAGATCCAATTTCCATCTACTACATATCCCATGATGTTGCATGACCCAAGGACAAAGATCATTTGCCTATCAGGCATCCAACTGGCTCAACTCTCTTGGCAGCGACATAGTGACCGCTCCAACACTCAGCCTCTTCAAGTCCAAGCTGCGCCTCTCACTGTTTGTATCCTGTGATTGCCCATCTTAACAATTCCACCGTCCCAGCTGCACATGCCCCGCACCCAGCACTTACAATCAGTCTTTGCACCCCTAGCACCTTACCTGTCATATTCCCTCAACAAGGCCCCCTGGCTGCACTGTCTCCCACCCTCACCCACCTCCCCCCGTATCTCCACTCCTGCCCTGCCCCTACCCACCTCCCTACTCCCCTTACCCCTGCACCTCCTACCCCTCGATCTCCTACCCTCACTTCTCCCTCATCGACCCCTCCCTTGTCTTGTTCATAGCTCAAGTCTTTGTACTGGTTATTACATGTCTGTAAGTCAGTGACGTTATGTTTGTAACTAAAAATGATGACTGTTGTACACGCTGACGTGGAACCTTTGTAAAAGAGCCTCGGCTCAAAGGTATTGTAATCCTAGATTTAAATAAATAAATAAATAAATAAAAATCAGCTACGTTTCCATACGCTGATTCCCATATATTTTTATTTCACCAGATCTAGATATGCAAGGGAGGAAAAACAGAAAGCAAGAGAAAACAGAGAGACAGTGAGTGGCAAAGGACTGCAGGACTGTTCGGGTTGATCAAGTCCGAAATTTCACAGGAAAATTTGGTTGTGCAACCAGACAGAAGAGAAAGAAAAGGAAAGACTACAGATCCTTTCATTTACACACTTTCTCCAAAACAAATGGGACAGGGTCCTGTTCTACCCTGTCACGCTCCCCATTGATCAAAGTATAGGTGTAGCAGCCAGGAATTCCATAATTAATCAATAAAAGATCAGCTTATTACTAAGAGCTGAGAGACCGCTCCCTAGTGCAGCTTGTGATAAAATTATCCATTCCGATTTGGTCGCTCAGTTTGCGTTTCTCCATGTTTTTGTTATTTTATTATCCCCCACAGAACTGTTACATTTTCCAGGATAACAATCCCAAAACTCCCATTACCTCCTTAGCAAGCACCAGCAACATCAAATCTGCAGGATCCACAATACTAGGAGAACATTTCTCATTTTTAAAGTGAAGAACAAATATAACCAGGCGTGCAGATCTGTACTGAGTTTTTCAATAAGGGATCATATTTCTTTTTTTTTTTTGTAGTGAACCGACTTATAGAGAGCGTGATGAAGGAATACCTTCCTCCCTTGGAAAGCAACATCTGTGCAATATTGGGCACCAAGATAGTCAACGTACGTACCTGTGATTTTTTTTTTAATTTAAGGGAGCAATGTTTTACCTGCTGGCAGCACTTGGAGGCTACAACGGCATGGGAAATGGCAGCAGCACTCAGGCAAGGTGCTGGCGGCAGCAGTATTTGGGCAAAAGCAGGGGTGGGGGGGCCATGCAGGCAAGCAAGACAAGGCAGAAGCGTAGCATGGTACAGTTGCGAACCAAAAGGAAGATGTCCTGAGGGGTGGGGGTCACATAGACACATAACCTCAGAGGTTGCGAAGAAAGCACAGCAGTTGGACCACAGTGGGCTCTGGGAGGGTGACGATGGTGGAACAGAGGCACACCCAGTCAGTTGTTCCACTCCACAATCCATACACTATTCTAGGGGAGCATAGTTCCCCTATGGATGCACCCACAGAGGAGACTAAGGAGGCTGAGGACAACTGTCACAAGGGAGGCCCACAGGAAGGAGGCAGAGGACACCACAGGGAAAGGAAGCAGCTCCTGGTGGGGGACTCAATAATTAGGGATATACAACTGGGAGGAGCAGGGAAAACTGAAAGTAAGGTGCCTGTCTGGTGCCAAGGCTTGAAGGGACAGGAAGCGCATCCTCAGGATCATGAGAACAGCTGCACGGGAGTCTGAGCTGGACATTATTGTCCACCTAGGGACAAATGACTTGGCTCATTATGAGATCAGAGCAGTGCAGGAGGACTTTGTAGAGTTGGGGAGGGGCCTAAGACAAGCAGCACACACAGTATCCTTCTCAGAGGTGCTGCCTGTCAATGGCATGGGTGAGGAGGCAAGGGTACTTTGCACCATGCAGTTTAATGAATGGTTGAAAAAATGGTGTGGAGCACAGGGATTAGGCTTCACTGGGGACTGGGGTTCCACCTGGAGGGACACCAGCCTATACTGGCAGGATGGTCTGCATCTGTCCAGGAAGGGAACAAGTCTTTTGAGCAATCGGTTTAAATGCTTCATTGGCAAGCTTTTAGACTAGTCAAGGGGGGAGGCACTGATAAGCAGCAGGAAAATCCCAGCCTCTCCCTACAAAACAGGGTACTAAATGAGAAAAAGACCGAGGTAGAAAGGTCAGTGGGGGATGCTGCAACGGAAGGTAAAGCCATCAAAAAATGGAGAGCAATGAATACCAATGCCCGTAGTCTGAGTAATAAGCTTCCTGAATTAGTGGCCTTGATGGAGGAGGAACATCTGGATATCGTGGCAGTCACAGAAACATGGTACACACAAAACCTTGACTGAGATGTAAACATACCAGGATACACTATCTACAGGAGGGACAGGGAGGGTAAAAGAGGAGGAGGAGTAGCTCTTTACATAAGGGAAGGAATCAAAGCAATAGAACAAAAGGGTAAACATGGAGGAGGAGAAGAAGCACTGTGGGTCAATTTGGAGATAGACAATGGCACCACAATCTGCACAGGGGTTATGTACAGACCCCTCTCTCAGTTGGAGGAAATGGACAAGGAAATGATAGAAAGTATACTTAGAATGGCAGAAAAGGGGAGATATTGCTGATGGGTGATCTAAATATGCCAGATGTTAACTGGAGTGCAGTTGCAGCAGCCACTTTGAAGAGTGGGGTTATTCTAGATGCCCTACAGGGGGCATACCTTAGACAACTAGTATTGGAACCCACTCGAGAGGGAGCAATCTTAAATGGAGATGGAGAGAGGATCACTGATGTAGAAGTGGGTAGCCATCTGGGAACTAATGACCATCGAACAGTATGGTTCACAATAAACACAGCAATAGAGTCAAGCCATACAAAGGCAAAAGTACTGGACTTTAGGAAGGCTGACTTTGCCAAAATAGGTGAGTGCCTAAGGAATGCACCAGCAAATGGGCAGGAAGGAGGGGTGGAAGAACAATGGGGAATAATAAAAACTGCCATCACAGAGGTAACAAGCCTTTGTGTGAAGCAAATAAACAAAACAAAATAATGTAAGAAACCTCTATGGTTCTCAAAGGAAGTGGCAGTGAAGGTTCAAGAGAAAAAGAAAGCATTCAGGAAGTACAAGGAATCACAGAAGGAGCAGGACAGAGAATTGTATCAGTTAAAGCAAAACGAAGCTGGGAAGGCAATCAGAACAGCAAAGGCCCAAACCGAGGAAAAGATAGCCAACCCAGTTAAGAAGGGGGATAAAACCTTTTATAAGTACATCAGGGAGCAAAGGAAGACCAAGGGAGGGAATAGTGAGGCTTAATAAAGAGGAGGGGGTAGGCAGAGGGTGATTGTGAAAAGGCAGAGATGCTAAACAAATATTTTTGCTCAGTATTTACAGATGAAGAGGGGGAGGTACCTAAAACAAACAATAGAAACACTCTGGATACAGAAATTTATACCAGCCCATTTACAGAAGAAAGGGTTCTGAAAGAACTCTAAAAATTGAAGGTGGACAAAGCAATGGGGCCTGATGGGATTCATCCCAGAATTCTAAAAGAACTAAGGGCAGAACTAGTGACACCACTGACTACCCTCTTTAACAAATCATGGGAGGATTGGGTGGTACCCGAGGACTGGAAGAGGGCAGATGTGATTCCCCTTCACAAAAGTGGGAGCAGGGCTGAAGCAGAAAACTACAGACCTGTTAGTTTAACCTCGGTGATAGGGAAAATGATGGAATCACTTCTGATTGAAAGAACTGTCAAGTATCTAGAGGCCAGAGGGGCACAGGACCCAAGGCAGCATGGATTCACAGCGGGAAGGTCGTGCCAGATGAATCTGATAGATTTCTTTGACTGGGTGACCAAAGTAGTAGATCAGGGAGGGGCTGTGGACATGGCCTACCCTAGAGTTTAGCAAGACATTGACACAGTCCCACACAAAAGATTAATATACAAGTTAGCCAGCCTGGGAGTGGGTCCCAAGATGACAGCCTGGGTAAAGAATTGGCTGGAGAATAGGACACAGAGAGTAATAGTAAATGGAGTCCACTCTGAAGAAAGGGTGGTTACTAGTGGGGTACAGCAGGGTTCAGTATTAGGACTGGTCCTCTTCAATATCTTTATAAGCGACATTGCAGAGGGACTGGAAGGAAAAGTATGTTTCTTTGCAGATGACACAAAGATCTGCAACAGAGTTGATGCACAAGGTGGGTGGAAAGGAGAGAAGGGACCTGGCAAGGTTAGAGGAATGGTCAAATGTATGGCAGCTTAGATTCAATGCTAAGAAGTGCAAGGTAATGCACCTGGGAAACAAAAACCCAGGGGAAGAGTACACAATGGAGGGTGAGATATTAACAACAACAAAAATGGAAAGGGACCTGGGGGTAGTCATATCAGATGACCTAAAGGTGGGCAAGCAATGTGAGAGGGCAGCAAGGAGGGCTGGAGGGATACTGGGATGCATAGAGAGAGGCATCACCAGTAGAAAACAAGAAGTTATCATCCCTCTGTACAGACAGCTGGTGAGACCCCATCTGGAGTACTGCATGCAGTTCTGGAGACCCAATCTCTGCAAAGACATAGACAGGATGGAAGCTGTCCAGAGGAGGGCAACTAAAATGGTGCAGGGTCTGCACCAGAAGACATATGAAGAGAGACTTACGGAGCTTAATATGTATAGCCTCGAGGAAAGGAGGGAGGGGGGACATGATAGAAACTTTCAAGTACCTCAAGGGAATCAACAAAGTCCAAGAGGGTAGCATCTTTCAAAAAAGTGTGCAGAACAAGGGGCACAATTTGAAGATAGAGGAGGGCGGCTCAGAGGTAATTTAGGAAGTATTTTTCACAGAGGGTTGTGGGTGTATGGAACGCCTTCCGGAGGAGGTTGTGGAGTCAAAAACAGTGGTGGAATTCAAGCATGCATGGGACAGTCATAAGGCAATTCTGGGGGTGGGGGTAGGAAGAAGTAGGCTGCTGGTTAACTAGGATCTGCAGCTTATCCATCAGGTAGGGAAATGGGCATACTGGATGGGCCAAGCGGTCCTTATCTGCTATCAAATTCTATGTTTCTATCTTTCTATGTTACAGAAGACCAAGCCCAGAAATGCAGAGGCAGTATTGGCTGCCACAGTACCACACCGCCACAGCCCGCTTCTCTCCTAAGCTGCCACCACATTGGTTACAGAAGGACAAGCCCAGAAATGCAGTGGTGGCATTGGCCGTCACAGTACCGCATCTCCACAGCCTGCTTCTCTCCTAAGCTGCCATGGCATTGGTTACAGAAGGTCAAGCTCAGAAATGCAGTGGTAGCATTGGCCGTCACAGTATCGCACCTCCACAGCCCACTTCTCTCCTAAGCTGCCACATAATGTTCTTGTGCATGTGCACAAACAAACATAAAAATGAGTAGGACAGGTATTTTCTAGCATTTTCTCTTTTAGTCCTGCTGAAAAGGGGCAGCCCTCGACAACTGTCAAAAGGAAAAGAAATACCAGATGGAATTACAGTAGTTATCAAGAAACAACTTTTTTCAATTTTCGTGTGGGGTAGATGGATTGAGTTAGGAACAAAAATGAATCTGCATTTTTGGTGGAATTGCCTCATATTTCTGATTCTGTAACAAAATTAAGTAAACAGTACAAATACCTGTTTGTATGAGTAAAACATCATAATCCTACCTGGCTTAAAGTAATTGAACAAGTCTACAAATCCACCTGGTAATAGAAGAATTTCAGAACATTTGGATTTTGCTCAGGTCCAGGACCACCTTGAAAATGAGCTTGCTCAATGGTGTCTACGCCTGGTTAAATAAAGTTTGATTGATTGATTTTGTAACTGCTTTATTTGTAGAAGTGCTTTAAAAGTAAGAGTATTTTCGCTGCCACGGATGAAACGTTTAAATGAAGTTGTACTTTTTGGGCAATTGTGTCACGTGTAAGGAAAGGACTTCATTTAAACACCAGTGTGAAAAGTATGACTGAGTAGTCCAATTTTAGATATATATGTATTACCACTCTAAGAAAAACAGAGGTAAAGCTCTATTTAAAGCAATAGGAATCACAAGTGTCATGTTCACATTCAATACAACCCGCTGTCAATGAAAACACGGGGCAGTAACTGTGTAAAAGAGAATTTTACAAATGGAATGTGTGTTTCCTTAAGAAATAAGAGGAGAACACTGGTATTTTCTCGAGTGTCACTCCTGCAGATGAAAGTGCACTGCCGTCAGAGAGGAGAAGAGAGCTTTCAGTTGGGTGGCCTGTGGAGCGAGTGAGACGGCAGTCAGTTGGGCTCACAGTAAGAAAGTGAGAGAGTGGGTGGAGTAACTTCAAACATGGGAAAGCGGCATTAGAGCATTGTTTGCAGACAAATTACAAAAAAGATTCAGAACAAAACAGCCTGAACAGATGTGACATCAAGCAGCAATGGAGACAGTGCGACGGCAGGTCAACAATTAAGCTGATCAGGCGGTGAGTTTGAAGGGTAGTCAGTCAGTAAAAAAACAAAAACAAACAAAAAACAAAAGACGGCAGTATTTGGATTAAAGAATAAAATCCCACAGAACGAAATACATATTACATGGATAAGGGAATAATCAACAACATTGCACTGAACAGAAGTTTAATGCTGTGTGTATTTAACATTCTTATAAAACAAGGTGACATAGTTCCTCTGCCTGTTTGCTGCCACCAGCGGATGCTAGATTTTCTTTTTTTCAGCTGTTTAACCAGGAGTAGCACACTAAGCTGAAAGCTTGTTTACAGGTGCAACCTGGGAGCACAGGGAAGTTAAGTGACTTGCTCAGGGTCACACAGTATGCAAGTAGGAGGGGGTGTGGGATTCAAAACCAGTTTTCCAGATTTGCAGCTCAGAGCCTTAAACCACTGCACAATACGCTGTCCATGACTTAACAGTTACTGTCTGTTTTCTTGTGGGGTGAGGGTCAGAAGCATAATTTTATATCCCATTAATTCAAATTATTTTACATACAACTAGAACATAGAAAGCGTCCAGCTTCTACAAAGTATGATTCATACAGTTGCTGTAGCACACATTCCAGTGCAGCAGCACCCAAGCACCCTGGTAATCAGTCTTCCGGGTATTCATTATCCATTCCAGTATGTAGATCGCTGGATTCTGAATTCCTTTTCCTGCTGATACTCCGTAACTTAATATTACCCATCCTTCACATAGGAGCTGGAGGACATCTGGCTGAACAAGAAGAGAACAGCGGCATTTTCTTGAGAGTCACTCCCGCAGATCAAAGTGCACAGCCAGTTGAAAGAGGAAGAGAGTGTCCAGTTGGGTGGCATGAGGAGCGACTGAGATAGCGGTCAGTTTGGCACACCGGGAGAAAGGGATAGAGCTGGTGGAGCAACTGTAAACATGAGAAAGCAGCATGAGAGCATTTGGTTGCAGACAAATTTAAAAAACTAGGATTCAGAAAAAATAGCCTGGACAGATGTTTTATTTATTTACTTAGCTTTTGTTAACCGGGTAAGTGCACTAGCCATAAAATGACTATTTTCAGGCATGACCTGGGAGATTACAGACATGCAGAAACTTAACAGGATAAACAAATTATAAGTGCTTTACATACAATGAGTTAGAGAGGATACAATATATCTGAACATGCAAAGTAAAGCGTTTCACATACAATGAGTTAAAGTGGATACAATATATCAGAGACATACAGAGTAGACCATTCATAAGTTCATAGGTACCTATCTATGCAATGAATAGAGAGGACCTTGGACAATAAATTTGCAGGTGGCACATCTTATGAACAGAAACAAGGTACACAAAACTAAAACGGGTAATACAAAAGGAAGAAATAACCATTGAGAGCAGGGGGTGTAATTAAGGAAAAGGTTGGTAAGTGAGGAAGAGGGGGATCAAGCCATGAAATTAGATTATATGAGTGTATGTAAGTGTAAGGGAGATGTCTGCAGTGCAAGCTTGTATATGGGCAGGGAAAGGGAGCTGTAACAGGCTGAGGCAGTAAGAGGGTTATATAGAGGTGAGGAAATACTTTTGTATGGCCAGAGACATCAGTCATTAGGTAGGGTGAAAGCAGGAACAGGTATCAGCAATCAGCAGATTCCAGCGCAGTTTTCTCTTAAAGCATGTGTGGGAGCTAGAAAGTCTAATGTCAAGGGGAAGGGAATTCCACATCTGTGGAGCCGCATGTTCAAATGCAACAGTTCCTTTCCTTGTGAGGCACCTCTGCAAATTCAGAAAGGATTTGTCAGCTGATCGTAAACCATGGAGTGTGTCCTGAGGAACAAGCATAGCTGCAAGACACCTAGGGGTCTGATTTCAAATTATGCAATCAATAAGAGAGCCAAGGTAGTATTTCCTACTAACTAATGGAGACAGCCAACCAAGATCCTTCTAAAGCTGACAGTGGTGTTTAAGCCGAGGAGCAGAAGAGGCATAGCGACATATGTTGTTATACGTAATATCCCATCTGAGTAGGTCAGTTTTATGAGCAGCGCCAAATAAGGAAGCCCCATAGGTTAGGGGGGAGCAGAACTTCGCTAATGGCAATTTTAGCTGATGGTATAAGCATATAACTAGTCTTATATGCAACACCCAGTTTGGAGTTGACAGCTCTGCAAACAGACTGTACATGAAGATTAAGATCAAGAGATTGATCTAGCAGGATGCCCAGGTACTTGAAAGAGGTCACACATTCCAGTAATTGACCTTCTAAGTCCTGCTACCGTCAGTGCCGTTGTGCAAGCCCGGAGCTTTGGAGCTGATCCTAGCAGCATGGCTTTAGTTTTGCTAGTGTTGACAGCCAGTTTGTGGTCATACAGCCAGTTTTGGATATTGTTAAAGTTAGAGGAAAGGGTTGTGTTGATAGTGTCTATATTAGTAGAACTTGTATAGATGACAAGATCATCAGCATATAGAATAGTAGAGCAGTATTTTAGAGCAGCTCCAATATTATTTATATAAAGAGAGAATAGGAGGGACCCTAGGATGGAGCCCTGAGGTACACTAATGTTAATGGTGGTACTGTTCGATAGAGAGGAATTAAATTTCACCACTTGAGTTCTATTTGTCAGGTAGCTTTCATACCAGTCAACAACAGAGGAGGAGAAAAGCAGGTGTTGAAGCGAGGAGAGAAGCAAAGTGTGATCAACAAAGCCAAAAGCCTTTGTGAGGTCAATAAAGACAGCCCCAGTCAGATTGCCAGTATCCATTTTTGAAAGAGTGTCAGTGGTGAATTTAAGGAGTGCAGTCGTCGTGATATGTCTTTTCCTGAAGCCATGTTGGGTATCCGAGAGCAGGCTATGCTTAAGTAGAAAGTCAGTTGTCTGAGTTGCGACAATTTTCTCCAGGATTTTGCTCAGTACTGAGAGTATGGCAGTTGGTCTGTAGTTCATGACAACCTTAGGATCCCCTTTTTTAAGTACAGGTGTGATCCGAGCAACTTTCCAGAGGTCAGGGACCACTCCACCTGAAAGTGATAATGTATAAATTTTGGTCAGCGGTAATGCAATAAGGGGAGCTGCAAGTTTCAAGAGGCGGGGTTCAAGGGAGTCTGAGCCAGAGCTGGTATGATCAGAGATGGACCTCAGGAGCTTCAGGACTTTCTTTCTAGACACAGCCTTAAAATAGAATGGAGGAGTATAAGGAGGCACAGGGGACAACACTTTCAACTTATCCAGACAGGTTTCTGATGAGGAGTGGGAGGACACTGCAGCGGGATTGAAGGAAGAGGTATATTGGGAGAGATCATAGAAATGCAGGTTGAAATAGTTAGCTATGGTTTGTGAGTCATTGCAATGCACATCATTTATCAGCATATCACCAGGGGTAGTTGACTGTGAGGATCCTAGGAAGGATTTTATGTGTGACCAGAATTTTCTGGGATCATTGGCCGAGTTAATCAGTAGGTCTTTACAGTACTTGCTCTTAGCAGCTCTGACTTGTCTTTTACATGAATTCCGTAGTGTACTGTAAGCGTTGAAATCCGTTTGCTGGCCTGATGTTTTGTAGCGCTTCCAGCGTTTATCTCTAAAGCGCAAACTTTTGAGCAAGTCTTTGTTTAGCCATCTTGTTTGTTTACCCCTCACTCTCCGGGTGATCTTTGGGGCATGTTTACATTGAACCATAAGGAATTTAGTGATGAAGAGGTTAAGAGCACCCTGAGAACAGTGTGATAGATAGATCTCCGACCAATCAATTCTGGAGATGTCATACAGAAACACCTCTTGGCCTAGGTGAGCAAAGTTTGTGAGAGTGATGAGACGTGGTGGAGGAGACGGAGGTGCCCCCAAGGACAGGATGCTGAAAGTAGGAGAGTGGTCAGTTAAGGCACCAGCAAGAGTACCAGCGGCTGAGATGTGTTCGATCCTGTTTACCAGCACCCAATCCAATAGTGTGCCTAGTCGTGATGAAGACAGACTTCTAGTTGGCACTGTTACCATCTGATGCAGGTTGTAGCTATGAGGCAGAGATTGAAGAGAACTGAGAGCTGCCCCAATCCAGTTTAAGTTTAGGTCCCCTAAGATGACAACCTCATTATGATTAAAATTCTGAGAGGTATTTTGCAACAGGTACTCTAGACCCACAATCCCTCCTGCTGGGGGGGTTATACGCACAGATAACATGCAGTTTCTTGGCTCCCAAAGCAAGGGTAGCATGCAAGTATTCACATACCGATTGAGTATCCAGGATAGTGAGAAGAGAGACAGTCAAATTATTTTTGTAGTACAGAGCAACTCAACCACTATGTTTGTTTGATATCCTATCCCTATGAATAATAGAGTAATTTGGCAGGGAGCAGAGGGAGTCAGTAACTGATGGTTTAAGCCAGGTCTCAGTGAGACAGAGGATATCAGGACTGTACAGTTAGACCCATGACTCCAGTTCCACAAAGTCACACATCAAACTTCTTATATTCAAGTGTGCAACTAACAGCCCATGTTTGGACATACTATGTATGTCATCTGCTGAGAAATAAGCATCTAGTGGCCCAGGATTTGTCTCTATATCCCCAGATAGCAGAATGGCAATGACGACAAGGAACCACAGCTCCACATTTAGAAAAGGATGGGATAATGCAGACTTGTTCTGTAGTTTCCTAAACATATAGAGAGAACTGTAGGGACAACCCTTTTGGTAGAGAAGAAGATTAGTTTGTAGTATCCTTGTACTATAAACAATAAGGTTGGAGAAAGTAAAATCATAGTGCTCAGTCCTAGATTTATTTGAGCCATGCTCATTCCATAAGGATAGTGTAATTTTGTCAAAACAAAGTATTACAAGAAAAGTTATGAGGGCAACCCCCAGACAGCTGTTGGACATGGTGTGACTGTGACAGTGAGCAGCAAAGGAGACACTGTGAGGGCAGGCGAGCAGCTAAGCAGATTGGGCAGTGAGTGAGAGGGGGTCAGTTAGTCACAAAAAAACAAACAGCGCCACTGGAGCCCATTGTGCATGTGTGAGTCATGGCATTTGAGCAGAGAATGCCCGTGCCCATGCTGGACACAGCAGTTAGTGCTGTATTTCACTGGTGACAAGTGGATAAAACAGAGCCACTGGAGTCCATTGCGCATGCGTGAGTCATGGCGTATGTGCAGAGAATGCCGGTGCCCATACTGGACACAGCAGTTTGTGCTGTATTTCACTGGTGACCAGTGGATAAAACAGTGTCACTGGAGCCCACTGCGCATGTGTGAGTCATGGCATATGTGCAGAGAATGCCGGTGCCCATGCTGGACACAGCAGTTTGTGCTGTATTTCACTGGTGATCAGTGGATAAAACAGTGCCACTGGATCCCACTGTGCATGCGTGGGTCATGGCGTATGTGCAGAGAATGCCGGTGGCTATGCAGGACACAGAAGTTTGTGCTGTATTTCAGTGGTGACCAGTGGATAAAACAGTGCTACTGGAGCCCATTGTGCATGCGTGGGTCATGGTGTATGTGCAGAGAATGCTGGTGGCTATGCAGGACACAGCAGTTTGTGTTGTATTTCAGTGGTGACCAGTGGATAAAACAGTGCCACAGGATTCCATTGCGCATGCGTGGGTCATGGCGTAGGTGCAGAGAATGCCGGTGCCAAAGCTGGAGACAGCAGTTTGTGCTGTATTTCTCTGGTGACCAGTAGATAAAACAGTGCCACAGGAGCCCACTGTGCATGCGTGAGTCATGGCATATGAGCAGAGAATGCCAGAGCCCATGCTGGACACAGCAGTTTGTGCAGTATTTCAATGGTGACCAATGGACAAAACAATGCCACTGAAGCCCATTGCGCATGCGTGGGTCATGGCGTGTGTGCAGAGAATGCCGGTGCCCATGCTGGACACAGCAGTTTGTGCTGTATTTCAGTGGTGACCAGTGGATATAACAGTGCCACTGAAGGCCATTGTGTATGCGTGAGTTATGGCATTTGTGCAGAGAATGCCGGTGCCCATGCAGGACACAGCAGTTTGTGCTGTATTTCACTGGTGATCAGTGGATAAAACTGTGCCACTGGAGCTCATTGCGCAAGAGTGAGTCATGGCGTAGGTGCAGAGAATGACAGTGGCCTTGCTGGACACGGCATTTTGTGCTGTATTTCACTGGTGACCAGTGGATAAAACAGCACCACTGGAGCCCATTGCACAAGCGTCAGTGATGGCGTATGTGCAGAGAATGCCAGTGCCATGCCGGACACAGCAGTTTGCTCTGCATTTCACTGGTGACCAGTGGATAAAACAGTGCCAATAGAGCACATTGCGCTAGAGTGAATCGTCGCGTATGTGCACAGAATGCTGGTGCCCATGCTGGACACAACAGTTTGTGCTGTATTTCACTGATGACCAGTGGATAAAACTGTGCCACTGGATCCCATTGCGCGTGCGTGGGTCATGGCGTATGAGCAGAAAATGCCGGTGCCCATGCAGGACACAGCAGTTTGTGTTGTATTTCACTGGTGACCAGTGGATAAAACAGTGCCACTGGAGCACATTGCGCTAGCGTGATTCGTGGCCTATGTGCACAGAATGCTGGTGCCCATGCTGGACACAACAGTTTGTGCTGTATTTCAATGGTGACCAGTGGATAAAACTGCGCCACTGGATCCCATTGCGCGTGCGTGGGTCATTGCGTATGTGCAGAGAATGCCGGTGCCCATGCTGGAAACAGCAGTTTGTGCTGTATTTCACTGGTGACCAGTGGATAAAACAGTGCCACTGGAGCCCATTGCGCATGCGTGAGTCATGGTGTATGTGCAGAGAATGCCAGTGCCATACTGGACACAGCAGTTTGTGCTGTATTTCACTGGTGACCAGTGGATAAAACAGTGCCACTGGAGCCCACTGCGCATGTGTGAGTCATGGCGTATGAGCAGAGAATGCCGGTGCCCATGCTGAACACAGCAGTTTGTGCTGTATTTCACTGGTGACCAGTGGATTAAACAGTTCCACTGGATCCCATTGTGCATGCGTGGGTCACAGCGTAAGTGCAGAGAATGCTGGTGGCTATGCAGGACACAGCAGTTTGTGCTGTATTTCACTGGTGACCAGTGGATAAAACAGTGCTACTGGAGCCCACTGTGCATGCGTGGGTCATGGCGTATGTGCAGAGAATGCCAGTGGCTATGCAGGACACAGCAGATTGTGATGTATTTCACTGGTGACCAGTGGATAAAACAGTGCCACTGGAGCCCACTGCGCATGTGTGAGTCATGGCGTATGTGCAGAGAATGCTAGTGCCCATGCTGGACACAGCAGTTTGTGCTGTATTTCAGTGGTGACCAGTGGATAAAACAGTGCTACTGGAGCCCACTGTGCATGCGTGAGTCATGGCGTCTGTGCAGAGAATGCCGGTGCCCATGCTGAAGACAGCAGTTTGTGCTGTATTTCACTGGTGACCAGTGGATAAAACAGTGCCACTGGAGCCCACTGCGCATGTGTGAGTCATGGCGTACGTGCAGAGAATGCTGGTGCCCATGCTGGACACAGCAGTTTGTGCTGTATTTCACTGGTGACCAGTGGATTAAACAGTTCCACTGGATCCCATTGTGCATGCGTGGGTCACAGCGTATGTGCAGAGAATGCTGGTGGCTATGCAGGACACAGCAGTTTGTGCTGTATTTCAGTGGTGACCAGTGGATAAAACAGTGCTACTGGAGCCCACTGTGCATGTGTGGGTCATGGCGTATGTGCAGAGAATGCCAGTGGCCATGCAGGACACAGCAGATTGTGATGTATTTCACTGGTGACCAGTGGATAAAACAGTGCCACTGGAGCCCACTGCGCATGTGTGAGTCATGGCGTATGTGCAGAGAATGCTAGTGCCCATGCTGGACACAGCAGTTTGTGCTGTATTTCAGTGGTGACCAGTGGATAAAACAGTGCTACTGGAGCCCACTGTGCATGCATGGGTCATGGCGTATGTGCAGAGAATGCCAGTGGCAATGCAGGACACAGCAGTTTGTGATGTATTTCACTGGTGACCAGAGGATAAAACAGTGCCACAGGATCCCATTGCGCATCCATGAGTCATGGCATATGTGCAGAGAATGATGGTGGCTATGCAGGACACAGCAGTTTGTGCTGTATTTCAATGGTGACCAGTGGATAAAACAGTGCCACAGGATTCCATTGCGCATGCGAGGGTCATGGCGTATGTGCAGAGAATGCCGGTGCCAATGCTGGACACAGCAGTTTGTTCTGTATTTCTCTAATAACCAGTGGATAAAACAGTGCCATAGGAGCCCACTGTGCATGCGTGAGTCATGGTGTATGTGCAGAGAATGCCGGAACCCATGCTGGACACAGCAGTTTGTGCAGTATTTCAATGGTGACCAACGGACAAAACAATGCCACTGGAGCCCATTGTGCATGCGTGGGTCATAGCGTATGTGCAGAGAAAGCCGGTGCCCATGCTGGACAAAGCAGTTTGTGCTGTATTTCAGTGGTGACCAGTGGATATAACAGTGCGACTGAAGTCCATTATGTATGCGTGAGTTATGGCATTTGTGCAGAGAATGCCGGTGCCCATGCTGGACACAGCAATTTGTGCTGTATTTCACTGGAGATCAGTGGATAAAACTGTGCCACTGGAGCCCATTGCACATGAGCAAGTCATGGCGTAGGTGCAGAGAATGACGGTGGCCTTGCTGGACACGGCATTTTGTGCTGTATTTCACTGGTGACCAGTGGATAAAACAGCACCACTGGAGCCCATTGGCAAGCATGAGTCATGGTGCATGTGCAGAGAATGCCAGTGCCATGCTGGACACAGCAGTTTGTGCTGCATTTCACTGGTGACCAGTGGAGAAAACAGTGCCACTGTAGCACATTGCGCTAGCGTGATTCGTGGGGTATGTGCACAGAACGCTGGTGATCATGCTGGACACAGCAGTTTGTGCTGTATTTCACTGGTGACCAGTGGATAAAACAGTGCCACTGGAGCCCATTGCACATGCATGGGTCATGGCGTATGTGTGGAGAATGCCGGTGCCCATGCAGGACACTGCAGTTTGCTCTGTATTTCACTGGTGACCAGTGGATAAAACAGTGCCACTGGAGCCCATTGCACATGCATGGGTCATGGCGTATGTGTGGAGAATGCCTGTGCCCATGCAGGACACATCAGTCTGTGTTGTATTTCTCTGGTGATCAGTGGATAAAACAGTGCCACTGGATCCCACTGCACATGTGTGGGTCATGGCGTATGTGCAGAGAATGCTGGAGACATGCTGGACACAGCAGTTTGTGTAGTATTTCACTGGTGACCAGTGGATAAAACAGTGCCACGGGAGCCCATTGCTCATGCGTGAGTCATGGCATATGAGCAGAGAATGCCGGTGTCCATGCTGGACACAGTAATTTGTGCTGTATTTCACTGGTGACCAGTGGATAAAACAGCGCCACTGTAGCCCAGTTCGCATGCCTGAGAAATGGCGTATATGCAGAGAATGCCAGTGCCCATGCAGGACCAGGCAGTTTGTGCTGTATTTCACTGGTGGCCAGTGGATGAAACAGTGCAACTGGAGCCCATTGCGCATGCGTGGGTCATGGCATATGTGCAGAAAATGCCGGTGCCCATGCACGACACAGCAGTTTGTGCTGTATTTCACTGGTGACCAGTGGATAAAACAGTGCCACTGGAGCCCTTTTCGCATGTGTGAGTCATGGCGTATGTGCAGAGAATGCCAGTGGCTATGCAGGACACAGCAGTTTGTACTGTATTTCAGTGGTGACCAGAGGATAAAACAGTGCCACAGGATCCCATTGCGCATGCATGGGTCATGGCATATGTGCAGAGAATGATGGTGGCTATGCAGGACACAGCAGTTTGTGCTGTATTTCAGTGGTGACCAGTTTATAAAACAGTGCCACAGGATTCCATTGTGCATGCGTGGGTCATGGTGTATGTGCAGAGAATGCCGGTGCCAATACTGGACACAGCAGTTTGTGCTGTATTTCTCTAGTGACCAGTGGATAAAACAGTGCCACAGGAGCCCACTGTGCATGCGTGAGTCAGGGTGTATGTGCAGAGAATGCCGGAGCCCATGCTGGAGACAGCAGTTTGAGCAGTATTTCAATGGTGACCAACGGACAAAACAATGCCACTGGAGCCCATTGTGCATGCGTGGGTCACAGCATATGTGCAGAGAATGCTGGTGCCCATGCTGGACAAAGCAGTTTGTGCTGTATTTCAGTGGTGACCAGTGGATATAACAGTGCCACTGAAGCCCATTGTGTATGCGAGAGTTACGGCATTTGTGCAGAGAATTCCATTGCCCATGCTGGACACAGCAGGTTTGCTGTATTTCACTGGTGATCAGAGGATAAAACTGTGCCACTGGAGCCCACTGCGCGTGAGTGAGTCAGGGCGTAGGTGCAGAGAAAGACGGTGGCCTTGCTGGACAAGGCATTTTGTGCTGTATTTCACTGGTGCCCAGTGGATAAAACAGCAACACTGGAGCCCATTGCGCAAGCATGAGTCATGGCTCATGTGCAGAGAATACCAGTGCCATGCTGGACACAGCAGTTTATGCTGCATTTCACTGGTGACCGGTGGATAAAACAGTGCCACTTGAGCACATTGCGCTAGCGTGATTCGTGGTGTATGTGCACAGAATGCTGGTGCCATGCTGGACACAGCAGTTTGTGCTGTATTTCACTGGTGACCAGTGAATAAAACAGTGCCACTGGATCCCATTAACGCGCCAGTAAGGTACGTGGCGACAGCAGAGAATTCGGTAACCATGCAAGACACAGCAGTTTGTGTTGTATTTCACTGGTGGACCAGTGGATAAAACAGCACCATTGGAGCCCATTGCACGCGCGTGAGTGATGTGTGACAGTAGAGAATGCCAGTGCCATGCCGGACACAGCAGTTTGCGCTGCATTTCACTGGTGACCAGTGGATAAACAGTGCCAATAGAGTTAATATTGCGCTAGAGTGAATCGTGGCGAGCTGTAGTAGAATGTTGGTGTCTACGCTGGACACAAATGGTTTGTGCTGTATTTCACTGATGACCAGTGGATAAACTCATGCCACTGGATCCCATTCTGACGGCGTTGGTCATGGCTGTATGAGCAGAAAATGCCGGTGCCCATGCAGGACACAGCAGTTTGTGTTGTATTTCACTGGTGACCAGTGGATAAAACAGTGCCACTGGAGCACATTGTGCTAGCGTGATTCGTGGCGTATGTGCACAGAATTCTGGTGCCCATGCTGGACACAACAGTTTGTGCTGTATTTCAATGGTGACCAGTGGATAATACTGCACCACTGGATCCCATTGCGCGTGCGTAGTTCATGGCGTATGTGCAGAGAATGCCGGTGCCCATGCTGGACACAGCAGTTTGTGCTGTATTTCACTGGTGACCAGTGGATAAAACAGTGCCACTGGAGCCCACTGCGCATGTGTGAGTCTGGCGATGTAGAATGCCAGTGCTCATGCTGGACACAGCAGTTTGTGCTGTATTCACTGGTGACCAGTGGATTAAACAGTCCACTGGATCCCATTGTGCATGCGTGGGTCAGCAGCGGGTGCAGAGAATGCCGGTGGCTATGCAGGACACAGCAGTTTGTGCTGTATTTCAGTGGTGACCAGTGGATAAAACAGTGCCACTGGAGCCCATTGTGCATGCGTGGGTCATGGCGTATGTGCAGAGAATGCCAGTGGCTATGCAGGACACAGCAGATTGTGCTGTATTTCACTGGTGACCAGTGGATAAAACAGTGCCACTGGAGCCCACCGCGTAGTGTGAGTCCATGGCGAGTGCAGAGAATGCTAGTGCCCATGCTGGACACAGCAGTTTGTGCTGTATTTCAGTGGTGACCAGTGGATAAAACAGTGCTACTGGAGCCCACTGTATGCGCGTGAGTCATGGCGCTGTGCAGAGAATGCCGGTGCCCTGCTGAAGACAGCAGTTTGTGCTGTATTTCACTGGTGACCAGTGGATAAAACAGTGCCACTGGAGCCCACTGCGCATGTGTGAGTCATGGCGTACGTGCAGAGAATGCTGGTGCCCATGGTGGACACAGCAGTTTGTGCTGTATTTCACTGGTGACCAGTGGATTAAACAGTTCCACTGGATCCCATTGTGCATGCGTGGGTCACAGTGTATGTGCAGAGAATGCTAGTGCCCATGCTGGACACAGCAGTTTGTGCTGTATTTCAGTGGTGACCAGTGGATAAAACAGTGCTACTGGAGCCCACTGTGCATGCATGGGTCATGGCGTATGTGCAGAGAATGCCAGTGGCAATGCAGGACACAGCAGTTTGTGATGTATTTCACTGGTGACCAGAGGATAAAACAGTGCCACACGATCCCATTGCGCATGCATGAGTCATGTCATATGTGCAGAGAATGATGGTGGCTATGCAGGACACAGCAGTTTGTACTGTATTTCAATGGTGACCAGTGGATAAAACAGTGCCCCAGGATTCCATTGTGCATGCGAGGGTCATGGCGTATGTGCAGAGAATGCCGGTGCCAATGCTGGACACAGCAGTTTGTGCTGTATTTCTCTAGTGACCAGTGGATAAAACGGTGCCATAGGAGCCCACTGTGCATGCGTGAGTCATGGTCTATGTGCAGAGAATGCCGGAACCCATGCTGGACACAGCAGTTTGTGCAGTATTTCAATGGTGACCAACGGACAAAACAATGCCACTGGAGCCCATTGTGTATGCGTGGGTCAAGCGTATGTGCAGAGAAAGTCGGTGCCCATGCTGGACAAAGCTAGTTTGTGCTGTATTTCAGTGGTTACCAGTGGATATAACAGTGCCACTGAAGTCCATTATGTAGCGCGTGAGTTATGGCATTTGTGCAAGAGAATGCCGCGGCCATGCTGGCAACAGCAATTTGTGCTGTATTTCACTGGAGATCAGTGACAAAACTGTGCCACTGAGCTCATTGCGCATGAGCAAGTCATGGCGAGGTAGAGAATGACGGTGGCCTTGCTGGACACGTGTATTTTGTGCTGTATCACTGGTGACCAGTGGATAAAACAGCACCACTGGAGCCCATTTCGCAAGCATGAG
Organism: Neoceratodus forsteri; assembly: GCA_016271365.2. Classification (NCBI taxonomy): domain Eukaryota; kingdom Metazoa; phylum Chordata; order Ceratodontiformes; family Ceratodontidae; genus Neoceratodus; species Neoceratodus forsteri. The sequence continues at coordinate 175,552,361 of CM057455.1, forward strand.
TCATGGTGCATGTGCAGAGAATGCCAGTGCCATGCTGGACACAGCAGTTTGTGCTGCATTTCACTGGTGACCAGTGGAGAAAACAGTGCCACTGTAGCACATTGCGCTAGCGTGATTCGTGGTGTATGTGCACAGAATGCTGGTGATCATGCTGGACACAGCAGTTTGTGCTGTATTTCACTGGTGACCAGTGAATAAAACAGTGCCACTGGAGCCCAGTGCCCATGCCTGAGTCATGGTGTATGTGCAGAGAATGTCGGCGGCCTTGCTGTACACGCCAGTTTGTAGTGTATTTCACTGGTGACCAGTGGATAAAACAGCACCACTGGAGCCCATTCCGCATTCGTGAGTCATTGAGTATGTGCAGAGAATGCCAGTGCCCATGCAAGACACAGCAGTTTGTGCTGTATTTCACTGGTGACCAGTGGATAAAACTGCCACTGGAGAACTTTGCACTTCCATGATTCGTGGCGTATGTCCACAGAAAGCTGGTGCCCATGCTGGACACCACATTTTGTGCTGTATTTCACTGGTGACCAGTGGATAAAACAGTGCCACTGGATCCCATTGTGCGTGCTAGGGTTATGGTGTATGTGCAGAGAATGCCGGTGCCCATGCTGGACACAGCAGTTTGTGCTGTATTTCACTGGTGACTAGTGGATAAAACAGTGATTCTGGTGCCCATTGCGCTTGCATGGGTCATGGCGTATGTGTGGAGAATGCCAGTGCCCATGCAGGACACTGCAGTTTGCTCTGTATTTCACTGGTGACCAGTGGATAAAACAGTGCCACTGGAGCCCATTGGTCATGCATGGGTCATGGCGTGTGCGGAGAATGCCGGTGCCCATGCAGGACACATCAGTCTGTGTTGTATTTCTCTGGTGATCAGTGGATAAAACAGTGCCACTGGATCCCACTGCACATGTGTGGGTCATGGCGTATGTGCAGAGAATGCTGGAGACATGCTGGACACAGCAGTTTGTGCAGTATTTCACTGGTGACCAGTGGATAAAACAGTGCCACGGGAGCCCATTGCACATGCGTGAGTCATGGCATATGAGCAGAGAATGCCGGTTTCCATGCTGGACACAGTAATTTGTTCTGTATTTCACTGGTGACCAGTGGATAAAACAGCGCCACTGTAGCCCAGTTCGCATGCCTGAGAAATGGCGTATATGCAGAGAATGCCAGTGCCCATGCAGGACCAGGCAGTTTGTGCTGTATTTCACTGGTGACCAGTGGATGAAACAGTGCAACTGGAGCCCATTGCGCATGCGTGGGTCATGGCATATGTGCAGAAAATGCCGGTGCCCATGCATGACACAGCAGTTTGTGCTGTATTTCACTGGTGACCAGTGGATAAAACAGTGCCACTGGAGCCCTTTTCGCATGTGTGAGTCATGGCGTATGTGCAGAGAATGCCAGTGGCTATGCAGGACACAGCAGTTTGTACTGTATTTCAGTGGTGACCAGAGGATAAAACAGTGCCACAGGATCCCATTGCGCATGCATGGGTCATGGCATATGTGCAGAGAATGATGGTGGCTATGCAGGACACAGCAGTTTGTGCTGTATTTCTGTGGTGACCAGTTTATAAAACAGTGCCTCAGGATTCCATTGCGCGATGCGTGGGCTGCGTGGTGTGGGTGCAGAATGCCAGCATCGCCAGCAGTTTGTGCTGTATTTTCTAGTGACCAGTGGATAAAACAGCTACAGTAGCCCACCGTGCATGCGTGAGTCAGGTGTATGTGCAGAGAATGCCGAGCCCATGCTGGAGACAGTAGTTTGAGCAGTATTTCAATGGTGACCAACGGACAAACAATGCCACTGGAGCCCATTGTGCATGCGTGGGTCATATCATATGTGCCGAGAATGCTGGTGCCCATGCTGGACAAAGCAGTTTGTGCTGTATTTCAGTGGTGACCAGTGGATATAACAGTGCCACTGAAGCCCATTGTGTATGCGTGAGTTACGGCATTTGTGCAGAGAATTCCATTGCCCATGCTGGACACAGCAGGTTGTGCTGTATTTCACTGGTGATCAGTGGATAAAACTGTGCCACTGGAGCCCACTGTGCGTGAGTGAGTCATGGCGTAGGTGCAGAGAATGACGGTGGCCTTGCTGGACAAGGCATTTTGTGCTGTATTTCACTGGTGCCCAGTGGATAAAACAGCAACACTGGAGCCCATTGCGCAAGCATGAGTCATGGCTCATGTGCAGAGAATACCAGTGCCATGCTGGACACAGCAGTTTGTGCTGCATTTCACTGGGACCGGTGGATAAAACAGTGCTACTGGAGCACATTGCGCTAGCGTGATTTGTGGTGTATGTGCAGAGAATGCTGGTGCCATGCAGGACACAGCAGTTTGTGCTGTATTTCACTGGTGACCATTGAATAAAACAGTGCCACTGGATCCCATTGCGCTTGCGTGGGTCATGGCGTATGTGCAGAGAATGCCGGTAACCATGCAAGACACAGCTGTTTGTGCTGTATTTCACTGGTGAAAAGTTGATAAAACAGTGCCACTGGAGCCCAGTGCACATGCCTGAGTCATGGCGTATGTACGGAGAATGCCGGTGCCCATGCTGGAAACAGCAATCTGTGCTGTATTTTACTGGTGACCAGTGGATAAAACAGTACCACTGGATCCCATTGCGCAGTTGTGAATCTTGGCGTTTGAGCAGAGAATGCCAGTGCCCATGCTGCACACAGTAGTTTGAGCTGTATTTCACTGGTGACCAGTGGATAAAACAGTGCCACTGGAGCCCACTGCACATGTTTGAGTCATGGCGTATGTGCAGAGAATGCCGGTGCCCATGTTGGACACAGCAGTTTGTGCTGTATTTCACTGGTGACCAGTGGATTAAACAGTGCCACTGGAGCCCATTGCTCATGCGTGAGTCATGGCGTCAGTGCAGTGAATGTCGGTGCCCATGCTGAGACATCAGTTTGTGCTGTATTTCACTTGGTGACCCTGAAAAAAGATAAAGCAGTGCCACTGGAGCCCACTGCACATGTGTGAGCTGCATGGCATGTGCAGAGAATGCCGTGCCCATGCTGGACACAGCAGTTTGTGTTGTATTTCATCAGTGACCAGTGGATAAAATAGTGTTACTGGTTTGGCATTGTACATGTGTGGGCCATGTGTATGTGCAGAGAATGCCGGTGGTTGCGTGTGACACGGCAGTTTGTGCTTATATTTCAGTGGTGACCAGAGGATAAATCAGTGCCACAGGATTCCATTGCGCATGCGTCCGCGCATGTAAGTGCAGAGAATGGTGAATGCACGCTGGACACAGCAGTTTGTGCTGTCTTTCTCTGGTGACCAGTGGATAAAACAGTGCCACAGGAGCCCACTGTGCATGCATGAGTCATGGTGTATGTGCAGAGAATGCCGGAGCCAATGCTGGACACAGCAGTTTGTGCTGTATTTCAGTGGTGACCAGTGAATATAACAGTGCCACTGAAGCCCATTGTGTATGCGTGAGTTACTGCATTTGTGCAGAGAATGCCTTTGCCCATGCCGGACACAGCAGTTTGCGACTGTATTTCACTGGTGATCAGTGGAGAAAACAGTGGCATTGGAGCATATTGCGCTTTCATGATTCGTGGCGTATATGCAGAGAATGCCAGTGCCCATGCAGGACACAGCAGTTTGTGCTGTATTTCACTGGTGACCAGTGGATAAAACAGTGCCACTCGAGCCCAGTGCGGATGCCTGAGTCATGGTGTCTGTGCAGAGAATGTCGGCGGCCTTGCTGGACACGGCAGTTTGTAGTGTATTTCACTGGTGACCAATGGATAAAACAGCACCACTGGAGCCCATTCCACATTCATGAGTCATTGAGTATCTGCAGAGAATGCCAGTGCCCATTCTGGACACAGCAGTTTGTGCTGTATTTCACTGGTGACCAGTTTATAAAACAGTGCCACTGGATCCCATTGCGCGTGCTAGGGTTATGGTGTATGTGCAGAGATTGCCGGAGCCCATGCTGGAGACAGCAGTTTGTGCAGTATTTCAATGGTGACCAACGGACAAAACAATGCCACTGGAGCCCATTGTGCATGCGTGGGTCATAGCATATGTGCAGAGAATGCTGGTGCCCATGCTGGACAGAGCAGTTTGTGCTGTATTTCAGTGGTGACCAGTGGATATAACAGTGCCACTTAAGCCCATTGTGTATGCGAGAGTAACGGCATTTCTGCAGAGAATGCCAGTGCCCATGCTGGACACAGCAGGCTGTGCTGTATTTCACTGGTGAATAGTGGATAAAACTGTGCCACTGGAGCCCACTGCACGTGAGTGAGTCATCGCGTAGTTGCAGAGAATGACGGTGGCCTTCTAAGGACACGGGCATTTTGTGCTGTGTCACTGGTGCCCAGTGGATAAAACAGCAACACTGGAGCCCATTGCGCAAGCATGAGTCATGGCTCATGTGCAGAGAATACCAGTGCCATGCTGGACACAGCAGTTTGTGCTGCATTTCACTGGTGACCGGTGGATAAAACAGTGCCACTGGAGCACATTGCGCTAGCGTGATTCGTGGTGTATGTGCACAGAATGCTGGTGCCATGCTGGACACAGCAGTTTGTGCTGTATTTCACTGGTGACCAGTGAATAAAACAGTGCCACTGGATCCCATTGCGGGGTCGTGGGTCATGGCGTATGTGCAGAGAATGCCGGTAACCATGCAAGACACAGCAGTTTGTGCTGTATTTCACTGGTGACCAGTTGATAAAACAGTGCCACTGGAGCCCAGTGCACATGCCAGAGCCGCGGCGTCATAAAGGAGAATGCCGGTGCTCATGGAGGAACTGTGCACTTCGGTGCTGTATTTCACTGGTGACCGTGGATAAAACAGCACCACTGGCTTCCATTGCGATTTGTGAATCTTGGCGCTTAGCAGAGAATGCCAGTGCCCATGCTGGACACAGTAGTTTGAGCTGTTATCACTGGTGACCAGTGGATAAAACAGTGTCACTGGAGCTCATTGGCATGCGCGAAAGGCATGCATGTAGAGAATGCCGTGCCCATGCAGTACAGCAGATTGTGCTCTATTTCGCTCAGACCAGTGGAGAAAACAGTGTTACCAAAGCACATTGCGCCCATGATTCGTGGCGATGTGCAGAGAATGCCAGTGCCCATGGCGGACACAGCAGTTTGTGCTGTATTTCACTGGTGACCAGTGGATAAAACAGTGCCACTGGATACCATTGCGCGTGCGATGGTCATCGTGTAAGTGCCGAGAATGCCGTGCCCATGCCGGACACAGCAGTTTGTGTTGTATTTCACTGGTGACCAGTGGATAAAAGAAAAGCCACTGAGCCCACTGCACATGTATGGCGTCATGTGCAGAGAATGCCGATGCCCATGCTGACACAGCAGTTTGTGCCAGCTTCTCATTGGTGACCAGTGGATTAAACAGTGCCACTGCGCCATTGCCCGCGCGTGAGTCATGGCGCCAGTGCAGAGAATGTCGGTTCCTGCTGGAGACATCAGTTTGTGCTTATTTTACCGGTGACCAGTTGATAAAGCAGTGCTACTGTTCACCGCATGTGTGAGCTATGGCGCGTGAGAGAATGCCGTGCCCATGCTGGACACAGCAGTTTGTGCTGTATTTCACTGGTGACCAGTGGATAAAACAGTGTTACTGGAGCCCATTGTACATGTGTGGGTCCTGGTGTATGTGCAGAGAATGCCGGTGGCTATTCAGGACACAGCAGTTTGTGCTATATTTCAGTGGAGACCAGAGGATAAATCAGTGCCACAGGATCCCATTTCGCATGCATGGGTCATGGCATATCTGCAGAGAATGATGGTGGCTATGCAGGACACAGCAGTTTGTGCTGTATTTGTGATGACCGGTGATAAAACAGTGCTATAGTATTCCAAAGCGCATGCGTGGCTGAGTGGCTTTGTGGAGAATGAGGTGCCAATGCTGGACACAGCAGTTTGTGCTGTATTTCAGTGGTGACCAGTGGATAAAACAGTGCCACAGGATCCCACTGTGCATGCATGAGTCATGGCGTATGTGCAGAGACTGCCGGTGCCCATGCCGGACACAGCAGTTTGTGCTGTATTTCAGTGGTGACCAGTGAATATAACAGTGCCACTGAAGCCCATTGTGTTTCGTGAGTTACGGCATTTGTGCAGAGAATGCCTTTGCCCATGCTGGACACAGCAGTTTGCACTGTATTTCACTGGTGATCAGTGGAGAAAACAGTGGTACTGGGTTCACATTGCTTTCATGATTCTGTATGACAGCAGAGAATGCCAGTGCCTATGCAGGACACAGCAGTTTGTGCTGTATTTCACTGGTGACCAGTGGATAAAACAGTGCCACTGGAGCCCAGTGCGGATGCCTGAGTCATGGTGTCTGCAGAGAATGTCGGCGGCCTTGCTGGACACGGCAGTTTGTAGTGTATTTCACTGGTGACCAGTGGATAAAACAGCACCACTGGAGCCCATTCCGCATTCATGAGTCATTGAGTATCTGCAGAGAATGCCAGTGCCCATTCTGGACACAGCAGTTTGTGCTGTATTTCACTGGTGACCAGTTTATAAAACAGTGCCACTGGATCCCATTGTGCGTGCTAGGGTTATGGTGCATGTGCAGAGAATGCTGGTACCCATGCTGGACACAGCAGTTTGTGCTGTGGCCACTGGTGACCAGTGGATAAACAGTGATATCAAGTCTACCGCGCAGGCTGGGCATGCATGTGTGGAGAATGCCGTGCCCATGCAGGACACTGCAGTTTGCACTGGTATTTCACTGGTGAACATTGATAAAACAGTGCCACTGGAGCCCATTGGTCATGGCTGGTCAAGGCGACAGCGGAGAATGCCGGTGTCTTTGCATGACACAAGAAGCCCAGTTGTATTTCACTGGTGACTAGTTTATAAAACAGCTAATGGATACCATTGCACATGAGTGGGGTCAGGCGAGCAGTTGAGAATGCTGAGACATGCTGTACACAGCTGTTTGTAATTATTTCACCAGTGACCAGTGGATAAACAGTGCCATGGGAGCCCAGTGCACAGGCGTGAGCCACGGCATATGAGCGCAGAATGTAGGTGTCCATGCTGGACATAGCAATTTGTGCTGTATTTCACTGCACTGGTGGATAAACAGTGCTACTGGAGCCTACTGCGCATGCGTGAGGCATGGCGTGATGCAGCAGAGAATGCTGGTGCCCATGCTGGACACAGCTGTTTGTGTCTGTATTTGTCACTCAGGATTAAACAGTTCCACTGGATCCATTGTGCATGCGTTGGTCATGGCGTATGTGCAGAGAATGCTGGTGCTAGTGCAGGACACAGCAGCTTTGTGCGTATTTCAGTGGTGACCAGTGGATAAAACAGTGTTACTGGAGCCCACTGTATGCGTGTCTGCGGCGTATGTCAGAGAATGCAAGTGGTTGTGGTATTACAGCAGATTGTGATGTATTACTGGTGACCAGTGGATAAACAGTGCCACTGGAGCCCACTGCGCTTGTGTGAGCTGCGGTATGTGAGAGAATGCTGGTGCCTATGCTGGACACAGCAGTTTGTGCTGTATTTCAGTGGTGACCAGTGGATAAAACAGTGTTACTGGAGCCCACTGCATGCTGGCTCGCGGCGTATGTGCAGAGAATGCGGCTAGCGCAGACAAGGCAGCCAGATGGCTTTCACTGGTGACCAGAGGATAAAACAGCGTTCAGGATCCCATTGCATGCATGAGTCATGGCATATGCAGCGTTAACGATCGTGGCTATGGCGACACAGCAGTTTGTGCTGTATTTCAGTGGTTTCCAGTGGATAAAACAGTGCCACAGAATTCCTTTGCGCATGCGTGGGTCATGGCGTATGTGCAGAGAATGCCGGTGCCAATGCTGGACACAGCAGTTTGTGCTGTTTTTCTCTAGTGACCAGTGGATAAAACAGTGCCACAGGAGCCCACTGTGCATGCGTGAGTCATGGTGTATGTGCAGAGAATGCCGGTGGCTATTCAGGACACAGCAGTTTGTGCTATATTTCAGTGGAGACCAGAGGATAAATCAGTGCCACAGGATCCCATTTCGCATGCATGGGTCATGGCATATCTGCAGAGAATGATGGTGGCTATGCAGGACACAGCAGTTTGTGCTGTATTTCAGTGATGACCGGTGGATAAAACAGTGCCATAGTATTCCAAAGCGCATGCGTGAGTCATGGCTTATGTGTAGAGAATGGAGGTGCCAATGCTGGACACAGCAGTTTGTGCTGTATTTCAGTGGTGACCAGTGGATAAAACAGTGCCACAGGATCCCACTGTGCATGCATGAGTCATGGCGTATGTGCAGAGACTGCCGGTGCCTATGCCGGACACAGCAGTTTGTGCTGTATTTCAGTGGTGACCAGTGAATATAACAGTGCCACTGAAGCCCATTGTGTATGCGTGAGTTACGGCATTTGTGCAGAGAATGCTTCGCCCATGCTGGACACAGCAGTTTGCACTCGTTTCACTGGTGATCAGTGGAGAAACAGGCACTGGACACATTGGCGCCATGATTGTGGCGAGTGCAGAGAATGCCAGTGCCTATGCAGGACACAGCAGTTTGTGCTGTATTTACTGGTGACCAGTGGATAAAACAGTGCCACTGGAGCCCAGTGCGGATGCCTGAGTCGCGGTGTCTGTGCAGAGAATGTCGGGCGGCCTGCTGGACACGGCAGTTTGTAGTATTTCATCAGACCAGTGGATAAACAGCACCACTGGAGCCCATTCCGCATTCATGAGTCATTGAGTATCTGCAGAGAATGCCAGTGCCCATTCTGGACACAGCAGTTTGTGCTGTATTTCACTGGTGACCAGTTTATAAAACAGTGCCACTCGATCCCATTGTGCGTGATAGGGTTATGGTGCATGTGCAGAGAATGCTGGTACCCATGCTGGACACAGCAGTTTGTGCTGTATTTCACTGGTGACCAGTGGATAAAACAGTGATACTGGTGCCCATTGCGCATGCATGGGTCATGGCGTATGTGTGGAGAATGCCGGTGCCCATGCAGGACACTGCAGTTTGCACTGTATTTCACTGGTGAACAGTGGATAAAACAGTGCCACTGGAGCCCATTGCACATGCATGGGTCAAGGCGTATGTGCGGAGAATGCCGGTGCCTTTGCATGACACAGCAGTTTGTGCTGTATTTCACTGGTGACCAGTTTATAAAACAGTGCCAATGGATACCATTGCACATGAGTGGGTCATGATGTGCTGAGAATGGAGACATGATAACAGCTGTTGCATTATTTCACTAGTGACCAGTGGATAAAACAGTGCCATGGGAGCCCAGTGCACAGGCGTGAGTCATGGCATATGAGCAGAGAATGTAGGTGTCCATGCTGGACACAGCAATTTGTGCTGTATTTCACTGGTGACCAGTGGATTAAACAGTGCCACTGGAGCCCACTGCGCATGTGTGAGGCATGGCGTACGTGCAGAGAATGCTGGTGCCCATGCTGGACACAGCTGTTTGTGCTGTATTTCACTGGTGACCAGTGGATTAAACAGTTCCACTGGATCCCATTGTGCATGCGCTGGTCATGGCGTATGTGCAGAGAATGCTGGTGGCTATGCAGACATGCAGTTTGAGTGGTATTTCAGTGGTGACCAGTGGATAAAACAGTTACTGGCCCACTGTGCATGCGTGGCTGGCGGCGTATGCAGAGAATGCAAGTGGCTATGCAGGACAGCAGATTGTGATGTATTTCACTGGTGACCAGTGGATAAAACAGTGCCACTGGAGCCCACTGCGCTTTGTGTGAGTCATGGCATATGTGCAGAGAATGCTGGTGCCCATGCTGGACATGGCAGTTTGTGCTGTATTTCAGTGGTGACTGCGGATAAAATAGTGCTACTGAGCCACTGTATGCGCGCGGTCATGGCGTATGTGCAGAGAATGCAAGTGGCTATGCAGGACACAGCAGCTTGTGATGTATTTCACTGGTGACCAGAGGATAAAACAGTGCCTCAGGATCCATTGGCGCATGGCTGAGTCATGGCATAAGGTGCAGCGAATGATCGTGGCTGGTGCAGGACAGCAGTTTGTGCTGTATTTCAGTGGTTTGCGGATAAACCAGTGCCACAGATTCCTTTTGCGCATGCGGTCATGGCGTATGTGCAGAGAATGCCGGTACAAGGACACAGCAGTTTGTGCTGTTTTTCCCAGTGACCAGTGGATAAAACAGTGCCACAGGAGCCCACTGTGCATGCGTGAGTCATGGTGTATGTGCAGAGAATGCCGGTGGCTATTCAGGACACAGCAGTTTGTGCTATATTTCAGGAGACCAGGATAACCAGTGCTACAGGATCCCATTTCGCATGCATGGGTCATGGCATATCTGCAGAGAATGACGGTGGCAATGCAGGACACAGCAGTTTGTGCTGTATTTCAGTGATGACCGGTGGATAAAACAGTGCCATAGTATTCCAAAGCGCATGCGTGGGTCATGGCTTATGTGTAGAGAATGGAGGTGCCAATGCTGGACACAGCAGTTTGTGCTGTATTTCAGTGGTGACCAGTGGATAAAACAGTGCCACAGGATCCCACTGTGCATGCATGAGTCATGGCGTATGTGCAGAGACTGCCGTGGCTCTATGCCGGACACAGCAGTTTGTGCTGTATTTCAGTGGTGACCAGGAACATAACAGTGCCACCGGAAGCCCATCAGTATGCGTGAGTTACCATTTCAGCAGAGAATGCCTTGCTCATGCGCGACGCTGGCAGTTTGCACCGTATTTCACTTGTGATCAGTGAGAAAACAGTGCACCGAGCACACTGTGCGCTTGGTATCTGTGGCGTATGTGCAGAGAATGCCAGTGCCCATGCAGGACACAGCAGTTTGTGCTGTATTTCACTGGTGACCAGTGATAAACAGTGCCACTGGAGCCCAGTGCGGATGCCTGAGTCATGGTGTCTGCAGAGAATGTCGGCGCTGCTTGTTGGACACGGGTAGTTTGTAGTGTATTTCACTGGTGACCAGTGGATAAAACAGCACCACTGGAGCCCATTCCGCATTCATGAGTCATTGAGTATCTGCAGAGAATGCCAGTGCCCATTCCGGACACAGCAGTTTGTGCTGTATTTCACTGGTGACCAGTTTATAAAACAGTGCCACTGGATCCCATTGTGCGTGCTAGGGTTATGGTGCATGTGCAGAGAATGCTGGTACCCATGCTGGACACAGCAGTTTGTGCTGTATTTCACTGGTGACCCAGTGGATAAACAGTGACACTGGTGCCCATTGGCGCATGCATGGGTCATGGCGTATGTGAGAAGTCGTCTGCGCAGGACACTGCAGTTTGCACTGTATTTCACTGGTGAACAGTGGATAAAACAGTGCCACTGGAGCCAATTGCACATGCATGGGTCAAGGCGTATGAGCGGAGAATGCCGGTGCCCTTGCATGACACAGCAGTTTGTGCTGTATTTCACTGGTGACCAGTTTATAAAACAGTGCCAATGGATACCATTGCACATGAGTGCGTCACGGCGTATGTGCTGAGAATGCCGGAGACATGCTGGACACAGCTGTTTGTGCATTATTTCACTAGTGACCAGTGGATAAAATAGCTATGGGAGCCCAGTACATGCGTGAGTCACAAGTATATGAGCAGAGAATGTAGGCGTCATGCTGGACACAGCAATTTGTTGTATTTCACTGGTGACCAGTGGATAAACAGTGCCACTGGCCCACCGCGCATGTGAGGCATGGCGCATGCAGAGAATGCTGGTGCCCATGCTGACACAGCTGTTTGTGCTGTATTTCACTGGTGACCAGTATTAAACAGTTCCACTGATCCCATTGTGCATGCGCTGGTCATGGCGTGTGCAGAGAATGCTGGTGGCTATGCAGGACATGCAGTTTGTGCGGTATTTCAGTGTGACCAGTGGATAAAATAGTGCTACTTGAGCCACTGTGCATGCGGGTCGCATGCGCGGAGAGAATGCAAGTGGCTGTGGCAGGACACAGCAGATTGTGATGTATTTCACTGGCGACCAGTGGATAAACAGTGCCACTGGAGCCCACTGCGCTTGTGAGTCATGGCATATGTGCAGAGAATGCTGGTGCCCATGCTGACACAGCAGTTTGAGTGTATTTCAGTGGTGACCAGTGGATAAAACAGTGCTACTGGAGCCTACTGTGCATGCGCGTGTCATGGCGTGTATGCAGAGAATGCGGCTGGCGCAGGACACAGCAGCTTGTGATGTATTTTACTGGTGACCAGAGGATAAAACAGTGCCTCAGGATCCCATTGCGCATGCATGAGTCATGGCATATGTGCAGCGAATGATCGTGGCTATGCAGGACACAGCAGTTTGTGCATTTCAGTGGTTTCAGTGGATAAACAGTGCCAGAATTCCTGGTTATGCGTGCGCGGTCATGGCGTATGTGCAGAGAATGCCGGTGCCAATGCTGGACACAGCAGTTTGTGCTGTATTTCTCTAGTGACCAGTGGATAAAACAGTGCCACAGGAGCCCACTGTGCATGCGTGAGTCATGGCGTATGTGCAGAGAATGCCGGAGCCCATGCTGGACACAGCAGTTTGTGCAGTATTTCAGTGGTGACCAATGGACAAAACAATGCCACTGGAGCCCATTGTGCATGCGTGGGTCATAGGGTATGTTCAGAGAATGCCAGTGCCCATGCTGGACAAAGCAGTTTGTGCTATATTTCAGTGGTGACCAGTGGATATAACAGTGCCACTGAAGCCCATTATGTATGCGTGAGTTAAGGCCTTTGTGCAGAGAATGCCGGTGCCCATGCTGGACACAGCAGTTTGTGCTGTATTTCACTGGTGACTGTGTGGATAAACCGCCATCGGAGCCCATTGCGCATGAGTGAGTCATGGCGAGGTGCAGATATGATGGTGGCCTTTCTGACACCGTGACGAAAGTTGTATCACTGGTGACCAGGATAAAACAGCACCACTGGAGCCCATCGCGCGAGCATGAGTCATGGCGCATGTGCAGAGAATGCCAGTGCCATGCTGGACACAGCAGTTTGTGCTGCATTTCACTGGTGACCAGTGGAGAAAACAGTGCCACTGGATCCTATTGCGCGAGTGTGAGTCATGGCGTATGTGCAGAGAATGCCGGTACCCATGATGGACACAGCAGTTTGAGCTGTATTTCACCAGACCAGTTGATAAACAGTGTCAACGGATTTCATTGCACATGCGAAGGTCGTTGGCTTATGAGCAGAAGAATGCCAGTGCCCATGCGACACAGCAGATTGTGCCTATTTCACCAGGTGACCATTGGAGAAAATACATTGGAGCGCACATTGCTTTCCATGCCTTTGGCGATGTGCAGAGAATTGTGCCCATGCAGGACATACAGCAGTTTGTGCTGTATTTCACTGGTGAAAAGTGGATAAAACAGTGCCACTGGAGCAAAGTGCGCATGCCTGAGTCATGGTGTATGTGCAGAGAATGCCAGTGGCCTTTATGGACACAGCAGTTTGTGCTGTATTTCACTGGTGACCATTGGATAAAACAGTGCCACTGGATACCATTGCGCGTGCGAGGGTCATCGTGTATGTGCAGAGAATACCGGTGCCCATGCCGGACACAGCAGTTTGTGCTGTATTTCACTGGTGATCAGTGGATAAAACTGTGCCACTGGAGCCCACAGCATGCGAGTGAGTCATATGCAGGCAGAGAATGACGGTGGCCGCGTGACAATTGCATTTGTGCTGTATTTTACTGGTGACCAGTGGATAAAACAGCACCACTGGCTCATTGCGCAAGCATGAGCTGCGTGGCGCATGTGCAGAGAATGCCAGTGCTATGCCGACACAGCAGTTTCAGTTGTATTTCACTGGTGACCAGTGGAGTGGCACACTGTAGCACATTGCGCTCCATGCTTCTCGTGGCGTATGTGCAGAGAATGCCAGTGCCCATGCAGGACACAGCAGTTTGTGCTGTATTTCACTGGTGAAAAGTGGATAAAACAGTGCCACTGGAGCCCAGTGCGCATGCCTGAGTCAAGGTGTATGTGCAGAGAATGCCAGTGGCCTTTATAGACTCAGCAGTTTGTGCTGTATTTCACTGGTGACCAGTGGATAAATCAGTGCCACTGGATACCATTGCATGGCGAGGAAGCCATCGTGATGTGCAGAGAATGCCGTACCATGCCGGACACAGCAGTTTGTGCTGTATTTCACTGGTGACCAGTGGATGAAACAGTGCAACTGGAGCCCACTGCGCATGTATGAGTCATGGCGTATGTGCAGAGAATGCCGGTGCCCATGTTGGACACAGCAGTTTGTGCTGTATTTCACTGGTGACCAGTGGATAAAACAGTGCAACATGAGCTCATTGCGCAAGCGTCAGTCATGGCGTCAGTGCAGAGAATGCCGATGCCCATGCTGGAGACATCAGTTTGTGCTGTATTTCACTTGTGACCAGTGGTTATAACAGTGCCACTGGAGCCCACTGGCGTATGTGAGCTGCGGTGTATGTCGCAGAGAATGCCAGTGCCCATGCTGGACACAGCAGTTTGTGCTACCATTGCGACCAGGGATAAAACAGTGCCACTGGATCCCATTTTGTACGCGGGTCACGGCGTGATGTGCAGGAGAACGGGCATATGCAGAACAGCAGTTTGTGCTGTATTTCAGTGGTGACCAGTGAATAAAACAGTATTACTGGAGCCCATTGTACATGTGTGGGTCATGGCGTAAGTGCAGAGAATGCCGGTGGCTATGCAGGACACAGCAGTTTGTGCCATATTTCAGTGGTGACCAGAGCATAAAACAGTGCCACAGGATCATATTGTTCATGCATGGGTCATGGCATATGTGCAGAGAATGACGGTGGCTATGCAGGACACAGCAGTTTGTGCTGTATTTCAGTGATGTACAGTGGATAAAACAGTGCCATAGGATTCCATTGCGCATGCGTGGGTCGTGGCGTATGTGCAGAGAATGCCGATGCCAATGCTGGACACAGCAGTTTGTGCAGTCTTTCTCTGGTGACCAGTGGATAAAACAGTGACACAGGAGCCCACTGTGCATGCGTGAGTCATGGTGTATGTGCAGAGAATGCCGGAGCCAATGCTGGACACAGCAGTTGTGCAGTATTTCAATGGTGACCAACGGACAAAACAATGCCACTGCAGCTCGAATACATATCGCGGTCTGCGGCGTATGTGCAGAGAATGCCGTGCCTATGCTGGACACAGTAGTTTGTGCTGTATTTCAGTGGTGACCAGTGGATATAACAGTGCCACAGAAGCCCATTGTGTATGCGTGAGTTACGGCATTTGTGCAGAGAATGCCTTTGCCCTTGCTGGACACAGCAGTTTGTGATGTATTTCACTGGTGATCAGTGGAGAAAACAGTGCCACTGGAGCCTATTGCGCTTCCATGATTCGTGGCGTATGTGCAGAGAATGCCAGTGCCCATGCAGGACACAGCAGTTCGTGCTGTATTTCACTGGTGACCAGTGGATAAAACAGTGCCACTGGAGTTCAGTGCCCATGCTCGGTCAGCGGAGTAAAGAGAATGGGCGGCCTTGCTGTGTCAATGCCAGTTTGTAGTATTTCACTTGTGACCAGTGATGTTGCGCACCACCGGGAGCTCATCCGCATCTGCGGAGTCATTGAGCAGCGTGCAGAGAATGCCAGTGCCCATGCTGTACACAGCAGTTTGCGCTGTAGCATCACCCTAATACTGAATATCATGTTACACTGCTGTGTTGTTCCTATCAGAATTCATGTTCCCTAAACTACCCTTATGCTAAATATCATGTTACAGTTCTGTGCTGTTTCCTCATCAGAACCATGTTCTAGCATCACCCTACTACTTCAAATATCCTGCTACAGTGATATGTTGTTTCCATCATAATCATGTTCTAGCACAACCCTAATACTAAAATATCCTGTTACAGTGCATTGTCGCTATTCATCAGAATCATGTTCTACAATTACAGTAATACTAAATATCCTGTTACAGCAGACAGTTATTCATCAGAATCATGTTCTCCAACACCATCTAATACTAAATATCCTGTTACACTGCATGTGTTTCCCATCAGAATCATGTTCCAGCACCACAATTTTACAAAGTATACTGTTACAGTGCTGTGTTGTTTCCCATCAGAATCATATTCTAGCACCACCCTAATACTAAATATCCTGTTACAGTGCAGTGTCATTATTCGTCAGAATCATGTTCTAGCACTACCCTAATACTAAATATCCTGTTAAAGCACTGTGTTATTCATCAGAATCATGTTCAAGCACCATCCTAATACTAAATGTCCTGTTACACTGCTGTGTTGTTTCCCATCAGAATCATGTTCTAGCACCACGCTAATACAAAATATCCTGTTACAGAGCTGTGTTGTTTCCCATCACAATCATGTTCTGCAACACCCTAATACTAAATATCCCAGCTACACTGTATGTTGTTTCCCATCAGAATCATGTTCTAGCATCACCCTAATACTAAATATCCTGTTACTGTGCTGTGTTGTTTCCCATCACAATCATGTTCTAGCATTAACCTAATTCTCTGAATATCATGTTACACTGCTGTGTTGTTTCCTATCAGAATCACAAGCAAGTGTTCTAGCACCACCGTAAGCAGCTAAATATCCTGTTGGCAGTTCTGTGCTGTTTCTCATCAGAACCATGTTCAGCAACACCCTCAATACCAAATATCCTGTTAAGTGATATGTTGTTTCCCATCAGTAATCATGTTCTAGTACCACCTAATACTAAATATCCTGTTACAGCACTGAGTTATTCATCAGAATCATGTTCTAGCTCCATCCTAATATAAATATCCAGTTACACTGCTGTGTTCCCATCAGAATCATGCTCCAAGCACCACACAAATTTAAACATCCTGTTATACTACAAGTTGTTTCAACAGAATCCTGTTCTCTGCACCACACTACTGAATATCCTGTTACACTGCTGTGTTGTTCTTATTAGATCATGTGCCTAGGACCACCTAATGCTAAATATCCTGTTACAGTGCTTTTGTTGTTTCCCATCAGAATCATGAGTTCAAGCACCACCATAATACTAAATATCCAAATACAATGCTGTGTTGTTTCCCATCAGAATCATGTTCTAGCATCATCCTAATACTAAATATTGTTACACTGCTGTGTTAATTCCTAGCAGAATCATGTTCTAGCATCACTCTAATACTGAACATCATGTTACACTGCTGATGTTGTTTCCTATCAGAATCATGTTCTAGCACCACCCTTATGCTAAATATCCTGTTACAGTACTGTGTATTTTCCATAGAATCATGTTCTAGCACCATCCCAATGCTAAATATCCTGTTACAGTGCTGTGTTGTTTCAACACAATCATGTTCTAACACCACCTAATAAATATCCTGTTATACTGCTGTGTTGTTTCCCATCAGAATCATGTTCTAGCATCACCCTAATACTAAATATCCTGTTACAGTGCTGTGTTGTTTCCCATCACAATCATGTTCTAGCATCACCCTAATACTGAATATCATGTTACACTGCTGTGTTGTTTCCTATCAGAATCATGTCCTAGCACCACCCTTGTGCTAAATATCCTGTTACAGTTCTGTGCTGTTTCTCATCAGAACCATGTTCTAGCAACACCCTAATACTAAATATCCTGTTACAGTGATATGTTGCTTCCATCATAATCTTGTCTAGCATCACCTAATACTAATATCCTGTCACACTGCTGTGTTGTTTCTATCAGAATCATGTTCTAGCATCAACCCTAATACTGAATATCATGTTACACTGCTGTGTTGTTCCTATCAGAATCATGTTCTAACACCACCCTTATACTAAATATCCTGTTGGTGCTGTATATTTTCCCATCAGAATCATATTCAGCACCATTCTAATGCTAAATATCCTCGTTACAGTGCTGTGTCTTTCCCATCACAATCATGTTCTAACACCACCTAATACTAAAATATCCTGTTATACTGCTGTGTTGTTTCCCATCAGAATCATGTTCTACGCATCACCCTAATACTAAATATCCTGTTACAGTGCTGTGTTTGCTTCCCATCACAATCATGTTCTAGCATCACCCAAATACTGAATATCATGTTACACTGCTGTGCTGTCTCCCTATCAGAATCATATCCTACACCACCCTTTGTGCTAAATATCCTGTTACAGTTCTGTGTTGTTTCTCATCAGAACCATGTCCCTAGCAACACCCTAATACTAAATATCCTGTTACAGTGATATGTTGTTTCCATCATAATCTTGTCTAGCACCACCCTAATACTAAATATCCTGTTACAGTGCAGTGCCGTGATTCATCAGAATCATGTTCTACAACACTACCCTAATACTAAATATCCTGTTACAGTGCTGTGTTACTTCCCATCAGAATAATGTTCTAGCACCATGCCAATACTAAATATTCTGTTACAGTGCTGTGTTGTTCCCCATCAGAATCATGTTCTAGCACCACCCTAATACTAAATATCATGTTACAGTGCTGTGCTGTTTCCCATCAGAATCATGTTCTAGCACCACCCGAATACTAAATATCCCATATCCTGTTTCAGTGCTGTGTTGTTTCCCATAAAAATCATGTTCTAGCTTAACCCTAATACTGAATATCATGTTACACTGCTGTGTTGTTTCCCATCAGAATCATGTTCTAGCACCACCCAAATGCTAAATATCCTGTTACAGTTCTGTGTTGTTTCCCATCAGAATCATGGTCTAGCACCATCCTAATACTAAATATCCTGTTACAGTGCTGTGTTGTTTCCCATCAGAAATATGTTCGAGCACCACCCTAATACTAATTATCCTGTTACACTGCTGTGTTGTTTCCCATCACAATCATGTTCTAGCACCACCCTAATACTAAATATCCTGTTACACTGAGGTGTTGTTTCCCATCAGAATCATGCTCTAGCACCATCCTAATACTAAATATCCAGCTACAGTGCTGTGTTGTTTCCTATAATAATCATTTTCTCTTTGCACCAACTTTTCTAATGTGTTATAACATCCCTATATCCTGTTACAGTGCTGTGTTGTTTCCCATCAGAATCATGTTCTAGCACCTCCTAATGCTAAATATCCTGTTACAGTGCTGTGTTGTTTCCCATCAGAATTATGCACTAGCACAAGCCTAATACTAAATATCCCATATCCTGTTACAGTGCTGTGTTGTTTCCCATCAGAATCATGTTCAAGCACCACCCCAATACTAAATATCCCATATCCTGTTACAGTGCTGTGCTGCTTCCCATCACAATCATGTTCTAGCATCACCCTAATACTGAATATCATGTTACACTGCTGTGTTGTTTCATATCAGAATAATGTTCTAACACCACCTTTATGCTAAATATCCTGTTACAGTTCTGTGCTGTTTCTCATCAGAACCATGTTCTTGCACCACCCTAATACTAAATATCCTGTTACAGTGATATGTTGTTTTCAATCCTAATCATGTTCTAGCACCACCCTAATACTAAATATCCTGTTACAGTGCAGTGTCATTATTCATCAGAATCATGTTCTAGCACCATCCTAATACTAAATATCCTGTTACACTGCTGTGTTGTTTCCCATCAGAATCATGTTCTAGCACCACACTAATACAAAATATACTGTTACAGTGCTGTGTTGTTTCCCATCAGAATCATGTTCTAGCACCCCCTAATACTAAATATCCTGTTACAGTGTAGTGTCGTTATTCATCAGAATCATGTTCTAGCACTACCCTAATACTAAATGTCCTGTTATAGCACTGTGTTATTCATCAGAATCATGTTCTACTTCCATCCAAAATACTAAATGTCCTGTTACACTGCTGTGTTGTTTCCCATCAGAATCATGTTCTCTTTCCACGCTAATAAAAATATACTGTTACAGTGCTGTGTTGTTTCCCATCAGAATCATGTTCTAGCACCATCCTAATGCTAAATATCCTGCTACAGTGCTGTGTTGTTTCCCATCACAATCATGTTCTAGCACCACCCTAATACTAAATATCCTGTTACACTGCTGTGTAGTTTCCCATCAGAATTATATTCTAGCATCACCCTAATACTAAATATCCTGTTACAGTGCTGTCTTGTTTCCCATCACAATCATGTTCTAGCATTACCCTGATACTGAATATCATGTTACACTGCTGTGTTGTTTCCCATCAGAATCATGTTCTAGCACCACCCTTCTGCTAAATATCCTGTTACAGTTCTGTGCTGTTTCTCATCAGAACCATGTTCTAGCAACACCCTAATACCAAATATCCTGTTACAGTGATATGTTATTTCCCATCATAATCATGTTCTAGCACCTCCCTAATACTAAATATCCTGTTACAGCACTGTGTTATTCATCAGAATCATGTTCTAGCACCATCCTAATACTAAATATCCTGTTACACTGGTGTGTTGTTTCCCATCAGAATAATGTTCAAGCACAACCCAAATACTAAATATCCTGTTACACTGCTGTGTTGTTTTCCATCAGAATCATGTTCTTGCACCACGCTAATACTGAATATCCTGATACAGTGCTGTACTATTTCCCATCAGAATCATGTTCTAACATCACTCTAATACTGAATATCATGTTACATTGCTGTGTTTTTTCTTATCAGAATCATGTTCTTGGACCACCTAATGCCAAATATCCTGTTACAGTGCTTTGTTGTTACCAGTCAGAATCATTTCTAGCACCACCTAATACTAAATATCCAAATACAATGCTGTGTTGTTTCCCATCAGAATCATGTTCTAGCATCACCCTAATACTAAATATCCTTTTACACTGCTGTGTTGTTTCCTATCAGAGTCATGTTCTAGCATCACCCTAATACTGAATATCATGTTACACTGCAGTGTTGTTTCCTATCAGAATCATGTTCTAGCACCACCCTTATGCTAAATATCCTGTTACAGTGCTGTGTATTTTCCCATCAGAATCATGTTCTAGCATCATACTAATGCTAAATATCCTGTTACAGTGCTGTGTTGTTTCCCATCACAATCATGTTCTAGCACCACCATAATACTAAATATCCTGTTATACTGCTGTGTTGTTTCCCATCACAATCATGTTCTAGCATCACCCTAATACTAAATATCCTGTTACAGTGCTGTGTTGTTTCCCATCTCAATCATGTTCTAGCATCACCCTAATACTGAATATCATGATACACTGCTGTGTTGTTTCCTATCAGAATCATGTCCTAGCACCACCTTGTGCTAAATATCCTGTTACAGTTCTGTGTTGTTTCTCATCAGAACCATGTTCTAGCAACACCCTAATACTAAATATCCTGTTACAGTGATATGTTGTTTCCCATCATAATCTTGTCTAGCACCACCCTAATACTAAATATCCTGTTACAGTGCAGTGCCGTGATTCATCAGAATCATGTTCTAGCACTACCCTAATACTAAATATCCTGTTACAGTGCTGTGTTGTTTCCCATCAGAATAATGTTCTAGCACCATGCTAATACTAAATATTCTGTTACAGTGCTGTGTTGTTTCCCATCAGAATCATGTTCTAGCACCACCCTAATACTAAATATCATGTTACAGTGCTGTGCTGTTTCAGATCAGAATCATGTTCTAGCACCACCCGAATACTAAATATCCCATATCCTGTTACAGTGCTGTGTTGTTTCCCATAAAAATCATGTTCTAGCTTCACCCTAATACTGAATATCATGTTACACTGCTGTGTTGTTTCCCATCAGATTCATGTTCTAGCACCACCCTAATGCTAAATATCCTGTTACAGTGCTGTGTTGTTTCCCATCAGAATCATGGTCTAGCACCATCCTAATACTAAATATCCTGTTACAGTGCTGTGTTGTTTTCCATCAGAATCATGCTCTAGCACCATACTAATACTAAATATCCAGCTACAGTGCTGTGTTGTTTACCATAACAATGTTCTTGCTCCACCCTAATGCTAAATATCCCATATCCTATTACAGTGCTGTTTTGTTTCCCATCAGAATCATGTTCTAGCACCATCCTAATACTAAATATCACATATTCTGTTACAGTGCTGTGCTGTTTCCCATCACAATCATGTTCTAGCACCATCCTAATACTGAATATCATGTTACACTGCTGTGTTGTTTCCTATCAGAATCATGTTCTAACACCACCCTTATGCTAAATATCATGTTACAGTTCTGTGCTGTTTCTCATTAGAACCATGTTCTAGCACCACCCTAATACTAAATATCCTGTTACAGTGATATGTTGTTTTCCATCATAATCATGTTCTTGCACCACCCTAATACTAAATATCCTGTTGCAGTGCAGTGTCGTTATTCATCAGAGTCATGTTCTAGCACTACAGTAATACTAAATATCCTGTTACAGCTTCGTGTTATTCATCAGAATCATGTTCTAGTACCATCCTAATACTAAATATCCTGTTACACTGCTGTGTTGTTTCCCATCAGAATCATGTTCTAGCACCACACTTTTACAAAGTATACTGTTACAGTGCTGTGTTGTTTCCCATCAGAATCATGTTCTAGCACCACCCTAATACTAAATATCCTGTTACAGTGCAGTGTTGTTATTCGTCAGAATCATATTGTAGCACTACCCTAATACTAAATATCCTGTTACAGATCAGTGTTATTCATCAGAATCATGTTCTAGCACCATCCTAATATTAAATGTCTTGTTACACTGCTGTGTTGTTTCCCATCAGAATCATGTTCTAGCACCACGCTAATACAAAATATCCTGTTACAGTGCTGTGTTGTTTCCCATCACAATCATGTTCTAGCAACACCCTAATACTAAATATCCTGTTACACTGCTGTGTTGTTACCCATCAGAATCATGTTCTAGCATCACCTAATACTAAACATCCTGTTACTGTGCTGTGTTGTTTCCCATCACAATCATGTTCTATCATTAACCTAATACTGAATATCATGTTACACTGCTATGTTGTTTCCTATCAGAATCATGTTCTAGCACCACCGTTGTGCTAAATATCCTGTTACAGTTCTGTGCTGTTTCATCAGAACCATGTTCTAGCAACACCCTAATACCAAATATCCTGTTACAGTGATATAGTTGTTTCCCATCATAATCATGTTCTAGCACCACCCTAATACTAAATATCCTGTTATAGTGCATTCAGTCGCTTCATCAGAATCATGTTTCTAGCACTACCCTAATACTAAATATCCTGTTACAGCGCTGTAGTTATTCATCAGAATCATGTTCTAGCACCATCCTAATACTAAATATCATGTTACACTGCTGTGTTGTTTCCTATTAGAATCATGTTCTAGCACCACCCTTATGCTAAATATCCTGTTACAGTGCTGTGTATTTTACCCTACAGAATCATGTTCTAGCACCATCCTAATGCTAAATATCCTGTTACAGTGCTGTGTTGTTTCCCATCACAATCATGTTCTAGCACCACCCTAATACTAAATATCCTGTTACACTGCTGTGTTGTTTCCCATCAGAATCATCTTCAAGCACCACACAAATACTAAATATCCTGTTACACTGCTGTGTTGTTTTCCATCAGAATCATGTTCTTGCACCACACTAATACTGAATATCCTGTTACACTGCTGTGTTGTTTCTTATTAGAATCATGTTCTAGGACCACCTAATGCTAAATATCCTGTTACAGTGCTTTGTTGTTTCCCATTGAATCATGTTCAAGCACCACCATAATACTAAATATCCAAATGCAATGCTGTTGTTTCCCATCAGAATCATGTTCTAGCATCCCCTTATACTAAATATCCTGTTACACTGCTGTGTTGTTTCCTAGCAGAATCATGTTCTAGCATCACTCTAATACTGAATATCATGTTACACTGCTGTGTTGTTTCCTATCAGAATCATGTTCTAGCACCACCCTTATGCTAAATATCCTGTTACAGTGCTGTATTTTCCCATCAGAATCATGTTCTACCACCATCCTAATGCTAAATATCCTGTTACACTGCTGTGTTGTTTCTCATCACAATCAGTGTTCTAGCACCATCCCTAATACTAAATATCCTGTTATACTGCTGTGTTGTTTCCCATCAGAATCATGTTCTAGCATCAACCTAATACTAAATATCCTGTTACAGTGCTGTGTTGTTTCCCATCACAATCAAGTTCTAGCATCACCCTAATACTGAATATCATGTTACACTGCTGTGTTGTTTTCTATCAGAATCATGTCCTAGCACCACCCTTGTGCTAAATATCCTGTTACAGTTCTGTGCTGTTTCTCATCAGAACCATGATCTAGCAACACCCTAATACTAAATATCCTGTTACAGTGATATGTTGTTTCCCATCATAATCTTGTCTAGCATCACCCTAATACTAAATATCCTGTTACACTGCTGTGTTGTTTCCTATCAGAATCATGTTCTAGCACCATCCTAATACTAAATATCACATATCCTGTTACAGTGCTGTGCTGTTTCCCATCACAATCATGTTCTAGCACCATCCTAATACTGAATATCATGTTACACTGCTGTGTTGTTTCCTATCAGAATCATGTTCTAGCACCACCGTTGCGCTAAATATCCTGTTACAGTTCTGTGCTGTTTCTCATCAGAACCATGTTCTAGCAACACCCTAATACCAAATATCCTGTTACAGTGATATGTTGTTTCCCATCATAATCATGTTCTAGCACCACCCTAATACTAAATATCCTGTTATAGTGCATGTCGTTATTCATCAGAATCATGTTCTAGCACTACCTAATACTAAATATCCTGTTACAGCGCTGTGTTATTCATCAGAATCATGTTCTAGCACCATCCTAATACTAAATATCATGTTACACTGCTGTGTTGTTTCATTAGAATCATGTTCTAGCACCACCCTTATGCTAAATATCCTGTTACAGTGCTGTGTATTTCCCATCAGAATCATGTTCTAGTACCATCCCTAATGCTAAATATCCTGTTACAGTGCTGTGTTGTTTCCATCACAATCATGTTCTAGCACCACCCTAATACTAAATATCCTGTTACACTGCTGTGTTGTTTCCCATCAGAATCATGTTCAAGCACCACACAAATACTAAATATCCTGCTACACTGCTGTGTTGTTTTCCATCAGAATCATGTTCTTGCACCACACTAATACTGAATATCCTGTTACACTGCTGTGTTGTTTCTTATTAGAATCATGTTCTAGGACCACCTAATGCTAAATATCCTGTTACAGTGCTTTGTTGTTTCCCATTAGAATCATGTTCAAGCACCACCATAATACTAAATATCCAAATGCAATGCTGTAGTTGTTTCCATCAGAATCATGTTCTAGCATCACCCTTATACTAAATATCCTGTTACACTGCTGTGTTGTTTCCTAGAAGAATCATGTTCTAGCATCACTCTAATACTGAATATCATGTTACACTGCTGTGTTGTTTCCTATCAGAATCATGTTCTAGCACCACCCTTATGCTAAATATCCTGTTACAGTCCTGTGTTGTTTCCCATCACAATCATGTTCTAGCACCATCCTAATCCTAAATATCCTGTTACAGTGCGGTGTTGTTTTCCATCAGAATCATGCTCTAGCACCATACTAATACTAAATATCCAGCTACAGTGCTGTGTTGTTTCCCATAACAATGTTCTTGCTCCACCCTAATGCTAAATATCCCATATCCTGTTACAGTGCTGTGTTGTTTCCCATCAGAATCATGTTCTAGCACCATCCTAATACTAAATATCACATATCCTGTTACAGTGCTGTGCTGTTTCCCATCACAATCATGTTCTAGCATCCTTCCTAATACTGAATATCATGTTACACTGCTGTGTTGTTTCTTATCAGAATCATGTTCTAACACCACCCTTATGCTAAATATCATGTTACAGTTCTGTGCTGTTTCTCATTAGAACCATGTTCTAGCACCACCCTAATACTAAATATCCTGTTACAGTGATATGTTGTTTTCCATCATAATCATGTTCTTGCACCACCCTAATTCTAAATATCCTGTTACAGTGCAGTGTCGTTATTCATCAGAATCATGTTCTAGCACTACAGTAATACTAAATATCCTGTTACAGCGCTGTGTTATTCATCAGAATCATGTTCTAGTACCATCCTAATACTAAATATCCTGTTACACTGCTGTGTTGTTTCCCATCAGAATCATGTTCTAGCACCACACTTTTACAAAGTATACTGTTACAGTGCTGTGTTGTTTCCCATCAGAATCATGTTCTAGCACCACCCTAATACTAAATATCCTGATACAGTGCAGTGTCGTTATTCGTCGGAATCATGTTCTAGCACTACCCTAATACTAAATATCCTGTTACAGCGCTGTGTTATTCATCAGAATCATGTTCTAGCACCATCCTAATATTAAATGTCTTGTTACACTGCTGTGTTGTTTCCCATCAGAATCATGTTCTAGCACCACGCTAATACAAAATATCCTGTTACAGTGCTGTGTTGTTTCCCATCACAATCATGTTCTAGCAACACCCTAATACTAAATATCCTGTTACACTGCTGTGTTGTTACCCATCAGAATCATGTTCTAGCATCACCCTAATACTAAATATCCTGTTACTGTGCTGTGTTGTTTCCCATCACAATCATGTTCTATCATTAACCTAATACTGAATATCATGTTACACTGCTGTGTTGTTTCCTATCAGAATCATGTTCTAGCACCACCGTTGCGCTAAATATCCTGTTACAGTTCTGTGCTGTTTCTCATCAGAACCATGTTCTAGCAACACCCTAATACCAAATATCCTGTTACAGTGATATGTTGTTTCCCATCATAATCATGTTCTAGCACCACCCTAATACTAAATATCCTGTTATAGTGCACTGTCGTTATTCATCAGAATCATGTTCTAGCACTACCCTAATACTAAATATCCTGTTACAGCGCTGTGTTATTCATCAGAATCATGTTCTAGCACCATCCTAATACTAAATATCATGTTACACTGCTGTGTTGTTTCCTATTAGAATCATGTTCTAGCACCACCCTTATGCTAAATATCCTGTTACAGTGCTGTGTATTTTCCCATCAGAATCATGTTCTAGTACCATCCTAATGCTAAATATCCTGTTACAGTGCTGTGTTGTTTCCCATCACAATCATGTTCTAGCACCACCCTAATACTAAATATCCTGTTACACTGCTGTGTTGTTTCCCATCAGAATCATGTTCAAGCACCACACAAATACTAAATATCCTGCTACACTGCTGTGTTGTTTTCCATCAGAATCATGTTCTTGCACCACACTAATACTGAATATCCTGTTACACTGCTGTGTTGTTTCTTATTAGAATCATGTTCTAGGACCACCTAATGCTAAATATCCTGTTACAGTGCTTTGTTGTTTCCCATTAGAATCATGTTCAAGCACCACCATAATACTAAATATCCAAATGCAATGCTGTGTTGTTTCCCATCAGAATCATGTTCTAGCATCACCCTTATACTAAATATCCTGTTACACTGCTGTGTTGTTTCCTAGAAGAATCATGTTCTAGCATCACTCTAATACTGAATATCATGTTACACTGCTGTGTTGTTTCCTATCAGAATCATGTTCTAGCACCACCCTTATGCTAAATATCCTGTTACAGTGCTGTGTATTTTCCCATCAGAATCATGTTCTAGCACCATCCTAATGCTAAATATCCTGTTACACTGCTGTGTTGTTTCCCATCACAATCATGTTCTAGCACCACCCTAATACTAAATATCCTGTTATACTGCTGTGTTGTTTCCCATCAGAATCATGTTCTAGCATCACCCTAATACTAAATATCATGTTACACTGCTGTGTTGTTTCCTATCAGAATCATGTCCTAGCACCACCCTTGTGCTAAATATCCTGTTACAGTTCTGTGCTGTTTCTCATCAGAACCATGATCTAGCAACACCCTAATACTAAATATCCTGTTACAGTGATATGTTGTTTCCCATCATAATCTTGTCTAGCATCACCCTAATACTAAATATCCTGTTACACTGCTGTGTTGTTTCCTATCAGAATCATGTTCTAGCATCACCCTAATACTGAATATCATGTTACACTGCTGTGTTGTTTCCTATCAGAATCATGTCCTAGCACCACCCTTGTGCTAAATATCCTGTTACAGTTCTGTGCTGTTTCTCATCAGAACCATGTTCTAGCAACACCCTAATACTAAATATCCTGTTACAGTGATATGTTGTTTCCCATCATAATCTTGTCTAGCACCACCCTAATACTAAATATCCTGTTACAGTGCAGTGCCGTGATTCATCAGAATCATGTTCTAGCACTACCCTAATACTAAATATCCTGATACAGTGCTGTGTTGTTTCCCATCAGAATAATGTTCTAGCACCATGCTAATACTAAATATTCTGTTACAGTGCTGTGTTGTTTCCCATCAGAATCATGTTCTAGCACCACCCTAATACTAAATATCATGTTACAGTACTGTGTTGTTTCCCATCAGAATCATGTTCTAGCACCACCCGAATACTAAATATCCCATATCCTGTTACAGTGCTGTGTTGTTTCCCATAAAAATCTTGTTCTAGCTTCACCCTAATACTGAATATTATGTTACACTGCTGTGTTGTTTCCCATCAGATTCATGTTCTAGCACCACCCTAATGCTAAATATCCTGTTACAGTGCTGTGTTGTTTCCCATCAGAATCATGGTCTAGCACCATCCTAATACTAAATATCCTGTTACAGTGCTGTGTTGTTTCCCATCAGAAATATGATCTAGCACCACCCTAATACTAAATATCCTGTTACTCTGCTGTGTTGTTTCCCATCACAATCATGTTCTAGCACCATCCTAATCCTAAATATCCTGTTACAGTGCGCTGTTGTTTTCCATCAGAATCATGCTCTAGCACCATACTAATACTAAATATCCAGCTACAGTGCTGTGTTGTTTCCCATAACAATGTTCTTGCTCCACCCCTAATGCTAAATATCCCATATCCTGTTACAGTGCTGTGTTGTTTCCCATCAGAATCATGTTCTAGCACCATCCTAATACTAAATATCACATATCCTGTTACAGTGCTGTGCTGTTTCCCATCACAATCATGTTCTAGCACCATCCTAATACTGAATATCATGTTACACTGCTGTGTTGTTTCCTTTCAGAATCATGTTCTAACACCACCCTTATGCTAAATATCATGTTACAGTTCTGAGCTGTTTCTCATTAGAACCATGTTCTAGCACCACCCTAATACTAAATATCCTGTTACAGTGATATGTTGTTTTCCATCATAATCATGTTCTTGCACCACCCTAATTCTAATTATACAATGTCAATGAAATTTCCTGGACTCTGATTGGTCAGTGTGTGCCTCGGACAGTGATGATATTAAGCTATAACATCACTGTATTAAGTCCAGGCACACACATATGACCGCATAACACAAATCATGCTACCAGTCCTAGAGACACTGCTGCTGTGAAGCCTCATTAATCCGTGATACTTTTAGGCCAGGCAGCTTCCCCATTTTCTTAGCTCTCACATTAACAACAGCCACCACAATTGAGTCGCAGAATTGAATCAACAGATTTCCTGCCAGCATTGCATCAAACCAAGCGTTGAGTAACCTCAAGGTGACCATCCCCTGAAGCAGCTTCAAACAGTCCCGCCTCTGCCCCTCGCTTCTTCATCGCAACTAAAGACAATGCAAATCACATAAAACTACTCAGCTCATTGACATTCGGAATCGTTAGTTGCTTACCATGCTCCACAGCTACTTTCAAGACATTCAAAACTGAAACAAAGCTGTGACGCGAAACGGCATTTCAATGTCCCTCGCGTCACATAAGAGAACCTCAATGACAAGCGCTTCAGCACTGTTCACACAGCATCAGCCAAGCAACAGCGCCACCCAGTGGTACAAAATAAAAGGGATTTCTTTTTTGAAATGTGTACTTACCCACAGAAAAATCTAATAAAAATAAATAAAAAACATACTTTTTTTTTTAACACACGAGCCATTGTAATAGTATAGTACTTAGGATGTGTAGGATAAGACAGTGTCACTCCTCCGGGTGGAAGACCTCGTTCGCCGGTTTCAACCCACCCCAGGAGTGACGTTATTACACGATAACACACACCCTGTCGTGCCTTATTGCTTAAATATCCTGTTACAGTGCAGTGTCGTTATTCATCAGAATCATGTTCTAGCACTACAGTAATACTAAATATCCTGTTACAGCGCTGTGTTATTCATCAGAATCATGTTCTAGTACCATCCTAATACTAAATATCCTGTTACACTGCTGTGTTGTTTCCCATCAGAATCATGTTCTAGCACCACACTTTTACAAAGTATACTGTTACAGTGCTGTGTTGTTTCCCATCAGAATCATGTTCTAGCACCACCCTAATACTAAATATCCTGATACAGGGCAGTGTCGTTATTCGTCGGAATCATGTTCTAGCACTACCCTAATACTAAATATCCTGTTACAGCGCTGTGTTATTCATCAGAATCATGTTCTAGCACCATCCTAATATTAAATGTCTTGTTACACTGCTGTGTTGTTTCCCATCAGAATCATGTTCTAGCACCACGCTAATACAAAATATCCTGTTACAGTGCTGTGTTGTTTCCCATCACAATCATGTTCTAGCAACACCCTAATACTAAATATCCTGTTACACTGCTGTGTTGTTACCCATCAGAATCATGTTCTAGCATCACCCTAATACTAAATATCCTGTTACTGTGCTGTGTTGTTTCCCATCACAATCATGTTCTATCATTAACCTAATACTGAATATCATGTTACACTGCTGTGTTGTTTCCTATAAGAATCATGTTCTAGCACCACCGTTGTGCTAAATATCCTGTTACAGTTCTGTGCTGTTTCTCATCAGAACCATGTTCTATCAACACCCTAATACCAAATATCCTGTTACAGTGATATGTTGTTTCCCATCATAATCATGTTCTAGCACCACCCTAATACTAAATATCCTGTTATAGTGCACTGTCGTTATTCATCAGAATCATGTTCTAGCACTACCCTAATACTAAATATCCTGTTACAGCGCTGTGTTATTCATCAGAATCATGTTCTAGCACCATCCTAATACTAAATATCATGTTACACTGCTGTGTTGTTTCCTATTAGAATCATGTTCTAGCACCACCCTTATGCTAAATATCCTGTTACAGTGCTGTGTATTTTCCCATCAGAATCATGTTCTAGTACCATCCTAATGCTAAATATCCTGTTACAGTGCTGTGTTGTTTCCCATCACAATCATGTTCTAGCACCACCCTAATACTAAATATCCTGTTACACTGCTGTGTTGTTTACCATCAGAATCATGTTCAAGCACCACACAAATATTAAATATCCTGCTACACTGCTGTGTTGTTTTCCATCAGAATCATGTTCTTGCACCACACTAATACTGAATATCCTGTTACACTGCTGTGTTGTTTCTTATTAGAATCATGTTCTAGGACCACCTAATGCTAAATATCCTGTTACAGTGCTTTGTTGTTTCCCATCAGAATCATGTTCAAGCACCACCATAATACTAAATATCCAAATACAATGCTGGGTTGTTTCCCATCAGAATCATGTTCTAGCATCACCCTAATACTAAATATCCTGTTACACTGCTGTGTTGTTTCCTAGCAGAATCATGTTCTAGCATCACTCTAATACTGAATATCATGTTACACTGCTGTGTTCTTTCCTATCAGAATCATGTTCTAGCACCACCCTTATGCTAAATATCCTGTTACAGTGCTGTGTATTTTCCCATCAGAATCATGTTCTAGCACCATCCTAATGCTAAATATCCTGTAACAGTGCTGTGTTGTTTCCCATCACAATCATGTTCTAGCACTACCCTAATACTAAATATCCTGTTATACTGCTGTGTTGTTTCCCATCAGAATCATGTTCTAGCATCACCCTAATACTAAATATCCTGTTACAGTGCTGTGTTGTTTCCCATCACAATCATGTTCTAGCATCACCCTAATACTGAATATCATGTTACACTGCTGTGTTGTTTCCTATCAGAATCATGTCCTAGCACCACAATTGTGCTAAATATCCTATTACAGTTCTGTGCTGTTTCTCATCAGAACCATGTTCTAGCAACACCCTAATACTAAATATCCTGTTACAGTGATATGTTGTTTCCCATCATAATCTTGTCTAGCATCACCCTAATACTAAATATCCTGTTACACTGCTGTGTTGTTTCCTGTCAGAATCATGTTCTAGCATCACCCTAATACTGAATATCATGTTACACTGCTGTGTTGTTTCCTATCAGAATCATGTTCTAGCACCACCCTTATGCAAAATATCCTGTTACAGTGCTGTGTATTTTCCCATCAGAATCATGTTCTAGCACCATTCTAATGCTAAATATCCTGTTACAGTGCTGTGTTGTTTCCCATCACATTCATGTTCTAGCACCACCCTAATACTAAATATCCTGTTATACTGCTGTGTTGTTTCCCATCAGAATCATGTTCTAGCATCACCCTAATACTAAATATCCTGTTACAGTGCTGTGTTGTTTCTCATCACAATCATGTTCTAGCATCACCCTAATACTGAATATCATGTTACACTGCTGTGTTGTTTCCTATCAGAATCATATCCAGCACCACGCTTAAACGTAAATATCCTGTTACAGTTCTGTGTTGTTTCTCATCAGAACCATGTTCTAGCAACACCCTTAATACTAAATATCCTGTTACAGTGATATGTTGTTTCCATTATAATCTTGTCTAGCACCACCCAATACTAAATATCCTGTTACAGTGCAGTGCCGTGATTCATCAGAATCATGTTCTAGCACTACACTAATACTAATATCCTGTTACAGTGCTGTGTTGTTTCCATCAGAATAATGTTCTAGCACCATGCTAATACTAAATATTCTGTTACAGTGCTGTGTTGTTTCCATCTGAATCAATGTTCTAGCACCACCCTAATACTAAATATCATGTTACAGTGCTGTGCTGTTTCCCATCAGAATCATGTTCTAGCAACACCCAAATACTAAATATCCCATATCCTGTTACACTGCTGTGTTGTTTCCCATAAAAATCATGTTCTAGCTTAACCCTAATACTGAATATCATGTTACACTGCTGTGTTGTTTCCCATCAGAATCATGTTCTAGCACCACCCTAATGCTAAATATCCTGTTACAGTTCTGTGTTGTTTCCCCATCAGAATCATGGTCTAGCACCATCCTAATACTAAATATCCTGTTACAGTGCTGTGTTGTTTCCCATAAGAAATATGTTCTAGCACCACCCTAATACTAATTATCCTGTTACACTGCTGTGTTGTTTCCCATCACAATCATGTTCTAGCACCACCCTAATACTAAATATCCTGTTACACTGCGGTGTTGTTTCCCATCAGAATCATGCTCTAGCACCATCCTAATACTAAATTTCCAGCTACAGTGCTGTTTTGTTTCCCATAACAATCATTTTCTTGCACCACCCTAATGTTAAATATCCCATATCCTGTTACAGTGCTCTGTTGTTTCCCATCAGAATCATGTTCTAGCACCTCCTAATGCTAAATATCCTGTTACAGTGCTGTGTTGTTTCCCATCAGAATCATGCACTAGCACAAGCCTAATACTAAATATCCCATATCCTGTTACAGTGCTGTGTTGTTTCCCATCAGAATCATGTTCTAGCACCACCCCAATACAAAATATCCCATAACCTGTTACAGTGCTGTGCTGCTTCCCATCACAATCATGTTCTAGCATCACCCTAATACTGAATATCATGTTACACTGCTGTGTTGTTTCATATCAGAATCATGTTGCAACACCACCCTTATGCTAAATATCCTGTTACAGTTCTGTGCTGTTTCTCATCAGAACCATGTTCTTGCACCACCCTAATACTAAATATCCTGTTACAGTGATATTTTGTTTTCAATCCTAATCATGTTCTAGCACCACCCTAATACTAAATATCCTCTTACAGTGCAGTGTCATTATTCATCAGAATCATGTTCTAGCACCATCCTAATACTAAATATCCTGTTACACTGCTGTGTTGTTTCCCATCAGAATCATGTTCTAGCACCACACTAATACAAACTATAATGTTACAGTGCTGTGTTGTTTCCCATCAGAATCATGTTCTAGCACCCCCTAATACTAAATATCCTGTTACAGTGCAGTGTCGTTATTCATCAGAATCATGATCTAGCACTACCCTAATACTAAATGTCCTGTTACAGCACTGTGTTATTCATCAGAATCATGTTCTAGCACCATCCAAATACTAAATGTCCTGTTACACTGCTGTGTTGTTTCCCATCAGAATCATGTTCTAGCACCACGCTAATACAAAATATACTGTTACAGTGCTGTGTTGTTTCCTATCAGAATCATGTTCTAGCACCATCCTAATGCTAAATATCCTGCTACAGTGCTGTGTTGTTTCCCATCACAATCATGTTCTAGCAACACCCTAATACTAAATATCCTGTTACACTGCTGTGTTGTTTCCCATCAGAATTATATTCTAGCATCACCCTAATACTAAATATCCTGTTACAGTGCTGTCTTGTTTCCCATCACAATCATGTTCTAGCATTACCCTAATACTGAATATCATGTTACACTGCTGTGTTGTTTCATATCAGAATCATGTTGCAACACCACCCTTATGCTAAATATCCTGTTACAGTTCTGTGCTGTTTCTCATCAGAACCATGTTCTTGCACCACCCTAATACTAAATATCCTGTTACAGTGATATTTTGTTTTCAATCCTAATCATGTTCTAGCACCACCCTAATACTAAATATCCTCTTACAGTGCAGTGTCATTATTCATCAGAATCATGTTCTAGCACCATCCTAATACTAAATATCCTGTTACACTGCTGTGTTGTTTCCCATCAGAATCATGTTCTAGCACCACACTAATACAAAATATACTGTTACAGTGCTGTGTTGTTTCCCATCAGAATCATGTTCTAGCACCCCCCTAATACTAAATATCCTGTTACAGTGCAGTGTCATTATTCATCAGAATCATGTTCTAGCACTACCCTAATACTAAATGTCCTGTTACAGCACTGTGTTATTCATCAGAATCATGTTCTAGCACCATCCAAATACTAAATGTCCTGTTACACTGCTGTGTTGTTTCCCATCAGAATCATGTTCTAGCACCAATGCTAATACAAAATATACTGTTACAGTTGTGTTGTTTCCTTCAGAATCATGTTCTAGCACCATCCTAATGCTAAATATCCTGCTACAGTGCTGTGTTGTTTCCCATCACAATCATGTTCTAGCAACACCCTAATACTAAATATCCTGTTACACTGCTGTGTTGTTTCCCATCAGAATTATATTCTAGCATCACCCTAATACTAAATATCCTGTTACAGTGCTGTCTTGTTTCCCATCACAATCATGTTCTAGCATTACCCTAATACTGAATATCATGTTACACTGCTGTGTTGTTTCCTATCAGAATCATGTTATAGCACCACCCTTGTGCTAAATATCCTGTTACAGTTCTGTGCTGTTTCTCATCAGAACCATGTTCTAGCAACACCCTAATACCAAATATCCTGTTACAGTGATATGTTGTTTCCCATCATAATCATGTTCTAGCACCACCCTAATACTAAATATCCTGTTACAGCACTGTGTTATTCATCAGAATCATGTTCTAGCACCATCCTAATACTAAATATCCTGTTACACTGGTGTGTTGTTTCCCATCAGAATCATGTTCAAGCAACACCCAAATACTAAATATCCTGTTACACTGCTGTGTTGTTTTCCATCAGAATCATGTTCTTGCACCACGCTAATACTGAATATCCTGTTACAGTGCTGTGCTATTTCCCATCAGAATCATGTTCTAACATCACTCTAATACTGAATATCATGTTACATTGCTGTGTTGTTTCTTATCAGAATCATGTTCTAGGACCACCTAATGCTAAATATCCTGTTACAGTGCTTTGTTGTTTCCCATCAGAATCATGTTCTAGCACCACCCTAATACTAAATATCCAAATACAATCCTGTGTTGTTTCCCATCAGAATCATGTTCTAGCATCACCCTAATACTAAATATCGTTTTACACTGCTGTGTTGTTTCCTATCAGAATCATGTTCTAGCATCACCCTAATACTGAATATCATGTTACACTGCTGTGTTGTTTCCTATCAGAATCATGTTCTAACACCACCCTTATGCTAAATATCCTGTTACAGTGCTGTGTATTTTCCCATCAGAATCATGTTCTAGCACCATACTAATGCTAAATATCCTGTTACAGTGCTGTGTTGTTTCCCATCACAATCATGTTCTAGCACCACCCTAATACTAAATATCCTGTTATACTGCTGTGTTGTTTCCCATCAGAATCATGTTCTAGCATCACCCTAATACTAAATATCCTGTTACAGTGCTGTGTTGTTTCCCATCACAATCATGTTCTAGCATCACCCTAATACTGAATATCATGATACACTGCTGTGTTGTTTCCTATCAGAATCATGTCCTAGCACCACCCTTATGCTAAATATCCTGTTACAGTTCTGTGCTGTTTCTCATCAGAACCATGTTCTAGCAACACCCTAATACTAAATATCCTGTTACAGTAATATGTTGTTTCCCATCATAATCTTGTCTAGCACCACCCTAATACTAAATATCCTGTTACAGTGCAGTGCCGGATTCACACTAGAATCATGTTCTAGCACTACCCTATTACTAAATATCTTGTTACAGTGCTGTGTTGTCGCCATCAGAATAATGTTCTAGCACCATGCTAATAATAAATATTCTGTTACAGTGCTGTGTTGTTTCCCATCAGAATCATGTTCTAGCACCACCCTAATACTAAATATCATGTTACAGTGCTGTGCTGTTTCCCATCAGAATCATGTTCTAGCACCACCCGAATACTAAATATCCCATAACCTGTTACAGTGCTGTGTTGTTTCCTATAAAATCATGTTCTAGCTTCACCCTAATACTGAATATCATGTTGCACTGCTGTGTTGTTTCCCATCAGATTCATGTTCTAGCACCACCCTAATGCTAAATATCCTGTTACAGTGCTGTGTTGTTTCCCATCAGAATCATGGTCTAGCACCATCCTAATACTAAATATCTTGTTACAGTGCTGTGTTGTTTCCCATCAGAAATATGTTCTAGCACCACCCTAATACTAAATATCCTGTTACTCTGGTGTGTTGTTTTCCATCACAATCATGTTCTAGCACCACCCTAATACTAAATATCCTGTTACAGTGCGGTGTTGTTTTCCTATCAGAATCATGCTCTAGCACCATACTAATACTAAATATCCAGCTACAGTGCTGTGTTGTTTCCCATAACAATGTTCTTGCTCCACCCTAATGCTAAATATCAAATATCCTGTTATGCGCTGTGTTGTTTCCATCAGAATCATGTTCTAGCACCATCCTAATACTAAATATCATATCCTGTTACAGTGCTGTGCTGTTTTCCATCACAATCATGTTCTAGCAACATCCTAATACTGAATATCATGTTACACTGCTGTGAGCTTCCTATCAGAACTCATGTTCTCAACACCACCCTTTATGCTAAATATCATGTTACAGTTCTGTGCTGTTTCTCATTAGAACCATGTCCTAGCACCACCCTATTACTAAATATCCTGTTACAGTGATATGTTGTTTTCCATCATAATCATGTTCTTGCACCACCCTAATACTAAATATCCTGTTACAGTGCAGTGTCGTTATTCATCAGAATCATGTTCTAGCACTACAGTAATACTAAATATCCTGTTACAGCGCTGTGTTATTCATCAGAATCATGTTCTAGTACCATCCTAATACTAAATATCCTGTTACACTGCTGTGTTGTTTCCCATCAGAATCATGTTCTAGCACCACACTTTTTCAAAGTATACTGTTACAGTGCTGTGTTGTTTCCCATCAGAATCATGTTCTAGCACCACCCTAATACTAAATATCCTGTTACAGTGCAGTGTCGTTATTCGTCAGAATCATGTTCTAGCACTACCCTAATACTAAATATCCTGTTACAGCTCTGTGTTATTCATCAGAATCATGTTCTAGCACCATCCTAATATTAAATGTCTTGTTACACTGCTGTGTTGTTTCCATCAGAATCATGTTCTAGCACCACGCTAATACAAAATATCCTGTTACAGTGCTGTGTTGTTTCCATCACAATCATGTTCTCCAGCAACAATCTCAATACTAAATATCCTGTTACACTGCTGTGTTGTTACCCATCAGAATCATGTTCTAGCATCACCCTAATACTAAATATCCTGTTACTGTGCTGTGTTGTTTCCCATCACAATCATGTTCTTTCATTAACCTAATACTGAATATCATGTTACACTGCTGTGTTGTTTCCTATCAGAATCATGTTCTAGCACCACCGTTGCGCTAAATATCCTGTTACAGTTCTGTGCTGTTTCTCATCAGAACCATTTTCTAGCAACTCCCTAATACCAAATATCCTGTTACAGTGATATGTTGTTTCCCATCATAATCATGTTCTAGCACCACCCTAATACTGAATATCATGTTACACTGCTGTGTTGTTTCCTATCAGAATCATGATCTAGCACCACCCTTATGCTAAATATCCTGTTACAGTTTTGTGCTGTTTCTCATCAGAACCATGTTCTAGCACCACTCTAATGCTAAATATCCTGTTACAGTGATATGTTGTTTCACTCTTAATCATGTCTAGCTACCACCCTAATACTAAATATCCAGTTACAATGCAGTGTTGTTATTCATCAGAATCATGTTCTAGCACTACCCAAATACTAAATATCCTGATACTGCCTGTGTTATTCATCAGAACTGCTCCTAGCACCATCCTAATACTTCAATATCCGGTTACACTGCTGTGTTGTTTCCATCAGAATCATGTTTCAGCACCATGCTAATACTAAATATACTGCTACAGTACTGTGTTGTTTCCCGTCAGAACTGTGTTCTAGCACCACCTCAATTCTAAATATCCTGTTACAGTGCTGTGTTGTTTCCCATCAGAATCATGTTCTACATCACCTAATACTAAATATCCAAATACAATGCTGTGTGGTTTCCCATCAGAATCATGTTCTAGCATCACTCCTAATACTAAATATCCTGTTACACTGTTGTGTTGTTTCCTATCAGAATCATGTTCTAGCATCACCCATTACTGAATATCATGTTACACTGCTGTGTTGTTTCCTATCGGAATGGTGTTCTAGCACCACCCTTTATGCTAAATATCCCGTTACAGTGCTGTGTTGTTTCCCATCAGACTCATGTTCTAGCGCCCATCCTAATGCTAAATATTCTGTTACGCATGCTGTGTTGTTTACCATCACAGTCATGTTCTAGCACCACCCTAATACTAAATATCCTGTTACAGTTGTGTTGTTTCCCATCAGAATCGTGTTGTAGCATCACCCTAATACTAAATATCCTGTTACAGTGCTGTGTTGTTTTCCATCACAATTATGTTCTAGCATCACCCTAATACTGAATATCATGTTACACTGCTGTGTTATTTCTATCAGAATCATGTTCTAGCACCACCCTTGAAAGCAATATCCTGTTACAGTTCTGTGCTGTTTCTCATCAGAATCATGTTCTAGCAGCACCCTACTAAATATCCTGCTACAGTGATATGTTGTTTCCATCATAATCTTGTTCAGCACCAACTTAATACTAAATATCCTTAAAATACAGTGCAGTGCTGTTATTCATCAGAATCATGTTCTAGCACTACCCTAATACTAAATAGCCTGTTACAGTGCTTGTTGTTTCCCATCAGATACATGTTCTAGCACCCATGCTAATACTAAATATACTCGTTACAGTGCTGTGTTGCTTCCCATCAGAATCATGTTCTAGCACCTCAATCTAAGTATCATGTTACAGTGCTGTGCTGTTTCCCATCAGAATCATGTGTTCTAGCACCAGCCTAATACCAAATATCCTGTTACAGTGCCGTGTTGTTTCCATCAGAATCATGTTCTAGCATCACCCTAATACTGAATATCATGTTACACTGCTGTGTTGTTTCCCATCAGAGTCATGTTCTAGCATCACCCTAATACTGAATATCATGTTACACTGCTGTGTTGTTTCCTATCAGAATCATGTACTAGCACCACCCTTATGCTAAATATCCTGTTACAGTGCTGTGTATTTTCCCATCAGAATCATGTTCTAGCACCATTCTAATGCTAAATATCCTGTTACAGTGCTGTGTTGTTTCCCATCACAATCATGTTCTAGCACCACCCTAATATTAAATATCCTATTATACTGCTGTGTTGCTTCCCATCAGAATCATGTTCTAGCATCACCCTAATACTAAATATCTTGTTACAGTGCTGTGTTGTTTCCCATCACAATCATGTTCTAGCATCACCCTAATACTGAATATCATGTTAAACTGCTGTGTTGTTTCCTATCAGAATCATATCCTAGCACCACACTTGTGCTAAATATCCTGTTACAGTTCTGTGTTGTTTCTCATCAGAACCATGTTCTACCAACACCCTAATACTAAATATCCTGTTACAGTGATATGTTGTTTCCCATCATAATCTTGTCTAGCACCACCCTAATACTAAATATCCTGTTACAGTGCAGTGCCGTGATTCATCAGAATCGTGTTCTTGCACACCAATATTTTAAATATCCTGTTACAGTGCTGTGTTGTTTCCCATCAGAATAATGTTCAGCACCATGCTAATGCTAAATATTCTGTTACAGTGCTGTGTTGTTTCCCATCAGAATCATGTTCTAGCACCACCCTAATACTAAATATCATGTTACAGTGCTGTGCTGTTTCCCATCAGAATCATGTTCTAGCAACACCCAAATACTAAATATCCCATATCCTGTTACAGTGCTGTGTTGTTTCCCATAAAAATCATGTTCTAGCTTAACCCTAATACTGAATATCATGTTACACTGCTGTTTTGTTTCCCATCAGAATCATGTTCTAGCACCACCCTAATGCTAAATATCCTGTTACAGTTCTGTGTTGTTTCCCATGAGAATCATGGTCTAGCACCATCCTAATACTAAATATCCTGTTACAGTGCTTTGTTGTTTCCCATCAGAAATATGTTCTAGCACCACCCTAATACTAATTATCCTGTTACACTGCTGTGTTGTTTCCCATCACAATCATGTTCTAGCACCACCCTAATACTAAATATCCTGTTACACTGCGGTGTTGTTTCCCATCAGAATCATGCTCTAGCACCATCCTAATACTAAATATCCAGCTACAGTGCTGTGTTGTTTCCCATAACAATCATTTTCCTGCACCACCTTAATGTTAAATATCCCATATCCTGTTACAGTGCTGTGTTGTTTCCCATCAGAATCATGTTCTAGCACCTCCTAATGCTAAATATCCTGTTTCAGTGCTATGTTGTTTCCCATCAGAATCATGCACTAGCACAAGCCTAATACTAAATATCCGTATATCCTGTTACAGTGCTGTGTTGTTTCCCATTAGAATCATGTTCCTAAGCACCACCTCAATAACCAAATATCCCATATCCTGTTACAGTGCTGTGCTGCTTCTCCATCACAATCATGTTCTAGCATCACCCTAATACTGAATATCATGTTACACTGCCATGTGTTGTTTCATATCAGAATCATGTTCTAACACTAACTTTATGCTAAATATCCTGTTACAGTTCTGTGTTGTTCTCATCAGAACCATGTTCTGTTCCACCCTAATACTAAATATCCTGTTACAGTGATATGTTATTTCAATCCTCATGTTCTAGCACCACCCTAATACTAAATATCCTGTTACAGTGCAGTGTCATTATTCATCAGAATCATGTTCTAGCACCATCCTAATATTAAATATCCTGTTACACTGCTGTGTTGTTTCCCATCAGAATCATGTTCTAGCTCCACACTAATACAAAAATATACTGTTACAGTGCTGTGTTGTTTCTCATCAGAATCATGTCTCAGCACCCCAACACTAAATATCCTGTTACAGTGCAGTGTTGTTATTCAATCAGAATCATGTTTGTAGCACTACCCTAATACTAAAATGTCCCGTTACAGCACTTGTCTTTATTCATCGAATCAAGTTCTAACACCATCCTAAATTAAAATGCTGTCCTGTTACACTGCTGTGTTGTTTCATCAGAATCATGTTCTCACACCACGCTAATGCAAAATATATACTGTTACAGTGCTGTGTTGTTTCATCAGAATTATATATTCTAGCACTCACCATAATACTAAATATCCTGTTAGCAGTGCTGTCTGTTTCATCACAATCATGTTCTAGCATTACCCTAATACTGAATATCATGTTACACTGCTGTGTTGTTTCCTATCAGAATCATGTTCAGCACCACCCTTGTACAAATATCCTGTTACAGTTCTTGTGTTGTTTCTCATCAGAAACCCGT
Source organism: Neoceratodus forsteri (assembly GCA_016271365.2). Lineage (NCBI taxonomy): Eukaryota > Metazoa > Chordata > Ceratodontiformes > Ceratodontidae > Neoceratodus > Neoceratodus forsteri. Next base: position 175,594,871 of record CM057455.1, read on the forward strand.
TCTAGCAATACCCTAATACCAAATATCCTGTTACAGTGATATGTTGTTTCCCATCATAATCATGTTCTAGTACCACCCTAATACTAAATATCCTGTTACAGCACTGTGTTATTCATCAGAATCATGTTCTAGCACCATCCTAATACTAAATATCCTGTTACACTGCTGTGTTGTTTCCCATCAGAATCATAGTTCAAGCAAAACTCAAATACTAAATAATATCCTGTTACACTGCTGTGTTGTTTTCCATCAGAATCATGTTCTTGCACCACGCTAATACTGAATATCCTGTTAGCAGTGCTGTGCTATTTCCCCATCAGAATCATGTGTTCTAACATCACTCTAATACTGAATATCATGTTACATTGCTGTGTTGTTTCTTATCAGAATCATGTTCTCTGTGGACCACCTAATGCTAAATATCCTGTTACAGTGCTTTGTTGTTTCCCAGCATCAGAATCATCATGTTCTAGCACCACTTCATACTAAATATCCAAATACAATGCTGTGTTGTTCTCATCAGAATCATGGTTCTAGCATCACTGTAATACTAAATATCCTTTTACACTGCTGTGTTGTTTCCCAGAATCATGTTCTAGCATCACTCCTAATACTGAATATCATGTTACAATTGCTGTGTGTTGTTTCCTTTACTAGAATCATGTTCTAGCACCACCCTTATGTAAGCTACAATATCCTGTTACAGTGCTGTGTATTTTTCCATCAGAATCATGTTCTAGCACCATACTTATGCTAAATATCCTCTTTCACAGTGCTGTGTTGTTTCCTCATCACAATCATGTTCTAGCACCACCCTAATACTAAACTATCCTGTTATACAGCTGTGTTGTTTCCCATCAGAATCATGTTTCTAGCATCAACTTTACTACTAAATATCCTGTTACAGTGCTGTGTTGTTTCCTCATAAAAATCTGCGTTCTAGGATCACCCTATTATTTGAATAATTATGTACACTGCCGCTGTGTTGTTTCTCTATCAGAATCATGTCCCAGCACCACCCTTGTGCTAAATATCCTGTTACAGTTCTGTACTGCTTCTCATCAGAACCATGTTCTAGCAACACCTACTACTAAATATCCTTGTTACAGTGATATGTTGTTTCCCCATCAATCTTGTCTAGCACCACCCTAATACTAAATATCCTGTTACAGTGCAGTGCCTGCATTCATCAGAATCATGTTCTAGCACTACCCTAATACTAAATATCCTGTTACAGTGCTGTGTTGTTTCCCATCAGGTAATATCTCAGCACCATGCTAATGCTAAATATTCTGTTACAGTGCTGTAGTTGTTTCCCATCAGAATCATGTTCAGCACCACCCTAATACTAAATATCATGTTACAGTGCTGGGTTGTTTCCTCATCAGAATCATGTTCTAGCACCACCCTAATACTAAATATCCCATATCCTGTTACAGTTGCTGTGTTGTTTCCATAAAAATCATGTTCTAGCTTCACCCTAATACTGAATATCATGTTACACTGCTGTTGTTGTTTCCCATCAGATTCATGTTCTAACACCAACCTAATGCTAAATATCCTCTACAGTGCCGTGTTGTTTCCCATCAGAATCATGGTCTAGCACCATCTAATACTAAATATCCTGTTACAGTGCTGTGTTGTTTCCCATCAGAAATATGTTCTAGCACCACCCTAATACTAAATATCCTGTTACTCTGCTGTGTTGTTTCCCATCACAATCATGTTCTAGCACCACCCTAATACTAAATATCCTGTTACAGTGCGGTGTTGTTTTCCATCAGAATCATACTCTAGCACCATACTAATACTAAATATCCAGCTACAGTGCTGTGTTGTTTCCCATAACAATGTTCTTGCTCCACCCTAATGCTAAATATCCCATATCCTGTTACTGTGCTGTGTTTTTTCCCATCAGAATCATGTTCTAGCACCATCCTAATACTAAATATCATATCATGTTACACTGCTGTGTTGTTTCCTAACAGAATCATGTTCTAACACCACCCTATGCTAAATATCATGTTACAAGTTCTGTGCTAATTTCTAGCTGTAGAACCATGTTCTAGCACCACCCTAATACTAAATATCCTGTTACAGTGATATGTTGTTTTCCATCATAATCATGTTCTTGCACCACCCTAATACTAAATATCTTGTTACAGTGCATGTCGTTATTCATCAGAATTGTTTCTAGCACTACAGTAATACTAACATCCTGTTACAGCTGTGTTATTCATCCAAATCATGTTCTAGTACCATCCTAATACTAAATATCCTGTTACACTGCTGTGTTGTTTCCATCAGAATCATGTTCTAGCACCACACTTTTACAAAGTATACTGTTACAGTGCTGTGTTGTTTCCCATCAGAATCATGTTCTAGCACCACCCTAATACTAAATATCCTGTTACAGTGCAGTGTCGTTATTTGCAAGAATCATGTTCTAGCACTACCCTAATACTAAATATCCTGTTACAGCGCTGTGTTATTCATCAGAATCATGTTCTAGCACCATCCTAATAATAAATGTCTTGTTACACTGCTGTGTTGTTTCCCATCAGAATCATGTTCTAGCACCACGCTAATACAAAATATCCTGTTACAGTGCTGTGTTGTTTCCCATCACAATCATGTTCTAGCAACACCTAATACTAAATATCCTGTTACACTGCTGTGTTGTTACCATCAGAATCATGTTCTAGCATCACCCTAATACTAAATATCCTGTTACTGTGCTGTGTTGTTTCCATCACAATCATGTTCTATCATTAACCTATTCACTGAATATCATGTTACACTGCTGTGTTGTTTCCTATCAGAATCATGCGTTCTAGCACCACCGTTGTTGCTAAATATCCTGTTACAGTTCTGTGCTGTTTCTCATCAGAACCATATGTTTTAGCAACACCTTAATACTAAATATCTCTGTTACAGTGATATGTTGTTTCATCATAATCATGTTCTAGCACCACCCTAATACTATAATATCCTGTTATAGTGCACTGTCGTTATTCATCAGAATCATGTTCTAGCACTACCTAATACTATAATATCCTGATACAGCGCTGTGTTATTCATCAGAATCATGTTCTAGCACCATCCTAATACTAAATATCATGTTACACTGCTGTGTTGTTTCCTATTAGAATCATGTTCTAGCAGCACCCTTATGCTAAATATCCTGTTTCAGTGCTGTGTATTTTCCCATCAGAATCATGTTCTAGCACCATCCTAATACTAAATATCCTGTTACAGTGCTGTGTTGTTTTCCATCACAATCATGTTCTAGCACCACCCTAATACTAAATATCCTGTTACACTGCTGTGTTGTTTCCCATCAGAATCATGTTCTAGCATCACCCTAATACTAAATATCCTGTTACAGTGCTGTGTTGTTTCCCATCAGAATCATATTCCTAGCACTGCCCAATACTAAAATATCCCATATCCTGTTACAGTGCTGTTGTTTCCCATCACAATACATGTTCTAGCATCACCTAATACTGAATATCCTTTACACTGCTGTGTTGTTCCTTATCAGAATCATGTTCCTAACACCACCCTTATGCTAAATATCCTGTTTACAGTTCTGTGTTTCTCATCAGAACCATGCTCTAGCACAACCCTAATACTAAATATCCTGTTACAGTGATATGTTGTTTCCCATCATAATCATGTTCTAGCACCACCCTAATACTAAATATCCTGTTACAGTGCAGTGTCGTTATTCATCAGAATCATGTTCTAGCACTACCCTAATACTAAATATCCTGTTACAGTGCAGTGTCGTTATTCATCAGAATCATGTTCTAGAACCACCCTAATACTAAATATCCTGTTACAGCGCTGTGTTATTCATCAGAATCATGTTCTAGCACCATCCTAATACTAAATGTCCTGTTACACTGCTGTGTTGTTTCCCATCAGAATCATGTTCTATCACCACGCTAATACAAAATATACTGTTACAGTGCTGTGTTGTTTCCCATCAGAATCATGTTCTTGCACAATCCTAATGCTAAATATCCTTTTACAGTGCTGTGTTGTTTCCAATCACAATCATGTTCTAGCTTCACCCTAATACTGAATATCATGTTTCACTGCTGTTTTGTTTCCTATCAGAATCATGTTCTAGCACGACCCTTGTGCTAAATATCCTGTTACAGTTCTGTGCTGTTACTCATCAGAACCATGTTCTAGCAACACCCTAATAATAAATATCCTGTTACAGTGATATGTTGTTTCCCATCATAATCTTGTCTAGCACCACCCTAATACTGAATATCCTGCTACAGTGCAGTGCCGTTATTCAATCTGGAATCATGTTCTAGTACTACCCCAATACTAAATATCCTGTTTGCAGTGCTGTGTTGTTTCCCATCAGAGTCATGTTCTGGCACCATGCTAATACTAAATATACTGTTACAGCGCTGTGTTGTTTCCCATCAGAATCATGTTCTAGCACCACCCTAATACTAAATATCATGTTGCAGTGCTGTGTTGTTTCCCATCACAGTCATTTTCTAGCACCACTCTAATACTAAATATCCTGTTACAGTGCTGTGTTGTTTCCCATCACAATTATGTTCTAGCATCACCCTAATACTGAATATCATGTTACACTGCTGTGTTATTTCCTATCAGAATCATGTTCTAGCACCACCCTTGTGCTAAATATCCTGTTACAGTTCTGTGCTGTTTCTCATCAGAATCATGTTCTAGCAACAGCCTAATACTAAATATCCTGCTACAGTGATATGTTGTTTCCCATCATAATCTTGTCTAGCACCACCCTAATACTGAATATCCTGCTACAGTGCAGTGCCGTTATTCACCTGAATCATGTTCTAGTACTACCCTAATACTAAATATCCTGTTACAGTGCTGTGTTGTTTCCCATCAGAGTCATGTTCTGGCACCATGCTAATACTAAATATACTGTTACAGCGCTGTGTTGTTTCCCATCAGAATCATGTTCTAGCACCACCCTAATACTAAATATCATGTTGCAGTGCTGTGTTGTTTCCCATCACAGTCATTTTCTAGCACCACCCTAATACTAAATATCCTGTTACAGTGCTTGTGTTGTTTCCCATCAGAATTGTGTTGTAGCATCACCCTAATACTAAATATCCTGTTACAGTGCTGTGTTGGTTTCCCATCACACTATGTTCTAGCATCACCCTAATACTGAATATCATACACTGCTGTGTTATTTCCTTATCAGAATCATGTTCTAGCACCACCCCTTGTGCTAAATATCCTGTTACAGTTCTGTGCTGTTTCTCATCAGAATCATGTTCTAGCAACAGCCTAATACTAAATATCCTGCTACAGTGATATGTTGTTTCCCATCATAATCTTGTCTAGCACCACCCTAATACTAAATATCCTGTTACAGTGCAGTGCTGTTATTCATCAGAATCATGTTCTAGCACTACCCTAATACTAAATAGCCTGTTACAGTGCTCTGTTGTTTCCCATCAGAATCATGTTCTAGCACCATGCTAATACTAAATATACTGTTACAGTGCTGTGTTGCTTCCCATCAGAATCATGTTCTAGCACCACCCTAATACTAAATATCATGTTACAGTGCTGTGCTGTTTCCCATCAGAATCAAGTTCTAGCACCAGCCTAATACTAAATATCCTGTTACAGTGCCGTGTTGTTTCTCATCAGAATCATGTTCTAGCATCACCTAATACTGAATATCATGTTACACTGCGTGTTGTTTCCCATCAGAGTCATGTTCTAGCATCACCCTAATACTGAATATCATGTTACACTGCTGTGTTGTTTCCATCAGAATCATGTTCTAGCACCACCCAATACTAAATATCATGTTACAGTGCTGTGCTGTTTCCATCAGAATCAAGTTCTAGCACCAGCCTAATACTAAATATCCTGTTACAGTGCTGTGTTGTTTCCCATCGGAATCATGTTCTAGCACCATCCTAATACTAAATATCCTAATACAGTGCTTTGATTCTTCTCATCACAATCATAGATTCATAGATACATAGACAGTGTCGGCAGATAAGGGCCTATGGCCCACCCAGTCTGCCCATTTAAGTTTGTAAGTTCAGTTTATGTTATCCAGGAACTCTGTTGCCCCTTAACCCTGATCTCCACAATTCCTTTATGTATATCCCATGCATTCTTAAATCCCGTGATTGTTTCAGCCCCCACCACTTCCTCTGGCAGGGTGTTCCATTTGTTTCCCATCAGAATCATGTTCTAGCACCACCCTAATACTAAATATCCCATATCCTGTTACAGTGCTGTGTTGTTTCCCATCACAATCATGTTCTAGCATCACCCTAATACTGAATATCATGTTGCACTGCTGTGTTGTTTCCTATCAGAATCATGATCTAGCACCACCCTTATGCTAAATATCCTGTTACAGTTCTGTGCTGTTTCTCATCAGAACCATGTTCTAGCACCACTTTAATACTAAATATCCTGTTACAGTGATATGTTGTTTCCTTCATAATCATGTTCTAGCACCACCCTAATACTAAATATCCTGTTACAGTGCAGTGTCGTTATTCATCAGAATCATGTTCTAGCACTACCCTAATACTAAATATCCTGATACAGTGCTGTGTTATTCATCAGAATCATGTTCTAGCACCATCCTAATACTAAATATCCTGTTACACTGCTGTGTTGTTTCCCATCAGAATCATGTTCTAGCACCATGCTAATACTAAATATACTGCTACAGTACTTTATTGTTTCCCATCAGAATCATGTTCTAGCACCACCCTAATTCTAAATATCCTGTTACAGTGATGTGTTGTTTCCCATCAGAATCATGTTCTAGCACCACCCTAATACTAAATATCCAAATACAATGCTGTGTTGTTTCCCATCAGAATCATGTTCTAGCATCACCCTAATACTAAATATCCTGTTACACTGTTGTGTTGTTTCCTATCAGAATCATGTTCTAGCATCACCCTAATACTGAATATCATGTTACACTGCTGTGTTGTTTCCTATCAGAATCATGTTCTAGCACCACCCTTATGCTAAATATCCTGTTACAGTGCTGTGTTGTTTCCCATCAGACTCATGTTCTAGCGCCATCCTAATGCTAAATATTCTGTTACAGTGCTGTGTTGTTTCCGTCACAGTCATGTTCTAGCACCACCCTAATACTAAATATCCTGTTACAGTGCTGTGTTGTTTCCCATCAGAATCGTGTTCTAGCATCACCCTAATACTAAATATCCTGTTACAGTGCTGTGTTGTTTCCATCACAATTATGTTCTAGCATCACCCTAATACTGAATATCATGTTACACTGCTGTGTTATTTCCTATCAGATTCATGTTCTAGCACCACCCTTGTGCTAAATATCATGTTACAGTTCTGTGCTGTTTCTCTTCAGAATCATGTTCTAGCAACACCCTAATACTAAATATCCTGCTACAGTGATATGTTGTTTCCCATCATAATCTTGTCTAGCACCACCCTAATACTAAATATCCTGTTACAGTGCAGTGCTGTTATTCATCAGAATCATGTTCTAGCACTACTCTAATACTAAATAGCCTGTTACAGTGCTCTGTTGTTTCCCATCAGAATCATGTTCTAGCACCATGCTAATACTAAATATACTGTTACAGTGCTGTGTTGTTTCCCATCAGAATCATGTTCTAGCACCACCCTAATACTAAATATCATGTTACAGTGCTGTGCTGTTTCCATCAGAATCATGTTCTAGCACCAGCCTAATACTAAATATCCTGTTACAGTGCCATGTTGTTTCCCATCAGAATCATGTTCTAGCATCACCCCAATACTGAATATCATGTTACACTGCTGTGTTGTTTCCCATCAGAATCATTTTCTAGCATCACCCTAATACTGAATATCATGTTACACTGCTGTGTTGTTCCTATCAGAATCATGTTCTAGCACCACCCTTATGCTAAATATCCTGTTACAGTGCTGTGTTGTTTCCCATCAGAATCATGTTCTAGCACCATCTTAATACTAAATATCCTAATCACAGTGCTGTGATTCTTCCCATCACAATCATGTTCTAGCACCACCCTAATACTAAATATCCTGTTACAGTGCTGTGTTGTTTCCCATCAGAATCATGTTCTAGCACCATCCTAATACTGAATATCCTGCTACAGTGCTGTGTTGTTTCCCATAACAATCATGTTCTTGCACCACCCTAATGCTAAATATCCCATATCCTGTTACAGTGCTGTGTTGTTTCCCATCAGAATCATGTTCTTGCCTCATCCTAATACTAAATATCTCATATCCTGTTACACTGCTGTGTTGTTTCCCATCAGAATCATGTTCTAGCACCATCCTAATACTAAATATCCTGTTACAGTGCTGTGTTATTTCCCATCAGAATCATGTTCTAGCACCTCCTAATGCTAAATATCCTGTTACAGTGCTGTATTGTTTCCCATCAGAATCATGCTCTAGCACCACCTAATACTAAATATCCCATATCCTGTTACAGTGATGTGTTGTTTCCCATCAGAATCATGTTCTAGCACCACCCTAATACTAAATATCCCATATCCTGTTACAGTGCTGTGTTGTTTTCCATCAGAATCATGTTCTAGCACCATGCTAATTCTAAATATCCTGTTACAGTGCTGTGTTATTTCCCATCAGAATCATGTTCTAGCACCTCCTAATGCTAAATATCCTGTTACAGTGCTGTGTTGTTTCCCATCAGAATCATGCTCTAGCAGCACCCTAATACTAAATATCCCATATCCTGTTACAGTGATGTGTTGTTTCCCATCAGAATCATGTTCTAGCATCACCCTAATACTAAATATCCCATATCCTGTTACAGTGCTGTGTTGTTTTCCATCAGAATCATGTTCTAGCACCATGCTAATTCTAAATATCCTGTTACAGTGCTGTGTTTGTTTCCATCAGTATCATGTTCTAGCACCATCCTAATATTAAATATTCTTTTACACTTCTGTGTTGTTTCCCATCAGAATCATGTTCTAGCACCATCCTAATACCAAATATCCTGTTATAGTGCTGTGTTGTTTCCCTTCAGAATCATGTTCTACCACCATCCTTATACTAAATATTCTGTTACACTTCTGTGTTGTTTCCCATCAGAATCATTTTCTAGCACCACCGTAATACATCCACAGTAGGACTCATCTAGTGCATACATTCTCATCAACAGAAGAGATTTTAAAAAAATCTCAAGTGACTGCCATCTATAATTTCTCATTAATTGCAAAATTACCTATAAAAGCTGTTTTAAAAAACATCTCAGAAAATATAAATATACTAAAGATGAATTTAAGGATGCCAGATATACATTTTTGCTAAAAGACAAGGGACCCAATTCCAGAACCATTCCTCATGTTGCAAAGTGACTTGCGTCGAACAATATGTTGCAAGTAGCATTTTGCACTATGAATAATGACATTCATTATTCCAGAAGGCAGCCTGCGACATGTCGCAGGCTGCCTGCACTGCAGTTGTGCTATGTCACTGGTTATACCATAAACTCCCTGCAACATGGCACAAGGGGGTTTATGGAAGAAGTTATGCCTTATTCTGAGATGCTGACTGTCGGAACAGCAAATGTGCTATTCCAAGACATCCCCCAGAGGACATTAGTTCAAGTACTTAAGTGTACTTTACACCCACTGGGGGTGCACCACTGTGCCATGTGCTCCAACTGCACCCTCCCAGTACCTCATAAGCTCCCCCAGCCATTCCCATTTGTATATGCCCTTGAAGGCCCTCTGTGGGCTGCTGGCACTCCCAAGCCCTGATCCCTGTGTACTGCCACAGAGGGCAGATCATGTCATTCTCCCATCTATGAGTAGTGCCCAACAGGGCAGATCATGTCATCCCCCCATCCCCAAGTAGTGCCCTGTAGGACAGTTCATGTCACCCCTGTACCAGAGTAATGCCACACAGGACAGATCATGTCATCCCCAGTCCCCGAGTAGTGCCCTGCAGGGCAGACCACATCATCCCCTCATCCCTGAGTAGTGCCCCTTGGGGCAGATCATGTCATCCCCAATCCCCAAATAGTGCCCTGCAGGACAGTTCATATCATCCTCCCATCCCTAAGTAGTGCTCTGCAGGGCAAATCATGTCATCCCCCTTCCCCGAGTAGTGCCCTGCAGGGCAGATCATGTAATCCCCCATCCCAGAATAGTGCACTACGGGGCAGATCATGTCATCCCCCATCCTGAGTAGTGCCCTGCAGGTCACATCATGTCATCCTCACATCCCTGAATAGTGCCCTGCAGTACTTCATATTCACTGGCCCTAGCCTGATCCTAGTGAGTGCCCTGCAGGAACAGATCTTGTCATCCCCGAACCTGAAGTAGTGCCCTGCTGGGCAGATCATGTCATCCCCTCATCCCTGAGTAGTGCCTTGCAGGGCAGTTCATGTTCCCAGGTCCTCAAACCCTGATCCCCAATCCCCATCTTGCCTCTATTGTCAGTCCTGCTATGCCACTAATTTCCTGTTAGTCCAGTGGCCTCCCACCCTCCCACCTGGCAGTGCCAGTCCACCCCACCCCTACACACTCATTTCCAGTCGGTGACTGGCACAACCCACTGTACGCGTGTGGGTTCAATAACAGACACCAGTCACAAAAATGAAGTGCATAAAAAATGCTGGCATAGTGTTTATCATTTTATTTCCAGAAAAAAAAATCAATAAATAATAATTTACAGAAAAGAAATAGGTTAATTTTCACCAAAACTAAAGTACACAAAACCCAGGCAAGTCTTTTAGTCAGACTCCTGCTCTTCTCAGTATCCAATACTTCCAAGCTAGTGTGTAGGCATTCACACTTCCATTCCTTCACCTGATCAGAAGATACTGACCAGTCTCCTTACTCTCCCTATCTGACGTGGTCTTCTGGTGGAGGCCTTATATAGTACTCAAAAGGGCGGAGTTTGAAATTGGCTCCACCTACTCTCAGACATCACCTCCATTTGTTTGCTATAATGGCAGCCATTTCTGGCTGCCAACCCTATGAGAAGGGCTTACCAGATGATTTTACCCAGGTAAGTAAACCACAATAGAGAAAGAGAAGAACCTAAATATTAAATATAAAGAATCTAGAATCTTTAACCAAGGGCAACAGATGAGGGGCGCACTCCCTATCTTGTTTCCTTGTAAGGTTCTAGATTCTTTAATAAATAGCCAGTTTGATGTTCTAGTGCAAAACCCAAAGGAAAAAAAGAAACAGTTTTTATTTATAAAACACATAGATGTCCTGTACTGTAACTCTAGCTAACAGAGTTTTTACTGTGTTAGTTAACAAATATTGGGATTCCCCAGTGGCTGCAATTCTTAGCCAACAGCTGTTCATTTTTTAGCCTTTTAACAGAAAGGCAGCACCTTCATTAAACAATTACAGCCCCTCTTGAATGAATACAGACACTGCAGGGCTTACTTCTTTATGCCCTCGGTGTCCTTGCATAAATGCAGCTCCTTTTCACTTCCTTGGAGCGAGCACCAGAACAGGACTTCAGAGTTACTAGCTAGGGAGTGTATCACTGCTCCTTAGCAACCTTTTCTTTACTGGTATAAACCCTCTGCATAGAAAGCAGGGGGGAGCTCCTTTAGCAACATACTTTTGCTTTGTCTGAATATTCTAACAAATGCTTTTAAGGGCAATTACTCTTTATATTAAAGCCCGTTGCCATAACTAAGATGTACAAACTAGAATTAGATAGCAGGGATAGTAAAGCATTAAGAATTGCCAGGTTGGCCACCCTGACAAGAAAATTAGAATAGATAAGTTAGAGGAGTAGACAGGAGAGAGTGAAAATGAAAACAAAAGAGGGGGGACATGTTAATTTCTCTTCTTTTTGAAACTTTTTTTATTTTCTGCATAACAGGACCCTGTTACATACCTCCCTGCACAGGAAGGCAACATAATAAGCTTTTATTCTGTTGACTGAGACCCTTCACCCCTGGAAAGGTTGGAACTTCCACCCTCCCACTCTCAGAAGTTCCACCTCAGGGACCCTTAACAAATCAAAACCATTTACCAGACATTAATATGTACATTACAGATATGGTTCCAGTTACCACAATTCCCGAGGTGTGCATCTAATAGTTTACAACTATTATTTAATATTTTAGATGTAACATCATCCATTTTCTTTTCCTGAGCCATCTTTATTACCTCCAAATCTAGATAGGAAATCTGCATTTTTGTGTTGGGATCCTGCTCAATGTTTAACTGAAAACTTGTAAGGTTGCAAGACAAGTACCACCTCATAATTCTCATATTCTTGTCTTTCATCAGATTAAGCCAACATAAGGGATTGTGATCAGTTACAATTGTAAATTCATTCCCCATAGAAAATATTTTAAGGCCTCAATGGCCCATTTCGTAATGAACACTCTTTCTCTGGGTTGGAAAGTCTCCGTTGGTTTGCTAGCCAAGGCACCTAGCTTCACCTGAGCTCTTCCTTCTAAGACTGCTTGAAAGGCAGAGTAGAGAAACTTACCAGAGCAAGGGAAAAGGATTAAGACTTATTTTGGCTAAACAGAATTGCTGTGTGGTGTTGTTTTATTTTTACTCACAGGGATTGCTACTGTTTGTTGCTAACATTTCATTGCTTCATTTTTCTGTAGCAAAGTGTTTCTTACAGCGTATATCTTCTCTGAAATTATTACAGGTGGTGCTTTACAGGTTTTACAGTTTTATCTAACATTAGGATAAGCTTTCAGGGTTACTGCATTTGTTGTTGACTGATTGTTTCTACTCTTACCTCCTTGTTCTTTCATCCATGGTTCTTCTTTTTCAGCAGGGAAGGGCCCAGCCACCCACCCCCATCCCCAACCACCCCACACTACACTCCTTTTATAGGGTACCACAGTTGTGACATTTCCTGTGGCAGAGCAGGAAGGGTGGATCAGTGGGGCCTCCACAAGGTGAGCTCTATTTAAGGGCACTAGTAATTTAACTTGTTATAACAAGTTAAACAAAACACAATCAAACCATTACTTGCATTTTTTCCTTTCTTTTTCCTTCTAATTACTCTGACTAAGTTATAAACCCAGCAACTTATCTGGAATGGGTATCATTAACTGCAGGTACTGTGGACAAATTTTCAGAAGGACAGTCTTACAGGATTTAGGACACTGTCCTACATGCTGGGCCTTTGGAGATCTTAGGGCTCAGCTCGGGAAGCATGGACAGAGATTGCATGCCTCAAATTTCATATTCAAGAAGAAATACATTATAAGAACCACCCGCCATTTCCCCAGCATCCAACAGAAAAACCTCGACCGCAGAGGTAGTTGGTCCAGGAGGTTGGCAGGTGGTTAGAGGGCAAATTGGGTGCCCCATCACTCTCTGCTCTCCAACATATTACCTCCAAAACCATATAAACACTACAAACAGGTATCTGCCTCTATCTCTGAAATCAAAAAAAGAGGCAGAAGACATTGCAGAGCAGGACGCTGCAGCACAGGAGCTAGCACAACAAAACCACCTTAGTGGGGCAACAATTCCTTGTTAGATTTGTTAAAGGTGTGGCAATGGTTGAAGTCTGGTATAAACCGATGAGAGTAACTAACCAGGCCCAGAAATGAGCGGACATGCTTTTTTGTACTGGGCACTAGACTATTTGCCATAGCTTCAATTTTACTGACTTCTGGTTTGATAGCCCCGTTTCCAATAAGAAAACCTAAGTAACGGGTTTCAGCTTTGGCAAGGGCACATTTTGCCGGATTAATCATTAGATCAGCATCTTTCAGACTCTGAATAACCGCACTTAAGTGAACTTAGTGGGTGTCCCAGTCTGGGCTATAGATGACAACATCATCTAGATAAGCGGCACTATATGCTTTATGTAAGCAATAATACCCGACAGGGTGGGCATTATTGGGAAATACCGGACCGCCCAGGGGCATGATGAGGCCCGACGCCGCAGGCGGAGGGCCTTATAGCCCTTGGAAGGTCCGGTATTTCTCAATAATGCCCACCCTGGAGGGTATTATTGCACTTAGAAAATGGCTTTACTGTATTTAAAAAAATAGTCACACAAAGAATTGATTGTTTTTAAAATGTTAACTTTTATTTTGTGAATAAATACTAAAAGAGGAAAAGTAGTGCAGAAGAAAATTGCCAGTGGAATTGGAATGGAATTGTGTTTTTTAAAACTTTTTAATAAGAAAACTTTTCAAACGTTTTGAACATTTAAACTTTTACAAAGAATTGCAGCTCTTTTTAGATATTTATTTTTTATTTTCAATAAAATTAACTGGTCCTGAGAAGGTGCAGTTCATTAGATTGAAGGAGCTCTGTACTGTTCCAGTAGATGGCGTTGCTTCATTTGTTTTGCTGGTGCTTGCTTGATTGCTTGTACTGATCTTTGGAGGTTTTCCGGAGAGGAGGGCGCTCCAATTTTTTCTGTCTTCTTCCTTTGGTCTCCAGTAAGATTTGAGGCTTTGCTCACACCTGTGACCAGTAACGGTCATAATTTCGCGCGACTGTAGACCTGCGTTTGAGAGGATTTGCACAGCAGAGCTGCGAATACTGTGGTTAGTGTATACATGGCTAAAATTTGCTGATTTACTTATTTTTTTCATCATGTCGCCGAGGTAGTTTTTCCCTAGTGGTTCCTGCATGTACCAGGTTGTCTGCGTGTTGAGGAACTCTTGTGGAGCTTGTCTCGGTGGAGGTACAGTGCTTTGGGGTTGGGAGGAAGTTTGGTGATGTATTTTTAAATGCTGCAACTGGGCATTCGGGGTTGTCAGAATTGAATACATGCAGCCTCTTTGGAATTCTTTGTTCTTTCTAGTGGGTCTTTGTGGTTTTTGCTGTCAGGGTTGTAAGCCAGGGTAAGGAACTCTTGATCATGGTCGTCTTTCTGCAGTTGAAAGGAGGAGGGGGTGAGCTCTCGCAGGCCTTCTCTACCGCGCCGGGCTAGGTGTAATTGAATTTCAAACCAAACACGGTTCAGCAAGCCCGGCGCAGTGTCTACGGAGAGTGCTGTTGATTTTCTGAGTCTTGACAGATCTGTGTCAGAGATCGGTGGGTGGTGTGCAGAGTGATCCTTTTTTTCTTTTCTGTATTGTTTCAGGATGCTTTTAAAGACGTTGTTGCTCGTTTTAAATTGAGGGTCTGTGATGAGGTTTATGTTTCGGGATATTGCTGGGCTGTTTAGGTGCCTGTTAAGCCCTGCTCGTAAACTGCAGTAGCCAGATACCGAGTACTGCTCGCCGGTTGCCTTTCTGACTTCCGCATAAAATTTACGGAAGGTCTCATTTAGGATACTGGGGCTATCTGTTTCCCAGTTTATTTTCATGCCACTTTCTTTAGCCCAGTCATGAATCACTGATAGTGCCCAGGTTGTGGTTTTGCGAGTATTGATTTCTTCCCGGTTCTCTTCGATCTCTGTCAGCTGACTGGTAGTGACTGAGACGTGCCGTTTTGTGGTGCTGACTGACATTTCTGTTTTTTTCCACAGATTTTCGTCGTTTACCGACTCATCTCCCTCAGATGATTCGTTGAAGAACTGCTCGAGATCTTCCTGTGGCATCATGTTGAAGTTTACGTGAGGTATGTTGGTAGTTTGGTCTGTCATTTGCGTTGCTAACTTTGGTGTTGTCAGTCGAGTTGGAAACCTGTGGTTCGCGCTAATTACAGTGTATTGATTGAAGAATGCTTTGTTTGTGTCATTGATTTGATTGGGTGATGTGGCACCTCTGTTGCCATGTTGTGGGACTTGATTTTTACTGGGCATTATGTAAAAATAATTGCCCAGGTTTGGTGCCACATCAACCAATCAGATTGGTGGATTTTTTTAAGCCATTTTCTAAGGGGTCTTAACACATGGTCCATATATCTTTGAAAGGCGGCAGGGGCCCCATGTAGTCCAAATGGCATGGTTGCAAACTGGTATAGCCCAATTGGAGTACAGAATGCTGTTAGTTCCTGTGCTTGGGTTGCCAATGGGATCTGCCAGTACCCCTTTGTGAGGTCAAGTGTACTGATAAACTGGGCAGATCCAATTTGGTCCAACAGATCATCAATCCTGGGCATGGGGTACCCAACAAACTCTGAGACAGCATTTATGCATCTCAAATCCAAGCATAACCTCACTCCATCTTCTTTCTTACTAACTACTACCAGGGGTGAAAACCATGGACTGCGTGGATGGTACAATGACCTTGGCTTGCTCCATCCTTTCACTTCATCCTCTACCTCCTGTCTGACTTTTCAGGATGCCTATATGGTTTCTGGTGTATGGGCCTGGTCTGTGACAGTTTGATTTCATGCTCCACACCTTTGCTCTTCCAGGGTTTTTGTGAAAGTACTTTTAAAATAATCTAAGAGATTGTCAATCTCTTGACGTTGCTAGCGGTGCCAAATCTGGATTAATGTGAATGGGTGTCTCTCATGACAAGGGTCTAACTGTTCATATGCAACATCCAATTCTGTGTTACCCTGTTCTGCTTGGATGTAGTATACTTCTTCAGATTTTGGTTTTTCTTCCTATTTTCTTAACAGGTTGGCATGATAAATTCATTTTAAGGGTCTATGCCCTGGCATCTCTGTTTCATAATTTATCACCCCTGTTTACCTGACAATTTCATAGGGGCCTTACCAATGCATTAACAACTTATTCTCAGTCGTAGGTAGCAACTGCAATACTTTTTCCCCAGGCTTCAATTGTTTTCTTTCAACCCTACATCATATCTTTCTTTCTGAGCCTGTTTATTTTCCACATTCTCATGTGCCAGTGCTGTATGTTTCACCAAGCTTTCCCTTAGTGATAGCATATACTCAACAATATTTGTGCCCCCAACATTTTTTCCAACCTCCCAGTGTTCTTTCACTACATCTAGGGGCCCTCTGGGGTTGCACCCATACAACAGGGTAAATGGGGAGAACCCAGTAGTGGCTTGGGGTACCTCCCTATAAGCAAAAAGAAGGTAGGGAAGAAATTTGTCCCAGTCTCTTCCCTCTTCATGTACAAATTTCTGGAGCATTTTTTTCATGGTTTTATTAAACCGCTCCACTAGTCCGTCTGTCTGGGGATGATATGGGGAAGTTCTATGGGCTGTAACCCCTAGTAGTCTATACAATTCTTGCAACAGGGCTGATGTAAAATTACTGCCACGGTCTGTTAATATTTCCCAGGGTATTCCCATTCTACTGAAAACTTTGGCCAGTTCTTCGGCCACTCGAGGAGCTGTTACCATCCTCATTGGGATAGCCTCAGGGTACCGGGTGGCATAGTCACAGATTACAAGAATATACTGACTCCCTTTAGAACTTTTAAGTAGGGGTCCCACCACATCCATAGCTACTGATCAAAAGGGGTGGTAACATAAGGGATAAGCTGTAGGGCTCCTGATCTTTTCCTCCTTCATGGCCAGCCATTGGGATGTCATGTGGCAAGAAACATCACCTGTTCTCTGTACTTCGGTCATCAGTCATCTGCTCAGTTTCTAAATCATTTTTTGGTCAATAGATATTCTATATAGTGTTTTATTTCTCTGTATGAAATAAGATTGTCCTGGTTTTTTCTTTGGACACCTGTGAAAATAAAGGTTTCAAAGAATCATCTGCCATTTGATCTTCATAATATGGTTACAAGACAACCTTAGCACCATATACTCTGTTCTCTTTTGTGTTGTTCTTTCCAAGCCTTCTCTCCTTCTTTCTTCTTTTCTGACTTCCTATCTTTGCCCCTCTTTAAAATAATCTTTCAAGGGAAAACAGAGTCTAATTGGGCTTTAGTTTGAGATCTGCAACTACATTAACAGTCTCCATAAAAGTCTGGTGATTACTCATCAGTGTTGAAAAGTGGGGAAATCTTGTCCAATAATGACAGGTACTGGTAACTGGGGTACTAGACCAACTAGTACTTTACAACAGTCATTATTTATTTTAATATCAAGATGGGCAGTTTTATACTGGTGAATCGTCTCCATGCACACATTTGACAGTAGTATCCTGCTGGTTTATGGCACAATCTGGCAAGATCAGTTCGCTCTAATGTTTGCCTGCTGTCAGAATCCAATAACCCCAGGGTTTTTAGGTCTCCCATCCCACTGTCTCAACATAGCCAAAATTGGCCTGATCCAAATGAGCAGTCTCTTGTCTTTTATTTGAACAATTCTCATCAGGACCTTCCCAAGGCAACCTACAGCATATCAGTTCAGAATATGGAATTTCTAGCACCCTATCCTCCTGCTATACTGTGATTATCTCTGATTATGCAGATTTTGGGAATAAAAGGGTCTTTACCGGAGGTGCAGGTGGTCCTTGTTTACCTATGGTTGTCCTCTGGGTCTGGTTGCTCTAGCTGCTAGGTAATCCTTCAGCAGACTTAATGGTTTCTTCAGCAGTTTCAGGTTTGTGCTCCTTCACTCATACTTGCACACTGTGAGCCAAAACCTGGATAAATTGTTCGATGGTTATAATATTCATAATCTGGTCAATAGACTTTGTGTGGGTTGTAGCCATTTTATACAGTAATCCTTAAGTCTTGCGTGGGTCTCCCTTGGCGTGTCATAATGGGCATTTTTCTGAGCCCTAAAGCTGTGACGTAGTCTCTGTGCTGATATTATATCTTCTAAAATCTCTTTCCTTTACTTAGCATAAGGTCCTGCTACAGTGCAGTGCCGTTATTCACCTGAATCATGTTCTAGTACTACCCTAATACTAAATATCCTGTTACAGTGCTGTGTTGTTTCCCATCAGAGTCATGTTCTGGCACCATGCTAATACTAAATATACTGTTACAGCGCTGTGTTGTTTCCCATCAGAATCATGTTCTAGCACCACCCTAATACTAAATATCATGTTGCAGTGCTGTGTTGTTTCCCATCACAGTCATTTTCTAGCACCACCCTAATACTAAATATCCTGTTACAGTGCTGTGTTGTTTCCCATCAGAATTGTGTTGTAGCATCACCCTAATACTAAATATCCTGTTACAGTGCTGTGTTGTTTCCCATCACAATTATGTTCTAGCATCACCCTAATACTGAATATCATGTTACACTGCTGTGTTATTTCCTATCAGAATCATGTTCTAGCACCACCCTTGTGCTAAATATCCTGTTACAGTTCTGTGCTGTTTCTCATCAGAATCATGTTCTAGCAACAGCCTAATACTAAATATCCTGCTACAGTGATATGTTGTTTCCCATCATAATCTTGTCTAGCACCACCTAATACTAAATATCCTGTTACAGTGCAGTGCTGTTATTCATCAGAATCATGTTCTAGCACTACCCTAATACTAAATAGCCTGTTACAGTGCTGTGTTGTTTCCCATCAGAATCATGTTCTAGCACCATGCTAATACTAAATATACTGTTACAGTGCTGTGTTGCTTCCCATCAGAATCATGTTCTAGCACCACCCTAATACTAAATATCATGTTACAGTGCTGTGCTGTTTCCCATCAGAATCAAGTTCTAGCACCAGCCTAATACTAAATATCCTGTTACAGTGCCGTGTTGTTTCTCATCAGAATCATGTTCTAGCATCACCCTAATACTGAATATCATGTTACACTGCTGTGTTGTTTCCCATCAGAGTCATGTTCTAGCATCACCCTAATACTGAATATCATGTTACACTGCTGTGTTGTTTCCTATCAGAATCATGTTCTAGCACCACCCTAATACTAAATATCATGTTACAGTGCTGTGCTGTTTCCCATCAGAATCAAGTTCTAGCACCAGCCTAATACTAAATATCCTGTTACAGTGCTGTGTTGTTTCCCATCGGAATCATGTTCTAGCACCATCCTAATACTAAATATCCTAATACAGTGCTTTGATTCTTCTCATCACAATCATAGATTCATAGATACATAGACAGTGTCGGCAGATAAGGGCCTATGGCCCACCCAGTCTGCCCATTTAAGTTTGTAAGTTCAGTTTATGTTATCCAGGAACTCTGTTGCCCCTTAACCCTGATCTCCACAATTCCTTTATGTATATCCCATGCATTCTTAAATCCCGTGATTGTTTCAGCCCCCACCACTTCCTCTGGCAGGGTGTTCCATTTGTTTCCCATCAGAATCATGTTCTAGCACCACCCTAATACTAAATATCCCATATCCTGTTACAGTGCTGTGTTGTTTCCCATCACAATCATGTTCTAGCATCACCCTAATACTGAATATCATGTTGCACTGCTGTGTTGTTTCCTATCAGAATCATGATCTAGCACCACCCTTATGCTAAATATCCTGTTACAGTTCTGTGCTGTTTCTCATCAGAACCATGTTCTAGCACCACCCTAATACTAAATATCCTGTTACAGTGATATGTTGTTTCCATCATAATCATGTTCTAGCACCACCCTAATACTAAATATCCTGTTACAGTGCAGTGTCGTTATTCATCAGAATCATGTTCTAGCACTACCCTAATACTAAATATCCTGTTACAGCGCTGTGTTATTCATCAGAATCATGTTCTAGCACCATCCTAATACTAAATATCCTGTTACACTGCTGTGTTGTTTCCCATCAGAATCATGTTCTAGCACCATGCTAATACTAAATATACTGCTACAGTACTGTGTTGTTTCCCATCAGAATCATGTTCTAGCACCACCCTAATTCTAAATATCCTGTTACAGTGCTGTGTTGTTTCCCATCAGAATCATGTTCTAGCACCACCCTAATACTAAATATCCAAATACAATGCTGTGTTGTTTCCCATCAGAATCATGTTCTAGCATCACCCTAATACTAAATATCCTGTTACACTGTTGTGTTGTTTCCTATCAGAATCATGTTCTAGCATCACCCTAATACTGAATATCATGTTACACTGCTGTGTTGTTTCCTATCAGAATCATGTTCTAGCACCACCCTTATGCTAAATATCCTGTTACAGTGCTGTGTTGTTTCCCATCAGACTCATGTTCTAGCGCCATCCTAATGCTAAATATTCTGTTACAGTGCTGTGTTGTTTCCCGTCACAGTCATGTTCTAGCACCACCCTAATACTAAATATCCTGTTACAGTGCTGTGTTGTTTCCCATCAGAATCGTGTTCTAGCATCACCCTAATACTAAATATCCTGTTACAGTGCTGTGTTGTTTCCCATCACAATTATGTTCTAGCATCACCCTAATACTGAATATCATGTTACACTGCTGTGTTATTTCCTATCAGATTCATGTTCTAGCACCACCCTTGTGCTAAATATCATGTTACAGTTCTGTGCTGTTTCTCTTCAGAATCATGTTCTAGCAACACCCTAATACTAAATATCCTGCTACAGTGATATGTTGTTTCCCATCATAATCTTGTCTAGCACCACCCTAATACTAAATATCCTGTTACAGTGCAGTGCCGTTATTCATCAGAATCATGTTCTAGCACTACCCTAATACTAAATATCCTGTTACAGTGCTGTGTTGTTTCCCATCAGAATCATGTTCTAGCACCATGCTAATACTAAATATACTGTTACAGTGCTGTGTTGTTTCCCATCAGAATCATGTTCTAGCACCACCCTAATACTAAATATCATGTTACAGTGCTGTGCTGTTTCCCATCAGAATCATGTTCTAGCACCAGCCTAATACTAAATATCCTGTTACAGTGCCATGTTGTTTCCCATCAGAATCATGTTCTAGCATCACCCTAATACTGAATATCATGTTACACTGCTGTGTTGTTTCCCATCAGAATCATTTTCTAGCATCACCCTAATACTGAATATCATGTTACACTGCTGTGTTGTTTCCTATCAGAATCATGTTCTAGCACCACCCTTATGCTAAATATCCTGTTACAGTGCTGTGTTGTTTCCCATCAGAATCATGTTCTAGCACCATCTTAATACTAAATATCCTAATACAGTGCTGTGATTCTTCCCATCACAATCATGTTCTAGCACCACCCTAATACTAAATATCCTGTTACAGTGCTGTGTTGTTTCCCATCAGAATCATGTTCTAGCACCATCCTAATACTGAATATCCTGCTACAGTGCTGTGTTGTTTCCCATAACAATCATGTTCTTGCACCACCCTAATGCTAAATATCCCATATCCTGTTACAGTGCTGTGTTGTTTCCCATCAGAATCATGTTCTAGCCCCATCCTAATACTAAATATCCCATATCCTGTTACACTGCTGTGTTGTTTCCCATCAGAATCATGTTCTAGCACCATCCTAATACTAAATATCCTGTTACAGTGCTGTGTTGTTTCCCATCAGAATCATGTTCTAGCACCTCCTAATGCTAAATATCCTGTTACAGTGCTGTGTTGTTTCCCATCAGAATCATGCTCTAGCACCAGCCTAATACTAAATATCCCATATCCTGTTACAGTGCTGTGTTGTTTCCCATCAGAATCATGTTCTAGCACCACCCCAATACTAAATATCCCATATCCTGTTACAGTGCTGTGTTGTTTCCCATCAGAATCATGTTCTAGCACCATGCTAATACTAAATATCCTGTTACAGTGCTGTGTTGTTTCCCATCAGAATCATGTTCTAGCACCTCTAATGCTAAATATCCTGTTACAGTGCTGTGTTGTTTCCCATCAGAATCATGCTCTAGCAGCACCTAATACTAAATATCCCATATCCTGTTACAGTGATGTGTTGTTTCCCATCAGAATCATGTTCTAGCATCACCCTAATACTAAATATCCCATATCCTGTTACAGTGCTGTGTTGTTTTCCATCAGAATCATGTTCTAGCACCATGCTAATTCTAAATATCCTGTTACAGTGCTGTGTTGTTTCCCATCAGTATCATGTTCTAGCACCATCCTAATATTAAATATTCTTTTACACTTCTGTGTTGTTTCCCATCAGAATCATGTTCTAGCACCATCCTAATACCAAATATCCTGTTATAGTGCTGTGTTGTTTCCCTTCAGAATCATGTTCTACCACCATCCTTATACTAAATATTCTGTTACACTTCTGTGTTGTTTCCCATCAGAATCATTTTCTAGCACCACCGTAATACATCCACAGTAGGACTCATCTAGTGCATACATTCTCATCAACAGAAGAGATTTAAAAAAATCTCAAGTGACTGCCATCTATAATTTCTCATTAATTGCAAATTACCTATAAAAGCTGTTTTAAAAAACATCTCAGAAAATATAAATATACTAAAGATGAATTTAAGGATGCCAGATATACATTTTGCTAAAAGACAAGGGACCCAATTCCAGAACCATTCCTCATGTTGCAAAGTGACTTCGACGAACAATATGTTGCAAGTAGCATTTGCACTATGAATAATGACATTCATTATTCAGAAGGCAGCCACGACATATACTTGAGCTGCCTACTACGAGACTAATGCTATGTCACTGGTTATACCATAAACTCCCTGCAACATGGCACAAGGGTTTATGGAAGAAGTTATGCCCTTATTCTGAGATGCTGACTGTCGGAACAGCAAATGTGCTATTCAAGACATCCCCAGAGGACATTAGTTCAAGTACTTAAGTGTACTTACACCCACTGGGGTGCACCACTGTGCCATGTGCTCCAACTGCACCCTCCAGTACCTCATAAGCTCCCCAGCCATTCCCATTTGTATATGCCCTTGAAGGCCCTCTGTGGGCTGCTGGCACCCCAAGCCCTGATCCCTGTGTACTGCCACAGAGGGCAGATCATGTCATTCTCCCATCTATGAGTAGTGCCCAACAGGGCAGATCATGTCATCCCCCCATCCCCAGTAGTGCCCTGTAGGACAGTTCATGTCACCCTGTACCAGAGTAATGCCACACAGGACAGATCATGTCATCCCCAGTCCCAGTAGTGCCCTGCAGGCAGACCACATCATCCCCTCATCCCTGAGTAGGTGCCCCTGGGACAGATCATGTCATCCCCAATCCCCAAATAGTGCCCTGCAGGACAGTTCATATCATCCTCCCATCCCTAAGTAGTGCTCTGCAGGGCAAATCATGTCATCCCCTTCCCGAGTAGTGCCTGCAGAGGCCAGATCATGTAATCCCCCATCCCAGAATAGTGCACTCTGGGGCAGATCATGTCATCCCCATCCTGAGTAGTGCCCTGCAGGTACATCATGTCATCCTCACATCCCTGAATATGGTGCCCTGCAGTACTTCATATTCACTGGCCCTAGCCTGATCCTAGTGAGTGCCCTGCAGGAACAGATCTTGTCATCCCCAGACCTGAGTAGTGCCCTGCTGGCAGATCATGTCATCCCTCATCCCTGAGTAGTGCCTTGCAGGGCAGTTCATGTTCCCAGGTCCTCAAACCCTGATCCCCAATCCCCATCTTGCCTCTATGTCAGTCCTGCTATGCCACTAATTTCCTGTTGGTCCAGTGGCCTCCCACCCCTCCCACCTGGCAGTGCCAGTCCACCCCACCCTACACACTCATTTCCAGTGGTGACTGGCACAACCCACTGTACGTGTGGGTTCAATAACAGACACCAGTCACAAAAATGAAGTGCATAAAAAATGCTGGCATAGTGTTTATCATTTTATTTCCAGAAAAAAAAATCAATAAATAATAATTTACAGAAAAGAAATAGGTTAATTTTCACCAAAACTAAAGTACACAAAAACCCAGGCAAGTCTTTTAGTCAGACTCCCTGCTCTTCTCAGTATCCAATACTTCCAAGCTAGTGTGTAGGCATTCACACTTCCATTCCTTCACCTGATCAGAAGATACTGACCAGTCTCCTTACTCTCCCTATCTGACGTGGTCTTCTGGTGGAGGCCTTATATAGTACTCAAAAGGGGCGGAGTTTGAAATTGGCTCCACCTACTCTCAGACATCACCTCCATTTGGTTGCTATAAAGGCAGCCATTTCGTGGGCTGCCAACCCTATGAGAAGGGCTTACCAGATGATTTTACCCAGGTAAGTAAACCACAATAGAGAAAAGAGAAGTAACCTAAATATTAAATATAAAGAATCTAGAATCTTTAACCAAGGGCAACAGATGAGGGGCGCACTCCCTATCTTGTTTCCTTGTAAGGTTCTAGATTCTTTAATAAATAGCCAGTTTGATGTTCTAGTGCAAAACCCAAAGGAAAAAAAGAAACAGTTTTTATTTATAAAACACATAGATGTCCTGTACTGTAACTCTAGCTAACAGAGTTTTTACTGTGTTAGTTAACAAATATTGGGATTCCCCAGTGGCTGCAATTCTTAGCCAACAGCTGTTCATTTTTTAGCCTTTTAACAGAAAGGCAGCACCTTCATTAAACAATTACAGCCCCTCTTGAATGAATACAGACACTGCAGGGCTTACTTCTTTATGCCCTCGGTGTCCTTGCATAAATGCAGCTCCTTTTCACTTCCTTGGAGCGAGCACCAGAACAGGACTTCAGAGTTACTAGCTAGGGAGTGTATCACTGCTCCTTAGCAACCTTTTCTTTACTGGTATAAACCCTCTGCATAGAAAGCAGGGGGGAGCTCCTTTAGCAACATACTTTTGCTTTGTCTGAATATTCTAACAAATGCTTTTAAGGGCAATTACTCTTTATATTAAAGCCCGTTGCCATAACTAAGATGTACAAACTAGAATTAGATAGCAGGGATAGTAAAGCATTAAGAATTGCCAGGTTGGCCACCCTGACAAGAAAATTAGAATAGATAAGTTAGAGGAGTAGACAGGAGAGATGAAAATGAAAACAAAAGGGGGACATGTTAATTTCTCTTCTTTTTGAAACTTTTTTATTTTCTGCATAACAGGACCCTGTTACATACCTCCTGCACAGGAAGGCAACATAATAAGCTTTTATTCTGTTGACTGAGACCCTTCACCCCTGGAAAGGTTGGAACTTCCACCCTCCCACTCTCAGAAGTTCCACCTCAGGGACCCTTAACAAATCAAAACCATTTACCAGACATTAATATGTACATTACAGATATGGTTCCAGTTACCACAATTCCCCGAGGTGTGCATCTAATAGTTTACAACTATTATTTAATATTTTAGATGTAACATCATCCATTTTCTTTTCCTGAGCCATCTTTATTACCTCCAAATCTAGATAGGAAATCTGCATTTTTGTGTTGGGATCCTGCTCAATGTTTAACTGAAAACTTGTAAGGTTGCAAAGACAAGTACCACCTCATAATTCTCATATTCTTGTCTTTCATCAGATTAAGCCAACATAAGGGATTGTGATCAGTTACAATTGTAAATTCATTCCCCCATAGAAAATATTTTAAGGCCTCAATGGCCCATTTCATGGCCAGACACTCTTTCTCTGGGTTGGAAAGTCTCCGTTGGTTTGCTAGCCAAGGCACCTAGCTTCACCTGAGCTCTTTCCTTCTAAGACTGCTTGAAAGGCAGAGTAGAGAAACTTACCAGAGCAAGGGAAAAGGATTAAGACTTATTTTGGCTAAACAGAATTGCTGTGTGGTGTTGTTTTTAATTTTTACTCACAGGGATTGCTACTGTTTGTTGCTAACATTTCATTGCTTCATTTTTCTCTGTAGCAAAGTGTTTCTTACAGCGTATATCTTCTCTGAAATTATTACAGGTGGTGCTTTACAGGTTTTACAGTTTTATCTAACATTAGGATAAGCTTTCAGGGTTACTGCATTTGTTGTTGACTGATTGTTTCTACTCTTACCTCCTTGTTCTTTCATCCATGGTTCTTCTTTTTCAGCAGGGGAAGGGCCCAGCCACCCACCCCCATCCCCAACCACCCCACACTACACTCCTTTTATAGGGTACCACAGTTGTGACATTTCCTGTGGCAGAGCAGGAAGGTGGATCAGTGGGGCCTCCACAAGGTGAGCTCATTTACAGGGGCACTAGTAATTTAACTTGTTATAACAAGTTAAACAAACCACAATCAAACCATTACTTGCATTTTTTCCTTTCTTTTTCCTTCTAATTACTCTGACTAAGTTATAAACCCAGCAACTTATCTGGAATGGGTATCATTAACTGCAGGTACTGTGGACAAATTTTCAGAAGGACAGTCTTACAGGATTTAGGACACTGTCCTACATGCTGGGCCTTTGGAGATCTTAGGGCTCAGCTCCGGGAAGCATGGACAGAGATTGCATGCCTCAAATTTCATATTCAAGAAGAAATACATTATAAGAACCACCCGCCATTTCCCCAGCATCCAACAGAAAAACCTCGACCGCAGAGGGTAGTTGGTCCAGGAGGTTGGCAGGTGGTTAGGAGGGGCAAATTGGGTGCCCCATCACTCTCTGCTCTCCAACATATTACCTCCAAAAACCATATAAACACTACAAACAGGTATCTGCCTCTATCTCTGAAATCAAAAAAGAGGCAGAAGACATTGCAGAGCAGGACGCTGCAGCACAGGAGCTAGCACAACAAAACCACCTTAGTGGGGCAACAATTCCTTGTTAGATTTGTTAAAGGTGTGGCAATGGTTGAAAGTCTGGTATAAACCGATGAGAGTAACTAACCAGGCCCAGAAATGAGCGGACATGCTTTTTGTACTGGGCACTAGACTATTTGCCATAGCTTCAATTTTACTGACTTCTGGTTTGATAGCCCGTTTCCAATAAGAAAACCTAAGTAGCAGGTTTTCAGCTTTGACGAGGCACATTTGCGGATTAATCATTAGATCAGCATCTTTCAGACTCTGAATAACCGCACTTAAGTGAACTTAGTGGGTGTCCCAGTCTGGGCTATAGATGACAACATCATCTAGATAAAGCGGCACTATATGCTTTGTAAGCAATAATACCCGACAGAATGGGCATTATTGAAATACCGGACCGCCCAGGGGCATGATGAGGCCCGGCGCGCGGGCGGAGAGGCTATAACCTGGAAGGTCGGTATTTCTAATAATGCCCTGGAGGGTATTATTGCACTTAGAAAATGGCTTTACTGTATTTAAAAAATAGTCACACAAAGAATTGATTGTTTTAAAATGTTAACTTTTATTTTGTGAATAAATACAAAGAGGAAAAGTAGTGCAGAAGAAAATTGCCAGTGGAATTGGAATGGAATTGTGTTTTTAAAACTTTTAATAAGAAAACTTTTCAAACGTTTTGAACATTTAAACTTTTACAAGAATTGCAGCTCTTTTAGATATTTATTTTTATTTTCAATAAAATTAACTGGTCCTGAGAAGGTGCAGTTCATTAGATTGAAGGAGCTCTGTACTGTTCCAGTAGATGGCGTTGCTTCATTTGTTTTGCTGGTGCTTGCTTGATTGCTTGTACTGATCTTTGGAGGTTTTCCGGAAGGAGGCGCTCAATTTTTCTGTCTTCTTCCTTTGGTCTCCAGTAAGATTTGAGGCTTTGCTCACACCTGTGACCAATGCTTGTCATAATTTGGCGACTGTAGACCTGCGTTTGAGAGGATTTGCACAGCAGAGCTGCGAATACTGTGGTTAGTGTATACATGGCTAAAATTTGCTGATTTACTTATTTTTTTCATCATGTCGCCGAGGTAGTTTTTCCCTAGTGGTTCCTGCATGTACCAGGTTGTCTGCGTGTTGAGGAACTCTTGTGGAGCTTGTCTCGGGTGGAGGTACAGTGCTTTGGGGTTGGGAGGAAGTTTGGTGATGTATTTTTTAAATGCTGCAACTGGGCATTCGGGGTTGTCAGGAATTGAATACATGCAGCCTCTTTGGAATTCTTTGTTCGTTTCTAGTGGGTCTTTGTGGTTTTTGCTGTCAGGGTTGTAAGCCAGGGTAAGGAACTCTTGATCATGGTCGTCTTTCTGCAGTTGAAAGGAGGAGGGGTGAGGCTCTATGAGCCTTCTCTACCGCTAGAGGCTAGGTGTAATTGAATTTCAAACAAACACGGTTCAACAAGCCCGGCGCAGTGTCTAGGAGAGTGCTGTTGATTTTCTGAGTCTTGACAGATCTGTGTCAGAGATCGGTGGGTGGTGTGCAGAGTGATCCTTTTTTTCTTTTCTGTATTGTTTCAGGATGCTTTTAAAGACGTTGTTGCTCGTTTTAAATTGAGGTCTGTGATGAGGTTTATGTTTGCAGGATATTGCTGGGCTGTTTAGGTGCCTGTTAAGCCCTGCTAGTAAACTGCAGTAGCCAGATACGAGTACTGCTCGCAGTTGCCTTTCTGACTTCCGCATAAAATTCTGGAAGGTCTCATTTAGGATACTGGGGCTATCTGTTTCCCAGTTTATTTTCATGCCACTTTCTTTAGCCCGTCATGAATCACTGATAGTGCAGGTTGTGGTTTTGCAGTATTGATTTCTTCCGGTTCTCTTCGATCTCTGTCAGCTGACTGGTAGTGACTGAGACGTGCCGTTTTGTGGTGCTGACTGACATTTCTGTTTTTTTCCACAGATTTTCGTCGTTTACCGACTCATCTCCCTCAGATGATTCGTTGAAGAACTGCTCGAGATCTTCCTGTGGCATCATGTTGAAGTTTACGTGAGGTATGTTGGTAGTTTGGTCTGTCATTTGCGTTGCTAACTTTGGTGTTGTCAGTCGAGTTGGAAACCTGTGGTTCGCGCTAATTACAGTGTATTGATTGAAGAATGCTTTGTTTGTGTCATTGATTTGATTGGGTGATGTGGCACCTCTGTTGCCATGTTGTGGGACTTGATTTTTACTGGGCAATTATGTAAAATAATTGCCCAGGTTTGGTGCCACATCAACCAATCAGATTGATGGATTTTTAAGCCATTTTCTAAGGGTCTTAACACATGGTCCATATATCTTTGAAGGCGGCAGGGCCCCATGTAGTCAAATGGCATGGTTGCAAACTGGTATAGCCCAATTGGAGTACAGAATGCTGTTAGTTCCTGTGCTTGGGTTGCCAATGGGATCTGCCAGTACCCCTTTGTGAGGTCAAGTGTACTGATAAACTGGGCAGATCCAATTTGGTCCAACAGATCATCAATCCTGGGCATGGGGTACCCAACAAACTCTGAGACAGCATTTATGCATCTCAAATCCAAGCATAACCTCACTCCATCTTCTTTCTTACTAACTACTACCAGGGGTGAAAACCATGGACTGCGTGATGGTACAATGACCTTGGCTTGCTCCATCCCTTTCACTTCATCCTCTACCTCCTGTCTGACTTTTTCAGGATGCCTATATGGTTTCTGGTGTATGGGCCTGGTCTGTGACAGTTTGATTTCATGCTCCACACCCTTTGCTCTTCCAGGGGTTTTTGTGAAAGTACTTTTAAAATAATCTAAGAGATTGTCAATCTCTTGACGTTGTGCGGGTGCCAAATCTGGATTAATGTGAATGGGTGTCTCCTCATGACAAGGGTCTAACCGTTCATATGCAACATCCAATTCTGTGTTACCCTGTTCTGCTTGGATGTAGCATACTTCTTCAGATTTTGGTTTTTCTTCCTATTTTCTTAACAGGTTGGCATGATAAATTCATTTTAAGGGTCTATGCCCTGGCATCTCTGTTTCATAATTTATCACCCCTGTTTACCTGACAATTTCATAGGGGCCTTACCAATGCATTAACAACTTATTCTCAGTCGTGGTAGCAACTGCAATACTTTTTCCCCAGGCTTCAATTGTTTTCTTTCAACCCTACATCATATCTTTCTTTCTGAGCCTGTTTATTTTCCACATTCTCATGTGCCAGTGCTGTATGTTTCACCAAGCTTTCCCTTAGTGATAGCATATACTCAACAATATTTGTGCCCCAACATTTTCCAACCTCCCAGTGTTCTTTCACTACATCTAGGGGCCCTCTGGGGTTGCACCCATACAACAGGGTAAATGGGAGAACCCAGTAGTGGCTTGGGGTACCTCCCTATAAGGAAAAAGAAGGTAGGGAAGAAATTTGTCCCAGTCTCTTCCCTCTTCATGTACAAATTTCTGGAGCATTTTTTTCATGGTTTTATTAAACCGCTCCACTAGTCCGTCTGTCTGGGGATGATATGGGGAAGTTCTATGGGCTGTAACCCCTAGTAGTCTATACAATTCTTGCAACAGGGCTGATGTAAAATTACTGCCACGGTCTGTTAATATTTCCCAGGGTATTCCCATTCTACTGAAAACTTTGGCCAGTTCTTCGGCCACTGAGGAGCTGTTACCATCCTCATTGGGATAGCCTCAGAGGTGCCGGGTGGCATAGTCACAGATTACAAGAATATACTGACTCCCTTTAGAACTTTTAAGTAGGGGTCCCACCACATCCATAGCTACTGATCAAAAGGGGTGGTAACATAAGGGATAAGCTGTAGGGGTACCTGATCTTTTCCCTCCCTTCATGGCCAGCCATTGGGATGTCATGGGCAAGAAACATCACCTGTTCTCTGTACTTCTGGGGCATCATCAACTGCTCAGTTTCTAAATCATTTTTTTGGTCAACAGATATTCTATATAGTGTTTTATTTCTCTGTATGAAATAAGATTGTCCTGGTTGTTTCTCTTTGGACACCTGTGAAAATAAAGGTTTCAAAGAATCATCTGCCATTTGATCTTCATAATATGGTTACAAGACAACCCTAGCACCATATACTCTGTCTCTTTTTGGTGTTGTTCTTTCCAAGCCTTCTTCTCCCTTCTTCTTTCTTTTCTGGACTTCCTATCTTTGCCCCCTCTTTCAAAATAATCTTCTTCGAAGGGAAAAACAGAGTCTAATTGGGCTTTAGTTTGAGATCTGGTAACCACATTAACAGTCTCCATAAAAGTCTGGTGATTACTCATCAGTGTTGAAAAAGTGGGGAAATCTTGTCCAATAATGACAGGTACTGGTAACTGGGGTACTAGACCAACTAGTACTTTACAACAGTCATTATTTATTTTAATATCAAGATGGGCAGTTTTATACTGGTGAATGTCTCCATGCACACATTTGACAGTAGTATCCTGCTGGTTTATGGCACAATCGGGGCAAGATCAGTTCGCTCTAATGTTTGCCTGCTGCCAGAATCCAATAACCCCAGGGTTTTTAGGTCTCCCATCCCCACTGTCTCAACATAGCCAAAATTGGCCTGATCCAAATGAGCAGTCTCTTGTCTTTTATTTGAACAATTCCTCACAATGTGACCCTTCCCAAGGCAACCATGGCATATCAGTTCAGAATATGGAATTCTAGCACCTCTATCCCTCCTGCTATACTGTGATTATCTCTGATTATGCAGATTTTGGGAATAAAAGGGTCTTACCGGAGGTGCAGGTGGTCCTTGGTTACCTGGTTGTCCTCTGGGTCTGGTTGCTCTAGCTGCTAGGTAATCCTCAGCAGACTTAATGGTTTCTTCTGCAGTTTCAGGTTTGTGCTCCTTCACTCATACTTGCACATCAGGAGCCAAAACCTGGATAAATTGTTCGATGGTAATAAATTCCATAATCTGGTCAATAGACTTTGTGGTGGGTTGTAGCCATTTTATACAGTAATCCTTAAGTCTTGCGCAGGTCTCCCTTGGCGTGTCATAATGGAACATTTTCTGTGACCTAAAGCGCTGACGGTAAGTCTCTGTGCTGATATTATATCTTCTTAAAATCTCTTCCTTTACTTTAGCATAAGTGGCAGCATCAGTCACACTTAGTTTACTATATACAAGCTGAGCCCTCCCAGACATGCACGGTACCAATCTTATCACCCACTGATCTTGGGGCCAGTTGCAAGTCTGGGCTATTCACTTGAAAGTCATCAGATAAGCTTCTATATCATCGCTTTCAGTTAATATAGTCAACTTAATATCTCTTGGCACAGTTTGTTCTACTTGCCTTTGTGACATCTCCTGTATCGCCTTCAGGGTGTCAGTCCATTTTTAGTCCTGTCTTCTCCTTTCTTCAGCTTGGAGTTTTTGGTCCTCATCCCTCATTCGCCAATCTTTGTCCCTCTGGTTCTCCATCTCGATCTGCCGCATGCATCACCACTTTAACAATTCACTAGGATCATCAGCAGCTGGAGGTACCTGTCATACTTGTGGCTTTGCTGCTGCAGCTAGCACCTCTTCTTCTTCTTCCTCTGCCTTCTTCATTTTGGGTCTAGTTACAGGGTTTAGCCCAGGCAACAAAGGCTCTCCAGTCCTTTCTCTCACTGACCTGGTGAGATGCAATGCACTTTTATCTGACTGTTCCCCTTCGTGCATCTGTTAGGGTGTTTATGCTGCAACACCCCCTGGTACGCCTCCCAGGCAGCCTCGATGCACCAGGTTGAATCCCACTTCTGACACCAATGTAAGCGTGTGGGTTCAATAACAGACACCAGTCACAAAAATGAAGTGCATAAAAAATGCTGGCATAGCGTTTATCATTTATTTCAGAAAAAAAATACATAAATAATTATTACAGAAAAGAAATGGATAATTTTACCAAGCAAAAGTAAACAAAAACCCAGGCAAGTCTTGCAGTCAGACTCCCTGCTCTTCTCAGTATCCAATACTTCCAAGCTAGTGTGTAGGGATTCACACTTCCATTCCTTCACCTGATCAGAAGATACTGACCAGTCTCCTTACTCTAACTATCTGACAAGGTCTTCTGGTGGAGGCCTTATAGAGTACACAAAACGGGCGGAATTTGAAATTTGCTCCACCTACTCTCTGACATCACCTCTATTTGGTTGCTATAAAGGCAGCCATTTCATGGGCTGCCAACCCTATGAGAAGGGCTTACCAGATGACTTTACCCAGGTAAGTAAACCACAATAGAGAAAAGAGAAGTAACCTAAATATTAAATATAAAGAATCTAGAATCTTTAACCAAGGGCAACAGATGAGGGGCGCACTCCCTATCTTGTTTCCTTGTAAGGTTCTAGATTCTTTAATAAATAGCCAGTTTGATGTTCTAGTGCAAAACCCAAAGAAAAAAACAAGTTTTTATTTATAAAACCCATAGATGTCCTGTACTGTAACTCTAGCTAGCAGAGTTTTTACTGTGTTAGTTAACAAATATTGGGATTCCCCAGTGGCTGCAATTCTTAGCCAACAGCTGTTCATTTTTCAGCCTTTTAACAGAAAGGCAGCACCTTCATTAAACAATTACAGCCCCTCTTGGATGAATACAGACACTGCAGGGCTTACTTCTTTATGCCCTCAGTGTCCTTGCATAAATTCAGCTCCTTCTTTATGTTCACTTGTGCGCATGCGCAAGGAACATTTTGAGAGAGTAGCACACTTAAAGGTGTGCCTCTCCCACCCAATGCACTGCTCCCTTGAGCAGGCATGGCGGTCCTTCACCAATGGGTGCAGCAGCTCAGTATGACAGCGGTGTTCCTCCTTCGAAAACCGCTGCCATACTGGCGCTATTCTGCATCCATAGCTACCTCCCCACATGTCCGTCCATGCGCCCCCAAAGCTTTAGGTACAGCTGGCCCACCCCAGTGTGGCAAACATTGTTGCCCGGGGTGCCCCAATCCCATCGGCTCCACTGCCCCCAAAGCCATCCTGCCC
The DNA here is from genome assembly GCA_016271365.2 of Neoceratodus forsteri. Lineage (NCBI taxonomy): Eukaryota > Metazoa > Chordata > Ceratodontiformes > Ceratodontidae > Neoceratodus > Neoceratodus forsteri. The sequence continues at coordinate 175,629,171 of CM057455.1, forward strand.
CGCGCTGAGAGCCCACCCCAGCATGGCAAATGTTTGCTTTATTTTTGCCGGCAGGGGTGCCCAATCCCGTCTGCTCCTCGCGCCCCCAGCGTGGTTTGCCCAATAGGGGTGCCCATCCCCCGTCGGTGCCTCAGCCTCCCCAGCCATCTTCTGCCATGCTGGAGCCCACTAGCGTAGCAAACATCCCGTCATCTTTTTTCTAAACCTGTAAAACAAAAACTGTCCATGGCGTGTCTCCCAACCCCCACAACCGCACCACCCACTGTACCCAGCCTCCCCCACCCCTCACCCCATACACCTCCCAGACTCGTGCGATGATCTTCGGTGGACCGGGAACCCGTCTGCACTCTTCAAAGCGACCATGAACTGAGAAATGCCGGTAAGCTGTATAATGGGCTAGATGGGGGTTCAACTGTGCATATCTCAGTCATTTTTTGGAATTTTTGCACCAAATTTTCAAAATGGGGTTTTAGGACCCCTTCCCATGAATGATGTCACTGTCATGGTGTTATTCAGGCCGAAGGGTGATTTCATGAGCAATGCTCGGTCACTGTGAAATCGCCTTCAGCAATCATGACAATGATATCATTCTGAAAGGGTCACTTTCATTAATTGATGCAAAATTCATGACATGTTCTGGCGGCGTTGTGCGGTTCCTCGCGGGCTCGTAAGTTTGTAATTTTCAATATTTTCACTCCAGATTTTCAACATTGCCATTTATCACACCTTCTTATGGGCTGTACAGCTGTCTTTTCACATCTCACCCAAAACGTGTTTCCACCCATGTAGCGCACAATGGCGCAGTCAGTGTGCGAAATCAATGTATTGAACACATTAAGAAAATCACAGTGACACTGTTCATGAGCAGAGGTCTTAAAATGGCTATGTTGAAAATTTAGTGAAAAAATTCTTAAAAATGACTGTTTTATGAGCGTGCGTTGCGCAGTTCCTCACCACGCTCGTATGTTTGCAAATTTTCAATATTTGCACTCCAGATTTTCAACATTGCCATTTTACCACACCTCCTCATGAGCAGTACAGCTGTCATTTGTCACATCCTGCCCAAAATGTGTTTCTGCCCATGTATCGCACAATGGCGCAGTCGGTGTGCGAACTCAATGTATGGGACACATTAAGAAAATCACAGTGACACTGATCATGAGCAGGGGTCTTAAAATGGCTGTGCTGAAAATTTGGTGAAAAAATTTCTAAATATGACTGTTTTATGAGCCTGCGTTGCGCAGTTCCTACGCACGCTCGTAAGTTTGCGAATTTTCAATATTTTCACTCCAGATTTTCAACATTGCCATTTTACCACACCTCCTTATGAGCACTGCAGCTGTCATTTTTCACATCTCATCCAAAATGTGTTTCCACCCATGTAGCGCACAATGGCACAGTCGGTGTCCGAACACAGTGTATGGGACACAATAAGAAAATCACAGTGTCACTGTTCATTAGCAGAGGTTTTAAACTGCCAATGTTGACAATTTGGTGAAAAAATTCCCAACAATCACTGTTTTACCAGCTTATATTGCACAGTTCCCACGCACACTCCTAGGTTTGCGAATTTTCAATATTTCCACTCCAGATTTTCAACATTGCCATTTTACCACACTTCCTTATGAGCAGTACAGCTGTCATTTTTCACATCCTGCCCAAAACATGTTTCCGCCTATGTAGCGCACAATGGGGGTAACAAAAAAGGTCATGCTGACAATTTATTGTGCAAATACCAGCAATCACACAGGGCATTAGGGTAAAGCACCATACATGCCAAACACCAATGCAAACACCTGCAAGCGAACGTTCGGCATTGACAAATGCTTGGATTTCCTTGGAGCGAGCACCAGAACAGGACTTCAGAGTTACTAGCTAGGGAGTGTATCACTGCTCCTTAGCAACCTTTTCTTTACTGGTATAAACCCTCTGCATAGAAAGCAGGGGGGAGGGGCTCCTTTAGCAACATACTTTTGCTTTGTCTGAATATTCTAACAAATGTTTTTAAGGGCAATTACTCTTTATATTAAAGCCCATTACCATAACTACTATCAAGATGTACAAACTTGAATTAGATAGCAGGGATAGTAAAGTGTTAAGAATTGCCAGGTTGGCCATCCAGACTAGAAAATTAGTATAGATAGGAAGTTAGAGGAGTAGACAGGCAAGAGTGAAAATGAAAACAAAAAGGGGGGGGACATCTTGAATTTCTCTTCTTTTTGAAACTTTTTTTATTTTCTGCATAACAGGACCCTGTTACACCCTCCTCTCACCTCCATGGTCAGCCACAGACTGAGTTCCCACTGAGCATGTACTAAAGCATACAATACGTGCTCAATAACTGATTGAGCATGTCATCTATACAGTAGTATGCACATGGAGGGAGCTCTGTGTGCAGCTGGCCATGAAGGTGACAGGTGGGTTGTGCCATTCACTGACTGTAAATGGATGTGGGGGGTAAACTGGCATTGCCAAGTGGGGGGAGCCACTGGTCTGCCAGGGATCACAGGATCGTAGGTACATGTCACCAGGTAGCTAGCATGGGGGCTGTGGTTTGGGTGCTTGTATAGCCCTGCGAAGCAGGGCAATTGTTTCAGGAATGGGCCTTTGGGGAGGACTGTGCATTCGGACCTATGGGGAAGAGGACCTGCACCCTGACAGAGTGCATTGCTATGGCTTGCAGCACCCTGTTGAGATGAGCCCTCCCTTTGGTGCACTGCCTGGGGTGCCGCCAGTCACAGGACATAGCCACTGGGGACCCTGCCTGTTCTGTAACTGGCACAGGGTCCCTGGCATATCAGCATATGTTGCAACTCGCAAGTGCCAGTAAGTTCCACCACTTGTCTTGGAATCATGCCCCACATGTCTGAATTTCTTGTTGACTAACCAATACCATACAGCTGTATTTATTATCTCCTTCTCTGAAAGGGCTGGATTATGCATGTCTTAAAGTTACAGAGATTTTGATTTTTGCTTCTTCGGTGTGGTTATGGGGATGTCAGTGACACTGTGGAAAGCCAGTGCCACAAAACCTTCATCTTTTACTACCAAAGACCAGTTGTGAGAGTGCAACATCAGTCCTGGCAGGGCATAAAAGCAGTGTAACATGGGCTGGCCATGACAGCATAAAGTCATCCCGGTGCCACATCCCAGTGGACAGGTCAACATCAGTCATGGCAGGGGATAAAAGCAGTGTAACACAGGCTAGCCATGACAGCATAAAGTCTTTCAGGTGCCGCGCCCCAGTGGACAGTGCAACATCAGTCATGGCAGGGGATAAAAGCAGTGTAACATGGGCTGGCCATGACAGCATAAAGATATCCTGGTGACACGTCCCAGTGGACAGTGAAATGTCAGTCATGGTAGGAGATAAGAGCAGTGTTACATGGGCTGGCCATGACAGCAAAAAGCCTTCCAGGTGCCACGTCCCAGTGTACAGTGCAACATCAATCATGGCAAGGGATAAAAGCAGTGTAACATGGGCTGGCCATGACAGCATAAAGATATCCTGGTGCCACATCCCAGTACACAGTGCAACATCAGTCATGGCAGGGGATAAAAGCAGTGTAACATGGGCTGACCATGACAACATAAAGTCATTCAGGTACCACGTCCCACTGGACAGTGCAACATGTTTCATGGCAGAGGATAAGCGCAGTGTAACATGGGCTGACCATGACAGCTTAAAGTCATTCAAGTGCCACATCCCAGTGGACAGTGCAACATCAGTCATGGTAGGGATAAAAGCAGTGTAACATGGGCTGACCATGACAGCATAAAGTTATTCAGGTACCACGTCCCAGTGGACAGTGCAAAGTGTTTCTTGGCAGAGGATAAGCACAGTGTAACATGGGCAAGCCATGACAACATAAAGGTATCCAGGTGCCATGTTCCAGTGGACAGTGCAACACCAGTCATGGTAGGGGATAAAAGCAGTGTAACATGGGCTGGCCATGACAGCATAAAGTCATCCAGGTGCCACGACCCAGTGGACAGTGCAATGTGTTTCTTGGCAGAGAATAAGCACAGTGTAACATGGGCCGGCCATGACAGCATAAAGTCATCCAGGTGCCACGTCCCAGTGGACAGTGCAACATCAGTCATGGCAGGGGATAAAAGCAGTGTAACATGGGCTGGCCATGACAGCATAAAGTCATCCAGGTGCCACGTCCCAGTAGACAGTGCAACATCAGTCATGGCAGGGGATAAAAGCAGTGTAACATGGGCTGGCCATGACAGCATAAAGTCTTTCAGGTGCCATGTCCCAGTGGACAGTGCAACATCAGTCATGGTAGTGGATAAAAGCAGTGTAACATGGGCTGGCCATGACAGCATAAAGTCATCCAGGTGCCACGTCCCAGTGGACAGTGCAACATCAAGTCATGGCAGGGGATAAAAGCAGTGTAACATGGGCTGACCATGACAGCATAAAGTCATCCAGGTGCCACGTCCCAGTGGACAGTGCAACATCAGTCATGGCAGGGGATAAAAGCAATGTTGCATGGGCTGGTCATGACAACATAAAGTCATCCCGGGTGCCACGTCCCAGTGGACAGTGCAACATCAGTCATGGCAGGGGATAAAAGCAGTGTAACATGGGCTGGCCATGACAGCATAAAGTCATCCCGGTGCCACGTCCCAGTAGCCCATCTGACATTTTGGATTCCTAACGCCATGCTGGATGATATAACCAGAGCTAGTACCCTTGTTGGGGCAGAGTGAGTCCTGGAGGTAGTGAGGGGTGGGGTAGCAGCTGCAGGTTACCTAAAGTTGATGGGAGGGGGACTGACTTAGGATAGTCTTCTGCTTGGAATAATATGACATGATAAAAAAGACAAAATATAGATACAAATTTAATAAAATGTGAACCAGTATGTACAAAACATTATCTCTTATGGTTGTTTTTTTATACACTAGAGGGAGAGGGAGGACATGACAGAAACTTTCAAGTACATGAAGGGAATCAACAGAGTCCAAGAGGGTAGCATCTTTCAGAAAAAGAGATGTGCAAGAACAAGGGGGCACAATTTGAAGATAGAGGGGGGACGACTCAAAGGTAATGTGAGGAAGTATTTCTTCATGGAGAGGGTTGTGGATCCATGGAACAGTCTTCCTGAGGAGGTAGTGGACTCAAACAGTGGGGGAATTCAAGAATGCATGGGACAGACATAAGGTAATTCTAGTGGGGAGTAGGAGGAAGTAGGCTGTTGGTTAACAAGGGTCTGCATCCTATGCATTAGGTAGGGAAATTGGTAGACTAGGTTGGCCATTCTAAGTTTCTGTGTTTTTTGTATTTTTATTTATTTTATTATTTCTGGCAAGGAAAGACACACTAAGCCAAGGCTTGTTTCCAGTTTGTCCTGAATGCACAGGGGAGTTAAGTGGCATCCTCACAGTCACAAAGAATGCAAGTGGTGGCTGTGGGTTTCAAACCCAGTTCTGCAGGGTTGCAACTCAGTGCTCTTAACCACTATGCTATGCTATACTATACTGCTTCCCCACAGAAAATGCAGGTCCATGGGGACAATGCATACAATTACCTTTTAAAGTTGAAGAGCATGAAGTACAGAGCACCAGATTTCACCAGAGCACACTTTCCTTTGAAGCTCAGCAGCTGCAGCTGAGCTACGCACATAAACACTACCTACTTTTGGACCCCAAGCCTGGATTGCCATAAGCTGGCAGGAGAAAAAGAACAGAATGTCCCGGATGGTGCCCTCTGCTGGGAAGGGAGGGTAATGTAGCTAGCTGCACTGCGGCCACACTGGTAACCTTAGGTGACAGCACAGATAGAGCCTGCAGTGCACTGGGAAGGGGAAGGGAGGTTGTGTACATCAATGCATCAGGTGTGCCAGCAACAGAGAACTCTGGTGCACTCTCGGGAGGGGTAACATGAGGGGATAAAGACCTGTTGGATGACACATGATGCCTCTCCCACACCCATGCCACCTTTGGACTCTTTCCTTCCTACCTCTAGGATGGCCCTGTGTACCTCTGCCATGGACAGCTTGTTCACATGAAAAGCTACAACTGAACTGAATCATAAAACCCTACAAACCAATGGGCCAGTGAAGTACTGTGTCATGAGTGCCCATGGGTATGAGTCAGAAGGAGCTCCAAGGACAGCAAGGTGATGCTGGCGATAGCTGAAGGCCCTGGTTTGTGAGTTAGGAAAGGTAAAAGAATTACAAAAATAATACCACTGACTTGGTTGGTGTATCTGGCCACTCATCTTCTGGCCCCTTGAACAGCCTCTCTGTTAAGTTTTAAACCTGTGTCATCGTAGTCCCATTGACTGCTGAGACCCCTGTGGCAAGGAGACCCCAGTCTGAAGTAGTGTAAGTCATGAGCATCTCAAATGTACACGTTATTAGATATTTGTCAGTTCCTTGGCAGGCAAACAGCATATAAAGGTTAACAGGTGCACCATCGGGACACATCTGGAAACAAGCTGTTACGAACATACCAACATATGAACATTGCCAGCAGCAAAAGGCCATCCTGGTCAGTCTAGGCTGCTCGTGAATACAGCTAGCTCCCTATTCAGCAGCTGCCCCAACCCCTTCCCTCCCTTTACCCTCCCCATTGCCCTGTCCTACCCCTTTTGAAGCATTACACTGTGTTACATGCCACCACCTCAGCTGGTAGTATGTTCCACTTTACCACCACCCTCTCTGTAAAGAAATGCCTCCTCATCTCTCTCTTAAATCTAACCTCCTCCAATCTCATGTCATGGCCCCTAGTTCCTCTCCCCATCCTCCTCCTGAATAGACCCTCTGTGTCTGTTTTGATTGTCTCCTTCATGTATTTGAAGGTCTCAATCATGTTCCCCCATCCCTCCTCTCCTCCAGTGTGTACATGTTTAACTCTTTTAGTCTGTCCTCATATGTCAATTCCTTCAGGCCCTGAATCATCTTTGTTGCCCTACGCTGCACCCCCTCCAGCAGCCTAATGTCCTTTAGTAGGTACGGGCAGCAGTACTGCAAGCAGTATTCCAGTTAGGATCTTACCAATGATCTGTATAACGGTAAAATAACATCCCTTCTTCTTGAGGTAATGCCCCTTGCAATGCACCACAGCATTTTGTTGGCCATTGCTGCTGCCTTTCTGCAGTGTATGGAATTCTTCATTGCTCCCATGATGAGCACCCCCAGATCCTTCTCCTCTTCTGTTACCTCCAGCTGCACCCCCCCAGAGGGTAGCTTCTCCTCAGATTTTTTGTCCCTAAGTGCAGTACCTTGCAATTTTTTTGCATTGAACTCCAGCTGCCAACTATCAGACCATGCCTCTAGCCTTGCCAGATCATCCTGTAGCCCCTGCCACCCAACCTGGTCATCCACCCCCACTCCCATCTTGGTGTCATCGGCAGTTAAGCTGATTTTGCTGCTGATGCCCTCTGAGATGTCTGCAATACATATGCCAAACAGCACTTGGCCCAGCACTAACCCCTGTTGAACACCACTTGTTACAGGCTTAGAGGGTGAGTATTCCCCAGCTACCAACACCCTGTGCTGCCTATCTTTTATCCAGTTCTGCACCAACCCTACCAGTTTTCTCATGCCCCTGTGTCCTGTAGCTTGCTTCCAAGTCTCCCATGTGGTACTGAATCAAAGACCTTACTGAAGTCTAGGTGCAGGACATCTACCGCATGGCCCCCATCAATTTACCTAGTCACCCAGTCATAGTATTCCACCAGGTTGGTCTAGCATGACCTACCCTTGATGAATCCATGCTGCCTCCTGTCCTGCACCCCGTTCTCCTCCAGTAGTGCCACTAGTCTCTCCTTTGGGATGGTCTCCATGAGTTTCCCCACTGTGGACGTTAGACTTACTGGCCTATAGTTCCCTGGTTTGTCCTTGGGGCCACTCTTGTGGAGGGGAACCATGTGAGCCAGTCTCCAGTAGTATACTGTTACCAGCTCAGTGTGTCTTTCCTGTAAAACTGTTCACCTAATGAATCAAGACATGGGCAGAACATTCTAACATTGCATCATACTGCCCTAAGGTTTATTGCCACAGTAAAGTGATCTCATGTTGATAGACCCAAAAGGTAAAGGACCACTTATGACAAACACTACTGGATGCCCCCCAAAATGTGAAACCATCATTGGATTCCCACAGCTTCTTCTTTGCCCTCCAAACATCCTGTTTTTATCAGGCCTGTTCTGAACCTAAACCCTTCCCAGACCCTACCTGTATGCAGTAAAAACTATGTTTTCCTGCTGTTAGTGGACATTCTTGAGTAATGCGAAGCCTTACCAGTTGACCCAACTAATGTCGCACAGTAGGTCTCAGAAGAGGAACAATTAGATTTCTGCTGACAGTTTGCATTGCTGCTCTGCTTGGTACATGTATAGCAGGCTAATGAATCAACTGTAACAGAAAAAGAATAGCATTGATTACCTATATTTATAAAATGGGGTCTGGCCAGTTGACCTGTTTATTGCTTGAGAGACAGTCACATGGCACTACTTTATCCTACAAACAACTCCCCACTAGGGCTTAGGGTTGCTTCCTTTGGATGCAGCAAAAAATGGATCCTAAGCTCCGCCCCTAGCCCCACCCTTTTTTATTACTTATGCATTGTTCCTCCTGGAAAGCCATCGTGTTACATCAGTAAAAGAAGACACTTAAAGCAGCAGTTCAACAAAAATGTTAAGATACTGTACTGTACCTGTTAAAGCTACTTCCCTAGGTTCTTCCTAGTTATTAATTTACTGATGTATGTATTTCTTGACATTGATTTACCAGATAAAAAGATAGAATAAATCTCATTTACTGATATGATCTGGGGGGAGACAAGGGGCATACTGTAAATGGCATACAGCAGTATACACGGTATATAATAATACATAATAAAGAAACTGTTTCCTGTAATTTGTACTTTATATCTTTTTCTGACTCCATTTCCTGTTCTTGTCCACAGTACTATTTCAAAGCTAAAGAAGTGACCATACTATTTTCTTGAGGAAAAAAAAATAATTGAAAACATTTAAAAATGTCAAAACTTTGTTACAGATGAAAATATTTACCAGCAAATGAAAGTGGAGGACAGCTGTGGTGCTATGCCACTTTAAAATGCAGTGGTAAAGATTAGGTTAAGTGCTAATGGTGTTAACGGCCATACTTCACACCTCCCAGGTTGACTGCTTTTCACAAACAAAGGGCTGTATTGACAACAGAACTTGTCTTTATCCTGGACGTGTAGCTGAAACAATGAATGAGACAAAATGTGTTTCAAAAGTATATGAGCACTCAAAATGGCTCAAAACCCTGACCAGCACAGAGCAAAACCGGATTACCCGATAGGGACCCTGAAACCCTGATCACCAGGTAAAAAACCTGATCGGTGGCAACACCACTAGGGCTGTGTAGTTTTCACTATAACAGGTTTTACAGTTGCTCTAGTTGCAGTTTGATCTTTTCTAGGGACTGGTAGTTCACTCCTTCCCAGCCCTCCTCCCACCTACCCACCCGAGTCTCGTTGCAAATTATAGGCAGTTGTAGTTGACTGACAGATAAAGAGAGAACTTATTAATGAACTACAGAAACGAATATAATAACTATTGACCGGGAAGCGGAGCAAGAGCTGTTGTATACCAAATGTAGATATTACATGATGGGTGAGAACCCCAATAAAAGTTTAGCTTGGCAGATTAAAACAAGCATTTGTCAATGCCGAATGTTGTCTTGCTGACATTGGCATCAGTAGCGCAGGAGTTAAACAGATGCATAATAGGAATGGCAGTGAAGTAGGAAAGTGACATCAAACCCCACATCACCCTGCAGAGACTGACAGGCACTGAGGTGTGCCTTTGGGCATTGGCCATAATGTTCATGGCATTTCAGCTCATCCTACCCTGCAGTGTGACACATATCATATTGTGCCTCAGGGTCCTTGGGCCTTACACTCACCCCATTCGGCCATAACGCTCATAGTATTTTACCTTGCCCTATCCTGCAAACACCGACAAGTGCTGAGGTATGCCTTAGGGTGTTCAGCTTTACAGTCACCCCATTTCATAAGGACATAGCTGAAATGGGTTCAGTATAGGAGAATGGGGTGAACTGTGGGGCCAAAGTGTCCAAGGCACACCTCGATGCTTGTCAGTGGCTTGAGGGTTGGGGGATGGCATGGCATGAGCATGACAGCCAGCAATGCCAAGACACACCCCTGATGCCTGTCAGTCTGTACAGGGTGGGACGTTATGGTTAGAAACCCTAGTGCCCCAGCCGTTTGTTGATATTTGCACTACAAATTTGCAGCACACACTTTTGTGACCCCCAACTCATGAAAGTGTTTGGAACCTCTGCTCATGAATAGTGGCACTGTGATTTTGTTAATCTGTCCCGAATGTTGATTTCCTACAGCGACCACACCATTCTGCATCAGATGTGGGAAAACACCATTCGAGCAGGATGTGAAAAATTATAGCTGTACCATTCATAGGTAGTTGTGAAGAGATAGCAGTGTTGAAAATCTTGAGTGAAAATAATAACAAGCATTTGTCAATGCCGAATGTTTGCTTGCTGGCATTGGCAGTGGTAATGTAGAAGTTACAGAGCTGCGTAATAGGAATGGTGGTGAAGTACTGAACTGAAGCCAACCCCACCACCACCCTGCAGAGAGTGACAGGCATTGGGGTGTGCATTTGGGTCATCAGGCATAACGGCCTTGCCATTTCACCACACCCCACCCTGCAGACGCTGACAAGTGTCACGGTGTTCCTTGGGGTGTTTGGCTCTTATGAGCACCCCATTTCATTAGGAAATGCGGTGAGATGGGTGCAATATAGGAGAATGGGGTGAACTTTGGGGCTGAAGAGTCCAAGGCATACCTCGATACCTCTCACTGGCTGCAGGGTGTGGAATGGTATGAGCATTACTGGTAAGAATCCCAAGTCACACCCCTGATGCCTGTCATTCTCTACAGGGTTGGGCGTTATGGTTGGAAACCCTAATACCTCATGTGTTCGTTGGTATTTTCACTCCAAATTTCCAACATGTTTTTTTTTGTGACCCCACCTCATGAACAGGGGGAATATCAGTTTGTTAGCCGAAAGCTGCTTATGCACAGCGAGTACGGCATTTAGCACCACAGGTGCAAAAACATTCCGAACAGGATGTAAAAAATGACAGCTGTACTGTTCATGGGGAGGTGTAAAAAATGGCAATGTTGCAAATCTGCAGTACAAATATTTAAAAAAATGGTGAAGTTATGAGCGTACATAGAAACTGTGCAACACACACCCGTAATATAATTAGGTTGGGGATATTTTACAGCAGATTGTCAACTCAGGCATTTTGGTGCCTCCGATCATGAACAGTGTCACTGTGATTTTCTTTATCTGTGCCAAACAATGATTCCCCACAGCGACCATGCATCTCAGTGCTGAAAGTGTGAAAACACACTTCAGCCATGTTGTGAAAAATGACAGCTGTACTGTTCATAAGGAAGTGTGAAAAAATGCCACTGGTGAAAATCTGGACTGAAAATATTACAAAGTCATGAACTTACGAGTGCGTGGAATAAGCATTGCTCACTCGTAACACAGTCATTTTATGGACTTTTGTCACAAAATTTTCAACATAGCCATTTTAAGACCTCTGCTCATGAACAGTGTAACTGTGATTTTCTTAATCTGTCCTAAACATTGCTTTCGCACACCAACAGCACCATTGTGCGCTACATGTGCAAAAACACATTTTGGGCAACATATGAAAAATGGCAGCTGTACTGTTCATAAGGAAGTGTAATAAAATGGCAATGTTGAAAATCTGGAGTCAAAATATTAAATTTGCAAACTTACGAGCATGCATAGGAACTGCGCAACACATGCTCGTAAAACAGTCATTTTTAGGAATTTTTTTCACCAAATTTTCAACATAGCCATTTTAAGACCTCTGCTCATGAACAGTGTCACTGTGATTTTCTTAATGTGTCCCATACATTGATTTTTCTTAATGTGTCCCATACATTGATTTTGCACATACTGCGCCATTGTGCACTACATGGGTGGGAACACATTTTGGGCAAGATGTGAAAAATGACAGCTATACTGCTCATAAGGAGGTGTGGTAAAATGGCAATGTTGAAAATCTGGAGTGAAAATATTGAAAATTCGCGAACTTACGAGTGTGCGTAGGAACTGCGCAATGCACCCTCGATAAAACAGTCATTTGAATTTTTCACCAAATTTTCAACATAGTCATTTTAAGACCTTTGCTCATGAACAGTGTCACTGTGATTTTCTTAATTTGTCCCGTACATTGATTTCCTTTCACCGACTGTGCCATTGTATGCGCTTCGGTGGAAACACGTTTTGGGTGAGATGTGAAAAATGACAGCTATACTACTCATAAGAAGGTGTGGTAAAATGGCAATGTTGGAAATCTGGAGTGAAAATATTGAAAATTCATGAACTTACGAGCATGCATAGGAGCTGTGCAATGCACGCTCGTAAAACAGTCATTTTTAGGAATTTTTTCACCAAATTTTCAACATAGCCATTTTAACACCTGAGCTCATGAACAGTGTCACTGTGATTTTCTTAATTTGTCCCGTACATTGATCTCGCACACCGACTGTGCCATTGTGTGCTACATGGGCAGAAACACGTTTTGAGTGACATGTGAAAAATGACAGCTGTACTGCTCATAAGAAGGTGTGATAAAATGGCAATGTTGGAAATCTGGAGTGAAAATATTGAAAATTCGCGAACTTACCAGCGTGCATAGGAACTGTACAATGCACACTTATAAAACAGTCATTTTTTGGAATTTTTCCACCAAATTTTCAACATAGCCATTTTAAGACATCTGCTCATGAACAGTGTCACTGTGATTTTCTTAATTTGTCCCGTACATTGATCTCGCACACCGACTGCGCCATTGTGCGCTACATGGGCGGAAACACGTTTTGGGTGAGATGTGAAAAATGGCAGCTGTACTACTCATAAGAAGGTGTGGTAAAATGTTGAAAATCTGGAGTGAAAATATTGAAAATTCACGACCTTACAAGCGTGCGAAGGAACTGCGCAACGCCAGCTCGTAAAGCAGTCATTTTGAGGAATTTTTTCACCAAATTTTCAACATAGCCATTTTAAGACCTCTGCTCATGAACAGTGTCACTGTGATTTTTTAATTTGTCCAGTACATTGATTTGCTTTAGCAGATCGCCATTCTAGCTACATGGGCAGAAGCACATTTTGGGTGAGATATGAAAAATGACAACTGTACTACTCATAAGAAGGTATGGTAAAATGGTAATGTTGAAAATCTGGAGTGAAAATATTGAAAATTCGCGAACTTACGAGCCTGCGTGAAGAACTCATAGCATGCAGCTCATAAAACAGTCATTTTTGGAATTTTGGCATCAAATTTTCAACATGGGGTTTTAGGACCCCTTCTCATGAATGATATCACTGTCATGGCGTTATTCAGGCCTGAAGGGTGATTTCGAGCAGTGACTGCGCGGTGACTGCGCAAATCACCGGGCCGAATAACGCGCACATGACAGTGATCAATCATGAGAAGGGGTCCCAAAACTCCATGTTGAAATTGGTGCAAAATTCCAAAAATACCTGAGATATGCAACAAAGTTGAAACCCCTATCTAGCCCATTATACAGCTTACGGCATTTCCTCAGTTCGCGGTCGGCTTTGAAAGGTGCAGGCGTGTTCCAGTCCACAAAAGATCCATCAGCGCCGAGCTCCGGGTAAGTATGGGGTGAAGTGTGGGGAGGCTAGGTGCGCAGTGGGTGGAGTGCGGGTTGTGGGAGGAGGCGGGAGACTCGTGGGACCGTTTTTTCTTTACAAGGAAAAAAAAAACGACGACGGATGCTTTGCCATACGCTTGGGTGGCCCCTCAGCGTAAGTACAAAAGATGGTTGGAGGTGCATTCAGCTGACGGGGGATTGGGCACCCCATCAGCTCAGGATTGCTTGCCACACTGGGGTGGGCTCCCAGCGTGGCACAAGGATGGTTGGGGTGCGTTCAGCCGACGGGGATTGGGCACCCCGTCGGCCTAGGATACTTGCCACACTGGGGTGGGCACCCAGCGTGGCATTTCAGAAGGGTTTGGGGAGGCAGGGGAACTCAGCACAGCTGACGGGATTGGGCACCCATCGGCTATACAGTGCGTGGCGTGCGGGGCGCGATGCCTGTGTGGGCTTTCTGTCTGTGGGGCATGAGCTGCGCGTGAGCAGCCTTATCTTATCACTGCTCACTCAAGCGTAGCTCCCCCTTTCAACTGTATGCCACTGCATTTTGGAGCGTGTCATAGACAGCTCCAGAATGCATTGGCTTACAGGGGCCGCGCCTGCCAACACACTGACTGAATTGGAGGAGGGGGTGACACACCTCCGAAATCTCCGATGATGGCACTATGTTTCTTGCACATGCGTGCAAGCAACATAAAAAGGATCAGGAAGAGAACAACTATATCGTCCCGAGAAGGACAAATAATAATAAAGCCAATAATATTTTTAAGGAACATTATCAGGAATTATATACTTCAGAACACAAAGATAATAATGAAATAAATAAATTTTTAGATCATTAGAATATACTCCGGATTAATATGGCTCAATATACCCTGTTGGAGACAGACATTACTAACATACTAACATACTAAAAGCCAGCAGAATAGGTCTCATGGTCTGTCATGTCTGCTTGGTAGCCAGCACCCCTACTAGGTGCCCATATTTCTGTCCCCCTCATAGGCTTCACTAAAATGTATCCAGTGCGCCTCCCTGGAGAAGGACTTCCACGGCTCCAGTTTCCCCTGTGTCTGTCTCACCCCCTTTTGAAACCCTCCACTGTGTCCTCCTCCACCCCTCCACTAGTCTCCTCGGCAGTGCATTCCATGGTTCCACCACCCTTTCAGTGAAGTAGTGCCTCCTTTGCTCCCCCCTGTATCTCCCCCCTCCAGCTTCCACTTGTGCCCCTGGTTGTTCCCCACTTCTTAAGCCTAAGCACCTCCTCTGTTCCCCCTTGTTGATTCCCCTTACACACTTAATGACCTCTATCATGTCCTCCCTATCTCTCCTCTCCTCCTGCGTATACAGGTTGAGTTTTTCCAGTATCTCCTCATAGGGTCTACCCTCCTATGCCCCATATCATTTTGGTCACCCTCCTCTGGACCCTCCCCAGCAGCGCAGTGCCTCTCTTTAGGTGTGGTCTCCAGAAGTGCACACAGTACTCAAGATGCGGTCTGACCAGGGCATTATACAAAAAGAGGATCACATCCCTCCTCCTGGAGGTAATGCCCACAGTGATGCAGCCGATCATCCTGTTCATCTTTGCTGCTGCTCTCAGGCAAATTTCAGAGCTGTTCATTTTGATGTCCACCACCACCCCCAATTCCCTCTCACCCAATGATGCCTGCAGTGTATCTCCCCCCAGTGTGCATGCATGCCCCAGGATTCTGACCCCCAGATGCAGGACCCTGCACTTCCCTGTATTAAACCTCAGTCCCAACATCCTCAACCACTCTTCCAGGGCATCCAGGTCCCTCTGGAGGGCCACTCTTCCCTCCTCCCCATCCACCAATGCTCCCAGCTTCAAGTCTTCCATAAATAGACTCTGTTTATTCCTAATACCCCTCCTTATGTCCGAGACATAGGTGTTGAACAGGAGTGGCCCCAGGACCAATTCCCGGGGGACCCCACTTTTGACCCTTCTGGGGGAGGAGACTATACCACTAACCACCACTCTCTGTACTCACCCCAAGAGCCAATTTTCTATCCACCTGAGCAACTGCCCCCCAACCCCCATCCCTCCCAGCTTTGCCAGAAGGGCATTGTGGGGGACCAAGTCGAATGCCTTGCTGAAGTCCAGACAGAGGATGTCCACCAGCCTATTTTGGTCCAGAGCACTCATCACCCAATCATAGAACTCCACAAAGTTGGACTGGGATGATCTCCCCAGTACAAAGCCATACTGCCTGTCATCCAGGTGCCCCATCCATTCCAGCTGCCCCCCAAAGCCTCTCATTGATAATACCTTCCATCACCTTGCCCACCACGGACGTTAGGCTAACAGGCCTGTAGTTCTCCATCTCCTCTCTAGACCCCCCTTGTGGATAGGCACAACATGGGCCACCCTCCAGTCATGAGGCACCCACCCTGTCTGCAGAGAGATGTTGAAGAGTTGAGAAAGTGGAGCAGCCAGCACATCCACCAGCTCCCTCAGCAACCTCGGATGAAGCTCAGCTGGCCCTGGCGCCTTCTCAGTCTTTAGCGACCGAAGGGCCGCCCTCACCCTATCCACTGTGATTCCCCCTCCCAGACCTCTCCCCCATCTACCTGTCCATCCTGTCCCCCTCCCTCTAGTTCTATCCCATCACTCACCCTAGCCTCTGCTGGTCCACCAGCCTCCGAGTGACTGGCCTTTCCCATGGGCTCACTATCCCTCCCGTCAGGATGTATGGCCCCTGCCTCCCACCCAGTAAACCATACAGGAGATTCAATTAGCTATTAAATCTCTAGCCCCTGCTAAGACCCCTGGGTCAGATGGGATTTCAATTGATTTCTATTAACAATACTCATCAATAATAGCTGTCCACTTGAAATCACTTTTCAAAAATATTTTGGAAACAAACTTCTTACATAGATACATAGACAGTGTCAGCAGATAAGGGCCTATGGCCCACCCAGTCTGCCAATTTGAGCTTGTAAGTTCAGTTTATGTTTTCCTAGAAGTCTGTTGCCCCTTACCCCTGACCTCCAGAATTCCTTTATGTCTATTCCATGCATTCTTAAATCCCGTGATTGTTTCAGCCCCCACCACTTCCTCTGGCAGGGTGTTCCACTTGTCCACCACCCGTTCTGTGAAGAAATTCTTCCTCATGTTTCTTCTGAATCATCCTCCCTCCAACTTCATCCCATGCCCTCTAGTCCTGGTACATCTTTTTCACTTAAAAATAGTGTATTCCTGCACCCCAATCCTCCCTGTGAGATACTTGTATGTCTCTATCATATCCCCTCTCTCCCTCCTCTCCTCCAGGGAGTACATGTTCAGTTCCTTCAACCTGTCTTCATAGGACTTGTGATGCAATCCATGCACCATCTTTGTTGCCCTCCTCTGAACCTTCTCTACCCTGTCTATGTCCTTACGTAGGTATGGTCTCCAGAACTGTACACTGTACTCCGGGTGGGGCCTCACTAGTGTCTTGTATAGTGGAATTATGACCTCCCTTTTCCTTTTACCCCAGTCCTTCAAAGAAGGTAAAGTTCTATTATTCAAGAAAAAAAATAAGAATGCTTTACTTCCAGGATTATATTGTTCCATATCATTAATTAATGCTGATGACAAAATATTGGTGAAGGTCCTCACCACCAGGTTAGAAAAGGTTCTCTCAGACCTGATTCACGATGAACAGAATGAATTTATTAAAGGTCGGTTGCTTAAAATTAATATTCAAAGAACTCTTTATATTTATCGATAAATTTAAGAACACAGATCTCTCCCTAATGTCACGTGACATGAAAAAAATGCCTTAGTGGGACTACTTAAAATCCATTCTGGTCAAATTTGGGTTTGGTCCAAAATTTGGGGCCTGGATTAATATCTTATACTCTGACCTGGTTGTGAGGATCTGAACCAATAAAAATGTCTTGGGCAAGGTCCATCTCTAACAGGTTATGAGGCAGGACTGCCCATTTTCCCCATTAATGTTTGTGTTAGCAATAGAACCCCTGGCAATTAATATAAGAAATAATACACATATATCAGGAAGGGGCAGTAGATGTGGCCTACCTAGATTTCAATAAAGCCATCAACACCATCTTGCACAGCAGTCTGCTAAATAAATTGGGGAGCATGGGAGTCAGTCCTACGATGGTAAAGTGGGCTGGGAACTGGCTAAGGAACAGGACTCAGAGGGTGGTGGTAAATGGCATGAAATCTGAGGAGAGGGAGGTGATTAGCAGGGTGCCACAGGGCTCGGTGCTGGGGCCAGTCCTATTCAATGTTTTCATTAGCAACATTGCAGATTGTCTGGTGGGAAAAGTGTGCCTCTTTGCAGATGACAGCAAGATTTGCAACAGTGGAGACATTGGAGGGGGCCGGAAAAAATGAGAAAGAACCAAAGCCAATTAGAGGAGAGGTTGGGTGTCTGACAGTTGAGTTTCAATGCTAAAAAGTGCAAGATCATTCACAAGAATCCAAGGGCAGAGTACAGGATGGGTGTGGACATTCTGGCCACCATAAATCAGGAGAGAGACCCGGGGGCTATCATGTCTGATGACCAGAATGTGACCAAACAGTGTGAAAAAGTGGTGGGGAGAGCAAACAGAATGTTGGGGTGCATAGGGAGGGACATAACAAGCAGAAAAGAAAGAGAAGGTGATACCACTGTATAGATCACTAGTGAGACCTCAGCTGGAGTACTGTGCCCAGTTCTGGAGATCACATCTCCAGAAGGACATTGACAAAACAGAGGCAGTCCAGATAAGGACAACAAAGATGGTTCATGGACTGCACCAGAACCCCTATGAGGAAAGATGTACAGTCATAGTCAAAGACATGGTCAGATATTTCCTGAAATATCTGATACTTCTAGATAAAGTTCCTGCTTTCTGCAGTTCTGCAGTACAAGCAGCAGAGAAAAACATTTAAAAAATATTGTGAAATATCTGGAACTGTTTGACCATGTCTTTGGCTACAACTGTAAGGACCTTTATAACTATTCACTGGAGGAAAGACGGAAGAAGGGAGTTATACTAACATACTAAAATACCAGCAGAATAGGCCTAACGGTCTTTCGTGTCTGCTCGTTTGGTCAGCCTCCACCCTGGGTGCTGACCTTGCTGCCCCCCTCGCCTTCTCTGGCTTCTCCCTTCCCAGTTCCGGATATTCTTGCTGCATTGGATTTTGCTTCCAGAACCCTTCCCCTGTACCTGTCCCACCCCCTCTTGAACCCTTCCACCATCTCTGCCTCCACCAGCCCCCAGGCAGCGCATTCCATGGCTCCACCACCCTCTCAGTGAAGTAGCACCTCCTCCTTTCTCCCCTGAATCTTCCCCCCTCCAGCTTCCACCCATGCCCTCTAATGGCCCCCTCCTCCTTCTTCCTTCGAAGCACCCTGACTGTTCCTCACATATTTACCCTCTTTATGTACCTGAAGACCTCTATCATGTCCCCCCGGTTCCTTCTCTCTTCCAATGAGGATAATACAATACAATGTGAGAAGGCAGTAGGGAGGGCTGGGGGTATACTGGGATGTATAGGGAGAGGCATCAGCAGCAGAAAACAGGAAGTTGTTATCCCTCTGTACAGACAGTTGGTGAGACCCCATCTGGAGCACTGTGTCCAGTTCTGGAGACCCCATCTCCGCAAGGACATAGGATAGAGGCAGTCCAGAAGAGGGCAACTAAAATGGTGCAGGATCTGCAAGAGAAGCCGTATGAGGAGAGACTAAAGGAGCTTAATATGTATACCCTTGAGGAAAGAAGGGAGAGGGGGGACATGATAGAAACTTTTAAGTACCTCAGTGGAATCAACAAAGTCCAAGAGGGTAGCATCTTTCAGAAAAAGAGACTTGCAAGAACAAGGGAACACAATTTAAAGATAGAAGGAGGGTGGTTCAGGGGCAATGTGAGTAAGTATTATTTCACAGAGTGGGTAGTGGATGCATGGAACAGCCTTCCTGAGGAGGTTGTGGGTTCTAAAACTGTGGGGGAATTCAAGAATGCATGGGACAGACATAAGGCAATTCTTGTGGGGGGTAGGAAGAAATAGGCTGTTGGTTAACTAGGATCTGTGGCCTATTCTGTAGGTAGGGAAATGGGCAGACTAGATGGGTCTAGTGGTCCTTATCTGCCATCAAAATCTATGTTTCTATGTTTCAATGTGTACATATTTAGCTCTTCGAGCCTCTCCTCATAGGTCCTCATAGGTCCTGTCCCCAAGCCCCAAATCATGTTGGTTGCCCTCCTCTGGACCCTCTCCAGGAGTTTAATGTCCCTCTGTAAGTGTGGCCTCCAAAACAGCACACAGTACTCAAGGTACAGCCTCACCAAGCAGTTATACAGAGGGAGTATCACTTCCCTCTTTCTGGAGGTGATCCCCCTAGCGATGCATCCCAGCATCCTGTTGGCCTTGGCTGCTGCCCTCCTACAAGTTTCCAAGTTGTTCATCTTGACATCCACCACCACCCCCAGGTCCCTCTCAGCCATCGAGACTTGTAGCACTCCCCCCCCAGGGTGTACACTTGGCCTGGGTTTCTGGCCCCCAGGTGGGGTACCTTGCATTTCCCTGCATTGAACCTCAGCTTCCACTTTCTAGACCATCTTTCCAGAGTCTCCAGGTCCCCTGTGGGCCACCCTCCCTCCTCCCCATCCACCACCACCCCAGTTTTGAGTCATCGCAAAGAGACTCAACTCACTCCTGATACCTGTCCTTATGTCAGAGATGTAGGCATTGAACAGGAGGGGCCCAAGGACTGATCCATGTGGGACCCCACTAATGACCCTCCTTGGGGATGAGACTATCCAGCCAACTACGACCCTCTGGGTCCGGTCCTGGAGCCAATTGCCTATCCATCTGATCATCTGGTTCCCCACCCCCATTTCTCCCAGCTTATCCAGCAGGCCCACGTGAGGAACAGAGTCAAATGCCTTGCTGAAGCCTAGAAAGAGCACGTCCACTGGTCTACCCAGTTCCAAGGCACTCGTCACCGAGTCATAGAACTCCACAAGGTTTGTCTGACACGATTTCCGCGGGATGAATCCATGTTGTCTATCATCCAGGCACCCTGACTTATCCAGGTCCCCCCCTAGCCTCTTCTTGACAATGCCCGCCATCACCTTGCCCACCACCAATGTCAGACTGACAGGCCTGTAGTTCCCTGCCACCTCCCTTGATCCCCCCTTGTGGATAGGCACTATATGTGCCACCTTCCAGTCCTGGGGCACCCACCCTGTCCTCAGAGAGATGGTTAAAAGCTCCGCCAGGGGTTTCGCCAGGACATCCGCAAGTTCCTTCAGCACTCTGGGATGTAATTTATCCGGCCCCAGTGTTTTCTCCATCTTAAGGGACCTGAAAGCTTCCCTCACTCTCTCTGCTGTGATTTCCACTTCTGCTACCCCGTCTCTCTGCTTAGCCCTCCCCCCTCCTGCCAGTGATGCCTCCCCCTCTCCCCAGACCTACCGATCGGTTAGGGTCCCCCCTCCTCAGTATCTCTGTCTCCTCCCATGTATGATGCAGCACCCCATTTTTCTTGGTGAAAACTGAGGTGAAGTACTCATTTAGTACCTCAGCCTGCTCCCCCGGGTCTTGTGCCCATCTCTCCCCTGTTTTAATCCTGTCAATCTGCCCCTTCACCCTTTGTTTTTCCCCAATGTATCTAAAGAACCCCTTGTTTCCTCTCCTAATTTCCTGGCCAGGTTCTGCTCCTTCCTTGCCTTAGCCGCCCTCACCACCCTAGTGGTCCTTCTAGCCATCAGCTCATACTGCCCTCGATCCCTTTCACTACTTGAGCACTTGAATTGCCTATAGGCTGCCTTCTTTCCCTGCACCACCTCCTGGACCTCCCTGGTCCACCAGCAGGGTTTTTGGTCCCTACCGCATTTTCATCTTACTCTTGCACAGGTGCTGGTAGCATCCTGCACCCCTCTCCTGATGATTTCCCACCTACTATCAGCATCCATGTCTGACCCAATCACATTCAAATGCTCCTTATGGATCCTTCCCATTTCCTTAAAATCCATCCCCCTGAAGTCAGTTACCTCCGTCTTTGTGCAGCCTTCTACCCCTCCCAGGTCCAGGCAGAACCAGACTGTGGCATGGTCACTCCCCGCCAATGGGTCCCTTACCTCCAGGCCCCCAATCTGGTCACTGTCTGCCAAGACCACATCCAGTACCCATGCCTCCCTGGTCGGTTCCCCCACCTGCTGAGTTAGGAACACGTCTTGAAAGACATCCAACAACCTCTGTTCCCTGGTCACAGAGGATGTCATAGTCTCCCAGTCTGTTCCTGGCATGTTTAAGTCCCCCAACACCACCACTGTTCCTCTTCCCAGTCTGCAGTGTCTCCCAACATCTGCCACCAGACTCTCCTCCAGCTCCTCCACCAGGGCAGGGGGTCTATACACCACTCCTATTTTTACTCCCTTGCCCCACCTTGTTATCAAGGTGACCCAAATTGCCTCCATTGTTCCCTCCGCCTCCTCTACTCCCCATGCCAATGCAGTTTTTGACTATCATTGCTACCCCTCCTCCCTTCCTCCCCTGTCCTTCCTGAACATAGTGTAACCCTCCAGGTTCAGGTCCCAGTCATGTCCTGCAGTAGCCCAGGTCTCAGTGACCACTGCCACATCCACTGCTCCCTCAGTTAGCATCGCCTGGAGCTCAGGCATTTTATTGCCCAAGCTCCTGGCATTTAGCAGGACTACCTTCCACCCTTTCCCTATACTTCCATTTCCCCTGCCCGTGTTCCCATGGGAATTCTATTTTCCCCTGGTCTGCACTTTACCAGTCGGCCTTTTCCCGCAATACTCCAGCTCCCCAGAGGGGTGGAGACAGAGTCCCTCCTTTATTGGCACCCCCGTCGACAGCCTTTTCTCCCATCCCTCCCCCCTTCACAAGTTTAAACCCCACTTTTCACCAGTGAACCCCTCTATTTTCAACTTAAGGATTCCCCTCCCCTCCAAATTGAGATGGAGCCTATCTCTAGCATACAGCTCCTTATCCTCCCTGGTCTCCCCCAGTCCCCCATCAATCCATACCCTCTGGTCTCACACCACTCCCTGAGCCACTGGTTTATCTCCCTAATCTTCCTTTTGTGTTCCCCACTAGCCCTTGGCACTGGCAGGATTTCTGAGAAGGAAATTGTGCGTCCTATGTCATGACAGACCCTGGCAAGCTCCCTGAACCTTGCCTGTATCTCTAGCTCGCTATTTCCCTCAATGTCATTTGTACCCAGGTGGACCAGTATGTCCGGGGAACCCCCACAATCCTTTGCCAGCTGATATACCTCGTGCTTGGCCCTGTGCACCGTTAGTCCAGAGAAACATTTTGTTCTAACTGGCAAGGCTTTTCCTTCCTATCCCATTTGATACCCCTGATCATAGAATCCTCCAACAGGAGCACTCTGACCGCTCCTTTTCCTCCATTTCCCCCTTCCATGTCCCTCATCCTTTCTACTGGCCCCTCCACCCAGCCGGCTCCTTGTTCCTCCCCCTATCTGGGTGTCACATGCCACCCCCTCCTTATTTACCCTGGCCACCCCCTCCCCTCCAATCCTATGCCTCTCCTCCTCCCGAGTATCCTTCTGTACCTTGCTAACTCCCCCCTCACTGCTCACAACTGGTCCTTCTCCCCATCTGCAAACTAGCCTGGCCCGTCTCGCTTCCTTCCTGTCTCCATTTAGTCCCTCCTTGCTTGTCGTGCTCCCCTGGCCTAAACCCTCAGCTCTCTTTACTGAATCCTCCTTGTACTTCTGTTCCTTCTCCTTTACCTTTCCTCCCAACTGGTCCTTCTCCTTGCACTTTCCTCTCTCTTCCCCCTGCCCCTCCTGCTCTGATTCACTGCTCCCCATTTTCCTGCATTCCAGGTTCCCCTGTTCTTCCTGATATCCGGCCCCCGCCTCCTGCCCCCACTCCCTTTCCATCTCTAACCACCCCTGTCATGGCTACATCACCCCCCTCATCCTCGAGCAGAAGAAAAGAATTGAAGCGATTACTGAGTGTAAGGTCTGATCCACCTCCTACCTTGCTTCCTTCTGTCCAGCCCTGGCCATCTGCCTACTTCCCTGAGGATGTTGTCCCTCTGGCCCCCCTTTGTGAGGGTCCCCAGTTACCTGCCTGCTTCCTTGGTAGTGTCCTTTTGGACCCCCTCTTCCAGGGTACCTATGTGACCCCTGAGTATTCTCCTGCACTCCTTTCCCTATGCCCCTGCCCCCAGTGCTCGGTGAAACCCCGTGGGAGATCCCCTGCCCCCTGCCCCCTTCCCCAACCATACCTCCCCCTTCCCCCAGCTGTCTCCTAATTCCCTCAACCTCCTCCATAAGCTGTGCTAGCTGGTGGCACACTGGGCAACCACTGAACTTCCAAGCCCAGTCCAGTATCATGGCTGCTCCACACCCTGTGCACCCCACCACCCTCCCAAAGTTGCCAGCCCTAATGACGTGTGGTTCCATCCCCTTCCAAGTAGGTTTCCTTGGGTGAGCCACCAGGTTCCCCCCTAGTCCAAGATACACCCCTATTGCCTAATCAGGTCACCCACAGTACACCGGTAACCCTGTTACTAGGTGCAGTACAACACAGTAAACTTATAAGGGAAATGAACAACTCCCTAAGCTCCTATCTCCCAGCCTTTAAATCCAACCCGCAGTGGCTAGAACTACATGAGCTGCACCTGCAGCCTTTTCCTCCAATTGCAGGGCAGGCGTTCCCCTATAAATTAGCAGAACTCTGGGGAGGGAGGGGTAGGGGAAGCTGGGTCTTGGGCAGACACCCGACTCGAGAGAGAGTGTATCAGCCCTGTGTCTCCCCTCCAAGCCCAGCAGCCAAAGAACCAGGCCCAAGCAAATCCCACCAAATAGGTTTTAAATCAGAAGAAATAGGCCTCTACCAGCGTAGCCTGTTACACAGTGAAACATCCAACAAATGAGCCCACTTACAGCCACCAAACCAGTTTTCAAACTCCCGACAGCCCCCAAAAGTATACCCTGTTAGCCCTTTAGAAGTAAGAAAGAAAATAAATAACCTTCTGCCAAGTAAAATCCACAAGAACCCTGTGAAAACAACAAGAAGCAGCTACTGTCCTGGAACACAACTGATCCTGTCTCCTTCCAGTTCCTTCTGATAGCAACTTTTAAGTACCTTGGGGGAATAAACAGGGAACAGGTGGAAAGCATGTTTCAGAGAAAGCTGTGCACAAGAACAAGAGGGCATGATATGAGGCCGAAGGGTAGAAGGCTCAGGGGTAATGTTAGGAATTATTTTTTGGAGACGGTGGTGGAGCCATGGAACAGCCTTCCAACAGAACTGGTGGGGGTTCAAGAGTACATGGGATAGACATAAGGGTACCCTGGAGATGTGCAGAGCAGGAGAGTGACAGATCAAATAAGGTCTGGGGCTGCAGCAGTGAATAGGGATATGGGCAGTCTAGGTGGTCCATGTGGTCCTTATCTGCTGATGGATTCTATGTTTCGATGTTTCTATAATGGGTTTAAAAAACAGTAATATAGAGCAATGGATAAGTCTGTATGCAGACGAAGCACTATTGTATATTAGTAATATGAATAAGACATATCAACATATCATAAAAGTTATCATGGATTTTGGTAGGGTATGGGGTGAATGGGGGGAAAACTGAACTTATGGAATCTTCTTGCCATGCCTATCCTTTCATATTACCCCAAGCTTATAAAATCAAGCTTGTAAAGCAGATTAAATATCTTGGGGGTCATTTCAGACCAGGACCTGACCAATTTATTTTTTTCAGTTGTTTAACCAGAAGTGGCACATTAAGCTGAAGGCTTGTTTACAGGTGCAACCTGGGAACACAGGGAAGTTAAGTGACTTGCTCAGGGTCACACAGTATGCACATGGAGGCTGTGGGATTCAAACCAAGGTCTCCAGATTTGAAGCTCAGAGCCTTAAGCCACTGCACTATACTGCCTCCCTGTGCATACACATTATGCCATTATTGGATAAGGTAAAAACTGAATTCAGATATTGGGAGACACTTCCCATTACATTGACTAGTAGATCCAATGTCTTTAGGATGTCATACTGAGATTATTGCCCCAAACCATGGGTAGGGAGGCCAGTAAAACAAAAATGTTTCAGGTGATGGTTGTATTATTTGATGGTTGAATTTTTGTATTTAAATTTTGTTGTATTTGTATGTATTATTTGTGGGTCACATCCGAAAAGGGAATCCTATGATTCCAGTGTGTTTTTACCCATTAAACAAATAAACAAACAAACATGATTTCCTTTAGGTAGAAATTCTATATCAAACAATTTAGCTGCTCTTGACGATAGACAGTTTATTGAAAGGCACAGTATAATATATCAAGTCCTAATGGTAAAACATTGACTACTAATCTTTATTAGTTTATGATTAATAACACAAGGTTTAACTTGATACAGATTAAAAAGAAATGGGATTCTAAATTGCAGACTTGATCAACAATGGGCATGGTCAATTAATATTAATAATATAGGTATAAAATCCACGAAGAATCAACAAATGTTCACTCCCCGTAGATTACATTTATTTAATCCTCAGTGTTCTAATACTGTAGCTGCCCTAGATGTTTCAAAGACAGTGGCGCTTTATAACACATGATGATTGCTTGTCCTGCATTGAATGGCTGGTGGAATGTAATTCTGCCAACTTTGTCTAATATAGAAGGGGTGTCACTAACTGAAGCTCCCTCAGGGATGTTACTTTGTAATGGGGCTCCAATGACTGCTCTAACTCCAACCAGACAGAAATTTATTAGACTGAGTCTTCTTTTGGTGTTTAAAAATATTTTCATGAGGTGGAAAGATAAGTCACTCCTGAAGTATAATTCATGGTTACATTTTATGATATCCAGCCATTGACTGGAAAAAGTTCACTATTGTTTCAATAACCAAAATATGCAGTATCAGAATTTGAAGGCTCCCTTCTCAGAGTTTATTATGTCAGATGCATTTGAGGATATTGCAATTTTGTAGCAACTTTGGGCCTGCAATTGGGTGCATTGCCCAATTTGTAGATGACATTTACAATAGTCAGAAACGTTTGAGCTTAAACTGCCAATGCTGCTCCTATTTTGCAGCAAAATAATGGCTGCATAATTTTTTCTATTCTATCTCCCTGTTCATTGAATGAATTGGTTTGTATCTTATCTTTCTTTACACAATAAAAAGAAAGAGAGAGAACTTCTGGTTAAGGAGAAGGAAGGGCGGAACTGCCATGACACATAAAGGGAGGATCTGTCATACTGAGATTATTGCCTCAAGCCATGAGTAGGGAGACCAGTAAAATAATAACAAAAACTTTTATTCAGGGTTGGCAGCTAATGTAGAGAAAAAAGGAGCAGACATGATGGGAGTGGTGCAGTGCAGTGGCTGTGGGGCGGCAGTCTTCAGGGAGACCTTCTGGAGACTGTGGTACTGCCCCATCTGCAGGCATCTCTCTGGGCTGTGGTACTGCCCCATCTGCAATGCAGTGCAGTGGCTGTGGGGAGGCAGTTTTCAGGGAGACCTTCTGGAGACTGTGGTGCTGCCCCATCTGCAGGCATCTCTCTGGGCTGTGGTACTGCCCCATCTGCACTGCAGTGCAGAGGCTGTGGGGAGGCAGTTTTCAGGGTGACCTTCTGGAGACTCTGGTACTGCCCCATCTGCAGGCATCTCTCTGGGCTTAGGGAGGATTTTGCTAGACTCAAGGACGAGTTGCCTTGGGTTTGGAGGACAAACTCATTCACTCAGGGACCACCAAGTCCTCCTCTATTTTCTCAGAGGATGCCAGGAAGGAGGAGGAGATGGACAACAGTGGGCTAAGGGAGGGTTAGGGTGGTGAAGCAAAGGCACATTACTACTCCCATACCACTACAGAACTCCTACACTGTACTGGCAGAGTGGGACAGTCCCACAGAGGTCTCCAAAGTAGTGGCTGGGATGGATGTGCAGGTCCTCTAGGGTGGAGACTTTAAGGGGTGTACAGTAACAGAGTATTCCAGAAGGGGAGGAAACAGCTTCATGTGGGAGACTCCATTGTCTGGGGAAAGTCCTTGTTGCTAGCCTAGCTTGTAGAGCAGAAAGCAGCTAACTAAAAGAAGCTACATGTTCTTATTAATTTAACACTTGTATCTTAGCAGGAGTCAGTGTCGGCTGAGTTTAAGCAAACATATTTTATTAGAAGTAGAAGGGGTCTTATTTAGGGTTTAAAACAAAAAGAAAGAAAAGAAAGAAAGTCAGTGTGTGTTCTGTGCTGGGAAGGGTTCTGTATCAGTTTTCTTTGCTAAACCAGTAGGAGGAGAGAGAGCTTAAATGGGGGTGTGGCTTAGACACTATAAAAGCAGGTGACTCAAATTACAACTTCCTGTTGCTAGCAGCTAACTAAAAGAAGCTATATTTTCTTGCTTGTAAAGTCAGTCTGACTTTGATTTGTCTGAGGAAGCTGAGAACCTTGCTACACTGCAAAGAACAAACTATAACTCCATTTAGGACCTGGAAACCTGGTGAGGCCTAATACTTGTAAAGAAAGGGAGCTACGCTTTCTACAAAAAGTTTCTTTTTTTTTCCTTATTGGCATTAAGCAGAGAATTGCAGGATTCCATTAAAAGTGTAGTAATTTTATAACCAGAGGGAATGAGATACAACTGAATTTGCTTGATTATTGGGGTTGAGACCTAGGATTTGGAAGGATATTTTTGCAACATTTTAAAATATATATTTATAGCCACAGTTCTGACATCACTTCCTCAACAGGTCTTGAGGCAGAACTGTCATATCCTTAATAACCCAGCACAGTGCAAAAAGGGTAGGTACACACCACAAATAATAATAAAAAAGATATATAAAGTATATTATAAGGGGAGAAGGACATGTGGGGAGTGGTGCAATGCACTGGCTGTGGGGCAGCAGTTTTCTGGGAGACATTCTGCAAACTGCATTGCTGTCCTATTTGCAGGCAACTGTCAGCTCTGAGGGAGGAGGCTGCCCACCTACAGGCTGAACTAGCAAGGACTAAGGAGGCCTACCCTTCCAAAGAGCACCACTGCCACAACCACTGCCTCAGAGGTTGCCAAGTATGAAGAGCAGTTGGACCATAGTGGGTTCTGGGAGGGTGCGGGTGGTGGACCAGAGGCGAAGCCCCCTAGTTGTACCTCTACACAAATCATATGCCATTCTGGCAGAGCAAGGTTCATCTATGATGGCACCCTCAGTTGAGACCCAGAAGAAAGCTGAGGACATCCATAAGGGAGACCCACAAAAGGGTGGCAAGGGACACCACAGAGGAAGGAAACAGCTTCTGATAGGGGACTCTATTGTTAGGGGGTAAACTTGTGAAAGGGAGAGGAGAAGGAAGAAAGTAAGGTGCCTGCCAGGTGCCATGGCTTGGAGGGACAGGAAGCGAATCCTCAGGATTGCAGAAGCAGCATCACAGGAGAGGGAACTAGATATCATAGTCCACCTTGGGACAAATGACCTAGCTAGGCATGGGATCAGTGCAGTGCAGAATGAATTTGTGGAGTTGGGGAGGGGCCTCAGATGGGTAGCAAGCATGGTAATCTTCTCAGAGGTGCTACCAGTCTATGGCAGGAGTGAGGCTAGGGTACTGCACACCATGCAGTTTAATGAATGGTTGCAAAACTGGTACAGAGCATAGGACTTTGGCTTCATTGGGGACTGGGGGGCCACCTGGAGAGATAAAGGTCTATTCTGGCATGATGGCCTGCATCTGTCCATGAAGGGAACCAAGCTCCTAGGTGATAGGTTTAAATGCTTCCTTGGCAAGCTTTTAAACTAGCCAAGGGGGGAGGCACTGATAAAAGGCAGGAAATTTCAAGCCTCCCCCCACAAAACATGGCAGGTAGGAAGGTAAACACTGAGGTACAGAGCTCAACACAGGGTAGGACAGTGGTAAATGGAAAAATAGACAAGGACAGTAAGAGCAGGGATGGGAGAAAAAAGGATAAAGTCAACATTAAATGGAGGGCAATGAGTACCAATGCCCGTAGTCTGGGAAACAAGCTTCCTGAGCTAGTAGCCCTGATGGAAGATGAACAGTTGGATATTGTGACAGTCACAGAAACATGGTACACCGAGAACCATGACTGGGATGTCAACATACCAGGGTACACAATCTACAGAAGGGACAAGGAAGGTAAAAGAGGAGGTAGAGTAGCTCTATACATAAGGGAAGGGATCAAAGCTACAGAACTAAAAAGTAAAGAGGGAGGACAAGAGGCACTCTGGGTCACCTTGGAGACAGGGAATGGCATCACAATCCGCACAGGGGTTTTATACAGACCCCCATCTCAAGGGGAGGAAATGGACAACAAAATGATAGAGGACATTCTCAAAATGGCTGAAAAAGGGGAGATACTGTTGATGGGGGACCTGAATATGCCAGATGTTAACTGGATAACAGGTACTTCAGCCACATCCAAGAGCAGGGTCATTCTCAATGCCTGCAGCAGGCAAGCTTAGACAGCTTGTGTTGGAACCACTCGGGAGGAACAATATTAGACCTGGTACTCTCAAAGGAGAGAGGATCACAAATTGAAGTCAGTAGACATCTGGGAACAAGCGACCACTGCACAGTGTGCTTCACAATGAGCACAACCATGAAGATAAGTCATACAAAAACAATAATACTGGACTTTAGAAGAGCTGACTTTGGCAAAATGGGTGATTACCTGAAAAATGCACTAGCAAATGACCAAAAAGGAGGGGTGGAAGAACAATGGAGAAAAATCAAAACTGCCATCACAGAGGCAACAAGCCTTTGTGTGAAGCAAATAAAGAAAACAAAGCGGAGTAAAACACCACTATGGTTTTCAAACGAGATGGCAGGGAAGGTTAAGGAGAAAAAGGCTGCATTCAAAAAGTATAAGGAATCACAGAAGGAGCATGACAGGGAACTGTATCAATTAAAGCAGAAAGAAGTGGGGAAGGCAGTCAGACTAGCAAAGGCCCAAACCGAATTAAAAATAGCTAACTCAGTTAAGAAGGGGGATAAAACCTTTATAAGTACATTAGGAGCATAGAAGGTTAAGGGAGGGATAGTGAAGATTAATAAAGAGAGGGAGGTGGGCAGAGGAGACAGTGAAAAGGCAGAGATACTGAATGAATACTTTTGCTCAGTATTCACAAAAGAAAACGAGGAGGAGTTACCTAAACCAGACAATAGAAGCACGCTGGGTAGCGGGGTTGACACCGGTCCATTCACAGAAGAAAGAGTCCTGAAAGAACTCCTAAAACTCGAGGTGGACAAAGCAATGGGGCCTGATGGGATTCACCCCAGAATCCTAAAAGAACTAAGGGAGGACCTAGTGATACCACTGACCACGCTTTTTAACAGGTCATGGCAGGATGGGGTGGTACCTAAGGATTGGAGGAGGGCAGATGTGATTCCCCTTCACAAAAGTGGGAGCAAGGCAGAAGTGGGAAACTACAGACCTGTAAGTTTGACCTCAGTGGTAGGGAAAATGATGGAATCACTCTGAAAAGAAAGAATTGTTGAGTATCTAGAGGCAGCGGGCACAGGACCCAAAGCAGCATGGATTTACAGCATGAAGGTCATGTCAGATGAATCTAATTGATTTCTTCGACTGGGTGACCAAAGTATAGACCAGGGAGGGGCTGTGGATATGGCCTACCTAGGCTTCAGCAAGGCATTTGACGCAGTCCCACACTAAAGATTAACAATCAAGTTAGCCAGCCTGGGAGTGGGTCCCAGGGTGGTAGCCTGGGTAGCAAACTGGCTGCACAACAGGACACAGAAGGTAATAGTGAATGGAACATATTCTGAAGAAAGGGGGGTTACTAGTGGAGCACCTCAGTGCTCAGTACTGGGTCTAGTCCTCTTTAACATCTTTATAGGTGACATTGCAGAGGGTCTGGAGGGAAAGGTATGCCTCTTTGCAGATGACACAAAGATCTGTAACAGAGTTGATACACAAGGGGGGGTAGAAAAGATGAGAAGGAACTTGGCAAGGTTGGAGGAATGGTCAGACATGTGGCAACTTAGATTCAATACAAAGAAGTGCAAAGTAATGCACCTGGGAAACAAAAACCCAGGAGAAGAGTACACAATAGCAGGGGAGGTACTAACAACAAAAAAAATGGAAAGGCACCTGGGGGTAGTCATATCAGATGACCTAAAGGTTGGTAAGCAATGTGAAAAGTCGGTAAGGAGAGCCAGGGGGATACGGGATGCATAGGAAGGGGCATGACAAGTAGAACAAGCATTTGTCAATGCCGAACGTTCACTTGCAGGTATTTGCAGTGGTAAAAGGCACTTGGACATGGCTTAAAAAAATCAGTGACAAAGAAGTACAAGCATTTGTTAATGCCGAATGTTGCTTGCTTCTATGTGCTGTTTAGGTATTTGGAAGTCATTGGAGTGCAAATATTGAAAATTCGCGAACTTACGAGTGTGCGTAGGAACTGCGCAACACACGCTCGTAAAACAGGAATTTTAGGAATTTTTTCACCAAATATTCAATGTAGCCATTTTAAGACCTCAGCTCATGAACAGTGTCACTGTGATTTTCTTAATGTGTCCTATACATTGAGTTTGCACACCGACTGTGCCATTGTGCGCTACATGGGCAGAAACACGTTTTGGGCATGATGTGAAAAATGACAGCTGTACTGCTCATAAGGAGATGTTGTAAAATGTCAATGTTGAAAATCTGGAGTGGAAATATTGAAAATTCGCAAACCTACGAGCATGCGTAGGAACTGCGCAATGCACGCTCGTAAAATAGTCATTTTTAGGAATTTTTTCACCAAATTTTCAACACAGCCATTTTAAGACCTCTGCTCATGAACAGTGTCACTGTGATATTCTTAATGCATCCCATACATTGAGTTCGCACACCGACTGTGCCATTGTGCACTACATGGGCGGAAACACGTTTTGGGCAGGATGTGAAAAATGACAGCTGTACTGCTCATGAGGAGGTGCGGTAAAATGGCAAAGTTGAAAATCTGGAGTGAAAATATTGAATATTTGTAAGCTTATGAGCATGCATAGGAACTGCACAACGCACGCTCGAAAAACAGTCATTTTTAGGAATTTTTTCACCAAATTTTCAACATAGCCATTTTAAGACCTCTGCTCATGAACAGTGTAACTGTGATTTTCTTAATTTGTCCCATACATTGATTTTGCACACCGACTGTGCCATTGTGTGCTACATGGGCGGAAACACGTTTTGGGTGAGATGTGAAAAATGACAGTTATACTACTCATAAGAAGGTGTGGTAAAATGGCAATGTTGAAAATCTGGAGTGAAAATATTGAAAATTTACGAACTTACGAGCGTGCATAGGAACTGCGTAATGGACGCTTGGTGAATGAAAGTAATTTTAGGATTTGTTCACCAAATTTTCAAAATAGGCTTTTGAGACCTACCTTATTACGCTGGCACTTGTCATTTCATTAATCAGACCGAAAGGTGATTTCGCGCAGTGACTGCGAAATCACCCTTCGGGCCCGAATAACGCCATGACAGTGACAGCATTCATGAGAAGGGGTCCCAAAAACCCCATGTTGAAAATTTGGTGCAAAAATTCCAAAAATGCCTGAGATATGCAACAAAGTTGAAAAAACCCATACTTGCCCATTATACAGCTTGCAGGCATTTCCTCAGTTCGCATGGAGTCTTTGAAGAGTGCAGACATGTTCCAGTCCAAGCGATGATCGTGTGACGAGCTCAGAGGGTAAGTATGGGGTGTGGGGGGGTGTGGGGAGGCAGGGTGCGCAGTGGGTGGGTGCGGGTTGTGGGAGGGGGTGGGGAGACAGCGATGGAACGTTTTCTTTTTTTACATGTTTGTATGTTTTTTTTTACTCAGACGACGCGGGACATTTGCCACGCTGGGGTGGGCTCCCAGCATGGCAGCAGGGAAAACTGTTTGGGTGCAGGTGGAGCCGATGGGGGATTGGGCACCCCCGTTGGCAGACGACACAGGATGTTTGCCATGCTGGGGTGGGCTCCCAGCGTGGCACCAAAGATTTGGGGGGGGCGTGACACGCTGCCAGCACACAGCGGTGGTTTTCTTTGAAGAGAAGACCACCGCTGTCACACACAGCACCGCATCGATTGGTGCAGGACCGTCACACCTGCTCAACGAAGCAGGGGATTGCACAGACAGGCACACCTCCAAAGTGTCCCATTCTCCCAAGACGTTCCTTGTGCATGCATGCAAGCTAACGTAAAAAGGGAAGTGGTTATCCCTCTGTACAGATAGTTGGTGAGGCCCCATCTGGAGTACTGTGTGCAGTTTTGGAGACCTCATCTACGCAAGGACATAGACAGGATGGAAGCAGTCCAGAGGAGAGCAACTAAAATGGTGCAGGGTCTGCAAGGGAAGCCATATGAAGAGAGACTGAGAGAGCTTAATATGAATACTCTTGATGAAAGGACGGACAGGGGGACATGATAGAAATGTTCAAGTACCTTAAGGGAATCAACAAAGTCCAGGAGGGTAGCATCTTTCAGAAAAAGAGATGTCTAAGAACAAGGGGGCACAATTTAAAGATAGAGGGGGGATGGCTCAGGGGTAACATGAGGAAATTTTTTTTCATGGAGAGAATGGTGGATACATGGAACAGCCTTCCCGAGGAGGTCGTTGGGTCTAAAACAGTGGGGGAATTCAAACATGCATGGGACAGACACAAGGCAATTATAGTTGGGGGTTGCAGGAAGTAGGCTGTTGGTTAACTAGAATCTGCAGCTTATCCAAATGGTAGGGAAATGGGCAGACTGGGTGGTCCAAGTGGTCCTTATCTGCCGTCAAAGTCTATGTTTCTATGTTTCTATGTAGCAGAAAGCAGCTAACTAAAAGAAGCTGTATTTTCTTATTAATTTAACACTTGTATCTTAGCAGGAGTCAGTGTCTGTTAAGATTAAGCAAACCGATACTTTATTATAAGTAGAAGGGATCTTATTTAGGGTTTAAAACAAAAAGAAAGAAAAGAAAGAAAGTCAGTGTGTGTTCTGTGCTGGGAAGGGTTTTGTATCAGTTTTCTTTGCTAAACCAGTAGGAGGAGAGAGAGATTAATTGAGGGTGTGGCTTAGACACTATAAAAGCAGGTGACTCAAATTACAACTTCCTGTTGCTAGCCTTGCTTGTAGAGCAGAAAGCAGCTAACTAAAAGAAGCTATATTTTCTTATTAATTTAACACTTATATCTTAGCAGTAGTCAGTGTCTGCTGAGTTTGAGCAAACATATACTTCATTAGACGTAGAAGGGGTCTTATTTAGGGTTTAAAACAAAAAGAAAGAAAAGAAAGAAAGTCAGTGTGTGTGTTCTATGCTGGGAAGGGTTCTGTATCAGTTTTCTTTGCTAAACCAGTAGGAGGAGAGAGAGATTAATTGGGGGTGTGGTTTAGACACTATAAAAGCAGGTGAGTCAAATGACAGCTTCCTTTTGCTAGCCTTGCTCGTAGAGCAGAAAGCCGCTAACTAAAAGAAGCTATATTTTCTTATTAATTTAACACTTGTATCTTAGCAGGAGTCAGTGTCTGTTGAGCTAAAGCAAACAGATTATTAGAAGTAGAAGGGGTCTTATTTAGGGTTTAAAACAAAAAGAAAGAAAGAAAGTCAGTGTGAGTTCTGTGCTGGGAAGGGTTCTGTATGAGTTTACTATGCCAAACCAGTAGGAGGAGAGAGAGAGCTTAATTTAGGGTGTGGCTTAGACACTATAAAAGCAGGTGACTCAAATTACAACTTCCTGTTGCTAGTCTTGCTGGTTGAGCAGAAAGCAGCTAACTAAAAGAAGCTATATTTTCTTATTAATTTAACACTTGTATCTTAACAGAAGTCAGTGTCTTTTGAGATTAAGCAAACTGATACTTTATTAGAAGTAGAAGGGGTCTTATTTAGGGTTTAAAACAAAAAGAAAGAAAAAAAAGAAAATCAGTGTGTGTTCTGTGCTGGGAAGGGTTCTGTATCAGTTTACTTTGCTAAACCAGCAGGAGGAGCGAGAGAGCTTCATTGGGGGTGTGGCTTAGACACTATAAAAGCAGGTGACTCAAATTACAACTTCCTGTTGCTCCTTTTCTTACTAATTGCCCTCCATCCCACCTTCACCCACCCACCCTAAGCCAGTTCAACTTTGATAGATACTGGATTTGACTGTCAACAGAAACTTCCTGTTTGGCAGTAGGAAGGGAAGGATCATAGAGAAACATTGGTTTTGTCAACCCTAAAGGAAAAAAGTAGCTCACTCTCGCCCCCTAGCTGTTGGTGGTCTGACACTGAGCAAGGAAGAAGGAGGCTACTGAAGAATATAGGAAGTTACTGTCCCAGAACAGGAAGGGTGAGAGTTGTAGGGAGAGGAGAGAGTAAGCATACATTGAAACAGGAGAGAGGACACAAAATAAGACATGATAGAAGTGGTGCAGTGCAATGGCTGTGGGGCGGCAGTGTTCTGGGAGACATTCTGGAGGCTGCGATGCTGCCCTATTTGCAGGCACCTCTCTGGTCTGAGGGAGGAGGTTGCCCATCTTCAGGCTGACCTGGCTATGATTCGTGAAACCTCCTCCTCCACCCAGGGACCACCAGGGCCAATGCCACTACCTCAGAGGTTGCCAAGAAAGAGGAGAGGCTGGACCAGGGTGGGCTCAGGGAGGGAGAGGGTGGTGGAACAGAGTTACATCCCTCTAGCTGTACTTCTCCACAATTCATAAGCTGTTCTGGCAAAGTGTGGTTCCTCTATGGAGGCACCCACAGTGGAGACCAAGGAGGATGCTGGGAACCTCCACAAAGGAGACCCACAGGAGGGTGGCATGAGACCCCACAGGGGAAGGAAACAACTCCTGGTGGGGGACTCAATCATTGGGGGGTAGAAATGGGGGAGGAAGGGGAGAGGGAGGTAAGGTGTCTGCCTGGTGCCACAGCTTGGAGGGACATGAAGCGAATCCTCAGGATCGTGGGAGCAGCTGCACGAGGGAGGGAGCTGGATGTCATTGTCCACCTAGGGACAAATGATCTGGCTAGGAATGGGATCAGAGCAGTGCAAGAGGAGTTTTTAGAGTTTCGGAAGAGCCTTAGACAAGTAGCGAATACAGTAACCTTCTTGGAGGTGCTGCCTGTCTATGGCAAGGGTGATGCTAGGGTACTCCTCACCGGCCTCACCAGGGAATTCAATGAATGGTTGAAAAACTGGTGTGGTGCACAGAGTTTTGGCTTCATTGGGGACTGGGGAGCCACCTGGAGGGATGCAGACCTATACTGGTGTGATGGTCTGCATCTGTCCAGGGGAACCAGGATCTAGGTGAAGCTTTAAATGCTTCATTGGCAAGCATTTAAACTAGCCAAGGGGAGGCACTGAAAAGGAGCAGGGAAATCCCAGTCTCCTCCCACAAACAACAGTAATTAGTGAGGTAAACACCAAGGTAGAGAAGTGATTAGGGAGCAGGACAGAAGTAAATGTAAAAAAAGGCAAAGGCAGTAAGGACAGGAATGGGGCTAAAAGGGGTAAGGCCATCAAAAAGTGGAGGGTGATGAGTACCAATACCCGTAGTCTGTGTAACAAGCTCCCTGAACAAGTGGCCTTGACAGAAGAGGTTGCCTGGATACTGTGGCAGTCACAGAAACATGGTACACAGAGAACCATGACTGGGAAGTCAACATACCAGGATACACAATCTACAGGAGGGACAGGAGAGTGAAAAGGGAGGAGGAGTAGCTCTTTATGTAAAGGAAGGGATCAAAACAACAAGAACTAAAGAGTAAACAGGGGCAGATGAAACACTCTGGGTCACCCTGGAGAGAGGAAATGGCATCACAATCCACATGGGGGTTGTATACAGACCCCCATCTCAGGGGGAGGGAGTGGACAAGAAAATGATAGAAGGCTTCCTTAGAATGGCAGAAAAAGGGGAGATATTGTTGATGGGGGACCTGACTATGCCAGATGTTAACTGGAGCACCTTTGCTGCAGGCACATCCGAGAGCAGGGTCATTCTTGATGCCCTACAGGGGGCATGCCTCAGACAGCTAGTATTGGAACCCACTCGGGAGGAAGCAATCTTAGACCTGGTACTCTCAAATGGGGACGGAGAAAGAATCTCAGATTTAGAAGAGGTAGCCATCTGGGAACAAGCGACCACCAAACAGTGTGGTTCATGATGAACACAGCCATACAATCAAGCCATACAAAAGCAAGAGTGTTGGGCTTTAGGAGGGCTGACTTTCAGAAAATGAAAGAGTGCCTCAGAAAAGCACTAGCAAACAGGCAAGAGGGGGGGTGGAGGAACAATGGAGAGTAATCAAAACAGCCATCACAGAGGCAACAAGCCTTTGTGTAAAGCAAATCAACAAAACACAACAAAGGAAAAAACTGCTATGGTTCTCAAAAGAGGTAGCAGGGAAGGTTAAGGAGAAAAGGATAGCATTCAGGAAATATAAGGAAACACAGAAGGAGAAGGACAGAGAACTTTATCAGTTAAAGCAGAAAAAGGCTGGGAAGGTAGTCAGAATAGCAAAGGCCCAAACCGAGGAAAGGATAGCCAACTCTGTTAAGAAGGGGAATAAGACCTTTTATAGGTACATTAGGGAGTGAAGAAAGACCAAAGGAGGGATACTGAGGCTTAATAAAGGGGAGGGAATGTGGGCAGAGGGTGACAATGAAAAAGCAGGAATACTGAATGAATATTTCTGCTCAGTATTCATAAAGGAAGAGGAGGGTGAGGTACCTAAACCAAACAAGAGAAACACTCTGAAGACGAGGGTCGATACCAGTCCATTTACAGAAGAAAGGGTTCTGAAAGAACTAATAAAATTGAAGGTGGACAAAGCAATGGGCCTGATGGGATTCACCCAAGAATTCTAAAAGAACTAAGGGTAGAACTAATGACACCGCTGACTACTCTCTTTAACAAATCATGGGAGGATGGGGTGGTACCTGAGGACTGGAGGAGGGTGGATGTGATTCCTCTTCACAAAAGTGGGAGCAGGACAAAGGCAGGAAACTACAGACCAGTTAGTTTGACCTCAGTGGTAGATAAAATGATGGAATCACTTCTGAAGGAAAGAATTGTTGAGTACCTAGAGGCCAGTGGGGCACAGGACCCAAGGTAGCATGGATTCACAATGGGAAGGTCATGTCAGATGAATCTAATAGATTTCTTTGACTAGGTGACCAAAGTAGTAGACCAGGGAGGGGCTGTGGACATGGCTTACCTATATTTTAGCAAGGCATTTGATACAGTCCCACACAAAAGATTAATACACAAGTTAGCCAGCCTTGGAGTGGGTCCCAAGGTGGTAGCCTGGATAAAAAATTGGCTAGACAACAGGACGCGAAGGGTAGTAGTAAATGGAGTCCACAGTGAAGATAGGAGGGTTACTAGCAGGGTACCGCAGGGTTCAGTACTAGGACCGATCCTTTTTAATGTCTTTATAAGTGACATTGCAGAGGAACTGGAAGGAAAAGTATATCTCTTTGCAGATGACACAAAGATCTGCAACAGGGTTGATACACCAGATGGAGTGGAAAGGATGAGAAGGGACTTGGCAAGGTTGGAGGAATGGTCAAATGTATGGCAGCTCAGATTCAATGCAAAGAAGTGCAAGGTAATGCACCTGGGAAACAAAAACCCAGGGCAAGGTACTCAATGGGGGTGAGATACTGACAACAGTAAAAATGGAAAGGGACCTGGGGGTAATTATATCAGATGACCTACAGGTGGGCAAGCAATGTGAGAAGGCAGTAAGGAAGGCTGGGGGGATACTGGGATGCATAGGGAGAGGCATCAATAGTAGAAAACAGGAAGTTGTTATACCTCTGTACAGAGAGTTGGTGAGACCCCATCTGGAGTACTGTGTGCAGTTCTGGAGACCCCATCTCCGCAAAGATATAGACAGAGTGGAGTCTGTCCAGAGGAGGGCAACCAAAATGGTGCAGGGTTTGCACCAGAAGACATATGAAGAAAGATTAAAGGAGCTTAATATGTATACCCTTGAGGAAAGGAGGGAGAGGAGAGGACGTGATAGAAACTTCAAGTACCTCAAGGGAATCAACAAAGTCCAAGAGGGTAGCATCTTTCAAAAAAAGAGATGTGCAAGAACAAGGGGGCACAATTTGAAGATAGAGGGGGGAAGGCTCAGAGGTAATGTGAGGAAGTATTTTTTCACAGAGAGGGTTGTGGATGCATGGAACAGCCTCCCTGAGGAGGTTGTGGAGTCAAGAACAGTGGGGGAATTCAAGAATGCATGAGACAGACATAAGGCAGTCCTAGTGGGGAGTAGGAGGGAGGAAGTAAGCTGTTGGTTAATTTGGATCTGCAGCTTATCTGTTAGGTAGGAAAATGGGCAGACTAGGTGGGCCAAGTGGTCCTTATCTGCCATCAAATTCTATGTTTCTATGTTTCTGGGGAAAGAATATGGGACAGGTAGTGGGGCGGCAGTCTTCAGGGAGACCTTCTGGAGACTGTGGTGCTGCCCCATCTGAAGGCATCTGTCTGGGCTGAGGGGGGATTTTGCTAGACTCAAGGATGAGTTGGTTTGGGTTTGGAGGACAAACCCCATCACTCAGGGACCACCAAGTCCTCCTCTACTTTCTCAGAGGATGCCAGGAAGGAGGAGGAGATGGACAACAGCGGGCTATGGAAGGGTTAAGGTGGTGAAGCAAAGGCACATCCCTACTCCCATACCATTACAGAACTCCTACACTGCACTGGCAGAGTGGGACAGTACCACAGAGGCCTCCAAAGTTGTGGCTGGGATGGATGTGCAGGTCCTCCAGGGTGGAGACTTTATGGGGTGTACAGTAACAGAGAACCCCAGAAGGGGAGGAAACAGCTTCATGTGGGAGACTTAATTGTCTGGGGAAAGGATTTGGAACAGGTAGTTAGGTTGAGAGAGAGGTAAAGTACATGCCTAGGAAGTGCAGCTCTGAGGGATGGAGAGCAGATCCAGAGGATCGTTAAAGTGGCAGCAAGGAGGGGGGAGTTGGACATCATTGTCCATCTGGGGATGAATGACCTGGCTAGGGATGAGGCAGGGATAGGAAGAGTGCAGGAGGAGTTCAGATAGTTGGGAAGGAGCCTAGGCAGGTAACAAGATTCATGGCCTTGTTGGAGGTGCTGCGTGTCCATGGAAAAGGGGAGGCTAGGAATCTCTGCACCAAGGACTTTAACACATGGTTAAGGAACTGGTGCACAGAGAAGGATTTTGGCTTCATTGGGTATGGGGGACCAACCTGGAGGGGTATGGACCTGTACAAGAGTTGTGGCCTGCATCTGTCCAGAGAGGGGACTGATGTCCTTAGCAAGTGGTTTAAATGTTTCAGTGGCAAACGTTTAAACTACTCTAGGGGTCGTGGAAGGAAGCAGGGAGAATCTAACTGCATTCCTCCACAGGTTAATGTGGTCAGTAGGGAAGACCTTGAAGCTGGGACATCCCCAATGGCAAATAAACTCAGAAAAGATAAAATGGTGGACAAAAGTGGAAGAGGGATTAAAGGCGGGGGTAATGAGGGTAATAGGGAGGATGACTGCAGGGGAAGCAACAAAATATGGAAGGACATGTGTGCAAATGCTTGCAGCCCCGGAAACAAAATTCCATACCTGGAAGCCTTGATGGCAGAGACTGACCTAGAGATTGTTGCTATTACTGAGACATGGTACACTGGGATCCACAACTGGAATGTGGCTATACCAGGATATACTCTATTAAGGAAAGACAGCAAGAGTAAAATGGGAGGAAGGGTGGCTCTTTATGTCAGGGTGGGTATAAAGCAACTGAGGTACAGGGACTGCAAGGGGTGTGGAGGCCCTATGGGTAACCCTAGAGATGGACAATGCACTGGTGTTTGCATAGGAGTGACAAGGGGAAAAGATGGACAAGCTTCTGGTGGAAGCCATCCTTAGGATGGTGACTAAAGGGAAAGTTCTGCTAGTAGGTGACTTTAATCTGCCAGATGTCAATTTCAGCACTCCAGCCACAGTCCCAGCCCAGAGCAGGGACATGCTTGATGCCCTGCAGGGGGGTGCCTCAGTCAGTTAGTGTTAAAGCCCACCTGTTAGGATGTGATTTTGGATCTGGTACTGACCAACAGAAAGAATTACAGATGTCATGGTGGTTGAGGGGAGCACATGGGGTCCATCGACCATTGCATGGTGTGGTTGGTATCATGTGAGGATAGTGATTGAATGTGAGTTACCATCAGAATGGTGACTCACATCAGAGCGATATCCTCATGGGTTACTCTGCAAGGTTAGTGACTGTCTGCAAAGGCGACGGTGCTGTAGGGTGACCGGAAGGGCAGAATGGTGATGGGAAGGGCAGGGATAAGGAATTGGATTTTGAGAGGGTAGTGTGCTTGCTGCAGCTGAGCCAGCCTTGTGGTGTGGTGGTGAGGGTGGTTTGCTCTGGTGCAGCAGGTACTGGGTTCGGGACTGGGGAGTGTGAAAATTTTGTCTGTGGCTACTGCTGCCATAATTTTTTTTTTGTGGCCATCCAGAGTGTTGCCCCCCTCCCCAACATATATCCCCTAAAGTTAGCAATCCTTAATCAGGGGGTGCAAGGGTAAATCCCCCCCACATAAACACTTATTGCCAGATGTTTTGTCGTTGGCATGTGTATATTGCCGATTTGCTTTTCGGAGATATGCACTCGCCATAATAGCAATCGGTATTTTGCGATCACTTTTATGAGGTGGAACCGTGTGGTTCTAAAGATGTGCAGCAGCAGAGTCAAGCCACATGAAAGTGACATTCCTGGACTTCAGGAGGGCATATTTGCAAAGTTGGGGATATATCTCAGGAAGGCCCTAGCAGAGAGTGAGGATGGGGGGGGGAGTTGAGGAACAGTGGGTCCATCTGAAACAAGCTATAGTGGAGGCAACAAACCTTTGTGTTAGGCAAATAAACAAAGGTAAGAGGAAAAGAAAACCACTGTGGTTTTCAACGGAAGTAACTGGAAGATAAATGCAAAATGTTGGCTGGAGAGTGCAAGGAAACGCAGGAGCTAGTGCTAGAGCCCACCTGTTCAGGTATAATTAGGGATCTGGTACTCACCAACAGAGACAGAATTGCAGATGTTATGGTGAAGGGTGGGGATCACCTGGGGTCCATTGGCCATCGCATGGTGTGATTCAAAGCAGCGGCAGAGTCAAGCCACATGAATGTGAGGTTCCTGGACTTCAGAAGGGTATATTTTCAAAGTTGGAGATATGCTGCAGGAAGTCTGTAGCAGAAAGGGAGGACCAGGAGGGTTGAAGAACAGTGTACCCATCTGAAAGGAGCCATAGTAGAGGCAACAAATGTTTGCATTAGGGAAATAAACAAAGGTAAGAGAAAAAGAAAACCATTGTGGTTCTCATGGGAAGTGGCTGGGAAGGTAAGAGTGAAAAAGTTGGCTTTCAGGAAGTACAAGGAAACACAGAAGGAGGGCAGGGTAGTGTATCTGGATACACAGAGGGAGGGAGGGAGGCAGGGAGGGCAGTCAGGAGCACAAAGAGGCAAACAGAGGTAAAAATAGCCTAGACAGTAAAGAAAGGTGACAAGACGTTTTATAGGTACTTTAGTGAAAGGAGAAAGACAAGAGGTGGGATAGTAAAGCTCAAGGGGGATGATGAAGAGTGTGTGGAGGGAGACTTTGAAAAAGTATCAGACCTGAACAAATATTTTGTTCAGTGTTCATGAAAGAGGGGGAAGGTGAGGGACCAAAATCTAGAGGTAGGAGCAATAAGGGGAGGGAGACTGACACCAGTCCATTTACGGAGGAGAGAATTCTAAAGGAATTTGCAAAACTGAAAGTGGGTAAAGCCATGGGACCTGATGGGACCCATTCTAGAATATTAATGGAGCTTATGGAGGTGTGGGCAGCACTACTGGCAGCACTGCTCAATGAATCGCAGGAAGCAGGAGTGATTCCAGTGGACTGGAGGAGTGCTGATGTAACCCCTCTACACAAACGTGGGATCACAGGGAGGCAGCTGGAAACTGTAGACCAGTCAGCCTGAGCTCGATGGTGGGAAAAATAATGGAACCACAGCTAAAAGAATGGATTGTGGAACATCTTGAATCTAGTGGAGCACAGGATCCGAGGCAGCATGGATTCACTACGGGAAGGTCATGCCTAACAAATCTGATAGACTTCTTTGACTGGGTGACTGGGGGAGTGGATCAAGGTAGAGTGGTGGATGTAACCTACCTGGCTTTCAGCATGGCTTTCAAAATTGTTCCATAAAAAGGGCTTGTAAGCAAGATAGGCTGCCTGAGAATTAGCCCAAAGATAGTAAACTGGGTTTGGAACTGGTCAAGGTAGAGGACACAGAGGGTGGTGGAAAAAGTGAGTTTGTTCTGAGGTAGGGAGGGTATACAACAGGGTGCCAAAGTGGTCATTTCTGGAGTTAGTCCTCTTCAATGTCCTCATAGGTGACATTGAAGAGGGTCTAGAAGGAAAGGTATGCTTATTAGCAGATAATACTAAGATCTGCAGAGGAGTAGTCACTCTGGGAGAGGAAGAAAAAATGATGGGTGACTTAGGTAAACTGGAAGAATGGTCTGGAGTGTGGCAGCTAAGATTCAATGCAAAAAAGTTCAGAATCATGCATTTGTGGAACAGGAACCCAGGGTAGGCTTACATGATTGGGGGAGAGATACTGACAGTAACCAAATTGGAGATGGAT
Organism: Neoceratodus forsteri; assembly: GCA_016271365.2. Lineage (NCBI taxonomy): Eukaryota > Metazoa > Chordata > Ceratodontiformes > Ceratodontidae > Neoceratodus > Neoceratodus forsteri. The sequence continues at coordinate 175,673,497 of CM057455.1, forward strand.
CTGGGGGTAATCAAATCATGTGATCTAAAGGTGGCCAGGCAATGTGCCAAGGCTATGAGGAAAGCCATTGGGGTACTGGGGTGCACAGGGAGTGGTATCACCAGCAGAAGAAAGGAGGAGGTGGTGATGCCTCTACATATCATTAGTGAGACCTCATTTGGAGTATTATGCCCAGTTGTGGAGGACACATCTATGTAAAGACATAGACAGGGTAGAGACAGTTCAGAGAAGAGCAACACAAATTATGCATGGCCTGTACCAAAAGTCATATGTGGAGAGATTTGAGGTCCTCAAACTGTACACCCAGGAGGAGAGGAGAGAGGGAAGGTGTTGTTTGGGTTGTTCATATCAAACATCTCAATTAGCATCAAGAGCAAGATCAGTTTGTTTGCAGATGACACCAAGATGGGAGCAGCAGTGGATGACTTAGGAGAGTGGCATGGGTTGCAGGATGATCTGTCCAAATTGGAGACCTGGTTGGACACCTGGCAGTTCAGGTTCAATGCCAAAAAGTGCAAAGAGATACAGTTTAGGGCAAAAAAAAAAACAAGAAGGAGCTACCAGCTTGGGGGGGTTAGCTAGCCATGACAGAGGAGGAAAAGGATCTGGGGGTGATTATAACGGGTTCAATGAACAATTCAGCACAAACCAGGAAGGCAGCTGCAAAGGCTAACACAATGCTGGGTTGTACTGTCAGGGGTATATCGTCAAGGAGAGAAGAGGTGATCCTCCTGTTGTATAGGTCACAAGTTAGGCCACACCTGGAGCACTGCATGCAGTACTGGCACCCATACCTGAAAAGGGACATTAAGTTACTACAGGGGGTGCAGCACAGAGCAATAAAGATGATCCAGGGACTAGGGAACATACCCTACGTGAGCAGGCTAAGGGATCTGAACATGTGCTCACTGGAGGAGAGGAGAGACAGGAGAGCTATGATTGAAACCTGCAAGTATATAAAGGGAATAAACATGACAGGCATGGAGGGACTATTTAAGTTAAGCGGGTAGAGACACTCGAGACCACAATCTCAGATTGGTGGGGGAATGGTTCAGGAGGGAAAGAGAAGACACTTTTTATAGAAAGAGTGGTGTCTGGGTTAAACACATTGCCTGCAGAAGTGGTAGCCTGTAGAACAGTGGACTACTTCAGAAGGGGATGGGATAGGGTAAGAGGGAGGGTCGGGGAGGGGAGAGAGGGGTAGCTGCAGTATAAGGGTTACTAGCTGCATACACAAGCAGATTCACTAGACCATAAAGCCTTTATCTGCTGGCAAATTTGTATGTTCAAATGTTTGAATGATGTGATAGAGACCTTCAAATATCTCAAGGGCATAAACCAGGCACAAGAGGGTACCATCTCCCAGAAAAAGAGACATGCTCTAGAACTAGTGGTCTTGACATGAGGCTGGAAGGGGGTACACTAAGGGGTAGCACTGGCAAGTATTCCTTCACAGAAAGGTTAGTGGATGCATAGAGCAGCCTCCCGGCAGAGGTGGTGGGGTAAATCTGATAGGTGGATTAAAAAATGCATGCACTTTGCATAGTGGTACCCTAGCAAGAGGTACAATAGAAGAACCAAGCCAGAGATTAAGTAGGGTCCTTGGTTTTTGGCGAAGGTAGAGGAAATGGGCAGACTAGTTGAGCCTGGCAGTCCTTATCTGTCATAATATCCTATGTATCTAAGTATCTAGGCCCAGATATTCAAAAGAGTTGAGCCATGCACAATAGGGTTGAGCCTGCCCAAGTCCGAAATAGCGCCATTCTGCGATATTCAGCAGGAGGCAGTTGCGCCCCAGAAATCATGCTGAGCAACAGCGTAATGATAATGAAGGCATGCACAACTGAAGGGGGAGGAACTATGCATAAATGGCGCAGTGCGATATTCAACGACTTGAGCCATGCACAATAGGGGAGCAAGCGGAAGTTGTGCCATAGCGGAAATGAGCCAAAATAAAAAGAAGCAAAGGAAAGGCGCAAGAACGCTACAGGGAAGCCAAATGTGTCAGAAGCATAGGCATACAAACAGGGCAGGAGGCACAAACAGGGCGGGCCAGGGAAAGGGCAGTCTGAACAGCCGGGCACAGGAAAGGTGTGGGGAGCCACACAGCACAGAGGCCAGCACAGGCAGGTGCACCCAGTGCAGGGAAGGTAGCAGCCAGGACAGCAGGGGGAATACAGCAACTGTTACCAGGGAGGGGTGAACACAAGCCAGGGACATGGTCAGTGCCACCTTCCACATGGAGGCCGCAAGGAGGGGGGTGAGAAGCCGGGCGGCAGGGGGGCGTGGTCATGGAAGGGCCCATCTGCGGTATGCCCCCAACAGGCAGTACCGAGCCCGCACCAGCTTTGAGCTGTACACTGATACTGAGATTGTGGGATGGTACCGCCTGAATAGGGCAATTCTGAGGTGGCTCTGTGAGCTGTGCAGCGATGTGATGCAGGCACCCACACGACGGAGCCATGCCCTGTCAGTGGAGACTAAGGTAACAGCCTGCATGTGCTTGCTCACCACAGGTACCTTCCAGAGACCAACTGGGGACACCACAGGCATAACCCAGTCAGCCATGTCACGCCACCTCACCCAGTTCCTCAGCGCACTGCTGCCACATGCTGTGGAGTACATCCATTTCCCCAGCACAGCGGCGGAGTGCACAGCAAACATGCAGGAGTTCCATGGGGTAGCACGTATGCCTGGTGTGTGAGGGGCAATAGACTGCACCCATGTGGCCATACGCACACCACCTGGTCTTGAGGGGGCCGCATACATAAATCGCAAGGGCTATGCCAGCATGAACTGCCAGGTGGTGTGCGATGCCAGGGGGTGCATCATCAATGTCTGTACCATGCACCCTGGTGGAACACATGATTCTTTTATCTGGCACCAGTCGGCACTGTGCCACAGATTCGAGAGTGGGGATATCCCCACTGGCCACCTAGTGGGTGAGTATGCAAACCACATGGACATAGGGACTGGGGGGTCTTTGCCAGAGGTGGCATGGGTAGTGCCTACATGGCCTGGGGCAGGGTGATGCTGATCACAAAACTAACCTCCGCCCTCTACACACAGGTGACAGTGGATACCCACTCCGTCCCTGGCTGCTCACACATTACCAGCGGCCTGCGACCCCATCACAGCAATGCTACAATGAGGCACACGCCACCACACATAATGTCATCAAGCAGATGTTCAGGATGCTGAAGGCACGTTTCCGTTACCTGGACACCTCTGGCAGTGCCCTACAGTACAGCCCCTCAAAGGCCTGTGGGATATTCCTGGCCTGTTGCATCCTGCACAAAATGGCCAATGAATGTGGGATAGCCGTACAGGTCGAAGAGGGGGATAGCGATGGGGATGATGGGGACGCCAGTGATGATGGTGATGGGCAGCCTCCCCTTGGCCAACGGGACCCCTGACTGCTCCGGCTGGCACAGCTGCACCGGGACACCATCACGGATGAGCACTTCAGCCAACCCAAGTAAGTCATGGGGCCATGATCAACCACCAGTGGCTAAGGCACAACCCTCAAACATGCATGGACACACACCAGGGGTGCATGCCGTCAAGGGAAGTGGCAGGGCACAGAAGCACACACACAACCAGGGATGGGTGAGGATTAACATGCCACGCTGAAGGACACACACACACACACACACACTCACACACAATGCAACAAACGTGCACAGAGGACAGGAGGCACACCGACCCAGAATGCACCCTAGCAACACACATATCACAGGCCACCACCCCTGCCTGTGCTGTGTCGGTGCTGAGCTGACCATTGCATTGGTGTACAGCATAATGCAGGCATCATCATGCACATGCAACTGCGGACAGCAGCCGGGAGGGTGTAGGTGGACTGTGTCGCGTACAGGGCCGGGTACCCACCCGTGCACTGCCCACTGAAACACACAATGCACACAGGGCAGCACCAGACAGTAGCTGCACTGGGAGACAGGTCAGTCACGCGACACAGTGCCATGGCTGCCACGGATGCATGGGCGGCCCCGCCGAGACCCACCAGCACTGACAGGCTGACCACTGGCCTCATGGGGTGTCACCGATGGTCCCCCAGGGGTTGCACTGTGTGAACGCGACCGTGCTTGTGCAGTGGTCTGCATCACACTGAACATGCCTGCACCAGGAGTACTCGGGATGCCCACAGCTAACCCGGCGTCGACAGGGTGGGAGTCGCACGACGCCGGGAATGGGGGGTGGATAGTGCACTGTGTGGTGTCCGCGATGCATGGGCCCCTGACTGTGTACCCATTGTGGCCATGACAGCAATGAATGCCTGTGCATGCCTGTCAATGGCAGCGGTCACATCCTCCCACAAATGGTCCATCCTTGCCAGAATCAGAGCGGTGTCCCTGCTGCGACGCTCTTCTGCCCACTCCAGAGCCACACACAGTGCAACCACGGACGTCGCAAGCCGCATCTGATGCTGGACTGATGCTTGCAGTAGGTGGGTGTGCTCGTCCAAGAGGTCATCAGCCTCCTCAGCATCCTGTCCCTCAGGGTGTGCACGGCCCCGATGATCAGCACCCCTTGAGGGTGGGTGCTGCACACCAGGACCAGGTCTGGGCATGTCCACAGGCCGTGCACAGGCGCTGACGCTGAACCCTGTACCCCCAAGCCCAGTGGGTGACTGCTGTTGCTGCCCCTCCGGCTGCTGCTCCCCAGGGCTCAGTGGTGCTGCCACAGTGGCTGCAACAGTCCCACTGTCCTGAACAGACACCAGTGCTGCCCCACTAGTACTGACAGGCAGAGTCTGGGACTGTGCTGACATGCAGGCCTCCACGGCGGCACCACCCACAGCCATGGGTGCGAATTGCCCTGCTGTGTGGCCATCCCATGGTACACACGTGTCACTGCCCATGATGGTCGTGTCATCATCACTGGTGACGGACTCTGTACCAGCCACAGCCACAGCATGCTGGCATCCGTGGACGCCAGCATGCTGGGACACAGGCAGGGCTTCCTCCACGCCTGTTACAACGACATCAGTGTGGACAGCCAGGCAGCCCCACTGTCGCAATGATCTACATATACCTGTGGAGGTAGATGGTCCCTCCTCCAACTCCAGCCGACTGTCTGCAGTGGACAGGCCCACCACCAATGACCCATGCAGATGCTCAGGATCTGTAAGGGAAAGCAAAGTCGCGTTAGTGAGTGTGACCTACCCTGCCCCCCATAGACAGACCATGACTTACCATGCAGTGATGGGCCACCACCCGGAACACCCTCAATGGCACTGCGCTGCATGCTTCCAGCAACCCTCTCCTCCAGTGGGGTCAGGTGTACCACCTTCGGCTGTCCCCCACCTGTTGCAGCACGTGCTGCCCTGATGGCAGCCACCTTCTCCTTTATCCTTCTCCTGTCCGTGCCCATCTTTTACTTACACTTCTGCACGGAGCGCTGGTGGCTGCCATTCAGGTTCACAGCACGTGCCATCTCCTCCCATGCAGCAGCACGGGCTTGAGGTGTTCCCCGCCGTCCACTGAGAAGTGGCTCCTGATCCAGGTAGGCCTCAAACAGGGCCTCGGTTTCAGCCTTTGTAAAGTTCGACCTCCTCCTCTCCCCACCACTGTTTTCCTCCTCTCCAACAACCTGCTCGGTCATTATGTAGTCTGTAAGAATGGCAGTTTTTACCTGTGACTGTGCAGTCCCATGCTTGTCCCTGAATCCACAGCCCCACAATCCCAAACAGCATGCAACTCACCAATAAACTGCAGTAACCGACTATGGCCACTGCAGCACATTGTCGCACTTTTATAGCGCAATCCATGCAAATGAGGTGAGGAGCAACTTTAAGTAGATGCAAATTGCAGTGCTGCGCCATTGAATGGCTGATTAGATGATTTGCATATGATGGCTGAATATCGTGCTGTTGCACTTTGCGCAATTGTGTTGAACGTGCTGAGCCAATGGCGTAGTTCTGTGACATGCATAGTACAGCTCACTGTGCATGCCAGGGTTGCTGACGCAGGCGTCTGCAGCAGATGTGCTGTGCTCGGTAGGCAATGCAGGACATGGCCACCATCGTGCCAGTGGTGCTATAGCAATGGTCACTACATGGCGCTGTGGCACTGGGCCATCATAGATGCAATGGCCCAACTGCTCGGTAGTCCGCTATGGCACTGGCATACAGGCAGCCAATCGTGCTACACACATTGTCTTCCAATGGCACTGTGGGTGGCCATGCACCAGAGACTCTTGACCCTGTGCCCGACCTTTGCCCCCTAGGTGCCATGCGTCAGGCATAGGGTGCACCTCTATCACGCTGTTCAGCAATAGCATGATAGTTAATGGCAGCGCTGTACCACGCAGCATCTGCACATGGGGAGCTGTGCTGCAGAGCACCATATTGCCTACAATAGCTGCAAGGATGGCACGCAGATGAGCAGTGCAGTGGACAGCCATTGAGATAGCCAATCTGGTGACAATTGTTGAGGCACACCATGGGCCTCTCTTCCGGGAGGCTCCCCTGGACAGGGCCAGGACCCAGGTGTGGCAGGAGGTGGCCACTGCCCTGGAGGAGGCCACTGGATGGGGGAGGAGCGTGGAGCAGTGCAGGCACCGCTATGGGGTCCTGTGGAGGAGGGAGCCGGAGCTACTGGCATGACTGCAGGCACGTGCCAGGAGGGGCACAGTGGCACATCCAGGTAGAGGTTCCATCAACACACTTTTATTGTCTATATGGGTCACAGTGTTGCATGTGTCCAGCACATAGGGGAGGGACCATCTGGGGTTGGCTGTGGTGGTGTTCACAGGGTGTGGGATGGGTGGGTCTGGCTGGGTGGGAGGCACACACCTTGGGGCAGGGGGACTTTGCTTCGGGATTGTACTGATGTTCTTCTCTCCTTGTTTTCCCCACAGGCCTGGATGAATGCCGCAGGTTGTGGGAGGAGTGGCGGAGGGGGGAGGACAGTGCAGCCAGGCGGGGTGAGGGCCATCATCGCCCACCTGACCAGCCCGATGAGGGTGAGTGCCAGACCTCCATGATTAGTATTGCATGCTGTGTGACAGGGTGGGCAGCAGGGCATGGCCACCATTCATCGACACCACTGCCATACACACCACTTGTTATAGTCAACACTGTCCAGTGGCAATGCATGTCTGGGAGTGCGTCGATGGTGGTCCATGTGTGCACCAGGCACATGGCTGTGGCATTGCCTTTGCGCCACATAGCCATGTCACTAAATGGCCACGGTGGTGCTGTGCATGACTTGGCCGGTGGGTGTGTGCAGCATTCCGCATGGCTGTATGTGCCTGGGTGGGGAGGTCCTGTGGACGTGATAACTGCGGGTGGTCACACAACAGCACAGTGGTATGTCCCATGGCCGTATGCCATGCACAGTGGGCGGACTGTATGGGGTTGTGCATTCACACCTAGTGACTGTGCTCCCTTGTCCTAGGTGCATGCCATCTCTGGGAAATAAGTGAGGCGCTGCGGGAAATACTACTGCTGGCCCGGGAATCCCTGGAAATCCTCTGGAGATTGGATATGACCGGGGTACTGAGGAGGCACAGAGGTCGGAGGTTGCATAGCGCAGAATGGCGCTCCTGCTAGGGATCCCTCAGTCCCTGAATTCCCCTACCCTCCTGGACCCACCCTCACACCCCTCCTATCCCATCCCATCCCATTTGTCCACCCCTGCCACCTAACCACCCCCACCTTGTTTGTGGCCCCCCAACCTTGTAAATAGTTTTTGTATTCTTGTAAATAGTTGACTATTATATTTTTTCAATACATTTGATTTTGATATGAATACTGTCGTGGTCTCTGATTTGCAGTGGGCTATAGGTGCTCAGCTGCAGTGGTGTGCATATCATCAGGGGCGGTGCAGTCATGGGTATGTGTGTGTGTCCATGTGGAGGTGACTATGGTGTGGGGGTAGCTATCAGTCAGTGTCTGTGGTGTGTGTATTGTGCCCTGTGCACTGGATGACTGTGTGCAGTGGTCCATGGCGCGTGCTCTGTGTCCATGGTGCACCCATCGGCCCATCCATGGCCTGTGCAGCTGACACACATGCATGTCTGTGACCTGCACAGTCCACTGGCATGTCAGTGGAGGCAGTCCCCTGAAGGGCAGCCACTGTACCCGTCACTTTGCTGGGTTGCCCCTGTCACTGGTGTGGTGCATGCCTGGCTCGGGTGGCACTGTGGGCACCTCAGTCATTGTCCCACCTCCATGCTGTGCCTTATGTGTGTTACAGGGGATGTGCCCCACTGTCTGTGACTTGTGCTCTGGTTGGCTGTTGGTGGTGTACGGATCCACAGTGGCTGCGCAGGGTGGCTGGCACTCCAGTGCCATGGAGGACTGCAGGTTGTGTGTACACAGCTTACATGGGCCCACATGGGGGGCTTGGTTGCCCCACCACTGCATTCCTGTTTTGGTGTGCCCTTGGGTATGGCTGAGTGTCTGTCCATACACTGTGTGGCATCCAGTGTGGTGCATGCTTCCACACACCACTGTGGGTGTCTGTGCTGGCTGTTGTGGCCAGTGGTTGGTCGGGGTGTGTCACTGGAATACTGTGCAGGGTGCTGTACCACTGGTGCGGGCGTCAAGGGCACGCCCTGTCCCGTGTGGGGTACCTCCTGCCGACGCATGGTCGGCCCTCGGCAGTACCTTGGGTAATTGTGCATGGTAAACGTGTCTGCTGTTGTTGCATTGTCGTGTGCTGCCACCCACTGATGGGTGCTCGTGGTGGGGCTGGTTTGCATGGTTCTGTGGTGCACAGGGTTGCATTGTCATAGTGGGGGTGGTGGCATGCATGGGGTTTCCTGCAGTGGTGGTCAGTGCTCATGGGGGGGTGTCTGGGACATCACAGTGCAGGGTGTGCTCTGCACTGGGGGGGATGGTGTGGCACGGGGTGCTCAGCCCTCCTAGTGTGCCAGTCACAGCTTGCCGGTAGGTGTGATGGGTCACTGTGGCCCGGCTGTGGGTTGTTTGCTTGTCTCCATGGGTCAGTGGTTATTCCAGCCTCTCCCAGTTGTGCTGTGCTTGGGGTGTGGGGGGACAATGTATGTTCTGCTGTGTGTCCCTGTGCCCATCTGTGGCATCGGTGGTGGGCCCCTACCTCCCTGGTTGTGCAGTTGCATTGCTCTGCTGCTGGGGGGCGTCCCTGGTTGCGCTATGGCGCCTCTGGACTGCTCAGCTGAACATCCCTTGTTGTGCTATGGTGCAGGTGGTGAGATAATTAGTCGTCAGTTGTAGGCCCAATTTGGCCTGCTCTGTTTTTGAATATCGCATCTCTTGCACATGGGAGCAATAGACTTGCACTTGCTCCTGCTATTGTGCACTTTTCGGGCGCAGTTTGAGTGTCTGGGCCCTAATCTTTTTGAGTTGTTTTTAGAACTCAAACCTTATTTTTTAATTGGGCTGCCAATAATAAAGATAATATCGAGAATAATGCCTGTGTAGGTGTGTGTTATGGGGATTTTTCAAGAGGTTTATGAGATTCTCACCCACCAAGGGTGTGTGAAACATCCTCATATGACAAAACTTGCACAGGCACGTCTATAATTACTGGTGCAAGGGAGTGAATGCCAAAGGAAGTTCCTGAAGTAGCTATACTGTGGTGCCTGCTGCTGCTCAGTCACCCTACTCCACACGCACATACACATGCATGCACACACCCACTACTTCTGCCTCTCCATCTTTAGTATAGTTTTCAGTATTATGTTTTAGTTACACTGTGCAACCATGTATGGATAGCCACAGTCCACTCCCAATTACGAAGGCAGTCTCCAGAGGTTTTGTCATGAATTTCCAAAGTCCTGCCTAAACGTTAATAACAGGATCAAACAGATAGATTTTTTAAATCTAAAGGCAGAATGAACCAGATAGATACTGGTCAGAATTAATATATTAGCACAACTCAGAAGCATATAATGAATGTGTGTACGACTTGTAAGTGTTGGAGAGACCGTCTCCATGTTTCTTTATGTGCTCGGCCCAATCACAGGCCACTTTTCTCCCCCTACTCAACTATGGCGATGTAATCTATTCCTCCACCACTCTTGCAAACCTAAGTAAACTAGACATCCTTTATCACCATGCGTTATGGTTCATTACCAACTCCCTTTACCATTCGCATCACTGTGACTTATATGCAGCTGTTGGTTGGACATCCCTTACTACTAGACGCCTGCTCCATGCTGGGCTATGGAGTCTTAAACTGTTCCTCAGAAATTGCCAAGCTATCTCTCTTCCCCTATTAGTATCTCACATAGTGCATACTCGTTAAGAAAATCTGACTTTATTATGCTTGACATACCAAGGACACGGACCTCCTTTGGTAAACGTGCTATTGCATATGCCCTTCCCTCCATTTGGAACCAATTACAATCCGTACTGAAACTAAATAGCACAGTTTCAATAAACTTCTACGAATCGCTAAGTTCAGCCAAAATAAAAGACACCTGTAACTGTCATTAAGTCTCTTCCTTCCCCATGTGTACAGATTTATCCACTGGTAAGGATAATTGCTTTGTCATATTAACTGCTTTCCTTCCCTTCTACTCCTGGCTTTATCTATGCTTACGCTCCACTGCTACTCTATCAAATCACTCCTCCTCCATATCAGTTGTAGTCTGTTGTTTGTTCTAGCTGCCAAAATATATGTATTGCACACACCAGTCATCATGTTTCATTTATCAGTATGCAACCTGTAAGTCGCTTCCCTGTCTCATATTAATGTTTACCACCTGTGGTCACCCTATGTGGTACCCTTGTATGTATATCCAGCCTGTATCATGTAACATGCATTTCATGCATATACTGTTATTACCTATCCATGTTTGTACTTTAAGTGTTTATGTCACAGGACCTCCTTGTGAATGAGCTTGCTCAATGGAGTTTTCCTGCAATAAACTTGAACTTGAACTTGAACTTGAACACATGGAGTAAAAGCCAATGAGGTGATGTGCTAAAGTTGAGTGACACAAACTGTCGTGATCTTCTTGGAGAACAATGGTCTCTAGGACGGTCCACAGTATGGCTTCGTCTCGGGTAGATCCTGCTAGACAAGCCTCACTGAGTAAAATGACTGGGTGACAAGGGATCTGGACAAAGGCCATGTGGTGAATGTCCTGTATTTAGATTTCAGCAAGGCCTTTGATTCCGTGCCACATGAGAGACTGGTGGGCGAGGGGGCTGGAATATACAGGATTGGGAACAAAGATGTTTAATTGAATCACCAGTTGGCTGAAGTGAAGGCAGCAAAAGGTGGTGGTGGGTGGGAACTCTCATCTCCGAGGGATGGGATGAGCAGAGTGCCACAGGGATCTGTACTGGGACCGGTGTTGTTTGGGATATTGATAGCGGACATCTCCTAAGGGGTCTGGAGTAAGATCATTTTCTTTGCAGATTTCAGAATGATGGGAGTGGTGTTAGATGGCATTGAACAGAGGAGGAGGCTGCAGGAGGACAGGACCAAACTACAGGAGTGCTGAGATGCTGGCAGTTGGGGTTCAGTACCACAAAATGCCAGGTATTGCACTTCAAGACTAATAACCAGGGGAGGAGCTACCAACTTGGGGCATACAGCTGGAATGCACACAGAAGGAAAAGGATCTAGGGGTGCTTGTAACAGGGAGTATGATCAACTCCATGCAGTGCATGAAGGTGGCAGCAAAAGTCAACAGGATGCCGGGTGCATAGCGAGGAAAATCTCCTTCAGAAACAGGGAGGTGATCCTGCCCCTATACAGGTCGCTGATTGGGCCTCAATTGGAATACTGCATGCAATACTGGTGCCCATGCTTTAGGAAGAACATCATATTGTTGAAGTGTGTACAGCAGAGGGCAACAAAGAGGATCCATGAATTAGATGGCTTCTGCTATGAGGAAAGGCTGTGTGAGATGAACATGTGTTCCCTGGAGGAAAGGAGGGATAGGGGGATATGACTGAAACCTTTCAATACTTAAAGGGGATTACCATGACTAGTAAAGAAGGGATTATCCAGATTAGAAGTGTGAGGGTCACGAGGGGGCACCAGCTCAGATTGGAGGGGGGAATATTCAGGAGGGAAGTCAGGAGATATTATTTCACAGAAAGGCTGGTGGATAAGTGGAATACTCTGCCTGAGGATGTAGTAGCTTGTAGTATGATTGACGGTTTCAAGTGGGGATGGGAACGAGTGAGAGGGGGTAATTGTGGAAAGGGGAGGGGTGGGTGGCGCCAGCTGTAAAATGAGGGACTAGCTGCACAATCAAGCAGACTAGCTAGATTGTGAGGTCTGGTTCTGCTGCCATTTTCATATGTTCATATGTTGGTACGTAATACAAAATTCTACCAGTTATTACTGTACTTGAAACACAGCTCTAGTCCATGTATTAAAGGAGGGCACATAGAAACATAGAAGTTGACAGCAGATAAGGACCTCAAGGCCTATCCAGTCTGCCCATTTCTTTTTCTACCTTATGAATGTGCCATCAGTCTTTGCTCTGTCTATGGCCTATCTATTAATATTCATCTGTATTGCTCCCTTATGCCTATCCCATGCCTGTTTGTAGTCCTGCACTGTATTCACATCCACTACTTCCTGAGGTAGGTCGTTCCATGCATTCACCACCCTTTCTGTGAAAAAGAACTTCCTCACATTACCCCTTAATTGGCCTCCCTCTAATCTCATGCTGTGTCCTCTTGTCCTGCTATTTTTCTTATATTGAAACATGTTAGACTATTTCACCTTGTTAATGCCCTTAAGGTGTCTGAATGTTTCAATCATATCAACTCTCTCCCTCCTTTAGGGTATACATATTGAGCTCTGTTAATCTATCCTCATATGTTTTCTGAAGCAGTCCCTGCACCAATCTGGTTGCCCTTCTCTGGACTGCCTCAGTTTGGTTAATGTCCTTGAGAAGGTGTGACCTCCAGTACTGCATGCAGTACTCCATATGGGGCCTAACAAGTGTCTTGTAAAGAGGGATTATTACCTTCCTCTTATGACTTACGATACCCTTACTAATACACCCCAACATCCCTCTAGCCTTACTTACTGCTTTAGAAGTCTGCTTGGATGATTTCAGGTCATCAGTGATGATAATGCCCAAGTCTCTTTCTTCCCTTGTGACTGCCAGAAACTCCCCTCCAGGCTTACAGGTGGCTTCAGGGTTTCTCTTCCCTGTGTGCTTGATCTTGCACTTCTTTGCTTTAAGCCCCAGTTTCCACTCGTCCGACCATTTTGCTAGTTTATCCAGATCTCTTCTTATTCTGCCCCACCCCATCTGGATCATCTACTCAGTTGCAGATCTTGGTGTCATCTGCAAACAGACTAACCTTACCCTCCAGTCCATTTGCAATGCCACTGATGAAGATATTGAAGAGGACTGGCCCCAGGACTGATCCCTGAGGTACCCCACTTGTGACTTGCATCTCTTCTGACTGTATACTGTTTACCACCCCCCTCTCTGTTTTCTGCCCGTCAACCAGTTTTCCACCCAGTTGACCAACATCTGACCTACCCCGAGCCTACCCAGCTTATTAATCAATCTTCTATGTGGAACAGTGTCAAAAGCTTTGCTGAAGTCAAGGTAGGTGACATCAACTGCTCCCCCTTGGTCCACCACTCTGGTTACCCAGTCAAAGAAATCAATGAGATTAGTTTGACAGGACCTTCCTTTTGTAAACCCATGCTGTCTTGGATCCTGTGCTCCTATGGATTCCAGGTGTTGCACTATCCTTTCCTTAAGGAGTGTCTCCAAAATCTTGCCCACTGCTGAGGTAAGACTGACTGGTCTGTAGTTCCCTGCCTCCTCCCTGCTACCACTCTTGTGGAGCAGGATCACATGAGCCCTTCTCCAGTCTTCTGGGACCTCTCCTGTGCTCAGAGACTCACTAAACAGTTCTGATAATGGCTCTGCTACTTCCACCCCAGCTCCTTTAGTACCCTGGGATGTATGCCATCAGGTCCCAATGCCTTGTCCACGCTGAGTATACCAAGCTCTTGTAGGACCCTTTCTTTTGTGAAGGGACTAGTGCACACCTCCCTCCCCCATGTCCATGATGCTGAGCTGTGGGCCCTGCCCTACCTTCTCTTCAGTAAATGCTGAGCTGAAGAATCTATTTAGGATAGATGCTTTTACATGGTCCACCTCCTTACTTGGCCCCTTATCCCCTTTGATATTAGCAATATATCCTCTGGACTTTCTCCTTTCACTAATGTATCTAAAGTCTTGTCACCTTCTTTTACTGTTTGTGCTAGTGTTTCCTCGGTTTGGGCCTTTGCCTGCCTTACTGCCTTCCCTGCTTCCCTTAGGGAAGTTAGGTATGCCTCCCTATCTTCATCCTGCTGTGTTCCCTTATATTTCCTGAAGGCCAGCCTTTTGGCTCTTACCTTTTATGCTACTGTGTTTGAGAACCAAAGTGGTTTCCTTCTTCTTGCACTTCCTTTTCTCACTAACACAATGGGATGTTGCTCAAGTATTGCATCTTAATGCTTGCCCACTTTGCCTGTACCCCTCACCTGTATTTCTTTTTGCCAGGGCTAGCTTAACTCTGTTGGCCATCTTATCAAAGTCAGCTCCTCTGAAGTCCAATATTTTTGCCTTGGACAGGGATGATTTTGTTCTAGCGGCCAAATTGAACCATACCATGTGATGGTCACTGGTATGTTGCTGTGCTCTTTTTGTTTACTACAGTATGACCCCGTGCCAGAAGAATGATGGCCAGTACACCATGTAGGAGTCACACACACACACACACACACAGAAGTGCAAAGTAATGCACCCAGGAAACAAAACCCCAGGGGAAGCTTACACAATGGAGGGAGGTAGTAACAACAACAAAAATGGAAAAGGACCCCGTGGGTAGTCACATCAGATGATCTAAAGGTTAGCAAGCAATGTGAGAAGGCAGTAGGGATGACTGGGGGGATACTGGGAAGTATAGGGAGAGGCATCACCAGTAGAAAACAGGAAGTTGGTATCCCTCTGTACAGACAGTTGATGAGACTCCATCTGGAGTACTGCATGCAGTTCTTTTTTTTTTCCATTAAGATTTTATTAAGGCTATTTAATACAGAGAATGCATCCAAGAGAAGCATACACATACAGCATAGATATACATACATATCTTGGATAACTGATGGATCCATCCTCTGCCTACCCCAAATCCTACCCCCTCTACCTCTCCCCTTCCCTCTCCCCACTATCCCCAGCACAAGACACCTGGTAATACATCTTTTACCCAGAAGGGGCAGACCCTATTCTATAGGGAGTAAATGGCATGAAGGGGCCCCAAATCTTATTAAACCTAGGTAGCTTATTCTGAAGAATAGCTATCGTCTTTCCACTCTGAGGTTGGTGCGTAGCTCCTGTAACCGTTCAGTATAACTAATTTCCATGGAGTCTTTCCAATGTTTGAGGACCACCTTTTTAAGGGATGCTGAAATCAGAGATATATGGAATTTCCTGTTCCTAAATGGAATATGAGCTACATCCCCTAACAAACATATCTCCGGTCTGAAAAGATCCCCTAGACCCAATAACGGGTCAACCTTACTTTTGATGGCTATCCAGAGCGGGACTATCTTTGGACAATTCCAAAAAATGTGAAGCAGGTCCCCTTCCCCTTGTTGACATTTTGTACAGGATGAGGCTGAAACCATTCCTAATCTTGCCAACTTCTGGGGGGAATAATAAATGTTGTGAAGTATTTAAAATTGCATCAGTCTGAGCCGGTCTTGGAGGATAAGTTTATGACAGCTGTGCCACAGTGCTGTCCAGTTAAGATCCTCTTCAGAAAATACAGAGGCCCAATAAGAACTCGGTGCCAGGTTCTGGGAATAGGCCCAATTGTATAAGTTGCTGTATAGATTAGAGACAGCATGCGGTAGGCCCACCAAGGTGCTCAAGGTCGACTGAAATTCTAATTTCGGAGCAGGTATTGGAGTAGTACCCATCCTATTAACTATGAGGTGGCGAAGTTGGTAAACCTTAAAGATTACCGTAGTTGGCAATTTAAATTTATTCAAAATCTCTAATGTGGTAAGTAAGTCTCCATCTGATGAAGTTAAATCTTTTAGTTGACACTCTCCCAATTGTGCGAGCCAAGAAGCGTTGATGGGCTTATCCTCGATTAGAAAACGCGGATTACCTCTTATGGGCTGTAATGGATCTCTGAAGTGATTATATTTTAGATATCCACATAACTGTGAGTGGATCCTAACCGATACCCCTATCGGAGAATTTCTAAAAGCAACAGGTAAGAGTTTAGGGTTAAGATGCAACAGGGCCTCCGGTGCAAAACCATGTTTCCTAATGAGGAATAATTCAATTTGTAACCATAGAGGTATATACGAAGCTTGGGTCAAAAGATCCGCGGCCTGCACCCATCTAAGATATTTATTGACATGACCCGCCCAAAAGTACAGGCCAAAATGCAGTAGTCTTAGCCCACCTAGTAGCCTAGGAGCAGCTAATGTGTGATAGGCCATCCTAGCTTTTTTATAGCCCCATACAAAGTTGGCAATAAGCCCATGGATTTTTTTAAACCATGACAGTGGGAGCCAGATGTTTAACATATTAAGGGGATAGAACAACCGGGGAAATACATTCATTTTAATTAGGTTTATCCTTTCCCATAAGGAAATTGGAAGCAGTGCCCATCTTTTCAGGTCTAAATCAATTGTGTGCACCAAAGAGTCCAAATTTAACTGACATATCCGTGTTGGGCTCCTGTCCAAAGTGAGACCCAAGTATTTAATGGAGTCAGATCTCCAGGCTAATCCCAAATCAGTAATTTCATGTTTGAAAACTTTGTTGCTTAGGGGGTACACCACTGTCTTCTCTAAATTTAATTTATAATTAGCCAATTCACTATACTCCTGTATGGTTCTCAGTAAGGCCGGGATAGATTCATTAGGGTGCGAAATATACAACAAAAGATCATCGGCATATGCAGTTATTTTAACCACATTCTCCTGAATTTTAATGCCATGTACCTCCTGATTACGCGATATACTCCTTATAAGGGGCTCGAGATAAAGATTAAAGAGGAGAGGGGACAACGGGCAACCTTGCCTGGTGCCCGCATGCAGTTTGAAAGGGTCTGATACGGCCCCGTTGCATGAGATTCTGGCTGAAGGCATTAGATACAGGGATCTAATCCACTTCAGGAACACGTTGGGGAAACCAAAAGTTTCATTGTGGTTAACAGATAATTCCAATAAACCCTATCGAAAACCTTCTCTGCGTCCAACGAGACCAGCACCATCGGGGAGCTGCTCTCATCGGATGCAGAGAAGATATGTGCCAACGTCCTTAAGTGGTCATTAGCTGATCTACCTTTCATAAAGCCGACCTGTTCCACTCCAATTAAGCCAGGTAGGATCTTATTTATATGGTCAGCCAATAACTTCGCCAGAATTTTTATATCATAATTAAGCAATGAAATGGGCCTGTAACTAGAGAGTTGTTCGGGAGATTAGTCTGGTTTTGGGATTAAGACAATAAGTGCTTCAAATAGGGAGCTATCCGTTGCCTGACAATTGAGAATATATTGGAGTAAGGAGACCAGAAGTGGGGAAAGTTGTTTAGAGAACGCTTTATAAAAATTAGAAAAACATCCATCTGGACCTGGTGTTTTATCCAGAGGGAGACCCTTAATAACTTGTTCTATTTCACCCTGAGAAATGGAGGTGGTAAGATACGCCCGCTGAGACTCTGAAAGAGAGGGAAGGTGCAGACCTTTGAGAAAGGAATGTATATTTCCCTCCGTTGGGGGATTTTTCATTACGCTATAAAGCGATTTGAGGTACCTTCTAAACTTCTCTGCTATCTCCTTAGGGGAGGTCTTAACTGGACCACCCTCCATGGGCTGGACTGCTGGGATTATTCTAGAGGTTTCTATTTGCTTAATGCGCCTCACAAGCAGCCGACCCGCCTTCTCCCCCTGGTCAATATAACTGGCCTTTGTTTTAATTAGTGCTAATTTAGCTTGCTCCCCCAGTAAGTTTAAGTAAAGATCCCTCAGTTTGATTAACTCCTGTTTATCTTCCTCCGTAGGCTGAGGGGGTAGATTGACTTCTCTAAGTCTAATCCGAGTCAGGAGCTCCGACATATAGCGTTCCTTTTCTTTTTTCTTTTTAACCACGTGACCTATCAAAATATCCTGTATAAAGGCTTTAAATGCCCCCCAAACCATATCTGGTCAGGTATTGCCACTCAAATTGTTTGAAACAAACTCATCTATTTGTGACGAAATGTATTTGACTGAATTATGATCCCTCAAGAGTTGATTATTTAATTTCCATCTATTACTTCTTCTAGGCAGGGATGAAAAGGAAACTGATGAGGAGACTGCGGAGTGATCGGAGGGTGGCCCTGCATGGATTTCAGCGCCCAATACTCCTGGAAGGAGAATACGAGAGATTAGAATATAATCAATTCGAGATGCTGTGCCGTGAGCTCGAGAAATAAAGGTGTACCCCTGAAGCTTTGGGTGGAGCACCCTCCACACATCGGAAAGGCCAGATTGGTCCAGTAGTTCCCTCATAGTTCTTTGGGCTGGTGAGAGACCCTGATTAGTGGATTTAGACCTGTCTATTAAGGGATCCAGTACTAAGCTGAGATCCTCACCTATGATCATAGGGATATCTACAAAGGGTGTTAATGCCTCCATCAGCTGCACAAAAAAGGTCGGTGTATCTGTATTTGGACCTTAGATAGATCCAACCAAAATTTCTAGAGCATGTAACTTCCCCTTGACTAAAATATATATGCCTGCACTGTCTTGTATTACCTGAAGAAGGGTAAAAGGCACAGACTTGTGAACTAGCACCATAACACCCCTACTTTGTGTGTTGCCTTGAGAGGCAAAGACTTGTCCTATTTGAAGACGCCTCATGTTATTACTTTCATTGTTAAGCAAGTGTGTCTCCTGTAAAAACACTATGTCGGCTTTTAAAAGATTTAAATGTTTTAGGATTTTGTATTGCTTGGATTTCTGCCGTGCCCCCTTAATATTCCAGCTTAAGAATTTAATAACTTTGGGTAGTGCCATTACACCCTTTAAAATTATGATGAACTGTCCATTTGGACTTTAACAGCTCCTCCCAGCTTTCCTTACTTGAGTGTTGTGCACCCTCCCCACCCGCCGCCTAAACAGAAATATCCCACAAACATTATGCCCAAAAACTTAAGCATGAACCAAACCCCATACCACTACCACCCCCTATCCCACCTGTTTTATCAAGGTCCTTGACAACAGCTCGCCCAGCTGTGTCCTCTCATGCTCCACCACCCCTCTGTCCCGCTCCAAAAACTGAACTATAAGATACCCTTTAACCTTCTGAGCCCATAATATCCTAAAAAAAAAAGAAAACACTCAATAACTAATTTGGACAAGGAATACCAAAAAGAACAGGGACCATAACCCTTCTCGGAGTTACATTGCTATTCCCGAACATACCCCCATTTAGATTTCTGTGTGCCCAAAATAAACTTGTAGCAGCTTCTGGGACAGAGCCCTCGAAATCTGCACTTTGGGTATTAAAATCAAGTAAATGGAATACCCTAGGCTGATCTCCTGTGGCAAACACAGCAATCGCAAATTTAACAGATGCATTCCCCTTAAAAAATAAAGTTGTCCCAGGGCAGTTAGTACATGCACTGCCCTACATTATAGGAGAAACCCTAGAAAAGGAAAAAGGGTTGACGACCATCCTCCAGCGGTTGTAGCACCTGGAAATGTCTAAACCAATATAGACAACAAACAAAAGTCATTTAGCCAAAGCTCTGGCTCCCTTTAATTGTGGAACTGCAGAAATGCAATTTACAGTCAGGGGAAAAAAAAAAACAGTAAGCTGGATCCTCGCTGAGATCCTCGGTAAACACTGCTGAGTTCGCCTGTTTTCACACCGGATTAGTTCTCAGAGTCCCATCCATTTTATCACCACTGGCGTCTTGAGTAAACCCTCTAGTGACAGAGCACCAACAAGCCAAAAATCTGGAGTGGTGTTGAGCTTCCTGGAATACAAGCCCTTATCGTGTGGAGGGACAGCACATATTATAAGGCAGTCATACGATCAGACCCTCGGAGAACCCCCTCTTTAAGCAAAAAAGAACCACACCACCAAATGGAAACCTAAATTAATCTTTCCAGCTGCATTTTAAAAGGAAAACATATTTCTTAAGGAAGGGAACATAAAGATCTCATTTAGCTTTAAATAGGTTAGGGAGCGTGGATTGAAGCACAGCAGTCGCCGACTCCACATCATCGTAAGCTTTCCATGTATCTGCAGTAAGGATATGCAGCTTTGCCGGGTATGATATTCTAAATTTGATGTCTGCAGCGATTAGTTTAGACACCAATGGGTGGAAGGTTGCCCTCCATTGACGAACCGACAAAGGGAGATCCTGGGCCACTCTAAAACTTGCCCCTTCCCACTGCAGTTCTTTAGCCTCCTTAACCTTCCCCATAAACAGCTGTTTCTCTTGATAATTCAGAAACTTGGCGATTAACGTATGGGAGGGTGCACCTCGAGGTGGAACAGGGCGCAGAGCGTGATGTGCTCTCTCAATGCTGTAGCAGGGCCCGAATGGTGAGGGGCCTGCTATCTTTTCCACAAGCCTCTGAAAAAATTTCACAGGATCTGCTCTCTCTTCTTTTTCTGGCAAGCCGATTATTACTACATTATTACGACGACTTCTGCCCTCGAGATCTTCCACCTTCAGATCCAGCTTCGTGAGGCGGTGATTAATATGGGCCAGCGTCGGGTCAACCTTGTCGGCTCAGTTTTCCAGAGATCGTATCCGGGCTTCATTATCGGAGGTCTTTCTTGCCAGGTCGTCGAGAGCTGAGGTAATGTTTTTGATCTCAGTGGCAATCTCAGAGATCTCCGCTTTGAAAGGGCAAAATTCTTCCAGGAACCTAGTAATGGTCAGCGGCTCCTCCACTCCAGTACCAGGGCTAGATGACTGGGGGTGCTGTTGCACTGAGGCCCGTGACCTCTTCGGGGCCTTGTCCAGGGTTGCTGGTGGGGTATGTTTTGGTGGAGCCTTGGGCATTTCTGCTTCCATCGGCGACTCTGAGGGATGCCCAGATGTAGATAAGATGTTGTTAGTCGGATCTGAATACAAATTCAACTGAGTTAGGTAATTTGGAGCAATTTTAACAGGGGTTAGGCAGAGCTCCTCGAGAGTGCAGCTAGCAAGAGGTCTGCATCACGTGACTCCTACTGCCTGCAGTTCTGGAGACACCTTCTCTGCAAGGACATAGACAGGATGGAGGCAGTCAAGAAGAGGGCAACTAAAATGGTGCAGGGTCTGCAACAGAAGCCATATAAGGAGAGACTAAAGGAGCTTAATATGTATACCCTTGAGGAAGGGGGGAGGGGCATGAAAGAAACTTTTAAATACCTCAAGGGAATCAACAAAGTTCACTTCTCTGTCCCTTCTAGTGGCCTGAACAACATACAATAATCTCTTTCACAGTATCCCTTCTACATCATACAGGTATCCACAGTGTTTGCACTTACCACCAGGGCTGGTTCCTCTGGCTCGACCCTGGGGACTCCCTGTTAAGCAAGGTTATGCATAGCAAATAGCAACAGTACTGTACTCTTGGCACAAACTGGAACCACAGTCAGGTTAAATGCAGAAAAAGTTAGATCTGATTTATACAGGGGACTTGAACAAAGGAGGGGCATAATCAGGTTGATTGGCCTAAAGGTTATATCGATCAAACAATTATGCATGCGCTTTAAGTCCCCACATAGTCACGCCTCTGGGTACCCAGGTAGGAAGATGATGGGCTAGCCAGGACCATTGCCCAGGGGTAGGCCTGTGTCGCAGCTGGTTGCGGCCCTGTGATGGAAGAAACAACATGCACAACACACTCTAATTGTAATCCAGAGCTGGAGGGCTCAGTTCGTTAGAGGAAGACAACAAGGCAATCAGATGACAACACTTTTAGATTTAACTGTTGTTACAGGGAGCTACCCTGACATTTACTCACGATACCCAATACTGGACACAGGTAGGACAAAATCAGGACTGCAGATAGTCGATCTGGAGTGCCAGGAGAAGCAGGGCCCACACAAAAACCAGGGATTGCCCTGCACTTCCAGACTTCTGAACACTCCAGGACAAGCTACTTGGATTTAACATCCTGAACATTCAGCACAATATTTGATAGTCCTATCCTATATAATTAGAGGGTGGTACTTTGAAACGAGGTCACATCCAGTACATTTACACACCGATACAGCCATCCATCCAGTATAAGCAGACAGCGTAACACTTTCATCAAGCATCCAGTACTCAGTTACATGCAGTCGCATCCAGTACACCTAAATATCAAAAACTGTATTCATAGGCAAAGTCTCATGCAGTACGTCTAGTCACTGTACACTTATGGCAAGTGCTCTCAGACGAGATTCAGGTAAGATATAGGTTAATTCTCTTCAGAACAACTCAAACACAATATGCTCTAAAGCCTCCTGTCCCATGGAGTGGCAACCCCCAGATTGGCAGACAGGTCCACAGAGGCAGGACTCTAACTCATAGCTACGCAACTTACAGCACATTTATATGATTTACTAGCCAGGCATCTTTAGCCAACTGGGCCACAGACAAGATCCCACCTTTCACTAGACTGTCTCTGTAGGGGCTCTTCATCTCGGACTGATAACTCAGAGATCTTATCACACAGTAGAAAATATCTAGAGTGGGGCTTGAGGCCCCAAGATTAGTTTTCAAGTTTCTCCCTCACACCAGGCAGATGTTCTTCTTTTCCACATCTTTCCCTGATGTGGGAGGGAGGGCTAGCCTCTGGAGGACATTCCTGGCAACTTCCAGACTAGCTGTTGCAGAAACTGTTTACTTTTAAACTGGTTACAAATAACAAACACCCCCTGATGACTGGAGGTGCATAGCTAAGTAGCCCAGGCCTGGTGGTACGGCAGGGGCCTAAGCCCCCACCCCTGTGGGGTGCTCCCAACAGGCAGAAGCCTACTGTCCTTCTTCTCACTCTATCAAATCTGGCAAAATGCTGGCAGACACTATCTCTTATAGGGCTCCTAGTATGACTCCTGATTGGCAGCAGAGATGGGGTGACAGGTCTCTAAATGGCCGAGGGACCTGTCAATCAGAACACTCAAGGTACAATTGGGTTATAGATTTAGCACCTAAAATGATGTCCCTGTAAGTCCCCATGAGCACTTGGGTGGTTACCCATGAGGTGTAGTGAATGTCCCACAAGTCCTGGCATTTTATTCCTGGCTCCTAATTGGCTGTAGCTGCTGGCAATGGCTGCGTAACCCACTGTCCCTTATAGAGGATCTGAAACAGTCATGAATAATGTGCTGGTGCAGCCAGAAAGAAACAATTATTTGCCCCAAATGCCACTCAGTTCAGCAGCCCAAATGCTGTATTTGCAGTCACTGCACAGATGAATGAGGGGACTCCTTGGGTTTTCCCATTGCTACTGCACTTATGCAAGCTCCCCCTACAGCAGCTGACAAGCTGACACATAGAGTCCCACAAAGGCTGGCTAATCCAGGGAAAAGCATCTGTTTTAATTTAAGACTCTCTCCTTCACATACTGTAAACAGTCAATCCCCAATATGCAGCAACAAGTTCCATTATTTAAAACATTTAAAGGGCTAGCCCATCAGCACAGCAGTTGGATTCTCCTTGTGATGCCAGTGACCCGGGCTTGGGAATGGACTAGGGTGCTGGAGAGTCAGCAAGGGAGAGAAGGCCTGAGCGTTGGATGACAGCTTGCCTTATCTCAGGGGGAGGGCTGGGACATGACCCAGTGATTGCTGATCCCTGGCAGAGGCTGGGGGTATGGCAATGCATGGGGCCCCATTCACCAATGGGACGTGGTGAACGTCAGTGTCAGCCTAATGTTAGTGGCACACAAAGCCCCCCAAGGAGCAAATGGGAAAAAGAGCCCTGAGTCGTCCGAATGATGGTCACCAGCTCCCATTACCATGAGTCTGAGGACAGTGCACACCCCATTTCAGCAGCACATGGGGCAAGTTTGGTGCGGCCACCCTCCGGGTGCCTTCCCCCTTGGAGGGGGGACCCACCCAGTAAAGGGTTACATCCAGTGGTTACCCAAGGGGGCTGCAATATGGGGTGAAGAGGTGACTGATCAAAGGCAGTGTGGCACAGACAGCATAGGTGGCCTGAAGGAGAGGCCATCCCAGAGCTGGGGGGAGAAAACAAAATTTACATTCTCCTGTTTTCTGCTGGAGCCATCTAAATTCTTCTGTTTTCAGGTGAAGACATCTAGGACTACCCTGAAGGCAGCCAGACCCTAGTTATTATTTATGAGCCCCAGTCAAACTTGCTCAGTTTGGATGGGAGCGGCCCGCAGCAGGCTTTCCATGGTCACCGGATCCCAATTAGGTGGAAGGAATCCTGGGACCCACAGCACAGTCCCCAAGGTGACCACAAACCATGAGGCTGTACATCAAAGGTGCTTTGTGTGCCAGCATGACTCCCGCTGCCCTGGAGGCAGCACTTTTACAGCAGGAGTTTGCAGTCAGCATTTCAAACCCCAAGGGGCTGGATTTTTGAGTTGGCCAGCAAGGCAGGGCATCAGAGGAGCATACAGACCTGGGGGACCAAAAAACAGGAGGCCAGATAGGGAGAAGCCCCGGGAGGTAGTGGGAGAAGAACAAAAAAGCAGGGCTAAAGTAAGCCTAGGCTGGCATTTTAGGAGCCTCCATTTGCAAGAGGGTTATACAAGCAATGTGAGAAAGCAGTAAGGAGGGCTGGGGGGATACTGGGATGCATAGGGAGAGGCATCACCAGTAGAAAACAAGAAGTTGTTATCCCTCTTTACAGACAATTGGTGAGACCCCATCTGAAGTACGGCGTGCAGTTTTGGAGACCCCATCTTTGCAAGGACATAGATAAGATGGAGGCAGCTCAGAGGAAGGCAACTAAAATGGTGCAGGGTCTAAAACAGAAACCATATGAAGAGAGATTAAGAGAGCTTAATATGTATACCCTCGAGGAAAGGAGGGAATGGGGGAACATGATAGAAACTTTCAAGTATCTCATGGGATCCACAAAGTCCAAGAAGGTAGCATATTTCAGGAAAAGATATGTGCAAGAACAAGGGGTGCAATTTAAAGATGGAGGGGAGATGGCTCAGGGGCAATTTGAGGAAATATTTTTTCATGGAGAGAGTAGTGGACGCATAGAACCACCTTCCTGAGGAGGTTATGAGGTCAAAAACAGTGAGTGGATTCAAGAATGCATGGGACAGCCATAAGGCAATTATAGTGGGGGGTAGGAGGAAGTAGGCTGTTGGTAAACTAGAAGCTGTAGCTTATCCAATAGGTAGGGAAATTATCAGACTGGGTGGGCCAAGTGGTCCTTATCTGCCATCAAAGTCTATGTTTCTATGTTTCTAAAAGGCAGCTGCTTAGTTGGTTTAAAGTGTATGACAAAGGGGGTACGGGACATTGAGAAAAGGAGAAGGTTTTGCATTGATGGGGGAAGGGAGACTTGGGGAGCAGTGGGTATTCTTCATCTGGAAGGGTGGGGGTCACTGGTGGGCAACGAAAGCAATGGGTAGAGTGGTAGGCTGCAACAACTATGGTGCGCCAATCTTTCTAAAAATTGTGTGGAGGGTGGGGGATTATTAGTATGCAACCAAACAGGAAAACTTTAAAATGAGATCAAGTGGCTGCAGAGGAGCTAAGACAGGCAAGGCAGACTGAAGGAGGTTATAGCCCAACACTGGAGGGGGGAGGAGTGGAGAAGATGAGGGAGGTCAGTGTGGTCCAGAAGAGGAAAGGAGAGTGTCAGAAGAAGGGAAGCAGAGACAGGGGGACCCAGGTCAAGGGGAATGGCATCAGGAAAACCCAGGTCAAGGGAAAAAAGTCAGCAGGAAGGAGGAGAAATGGACTGGGGAGGGAAGGATGAGAAGTGGCAACAGTCATGGAGTCAAAAAGAGGGAACAGGCTAGTATGAGGAGATAGAAAGCAGGCATAGGAGAAGGGTCTTCAGAAAATTGTTTTGCAGTACTAGAGGAAAGGAGGAGGAGGTAGGTGATGAGATTGGAGGAGTAACTGATAGAAGTCTGGATGAAACCAAATAGGTAGAATGTTCTGCTGGGGGAATTACAACAGGGATGGAAGGCTGAACTACTGTGCAGAAGGAAGAGTAAGAGCCGGGGGCAAGAGGTGGGGAGGAAGGAATGCAAGCAGTTGATTAAAGGGATGGATTCTTAATGCTGGGGAACTCAATACTAAAAGGAGTCAGGTGGGGTAGTAAGAAGGAGAGGCATGTATAGTCCAGAGAAAGTTTGAGGAACTAGAGCAATTATGTGAGGGGGCAGGAAGATCAGTAACTTTCTTAGAGGTACTTCCAGTGCCCAGGGGAAGCACATCAAAAAAGGTGAACATAAAGGGATTTATTAGATGGCTAAGAACCTGGTGTCATGCTAAAGGGAATGTGCTGGTGGGAGGGGGGGACCTGGGAGGACAGTAGTCTCTGTGCCAAGGATCGACTACACTTGAGCGAGGAGGGAAGGATAGTGTTGAAACAGAGGATGGAGGAGTACATAAGGGAAGTTGGGACTTTAAACTAGGAATGGGGGGTGGCAAGTAGGCAAGGAACATGCAGAGACCACCGGTTGGGAAACCATATGAGCTCATCCTCCATAACAGTTACAAAGGACAAAGGGCAAGTGCTAGTGGCAATGCTAGTAAAGAAGGGCCAGATGGGAGGGGTGGAAGGTGATCACCTTGAATGCTAGGAGCCTTGGGAAGAAAACTGCAGAGCTACAGACTCTCATGGCAGAGGGGGAGGTGGGCATGGTGGCCATCACTGAAACATGAGCCACCCAACACAATGACTGGGACCTGTCGATGCCAGGGGACAAGATATTTTATAGGGATAGAGTGAATGGGAAAGGGGGGGTGGCACTATATGTGATGGAAGGACTGAAGTGTGTATGAGAGAAAGGAGAGGAGGGTAGTATGGAGTTACTATGGATGCAAATCCAAGATTCCAAGAATAGGAATCTCAGAATGGGAGTGGTGTACTGGCCACCCCCTCAGACAGAGCAGCTGGACAGGAAACTAGCGGGACAGATCAGGAGGACCTGCCAGAAGGGTAGTGTTGTGATCGTGGGGGACTTCAACATGTCAGGAGTGGATTGGAGTATCCCAACAATCAGGAACAGAAGGGAGCAGGTACTGCTGGATGCCTTCCAGGACAGCTTCCTGATGCAAATGGTCAGCCACCCAACCAGGTTAGGAATACCCTTGACTTCATGCTGGCAAATGAGTTTGTGAGGGAACTGAGGGTGGAAAAACTGCTGGCTGGGAGTGACCATCACTCGGTATGGTTCATACTGGATATGGGTAAGGAAGGAGTGAAATCTGGCACAAGGGAGCTAGACTTCAGGAGGGTGACTTCAGGATGGGGGAAGTGGTAAAAGGGTACATGGACAGAATTCAACCTAGCATGGGCACTAACCAGAAGTGGGAGCTCATAAAGCTGGGTACAGTGAAGGCAACCAGAACCTACAGCAAGGCCCAGAGCAAGAAGGCTATGGCAAAGAAATCTAGCTAGATGAGCAATGAGGTCATGGAAAAGGTAAGGAAGAAAACATCTGCCTTTAGGAGGTACAAAAAAATAGGGAGGGGGAGGACAGGGAGGAGTACCTGAAGAAATCGAAGGAGGTGACAAGGGCAGTAAGGGCAGCCAAGGCATCTAAGGAGCTCAGGCTGGTGCAGGGCATTAAGAAGGGGGAGAAGGACTTCTTTAGGTGCATCAGGGAGAAAAGGTGCTGTAAGGTAGCCCATGTATTAAGCAACTGCGACTAAGCACTTTCGAAAAAGGTGAGTCAATCACAGAGTTTTTACACAGGGCTACTGGGAAGAGTGGGCAACTGGATGGGGGTGTTGGTGAATATAGCGACAGGATGTTGCCATATGTACATGCACACAGGGGGAGGGGTCAATCACAGCATTTTTACACAGGGCTTCTGAGAAGAGTGGGCGACCGATGGGGGTGTTGGTGAATATAGTGACGGGATGTTGTCTTATATACATGCACACAGGGGGAGGGGTCAATCACAGCATTTTTACACAGGGCTACTGGGAAGAGTGGGCAACCGGATGGGGGTGTTGGTGAATATAGCGACAGGATGTTGCCATATGTACATGCACACGGGGGAAGGGACCATGTCGTGTGATGGGCGGAAAGGGAGGGAGAGCCTGTGGGGGTGTAGTGTTGTGGTGGGTTGCCAAACTGGCCATGTAGCATGATGGGTTGGTGGCAGGCTAGAGTTGGGAGGTTTTGGTTCTGGGCGCCCGCTCGCTTTTTGTACTGGGCAGGTTTTTTCTTTCCTGTCATTTTGCACACACCCCCAATATGCACCCCACTGGAGTTAAGAATCTTTTAGTGGCAGGACAGCAATAAAAAGAATATTACAAGTGTCTGGTGCCATTTTGCTGTGCACTACGAGTCTATATTGCCAGAATTCAGTTTTGGTGATATAGACTCACCCAAACAGTGATCGCTGTTATGCAGTCACCATTATCACATGGAACCAGCTGTAAGAACTATATAGTAAGGATTAGGAAGATGGGGGAGTGGAAGCAAGGGGTGATAAGACAGAAACACTAAATGATTGTGTTGGGTTGCCATCCATGGCACTCCAGACATTACATCATGGGTTTTAGCCCACCTGATAGGCTAGTGATGCACATGACCTAGGATCAGATTTCAGTACACCCAGGTCCCAGAAGCCCCTGTTCTTCATTCAAATCTTCCATAGCTGAAAATAAGGTTAATAACACCAACACCACAATATGCTTTGAGCCAATTACATGCCTTGAGTTTCCTTCTGAACATGGCTGGATGGGCCCCTTTATTTACCTATTGATACAGTTCTAATACTCGGCCTTCTAGGCAGCCAACGACAGACATCCTGGATGTCTTAGTGATATCTTGCAAAGCCACCCTGCGCTTGTTCTGTTGTTATGAACATATCCCTTGTCACTCTGATCGCTCGGCAGGGAGGGCCGTGGAGTGCCATGGATATCAACCAACACAATCACCTTTACCAGGTGAATAAATACCCATTTTGTTGGGTTGCCATCCATGGCATTCCAGACATTACATTATGGATTGATAAGCAGCAGTGCTGTACCCAAGGGTGGGACAGATTGACCTAAGAGTGAGAGGAGGAGCTGGCTGCTAGAGAACCTGACTGGCAAGGGGAGTCTGTAGCCTGTATAAGCAGTCCAATCTATAGTGTCTGGCAAAGGTATGGATGGAAGTCCAGGTTGCCACCTTGAAAATGTCCTCTGTAGACACATTAGCACTTTCTGCCCAAGAAGTGAACACTGTTTCGGTAGAATGGGCCTTAATACCTTCTGGGGGGGGCGTTAGGTTCTTTGCCTTGTAAGCCTCCTGAATGGCTCTCTTGAGTCAGCTAGCCGTAGTGGTTTTGGATGCTGCCCTACCTTGTCACTGCCCTTTTGACACAATAAATAATCGTTCGGTCTTATGTGTGGGTTGTGTTCTAGAGATGTATGTGGCTAGTGTGCCTCTCACATCTAAGTGATGAGGAATAATCCTGTCCCCCGGCTGTGAACTATCGGGGAATGTTAGCAATTCAATGGGTTGTTCCATTTAGAATGCAGACGTGACCTTAGGCTGAAATGCTGGTACTGTCCATAGGTGTACCCCTTGTGGAGTAAATACGGTGTAAGGCTCCCTGCAGGACAGAGCCCTCAGCTTGCCGATTCTCCGAGTGGAGCATATGGCCATGAGGAAACAGGTCTTAGATCCACCCAAAATAGATCCATCTCATACAATGGTTCAAATGGGGTTGTGCTGAGGGAGTCTAGGACTAGGGGCAGATCTCAGGGAGCAATTAATGGCCTGACCCTAGGGTGCAGTACCTCAACTGCTCTGAGAAAGTGTA
The DNA here is from genome assembly GCA_016271365.2 of Neoceratodus forsteri. Classification (NCBI taxonomy): domain Eukaryota; kingdom Metazoa; phylum Chordata; order Ceratodontiformes; family Ceratodontidae; genus Neoceratodus; species Neoceratodus forsteri. The sequence goes on from CM057455.1 coordinate 175,703,417, forward strand.
CTGCATCGGGGTGAGCCCCTGGGCTATGTTAACCTATGGGGACAATGGCAGCACCAATGGCGGACAGCTGTACCTGGAGTGATGAGTAGGAGAGCCCCTTATCCACTCCCTGCTGTAAGTACAGAAGAATGGTAGACATGTCCACTAGTTCTGGGTCCTTACCCTTGTCTCTGCACCATGCTGCAAATATTGACCACTGCCTACCGTAGGTGGAGACAGTGGAGGGCCTTCTGCATTGCAACATTGTGGATATGACTGAAACGTGGTATCCGGCTCTCAGCAGTATCTACCTCTCAGCAGCCAGGTTGTTAGCTTCAGGGTCCCCGCATCAGCATGTCCAGTTGGTATGGGAGTCTGCGCTTGTACAGGGACATGGCTATTACTGCTGAGAACCAGGCTCTTTATGGCCAATATGGTGCCACCAGGACAATGGTTCTCTGGGATTGCCAAATCTTGGATAGGACTTTGGCAGTAGGGAAATGGGAGGGAAGACATATGCCCGATCCCGTAACCAAGGCTGGGATAGAGCATTGATCTCCTGTGAGTGATGCTTCCTGTACCTTGAGAAGAATTTACTCACCTGGGTGCTCCCTGCTGTCACCATGAGATCCATTGATATGGGGCCCCATGCCTCCTTTATCAGCTGGAACAAGTCAGGATGGAGGTGCTACTCTCCTGGGTGCACCTGTTGTCAGCTGAGCCAGTCTGCTTGTACGATGAGCTTGCCCTCTGGGTGGACTGCGCTGATGTGCACAGGGTTGGTCTGGGCCCAGTCCAACACCTTGACACTTCTTTCTGCATAGCTCTGCTTTTGGTGCCCCCTTGTTTGAAGATGTAAGACACCATGACCTAATTGTCAGAGCGAATTAAGACCTACTGACCAGATATGGTCAACTGGAAGGATCTGAGGGTATTGTAGACTGCTTTCATCTCCAGCATGTTGATGGACAGTCTGGCCTCTGGAGCTGTCCTGTGGCCTTGGACCAATAGAGTGCCCAGTCAAGCTCCCCAACCTAGTAGGCTTGCATCCATCTCAATGGTGGCTTTGTAGGTCCCCTCTAGCGAGACCCCTCATGTTAGTTAGTTAGTTAGTTAGTTAGTTAGTTAGTTAGTTAGTTAAAACCTTTAGTTTTAGACAAGAGTTTAGGTGGAATAACACATCATTAGGACACAGTCCTATTTACAAGATGGTCCTGTTAAGGTGATTTTAAAACAAAATCAACTACATATAGTTCACAAAACAATCAAACATAGGTTCCACATCGTACATTTCACAATACAAATACAACATATAATTACTAAATACAGACACCTTAATTCAATTAAAATAATCTGTTTTTACCCATAACATTCTCAGAGTACTTTTAATTCTATCTTCAGGCTAGTTGAAAGTGTTTTCACATCATTAATTTGATTGTAAATTACTGGTTTTAGGACCTTCCATATCCTATTAACAATTACTGGAAACCTTAAATTACTATATGTATTTATGATTTTAGGGAATACAAAATTCCTTAAATTAATATCTCGTAAATTATAAATATGTTTTTTTACTTCAAATTTACCACAGAGATATTTAGGCTGTTCCTGTTTTACCACTTTATAGATCTTAGTTGCCCAAGTAATCTGGCGTTTATTATCCTGTGTAAGCCATCCTAATTCATTAAGTAAATCACAATGATGTGTTTTATAATCTTTTTGTGTTATAAATCTTGCCTTCTTATAACATATTTGGTCAATTTTTAATAACAAACTTTTTGTTGCCAAACCATAAATATGACTACCATATTCCGACACCTGTGATAATATTTCATTTTGTAGTGTTTTTATTATTACTGTTTCTTTACAATTACTTAAATGATTATGCTTTTTACTAAAACATGTGAGGTAGTGGCTCACTGTCCATCAGACTAGGGACCATCTCACTGTGCCTGGCAATGATACCTTGACCTTCAGGTTCTGCTGATTTGGAGACTCCAGGGTCAGCATGTAATTCTGCAGAGGTCTCATGTGCCACCTGGCCCATGGGACCAGGCCAATGCATGATGTCATGCAGCCTAGCATCTGAGCTATTTGGCCAATGCTCAGTAGGTTGCTGGCCTTCAGCTGGTGAACTAAGGCTATTAAGTTTCCACCCTTGTCTGGGATGGCCTGACCCATCCCGGGGACATGTTTATCTCTGCCCCCAGGTGTTCTAGCTGTTGTGTGGGTACCATTTGGCTTTTGGTTTGGTTCACTACCCAGCCATTTTTTTTGTATTTTTATTTCTTTTTTTTTTAATTTTAGTCTTTGGTAACCGGGTAAGGCCCACTAGGCACAAGTGCCTATTTTCAGGGGCGACCAGGGAGCACTGGGCAGTTAAGTGACTTGCTCAGAGTCACACAGTATGCAAGGGGAGGTTGTGAGAATCAAACTCAGGTCTGGTCTGCTGGATGTATCAAACTCATTCACACCTCTTTCCTTTAACCTCTAGGCTATACTGCCAGCCCATACTGCGAGCACCCGTAATGCCACTTGAGTGGCCTTTTGTGACTGTTCCTTGGAATGAGTCTGGATCAGCCAGTCGTCCAGGTGGGGAATAACATCCACTCCCTGCTCTCTTAGTCTGTCGACAAGCACTACAGACACCTTGGTGAATACCCTTGGTGCTGAGGTAAGACCGAAGGTTAGTGCCTGTTACTGAAAATGCTGTCCAAGGATGTGGAATCGGAGGTACTGCCCGTGTTTTGGTCTGATTGAATGTGAGGGAATGCATCCTTCAGATCTATAGAAGAGAGGTAGTCACCTAACCAAATGCTGCAGAGTGTTGATTTTAGTGTCCAATGCAATTACCTTTACCAGGTGAGTAAACACCCATTACTTCTGCTCGGTATTTACTAAGGAAAAGGGGAGGATGATACTCAGGGGGAGGGCAGGAACAGAGGGGGTGACAGACAGGGAAATCATGGAGGGCAGAGTTATGGAGGGTTTGAGCGCACTGAGGGTGGACAAGATGCCATGCCCAGATGGCATCCACCACATGGTACTGAAGAAGCTGGCAGAGGTCCTGGCAGGACCTTTGGCAGACCTATTTAATGCCTCACTACACTCAGGGTGTGTACCTCAGGATTGTAGGATGGTTCATGTGATGCCCCTCCAAAAAAGTGGCCCCAAGGATGAACTGGGGAACTACAGACCAGTGAGCCTCACATCCATTGTGGGTAAGCTGATGGGAACAATCCTGAAGGAAAGGCTGGTGTCCCTCCTGGAGGCCAAAGGGCTATGGGACAGCAGACAGCACGGCTTTTTAAGAGGCAGCTCCTGCCAAACCAACCTGGTGGAGTTCTATGACTGGGTAACTAGACAACTGGAAGGGAGCCATGCAGTGGATGTCCTGTACTTGGACGTCATTAAGGCATTCAACTCGGTGCTGCATGGGAGGCTGGGAAGTAAGTTAGAATTCACAGGCATTAGTTTAAAGCTGGTGAGATGGGTGAGGAACTGGCTTCAGAGAAGGCAACAGAGGGGTGGTGGCGGTGAGTGGGGAGCTCTCATCCACAAGGGGAGTGACGAATGGTGTTCCACAGGGCTCGGTGTTGGGACCAGTATTGTTTGGGATATCCATTGCAGACATATCATTGGCATCAAGAGCAAGATCGGTCTGTTTGCCAATCACACCAAAACAGGAGCAGTGGTGGATGACCTGGGTGATAGCAATGGTTGCAGGATGATCTGGCAAAGCTGGAAACCTGGTCAAACACCTGGTACTGGGGTTCAATACCAAAAAGTGCAAGGTGCTGCATTTGGGATGAAAAACTCAAGGTGGAGTTACCAGCTGGGGGGAGTGCAGCTAGCTGAGACAGAGGAGGAGAAGTATCTGTGGGAGCTCATTATTGGTTCGATGAGCAACTTGGCACAGTGTAGGAAGGCAGCTGGAAGGAGTGCAGCACAGAGTGACAAAGATGATCAAAGGGCTGGGGGACTTACCATATGAGAGGACGCTGAGGGAGTTGAACAAGTACTCATTGGAGGAGAGCAGAGACAGGAGGATATGGTTGAATCCTTCAAGTACATGAAAGGAATAAACAAGATAGGTACAGAGGGGCTGTTCAAAGTATGGGAGGAGAGGGACACCTGGGGCCTTAATATGAGACTGGAGGGAGGAAGGTTCGGGAGGGAGATGAGATTTTTTTTGTGGAGAGGGTGGTATCTGGGTGGAATGTGTTACTGGCAGAAGTAGTATGCAGTAGAACAGTGGGTTGCTTCAAAGGGGCTGGGACAGAGCAGGGTGAGAGTCAAGGACAGGAGGGGTGGGAGGAGGGCCAGCTGCAGAATAAGGGTGCTAGCTGCACAGTTGAGCAGACTTGATAGACCACTAGGCTTTATCTGCTGGAAACTTTTGTATGTTCGTATGTAAAATATGCCCTGTCTCTGCCTGCATGCATCTACTCTGTAACGTTTAGTAATGTTTGTTTGCTTCCAGTAACAAAATGTGCCAAAGTTGTCAAATGAAGAGCAGAGCAGAACACACATTTGCTCTATTATCAATCCAGTTCAGTCTGCCCTGCTGATTTCCTGCTGCTCAGGAAGAAAAAGTTTGACTCACTGACTGAACTATTATACAAGTCACGCTGCTCATGTGAGTGTACTGTAACAAAAAATGTAACTAATCTCTCCCATGTCCCTCCCTCCCAGTTGTCAGTCCCTCCCTCCCACTGTCTCCATTGCCCCTGAGACCAGACTCCCCACCCATGGCAGGCAGATGCATGGTGGCACTGTATTAGCCAAATATATGTAACGGGGGGGGGAGCAATTTGAACCATTTTGAAAGCCCTCTAGTGTTTGAGTTCTAAATTAGAACTTTAACACTAGGGTTCAAGGAGGGTTAGAATCTTGACAAATTAGTTCTGACAGCCCTATGCAGGACAGCACTTGGAGGTGACTGGTGGGAGAGACAGTACTCAGTGAGGATTGTTTTAAACTGTTATGGCCAGATCCACATAGCTCAAATTATGCATAACTGAGCCACAGATCTGTGCCCCACCAGTACCTGTCTACATGAGGAAACATCTACAGGCACTGCACATTGTGATCACTATGGCTGGTGCAGAACTGTGCCCCACCAGTACCTGCCTACATGAGGCGACATCTACAGGCACTGCACACTGTGATCACTGTGGCTGGTGCAGAGCTGTGCCCCACCAGTACCTGTCTACAGGAGGAAACATCTACAGGCACTGCACACTGTGATCACTGTGGCTGGTGCAGAGCTGTGCCCCACCAGTACCTGTCTACAGGAGGAGACATCTACAGGCACTGCACACTGTGATCACTATGGCTGGTGCAGAGCTGTGCCCCACCAGTACCTGCCTACATGAGGAGACATCTACAGGCACTGCACACTGTGATCACTATGGCTGGTGCAGATCTGTGCCCCACCAGTACCTGCCTACATGAAGCGACATCTACAGGCACTACACACTGTGATCACTGTGGCTGGTGCAGAGCTGTGCCACACCAGTACCTGCCTACAGGAGGAGACATCTACAGGCACTGCACGCCAGATCACTGTGGCTGGTGCAGAGCTGTGCCCACCAGTACCTGTCTACAGGAGGAAACATCTACAGGCACTGCACACTGTGATCACTGTGGCTGGTGCAGAGCTGTACCCCACCAGTACCTGTCTACGTGAGGAAACATCTACAGGCACTGCACACTGTGATCACTGTGGCCGGTGCAGAGTTGTGCCCCACCAGTACCTGTCTACATGAGGAGACATCTACAGGCACTGCACACTGTGATCACTGTGGCCGGTGCAGAGCTGTGCCCCACCAGTACCTGTCTACAGGAGGAAACATCTACAGGCACTGCACACTGTGATCACTGTGGCTGGTGCAGAACTGTGCCCACCAGTACCTGTCTACATGAGGAGACATCTACAGGCACTGCACCTGAGATCACTGTGGCTGGTGCAGAGCTGTGCCCCACCAGTACCTGTCATGAGGAGACATCTACAGGCACTGCACACTGTGATCACTGTGGCCGGTGCAGAGCTGTGCCCCACCAGTACCTGTCTACAGGAGGAAACATCTACAGGCACTGCACACTGTGATCACTGTGGCTGGTGCAGAGCTGTGCCCCACCAGTACCTGTCTACAGGAGGAAACATCTACAGGCACTGCACACTGTGATCACTATGGCTGGTGCAGAGCTGTGCCCCACCAGTACCTGCCTACATGAAGCGACATCTACAGGCACTGCACACTGTGATCACTGTGGCTGGTGCAGAGCTGTGCCCCACCAGTACCTGCCTACAGGAGGAGACATCTACGGGCACTGCACACTGTGATCACTGTGGCCGGTGCAGAGCTCTGCCCCACCAGTACCTGTCTACATGAGGAGACATCTACAGGCACTGCACACTGTGATCACTGTGGCCGGTGCAGAGCTGTGCCCCACCAGTACTTGCCTACATGAGGAGACATCTACAGGCACTGCACACTGTGATCACTGTGGCCGGTGCAGAGCTGTGCCCCACCAGTACCTGTCTACATGAAGTGACATCTACAGGCACTGCACACTGTGATCACTGTGGCTGGTGCAGAGCTGTGCCCCACCAGTACCTGTCTACATGAGGAGACATCTACAGGCACTGCACACTGTGATCACTGTGGCCGGTGCAGAGCTGTGCCCCACCAGTACCTGCCTACATGAGGAGACATCTACGGGCACTGCACGCTGTGATCACTGTGGCTGGTGCAGGCTGTGCCCCACCAGTACCTGCCTACATGAGGAGACATCTACAGGCACTGCACGCTGTGATCACTGTGGCCGGTGCAGAGCTGTGCCCCACCAGTACCTGTCTACAAGAGGAGACATCTACAGGCACTGCACGCTGTGATCACTGTGGCCGGTGCAGAGCTGTGCCCCACCAGTACCTGTCTACATGAGGAGACATCTACAGGCACTGCACACTGTGATCACTGTGGCTGGTGCAGAGCTGTGCCCCACCAGTACCTGTCTACAGGAGGAACCATCTACAGGCACTGCACACTGTGATCACTGTGGCTGGTGCAGAGCTGTGCCCCACCAGTACCTGTCTACAGGAGGAAACATCTACAGGCACTGCACACTGTGATCACTATGGCTGGTGCAGAGCTGTGCCCCACCAGTACCTGCCTACATGAGGAGACATCTACAGGCACTGCACACTGTGATCACTGTGGCTGGTGCAGAGCTGTGCCCCACCAGTACCTGCCTACAGGAGGAGACATCTACGGGCACTGCACACTGTGATCACTGTGGCCGGTGCAGAGCTGTGCCCCACCAGTACCTGTCTACATGAGGAGACATCTACAGGCACTGCACACTGTGATCACTGTGGCGGTGCAGAGCTGTGCCCCACCAGTACTTGCCTACATGAGGAGACATCTACAGGCACTGCACACTGTGATCACTGTGGCCGGTGCAGAGCTGTGCCCCACCAGTACCTGTCTACATGAAGCGACATCTACAGGCACTGCACACTGTGATCACTGTGGCTGGTGCAGAGCTGTGCCCCACCAGTACCTGTCTACATGAGGAGACATCTACAGGCACTGCACACTGTGATCACTGTGGCCGGTGCAGAGCTGTGCCCCACCAGTACCTGCCTACATGAGGAGACATCTACAGGCACTGCACGCTGTGATCACTGTGGCCGGTGCAGAGCTGTGCCCCACCAGTACCTGCCTACATGAGGAGACATCTACGGGCACTGCACGCTGTGATCACTGTGGCCGGTGCAGAGCTCTGCCCCACCAGTACCTGTCTACATGAGGAGACATCTACAGGCACTGCACACTGTGATCACTGTGGCCGGTGCAGAGCTGTGCCCCACCAGTACCTGCCTACATGAGGAGACATCTACGGGCACTGCACGCTGTGATCACTGTGGCCGGTGCAGAGCTGTGCCCCACCAGTACCTGCCTACATGAGGAGACATCTACGGGCACTGCACGCTCTGATCACTGTGGCCGGTGCAGAGCTATGCCCCACCAGTCACCTGCCTACATGAGGAGACATCTACGGGCACTGCACACTGTGATCACTGTGGCCGGTTCAGAGCTGTGCCCCACCAGTACCTGTCTACATGAGGAGACATCTACAGGCACTGCACACTGTGATCACTGTGGCCGGTGCAGAGCTGTGCCCCACCAGTACCTGCCTACATGAGGAGACATCTACAGGCACTGCACACTGTGATCACTGTGGCTGGTGCAGACAGCCCCACCAGTACCTGCCTACATGAGGAGACATCTATGGGCACTGCACACTGTGATCACTGTGGCCGGTGCAGAGCTGTGCCCCACCAGTACCTGTCTACATGAGGAGACATCTACAGGCACTGCACACTGTGATCACTGTGGCTGGTGCAGAGCTGTGCCCCACCAGTACCTGCCTACATGAGGAGACATCTACAGGCACTGCACACTGTGATCACTATGGCCGGTGCAGAGCTGTGCCCCACCAGTACCTGCCTACATGAGGAGACATATACAGGCACTGCACACTGTGGTCACTGTGGCCGGCGCAGAGCTGTGCCCCACCAGTACCTGCCTACATGAGGAGACATCTACGGGCACTGCACACTGTGGTCACTGTGGCCGGTGCAGAGCTGTGCCCCACCAGTACCTGCCTACATGAAGTGACATCTACAGGCACTGCACACTGTGATCACTGTGGCTGGTGCAGAGCTGTGCCCCACCAGTACCTGCCTACATGAGGAGACATCTACAGGCACTGCACACTGTGATCACTGTGGCTGGTGCAGAGCAGTGCCCCACCAGTACCTGCCTACATGAAGCGACATCTACAGGCACTGCACACTGTGATCACTGTGGCCGGTGCAGAGCTGTGCACTGGGGCATGGGGTGGCAGAGATGGGTGGAGATGGTCTGCACCATGGGCATCCATTTTCATCTCCATGGCAGCCTGCCACTAGATTCCCACATGCACAGGATGTAGGGAATGTCTAAATATTGCTGCCATCTTGGACTACGGTATCTCCCCCCGAATTTGATTGATTTTTGCAGACACAATGGCCAGTGCCAGTGAAGCTCTTGCTCACGGTGAGGATTCTTATGTAGGAATGTAGGTGGGAGGACCAATTAGGCCTAAATGGGAGTGATGTAGCCATAGAGAGGGGGCTATTTGCTACTACTGCTGCCCCTAGACAAACACAGAGCCTCCTCACCAGTACTTCTCACCACAAAGACTGGATTCAGCATGCGGTGCATGTCCGCACCTGCATCCTGGGCTACCCCTACCCTGGCCACTATGTAGTGAGGCACACAGCTCAGAATTAGCTGTGACAGCAACAGACATCAAGATTGATGGATTCCATTGAGTGCCCAGAGGACACACATCCTGAGTGAAAGGGGCACTCTACAGCTTTCCTGGCTCTCCCTACAAACAAATCATTCAGAGACTTTCTGGGGATTGGCCCTAGGTATGTAATTAGGTTGAAAAGTCTGATTAAAGGCATTTAGAGTGAAGAAAGATGCATAGATGGTAATCCGAGCCTTTAAGTGTAAAGTTCCCTGAACCTGTTTTCTGTATACCTGAGTGGTTTGTAGGTATGAACAATGATTCCCTCTCCTGTAGCCCTCGGATTTCATGCTAATATAAATATAAATGAGGTTGCTTCACTCTGTTTCTTTCTGGTGTAAAAAATGGTTTGTTTCCATTGCAAAGGCAATCTCCTCCATTATGTAAGTCATCATGGGAGCTGATGGTGCGTACCTGCACAAGCCAGCAGAAGTTCTATTCTCATTCAGTTCTGTTACATGTTTTGTGAATCCCTGTATACTCTAAAAGCATTTTGTTATTTTCTAGCTCAGATACATTTCAAACAAGGGATGGGTTACTTGTTAGGTAGCTGGATCGGATAGGTCTGGTATAGACAATTGTTGGCCAGACAGGGTAGTTTGGGTAATGTACTAACCTGCCTGACTTTACAGTACACGTCTCAGGCCATGCAGTTTTGACACTGGTAACGGGTGACAGGTAATGGGTAATTATTTAAACAACCATTTCATGGAACATGTGGTGTCCTGGGACTCCTGCCAGATTTGGAAATAGGCATGAAAGGGTAGCCTGTGGATCCTTCATGAGGATTGGAGCACATGACACTGGGCTGATAACCTGACTGGTTATGCTATCTGTGCTCCATCTGCTGTGAGCCCATGTTGTGCAGATAGCAGCCTGAGTCTGGAAGGAGTGGAAGGAATCACTCGCTCTGCTGCTAAATTGTGGTAAAAGCCAAAAACTAGCATTTAAAAAAAAAGAAAATCCAATACATGAAGGAGCAAAAGGAGTGGGGATTGTGCTGACACTATCTCAGGATGGAGGGAGGGAAGATTGGGTAATCCTCTCAGTCGAGGAGGTGGGGTGAGAAGGAGCAAGGGGGGGACAAAAAACACAGAAGCCAGTAAGGCAAGGCACTGGCAGCTGATTTGTGTCTCTGCAGCATAGTGAAGAAAGTCATTTAGGTTGTATTACACTGTTTATGTACCCTGAGCCCTGTCAAACTACTTTACAAGCTACACTGTGTGTGCCTTGCAGCATAGTGAAAGCCATTTAGGCTATATTATACTGTTTGTTAGGTTCCCCGAGACCTGCCATATTACTGTGACAAGCTAAAGTGTGTGTAACCTTCTCGGAGGTACTGACTGTCTGTAGCGTGGGAGAAGCTAGGGTGCTCCACGCCATGGAAGTCAATCAATGGTTGAAAAACTGGTGCAGAGCTCAGGGTTTTGGTTTCACTGGGAACTGGGGGTGTACCTGGAGGTGATGCAGGCCTATACTGGTTTGATTGTCTGCATCTGTCCAGGAGGAGAAACAGCATTCTTGGTGATAGGTTTCAATACATCAGTGGCATGCATTTAAACTCACCAAGAGGGGAGGCACTGAAAAGGAGCAGGGAAATCCTGGCCCCCTCAAAAAAATTAGGAAAGTTAGTAAGGTAAACACCAAGCTAGAGAAGTCAATAGGGAGAAGGGCAGGGCTAAATGGAGAAAAAGGCAAAGGCAGTAAGGACAGGGATAAGGCAAAAATGAGTAAGGCCATCAGAAAATGGAGGGTAATGAGTACCAATGCCTGTATTTTAGGTAACAAGCTCCCTGAACCAGTGGCCTTTATGGAAGAGGGATGCATGGATATTGTGGCAGTCACAGAAACATGGTACAGAGAGAACCATGACTGGGATGTCAACATATCAGGGTACACAATTAATATGAGGGACATGGAAGATAGAAGAGGAGGAGGAGTAGCTGTCTACATAAGGGAAGAGATCAAATCAATGGAACTAAAGGGTAAACGGGGAGAAGACGAGGCACTGTGGGTCACCCTGGAGACCGGAAATGGCACCATTATCTGCATGGGGGTTGTATAGAGATCTTCATCTCGGGGGGAGAAAATGGACATGGGAATGATAGAAGGCATCCTTAGAATGGTAGAGAAAGGGGAGATATTGCTGATGGGAAACCTGAATATGCCAGATGTTAACTGGACCACCTTTGCTGCAGCCACATCCAGGAGCAGGGCCATTCTTGATGCCTTATGGGGGCATGCCTCAGACAGTTAGTGCTAGAACCCACTCCAGAGGGAGCAATCTTAGACCTGGTACTGTCAAATGGGGACAGAGAGAGGATCTTAGATCTAGAAGTAGGTAGCCATCTGGAAACAAGTGACTACCAAACCATGTGGTTCACGATAAATACAGCCACAGGTCAAGAAATACAAAAGCGAGGGTACTGGACTTTAGGAGGACTGACTGTCAAAATGGGAGATTGCCTCAGAAAAGCACTAGCAAACAGGAAAGAAGGAGGGGTAGAGGAACAATGGGGAAAATCCAAACTGCCATCACAGAGGCAACAAGCCGTTGTGTGAAGCAAATAAACAAATCAAAATGAAAGAAAAAAACACTATAGTTCTCAAAAGAGGTGGTGGGGAAGGTTAATGAGAAAAAGATAGCATTCAGGAAGTATAAGGAAACACAGAAGGAGCAGGACAGAGAACTGTACCAGTTAAAGCAGAAGGAAGTGGGGGAGGCACCCAGAATAGCAAAGGCCCAAACCAAGGAAAAGGTAGCCATCTCAGTTAAGAAGGGGGATAAAATCCTTTATAGGTACATTAGGGAGTGAAAACATACAGAAATAAGATTGTGAGACTTAATAAAGGGGAGGGTGGGTTGGCAGAGAGGGACAGTGAAAAAGCAGGGATACTGAACAAATACTTCTGCTTAGTATTCGCAAAAGAAGAGGAGGGGCAGCTACCTAATCCAATCAATAGAAGAACTCTAGATCAGTGGGTCGATACCAGTACTTTCACAGAAGAAAGGGTTCTGAAAGAACTCCTAAAACTGAAGGTGGACAAATGAAAGGCTTGCCTGTAGTTCGGTGGCCAAGCAGCCAGCCACTCACACTTATTGAGTTATATAAGCAGTTCCTCTAAGCCTCACTGTGAAGCATTTTTTCTTTGCAGCCGAAGGCTCTGCTGGTTCGTCCTCTGAGCTGGTTGGGCCTCCTTGGCTGGGGCCTGCCCCCCCTTGCTTGTCTCCACAGGGCTTCTGTGTTTATTTTCCTGCTTTGGTTTGTATATGGCTTCAGCTGTGTGTGCTTCCTTTTTGGGGGGGGGAGGGGGACTTTTCTAAGCTCCTAGCTTGCTGCTGTTTCAGCTCATGCTGCTTGCTTTCAGTTTTTATTTATTTATTTATTTAGCTTTTGTAGGTGCACTAGACAAATCCTGCCTATTTTCAGGCATGACCTGGGGGAGGGGGATACAGATGAATGCCAACTGACCTTCAACCAGATTAAGCTGTTGGTGGTATTTTTAGTTACTCACAACTTTCAAATTACTAGCACTGCAACTGCTAATCTGACTCAGTTTTACATCCTAGTTCTATAGCTCACTCATGTTTGTTCTAATTACCTCATTGAAGCAGTCTCATTGCACTGCCTGGTGACACTGTTTTAAGAGCATTATGCCTCCTTTTATTTACTGCAGTTGCAACTCACTGTACTCATTTGTTTTCACTACTGCTGCTCAGGCCTAATTGCTTCCTGCGACTGCTTGTTTACTCCCATTGCTATTGTACATTGTGTTACTCTGAGGTTAGCTAAAGCTCCTGCTGAGGGCTGTTACATTAGCTTTATATCTGCATGTGGTTCTCGGCCCTTCCATCACTTCCTTGTTTATCCTACAGCAGAGACTGGGAGGTGTTTGGGGGGGGTCATGGCCTCTGTGGCTAATTGATTCTGTTCTAAATCCTGTCTTCGCCACCAAAAATCCTCAGAGTTTGTCACCTTGACTTGGCTTTGAATTTTCTTGCTGGCTTGCTCCTATTCAGTGCTGTTATTGCTATATAGTATGTTATGCAAGTCCACTTATTACTACTACTGCTTACTGACCTATCAGGTCCACACTTGCTTACGCAACCGCTGCTCCTTGCTTACGCAAACCATTGCTTCATGCCTATTGCCATCCCCTCAGCTTCAGCCTGGGATTCTTCTGCACTCAATCTGCATTCAACCTTGCAAGGTCTCAGCACTCAATGCTCATTATGATCTCAGCATGCTGTGCTCATTCAGCTCAACAGCTTTTCAGCTCTCAGTCACTTTCTGGGGCATGCCAGCCATTCTATTCTGGCACAGGGTTCCTGCAGCCGATGGTCTCGCTCTGCTTTAGTCTGCATCTCAAGCATGTCCAATTTGGGGTGGGATCCTTCTCACCTGGCCCATAGCTGGGAATGTCCTTTTCCCGAGTTTGGCATTAGCTGCCTGCTACGCGACAGCAGCTCCTGGTGTAGAATTTAAGACTAGCGGTGAAGGGTGGTTACGACGATCTCCTTTGACTCTAGTGCCTCACAATATAGTGTTTCCCCAGTGAGGCACCTTCACCACATCCTCCCTACGACTGCCTCTGGTTCACCTGGTTTGATTTAGGGTTGGTAGGCCAGATGAATGCCTCAGCAGTTGATGCTCTCCTCCTGCACCTTGGATGCACGTATTGTTGCAGAGTTTTCTCACAACCTTCCACGGTGTTTCCGCTAAAGGGTTTGAGTGAGAGCCTTCCTCCAAATTGGAATATTTTCCACCTCCCTTTCATTGGATTTTCCAAATTGCAGCTGCAGAGCTGTCACTAAATAAATTATCCCAAGCCTGGAGGGAAGGCGTCCTATGCCTTGGATCCCCAGAGATTTCCTCCTCATAGGGTTTTTTTCTCTCCTCCGTTGCCTCAGATCATAACACTTAGTTAGCTTAGTTGTTTCCCTTAGTTTCTTTAGGTAGGTTCCGTTGTTGGATGAAGGTGAAGGATGTCTTACCATTCCCTGTCTCCTTAAGGGATCCCCTACTCTCTAAGCAAACCATCAGTATCCTGCTTCGCAGCCCTGGGCAGTCATTACGACAACTGAGCATCTCATTGCATTATCAAACTGCCTATACTTCTCTACTACTACTACATTACAGTTACTACTCATGTCACAGTTACTGCTTGCTCATATGATCACGTTGCCTCCTTTTGGGAATGATACTACATTTTTGGGGGGATTCCTAAGGTACGTTTAGCCACGGGAACCATCCCATTGCACCTCTAGGGGTGGAACCCTCTCAGAGAGTTCCTTGCCTTCGTACCCCTACAGGGTGGTAATTCCTCTGGAATAGAGAGTGTGAATGGCCAAAACCAAACTAACACAGTTGCACAAGCATAACACTAAACTGGCTGCGTAGGCCAGTGAAATGAAAGGCTTGCCTGTAGTTCAGTGGCCAAGCAGCCAGCCACTCCCACTTCCTGATCTATATAAGCAGTTCCTCTAAGCCTCAATGTGAAGCATTTTTTCTTTGCCCCACCATCCTCCCCTACTCCTCCAGCGGCAGCACCCTCTCCTTAGGGGGATTCCTAAGGTACCTTTAGCCACGGGAACCATCCTGTTGCACCTCTAGGGGTTCCTTGCCTTCGTACCCCTACAGGGTGGTAATTTCTCTGGACTAGAGAGTGTGAATGGCCAAAACCAAATTAACACAGTTGCTCAAGCATAACACTATACTGGCTGCATAGGCCAGTGAAAGCAATGGGGCCTGATGGGATTCACCCCAGAATTCTAAAAGAACTAAAGGAAGAATTAGGGACACCACTGACTACCATTTTTAACAAATCATGGGAGGATGGTGTGGTACCTAAGGACTGGAGGATGGCAGATGTGATTCCCCTTCACAAAAGTGGGAGCAAAGCAGATGCAGGAAACTACAAACCTCTTAGCTTGACCTCAGTGGTAGAGACAATGATGGAATCACTTCTTTTTTTTTTTTGTTTAAATCTTTTTGTTGAGTTTTACAACATAATTACATTACTATATCTCATCAACTTAAGAGAGACATCATAAGTCATATTTCAAACAATTCATCCAGTCTCATAAAACCGTATTCTCTCCCATGTTACTAGCTCATTTCTTTTTAAAAAAAAAAACAAAAAACCTTCTTCTTACAATAAAATGTTAATACAGAAAGGAAAACTGATGTAATTGACTACATCAATTAACCTGTAAACAGGTCGCCCAGCCCACACTCTCGTCCATGCCTGCTCTTCAGCATCTTCCCTCTGTCCATCAACGTATTTCTTTACTCCTCCACCTCCTTCTAGTCCCTTCTCTCTAGTCTACCCCACATTTAGTATCATAAGTTCATCCACTGAGAGTGTTCCCATGAAATGGGTCCACTGACTCGCAAATTTCTCCAGTCTATCCTGCAGCTGGCAAGATCTTTGTTCCAGCCCCAAGGCTTGTATGGACAGAGTCCACCATTGTGCTATTGTAGGGGGATCCCCGAGACCCAAGTGTTTAGGATCACCTGTCTAGCCTGTGATAGCAATATTCTAATCCATCTCTGATATGGTATCCAGACCTCTTCATTTCCTTCCTCCACATCAAACAGTAGACTAAGGGGCGTGAGTGGACTCTCCTATCCCAACATGGTGCCTAGGTGTCGCCCGACCCTCTGCCAATATGTCTTCAGAATGGGGCAATACCAAAAACAATGGAAATTTGTTCCTCTATCCCTCTTACATCTTCCACATGTCTCAGGGATCTTGGGATTCAACCTATGACTCATCACTGGTGGACAATAAAGTCTATGGACAAACTTATATGTACTCTCTTTATATTTGCTGCAAGTCAGAAGCACTGCAAGTGATTTCAGTATTGGTCCATAGTTAACTGGGGATATAGCTACACCCTGGTTCCTTTCCCATAATTGCCTCAGATTATCTGACATATACTTAAAACTTAATCTTAAGAGGTGCACTGCCTTCCTTAGAATTCCTGCCGGGTTCCTCCTTGCCACTCCAATTAACCCCTCCAACTGTTCCATCCCCGGAGTCTCTGTTCGCTTTCTCTCCACTGCCTTAATCCAATTCCTGATCTGAAAAAATCTAAAAAGATGGGTTGTCGGTATTCTTAGCCTTTCCTGGATCTCCTGGAAGGGTAACACCATACCTTCCCTACACACATCTCCTAAACACCTCACCCCTTTCTTCTCCCACTGCCAAAAACCCTTATCCTCTAAATCAGATCTAAAAAAGGGGTTCCCTGCTACTGGTAACAATAATGTCTCCCCTTCTCTGCAGCCAAGGACTGTCTTTATTCTAATCCAGCTCTCTATTACTGTCCAAACCATGGGGTTAGTGTATTTCATAGAGGCGTATCCCTTTCTACCTCTTTACGATAAGTAAGCAGTCAGCCCACCTACCACCTCCTCCTCCTCTAACTCTAGCCAGTTAACTGATTCCACCACTTTAAGCCAATCTTTAACAATCCTGATCTGTGCCACCAAAAAATAATGCTTCAAATCTGGGAAGTTCAAACCGCCATTCTCTGTTGACACCTTCAACCTCCGTAAAGCTATCCTCGACCTTTTCCCTCTCCACAGAAACTCTCCAAAGCCTCTCTCCAGAGTTTTAATGTCCCTATTATTGAGACCCATTGGTAGCATCTGTAATAAGTACAGGATGCATGGCAGAACATTAATTTTAATTAAGTTAATACATCCTAGCCAAGACAGAGGTAAAGCCCGCAATCTCTTCATCTCCTCCAGTATCCCCTTAATCATGGGGGTGTAATTCAGTCGGTAGAGGTCCTCCCATTTTTGTCCAATCACTACTCCCAAATATTTGAATGAGGAGTACACCCACCGTAGGTCCCATTCCCTTCTCTTTTCCTGCAACCCAGTGCTCGCCACTAATAGGATCTCTGACTTATCAATATTGATCTTACACCTAGAAAAGTCTGCAAAGTCAGCTATTGCCTGCAATAAGACCGGTATCGAATCATCTGGCTCTCTAAGGTATAATATCATGTCGTCCGCATACAAGGATAGTTTGTGGTGTCCACCTTCTCTCCCAACCACTCCCCCAATCTCAGGGTTTTGCCTAATTGCAATGGCCAGGGGCTCTTTTGCCAGGGCAAACAAGAGGGGAGACAAAGGGCACCCCTGCCTCATTCTCCTACGCAGAGAAACCCACTCAGAGAGGCCTCCATTCACTAGAATCGCAGCCCAAGGAGAGGTATGCAGGACCTGCACCATCCCCATAAAATCTTTTCCAAACCCATCTCTCTCCAACACCTCAAATAAATATTCCCATTCTATGCAGTTAAAGGCCTTTTCGGCATCTAAAGAAATAATTGCCATAGGTCTCTGTCCTAGCTACATTCTGTATTACATTTAGAATCTTTCTTACATTATGGTATGAGTGTCTACCTTGAATAAATCCTGTTTGATCTACATGTACCAGCTCTGGGAGTAACTCATCCAGTCTAGAGGCCAGTATCTTAGCATAAATCTTTGCATCGGCATTGAGGAGAGATATGGGTCTGTAAGTAGCACAGTCTCTTTGATCCCTACCAGGCTTTGGGATAACACATATAGTCGCCTCCCCCATTGAACGAGGCAGGGGTCCCCTCAATCTCCTTAAAGAGGCTCCACAGATGTTCTATCACCTCTTTTCCCATCACTTTATAAAATTCCGCGAGTAGACCATCTGGCCCGCACGTTTTACCCGGTTTTAAACAAGCAATGGCCCTGGCAATCTCTTCCCTTGAGATCTCCTTCTCCATCCTTTCCCTCCAAGCTTCTGAGATCCTTGGCATTGCAATCCGGTGCAAAAACTGACTCATCCTCTTCTTCCCTTCCCCCTCCTCTGATTTGTAGAGCTCTTGATAGAACTCCGCAAAGCTATTTAGAATACCTTGTGTACTCCTATGCAATATTCCAAGTCCATCCTTCACTTCATTAATCCTCTTACTCCCTTTCCTGCCCTTAATCAAGTTGACCAGCAGGGGGCCCGGTTTATTACCCCATTCATAGAATTTGTGCTTCCAGAAGAACATTTGTGTGTGGACCTCGTCCATTAAAGATTTATTCAGTGCTTCTCTGCTAGCTGCCAATTGTTGAGAAACCTCTCTTCCCCCCTTCCTCACCATCTGACACTCCAGCTCCCTGACTCGATTTCGTAGCTCTGTCTGCTTCTGGCACTTATCTTTTTTATTCCTAATACCAAATTCCGTGATAGCACCTCTCATGAATGCCTTCCCGGCATCCCAGAACCCCTGAATGGAGGGGGCAGATGACAAGTTCATCGAGGTGTACAGTTCCCATTTTGCCTTCTTGTATTCCTGGAAGTCCTGGAATCCAAGAAGGTATGATGGTAAATGCCAATTATTGGTTTTTGCCTTTTGGGGGACCATCCCTATGGAGGGTACAACCATTGTGTGGTCAGAAACATATATGGGGCCATGCTTAATGTCTATTAATCTGGTGTACCATGCTCCTGCAATATACAAATGGTCTATACATGACCATGTTTTGTGCAGTGGGGAATAAAAGGTGAAATTCTTTTCATGGGGGTTTGCTGTTCTCCATGCTTCTAAAATGTCTAACTCAATGAGCCCCTCACACCACTTACGCATGCAATGCCCTCCTCTTCCTTTACCTTCCGAGTGATCTAGATTTCGATCTGGGGTGCAGTTAAAATCTCCCCCCATCACTAGGCTTTGAAACTGTTCATGAATCAACAAGTCCAAGATTTTCTGATAAAATAATGGCTCAAACACAGCGGGTGCATACACGCTCCCAAACGTTACAGGCTCCTCTTGCAGCATACCCTCCACAAAGATATATCTCCCCTCCTTCCCATCCCTTGAATGGCAGCCCCCTATGCAGCAGGACTGCTACTCCTCTCTTATGGCACGTGTAGGAAGCAGCATAACAGGCTCCCACCCAACCCTTCACCAATTTTTGATGCTCCGACTGCATCAAGTGCGTCTCTTGAAGAAGCGCAACCTGTGCTCCTGCTCTTCTTAATGCAGTCAGAACAGACATCCTCTTCATCGGAGTAGAGATCCCCTTGATGTTCCAAGAAACAATATTTACCTAATCTCTATCCATTCCAGCCATTTATGTTGTTTACTAGGTACCCCTTTGTCTTTCCCTTCCATTCACCCCACTTTCCCACACACTGCCATTTCTTCTCTTTTACTAGAATACAGACCTTACGACCTTGGTAGTGAAAACAACTTATACAATTAACATGCAAGAAAACATTGAAACAGGTAGATAACTTATTTACAAGTATTTCCCCAGCCCCCCGTAGCGCACAGCATTCTGCAAAATCGAATTAGTGTGCTCCTCCCACCTCAACTTATACCAATATCCTTGGGTTTGGATTAGATATCCAATCTTCTCTCCCCCCTTCCCCAGTCCAACTTCAGATTCACTTATTTTCACTCCAGCTGTCCAACCTATTCATCACACTTCTTTCGAGAGGATTTTATACATGTGTCTCGTACTATCAATTAACTCTCCTTCACCTTCCCTTGACCCTTCATTGAGTACTCTGTGGCTTATAGACCAGCCATTCCCTCCCTCTTTGCAATTTGCAATTTGCCCCATTTCGTCGCATAGTATTCTACGTCGCATCATTTCTCTCTCCCAGGCTCCTGAGCTCTATATCTCACCTATTCCTTCCCTCCCTAATGTTATCCCCGAAATTTTCTCAAGTATCTGTGCCTAGGGTCTTCCAGCAGCGTGGGAAGAGACTGCTTTCAACCTTTTAAGGATACTCTCCTCTCCCCCCGCTTTTAGAGCAGCACTACGGGGGGCACCAGTGAGTCACATCCAACGCCTGGGTCCCCCATAGGCCACAATTAATAACCCCATTACAAGGCAGGAAATTGTCTCACGCTGCTCTCCTCCGCCCATATATCTCAGGTGCATTAACATCCCTTGTATCCTCCTAGTTCCCGTATCATATTTAACAATACCCTCTCCGCCATTTGGGACTAGACGGGAATGCAGGACAGGAGAGAATCATTCCAGCGATCCCTCCCTCTCAAGGTCCTCTGAACAGGTTTAGCTGCAACCTCTATCCTCAGCCTCTTAGTATCCATTAGCTAATCACCCCTCATGCCCAGAGGCACAGCATCAAAAAGGAGGTTATCAAATGTTTGTTACCATAGCAGCTCAGGGATGAGAGAGTGCCCAGATTTAACTCATCATCTGGGGTATTCCCATCCCTCCTCCCCCATCCCAGTGCAGCTCTACAGGAGGCCCAGCTATTCAAATCCAATGCCTGGGTCCCCCATAGGCCACTACTCACAGCACCAGTGCACATTTGGGGTTCCATCCATGGCTCCTCTTCTCTAACTTCAAATTTCCAGGTTATCTGCAGTCTTTTGTACATTCACATTTCCCTTTTCACCCCTGGCTGTCCCCCTCAGGAAGATTCGGGAGGGGTTGCGGCAAGGGAAGATCTTAATTTCAAAAATTGTCCTTCTCTGTTCCTCCTTTGCCTCCTCCAGTGAAAACTTTATTCCAAATCTCTCAACCTCACACTAGCCAGTCACTCCTCAGGCACAGATTCCTTACATCCACACACAGACTTTCACCTGTGTTCAGGTCCTTCTTGTAACATCCCATCCACCTTCACCCCATTTTCTTTTTAAGCTCCAACACAAAAGCTGCAGCCTTCTCAGCCTCCCAAAAGCTATAAGAGGCTCCTTCATGCTTTATTCATAGCGTGGCTGGAAAAACCATATACCACTCCAGCTTCAGTTGTTGGCACAACACAATCACTTCATTGAAGGCCCTTCTCTTCCTTCCAATCCTGGGCAAGTAATCTTGAGCTAATTGCAGCTTACATCCGTCATACTGTAATTCCTGCATTGCCTGAAACTTGCTCCACATTTCTTGGCGGTCTTGAAAATTATGAAATCTAAACACAATCTGACGCAGGGGCTGACCTGGTGGTGGGCGCGTGAGTACAGCTCGATGAGCCCGCTCTAACTTATACCTTCCTCCCTTAGGCTTCAGGCCCATAAGAGCCAGTAGAGTGCTGGCACAAAATTCTAGTATGTTGACTCCTTCTCGTCCCTCAGGGAGGCCCTTTAGCCCAAGGTTTGATCTTCGGTGATAGTTTTCTTGATAATCTAGGGCCTCCCGCAACTCAGCAATCTCCTTCTCTAGTTTCTCTATACGCCGTGGGAGTGGAGCCACGAGATCTTTGGTACTTGAGATACGATACTCAGCCTCATCTATTCTCTCTTGCTGTTGGGCAATCTGCGCATCCAGGCTTTCTAACTGGCGATCTATCTTTTCCTCTACCCGGTTCAGCTGTGGGGTAAGGACGTCTGTTAACTGCTCCCGTAATTCTCTCCCTATAGCCGACATCTTGGTGGCCGGCAACGAGATAGGCCCTGCCGCATTGCCCGGGAGCATCACCGTCTGTTTCTTATTGCCCTTCATGCCCGTTCGTAGTGATTTCCCTCCACTGTTCACAATGTAATCATCCATCACTTCTACACCTTACAACCCCTCAAATCTCGTCTTTTTTCAGCCAAAATACATCAAAATTTAGCTTTACAGTTGGATCGGGGTCTGAGCATGCAGAAGACATGTCTCTACGCCATGAAGTGGTCACATGACCTCTGATGGAATTACTTCTGAAAAAAAACTGTTGAGTACCTAGAGGCCAGTGGGGCACTGGACCCAAGGCTGCATGGATTCACATTTGGAAGATCATGTCAGATGAATCTAATTGATTTCTCTGACTTGATGACCAAAGTAGTAGACCAGGGAGGGGCTGTGGACATGGAGTCTACCTAATATAGAAACATAGAATTTGACTGCAGATAAGGACCGCTTGGCTCACCTAGTCTGCCCATTTCTCTACCTAATGGATAAGCTGCAGATCCTAGTTAACCAACAGCCTACTTCCTCCTACCCCCCACCTAGACTTTAGCAAGGCATTTGGCACAATCCCACACAAATGAGTAATAAACAAATTATCCAACCTGGGAGTGGATCCCAGGGTGGTAGCCTGGGTAAAAGATTGGCAGGACAACAGGACACAGAAGGTAATAGTAACCGGAGGCCACTCCAAAGAAAGGGGTGTTACTAGTGGGGTACTGCAGGGTTCAGTACTGGGTCCAGTCCTTTTTAATGTCTTTATAAGTGACATTGCAGAGTGACTGGTAGGAAAAAACATGCCTCTTTGCAGATGACACAAAGATCTGCAGCAAGGTTGATACATAAGGAAGCATGGAAAGGATGAGAATGGACTTGGCACGGTTGAAGGAATGCTCAACAGTATGGCAGCTTGGATTCAATGTAAAGAAATGCAAAGTAAAGCACTTGGGAAACAAAAACCCAGGTGAAGAGTACACAATGCGGGGGAGGTATTAAGAACAACAAAAATGGAATGGGACCTGGGGGTAGTAATAGCAAGTGACCTAAAGGTAAGCAAGCAATGTGAGAAGGCAGTAAGGATGGTTGCGGGGATACTGGGATGTATACAGAGAGGCATCATCAGTAGAAAACAAGAATTTGTTGTCCTTCTGTACAGACAGTTGGTGAGATCTCATCGGGAGTACTGCATGCAGCTCTGAGACCCCATCTCCACAACAGCATAGACAGGATGGAGGCAGTCCAAAGGAGGGCAAGTAAAATGGTGCAGGGACTGTAACAGAAGACATATGAAGAGAGACTAAAAGAGTTTAATATACCCTTGAGGAAATGAGGGAGGGGGACATGATAGAAACCTCAATGGAATCAACAAAGTCTAAGAGGGTAGCATCTTTCAGAAAAAGAGATGTAAAAGAACAAGGGGATACAATTTGAAGATGGGGGATGGCTCAGGGACAATGTGAGGAAGTATTTTTTCACTGAGAGGGTGGTGGATGCATGTAATGGCCTTCCTGAGGAGGTCATGGGGTCAAAAACAGTGGAGGAATTCAAGAATGCATGGGACAGACATAAGGCAATTTGAGTTGGTGGAACCAAGAAGTAGGCTGTTGGTTAACTATGATCTGCAGCTTATCCAAAAGGTAGGGGAATGGGCAGACTAGGTGGACCAAGTGGTCCTTGTTGGCCATCAAGGTCTTTGTTTCTTTGTTTCCAAGTATAGTGAAAGCATTTAGGCTGTATTATACTTTTGTGAGAAGCCCGAGCCTTATTACTGTGACAAACTGCATGTGTCTGCAAAGCATAGTGAAAGCCATTTAGGCTGTATTGCACTGTTTGTGAAGTGTCCCAAGCCCTATTACTGTGACAAGCTATACTGTGTGTTTGTCTCTGCACATAGTGAAAGACATTTAGTCTATATTACACTCTTTGTTAGGTGCCCCAAGCCCTGTCGTATTCCTGTGACAAGTTACACAGTGTGTGTCTGCAGCATAGTGAAAGGAATTTAGTCTATATTACAGTGTGTGTGCGTGGTGCCCCAGGCCTATATTACTGTGCGATAGCTACACTGTCTGTCTGTCAGTTAGTGAAACAATATCCTTTTGGTTGTGTCTTCTATGCCTCCTAGTTCCCAGTCTATGTCTAGTAAAAGGAGAACAGTACTGCTGCTCGAGCAACTGTTAATGATATGAACAATATGAATCATATCGCTAATGAAGAATATAGCGACAATAATAACTTCATCAGGAATGGCACTAAAGGTCCTCCTAAACCAGCAAAACATGTTAGCAATGAACTGATGGTAGAGTTTCGAAAAAACTGACAAGTTACTCGTTCAGATTCTGAATATTTCACTACGTGTTAGGATACTTCCTGCTGCTGAAGGAGCATGCAAGGACAGGGAGACATCCTCCTGAAAACTCAGATGTTGAGGCAGCGAATACTGATACAGACATTGGTGATAGCTGGGACTGGGACTGGAATAGCCCAGGCTATGTCCTACATAATGATGATGCACTTCTAATTCTTCTGAATTGTGTGGCATTGAGATATGTAGTTTCAATGAACAGGCTGGAGAGGATGCCACTATAAGACATAAGAGGCAAGTGCAGAAAGAAAATCCTATGTAAAAGAATAAGAATATGAGCATGAATGAGACAGATTCATGTCAACAAGGAAATGGTAGTGTAGCATTTCTTCCAGGTCTCTTGACTGTACAAGAAATAGTGCCAGGCACATTGGTACAAAGCAAAAAAGGGAACTCTTTACTGTGGGATTTATTCCATATTGACCCTGCAGACAGTTCTCGAGTGGTATGCAGTCTGGGCCAAAAGGGTATCACTGGTGGCAATCTCCCAAATTGTGGAACCCCAGTAATGAAGAGACATGCAAGGCAAAACACCCAACTGAGTGGGGCAGGGCAAGGAGCAGTGAGGCCGGTATGGGCGGCAGTGGAGGGGGTGGTAGCAGTGACCATAATTTTTTCAATAAACTTTTCATTATGTTTTCCATTTACAGAAATACAGCAAATCATCACATGAGAATGATATAATTGAAGCAGATAAAACTTAGATTAAATTATATACTGGAATGATAATTCATATCTAGACATTTCATTAACATGATCATTCATATTTAAACATTTCATTATCATGATAATTCATATTTAAACATTTCATTAACATAATAATTCATATCTAAACATTTCATTAACATGCATAATAGTAAAACAGTTTTGAACAGGTTAACAATCTAAAACCTTCACTATAACTATACTATCCCATATAAAACAAGCATCTGTCAATGCCGAATGTTTGCTTGCTGGTATTAGCATTGGAAATGCAGGAGTTAGAGAAATGCAGAATAGGAGTGGCAGTGAAGTATTAAACTTCACGCCAACCCCACCTCCACCCTGCAGTGATGGACAGGCATTGAGGTATGCTTTTGGGTCATCACCCATAACATTCATGCCATTTCATTTCACCCTATCCTGCAGACACTGCCACATATTGGGGTGTGCCTTGGGGTGTTCAGCTCTATAGTCACCCCATTCCATATGGACATATGCTGACATGGGTGCAGCATAGGAGAATGGGATTAACTGTGAGGCTGAAGAGTTCAAGGCACACCTTGATGCCTGTCACTGGCTGCAGGGTGTTGGGTTGGGTTGGAATGGCATGAGCATTACAGTCAGCAATCCAAAGGCACACCCCTGATGTCTGTCAGTCTGTACAAGGTGGGACGTTATGGTTAGACACCCTAACACCCCGGGCGTTTGTTGGAATTTACACTTCAAATTTTCAACATGGCCTTTTTGTGACCCCCACCTCATGAAAGCATTTGGGACCTCTTCTCATGAACAGTGACACTGTGATTTTGTTACTGTGTCCCGAACACTGATTTCCTACAGTGACAGTGCCATTCTGCACCAGATGTACGAAAACACAGATCGGGCAGGATGTGAAGAATGACAGCTGTACCATTCTTAGGGAGCTGTGAAGAGATGGCAATGTTGAAAATCTGTAGTGAAAATATTAAAAATACTCAAATGTCTGGGCTTATGTGGAAACTGCGCAATTCATGTGCATAACACAGTCATTTAGTGAAATGTTTTCATCAAATTTTCAACATAGGCATTTTGTGACTTCTGCTCATGAACTGTGTCACTATGATTTTCCTAATCTGTTCAGAACATTGATTTACAACAGCTACTGCGCTATTCTGCGCCAGATGTGTAAATGCATATTTGGGGCAGGATTTGAAAAATGACAGCTGTACTGTTCATAAGGAGGTGTGAAAAAATGACAGTGTTGAAAATCTGGAGAGAAAACATTGCAAATACGCGTAATTACGAGGGTACATGGAAACTGCGCAACATACACTCGTAACACAGTCATTTCATGGACTTTTGTCACTAAATTTTCAACATAGGCATTTTAGCACAACTGCATGTGAACAGTGTCACAGTGATTTGTTTTTAATCTGCCCCGAACACTGACTTCCCACAGCAACTACACTATTCTGCGCAGGAAGCTTGAAAACACATTTTGGCCAGAATGTGAAAAATGACAGCTGTACTGTTTGTAAGAAGGTGTGAAAAATGCCAATGTTGAAAATCTGGTGTGAAAATAATAAAAATTCATGAAGTTACTAGCATGATTGGAAGCTGCACAACATAGTCTTGTAACACAGTCATTTTATGGACTTTCATCACCACATCTTCAACATAGGCATTTTAGGACCTCTGCTCATGGGCAGTGTCACTGTGATTTTCTTAATGTGTCCCGAACACTGATTTCCCACAGTGACCGCACTGTTCTGCCCTAGAAGTGTGAAACCACATTTTGGTCAGGATGTGAAAAATGACAGCTGTATTGTTCATAAGGAGGTGTGGAAAAGTGCCAGTGTTGAAAATCTGGAGTGAAAATATTACAAATTCGCAAAGTTACGAGTGTGCGTGGAAACTGCACAATGCATGCTCGTAAAACAGTCATTTTTTGGATATTTTTCACCAAATTTGCAACACAAGCTTTTTGAGAGCCCACCTCATGAACTTTGGTACTGTCGTTTTGTTAATAAGTCCCGGAAGGTGATTCCGCGCAGTGACCACAAAATCACCTTTCAGCACTGAATAATGCCAAGACAGTGCCTGAATTCAAGAGGAGGAGTCCCAATAACCCCATGTTGAAAATTTGATGCCAAAATTCCCAAAAATGACTGAGATATGTACCAAAGTTGAAAGAAAACTATTTATGCCATTATACAGCATACTGGCATTTCTTCAGTTCGTGGTATACTTTGAAGAGTGCAGATGTGTTCCCGGTCCACCGAAGATAGCTGTACCAGGGTCCGTAGGTAAGTATGGGGTGAGGGGGATGTGTGGGGAGCTCGAGTGCACAGTGGGTGGGTGCAGGTTGGGGGGAGAGGATGGTGAACAGCGTGGGAGAGTTTCCTTTGTTTCAGGGAGATCAGAAAAGAAAAATACATCTCGGGAAGGTTTTTTTCTCCAGGCTTGTTTCCAGAAGACTGGGGTTGGCTCCCAGTGTGACATCTGCCTTTTTTGGGATAGGCGTACTGAAGCCGATGGGGATTGGCCCCCCCATGGGCAAAGAACGATTGTTTGGGGGCATGATACCAGGGGATGAGCTTCTATGGCACATAACAAATGGGGAGGGGTTACATCAAGCCGATGGGGAGTGGGCTCCCCGTTCTGCAAATTAACTGGGTCGGGGACTGCTGATAGGGGGATTGGCCAACCCCATTCATCTTTCATGGGAGCGAGAGGAGATGGCAATCTGAAGCCATGTTTACTCAATTGTTAGACTTGGGAAGGTAATGCCCTGCAATGATGGGTCGCTCCCTCATTGCAGCGGAATGGCTGATGCTGCAATGTCTAGGTGGCCTCTCATTGCAGCGGTAAAGACTTTTCTACTTGGTAGCAGTTTTGGAGACCAGTGTCATCGGCACACTGTGCCTCCATTAGTCCACCAGTGCCAAGCCCCCAAATGCAGTGCTTGCGTTGTCTGCCACAGTGCCGCATCTCCACAATCCGCTTCTCTCCTAAGCTGCCACATAAAGTTTCTTGTGCATGCACACAAGCAAATGTAAACATGAGTTAGCAAATAAGTAGTGATAGCCTGTTCATTAATTAATGCCTGACTAAAAAGTTTAGCATTAAACTTGACCATTGGTTGAGGAGTTTTCGCAACTAATGTTTAACTTTTGCCGTCTAGCAATTAGTTGGGAATTTATTTTGTTTAGTTACTCATTAGTTGAGAAATGAGACTGAACAATACAGCAGCTAGGAATTAATTGTAATTTTCTACTTAAACGTAATCCTGTTTGACAGTTAGTTGCTTTTATGATTTAGAAAATGTCTCAGTTGTTTTACTTGAAATGCAAGAAATGGCTCTGTTATTAATTACTTGAGATTTTACCTTAGCATATTTTGCAGTCACTAGCTATTTGATATTGGACTCACCTGTCCAGGAGTAGGGTCCATTTTCAGGGCAGGATTCACAAAAAGGATGCACCCAGTGCATCCGAGATGTGCAAGTGCAACCCCCAACTTGCATACTGGCAAGGGACTGATGCATATCACACACCGCCCTTAATGTTAAGTAGCGCATCTGGAGGGGTTTTGCAGGGGGCGTGTCCATGCATATGGTGCGCAGACCCATTCACAACCCACACTGGAGGCACACTACCCAGAGCATGGGAGTTCATCCACTGGCAGGTTGCTGTACTGCAGATAGCAGCACAGCAGCCTTCCAACCCTGGCAGTCCAGTGCCTTCCCTTCCCTGCCTGCCACCCCAATTATACGCTGCACACTGCTGGAGTGAATAAAACATAAGTGATTCCCCTTCCCGCCTGCCACTGTGACTGTATGCCTCACACTGCAGGACTAAATAAAATATATGGGAATCCCATCCCAGCATGCCACTCCGACTGTATGCCTCACACTGCAAGAGATAATAAAACATGTATGAATTCCCTCCCTGCCATCCCAACTGTATGTCTCACACTGCAGGACTAAATAAAACATATGTGATTCCCCTCCCTGCCTGCCACTCCAACTGAATGTCTCAAACTGCAGGACTAAATAAAACATATGTGAATCCCTACCCTGCCTGCCATCACGACTGTATACTGCACACTGCAGGAGTGAATAAAACATAAGTGAATCCCATCCCTCCCTGCCACTCCGACTGTATACCTCACACTGCAAGAGTAAATAAAATATATGTGAATCCTCTCCCTGCCTGCCTCTCCGACTGTATGCCTCACACTGCCGGAGTGAATAAAACTTATGTGAATCCCCCCCGCCACTCCGACTGTATGCCTCACACTGCAAGAGTAAATAAAACACATGTGAATCCCCTTCCTGCCTGCAACTCAGACTGTATGCCTCACACTGCAAGAGTAAACAAAACATGTGAATCGGCTCCCTGCCTGCCACTCCAACTGTATGTCTCACACTGCAAGAGTAAATAAAACATATGTGAATCCCATCCCTGCCTGCCATCACGACTGTATGCCTCACACTGCAGGAGTGAATAAAACATATGTGAATCCCTTCCCTGCCACCCTGTCTGTATGTCTCACTCTTCAAGAGTAAATTAAAGATATGTGAATTCCCTCCCACCCTGCCACTCTGACTGTATGCCTCACACTGCTAGAGTAAATAAAACATATGTGAATCCCTTCCCTGCCACTCTGACTGTATGCCGCACACTGCAAGAGTAAATAAACATATGTGAATCCCCTCCCTGCCTGCCACCCCGACTGTATGCCTCACACTGCAGGACTAAATAAAACATATGTGAATCCCCTCTGTTTCCTGCTACTCCAACTGTATGCCACAGCTTGCAGGGTTGGGTTATCTGGTACAATATATCTACCTCAATGTGACAAATCACTGTTTGTACATTGACAGTGGGATCTGTGTTAATGGAGACAGTCAGACATGTCACATAGCTCTCCCCCAACCCACAAAAGATATAAAAAGTCAGTGTCCCTCGAGACTAAAACAGTGTATTTTCATCCAAGTGAAGTATTTGGGGCCTGCTGGACTCCTGATTGTGAGACTGCTTTTCATGAGATCATATATCAACTTACCCACGCTCCTGTGTTGGCCAATGCTGATCCAACAAAACCTTATGTCCTGCACACTGGTGCTAGCTTGCAAGGGTTGGGGGCTGTGTTGTGTCAGGAGCATGAGAATGGCCTGAGACCAGTGGCCTTTGCCAGCAGAAGCCTGACCCCTTCTGAAAAGAACTATCCTGTACACAAGTTAGAGTTTCTAGCTTTGAAGTGGGCCATTGTTGATCAATTCCATGAGTACTTGTATGGGGCTAAGATGCTAGTAAAAACTGATAATAATCCTTTGACCTATGTGCAGACTTCAGCTAAGTTGGATGCCACTGGCCATAGGTAGCTTTCTGCATTATCTACATATGACTATGTTGTTGAATACAGAGCAGGCCTGATCCACATAGATGCTGATGCTGTCTCCCGGAGGCCTGTTCCCCAGAATGACTGGGTCAGACTGTCAGAACCTGATATTCGAGCACTCTTCCAGAAGTTTGACAGGGAGAAAAAAATGTCCATGGATGCAGTGGACTGTATGGTGGATTGTTTGGGACCCTCTGAGAATTGCATACCTGCTGCTTATTGCCTCTTTTCTGCAATAGACATTGGTGCACTGCCTCAGCTGGACAATGACAGTATTCATCGGGCTCAATCCCAAGATCCCATGATCAAATCAGCTTTAGA
The DNA here is from genome assembly GCA_016271365.2 of Neoceratodus forsteri. Taxonomy (NCBI): domain Eukaryota; kingdom Metazoa; phylum Chordata; order Ceratodontiformes; family Ceratodontidae; genus Neoceratodus; species Neoceratodus forsteri. The sequence continues at coordinate 175,733,942 of CM057455.1, forward strand.
AGCCCTCTATGCCAGGAAAGATGTGTCCAAATTATGTTCCACTGATTTGAGAACTTGCATTATTATACAAAGAAGGTCCTAAGTTGAAACTGATCAATAGACTGTTATACAGAGAAACAGTAGACTGAGGGGGACAAGTAGACAAACAACAACTAGTGCTGCCCACTGCTTTTTGAGACTCAGTGATGAGGTCCTTACACAACCACATGGGACACCTTGGTATAGATAGAACACTTGACTTGGTGAGATCCAGATTCTACTGGCCTAAGATGGGGGCTGATGTGGAGCAACACATTCAAACTTGTGGTCCCTGCTTACAGAGGAAAGCTTTGCCCCAGAGGGCTGCCCCACCTTGTTAACATCACCACCAGTGCACCCATGGAGCTGGTCTGTATTGATTTTCTGAGTTTGGAGTCAGATCAAAGAAATATTAGTAATGTGCTGGTGGTCACTGACCATTTTACGAGATATGCCCAAGCATTCCCCACCAAGGATCAGAAGGAATCCACTGTGGCAAAAGTACTTGTAGGAAACTTTTTTGTTCACTATGGGGCTCCACAAAGAATCCATTCTGATCAAGGGAGAGACTTTGAGAGTCATCTGATCAAAGAGATGCTTTCTCTGTGGGGAGTGTGAAAGTCCAGAACCACCCCTTACTACCCCCAGGGGACCCACAGCCGGAACATTTTAACCACACCTTGCTAGATATGCTAGGCACCCTCCACCCAAAGGGCAAGCCTAGATGGAGCAAACAAATCAGCACCCTGGTACATGCCTGCAACTGCACCAAAAGTGTCACCACTGGGTTCTCCTCCTACCGCCTGATGTTTGGAAGAGAAGCTTGACTGCCTGTAGATGTGTGTTTTGGAGTCTCTCCTGATGGGGTTCAAGCTGACAACTATTTACAGTATGTGCAAAAGTTAAAGACCCAGCTAAATCATGCGTACCAACTGGCTCAAACCATGGCTGCCAAAAGAAATCTGGCCAACAAAGAAAGGTATGATAAAAAGGTGAAAGCACAGGAACTCCAGGGGGGGATTTGGTATTGCTAAGAAATCTGGGACTGCTTGGCAAACACAAGATTGCTGACAGATGGCACCATCTCCCTCACATTGTAGTGGGCAAACTAGATGATCTGCCTGTTTATAAAGTAAGGCCTGAGAATAACTCAAAAGATGTTAAAACAATGCATAGAAATAATTTACTGCCCATTGGACAAATCTTGACTGAGTCTGAGCCCCCAGAAAATGCCCCCTCTGGACCAGTGACTAGAGTTGCTGCTAAGAAAAAATCAAGAATGTCTGCATCTACAGAAGCTGAGTTAAAGTGTTCCCCTCCACAAGGCCCAGTTGAACACAACTGTTAGCCCATGTCAGAGGAAAGTGGGTGTGGTTTTGAATACTACTCTTCTTACAAACTGAGTCAGTTGTTTCGGGGCAATCCCCTAGTCAATCCTGGAGATGAAGCTGGCCCTTCTGGCCTGTCTAAGCCCCCAGCTTAGTCCCTGGAGCCAATGCTCCCAGAAAGTGAAGTGCAAAGCATTAAGTCAGATGATATGGAATCATTGTGTATGGTTGAACTGTTTGAGCTTTCAGAGGAGAAAAATGATGGACTGGAACAGACTGGTGACATACCAGAACAAGAAGAATGTGTTGAGTACCCTGATAATTCACTGTCAGTGTCAGAAAGCTCTCCATGTGAGCCAAGTGTTATGGACTCAGAGACTGTAACTCCTGGAGATGAAAGTGCCCCAAGTTCTAGCCTCTCTACCCCAATGGAGACTCCCCTGACAAGTGAGGACAATGTGAATAGTGAGGCTCAGAGTGCAGAGACTGAAACAGTTCCCCCTAGAAAGATTGGTCGAGCTGTAAAGCCTGTGGTGCACCTCAGTTATGATTTCCCTGGGAGGCCTGTGGACTTGCCTTTCAATGTTGTCTATAAAGGAGTGTATGTGACCCTGAGCTCATTGCCCAAACTGAACATCAGTGCTAACTCCAAGTTACTTGTGTTGCCCTCTAGGTATGGTGCCCCTGCCCCGTCCAGCCCCAAGATAGCTGATAGGGAAGGGCCCCCTCTCTTCAGGTTTCATGTACAAGAGGTAATAACCTGAGTTATGGTACAATGTGTGTGTAATACAGTGTAAAGAGCGACATACTGCAAAGTTTCAGAAATGTGTTTCTGGTAAAGTGATCTATTGACTGATGATTACGTGTATAAAAATAATGTGATACTGATGAAAATGTATATGGTTGTATTGAAACTTATGGGGGTACTTGCTTGATGCGGACGCCAAGTTTCCCAGGCTGGGAAGGGTGTAACCCCCCTGCAAATGGGGGTTCCCAAAAAGTCTTCCAGGAGCTTGCTTGAATGCTCCAAGCCTGAATGGTGTTTGGCGTTTAAGCCGTTTATCTGTGAGTGCTTTTAGAGCCCCTGGTACTGTCTCTTTAAGAGCTGTCTGCTTGCAGATATAATTAGTTTTTATAGGGGGACTGTGTGTTCCCTTAACATAGAAACATAGAATTTGAAGGCAGATAAGGACCGCTTGGCCCACCCAGTCTGCCCATTTCCCTACCTGATGGATAAGCTGCAGATCCTAGTTAACCAGCAGCCTACTTCTTCCTATCCCCACCCCCTAGAATTGCCTTATGACTGACCCATGCATGCTTGAATTCCACCACTGTTTTTGACTCCACAACCCCCTTGCTTGAGTCCCACTGAGCTGCTGCCAAATCGCTCTGTTTCTGCCGTCGCTAAGTGGGCAGAGTGAGCACTTTTCAAGGATGTAACTGCCAGAAATCATTTAGAGTAATAACGAAAATACAGTTTGTCAAACCTGCTTTTCTTTGCAGTCAGAACTGTGTTTGCCTAGCCTTCCATTCTGGTTTTGAACTGCTGAACTGGACCAATCAGTGTGGGGGGACCTTTGAAATGGAGCCTGCTGCTGGCAAATCAGAACTTGGACTCTCATTGTGGAGCCAGCCACCTATGTACTGTAAGGTCAATGCCTCTGGGAATTGTAGTTTGGACTTTGGCGCCTTTTTGCACCAACAGGGGGAGTCTGATTGTGAGTGACAGCCAAACCAGCCAACTGAACTGGGAGGAACTCAAAGGAAATGCCTGGCTCTGTCTACTGGAAAGATTAGATGAGGTGAGACAGTGAAGACAAAAGGAGCTATGTGCTTCTGCTGTGTATAGTTTTAGCACGGTAAGCACATGTAAAGCCCTAAGTTTCGGTCTGCAGCCTGTGCAAGTGCCTGTTAGGACTGAATCTGATCTGTGAAGAGAATCAAGGAGAACTGAAGAGCAGAAACCAGGCTCACCCTGTAGAAGACCGGAGAAATTGTTGAATCACGCTCGGTCTGTCGGGAACTGAATCTGCTGTGTGTGCTCCTTGGTATTTTGCAGTAATTGCGATCGGGATAGAGAAGCAGCCTGCCTGGTATAGTACTTTCCTTTTACATATAAATGTGTGTAGTGCTTGTTGGGAATCTCGTTTCAAAACCCCTGTACAGTGAATTGAGTGCTTGAAGCTGGAAGTAAACCTCAGGTTAGTCCAGACTACATCCATTTGCTCTAAACTGCAGTGGGGTCCAGTGACAAGTACCTTGTCCACATGGTCTGCTCCTCCTCCTGGCAATCCAGGACAATCTGCCTTCCATCCAGTTCCCAGCATTGAGTTGGTGAGTACAAAGCAGGGTAGCTCCCTGCTTTCTGTTTATCGAATTGCAAGTGTGTCACCTAATAGTTGCTTTTTTTATTTCTTCACGAAGAGAGCCCGCCAGCTCCGGATTACAATTGGGTATTGTGCAAGTGTTTTTTCCATCACAGGGTCCCAACCAGCAGCACCGATCCTGGCTAGCCCCCCTCATCCTGGGTACCCAATGAAAGTGACAATTTGGGACTCTGAATATGCGCACAGTACTGTGATTATTAATGTATTTAACCTAATTAACCTGATCTCCCCCTTCCCTGTTACAGCTCCTTAAATAAATCAGATCTGTTGGTTTTCAGCAAAGTTACGCTGACTGAGGTATTCGTTTATGTTAAAGTATTGTACTGTGGTTTTTGCACTATATCATCTTGTTATACAGGGGTCCCCAGAGTCCAGTCAACAGAGCCAGTCCTGGGAGTAAGTGTACATTGTGAAGATATTCCTTATGCCTTGTGTGGGCCACTAGTGGGAAGAAAGGGGGCTTACAGTGTCCGAGAGGGCTGTGACCAAGTTAGTTTAACTAATACAAACCCTGCCCTCTGGGTGGAGGCACTGGCCATTGGACCTAGGACCCTCAACCTGTTAGCAGTTAAGCAGGCAGGGGTAGTAGCCCTTGGGATAATGGCACCGGGGGGTTACACACAGCTTGGGGGATTGGATGTTCTGGTTCAATATATGTACCTGAATGGGGCAAATCACAGTTTGCACATTGACAGTGGGTTCCATGTTAATGGAGACAGTCAGACATGTCACATAGCTCTCTTAGAGGGGATGAGATTAGTGGCATAGGTAACCAAAAGTACAGCTCGGGGGGGTTTGAGGTTCTGGTACAATGAATGTATCTGATTTGACAAATCACAGTTTGGACAATGACATTGGGTTCCATGCAGATGGAGACAGTCAGACATGTCACATAGATCTCTTAGAGGGGAAGAGATTAGAGAGACAGGTCACCGAAAGCACAGCTTTGGGGTTGGATGTTCTTCTGCAATATATGTACCTGAATGTGAGAAATCACAGTTTGGACATTGACAGTGGGTTCCATGTTAATGGAAACAGTTAGAGAGGTCACATAACTCTCTTAGTGGGGATAAGAGTAGTGGAACAGATCACCGAAATCACAGATTGGGGGGGGTGTTCTGGTACAATATATGCACCTGAATGTAACAAATTATAGCTTGGACATTGACAGTGGCTTCCATGCCAATGCAGACAGTCAGACATGATACATAGCTCTCTTAGAGGGGATGATAGTAGTCGAACAAGTCACCGGAAGCACAGCTTGGAGGGTTGGGTGTTCAGGGACAATATATGTACATGAATGTGACAAATCACAGTTAGCACATGGACAGTGGGATCCATGTTAATGGAGACAGTCAGACATGTCACATAGCTCTCTTAGAGGGGACAAGATTAGTGGCACAGGTAACCAAAAGCACAGCTCAAGAGGGGGTTTGGGGTTTTGGTACAATGTATGAATCTGATTTGACAAATCACAGTTTGGACATTGACAGTGGGTTCCATGCTGATGGAGACAATCAGAAAAGTCACATCGCTCTCTTAAAGGGGAAGAGATTAGTGACACAGGTCACCGAAAGCACAGCTTGGGGGTTGGGTGTTCTGGTTCAATTTATATACCTGAATGTGACAAATCACTGTATGGACATTGACAGTGGGTTCCATGTTAATGGAGACAGTCAGACATGTCACATAGCTCTCTTAGAGGGGATGAGACAGGTGGCACTGGTCACTGAAAGAACAGCTTGGGTGGATGAATGTCCTGGTACAATACATGTGCTTGAATGTGATAAATCACAGTTTGCACACTGACTGTGGGTTTGATGTTAATGGAGACAGACAGACATGTCACATAGCTCTCTTGGAAGTGATGAGATTAGTGGCACAGTTCACCTAAAACAAAGCTTGAGGGGTTGGGTGTTCGGTACAATATATCTATCTGAATGTGACAAGTCACAGTTTGCACATTGACAGTGGGTTCCTTGTTAATGGAGACAGTCAGACATGTCACATAGACCACATAGAAAGGATGATATTAGTGGCACAGGTCACCGAAAGCACAGCTTGGGGGGGGGGTATGGGTGATCTGGTAGAATACATGTACCTGAATGTGACAAATCACATTTTGGACATTGACAGTGGGTTCCATGTTAATGGAGACAGTCAGACATGTCAGATTACTCTCTTAGAGGGGATGAGATTAGTGGCACATGTTACTGAAAGCACAGCTTGGGGGTTGGGTGTTCTGGTTTAATATACTGTATATACTGGAATGTGACACATCACAGTTTCTACATTGATAGTGGGTTCCATGTTAAAGGAGACAGTCAGACATGTCAGATAACTCTCTTACACGGGATGAGATTAGTGGAAAAGGTCATTGAAAGCACAGCTTGCTAGGGGGTTGCGTGTTGTGGTATAATATATTTATCTGAATGTGACAAATCACAGTTTTCACTTTGACAGTGGGGAGACAGTCAGACATGTCACATAGCTCTCTTAGAGGGGATGAGATTAGTGGTACTGGTCAACCGAAAGCACATCTTGGGGTGTTGGGTGTTTGGGCACAATACATGTACCTATATGTGACAAATCACAGTTTCAACATTGACAGTGGGTGCCATGTTAATGGATACAGTCAGAGAGGTCACATAACTCTCTTAGCGGGGATAAGAGTAGTGGAACATGTCACCGAAAACACAGTTTGGTGGGGGGGTTGTTCTCGTACAATATATGTGCCTGAATGTGACAAAATATAGTTTGGACATTGACAGTGGCTTCCATGCAGATGGAGATAGTCAGACATGTCACATAGCTCTCTTAGAGGGGATGGGTTTAGTGACACAGGTCACCGAAAGCACAGCTTGGGGTGTTGGGTGTTCTGGTACAATATGTTTACTTGAATGTCAAAAATCACAGTGTGCATATGGACAGTGGGATCCATGTTAAGGGAGACAGTTAGACATGTCACATAGCTCTCTTAGAGTGGACAAGAGAGGTGGCACAAGTTTGAACATTGACAGCGGGTTACATGTTAATGGAGGCAGACAGACATATCACATATCTCTCTTTAAGGGAATGAGAGTAGTGGAACAGGTCACCAAAAGCACAGCTTGGCGGGTGGTGTTCTACTACAATATTTGTACCTGAATGAGACAAATCACAGTTTGGACATTGACAGTGGGTTCCATGTTAATGGAGACAGTCAGACTTGTCACATAGCTCTCTTAGAGGGGATAAGATTAGTGACACAGGTCACCGAAAGCACAGCTTGGAAGGTTGGGTGTTCTGGTACAATATATGTACCCGAATGTCAAAAATCACAGTTTGCACATGGACAGTGGGATCCATGTCAATGGAGACAGTGCGACATATCCCATCCTCTCTTAGAGTGGATGAGAGAGGTGGCACAGGTCACCAAAAGGACAGTTAGGGGGGTTGTGTGTTCTGGTACAATATAAAACAGTGTCAATGGCTCAGTAGGTAGCACACTCACCTCTGAGGCTGGGAGATCAGAGGGCTGTGGGTTCAGTTCCCACATCTGGCACTTGGGTTAATATCCCAGTACTGACACTGTAATGCAGCATGAGAGGGGTGCTGCATTTCTGAGGTGCCGTCTTTCAGATGAGACGTTAAAACCGAGGTCCCATCTGCCTGGATTGGTGGTAGTTCAGGTGGATGTTAAAGATCCCATGGCACTTATCGAAAAGAGTAGGGGAATTTCCCCGGTGTCCTGGCCAAATTTCCCTCATTCACTAAAATACCACCAACAGCTTAATCTGGTTCAAGGTCAGTTGGCATTCATCTGTATCCCCCTCCCCCGGGTCGTGCCTGAAAATAGGCAGGATTTGTCTAGTGCACTTACCCGGTCAACAAAAGCTAAATAAAATAAATAAATAAATGTACCTGAATGTAACAAATCACAGTTTGCACATTGATAGTGTGTTCCATGTTAAGCGAGAAAGTCAGACATGTCACATAGCTCTCTTAGAGGGGATGAGAATAGTGGAACAGGTCACCGAAAGCACAGCTTGTCGGGGTGGGGGTGTTCTTGTATAATATATGCCTGAATGTGACAAATCACAGTTTGGACATTGACAGTGGGTTCCATGTTAATGGCGACAGTCAGAGATGTCACAAAGATCTCTTAGAGCGGATGAGATTAGTAGCACAAGTCACTAAAATCACAGCTTGGGGTGGTGGGTGTTCTTGTACAATATATGTAACTGACTATGACGTTTTGGGTTTTCAGGTTAAGTATCTGTACCTGAATGTGACAAATCACAGTTTGCACATTGAGAGTGGGTTCCATGTTAAGGGAGACAGTCAGACATGTCACATAGCTCTCTTAGAGGGCATGAGATTAAAGGCACAGGTCACTGAAATCGCAGCATGGGGGGATGGGTGTTCTGGTACAATATATGTACCTGAATGTGACAAATCACAGATTGCACATTGACAGTGAGTTCCATGTTAATGGAGACAGTCAGACATGTCACATAACTCTCTTAGAGGGGATGAGATTAGTGGCACAGGTCACTGAAAGCACAGCTTGAGGTGTTAGGTTTTCAGGTTAAGTATCTGTACCTGAATGTGACAAATCACAGTTTGCACATTGACAGTGGATTCCATGCTGATTTAGACAGTCAGACGTGTCACATAGCTATCTTAGAGGGGATGAGAATAGTGGCACAGTTCACCAAAAACACAGCTAGGAAGGGGGTTGGGTGTTGTGGTACAATATATGTACCTGAATGTGAAAAATCATAGTTTGCACAGGGACAGTGGGATCCATGCCAATGGAGACCGTCCAACATATCCTATTGCTCTTTTAGAGTGGATGAGAGAGGTTGCACAGGTCACTGAAAGAACAGCTTGGGGGTTTTGTGCTCTGGTACAATATTTGTGCCAGAATGTGACAAATCACAGTTTGACATTGACCGTAGGTTCCATGTTAATGGAGACAGTCACACATTTCACACAGCTCTCTTAGAGGGGATGAGATTTGTGGAATAGGTCACCGGAAGCACAGCTCGGGAGCTGGGTGTTCTGGTTCAATATATCTTCCAGAATGTGACAAATCGAAGTTTGCACACTGACAGTGGCTTCCATGTCAATGGAGACAGTCGGACATGTTACATATCTCTCTTAGAGGGGATGAGATTACTGGCACAGGTCACCGAAAGTATAGCTTGGGAGGGGATTGGGTGTTGTGGAACAATAAAAGTATCTGAATGTGGCAAATCAAAGTTTGCATGTTGACAGTGGGTTCCATGTTAATGGAGCCAGTCAGACATGTCACATAGCTCTCTTAGAGGGGACAAGATTAGTGGCACAGGTAACCAAAAGCACAGCTCAGGAAGGGGTTTGGGGTTTTGGTACAATGTATGAATCTGATTTGACAAATCACAGTTTGGACATTGACAGTGGGTTCCATGCTGATGGAGACAATCAGAAAAGTCACATTGCTCTCTTAAAGGGGAAGAGATTAGTGACACAGGTCACCGAAAGCACAGCTTGGGGGTTGGGTGTTCTGGTTCAATTTATATACCTGAATGTGACAAATCACTGTATGGACATTGACAGTGGGTTCCATGTTAATGGAGACAGTCAGACATGTCACATAGCTCTCTTAGAGGGGATGAGACAGGTGGCACTGGTCACTGAAAGAACAGCTTGGGTGGATGGATGTCCTGGTACGATACATGTGCCTGAATGTGATAAATCACAGTTTGCACACTGACTGTGGATTCGATGTTAATGCAGACAGACAGACATGTCACATAGCTCTCTTGGAAGTGATGAGATTAGTGGCACAGTTCACCTAAAACAAAGCTTGAGGAGTTGGGTGTTCTGGTACAATATATCTATCTGAATGTGACAAGTCACAGTTTGCACATTGACAGTGGGTTCCTTGTTAATGGAGACAGTCAGACATGTCACATAGACCACATAGAAAGGATGATATTAGAGGCACAGGTCACCGAAAGCACAGCTTGGGGGGGGGGTATGGGTGATCTGGTAGAATACATGTACCTGAATGTGACAAATCACATTTTGCACATTGACAGTGGGTTCCATGTTAATGGAGACAGTCAGACATGTCAGATTACTCTCTTAGAGGGGATGAGATTAGTGGCACAGGTTACTGAAAGCACAGCTTGGGGGTTGGGTGTTCTGGTTTAATATACTGTATATACTGGAATGTGACACATCACAGTTTCTACATTGATAGTGGGTTCCATGTTAAAGGAGACAGTCAGACATGTCAGATAACTCTCTTACACGGGATGAGATTAGTGGAAAAGGTCATTGAAAGCACAGCTTGCTAGGGGGTTGCGTGTTGTGGTATAATATATTTATCTGAATGTGACAAATCACAGTTTTCACTTTGACAGTGGGGAGACAGTCAGACATGTCACATAGCTCTCTTAGAGGGGATGAGATTAGTGGCACTGGTCACCGAAAGCACATCTTGGGGTGTTGGGTGTTCGGGCACAATACATGTACCTATATGTGACAAATCACAGTTTCAACATTGACAGTGGGTGCCATGTTAATGGAGACAGTCAGAGAGGTCACATAACTCTCTTAGTGGGGATGAGAGTAGTGAAACATGTCACCGAAAACACAGTTTGGTGAGGGGGGGGTTGTTCTCGTACAATATATGTGCCTGAATGTGACAAAATATAGTTTGGACATTGACAGTGGCTTCCATGCAGATGGAGATAGTCAGACATGTCACATAGCTCTCTTAGAGGGATGAGTTTAGTGACATAGGTCACCGAAAGCACAGCTTGGGGTGTTGGGTGTTCTGGTACAATATGTTTACTTGAATGTCAAAAATCACAGTGTGCATATGGACAGTGGGATCCATGTTAAAGGAGACAGTTAGACATGTCACATAGCTCTCTTAGAGTGGACAAGAGAGGTGGCACAAGTTTGAACATTGACAGTGGGTTACATGTTAATGGAGGCAGACAGACATATCACATATCTCTCTTTAAGGGAATGAGAGTAGGGGAACAGGTCACCAAAAGCACAGCCTGGCGGGTGGTGTTCTACTACAATATTTGTACCTGAATGAGACAAATCACAGTTTGGACATTGACAGTGGGTTCCATGTTAATGGAGACAGTCAGACATGTCACATAGCTCTCTTAGAGGGGATAAGATTAGTGGCACAGGTCACCGAAAGCACAGCTTGGAAGGTTGGGTGTTCTGGTACAATATATGTACCCGAATGTCAAAAATCACAGTTTGCACATGGACAGTGGGATCCATGTCAATGGAGACAGTGCGACATATCCCATCCTCTCTTAAAGTGGATGAGAGAGGTGGCACAGGTCACCGAAAGGACAGTTTTGGGGGTTATGTGTTCTGGTACAATATATGTACCTGAATGTAACAAATCACAGTTTGCACATTGATAGTGTGTTCCATGTTAAGCGAGAAAGTCAGACATGTCACATAACTCTCTTAGAGGGGATGAGAATAGTGGAACAGGTCACCGAAAGCACAGCTTGTCGGGGTGGGGGTGTTCTTGTAAAATATATGCCTGAATGTGACAAATCACAGTTTGGACATTGACAGTGAGTTCCATGTTAATGGAGACAGTCAGAGATGTCACAAAGATCTCTTAGAGCGGATGAGATTAGTAGCACAAGTCACTAAAATCACAGCTGGGGGTGGTGGGTGTTCTTGTACAATATATGTAACTGACTATGATGTTTTGGGTTTTCAGGTTAAGTATCTGTACCTGAATGTGACAAATCACAGTTTGCACATTGAGAGTGGGTTCCATGTTAAGGGAGACAGTCAGACATGTCACATAGCTCTCTTAGAGGGCATGAGATTAGAGGCACAGGTCACTGAAATCGCAGCATGGGGGGGATGGGTGTTCTGGTACAATATATGTACCTGAATGTAACAAATCACAGATTGCACATTGACAGTGAGTTCCATGTTAATGGAGACAGTCAGACATGTCACATAACTCTCTTAGAGGGGATGAGATTAGTGGCACAGGTAACTGAAAGCACAGCTTGAGGTGTTAGGTTTTCAGGTTAAGTATCTGTACCTGAATGTGACAAATCACAGTTTGCACATTGACAGTGGGTTCCATGCTGATTTAGACAATCAGACGTGTCACATAGCTATCTTAGAGGGGATGAGAATAGTGGCACAGTTCACCAAAAACACAACTAGGAAGGGGGTTGGGTGTTGTGGTACAATATATGTACCTGAATGTGAAAAATCATAGTTTGCACAGGGACAGTGGGATCCATGCCAATGGAGACCGTCCGACATATCCTATTGCTCTTTTAGAGTGGATGAGAGAGGTTGCACAGGTCACTGAAAGAACAGCTTGGGGGTTGTGTGTTCTGGTACAATATTTGTGCCAGAATGTGACAAATCACAGTTTGACATTGACAGTAGGTTCCATGTTAATGGAGACAGTCACACATTTCACACAGCTCTCTTAGAGGGGATGAGATTTGTGGAACAGGTCACCGAAAGCACAGCTTGGGAGCTGGGTGTTCTGGTTCAATATATCTTCCAGAATGTGACAAATCGCAGTTTGCACACTGACAGTGGCTTCCATGTCAATGGAGACAGTCGGACATGTTACATATCTCTCTTAGAGGGGATGAGATTACTGGCACAGGTCACTGAAAGTGCAGATTGGGAGGGGATTGGGTGTTGTGGAACAATAAATGTCTCTGAATGTGGCAAATCAAAGTTTGCATGTTGACAGTGGGTTCCATGTTAATGGAGACAGTCAGACATGTCACATAGCTCTCTTAGAGGGGATGAGATTAGTGACACAGGCCACCGGAACCACAGCTTGGGGGGTTGGGTGTTCTAGTACAATATATGTATCGGAATGTGACAAATCAAAGTTTGGAAATTGACTGTGGGTTCCATGCTGACAGAGTCATCGGACATGTCACATAGCTCTCTTAGAGATGATGAGATTAGTGGCACAGGTCACTGAAAGCACAGCTTTAGGGGGATGGGTGTTCTGGTACAATATGTGTACCTGAATGTGACAAATCACAGTTTGCACACTGACAGTGGATTCCATGTTAATGGAGACAGTCAGACATGTCACATAACTCTCTTAGAGGGAAAGAGATTAGTGGCACAGGTCACTGAAAACACAGCTTGGGGAGTTGCGTTTGGTCTTTCACTATATGTACCTGAATGTGACAAAACACAGTTTGCACATTGACAGTGGGTTCCATGTTAATCGAGACAGTCAGAAATGTCACATAGCTCTCTTAGAGGGGATGAGATTAATGTCAAAGGTCACCGAAAGCTCAGCTTGGGAGGTTGGGTGTTCTGGTACATTATATGTACCTGAATGTGACAAATCACAGTTTGCACATTGAAAGTGGGTTCCATGTTAAGGGAGATAGTCAGACATGTCACATACCTCTCTTGGAGGGGATGAGATTACTGACACAGGTCACGGAAAGCACAGCTTGTGAGAGTTGGGTGTCCTGGTACAATATATGTACCTGAATGAGACGAATCACAGTTTGTACATTGACAGTTGGATCGTTGTTAATGGAGACAGTCAGACATGACTCATAGCCCACATAGAATGGATGAGATTAGTGACACAGGACACTGAAAGCACAGCTTTGGGTGTTGGGTGTTCTGGTACAATATGAGTACCTGAATGTGACAAATCACAGTTTGCTCTTTGACACTGAGTTCAGTGTTAATGGAGACAATCAGACATGTTACATAGCTCTCTTAGAGGGGATAAGATTTGTGGCACAGGTCACCAAAAGCATAGCTTGGAGGGTTGGGTGTTCTTGTATAATATATGTACCTGATGTGACAAATCACAGTTTGCACATTGACAGTAGGTTCCATGTTAACAGAGACAGTCAGAGATTTCACACAGCTCTCTTAGAGGGAATGAGATTGGTGGCACAGATCACTGAAAGCACAGCTTGGTGGGTTTTGTGTTCTGGTACAATATGTTTACCTGAATGTGACAAATCACAATTTGCCTCTTGACAGTGCATTCCATGTTAATGGAGACAGTCAGACATTTCACACAGCTTCCCTAGAGGGGATTGGATTAGTGGCACAGAACACCGAAACAACAGGTTGAGTGGGGTTGAGTGTTCTGGTACAATATGTGTACCTGAATGTGACAAATCACAGTTTGCACATTGACAGTGGGTTCCTTGTTAAAGGAGACAATCAGACATGTCACATAGCTCTCTTAGAGGGGATAAGATTTGTGGCACAGGTCACCAAAAGCATAGCTTGGAGGGTTGGGTGTTCTTGTATAATATATGTACCTGATGTGACAAATCACAGTTTTGACATTGCCCCTGGGTTCCTTGTTAACGGAGACAATCAGACAGGTCTAATAACTCTGTTAGAGGGGGTGAGAGTAGTGGAACAGCTCACTGACATCACAGCTTGGTGGGGTGGGGTGTTCTGCTACAATATATGTGCCTGAATGTGACAAATCAGTTTGGACATTGACACTGAGTTCCATGCTGATGGAGTCAGTCAGACATGACACATTGCTCTCTTAGAGGGGATGAGATTAGTGGTACAGGTCACTGAAAGCACAGCTTGGAAGGGGGTCGGGTGTTCTGGCATAATATATGTTCCTGAAAATGACAAATCACTGTTTGGATATTGACAGTGGTTTCCAAGTTAATGGAGACAGTCAGACATGTCACATAGCTCTCTTAGAGGGGAAGAGATTAGTGGCAGAGGTCACTGAAAGCACAGCTTGAGGGTGTTTGGTGTTCTGGTACAATATATGTATCTGAAAGTGACAAATCAAAGTTTGGAAATTAACAGTGTGTTCCATGCTAATGGAGTCATCAGACATGTCACATAGCTCTCTTAGAGTGGATGAGAGAGGTTGCACAGCTCACCAAAAGAACAGCTTGGGGGTTGTGATTTCTGGTACGATATATATGCCTGAATGTGACAAATCACAGTTTGCTCATGGAAAGTGGGATCCATGTCAATGGACACAGTCTGACATATCCCATCCTCACTTAGAGTGGATAAGAGAGGTAGCACAGGTCATCGAAAGAACAGCCTGGGGGGTTGGGTGTTCTGTTACAATATATGTGCCTGAATGTGACAAATCACAGATTGCACACTGACAGTGGGTTCCATGTTAATGGAGACAGTCAGACATGTCACATAACTCTCTTTGAGGGATGAGATTAGTGGCACAGGTCACTGAAAGCACAGCTTGGGTAGTTGGGTGTTCTGCTACAATATGTGTATCTAATGTGACAAATCACAGTTTGCGCATTGACAGTGGGTTCCATGTTAATGGAGACAGTAAGACATGTCACACAGCTCTCTTATAGGGGATGAAATTAGTGGCACAAGTCACCGAAAGAACAGATTTGGAGTTGGGTGTTCTGGTACAATATATGTACCTGAATGTGGCAAATCACAGTTTGCACTTAGACAGTGGGTTCCATGTTAGTGGAGACAGTCAGACATGTCTCATAGCTCTCTTGGAGATGATGAGATTAGTGGCACAGGTCACTGAAAGCACATCTTGGGACTTTGGGTTTTCTGGTACAATATATGTACTTGAATGTGACAAATCACAGTTTGCACATTGACAGTAGGTTCCATGTTAATAGAGACAGTCAGAGATTTCACACAGCTCTCTTAGAGGGAATGAGATTGGTGGCACAGATCACCAAAAGCACAGCTTGGTGGGTTTTGTGTTCTGGTACAATATGTTTACCTGAATATGACAAATCACAATTTGCATCTTGACAGTGCATTCCATGTTAATGGAGACAGTCAGACATTTCACACAGCTCTCCTAGAGGGGATTGGATTAGTGGCACAGATCACCGAAACAACAGGTTGAGTGGGGTTGAGTGTTCTGGTACAATATGTGTACCTGAATGTGACAAATCACAGTTTGCACATTGACAGTGGGTTCCTTGTTAAGGGAGACAGTCAGACATGTCACATAGCTCTCTTAGAGCGGATGAAATTAGTGGCACAGGTCACCGGAAGCAGAGCTTGGGAGGCTGGGTGTTCTGGGACAATGTATTTACCTGAGTATGACAAATCACTGTTTGGATATTGGCAGTGGTTTCCATGTTAAGCGAGATAGTAAGACATGTCACATAACTCTTTTAGAGGGGAACAGAGTAGTGGAACAGGTCATCGAAAGCACAGCTTGTTTGAGTGGTGGGAGTTGCTTTACAAAATATGTGCCTGAATGTGACAAATCACTGTTTGGATATTGATAGTGGGTTCTATGTTAAGCGAGACAGTCAGACATGTCACATAACTCTCTTAGAGGGGGTGAGAGTAGTGGAAGAGATCACCAAAAGCACAGTTTCTCATGGGGGGAGTTCTTGTTCAATAAATGTACCTGAATGTGACAAATCACAGATTGAACATTGACAGAGGATTCCATATTAATGGAGACAGTCAAACATGTCACATAGCTCTCTTAGAAGGGATGAGTTTAGTGACACATGTCACAGAAAGCACAGCTTGAGGTGTTGGGTGTTCTGTTACAATATGTTTATCTTAATGTGACAAATCACAGTTTGCACATTGACAGTGAGTTCCAAGTTAATGGAGACAGTCTGACATGTCACATAGCTCTCTGACAGGGCATAACATTAGTGGCACATGTCACAGAAATCACAGCTTGGCGGGGTGGGTGGTGTTCTGGTACAAAACATGTACCTGAATGTGAAAAATCACAGTTTGCATATGGAAAGTGGGATCCATGTCAGTGGAGACAGTCCGACATATTGCATCCTGTCTTAGAGTGGGATCGAAATCGAATCGAAAGAACAGCTTGGAGGGTTGTGTGTTCTTGAACGGTATTCATTCCTGAATGTGTCAAATCACAGTTTTGACATTGACAGTGGCTTCCATGCTGATGGAGACACTCAGACATGTTACATAGCTCTCTTAGAGGGGATGAGATACTGTAAGTGGCGAAGGTCACCGAAAGCACAGCCTGGGGGGTTGGGTGTTCTGGTACAATGTATGTTTCTGAACATGATAAATCACAGTTTGCACATTGACTGTGGGTTCCATGTTAATGGAGTTAGTCAGACAGGTCACATAGCTCTCTTTGAGGGATGAGATTAGTGGCACAGGTCACCGAAAGCACAGCTTGGGTGGTTGGGTGTTCTGCTACAATATATGTATCTGAATGAGGCAAATCACGGTTTGCACATTGACAGTGGGTTCCATGTTGATTGAGACAGTCAGACATGTCACATAGCTCTCTTATAGGGTATGAGATTAGTTTCACAGGTCACCGAAAGCACTGCCTGGGGGGGTTGGGTGTTCTGGTACATTATATGTGCCTGAATGTGACAAATCACAGTTTGGACATTGACAGTGGGTTCAATGTTAATGGAGACAGTCAGTCATGTCACATAGCTTTCTTAGACGGGTTATGATTAGTGACACAGGTCACTGAAAGCACATCTTGTGGGGTTTGGTGTTCTTGTATAATACGTGTACCTGAATTTGACTAATCACAGTTTGCACATTGACAGTGGGTTCTATGTTAAAGGAGACAGTCACACATGTCACATTGCTCTCTTAGAAGGTATGATATTAGAGGTACAGGTATCTGAATGCACAGCATGTGGAGTCGGGTGTTCTGGTACAATATATGTACCTGAATGTGACAAATCACAGTTTGCACTTTGACAGTGGGTTCCATGTTGATGGAAACTGTCCAACACATCTCATAGCTCTCTTAGAGGGGATGAAAGAGGTGGCACAGGTCACCGAAAGAACAGCTTGGAGCATTGGGTGTTCTGGCACAATATATGTACCTGAATTTGACAAATCACTGTTTGGATATTGACAGTGGGTTCCATGTTAAGCGAGATACTCAGACATGTCACATAACTCTCTTTGAAGGGGTGAGAGTAGTGGAACAGGTCACCAAAAGCACAGCTTGGGTGGGGTTGGGTATTCTGGTACAATATGTGTGCCTGAACGTGACAAATCGCAGTTTGCACTTAGACAGTGGATTCCATCTTGATGGAAACTGTCCGATATATCACATAGCTCTCTTAGAGTGGAAGAGAGAGGTGGCACAGGTCACCGAAATAACAGCTTTTGGGGTTGGGTGTTCTGGTACAATATATGTGCTTGAATGTGACAAATCACAGTTTGACTTTGACTGTGGGTTCCATGTTAATGGAGACAGTCAGACATTTCACACAGCTCTCTTAGAGGAGAAGAGATCAGTGGCACAGGTCACTAAAAGCACAGCTTGGGGAGTTGGGTTTTCTGGGTCAGAATAGGTACCTAAATGTGAAAAATCACAGTTTGCACATTGACACTAAGTTCCATGTTAATAGAGAAAGTCAGAGATGCCACATAGCTCTCTTAGAGAGGATGAGATTAGTCGGGTTCTCAAATGGTGAGGCCAGCCTCCCTTGGGAGGCCCCAACCTGTTCCAAGGGAGGCTCAAGCAAGTCTGAAAAAATGCTGTATTTAAATTTTGAGTTTTATGTATTTTGTATAAAGAAATTAAGCAAATGTATTTGTTATTCAGATAACACCTTTGAGCACAGGAGCTCTTTTTCAAAGGTTCCACATCAGTATAAGACAAAGAATTGAATGAAAGAACTGAATGTGAGCTAAGTACTCAAAGGGGTTTCAGTTTATTCATGGTGTACTGCGCAAAGTATAGTATGTTATTTTTCTTTGGGGAGGCCCAAGATTATTTCAGTTTTTGGGGGAGGCTCAAAATCTATTCCATGAATTTGGGGAGGCTCACTGTGACAAAGTCTAAGAACTATTGGCATTAGTGGCATAAGTATCCAAAAGCACAGCTCTAGAGAGAGTTTGAGGTTCTGTTACAATATATATATATATATATATATCTGATTTGACAAATCACAGTTAGGACATTGACAGTGGGTTCCATGCTGATGGAGACAGTCGGACATGTAACATAACTCTCTTAGACGGGATGAGATTAGTGACAGAGGTAACCGAAAGCGCAGCTTGGAGGGGTGGGTGTTCTGTTACAATATATGTACCTGAACGTGACAAATCACAGCTTGGACATTGACAGTGGGTTATATGTTAATGGAGACAGTCAGATCTGTCACACAGCTCTCTTAGAGAGGACGAGACTAGTGGCACAGGTAACCAAAAGCACAGTTCGGGAAGATGTTTGGGGTACTGGTACAATGTATGTATCTGTTTTGCCAAATCATAGTTTGAACATTGACGGTGGGTTCCATGCTGATGGAGACAGTCGGACATGTCACATAGATCTCTTAGAGGGGAAGGGATTAGTGAGACAGGTCACCAACAGCACAGCTTGGAGGATTGGGTGTTCTGGTACAACATATGTATCTGAAAGTAGGAAATCACAGTTTGGACATTGACGGTGGATTCCTTGCTGATTAATACAGTCAGACATGTCACTTAACTCTGTTAGAGGGGGAAGAGATTAATTTCAAAGGTCATCGATAGTTCAGCTTGGGAGGGGGTTGGGGGTTGTGGTACATTATATGTATCTGAATGTGACAAATCAGTGTTTGCACATTGACAGTGGGTTCCACGTTAATGGAGATGGTCCGACATATCACATACCTCTCTCAGAGGGGATGAGAGAGGTGGCAGAGGTTACCGAAAGCACAGCTTGGGTGGTTGGGTGTTCTGGTACAATATAAATATCTGAATGTGACAAATTGCAGTTTGGACATTGTCAGTGGGTTCAATGTTAATGGAGATAGTCAGACATATCACATAGCTTTCTTAGACGGGATGAGATTAGTGACACAGACCGCCGAAAGTTCAGCTTGGGGGGTTGGGTGTTCTGGTACGATATATGTTTCTGAATGTGTGACAAATCACAGTTTGCACATTGACAGTGGGTTCCATGATAATGGAGACAGTCATACATGTCACATAACCTCTTAGAAACACAGAAACATAGAATTTTATGGCAGATAAGGACCACTTGGCCCACCTAGTCTGCCCAATTTCCTACCTAACAGATAAGCTGCAGATCCTAGTTAACCAACAGCTTACTTCCTCCTACCCCTCACTTGGACTGCCTTATGTCTGTCCCATGAATTCTTGAATTCCCCCACTGTTCTTGACTCCACAACCTCCTCAGGGAGGCTGTTCCATGCATCCACAACCCTCTCTGTGAAAAAATACTTCCTCACATTACCTCTGTGCCGTTCCCCCTCTATCTTCAAATCGTGCCCTCTTGTTCTTGCACATCTCTTTTTTGAAAAGATTCTACCCTCTTGGACTTTGTTGATTCCACTGAGGGACTTGAAAGTTTCTATCATGTCCCCTCTCTCCCTTCTTTCCTCAAGGGTATACATATTATGCTCCTTTAGTCTTTCTTCATATGTCTTCTGGTGCAGACCCTGCACCATTTTGGTTGCCCTCTTCTGGACAGCCTCCACTCTGTCTATGTCCTTGTGGAGATGGGGTCTCCAGAACTGGACACAGTACTCCAGATGAGGTCTCACCAACTGTCTGTACAGAGCGATAACAACTTCATGTTTTCTACTATTGATGTCTCTTCCTATGCATCCCACTATCCCCCCAGCCTTACTTACTGCCTTCTCACATTGTTTGCCCACCTTTAGGTCATCTGATATAATTACCCCCAGGTCCCTTTCCATTTTTTTTTTTGAAATTACTATTTATTTCTCCTCCCCAGCCTGCCACCTCCGACCCTTCAGGGGGGACAACTGGACATCCCACTGCCTGGAATCCTACCTAGGCAGACCCCAAGGCCCCATGGAGCTGCGGATTACCCCCCGGGCGGGGATGAGGTGGGGGGCTCAAACCCTGTAACTTACATTTCGTTGGTTTGTGGTCTGCTGGGCGGGCACAGGCAAATCGTGGGCACGGTCATGGTCCTCCCATCTTCCCGGCTGAGGCAGGCTTGTTTTTCCACATTTTTCTCCCTCCCCAAGCAGCAAGTGACTCCCCGGGATGTCACAACGCTGCACACAACTCCATGCTGCCCAATGGCCGCCCATCCCCAAGTGGAGCTTGCAGCCCTCGAGCCTCCGCTCGGGGTCATGCAAGTGTCGGGCATCGGCCGAGTCCTTCCCCAGAGAAGGCGAGCTGTCATTGGACGCTCCATTCTATCTCCCCCTGGCTGACCCACCAACGACCCGAGTCCGCTCCCGAACCCGGGTCACCGGCGTGGTGCGAGGTGTGGCGTCCAGCACCTCAACCCTCAGTGCCACCGGGCTGGCTCCTTTTCCATTTTTACTATTGTCAGTATCTCACCTCCCATTGTGTACTCTTCCCCTGGGTTTTTGTTTCCCATGTGCATTACCTTGCACTTCTTTGCATTGAATCTGAGCTGTCATACATTTGACCATTCCTCCAACCTTGCCAAGTCCCTTCTCATCTTTTCCACTCCATCTTGTATATCAACCCTGTTGCAGATCTTTGTGTCGTCTACAAAGAGACATACTTTTCCTTCCAGTTCCTCTGCAATGTCACTTATAAAGACATTAAAAAGGACCGGTCCCAGTACTGAACCCTGTGGTACTACGCTAGTAACCCTCCTTTCCTCACTGTGGACTCCATTTACCACTATCCTTTGCGTCGTGTTGTCTAGCCATTTTTTTTTATCCAGGCTACCACCTTTGTGGCCCACTCCAAGGCTGGCTAACGTGTGTATTAATCTTTTATGTGGGACTGTATCAAATTCCTTGCTAAAATCTAGGTAGGCCATGTCCACAGCCCCTCCCTGGTCTACTACTTTGGTCACCCATTCAAAGAAATCTATTAGATTCATCTGACACGACCTTCCCATCGTGAATCCATGCTGCCTTGGGTCCTGTGCCCCTCTGGCCTCTAGGTACTCAACAATTCTTTCCTTCAGAAGTGATTCCATAATTTTCCCTACCACTGAGGTCAAACTAACTGGTCTGTAATTTTCTGCCTCTGTCCTGCTCCCACTTTTGTGAAGAGGAATCACATCTGCCCTCCTCCAGTCCTCAGGTATCACCCCATCCTCCCATGACTTGTTAAAGAGAGTAGTCAGCGGTGTCACTAGTTCTACCCTTAGTTCTTTTAAAATTCTTGGGTGAATCCCATCAGGCCCCATTGCTATGTCCACCTTCAATTTTATTAGTTCTTTCAGAATCCTTTCTTCTGTAAATGGACTGGTATCGACCCCCATCTTCAGAGTGTTTCTCTTGTTTGGTTTAGGTACCTCCCCCTCCTCTTCCTTTGTGAATACTGAGCAGAAATATTCGTTCAGTATCCTGCTTTTCACTGTCACCCTCTACCCACATTCCCTTCCCTTTATTAAGCCTCAGTATCCCTCATTTGGTCTTTCTTCACTCCCTAATGTACCTATAAAAGGTCTTATCCCCCTTCTTAACAGAATTGGCTATCCTTTCCTCCGTTTGGGCCTTTGCTATTCTGACTGCCTTCCCACCCTCTTTCTGCTTTAACTGATAAAGTTCTTTGTCCTGCTCCTTCTGTGTTTCCATATATTTCCTAAATGCTATCCTTTTCTCCTTACCCTTCCCTGCCACCTCTTTTGAGAACCATAGCATCTTTTTCCTTTGTTGTGTTTTATTGATTTGCTTTACACAAAGACTTGTTGCCTCTGTGATGGCTGTTTTGATTACTCCCCATTGTTTCTCCACCCCTCCTTCTTGCCTGTTTGCTAGTGCTTTTCTAAGGCACTGTCTCATTTTCCCAAAGTCATCCCTCCTAAAGTCAAATACTCTTGCTTTTGTATGGCTTGATTGTATGGCTGTGTTTATCGTGAACCACACTGTTTGGTTATCGCCTGTTCCCAGATGGATACCCACCTCTAAATCTGAGATTCTTTCTCCATCCCCATTTGACAGTACCAGGTCTAAGATTGCTCCCTCCCTAGTGGGTTCCAGTACTAGCTGTCTTGGGCATGCCCCCTGTAGGGCATCAAGAATGACCCTTCTCTTGGATGTGCCTGCAGCAAAGGTGCTCCAGTTAACATCTAGCATATTCAGGGGATGAAATTAGAGGCGCAGGTCACTGAAAGCACAGCTTGGGGGGTTGGGGGTTCTGGTACAAAATATGTTTCTGAATGTGACAAATCACAGTTTTCACATTGACAGTGGGTTCCACGATAATGGAGACAGTCATACATTTCACAAAGCTCTATTACAGGTGATGAGATTAGTGACATAGGTCACAGAAAGCACAGCTTATTAAGTTGGGTATTCTGGTACAATATATGTACCTGAAGGTAAGAAATCACAGTTTGCACATTGACAGTTAGTTCCATGTTGATGGAGACAGGCTGACATGTCACATAGCTCAGGTGAGAGTATGGAGTAGTGGCACAGGTCACCAAAAGCACAGCTTCGGGGACAGAGTCTTCTGCTACAATGCTTGTACTTGAATGTGACAAATCACTGTTTACACATTAACAGTAGGTTCCATGTTAATTGAGTCTGTCAGACATGCCACATTGCTCTCTTAGAGGGAATGAGATTAGTGGCACAGATCACGACAGCACAGCTTGGGGGATGGGTGTTCTGGTACAATATAAGTACCTGAATGTGACAAATCACATCTTGGACATTGACAGTGGGTTTCACACTGTTGAAGAAACTCAGACATGTCACATAGCTTTCTTAGAGGGGAAGAGATTAGTGAAACAGGTCACCGAATGGTGGTTGGGTGTTCTGGTACAATATATGTATCTGAATGTGACAAATTACTGTTTGGACATTGACAGTGGGTTTCATGCTGATGGAGACAGTCAGACATGTCACATAGCTCTCTAAGATTGGAAGAGATTAGTGACAGGTCACCGAAAGCACAGCTCGGTCTGTTGGGTGTTCTGGTACAATATATGTACCTGAATGTGACAAATCACGGTTTGGAAGTTTACAGTGGGTTCCATGTTAGCGGAAACAGTCAGACATGTCGCATAGCTCTCTTAGAGGGGAAGAGATGAGTGACATAGGTCACCGAAAACAAAGCAATGGGGGATTGGTGTTCTGGTAGCATATAGGTACCTGAATGTGACAAATCACATCTTGGGCATTAACAGTGGGTTCAGTGTTAATGGAGACAGTCAGACATGTCACAGAGCTGTCTTAGAGGGGATGGGAATAGTGGCACAGGTAACTGAAAGAAAAGTTCGGTAGGGGGTTTGGGGTTCTGGTACAATGTATGTATCCGATCTGACAAATCACAGTTTGCCCTTTTACAGTGTGTTCCATGTTGATGGATTCAGTCTGACATTTCACATAGCTCTCTAAGAGTGGATGAGAGAGGTGGCACAGGTCAATGAAAGAACTACTTTGGGGCTGGGTCTTCTGCTACAATATATGTACCTTAATGTGACAAATCACAGTTTGCACATTGAAAGTGGGTTCCATGGTGATGGAGACAGTCAGACATGTCACACAGCTCTCTTGAAGGGGCTGAGACTAGTGTCACAGGTCCCCAAAAGCACAGCTTGGGGGTTGGGTGTTCTGGTACAGTATATGTTCGTGAATGTGACAAATCACTGTTTACCCTTTTACAGTGAGTTCATGTAGATTGATTCAGTCCGACATATCACATAGCTCTCTTAGAGGGGATGAGAGAGGTGGCACAGGTCACCGAAAGAACAGCTTTTGGGTTGGGTGTTCTGGTACAATATATGTGCCTGTATGTGACAAATCACAGTTTGATATTGACAGTAGGTTACATGTTAATGGAGACAGTTAGACATTTCAGACAGCTCTCTTAGAGGGGATGAGACTAGTGGCACAGGTTACCGAAAGCTCAGCTGGGGGGGTTTAGTGTTCTGGTACAATATGTGTACCTGAATGTGACAAATCACAGATTGCACATTGACAGTGAGTTCCATGTTAATGGAGACAGTCAGACATGTCATATAACTCTCTTAGAGGGGACAAGATTAGTGGCACAGGTAACCAAAAACACAGCTTGGGAGGGTTTTTTGGTTCTGGTACAATGTATGTATCTGATTTGACAAATCACAGTTTGGACATTTACAGTGGGTTCCATGCTGATGGAAACAGTCAGACATGTCACTTAGATCTCTTTGAGGGAAAGAGATTAGTGAGACAGGTCACTGAAAGCACAGCTTGGGCTGTTGGGTGTTCTGGTTCAATATATGTGCCTTAATGTGACAAATCACAGCTTGACATTGACAGTGGGTTCCATGTTAATGGAGACTGTCAGACATTTCACACAGCTCTCTTAGAGAAAATGAGAGTAATGGCACAGATAACCGAAAGCACAGCTTCGGTGGAGTTGGGAGTTCTGGAACAATATGTGCATCTGAAAGTGACAAATCACAATTTGCACTTTGTCAGTGTGTTCCATGTTAATGGAGACAGTCAAATATGTCACATAGCTCTCTTAGAGGGGATAAGATTAGTGGCACTGGTCACCGAAAGCACAGCTTGAGGGGCTGGGTGTTCTGGTACAATATATATATCAGAATGTGACGAATCACAGTTTTGACATTGACAGTGAGTTCCATGTTAATGGAGATAGTCAGAAATGTCACATAACTATCTTAGAGGGGATGAGAGTAGTGGAACAGGTCACTGAAAGCACAGCTTGGACGGGGGGGGGTGTAGTTCTGGTACAATATATGTGCCTGAATCTGGCAAATCACAGTTTGGACATTGACATTGGGTTCAGTGTTAATGGATACAGTTAGACATGTCACATAACTTTCTTAGACGGGTTGAGATTAGTGACATAGGTCGAAGAAAGCACATCATGTGGAGTTAGGTGTTCTGGAACAATATGTGTACCTGAATGCAATAAATCATAGTTTGCACCTTGACAGAGGGTTCCATGTTAATGGAAACAGTCAGACATGTTACATTGACCTCTTTGAAGGAAAGAGATTAGTGAGACAGGTCACTGAAAGCACAGCTTGGGCTGTTGGGTGTTTTGGTAGAATATATTTACCTGAATGTGACAAATCACAGTTTGGACAATGACAGTGGGTTCCATGCTGAAGGAAACAGTCAGACATGTCACATAGGCATCTTTAAGGGAAAGAGATTAGTGAGACAGGTCACCGAAAGCACAGCTCGGGCTGTTTGGTGTTCTGGTTCAATATATGTATCTGAATATGACAAAACAGAGTTTGCACATTGACAGTGGGTTCTAAGTTAATAGAGATAGTCAGACATGTCACATAGCTCTCTTAGAGGGGATGAGAGAGGTGGCACAGGTCACCAACAAAACAGCTTTTTTGGTTGGGTGTTCTGGTACAATATATATGCCTGAATGTGACAAATCACAGTTTGACTTTGACAGTAGGTTCTGTGTTAATGGAGACAGTCAGATATCTCACACTGCTGTCTTAGATGGAATGAGATTAGTGGCACAGACCACTGAAAGCACAACTGGGGTGGGGTTTAGTGTTCAGGTACAATATGTGTATCTGAAAGTGACAAATCACAATTTGCACATTGGCAGTGTCTTCCATGTCAAAGGAGACAGTCAGACATGTCACATAGCTCTCTTAGAGGGAAAGAGATTAGTGAAACAGGTCACCGAAAGCACATCTGGGGGTTGGGTGTTCTGGTACAATATATATTATCTGAATGTGACCACTTACAGTTTGGACATTGACAGTGGTTTTCATGCTGATGGAGGCAGTCTGACATGTCACATAGCTCTCTTAGAGGGGAAGAAATTAATGACACAGGTCACCAAAAGCACTGCTTGGGGGGTAGGGTGTTCTGGTACAATATTAGTACATGAATGTGACAAATCTCAACTTGCACATCGACTGTGGATTCCATGCTGATGGAGGCAGCCATACATGTCACATAGCTCTTGCTTGGGAAGCTGGGTTTTCTGGTACAATATATTTACCTGAAAGTGACAAATCACAGGTTGTACATTGACAGTGGGTTCCATGGTGATGAAAATAGTCCGACATGTCACAAAGCACTCTTAAAATTATAAGAGTAGTAGCATAGGTCACCGAAAGCACAGCTTGGGGGGGCTGGGTGTTCTGGTACAATGTATGTACTTGAATGTGACAAAATCACAGTTTGCACATTGACAGTAGGTTCCATATCAATAGAGACAGTCAGACATGCCACATAGCTCTCTTGGAGGGGATGAGATTAGTGGCGCTGATCACCGAAACCACAGCTTAGGGGGTTGGGTGATCTGGTACAATATGTGTACCTGAATGTGACAAATCACAGTTTGCACATTGACTGTGGGTTCCATGTTAATAGATACAGTCAGACATGTCACATACCTCTCTTGGAGATGATGAGATTAGTGGCACAGGTCACTTATTACAAAGTTTGGGGGGGGTGTTCTGGGGCAATTTGTGTTCCTGAATGTGACAAATCACAATTCGGACATCGACAGTGGGTTCAGTGTTAATGGAGACAGTCAAAAATGTCACAGAACTCTCTTAAAGGGGATGAGATTGGTGGCACAGGTCACTGAAAGTAGAGCTTGGGGAGTTGGGTGTTCCGGTTCAATATATGTACCTGAATGTGACAAATCACAGTTTGCACATTGACAGCGGGTTCCATGTTATTGGAGACAGTCAGACATGTCACAAATGCTCTCTTTAAGGTTAAGAGATTAGTTTCATAGGTCACCAAAAGCACAGCTTGGGAGGGGGTTGGGTGTTGTGCTACAATATATGTATCTGAATGTGACAAATCACAGTTTGCACATTGACATTGGGTTCCATGTTAATGGAAACCATCAGACATGTCACATAGCTCTCCCAGTGGCAATGAGATTAGTGGCACAGCTCACGGAAAGCACAACTTATGGGGTTGGATGTTCTGGTACGATAGATGTATATGAATGTGAGAAATCCCAGAATGCACATTGACAGTGGATTCCAAGTTAATGGAGACAGTCAGACATGTCACATAGCACTCTTAGAGGGTGTGAGATTAGCGACAGAGGTCACTGAAAGCACATCTTTTGAGGTTTTGAGTTCTGTTACAATATGTGTACCTGAATGTGACAAATCACAGTTTGCACTTTGACGGTGACTTAAATGTTAATGGAGACAGTCAGACATGTCACATAACTCTCTTAGAGGGGATGAGAGTAGTGCAACAGGTCACTGAAAGCACAGCTTGAGTGGTGGAGGGAGTTCTGGTACAATATATGTGCCTGAATGTGACAAATCACAATTTGGACATTGACAGTTGCTTCCAAGCTGATGGAGACAGTCGGACATGTCACATAGCTCTTACAGAGGGGATGAGATTAGTAGCACCGGTCACCGAATCCAGAGCTCGGGGGTTGGGTTTTCTGGTACAATATATATACCTGAATGTGACAAATCACAGTTTGGACATTGACAGTGGGTTCAAAGTTAATGGACACAGTCAGACATGTCACATAACTTTCTTAGATGGAATGAGATTAGTGACACAGGTGTCCGAAAGCACATCTTGTGGGGTCTGGAGTTCTGGTACAGTATGTGTACCTGAATGTGACAAATCACACATTGCACAATAACAGTGGGTTCCATGTTAATGGAGACAGTCAGATATGTCACATAACTTTCTTAGAGGTGATGAAATTAGAGGCACAGGTCACTGAAAGCACAGCTTGGGGAATTGGGTGTTCTTGTTCAATATATCTACCTGAATGTGACAAATCACAGTTTGCACAATGACAGTGGGTTCCATGTTAATTTAGACAGTCAGACATGTCACATAGCTCTCTTACAGGGATGAGATTAGTTTCTCAGATCACCGAAAGCACAGCTTGGGGGGGTTGTTTGTTTTGGTACAATATATGTATCTGAATGTGACAATTCACAGTTTTCACATTGACAGGGGGTTCCATGTTAATGGAGACAGTCAGACGTGTCACATTGCTCTCTTAGTTGCAATGAGACTGGTGCACAGCTCACCGAAAGCACAACTTGGGGGGTTGGATGTTCCAGTACAATATATGTATCTGAATGTGGCAAATCACAATTTTCACATTGACAGTGCATTCCATGTGAATGGAGACAGTCAGACATGTCACATAGCACTCTTAGAGGGGATGAGATTAGGGACACAGGTCACTGAAAGCACTTCTTGAGGGGTTGGGTGTTCTGGTACAATATGTGTAACTGAATTTGACAAATCACAGTTTGCACATTGACGGTGAGTTAAATGTTAATGGAGACAGTCAGACATGTCATGTAGCTCTCTTAAAGGGGATAAAATGAGTGCACAGGTCACCGAAACCACAACTTTGGGGGTTGGGTGTTCTGGTACAATATATATAGCTGAATGTGACAAATCCCAGTTGAGACATTGTTTGTGGGTTCCACGTTAATGGAGATAGTCAGACATGTCACATAACTCTTTTAGAGGGGATGAGAGTAGTGGAACAGGTCACCAAAAGCACAGCTTGGTGGGGGGGGGGGTTGTTCTGGTACAATATATGTGCCTGAATCTGACAAATCACAGTTTGGACATTGACAGTGGCTTCCGTGCTGATGGAGACAGTTAGACATGTCACATATCTTTCTTAGACGGAATGAGATCAGTGACACAGGTTGAAGAAAGCACATCATGTGGGGTTGGGTGTTCTGGTACAATATGTGTACCTGAATGTTACAAATCATAGTTTGTACATTGACAGTGGGTTCCATATTAATGGAAACAGTCAGACATGTCACATAGACCTCTTTAAGGGAAAGAGATTAGTGAAACAGGTCACCGAAAGCACAGCTTGGGCTGTTGGGTGTTCTGGTACAATGTATTTACCTGAATGTGACAAATCTCAATTTGGACATTGACAGTGAGTTAAATGTTACTGGAGTCAGTCAGACATGTCATATAGCTCTCTTAGAGGGATGAAATTAGTAGCAAAGGTCCCCAAAAGCACAGATTGGTTGGTTGGGTGTTCTGGTACAATATATGAACCTGAATGTGGCAAATCACAGTATGCAGATTGACTCTGGGTTCCATGTTAATGGAGACAGTCAGACGTGTCACATAGTTCTCTTAGAGGTAATGAGATTAGTGGCACACGTCACCAAAAGCACAACTTTGGGGGTTGGGTGTTCTGGTACTATATATGTATCTGAATGTGACTAATCACAGTTTGCACATTGACTGTTAATGGATACCATCAGACATGTAACATAGCTGTCTTGGAGATGATGAGATTAGTGGCACAGGTCACCGAAAGCAGTACTTGGGGGGTTGGGTGTTCTGGTACAATATATATACCTAAATGTGACAAATCACAGTTTGGACATTGACAGTGGATTCAATGTCAAATGAGCCAGTCAGACAGTCACGTTGCTCTCCTAGAGGCAATGAGATTAGTGTCATTGGACACTGAAACCACATCTTGGGGGGTTGGATTTTCTGGTACAATATATGTACCTGAATGTGACAAATCTCAGATTGCAAATTGACAGTCAGACATGTCACATAGCTCTCTTAGAGGGGAAGAAATTAGTAGCACATATCCCAAAAAGCACGGTTTGGTGGGTTGGGTGTTCTGCTACTAAATATGTACCTGAATGTGACAAATCACAGTATGCACATTGACTGTGGGTTCAGTGTTAATAGAGACACTCAAACATGTCACATAACTCTGTTAGAGGGAATGAAATTATAGGCACAGGTCACCGAAAGCACAGCTTGGGGGGCTGGGTGTTCTGGGTCAATATATGTACTTGAATGTGATAAAATTACAGTTTGCACATTGACAGTAGGTTCCATGTTAATAGAGACAGTCAGACATGCCACATAGCTCTCTTGGAGGGGATGATATTAGTGGCACAGATCACCGAAAGCACAGCTTTGGGGGTGTTGGATGATCTGGTACAATATGTGTATCTGAATGTGACAAATCACAATTTGCACATTGACTGTGGGTTCCATGTTAATGGATACAGTCAGACATGTCACATAGCTCTCGGAGATGATGAGATTAGTGGCACAGGTCACTTATTACAAAGCTTGGGGGGTTGGGTGTTCTGGTGGAAAATGTGTACCTGAATGTGATAAATCACAATTTGGACATTGACCATGGGTTCAATGTTAATGGAGACAGTCAGACAAGTCAAATACCTCTCTTAAAGGGGATGAGATTAGTGGCACATGTCACTGAAAGCAGAGCTTGGGGAGTTGGGTGTTCTGGTTCAATATATGTTCCTGAATGTGACAAATCACAGTTTGCACATTGACTGTGGGTTCCATGTTAATAGAAACAGACAGACATGTCACATAGCTCTCTTAGCGGTGATGAGGTTAGTTTCACAGGTCACTGAAAGCACAGCTTGGGAGGGGGTTGGGTGTTGTGATTCAATATATGTATGTGAATGTGGCAAATCACAGTTTCCACATT
Organism: Neoceratodus forsteri; assembly: GCA_016271365.2. Lineage (NCBI taxonomy): Eukaryota > Metazoa > Chordata > Ceratodontiformes > Ceratodontidae > Neoceratodus > Neoceratodus forsteri. The sequence continues at coordinate 175,765,038 of CM057455.1, forward strand.
GACAGTGGTTTCCATGTTAATGGAGACAGACATGTCACATACATAGCACTCTTAGAGGCAATGAGATTAGTGGCACATGTCACTGAAAGCACTTCTTGAGGGATTGAATGTTCTGGTACAATATATGTACCTGAATGTGAGAAATCCCAGATTGCACATTGACAGTGAGTTAAATGTTAATGGAGACAGTCAGACATGTCACGTAGCTCTCTTTGAGGGGATGAAATTAGTGGCACAGTTCCCCAAAAGCACCTCTTGGTGGGTTGGGTGTTCTGGTACAATATATGTACCTGAATGTGACAAATCACAATTTGCTCATTGACATTAGGTTCCTGTTAATGGAGACAGTCAGACATGTCACATAGCTCTCTTAGAGGGGATGAGATTAGTGGCATAGGTCACCGAAAGCACAGCTTTGGGGTTGGGTGTTCTGGTACAGTGTATGTTTCTGAATGTGATAAATCACAGTTTGCACATTGACTGTGGGTTCCATGTTAATGGATACCGTCAGACATGTCATATTGCTCTCTTGGAGATGATGAGATTAGTGGCACAGGTCACTAATGCACAGCTTGGGGGGTTTGGGTGTTCTGGTTCAATATATGTATCTGAATGTGACAAATCACTGTTTGCACATCTTAGATCATGCTGAAGAAAACAGACGAAATCACCATTGGTTTAAAATACTCATTTAAAAATTACAGAAGGTGATGTCAGAGAAGTTTAACAGTACCATACTGCCTTCAGCCAGGAGGGTTCCTGGGTCAAAGGTGGTTGGTGGAATGCGAATCTGAAGAACCCTACTGCATATAAATTTAATTGACATTAGATAACCAACTAGAAGCAGATGACTCTTAAGTCAAGCTATGAATGTCACAGTTTGTATAAGGATGTGATTACTGAAGCATAGCCCACCCAGATTGAAGACAAACTACGATTGTCTCAGGGCTCCAAGAAGTTTCAATGCCTGCATTTTAGACAAGAATTTACCAGTAAAGTTGTCTTAAAAACAGCAGTGCCCACTGTATGATGTGTAAAACCTAGCTGGATGACAGGTCCAGCTGGTTGTACAGATGAAATAGCGTGCACTGATGTTTTTAAAATAACTTTACTGGTACATTCCTGGGTGGGGGTTGCCTTTCAGTAATCACATCCTTATACAAACTGTGATGCTCATAGCTTGATTTCAGTCATCTGCTACAGCAGTGTTATCTTATGTCAATTAAATTTATAAGCAGTAGGATTCTGTGTATGTGTGTTCCACCAAGCACCTTTGACCTGGGGACCCTCCTGGCTGAAAGCAGTATGGTACTGTTAAACTTCTCTGACATCACCTTCTGTATTTTTCAATGAGTATTTTAAACAAATGAGGATTTTTTCTGTTTTTTTCTGTATGATCAAGCTGTTATAAGTATTGTATTTTCTAAACAACTCCCATTAGCTTCTGAAGAAGGACTGGTTGGTCCGAAAGCAAGAGCACTTTGTTCTTGTTGTTACATCTATGTTGGTCCAATAAAACATATCAAATAATTTAATTCTGGATCAAATCAAAGTTTGGACATTGACAATGAGTTACATGTTAATGGAGATAGTCAGACGTCACATAACTCTCTTAGAGAGGATGAGAGTGGTGGAACAGGTCACTGAAAGCAGAGCTTGGCGGGGGGGGGGGGTCTGGAACAATAAATGTACCTGAATGTGACAAATCACAGTTTGGACATTGACAGTGCCTACCATGCTGAGGGAGACAGTCAGACATGTCACATAGCTCTGTTAGAGGGGGATGAGATTAGTGGCACAGGTCACCAAAAGCACAGCTTGGGGAGTTGGGTGTTCTGGTACAATATATATACCAGAAAGTGACAAGTCACAGTTTGTACATTGACTGTGGGTTCCATGTTAATGGAGACAGTCAGACATGTCACAAAGTTCTCTTAGAGGGGATGAGATTAGTGGCACAGGTCACTGAAAACACAGCTTCGGGGGTTGGGTGTTCTGGTACAATATATGTATCTGAATGTGACAAATCACAGATTGCACATTGACAGTGGGTTCCATGTTAATAGAGACAGTCAGACATGACACAGAGCTCGCTGAGAGGAGATGAGTTTAGTGACACAGGTCACAGAAAACACAGCTTGGGGGCGGATGGGTGTTCTGGTGCAATATATATATTTCTGAATGTGACAAATCACAGTTTGACATTGACAGTAGGTTCTGTGTTAATGGAGACAGTCAGACATGTTTCATAGCTCTCTTAGAGGGGATAAAATTAGTTGCACAGGTCACCAAAAGCACAGCTTGGGGGGGGTTGGGTGTTCTGGTACAATGTACATACCTGAATGTGACAAATCACAGTTTGAACATTGACAGTGAGTTCCATGTTAATGTAAATAGTCAAACAAGTCACATAACTCTCTTGAGATGATGAGAGTAGTGGAATAGGTCACCGAAGCACAACTTAGTGAGTTGAGGTTTCAGGTTCAATATGTACCTGAATATGATGAATCACAACTTGCACTTTGACAGTGAGTTCCATGCTGATGTAGACAGTCAGACATCTCACATAGCTCTGAGAATGATGAGATTAGTGGCACAGGTCACTGAAAGCACAGCTTAGCAAATTGGGTGTTCTGGTTCCATATATGTATCTAAATGTGACAAATCACAAATTGCACATTGACAGTGGTTCCATGTTAATCGAGACAGTCAAACATGTCACATAACTCTCTTAGAGGATGAGACTATTGGAACAGGTCACGAATGCACAGGTTGGTGGGGGTGGGAATTCTGGTGTAATATATGTACCAGAGTGTAACAAATCACAGTTGGACATTGACAGTGGCTTCCATGCTGATGGAAACAGGCAGACATGTCACATAGCTCTCTTAGAGGGGATGAGATTAGTGGCACAGGTCACTGACAGCACAGCTTGGGGGGGGGGGTTCTGGTTCAATATATGTACCTGAGTGAGACAAATCACAGTTTGCACATTGACAGTTGGTTCCATGTTAATGGAGACAGTCAGACATGTCACATAGCTCTCTGTGAAGGGATGAGATTAGTGGCACAGGTCATTGAAAACACAGCTTGGGAGGGGGTTTGGGGTTCTGGTACAATGTATGCATCTGATTTGACAAATTACAGTTAGGACATTGACAGTGGATTCCATGCAGATGGAGACAGTCAGACATGTCACAGAGATCTCTTAGAGGGGAAGAGATTACTATGACAGGTCACCGAAAGCACAGCTTGGGGGATTGCCTGTTCTGGTACTATATACTGTATGTATCTGAATGTGAGAAATCAGAGTTTGGACATTGACAATGGGTTCCACGTTAATGGTTACCGTCAGACAAGTCACATAGCTCTCTTGGAGATGATGAGATTAGTGTCACAGGTCATAGAATGCAGAGCTTGGAGGTTGGGTGTTCTGGTACAATATGAGTACCTGAAAGTTACAAATCACAGTTTGGACATTAACAGTGGGTTCCATGTTAATGAATATAGTCAGATATGTCCACAGCTCTCTTAGAAGGGAGAGATTAGTGGCATAGGTCACCGAAAGCACAGATTTGGGGGTTGGTGTTTTGGTGCAATATATGTACCTGAATGTGACAAGTCACAGTTTGGACATTAGCAATTGGTTACATGTAAATGGATATAGTCAGACATGTCCACAGCTGTCTTAGAAGGGATGAGATTAGTGGCACAGGTCACCGAAAGCACAGACTGTGGGGTTGGGTTTTCTGGTACAATATATGTACTTGAATGTGACAAATTACAGTATGCACACTGACTGTGGGTTCAATTTTAATGGAGACAGTCAGACTTGTCATATTGCTCTCTAGGAGATGATGAGATTAGTGGCACAGGTCACTAATGCACAGCTTGGGGGGTTTGGGTGTTCTGGTTCAATATATGTATCTGAATGTGACAAATCACTGTTTGCACATCTTAGATCATGCTGAAGAAAACAGACAAAATCACCATTGGTTTAAAATACTCATTTAAAAATTACAGAAGGTGATGTCAGAGAAGTTTAACAGTACCATACTGCCTTCAGCCAGGAGGGTTCCTGGGTCAAAGGTGGTTGGTGGAATGCAGATACGAAGAACCCTACTGCATATAAATTTAATTGACATTAGATAACCCAACTGAAGCAGATGACTCTTAAGTCAAGCTATGAATGTCACAGTTTGTATAAGGATGTGATTACTGAAACGCAACCCTCACCCAGATTGAAGACAAACTACGATTGTCTCAGGGCTCCAAGAAGTTTCAATGCCTGCATTTTAGACAAGAATTTACCAGTAAAGTTGTCTTAAAAACAGCAGTGCCCACTGTATGATGTGTAAAACCTAGCTGGATGACAGGTCCAGCTGGTTGTACAGATGAAATAGCGTGCACTGATGTTTTTAAAATAACTTTACTGGTACATTCCTGGGTGGGGGTTGCCTTTCAGTAATCACATCCTTATACAAACTGTGATGCTCATAGCTTGATTTCAGTCATCTGCTACAGCAGTGTTATCTTATGTCAATTAAATTTATAAGCAGTAGATTCTGTGTATGTGTGTTCCACCAAGCACCTTTTGACCTGGGGACCCTCCTGGTTGAAAGCAGTATGGTACTGTTAAACTTCTCTGACATCACCTCTGTATTTTTCAATGGTATTTTAAGCAAATGAGGATTTTTTCTGTTTTTTTCTGTATGATCAAGCTGTTATAAGTATTGTATTTTCTAAACAACTCCCATTAGCTTCTGAAGAAGGACTGGTTGGTCCGAAAGCAAGAGCACTTTGTTCTTGTTGTTACATCTATGTTGGTCCAATAAAACGTATCAAATAATTTAATTCTGGATCAAATCAAAGTTTGGACATTGACAGTGAGTTACATGTTAATGGAGATAGTCAGACGTCACATAACTCTCTTAGAGAGGATGAGAGTGGTGGAACAGGTCACTGAAAGCAGAGCTTGGCGGGGTCTGGAACAATAAATGTTCCTGAATGTGACAAATCACAGTTTGGACATTGACAGTGCCTACCATGCTGAGGGAGACAGTCAGACATGTCACATAGCTCTGTTAGAGGGGGATGAGATTAGTGGCACAGGTCACCAAAAGCACAGCTTGGGGAGTTGGGTGTTCTGGTACAATATATATACCAGAAAGTGACAAGTCACAGTTTGTACATTGACTGTGGGTTCCATGTTAATGGAGACAGTCAGACATGTCACAAAGTTCTCTTAGAGGGGATGAGATTAGTGGCACAGGTCACTGAAAACACAGCTTCGGGGGTTGGGTGTTCTGGTACAATATATGTATCTGAATGTGACAAATCACAGATTGCACATTGACAGTGGGTTCCATGTTAATACAGACAGTCAGACATGACACAGAGCCCGCTGAGAGGAGATGAGATTAGTGACACAGGTCACAGAAAACACAGCTTGGGGGCGGATGGGTGTTCTGGTGCAATATATATATTTCTGAATGTGACAAATCACAGTTTGACATTGACAGTAGGTTCTGTGTTAATGGAGACAGTCAGACATGTTTCATAGCTCTCTTAGAGGGGATAAAATTAGTTGCACAGGTCACCAAAAGCACAGCTTGGGGAGGTTGGGTGTTCTGGTACAATGTACATACCTGAATGTGACAAATCACAGTTTGAACATTGACAGTGAGTTCCATGTTAATGTAAATAGTCAAACAAGTCACATAACTCTCTTCGAGATGATGAGAGTAGTGGAATAGGTCACCGAAAGCACAACTTAGTGAGTTGAGGTTTCAGGTTCAATATATGTACCTGAATATGATGAATCACAACTTGCAATTTGACAGTGAGTTCCATGCTGATGTAGACAGTCAGACATCTCACATAGCTCTCTGAGAAATGATGAGATTAGTGGCACAGGTCACTGAAAGCACAGCTAGCGAAATTGGGTGTTCTGGTTCCATATATGTATCTAAACATGACAAATCACAAATTGCACATTGACAGTGGTTCCATGTTAATCGAGACAGTCAGACATGTCACATAACTCTCTTAGAGGGGATGAGACTATTGGAACAGGTCACCGAATGCACAGGTTGGTGGGGGGTGGGAGTTCTGGTGAAATATATGTACCAGAGTGTAACAAATCACAGTTTGGACATTGACAGTGGCTTCCATGCTGATGGAAACAGGCAGACATGTCACATAGCTCTCTTAGAGGGGATGAGATTAGTGGCACAGGTCACTGACAGCACAGCTTGTGGGGTTGGATGTTCTGGTACAATATATGTACAGTATCTGTAAGTGACAAATCACAGTTTGCACACTGACAGTGGGTTCCATGTTAATGGAGACAGTCAGACATATGAACATACGAAATTTGCCAGCAGATAAAGGCCTAGAGGTCTATCAAGTCTGCTCGAATGTGCAGCTAGCACCCCTTATTCTGCAGCTGCCCCTCCCTCCCACCCTTCCTCTTCATTAACCCTCTCCCTTGTCCTGTCCCATCCTCGTTTGAAGCAGTCCACTGTTCTACTGCATACCACTTCAGCAGGTAACGCATTCCACCCAGCCACCACCCTCTCTGTAAAAAAGTGTCTCCTCATCTCCCTCCTGAACCTTCCTCGCTCCAGTCTCATATCATGGCCCCTGATGGCCCTCCCCCTCCCTTACTTTGAACAGCCCCTCTGTACCCATCTTGTTTATTCCTTACATGTTTTTAAAGATTTCAATCATGTCACCCCTGTCTCTCCTCTCCTCCAGTGAGTACATGTTCAACTCCTTCAACCTCTTCTCGTATGATAAGTTCACCAGCCCCTTGATCATCTTTGTCGCTCTGCGCTGCACCCCCTCCAGTAACTTAATGTCCCTCTTCAGATAAGGATGCCAGTACTGCACGCGGTACTCCAGGTGTGGTCTAACTAATGACCTATACAGAGGCAGAATCACCTCCTCCCTCCTCGAGGCTATACCCCTTGCAATACAACCCAGCATTTTGTTGGCCTTTTGCAGCTGCCCTCCTACATTGTGCCGAGTTGTTCATTGACCCTGTAATGAGCACACCCAGATCCTTCTCCTCCTCTGTCTGGGCTAGCTGCACTCCCTCAGCTGGTAACTCCTCCTTGGGTTCTTCATCCCAAAATGCAGCACCTTGCACTTTTTGGCATTAAAGCCCAGTTGCCAGGTGTCTGACCAGGTTTCAAGCTTTGCCAGATCATCCTGCAACCCCTGCCATCCCCCTAGGTCATCCACCACTGCGTCTACCTTAGTATCATCAGCAAACAGACTGATCTTGCTCTTGATGTCCCATGATATGTCTGCAATGAATATCCCAAACAACACTGGTCACGCATGTCACATAGCTCTCTCAGAGGGGATGAGATTAGTAGCACAGTTCACCGAAAGCCCAGCTTTTGATGGGGTTTGGTGCTGTGGTTCAATATATATCCCTGAATGTGAAAAATCACAGTTTGCACATTGACAGTGGGTTCCATGTTAAGGGAGAAAGTCAGACATGTCACATAGCTCTCTCTCTCAGAGTGGATGAGATTAGTGGCGCAGGTCACTGAAAGCACAGCTTGGGGGGCAGGGTGTTCTGTTACAATATATGTACTTGAATGTGACAAACCACAGTTTGCACATTGACAGTAGGTTCCATGTTAATAGAGACAGTCAGACATGCCAAATTACTGTCTTAGACGGGATGAGATTAGTGGCACAGATCGCCGAAAGCACAGCTTGTGGGTTGGGTGATCTGGTACAATATGTGTACCTGAATGTGACTAATCACATTTTGCAAATTGACAGTGGGTTCCATGTTAATGGAGATGGACAGACAGACATGTCTCATAGCTCTTTTAGCGGGGATGAAATTAGTGGCACAGGCCACCAAAAGCACAGCTTGGGGGGTTGGGTTTTCTGGTACAATATATGTACCTGAATGTGACTAATCACATTTTGCAAATTGACAGTGGGTTCTATGTTAATGGAGACTGTCAGACATGTCACAAAGCTCTCTTAGAGGGGATGAGATTAGCGGCACAGGTCACCAAATGCACAACTTGGGGGGGGTTAGGTGCTCTGGTACAATGTATGTATCTGAATGTGACAAATCACAGTTTGCACATTGATTGTGGGTTCCATGTTAATGGATACCATCAGACATGTCACATAGCTCTGTTGGAGATAAGGTGAGTGGCACAGGTCACTAAATGCTCAGCTTGGGGGGTTTGGGTGTTCTGGTTCAATATATGTATCTGAATGTGACAAATCACAGTTTGCACATCTTGGATCATGCAAAAAAAAAACAGAATAAAATTGCCATTGGTTTAAAATACTCATTTAAAAAATACAGAAAATGATGTCAGAGAAGTTTAACAGTACCATACTGCCTTCAGCCTGGAGGGTTCCCAGGTCAAAGGTGCTTGGTGGAACACACATGCAAAGAACCCTACTGCATATAAATTTTTTTGACATAAGATAACACAGCTGAAGGAGATGACTCTTTAGTCAAGCTATGAGTGTCACAGTTTGTATAAAGATGTGATTACTGAAAGGCAACCCGCAACTAGATTAAAGACAAACTACAATTGTCTTAGGGCTCCTAGACGTTTCAATGCCTGCATTGTAGACAATCATTACCAGTAAAGATGCCTTAAAAACATCAATGCCCGCTGTATGATTTGTAAAACCTAGCTGGGTGACAGGTCCAGCTAGTTGTACAGTTCAAATAGTGTGCACTGATATTTTTAAAGCTACTTTACTGGTTCAATCCTGGGTGGGGGTTGCCTTTCAGTAATCACATCCTTATACAAATTGTGACACTCATATCTTGATTTGAGTCATCTGCTTCTGCACTGTAATCTAATCTCAATTAAATTTATATGCAGTAGGATTCCTTGTATGTGCATTCCACCAAGAATCTTTGACCCGGGGAACCTCCTGGCTGAAGGCAGTATGGTACTGTTAAACTTCTCTGACATCATCTTCTGTAATTTTTAAATGAGTATTTTAAACCAATGGAGATTTTTTCTGTTTTTTTCTGCATAATCTAACTGTTACAAGTATTGTACTTTCTAGTCAACTCCCATTAGCTTCTGAAGAAACATAGAAACATAGATTTTGATGGCAGATAAGGACCGCTTGGCCCACCCAGTCTGCCCATTTTCCTACCTAATGGATAAGCTGCAGATTCTAGTTAACCAGCAGCCTACTTCTTCCTACCCCCACCCCTAGAATTGCCTTATGACTGTCCCATGCATGCTTGAATTCCACCACTGTTTTTGACTCCACAACCTCCTCCGGAAGGCCGTTCCATGCATCCACAACCCTCTCTGTGAAAAAATACTTCCTTAAATTACCTCTGAGCCGCCCCTTCTATCTTCAAATTGTGCCCCCTTGTTCTTGCACACCTCTTTTTTTGAAAGATGCTACCCTCTTGGACTTTGTTGATGCCCTTGAGATACTTGAAAGTTTCTATCATGTCCCCCCCTCCTTTCCTTGAGGCTATACATATTCAGCTCCTTAAGTCTCTCTTCATATGTCTTCCGGTGCAGACCCTACCCCTTTTTAGTTGCCCTTCTCTGGACAGCCTCCATCCTGTCTATGTCCTTGCGGAGATTGGGTCTCCAGAACTGCACACAGTACTCCAGATGGGGTCTCACCAACTGTCTGTACAGAGGGATAATAACTTCCTGTTTTCTACTGGTGATGCCTCTCCTTATGCATCCCAGTATGCCCCCAGACCTCCTTGCTGCCCTCTCACATTGCTTGCCCACCTTTAGGTCATCTGATATGACTACCCCCAGGTCCCTTTCCATTTTTGTTGTTGTTAGTATCTCACCCCTCATTGTGTACTCTTTCCTGGGTTTTTGTTTCCCAGGTGCATTACCTTGCACTTATTAGCATTGAATCTAAGCTGCTATACATTTGACCATTCCTCTAACCTTGCCAAGTCCTTTCTCATTCTTTCCACCCCACCTTGTGCATCAACTCTGTTGCAGATCTTTGTGTCATCTGCAAAGAGACATACTTTTCCTTCAGTCCCTCTCTGCAATGTAAACTATAAAGACATTGAAGAGGACCTGACCTAATACTGAACCCTGCGGTACCCCACTAGTAACCCCCCTTTCTTCAGAGTGGACTCCATTTACTATTACTCTCTGTCTCCTATTCTCCAGCCAATTCTTTACCCAGGCTGTCATCTTGGGACCCACTCCCAGGCTGGCTAACTTGTATATTAATCTTTTGTGTGGGACTGTGTCAAATGCCTTGCTAAAGTCTAGGTAGGCCATGTCCACAGCCCCTCCCTGATCTACTACTTTGGTCACCCAGTCAAAGAAATCTATCAGATTTGTCTGGCATGATCTTCCGCAGTGAATCCATGCTGCCTTGGGTCCTGTGCCCCTCTGGCCTCTAGATACTCAACAGTTCTTTCCTTCAGAAGTGATTCCATCATTTTCCCTCTCACTGAGGTTAAACTAACAGGTCTGTAGTTTTCTGCTTCTGCCTTGCTCCCACTTTTGTGAAGGGGAATCACATCTGCCCTTCTCCAGTCCTCAGGTACCACCCCATCGTCCCATGATTTGTTAAAGAGGGTAGTCAGTGGTGTCACTAGTTCTACCCTTAGTTCTTTTAGAATTCTGGGATGAATCCCATCAGGCCCCATTGCTTTGTCCACCTTCAGTTTTAAGAGTTCTTTCAGAACCCTTTCTTCTGTAAATGGGCTGGTATCAACTTCTGTATCTAGAGTGTTTCTACTGTTTGTTTTAGGCACCTCCCCCACTTCCTTTGTAAAGAAGGAATGGTTGGTTCTAAAGCCAGAGCACTTTTTCTTGTTGTTACATCTATGTTGGTCCAGTATAAGGTATGAAATAATTTGCTTCTGGATCAAATCAAAGTTTGGACATTGACAGTGGGTTACATGTTAATGGAGATAGTCAGACATGTCACATAACTCTCTTAGAGGGGATGAGAGTAGTAGAAAAGGCACTGAAAGCACAGCTTGGCTGGTGGGGGTTCTGGTACAATATATGTACCTGAATGTGACAAATCACAGTTTGGACATTGGCAGTGGCTTCCATGTTAATGGAGACAGTCAGACATGTCACATACCTCTCTTAGGGGTGATAAGATTAATGGCACAGGTCACCGAAAGCACAGCCTTGGGGTTGGGTGTTCTGGTACAATATATGTATCTGAATGTGACAAATCAGAGTTTGCACATTGACAGTGGGTTCCAAGTTAATGGAGACAGTCACACATGTCACAGAGCCCATTGAGAAGAGATGAGATTCGTTACACAGGTCACAGAAAACACAGCTTGGGTGGGGTGGGTGTTCTGGTACAAAATATATATATATATATATATATAGATATAGATATTATTATATATATATATATATATATATATATATATATATTTATACCTGAATGTGACAAATCGCAGTTTGCACATTGACAGTGGGTTCCATGTTAATGGAGACAGTCAGACATGTCACATAGCTCTCTTAGACAGGATGAGATTAGTGGCACAGGCCACCGAAAGCACAGCTTGGGGAGTTGGGTGTTCTGGTTCAGTATATGTACCTAAATGTGACAAATCACAACTTGCACATTGACAGTGAGTTCCATGCTGATGGAGACAGTCAAATATGTCACATAGCTCTCTTGAAGATGATGAGATTAGTGGTACAGGTCAGTGAAAGCACAGCTTGGGGGACTGGATTTTCTGGTACAATATATCTACCTGAATGTGACAAATCATGGTTTGCACATTGAAAGTGGGTTCCATGTTAAGGGAGACCATCAGACATGTCACAACGCTCTCATAGAGTGGATTAGACTGGTGGCACAGGTCACTGAAATACCAGTTTGGGGGGTTGGGTGCTCAGATACTTTACATGTATCTGAATGTGACAAATCACAGTTTGGACATTGACAGTGGGTTCCATGTTAATGGAGATAGTCAGACGTGTCACATTGCTGTCTTAGAGGGAATGAGATTAGAGGCACAGATCACTGAAAGCAGAGCTTGAGTGGGGTGTTCTGGTACAATATGTTTACCTGAATGTGACAAATCACAGTTTGCACATTGACAGTGGGTTCCTTGCTGATGGAGGCAGCCAGACATGTCACATAGCTCTCTTAGTGGGGATGAAATTAGAAGCATAGGTCGCCAAAAGCACAGCTTTGTGGGTTGGGTGTTCTGGTACAATATATATACCTGAATGTGACAAATCACAGTATGCACATTGAGTGTGGATTCCATGTTTATGGAGACCATCAGACATGTCACGTAGCTCTGTTGGAGATGATGAGGTTAGTGACACAGGTCACCAAATGCTCAGCTTGGGGGGGTGGGTGTTCTGTTTTAATATATGCATCTGAATGTGACAAATCACAGTTTGCACATCTTAGATCTTGCTGAAAAAAACTGAAAAAAAATCCCCATTAGTTTAAAATACTCATTTAAAAAATACAGAAGATGATGTCAGAGAACTTTAAAAGTACCATACTGCCTTCTGCCTGGAGGGTTCCCAGGTCAAAGGTGCTTGGTGGAACACACATACAAAGAACTCTACTGCATATAAATTTAATTGACTTAAGATAACACGGCTGAAGCAGATGACACTTTAGTCAAGCTATGAGTGTCATAGTTTGTATAAGGATGTGATTACTGAAAGGCAACCCACACCCAGATTAAAGACAAACTACAATTGTCTTAGGGCTCCTAGAAGTTTCAATGATTACATTATAGACACGAATTTACCAGTAAAGTTGTTTTAAAAAACATCAGTGCCCACTGTATGATGTGTAAAACCTAGCTGGGTGACAGGTCCAGCTAGTTGTACAGTTCAAATAGTGTGCACTGACATTTTTAAAACAACTTTACTGGTACATTCCTGGGTGAGGGTTGCCTTTCAGTAATAACATCCTTATACAAACTGTGACATTCATAGCTTGATTTGAGACATCTGCTTCAGCAGTGTTATCTTATGTCAATTAAATTTATATGCAGTAGGATTCTTTGTATGTGTGTTCCACCAAGAACCTTTGACCCGAGGACCTTCCTGGCTGAAGGCAGTATGGTACTGTTAAACTTCTCTGACATCATCTTCTGTATTTTTTAAATGAGTATTTTAAACCAGTGGGGATTTTTTCTGATTTTTTCTGCATGATCTAGCTGTTATAATTATTGTACTTTCTAAACAACTCCCATTCACTTCTCAAGAAGGACTGGTTGGTCCGAAAGCCAGAGCACTTTTTTCTTGTTGTTACATCTATGTTGGACCAATATAAGGTATCAAATAATTTGCTTCTTAATCAAATCACAGATTGGACATTGACAGTGGGTTACATGTTAATGGAGATAGTCAGACATGTCAAGTAACTCTCTTAGAGGGGATGAGATTAGTGGCACAGGTCACCAAAAGCACAACTTGGGGGGTAGGGTGTTCTGGTTCAATGTATGTTCCTAAATGTGACAAATCACAACTTGTACACTGACAGTGAGTTTCATGCTGGTAGAGACAGTCATATATGTCACATTGCTCTCTCGGAGATGATGAGATTAGTGGCACAGGTCACTGAAAGCACAGCTTGGGAGGGTGGGTTTTCTGGTACAATATATGTACCTGAATGTGACAAATCACAGTTTGCACATTGACATTGGGTTCCATGTTGATGGAGACAGTCCAACATTTATTTATTTATTTATTTAGATTTTGTTCACCAGGTAACATGTCACATAGCTCTCTTAACGAGTGTGAGAGCAGTGGCACAGGTCACCGAAAGCACAGCTTTGGGCGCTGGGTGTTCTGGTATAATTTATATACTTGATTGTGACTAATCACAGTTTGCACATTGGCTGTGGGTTCCATGTTAATAGAGGCAGTCAGACATGCCACATAGCTTTCTTAGATTAGATGAGATCAGTGGCAAAGATCACCGAAAGCACAGCTTGGGGGGGGGTATGGGTGATCTGGTACAACATGTGTACCTGAATGTGACAAATCACACTTTGCACATTGACAGTGGGATCCATGTTAATGGAGACATTCAGAGATGTCACAAAACTCTCTTAGAGGGGATGAGATTAGTGGCTCAGGTCATTGAAAGCACAGCTTAGGGAGTTGGGTTTTCCGTTTCAATATATGTACTGAAATGTGACAAATCACAGTTTGCACATTGACAGTGGGTTCCTTGTTAATCGAGTCAGTCAAACATGTCACAAAGCTCTCTAAGAGGGAATGAGATTAGTGGCACAGTTCACCGAAAGTACAGCTTTTGAGGCAGTTGGGTGTTGTGGTACAATATATGTCCCAGAATGTGACCAATCCCAGTTTGCACAATAACAGTGGGTTCCATGTTAAGGGAGACAGTCAGACATGTCACAATGCCCTCATAGATGGGATGAGATAAGTGGCACAGATCACCGAAAGCACAGCTTGGGGATTGGGTGATCTGGTACAACATGTGTACCTGAATGTGACAAATCACAGTTTGCACATTGACAGTGGGTTCCATGCTGATGGAGACAGTCAGACATGTCACATAGCTCTCTTAGAGGGGAAGAGATTAATGACACAGGTCACCGAAAGCACAGCTTGGGGGAATGGGTGTTTTGGTACAATATATGTACCTGAATGTTACAAATCACAGCTTGGGCATTGACAGTGGGTTCAATATTAATGGAGACAGTCAGACATGTCACACAGCTCTCTTAGAGGGGACGAGATTAGTGGTACAGGTAACCAAAAGCACAGTTCGGTAGGAGGTTTGGGGTTCTGCTACAATGTATGTATCTGATTTGACAAATCACAGTTTGGTCAATGACAGTGGGTTCCAAGCTGATGGAGAGAGTCAAACATGTCACATAAACCTCTTTGAGGGAAAAAGATTAGTGAAACAGGTCACCGAAAGCACAGCTTGGGCTGTTGGGTGTTCTGGTACAATATACGTACCTGAATGTGACAAATCACAGTTTGAACATTGACAATGGGTTCCATCCTGATGGAGACTGTCAGACATGTCACATAGCTCTCTTAGAGAGGATGAGAGAGGTGGCACAGGTCACCGACAGAAAAGCTTTTGAGGTTAGGTGTTCTGGTATAGTATGTGTGCCTGAATGTGACCAATCACAGTTTGTCATTGACAGTAGGTTCCATGTTAATGAAGACAGTCCGACATTTTACACAGCTCTCTTAGAAGGGATGAGATTAGTGGCATAGCTCTCAGGAAGCACAGGTTGGGCGGTGTTGGGTGTTCTGGTACAATATGTGTATATATAAGTGACAAATCACAGTTTGCACATTGGCAGTATCTTCCATGTTAATGGGGACAGTCAGACATGTCACATAGCTTTCTTAGAGGGGATAAAATTAGTGGCACAGGTCACCAAATGAGAGCTTGGGGGTTGGGTGTTCATGTACAATATATATTTACTTGAATGTGTCAAATCACAGATTGGACATTGACAGTGGGTTCAATGTTAATGGAGACAGTCAGACAGACATGTCACATAGCTTTCTAAGACGGGATGAGATTATTGACCGAGGTTGAAGAAAGCACATCTTGTGGGGTTGGGTGTTCTGGTACAATATTTGTACTTGAATGTGACAAATCACAGTTTGCACATTGACAGTGGGTTCCATGTTAACGGAAAGAGTGGGACTGTCACATAACTCTCTTAGAGGTGATGAAATTACAAGCACAGGCCACTGAAAGCTCAGCATGGGGAGTCGGGTGTTCTTGTTCAATATATGTTCCTGAATGTGACAATTCACAGTTTAGACATTGAGAGTTGGTTCCATGTTAATAAAGACAGTCAGACATGTCACAAAGATCTCTTAGAGGGAATGAGATTGGTGGCACAGATCACCGAAAGCACAGTTTAGGAAGTTGGGTGATCTGGTGAAATATGTTAACCTGAACATAACCAGGAGGCTGGTAAGGACAGAGGTCGGGGGTTATATTCTGTTTTAACTGAAATATTTGAATAGTTTTGTACGTGAAATTAGTTCTATGTGTTAAAAATTATTACCTTGAGTTAGAACTGTTACTTGGGCTGTGATATTGTAACATTTGAGGCTTGGGAACACTTGTTTGGCAGTGATAATTAGAGTGAAATTTAAATGTGTTGTTTGCCTGGTGTTGGTAAGAGCCCTACCACCCACCCTGTTTTGTAGGCTTTCTTAAATACTGAACAGCCACTGGGGGTTGGGATTGAAGGGCTGAGCATTTCTGTTTGGGACTGAAATTTGAAGCAACAGGAACTGGTGGGCCTGTGACATCATACGGTACCTGATGTCTGCACACACACACACTGGTAGTGGGACCGGACGCACACTGGACTGTATGTGTTTGAGAGACTTGGGAACTTTATTGGTGGGGTTGAAACTGGGTTTGTAAATAACTGCTGTCAGTATAGAGAGAAACTGTATTCCAGGGAAAGGGACTGAGAAAAGGGGGTGTGCCATTATAAACAGAGGGGGATAAACAGGGTGGCCATATTCCACCACGGCAGGCACCTTCGGAAGGGTTGTAGGCTGCACAGGCTGTGGGATGGAAATAATTCTCAATTGGGCCTGGAGAGAGGGAGGCTGCCCACTCTGTAGACAGTTATCTTGTATCATGAGTGAGGTATATTGGTTAAGGAGTAAGCTGGGGGAGCTGGGGGTGTCCAAGGATAAGGGGTGTGGATATGGGCAGCAGAAGGGTGGGGCTGAGGGGAGGCTGGGCCAACGCTCTGAAATTACAGGACACTATGTTACAGTAAGCAGGAGGGGGGATATTAGGGACAGAGGACCCTTAGATAGGAATGTTGACGCTTAAGGAAAAGTGTACAGGGTGAACATTCTGAACACAAAGAGAGTGGAGGGGGAAGAGTCAGGAGGGGCTATTGTGGGGAAGCCTAAAACAGCAGACTGTGGGAAGGGAGCTCCTAAAGTGAACAGAGCAAGAGAGGAAGAAGAGGGGCAGTTTAGAGGTGCAGTCAGGGGAAACTCGGGTTACTTGATGGAGGCTGACATAGAGTGTCACAATAAATTTGAGCTACTAAGCAACCTAGAGGGGGAGGAAGGGGTTGGTGGAAATGAGGAAACTTATACAGGGGCCGGGAGGAGGGAGTCGGATACCCATAGGGCATCACAGACCGGCAATGGAAAGGATAGAAATAGCCCCAGAGGGAGAAGGGGAAACATAAATGTTAAGCAAATTGGGGAGGTGCAACATATTGCAGACATGAGGGAGGAGAGCAAGACTGAGAGAAACTGGGAGACAAGGAGGTGGAGAAGAGCCCTCCAGCAGGGGGTCAGGGTACCAAGGATGGGCCCTAGCTAAAGGGGACCCACAGAGAGCCTCTGGAGGCAGGGGCACTATTACAAGGGGAGGATGGCAGTGTGGGGAAGGGAAACCATCAGGGCCAGGATAAATGGTTCAGATAAGAGGGTTAAAGGGACACCTATTCAGAGGGGCTTGAGTTAAGTGGGCAAAATAACGAGGGAGGCGGAAAGGGAGGGTGACAAGGGGTCTCTAATAAGGCAGGGAGACTCCCATGGAATGGAGATCATGAATAAGGGGGGGAAGGGGGGCTGAGAGGGCATAGTGGAGGTAACCATAAGGATGATGGCGGTGTTAAGGTTCTGTTACTGGGAGACTCGATGATTAGGGGTATCCAGTGGGAGGGACAGGGGTGGATGCCATAGCCAGGTGAAGGTAGTGAGTATCTCTGGGCTGACAGTGCACAGAGCAAAGTTCATGGTGTATGAAATGGATAGGGATCGTGGAGGGAAACCGGATTTCTGGCATTTGGGAAACTAACGATCTAGAGGGAAGTAGCGTTTTGGAAATCCAAGCAAGGTTCCAAGAACTTGCCAGAGTCTGTCGGGATAATGGATGCAACATTTCCTTTTTGGAGATATTGCCAGTACCAAAGGCCTCAGTGGAGAAAAAAATGAAGCTCACAGAGGTTAATGACTGGCTCAGGAAGTGGGGTGAAGAGAGTGGGTTGGGGGTGTTAGAGAACTGGAAAGGAGTTTGGGAGGATAAGGGACTATATGCCAAGGACAGGCTTCATCTTGCCCCATTAGGGAAGGAAGTCCTTAAACAGGGGATGGCTGACTACATTCAAGAAAGGTGGGGTTTAAACATGTGACGGGGGGAAGGGATAAGGGAGGGACTGACCAGAAGCCCTCCTCCAGATGAGGGGAGTAGCCTTCAAGCCCAAGGGGGAAGGGAAAAGACTGGGGGTGGAGGTTTCAGAGGAGCAGAGGAGGATGGAAGTATAAGGAATCTGGGTGGGGTTCGACAAAGAGGATCAGGGATAAGGGGTTGGGGTTGGTGTTAGTAAATGCCAGGAGCTTGGGAAACAAGTTGCCAGAGTTCCAGGCCATGCTGGTTGGGGGGGTGGATGTGGCGGCAGTCACGGAGACGTCGGCCAACAGAAACCATGACTGGGACCTAAACATGTCAGGGTACACTATGCTTAGGAAGGATACAAAGGAGGACAGAGGGGGTGGAGTGGCTATGTTCATTAGAGATGACATAGAAATTGCTAGGGTAGAAGAGGCAGAGGGAAACATGGAGGCCTTATGGGTCACCTTACGATCCCCAGCAGGAGATAAGGTCAAGCTGGGTGTAGTATATAGGCCCCCCGGGATAAGTGATGTTCTAGAGGATGGTTTGCTGGACAACATTGCTCAGCGTGGACCAAAAGGGGAAGGAGTGGTGTTGATGGCAGGTACAAACTGGGGAACCATGTCCTCTAAGGTGGCCAAGGAGCAGAGGCTGCTGGACAGCTTCCAGGATGTGTTCTTAACACAGCATGTGATGCAGCCCACAAGGGAGGGGCATGTCCTGGACGTGGTTCTGGCAGATGGGGATCTGGTAAGGGACCTGGTTGTACAGGACCCCCTGACTGGGAGCGACCACAATACTGTCTGGTTTCAAATAAGCATGAGGTGGGGGGTGAGATCTAGGACACTGGCAGTGGACTTCAGGGGAGCAGACTTTGTGGGCATGGGAAATATTCTCAAGGATCACTTGAAGAGGATTACATCAATGACAAATGTGGAAAAGAGATGGGAGGTCATAAAACGGGGACTTCATGAGGCAGTCAGGACCTGTGCTAAGTTGAAACGTAAGGGAGCAAGGTCACATAAACCATGCTGGTGGTCTAGTGAGGTACAGGTAGCGGTTAGAGAAAAGAAGGCGGCCTACAAAAAACATAAAACAACAAGAGGGGATAGGGATAAGGAAATGTACCATCTTGCATCTAGAAAAGTCACCCGGATGGTGAGGGGAGCAAAGTCCAGTAAAGAGCAGCGGCTGGCACAGAGGATACATGAAGGGTAAAAGGGGTTCTTCCGGTACATTGGGGAGTGGAGAAAACTAAGGGCCATCTCAGCAGATTGAGATCAGGAGGAGGGTGGGTGGAAGAGGCGAGGGACCAGGCTGAGGTATTTAACGAGTACTTTGCCTCTGTGTTCACTAGGGAGGGGGATGGGATATCTACAAAGCAAGGCATGAAGGGTATAGAAGCGGCAGTGAGTGGGATCAGGGGAGCAACAGAAATGGAGCAAGAGGGAGGGAGAGGTACCCCAAGGGTGTCACATCTGGATAAGGATAGAAAGGCCAGTAAGGTGGAGGGGACGGATGATGCTATCTCCACCAAAAGGGTGTGGTTAGCCCTCAAGGCCCTAAAGAAAGACAAATCTCCTGGGCCGGATGGCATTCATCTGAGAGTACTATGGGAATTGGCAGACATACTGGCTGCACCCCTGGCGGAGCTCTTCAACAGGTCACTTGAGACAGGGAGGGTACCTAGGAATTGGCGAGAGGCACATGTGGTGGCAATCCATAAAGGGGGGTTGAGGGAAGTACCAGGTAACTATAGACCCATCAGTTTGACCTCGGTGGTGGGAAAATTAATGGAGAGTATACTAAAGGAACGATTGGGGTGTACTTGGAGGAGGTGGGAGGTCTGGATAGTCGGCTACATGGGTTTTTGTCAGGTAGATCATGTCAAACCAATCTTGTAGAGTTCTACGAATGGGTAACATCAGAACTGGACAGAGGAAAGCCTGTGGATGTATTATTCTTGGACTTCAGCAAGGCGTTTGACTCTGTCCCCCACAATGGTCTGGTGGAGAAACTGATGGGGATAGGAGTAGGCCCTTTGATGGTCAGATGGATTGAAAACTGGCTAGCTGGATGCACCCAGAGAGTAGTGGTCTGTGGGGAGCTCTCGAACCCTAGAGAGGTTGGTAGTGGGGTACCGCAGGGCTCGGTCCTGGGTCCGATCCTGTTTAATGCATGCATATTGGACATCAGGGAGGGTGTAGGGTGTGAAATGAGTCTCTTCGAGGATGACTCCAAGATGGGAGCAGTAGTTGAGGGAGAAGAGGGGAGGTTGACCCTGCAAGGGGACCTGGACACCCTGGAAAGCTGGGATCACACATGGAAATTAAATTTCAATATCACCAAGTACAAGGTGTTGCATCTTGGTCGGGGAAACCCTAAACACAGGTACACCCTGGGAGGGGAGGCGCTGGAGGCCTCAATAGGGGAAAAAGACCTAGGGGTCATGGTGGATGCATGTATGAATAACTCTGAGCAGTGCAGGAGAGTGGCTAGCAAGGCAAACAGGATGTTGGGATGCATCGTAAAGGGGATCACCTCTAGGAGCAAGGAAGTGATTCTGCCACTGTACAATGGACTGGTTAGACCATACCTTGAATACTGTGTACAGTACTGGAGACCACACTTAAAGAGGGACATACAGCTCCTGGGTACAGAGGAGGGCAACTAATATGATACGAGGGCTAGGGGATTTGACGTATGAGGACAGACTTGAGGAGCTCTGCCTGTTTTCATTGGAGGAGAGGAGAGACAGGGGGAACATGATTGAGGTCTTCAAGTACCTCAAGGGAATAAATAGGGTAAACATGGAGGGCATCTTTAGACTAAAGCAGGGAGGTATCACCAGAGGGCATGGTTTGAAGTTGGAAGGTGGAAGGGTGAGGGGGGAAAAGAGGAAGAGGTTTTTCACTGAGAGGGTGGCGGACCCTTGGAATGCACTGCCTGGCGAGCTGGTTTAGAGATCCACAGTGGAGGGCTTCAAGAGAGAGTGGGACAGACACAGAAAGTGGATGTATCAGATGATGGCCTGTCCCAGGGGGGTGGGGATGGATGTTAGAGGTTTCTGGAGCACAAGGGATGGGAGGGCCTCGACACCCAACTAAGGATCTAAGGTTCGAGCAGACTCGATAGACTGTAAGGCCTAATCTGCTGGCAAATAGTATGTTACTATGAATGTGACAAATCACAGTTTGCACATTGACAGTGGGATCCATGTTAATGGAGACAGTCAGACATGTCACAAAACTCTCTAAAAGGGGATGAAATTAGTGGCTCAGGTCACTGAAAGTACAGCTTGGGAGAGGGTTGGGTGTAGTGGTACAATATATGTCCCAGAATGTGACCAATCCCAGTTTGCACAATGACAGTGGGTTCCATGTTAAGGGAGACAGTCAGACATGTCATAATGCCCTCATAGAGGGGATGAGATAAGTGGCACAGATCACCGAAAGCACAGCTTGGGGATTGGGTGATCTGGTACAACATGTGTACCTGAATGTGATAAATCACAGTTTGCACATTGACAGTGGGTTCCATGCTGATGGAGACAGTCAGACATGTCACATATCTCTCTTAGAGGGGAAGAGATTAATGACACAGGTCACCGAAAGCACAGCTTGGGGGAATGGGTGTTTTGGTACAATATATGTACCTGAATGTTACAAATCACAGCTTGGGCATTGACAGTGGGTTCAATATTAATGGAGACAGTCAGACATGTCACACAGCTCTCTTAGAGGGGACGAGATTAGTGGTACAGGTAACCAAAAGCACAGTTAGGTAGGGGATTTGGGGTTCTGCTACAATGTATGTATCTGATTTGACTAATCACAGTTTGGACAATGACAGTGGGTTCCATGCTGATGGAGACAGTCAGACATGTCACAAAGACCTCTTTGAGGGAAAGAGATTAGTGAGACAGGTCACCGAAAGCACAGCTTGGGCTGTTGGGTGTTCTGGTACAATTTATGTACCTGAATGTGACAAATCACAGTTTAGACATTGACAGTGGGTTCCATCCTGATGGAGACTGTCAGCCATGTCACATAGCTCTCTTAGAGAAGATGAGAGAGGTGGCACAGATCACCGAAAGAAAAGCTTTTGAGGTTGGGTGTTCTGGTACAGTATGTGTGCCTGAATGTGACCAATCACAGTTTGACATTGACAGTAGGTTACGTGTTAATGGAGACAGTCAGACGTTTCACACAGCTCTTTTAGAGGGGATGAGATTAGTGGCACAGATCACCGAAAGCACAGCTTGGGTGGTGTTGGGTGTTCTGGTACAGTATTTGTACAGGTGTGTACCTACTCGATGATATGGGTTTCTGGAGCACAAGGGATGGGAGGGTCTCGGCACCCAACTAAGGATCTAAGGTTCGAGCAGACTCGATAGACCGTAAGGCCTAATCTGCTGGCAAATAGTGTGATAGTATGTGTATCTGAAAGTGACAAATCACAGTTTGCACATTGACAGTATCTTCCATGTTAATGGGGACAGTCAGACATGTCACATAGCTCTCTTAGAGGGGATAAAATTAGTGGCACAGGTCACCGAATGAGAGCTTGAGGGATGGGTGTACATGTTCAATATATATACCTGAATGTGGAAAAATCACAGTTATCACATTGATAGTGGGTTCCATGTTAATGGAGACAGTCATACATTTCACACAGCTCTCTTAGAGGGGATGAGATTTGTGGAACAGGTCACCGAAAGCACAGCTTGGGAGCTGGGTGTTCTGGTTCAATATATCTACCAGAATGTGACAAATCGCAGTTTGCACACTGACAGTGGGTTCCATGTCAATGGAGACAGTCGGACATGTTACATATCTCTCTTAGAGGGGATGAGATTACTGGCACAGGTCACCGAAAGAACAGCTTGGGAGGGGATTGGGTGTTGTGGAACAATAAAAGTATCTGAATGTGGCAAATCAAAGTTTGCATGTTGACAGTGGGTTCATTGTTAATGGAGACAGTCAGACATGTCACATAGCTCTCTTAGAGTTGTGAGATTATTGACAGAGCTCGGAGAAAGCACATCTTATGGGGTTGGGTGTTTTGGTACAATATGTGTACCTGAATGTGACAAATCACAGTTTGCAGATTGACAGTGGGTTCCTTGATAATGGAGACATTCAGACATGTCACATAGCTCTATTAGAGGGGATACGATTATGGGCACAGGTCACCGAAAGCACAGCTAGGGAGGTTGGGTGTTCTGGTAAAATATATATACCTGAATGTGACAAATTACAGTATGAACATTGACAGTGGGTTCCATTTTAATGGAGACAGTCAGACATGTCACATAGCTCTCTTAGAGGGGATGAGAGTCACCAAAAGCACAGCTTGGTGAGGGGGTGGGAGTTCTGGTACAATATATGTACCTGAATGTGACAAATCACAGCTTTGACATTGACAGTGGGTTGCATGTTAGAGGAGACAGTCAGACATGTCACATTGCTCTCTTGGAAGGGATAAGATTAGTGACAAAGGTCACCGAAAGCACAGCATGGTGGGTTGCGAGTTCAAGTACAATATATGTATCTGAATGTGACAAATCACAGTATGCACACTGACAGTGGGTTCCATGTTAATGGAGACAGTCAGACATGTCAATTAGTTCTCTTAGAGGGGTTGAGATTAGTGGCACAGGTCATGGAAAGCGAAGAATGGGGGGTTTGCATGTTGTGGCACAATATATGTACAAGAATGTGGCAAATCACAGATTGCACATTTGACAGTGGGTTCCTTGTTAAGGGAGACAGTCAGGCATGTCAAATAGCTGTCTTGGAGGGGATGAGATTTGTGACACAGGTCACCGAAAGCACAGCTTGGGAGGTTGGGTGTTCTGGCAAAATACATGTACCTGAATGTGACAAATCACAGCTTGCATATCAACAGTGGGTTCCATGTTTATGGAGACAGTCAGACTTGTCACATAGTTCTCTTAGATGGGATGAGATTAGTGGCACAGGTCACCGAAATCAGAGCTTGGGAAGTTGGGTGTTACGGTGGAATATATGTACCTAAATGTGACAAATCAGAGTTCGGAGATTGACAGTGAGATCCATTTTAATGGAGACAGTCAGACATGTCACTTTGCTCTCTTAGAGGGGATGAGATTAGTGACAGAGGTCACCGAAAGCACTGCATGTGGGGTTGCATGTTCTGGTACAATACATGTACCTGAACGTGACAAATCACAGATTGCACACTGACAGTGGGCTCCTTGTTAATGGAGACAGTCAGACATGTCATATAGCTCTCTTATAGGGGATGAGATAAGTGACAGAGTTCACCGAAAGTACAGCTTTGGGGTGTGCGTGTTCCAGTACAATATCTGTACCTGAATGCCACAAATCACAGTTTGAACACTGACAGTGGATTCCTGTTAATGGAGACATTCAGGCATGTCACTTAGCTCTCTTTTCGGGGGGTATGAGATTAGTGGCACAGGTCACTAAATGCACAGCTTGAGGGGGGTTGTTTGTTCTGGTTCAATATACGTACCTGAATGTGACTAATCACAGATTGCACGTCAACAGTGGGTTCCATGTTAATGTAGTAAGTCAGGCAAGTCACATAGCTCTCTTACAGCGGATGAGATTAGTGGTGCAGGTCACTGAAAGCATAGTTTGAGGGGATTGGGTGTTCTGGTACAATATACGTACCTGAATGTGAGAAATCAGAGTATGGACATTGACAGTTGGTAACATGCTGATGAAGACAGACAAGTCACATAGCTCTCTTTGAGGGGATGATATCAGTGGCACAGGTCACAGAAAGCACAGCTTGGGGGGGGGTGTTCTTGTACAATACATGTACCTGATTGTGACAAATCACAGTTTGCACATTGACTTAAGGTCAGACATGTCACATAGCTCTCTTAGAGAGGATGCGATTAGTGGCATAGGTCTCCGGAAGCAGAGCTGGGGGGGTTGGGTGTTCTTGAACAATACAGTATATGTACCAGAATATGACAAATCACAGTTTGGCCATTGACAGCGGGTTCCATTTTGATGGAGACAGTCAGAAACATCACATAGCTCTCTGAGAGAAATGAGAGAAGTGGAACAGGTCACCGAAAGCACAGCTTGGCGGGTGGTGTTCTGGTACAATACATGTACCTGAATGTGAGAAATCACAGTTTGCACATTGACAGTGAGTTAAATGTTAATGGAGAAAGTCAGATATGTCACATAGCTCTCTTAGAGGGGATGAGATTAGTGGAACAGGTCACCGAAAGCACAGCGTGGCGGGTGGTGATCTGGTACAATATATGTACGTGAATGTGACAAATCACACTTTGGATATTGACAGTAAGTTCCTTGTTAATAGAGACAATCAGACATGTCACATAGCTCTCTTGGAGGGGATGAGATTAGTGGCACATGTCACTGAGAGCACAGCTTGTGGGTGTTGGGTATTCAGGAACAATATATGTTCCAGAATGTGAGAAATCACAGTTTGGACATTGACAGTTGGTAACATGCTGATGGAGACAGTCAGACATGTTTCATAGCTCTCTTAGAGGGGATGATATTAGTGGAAAAGGTCACTGAAAGCACCGCTTGGGGGGGTGTTCTGGTACAATATATGTACCTGAATATGACAAATCACTGAACATTTTCATTGGGTTCTGTGTTAATGGAGTCAGTGAGACATTTCACATAACTCTCTTAGAGGGGATGAGATTAGTGGCACAGGTCACCGAAAGCACTGCTTTGTGGGGTTGGGTGTTCTGGTACAATACATGTTCCGGAATATGACAAATAACAGTTTGCACATTGACAGTGGGTTCCTAGTTAATGAAGACAGTCTGGCATGTCACATAACTCTCTTAGAGGGGATGAGACTAGTGGCACAGGTCTGCGAAAGCACAGTTTGGGGGCTTGGGTGTTCTGGTACATATATGTACCTGAATGTGAGAAATCATGGTTTGCACACTGACAGTGGGTTTCTTGTTAATGAAGACATTTAGACATGTCATATACCTCTCTTAGAGGGGATGAGAGTAGTGGAACTGGTCACTGAAAGCACAGCTTGGCGGGTGGTTTTATGGTACAATATATGTACTTGAATGTAATCAGAGTTTGCACACTGACAGTGGGTTCCATGTTCATGGAGACAGTCAGACATGTCACATAGCTCTCTTAGAGAGAATGCCATTAGTGGCACATGTCACTGAAAGCACAGCTTGGGGGGTTGTTCTGGTACAATATATGTACCTGAATGTGACAAATCACAGTTTGCTCATTGACATTAGGTTCCTGTTATTGAAGACAGTCAGACACGTCACATAGCTCTCTTAGAGTGGATTAGATTAGTGGCACAGGTCACTGAAAACAAAGCTAGGTGGTTGGGTGTTATGGTACAATATATGTACCTGATTGTGACAAATCACAGTTTCAAAAGTGCGTTCCATGTTAATGGAGACAGTCAGAAATGTCACATTGCTCTCTTAGATGAATGAGAGAAGTGGAACAGGTCACCAAAAGCACAGCTTGGCGAGTGGTGTTTTAAAACATAGAAACATAGATTTTGATGGCAGATAAGGACCACTTGGCCCACCCAGTCTGCCCATTTCCCTACCTATTGGATAAGCTGCAGATCCTAGTTAACCAGCAGCCTACTTCTTCCTACCCCCACCCCCTAGAATTGCTTTATGACTGTCCCATGCATGCTTGAATTCCACCACCGTTTTTGACTCCACAACCTCCTCCGGAAGGCCATTCCATGCATCCACAACCCTCTCTGTGAAAAAATACTTCCTTAAATTACCTCTGAGCTGCCCCTTCTATCTTCAAATTGTGCCCCCTTGTTCTTGCACACCTCTTTTTTTGAAAGATGCTACCCTCTTGGACTTTGTTGATTCCCTTGAGATACTTGAAAGTTTCTATCATGTCCCCCCTCTCTCTCCTTTCCTCGGAGCTATACATATTCAGCTCCTTAAGTCTCTCTTCATATGTCTTCCGGTGCAGACCCTGCACCATTTTAGTTGCCCTCCTCTGGACAGCTTCCATCCTGTCTATGTCCTTACGGAGACTGGGTCTCCAGAACTGCACGCAGTACTCCAGATGGGGTCTCACCAACTGTCTGTACAGAGGGATAATAACTTCCTGTTTTCTGCTGGTGATGCCTCTCCTATGCATCCCAGTATCCCCAGCCCTCCTTGCTGCCCTCTCACATTGCTTGCCCACCTTAGGTCATCTGATATGACTACCCCCAGGTCCCTTTCCATTTTTGTTTTTGTTAGTATCTCACTCCCATTGTGTACTCTTCCCTGGTTTTGTTCTCAGGTGCATTACCTTGCACTTCTTAGTATTGAATCTAAGCTGCCATACATTTGACCATTCCTCTAACCTTGCCAAGTCCCTTCTCATCCTTTCCACCCCACCTTGTGCATCAACTCTGTTGCAGATCTTTGTGTCATCTGCAAAGAGACATACTTTTCCTTCCAGTCCCTCTGCAATATCGCTTATAAAGACATTGAAGAGGACCGGTCCTAATACTGAACCCTGCGGTACCCCACTAGTAACCCCCCTTTCTTCAGAGTGGACTCCATTTACTATTACTCTCTGTTTCCTATTCTCCAGCCAGTTCTTTACCCAGGCTGTCATCTTGGGACCCACTCCCAGGCTGGCTAACTTGTATATTAATCTTTTGTTTTGGTTCAATATATGTACCTGAATGTGACAAATCACAGTTTGGACATTGACTCCGGGTTCCATGTTATTGGACACAGTCAGAAATGCCACATTGCTGTCTTTCGGGAACAAGAGAAGTATAACAGGTCACCGAAAGCACAGCTTGTGGGGTCTTTTCTGGTACAATATATGTACCTGAATGTGACAAATCACAGTTTGTATATTAACAGTGGGTTCCATGTTAATGGAGACAGTCAGACATGTCACATAACTCTCTTAGAAGGGATGAGATTAGTAACAGAGGTCACCGAAATCACAGCTTGTGGGGTTGGGTGTCCTGGTACAATATATGTGTCTGAATGTGACAAATCAGTTTGCTCAATGACAGTGGGTTCCATGTTAATGGAGACAGTCAGACATTTCACATAGCTCTCTTAGAGAGGATGAGATTTGTGGCACTTGTCACCAAAAGCACAGCTTGGGGAGGGGGGGTTGGGTGTTGTGGTATAATATATGTACCTGAATGTGACAAATCACAGTTTGCACATTGGCAGTGGGTTCCTTGTTAATGGAGACAGTCAGACATGTCACATACCTCTCTTAGAGGGGATGGGATTAGTGGCACTGGTCATCAAAAGCACAGCTAGAGGAGTTCGATGTTCTGGTTCAATATATGTACCTGAATGTGTCAAATCACAGCTTGGACATGGACTGTGTGTTCCATGTTAATGGAGACAGTCAGACATGTCACATAGCTCTCTTAGAGGGGATGTGATTAGTGGCACAGGTCTCCGAAAGCACAGCTTGGGGGTTGGGAGTTCTGGTACAATATATAATAATAATAATCTTTATTTTTTATGCGTCTTTCGAAAATCAAGGTGCAGAACAAATTGTAAAATCTGATCTGGATAAAACATTACAATAAAACCAGTAAAATAAATAACATCAAACATCATGATAGAACAGTAAAATCAAACCAGGTCAGCATCATCCCCAAAAGCCTTAATCCACAAAAAGGATTTTAAAGCTTGTTTAAAACCCCCCACTGTCACACAGTCTCTGATCCAACGGGGTATAGAATTCCAGAGGGTCGGTGCCACGAACATAAAAGCCCGGGCACCAGAAGATTTTAAAACTACCCTCGGAATTTCCAGCAACCCCTCGTTGGCCGAGCAGAGTGGTTGCTCCAGGAGATAAGGAACCAGGAGCTCTTTTGGGTAGTCAGGGCCCAAACCGTGCAGGGCTTTATAAGTCAGTAAGCCAACTTTAAAGGTGATCCGCCACTGAACCAACAGCCAGTGCAGTCCCCGCAGCACTGGTGTAATATGGGAAGAATGAGGCGTCCCAATTAACAATTGGGCTACGGAGTTCTGCACCAGCTGCAAGTGGCGAATATCAACCCCTGGAAGCCCAAAGTAAAGGAAATTGCAGTAGTCCAAATGCGAGGTCACAAAGGCTTGGATCAATGTAGGTAGGTCCCCGGACGGAACAAGGTGCTTGATCCTAGCGATGTTCCTAAGATGGTAAAAGGAAACCTTAACAACGGCCTACACTTGAGCATGTACCATCAGCCGATTGTCAAGAATCACCCCTAGGTCGCGTATCTGTTCAGAGATTGGGAGCTCAACATCCCCCAGGAATAAACCTGAGGGATGGTTTGTCCCCCGAACCCCTATCCAGCAACCAGGATCCACGACTATCACCTCCGTCTTCCCAGAATTCAATTTCAACCAGCTGGACCTCATCCAACCTTGAATTTCACCAAGGCTGTTATTAAACACCGAGAGTGCTCCATTCTGGTCAGGTGCAAGAGACAAGTAGAGCTGGGAATCATCAGCATATCAATGAAACTCCAGCCCATACCATTTTACAATGTCTCCGAGGGGAAGCATGTACACCGCAAATAACATGGGGAACAGCACCGAGCCCTGGGGCACCCCACAAGACACAGAGATAGGATTGGAGGAAAACACCCCCGATACCACCCTCTGAGTTCTACCGGTGAGGAAAGAAGTAAACCTTCTGTGGACCAAACCTGAAAGCCCACAGATGATTCTCAGGTGCTTAAGCGGTATCCCATGGTCTACAGTGTCAAATGTTGATGACAGATCCAGTAGGATGAAAATGGACCGTTTTTTCTGGTCTCTCGTCATCAAGAGATCATTGAGCACCCGAACCTGTGCAGTCTCAGTGCTATGCCTCTTTCAAAAACCAGATTGAA
Organism: Neoceratodus forsteri; assembly: GCA_016271365.2. Taxonomy (NCBI): domain Eukaryota; kingdom Metazoa; phylum Chordata; order Ceratodontiformes; family Ceratodontidae; genus Neoceratodus; species Neoceratodus forsteri. The sequence goes on from CM057455.1 coordinate 175,795,047, forward strand.
GGAGATCATAGATGCTATGGATGGTCAAGTGGTTGTCTAACTGAGTAGCTACTACTTTCTCAATTACCTTCCCAACAAAAGGAAGGTTTGAGATAGGCCTGTAGTTGCCGAGGGAGTCGGGGTTCAAAGAAGCCTTCTTCAACATTGGTGTCACCACTGCCTCCTTCAGGGGGCAAGGATATTCGCCAGAGTCTAAGGAGCACCAGACTATCCTCACCAGAACCAGGATGATAATCTCCCCACAGCCCATAATCAAGGCTGTAGGGCCGGATCTAAACTACAGCATGTAGTGCGCAAACCCTGGACAATCCTCATATCATCCTTCATTTCCGGCCTTTTGAAGAGACTCCAGGAAAAGAGAGGGAGTATGACCAGGGACTGATCCACGGCCGTTCTCATAGAGAGTATTGTGCAGGTCTCCGCCCTGATGTCATCCACCTTATCTGCAAAGAACCGAGCAAGCTCCTCGCACTGAGATTGCGAAAAGGCTCTACGAACCTGCAGACAGGCTGGGTTGCACAGTCTGTCCATGGTTCGAAAGAGCTGAGCCAGTCAGTTCTGAGCAGCAGCAATTTCCCCAGACAGGAATACTGCCTTCTTACGGGTAATTGCTGACTGATAGAGTTGATAATGCTCTAGCAGTCTAAGATGGTTGGCATCTAAGCTGGATTTCTGCCAACACCTCTCTAGCCTGCGTCCAAGTAGTTGCATCTCCCTCAAGTCCCTATCAAACCATGGGGACAGAGGGCCAAGGGAGAGAGGACGCACATGGATGGGAGCAATAGAATCCAGAGCATTGGTAATGGCCTTATTATAGGCCAGAACCAAAGCCTCTGGATCTGAGCTCATCACAGGACATGCTGATAGGTCAAGTGCCGCAGTTAGACCACTGGGAGTCACATCCCGTAAAGGGCGGTACTTGACCATCTCCACAGGAGTAGGTTTACGCAGGGGGGTGCCAAAACTGAATCTCACAGTTTGATGGTCAGACCATCTGACAGGTTCCACCCACATGCCAGAGGCTTCCATCCCCAGGAGGGAAACCAGATCAAGGGAATGGCCATGTTTATGAGTGGTAGAGGTAACCACCTATGAAAGGCCCAATGAATTCACCAATTGGAGGAAGTGCTGTCCAAATTGCGAGAGTTCATCGTCGATCCAAGCAGTGAAGTCGCCCAGCACCATCAACCTGGGGGACTCCAATACCAGGTCAACGATGAAGTCCGCCACTTCCTTAAAGAATGGCTTCTTGTCCCCAGGTGGATGATAGACAAGAGCCAGTCTATAGCTCTCACCTGCCACTATAACACATTCGAATGATCTGGTCTCCTCAACTGGAATACTAGTGAGACCCAATTCGTTCTTGAAACAGACCGCAACCCCCCCACCCCTGCGGTCCAGTCTCGGATGGTGTATCACAGAGTACCCGGCCAGAACTGCCGCCTCAAGAATGGGGCCAGCATTTCCATCCAGCCAGGTTTCAGTGATGCAGGCCAGATCCGCTGTACCCATCAAGTCTGCCACAATAGCAATCTTGTTTACAATGGATCTGGCAATGCATAATACCGCCCAAGTTGGACAGAACCCCTGGGATCCCCCAACCACTTGCCCGCCAATACTAGCGGCGGTGCCCTTGAGTATGGGGATCAGACAAGGGAACCCACGTTCTGACCTCCATTTCACCCCAGGGCATATTCTGGGCTTAACAATCCCGATTCGAGTGCTCCCCTCATCCATCCTCCACTGTTCAGGGCTCCCATCCCTCCCCCTCCTCCTACGGGTAATTCCCAAGGCCCGACAACATTGGTAAATAGAAAAAGTAAAGAAGGGGGAGAAAAAGGGTGGAGGGCACGAAAAGTGGAGGATGAATAGTGCACGACCAGGGGGGGTGGTGGGACAATAATACATATCCCCATCCTTCAACATGGAATAAGACAATAAACTCCTACTCTCACAGAAATTAACAAAAAACAAATCCCAAAAAACTTGAGAAAACAGTTTACCAAACAAAATTAAACAAACATGAACCAAAAATCTAGAACTCAAACCCAATTAACTCAGATTAATCCATTATTCTCAAATAGAACCTGCTTTCAGGAAAATAAACAAAACAAAACTAAAACCCCAAAATGAACAATAAAATAAAATAAATAATAAATAGAGACGGGGGTCCCTCCTCACGTAAGGAATTCCCGGCACAAAATCAAATAAACACGGATATGAAAAAAGGGAAAATAAGGAAAAATAAAGAAAACCCCACAAAATAAAACAGTATAAACTGGCTAAGAAAACAAGCACTCCCACTACAAGTTGCTTAGACCCCAGGAACTCTCACTGCTCGGAAATAAAAAACAACATAAAATGCCCCCCAGAAAAATAATAAAAATTAAAATTTGTGAGTAAGCAGGGACTCCCACTCCCAGCAAACTCACAATAACTGAGCACTCTCACTGCACGGACAAAGAGAAAATATTTTGATCCAGAGAGAAGGTTCCAGTCAGAGAAAATGTCACACAATAACGTATAAAACTATAAATAAAATGTTAAAAACCAGGGACCCATCTACGACCTCCTCAACAAGTTAGTTAATTCTATTAGGCCCTCAGTACTTATCCTCTCAGAATCCAGATGCTTGAATCCAAAATTCGAAAAATTTATAACAATCCAGATGAAAACAGACAGGGCTGGACTGGACAGCAGGCAAAAAACCTCTTTGTGAACGGTCAGAGTACCAGTCACTCCCCACTCACAGCTGGAGATTACTTCTCAGTCCAAACCGACAAAGCTGATAAAACTAAAACTTAACAATTCCCCGAATCTGCGGTCACTCAGGTCAAAATATACCCCACAGACCTCACTGGCCAGGAGGCACTCCACAACCCTCATTCCCCGGGGTCAGGGCCCCAGAAACAGGGCAGTGCAACGACCACCCCAGCACTGCAGGCCCCCCAGGGCAGACAGAGGCCCAACCCTCTGGCTGGCCGCTGACTAACCCCCTCACCCTCTGGGAGCAAAGACCGGGGGGTTCCCTCTCCATGGCAGCCCCAGGTCTTGACCTGGCCCAGTATCTTAAAACCCTGCAGATTCAAGCAATGTCTCCAAAAACCAGCACCCGGAGGAGACTCCAGTCCTAAACCAGACTTCTCCAAGCAAACAGGCTCTACCAAAGGGGGACGCACGTCCGGACGATGGGTTCCAGATGCCCAGTCAATCCCAGGCAAGTTTCCTCCCATGAATCTTGAAAGGGATAGAAGAGCAAATATCAATATGGCCACAAAGGTTCCAATAAATCCACAGTCCGGTATGTCCACAATCCGGAAAGTCCACAATCATACAGGGATGACCGAGCAGTCTTCAAACGTCAAGAACACCGCAAATGTTCCACAAATGTTCCGAAAAATCCATGGTCTGGAAAGTCCACAATCATACAGGGCAGTAACAGAACTAATTATACTCCAAATAGCCTGACTCCAGGGAAAGATCACATTAAAACACAGCAGCTCACATTCGCAGCAAAGGATATCTCCACAGTAAAAGCAAGCGGGAAACTTCCGAATCTAATCCCAAAGGTCCAGGTCCCCGAACAGAAATAAGCAAGAAAACGATAATAAACAGACTAAAAAGCAAACTAAAAAATGAATAAACCTAAAACTAAAAAAAATGAATAAAACAAAATTGACACGTTCTAAACAGACCCACGCCGGTCGCCATCTTGAATATATGACAAATCACTGTTTGGACATTGACAGTGGGTTCCATATTAATGGAGACAGTCAGACATGTAACAGCTCTCTTAGAGGGGATGAGACTAGTGGCACAGGTCAGCGAAAGCACAGTTTGGGGGCTTGGGTGTTCTGGTACAATATATGTACCTGAGTGAGACAAATCATGGTTTGCACACTGACAGTGGGTTCCTTGTTAATGAAGACAGTCAGACGTGTCACATAGCTCTCTTAGAGTGGATGAGATTAGTGGCACAGGTCACCGAAAGCAAAGCTTCAGGGGTTGGGTGTTCTGGCAGAATATGTGTACCTGAATGTGACAAATCACAGTATGCACACTGACAGTGGGTTCCATGTTCATGGAGGCAGTCAGACATGTCACATAACTCTCTTAGTGGGGATGAGATTAGTGATAGTTTCACCGAAAGCACAGCTTGACGGAGTTGTGTGTTCTGGCATAATATACGTACCTGAATGTGACAAAGCACTGTTTTGCACTTTGATGATGGGTTCCTTGCTGATGGAGACAGTCAGACATGTCACATAGCTCTCATACCGGGGATGAGATTAGTGGCACAGGTCACCGAAAGCACAGAATGGGAATTTTGGTGTTCTGGTACTATATATGTACCTGTTTGTGACAAATCACAGTTTGCACATTGACAGTGGATTCCATGTTAATAGAGACAGTCAGACATGTCACATAGCTCTCCTGGAGGGGCTGAGATTAGTGACACTGGTCACCGAAAGCACAGCTTGGGGGGGATGCATGTTCCGGTACAATATATGTACCTGAAGGAGACAAATCAGTTTGCACACTGACCGTGGGTTCCTTGTTAATGGAGACATTCAGGCATGTCACATAGCTCTCTTAGAGGGGATGAGATTAGTGGCACAGGTCACCAAAAGCACAGCTTTGGAGGTTGGGTGTTCTGGTACAATTTATGAACCTGAATATGACATATCACAGTTTGGACATCAACAGTGGGTTCCATGTTAATTTAGACAGTCAGACATTTCACACAGCTTTCTTAGAGAGGATGAGATGAGTGGCACAGGTCACTGAAAACACAGCTTGGGGGGGGTTGGAAGTTCTGAAACAATATATGTTCCTGAATGTGACAAATCACAGTCTGCACATTTAAAGTGGGCTCCATGAAATGGAGACAGTCAGAACATGTCACATCGCTCTCTTGAAGGGGATGAGATAACTGGCACAGGTCAACGAAAGCACACCTTTGGGGGGTTGGGTGTTCTGGTACAATATAGGTGTCTCAATGTGACAAATCACAGTCTGGACATTGACTGTGTGTTCCATGTTAATGGAGACAGTCTGACATGTCACAGCTCTCTTTGAGGTGATGAGATTAGTAGCACAGGTCACCGAAAGCACAGCTTGGTGTGGTTGGGTGTTCTGTTACAATATACGTACATGAATGTTACAAATCACAGATTGGACATTGACAGTGGGTTCCATGTTAATGGAGACAGTCAGACATGTCACATACCTCTCTTAGAGGGGATGAGAGTAGTGGAACAGGTCACAGAAAGCACAGCTTTGCACGTGGAGTTCTGGTACACTATATGTACTTGAATGTGACAAATCACAGTATGAACATTGACAGTGGGTTTCATGCTAATGGAGGCAGTCAGACATGTCACATCGCTCTCTTAGAAGGGATGAGATTAGTGGACAGGTCACCGAAAGCGCATCCTGGAGAGGTGGTTGTACTGGTATAATATGTGTTCCTGAATGTGACAAAACACAGTTTCAACACTGACAGTGTGTTCCATGTTAAATGAGACAGTCAGACATGCCACACTGACTGTGGGTTCCATGTTAATGGAGACAGTCAGACATGTCACAAAGTTCTCTTAGAGGGGATGAGATTAGTGGCACAGGTCTCCGAAAGCACAGCTTAGGGGGGTTGGGTGTTCTGGTATAACATATGTACTTGAAACTGAACTGACAAATCACAGTTTGGACACTGACTGTTGGTTAAATGCTGATGGAGACAGTCAGACATGTCACATAGCTCTCTTAGAGGGGATGATATTTGTGACACAGGGATTTATTTAACCAGGCGTAAACACCATTGAGAAAGCTCATTTACAAGGTGGTACTGGTCATAAATACAATACAGTAAACTTCATAAGATTACAATTACAATTACAGTGGACAACGGTGCAAAAAAAAAAGGAAAAAACATTGTGAAGGTGCCGGTCAGTATGGGTCTATACATACCAGTCAACACAATTAACATGCAAAGGTACATAATGATAAGCTTTACTGAAATGAGAAGAGACAACAATCCCATATAGTCTCCGCTGAGTAAGAGCTCATACATAAATGATAAAAAATAAGGACGTATTAAGGAATAGGGTAGAAATTGGGATGAGAGTAGTGGAACAGGTCATGGAAAGCACAGCTTGGTTGGTATTGCTCTGGTACAATACTTGTACCTGAAGGTGGCAAATCACAGATTGCACTCTGATAGTGGGTTCCTTGTTAATGGAGACAGTCTGGCATGTCACATAGCTCTCTTAGAGGGGATGAGATTAGTGGCACAGGTCAACAAAAGACCAGCTTGGTGGGTTAGGTGGTCTGTTACAATATAAGTACCTCATTGTGACAAAATCACAGTTTGGACATTGACAGTTTAGTTTAGTTTAGTTTATTGTTCTAGGAATTACTACCTTTGAGCCAGAGGCTCTTTTACAAAGGTTCCACGTCAATTAGGTACAGTACAAAAGGTTACATAGATAACACAACAATTTGTGTTGTGTCAGGAGCAAGAAAACATATACAAATACTTATCAAATCACTTGTGCAAAAGGACATGATATATCAATAATCACATTATTATTACAAGAAAGAGGTCATGCCAGATTAGGAGAAACAAATAGGGAAAAAGTCCAGAACAGAGAGGTTGAGTGAAAGGTGTGGGGAGCAGACAATAGCAAGAGAAAAGGTTTCCCAAACATGTCTTTGTCAAATAATGGAACAGGGTGGGTAGTGAGAAAATAGGAGGTTTAATCAGGGCAGTCACAGGAGCTGGAGGTGGCAAGGTGAGAGAAAAGCCTTGATTTGAAAATACCTAGAGAGGTGGAGGCAGTAATATGAGTGCTGAGGGCATTTAGCCAGCTGGGGGCACAATAGGCAAATGATCTTTGTCCCTGAGAAGTCCGGCATCAGGGGACTTGGAGACGCTGGTGTTCTGATCTTCTGGTAAAACGGGTGCTAGCACTCGGGCATAACAGGTCTTGGATACAGGGTGGAGTGAGGCCCAGAGTGGATTTTTTCACCATCAGGCAGGTAAGGTACTTTATCCGGTTTGAGAGTTGCAACCAACCTGAGTCAGCATAGAGTTCACATGTGTGGGTACGTCGATGTGCACCAGTGAGCAGCCGACAGGCCTTATTTAGGGATGTTGTAATGCGACTAAGTGCTGTTGTAGTGGCAGATCCATATATAACTAAGCCATAGTCAACGACTGAGATGATAGAAGACTGGATGGCAAACCTCAGTGCAGAATGGGTAAGAAGCTGTTGGTTCCGATACAGAATCCCAATTCAGCTGATTAATAGTTTTGCTGTACTATCAATGTGAGTTGCAAAGTTAGGCCTTGATCAAAGTTGATTCCAAGATATTTGAAAATTGGCACTTGTTCAAGGGTATTTCCCAGGTATGTATTAATGGTGAGTGGGACTTGCTGTTTCTTGTTTTATGGGTTAGGAAGAGCATGGATTTAGTTTTTTGTGGTTTAGAACCAGCTTATGTTCAAGGAACCACATCTCAACTTTGGAAAAGCATGCTGAAGGTTGAGGCGTAGAGGTTCGGATCTTTATGAGTGGCAAGAATCACGGTATCATCGGCATAGAGGATTAATTGTTCAGGGCAGGATTTGGGGAGGAGTTTAGGAAAAGGCTGAAAGGAGGGGCCCAGGATGGATCCTGGGAACTCCTGAGCGAACCGGTTTTGAGTCTGAGAGAACTCCAGCTACTTTTACAGATTGAGAGCGTTGAGCAAGGTAATTTTTTACCCAGTCACCAGGACCCTGAGAGAGCCCTAGGGATAGAAGTTGTTTGATAAGTAGGTCATGGTGGACTGTATCAAATGCCTTGGTTAAGCCAATGTAGACTGCTCCAGTTAGGTTTCCTTTGTCCATGGCATTGTGGATTGCTCCTGAGAATTCAAGTAGGGCAGTCGATGTGCTGTGCCCTTTCCTAAATCCATGCTGCTGAGTGCATAGGATGTTGTGCTTTTCCAGGTAGTCTGAAAGTTGGTCCGCCACCAAGCGTCTCAAGGGCCTTAGAGAGGTGGTAGTATTGATATCGGGTGATAGTTACCAGGCAGTGACTTATCACCACTTTTGTGCACCGGAGTGACAACTGCAGCCTTCCATTTCCTAGGGAATTGGCTGTAGCAGAGGGAGAGATTGAAAATTTTTGTGAGGGGGAGCAGTACTTACTCCAGAGTGAGGGACAGAAGTTTAAGGTCAATAGTGTCGCTGCTTGCTCTGGACTTAGAAATGGCCTTCTTTACACATTTATAGACTTCATGTGCCTTTACTAGTTTGAAATGGAAGGGTGGTTTGGTTGGAGAGGCAGTAGTAGAAGTAGAAATTGGAGGGTCAGCATCAGTAAAGAAATCAGATGAGAGGACACCACTAAGGTCCGTGAAGGTATCATTTAGGGTGTTTGAATGATCTCTGGGTCTAATGTAGTGGTTCCATCCACATTCATTATTGTAGGAGAGGATTTGGACTGCTGACCCATGATATTCTTTATGTTGTCCCAGAAGGATTTCCTTTGCCCCAGGAGTTGGAGAGGGCATTCTTGAAGTAAGAGCTCTTCATCAAGCGGATCTGTTTAGTACAGTGGTTATAGCCTGTTTATACTTTTGAATGTCTGACAGAGTGCCAGTAGCTCTTGCAGTGGCCCAGAGGCGATCCTACTTTTGAGTTGTGCCAATAGCTTTGCCGTGAGCCAGGGATTGTGAGTGCTTTGATTTTGCGCTTTTTACTGGTGCATAGGTGTCACAGGCAGTGTTGAAAGTAGTAATAAAGTAATCAAGGGCTAGGGTCAACATCTTGAGTTTTGAAATCAAGGACCAGTCTATCTGCCTAAGACAGGTCTTGAGATGAGTAAGGTTGCCATAGGTAGGACTCTGCTATAGATGGTTTTGGAGGCGGCTTCGAAACTTATTTGTCCAGGTACATATTATTGGAGTGATCACTGAGTGAGTCAGGGAGAACACTTACATTGGTTATATGGGTAGGGTGGCTGGTAAGGATCCAGTCAATGAGGGTGCTGGTCCCTGATTTGTAGTTTTTCCTGGTAGGGGAGTTTACCACTTGTGTTAAATTTGCTGCTAGGATGGCATCTTTGTTTGACCCTGCATCAGGAGCAAGCCAATTTATATTAAAGTCCCCAAGGAGAAGGAGTTTGATGTCAGAAGGTTGTGTACTTACGAACTCGAGGACAGCCTGTAGGCTGGAATCAGGATCTTTTGGTGGGATATAGACAGCAGCAATCATGAGGACTTTGTTTTGGGCACCAAGTAGTATCTTGATAGGGAGGAGTTGCACTGAGGTTTCTGTGGTGGGATAAGAACCAGGAAGACAGGTGAGGTAGTCCTTTATGTAGATTGCACATCCACCACTTTTTGAGGTCCTATCCAGCCTGAATATCTTGTAGCCTTGTATAGAGATGGCATGATCCGAGTATTAGGTGTCAGCCAAGTTTCGATGATGGCAAGGATATCCGGGTTGTGTTGGCTGGCAAGATTTGAAGGGAGGCCAGTTTTGGGAGAGACTGCAGATGTTTAAGGTAGCATTTTGAGCCCCCTCCATTTGGCAGGCTTTGTTGTACTGTAGGAGACAGGGCCAGGATTTGAGTGGACACTTCCTGATATCAAGGAGGAGGAGTAGGAGTTTAAGAGACAGTTGCTGTACTTTGTAGTGAATTGAATTACACTTCTGAGGCTTATGCGGCTTGGACCAGTGCAGGCGTCTAGGGACCCAGAGCAAGGAGACTGTTAGTAATAGAGGATGATATGCCCATTTATCCTTGTTGTAGCTTGTCAGTTGCACCCAGTCGCTTGCAGATAGGTACCTGGTGGTTAAGTCAAAAGCCAAAAGAATGATCAACAGCTGAGGTCCAGAGTCACTGAAATGTTAAAATTCCTGAAGGTGATTAACTTTGCCTGCACGTATGCAGGATGTGAAATCCCTTTGTCTGTATGCTTCTTTGTCATTCAAACAGGTTGCTGAAAAGCCCACATAGAGATCATGGAGCAGGTCAGACGAAAATGTGGATTCCAGTAGGACCCAGAGTCACCAAGTTTGTCAGATGTAGTTGCTTCACTTGTGTTTTGCATGGGATAGCTTCCAAAAAGTTGATTTTAAAATGAAAATAAAGATACCGGATGATGATTTTTTTGCAGAAATCCAGTCCAGGAGACTTTCACGGATGTAGTGAGCAAGAATGGTATAGTTACCACAAGCAGAAAAACATGTAAATCCACAAAAACTAAGCTACAGACACAGACAAACACAAGCAGCCACCACACAGACCCAGGGGGAGAGTGGGTTCCAAGTTAATAGAGACAGTCAGACATGTCCCATACCTCTCTAAGAGGGGATGAGAGAAGTGAAACAGGTAACGGAAAGCACAGCTTGGTGAAAGGTGTTCTGGTACAATATACAGTATGTGTCTGAATGTGACAAACCACAGTATGGACATTGACAGTGGGTTCCACGCTAATGGAGACATTCAGACATGTCACATAGCTCTCGTAGAGGGGATAAGATTAGTAGCACAGGTCACTGAAAGCACAGCCTGGGTTAGGTTGTGTGTTCTGGTATAATATATGTGCCTGAATGTGACAAATCACAGTTTGCACGCTGACAGTGGGTTCCATGTTAATGGAGACAGCCAGACAAGTCACATAGCTCTCTTAGAGGGGATGAGATTAGTGGCACAGGTCACCAAAACACAGCTTGGAGGGGTGGTGTTCTGCTACAATAGCGGTACCTGAATGTTACAAATCGCAGTTTGAACACTGACAGTGGGTTCCATGTCAATGGAGACAGTCAGAAATATCACGTAGCTCTCTTAGCGGGGATGAGTTTAGTGGCAAAGGTGACTGAAATCAGAGCTTGGTGGGATGGTGTTCTGGTACAAAACATGTGCCAGAATGTGACAAATCACAGTTTGGACATTGACAGTGGGATCCATCTTATTGGAGACAGTCAGAAATGTCACATAACTCTTGTTGAGGGAATGAGAGAAGTAGAACAGGTCACAGAAAGCACAGCCTGAGGGGGGATGTTCTGTTACAATATATGCACCTGCATGTGACAAATCACAATTTGCACATTGGCAGTGGGTTCCATTTTAATGGATACAGTCAGACATGTCACATAGCTCTCATAGGGGGGATGAGATTAGTGCCAAAGGTCACTGAAATCAGAGCTTGTGGGGTTGGGTGTCCTGGTACTATATATGTGCCTGAATGTGGCAAATCACAGTGTGGACATTGACAGTGGGTTCCATGTTAAGTGAGACAGACAATACTCATAGCTCTCTTGGAGGGGATGAGATTAGTGGCACAGATCATCAAAAACACAGCTTATGGGGTTGGTTGTTCTGGTACATTACATGTACTTGCTAGAGACAAATCACAGTATGGACATTGACAGTGGGTTCCATGTTAATGGAAACAGTCAGACATGTCACATTGCTGTCTTTGAGGGGATGAGATTAGAGACACAGGTTACTGAAAGCACTGCATTGGGGAGGTTTGTGTTCTGGTACAATATATGTTCATGAATATGACAAATTACAAGTTGCACATTGACAGTGGGTTCCTTGTTAATGGAGACAGTCAGGCATGTCACATAGCTCTCTTAGTGGGCATGAAATTAGTGACACAGGTCAACGAAAGTCCAGCTTGGGGGTGGGGGTTTGGTATTCTGTTACAATATATGTACCTAAATGTGACAAATCATAGTTTGGACATTGACAGTGGGTTCCATGTTAATGGAGACAGTCAGACATGTCACATAGCTCTCTTAGAGGGGATGATAGTACTGGAACAGGTCAAGGAAAGCACAGCTTGACAGGTGGTGTTCTGGTACAATACATGTACCTGAATGTGACAAATCACAGTCTGAACATTTGCAGTGGGTCCCATGTTAGTGGAGACAGTCAGGCATGTCACATAGCTCTCTTAGAGGGGATGAGATTAGTGGCACAGGTCAACGAATGACCAGCATGGGGGGTTGGGTGTTCTGGCATAATATATGTACCTGAATCTGACAAATCACAGTTTGGACATTGACTGTTGGTTAAATGCTGATGGAGACAGTCAGACATGTCACATAGCTCTCTTAGAGGGGATGATATTAGTGGCACAGGTCACAGAAAGCATCGCTTGGGGGGGCCTGTTCTGGTACAATATATGTACCTGCATGTGACAAATCACAGTTTGCATATTGACAGTGGGTTCCATGTTAATAGAGGCAGTCAGAAATGTCACTTACCTTTCTTAGAGGGGATGAGAGTAGTGGAACAAATCACGGAAAGCACAGCTTGACGGGTGGTGTTCTCCTACAATATATGTACTTGAATGTGACAAATCACAGATTGCACATTGACAGTAGGTTCCATGTTAATGGAGACAGACAGACATGTCACAAAACTATCTTAGAAGGGATAAGATTAGTGGTACATGTCACCAAAAACACAGCCTGGGAGGGGGGGTTGTGGTGTTCTGGTACGATATTTGTTCCCGAATGTGACAAATCACAATTTGGGCACTGACAGTTCATTACATGCTGATGGAAACAGTCAGATATGTCACAAATCTCTCTTTGAGGGAAGGATATAGGTGGCACAGGTCACCGAAAATGCAGCTTTGGGGGGCTGGGTGTTCTGGTACAATATATGTTCATGCATGTGACAAATCACAGTTTGCACATTGACAGTGGGTTCCATGTTAATGGAGACAGTATGACATGTCACATAGCTCTCTTAGATGGGATGAGATTGTTGGCAAAGGTCACTGAAAGCAGAGCTGGGGGTGTTGGGTGTTCTGGTACAATATATCTATCTGAATGCTACAAATCACAGTTTGGACATTGACTGCAGGTTCCATGTTAATGGAGACCATCACAAAAGTCACATAGCTCTCAGAGGGAATGAGAGAAGTGAAACAGGTCACCAAACGCACACCTTGGGGGTTGTGTTCTGGTACAATACATGTACAGTACCTGAATGAGACAAATCACAGTGTGAACATTGGCAGTGGGTTCCATGTTAATGAAGACAATCGGATATGTCATGCAGCTCTCTTAGAGGTGATGATATTAGTGGCACAGATCACCGAAAGCACAGCTTGGTGGGGCTGTTCTGGTACAATATATGTACCTTCATGTGACAAATCACAGTTTGATCATTGACAGTGTGTTAGATGTTAATAGAGACAGTCGCACATGTCACATAGCTCTCTTAGAGGGAATGGGAGAAGTGGAACAGGTCACAAAAAGCACAGCTTGGACATTGACAGAGGTTTCCATGCTAATGGAGACAGTCAGACAAGTCACATTGTTGTCTTGGAGAGGATGAGATTAGTGGCATAGGCAAACGAAAGCACAACTGGGGGGTGGTTGGGTGTTCTGGTACAAAATATGTACCTGAATGTGACAAATCAGTTTGCTCAATGACAGTGGGTTCCATGTTAATGGAGACAGTCAGACATGTCACATAGCTCTCTTAGAGGGGATGAGATTTGTGGCACTTGTCACTGAAAGCACAGCTTGGGGGGGGGTTGGGTGTTGCGGTACAATATATGTACCTAAATGGGAAAAATGACAGTTTTGACTTTGACAGTGGGTTCCATATATATGGAGACAGACAGACATGTCACATAGCTCTCTTAAAGAGAATAAGAGTAGTGGAACAGGTCACCGAGAGCACAGCCAGGTGGGTGGTGTTCTGGTACAATATATGTACCTGAATGTGACTAATCACACTTTGGACATTGACAGTGGTTTCCATTTTAAAGGAGATAGTCAGACTTGTCACATAGCTCTCTTACATAGGATGAGATTAGTGGCACAGGTCACCGAAAGCACAGCATTGGGGGATTTTGTCTTCTGGTACAATATATGTACATGAATGTGACAAATCACAGATTGCACACTGACAGCAAGTTCCTTGTTAATGGAGACAGTCAGACATGTCACATAGCTCTCTTAGAGGGGATCAGAGTAGTGGAACAGGTCACAAAAAACACAGCTTGGCGGGTGGTGATCTGGTACAATACATGTACACGAATGTGACAAATCATGGTATGAACACTGGCAGTGGGTTCCATGTTAATGGAGACAGTCAGACATGTCACATAGCTCTCATAGAGGGGATGAGATTAGTGGCACAGGTCACCGAAAGCACAGCTTGGCCGGTGGTGTTCAGGTGCAATATATTTACCTAAATGTAACAAATCACAGTTTGGACATTGACAGTGGGTTCCATGTTAATGGAGACAGTCATACATGTCACAATACTGTCTTAGAGGGGATGAGATTAGTGGCACAGGTCACCGAAAGCATGGCAAGGGGGGGTTGGGTGTTCTGGTACAATATATGTACCTGAATGTGACAAATTACAGTTTGAACACTGTCAGAGGATTCCTTGTTAATGGAGACAGTCAGACATGCCACATAGCTCATTTAGAGGGGATGAGATTAGAGACACAGGTCACCGAAAGCACAGCCTGGGGTTTTTGTGTTCTGGTACAATACATGTACATAAATGTGACAAATCACAGATTGCACATAGACAGTGGGTTCCTTGTTAATGGAGACAGTCAGGCATGTCACATAGCTCTCCTAGAGGGGATTAGATTAGTGGCATAGGTCACCGAAAGCACAGCCGGGGGGGTTGGGTGTTCTGGTACAATATATGTACCTGAATGTGTCAAATCACAGTTTGGACTCTGACAGTTGGTTACATGCTGATGGAGACAGTCAGTCATGCCACAAATCTCTCTTAAAGGGGATGATATTAGTGGTACAGGTCACTGAAAGCACAGATTGGAGGGGTGGTGTTCTGATGCAATATATGTACCTGAATGTGACAAGTCACAGTTTGGACATTGACTCTGGGTTCCATGTTATTGGAGACTGTCTTAAATGTCACATAACTCTCTTAGAGGGGATGAGATTCATGGCAAAGGTCACTGAAATCAGAGATTCTTGGGCTGGTGTACTGGTACAATACATGTACCTCAATGTGACAAATCACAGTTTGGACATTGAAAGGGGGATTCCATCTCATTAGCGACAGTCAGACATGTCACATTGCTCTCTTAGTAGTAATGAGATTAGTGGCACATGTCACCGTAAGCATAGCTGGTTGGGAGTTGGGTGTTATGTACAATATATGTTCCTGAATGTGACAAATCAGTTTCTACCTAGACAGTTGGTTACATGCTGATGGAGACAGTCAGAAATGTCACATAGCTCTCTCTTAGAGGGAATGAGAGAAGTGTAACAGGTCACCAAAAGCATAGCTTGGGAGGATGCTGTTCTGGTACAATATATGTACCTGCATGTGACAAATCACAGTTTGCACATTGACAGTGGCTTCCATGTTGATGGAGACAGAAATGTCACATAGCTCTCTTACAGGTGATGATATTAGTGGCACATATCACTGAAAGCACAGCTTGTGGGTGTTGTTCCGGTACTATATATGTACCTGCATGTGACAAATCACAGTTTGCACATTGACAGTGGGTTCCATGTTAATAGAGACAGTCGCACATGTCACATAGCTCTCTTAGAGGGAATGAGAGAAGTGGAACAGGTCACAGAAAGCACAGCTTGGCAGGGGGTGTTCTGCTACAATGTATCAACCTGAATGCGACAAATCACAGTTTGGACTTTGACAGCAGGTTCAATGTTAATGGAGACAGCCAGAAATGTCATATAGCTCTCTTAGCGGGAATGAGAGAAGTGGAACAGGTCATCGAAAGCACAGCTTGGCGGGAGGTGTTCTGGTAGAATACATGTAACTGAATATGACAAATCACAGGTTGCACACTGACAGTGGGTTCCATAGTAACGTAGAAAGTCAGAGATGTCACATTGCTCTCTTAGAGAGGAATGAGATTAGTGGAACAGGTCACAGATAGCACAGCTTGGTCGGTTTATTTCTGGTAAAGTGTATGTTTCTGAATGTGACATATCACAATTTGCACATTTACAGTGGATTCCAAGTTAATGGAGACAGTCAAACTTATCACATTGCTCTCTTAGAGAGGATGAGATTAGTGGCACTGGTCACTAAAAGCACAGCTTGTGGGGTTGGGTGTTTTGGTACAATACATGTTCCTGAATGTGACAAATCACAGTTTGCACATTGACAGTGGGTTCAAATGTTAAAGAGCCAGTCAGATGTGTCAGATGGCTCTCTAGGAGGGGATGAGATTACTGGCACAGGTCAAAGATATCATGGCTTGGGGGGGTTTGGTGTTCTTTTACAATATATGTTCCTGAATGTGAAAAATCACAGTTTGAACACTGACAGTAGGTTCCATGTTAATGGTGACAGTCAGACATGTCACATAGCTCTCTTAGAGGGGATGAGATTAGTGGCACATGTTACCAAAAGCAAAGCTTGGGGGAGGGGTTGATGTTCTGATACAATATATGTACCTGAATGTGACAAATCACAATTTGGACATTGACAGTTGGTTAAATGCTGATTGAGACAGTCAGACATGTCACAAATCTCTCTTAGAGGGTATGCTATTAGTGGTACAGGTCACTGAATGCACAGCTTGGGGGGCTGGGGGTTCTGGAGCAACATATGTACATGAATGTGACAAATCACAGTTTGGACATTGACAGTGGGTTCCATGTTAATGGATACAGTCTGACACATCATAAAGCTCTCTTAGAGGGGATGAGATTAGTGACAAAGGTCACTGAAATCAGAGCTTGGGGGGCTGGGTGTTCTGGTACTATATATGTACCTGAATGTGACAAATAACAGATTGCACTTTGACCGTGGGTTCCAATTTAATGGAGACAGTAAGACATGTCACATAGCTCTCTTAGATGGGATGAGATTATTGGCATTGGTCACCGAAAGCAGAGGTGGGGGTGTTTGGTGTTCTGGTACAATATATCTACCTGAATGCGACAAATCACAGTTTGGATGTTGACAGTTGGTTACATGCTGATGGAGATAGTCAAACATGTCACATTCCTCTCTTAGAGGGGTTGATATTAGTGGCACAGGTCACTGAAGGCACAGATAGGGGGAGCTGTTCTGGTACAATATATGTACCTGCTTGTGACAAATCACAGTTTAAACATTGACAGTGGGTTACCTGTTAATGGAGACAGACATATCACAAAGCTCTCTTAGAGGGGATGAGATTAGTGGCACATGTCACCGAAAGCACAGCTTTGGGGCGGTTGGGTTTTCTGGTACAATATATGTACCTGAATGTGACAAATCAGAGTTAGGACATTGACATTTGGTTACATGCTGATGGAGACAGTCAGACATGTCACAAATCTCTCTTAGAGGGGTTGATATTAGTGGGACAGGTCATTGAAAACACAGTTTGGTGGGGCTGGGTGTTATGGTACAATTTATGTACCTGAATGTGTCAAATCACAGTTTGGACATTGACAGTGGGTTTCATGTTAATGGAGACAGTCAGAAATGTCACATAGCTCTCTTAGAGGAGATGAGATTATTGGCAAAGGTAACTGAAATCAGAGCTTGGGGGGCTGGGTGTTCTTGTACAATATATGTACCTGAATGTGACAAATCACTGTTTGCACATTGACTGTGGTTTCCAAGTTAGTGGAGACAGTAAGACATGTCACATAGCTCTCTTAGATAAAATGAGATTATTGGCATAGGTCACCGAAAGCAGAGCTGGTGGTGTTTTATTTTATTGGGTCTTCTGGTACAATATATCAACCTGAATGCAGCAAATCTCAGTTTGGACATTGACAGCAGGTTCAGCAATAATGGAGACAGTCAAAAATGCCATGTAGCTCTCTTTGAGGGAATGAGAGAAGTGGGACAGGTCATCAAAAGCACAGCTTGGCAGGAGGTGTTCTGGTAGAGTACATGTGCCTGAATATGACAAATCACAGGTTGCACACTGACAGTGGGTTCCATAGTAATGGAGAAAGTCAGACATGTCACATAGCTGTCTTAGAGGGAATGAGATTAGTGGAACAAGTCACCGAAAGCTCAGCTTGGCCGGTGGTTTTCTGGTACAATATATGTTTCTGAATGTGACTAATCATAGCTTTGACATTGACAGTGGCTTCCATGTTAGTGGAGACAAACAGACACGTCACATAGCTCTCTTGGAGGGGATGAGATTAGTGGCAAAGGTCATCGAAAAGACAGCTTGAGGGGTTGGGTGTTCTGGTACAATATATGTACCTGAATGTGACAAATCATAGTTTGGATATTGACAGTGTGTTCCATGTTAATGGAGACAGTCAGACATGTCACATAGGAATCAAATTACCTCTATAGATATATCAAAGTATATTAAAATTCATAACATACAAAAAGAGTCTATCTGAATTAAGATAAACGTATCTACTTCTGAGGCCCTCATATTGGGTTCTTGTTACTATCCTCTGAATTCATCAATTGATATACTAGATGCACTCTAATCTGAATTTGAACAGGCAAAGTCATTAGGTAAAATTGTCTTTACTGGGAACTTTAACATTGGCTCGATTGACTGGCATAATTTACGTGCAAATATCTGCAATGGGAAGAAGTTAATATATACCTGTAATCAGTTGGGACTTCAGCAAAATGTATTTGCACAACCAGAGGAAAAATGATCTTAGACTTGGTTCTTTGTGATGATGACCTTGAATTAGACAATATGTTAGTTAGCGATCCTATAGGGAATAGTGATCATAATACTATCACATTTAATATTGTACAAACTTTTGTGTATAATCCCAACTGTACTAAAATCTAACTGTACGACAAGGCAGACTTAGATACCATGAAAGATATTATGGGAAACATCAATTGGGAACTCATATTGTCAGACTTTACCCAGGAAGATTACTGGGAATATTTTAAGAATATTATATTTCAACTTAAAGAACTATGTATTCCATCCAAACTTAAAAATGAGACTAATAGTAAAGCTCCTAAATGGATGAATCAATCTATCAAGACATGTATTAGACAAAAGCAGAAAAAATATATTAAATTTCAAAAGACTAAAATGCCCTCTGACTGGATTTCCTATAAACATATACAAGAACATGCAAAAGATTGATTAGGAAGGCTAAATCTAACTGGGAACAAAACTTAGCATTCAGCACCCACAAATCTTATAGCAAACAATTGTATTCATATATCAATTCTCTAAGGAAACCTACATGTCAAGTAAATCCATTATTGGACTGTGATACTTTAATATATGAGCCTAAAACAAGCATTTGTCAATGCCGAATGTTTGCTTACTGGCATTGGCAGTGGTAGTGTAGAAGTTACAGAGCTGCGTAATAGGAATGGCAGTGAAGTATTGAACTGAAGCCAACCCCACCACCACCCTGCAGAGAGTGACAGGCATAGGGGTGTGCATTTGGGTCGTCAGGCATAACGGCCACGCCATTTCACCACACCCCACTCTGCAAAGACTGACAAGTGTCACATGTTCCTTGGGGGCTTTGGCCCTTATGCGCATCCCATTTCATTAGGAAATACGGTGAGATGGGTGCAATATAGGAGAATGGGGTGAAGTTTGGGGCCGAAGAGTCCAAGGCATACTCGATGCCTCTCAGTGACTGCAAGAGTGTGGAATGGTATGAGCATCACAGGCAGAATCCAAGTCTTACCCTGATTCCTGTCATTCTCTATAGGGTTGGGTGATTTAGTTGAAAAGCCTAATACCTCAGGCATTCGTTGGTATTTTAACTCCAAATTTTCAACATGTTTGTTTTGTGACCCCACCTCATGAACAGGGGGAATATCAGGTTGGTAGCCGAAAGCTGCTTATGCACAGTGACTACGGGATTTAGCACCACAGGTGCAAAAATATTCCGAACAGGCTGTAAAAAATTACGGCTGTATTCTGTCATGGGGAGGTGTAAAAATGGCTATGTTGCAAATGTGTAGTAAAAATATTTAAAAAAATGGTGAAGTCACGAGCGTACATAGAAACTGTGCAACGCACACCCGTTATATAAGTAGGTTGGGGATATTTTATAGCAGATTGTCAACTCAGGCATTTTGGTGCCTCCGATCATGAACAGTGTCACTGTGATTTTCTTTATCTGTGCCGAACAATGATTTCTGACAGCGACCACGCATCTCTGCACTGAAAGTGTGAAAACACACTTCGGCCATGTTGTGAAAAATGGCAGCTGTACTGTTCATAAGGAAGTGTTGAAAAATGCCACTAGTGAAAATCTGGACTGAAAATATTACAAAGTCATGAACTAACGAGGATGCGTGGAAACTGCACAATGCTCACTCGTAACACAGTCATTTTATGGACTTTTGTCACCAAATTTTCAACATAGCCATTTTAAGACCTCTGCTCATAAACAGTGTAAGTGTGATTTTCTTAATGTGTCCTAAACATTGCTTTCGCACACCAACAGCACCATTGTGCGCTACATGTGCGATAACACACTTTGGGTGACATATGAAAAACTGCAGCTGTACTGTTCGTAAGGAAGTTTAACAAAATGGACATGTTGAAAATCTAGAGTGAAAATATTAAATTTGCAAACTTATGAGCGTGCATAGGAACTGTGCAACGCACGCTCGTAAAAGTCATTTCTAGGCATTTTTCCACCAAGTTTTCAACATAGCCATTTTAAGACCTCTGCTCATGAACAGTGTCACTGTGGTTTTGTTAATGTGTCCCATACATTGAGCTTGCACACCGACTGTGCCATTGTGCGCTACATGGGTGGAAACACGTTTTGGGCAGGATGTGAAAAATGACAGCTGTACTGCTCATAAGGAGGTGTGGAAAAATGGCAATGTTGGAAATCTGGAGTGGAAATATTGAAAATTCGCAAACCTACGAGCGTGCGTGGGAACTGTGCAACGTACACTCGTAAAACAGTCATTTTTAAGAATTCTGTCACCAAATTTTCAACATTGCCATTTTAAGATCTCTGCTCATGAACAGTGACACTGTGATTTCCTTAATGTGTCCCATACACTGAGTTCACACGACTGTGCCATTGTGCGCTACATGGGCAGAAACACGTTTTGGGTGAGATGTGAAAAATGATAGCTATAATACTCATAAGAAGGTGTGGAAAATGGCAATGTTGAAAATCTGGAGTGGAAATATTGAAAATTATGAACCTATGAGCGCTGAGGAACTGCAAGAACGCACGCCTCAGAAAACAGTCATTTTAGGATTTTTTCACCAAATTTTCAACATAGCTATTTCAAGACCTCTGCTCATGAACAGTGTCACTGTGATTTTCTTAATTTGTCCCGTACATTGATTTCGCACACCGACTGCGCCATTCTGCCCTACAAGGGCTGAAACACATTTTGGGTGAGATGTGAAAAATGACAGCTGTACTACTTGTAAGACAGTGTTGTGAAATGGCAATGTTGAAAATCTGGAGTGAAAATATTGAAATTTCGCGAACTTACGAGCCTGCGTAGGAACTGCGCAACGTACGCTCGTCAAACAGTCATTTTTTGGAATTTTGGCACCAAATTTTCAACATGAGTTTGGGCCCCTTCTCATGAATGATGTCACTGTCATGGTGGTATTCAGTCGAAGGGTGATTTCGTAGTCACTGTGCAGTCACTGCGTGAAATCACCCTTCAGCCAAATACACCATGACAGTGATATCATTCATGAGAAGGGTCCCAAAACCCCATGTTGAAAATTTGGTGCAAAATTCCCAAAATGCCTGAGATATACAAAAAGTTGAACCTCCTATCTAGCCCATTATACAGCTTACCGCATTTCCTCAGTTCGCGGTTGGCTTTGAAGTGTGCAGACGTGTTCCCGGTCCACCAAGATCATCGTGCGGAGTCCAGAGGTAAGTATGGGTGGGGGGGTGGGAGGCTGGGTGCAGGGTGGGTGCGGGATGTGGGAGGGGGCTCGGGAGACGCGCCGTGGGACAGTTTTTGTTTTACAGGGAAAAAAAAGATGTCGCGGGACCGCTTGCCATGCTGGGGTGGGCTCCCAGCGTGGCACAATGACTTTGGGGGGCATTCAGCCTACAGGGGATTGGGCACCCCCATCGGCAAAAAAAAACTATTGACACGTTTGCCACGCTGGGGTGGACTCCCAGTGTGGCACAAGGACCTTGGGGGGGGCGTTTAGCTGATGGGGGATTGGGCACCCCCGTCAGCAACATCAATCATTGCCACACTGGGGTGGGCTCCCAGCGTGGCACCAAATACTGGGAAGGGGGCGGGAGGCGATGCAGGCGCGGCCGGCGGGGATTGGGCACCCGTCGGCTATCACGTTGAGTGCAGGGCGCGCCGTCTGTGGCTGGGGGAGCTGCGTGAGCAGCTTCTTATCGCTGCTCACTCAGCGTAGCTCCCCTTTCAACTGTATGCACTGCATTTTGGGCGTGTCATAGGCAGCTCCAAATGCGACCAACACAGGGGCAGCGCCTGCCAGGACACTGCCTGAATTGGAGGAGGAGGTGACACACCTCCGAAATCTCCGATGAAGGCACTATGTTTCTTGCACATGCGTGCAAGCAAACATAAAAATGGGCGATTTGTTTAATGCAAAGTTCTGTAAAAAATTTTCCGATTCCTCTAATCAAACTTATGATTATACCTTACTAGACACTGCCAATTTTTCACCAGTTAAATTTTCTTTGGACACCATAAGAAATAAAATATTGAAATTGAAAGGAAAATATATTCCTGGTCCTGATAGTACAGCAGGTCATTTATTATTTTTATTAGTTGATGTCATTACAGTTCCTTTAAAATTGATGTTCGAATATGTTTTGGCCACCAATTTTGTTCCCCATGACTGGAAAGAAGACCATGTCATCCTTATTTACAAAAAGGGCCAAAAAAATAAGTGGGATAATTATAGGCCTATAAGTCCAACTTCTTCTATTTGTAAATTATTAGATAGTTTAATTAAAGATTTAATTTCCCCAGTCTTGGATTGTCACGATGCATAACAACATGGCTTCAAAAAATGTAGAAGTTGTCTGACAAATTTAATATGTTTCTGTGAACATAACAGCTTATTATTAGACAGAAATGTTCCACGCTGTATTATTTATATTGATTTCAGTAAGGCTTTTGACATCATGCCACATTGGGCCTTAATTATTAAACTTCACAAGCTCAATACAAACAAGTTTCTAGTCACTTGGATAATTAGCTGGCTTTATAATCATTCTCAGCAAGTGACCATTAATGGGAGCATTTCAGTTAGGGGGAGTGTGACTAGTGGGGTGCCACAGGGTTCAGTCTTGGGCCCTTGTCTGTTCCGGGCATTTATTGCTGACCTTACTTCTGGCTGTTCCTAATTTACTATTAAATATGCCGATGACGCAAAAATAGGTGGCCCTTGTGCCTCTGATCATCAGGTTGTTGCCATTCAAAAGGACCTAGACCATATCACAACATGGGTTAAGAAATAGGGTATGGATTTGAATATCTCCAAATGCAAAGTAATGCATTTGGGTTCTAGTAATTTACAGAATCCCTATTATTTGGATGGCATACTACTTGAGACCACATCTGATGAAAGGGATTTGGGTGTCAATATTTCAGATAACTTTAATTACAATAATCAAGTACACAATATTATTAATAAATCTAATAAAGTGATATGGTCTATATTATGTAATATTAGATATAGACAACAGGAAGTATTGTTGCCCTTGTTTCGTGCATATGTTAGACCATATTTAGAATATGCCTCACAGCTTTGGAATCTTTATAAAAAATCTGAATGCCTGTTAGTGGAAAGAGTTCAAAGAAAATATACAAAAAAGTTTCAGAACTATTCGCAGTTCCTTAAGAGAACAGATTAGACATTTTAAAACTTATGCCCTTATCTACACGTCAACTTCATGGTGATCTTATGTTATTGTATGATATTATTCAAGACCCTTATTTCTTGTGTGAACTGGGTCTAGAATTTAAAAACTGTGGTCATAACATCAGGGGCCTTCCCTTACAATTGGTAAGAAAACCTTTTGTTAAGTCTAGCCGTAAATATTTTTTTACTGTCAGAGTTGATGGCCCTTGGAACAGGCTACCACTAAATGTTGTTATCAGTGAAACTAAAAGCATTTTTAAAAATAGATTGGACAGTCTTATATGTAAAGGGTATGACCTCTCCTATTATATACTGGATTAGTATAAGAGCTTCATGGGCTTCTGCCTTCTTGCTCTTGCACCTAACCTTAGTATGAACCTTAGTTAGTATAGCTATCTTACAAGGGATGAGATTAGTGGCACAGGTCACCGAAAGCACTGTTTGGGGGGTTTGGTGTTCTGGTACAATATA
The DNA here is from genome assembly GCA_016271365.2 of Neoceratodus forsteri. Lineage (NCBI taxonomy): Eukaryota > Metazoa > Chordata > Ceratodontiformes > Ceratodontidae > Neoceratodus > Neoceratodus forsteri. Next base: position 175,819,332 of record CM057455.1, read on the forward strand.
CGTACCTGAATGTGACAAATCACAGTTTGACATTGACAGTGGGTTCCATGTTAATGGAGACAATCAGACATGTCACATAGCTCTCTTACAAGGGATGAGATTAGTGGCACAGGTCACCGAAAGCACAGTTTGGGGGGTTTGGTGTTCTGGTACAATATACGTACCTGAATGTGACAAATCACAGTTTGACATTGACAGTGGGTTCCATGTTAATGGAGACAATCAGACATGTCACATAGCTCTCTTGGGGGGGTGAGATTAGTGGCACAGGTCATCGAAAGCACAGCTTGAAGGCCAGGGTGTTCTGGTACAATATAAGTACCTGAACGTGACAAATCACAGTTTGCACATCGACAGTGGTTTCCTTGTTAATGGAGAAAGTAAGACATGTCACATAGCTCTCTTAGATAGGATGAGATTAGTGGCATAGGGTACCAAAATCACAGCTTGGGAGGGGATTGGGTGTTGTGTTACAATATATGTACCTGAACATGACAAATCACAGTTTGCATATTGACTGTGGGTTCCATGTTAATGGAGACAGTCAGACATGTCACATAGCTCTCTTATGAGGGATGAGATTAGTGGCACTGGTCACCAAATGTACAGCTTGGGGGTTGGGTGTTCTGGTGCAATATGTGTTCCTAAATGTGACAAATCACAGTTTGCGCATTGACAGTGGGTTCCTTGTTAATGGAGAGATTCAGGCATGTCACTTAGCTCTCTAAGAAGGGATGAGATTAGTGGCAAAGGTCAATAAAAGCTCAGCTTGGGAGGTTGGGTGTTCTGGTACAACATATGTACCTGAATGTGACCAATCACTGTTTGCACATTGAAAGTGGGTTAAATGTTGAAGAAGACAGTCAGGCATGTCACATACCTCTCTTGGAAGGGATGAGATTACTGACACAGGTCACCAAAAACACAGCTTGTGAGAGTTGGGTGTCCTGGTACAATATATGTAGCTGAATGTGACAAATCATACATTGGACTTAGCTCTCTTGGAGGGGGTGAGACTAGTGAAAGCGGTCTCTGAAAGCACAGCATGGGGGGTTTGTGTTCTTATACAATATATGTAAATGAATGTAACAAATCACAGATTGCACACTGACAGTGGATTCCTTGTTAATGGAGACCATCATGCATGTCACATAGCTCTCTTATAGGGGACGAAATTAGTGGCACAGGTGACCGAAAGCACAGCTTAGGAGGTTGGGTGTTCTGGTACAATATATGCACCTGAATGTGACAAATCACAGTTTGGACATTGACTGTGGGTTCCATGTTGATGGAGACAGTCAGACAAGTCACATAGCTCTCTTAGAGGGGATGAGAGAAGTGAAACAGCTCACCGAAAGCACAGCTTGGCAGGTGGTGTTCTGGTACAATATATTTACCTGAAGTGACAAATCACAGTTTTCATATTGACAGTGGGTTCCACGTTAATGGAGACAGACTGACATGTCACATAGCTCTCTTAAAGTGAATGAGAGCAGTGGAACAGGTCACCGAAAGCACAGCTTGTCAGGTGGTGTTCTGGTTCAATATATGTATCTGAATGTGACAAATCACAGTTTGGACATTGACAGTGGGTTCCACGTTAATGGAGACAGTCAGACATGTCACATAGCTCTCTTAGAGAGGATGAGAGAATGAGATTAGTGGTACAGGTCACCGAATGCACAGCTTGGGGAGGTTAGGTGTTCTGATACAAAATGTGTATCTGAATGTGACAAATCACAGTTTGCACATCGACAGTGGTTTCCTTGTTAATGGAGACAGTAAGACATGTCACATAGCTTTCTTAGAGGGGATGAGATTAGTGAGAGTTTTCCGAAAGCCCAGCTTGGGTGGGATTGTGTGTTCTGGTACAATATAAGTACATGAATGTGGCAAATCAGTTTGCACACTGACAGTGGGTTCTTTGTTAGTGGAGACATTCAGGCATGTCACATAGCTCTCTTACAGGGATGAGATTAATGGCAAAGATCACCAATAGCTCAGCTTTTGAGGTTGGGTGTTCTGGTACAATATATGTATCTGAATGTGACAAATCACAGTTTGCACATACACAGTTGGTTCCTAGTTAATGGAGATGGTCAGACACGTCACATAGCTCTCTTGGATGGGATGAGATTTCTGGCATAGGTCACCGAAAGCGCAGCTTGGGGGATTGGGTGCTCTGGTAAAACATATGTACCTGAACTTGACAAATCACAGTTTGCACAGTGACAGTGAGTTCCATGGTTATGGAGAAAGTCAGACATGTCACATAGCTCTCTTAGAGGGAATGGCAGTAGTGGCACACGTCATCAAAAGCACAGCTAGAAGGATTGAGTGTTCAGGTATACTATATGTAGCTGAATGTGACAAATCACAGCTTTGACATTGACAGTGGGTTCCATGTTAGTGAAGACTGTTAGACATGTCACATAGCTCTCTTGGAGGGGAAGAGATTAGTGGCACAGGTCATCGAAAGCACAGATTGAAGGGTTGGGTGTTCTGGTACAGTATAAGTTCCTGAATGTGACACATCACAGTTTGGACATTGACAGTGTGTTCCATGCCAATTGAGACAGTCAGACATGTCACTTAGCTCTCTTACAAGGGATGAGATTAGTGGCACAGGTCATCGAATGCACAGCTTGGTGGGTTGGGTGTTCTGGTACAATATGTGCACCTGTAGGTGACAAATCACAGTTTGCACATCGACAGTGGTTTCCTTCTTAATGGAGACAGTAAGACATGTCACATAGCTCTCTTAAAGGGGATGAGATTAGTGACAGATTTTTCTGAAAGCCCAGCTTGGGGGATTGTGTGTTCTGGTACAAGATATGTACATGAATGTGGCAAATCAGTTTGCACACTGACAGTGGGTTCTTTGTTAATGGAGACATTCAGGCATATCACATAGCTGTCTTAGAGTGGATGAGATTAATGTCACAGGTCACCGAAAGCTCAGCTTGGGAGGTTGGGTGTTCTGGTACAATATATGTACCTGAATGTGACAAATCATAGTCTGCACATTGAAAGTGGGTTCCATGTTAAGGGAGACAGTCAAACATGTCACATACCTCTCTTGGAGGGGTTGAGATTACTGACACAGGTCACCGAAAGCACAGCTTGTGAGAGTTGGGTGTCCTGGTACAATATATGTACCTGCATGTGACGAATCACAGTTTGCACATTGAAAGTGGGTTCCATGTTAATGGAGACAGTCAGACATGTCACTTAGCTCTCTTGGATGGGAGGAGATTAGTGACAGAGGTCTCTGAAAGCACAGCATGGGGGGTTGTTTATGTTCTTATACAATATACGTACATAAATGTGACAAATCACAGATTGCACACTGACAGTGGATTCCTTGTTAATGGAGACCATCAGGCATGTCACATAGCTCTCTTAGAGGGGGTGAGATTAGTGGCACAGGTGACCGAAAGCACAGTTTTGGAGGTTGGGTGTTCTGGTACAATATATGCACCTGAATGTGACAAATCACAGTTCACACATTGACAGTGGGTTCCAGTTAATGAAGTCAGTCAGACATGTCACATAGCTCTGTTAGATGGGATGAGATTAGTGGCACAGGTCACCGAAATCAGAGCTTGGGGGTTGCGTGTTCTGGTACAATATTTGTACCTAAATGTGAGAAATTACAGTTTGGACATTGACAGTGGGTTCCCTGTTAACGGAGACAGTCATACACGTCATAAACCTCTCTTAGAGGGGATGAGAGTAGTGGAAGAGCTCACCGAAAGCACTGCTTGGCAGGTGTTCTGGTACAATATATGTACTTGAATGTGACAGATCACGGTATGGACATTGACAGTGGGTTCCATGTTAATGGAGACAGTAAAGACATGTCACAAAGCTCTCTTAGAGGGGCTGAGATTAGTGGCACAGGTCTCTGAAAGCTCAGCCTGCTAGGTTTGTGTGTTCTGGTATAATATATGTACCTGAATGTGTCAAATCACAGTTTGGACATTGACAGTGGGTTCCATGTTAATAGAGACAGTCACACATATCACATAGCTCTCTTAGAGAGAATGAGAGAAGCGGAAAAGGTCACCGAAAGCACCGCTTGGGGGGGCAGTTCTGATACAATATATGCACCTGAATGTGACAAATCACAGTTTGGACATTGACAGTGGGTTACATGTTAATGGAGACAGTCAGACATGTCACGTAGCTCTCTTAGAGGGAATAAGAGAAGCGGAACAGGTCACAGAAAGCACAGCTTGGCGAGTGGTGTTCTGGTACATTATATGTCCCTAAATGTGACAAATCACAGTTTTTATACAGACAGTGGGTTCCTTATTAATGAAGACAGTCAGGCATGTCACATAGCTCTGTTAGATGAGATGAGGTTAGTGGCACAGGTCACCGAAAGCAGAGCTGGGGCGGTTGGGTGTTCTGGTACAATATATGTACCTAAATTTGACAAATCACAGTTTTTATATGGACAGTGGGTTCCTTGTTAATGAAGACAGTCGGACATGTCCCATAGCTCTCTTAGAGGGGTTGAGAGTAGTGGAACAGGTCACCGAAAGCACAGTTTGGCAGGTGGTGTTCTGGTTCAATATATATATCTGAATGTGACAAATCACAGTTTGGACATTGACAGTGGGTTCCATGTTAATGGAGACAGTCAGACATGTCACATAGCTCTCTTAGAAAGAATGAGATTTGTGACACAGGTCAATGAAACCACAGCTTGGGGGGTTGGGTCGTCTGCTACAATATATGTACATGAATGTGATAAATCACAGTTTGGACACTGACAGTGGGTTCCTTGTTGATGAAGACAGTCGGACATGTCCCATAGCTCTCTTAGAGGGGATAAGATTAATGACAAGTTCACCGAAAGCACAGCCTGGCGGGGGTTGCGTGTTCTGGTACAATATATGTACATGAATGTGACAAATCACTTTGCACACTGACAGTGGGTTCCTTGTTAATGGAGACAGTTAGACATTTCACACAGCTCTCTTAGAGGGGATGAGATTAGTGGCACAGCTCAGTGAAAACACAGCTTTGGGGAGTTGGGTGTTCTGATACAATATATGCACCTGAATGTGACAAATCACTGTTTGCACATTGACAGTGGGCTCGATGCTGATTGAGACTGTCAGACTTGTCACATAGCTCTCATAGAGGGAATGAGATTAGTGGCATAGGTTACCGAAAGGTCGTCTTGGGGGGTTGGATGTTCTAGTATAATATGTGTACCTGAACATGACAAATCACAGTTTGCACATTGAAAGTGGGTTGCATGTTAAAGGAGACAGTCCGATATGTCACAAAGCTCTCTTAGATGTGATGAGATTAGTTGCACAGATCACCAAAAGCACAGCTTTGGGGTGGGTTAGGTGTTCTGGTATAATATATGTACCTGAATGTGACAAATCACAGTTCGGACTTTGACAGTGGCTTCCATGCTGATGGAGACAGTCAGACATGTCACATAGCTCTGCTAGAGCAGATGAGATTAGTGGCACAGGTTACCGAAAGTACATTTTGGGGGGGTCTGGTACAATGAATGTTCCAAAATATTACATAGAGGATAGTTTATGCACTGACAGAGGGTTTCATGTTGATGGAGACAGTCAGACATGTCACATAGCTTTCTTGGAGGGGATCAGATTAGTGGCATAGGTCACCAAAAGCACAGCTTGGTGGGTTGGGTGATCTGGTACAATATATGTATCTTAATGTGACTAATCACATTTTGTTCCCTGAAAGTCAGACCTTGCACAAGAAATTCTTGGATGAGCTTTGAGTTGTGACACAGGTCACCTTGCCCACAGCTTGGGGGATGGGGTGGTCTTTTTCAATTCAGTCATTCATTCATGCCTTTATTTGTAAAAAGCACCTTTTTAAAGCCAAGGCACTTGTACATAAGCTAAGCAAAAACAACAAAGTAAAAACAATCATAGTAATTAAAAATATTAAAATCCACAGATTGCAGTTCAGTAAAGAACAAGTTCGGCAAGACTCCGAAAATACTATACTAAATAAATATGATTTTAGTGCTGTTTTGAAACTCTAGCTGGTCAGGCATTCTCATACCAGACAAAGTAGAGCATTCCACAGAGTCAGGGCTGCAAAAGCAAAGGACTGAGCCTCCGATGTCTTCAAATGTACCCTGGGAATCTTCAGCAATCCCTCATCTGTGGATCGGAGAGTACGGAAGGGCAGTAGGGGTAAAGGAGATCTTGCTAGTAATGGGGTTCCTGGTCATGTACGGCTTTATACAGTAGGTCAGCAATCCGTCCTTGAAGGTGATCCACCACTGTACTGGCAGCCAGTGTAGTCCATGGAGCACAGGTGTTATCTGGCTGACCCTGGAAGTACCAGTCAATAACCTGGCTGACATATTCTGCAACAGCTGCAGGCAGCAGATATCAGCCCCTGGTTGCCCTAGGTAAAGAGCATTGCAAGAGTCAAGGTGGGAGGTTATGAAGGCATGGACCAATGTTGGAAGATCATCAGGAGGAACCAGATGCTTCACCCGTGTGATATTACTCAGTTGGTAAATAGAGGACTGGACAACAGCCGACAGCTGAGATTTAAGGGTCAGACCATCATCCAAAATAACACCCAGGTTCTGCACCTGATCTCAGGTAGTCACCTGAACATCCTGAAGCCAAAGCCCAGAAGGTTGCCCAGCCAGCAAACCCACCTCCAGACTATCTGGGTCCATGACCAACACCTCAGACTTAGTCGGGTTCAACCGCAGCCAGCTGGCACTCATCCATTCCTGGACCTTGGATAGACAGTTGATAAATACCTAGAGGATCCCATCCTGTTCAGGCACAAAGGACATGTACAGCTGAGTATCATCTACATAGCTCTGAAAACTCAGACCGTATCACCTAATTATCTCTCCCAGTGGCACCATATATACTGCAAACAACATGGGTGATAAGATGGAACCCTGAAGCACCCCACAGGGTAGGGAGAGAGGGGCTGAAGAATAAATCTCTGGCACCACTTTCTGAGTCATACCCTCGAGGAAAGATCAAAACCATCTGAGAACCATACCAGATAGTCCACAGATGAACCACAGGCAATGTATGTACTGGAATGTGACAAATGACAATTTGGATCCAGACAACGTGTTGTTGACAGACACAATCAGACCACTCACATGGCTATGTGTTAGGCGCTAGCAGTAGTGACACATGTCTACTTGCCCACAACCTGGGGGGGGGGGGTTCTGCACAATGTATTTAACTGAATCAGACACATGACATGACTAGGGGTTCAATCTCAGTGGATTCACTATTGATGGACAGAGAGACAAGTCAAGTCACTCTCCCTCTCATTGTGCAGGCTATCACAGCAGATAATTTATTATATGAAAAAAAAAAATTAAATGCATGTTACTGCTGTCATGGGACATACCTCTAATCACTACCTCTTTTTGACAGCCGATCTCTGCTTTACAGGTGACCTAGAAGACTCAGTCTTTGTTTGATGGAAAGGAGTAGGTACTGTGTCGCTCTTCCACTTTGGCTTTGCATGTTCCCAATCAAATTCAGCAAGTCACATCACTGCCCATTTGTAGATGGCTTGCTCAAAATGTACTGAGCACATCTGACTGACTTACAAGGCTTAAAGTACTTACATTTGCAAAAATTAATTCATGCCTTCCTCAATAGAATACTGCCAAGAAACCTGAAGAAGTGAATTCCACTTGTCTTCCTGTTTTCATTTCCACATGCATACACTGCACAGTAAGGCATGGTAGAAGTCATATTGCTCACAGTAAATGATAATACATGACTAAAACTCCTATAGTTTTTCCATCCATTGTAAACAATGACTAAAATCACAGTGTTCAGACAGTTATCAGATGGCAGTATTATAGCAGGTGGACAGAACTTTGCCGGCAGAAATGTAGCGGCTCCATTGCCACGGACAAAATGCTTTGTGGATAAGTGGCCACCAGCTTAATTGTGGAGGACGGAATGTAGCATATGCTCATTGCGACATTCTGTCTGCCGTACACCAATGAGCGACTAAGTTGGTAGCCAGTGAATTACACCGCCAACATCACAGCACCTTAAAAATGATACCTATACAAAACCTTCCAAGAACAAAAATGTCTGTGGCCTCTGCAGAAAAAAAACACTATTCTAACTTGGTTACTCGTTAAGCACCTCAGCATATAGTTTTGGCTGGGAATAATTTCAACCAATTCACATCATTTAAAAGCACAAATTGTACCTTGGCACTCCACAATATGATATTGTAACATGGTCACATAGATAAAATTAGGTGGCATTTACAAATCTATGCAGGACCCACTGTTTCAGAGACAGAGCGAGGCAGACTACCAGGCAAATGTTCAGATCTGCTAACTGCAGGCAGGACTATTAATCCATATATGCAGTATTACTAATAAAAACAAAAAATACTAATACAAATGTATACGATTCCTAAAGCATTAAAAACAGCTGTAAATACTTGCTAAAATCACAATATTCAGAGAACTAACTATGAGTTACATAGATGATCACTGCACTTCACAAGGATGGAATTGCCTCAAAAAGTAAAAGTCACCACAGAATGACAGTTCTCAACTACCCTCCATCTTCAAACACCCATGTGACAAATAAAGATACACATGATACCATAGGCATGATGTCAATACATGGTTTATTAGTGAGATTTCATATTATTGAGGTGACATGAAATACAAGGACAGTATTTCTAAATATGTTTTTTTTTAAGTTATAATAAAAATCACATTTGAGGGCTATGTATTGCAGCACTGCTTGTATGTACACAACACAGAATGTTGACAGACAGTATTGTGTTAGGAGATGACAGTAGAAACACAGAAACAGAATTTGATGGCAGATAAGGACAACTTGGTTTACCTAGTCTGCCCATTTCCCTACCTATTGGATAAGCTGCAGATCCTAGTTAACCAACAGCCTACGTCTTCACAATGTGAAGTGTGCCTGTGTCATTACTGCTCTATCTAACAGCTATAGTAACTGATTCATTCATTGAGGGATATGTCATTTTAAACTTTAAAAAATCAGATTCACATACACAATATGATATGTAGCAACACCACACATGGACACATTGACAGCAGGGACATCGCGATTACTCAGTTATTCGTTCGGACCCGTTCAGTCACTTCATAAACTAAAATAGACAAAAAGACACTTTTAGACATTTCAAACAATGGTCTTTTAATAAATGTTGAAGCCCTAAATTAAATTCTGCAGCAAAAATGATATTATATTTAATATAAAATACACATTCTGTGAGTGGAAGCAGAAGAAGATATATAGCAGGCAGCAGACTGCATTCGACATAGGAAATACGTGTCTCTTCATTGACATCATAGGAAGTTCCACACACAGTCTGAGCAGTCAAGGTAAATGAGAGTATGCATACACGCACTGGTTTAATAAAATAACCATGAAGAAACCAGACCACCAATTGTAAATCAAGACAAACTAGTGAGTACTGCACACTGCATTGATTTAGGGAACCACGGACTGAACGAAAAACAAAGTTAGAAGCAATATATCATTTAGGTAACCTTTAACTGACAGTTTGTTGTCTCTTCAGCTATCAATGCAGAAACCACTGATGATCTCACGGTTGCACCCAGCCAACTCACCTTTTGTTTCTTCATGGCTTGTCCCCCCCCCCCACAGTGGGATCCTCAGGGTGGTGGATATCACACTCCCACCTTTTTTCATATAATACAGTGGTGGGTTGGCAGTCAATAGAAGACAGTGTCAGTTGTCCTGCCATCTTCCTAATTTTGTATATATTGAATGTATGACGGCTAAAAGCATATTCAGTGTGATACTCTCTCCTGTATGCACACTCACAATAGTACCCCTGAAGAGGAGATTCACACAGCAAGGCCATCTCCTGGCCAACCCACAGCAGTCACTGTGGGATTCTACAAAGCAGCCCCACTGTCTGGACTGTGAAGCACTGCAACCTGCAGCATCCCCAGCCAGAGACTGGCCAATCACGGTACAGCCAGGCTCGTTCTCAAACCTGGGTCCCTTCTGCATGGATGCAAAGCACTGCTGCTGGGACATCAGACAGTCACATGTTTTTGAATAATATATTTACTCAAACTAGCCCAGCTGAGAAGTAGCTGTATCTTATGTATGGGGGGTTACGTTGTAAGCTGGTTGGACTGATTTACAGTACGGGGACTTCAAGTGCTTTTTAACATAGGTGTGCAGTACAGTGGAATACAAACCAGTGGTCTCTCAACATACAGTCCTGTTCTCTATGTACACTAGATCAGGGATTTTCATCTTTTTTGTGAGCACAGACCCCCACAGCTAAAGTCGGCAGTAATAGGAACACTCTACCTACAATGGTGGACAGAGGGTGCAGAGTGGGATGTTGAGGTTAGGTTTCTTACACAAATGGTGATGAGGTTGGGAAACATTTCAATTGAGAGAGAGAGAGAGTGCCATGTGTGAACATCTGATACTGTGAGAAGCTCAGAAGAGTAAATGTGGTGCAGGGTACTGAAGGAGCTGGCAGAGATCCTTGCAGGACCTTTAGCAGACTTATTTAATGCATCACTACATTCGGGGTGTGTACCTCAGGACTGGAGGATGGCTCATGTGGTGCCCCTCCACAAGAGTGGCCCCAAGGATGAACCGGGAAACTATAGACTAGTGAGCCTCACATCCATCGTGGGTAAGCTAATGGAGACTATCCTGAAGGAGAGGCTGGTGGCGCTCCTAGAGGCCAAAAGACTACAGGACAGCAGACAGCATGGCTTCATATGTGGCAGATCCTGCCAAACCAACCTGGTCAAGTTCTATGACTGGGTAACTAGGCAACTGGACAGGGGCCATGCATTGGATGTCCTGTATCCGGACTTCAGTAAGGCATTCGACTCAGTGCCACATGGAAGGCTGGGAAGAAAGTTAGTAGGCACAGGGGTGGGTGCAAAGCTGGTGAGATGGGTAGGAAACTGGCTGCAGGGAAGGCAATAGAGGGTGGTGGGGGGTGGGGAGCTCTCACACCCAAGGGCAGTGAGGAGTGGTGTTCCACAGGGCTCGGTGTTGGGACCAGTGTTGTTTGGGATATTCATTGCAGACATATCATAGGACATCAAGAGCAAGATCAGTCTGTTTGCTGATGATACCAAGGTAGGCGGGTGGTGGGTGACCTAGGGGGATGGCAGGGGTTGCAGGATGATCTGGCAAAGCTTGAAACCTGGTCAGACACCTGGCAACTGGGCTTTAATGCCAAAAAGTGCAAGGTGCTGCATTTTGGGATGAAGAACCCAAGGAGGAGTTACCAGCTAGGGGGAGTGCAGCTAGCCCAGACAGAGGAAGAGAAGTATCTGGGTGTGCTCGTTACAGGGTCAATGAACAACTCAGCACAATGTAGGAAGGCAGCTGCAAAGGCCAACAAAATGCTGGTTTATATTGCTAGGGGTATATCCTCAAGGAGGGAGGAGGTGATTCTGCCACTGTATAGGTCATTAGTTAGACCACACCTGGAGTACTGTGTGCAGTACTGGCATCCGTATCTGAAGAGGGACATTAAGTTACTGTAGGGGGTGCAGCGCAGAGCGACAAAGATGATCAAGGGGCTGGGGGACTTATCATACAAGAGGAGGTTGAAGGAGTTGAACATGTACTCACTGGAGGAGAGGAGTGGCAGGAGTGACATGATTGAAACCTTTAAATACATGAAAGGAATAAACAAGATGGGTACAGAGGGGCTGTTCAAAGTAAGGGAGGGGAGGGATACCAGGGGCCATGATATGAGACTGGAGCGAGGAAGGTTCAGGAAGGAGATGAGGAGACTCTTTTTTACAGAGAGGGTGGTGGTTGGGTGGAATGCATTACCTGCTGAAGTGGTATGCAGTAGAACAGTGGACTGCTTCAAATGAGGATGGGACAGGACAAGGGGGAGGGTTAATGAAGGGGAAGGGTGGAAGGGAGGGGCAGCTGCAGAATAAGGGGTGCTAGCTGCACATTTGAGCAGACTTGATAGACTTCTAGGCCTTTATCTGCTGGCAAATTTTGTATGTTCGTATGTGTGTGTGTGTGTGTGTTTGTTTGTGTGTTCCTTTTGTACTTGTACTTTTATGGTGCTGAGCAGAGCAAGTGAGATGCAAGCTGGAGAGGTCAGAAGTTTATATGAAATACAGGCAAGAGAATGAAATTTGAAAAGCTGGCCCTGTTGCTGAGCATGACAGGAAGCTTGGACTCGGGAGATGCCTGAGGGATCCAGCAGGCTGCTAGCGGATGAGAGTTGTGATATTTAAGCTTGATCAGTTGTTTGTTCTGGCTCGGACAGCCAGTACCAGAAGATTAGGATATGGCAAGGAGTGTGATTTTAGGCTCACTTGTCTGAATTTGTTGCATATACAGTTGCTTGGGGCAGCATGTTTGGGAGGATGTTTATGCTGCAACAGGTGTTTCATTAAGATGATCACTAAGCTTACATAAAATGATCACAGGCAGCATATTTTGAAGATTACATGGCACAGTGATTGTTATAGAACCACTTATCATATCAAAATCATAACTGAAGTTGAGCAGTGAACAAGTCGGGGGCAGGGAGGTGCAGCTGACAGAGCCATCAGTGAGAAGTAGGTTGTCGGACACAAGATTAAAGAGGGCAGTGCAGCTGCAGCTGCAGACAGCACTAAGGTTAATTAGGAAGCTATAAATGTCCATGCATTTTCTTTTTTGTATTTATTCTGAGAGCACAGGGCTAGCTGTAGAGACAGTGTGATGTTTTCTGTTTGTGGAAGAAGAGCTCTTAGAGGTAAACAGTGTGGTGACATTTTCTTTACATTTAAAGGAGTAGTCCACCTAGAATTTTCAAAAAACATATGTTATGCAGAGTGTTTTGATATGTATGTTAAGTCCTAGCCTGTCCTTCCCTTTGTCTGCTAGTAGGAGTTTTTACTAAATTAGCCTGCTAGCTGTATACTAGTTTTATGACCCCTTGGGATCTCCATCACAAATAGGTTTATTGACTTTTTTTCTTCTACGATGCACTCTGTCTCATGTGACAGTGATGTAGCCAGGCCCTTAGATTTAGCATGTGCACTGCTTTAAAATCAGTTCACAACAGCAGAGTTTTGTAACTGTTCTTATCCAGAGAGCACAAATGGCAACAGTTACAGTTTAGTAGATACCTGAGAGCTAGCTAACTTGGGTTTCTGTAAGAAAACAGCTGCTAAATAGCTCTAATTTGTTATTTGTGTTTTTGGTGTGTGTCAGGTCTAGCTAGCAGTCGTAAGTGTTTTCATTTCAAAATGTTATTTCATCAAACTATACACAACAATAAAAAGCACAGAAATTGCCACAGATCATCAATGCAGTAATTAGTAAAGAATGTAGCTGTTTTCTTACAGAACATCTACTCAGCTCTCAAGTATTTGCTAAACCGTAAATGTAAGTTCAGTATCATCATTCTACTAGAAGGAACTGGGATTTAGGGCTGATTTTGCTCTGGTGGCATGACTTTCATTTATTTATTTTTTTGTTTTGTTTTTTTGTTACAAATGTGAAGTGAATTTTTAATAAAGTATAAAAATATGTATGTGTGAGTTATTTAGTTTGGAGACTATTTGTTTTATTATTTGGAAAAGTGTGATACACTAAATGTGTGGTGCAGTGAACCATTGTAAAATAGAATCAAATGTGACTCTGGAATAGTCGCTGTCATCCTGTTGCTTTGATGCCATACCACAGGCAGGAGAAAAGCTGACTTCAAAGTGTTTAGCAGTTTCTGGGCTGCAGCTTCATCATACCATACACTTCATTTGTAAAAAAACCAAAATGAAAATATTGTCACAGAGCAACATCAGCACTAACTGCTAACAGAATGCTGATACCTGCATTTACAGTTTAGCAAATACTTGACATCTAACTGAGTGGGGTTCATGTAAGAAAACAGCTAGAGTTTTATTAATTATAGTATTGATGATCTGGACAGTTTCTGTGGTTTTATGGTTGCACATAGTTTGATAAAATTGAAAGTTTTAAATTAAAGCACTCCTGCTAGCTACGCCTGATGCACACAGAAAACAAAAATAGTGAATTAGAGTTATTTAGTAGCTGTTGCCTTACAGAAACCCCAGTTAGTTTGCTCTTATGTATCTGCTAAACTGTAACTGTAGCCATTTTGCTCCCTGTTTAAGAACAGTTACAAGCTCTGCTGTTGTGAACTGATTTTAAAATTATTTTAAAGCAGTGCATATGCTAAATCTAAGGGCATGACTACATCACTGTCACATGAACCAGGGTGCATCGTAGGAGAAAGAAAGCCAATAAACCTATTTGTGATGGAGATCCCCAGGGGCCGTAAAACTAGTATACAGCTAGCAGGCTAATTTAGGAAAAACTCCTAATAGTAGACAGAGAGAAGGACACACTTGGACTTAACATATCAAAACACTCTGCATAACATATTTTTTTTTTGTATTTATCAAGTCTAGAATTACAAATACCTTTGAGCCATGGCTCTTTTACAAAGGTTCCATGTCAGAGAAATACACATTATGGGGAACATCAAGACAGGCATTACAACAATGTGGACATTGCAAACAGAGTACAGATTAATACAGTTCAAGGGTAGCATTGTAACAAGGCAGCCAGCGGCATTTGTCAGAGAAAACAGACAACAGATAAGAAGTGCCAGAGTCATAGGGAGAGGGAAGAGGGTGGGGGGGAGAAGGAATGTAGGAAGGGTGGCAAGAGGGTGAAAAGTGCAGCATTGGGTATACCAAGATGTGAGGGTAGAATCCAGTGAGGAGGTGAGGAGTGGGGGGGGGCAACTAGAGCAGAAAGGGAAGTGGAGAAACAAGGTTAAGTTGGGCAGTCACAGGAGCTGTTGGTAGTGAGACAGTCCCGGAGCCTAGTTTTAAACATACCAATAGTTAGGGCAGAGGAGATGGTTGGGCTGAGGCCATTGAACCAGAGTGGTGCTCAATAAGCAAAAGAGCATTGTCCCTGTGAAGTGTGACAGTGGGGGACTTTCAGTAGCTGTAGCATGGATCTCCTAAGGCACCATTTGTTAATTCGGTGTTGTAACAGAGTTGAGACCCCAGAAGGTGCAAGGCCAAGGTGGATTTTTTTGACCAAGGAACAGGTGAGAAACTTTATGCGGTTTGATAGTTGGAGCCAGCCGGTCTGAGTGTACAGGTCACATGTGTGGGTGAGATGGTGAGCACCAGTGATGAGCCGACATGCTTTATTTAAGGCAGTTGAGAGGCATCTAAGGGTTTGTGATTGTGGCGAGCCATAAATGATGAGACCATAGTCTATTACAGAGATCACAGAGCTCAGGACCTCAACCTTCAAAGCTTCTGCGTGAGGTGTGGTCTGTGTTTGTAGAGGAGACCAAGCCGTGTATTAGCAGCTCTAGCTACATTATCTACATGAAGTCCATAGGAGAGATTAGGGTCAAGCTGAATCCCTAATATTTGAAGGACACCACCTGATCTAGAGTGTTGCCCTGGGTGGAGGAGATAGCCAAGTGGTGTAGCATGTGTGGGTTATGGGAGCTGCAGAAGAGCATAGATTTGGTTTTCTTGTCATTGAGGACCAGTTTATGATTAAGAAACCATGTCTCTACAGAACTGAAACCAAGTTGAAGGTTGTGTTGAAGAGCTGCAGGATCTTTGTGAGTGGAGAATGCAACAGCATCATTG
Organism: Neoceratodus forsteri; assembly: GCA_016271365.2. NCBI lineage: Eukaryota > Metazoa > Chordata > Ceratodontiformes > Ceratodontidae > Neoceratodus > Neoceratodus forsteri. The sequence continues at coordinate 175,835,026 of CM057455.1, forward strand.
GCATATAGTATGATCTGCTCAGAGCAGTGGTAAGGGAGGGAGTTTAAGAAAAGGCTAAAAAGGAGGAGTCCCAGTATGGATCCCTGTGGGATACCCGAGCAAACAGGCAGGGTGTTAGAAAGAGCGTCCGCAATTTTTACTCTCTGTGACCAGTTTTCTAAGTAGCTTTTAAACCAGAGAGAAGAGTCAGGTGATAGCCCGGCATTCAGTAGTTGGTGTATTAGTAGTCCATGGTGTACTGTATCGAAGGCCTTGGAGAGGTCGACGAAAATGTCCCCTGTGAGAAGGCCGTTGTCAAGGGATTTGTGCAAAGCTCCAGTGAACTCCAGTGAACTTGCAAATTCTGGGTGGACTACTCCTTTATGGAAATTCAAACCCCACTGAATAATTAGAAAGTTTCCTGCTACCACCATGGATCTCCTACACCTGGTTGAAAACTCTGCACTAGATTATACTATTTTGCTTTAAAGTAGCAAACACATTTACTGCCTGGTTCTAAGGCAAACTCTCATTGACAACCTCTGTGGAGTTCTGTCAAGATTTAGCAACCATTGCAAAACAAAGTTGAAGACCATATTTATTATGTAAATGGCCATCATTTACTCTTTATAGAAATAATGTGGGGTGGGGTTTGATGTATTTTACCATCATGAGTTTAATGTCAGGTTAGCTTTTTTTTCAGGCAAGTTAATGTCAACTGCCAATCAAATATCCTGACCCTTTCATTGTTCAATACGCATAGATTTAGCAGCCGAAACCAGTGTGTATGTAGAGCGAAATGCAGCAGTTTTTAATGACATACTAGGAAGGTTTGTGAGGAGCTGGAATGTTCATCCTTCATGACTCTTCAATAAGTATCTGCAGAATGCGACTTGGGAATTAGTTACATTGTTATTTTAGTTCTGTATTTACTACTAGGATTACAATACCATTCTACCAGAACTTCTTTTACAAAGGTTCCGTGTCAAGTACAAAGTTGGGAGTACACAGAGAGAACAGGTCACATACAATATAAACATTGGTGATAACAGGAGCAAGACAATACATAAGAAGTACAAATCATATCAACTAAATACAGATAATTAAATAATGAGGAATACTGACGTACTGGTATTTATAACAGGAGATAAGGCGTAGATAGGCAGGGAAGGGAGGAAAAGAATGAGAGAAGAGAGAGGAGGACAACAGTCAAGGATAAGAGGGTGGTACAGCAGGAAGTAGAGGGAGGGAGTGGGCAGCAAGGCTGCACTAACAGGCAGGAGTGAACAGGTGGAAAGACACAAAAAGAAGGAATAGGATGTAGCTGGAAAGGAGTGGAAGGTGTGTAGGAAGAGGAAGGCCTGGGAGGGAGGGAAAGGTGGAGGAGGGGGAGGAGGAGTGAATGCAGGGTAGATGTAGTCTAAGGTGACATAGTCAATATCAAGTATATGTTGAGGGCTGTGTGATAAAGTCAAGGAGAAGGAGTGGGACTTGTACAGGAAAAGAAGGGCTGGAGGGAAGGGAAAGATGGCGGAAGAAGTGCGAATGTTTGGTAGCTGTAGTCTAAAGTGACTTAGTCAATGTAAAGTAGGGATTGACGGGTGCTTGCTGAATTCAGGGAAGAAGGGAGAGGAGTTCAGGTTAGAGGCTCAAGTCAAGTCAATGAGGAGCCAGGATTTAGGGTAACGGGTTCACAGGGGGTCAGTTTTTTTACAGCTGACAGTTACAGCTATTGAGTGAATTCAGATGTTGACAGACTTTACCTTTAAACAGGCAATGAGTATGGTGTCTATTGATCTCAGGGGGTAGATTATTGATCCAGAAAGGGGCACTAAGCCTAAAGGATCACTGCCCCTGAGTGGTCCAGCAGAAAGGGACCTGGTATTTTGTCAGGGTGGAACTGTGTGTGTTGTGGATGGTTGGTGCAGATAGCAAAAGGGTAAGGTGTTTTTCAGGGTTAGGCCAAGGCTAATTTTTTTTAGCAAAAAGGCATGTCAGGTAAGTGATCCTACCAGACTGCAGCACTGTGGGCTTTGAGGGTAAGGCAGTGCCAATGTCTATATAGGGTGCTGATCCTAGCATTAATGTTTTTTCGTTATAAGGTTGGTACATGAGGAGAAGGACAGGGAGCTATCTAAGATTATGCCTAAACTTATTTAAGGGGGAGGTTTTGACTGTTAAGGATGGTTAGGGCGTATGATTTGTATTGGTTATGTGGACTTGAGAAATGCAGTGTTCTTTTTTTTGCAGTTCATTAGCAGCTTATGATCACCAATCCAACATTCGATTGCTACAAAACCTATTTGGAGATCTTTGGTGAGTAGGGTGGGATTGGAATGGGTGGAAAAAAGGATGTCATCATCTGCTTACAGAATAATGTAGTTGGTGCACGCTTTATGGAGCGAGTTGAGGAAGAGGCTAAAAAATAAAGAACCAAGGATGGAGCCTCAGGGGACACCTGAGCTAACAGGGTGAGAGCTGGATAGAGTGTTGTTTATTTTGGCTTGCTGAGGTCTGCCACTAAGATAGCTGGAAAACTACTTGGAGACCTCTGAGGAGAGTCCAATACACTGGAGAGACTGGAGCAGGTGTGAGTAGTTCACAGTATTGAAGGCCTTGGTAAGGTCAACGTAAACCAACCCCACCAGTTGGCCTCGTTCAAGTGCACAGTGCAGGAAGGCAGTGTACAGTATTCCAGCAAGACAGTGGTTGTGCTGTACCCCTTCCCAAAACCATGCTGCTTCTTGCATTGGATATTGTATCTGGTAAGCTATTTGGTCATCTGGACAGTGAAGATACTCTCAAGTGCCTTGGGAGGGATGGAGATGGGGCAGTAGTTAGAGGGCTGTGATCTACCTCCACTTTCATAGACAAGCATGACTAGAGCTGTCTTCCAGAGTTGTAAAAATTGTTCAAAGGAGAGGAAGCGGTTGAGAAAAGTGGTAAGAAGTGTAAGGACATTGTCAAGGGTCAAATGCAGGAATTTGAGGTCTAAGGTGTTGTTGCTGAACCTTGTTTTCCCCATGACCCTTAGTAAGTATTTTTTTACTTCTTGCATAGAGACTCCTAAAGTAGAAGGGGAAGGGGTCTTTGAAGATGGGGGAGCCCTTGGCACTAGGAATAGTGGAAAAGGATGGGAGCATGATCTAAGATGAGGATGTTCGCCACTTTGGTATCACTGATTTCTGGCAGGGCCTTGCCATTGACCAGCCAGAAGTCAAGGCGGCTGAACGAGGCAGAGGGGAAAAGGTGTAATCCTTTCCACTAGGATGGTCCTGCCTCCAGAGATCCATGAGTCCCCATTCATCCATGAGTTCCTGTAATGCCACCCTCACCTTAGGGTGGGCCTGGGGGGTGGGTTTAGTTTTGTCTAGGAAGAAGTCCAGGACAAGATTGAAGTCACCCCCCCATAATGATGGGCAAGCTGGGATGGTCCTTTGTGATAGCGGTAAGCCTGACCTATTTCAAGCAGCGGCTCCACTGAGTTAGTGTTGGGCTCATATATGTTAACAATTACAACCCTGACCCCTGCATAGGAAAGTTGGGCTATCACCATTGCTCCTGTTTTTCAGCTTGGACTTCTTCAACAGTCCAGGGGCAAGCTTTGTGTAGTAACTTGGACACTCCTCTAGTTTTGTTTGGGGCAGAGCTATCCAAAACTCTGCCCACCCACATCTTCTGGAGCCATGTTACCATCTTGGCAGTGAGGTGGGTTTCCTAGATGAGGGTGATGTCAGCATGGAGGAAGCAGAAGTGCTGCAGTACCTTTGTGCATGTCATTGGATGGTTTAAGCCCTAGACTTTCCAGGAGACCCACCTCATGCTCGTAGAGGGTGCCCCAGCCATAGTGCAGCTTTCAAAAGTAGGGTGCTTCACCTACCTGAGGTTGATCAGTCAACAAAGTAAATTATAAGTACCCCAAGTTGTGTGGCATCCACTCAATGAGGGCCCCTACCAACGTACACTAAAGGCTCTGGAAGAAGCTGTAGCACAGGGTTGGCAATGTACTCAAAAAATGTTTTCAAATTGATTGTGGAGTAAGCTATGAGTGAAAGAAACAAAAATACAGATCAGAGTTCATAAAACATTGGAAACAACAAGAAACAATCAACTGACAACTATTACTAGAAACAGTAGCAGGTTATACCTGTGGATATAAACTGTGTAACCACTAAGGGTGCTGAGATAAGCACGTTTGGAGCTGTACCAACACAACTGGGACACAATGCTAGCTCAAAACACCCAAGAGGGGTAGAGAGAAGAACACCAGTGATGGTGTCCATCCCTACTTAGGTCCAGTTCCTCTGGAGTGTGATCCGAGGAGATCAGGGAAGCAAAAAGGGGAGGAGCGGGAGGGGGGGTAAGTAAGGTCGAGGTAACAGGGATGGGGGAGCCAACTGCCATATGCAAAACCTGAAAGAGGCCAGCTAAATGGAGTAGTGGTAGTTAGGCTCTTCCAATCAGGATATCACAATAGGGAGATACTGAGTGAGGGTACTAGGGATGGAATGGCCTGGATACCAGGTCATGGCACCGTAAATTTATCTCCCAAGCTGGTTTTGGAATTAAGCTATGATGCCCACAAAGATTACAAGGGAGGGAATATCAGAGGGACAACCAGGGAGCCCTCCGGCTGCATCCTGGGCTGACAAAGTGCCAATACACAAGTAGTATAGGTCTGTAGACTACAATTAAGAAGGGGTTGACAAAGGTTAAGCCCCAGCGGTAAGTAGCCCCCTCCATAAAAAGGTAATGGGAAAGGCCACTACAGGGGTATGAGTCTAAGGCCAACAAGCGTTCATCAGCCGGTTAGCCGGGCAGGGTAACTTTACCCACCCGGTGGTGGATGGGAGAACTGCAGATATCTCCTGAGAGACCTTGAACCCAGGTATCTTCTACACAAATTAAGTAATCAAGCACTATATTCAAAATGTTTTCTGCCAGTGAGTCCATAAAACAGTTTATATGGATCATTCATCTGCTCCAGGTGAGGGAGCATTGGTGAGAGGTGCACTCTGGGACGATCTCTGCAGGAGTCCCTGTGATACTGCTGCAGCGAAGGTCAGAAGGCCTGGCCTGACTGGTAAGGAAGAGTCATCTGCAGTGGTCACAGTTATATCTGTTTCAGCTGCCCAGTCCAAGGAGGGGATGGAGTCCATCTCATCTGGCATGTCAACTGTCTTTTGGCCCTCTCCTTCATCAGAGCTAGAGTCTCCTTTCATCAGCTTGGCAAGGGGGAGGCTTCTACATGCCACATATTGGTCCTTGTTCAGCTGTGAGAGAGTGGTCTGGGTCTGCTTATTCGAGCCACGGATGTCTGATCAGGAAGCGGGGGAGGTGAGGTGAGATGGACTTCAGTTGGGGTGATTCACTGCTTCCAGGCTGTGGGTCTGGGAACTTCAATTGGCCTCTCAAACTGGATCTGGGGGGCTGAGAAAATTGTTGCGTTCTCTGTCCCTGAACTGCATCCTATGGAAGCTGCATCTCAGAAGTTTGGTTCCTCCTCTTCTGAACTCCACCCAGTGCCCAGAGGCATCTGGGGGATGTAGTTGGCAGCACCACATCGGGTCAATATTTCACCAGCCAGCTTTCTACCTCTCTTGGGGACTGCATCAGGATTTCCCTACTTTCTTTGGCCATGTACAGGGAGGTGAGTCTTCTCATTTGGTATTTATAGCCATATGCCAGCAGTATATTTTTAATGGGTACAAAGGCCTTTCTTCTCATCATCACCTCATGAAAGTAATCTCGAAAAAACAAAATTCAAGACCCCTTCCAGACAATGTCCCCCTAGTCCCTGGTTGCTCTCCAAAAATTTTACTTAGTAGAATACCGTAGTAGATATGCCATTATGGGCCTTGAGGGAGAGGTGCAGAGGTTTGTTTTTATAGTTAAGCAGTATGCTCTCTCTACTTCTACTGGATCTTTCCATCTGTCCCCCAGCAGCTTAGGCAGCCATTCATTAAGAAACCTCTCCATATTGGGACCCTCTACACTCTTAGGGATGGCAAGTATCCGAATGTTATTACAGCCTCCCCGGTTCTCCTGGTCCTCAGCCCTTTCCAACAGTTTGTCCAGCTTGGATTCATGGTCCTGTAACCGTCTCCAGACTTGCTCGTGTTGGTCTTCTAGCCTGCCTGCGTGTTGTTCTAGCATATTTGCTTGATCCTCTAGGTTATGAACATCAGCCACAATCCCTGTAAGGGCATTAGAAATACCATTAATTCTGCTGAATAATGTTTCTAGCAGTTGGATAATGTAGGCCAACGGGTCCCTGGAGTGAGGTTGCAGTGGTGGGGAGTTTGAGGTGAGCTCAGGAGAGAGAGAGAGAGAGAGAGTTCATGGAGGTGCCGAGTAGGCCATGTCACTGGACTGCAGGTCAGACACAGTCAGAGTGGATAGCTGGGGGGGGGGGCAGTGGATGGTGATCTGGAGCATTGTCGCTGGACACTTGAAGTAGGCTGACGCTACGGTTCCTGAGTGGGAGATGCAAGCAGATCATGTCTGGGCCTAGGGGCTTGTTGGGCACTTGCTGACTGGCAGGCCGACCTGGCCACAGTTAAAGTTAGACAGCTGAATCGGAGGGGAAAATGACAGTTAGGCAGTGGGGGGTGGGAGTAGATTGTTAAAGACCCGTCCTCAGGGCCAATCAGGTATGGGGATCACATCGGATGTTCACCGGTAAAGCCTGGAAAGAGACAGAGCTGTGGAATTATGCTGCCACCATGACTCTGCACAGGCCACGCCCCCCCCCAAGTTTTTCTAGTTCTATTATTCACTTTTTTGTCACGTACATGATAACTGCCCTGAAAGAATAAAGGCTTTACTTGTCAAGTAAATGTCAAACGTCTAAAAATCTGTTAATTCTTAAAAATGCAAACAATCTTTAAAACACCTTGCCTTGCCTCTTCTAATCCCAAACTGTTGTGTGTGGTTATATATAAATACAGACACCAGTATGTATATATAGCCACACACAGCAGTTTTGGATTACTTTCTAAGGTTTATGAGGAACTGGAAGGTAAGCCCTTTATGACACTTCTACCACTAATATAGTTTGCAATTGTAACATAGATTTAGTCCTATTTGTTTATTAAATACATATACAAAAACTGCAAATAAACTGTCTGAAGTACTGTATGTCTTTGGAGCAACACAAATTGATATATATCTCAGTTGTTTTATTTTTTTATGTAATGCATTTCTTAAAGTTGAAAGTTACTTCTATGTCCTGCTAGTAAGTTGTTGCAACTCATTTACAGTGAGGTCCTGCTTTTATTATTCTCGCTAAGGCGAACTCTAACTGGCCATCATTCTCTTGTTTTTTTAAATGCTGTATTTATTAATTTTATAAGAAACATCTTATACATCTCATCCATGGTATACATCCTATACAATTGATCAACATCACATTCTTATCATAGAGTATAAAAAAGTGAAATTGGGATGTGTTTGTGGTAAATTGCCATGTTGTATTAGATGCCAGGTTGGGCGAGGCATTATATATACTTTTATCAGGTGTTCTCTTTTTCGAGAGCTAAATCCAATAACTGCCAATGAAATATGCCTTTAATTCTTAAAATATGTAAAATGAGCAGCCAAAACCAGGATGTAAATCTGTGTATAAGTAAACCAGACAGTTTTGAGTCCCTTTCTAGGAACCTTTAGGAGGAATTGGAAGATGAGTTCTTTATGGTACCTCTACAAATAATATATTTTATGAGTGTAATAATGATTATACCTATTAGTTTAATAACTATAAAAACCTACAAAAAAATAATTCTAACTGAAGTACTATATGATTGTCGAATAGGAAAAGGTGGCACTTATATGGGTTAGTTTTTTTTTTCTTACGGAAATGTACTTCTATTTCAGCTGCTAATACACACAGCTAGTGTTTTCCTCTCTGCCCAAACTGTACACTTGCAACATAAGTTGATTTGGAGGACTAGTAATAGCAGATGATAATAAAAAGTGACTTAGTAGATACAGACCCCCATCTCGGGGAGATAAAATGAACAAGGAAATGTTATATGGCATCCTTAGGATGGTAGAAAAAGGGGAGATATTGTTGATGGGGGACCTGAATATGCCAGATGTTAACTGAAGCACCTTTGCTGCAGCCACATCCAAGAGCAGGGCCATTCTTGATGTGCTAAAGGAGGCATGCTTCAGACAGTTAGTATTGGAATCCACTCGGGAGGGAGCAATCTTAGATCTGGTACTCTCAAACAGGGATGGAGAGAGGATATCAGATCTAGAACTGGATAGCCATCTGGGAACAAGTGACCACCAAACAGTGTGGTTCATGATAAACACAGCTGCATTGTCAAGCCGTACGAAAGTGAGGGTACTGGACTTTGTCAAAATGGGAGAGGGCTGACTTTGTCTAAAGGAAGAGTGCCTCAGAAAAACACTATTTATTTTATTTTTATTTACTGAGATTGTTTTACCAGGAAAGGCACACTGAGCAAGAAGATGCTCGTCTTCAGGTGAGACCGGTTGGGGCGTAATTAAGCAATAAGGCACAACAGGGTGTGTGTTATCATGTAATAATATCAATCCTGGGGTGGGTTGAAGCACGCAGCAAAGCCGATAAGCATGGGGGGAGGGGGGGAGATCTAGGACACTGGCAGTGGACTTCAGGGGGGCAGACTTTGTGGGCATGGGAAATATTCTCAAGGATCACTCAAAGGGGATTACATCAATGACAAATGTGGAAAGAAGATGGGAGGTCATGAAACGGGGACTTCATGAGGCAGTCAGGACCTGCGCTAAGGTGAAACGTAAGGGAGCAAGGTCACATAAACCATGCTGGTGGTCCAGTGAGGTTCAGGGAGTGGTCAGAGAAAAGAAGGCAGCCTACAAAAAATATAAAACAACAAGAGGGGATCGGGATAAGGAAATGTACCATCTTGCATCTAGAAAAGTCACCCGGATGGTGAGGGGGGCAAAGTCCAGTAAAGAGCAACGGCTGGCACAGGGGATACATGGAGGGGAAAAGGGGTTCTTCCGGTACATTGGGGAGTGGAGAAAAACTAAGGGCCATCTCAGCAGATTGAGATCAGAAGGAGGGTGGGTGGAAGAGGCGAGGGACCAGGCAGAGGTATTTAATGAGTATATTGCCTCTGTGTTCACTAGGGAGGGGGATGGGATATCTACAAAGCAAGGCACGATGGGGATAGAAGCAGCAGTGAGTGGGATCAGGGGAGCAACAGAAATGGAGCAAGAGGGAGGGAGAGGTACCCCAGGGGTGTCACATCAGGATAAGGATAAAAAGGCCAGTAAGGTGGAGGGGACGGATGATGCTATCTCCGCCAAAAGGGTGTGGTTAGCCCTCAAGACCCTAAAGAAAGACAAATCTCCTGGGTCTGATGGCATTCATCCGAGAGTACTATGGGAATTGGCAGACATACTGGCTGCACCCCTGGTGGAGCTCTTCAACAGGTCACTTGAGACTGGGAGGGTACCTAGGGATTAACGAGAGGCACATGTGGTGCCAATCCATAAAGGGGGGTCGAGGAAAGTACCAGGTAACTATAGATCCATCAGTTTGACCTCGGTGGTGGGAAAATTAATGGAGAGTATACTAAAGGAATGATTGGGGGTGTACTTGGAGGAGGTGAGAGGTCTGGATAGTCGGCAACATGGGTTTGTGCCAGGTAGATCATGTCAAATCAATCTTGTGGAGTTCTACGAATGGGTAACATCAGAATTGGACAGGGGAAAGCCTGTGGATGTATTATTCTTGGACTTCAGCAAGGCATTTGACTCTTTCCCCCACAATGGTCCAGTGGAGAAACTGATGAGGTTGGGAGTAGGCCCTTTGATGGTCAGATGGATTGAAAACTGGCTAGCTGGACGCACTCAGAGAGTAGTGGTCGGTGGGGTTCTCGAACCCTAGAGATGCTGGTAGTGGAGTACCGCAGGGCTTGGTCCTGGGTCCGATCCTGTTTAATGCATACATATCGGACATCAGGGAGGGTATAGGGTGTGAAATGAGTCTCTTCGCTGATGACTCCAAGATGGGAGCAGTAGTTGAGGGAGAAGAGGAGGTTGGCCCTGCAAGGGACCTGGACACCCTGGAAAGCTGGGCTCACATGGAAATTAAATTTCAATATCACCAAGTGCAAGGTGTTACATCTAGGGCGGGAAACCCTAAAACAGGTACACCTGGGAAGGGAGGCGCTGGAGGCCTCAATAGGGGAAAAAGACCTAGGGTCATGGTGGATGCATGTATGAATAACTCTGAGCAGTGCAGGAGAGTGGCTAGCAAGGCAAACAGGATGTTGGGATGCATCGTAAAGGGGATCACCTCTAGGAGCAAGGAAGTGATTCTGCCACTGTACAATGGACTGGTTAGACCACACCTTGAGTACTGTGTACAGTACTGGAGACCACACTTGAAGAGGAACATACAGCTCCTGGACAGGGTACATAGGAGGGCAACTAAGATGATACGAGGACTAGGGGATTTGACATATGAGGACAGACTTGAGGAGCTCTGCCCGTTTTCATTGGAGGAGAGGAGAGACAGGGGGGACATGATTGAGGTCTTCAAGTATCTCAAGGGAAAAAATAGGGTAAACATGGAGGGGATCGATAGACTAAAGCAGGGAGGTATCACCAGAGGTCATGGTTTGAAGTTGGAAGGTGGAAGGCTGAGGGGGAAAAAAGAGGAGGAGTTTTTTCACTGAGAGGATGGTGGACCCTTGGAATGCACTGCCTGGCGAGCTGGTTCAGAGATCCACCATGGAGGGCTTCAAGAGAGGGTGGGACAGACACAGAAAGTTGATGTATCAGTTGATGGCCTGTCCCAGGGGGGTGGGGATGGATGATAGGGGTTTCTGGAACACAAGGGGGGGGAGAGGGCCTCGGCACCCAACTAGGGATCTGAGGTTCGAGCAGACTCGATAGACCATAAGGCCTAATCTGCCAGCAAATAGTATGTTAGTATGTTAGTATGTTTAGTAGTGGGGTGGGAGTAGCAGGGGCGGGAGAGGGAGTGGATGACCTTCCAGAATTTTGAAGGATTATTTAGGTTTATTTGGAGAGTGGAGTTAAAATACACAGCTTTGGCTAGTTGGGTTGCTGTAATGCACTTGTTTCAAAGCATCCAATATTTAGAGAAGTCTTGTGGGTGATTAGAGGATTTGTGGATACACCAAGCTTGGTCACGGGTGCTATGGCATGCTAGGAGTTATGGGGTGATCCAGGGAAGATGGTTGCCATGCACCCTTATGCGACGCATAGGGTCGTTTTTATCCCAGACACTGAAAAAAGTGTTTTTGAAGTGATGGAGTGCAGCATCAATTGAGAGGGTGGAAGAAGATTGCACCCAGTTTGCTAGTGCAAGGTCATTCAGAAGGGGATTGATATCTAGAGATCTGAAGGAGTGTTGGACCAAGAAATTAGGGGGTGAGTTGGGGCGATGAATTTTCCAAATGAGGAGTGAAAGATGGTGGTCACTCAGGGAGTCTGGAAGAAGACCAGATTTGATGACTCTGTGAGGGTGGGAGGTCAGGGCTCAGTCCAGTAGAGAGTGGTTTCATGATTTGTGGTTTAAGCTCCATGATAAGTTGAGAGAGATTTTGTCCATTTATAATGGTTCACTCTTTATTGAGGGCTGGGGATAACCAATTGAGATTCATGTCACCCATGATATACGATTCACCTGCAGGGGTGAGGGAGGAGATATGCGCATGGAAGTATGTGACAGTAGAGGAAGGTGTACCTGGGTGGCAGTAGATGCCAGTGAATATAGATGGGGATTGAGAAAGGGAGGGACAGTTGTAGCATTAGTATCTCATAGGCTTTGGGTTTGGTTTTGGCTTGGATGGTCGAAAAGTGGATGTCCGATTTTAGGTAAATGGAGACTCCGCCACCTCTGGTGGCCCTGTCCTGGTGGGCCATGGCGTAAACTGGGATGGTGACAGCAGTATCAGGCATGTTTTTGTTAAGCCACGTTTCAGAGAGGATAATGATGTCGGGGGCATAATGGGCAGCGAGAACTTGGAGTGAGTTCAGTTTGTGGAGAAGGCTTCTGATATTTAGACGTAGTAGGCGCAGTCCTCGGCGGGGCTCCCTATGAGCAGGGAGGTGGGTGATAGGTTGCGGAGAGGGTCCATGGGGAAGGAGGGGGAAGGGGGCCAGGGTTAACATAGAAATACAGAATTTGACAGCAGATAAGGACCGCTTGGCTCACCCAGTCTGTCCACGTCCCTGCCTGATGGATAAACTGCAGATCCTAGTTAACCAGCAGCCTACTTCTTTCTACCCCCACCCCCTAGAATTGCCTTATGGCTGTCCCAGGCATGCTTGAATTCAACCACTGTTTTTGACTCCAGAACCTCCTCTGGAAGGCCATTGCAATAATCCACAACCCTCTCAGTGAAAAAAGACTTCCTTACATTACCTCTGAGCCGCCCCCCCATCTTCAAATTGTGCCCCCTTGTTCTTGCACACCTCTTTTTTTGAAAGATGCTACCCTCTTGGACTTTGTTGATTCCCTTGAGGTACTTGAATGTTTCTATCATGTCCCCCCCTCTCCCTCCTTTCCTCTAGGGTATACATATTAAGCTCCTTTAGTCTCACTTCATATGTGTTCCGGTGCAGACCCTGCACCATTTTAGTAGCCCTCCTCTGGACAGTTTCCACCTTGTCTATGTCCTTGCAGAGATTGGGTCTCCAGAACTGCACGCAGTACTCCAGATGGGGTCTCACCAGCTGTCTGTACAAAGGAATAACAACTTCCTGTTTTCTACTGGTGATACCTCTCCCTATGCACCCCAGTATCCCCCCAGCCCTCCTTACTGCCCTCTCACATTGCTTGCCCACCTTTAAGTCATCTGATATGACTACCCCCAGGTGCCTTTCCATTTTTATTGTTATTAGTATCTCACCCCCCATTGTGTACTCTTCCCCTGGGTTTTTTTTTTCCCAGGTGCATTACCTTGCAATTCTTAGCTTTAAATCAAAGCTGCCATACATTTGACCATTCCTCTAACCTTGCCAAGTCCCTTCTCATCCTTTCCACCCCACCTTGTGCATCAACTCTGTTGCAGATCTTTGTGTCATCTGCAAAAAGACATACTTTTCCTTCCAGTCCCTCTGCAATGTTGCTTACAAAGACATTGAAGAGGACCGGTCCTAATACTTTACCCTGAGGTACCCCACTAGTAACTCCCTTTCTTCAGAGTGGACTCCATTTACTATTACCCTCTGTATCCTATTCTCCAGCCAATTCTTTACCCAGGTTATCATCTTGGGACCCACTCCCAGGGTGGCTAACTTGTATATTAATCTTTTGTGTGGGACTGAGTCAAATGCCTTGCTAAAGTCTAGGTAGGCCATGTCCACAGCCCCTCCCTGATCTACTACTTTGGTCACCCAGTCAAAGAAATCTATTAGATTCGTCTGGCATGACCTTCCTGCTGTGAATCCCATGCTGTCTTGGGTCCTGTGCCCCTCTGGCCTCTAGGTACTCGACAATTATTTCCTTCAGAAGTGATTCCATCATTTTCCCTATCACTGAGGTTTAAACTAACTGGTCTGTAGTTTCCCGCTTCTGCCCTGCTCCCACCTTTGTGAAGGGGAATCATATCTGCCCTCCTCCAGTCCTCAGGTACCACCCCATCCTCCCATGATTTGTGAAAGAGGGTAGTCAGTGGTGTCACTAGTTCTACCCTTAGTTCTTTTAGAATTCTGGGATGAACCCCATCAGGCCCCATTGCTTTGTCCACCATAAGTTTTAAGAGTTCTTTCAGAACCCTTTCTTCTGTAAATGGGCTGGTATCAACTTCTGTATCCAGAGTGTTTCTATTGTTTGTTTTAGGTACCTCCCCCTCTTCATTTGTAAATACTGAGCAAAAATACTTGTTTAGTATCTCTGCCTTTTCACAGTCACCTTCTGCCCACCCTCCCTCCACTTTATTAAGCCTCGCTATCCCTCCCTTAGTCTTCCTTCACTCCCTGATGTACTTAAAAAAAGGTTTTATCCCCCTTCTTAATTGAGTTGGCTATCTTTTCCTCAGTTTGGGCCTTTGTTGTTCTGACTGCCTTCCCAGCTTCCTTTTGCTTTAACTGACACAATTCTCTGTCCTGTTCCTTCTGTGATTCCTTGTACTTTCTGAATGCTTTCTTTTTCTCTTGAACCTTCACTGCCACTTCCTTTGAGAACTATAGTGGTTTCTTAAATCGTTTTGTTTTGTTTATTTGCTTCACACAAAGGCTTGTTACCTCTGTGATGGCAGTTTTTATTATTCCCCATTGTTCTTCCACCCCTCCTTCCTGCCCATTTGCTAGTGCATTCCTTGGGCACTCATCCATTTTGGCAAAGTCAGCCCACCTGAAGTCCAGTGCTTTTACCTTTGTATGGCTTGACTCTATTGCTGTGTTTATTGTGGGTGGTGGATGCATGGAATGGCTTCTTGAGGAGGTTGAGGGGTCAAAAACTGTGGGGAAATTCAAGAATGCATGGGAGAGACATAAGGCAACTCTGGTGGGGGGGTAGGAAAAAGTAGGCTGTTGGTTAACTAGGATCTGCAGCTTAGGGAAATGGGCAGACTGGGTGGGCCAAGCAGTTTTTATTAGGGCCGTGCAAATATCTTTTTTCGAATATTCGGCCAAATATTCATTGCCAAAATATTCGTTATTCGGTATTTGTTATTCATTATTCGGATGGCTGGGAGGGGGGTATTTAAAAATTAAAAAGCACCCCCCTCCTGGCCAGCATTAAAAAAATGTTTTAATCCCTGGTGTCTAGTTGTCCCCCTCCTCCCCGGCTGATCGCCAGTCCAAAATAATGAATCCTCCACCCCTGCCCAGACTCTCAGCATTATCCCCAGCCCGAAATGTATAAAAATAAAAAACGAATTTCCCTGGTGTCTAGTGGACCCCTGCCCCTCCCACCCTGTCAAGAAGTGCCCACCCCTCTCCCCCACTCATGACCCAGAGCGGGCCAGACGAAGAGGTGCATTCCCACCTCCTGGTTAACATTACCATTGTTTTAGCTCTGGTACCAGTGGTCTCATCGCCGTTGTTTCAAAGTCCAAAATGAAAATTTCTTCCAAGACCCAGGTTGCCTCTGTCCCCCTGCCCCCAATACATAACTGGCTTGGTGTTCAGTGACCTCACCAGCCCAGCCTCCTCACCTTCTCTACACCCACTGCACTCCGGGAGTGGGCCACTGGCACAGCCCTCCACTTCACCTTCACAGCCGGGCAGCCCGACTGGAGTTTTCAGTGAATGAGCGTGTGGCCTCTCCGGCCAAGGTGTGGGGAGGGGTGGGAGGCACTTCCTGGAGGGTGGGAGTCCACTAGACACCAGGGAAATTACTGATTTTTTTTATTTTTATATATTTGGGGACAGGGACTGGGGGTATTGCTGAGGGTCTTTGGGGGTTCTTCATTTTGACTGGGATTGGCCGGGGTGGGACCATAGACACCGGGGCTAAAATATTAATTTAATGGTGGCCAGGAGGGTGGGAATTACTTTTTTTTCTTTGCGGCTGGCTGAATACCGAATACCAGCCGAATAGTGGACTATTCGGTATTCGGTTCCGAATATTCGGATAGCCTACTATTAGTGGTATTCAGAAAGTAATATTCGGTATTCGCACAGCCCTAGTTTCTATCTGCTGTCAAAATCTATGTTTCTAGTGCGTGTGGAGAATCACATTTATGAACAGGATAAGAAGGTACAAAAGCTGCATTTTAAAGATCTCTGTCTTGTGAAATTGTATGTGTTTTTTCCTGTACATGTTCATTTTTGGAAAAATGTTGCTGTATATGGCTCTACGGGGAGATAATTCTTAAAAATGATACTGTAGTATGGATTGATGAAAAAACATAAATTAAAATGTTTGTACTGTGGAGAGTTTGAATGCAGGCCATCAACTAAAGGATAACTTTGCCACATGAGAAACTTAAGTTCTTTCTCTCGGTGTACAGTAAATGTAGTAGATAACGATGTTTAACATATTCTTTAAATACACATACTACACAGTACACATCAAGGATGGATGTTTGACATTAAGCATAGCTAGATGCCTTAACAAAAACACTGAGGCATTGGTATAGGTTAGCAATAACCTACGACAGGGTATGAGGTTATCGACATGTAATCCACACTTCAGGTGTGTTGTGAGGCATGAGGTTGCAGGCTGAGTATCCACACAGTGCCTGAGGTGTGGATTAAATGCCTATAACCCCATACTCTGGAGTGGGTTATAGGCACTTGACATGGGTTATGTTGGAAAAAAAAGGATAAAACAACATAAAGGGGATTTCTCTCTCTCTTTCAACACAAAAAAAGGTGACTGCATGCTGCCACATGGAAAAATAGTCCCTAAGAAGTAATCCGTATGTGATTGCTTTGATACGCATACAAATGTCAGAAATACAGTACTGAGATGAGCATCTGACATTTAATTTGTATTACATACTTTGTTACACTGGCAAGGCAGAGCACTTTGTGCTCCCCCCCACACTTGATTGAGACACAGGAAAGACTAAGGAAAAAAGTGCTGTTTTGCATGCCCGGCTGGCTGTGACAATCTGTACCCCCCACCTCTCTCTCTCTCTCAGCAATGCTGACAATGTCATGCTGTTTTGTATGTCCAACTGCCTGTCAGAGTCTCTCCCGCCCTCTCTCTCTTGATCAAGACAATGCTGCCAATGAAACCAATGTTATAGCACACCTTCAGACATGCAGTAACGGTACCAGGTTTTTGCCTGTGTGCAGCACAGTAGTGGGATGCAGAAGTACGGTGTAGTGGCAGTCAGTTAGGGAGAGTAAGAGAGAGATGCACACCCAACACAGCAAGCATGAGAAGTGCTGCAAGGAAAGAGGTGCTCCTTACTCACACAACACAAACTGGAGGGAGGTACCTGTGAAACACACAGAAACACCTCAGGGAGTTCACTATTTCTGCATTAACTCACATGCTCTTGCTGGTTCTGTCACTGTGGGGATGTGATGTATGGGTCAACGGGGTCTCTGTCACAGTCAGACTCTGTCTACTTTTGCATCTCGCTATGTACAGCGCCTCTGAGCACTGCATCTCACACAGCATGGAGTACTAAGCAGCTCAGTTCTGCCTCTGCCATTCGCATAGTAACCCAGGCAGTGGGGGGACCGTCTCTGTCACAGTCAGACTCTGTCTACTTTTGCATCTCGCTATGTACAGTGCCTCTGAGCACTGCATCTCACACAGCATGGAGTACTAAGCAGCTCAGTTCTGCCTCTGCCATTCGCATAGTAACCCAGGCAGAGGGGGGACCAGGGCTAGAGGGAATGAGAAGAGGTAGGACCATCACAGGCAGTCATGTCAAAAGAACACAGAGTGAACGGGCACCTGCAGTACAGACTTAGCACTGGTCCAGAACACTTTTGCTGCATGGCTGTCTCTCGCAGCACATTTGATCAGGAGTGTTACTTAAATTCAAGTACAGTAGGACTCAATCACAAGAGGTGCAGGGCTCTCTCTCTCTCTCTCATATGTTGCTTGCAGTCTCTCTGTCTCTCTAACCACTGACTTTTTGCTGCTTACACTGCTGTGGGCAGTTGAGAAGCATGACATACTGTAGTTGCTGTCAAAACACATCCAGGTCTCTCTTCTCTGTCTCTCTCTCTCTTGTTCACAGTGGTCCTTCTCTCTCTCACTCTCACCACAGCATTCGACTGGTTGCACTGTGAGGGAGGGAGCAAGGAGGGCATAGAAACTTTCCTTTATCTACACTCCATGTGAGATGAGTTGAGCACTGCCCCACCAACATGTGAGATGGGGGAGAAGGGACGCAACAACAGGGGTATTGGACACAGCACTGTCAAGTGACCACTAAACAACCGCTACAGCTTTCTCTCACTTATCGCTTCCTTTTTAATGGCTGTCAGGTGACTACTCAACAACTGCTGCAGCTCTCTCTCTCTCGTTTATTGCTTCCTTTTTAATGGCAGGTGACCACTCAACAACCACTGTAGCTTTCTCTCACTTATCGCTTCCTTTTTAATGGCTGTCAGGCGACCACTCAACAACCGATGCAGCTTTCTCTCACTTATCGCTTCCTTGTTAATGGCTATCAGGTGACCACTCAACCACCGCTGCAGCTCTCTCTCTCACTTATCACTTCCTTTTTAATGGCTGTCAGTTGATCACTCAACAACCACTGCAGCTCTCTCTTTCTCTCTCTCTCTTGCTTATCGCTTCCTTTTTAATGGTTGTCAGGTGACCACTCAACAAGCACTGCAGCTCTCTCTCGCTTATCGCTTCCTTTTTAATGGTTGTCAGGTGACCACTCAACAACCGCTGCAGCTGTCTCTCGCTTATCGCTTCCTTTTTAATGGCTGTCAGGTGACCACTCAACAACCGCTGCAGCTGTCTCTCGCTTATCGCTTCCTTTTTAATGGCTGTCAGGTGACCACTCAACAACCGCTGCAGATCTTTCTCACTTATAGCTTCCTTTTTAATGGCTGTCAGGTGATCACTCAATAATTGTTGCAGCTCTCTCTCGCTTATCGCTTCCTTTTTAATGGCTGTCTGGTGACCACTCAATAACTGTTGCAGCTCTCTCTCTCTCTTATCGCTTCCTTTTTAATGGCTGTCAGGTGACCATTCAACAACTGCTGCAGCTCTCTCTCACTTATCTCTTCCTTTTTAATGGCTGTCAGGTGACCACTCAACAACCGCTGCAGCTCTCTCTCTCTCTTGCTTATCGCTTCCTTTTTAATGGCTGTCAGTTAACCACTCAACAACTGCTGCAGCTCTCTCTCTCTCTCGCTTATCACTTCAGTTTTAATGACTGCCTGCCAGTGCTGACTTTTCCCAAAAATAAGTTCCGCTCTGCCCAGGTATTTTGCTGGCCAGGCATTTCATCCCTTCTGTGGATTAAACAGTAAATTTAACCCACGTTCAGATGATGCTGTTTGGCCAATGACCTTCTACCCTGTCAGCAACCCATGTTATAGCAAAGTTTAATACAGCACATGATTATCTGATTTTGTCAATGTTTTCAAACACCTGTTCTTAACAGAAAATTAAGTAAGTTTTTTTTAGCATTATGCATGTCAATATAGCTTTTTAACACCTTAGCTGTCACTCAAACAATTAGTTTTAACAGTGGAACACACAGCAAAAAATTCAAAACCACAGCTGAAACCCTTCTATTCATCACCTTACTTCTCAGGTACAGGCAGTCTTATGATATGATATGATATGATATGATATGATATGATATGATATGATATGATATGATATGCTGTTATATTATATTATATTATATTATATTATATTATATTATATTATATTATATTATATTATATTATATTATATTATATTGTATTATACTATACTATATTGAAAACCATGATATTAAAATCGGCTAATCTTAACACCTTATGGGCTCAGTGACATCCAGAACTCTTGAGTCCTATATTTTGACTTCAATCTCATTTAGTAGAAAACTGTATAAACATAAAATAAAAAACCCAGTTTACATACTTTTTAAACTCAGTCTGCCTTATTCTAAACCTATATCTGCATATCCTTTAACATTATTAACATCGATCGGTCAAGTTACAGTACTGGAAAAAAGTCTATGGTGTGTGGCTTCTTTTAGAGAAAGCTAGATGGATTTAAAATAATAGAAAACACTTTATGTAATTTTTAAATATAGAATAACTTATTGTAATCCTCTTTCTGTACAATACCTTCTTTACTGCCATACGTGCTGCTCAGTCATGCTACATCAAGACAAGAAAAGAAAGTGATTATAGTATAACTCAGACTGCAAGTGGCAGGATCAACCAAATAAGGAGAGATTTACCCATGACAGGGTATGGGTTTACTGAACATTAATCCACACCTGGGGGGTTGGAATCACGAGGCGAAGCCGAGTGATTTCAACCACCCAGGTGTGGATTAATACTCAGTAAACCCATACCCTGCAGTGGGTTAATCCTCTTATGACATGGGCAATGTTTTGTTAGAGTTTTACCTAAAGAAACAGTGAAAGAAAGCCATGTGAACATGCAACTGTGTGTATATCAGAGATTAATCAACGGTCCGGTGACCTGTTTGGACGAATCAGAAGACAGCATTTTAGGAACCCATGTTATAACTCTTTATGACTTTTTCCTTTAGCAGTCATGGCAGGATTAACCAGATAATTATCACATTGAACTCAAACTTATCATAGTTACGGCAGAACAAACCAAATTACCTACTGTAAATGAACCACTTATTTGTGCCACACAGGGACTACAGATGCTTCAACAACCACTCAATAATCAACTGGTTCTTGCCACTCACCCACACAAATACTCCTCAGCTGGTACTCTCCCAGATGCTTTCAGCTGCAACTGTATCACCCATTGCCACAGGAAGTCTCAACCCCCACCCCCCTTCTCTGAAATACATGTGGTTCAAGTCGCTAAGGTCTCCAAACCAACAGTCCCTGTTGGCCAACTTATACCTCACTGACTGGTATGGTGTCTTCACCACCCCAGATATTAATTCTGCAGTGGCAGCCTTCATCTCTGCATTCCTTAATGGCTGTAATTCCCATGCCTCCCCTTAAAAGGCTGAGGCTACGGTGCAGACACTTGCCCTTGATCTCTCCCCCCTACAATGCCTCATCAGAAACCTCTCACATGTTCAGATACAGACAACTTAGGAATGCCTGCACAAAGGCAATGTGCACTGCCAAAGCCGATTTTGTTAAAGCACAGGTTGATGACTGCAGTTCTACCCCAGCCACTTTCTAGAAGACCCTACAATCCAGGTAAGACTGCTAGCCCTTTAGCCCCACCTGCTCCCAGTCCTCAGAATGGGTCACTGCTTGCCCTTTATCCCCCCCTGCTTCCAGTCATCAGAATTGGTCACTGCTCACCCTTTATCCCCCCTGCTTCCAGTCATCAGAATGGGTCACTGCTTGCCCTTTATCCCCCTTGCTTCCAGTCCTCAGAATGGGTCACTGCTTGCCCTTTATCCCCCTTGCTTCCAGTCCTCAGAATGGGTCACTGATGCCACCACTGCCATAAATTGCTTTTCCACTACCTATGCCTTACCCTCAGGGCCTCCCCCCTCACCTCTCTCCCCTTGTGTGCATCTACACCCCACAGCATTTACTCACACTCACTGGCAACCCCCACCTTCTCATACAGACTCCCTGTCCTCCCCTTTCCCTCCTCCCTACTCTAACTTCCACCCTATTACCCCTCTAGAGGTACTCCATGCCCTCAAAGCACTAAACTCCTTCAAACAAAGCCAAGACAGTATTAACCCTATATTTTTGGAAATTTGTGCTCCAGCCAACATCCCTCCAATCACCCACTTTTCAATTTCTGTCTCTTGACAGGCTCTCTACCCAAAGCCTGGAAGTTGGCAAAGGTCATCCCCTTACACAAAGGGGGAGACCCTTCTAATCCGGGCAATTACAGACCAATCTCACTTCTCCCCTCCCTCTCCAAGATCCTAGAATCCCTTGTCTCCAAAAAATTAAAGTCCTTCCTGTCTGCCAGTGACATCCTGACTCCTTACCAATCCAGCTTTCGTCATCACCACTCTACCTCCTTATCTCTGCTCCACCTCACTAGTCACATCCACTCTGCCATAGACAAGGGCCATCTGCCATTAGCCATCTTTGTTGACCTGACCAACACATCTGACTCTGTTGCCAACAGATTTCTAACCTTACATCAATTGGCTACCCCCCCACCCTGATGACAACTGGTTCAAGGCCTACATCTCAGACATGTATCAGTTTGTGCAGCTGGGCAATTTCAAAATGAAATCCTGGCTGGAGTCCCTCAGTGGTCAATTCTTGGTCCAACCCTTTTCTCCATTTTTATAAATAATCTGCCATCTGTCTGCCACGCCTCTCATGTTCAGATGTACGCCAACGAATCTGTGATCTTCACCTTCAACCCTTCCCTAGCCCAAATCAAATACATCCTCCAGGCCAACATTGAGAACATGCTGCACGGGCTGGACACAAAATCTGTCAAATGCAACACCAAAAAAAATAGTCGCAATGGCTTTCAGCTCTGCATAGAAGCAGGTCAAAATGCCCACACCCCCATCCTTCACCACTCTAGATGGGTCCACAATCACAGCTGTGGACAGCTTCAAGTACTTGGGAATATGGCTCAAACCAAAAGTAGACTTCTCCCTTCACCTTGACTCAGTCCACAACAAGATCCGTCCCAAACTAGGCATGTTGCATAGGCACAAACATTGTCTCTCCCTCCCTATTAGGAGAGAAATACTAACCTTGGTAATCCTACCCTCCTTCAGTTATGCCAACGTGGTTTACAACCCAGCCCCTCAATCCTCCCTTGCCAGACTAGAAACCCATTTCCATGCCTTTTGCCGTTACATCTCTAACCTCCCATACAGAACGCATCATGGCCTCCTATACCAATCAGTCTCTCCTCCCCCTCTGGGCTAATCATTGCCTTGCTCACTGTGCATACCTCACCACCATGTTCTGGTTCCACACTGTTCCCTCCAACCTCTCTTCTCCTCTCTTCTATCCCCAGCCCCCTGCTCAGGCTATGCTTTCAACTCCCACAACCCTCACTCATTCTCCCTAGCTACCCCACATTCTCTTGCAAGTAAACAAGCCTTTGCCAGTTGCATCCCTGCATTGCCGAACTCACTACCCATCACTATCTGCAGCTTGCCAGCCTCAGCGTACATCAGAAATTACTTTGGATGTCTCCCCTACCCCTCTGGGTCTGCCACCCCCCTAAATTTTTGGCCCCTTCCCATTCTCATATCTATCCTCCCTCCTCTGGCCTGCACCATCACCTGCTCTCATTCTCTGGTTGTACCCTTGGGTGTATTCCATTAATTACATGTGATCCCCTCTTGTTGCCTGCTCTTCTGCCACTTATAACAGTCACCTATCTCAACTACCAGTGTATAGAAACATAGAAACGTAGAATTTGATGGCAGACAAGGACTGCTTGGCCCACCTAGTCTGCCCATTTCCCCACCTAATGGATAAACCGTAGATCCTAGTTAACCAACAGCCTACTTCCTCCTACCCCTCCAGTAGAATTGCCTTATGTCTGCCCCATGTGTTCTTGAATTCCCCCACTGTTTTTGACTCTACTACCTCCTCAGGAAGGCTGTTCCATGTATCCACAACCCTCTCTGTGAAAAAATACTTCCTCACATTACCTCTGAGCCGCACCCCTCTATCTTCAAATTGTGCCCCTTTGTTCTTGCACATCTCTTTTTCTGAAAGATTCTACTCTCTTGGACTTTGTTGATTCCCTTAAGGTACTTGAAAGTTTCTAACATGTTCCTCCTCTCTTCGAGGGTATACATATTAAGGTCCTTTAATCTCTCTTCATATGCCTTCTGGTGTAGACCCTGCGCCATTTTAGTTGCCTTCCTCTAGACAGCCTCCATCCTGTCTATGTCCTTGCAGAGATGGAGTCTCTAGAACTACATGCAGTACTGCAGATGGGGTCTCACCAACTGCCTGTAAAGAGGGATAACAATGTCCTGTTTTCTACTGGTGATGCCTCTCCCTATGCATCCCAGTATCCTGCCAGCCCTCCTTACTGCCTTCTCACATTGTTTACTCACCTTAAGGTCATCTGATATGATTACCCCCAGGTTCCTTTCCATTTTTGTTGTTGTTAGTATCTCACCCCCATTGTCTACTCTTCCTCTGGGTTTTTATTTCCCAGGTGCATTACTTTGTACTTCTTTGCACTGAATCTAAGCTGCCATACCTTTGACCATTCCTCCAACCTTGCCAAGTCCCTTTGCATCCTTTCCACCCCATCTTCTGTATCAACCCTGTTTCATATTTTTGTGTCATTTGCAAAGAGACATACTTTTCCTTTCAGTTCATCTGCACTGTCTTTTATAAAGACATTAAAGAGGACCGGTCCCAGTACTGAGCCATGCAGTACCCCTCTAGTAACCCCCCTTTCTTCAGAGTGGACTCCGTTTATTATTACTCTCTGCGTCCTGTTGTCCAGCCAATTTTTTACCCAGGCTACCACCTTGAGGCCCACTCCAAGGCTGGCTAACTTGTATATTAATCTTTTGTGCGGGACTGTGTCAAATGCCTTGCTAAAGTCTAAGTAGGCCATGTCCACAGCCCCTCTTTAGTCTACTACCTCGGTCACCCAGTCAAAGAACTCTATTAGATTCATCTGACATGACCTTCCTGCTGTGAATCCAGGCTGCCATGGGTCCTGTGCCTCACTGGCCTCTAGGAACTGAACAATTTTTTCCTTCGGAAGTGATTCCATCATTTTCCCTACCACTGAGGTCAAACTAACAGATCTGTAGTTTCCTGTCTCAGACTTGCTCCCACTTTTGTGAAGGGGAATCACATCTGCCCTTCTCCAGTCCTCAGATACCACACCATCCTCCCATGATTTGTTAAAGATGGTAGTCAGTGGTGTCACTAGTTCTCCCCTTAGTTCTTTTAGAATTCTTGGGTGAATCCCATCAGGCCCCATTGCTTTGTCTACCTTCAGTTTTAAAAGTTCTTTCAGAACTCTTTCTTCTGTCAATGGACTGGTATCAACCTTCATATCCAGAGTGCTTCTATTCTTTGATTTAGGTACCTCCCCTCCTCTTCTTTTGTGAATACTGAGCAGAGGTATTCATTCAGCATTCCTGCTTTTTCATTGTCACCTTCTGCTCACCTTCCCTTTATTAAGCCTCACTGTCCCTCCTTTGGTCTTTCTTCGCTCCTTGATGTACCTAAAAAAGGTTTTATCCCCCTTCTTAACTGAGTTGGCTATCTTTTCCTCAGTTTGGGCCTTTGCCATTCTGACTGCCTTCCCTACTTCCTTCTGCTTTAATTGGTACAGTTGTCTGTCCTGCTCCTTCTGTGGTAGGTAGGTACATTTTTATTAACAAATATGTATAAAACAATGTTTGTTACACACAATATTTACATATATAATTTAAAATCACACAATTTTTTTGTTATATTCCAAAATAACACATTCATCAAAACTTGTACAAATAAGACATTAATTATCACTGCACTTACATCTTTGCTAGATCTTTCAACTTATACAGTACTCTTTGTGCAAAGCTAGCAAGTGCAAAAATATCTACTATTTCGATCGGATGTAAGATCCTTTCTAATTTCTCATTTATTTCCATTCTCTTTAATCTATTCAACCTTGGGAATAATAGCTGCTCTCATTCTCTCTCTCAAATGCTGGACATTACAACAAAACATGTTTAGCTGTAAGATTTATCATTACTCCACTGTTTGGGAGTACCTGGGATTAAAGTTCCCCTATTTGTTAGAAGTCCCAATCTTAACTTTGTTAAGGCTTTTCTCGTTTAGTGTTCTCACACACCCTTAGGTATTTCTCCTTTCCAAAAATATGTTTTATTTTCTTGTAAATTACATATTGCCATGAATCCCTTATATATTGCTTATGTCTTGTTGCATTGCTGCGTCTTCAAGTCTCTGACTAAGCAATATTTCTAAATTTAGTTGGGTCACAAGGTTCAGTATACATATAGTTATATACTACTCCATTTTTATTTAATTCATCATTTAATATTTTAAACCACCCATTCTTATTTGAGTGATTATCGATTTTGCCAATGTTTTCCTCTACCCAACAGTGATGAAGCAGACTCAGGTGCTTGCATTATTTTTTTTTCAAGTTTATACTCCTTTTCTTTATTACTGTTGGCATAGATAGAGTTCCCATTTCAGCCCTTATAGCCATATTTAAAGTTGATCTTGGTACCTCAAGTAATTTCTTTAGGTAGGAGTTTTGCATAATCTCTATAGATTTAAAATTAGTACCAGACCTCACACTTCTGCACCATATAGTAATTGTGCATTTATTTTAGCTCCATAGCATCTTTTCTGTGCTACAAAGGAATTGTTTGCAAATGTATTTGCAAATCTTGTAATTCTCAACATTGTCTTTGTAGCATTATTTACTGCTTTCTTTACATGTGAATTCCAACTTAAATTTATATTTATTATAACACCTAAGTATTGAAATTCTTTAATCTCTTCAACAGTATCTAACCCTATTTTCCATTCTTTCACATTTCTCCTCCCCCACCACATACCATTATTATATTTTTATCTATATTTAGTTGTAATTCAAGTTTTAAGAGAGCTTCCTTTACTTTACTCAATGCCCTTTTAAGGCCCAACAGGATCTGGGATATTATCACCGGATCATCTGCAAACAACAAGATTTTTACATCTAATTTATATTTGGGGGGAATGTATCTATTTCTTCTAACTCATCCACTAGTGTATCTATATACAAATTAAACAATGTCGGAGCTAGCAAGCAACCTTGCTTAACTCCTGCTTCTACATTTATTTGACCCATCACTTTGCCTTGTTTACTATACCTTACTACTACTTTATCATTAGAATGTAAAGTCTTTATAGTTTCTGAGAGGTCTTTATTGATCCCCCTCTTTGAAAGACTGCCCCATAAAATGTGTCTAGTGGTTGAATCGAATGCAGCCTTTATATCAAGAAAAGCCAAGAAGATTTTACCTTTTTTTCTGACCACATATTTTTCCAAAATATATCGTAGAATAAAAATGTGTTCAATAGTTGACCTTCCTTTACCAAACCCGGCCTGATTTCTAGAAAGTATTTTCCCTTCATCTACCCAGAGTTGCAATCTCGATAGGAGTATTCTGGTAAACAATTTTGTACTTATATTTAATAAGGTTATTGGCCTATAGTTTGCTGGTGATGTTAAGGATCCCTTCTTGTGGAGGAGAAATATCACCCCTATATTCCATGTATCAGGTATTTTATTACATTTAATTATACTTTCAAAGAGGGGTACCAAGACTTCAGCCCACCATTCTGGGTGTACTTGAAACATTTCTGCATTTTTTCCATCCACCCCGGGTGCTTTATTTTATTTTTTGTGATTTAATTGCTAAAATTACTTCTTTCATAGAAATGGATAAATTCCTTACCTCATAATTTAAGCTTTTTGTATTCATATAGATAGTCTCAGCTCCAATTTCTAATAACATGGATGTTTTATCAAAAAGTTTTCTAAAATGTTGTTCCCATGATTCAGGCACGATAACTGCTTCAAAAATTGAATCTCATTTTGCCTGAACCAAAATGAAACACTATCTTTATTAACTATTGCTTCCTGCAGTCTAGACCATAAATTATTAGTGAATTCACACTTCTTTTTCTTTATAAGGGTCTTGTATTCTTCTTTGACTATTTTTAATGCTAATCTATCATTTACTTAATTGTACCTTATAACCCTTTTCCCCAATTGATTTAGAATTTTCCGTATATAATTACAGTTATCATCAAACCATTTTGGTTTGTATAGGTCTCTACTCTTAAGTTCTTGTTGGTAATTTTTTAACTCTTTATAAAAGTAATCTTCCAGTTCTATATAGAGCTGTTATATCTCTCTCTAGCCCTCCTTTGTCTTATCAAGGTAGTTTTTCTGGATTTTTTTTTTGTTACTTAATATCTTTGGGTCATCTAATAAAATCAGGAGTTTCTGAATATTATATGGGGTCCACTTTATTCTTTTTGTATTATATAACATCATATTATTGTCTAGCCACTACGGACATTCCAATTTCCTGGTATATTTTGTCCCTTTAACTTTAATTTTTAGTTTGATAGGTCTGTGATCACTATCTCAGTTGTCTAACACTCTTAATGTCAATATACAACTATAGGAGAAAATATCTACCAGGACATAATACAAGGTACTCCCTCCTTGGTAGTGGTCATGGGTTAGCTTTCCTATTAAATCCCCTTTACATCTCCCATTTAAAATTTGCATGTTCAGTATATTTAGGAGGTCAAAAAATAATTTACCTTTTTTATTAATTTTTTTATCCAATGAGTTCCATAAAGGAATTCCCAAAATATCATCGCGATTTCTATAGTTTGTCCTTTCCTCCTATAGTTTCCCAGTACTAACACTGAAATCTCCTGCTATTGTTATCATTACACCAGGATAAGATGTTTGCAGTTTTATAATTATTTGTTTTAATGCTTCAAAAGCAGCCACTATAATGGGAGATGTAACTGGGAGTGGAGGAAGGTAGACATTCACAAATATACCAACATTAACCTTCTTGTATTATAAGAGAATTCCCAAAATGAAATGTTTAAAATCTCTAACAATACATAACCCTTTCATATATTGTCCTACTTTCATAAAGGTACAAATACCTCCTGATGGTCTACCATATTTATTAACTTTCTTGGCATCTAGCACCCAAGTCTGATACCCTTCCAAAATACATTGATCTATAGTGCATGACGATGTTTCTTGTAACATTATTATTGAGTATTTTTCCAACAATTTCATACATCCAATATCCTTTAATTTTCCTGCAATATTCCAACTCAATATTTCCATTTGTTCATTTAAGGAGGATATGTTCATCATAAATGGTCAACATTCTTCAATCAAATCTTCTAAAATATAAAACTGATTTTTATTTTCTAACCTAGAACAACAATTCACTTCTATTTGGGACTCATCACTCCTATCCTTAATTTCTTGTTCATCTTCCTCTTCTTCCATTAATATAATACTGTTATTAATTCTAGGTTCTTTTTGAAATCTTCCTCTTATTTTTTTTTCCTATATTCTCTATAGATAGTCCCTTCATCAGACTGAAGAACATGTTCATGAACATCTGATATCATATATGTTGTAATTCTCTGTTGGACTTTAGCATTAAACTTAGGTTGATTATTCTTTTAAGCACTATAGTTTGCCTTTGCATTTTCTACACCTCACTTTCTGTCTTGAACCTGTTGTTCTCTCAGTTCAATTGTTACCTCTAGTTTTAACCCTAAGTTTTTAAATTTCTCTCTGCTTGTTAATATAGTTTGTCTTATTCTAGGAGACTTCACTACTAAGCATATCCATCCTTTGTCTTTTCCTGACCAGTATCTGTACACTGAGCTTATATCATTACATGTAAAGTTTTTATTCAAAATACCCTTACAAATATTATACACTATGATTTTCAGAGTTGTATTATTTTCATTTTTAGCCTTTGGAACACCATGGAAATATAAGGTAGAGAGCATTTCACCTTTTTCTATTAGGAGATTTCTGTCTGTTTCTTCAGCATTATGTATGCATTTTAATCTCCTTGTTTCTCCTTTAGATGTTTTGGTTCTTCTATATCAGGAATTGAACTCATCCAATGACACATTTTTGTAATTCCTCTTTCTGTACTTATAATAATATTTTCCTCCCCCTGATTTTTATTTCCCCCTACCATGTTCTTAATTCCTTTCCTTGGGTCACAGATATCACTCGGTCTTTCTGGGATTATTTTTTTATATTTGAATCTTCCATAGACTTCTGTTTTCTCCTTTGAATTATTTTTTTCCCTCTTAATTCTTGAACTAGAATAGCCATCTCTTTTTCTTCCTTTTCACCTATTTCTTCTCTTATTCTTCTGATGGATTCTTCTTTATGTTTTTCACCCTCTTTCCCCTCTCTCCTTGCTATTTCCAGATTACAACTTGCATTTTCTAGTTGGTTACATTCTTGTTGTTAACTACCTTTCAGTGCTGTTTTACTTATCATAGATGTAAAATTAAGGAGCAATTCATTATTTAACACAATTCCATCTCTTATTCCTTTCAGAAGATTCAGGATATGTCCCTCTAATGGGGATCTCTCCCTTTCTCTCCATGATCTATCTCCTCTTGATACCAAAGCAGAGGAGTTTAGAATATGTGAGATATCAGGGGGATTAGCAGATGGTGGGTCAAGCTTAACTTATTTAGTGCAAGGAGTAATACATTCATCAAAATCTTCAAGAAAAGATCTACTAGGAAATTGATGAGCTATATCTCTCTGTTCTCTTCTTGTTTCTTCAAATTCCACCTCATTTTTTCCCTCATAATGTTTTTGTTCATTTATTTGTTTTTCATTCTTATTTTGTCTTTCTAAAGGCCCATCCTCCATCTGTTCCATCCCTATACTAAGTACTTGAGCTTTAACCTGTATTTTTTTGTTAATTTTTGAAAATTGTTGTTTTCTTCCAGTTTCCTTATTTTTCTCATTAAGGGATGCTCTTCATCTCTATCCTCTATACTTACTTCCTGAACTTTTTTTATTGGAGAGGAGCAGAGGGGAGGAAATGTAGAGCTCTGAATTCTCAGTACTTCACTTGAATTTACTAAGTTCACGTGACTACCTGGGGCAAGGATATAACTCGTTATTTTCCTTACCCCAGAGTCTTTTTGATTTTTTTGTTGACCCTTCTTGGGCCTGCTTTTCTTATTTTTACCACTCACTTTACTGATCTTAGTCTTTTTTCCTTTAGCAGCTCTTGTTTCCATATTGTTTATATTTAAAAAAAAACAAAAGCTCAGCATAAGAGTTCCAGTATACCAATACACCAGTGTTCTTAACCTCACCTATTAAGAATTATGTCTATATGCTTTACTATATATCTCAATCCATGCAGTGAAAATACAGTAAAAATGGAAGAAAAAAACTTTCCAGGAATAAAATGCTTAAGGTTAAGAAGCTCAATCAAGTACAATACACAAGTCCTATCAAAATACAAAGAGTTGAGTCAATCATCATAAACATCAGAAACATGTAAAATAATTATAGATACCCAAAATATAAAATTCCAGAACTTAAGAAATAATTTGAGCAAGTCCAAAACAACTTTGGTGCTTCCTAGATTATATTTCTTTCCATAATCGTTCTTTAGATTCAGGAAAAATGGCACCTCTTGAAGGACGTCCAGAACTAAGCTAGAAAAGTTCTCTAGAAAAGTGATATAAGTGTTATAATTAGTCTGTATGATTATCCTTCAAAGGTAGAACTGAGATGCAACCTTTACCAATTCTTTACATTCATAGATACGGAGGGTCAAAAAAGTCTTGATTACACAGAGGAACAGGATCAACTTACAGGTCTTAACTTGCTCAGAAGATGAAGTAGATGTTAGCAGCACACATACTTTAAAAAAGATCTTATAGAGATCATCCGCCAATTCATGGATAAAACCACACTTGACTGGAAACTTGGCAGAAGTCACTAAGGGGTATACAAAGCAACAGATAAAAAGACTGCTTAGAGGAATAAAACACTTATACCAAATATTAAGTGCAGTATAACAGAGTATAGCAGAGTAACGCAGTATAGTAGTAAAATAACTACAGATTATAAAACTGTGCAACTTGCTAGTTATCTCTAGTTATCTCAAAACAACATAAAACATAGCTTACAGTGGAGAATGGAGGAATATAAGATGAATAAAATAGATATATTTTAAAATGCTAAAAATTTTCAACAACTCAGTTTACTCACTGGTAGTCTTGGGGGTGGATAATCATATAGATAAGTGCTCTCTCGCAGTTAACTGCAGGCCGTGGTTAAACAAACAGAAAGGCTGAGCAAAATCCTCAGGTATCCACAAGGAGCTCAGCACAACGTGGCAGCAATTCAAGGCAGGGAGACAATTCCACAAAACTGCCTGCAGCAAACTGAGAACATTGTGTGTGATTGCACAGAGATGTCTCACATCTACTGCAAACACACTTCTCAACCTCCTGCCTCATAATCAGGCTTAAAAAAAATCAGGGTCAAAGGTTTAAAATCAGTGACACATCTTAAAAATTGGTGATATCCACTCAGGAAGCTGGTAGGATAAGTGGTGTAGTGTAAAATGCATTTTCTAAGGAAGAACACGTCTGTAACATTAATGTTTGACATTATGTTATGCTTACAATCCCTACTGTTTGGTCATGGAAACACAATTTTTGGAGGGACAGAGTAAAACACTGAGGTAAAATCAGGGACGTCTGAAAATCAGGGACAGTTGAGAGGTATGACTGCAAACAACAATGTATGCCACACTCTGCAGAACTGTGCTATGCTGAAGTGAGGCTTGCCCGGGGCTAACCTGATTGCACAGTGCTAACACATTAGCCCAGTGCAAACTGGTTAGCCCGGGGCAAACGGGAGCTATATTCAAAGCTCCCATGCAAATGAGCCTACTTAGGTAATCCGTGGGCAAACAGGTACATTTGCATCTCATTAAGTGCTGCTTAGCATACATTACCATGCAGTTTGCCCGGTGCTACTGCATGGAGCAAACAGCTCCCCCTTTTGGTCAGAATGGAAGTACAGGCTGGACATTGCAGGGCAAGGCATGCCCACAGCATCCCCTGTTGGTCGGAACAGAAGCACAGGCTGGAAGCAGCAGGAACTGTGTGCTGGCAGGTACAAGCAGTGCATACAACATACCCGTGCAGCACTGCAAGCAATACATAATGATCTACATATCCATATATATATATATATATATATATATATATATATATATGTGTGTGTGTATAGATATATATATAGATATATATATATATATATATATATATATATATATATATATATATATATATATATAGAGGCAAAAACTCAGTTTAATACAGTAGTTAGGTTCTTCAGCAACAAAAGTGAGGAAATTAGGTGTTAGGGTTGAAAGCCCCCCTTTGACTCCCCCATCCACACCCCCAACCGGCATTGGGGTACGCATTGGAGTTGTTGGCTCTAACTCTCACCCCATCAGATGTGTGAAGAAGCAGAGGTATAGGAGAATGGGGTGAGAGTTAGGACTGACAACCCCAATGTGCACCCTGAGGCTGGTTGGGGGTGAGGATGGGGGGTCAAAGGGATGCTTTCAACCCTAACACCGAATTTCCCTCGCTTTTGTCACTGAGGAACAACCCTAACTAATGAATTAAATGGAGTTTTTTGCCTGTAATTTCCCTTCTTTTTGAGAATGATAATGAGAAATAGTGAATGTGATGCGGTGGCGGGAGTGCGGGGTCCTTCAGGTCCCACGATCCCGCCACATGATGTCTTGTCACATAGTAACATGGTGCCCGCAACACAAATGGTAATGCGCATGATGACGCAAAGGGAAACAGAAAGATAAACAGTACTGTAGACACAAATGGTCAAAATACCACAAACACAAGCGCAAATGAAAATGCAAAAGGTAATGCACATGGTGCCATAGATGGGAACGGGTAAGTGAAACAGGTACGGAACCACAAGCGGAAGTGGTATGGGTAACAGTAATGTAAGCACCCAGGCTGGTTTTCCCCAAAAGCTGCATAGAGAAAGACAGTGACTACAAAGAATGTATGCATAATAATGGGTCTCGGAGCAGAAAATGAGGAGTTGGAATACTAAATTGTTTATATCTCAGGACCTATACGACGTAGAAAAAAAATGTAAAAGTCATATGGTGTATGACTTTCCTGGCTATTTTCTTGCTTAACCCCCATTAGGGGGCTAAGCATTTTTCCTATGAAAAGTCCGTATCTCACACCGTTTCCCAGATACAGGCCCTGAAAGGCGCGGCGAACGCCTTAATGTTATCTGAAGGAAAAAAAGAGAAGTTCGGAGTGCGATAACTTTGGTTCCCTGTAATATTTTTTCACCACCCACTGAAAGGTACATCTGTGGGATGTTGGCTTTCTTCCCTCCAAATGTCAGCCCCAAAGACCAAACAGTTATTTTGCAGCAGGGCGGCAAAGGATTCCTGTAATGTGGCGGACGCTGTAATGTTTTCCTATGGGAAAAAGCATCAACTTTGGAGTGCCTGTAACTTTGCTGCCCTGTAGTATATTTTCACTGAAACACTGAAGGGCACATATGTGAGCTGTTGGCTGTGTTCTCTCCAAAATTCAGCCCAAAAGACCAAACCATTCTTTTGCAGCAGGGTGGCAAATAATTGATGTCATTTTGCCGTAGCCTGGAAAAGTAGTGTCGCAATTTGCGAAAGCTTTCACAAAAATTTGTGACACTTTCTTGAGTGCGACACTACTTTGTGAAAGTTATTTTTCCAGAAACTTGAAAAACATATTTCTAGGGTGTTTAACCTCAAAATAAAGACATGTCTAGCATCCTCAGGGTCTGACTAGGTAAACACAAAAAGAATTGTGTTACTAGAGGGTCCCAAATTTAAATGCCAAGCATTTTTCTGATCACCAACTGAAAACAAAATGGTGGATTTGTGAAAGTAAAAGGGCCATTTGTGAAAGTAAAACTGCATTTGCGAAAGTGTTGAACTTTTGTTAACTTTCCCATTGACTTATAATGGGAAACAGTTTCTTGCATAACTTTTGAACCGTTTAATATTTTTTCACGAAATCTTCAAAAGACACATTGGGGACCCTGGCTGCATGTTCCCTGAAGATTTTGGACCGGTCGCACAAACCATGCGACCTGTAGAGATGAGCAAAGAATTGCAAAAAAGCATAAACGTGGACGCAGATCACGCTTAATAACTCCGCAGCTGTATACCGGAACAGTATGAAAGTTTGCAGAGCCCAAGATGTATTGTTCTTGATCGTGTATTCCAAATTTCAGACAAATTCATTGAACGGCTGCAAAATTATTAAGGTGCAAAATTTTAGGTTTAACATGTAAATGGCTCCTCAACCCTAACTATGGTAGCAGTACTGTGCTACCATTTTATATATATATATATATATATATATATATATATATATATACATAGATATATATATATATACATATATATGTAGATCTGTAGTGATCTATAACTATAGCTAAATACAGAGACACATGACTATATATATATATATATATATATATATATATATACTGGAGGCAAAACTCCGTTAATGTATTAGTTAGGGTTGTAGAGTTGTTCCACAGCGACAAAAGTGAGGAAATTCGGTGTTAGGGTTGAAAGACCACCTTTGACCCCCGTCCACACCCCCAACCGGCATCGGGGTGCATGTTGGGGTTGTTGGCCGTAACTCTCACCCCATCAGATGTGTGAAGAAGCAGAGGTATAGGAGAAGTGGGTGAGAGTTAGACTGACAACCCCAACGCACCCTCGATGCCAGTTGGGGTGCGGATTTGTAACAAGGGGTTATCAACCCCAACACCAAATTTTCAGGTGGCATGCTGGGAGCCCACCCCACCATGCCAAATGCTCCTGTAAAAAAAATAATTTCCAGCAATGTTTTTTTTAACATGTAAAAGAAGAAAATGGTCCCTCATGGTCTGTCCAGCTCTGTCCCCAACCCGCACCCACCCTCTGCACACTCCACCTCCCCACACCCCCCACCCCATACTTACCTCTGGAGTCCAGTGCAACGATCTTCGGTGGACCGGGAACATGTCTGCACTCTTCAAAGCCGACCGCAAACTGAAGAAATGCCGGTAAGCTGTATAATGGCATAAATAGGTTTTTTTTCAATTTTGGTGCATATCTTGGGCATTTTATGGAATTTTTGCACCACATTTTCAACATGGGGTTATTGGGACCCCTCCTCATGAATGCAGTCACTGTCATGGCGTTATTCAGTCCTGAAAGGTGATTTTGTGTTACCGAGTAACAAAATGACTATGCCACTGTTCATGAGGGGGCTCTCAAAAAGCCTATGTTGCAAATTTAGTGAAAAAAATCCCAAAAATGGCTGTTTTATGAGCGTCCACTGCGCTGTTTCCACGTACGCTCGTAACTTTGTGAATTTGTAAGATTTTCACAATTGCATTTTCCCACACCTCCTTATGAACAGTACAGCTGTCATTTTACATATCCTGGCCAAAATGTGTTTTCACACGTCTGGCGCAGAATAGCGTGGTTGCTGTGCGAAATCAGTTTTTGGGACAGTTTGAGAAAATTACAGTGACACTGTTCATGAGCAGAGGTCCTAAAATGCCTATGTTGAAAATTTGGTGCTGAAAGTAAATAAAATGACTGTGTTACAAGCATGCGTTGCGCAGTTTCCACGCACCCTTGTAACTTCACAAATTTGCAATATCTTCATGCTAGATTTTCAACACTGGCATTTTTTCACACCTCCTTTTCAACAGTACAGCTGTCATTTTTCACAGCCTGCCCAAAATGTGTTTCCACACCTGAGGCGCACAGTGGGCAAAAAGCAAAAAGGAAATCCAAAAAACTTCTGATCATAGGAGACTCCATGATTCGCAGAGTTGATTCATATCTCCAGCCAGGGGTAATGGTCAGATGTCTCCCAGGTACATCAGCATGGAGATACACTAACTGCATTGATAAAATTGTTCAGGAAGCACTAGAAAACATTGATGTCCTGGTACACATAGGGACTAACGATCTCACCAGCTGGTCAGTTGTGGAGACCAGGAAACACCTGACCAGGCTGGGTGACAAACTATCATCTATTTCATCTGGCACCTCCTTCTCTGAGATCCTTCCAGTCTGAGAGAGGGGGACAGATGGATGGGAGGTCTGAGAAGGGGAGATGGGGAGCTAAACATGTGGCTCAAGGGCTGGTGCCAGAAAAAAGGACACAAATTTGTGGGGAACTGGCAACAGTTTTGGGAGTGAAAGTTCTTTAAATTTGATGGACTGCATCTGACTAAGGAAGGAGTCACTGCATTGGGGCAGAAATTTGATGGCTTTGCAGAATATTTAAACTAGCAAATGGGGAGAGGGGTGCAGCACCCGAAACATCGAATGGGAAGAACGCCCCTCCACCCTCAGCTAGTGGTCAAACAGGAGTTCTGCATGTTTGTAGTTCATTTGCATCACAGGTAAAGAAAAAGGTCTGGCTCCCCATAAGATGCACAGGGAAAACACCGGACCTCTCCCAACAACTAACACACCAAAATCTGACCAATGGAAAATCATGTACGCAAATGCTCGCAGTCTGGGAAACAATGTCCCAGACTGTCAGGCAATAATGACAGAGGCTAAACTGGACATAATAGCCATTAGCAAGACATGGTTTACCAGTAACCACACTTGGGAGACTTCAGTGCCTGGCTATGTGCTGTTCAGAAGAGACCAAGGTGCAAAAAGGGGGGGGTGGAGTGGCCCTTTATGTCAATGAAAATATCAAAGCTACAGAAATTCAGAATACACATAAGGAGCTGAGCAAAGGAGAAGAACTGTGGGTCACCCTGGAAACAGGAAATGGGACAGTCATATGAACTGGGGTTGTGCACAGGCTTTCAGACCAGGAGGAGGACATAGACATGTTACTGTTAGAAGATATACAAAACATGACAGCTAAAGGGGAGGTTCTGATAATGGGTGACTTCAACATGCCAGATACAGATTGGTCAATACCAGCAGGGACATCTGCCAGAACTAGACACATGGTGGATTCCCTGCAGGGGGAGGGCTTCAAATAACTGATACAACAACCCACTAGAGACAGGGCTATCCTAGATCTAGTACTGACTAACAGGGAAAGGATCACACATCTCCAGGTAGAAGGTCACCTGGGGGCCAGTGACCATCACATGGTATGGTTCAATTTGGCCACTAGAACAAAATCATCCCATTCCAAGACAAAAATATGGGACTTCAGAGGAGTTGACTTTGATATGATGGCCAACAGAGTTAAGCTAGTCCTGGCAAAAAGAAATACAGGTGAGGGGGTACAGGCAAAGTGGGCAAGCATTAAAGATGCAGTACATGAAGCAACGTCCCATTGTGTTAGTGAGAAAAGAAAGTGCAAAAGAAGAAGGAAACCACTTTGGTTCTCAAACACAGTAGCAGAAAAAGTCAGAGCCAAAAGGCTGGCCTTCAGGAAATCTATTTATTTATTTATTGAAATTGTTTCACCAGGAAAGGCACACTGAGCAAAAGATGCTTGTCTCACGGTGTGACCTGGGGGGAAGGGTTATAGAGGAGGCAGATCATGTACAGACAAAATGAAAATAATGACTTGTGTAATACAGATGATGTACAAATCTGGACTGTCATGTACGGTATGGGCTGCATGCCCATTGGCTCTTGCTCTGCAGCAATGGGCATGCAGCCCTATCTAACAGTCGGTCGTGGTGCGGGTGGCAGGTGGGTGGGAGTGCTGCCCTGCCGGCTCGCGGAGGCCGGGGTGGTGGCTTCATGGGTGGGTGGTGGGGGACACTAGCCACCGGGGCTATGTTCGGGGGTTTGTTCAACTTTACATCCCGTGATCGGATGTGCCACAGGACCACCAGGGATGAATTTGGGAGGGGGTTATTAAACAACTACTGCCCGTGATCGGGCTTCGGTCCACTGGACCACCAGGGATACATCGGGGAGCCACATTGCTGCCCGTGATTCGCTGGTGGGGATTAAACTATGCCCGCGATCGGGCCAGTGGGGTGGTGGGGAGACGACGGTCATCTGCCCGTGATCGGGCTGCAGGGGGCACAGGGACTGGGTTGGGGGCCAGCCACAGGTGGCAGCTGCTGTGTTGCGCCCTGCAATGCAGCAGCTCACCTGTGGGTGGCCCTTGACTTAAGCCCTTTTTGGGCTCAAAGTTGTGCAGGCGAGGTTGGGGTTGCGCCTACATATCCTGCACAGCCCTGCTGAATATCGGGCTGTGAAGTTTATGCATGGTTCCTCCCTCCAGTTCAGCATGCATTCATTTGCATTGTGCTGTTGCTCAGCATGTTTTCTGTGGCGCAACTACCTCCTGCTGAATATCGTAGAATGGAGCAAGTTCGGACTTGCGCAGGAGCAACTCTATTGTGCATGGTGCAACCCTTTTGAATATCTGGGCCCCTGTGTTGAAAGTTATGTTAAATCTTAATTTTGGTGCAGTATAAAGGCCCTTTCATAGGAGGAGGCAACAGAGCTTCAGCTTAAGAGGCAATCTCAGGTTGTGGCTTGACCAGAAGTTCCACTAGATAGCAACTTAATTTGTTTTTTTAAAACCCAGATTAATTAGCCAGATCTTGTCAGGATCACCATTTTCAAAAATGATATTTCACAATGGCAGTTCATACCATTAAAGACACAAGCCTTAAGGGTAAACCCCACGTTGTTTCACAAGAACAAGTCATTATATGGTGCCTACCAGGAAGACAGGATCCCAAATCGTACAAGATTCTGCAACCTTACAACAGTGGGGAAGGAGAAAGACATCTTAAGGCAGCCTACCATGGAACACTTCAACCTTCCCCATTGGCTGCTGTGAACAAAATGAAGAACTTTCCCCGGGGTCTCACAAATAGCCTTTTTATACATCCAAGGGATCACCTGACTAACAACCAAATATCGGTAATATACTAAGCATCTCCAAAACCCCATGTAAATAACATTTAACACTATTGCACATATTCACAAACCCTCTTCCTAAATGCCAACAAACACATATAACAAAATCCCATATGCAAACCTAAATGAAACAAAAAACAGTCAAGACAAAAGACTCAACTGACCCTGTGCACCCCATACAGGAATGCAGAACCCTGCAAACCCCATGTTGGAATGCAGAATCCTGCAAACTCCATGCTGGAATGCAGAACCCTGCAATCTCTGTGTTGGAATGCAGAACCCTGCAAACTCCATGCTGGAATGCAGAACCCTGCAAACTCTGTGCTGGAATGCAGAACCCTGCAATCTCTGTGTTGGAATGCAGAACCCTGCCAACTCCATGTTGGAATGCAGAACCCTGCATACTCCGTGTTGGAATTCAGAACCCAGCGAACTCCATGCTGGAATGCAGAACCCTGCAAACTCTGTGCTGGAATGCAGAACCCTGCAATCTCTGTGTTGGAATGCAGAACCCTGCCATCTCCATGTTGGAATGCAGAACCCTGCATACTCCGTGTTGGAATTCAGAACCCTGCAAACTCCATGCTGGAATGCAGAACCCTGCAAACTCCATGTTGGAATGCAGAACCCTGCAAACTCCATGTTGGAATACAGGGACCTAAATGAGCATTTTCTCTCTCCCTTTAAAGGAAGAGCAAGATGGTGAAAATGGCCCTTAGAAAGTCACAAGCTACTGTATCTGAACTCCCCAAGCCATATCAAGACTCCCACCAGCATAGCCCCAAACCTCTAGCCAACAGGATTACAATCTACAAAAAGGTAAATAGAAAGAGTGGGGTAGCTTTCCCAACCTTTTAATCCCAAATCTCAATCTTTAATATGGGAAATGGTTGTAATTTATAGCCCTTTTTGTTCTCTCACTCCTTCAGGTGTACTACTGGCCAGCCTTACATTTCATTTCATCCATCCTCACTATCTCCAGCACTGCCTGCCCTGCTAGTAGCATGGGGGTGATGACAAATCCACATCGAAAACCATCCTCTTCAATCATAACCTATGGCTGGCACTACCTGACCAGCTGACAGTCCCTTTGAAAGCCATAAAATGTGGCTTTGGGCACAGAAATCCCCACTCTCACAAAACTGATGATGCATGATCTTAAACCACCCACTCCCTTATTTCCCAAGCCTAGTATGTCTCTTTGCAGATGACCCAAAGATCTGCAACAGGGTTGATACACAAGGTAGGGTGGAAAGGATGAAAAGGGACTTGGCAAGGTTGGAGGAATGGTCAAATGTAAGGCAGCTTAGATTCAATGCAAAAAAGTACAAAGTAATGCACCTGGGAAACAAAACCCCAGGGGAAGAGTACACGATGGGTGGTGAGATACTGACAACAGAAATGGAAAGAGACCTGGGTGTAGTCATATCAGATGACCTAAAGGTGGGCCAGTGATGTGAGAAGGCAGTAAGGAGGGCTAGGGGGATATTGGGATGCACTGGGAGAGGCATCACCAGAAGAAAACAGGAAGTTGTTGGCTCTCTGTACAGACAGTTGGTAAGACCACATCTGGAGTACTGTTTACAGTTCTGGAGACCCCATCTCCACAAAGACATAGACAGGGTGTAGGCTGTCCAGAGGAGGGTAACCAAAATGGTGCAGGGTCTGTACCAGAAGACATATGAAGAAAGGCTAAAGGAGCTTAAGATGTATAGCCTCGAGGAAAGAAGGGAAAGGGGGGCATGATAGAAACTTTTAAATACCTCAAGGGAATCAACAAAGTCCAAGAGGGTAGCATCTTTCAGAAAAAGAGATGTGCAAAAACAAAGGGGCACAATTTGAAGATAGAGGAGGGATGGTTCAGAGGTAATGTGAGGAAGTATTTCTAAACAGGGAGAGTTGTAGATGCATGGAATGGCCTTCCTGAGGAGGTTGTAGAGTCAAAAACAGAGAATTCAAGAATGCATGGGACACACATAAGGCAATTCTAGTGGGGGGTAGGAGGAAGTAGGCTGTTGGTTAACTAGGATCTTCAGCTTTTCCATTAGGTAGGGAAATGGGCAGACTAGGTGGGCCAAGCGGTCCTTATCTGCCGACAGATTCTATGTTTCTCTGTTTCATCCTGCCATGGATCCATATTGTGGGTGGCTGGTAGACACTGTCCAGCACCGCTGTACCCCATGGGCTCCTCTAACTCCTGTTGCAGTAAGGAAGGGGAACAAAATATTGAATAAAAAAAATAATTGAAAAGGATTTTTAAGGGCCTGCAGCAGTTGTTTTTATGTGAACTCAAGCACTTGTTCACCACTGGGACATTGCCACATTTTGAAAGGACTTCGGTCTTATCAGTGAAGTTACCAGCAAAGTTAACATTCTTTGCCTGACTGTCGTAAAGGCAACGTTGCCATAAAATCAGCGGTGAAATTATACAGTCAGATTTACAAGCTGATAGCAAACATGTTGGTTATTCTGCAAAGGTGGAGTTGGTGGCATTTCTGAAAATTTACCAGCTAATTAAAACTTTGCAACATCTCTACTGGTGAAGCTGCATTGCCAAAAAACAGAAGCTATGTCTATAATGTTAAAAATGCCATTTATATCATATGCTCTGTGTTACAAATCCACTCTGGGGGCCAGGCCCTCTGCTCACACATTGCCTAAAGTTGAAGTGTGATTCCTGAACAGGGGACAAACAGGTACACCCTTCTGTTGGTTGAGGGTCTGAGCAAACTATCAGTCTCAAGTATTGGGGTCAATTATGAACCTTTTGTAGCTAGCACACCTAGGTAAC
This sequence comes from Neoceratodus forsteri, assembly GCA_016271365.2. Taxonomy (NCBI): domain Eukaryota; kingdom Metazoa; phylum Chordata; order Ceratodontiformes; family Ceratodontidae; genus Neoceratodus; species Neoceratodus forsteri. The sequence goes on from CM057455.1 coordinate 175,876,848, forward strand.
TAGTCCAAATATCACACTCTCTTTGGGGAAAGTGGTGCAATACTTGACCAAGTGGGCATACAACCAACCTGATTCACAACTCCCTGCCGACTCAGTTGAGGCACGGGTAGTTTCTTTCCTTGCTGGGTCTTTACATAGATCCTTGTTAGTTTGGCTGCATATGGTGACACACTAAGCAACTTAACAGTTATGTCAGATTTACTAATACTGTCCCACCATTCACACTCAAAATGAGAAAGTTCTCAGGCAGGTTTAAGGAAAAACAAGGTTTACTAAAATTAAAAAAAGTAAACAAATACAGAACATATATACAATAAGATTACAGTCAGAAAGGAATGGAAAGACACAAAACAAAGCTCCTAGTAATGGAATTAACTAATTCTAACTCAGTTTAGTTGGCAAGCTGCTTCACACTTGAATTACCAATCTTGGCAGAAGTGGTCTCTCTTGAGTCCTGGAACAAATATGATTCTTAGAAGTCCAGAAAAGAGAGTCAGTCCTTTCAGCCAAGTGTCATCAATATCAAAGAGGCCAGGATGTCCCTCCCCATTGTGATGTCACAGCTCTGAGCTGCTAGTGTGTGGTCACATTCAGTCTTGCATACTTAATTTGTAGCATGCAGCTACACAGGCAAATAGGTTAGATTACATACTAGAATGGAATCTGCAAATACAGCAATATTTTTTATTATAACAAAACAGTCTGCCTTCCTCAGAGTATGGTTTATGGCACCCTTTGATATTGCAGAAATACCCTGTAAGTTTAATTCACATGTGCTTTCCAAAAAACTTCTTCCTCCTGTTATCCTATAAAATGTAACCTTTTACGTCAGTCTTCTTAAGTTCAAAGCAGTTGTTTTTTACAACCTGGCTGTATAACAGATAGCTACACATGTTCTGGCAGATAGGTGTCAAAACCTGAAAGAAAGCTTTAACTAGCTCATCCTCTAGGTCAGTGACAGGGCAGAACATTTTCTTCTTCTCTTTTAAAATCCAATGTCCCATGATGCTCTGTTGCTTAGCCAATTTCCTAAGCAGGACTGCCATACAAAACACAGATTTATAACAAAAATTATATACACATTACTGGCAGATGGCAATTCCCGTTACACCCCTACCTCCTAGACTGAATTTGTGGGAATCCATTCCTAGGCATGGGATGAGATTCACAAATTCAGTTCACTGATGTAACTGTTGGGATAACCCATCTGCAATGGCATTTGCTGCCCCTGCCCTGTGAGCTGTAGTCATGTCATAAACCTGTAAGGCAAGGCTCCATCATAGAAGCCTAACATTCATTTTACCCATTCGCGACAGCCAAACCAGGGGCTTATGATCTGTCTATACCACAGAGTGCTTCTCGTATAGGTATAGCTCCAATTTCTTCAGTACCCATATCAAAGCAAGGCTCTCCTTCTCCACTGTAGAATAAGCCTGTTTAATATTGGGTGATCTTTCCCTTAGTTAGAAGTCTGACTGATTACTGCCTCAATACTCATGTTTGAGGCATCTATCTGGACTACAAATGGTGTACTGTAGTCTGGACTGGCAAAACACAGGAGCACCACACATGTTTCTTTTAGCCATGTAATGGCTCGTTCACAGGCTGGCTCCCATTTTACCTTGATTTAACTAGGGCATTCAATCTTACACCATACTGGGCAATTATTACTAAGTTATACAAGACTAATATTAACCTAATATATATATATATGTATATATATATATATATATATATATATATATATATATATATATATAAAAGGTGGATCAGTGAATGGCTTAGTAACAGGTAACAGAGGGTTATGGTACATGGTAGTTTGTCTGGCATGGGACAGGTAACAAGTGGGGTCCTGAAGGGATCGGTGTTGTGGCCCGCACTTTTCCAGATCTTTATAGCTGACTTGGCAAATGACCTTGAAAGCTGGGTGTCAAAGTACGCAGATGACACCGAGCTGGTGGAGCAGAGAGTTCATTAAATGAGGTGGAGATAATACAAAAAATATAGACAGAATTACAGATTGGACAACCCAATAGGGTATGAAAATTACTATAAATAAATGTAAAGTAGTACATATGGGCAATGGAAATAACTAAAATAATTATTACATGCAAGGTACCCTACTACCAAAAGCAAAGAGTGAAAAAAAAATGTGGGTATCTATAGCACAGATGATTTTGGCACAATAATGCAAACAACAGAGGCAATCAGCTGTGCAATGAAATGGAACATAACATCTAGAGATAGCAAAGTAATGGCCCCTCTATACAGGGCTTAGGTTCGCCCACATCTAGAATCTGCTTCATGACTGTGGAATATGTATAGGAAAAAAAAATTAATAAGGCTGAAAAAATCCAAAGGAACATCACTAAATCCATTAATGGGCTAGTCAATAAATGTAACAAGGAAAGATTACAATCACTTAAAATGATGTCATTGTCCACCAGACATGACTGAGGAAATACAGTATGTCACTTATGTTTGACATAATGCAGGACCCAACATTAATTAACAAATTAAACTTAGAGTTCAAGGAGGGAAATATGAAGACAAGGGGTAACTCCCTGCAAATTAGGGGCTCAAAATCTGTGAGCAAGACAAGGAAATGTTTTTACACAATGAGAGTGGTAACCGTTTGGAATAGGCTGCCAATTAATGTTATCATAAATAAGACAAAGACACAATTTAAATGGAAATTGGATAAATACATACTAGAGGGAGGAAATTTAAACTATTACTTATAAACAAATAACAAACCTATAGGAGCTAATATGGGCAAATGCATTCTTACTCCTAAATACTTCTTAGTATGACCCTTAGTATGAACCTTAGTATGACCCTTAGCTTGAACCTTAGTATGAACCTTAGTATGACCCTTAGCATGAACCTTAGTATGAACCTTAGTGTGACCCTTAGCATGACCCTTAGTATGACTCTTAGTATGAGCCTTAGCATGACCCTAAGTATGACCCTTAGTATGACCCTTAGAATGACCCTTAGTATGAACCTGAGTATGACCCTTAGTATGACCTTTAGCATGAACCTTAGTATGACCCTTAGTATGAACCTTAGTATGACCCTTAGAATGACCCTTAGTATGACTCTTAGCATGAACCTTAGTATGACCCTTAGTATAAGCCTTAGCATGAACCTTAGTATGACCCTTAGCATGAACCTTAGTATGAACCTTAGCATGACCCTTAGTATGAACCTTAGTATGACCCTTAGCATGAACCTTAGTATGACCCTTAGTATGACCCTTAGTATGAACCTTAGTATGACCCTTAGCATGAACCTTAGTATGAACCTTAGTATGATCCTTAGCATGAACCTTAGTATGACCCTTAGCATGAACCTTAGTATGACCCTTAGTATGAGCCTTAGCATGAACCTTAGTATAAACCTTAGTATGACCCTTAGTATGAACCTTAGTATGAACCTTAGTATGACCCTTAGCATGAACCTTAGTATGAACCTTAGTATGACCCTTAGAGTGACCCTTAGTATGAACCTTAGTATGACCCTTAGTGTGACCCTTAGTATGACCCTTAGGCATTCCTTTCTTTAGCAGGACTGATAGGGGAGCTGCTAGGGCACTGTAGTTTGGTACAAACTTTTGATAATACCCTGCAGCCCCTAGCAAACTCCAGACCTTTGTCTGTGTTTCATGTCTAGGCCACCCTTCTATTGCTTCAATCTTTGCCTGATTAGGATGGAACTGTCCCCATCCTACCATATGCTCTAGGTATGCCACCTCCACCATGACCACCTGGCACTTTCCAGCTTTGACAGTGAGCCTGGCACTCTGTATCCTGCCCAACACTTCCTTAAGGTGGGACAGGTGTTCCTTCCAGCTGTACTGAAGATGGCAATATCATCCAGGTATGCCACATAGTACTCTTCAGTACCATGTAACACCTGGTTCACCAGCCTTTGGAAGGAGGCAGGGCCATTCTTCATTCCTAAAGGCATTACCTTAAACTCAACTAACCCTAGCGGAGTAATGAAGGCCAACCTTTCCTTAGCTCTGGCAGTTAACTCCACCTGCCAATATCCTTTCATCAGGTCAACAGTGTTAAGGTATGTCACCCCTCCCAACTTGTCCAGTAATTCATCCGTCGATTGGCATTCGGTGGGTGTCCGACTTTGTGACTGCATTGATTCCATGATAGTCCACACAAAAGTGAGTAGAGCCATTTGACTTTGGAACAAGGACTTTGGGTGAGGCCCAGGGGCTGTGGGAATTCTGGATTACCCCTAAATCCAGCATTTCTTCCACCTCCCTCCTAATGTCCTTTAGGATGGCCTCAGACACCAATATGCCATCTGCCATATGGGCGCTTGCATCCCCATCTCCACACTGTGAGTCACTAAGGGGGTTAGTCCAGTCTTGGCATTAAACAATGGGGCAAAGTCTGCTAAAACCTCCCTTACTTCCCGGGTGTGTTCCAGGGTCAACTGGGGTGACAGTTTGATTGCCTCCACAGAGGACTCCCGCTTGCTTTCTTCCAGCAAGTCCAGAAGGGGGTCTTCCTCATCCATCCCCTCACCAGAACTACACACTGCAAATACCATGTCAGCCCTATTTGCATATGACTTCATCATGTTGATATGGTACATCCTTTGGGTATGTCTCCTGTCAGGCAGTTCCAAAATGTAATTTACATCATTCACCTATCTGAATACTTTGCAAGGTCCTGCCCATTTGACCTGCAGCTTTTCCCTTCAGATTGGGATTAGGACCATGACTTCCTGATCTACAGTGTACAAGTGATCTCTGGCTCTGTGGTCGTACCATACCTTTTGCTTCTGCTGGGAGACTGCCAGGTTGCTCTGGGCTCTTCCCATAAGATCCTTCAGCTTTTCCCTACACTTAAGGACATAATCCACTATGGGAGTTTCCTGGGTGGTGTGCTTGCCTTCCCAGTCTTCCGGGACCAAGTCTAGGGGCCAACGTAGCCGGCGTCCATATAAGAGTAAGAAGGGGGATAACTGTTTTGACTTTTAGGGCACTTCCCTGTATATGAACAACAGGTGGGGAAGGTATTTCTCCCAGTCCCTCCCATGCTGTTCAACAAATGCTTGGAGCATTGATTTTAGGGTACCATTAAACCTTTCTACAAACCATTGGCTTGTGGGTTATAAGGTACCATGTGTCTCTGCACCATCCCACATTTCTCCCACAAACACTTCATCAGGTTTGACATGAAGGAACCTGCTTGATCAGTGATAACCTCCTGTGGAAACTGACATGGAAGAAAATTCTAGCAAGGCATCTGCCACTTTGTCTGTCCTTAAGGGAGGAGAGGGCAACTTCCTCTGGGTGCCGGGTGGAGTAATCCACCACCATCAAGATAAACCTCTTCACAAAGGTGCTGGGGGTATTCAAAGGTCCCACAATATCCATTCCTACCCTCTGGAATGGCTCATCCACAGTGGGCAAGGGAATTAGGGCAACTTAGGTTTTACTACCTGCCTTCCCTATCTGTTTGTGGCGGTGACAAGACCTGCAATATTCCTTCACCTGTTGGGTGAAATTGGGCCAGTAGACATTCTGGGCCACTTAGTTTAGCCATTAGTGATCACCTGCCTACGTTCACTTTCTGGAATGGCCACTGCCTTAACCCTCCCCCCCAAGAATCATTCAATTTCGGGATTTTGCCAAACTAAACCGAACTGCACTTCTCGAGGATATTAATAATATAGACTGGTCTCCCATCTATCACACTGATGATGTAAACACAGTACTTGAATACCTGATGTCTCAGCTTCTGACCCTTCAGGATCTGCACATCCCTCTGAAAAAAAGTCATCTCAGGGGCTCCCCTAATAAATGGCTAAAAAAAGACCTCCTTCAAGCCATGATAAAAAGAGACAAGGCCTGGACCTTGGCAAAGAAGTCCCAACAATCAGAAGACTGGGTTAACTATAAACAACTGAGAAATGCCTGCAAAAAAGATATTCGGAAGGCTAAAAGGAGCTACTGCCTTAAGCTTCTCCAATCATCAGTGGGTGATACCAGGGGTTTTTGGAACCACATCAAAAATTTAATTGGGCAAAGGCCCAAGACGGCCATTACCGACATGACACTGAATGACGCAAACTGTAATAAGTTACCTACTATTGCTAATGCTCTTAATGCACAATTCTCAGATCTCTCCAAATACACTGAGAAATTCAACCAACCTCTTTCACCTCCTCCTGAGGTGCAACTTTTGCATGAAACCCCTTTTCATCTCACATTAGTCTCCTCCACCGAAGTGCTGCATCTCCTCAAATCAGTATCCACTTATGGATCTGCTGGCCCGGATGGGCTACTGCCAAGCTTCCTGAAGCAGGCAGCCCCTGCCCTTGCTGTTCCTATTGCAAGAATCTTTAATCTTTCCATAATAACCCAAATGGTACCAACATTGTGGAAAACTGCTTGCTTTGTACCTGTTCACAAAAAAGGGGATACCAAAAATATGTCAAACTATTGACCGATTGCCATTCTCTCTACCCTAAATAAACTTCTTGAGAAGGTCATCGCTACTCAGGTCACAAATTATCTGCACCTTAACACCTTATATCCCCTACCCAGCACAGATTCCGAACAGGACACAGCACCACAACTGCTCTACTTCAGCTGACAAATGCAGTCCTTACAGCGATGGATAAGAGACAGCTCACTGGGGCCATATTTATCAATCTCACAAAGGCATTTGACCTTGTGAATCACTCTCTGCTACTTTCCAAACTGTCCCGCCTTGGCTTTGACCTGTCGACCATCTCCTGGTTCGATAGCTACCTCTCAGGGAGGTTGCAATTTGTCCAAATTGAATTCGCTGTCTCAAATCTTTCCCCTACCTCTGTTGGAGTCCCCCAAGGATCTATTCTTGGCCCACTACTTTTCTCCCTTTTCATTAACAACTTGCCCTCCCTTCCCTGCTCCTCCTCGTTAATCTTTATGCTGATGACATGGTGCTTCTCTCCAGTGGTAAAGATCCCTTATCAGTAAGAGCACATCTTCAAGCAGACTTCAACTGCTTGCAGGAGTGAGTACTACAGAACAAGCTCTTAATGAATGCTAAGAAAACTGTAACTATGCTTTTTGGCCCCCCGTCAAGAATCAGATCTCTTACTCCAGACTTATTGATACATTCTCTAGATGACTCCCCTCTTGAATTTGTTACCTCCATCAGGTATCTAGGAGTCACTCTCGACCCATCTCTTGACTTTAACCTCCACATTGCGGCTACATGTAAGACAGTTTACTCAAAACTTGGTCTTGCCTTTAAAATTAAGTCCTCCCTCAATGATGCTGCCCGGCTTGCTATTGCACAAGGATTTCTCCTCCCTGCTCTAACATATTGCTCTCAGGTTTACCTTAAAGCTAGCAAAGGAATGCTCCAGAAATGGAGCACCTGCTATAACAGTATATGCAGATTTGCTCTCTCTGCTCACAGACTTACCCATCATTGCCTGCTCTACTCGAAACTAAATTGGCTCTCCCCAGACTCACTCAGACACTATTCTGCAGGCTGTACAATTGATAATATGATCAGAACGGGGTCCCCTAAATACCTTGCCGAACTATTAACTCAGCCCTCACAAGCATACCTCCTCAGGGCATCTGCTCAAACCCAGCTTGAAATTCCCAGATATCTCATACAAAAAGGAGAACTATCCTTCGCCGTATCTGCCCCCCACTCCTGGAACTCCATTCTCTCCCACATCAAACTCTCCAAATCCCACAAGACCTTTAAACTGGGTCTTCGGGCACACCTATTAGAATCCGACTGCTGCTCTTGTGCTGTAACTTGAGCCTCTCTCCTAGCATTTTTCTCCTCCCTATGGCACTTACTGATTTCCTGCTGGTCTCCAAAATCTGAAAGTTTCCCACATCCAGCAGAAATGCTATTGTTATAATGCTGCTTCATTTAAGTTTTGTTTGCTGTTTGTCATTCCAATTTTGTCATTGATGTATCATCAGATGAAAATAATTAATGTAATGTTATCTGTTTCTCTTTGTCATCACTGATAATGACTGTACCTGGCTGTATACTGTTCAAATGTTTGTTCTCACCTCATGCTGCATCATGAAATACTCTTTAATGTTGACTCTGGTCTCCCCTGTCTGTACTCTCCCGGGTCGTGCCTGAATATAGGCAACATTGTTGTCTAGTGTACTTACCCGGTAAACAAAAAACAAATAAATAAATAAATTTGCTGTATAGTGCACATGATTCTCAGATTTCCAGACATGGGGATATCATGAGCAATCTTGAGCAACCACTCACTGTACCCCTGGGGAATGACAAGCTGCCTGCCCATCACCCCTCCCTCTGTCCCTACATCCTGCATATACAGCAGTCCATTGTCCCAATACACTCTATGTCTCCTGTCACATCCATGTGTCCCATCAGATTCTACACATGCCTTCAGCCTCTCTAAACTAGGGTCTGTCCTCTTTACAGCTGCAAAATCTTTACATTTTTCCAAGGCATTGGATGTATCCCCTTCAGTCTCCAAACTGGGGTCCATAGCTCTGGCATCAGGGCATTCAGAGTCACCACCATCCATGACCCTCTGACAAGTGGCTACCCCTCCCTCCTCAGAGTAACCTTCTGTAGCTGTTTTGTTAACTGCTACCTGGGGGATTTCTGTCTCCCTTTCACTACTCTCCATTGCAGGAGACCCAGGCTGGGGAGACAGCCTACCAGTGTTTTCAACAGGGTCTTCTGAGGGGTCAAGGGAACTACAATCTGCCTTTGTTGCCTGACTGTGGGTAACCGCATATACCACCCCCTTGTGTAGATTATTCCCTATAATCATATCCAGGGTGATATTGTCAGCTGCAGCCACTTCCTGCACCCTCTCTCCTGTCTCACTCCAGTCCATGAGAACACTTGCTAGGGGCAGAGTTTTTCCTTCCCAATAAATCCCCTTACAGTTATGAACTGATTACGTATAAGCAGATCTTCAATGACAGTTCAACAACTATTTCGTTGGCTGGCATTACAGCGACAGGCTCCATGTTGACTCTGGTTTGCAGTCGGCAGTGAACCGTGCACGTCAGACAGTGATTTTTCTTTGGGGGGCTTTGCCCCAAATCTCCCATATGGGGGACTCTGCACCCCACACCCCCATACTGTTACATTTCTACTCTTAGTCAGAGTTGGTTCGGGGAGGGGGTGGAGGATGGGGGAAAGTACTGCCAGGTCCTGCACAGACTTCAGAAGCAACATGTAGATGTCAGCATCAATGAATGTTGCTGTAGAAGTGTCACTGTGTTGGAGGTATACCAGTATAAGCTGTCCAGGCTCAACCAAATGCCCTTTCACCAAAATAAGGGATGCCCCCGTGTCCCTTTTTTTTAGTTGTTGTTTAACCAGGTATAGCGCACTAAGCTGAAAGCTTTTTCACAGGAGCAACCTGGGAGCACAAGGAGGTTAAGTGACTTGCTCAGGGTCACACAGTATGCAAGTGGAAGCTGTGGGATTCAAACCCAGGTCTGGTCTGCTGGATGTCACCAGATTTGCAGCACAGAGCCTTAGACCACTGCGTTATACTGCCTCTATCCCTTAATTCATGGGTGTGTACCCCATTTACAGTAACTGGGTGAATGTGCTCCCTTGTGTTTACAGGCATGCTTTCATGGATACTCAGTTCACCCACCTCTGTTCTAGTACCACTTTGTGGACACTGTGCCTTTTTAGGACACTGTCTTGCAAGATGCCCTGGTGGTTTGCAAAACCAACATTCATCATTTCTTTTATCAAGCAAATCCTTTCTCTGTAATCTGGGGCTCCCCACTTTCTGTGGAGGCAGTGAGGGTTTTAGCTGCCCTGAAGGCGTACTCTTCACTTTCTGCGTTGCCACTTCCACCCCACTCCCTTTCAGAGTAGGCCTGTTCCAAGAGTAGAAGTTTGAGAGCTCAGCAGCCTCTTGTAATGTTTTTGGAGCTCAGTCCTCTAGCCAGGTTTTCAGTTTCACTGGGTAAGCCCAAAAGAATTGCTACAAAAGTACCACATCCTCAATTTTCTGTACAGAGTCTGCTTTGACCCCCTCAAACCAATGTTTCAAAAACTTACATAGCCTTCCGGCTAGTTCCTCTTAGATCATGTCAGGGCTTCTCCTGAGCTTAAGGAACTTAACTATGTATGCTTCAGCTGTCAAGTTGAACTTCGTAAGCAATGCAGCTTTAGGTTTGCCGTAATCATTACTGTCCTGATTGTCCATTTAACCCAATACAACATAAGCTTTCCTGGTAAGCAGCGGGGATAGCTGGAAGCTTCAGGGCTCTCAGAGAATTTTTGCCTGAATGCATACCTTTTCAAATAAATTTGAACATGCATCCATATCTTCCCCCTCTTTTTAAATTCAGCAGGCAATTTAGAATTGAATTTGTACCCCAGTCCTGGAGTTACATGTTCATTCATGCCACTTACCTGGTCTGGCATTAGCCTTTGGAGTTTTAGTTTCTCCAGTTCATATTCTCAGTGGTGCTGTCTCTCCACTCACTCGGCCTCTCACTGAAGCTGTCACTCGCTTTCCTCAGCTTCTCTCTGAAGATGATTTTCTTTTTCTTGCTTCTCCAGCTCCGTGTGGAATTGCCTCTGTTGGAATTCCAGCTCCATTCCCCTCAACACTAGCTGCAGCCTGATCCCTTCTGGCTCCAGCATGGTGGTGACCTTCCCCCACTGCTGTGGTCCTGGGTTCCCTCTGGTCCTGCTGTCCTCCTCCCAGGGAATGGAAACTCTGGCGGACCCTTTCCCTCCACACCCAAGGTCAGGTCCCTTTCAGTCACCGACTGTGACTTGAAGTCCAGGGCATTTGCTTGTGCATCAGCTGCCACAAAAGCCTCCATGAGATTCTGTTTAGTTTGCCCCTAGCACCAGACTCCTCTTTCCTGGCACAACTGCCTCATGTATTTCGCTGTGTATTCGCAGTAGGTGGAAGCAAATCTATAGCTACACTAACTTGGCACCTGAAAATAAAATAAAAGAGGTAGGGAACTTTAGACTGTAACCAAAGTTATATATTTCTTTTAAAATCTCTGCCTTGTGAACTGTTGCAGTTTATCAGTCAGACAACTGGACTATTAATGCCCGTGCCACCAAATAATTGCATAGTGTGCAAACAAATATTTCAGATCCCAGCGCTGTACACCAGACCAGTCACAAATCCACTCTGGAAGTCAGAGCCACTGCTCCTACAGTGTCCAACTGTGAAGTGTGATTTGTGAACAGGGGACAAACAGGGACGCCCTCCTGTTTGTTTTGGGTCTGAGCAAACTACCAGTCTCGAATCTTGGGGTCAATTATGAACCCTTTTTAACTAGCACACCCAGGTAACAGCTCCAAATATAACACTCTCTTTAGGGAAAGCAGCACAATACTTGACCAGGTGGGCATACAACCAAACTGGTTCTAAACCCCCTGCTGATGCATTTGAGATGCTGGTATTTTCTTACCTTGAAGGATCTTTAATAATAATTATAATAATAAACTTTATTTGTATGGCGCCTTTCAAAAACCAAGGTGCCTTAACAATATTAAAATCACAATATTAACAAACAAACATCTCAACAGCAAACAATACAATCAAATTGGTATCATTCATAGTTAATCACCAAAAGCTTGGTGCCACAAAAAAGGTTTTATTGCTAATTTAAACCCCTCCATGGTCATGCACTCATGCAACCAAGGGGGTAGAGAATTCCAAAGGGTAGGGGCGACATACATAAAACTCTCACCCCCCGAAGATTTCAAACAACCTTGGAATCTCTATCAACTCCTCGTCGGCTGAGCAGAGCAATGGCCCAGGGCAGTAAGGGACTAGAAGATCTTTCAGATAGTCCGGGCCCAGTCCATGTAGGGCTTTAAAAGTCAGAAGACCGATTTTAAAGGTGATCCACCACTGAACTGGCAGCCAGTGCAGTCCACGCACCACCAGCAAAATATGACAAACTGGGATGATCCCGTCAAAAGCTGGGCTGCTGCATTCAGCACCAGCTGCAGGTGGCAGATTTTCACCCCTGTTAGCCCTAGGTAAAGTGAGCTGCAGTAGTCCAAATGCTTTACACAGATCCTTGTTAGCATGGCTGCATATGGTGACACACTAAGAAACTTAACAGTTATGCCAGAATTATCAATACTGTCCCACCATTCACACTCAAAATGAGAAAGTTCCCAGGAAGATTTAAGGAAAAACAAGGTTTACTAAAATTAATAGTAGTAAATAAATACATAACATATATAGATTGTAGGATATTCAAAGGTTGCACCTTGCACAACAGAGTTGTGCAGCACAACCCCGCAATGCACCCCGGTGGGATATTCAAAAAGCTGCCAGGTGCAGTACAAGTCCCACTGTGTGGGGGTGCAATGGCAATGTATGCAGCTGAAATGCAGGGGGTGTGCCCATGCATATGCAGCACATCCCAATATTCAGCCCGGGATGGGCAGTGCATATGCTGGCAGAACCCTGATGTGTGCCGCATACGGGAGCACAAGGTTGAGCTTGTAAAGAGTAGGAAAAAACTGAGGCCACCCATAGGTGGGCTGCTGCATTGCAGGGCACAACACAGCACCCGCCTGATGTGGGTGGCCACCTGTCCAGCAGAGTCACTGTCCAGTAGCATACACACCCTCCCCATTGCCCAATGTGACCCCCACCCTCCTGTGTCACCTGCTTATGGGCATGGTATATGAACAGTTCACCTGGTGGTCCAGTGGCCCCCCACCCTGTATGCTGATCTTGGGTGGTAGTAAGGAACATCCCAATACCCAGTAGACTAGTGGTGCACCCCTTCCATTACGCCCGATCGTGGGCATCCCTGTTTGAAACCCCATCACCTGGTGGCCCAGTGGCTCCCCACCCTGTATGCCAATCTTGGGTGGTAGTAAGGAACATCCCAATACCCGGTAGACTAGTGGTGCCCTCCCTTCCATTATGCCCGATCGCGGGCATCCCTGTTTAAAACCCCATCACCTGGTGGCCCAGTGGACCTCCCTCTCAGCTCTCCAATGGTGGACCCAGCTCCTTCCCCTGTCTTCAGTGGGCAGGTGCACCCCAACCACATACTACCGTGCTGCCCACTGAATGACAGCGTACAGTATGACCTGTAAGCCTATTGGTCCACATTGTGGATCAATCAGCTTGCCAGCGATATTGTATGACACAGGCACAAATGTGCATGGAGAGCATTTGGTGTCACTTATAGTCTGTGATAGATCAAGGGATGCCAATAAGGGGGATCAATTTGAGGGAAGGGGAGGAGAGCTATAAATTTAGGGGGTGAGGGTTTATAGGGTAAAATGAAGGTGATGGTAAAGGGGTAGGGTTTATCTAGGGCTTATAGGAGGGAATTAGGGAGGGACATAGCAGGAACAGCAAGGTGAAAAGTAATTTATGAGGGCAGAGCTGATGGAGTAGGTGGAGAATGAGTGCCGGATGTGAGGGGGAGTGAATTCCAACCTTTTGGTAGGCAGTGAGAGTAAGCAGATCGGCCAATTAGAGTAGATCTGCAGGGGACTACCAGGGTGCGGGAATCGGTTGATCTAAGGGAATGGGAGGATGGGGGATTGTTATAAAGGAGGAGGTTAGGTAGTGTGGGAGCTCACCCAACCAGTGCTTGGAGGTTAATTTAGCACAGTGGGAGCGTTGCCTATTTGTAAGAGAGGGAAAGGATAGGGCATGATAAAGATTGCAGTGGTGGGTGCAAGGTGGGGCATTCAGGTCAAAGCAGCAGAAGGAATTGAAGAGGGCATCAAGACTGGCCAGGGATGACTTAGGGGCAGCACCATAGACTACATCACAGTAGTCAAAAATGGGCAGTATCATCTTCTGAACAAGTTCACACCTAGCCATAGTAGGGGTGCAACTACAGTTCCTGAACAGGGCACCAAGTTTGGGGTGCAGTTCTTTCTGGGTGGCATCAATATGTCCAGAGAAGTTCAGGTGTTGGTCCAACCAAACACCTAAGTACCTGAAGGAGGATGTGTCCTCAAGTAAAGTCCCATCAAGGGTGTTGAAAGCTGGTAGGGAGGGAAGCCTAAAGAGTTTCTGCCTTGTGTGAAAGGTCATGGAGACAGTTTTCTTAACACTGAGGAAATGTTGATGGTTAGTAAACCAGAGCTGAACCTTGTCAAAGTCTCACTGTAAGCTGGTTGCAACCTCAGCAGGACAGGAGCCATATTTTTACAGAACTGTATCATCAGCATACATATGCATAGTGGTGGAGTGGGAGCAAACAGAGGGAAGGTCATTTAAGAAGATGGAGAGTAGGTGGGGCCCTAATACAGAGTCCAGGGGGATGTCAGTGCTAACTGGGAGGAGAGGTGAAGTGGCATCCAAGATCTTAACTGATTGGGTTCTGCCAATAAGGTAGGCTTTGAACCAGTTTGTGGTGCATAGGACAGCTGCTAGACTGAGTTGAGGAGGGGGAGTGAGAGATTGTGTTGAAGGCCTTGGCAAGGTCGACAAAAGTGGCAGAGGTAATTTGGTTATTGTCCATCCCGGTTAGGATGGAGTCTGTGAGCCATAGGAGAGAGCTGGTGGTTGAGAGGTTGTTCCTGAAACCAGACTGTAAAGGGATGCAATAGGAGATGTCAGATAGAAAAGAGGTAAGTTGGGAGGGGACAATGTGTTCTTGAAGCTTGGTAAAGGTAGGGAGGAAAGAAATGGGGTGATAGTTGGCAGGGGATGGGGATCACACCCTTTGGGTAGAGGGAGGACCATTGCATCTTTCCATGAAGAGGGGAGGACCAAGGTAGTAGAGAATGATAATTTAGGATTAATGAGAAGGGGTAGGCAATGCTCCTGCTCTTCCATTGTGAATACTGAGCGGAAGTATTCGGTTAATATCCCTGCTTTTTCACTGTCATTCTCTGCCCAACCACCTTCCTCTTTATTCAGATTCAGTATCCCTGCCTTAGTCTTTCTTTGCTCTCTAATGTACCTATAAAAAGTTTTATCCCCCTTCTTGACCGGGTTGGCTATCTTTTCCTCAGTTGGAGCCTTTGCTATTCTGACTGCCTTTCTCACTTCCTTCTGCTTTAACTGGTACAGTTCTCTGTCCTGCTCCTTATGTGTTTCCCTATATTTCCTGAATGCTATATTTTTCTCACTAACCTTCCCCCCACTTCTTTTGAGAACCACATTGTTTTTTTCTTTCATTTTGATTCGTTTATTTGCTTCACACAAAGGCTTGTTGCCTCTGTGATTGCAGTTTTGATGTTTCCCCATTGTTGCTCCACCTCACCTTCTTGCCTGTTTGCTAATACTTTTCTGAGGCACTCTCTCATTTTGACAAAATCAGCCCTCCTGAAGTCCAGTACCTTCACTTTTGTATGGCTTGACTCTACAGCTCAGTTTATCATGAACCACACTGTTTGGTGGTCGCTTGTTCCCAGATGGCTACCCACTTCAAGATCAGAGATCCTGTCTCCGTCCCCATTTGAGAGTACTAGGTCTAAGATTACTCCCTCTTGAGTGGATTCCAAAACCAGCTGTCTAAGGCATGCCCCCCTGTAAGGCATCGAGAATGGCCCTGCTCTTGGATGTGGCTGCATCAAAGGTGCTCCAGTTAACATCTGGCATATTCAGGTCCCCCATCAGCAATATCTCCCCTTTTTCTGCCATCCTAAGGATGCCTTCTATCATTTCCCTGTCCATTTCCTCCCCCTGAAACTGGGGTCTGTATACAACCCCTGTACAGATTATGGAGCCATTTCCAGTCTCCAGGGTGACCCACAGTGCCTCCTCTCCTCCCTGTTTACCCTTTAGTTCTGTTGCTTTGATCCCTTCCCTTCCCTTACATAGAGAGCTACTCCTCCTCCTCTTCTTCCCTCTCTGTCCCTCCTGTAGATTGTGTACCCTGGTATGTTGACATCCCAGTCATGGTTCTCTGTGTACCATGTTTCTGTGACTGCCACGATATCCAGGCATCTCTGTTTCATCAATGCCACCATTTGGGGGAGCTTTTTACCTAGACTATGGTCATTGATACTCATTACTCTTCATTTTTGTATGGCTTTATTTCTTTTTGCCCCATCCCTGTCCTTACTGCCTTTGTCTTTTTCTCAATTTACCTCTGCCCTTCTCCCTATCGACTGCTCTATCTTGGTGTTTACCTCACTAACTACCCTGATTTTTGAGTGGGGCTAGGATTTCCCTTCTCCTTTTTAGTGCCCCCCCTTGGCTAGTTTAAATGCTTGACAATGAAGCATTTAAACCTATCACCCAGGATCCTGGTTCCCTTCCTTGACAGATGCAGCTCATTGTGCCAGTATAGTCCTGCATCCTTCCAGGTGGAGCACCAGTCCCCAATGAAGCCAAACCCCTGAGCTCTGCATCCGTTTTTCAACCAGTCATTGAATCCCATGGTGTGGAATTTTTTTTTTTATTTATTTATTGAATAGAATCAGAATTACAATCCTTTGAGTCACAGACTCTTTTGCAAAGGCTCCACGTCAGATACAGGGGGTGGAGGGTAAACAAGTACAGGAATAAACATACAGACAAGCATTATTGACAATACAGTACTGGAGACAGTCCAGCCATTAACTTAGATAAAACTGGTGACAGACGTAGAGCAGTCTGTAGGTCACTTGAATAGAAAAGACACGAAGGCAATAGGAAAGACATGAAGGCAACGTTTATTCTGGGGCTCTAGAGAGACCCCTGTGTTGGAGGAAGGAGGGTACAGGGAAACAAGCATTGGGCAGGGTTAGCCACAGTCACATATGGCAGATTCAAGAAGTTGAGCTTTGAGCCTGTTTTGAAATGGTAGATGCTATGGGTCGAGAGAGCGCGGAGGTAATGTATTGAGCCAAAGTGGGGGCATGGTAGTAGAAGGATCTTTAGCCAGGATGTTCTACAGCGGGGATAAGAAATGAGGGTTGGCAGTGAGCCTTGTATTGCGCCTGATGGGGCAGCACTGACAATGGGGAGAAGGACAAGGGGCTTGCTGGAGCTGTATCTTTTGAGGATGCAGGTGTGGTACTTCAGCCTTTGTTGGAAGTTAAGCCAACCAGCTCAGAGCATAGAGCTCACAGGTATGGGTAAGTCTGTCGCAGCCAGTGACTAGACAGCAGGCTTTATTCATGGCAATGTTAATGTAACGTAGTGTGGTGGGTTCTGCTGAGCCATAGATCACAATCCCGTAGTCAATTAGGGAGATGATTGAGGAGGAGACTGCAAGCTGCATGGCCTGTGTGAGTAAGCAGTGTTTCAGTCTGTAGAGGATACCTACTCTGGCATTGATAGTGGACGCAAGGAGTTGAACGTGACTGTGGTAGGAGAGGGAGGTGTCTAATGTGATGCCCAGATATTTAAAACTATTAACTTGTTCAAGAGAGGCACCTTGTGTGTTTTTGATTAGGAGCACAGCCTGACTGTGAGGGCTTTGGCGGTGCGCAAAGATCATAGCCTTAGTTTTGCTATAGTTGATGATCAGGCGGTGTTCAGTGAACCATGTTTCAAGTTCCCAGAAGAAGCCCTGTAGGGCAAGTTGGAGGGTACTAGGATGTGGGTGTTTCCAGAACAGGACCGATCATCAGCATAGAGTAAAGACGACTGCTGAATGCCTTGGGGAGAGAGTTTAAAAGAGGGTGAAAGAAGTGGTCCAAGTATAGATCCTGTGGAACCCTGAGCAGACTGCTTTGTGGGAGGAGATGGTGGCATTTATTCTGAATTGTTGAGACCGCCTGAGAGGTAATCCTTAAACCGGGCCGTAGCCTCAGTGGCACATTTAGCTTTGGAAGGACACTAAGCAGGAGTTCATGATTGACAGTGTCAAAGCCTTGGACAGGTCACATAGATTGCACCAGCGATTAAGCTTGGTCAAGGGCCTCTGTATGAACGAGGTGAGTTCCGTTAGCACAGTGACAGTGCTATGGCCAGTCCAGAAACCATGTTGTTCCTGGCAGAGAAGGTTCTGTTTAGTAAGGTGTTCAGTTATCTGGTCTGATACTATTTTTCGAGTGCTTTGAGACAGGAGGAAGTATTGAAATTGGTCTATAGTTGCTGGCGCTTGCAGGGTCGCCCTTTCAAAATGGGGTGATTGTGGCTCTTCCAGAATGAGGGAACTGACCAGGCAAAGCGAGAGGTTGAGAATTTTAGTAAGTGTGGTAATGTGACATTTAGGGTCAGCTGGATAAGTTTAAGATCAAGGGAGTCATTGCTGTAACGGGTATTGGCAATAGCATTAGCAATGTAGTAGTTTTGCCTCACGGCAGGAGATGACTCTCAGCCTGAAAGGTATAGAACTGACATTACGTGAGATGTCAGGGGTGGTGGGAGGGGAGTGGGTTGAAGAAATTAGGAGGGAGGATATGGGAGAGATCCGAGAAAGCGGAGTTAAGGGCTTCTGCAATAGCGGAAGGATACTGAATACCTGGAAGAATACCCTAGCCTGGTCCATGCCATAGACAAGTAGCACTTCTGAGAAAGTTACCATGTGTGCTACTTGTCTAAGGCCCCTCCCCAACTTCACAAACTCCTGTTGCACTGCTCTGATCCCATTCTCAGCCAAGTAATTTGTCCCTAGGTGGATAATGACATCAGCTCACTTCCCCTTGCAGCTGCTCCCACAATCCTGATGATTCATTTCCTGTCCTTCCAAGCCATGGCACCAGGCAGGCACCTTACCTCCCTTCCCTCCCTCCCTCCCCCAGTTCTACCCCCTAACAATTGAGTCCCCCACCAGAAGTTGTTTCTTTCCCCTGTGGGGACCTGTGACACCCTCCTTGGGTCTCCATTGTGGAGGTTCCCAGCATCCTCCTTGGCCTCCACTGTGGGTGCCTCCATAGAGATAGAGATCCATGCAGAGTAACAAATGAATTGTGGAGAGGCACAACTGGAGGGATGTGCCTCTGTTCCACCACCCACACCCTCCCTGAGCCCACCATGGTCAAACCACTCCTCTTTCTTGGAAACCTCTGAGGTAGTGGCAGTGGCCTGGGTGGTCCCTGGGTGGGGGAGCATGTTTCCTGAATCCTTACCAGGTCAGCATGGAGACGAACAACCTCCTCCCTCAGACCAGAGAGGTGCCTGCAAATAGGGCAGCAAAGCAGTCTCCAGAATGTCTCCCAGAAGACTGCTGCTCCATAGCCAGTGCATTGCACCACTCCCCACATGTCTGTGTCCCTTCCTGTTACAGACGCTTATCTCTTTTTTTTTGCTCTTGTTTTTAGTGTGTGCAAGCTTGTGAGTGTCTCTACCCCTATTCAGTGTGCTGTGCCTTTAAGGATATGAACAGGTGTATGTTGTTAGCAGTTTTGGGAAGTGATGCCAGAACCCCTGCTATAAAGGAAGTTATGCACGTGGGGCAGGTGGGGTGAAGGGCAAAGTGGGTGGGAGTAAACCTTTGGCCTCCAGAAACAATCAACTACAACTCTGACCCTCCACCCCGGGGAGCACTTTCCCTCCTTTCAGACACCTATTTCACAGAGGTTAAGTAACAGGTCTAGTCACAAATGACTGCAAATATCTCCCAGCTACAGTTCCTCCCTGGCAAATAAAAGTTAAACTAAGAAAAGTCAACCCCAAAAACAGACTAAAAGCTAGTTATTTACACAGATCCAAAAAGTAATAATTCAATTCAGTGTAGTCTATTAAATTACCTCCTTGATTTAATTGAGTTTTGGCTGCTTTCTCTCTCTCTCTCTCTCGCTCTCTCAGCAGACAGAGGCCACAAACAACTCTTGTTTTAAATCCACAGTTCAAACAGGCCCCTTTAAGCTCCTCCCCTTAACAGACACCTATTTCACAGAGGTCTAGTCATGAATGACTGCAAATATCTCCCAGCTACAGTTCCTCCCTGGCAAATAAAAGTTACACTAAGAAAAGTCAACCCCCAAAACAGAGACTCAAAACTAGTTACTTAAGCAGATCCAAAAAATAATAATTCAATTCAGTGCAGTCTATTAAATTACCTCCTTGATTTGATGAAGCTTTGGCTGCTCTCTCTCTCTCTTTCTCGCTCTCTATCTCTCTCTCTTTCTTGCTCTCTCTCTCACTCTCTCGCTCTCTAACTCTCTCTCTCGCGCTCTGTCTCGCTCTCTCTCTCTCTCTCTCTTGCTCTCTCTTTTTCTCTCTATCTCTCTGTCTCTCTCTGTCTGTCTCTCACCCTCTCTCTCTCTCTCTCTCTCTTGCTCGCTATCTCTCTGTCTCTCTCGCTCTCTCTTTCTCACTCTCTATCTCTCTCTCTCTCATGTTCTCTCTCACTCTCTGTCTCTCTTTATCTCTCTCTCTCTCTTTTGCTCTCTCTCTGCCTCTCTGTCTCTCGCACTCTGTCTCTATCTGTCTCTTTTTCTCTCTCTATCTCTGTCTTGCTCTCTATCGCTCTCTCTCTCACTCTCTCTCTTGCTCTCTCTCTCTCTCTCACGCTGTCTCTCTCTCACGGTCTTTCTCTTGCTCTCTTTCACTCTCTCTCTCACTCTCACTCTCTCGCTTTCTCTCTCTCTCGCTCTCTCTGTCTCAGTATCATTTATCTGCTTCTTTCACTTTTTTCCTGCTACAGTGTTTGCTATGCACTTTCCATATTCAGAGTTTACGCTGTCTGGTTCTAAGTTTTAAAACATTCTACAATGTCAGTTCTCACTGCTGTTTTGTGTTAAAGGAGATAGGAAATGATTTTCACATCGTTAACTGCCCTTACAGCTTCCTTTCCATGCTAGTTATGGATTCTGATATGTGTTGATTTTTTTATAAATGAATATTCTAGCTTTGGGGTTCCTTCAGATCTATGTGGAGTTCCACTCTCCTCACCAGCTACTGCTCTGGCTTTTCATATTTCTAAGACGTTCTATGACATCAGAACTCCAATTCTATGCTATTCCTCTGAATGGCCTGGATAGGTGTTTATGATGTCATAGAATGTTTAGGCAGTATGAAAAACTACTTCCTATCACATTTAACTCATCTGTGTGGAAACATGGGAACTGATATCCTAGAATGTTGAGTAAACACTAGAACAAACAAACTCTGGCCAGAGGTGAAAAGGCTATGAAGAGCTACCAAATGATCAAAGTTACACATGTGCATAGAAATTATGCAATGCCTGGGTGTAACATTCCCACTTTTTGGAGGTGTTGCACCAAATTTTTGGGACCTCTCCTCATGAAGAATGCTAGTGTAATTTTGTTCACTTGTCCCAAAAGGTGATTTTGCAGAATGAACATGCTATTCTTTTCAGTTAATAATTTTTATTAGTTTTCAGTATACAAAAAAACATACAAAAGCATATCACATGACAGGTACAGAAGACAATCTGTAACAGCAGAGAAGGAATTAGAACATTACACCCAGAGTCATATAAAATAAAGTATATCAGGGAAGTTATAGCCTTAAACGGGCATCAGAAGGGGGTAAGAGGGAAACCCTCTAATCTCTGCTCTGATCAGTACATAAAGAAAAACAGAAATAAAAGTGTCCAAAGCTGGGTTTCTCTGATATGTACCACTATAAGAAGAACAGAAAGAAATAGGGCACTATAATTAATAGGAGTCAATACAGTTTCTATGGCTAACTATTTCAAGCTAGAAGTAGGGGTCACTCATTTTGGGATTATCATATTAGGGAAGATCAGCAGAGGGGCTGTCAGCAGAGGCTCATCCTATTCCGGTCCTGGGTTTCAAATACGCTAGAAAGGGGGCCCAGCAAGCTACATATGCATTAGGTTTATTAAGGCAGAATACGGTAATTGATCAAGTGCAGCAAGGAGCATGAGAGCATGGTGACGTTCTCGAATGGTGGGAATTTCAGTGGATCTCCATCTACACAGTATTAGGCATTTGGTGAAGCTACCTACGAGGGACAACCATTGAATTTGGGAGGGTGTAAGGCCCAGTCCTGAGGGAGGGAAGGAGGCCCAGGATCCATGGAAGGGGATCAGCTTGGAGTTCTAGGCCTCGAATATCCATGGCGAATTGGTTCACTGCTTGCCAAAAGGGGGTCAACAGAGAGCATTGCCACACAATATTATATAAGTGTCCAGATCGAGTCTGACATCTCCAGCACAGGTTGGTATTCAAAAGTTTAGCTTTGTGTAGTAGATCTGGTATTTTGTACCAGTGGTGCAAAAGTTTATTTTGAATGAGCTTACTATGAGCATCTGGATAGCATGTGTGTGCCAATTTCCAGTGAACATGCTATTCTTTAGCTGAGTGGCCCTGGCACTGCTGCCTGCTGGCAGCCAGACCTCTGCATCCAGCCCACCACCCCCTGACCAAGGAAAGCAGCCACAAGTACAAACCAGGCTCTCTACTTCAGTTGAGTGGCCCTGGCATTGCTACCTGCCGGTGGCTGGACTTCTGCATCCAGCCCGCCACCCCCTGACCAAGGAAAGCAGCCACAAGTACAAACCAGGCTCTCCACTTCAGTCAAGTGGCCCTGGTGCTACCACCTGCCGGTGGATGGACCTCTGCATCCAGCCTGCCACCCCCTGACCAAGGAAAGCAGCCACAAGCCCAAACCAGGCTCTCTACTTCAGCCGAGTGGCCCTGGCACTGCTACCTGCTGGTGGCCGGACCTCTGCATCCAGCCCACCACCCTTGACCAAGGAAAGCAGCCACAAGCACAAACCAGGCTCTCCACTTCAGCCGAGTGGCCCTGGCACTGCTACCTGCTGGTGGATGGACCTCTGCATCCAGCCCACCACCCCCTGACCAAGGAAAGCAGCCACAAGCACAAACCAAGCTCTCCACTTCAGCTGGGTGGCCCTGGTGCTACCACCTGCCAGTGGGCGGACTTCTGCATCCAGCCCACCACCCCCTGACCAAGGAAAGCTGCCACAAGTGCAAACCAGGCTCTCCACTTCAGCCGAGTGGCCCTGGCATTGCTACCTGCCGGTGGCTGGACTTCTGCATCTAGCCTGCCACCCCCTGACCAAGGAAAGCAGCCACAAGCCCAAACCAGGCTCTCTACTTCAGCCGAGTGGCCCTGGCACTGCTACCTGCTGGTGGCCGGACCTCTGCATCCAGCCCACCACCCTTGACCAAGGAAAGCAGCCACAAGTACAAACCAGGCTCTCCACTTCTGCCGAGTGGCCCTGGCACTGCTACCTGCCGGTGGATGGACCTCTGCATCCAGCCCACCACCCCCTGACCAAGGAAAGCAGCCACAAGCTCAAACCAGGCTCTCCACTTCAGCTGGGTGGCCCTGGTGCTACCACCTGCCGGTGGGCGGACTTCTGCATCCAACCTACCACCCCCTGACCAAGGAAAGCAGCCACAAGCCCAAACCAGGCTCTTCACTTCTGCTGGTGCTACCACCTGCCGGCGGCCGGACCTCTGAATCCAGCCCACTACCCCTGACCAAGGCATGCAGGTACGTTTGGTCAGCTCCTAGCTCGGAACTGTCAGGCTTCAATCCCCATAATTGGACTGGCTCCTGGGGACTGTGGCCACTTACCCATTGGATGCTGCAGATCCCCATTGAGAAAGCAAGCACCCAAGGCACATTTTTCAAAACACAGCTCAGCCATTGCCTTGCTGTACTACTCTCTGGACAGTTTTTTCACCCACCCCCTCTTCCCTCCTTTATTAAATACACTTCCACAGTGATCCCCAACCCCTGGGGCCTCACACTAGTCAATTACAGCAACTCCTTAAAGGGGATCTCCTTCCTGTAACTTCTTAAAGGGGTGATCCTCTCTTGTGCTCAAATTTAACTTATTGTCCTCAATGCATTTGGGATCAAGTGCATTGACACTGACTATGGTCCTCCTCCTACTTCCTACACCAGTCCCACCTCACTTAGGACCATCACCCTCTACCCATAGTACCCCCTTTTATCTACAACACCTCTACCAGACCCCCCTGATGCTCGATCACCTGTCCCTCTCAGTACCCTCCACACTTCCACCCCTGCTACCTCTTACTTCCCACTCATACCTTGTTCTCTTCTCCTCTATGCCTTTCCCACCCTTCATACTCTACCCACTCCTTGCACCCCAGCATCCTGCTCCATGTCCAATTGCAAGGGGAGATGCCACAATCACTACCATGCTTTGGTGTGCCTAATCACCCTCCTGTTGCTTCTATCAGGTAACATTCATCCAAACCCTGGCCCCATGCCCAACCTTATGAACAAGCCTGCCCAGGCTCAAGAACTCCGCATATCTTCCTTGAATATTTGCAGCCTCCTTAAGAAGGCTGCTGCATTCCAATGCTGGGTTACTCAGCACCAACCGGACATTGACGCACTCATCGAAACCTGGTTATCCAAATCCACCCCCGACTCATTCATCTCCCTCCCTGGTTACACCCTTTTCAGGGAAGATCAGGTGGGTAAGTGTGGAAGTGGTTGTGCTGTCTATATGCGTGACTCCCTCCTTGGACATGCACTTCCACCACCCAAGCTTGATAACGGGGCACAAGCCTTCATGCTGAAAACTAAGGGCCCATTCTTTCTCACTGTTGCCTATATTTCCCCCAGAAAGCAAGACCTTGCCATTCAGGCAATTGCTGATTACCTCTCTGGCCTACCACCCAAAATGGCCCAGATAATAGTTGGTGACCTGAATATCAACTGGCTCTCTGCCACAGCCTCCCAAACCAGAGATATCTTTGCCCTCTCGACATGTCTCAGCTTGTCACCGCCCCAACCAGATTTAACCCCTCTACTGGCTCCAGCACCCTCCTGAACATCACCATTACCATCCTCCCCCAGAGGGTGCTCAATATCAGCGTACTTTCCAGCTCACTTAGTGACCACTCCCCAGTTGTATTCTCTTGGTCTGCTACCAACAGCAAACCTGCACCACAAACCACCCAGCAACATCACCTACTCCCAGGCAGCCTGTGTTGCCTTAAACTGTACCTCTCACAACTGGATTGGTCCCCAATCAGGCTTGCACTGTCCATAGATGAGGCATTGGATTTTTTCACTCGCACTTTTAGCACTGCCTGTGACCTCTATGCCTCTTTCACTAGAAATCACACCAAAAAGCAAAGCACGCCCTGGGTTACCCCATCCCTCCTTCACAAACTTAAAATGAGAGACAACCTATGACACATAGCCGTGGAATCTGGCAAGCCAGCTGATAGGCAAGCATACAATGCAGAGCACAATAAATGGATTTGCGCCATTCGACAGGCCAAAGCCCAGTACTAGCAATCCGCTCTTGTCACCTCCTGGGGTCGGCCACCAACATATGAAATTTGGCGCAGATAAAGGCTCAGAGGTTCATCGTCTGTTGAATGAGCAGCTAGCACCTTATCCTGCAGCTGCCCTCCCTTCCACCTTCCTTCATTAACCCTCCCCTTGTCCTGTCCCATCCTTGTTTGAAGCAGTCCACTGTTCTACTGCATACCACTTCAGCAGGTACGCATTTCACCCAGCCACCACCCTCTCTGTAAAAGGTGTCTCCTCATCTCCTCCTGAACCTTCCTCACTCCAGTCTCATATCATGGCCCTGGTGGCCCTCCCCTTCCTTACATTGAACAGCCCCTCTGTACCCGTCTTGTTTATTCCTTTCATGTATTTAAAGGTTTCAATCATGTCACTCCTGTCTCTCCTCTCCTCCAGTGAGTACATGTTCAACTCCTTCAACCTCCTCTCGTATGATAAGTCCCCCAGCCCCTTGATCATCTTTGTCACTCTGAGCTGCACCCCCTCCAGTAACTTAATGTCCCTCTTCAGATCACGCACTCCAGGTGTGGTCTAACTAATGACCTATATAGTGGCAGAATCACCTCCTCCTCCCGAGGATATACCCCTTGCAATACAACCCAGCATTTTGCTGACCTTGCAGCTGCCTTCCTACATTGTGCGAGTTGTTCATTGACCCTGTAATGAGCACACCTAGATCCTTTTCCTCCTCTGTCTGGGCTAGCTGCACTCCCCCTAGCTGGTAACTCCTTCTTGGGTTCTTCATCCCAAAATGCAGCACCTTGCACTTTTTGGCATTAAAGCCCAGTTGCCAGGTGTCTGACCAGTTTCAAGCTTTGCCAGATCATCCTGCAACTCCTGCCATCCCCTAGGTCATCCACCACCGTGCCTACCTTGGTATCATCATTAAACAGACTGATCTTGCTCTTGATATCCCATGATATGTCTACAATGAATATCCCAAACAACACTGGTCCCAACACTGAGCCCTGTGGAACCCGTCGTCACTGCCCTTGGGTATGAGAGCTCCCACCCACCACCACCCTCTGTTGACTTCCCTGCAGCCAGTTTCCTACCCATCTCACCAGCTTTGCACCCGCCCCTGTGCCTACTAACTTCCTTCCCAGCCTTCCATGTGGCACTGAGTCGAATGCCTTACTGAAGTCCAGATACAGGACATCCACTGCATGGCCCCTGTCCAGTTGCCTAGTTACCCAGTCATAGAACTCGACCAGGTTGGTTTGGCAGGATCTGCCACATATGAAGCCATGCTGTCTGCTGTCCTGTAGTCCTTTGGCCTCTAGGAGGGCCACCAGCCTCTCCTTCAGGATAGTCTCCATTAGCTTACCCACGATGGATGTGAGGCTCACTGGTCTGTAGTTTCCCGGTTCATCCTTGGGGTCACTCTTGTGGAGGGGCACCACATGAGCCATCCTCCATTCCTGAGGTACACACCCCAAATGTAGTGAGGCATTAAATAGGTCTGCCAAAGGTCCTGCAAGGACCTCTGCCAGCTCCTTCAGTACCCTGGGGTGGCTGCCATCTGGGCCTGAAGCCTTGTCCACCCTCAGTGCCTTCAAACCCTCTAGAACTGTGCTCTCCATGATTTCCCCATCTGTCACCACTTCTCCCCCTGCTTCTGCCATTTCTCCCACCTTGGGTGTCACCCCCCTCTTCTCTTTAGTAAAAACTGAGCAGAAGTACTCATTTAGTGCTTCCGACTTATTGCACCCTGCTTCCACCCAACCCCCCTCCTTCCTAATCCTTACTATGTGGTCCTTACAGCTCCTTTTCTCTCTGATGTACTTAAAGAAGTCCTTCTCCCCCTTCTTAATGCCTTGTGCCAGCTTGAGTTCCGTAGATGCTTTGGCTCCCCTTACTGCCCTTGTCACCTCCTTCAATTCTGTCAAGTACTCCTCCCCTGTCCTCCCCCCTCCTTGTTTTCTTGTACTTCCTAAAGGTAACTCTTTTCCTCCTTACCTTTTCCATGACCTCCTTGCTCAACCAGATCAGTTTCTTAGCCCTAGCCTTCTTGCTCTGGGCTTTGCAGCAGGCTAGGAACTTTTGGGATAATGTAAAGGAGCTGAATGGGAAATCCCACTCCCCGCCCCCCCAACTCTCTTTTAATGGAAATGTCTTCTTTGACCCCTTTGGCATTGCAGACTGCCTAAACCACACTTTCTCAGACCTGAGTTCAGTCCTGCTCAGTAACTTCTTTGACCTCATCCCAGTAGCACCCCTGCCCACTCTCCTGGAGGATAGATCCCTTGTGCAAAAAGTCATTAGTAGTAACAACCCCAGCACTGACCACTGGACACTAGGCTACTTCGTCAGACATTGGATGCTATCCTGGTCCCAGTTACCGAGCTGCTCAACAGCTCTCTGTGCCTGGGGCAGTTCCCCAGCACATGGAAAACCACCATCATCACTCCCACCCTAAAGAGCAGCGATCGAGCGACCCCAGGTAACAATCGACCTATCTCCATCCTCCCCCCACTCTTTAAGGCCCTTGAAAAAGTAGTTGCCAACCAGCTTGCCAAATACCTGGCCATGCACAATATTCTGTGCCCTGAACAGCATGACTTTCGTGTAGGTCACAGCACCACAACCGCGCTACTTGAATTTTCCAACTTCTTGCACTCTGCTCTTGATGCCAGAAGTCCTGCCGGTGCTGTATTTATTGACCTTTCCAAGGCCTTTGACACAGTTCGCCATCCCCTCCTGCTTGACTCTCTCAGATGCCTTGGTTTCTCCCACGGCCCCCTTGCATGGTTCATCAGCTACCTCTCTGTCAGAACTCAGTGTGTAAAAATCAATAGCACCCTATCTGACACACGACCAGTCTGCTCTGGGGTTCCCCAGGGCTCCATTTTAAGCCCTCTCTTCTTCAGTCTCTTCCTCAACTCCCTCCCCTCGGCCTACCCAAGTAAGATCCTCCTCTAAACGGATGATGCTGTGCTCTTCGCCTCTGACCCCAACCCCAACACACTCCAGGCTACTCTCCAACAAGCCTTTCATAGAGCTGAGCATTAGTTCACATCACGAAGACTAGTCCTGAACCTAAAAAAGACCAAAGCTATGCTTTTCTCACATTTCCAAAGCAAAGCCAGTGGTGCCCTTCTTGTAATACTGCCTAGCACACTAAACCCCATTGTGCAGGTTTCCTCCTACAAGTATCTGGACATTACCTTTGATTCTGCCCTCCCCTTCCATTCCCATATCAATGCCATTTCTGCTACCATCAATGTCAGGATTGGACTGTTATACCACCGTAGAAACATAGAAACATAGACTTTGACAGCAGATAAGGACTGCTTGCCCCACCTAGTCTGCCAATTGCCCTACCTACGAGATAAGCTGCAGATCCTAGTTAACCAACAGCCTATTTCTGCCTACCCCCCACAAGAATTGCCTTATATCTGTCCCATGCATTCTTGAATTCTCCTACAGTTTTAGACCCCACAACCTCCTCAGAAAGGCTGTTCCATGTGTCCACCACCCTAGCTGAGAAAAAATACTTCCTCATATGGCCCCTAATCCATCCCCCTCTATCTTTAAATTGTGTCCCCTTGTTCTTACACATCTCTTTTTCTGAAAGATGCTACCCTCTTGGACATTGTTGATTCCACTGAGGTACTTTAAAGTTCCTATCATGTCCCTCCTCTTCCTCCTTTCCTCAGGGGTATACATATTAAGCTCCTTTAGTCTCTCCTCGTATGGCTTCTCTTGCAGACTCTGCACCATTGCCCTGCTCTGGACTGCCTTTATCCTGTCTATGTCCTTGCTGAGATGGGGTCTCCAGAACTGCAGGCAGTACTCCAAATGGGGTCTCACCAGCTGTCTGTACAGAGGGATAACAACTTCCTGTTTTCTGCTGGTGATGCCTCTCCCTATACATCCCAGTATCCCCCCAGCCCCTCCCTACTGCCTTCTCACATTGCTTGTTACACTTAAGATCATCTGATATGATTAGGGACTGCCTACCACAAGAGGCCCTTAGATTGGCAATCACCTCCTCTGTTCTGTCGCTAATCAACTATGGGCCGCCCATCTATGCTGTAGCTGACAACACTGTGCATGCAAGAATCCAGCTCTCTATGAACAACTCCTGCAGGCTAATGCTGGGAGCCCCTAGGTGCACCCATACATGCCTGCTGTACTCCACCACCAGCTTGCTCAACCTTGAAGAAAGACTCCTCTTCCAAACCTGCCTTCTTGTAAAAAAGACCCTGCTAGGGCTTCCCCCCCTGGGGTCACCACCTACCTGCAGCATGCCTCCCCTCAGTCTCTACCCACAGCACTGTCAAAACCTCCCTTATTGTCCCCAGGGTAAGGACCTCTATGGCCCAGAGATCCTTTTGCTATTGGGCTCCCTCCTGGTTCAATTCCCTCCCAGGCAACATAGCTGACTCCACTAAGCTTGGTCCTTTCAAGGTCTCCCTCAGAAGCTAACTGACAAGCACTCACTGCTGCAACTGCACATAATCCCCCACCTGCCCCTTACCCTCGCACCTAGGCTGGGTTTGCCCTGTTTGCTTTTGTTGTATATGCCTGGGGTCTCAGGCAACATTGGCTGACTAATGTAATAAAATATCTCTGGTTGCTACCTGACGTGATACTCGTGTACCTATATTATGACTACTGTGATCTACCTATTACCAAGCTTGTACCACCAGTGAATTCCTGTAACACTGGTTGCTTTATTAATCTAAGCGTTGGGGAGGTTGTGGAAAATGTTAGCTATACTGTTTTGAAGGAGGTATACAAAACTGGCAATGTTGGAAAATGTGGAGTGAAAATATTAAAAATTGGCGAAGTTAAGAGTGTGCATAGAAACTGTGCAACACGCTCTCATAAAGCATTCATTTATGGGAACTTTTTCACCAGATTTGCATTATGGGTTTCTTTGGACCCACCACCTGAACAGTGGTACTGTATAATTTTGTGAATTGGTCATAAAGGTGATTCCAAGCAGTGACTGTAAAATCACCTTTTGGGACTGAGTAACAAAATAACAGTTACTGCTTTCATGTGGCGGGACCCAAGAACCCCATGTTGAAAATGTGGGGAAAAAATTCCAAAAAATGGCTAATTTATCAACATAAGTTGAAAACCTCATGAATGGCATTATAGCTTGCTTACCTTTGATTCCTCAGTTTGTGATTTGGCTTTGAAGAGTGCAGACGTGTCCCGGTCCAGAGAGGAAGACAGTGCCAACCTCCAGACGTCAGTAGGGGGTAAGGCAGGGGGCTTGTGGGGAGGTGGGTTTCCAGAGGGAGGATGGGGGTTGAGAGGGGGACTGGAGTGATGACAAAGGATCATTTTCTTTTTACAGGAAAAAAAACATGACTGGAGCAATGATGAAGGACCATTTTCACAGAAAAAAAAAAGCAAACATTTGGGCACACTGGGGTGGGCTCCCAGTGTGCCACATGACTGGGGGGTTGTACATTATGTTGATGTGGGGATTGGACACCCAAATTTCGGTGGGGGAGGGATGACAAAGGACCATTTTTTTTTTACAGAAAAAAAGAAAACATTTGGGCACACTAGGGTGGGCTCCAAGTTTGCCACATGATTTGGGGGGGTTGTACATTATGCTGACATGGAGACTGGGCACCCGGTGTTGGTGGGGAGAAAAAAACAAGAGTTAGGCATACTGGGCGGGCTCCCAGTGTGCCGTATATATATGTGTGTGTGTGTGGGGGTACACATAATGCCAACATGGGGACTGGGCACCCCGATGTCGACAGGTAAAATGAAAACTCTTTGGTCACAGTGGAGTGGGCTCCCAGTGTGCCACATGAGTTGGGTGAGGGACACAGAATGCCGTGGAGCTGATGATGATGTAACTGCGCATGCACAGCACTCATGCATGTGCAGTTGCAGTGAATGGCAGTTTGCCATTTACAACATGACAGTGTTAGCAGAACTGTGCATGCACACGAGTCACGCATGTGCAATTCATTCACCAGAATCTGGACGTAACAGACAAATTAGTGCAGCAGTTATTCCATAGCGGCCCATTATAGCAGAGGGTTTCAAGCTCTGCTGGGAATTCAGAAGGATACTTCCAAATGTCCAACTGAAGGTTCCACAGTTGGCCATTTTTAGAGCTATGATCCAGTCCCAATAGGGCTGTAGGCTCTACCCATAGACCTAAAAATGATATCAAGTTAATCATTTGAAACCAAGACTTCACTGGCAAAATGTATTCTTTTTGGTACTGACTGTTAATTAAGAAAAACATTTAAACAGCTGACATTGCAAAAGTAATAAACAGTACTGGATGGAAATGCAAACTTCTACTTCCACCACAGGTGCTGGAACATGGGGGAAGTGCATGGGGGGCAGGGTATAGTTCAACACGGTACAGGAAAAAGGCAGTTGTTGTAAGCCACGGTTTTATTACACACAGAAATACTGTATTAGCACATCTATTTCAATAAAAAGAAACTAAAGAGACAGACTATATCACACTTACGGTACCAACAAAATCACATGCTGGAGTGCGAGATGTCGACTAGGATGGCCAGATAAAGACAGCTGCTGCCCACCTGGTATATTTTTTATTTAATCACACTAATTGTTACTAAAAAAAAGTAAATTTTTATTTTATTCATTTGCTAAAGATCTCGGCTAATGAATTATCGCTAAATCAGGCATTTCTGACTTGTTGTCGCAGTTTTTTCTCTCATGAACACTCCCTGGTTAACTTGCCTTATGGCCCTGCCATTATCTAAGCCAGCCCTGGAAATCTCAAAGCAGCTTCCCGGTGATGTGACTAAAGAATCTGGCACAAAGGGAAATTGTAACTGTAAGTCAGAAATTCAACAAATTAAGGACATGCTAGTTAATTTACAACTAAATCTGCCGGAAACAAGAAATTCATTAGAAGTACTCAAAACTGATACAGATAACAATTCTGCCGAAATCCTTGCTAATGAAAACAAAATTGATATGTTAACCAACACCATTGCCTTCTTAGAAGATAAGCTAGATCAACAGCATTCACAAATTCAACACCTTTTTAGAAAAATTGATGATTTAGAGAATTGGGGAAGACGTAATAACATATGAGTAGTAGGCTTGACTGACAGGGTTGAGAAAAATGCCATGGTACCATTTTTACAGCAATTTGTCCCAGACATATTATATCAGTGGAAATGGCCACTAGTACTGGAGGGGGCACACAGATCCCATGGTCCTGTTCCACAAGTGGGAGGGAAACCCAGAGCCATCACAGTCATTTTTTTAAGATATTCTGTAACAGAGGAAGTGCTTAGACTTGCAAGGGGGTACAAACAACTTTCATGGCAAGGGGAACAACTCTTCCTTTTCCAAAACTTTCATCTGAAATAGTGGAACAGCGTAAAAGGTTTTATGAGGCAAAACAAGAATTACAAAAGCTGGAATGGTTATATTTTTTCAGATACCCTGCAGTATTGGTGGTGAATCTAACGAGATATAAATCATTTTACTGTGACACTCCAGACCAAGTTTTTAATCTCATTCGGGACTATTCAGATACATCAAATACATCCACAGCTCCAGCTGCCATGGAAGACTCAACACCAGTTGCTCCTGATGTAAATGCACGAGTGCCTGTCAGCCAGACTCCACCAGAATCTGCCTCCCTGCCTACGACTCTTAGCACTGCAAATAATCAATTAGATAAACAATCACCTGCTAAAGCCCTGATTAAAGACTGCACACCATTGCCATACTCCTCGATTGTGAAGGGTCACTCAAGCACTCCTAAATCAGCAGCTTATTCAGCTATTTCCCATAGAAGCATGCCAGTAAACAAGACTTTTTTCAACCATCGTCAGGCACAAACTGTATTTTTTACAGGCAAAAAAAACATCTATGCTAAAAACACAGACTTGCCTAAAACTGTCAGCATGCCCTCAATAAACTTTCAGATCGCTCCTAATATTTTTTCTTCTAAGCCACCACGCTCTTATAGTGTGCAGTCAGGGTGTTTTTGCAGGGATGTCTGCTACTTGATATAGAGGTATTCCCTTACGTTACATTCATGACAGGCTGTGGTAATGTAATGCCCATACAGTCACACCTCTTAAAGGGAAAGTTAATTTCAAGCACTGAAGAGTTAACATTTATATTTTTAATATTGTCAGTTTGTTTAATCTTACAGGAATCCAAGACTGGGTCACGCTCACGGATACTTATTTGTGCCAGCAATTCTTGCAATTTGGTTTCCTGCTTCCTTTTACGGGTGGCAGCAATGCAGATAAATTCTCCTCTCAGGGAGCACTTGAGGGAGCCCCAAATCTTGTCAAAATCAGGGATGGAACCATCATTCTGTTCCATGTATTGTTTGATGAAATCTTTAATGCCGGATAACATTTGGGGGTCCTTCAGGAGTTATGTGTTTAGCTTTCAGATGTGGTCTCTGTCAATATTTGGGGTAGGAGTAAACTCCAGCCATACAGGGGAGTGGTCAGATATAATCCAGGCCAAGATCCCACTGTCAAGAACCGCAGGCAGGGAGTTAACACTAATCAAAAAGAAGTCAATACGGGAGTACGACTTGTGGACCAGAGAGCAGAATGTGAAAGCTTGCTCAGCTGGGTGTAACACACTCTAAGGATCACATAGTCCGCCCATTGCAATTAACTCATATAATGCTGCTTGGGTAGGGGAACATTTTGCAGGGTGATGGTGTAACCTATCTAGGTAAGAAGTAAGGGTTACATTCCAATCTGCTGCAAGTAACATTGGAATATGTACATACAGGGCAAGCTGGGTAATAAGGTGGGAAAAGAATTCCAGCATGGGGGTATTTGGCCTGCAGATGCATCCTAACAGAATTTCTGAGTGTTCTAACACCCCATGAAGTAGGATATAGTGATCTGAAGGGTCAGCATTACTTTGCTTGATACTAAAGTTAACCCCTTTGAAAAACAGGATAGCCACCCCTCTCTACTGAGTAGAATTACCTGCAGCATAAACCTGGCCCATATATTGCCTTCGAAATAACAGATTTTCAGTGGTGAGGAGATGGGTTTCCTGTAAGATGGTCACCCTACATTAGAGGGAGTTTAGATGCTTGATAATTTGATACCTTTTCCCTCTTGCTCTCGCACCCTTAATATTCCATGAAATATATCTCATAGTAAAAACTTATCAACTTGTGGGTAAACCAATGGTGGGTAATCTAGTAAACATTCAACACTTAGCCATTGGTGTAGTAATGATGCCCTTGTCTCTGAGCCCCGACCCCCTTTAGAAACTTCCAGCACCAAAAACCTTCCCCCCTTCCTCCCTAGTTCCACCAGAACATGCTTGAGGTTTATTGACATGTTGTAACAGAGTGCACCCATAAAACAAGCCAACCCACCCCCTAAATAAATAAACTCCTAGTAACCCCATTTCAAACTACATGAAGTTGTGCTGTATTCTTACTGCACATTATGCAGTTAGCCCCAGTACTTGTACTGCTCCAGAGAGGATAGGGTTAACTCTATGCCAAGGCATAGAACATTGAGCTCGAGCTCGGATTTCAAACCTCTGTCTGTGGTACCGCTTAGTGTAAC
Source organism: Neoceratodus forsteri (assembly GCA_016271365.2). Taxonomy (NCBI): domain Eukaryota; kingdom Metazoa; phylum Chordata; order Ceratodontiformes; family Ceratodontidae; genus Neoceratodus; species Neoceratodus forsteri. Next base: position 175,911,509 of record CM057455.1, read on the forward strand.
CGTCAGATTCTTTACTCCGCCTAACTGTGAAGTCTCTCCGGAGATTGCTCCTTCGCTGCATTTCGGTAAAGTTTCAAAGCGTTGTTTTTTTTTTTCAACCTATTGGTTTATTCTCGGTGTCAAGTCTCTGTCTACAGTAGAGTAAGTAGTGTAGATAGGTAGTGAACTTGTATTTACTGTGGAAATTGTAATATCTCGGTTTCCTATCGGTCGGTCAGGTTAGGTACCGACCTTTGTGTGTGAAAAATTTTAGATTAGTAGTGGTGTGCCAGTTCCTATCGGTTTCAAAAAAACTGACTTTTACTGGTTTCTTTCCACAACCCGTAACATGGTTGGTAACCAATAGGGGAGTATTACCTGGCTTGAGAGCTGTAAAGAGGAATTGTGTCAGTCTGGCTATGTCTGAGAAACCCAAGAAAAAAAACGGTCCCACTGGGTTTCAACACTGTGCAGAGTGTGGGGAAGCCTTTGTTAAGGCCGACCCCCACCTCATATGTGTTTATTGTCTGGGTTGACCACCTCCAAACAGACTGCCAAATTTGTAAAAATGTTGCCAAAGCCACTATGGAAAAAAGGTTAAGTAGGCTAGGGTAAAGGGAGGCCGAGAAGTCCTCAGACCCTGATGGCCAGCCCAGTTCGGTTGTGGCCAAACCTGAGCGGGTGCTCACTGACCTGGGTGATATGTCCTCGGGCAAAAGGAGATCTGACTCCAAGGGGTTGGTTCTGCTAAAAAAGAGAAAAAAGTCAGCCATTTCAGATCCAGTACCACAAACTCCAACCGGTGACAAAATAGCCAAAGCGATAAGTATAGTCCAATCGCTTCGACCGGTTCCGTCCGAACTGGCGCCATCGGTTTGGCGCTCAGTTCAGTCAGATCCAGCTCCACCGGATTATGAACTGGTTGTTCTTTATGAATTGGAGTTCGGGGGAGATGAAGAGTATTCAGATGATGGTGATGATGGCGATGATTTTGGAGGTCTGGATGAGCCTATTGAACCGGACATCTCCCCAGACAGACCATCTGATGTCTCTCCTCCAAGGCTTTCTGAGTCCCCCTCTCACTATTTGTTTTACAGAGAAGTGGCCAAAACTCTCCAGATCCCTTTGGTAGAAGCTGTTAAAGAGGAAGAAGAGCCTGATTTTGTAGAAATGATGGACATCCCAGAGTCCAAAAGGTTGTCTATCCCTCTTCATAAGCCCTTGGGGAAACAGACCAAAAAAATTTTACAGACTCCAAACTCCTTACTTCCTGTAGATAAGAGAATGAACAGGAGGTATATGTTGTCAGGCTCAGGTACGAAGTTCTTGTACAATCATTGCAGCCATGTTGGGGTAGTGCAGACTGCAGTCTGTGACAGGGCTAGTATACCTTTGACTTCACACCCCCCAGACAGACTCCAGGAAGGTGGATGCCATGGCCAAAAAACAATATTTGACGTCCTCCTTGGGACTTAGAAAAGGCTAATTATATGGCCTACACAGCCAGGTACCAGAAGTCCAGGTGGGATACTGTTCTGGAGCTGGCTAAACAGGCCTCCCCCCAACTGGCCAAAGAGCTGGAGGAGGTGGCTGCTGATGGAATCGAGGCATCCAAAGTACAATTCCATGCTGCTGTGGACTCTAATGATGTGGCATTAAGAGTCATGGCTATATCTGTATCTCTCAGGAGACATGCTTGGCTCAGATGTACTAGCCTTTCTCAGGATGCCCAGGCTAAGGCCATGGATTTCCCTGTGGTGGGTAACTCTCTGTTTGGGGCGCAGACAAAGGCTTACATGAAGAAAAAAATGAATGAGTACAGAACCACCTACTGGAGTGCACAGGCCAAAGAAAGGCAAGCCACTCACCAGAGGCAGCAGTCTAGGGGTAGGGGCAGGCCTTTTCACAGGCCTTTCTGCCAAGCCCAGGCCTCCTCTCCCTTTCCACAGAGGTTTTTTTTCTGAGAGAGAGGCAGGAGGGGGATGGGCAGGACTGCATCCTCTTCCCAGTCCAAGGATCCTGCCAAGCATACACCCTGATGTGTCAGCCCGGGTCGACTCCCCACTTCCAGTAGGAGGCAAGCTGACTTACTACTTCCAGGCCTGGAAGTCTGTTACCACAGACAAGTGGGTCCTGGAGGTAGTAAGCCATGGACTGGCCCTCAGTTTCAAAAACATTTTTCAAAAATGAAGGTCCGATCCTTTCCACCTGCAAACATCTCTGAAACCATTGCTCTTGAAGCAGAGGTTTCTTCTCTACTGGCTCACAGGGCTATAGAGACAGTTCCTACTCTACACAGGGGCAAAGGCCTGTACTCCAGGTATTTCCTTACCCCAAAAAAGACAGGAGAGTGGTGACCCATCCTAGACTTAAGATATCTGAAAAAACACATAAAGAAACCAAAATTCAAAATGGTGACTCTGGGAATAATTCTTCCCTCTCTCAGGCCAGGAGATTGGTTAGCATCCCTGGACCTCAAGGATGCCTATTTCCACATTCCTATCAGGTGCTCCCACAGAAAATACCTCAGGTTTGAGTTGCCTTCAGGCCATTATCAGTTCAGAGCCATGCCTTTCGGCCTAACATCAGCTCCAAGTGTGTTTACAAAGTGCCTTGCAGTAGTAGTGGCCTTTTTCAGAAGGAAGGTTATTTCTCTCTTCCCAGATCTGGATGACTGGCTTTGACCAGGTCAAGTCAGCTCTTCAGGTCACTCAGAAATTACTCAGTTCCCTAGGGTTCCTTCTCAATTTGCCAAAGACAGTTTTTGAACCAGTACAACTCCTGACTTTCATAGGAATAGAGATGGATACTGTTCTAGCAAAGGCCTTCCTCCCATTGACAAGGGTAAAGGCCCTTACAGATCTCACTTCCTCATTTCATCCTCGGGTCTCTCATCCAGTAAGACACTTTTTTCAGCTCCTAGGCCACATGGCAGCCTCAACTGCAGTGGTGCAAGGAACCAGGTTCCAAATGAGGGACATTCAGTTCCACCTAAGGTCTTTCTGGTCTCAGAAAAGCGATTCTCTCACCAAATTGGTTCCAGTGACTCAGACTCTGGTCCAAGCTCTCCAGTGGTGGCTGGATCAGGACAATCTCAGACAAGGTGTCACTTTCCTCAATCAAGCCCCTTCAGTGGTCCTAACCACAGGTGCTTCTCTCCTGGGTTGGGGAGCCCATCTGGGAGACCTCACAGCACAAGGTGTTTGGTCCCCCCAGGAGTTTCTCCTGCATATCAATCTTCTGGAACTCAGGGAAGTATTCCTAGCCCTTCAGGCTTTCTTGGAATCAGTAAAGAATAAGGTGGTTCAGATCAAGACAGACAACACCATCACCTTGTGGTACATCAACAAGAAAGGGGCACTTGTTCTACGGCCTTGTGCACAGAGGCCATGAAAGTGTGGTCTCTGGCTTAGTCCCTTCAAACTTCCTTAATAGCAGTTCACCTTCCAGGGAAAGACACTGTGCTAGCAGATGCTCTGAGCAGAATCTCCCAGGGCAATCACGAGTGGTCCCTGGATCCTCTGATCCTGAAAGTAGTTCACCAGGTGGAGCACTCCAGAAATAGAGCTCTTTGCAGGCCCAGACAATCACCAACTTCCCCTGTTCTGCTGCGGACCTCCAGTCCTAGGGACTGTCCCTCTGGATGCGCTCATTCTGGATTGGAAGAGCAAGTTCCTTTATGGCTTTCCTCCCTTTCTCCTGTTACTCAGAGTTCTTGTCAAGATCAGGTCACAACCATGCACAGTGATTCTGGTGGCTCCAGATTGGGCCAGACAGCCCTGGAACCCTCTGTTGTTGTCACTAGCAGTGACACTCCCCCTGTCTCTTCCCAAGAGACACAATCTACTAACCTCCTTTCAGGGGAGAATCGGGTACCCCAATCGCCAGTCTCTCAATCTCAAGGCCTGGTTCTTGAAGAGTTAGAGTATGCATGCCTGCATCTCTCTCAGGGAGTTCTAGACATTCTTAAGGTTTCCAGAAAGCCTGCTACTAGAAAAACGTATAATTCCAAATGGAAAAGAGTCAGCATCTAGCGTTCTCAAAAGGATGTTCTACCAGATGCTACAAGCACAGCTACAGTTTTAGATTATCTGTTTCACCTTAATGGTTTGGGCCTTCGGCCAGCCACTTTGAAAGTTCACTTAGCAGCTGTGTCTGCATTCCTGTCTGCAGGGAAGGGCTCTTCTCTGGCATCCATTCCTGTTTTTTGTAAGTTCTTTAAAGGTTTGGGTCATACCAGCCCTCCTTTCAGGCAGCCTACTCCGTCTTGGGATCTTAATATCTGCATTGCTCAGCTCATGCAGCCTCCTTTTGAACCCTTAGCTTCAGCCAAGCTTAAATACTTGACCTGGAAGGCTGTGTTTCTAGTAGCTATCACTTCTGCCTGGTAAATCAGTGAATTACAGGACCTGTCAGTTGATCCTGATTTTATCTCCTTCTTTAGAGATAAGGTGGTCCTCAGAACAAATAGGAGGTTCTTACCCAAAGTGGTTTCAGATTTTCATCTGAACCAGTCTATGTCTCTTCCAGTGTTTTTTACTGATCATTCTTCTTCAGGAGAAAGAAGATTGCACACCCTGGATGTTAAAAGAGTACTGGAAAACAGTCCATACATTCACCAAGCATTACTCTCTGGATATCCAGGCTTGGGGTGATGCTCAGTTTGGTACAGGAGTACTCCAGAGCCTATTCCCAAAATAGGTTCTGTAGCCCTCCATGGAGGAACTGCTTGGTAGTCTGCATAATGTCAGAATACAGCAAGACTTCATGTTGTCTGAAGAAAAAATTACCTTAGTAATTGAGTTTCTTCTAATGGAGTGTTGCTGTATTCTGACTTCCCACCCTGCCTCCCCTCTCAGAACCTAGCTTTTGGGATGTTGGCTGGCAGGTACAGTGTTGCACCTCAGGGGTGTACCCTTGCACCCCCCTCTTATAGGTGGGGTAATTGTTGCTATGTTTTGTTATTATTGCGTTCATCTTTGCTGTTCACTACCTGTTTTTTCTTGGGTTCTTGACTTGAGTCTTTTGTCCCAAGTTGTTGCCTTTTGGCTTACGTTTTACAATTTCCACACCAAAGTGTAGTTAGTTTGCTCTTAAGAATCTGATGGTTACACTCAGCAGTACCACAGACAGAGGTCTGAAATCCGAGCACGAGCTCAACATTCTATGCCTTGGCATAGAGTTAACCCTATACTCTCTGGGGCAGTTCAAGTGCGGGGGCTAACTGCATAATGTCTGAATACAACAACACTCCATTAGAAGAAACACAATTACTAAGGTGAGTAATTTTTTCTTTCAGCTTAGTGTGCTTCTCCTGGTTAAACAATCATACTGTGTGACCCAGAGCAAGTCACTTCACTTCCTTGTGTTCCCAGGTCACACCTGTAAACAAGATTTCAGCTTAGTGTGCCTCTCCTGGTTAAACAGTCATACTGTGTGACCCTAAGCAAGTCACTTAACTTCCCTGTGTTCCGAGGTCACACCTGTAGACAAACTTTCAGCTTAGTGTGTCTCTCCTGGTTAAACAATCATACTGTGTGACCACAAACAAGTCGCTTAACTTCCCTGTGTTTGCAGGTCACACCTGTAGACAAGCTATCAGCTTAGTGTGTCTCTCCTGGTTAAACAATCATACTGTGTGATCCTGAGCAAGTCACTTAAATTCCCCGTGTTCCCAGCTCACACCTGTAAACAAGCTTTCAGCTTAGTGCATCTCTCCTGGTTAAACAATCATACCGTGTGACCCTGAGCAAGTCACTTAAATTCCCCATGTTCCCAGCTCACACCTGTAAACAAGCTTTCAGCTTAGTGTGTCTCTCCTTGTTAAACAATCATACTGTGTGACCCAGAGCAAGTCACTTAACTTCCCTGTGTTCCCAGGTCACACTTATAAACAAGCTTTCAGCTTAGTGTCTCTCTCCTGGTTAAACAATCATACTGTGTGACCCTGAGCAAGTCACTTAACTTCCCTGTCTTCCCAGGTCACACATGTAAACAAGTTTTTAGCTTAGTGTCTCTCTCCTGGTTAAACAATCACACTGTGTGACCCTGAGCAAGTCACTTAACTTCCCTGTGCTCCCAGGTCACACCTGTAAACAAACTTTCAGCTTAGTGTGTCTCTACTGGTTAAAAAAAATAGTATGCTGGGTTCTGAACTGGGTTACCCTAAATTTTATTTTAAGGCTGTATCAGTCAAGGACACCTTGAGATATATATCAGTAGGTTGCTTCGTGAAACTAGGGTTGGAAGTGAATTTCTTGATATAAAACTATTTGTCCTTGCTGTGGAGGAACTTTCCCATCCCATCTCTAGAATTTTGTATTTTTTCCTGTTTCACTCGCAGTTCCCCAAAAAGTGGAAATCTGCACTGGCTACACCCATATTTAAAAGTGGAGACCACTCTACCCTATCCGATTATAGCCCAATTTCTATTTCCCTTTCCACGTCCAAGATCCTCAAGAAAATAATCTCTCACCAACTTGTCACATATCTCAAAAAATAAAGTGCCAGTGTGCACAGTAGTATGACTGCCAGAAGCTTCATATCACCAGTACGGTGTAGTTGAAATACACCAACTATGTTCATGAGGCCTTTGACAATGGTAACCATGAGCTATATACATTGACCTTACAAAAGCTTTCAACGTGGTCAACCGTAAGGTCCTACTTAGCAAACACCTAGGCTTGGGTTAGCCTCAGAACACAGTAGACTGGTTCCATAGTTATCTCAGTAATCTCAATCAGCTTGTGAAGATCGATGGATCCCTGTCTGTCGTTACTGGAGTATCTATTGTTGTCCCCAGGGCTCCATCTTGGGCCCTTTCCTCTTTGTCATCTTCAGTAAACAATTGACAGTGCTTGTCAGACAGCCAACATATGTCTTTACTCAGATGATGCTGTCTTTTATTCCAAAAAAAACTGATTTTGACAGCCTCACCTCCATTCTCCAGAGTAGCCTCCAGACAATAGAAAGCTGGTTCTCCCACAGCAAGCTGGTACTGAATTGCAAAAAAAAACCCAAAACATATAGCCTCCCACAGAAGTGGGAAGTTCCACACTTTGTCAATCTGAAACGGTCTGAGGCCAGTGCCTGAACAGGTGGAGACCTTTAAATACCTTGACTACCTCTAGATGACACCTTTTATTATTTGCCCCCCTGTTGACAATCAGGTTGGTCACAGTTAACAGAAAACTAGGTGCTCCGTTCTGAAACCGGAACAACCTCACAAGGGATGCTAGATGTCTCAGAGTGTCAAGCTCCACCATGCCACGTGTAGATTATGGCCTTCCTGTCTACACAGCTGCCTGCGACACGGTGCTAAATAGAATAAAGCTGACCTGCAATAAAGCACATCACTTTGTACTTGGTGCATGTAAACGCACCCACCATCGCACCCTCTATCCTCTAACAAACTGAAAACATCACCCTGCAGACTAAGGCTCCAGACCTGTAAGCTAGCCAAAAAGGCACTCCTGGACCTAACCCCATCCCGTTAACCACCGAGGCCAGGCAATACAATACCAGGAGCATGGCCAGGAATGTCCTTGAGGCTCATTTCCATCATACTCCTACTCCATACTCCTGCTCCATACTCCTACTCCATTCTTCTACTCCATACTCCTACTCCATTCCCCATACCTCTACTCCATACTCCTGCTCCATACTCCTACTCCATTCTCCTACTCCATACTCCTGCTCCATACTCCTGCTCCATACTCCTATTCCATACTCCTGCTCCATACTCCTACTCCATACTCCTGCTCCATACTCCTGCTCCATTCTCCTACCCCATACTCCTGCTCCATACTCCTATTCCATACTCCTGCTCCATTCTCCTACCCCATACTCCTGCTCCATACTCCTGCTCCATTCTCCTACTCCATACTCCTGCTCCATACTCCTATTCCATATTCCTGCTCCATACTCCTACTCCATACTCCTGCTCCATACTCCTGCTCCATTCTCCTACTCCATACTTCTACTCCATACTCCTACTCCATTCCCCATACCTCTACTCCATACTTCTGCTCCATACTCCTATTCCATACTCCTGCTCCATCATGCTACTCCATACTTCTACTCCATACTCCTACTCCATTCCCATACCTCTACTCCATACTTCTACTCCATACTCCTGCTCCATACTCCTACTCCGTTCTCCTACTCCATACTCCTGCTCCATACTCCTGCTCCTGCTCCATTCTCCTACTCCATACTCCTACTCCATACTCCTACTCCATACTTCTACTCCATACTCCTACTCCATTCCCCATACCTCTACTCCATACTCCTACTCCATACTTCTACTCCATACTCCTGCTCCATCATGCTACTCCATACTTCTGCTCCACACTCCTGCTCCATACTCCTGCTTCATTCCCCATACTTCTACTCCATACTCCTGCTCCATACTCCTGCTCCATCATGCTACTCCATACTCCTGCTCCATACTCCTGCTCCATTCTCTTACTCCATACTCCTACTCCATTCCCCATACTCCTGCTCCATACTCCTGCTTCATTCCCCATACTTCTACTCCATACTCCTGCTCCATACTCCTGCTCCATCATGCTACTTCATACTCCTGCTCCAATCCCCATACTCCTACTCCATACTCCTGCTCCATACTCCTGCTCCATCATGCTACTCCATACTCCTGCTCCATGCTCCTGCTCCATTCTCTTACTCCATACTCCTACTCCATTCCCCATACTCCTGCTCCATACTCCTGCTTCATTCCCCATACTTCTACTCCATACTCCTGCTCCATACTCCTGCTCCATCATGCTACTTCATACTCCTGCTCCAATCCCCATACTCCTACTCCACACTCCTGCTTCATTCCCCATACTCCTACTCCATACTCCTGCTCCAATCCCCATACTCCTACTCCATACTCCTACTCCATTCCCCATACTTCTGCTCCTGCTCCATACTCCTACTCCATACTCCTACTCATACTCTACTAAGCAACAAGTCTTCTGCTGCCTGGGCCATTAAAACATACTATCTGATGTACCACTGAGCCTCCCCAAGATTAATGTGCTTAAGAGATCTCTGCAGTCTGCCCATGCAGTCCAAGTGGAACTATAACCATTTACATTTTAAATTCTGTTCTCTCTGTACTTATTTTGTGATTTTTTTTCGCACAACGCTCTACCTAGATGTATACATAACTGTACATATTTTTTTCCAATTGTTTAACCTGGTGAGCTACGCTAAGCTGAAAGCTTGTTTACAGGTGCAACCTGGGAGCACAGGGAAGTTAAGTGACTTGCTCAGGGTCACACAGTATGCAAGTGGGGGCTGTGGGATTCAAACCCAGGCCTCCAGTTTTGCAGCACAGAGCTTTAAACCACTGCGCTATACTGGCTCCCTAATAATTGATACTGTCTTGTGCCTGACTCAACTGCATTCATCTGGAACTACTTAAAGTACTTATATTGTTCTTTGTGACTGTGTGTTTGATGTGAACCCTTTGTAAATGAGAACTTGTGCACAAAGACAATCTCCAAAGTTTTTAATAAATAAAAACAAGGGATTTCAGTGACATTTTAAACCTCAATAATGACTCTCAAGAGGTTTATGACATCACTGAAATCCCAGATGATTTTACAATCACTGTAAAAGATTGCAATACTGCATTTCTTTTGTAATAAATAGTATAGCAATCTGCTTTCATTGGACAGAAAAAAAAATGCAGTTTCCACCAGCATCAATCTGTTTTCTCCCCTCCACCGCCTACGTGCAACCTCCAAAACAACAATAACAACAACAAAAACACATGATTTTCCCTTGATAATCTCTCCCTGCATCTGTCTGTTTGACTTGTAAATCTGCTTGTAAACTTAAAAATAAGAAGCAGAGTCAATTTTGCCATTGAGTAAGAAATGGAGACACCTCCCAAGTTCACATTCACTCCTGTCTAAACTGAACAGATGAGCTAAGGTGACTGCATAAACAGGTCCAATATGTAATACCAAGCTTTTGATGTCAGATTGATAGTATTATGGATTCTTGATGTCAGAATGATGGTATTAATAGTTAAAATACCAGTTATTTTTCTATGGATAAAATATGGACCCAAGTATTACATTTCCTCCTGATTAATGGTGGAAAAACAAATGAACTAATGTTCAACACTACACAGACTAAGAAGGCTGGGAGCGGCTGTTTGGAAAACTGCCATTATTTTTTTTAATTTTTTTATATAGTAAAAGCGTATGATGGAATATATTTGGGAAGTGCATCAAGAGATTATAGTGTGCAGAATCCTGACCACATACTCAAGTTTAGATATGCTGTAGCAAGTGAGAAAATGCTGGGAGTCCTGGGTACGAGGATGACATGAGGAAGATTTCATGAATATAGTAAGCAAGTAATTGTTGTACTACAAAACATTTTTAATATATGTTAGTATTTTAAAAAAGTAAATTAAATACACAAATTGCCAGTTAATCATTTGCTGGGTTGCTTCAACAAGATGAACTGACAAGAATACAAAGAAACAGCAGTTTTAAATTGCTGTTGCACCCCTGGAGCTGTAGAATGGGTACATTGGCATCTCAGGATTCTTTGTACTGTGAGTTGGTCCAACGTCCCACCTTTCAGGGTTAGGCCAGGGGAAAACAAACATAAAGACGCTCCCTGTAGTGGATTACATGCACAGAGTTCAGGACACTGATTCATTACAGCTGCAGAGGTCCCCTTAAAGGCACAGCTGTAATGAATCAGTGTCCTGATCTCTGTGCATGTAATCCACTACAGGGAGTGTCTTTATGTTTGTAACAAGTAGAAAACAAGCATTTGTCAATGCCGAGTGCTGTCTTGCTGGCATTAGCATTGGTAGTGCAGGAGTTAGAGAGATGTGTAATAGGAATGGCAGTGAAGTATGGAACTGATGTCAACCCCACCCGACCCTGCAGAGACTGACAGGCACTGAGGTGTGCCTTTGGGTCTGCCACAATGCTCATGCCATTTACCTCACCCAACCCTGCAGAGACTGACAGGCACTGGGGTGTGCCTTTGGGTCTGCCACAATGCTCATGCCATTTACCTCACCCCACCCTGCAGCATCTGACAGGCATTGAGGTGTGCCTTTGGGTCTGCCACAATGCTCATGCCATTTACATCACCCCACCCTGCAGAGACTGACAGGCACTGAGGTGTGCCTTTGGGTCTGCCACAATGCTCATGCCATTTACCTCACCCAACCCTGCAGAGACTGACAGGCACTGGGGTGTGCCTTTGGGTCTGCCACAATGCTCATGCCATTTACCTCACCCCACCCTGCAGCATCTGACAGGCATTGAGGTGTGCCTTTGGGTCTGCCACAATGCTCATGCCATTTACATCACCCCACCCTGCAGAGACTGACAGGCACTGAGGTGTGCCTTTGGGTCTGCCACAATGCTCATGCCATTTACCCCACCCCACCCTGCAGAGACTGACAGGCACTGAGGTGTGCCTTTGGGTCTGCCACAATACTCATGTCATTTACCCCACCCCATCCTGCAGAGACTGACAGGCACTGAGGCGTGCCTTTGGGTCTGCCACAATGCTCATGCCATTTACCCCACCCCACCCTGCAGAGACTGACAGGCACTGAGGCATGCCTTTGGGTCTGCCACAATGCTCATGCCATTTACCCCACCCCACCCTGCAGAGACTGACAGCCACTGAGGTGTGCCTTTGGATCTGCCACAATGCTCATGCCATTTATCCCACCCCACCCTGCAGAGACTGACAGACACTGAGGTGTGCCTTTGGGTCTGCCACAATGCTCATGCCATTTACCCCACCCCACCCTGCAGAGACTGACAGGCACTGAGGTGTGCCTTTGGGTCTGCCACAATGCTCATGCCATTTACCTCACCCCACCCTGCAGAGACTGACAGGCACTGAGGTGTGCCTTTGGGTCTGCCACAATGCTCATGCCATTTACCCCACCCCACCCTGCAGAGACCGACAGGCACTGAGGTGTGCCTTTGGGTCTGCCACAATGCTCATGCCATTTACCTCACCCCACCCAGCTGAATCTGACAAGTGTGAAGTTGTACCTTGGGGTCATCTGGCCTTATGCTCACCCCATTTCATAAGGAAGTACATTGACATGGGTGCAGCATTGGAGAATGGGGTGAACTTTGGGGCCGAAGAGTCCAAGGCAGGTCTTGATGCCTGTCAGTGGCTGCATGGTGGATGTGTGATGGAATGGCGTAAGCATTACAGCTGACAATCCAAAGGCACACCACTGATGCATGTAAGTCTGCTCAGGGTGGAATGTTATGGTTAGAAACCCTAACGCCCTAGGCGTTTGTTGGTATTTACACTCCAAATTTTCAACATGGCCTTTTTGTGATCCCATCTCATGAAAGCATTTGGGACCTCTGCTCATGAACAGTAGCACTGTGATTTTGTTAATCTGTTCCGAATGTTGATTTCCCACAGCGATAATGCTATTCTGTGCCACACGTATGAAAACACAGTTTGAGCTGGATGTGAAAAATGGCAGCTGCACCATTCATTAGGAGGTTTGAAGAGATGGCAATGTTGAAAATCTGGAGTAAAAATATTAAAAAAGTCTCGAAGTTACAGGCGTGTGTGAAAACTGTGCAACACATGCTTGTAACAGTAATTTTTTTTTAATCTTTCACCACTTTTTTAACATAGGCATTTTGGGACCTCTGTTCATGAACAGTGGCACTATGATTTTCTTAATCTGTCCTACAAGTTGATTTCCCACAGAAGCCACACCATTGTGCACCAGATGTGCGAAATCACATTTCAGGCAGGATGTGAAAAATGATAGCTATACTGATCATAAGGAGGTATGCAAAAATGGCAATGTTGTAAATCTGGAGTGAAAATATTAAACATTCTCGAAGTTACGACTGTGCGTGGACTCTGCGCAACGCACACTCGTAATATAGTCATTTTGTCGACAATTGTCACCAAATTTGCAACATAGGCATTTTGGAACATCTGCTCATGGACAGTGTCACTGTGATTTTCTTAATCTGTCCTGAACATTATTTTCCTACAGCGACTGCGCCATTGTGTGCTGGATGTGCGATAACACATTTTGGACAGGATATAAAAAATGACATCTGTACTGTTCATAATGCGGTGTGGAAAAATGGCAATGTTGAAAATCTGGAGTAAAAATATAAAACATTCTCAAAGTTACGAACATGCATAGCAACCACACAATGTATGCTCGTAACACAGTCATTTTTTGGAATTTTTTCAGCAAATTTGCAACATAGACTGTTTGGGAACCCATGTCATGAACAGTGACACTGTCTCTTTGTTAATCAGTCCAAAAAGGTGATTCCATGCTGTGACCATGAAATCACCTTTCAGGACCAAATAACAAGATGACAGTGACTGAATTCGTGAGGTGGGGTCCCAAGAACCCCACGTTGAAAATTTAGTACCAAAAGTCATAAAAATGCCCAAGATATCCACCTAAGTTGAAAAAAAAAACCTTCATGCCATTATACAGCTTACCAGCATTTCTTCAGTTCGCAGTGGTCTTTGAAGAGTGCAGATGTGTTGCTGTTCCACTGAATATCATCGTACCTGGCTCTGGAGGTAAGTATGGGGTGAGGGGTGTATATGGGGAGGTGGGATATGCAAAGGGTGGGCGGGTTGGGAGGGCAACTGACCACATCGAGGGACCGCATTCTGATTTTCCAAGGGGAAAAAAACATAACGACAACGCAGATCAGTTTTCTTTTTTTGCAGGTGTGTTCTGGCATACTGGGGTGGGCTCCCAGTGTACCACCTGCATTTTTGGGAGGGGAACTGAAACTGACGGGGACTGGGCCCCCCATTGGTGCAGAAACATGTCTCTGTTTGGGGGGAGCATGATGCTGAGGGGGACTAGGCACCCCCTCTGCACACAAATTGCATCAATAGAAGGCCATTATGCTGACGGGGACTGGGATCCCCCGTCGGCAAATTGAACTGGGGAGTGGGTGTGCCAATAGGGGGATTGGGCACCCCTGACTTTGGCTTGTTGGGGAGTGTGAGAGGTGGACAGCGACAGCCGCTGCCATGTTTTACTGAAATGTTACACCAGGGAAGGCACGACCTTCAATGATTGGGTGTTCCCTCATTGCAGTGGCAAATTCATTTCAAGTTGGTGGCATGCTTTTCAACTGTTGTCCTAGACAGCATGCAATCTAACTCATGCCACAGAGCCTAGCCCGAAAAAGCAGTGGCGCCAATGGCCACAACACAACCACACCTCCAAAACCTGCTATTCCAAACTACCACAATTTGTTGCTTGCATGTGTGCAAGACAACATAAATTGTACAAGGCAAAAGAAACAACAAACAACCATTCCACATATCCCCTCACCCTACCCCACCTAGAGTATGACAGCAATAACAAGCATTTGTCAATGACAAATGTTTGTTTGCTGGCATTGGCAGTGGTAGTGTAAGAGTTAGAAAGCTGCATAATAGGAATGGCAGTGAAGTATTGAACTGAGGCCAACCCCACCACCACCCTGCAGAGAGTGACAGGCATTGGGGTATGCCTTTAAGTCATCAGGCATAACGGCCATGCCATTTCACCACACCCTACCCTGCAGACACTGACAAGTGTCACGGTGTGCCTTTGGGTCTTTGGCCTTTATGCTCATCCCCTTCCATCAGGAAATACGGTGAGATGGGTTCTGTATAGGACAGTGAGGTGAACTTTGGGGCCAAAGAGTCCAAGGCACACCTCAGTGCCTCTCACTGGCTGCAGGGTGTGGATTGGTATGAGCATTACAGGCGAGAATCCCAAGTCACACCCCGATGCCTCTCAATTTCTACAGAGTGGGGTGTTATGGTCGAAACCCTAATGCCTCAGGCGTTAGTTGGCATTTTAACTCCAAATTTTCAACATGGTTTTTTGTGACCCCCACCTTAGGAACAGTGGCAATATCAGTTTGTTTGCCGAAAGCTGATTTTACACAGCGACTATGCCATTTGGCACCACAGGTGTGAAAGCACATTTCCAACAGGATGTGAAAAATGACAGCTGTAATGTCACGGGAGGTACAAAATGGCAATGTTGAAATTCTGCAGTGAAAATATTTAAAAACTTAGAAG
Organism: Neoceratodus forsteri; assembly: GCA_016271365.2. Classification (NCBI taxonomy): domain Eukaryota; kingdom Metazoa; phylum Chordata; order Ceratodontiformes; family Ceratodontidae; genus Neoceratodus; species Neoceratodus forsteri. Next base: position 175,926,593 of record CM057455.1, read on the forward strand.
TCACACGCGTGCGTAGAAAATGTGCAACACACACCAGTAATGCAATTAGCTTGGGGATTTTTTACAGGAGATTGTCAACACAGGGATTTTGTAACCTCCGCTCATGAACAGTGTCACTGTAATTTTCTTAATCTGTCCCAAACAGTGATTTCCCACAGCGACCACGCATTTCTGCGCTGGAAGTGTGAAAATACATTTTGGCCACGGTGTGAAAAATGACAGCTCTACTGTTCATGAGGAAGTGTGGAAAAATGCCAGTGGTGAAAATCTGGACTGAAAATACTAGAAATCCATGAAGTTACATGGATGCGTGGAAAATGTGAAATGGTCGCTCATAACACAGTCATTTTATGGACGTATTTCACCAAAGTTTTAACATAGCCATTTTAACACCTCTGCTCATGAACAGTGTCACTGTGATTTTCTTAATCTGTCGTGAACATTGATTTCGCACACTGACTACGCCATTGTGAGCTACATGCGCAGAAACAAATTTGGGATCAGATGTGAGAAATGACAGCTATACTGCTCATAAGGAGGCATGGTAAAATGGCAATGTTGAAGATCTGGAGTAAACATATTGAAAATTCGCAAACTTACGAGTGTGCGTAGGAACAGCACAATGCATGCTCATAAAACAGTCATTTTTGGGAATTTTTTCACCAAATTTTCAACATAGGGTTTTTGGGGGCCTATCTCATGAACTGTGACACTGTCATTTTGTAAATCGGTCCCAAAAGGTGGTTCCGCACAGTGACCGCGAAATCACTTTTTGGGGCTGATTAATGCCATAACAGTGACAGAATTCATGAGGTGGGGTCCCAAAAACCCCATGCTGAAAATTTGGTGAAAAAATTCCCCCAAATGCCCGAGATATGCACTAAAGTTGAAAAAACCCTATTTATTACATTATACAGCTAACCAGCATTTCCTCAGTTCGCGGTCGGCTTTGAAGAGTGCAGACGTTTTCCTTCCCACCGAAGATCATTGCACTGAGCTCTGAAGGTAAGCATGGGTGAGGTGGGGGTGGGGAGGTAGGTGTGCACTGGTGGGCACGGGTGGGAGAGGGGGGTCAAGACAGCAGTGAGGGAAGGTTTTTTTTTCTTTCAGGTTTGTTTGTCTTTTTTTTACTCAGACGAAGCAGGACATTTGTCACACTGGGGTGGACTCCCAGTGTGGCAGCTGAAAGGCTGTTGTGGAGAGCCGTGGAGCCGATGGGGGATTGGGCACCCCATTAGCTATACAATCTGTTGCCATGCTGGGGTGGGCTCTCAGTGTGGCATCTGGAACTCTGTTGGGGGGGAAGTGCAGCACAGCTGACAGGGGATTGTGTACCCCCATCAGCTATACAGTGTGTGTGTGGGTGGAGGGAAGCATGAGCATGCAGTATGCTTGTTTGCGTGTGTGTGTCTGTGGAGGGAGCGAGCATGAGTACGCGATATTTTATTGCTGCTCACTGAAGCTTAGCTCTCCCTTTCAACTGTATGGCCACTGCATTTTCAACTGCTGTCATAGACAGCTGCAGCGTTCATTAGAGAACTGTGGCCACACCTGCAAACACACTGACTGAATTGGAAGACGGCCGCCACACCTCCAAAAACTCGGATGATGGCATTATGTTTCTTGCACACGCGTGCAAGCAAACATAAAAATGGTACACAACACAGGCATTCAGAACCTGAACTGTGACTGCTAAATTGGATCACCTAACCTGTCGTTTGACGGGGCTGTGAACAAATGTAACCGAGATGCCTAGAGATGCTGATGGATGGTATGTAGCTGTTACACTTTAGTAGTATCTGCTCTTGTTGATTGGTGAATGCAGGGGACTTCGTTATTACAGGATCATATTGGTCATCTGGATTTAAATAAACCTTTGTTGCATGTGACCGCTTCTTAAGAGAAGGGAAAAAAAGGGACTTAACTATTTTGGGATAGGTCTCATCAGAGCCATATAAACTGCACTTTGTTACTAGATGAGATAAAAAGAAGAATTTGAAGATTGAAACAGGATGTTGGAGCCTTACAGGGGGTATGGTATGAGGGGTGGAAGGGAGGAATGGGGCAGAGTGGATCAGGAGTTTAGGTACCGGGTCAAAAAGGATGGGGACAGGTAGGGGTGACAGTATTTCATGACATAATGTCAAGAGCAGGGGGCTGCCAGATATGCAGGTACCTGTGACAGCTAAGGGCAGAGATCACATGGTTAACAGGGTACATAGAGAGGTGAGCAAGGGAATGGGGGAGGGGAATCTGAAATGGAACAGGAGAGCCAAGGTACAGGCTAGACAGGCAGTGTGAGCAAAGGGGAAAATCGAGAGGATGCAAGAGGGCATGAGGGGAGGGTCCATGCATGGGCAATAGGCACTAAAACCCAGGAGTGGCAGGAGGTAAGGAGAAAGGGATGGAGAGGAGGACAAGCTGAACAGGTATGTGGTAATACTGAAAGGTAGGAGAGACCGGGGTGTGTGCTGCTACTGGGGGGCTGATATCAAATAGATATACAGTACTAGAGGGGCTCATGAACCAAGAAACATGGGAGGGGGGGTAAGGGACCAAGGTATCAAAAGTGAGGAAGACAAATGTACTGGGATTGGGACAGAAAGAAAACATCAGGGGGCACACAGGGAAACAGGGCCTCACAAATTCATAGGTATGGAAGACAGAGTTAGTCAAGGAGGGACCAGACAGACACACAAGCTGGAAGGAGTAGAAACTAGGATGCACATGAACATAGATGGAGCCCAAGGAGGGGGAAGTGCTACAGAGGATGGCCAGGCAGAACATGCCAGGGGGCACCAAGGGGTGACAAGACGGTGAAGGTAAAGGAAGGAGGAAAAGGGAGAAGTGGGAGTGCAGATAGGGGGCGTTTAAGAGGAAGACAAAGAACAAGAGGGGAGAGGGTTGGGTCATTTTGTAGATATTTTTGTGCTGAACAAAACTTGTGGCGACAGTGCCACACTATCATGTTTTGTTTTAAAGTTATTAACTTTTGGTTGTTGAAAAAGTGAAAAAAACAATTGGATTGTCTGCAGTTTTTATTGGCTAATTCTAAACAAACAGTAGCTATAAATGAAACACCAATCATTGTGTCGATATTTGTGTTCTGCACAGCATTTGTGCTCACAGTCCTGTACTCTCATTTTTCATTTTAAAGTTATTCACATTTGAATATGGTTAGTAGATCTACCATACATATAATGAGCTGGGTATCCTTCCCTTCATCACCATCATCAAGGCAGCCATTTTAGGGCTTTCAGATGAGGATTTTTGAATCAGGAGAGGTTTTATTTATTTATTTATTTATTTATTTATTTATTTATTTATTTATTTAGTTAAACATCAGTTTAGAAACCTTTGAGCCAGAGGCTCATTTACAAAGGTACCTCGTCACAAGAGGACATCAGAACAGTAGTACAAGGACACAGTACTTACAAACAAAAAGTTACAGTTCAATTACAATTTTGTTACAATAGAATACAATCTCCAACGAAGCAAAAGATAACAAAAGGTGCAAAACTTATGGTCGGGGGAGAGCTGGTGGGAGTAGAAGGGAGGGAGATAGGGGAGGAGGAATTAGTAGGGAAAGGAAGGGGGAGCCGCTCAGTGAGCATTGTCAAACAGAGTATATATATATATTTTTTTTTTTACACTAGGCTAGCGGCAGTTGCATTTGCGAGAGCTAAGCAGGAAGTTTCTGAGCCTGGGCTTAAAGCAAGCTAAGGTTAGTGAGTTTGAGACACTGGCAGGGAGGGAGTTATACCAGTGGGGCGCACGGTAGGGGAATGCCCTCTGACCTTGAGAGGTCCTGGTCTCGGAATAACTAGGGTAGCTCTTTCGACGAGCTGCGCCGCGGAGATCAGTGCAGTACAGCAAATGGAGTTGGATAGGCCTATGGGGATAGAAATACACAGGGCTTTAAAGGTGAGCTGGCATGTCTGATACATGAGTCGCTCTTCCAGGTTGAGTAGGGTAGCCAGGGTGTACAGCTCACTTGTGTGAGTGAGTCTGGGAGCACCAGTGATAAGTCTGCAGGCCTTATTAACTGTGAGGTGAACCTTGTTGAGGGCAGTCTGATCTGCTGAGCCATAGACCGGAAGGCCATAGTCAATGAGAGACATGACAGAGGAGGTGACAGCCAGGCAGAGGGCATCAGGAGGGAAGCATTTCTTGTGCCGGTAAAGAAGAAAAAATTACTCACCTTAGTAATTGCTTTTCTTCTCATGGAGTCTTGCTATATTAGGACCATTGCAGTTAGCCTCTGGCTCTGAACTGCCCCGGAGAGGAAACAGTTAACTCCAGAGTAATCTGGAGTTCCACAGCACGAGGGCACTGTTCAAAGCTCTATCTGGCTAGTTTCAAATGAAACTGCCAGGTTCTTTACGAAGCTAAACTAACTTAGCAAGTCTGTGTGGAAAAGCTCTACACTAGCCATTGGCTACCTAACAGTAGTAGAACAACAACAATCACAGAATAAAAACAATATTACATATTATTGTTAGAATCACCCCTGACAAGCACTAATAGGCCCCCTCTCCCCAAAAGACTCCAAGTCCAGAGAGGGACCATCTACCACTTAACAAAATTAGAATTACCTAGTTCCCAACCCAAATGAAACGGGGGAACTAGAGAGTAAAATGGCATGACACAGTGCTTGCACCAGTTTGCCAACCCATTGCCCAAGTAGAAATTCTGAGAGAGGGGTAGGAGGGGGGGGTTGTCCTAATATAGCAAGACTCCATGAAAGAAAAGCAATTACTAAGGTGAGTAATTATTTTCAAACACCATGAAGTCTTGCATATGGACCATTGCAGATTATACAGCAGTACTCTATGGAGGAGGCCAGAACTCACTTAGGAATAGGCTCTGAAGCACAGCTGTGCCAAAACGATCATCCTCCTGGACTGGACGTCCAGGGAATAATGCTTGGTGAAGTGTGGACTGTCTTCCAGGTAGCAGCTGACAAATTTCCAAAATAGAATATCTCTAGCAGCCACTAGAGATGCAGCTGTACCCCTGGTGGAATGAGCCCTCAGTCCTGAGGGAGGCTCTCTACCTAGTTTTTGTAACAGAACTGGATACAAGAGACAATCCACCTTATATTGTCCTCTTAGTGGCAGGTCTCCTTCGCCCACTTCTCCATAGGTAAGGAAGAGTTGGAGGGATTGAACCTATGACCCTTGGTGCATTCCAAATAGTAGCTTAGGCTCTTTTGACGTCCAAACTGTGCAGTCTCCTCTCCTGAAGAAGAGTGCTCAGTGAAAATACTGGAAGAGAGATGGATTGGTTGAGATGAAAATCTGAAACCACTTTAGATAAAACTTTCTGTTAGTCCTGAGGACTACTTTATCTCTGTGAAAAGAAATAAAATCCTTTTCCACTGACAAGGCTTGTAATTCACTTATATGCCTAGCAGAAGTGATAGCCACTAGAAAACAGTCTTCCAAGTTAAAAACTTGAGATCTGCTGAAGACAGAGGCTCAAAGGGGATTGCATTAGCTGAGCAATGCAAACATTCAGATCCCAGGCCGGAGCTGGTTCTCAAAGGAGGGTTAGTGTGAAGTAACCCTTGAAAACTTGGAAAACACAGGGTGAGAGGAGAGGAAACTGGTTTCTGCAGAAACAAAAACAGAAACAGCTGCTAGATGAACCTTCAAAGTAGCTGGTTTGAGGCCTAGGGAATTTAAATGGACCAAATAGTCCAATAAAATGGCCAAGTCAGCAGATTTCTGTACAATTTGCCTCTCAGAACACCAGAAGGAAAAACTCTTCCACTTGGAGTTGTAAGTGGTTCCTAGTGGAAGGCTTCCTAGAAGCCTTCAAAATATCCAGGACACCTTGAGAAAGGTGTAAATCAGCAATTTCTAGCCTCAAGAACCAGGCCTGAGGTGGAGGGAATTGAGGTCTGGATACCACACTCTCCCCTGTGCACAGGTCAGCAGGTCGTGGGTCCTGGGCAAGGTCAGGGGAGGGTGGAATGTCAGGGACAGGAGAAGAGGGTACCAGGGCTGCCTGGCCCAGTCTGGAGCAATCAGAATCACTTTGCAGGGCTGAGTTCTGATTTTTACTAGTACCCTGAAGAGGAGAGGGAAGGGGGGAAAGGCATACAGGAACTTCCCTTTCCAATCCAACTGAAAGGCATCCAGGAGGACTGATCCCAGCACTGGAGGCCTGCAATAAAACAGAGGAAGTTGGTGGTTGTCTGGGGCTGCGAAAAGATCCATCTGAGGGGTGCCCCATCTGGCAAAGACTGACCCCAGCGCCTGAGGATTCAGAGCCCATTCATGATGGCCCTGAGAAATCCTGCTGAGGGCATCCGCCAGGACATTGTCCTTCCCTGGAAGGTGAACTGCTATCAGGGAGGTGTTCAGGGAGTAAGCCAGAGACCACAACTTCATTGCTTGGTGCACAAGGCGGAAGACCGAGTGCCCCCTTGCTTGTTGATGTACCACATTGTTGTGGTGTTGTCTGTCCTTACTTGGACTACCTTGTTCTGGACAGTAGCTGAAAAAGCTTGGAGAGCTAAGAGAACAGCTCTGAGTTCCAACAGATTGATGTGGAGCAGAGATTCCTGAGGGGACCACACTCCCTGAGTGGAAAGGTCACCCAAGTGAGCACCCCACCCTAACAGGGAGGCATCCGTGGTGAGGGTGAGGGAATGAAGAACGGGTAAAAAGGGGACCCCCTGGGTTAGGTTGCTTTGATCCTGCCACCACTGAAGGGCTAGGATCAGGGTTTTGGTCACTGGGACTAATTTGGTAAGGGGGTCCTTCCTTTGAGACCAGTAGGACCTCAAGTGGAACTGGATGTCCCTCATCTGAAATCTTGCCCCTTGCACGACAGCTGTGGAAGCGGCCATGTGCCCTAGGGGAGTTGCAGAGGTGCCTTGTGGTCGAGAGACCCACAGGGTAAGGAAGATGCCAGGGCAATGATTCTGTCCACTTTTCCGAGGGAAGAAATGCCTGGCTGACTTTGTGTTCAACTCTGCACCTATGAAAGTTAGTACCTGAACTGGTTCCAGAACTGACTTTGGAAAATTCAGCAGGAATCCCAGAGAAGTGAGGAGCTGCTGGGTGACTAGCAAGTGGGATTTTACCTGATCTGGAGACTGACCCACTATGAGCCAGTCGTCCAGGTAGGGAAACACAGCAACCCCTTGCCTTCTTAAATGAGCCACTACCACAGCTAGACATTTTGTGAAAACCCTTGGAGCAGAAGTGAGGCCGAAAGGCATTGCTCTGAACTGGTAGTGGCCAGAGGGCAGTTCGAACCTGAGGTACTTTCAGTGAGAAGGCCTGATCAAGATATGAAAATAGGCATCCTTGAGGTCCAGGGAAGCTAGCCAGTCCCCTGGCCTTAGGGAAGGCAAAATCATTGCCAGAGTTAACATTTTGAACTTTGGTTTCAAAAGATGCTTGTTCAAGAATCTTAAATCTAGGATGAGCTCATTCTCCTGTCTTTTTGGGGTAAGGAAGTACTGAGTACAGCCCCTTGCCCTGATGGCAAGGAGGAACCCTTTCCACTGCTTTGCAGTCTAGAAGAGAAGAAACCTCTGCTTCCAAAGCAAGGGCTTGAAGGATTTGCAGGAGGAAAATGTCTGGCCCTCATCTTTGGGAACTGCTTGAAGCTGAGAACCAGACCTTGGCTTACCACCTCAGAACCCATTTGTCCAAAGTTAGGGACAACCAGTTCTGGCTGAAATAACCAACCTGCCCCCACCGGTACAGGAGAATCGGCCCTGGACACCCGTCAGGGTGCCTGTAGCAGCAGCTTTTAGGCTGAGGGAGGAGAGGTCTGCCTGTGCCCGTCTACCTCTGCCTCTGAAAAAACCCTCTGTGCAAAGGCTGAAGAGGCCTGAACTTGATAAAAGGCCTGTGGTAGGCCTGCCCTACCCCTGGGGTATGCCTTTGTGGAGTGGCATGCCTCTCCTTAGCTTGGGCACCTTTGTAGGTAGTTCTGTATTCATCCATCTTTTCATGTAATTTTCCGTTTGATCCCAAACAGAGAATTTCCTATCACAGGAAAATCTATAGCCTTTGACTGGGTATCTTGGGACAGATTAGTGCATCTGAGCCATGCCAACCTACGGAAAGCTACAGAAGTGGCCATGACCCTAGAGGAGACATCATTAACATCAACAGCAGTATGAAATTGAACTTTAGAGGCTTCGATGCCATCAGCAGCCACTTGTTCCAACTCACTAGCCAGCTGGCCCTGGGCCTGCTTGGCTAACTGCAATATAGTGTCCCAATCTAGATTTCTGATATCTAGCTACATAAGCCATATAATTAGCCTGCCTGAGTCCCAAAGAAGCTGCCACATATTGTTTTTTCGCCATGGCATCAATCTTCCTGGAATCCTTATCAGGAGGATGTGAGGCCAGGGGAATGTTAGCCTTGTCACAGGCTGCAGCTTGCACCACACCTACATGACTACACTGCTCAGTGAGGAAGTCTGTATCAGGGCCTGATAAGGTATACCTTCTGTCCATTTTTTTATCTACAGGAGGGACAGAATGAGGATTTTTTAAAATCTTTGTTGTTTGCTTCCTAAATGACTTATGCAAAGGAATAGACAACCTTCTAGACTCTGGAATATCCATCATTTCTACATAATCAGGCTCCTCTTGCTCATCCACAGCCTCTAAAGGGAGCTGGAGGGTTTCTGCTACCTTTTATAGAACCTAAAATGAGAAAGGGACTCAGACAGCAAAGGGAGATTCAAAGGGTCTGTCTGGAGAAATGTCCGGCTCAATGGGCACGTCCAGACCTTCCCAGTCACAAATGCACTGATCAACCTCCTCCCCCTCCTGTGGTTCATAAAAATCCTCAACATCATAAACCTGAACCACTGGACCTGAACGAGCCACCCTCTTCCCAACTATAGGGGGTTCGACAAGTCCCTGAGACAAAGACTGAACAATTTGTATGGCTTTAGCTATCTCTGCAGCAGTTGGAGAGACAATTTTGGACTCCAGACCTGCTGATTTCTTTGTCTTTTTTACTGGGACTGGTTCCTCTGAACCAGCCTTTCTTTTGCCCGAGGAAGTCTCGCCCTGGTCAGAGGGCACTCCCTCTGGTCCAGTGGGTGCTGGACCGGGCTGGCCATCCGGGTCAGCGGACTTTTTGGCCTCTCGTTCCCTGAGCCGGCCCAATCTCTTTTCCAGGGTGGCTGCAGGGAAATTTTTACACACCTGGCAGTCTGACAGGAGGTGGTCAGCCCCAGACAATGAAGACAGTGGTGTGTGGGTCAGCCTTGGCAAAGGCTTCCCCACAGACATCACAGTGTTGAAACCCAGTGGGCCGGATTTTCTTTTGGGTTTCTCAGACATAATGCCAGCCTAACCAACAAACTTGCCCTTTAAGCGGCCGTGCCGTAAGACACCCTTATCGGTTCCTAACCGTGTAATACGGTATTGGAAAAACCCCAAATAAAATAAAGGTTTTTTAGAACCGATAAGAACCGGGTACCGCACTTCTAAAGCCAAAATTGTAAAATAAGCAAACCGATCGGTTCAGACTAACCGATAACGTATTCCACACAGACTTTAATTCTTTAGTACTTCACGGTTTACCAGATAGAGCTTTTGACGGCGTGGTAATTTTACACATTTGCCGGTTCAAATGAACCGAATAAACTCGCTTGAACCGCAAAATGATCCGAGCTGAAGGAGCTGATCTCCGGAGCGACTGTTCAGTGAAAGCGGAGTAAAGAATCTGGCAGTTTCATTTGAAACTAGCCAGATAGAGCTTTGAACAGCGGCCTCGCGCTGTGGAACTCCAGATTACTCTGGAGTTGACTGTTTCCTCTCCGGGGCAGCTCAGAGCCAGAGGCTAACTGCAATGGTCCTAATTATAGCAAGACTTCATGGTGTTTGAATGCCTAGCCGTGAGTTGGTGACAGATATATGTCCATGGAATGAAAGTGCAGGGTCAAAGGTTATACCAAGATATTTATAGGACTGCACCTGGTCAATGACGAGATTGGGTGTGGAGTGGACAGCTAAGGGAAACTTGCTGTACTTATTTTGGGGGTGGGAGAAGAGCATCGTTTTTGTTTTCTTAAGGTTGATAACAAGTCGGTGCTCAGTGACCCAGGTAGCTGCAGAGTCAAAGACTAGTTGGAGGAGTTCTGTAGCAATGGGGTCATTGTGGGAGGCAATGAGAACAGCATCATCAGCATAGAGAAGCATCTTACCTGTACAACTGCTGGGTAGGGAGTTAAGAAAGAGTGAGAATAGTAGGGGTCCAAGAATTGAGCCTCGGCACCCCAGATTGAATGGGGCATGTTTCAGAGAGAGTACCGTTGACTTTCACACATTGGGGTGGGCGGAGATGGCTGGTGCACCAGGAAATAGGTCCTGAGGCAAAGCCTATTAGGTCCGAGGTGGAGAGCAAAGGGGATCTGGCGGTGTCGAATGCTTTAGACAGGGTCAATAGATATAGCACCAGCCAGGGCACCAGAGTCCAAGGAGGCATGGAGGAAGTTGGAAAATTCCAGGAGTGCTGTATTGACTATGACCTGCTCTGAACCCGTGTTGTTCAGGGCAGAGAACATTGTACTTACAGAGGTAGTCAGAGACTTGGGATGCCACAATTTTCTCTAACACCTTAGAGAGGGGGGAGAGGACTGAGATGGGTCGGTAGTTACCCGGAAGAGTCCTGTCACCACCTTTATGGACAGGGGTAACTGTGGCAATCTTCCAGGCAGAGGGGAATTGTCCGAGACAGAGTGATTTGTTGAAAATGCACGTAATAGGTGAGAGGACCTGACCTTTATCATTTTCAAGTGCTACAAAGCAGCATGAACCCTGCTATAATAAGTGCTGATTCAGTATAAATGTAAACAGGTTCTCCTTTACAAGCCCATGGAGTAATTTAAAACAAATGTGTAAAAGACAGTTTAGGTGAACTTTAACAAAATCCTCCCCGTACAGTACGTAACAGCCCTATGGCTTACATATTGGCAAAACATCACAGCATTTTTCAAAGAATTATATGGAACATTTCAAAGGCAGAAGGGTGATTTTGCTGCAATATCAGAATTTTTTTATGAAATTACCATTCTTTACATCTTTAGTAAATACTGTAAGTCACCCATGGTTGCAGCCTAAGATTAAAATCACCAACAGCTGGGACTGCAGCACATAGGCACTGGGGAGGGGAAATCTGATATTGGGGGGATACTTGCGAATCATAAGGATTGTTTACAACTTTATGTTTAGCACCTCTTACAAAACACAACCAAAGAATTTGTTGAATCTAACTAAAGTGCCACGCCTTAAAACACTACTGCCAAACTAAGGGTGATACTAGCACTGCTTTGGGAAACTGTTTACATGCGAGGAATACCAGGCCTCAGAATCCTCAACATTTTGGAGTGTTGGAATTTGCTAAAAAAAGTCATTTCTCTTTGAGAACATTGTTATGCATCCCTAAGGGCTGTCTTACTGTAATGTAGCTTGTTTTGTGAATAATGTTTCATGTTTACGTCCTGATTCTAGAACCCATACTGTAGTTACAGTAGCATTCAGTAAGTTGTATAAATGCAACTTCATTGACTATTTTTTTAAATGTTATTCGTTATTCTTTGCACAGAAGTGAACGTACAAACTACCTCCAGGTCTGAGTGTTTTTCCCGGCATCTATTGGATAGCACAAGGAAGCCATTGAAAATGTTTATAACTTTTTGGATAATGAACTTGACAACTTCTTTGACTACACAAGGTAAGATAGATGGTCTTCTCTTTGCGTTAATTCAAGCCAGTTGAATTAGTTTAATGAGAAACCATTTTCTAGTTTCTTATCTAGAAACATACTAACAGAATTTGCTGACAGAAATTGACTACTTGGCCTTTCTCATTTACTCATTTTGTCACTACCAATGTGTCACCACAGACTCTACCTAATCTTCGGCTACCTCCCCAACCACACTTCCCTAACAATATTCCTTTGTACCTGTCCCATCCATGCTTGAGGGCCCCCCACCGTTTCAGCTTTCACCACCGCCTCTGGAAGACTGTTCCAAATGCCACCACTTTTCATTGAAAAACTGCTCCCTGCCATTCCTCCAGAATGTCGCTTTCCAGCTTCACTGCGTGCCTCTTGCCCTCGTGCTTCCGCCCTTCAGAAAAATACTACCTTACTGTACCCTATTCACCCCTGTAACAAAATCTTCCTTCTGGGCTGTAACAGCTTTCAGAAAGTTGTCTCTTTTCTTTTGGCTGCCACCAGCTGGGTCCCTCCCAGAACATTCACTTTTCCCTGCGCACAGCTGGGGGAAGGTCACCACAGTTCCACAGTTCAAATCTCACAGAGTGCTTCTTACAGTAGCTGATGGATGCTAACAGAGCTGTTGTCCTTGCCAGTGAAGATAAAATGCAGTTGCCTTAGCAGTTAAGCCACAGTCACAACTTTTGTGCAAATAGAGGGCCCGATTCTAAAAGAGATATGCCTGGCGTAACAGCACTTGCACCAAAAAGAATGGTGCAAGTAGCAAGTTACGCCATCAGTCGTGACATGCAGGATTCTACAATGTGGACTGCTACATGCCGCAGGCCACTTGCACCAAACAGCAGTTACACCAGTAGATGCACCATTAACTCCCTGCTACATGCCGCAGGCCACTTGCACCAAACAGCAGTTACACCAGTAGATGCACCATAAACCCCCTGCTACATGCCGCAGGCCACTTGCACCAAACAGCAGTTACACCAGTAGATGCACCATAAACCCCCTGCAACATGTCGCATGCCACTTGTACCAAACAGCAGTTACACCAGTAGATGCACCATAAACCCCCTGCTACATGCCGCAGGCCACTTGCACCAAACAGCAGTCATGCCAGCAGATGCACCATAAACCCCCTGCTACATGGTGCTGGGGGGTTTACGGCAGCAGTTGCGCCCTATTCTAGTAGAGCAGGAACAAAGTCCCCAATGTCGAGATTTTACAAGAACCCCCGGAGAAAAACCAGCAATGTAACTTACACCAGCATTTAGCTGGCGTAACTGTACATATGTCCTCCAGGGGTTCTGTAGACCCACTGCACCCACTCCAGGATGTGCCCCCCATGCCCAGAATACCCCCGTCAGCTCCCCATAGGGCAGCCCACAACCCCCACAACTCCTGATCCCCCATAGCAGAGGTGCCCCACTGTAAATCTTGCACCCCAACCCCAGAACCCCAAACCCTAAATGCCCTGCAGGACAGCCACACACATGCCCCTGAACCCCACACTACTATCAGCACCACAGGCAAGCTGTGTCCCCACCCGATCCATTCTCCGACCTAACATTTTGCCACAAATGGTTAAAAGTAAAACCCAGAGATCCCTGGTAGTCTGTGGCCCCACCCACCCCACCCAGCAGTGCTAGTCTACCTGTTTGCCTCCCCACCCATCCCCAGCTGTTGATTGGCACAGCCCTCTTGCCTCCATGGCCAGCCACTGAATGAGCTCCGCTGACCACTTACTGTATAGATGCTTAGAAATGAACAATTTCATTCTTTCTGAGTGCATCTACCAATAAGCACTCATGCAGAGCTCAGTCAGTGGCTGGCCATGGAGGTGAGAGGTGGGTTGTGCCAGTCGCCGGCTGGGAATGGGTGGGGCAACAGGTAGACTAGCACTGCTGGGTGGGGCTGGTTTGGAGCCACTAGACTACCAGGTATCCTAGGGAGTTTAATTTGTAACTATTTGTGGCAAGACATCGGGTTGGGGCATGGATGGGGGATACAGCTGCTCCACGGGCCTTTGTGGGGTACTTAAGCTTTTGCTGGGGGCTGTGACTTCATGACATGCCCCTTTGCACACCCTTAAGTTGGCATGCCTTTCCACATGTCACAAGTCACAGGACTTAGTTAATGGAGACCCTGCCCTTCTAGAATAGGGCACAGGGTCCATGTTGACGTATGCTATGCGAAGTGGCATTTGCGCAAGCTTCTAGAATTGGGCCCAGAATTTTATTGCAAAAGTCAGGTTTCAAAATAACAGGATATATATATATATATATATATATATATATATATATATATATATTCACAATACAAAAGAGAAAATGCACTTTTTCATGGAAAATCAAACTCATGGTTTTGAATAACAGATGTCAAAATGGAAAAGCGTACTACGGACTAATTTAGTCTAACACAATTAATGTGCCTTCCAACTATGCTCAGAGAGAGAATTAATACCTAAACTATTTTCATGACTCCCCCTCAAGCTCTATATCTTACCCTTACCATTCTTCGAGTCAAGAAGCCCTGTCTATAAGTAAACCTCTGAATTTATAGCCTAAGGTGGAAACACCCTCTGATGAGGATATTTTGAAATCCACCAAACATTTTAAATTCTGTAACAGGTTTGCGTTCAGTTGCTCCAATCAGCTTAAAAGATACATACAGTATCTTTTTTTACACTTTTTTTTTAATGACTCCATAGTATTGCAAAGGAGAGACTGTTGTTTACATTTATGCTGAAACTGGATTTATTAAAGCAGGATAAATGCAGTTTCATGGCATTTAAAAATCGTAAGCACAGCCTCTCCTGATTCAGAAATGCTGCTCTAAGAATCCTACAGTGTCTGCCTTGATGATGTCACTGAAGAAAGAGACGCCCAGCTGTGCAGATGTACTCTAGCTGTGCTAACCGTATTCAAATGCGAATAACTTTAAAATGAAAAATGATAGCATGATACTGTGAGCACAAAAGTTGTTCAGCACAAACATGGTTGGTGTTTCAATGTAGTTTGCGGAGAGCACTCACCCCTACAGGCAGCACATTTAAAAAAAATGACAGGTGCACCAATTTAGTGCTTTAAAGTAATTTTACTCCTCGAGCAGACATAGCAGTGGAACAGACAAGGTAGCTTACGTTTCACCTGTCCATACGGGCTTCTTCAGAGCTAATGAATCGCATTCCATTCAAGTAATATATACTCCCCCACCAGTGATGTCACTTCACACACAGAGCAATAAAATCACTTTGTTATTTATCTTATTCACCCCTCTTAAGTGTTTACATCAAATAAGTACTTTATGTGCAATCAAAGTAGTGGGAGTCGAACATGAATTCCAAACTTATTTATAAATGCACAAACTTTTCAAAAAATAATCATGTTCAGATCCCATATTTCATGATATCACCTCACATCCACGATGAACCTTAAAAAGAAGAAAACAAATATAGTATAGAAACTATTCATTTAAAAAAAGTTTACAAATTTGTTTTTTCACTTTTCTGTTATCATTTTATCACAAGTAACAAAATCTCTTCTTCATTATTCAATCCATACTGAATCCTCATAAATTAGCTGCAGGCCCATCAGAATAGATCCCAAATATGGAAACCAGGAGGGGGAGTGGGAAGGGGAAAGGGGGGAAGTGGGAGAGGTTTATGGTAGGGAAAGGGAAGGGAAAAGGGGGGAAGAGCACCCTGATATTCTGCGGTGTCAAACTAAATTTAGTGAATATCTCAGGAACTATGATGTTAAAATAAAAAATCAAAAACAGAGGAAATTTCTATGCGATGCTAATGACTATAATAATGGAAAAGTGTTTAATTGGAAAAGGAAGGGGAATACAGGTGGGGCCCCACAAGAGAATGACTCTCGTATGCATTCAGCAACTACAGACATGCCAGGTATGAATGAGAGCATGAATACTGATCTAACAAAAACTACAACAATGGAATTGCAGTTAATTTTAATAATAATAATAATAATCATAATAATAATAATAAAATGTATTTAATTGAGAGCCTTTCAAAATCTCAAGGCGCTGCACAACAAATACAAATACAAGAACAATCAAATACATTCAATATAAAATCAGAATAAAATAGGAAACGCCTTTTCCCATAAAAAAAGTCTTTAGTGCCTGCTTAAAACTCCCCACCGTCCTGCACTCCCAGACCTGACGGGGCAGAGAATTTGAGAGGGTAGGTGCAGCAAATCCAAACGCATGAGCACCAGATGACTTTAAATTTACCCTCGGAATCACCAGCAACCCCTCGTCAGCTGAGCAGAACTGTTACAGAGGGGTGTAAGGCAACATTTTCAAGTAGTTGGGACCCAAACCGTGCAGGGCTTTGTATGTCAAAAGACCCACTTTAAAGGTGATCCGCCACTGTATTGGCAGCCAGTACAGAGCGCGCAGCACAGGGGTAATGTGTGATCTTCTGGAAGCCCCAGTCAACAAACGTGCTAATGCGTTCTGCACTAGCTGCGAGCGGCAGATATCAACCCCAGGAAACCCAAGTTGAAGGGAGTTACAGTAATCAAGGCGCGATGGCACAAAGGCTTGGACCAAGACCGGCAGGTCACTGGGTGGAACAAGGTGCCTAATCCTGGCAATGTTCCTAAGATGGAAAAAGGCCAGCTTGACGACTGCAGACACCTGATGTCAAAGGGTCAAACCAATGTCAAGCTCCACTCCCAGGTTACGCACCTGTTCAGAGGTGAGGATCTGGTCCTCCCCCAGGATTAAACCGGAGGGAAGCACAGTCCTCAATCCCTCTACCCTATGACCTGGATCCACAACCATAACTTCAGTCTTTCCTGGGTTCAACCTTAAACCACTGGAATTCATCCAGTCTTGGATTTCTGCGAGGCAGTTGTTCAGTACTGAGATGGCACCAACCTGGTCAGGTGCGAAAGACAGGTAGAGCTGGGTATCATTAGCACAGCAGTGAAACCTCAGCTCATACTGTCTTACAATGTCTCCGAGGGGTAGCATATATACTGCGAATAACATGGGGAAAAGCACTGAACCCTGAGGTACCCCACAGGGCAGAGAGAAGGCCCCAGATGAATACAAACCCGAGACCACTCTCTGCATTCTCCCTGCGAGAAAAGATGAAAACCATCTGAGGACTGTACCCAACAGCCCACAAATGGACCTCAAGCATTTGAACAGAATCCCATGATCCACAGTATCAAAAGCTCATGACAGATCAAGGAGAACCAAGATAGAACGGTGTCTCTAAACTCTCACCTTCAGGAGATCATTGAGCACCCAAACCAGAGCAGTCTCAGTACTATGCCTCTTACGAAAACCAGACTGGAGAGGTTTGTATAAACTATGGATGGTTAAATGGTTATCCAGTTGAGCAGCCACAACTTTCTCAATAACCTTCCCCCACAAAAGGGAGGTTAGAGATAGGCCTGTAGTTTGCTAGGTTTTCCGGGTCTAAAGAAGCTTTCTTCAGAAGGGGGATCACCACCCCCTCCTTCAGGGGCTAGGAAACACTCCCATATCTAATGAACACCGGATAATCCGAGCTAAGACCGGGCCAATGATCTCGCTACAACCCAAGATCAGGGAGGTAAGTACAGGGTCTAAACTACAGCATGTGGGACGCATCTCCTGGACAATCCTCATAGTATCTACGAGATCCAGCAGGTCAAAGGCACTCCAGGAAACTCCGAGCTCTGCGACAGGACACCGATCAACAGCAACACCCTTAGAATGAAGTTGGAGGCACTCCCTCCTGATGTCTTCAACCTTTTTCGCAAAGAATCGAGCAATCTCCTCATAATCAGTTTGAGTAAAAACTAGACAGATCTGCTGACAGGCTGGGCTGCACAGTCTGTCAACAGTTCAGAAGAGCTGGGCCGGTCGATTCCATGCAACAGACATTTCTCTGGACAGGAATTCTGCCTTCTTATGGGAAAATTCTGTTTGGCAGAGTTTATAATGCTCTAGCAAAATAAGGTGATCGGCATCAGTGGTCATCTTCCTCCAGTGATGCTTTAACCTACGCCTCATCCTCCACAACCCTCTCAGAGCTCCATCAAACCACGGAGCACTGGAATGATGCAGAAGGGGTGAACATGGACAGGAGCAATCTGATCGAGGGCTACTGATATGGCCCTATTATAGGCCACTACCAACTGCTCAGGATCAGTGCAGAACTCGTCCAACAACAAGAGGTCAATAATGGCCATCAGGTCTTCAGGGACCACGTCCCGCAATGGGCGGTACCTGACCAACTCCACAGGGGCCGACCTATCCAGGGGGGCCTCAAAATTGAACCCAACTGAGTAGTGATCGGACCAACCGACTGGTTCCACCACCAAATCGGAGGCTTCAATCCCCAGGAGGAAGACCAGGTCAAGAGAGTGACCTCCCTTGAGTGTAGCTGAGGAAACAACCTGTGTAAAGCCCAGGGATGTCATCTCCTGGAGGAAATGCTGGCCAAAAAGCGAAGATTTGTCTTCAACCCAAGCACTTAAGTTGCCCAGAACCATCAATCTGGGTGACTCTAAGGCCATGTCGGTGGCAAAATCTGCTATTTCCTGCAGGAATAGCTTCTCATCACCTGGTGGATGGTAGATGAGGGCAATCCTGCACCATACACCAGCTACCACAGTACACTCAAATGACCTGGCCTCCTCAACTGGTACACCAGTTAGGCCCAATTCGGCCTTAAAACAGACCGCCACTCCCCCCGATCCAATCTTGGGAGATGTATAACTGAGTACCCGGTGGAAACAGTGGCCTGTAAGAAAGGGGGCCACATTCCTATCCAACCAGGTCTTGATAATGCAAACCAGATCTGCCCTCGCAACAAAGTCTGAAATCAGGCCAGTCTTGTTGCAGACAGATCTGGCATTGCATAACAATGCCCAAGTTGGACGAGGTTGGCGAGTTGTCCCTACCACTTGCCCTCCCAAACTAGAGGTGCCCTTGGGTATGGGAACCAGAACAGAATCACCATGTTCCAGATACCATTTCACCCCAGGGCGTCTTCTGGGCCAAACCACCCCTATGGGAAGGACCCCCTCACTCCGCTGTCCGCAATCCCCCACCCACCCCTGACTCCCCCCCTTCGAGCAATCCCCAGTGCCCAACAATGATGGTAAACATGAGCAGGCAGGGGGGGTGAAGAGAAGGAGTGGAAGGCACAGAGAGCGGAGGCCGAATAGCACAGGACAGGAGGGGCAAGCAGGCACATCTAGCTGCTCCGTTTATAACACAATAAATAGAATAAAATCACAAAAACACCACCGATCCTAAGCTTCTCTCAAACTTTCTACAATGAAAAATTATACAACTTCAAATTATAACAAACAACTAAAAATTAAGATTAAACTAAACCAACTCCCTGACACATAATCTTATTTATTGATTAAACTAACAGGTCCTCTCACAGCCTGGGTGTCAACCAAAAATTAACCAAAAACAATTTTAAAATGGACAGCATACGTTTCCAATGATTGCAGCATGGGGGAAAGCAAATCAGAAGTAGAAAGTGAACCAGAATCGAGTTCTTTTTTAGGATTGGGTCCTCCTGGGCAGTCATTACCCAGGATGAGCTCACGAGTGACCAGATTCCAACTACGGGAAGAACAGCTGAACAACGGGCAGGGAAGAGGAAAAAGAACATGAGGTGGGGAAAGAAGAAGAGTTGGAGGCAGAACGAAAGGTTAACAATGGACAAATCATTATTGACTGTCTTTAATCTCTCTAAGGTCGAACTTACAGGGACTGAAATAGAAGTTTTGAGCAAAGGATTGTCTTTTGTTCCTTCTTTTTCCATAACTGAATTGGAAGCATTTGTTGATTTGCACAAGTTGACACCTGAGTGAAGACATCCACACTTGACAGGTGGCTGATGGCACTCAGCTGCACCTTGTGCCTCAGAACTCATCTCACAACCCATCTGGGGCCTGCGGTAATTTAGCATTTACCACACACACATTGTTGTTGTGTTATTGCCTACTTACAATTTGTAATGTGATCCTGTGGCAGTATGGCACACACACCATGTTGTGTGTTATTGCTCACTTACAGTTTGTAATGTGATCCTGTGGCAGTACGGCACACACACCATGTTATGTATTATTGCTCACTTACAATTTGTAATGTGATCCTGTGGCAGTACAGCACACACACCCTGTTGTGTGTCATTGCTGATTTGCAATTTGTAATGTGATCCTGTGGCAGTACGCCACACACACCCTGTTGTGTGTTATTGCTTACTTACGGTTTGTAATGTGATCCTGTTGCAGTATGGCGCACACACACCATGTTGTGTGTTATTGCTCACTTTCAATTTGTAATGTGATCCTGTGGCAGTACGGCACACACACACCCTGTTGTGTGTCATTGCTGACTTACAATTTGTAATGTGATCCTGTGGCAGTACGCCACACACACCCTGTTGTGTGTTATTGCTTACTTACAGTTTGTAATGTGAACCTGTGACAGTATGGCACACACACCATGTTGTGTGTTATTGCTCACTTACTATTTGAAATGTGATCCTGTGGCAGTACGGCACACACACACCCTGTTGTGTGTCATTGCTCACTTAAAATTTGTAATGTGAACCTGTGGCAGTACGGCACACACACACCGTTGTGTGTCATGTTACCACAATTTGTAATGTGATCCTGTGGCAGTATGGCACACACACCCTGTTGTGTGTCATTGCTTGCTTACAATTTTGTATTGTGATCCTATGGCAGTATGGCACACACACTCCCAGTTATGTGTTACGGCTTACTTATAATTTGTAATGTGATCCTTTGGCAGTGTGATCCTGTGGCAGTATTGCACAGACACCACATTTTGTGTTACTGCTTACTTGCAATTTGTAATGTGATCCTGTGGCAGTATAGCACACACACCCTGTTGTGTCTTATAGCTTACTTACAATTTGTAATGTGATCCTGTGGCAGTATAGCACACACACCCTGTTGTGTCTTATAGCTTACTTACAATTTGTAATGTGATCCTGTGGCAGTATAGAACACACACCCCGTTGTGTGGTATTGCAGAGTTACAATTTGTAATATGATACTGTGGCAGTATGGCACACACACCCTGTTGTGTCTTATAGCTTACTTACAATTTATAATGTGATCCTGTGACAGCAGAGCACACACACCCTGTTGTGTCTTATTGCTTTATTATCATTTGTAATGTGATCCTGTAGTGCACACACACCCTGTTGTGTGTCATGCTTCTACAATTTGTAATGTGATCCTGTGGCAGTATTGCACACACACCCTGTTGTGTGGTATTGCTTACTTACAATTTGTAATGCGATCCTGTGGCAGTATGGCACACACACACCCTGTTGTGTCTTATTGCTTACTTACAATTTGTAATGTGATCCTGTGGTAGTATGGCACACACACCCTGTTGTGTGTCTTTGCTTACTTACAATTCATAATGTGATCCTGTGGCAGTACGCCATACACACCCTGTTGTGTGTTATTGCTTACTTACAATTTGTAATGTGATCCTGTGGCAGTACGGCACACACACCCTGTTGTGTGTTATTGCTTACTTACAGTTTATAATGTGATCCTGTGGCAGTATAGCACACACACCCTGCTGTGTGTCATGACTTACTTACAGTTTGTAATGTGATCCTGTGACAGCAGAGCACACACACCCTGTTGTGTCTTATTGCTTTATTATCATTTGTAATGTGATCCTGTGGCAGTATGGCACACACACCCTGTTGTGTGTCATTGCTTACTTACAATTTGTAATGTGATCCTGTGGCAGTATGGCACACACACCCTGTTGTGTGTCATGGCTTACTTACAATTTGTAATGTGATCCTGTGGCAGTACGCCACACACACCCTGTTGTGTGTTATTGCTTACTTACAGTTTGTAATGTGATCCTGTGGCAGTATGGCACACACACACCATGTTGTGTGTCATTGCTTACTTACAATTTGTAATGTGATCCTGTGGCAGTAGAGCACACACACCCTGTTGTGTGTCATGGCTTACTTACAATTTGTAATGTGATCCTGTGGCAGTATTGCACACACACCCTGTTGTGTGGTATTGCTTACTTACAATTTGTAATGCGATCCTGTGGCAGTATGGCACACACACCCTGTTGTGTGTCATTGCTTACTTACAATTTGTAATGTGATCCTGTGGCAGTATGGCACACACACCCTGTTGTGTGTATTGCTTACTTACAATTTGTAATGTGATCCTGTGGCAGTAGAGCACACACACCCTGTTGTGTGTCTTTGCTTACTTACAATTTGTAATGTGATCCTGTGGCAGTATAGCACACACACCTGTTGTGTGTCATGGCTTACTTACAATTTGTAATGTGATCCTGTGGCAGTAGAGCACACACACACTGTTGTGTCTTATTGCTTTATTATCATTTGTAATGTGATCCTGTGGCAGTATGGCACACACACCCGTTGTGTGTCAAGGCTTACTTACAATTTGTAATGTGATCCTGTGGCAGTAGAGCACACACACACTGTTGTGTCTTATTGCTTTATTATCATTTGTAATGTGATCCTGTGGCAGTATGGCACACACACCCCGTTGTGTGTCATTGCTTACTTACAGTTTGTAATGTGATCCTGTGGCAGTATGGCACACACACCCTGTTGTGTGTTATTGCTACTTACAATTTGTAATGTGATCCTGTGGCAGTATGGCACACACACCCTGTTGTGTGTCATTGCTTACTTACAGTTTGTAATGTGATCCTGTGGCAGTATGGCACACACACCCTGTTGTGTGTTATTGCTTATTTACAGTTTGTAATGTGATCCTGTGGCAGTATGGCACACACACCCTGTTGTGTGGCATTGCTTACTTGCAATTTGTAATGTGATCCTGTGGCAGTACGCCACACACATCCTGTTATGTGGTATTGCTTACTTACACTTTGTAATGTGATCCTGTGGTAGTATAGCACACACACCCTGTTGTGTGTCATGACTTACTTACAGTTTGTAATGTGGTCCTGTGACAGCAGAGCACACACACCCTGTTGTGTCTTATTGCTTTATTATCATTTGTAATGTGATCCTGTGGCAGTATGGCACACACACCCTGTTGTGTGTCATTGCTGACTTACAATTTGTAATGTGATCCTGTGGCAGAATACCACACACACCCTGTTGTGTGTTATTGCTTACTTACAGTTTGTAATGTGATCCTGTGGCAGTACGGCACACGCACCATGTTGTGTGTCATTGCTTTCTTACAATTTATAATGTGATCCTGTGGCAGTATGCCACACTCACCCTGTTGTGTGTCATTGCTCACTTACAGTTTGTAATGTGATCCTGTGGCAGTAAGCGACACACCCCGTTGTGTGTCATTGTATACATACAATTTGTAATGTGATCCTGTGGCAGTAGAGCACACACACACTGTTGTATCTTATTGCTTACTTACAATTTGTAATGTGATCCTGTGGCAGTATGGCACACACACCCTGTTGTGTGTCATTGCTTACTTACAATTTGTAATGTGATCCTGTGGCAGTATGGCACACACACCCTGTTGTGTGGTATTGCTTACTTACAATTTGTAATGCGATCCTGTGGCAGTATGGCACACACACCCTGTTGTGTCTTATTGCTTACTTACAATTTGTAATGTGATCCTGTGGCAGTACGGCACACACACCCTGTTGTGTCTTAGTGCTTTATTATCATTTGTATTGTGATCCTGTGGCAGTGTGGCACACACACCCCATTGTGTGTCATGGCTTACTTACAGTTTGTAATGTGATCCTGTGGCAGTATCGCACACACACCCTGTTGAGTGTCATTGCTTACTTACAATTTGTAATGTGATCCTGTGACAGCAGAGCACACACACCCTGTTGTGTCTTATTGCTTTATTATCATTTGTAATGTGATCCTGTGGCAGTATGGCACACACACCCTGTTGTGTCTTATTGCTTTATTATCATTTGTATTGTGATCCTGTGGCAGTATGGCACACACAACCTGTTGTGTGTCATGGCTTACTTACAATTTGTAATGTGATCCTGTGGCAGTATAGCACACACACCCTGTTGTGTGTTATTGCTTACTTACATTTGTAATGTGATCCTGTGGCAGTATGGCACACACACCCTGTTGTGTGTCATTGCTACTTACAGTTTGTAATGTGATCCTGTGGCAGTATGGCACACACACCCTGTTGTGTGTCATGGCTCACTTACAATTTGTAATGTGATCCTGTGGCAGTAGAGCACACACACCCTGTTGTGTGGTATTGCTTACTTACAATTTGTAATGCGATCCTGTGGCAGTATAGCACACACACCCCGTTGTGTGTCATTGCTTACTTACAGTTTGTAATGTGATCCTGTGGCAGTATGGCACACACACACTGTTGTGTTGTATTGCTTACTTACAATTTGTAATGCAATCCTGTGGCAGTATAGAACACACACCCCGTTGTGTGGCATTGATTACTTACAGTTTGCAATGTGATCCTGTGGCAGTATAGAACACACACCCCGTTGTGTGTCGTGGCTCACTTACAAATTGTATTGTGATCCTGTGGCAGTATAGCACACACACCCTGTTGTGTGTTACTGCTTACTTACAATTTGTAATGTGATCCTGTGGCAGTATGGCACACACACCCTGTTGTGTGTCATTGCTACTTACAATTTGTAATGTGATCCTGTAGTAGTATGGCACACACACCTGCTGTGTGTCATTGCTACACACATCTAATGTTGTGCTCATGTGCTTACTTACAGTTTGTAATGTGATCCTGTGGCAGTATGGCACACACACCCCGTTGTGTGTCATTGCTTACTTACACTTTCTAATGTAATTCTGTGGCAGTACGACACACACACCCCGTTGAGTGTCATTGCTTACTTACAATTTGTAATGTGATCCTGTGACAGCAGAGCACACACACACTGTTGTGTCTTATTGCTTTATTATCATTTGTAATGTGATCCTGTGGCAGTATGGCACATACTCCCCGTTGTGTCTTATAGCTTACTTACAGTTTGTAATGTGATCCTGTGGCAGTATAGAACACACACCCCGTTGTGTGGCATTGCTTACTTACAATTTGTAATGCAATCCTGTGGCAGTATGGCACACACACACCCTGTTGTGTGTCTTTGCTTACTTACAATTTGTAATGCGGTCCTGTGGCAGTATGGCACACACACCCCGTTGAGTGTCATTGCTGACTTACAATTTGTAATGTGATCCTTTGGCAGTATGGCGCACACACCCAATTGTGTTATTGCTCACTTACAATTTGTAGTTTGATGCTGTGGCAGTATGACACACACACCCTGTTGTGTGTTGTTGCTCATTTATAATTGGTAATGTGACCCTGTGGCAGTACCGTACACAAACCCTGTTGTGTGTTATTGCTCACTTACAATTTGCAATGTGATCCTGTGGCAATACGCCACACACACCCTGTTGTGTGTTATTGCTCACTTACAGTTTGTAATGTGATCCTGTGGCAGTACGCCACACACCCTATTGTGTGTTATTGCTCACTTGCAATTTGTAATGTGATCCTGTGGCAGTATGCCACACACACCCTGTTGTGTGTTATTGCTTACTTACTGTTTGTAATGTGATCCTGTGGCATTGGAAAGATACTGTTGAAACAGGGGAGGGTTGGTGCATATAGTACTAGTAATACAGTGATACCCTGATCAAGGGGCAAAGTGGTGCTAACATTGGGAGAATTGTGGGATGCAATGGAGGGGGGCAGTGGTATGGATGAATGTATTGTGGAGGCTGGGAGAATGTCCAATATGTTACAGGCTAAACAGGCTTGAAGAGGAGGTGAGGAGGATTAGGAGGGAACTCGAGGGGGTAAGCGAAAGGAGGACAGAGTTGGAGACAGGGGAACAGGAACATGGAATTAACATACAGAGTTGGTACAGGGAGGAACAATGGGTAAAGGGAATGGGGAGAGGTATTGTGAGCATCAATAGGGACAGGCAGTCCTGCAATGTAGGATGGACCAAGGTTGGGTCTACCAGGAGGGGAGGGATGCAGGATAGTAGAGCACAGAGTTTTCAAGTCAAAAAAGAAAGGGGGGGGCAGGTTTGATGTGCTGTTGACATTAGATGGGGAGGAGGAGGAGGGGAAGAGATGCAGGGGGTGCAGGTGAGGGTACAAGGGGAGAATGTGCAGTGGAGGCCAAATGGCTAAAGACGTGGGGAAGAGCCATAAGGGAAAGGGGTGGCATGGCAGAAGCAGGGCAGGGGTGCGAGGGGAGGGGAGTTCTGTAAGCAGGAGGGGAAGGGGTGTTGGATGAATGGGAGGGCCACTGGAAGCAAGAGAAGAGATCCTAAAGGAAGAGAATCCAGGAATGGGTACATGGGGGGAAAGGGGGAACAAGTGGGGCAAGAGAGGAAGGGTGTGTGTGTTAGTGGTGGGGGACTCCATACTTAAGGTGATCAGATGGGGCAGTACAGTGGAACAGCACAGTCACATATGGGTGGAAGCCATGCTAGGACTAAGGGTGGATGGTGTGGGACAAACAACTCTAAGGTGTATGAGGAGCGGAAGGGGGAGACTACATGTAGTGGTGCACGTGGGGACTAATGACCTGGCAGGGGAGACTGAGGAGGTGGTGAAGGAAAGGTTTGGATAACTGGGAAAGCTGTGTGAAGAAGTGGGGAAAACAGTTGCATTCTCAGAGGTGCTCCCAGTACCTTGTGCAAGCACAATGAGGAAGAAGAGGATTAAGGAATTCAGTGATTTGCTGGAAGAGTGATGTAGATAGAAAGGGTACAGGCATGCTGGTGGTTGTGGACAGCCCTGGGAGAATAATGAACTATTTGCAGGGGATACGCTGCCACTATGTATGGAGGGAAAGGGGGTATTAAAGCAGAAGTCTCGGGGTATTTAGCAACAAAAAGTGAGTTTAAACTAGCTGGGGGGTTGGCAGGGTGTCAGACGGTAGACAAGGTACACAGGGACAATGTAAGCCTACCTTTCAAGCTAGTAAGAAAGTACTAGGGGAGTTAGTACAGAAGGGGATCTGGAAAAGGAGAGAATGTGACATGGTGGAGGGTGGTCTCTGTGAATGCGAGAAGCCTAGGCAACAAGGTGCCAGAACTACAGGTGCTCTTGGCTGTAGGGAGGATGAACATCGTGGCCATCATGGAGATGTGGGCCACAGAACAGCGGGACTGGGATCTGACTGTCCCAGGGTTCAGACTGTATAGATAGGACTGTGGGGAGGGGAGGGGGGTGGCTGTTTATGTGAGGGAAGGGATCAAATGTACAAGGGACAAAAGTGAATAGAGCAGAATGGAGACAATGTGGATACAGCTCCTGGATTCCAGGGGATGAAAGTTGAGGTTTGGGATGGTGTATAGGTTACCATCTCAGACAGTGGAAAGGGACAAGGAACTGGTGTGGATACAGCTATTGGACTCCAGGGGAAGGAAGTTGAGGTTTGGGGTGGTGTATAGGTTACCATCTCAGACAGTGGAAAAGGACAAGGAACTGGTTGACCAAATCAGTAGAGTATATGGGAGGGGGAAGGTGGTCATAGTGGGGGTTTCAACCTGCTGGGGTAGATTGAACTGTGCCAGTCATCTCCTGTGCTAGGGAGAGAGTCCTCCTGAATGCGTTCCAGTGGGGAGGGTTCCTGACACAGCTGGTTGCTGACCCCACTAGACTAGGGAACACACTGGACCTGGTACTATCTATCAGTGAGGCAGGGAGACACATAAGGGTGGAGGATCTGTTAACTGACAGCGATCACCAAATGGTGTGGTTTAACATCACATGAGCAGGGAGACAGAGGGATCAGCAACAAAGGTGGTGTATTTCAGAAAGGTGTCTGTACCTCAACTCAAAAATACGCCCATCAGGGTGTCTCTTAGGGTTCATGATCAAATGTGTAATTTTCTTGGTTACAAATACACTTTGGATGGCTCCCAGCCAATCATAGAAAACCCACAATGGCGTATTGCTAATCGGATGATTACGTCCAGCTGGTTGCCTGAGTTGGGTGAGTGTAGATGGGCAGATCTTCTCAATGAGGAGGGTAAACCGCATACGGTAACTAAGATAATGCATGAGTTTAAACTGTCGGGCAGGGTAATATTCAAATTATATCAACTAAGACACCTCCTGGTGCAAAAAATGAGGGCAAAAGGTCTGGTCGTGTCTCGTGGGGACCTATGGTCGGAACTCAAGCCAATCATAGGCTCCCCACATGCAATCTCAAAGATATACAAAGTGTTGTTTTGCCAGGTTGTTAAGGATAATATAGTTCCTGCTTCATATTGGGCCAAGGCCTTCCCCGATGTTACACTTGTCTGGGCCAGGATCTGGGGGGATTGTTACAAATATTTGCGGCAGGATTGTCTTAGATTAACCCAGTTCAAGATCTTACATAATATCTATTACACATCTCAGAAATTAGTGGACCTGAGGATATTGCAGGAGTCCAAATGCTACAGATGTGGCTCAAGGGAAGCTGACCTGTTGCATATCTTTTGGAATTGCCCAAATGTTGCTCCGTTGTGGAGGGATATAAAGAACAGAGCGAATCCTTTGTTGGGAATAGGGGAACTATTCATACCTGAGGTTTGCATATTGGGGGACCTGTCCTGCTCCTCGGTTAGGTTGAGGAAGTATTACATAACCATGATCTCTATCACTGTAAAGAGATTAGTTCTCAGACATTGGAAAGATTCAACTAGTATTGGGTATATAGAATGGTTGAGAGAGTTGTTAATGAATCTCAGGATTGAAAGGACAATAGCAATACTGCAGAACAGACTGCCTCTTTATGACAAGATTTGGTCCCGATTTGAAGCGGCCTACGCTTAGTGCTCTGGTGTCGATATCCATGTCATTTAGCTTTTTCATGGACTGCCTTGTAGGGGGGAGGTTGGAGGGGTGGCCTTTTCTCTTTTTTTTGGGGGGGCAGGGGTGTGTGTGTGAAATCTGAGTGTTCAAGGGTCTGCAATTGAAATTGACTGAATTGTAATTTGGAGGCCGGGTAGTATAAACCCTGAGTCTTACACCGGCATTACAGATGTATTATTACTTTGTACCTTTTATTTTTATGGGGGCTGTGGGAGGGTGGGTGGTTTGGGGCTTGCTGGCCTGTGTTTGGTCATATGTATGTTTGTATTGGGAAATGTCCTGTAAGCCTCTGTTCCTCCACTGTGGATAAAAGCCAATAAAAAGTTAATGGCAAAAAAAAAAAGAAAGGTGGACTTAGGGAAAATGAGGGAATTGCTGAAGGGGAGACTTGAAGGAATAAAGCGGAGGATGGACACAGTGCAGAAAAGTGACAATATAAAGCAAGGTATCATAGAGGTGACAGAAACGTGTACCAGGCTGCAGAGTAAGAAGAGTGGGGTAAAGAGACCATGCTGGCTGAACAGTGATGTGATAGAGGGGGTGAGGCAAAAAGAGCAGCATACCTGAGGTTCAGAAGGTCAGGGAAGGAGGAGGACAGAGATAAGTACACCAAATGGTCTAAGGAGGTGACCAAGAGGGCAAGGGGTGTGAAAGCCAAAAGGGAACTCAGATTAGCACAGGGAATACAAGGGGGAGAAAGACTGTATGTGTTTGTGAGACTTGGGAACTTTATTGGTGGGGTTGAAATTGGTTTTGTAAATAACTGCAGTCAGTATAGAGATAAACTGTATTCCAGGGGAAAGGGACTGAGAAAAGGGGGTGTGCCATTATAAATAGAGGGGATAAACAGGGTGGCCATATTCCACCATGGCAGGCATCTTCGAAGGATTGTAGGCTGCACAGGCTGTGGGATGGCAATAATTCTCAATTGGGCCTGGAGAGGGAGGCTGCCCACTGTGAGACAGCATCTTGTATCAGGAGTGAGGTAGTATTGGTTGAGGAGTAAGCTGGGGAGCCGGGAGGTGTCTAAGGATAAGGGGTGGATAAGGGCCGCAGAAGGGTGGGGGCTGAGGGGAGGCTGGGGCAACGCCTGAAATTACAGGACGCTAGGTGTTACAGCACAGGAGGGGGATATTAGGGACAGAGAACCCTTAGATAGGGATGTTGATGCTAAGGGGAAAGCATAGGGTGAACATTCTGAATACAAAGAGTGGAGGGGAAGAGTCAGGAAGGGCTGTCATGTGGAAGCCTAAAACAGCAGACTGTGGGAAGGGAGCTCCTAAGGTGAACAGAGCAAGAGGGGAAGAAGAGGGGCAGTTTAGAGGTGCAGTCAGGGGAAACTCGGGTTACTTGATGGAGGCTGACATAGAGTGTCACAATAAATTTGAGCTACTAAGCAACCTAGAGGGGGAGGAAGGGGTTGGTGGAAATGAGGAAACTTATACAGAGGCCGGGGGAGGGAGTCGGATACCCATAGGGCATCACAGACCGGCAATGGAAAGGATAGAAATAGTCCCAGAGGGAGAAGGGGAAACATAATGTTAAGCAAATGGGGGAGATGCAACATATTGCAGACATGAGGGAGGAGAGCATGATTGGAGAGAAACTGGGAGACAAGGAGGTGGGAACGGAGCCCCCCTTCAGCAGAGAGGTCAGTACCAAGGATGGGGCCCTAGCTATAGGGGACCCACAGAGAGCCTCTGGAGGCAGGGTACTATTACAAAGAGGGAGGATGGCGGTGTGGGAAGGAACCATCAGGGCCAGGATAAATGGTTTGGATAAGAGAGGGTTAAAGGGACACCTATTCAGAGGAGTTTGAGTTAATGGGCAAAATAACGAGGAGGCAGAAAGGGAAGAGTGACAAGGGGGTCTCTAATAAGGCAGGAAGACTCCATGGAATTGAAATCATGAATAAAGGGAAGAGAGGCTGAGAGGGCATAGCGGGTAACCATAAGGATGATGGTGGCGTTAAAGGTTCTGTTATTGGGAGACTCAGTGATTAGGGGTATCCAGTGGAGGGACAGGGGTGGATGCATAGCCTAGAAGGTAGTGAGTATCTCTGGGCTGACAGTGCACAGAGCAAAGTTCATGGTGTATGAAATGGTTAGGATTGTGAGGGAAACCGGATTTCCTGGTGCATTTGGGAACTAATGATCAGAGGAAATAGCGTTTTGAAATCCAAGCAAGGTTCCAAGAACTTGCCAGAGTCTGTCGGATAATGGATGCAACATTTCCTTTCAGAGATATTGCCAGTACCAAAGGCCTCAGTGGAGAAAAAATGAACCTCACAGAGGTTAATGACTAGCTCAGGAGTGGGGTGAAGAGAGTGGGTTGAGAGTGTTAGGAACTGGAATGAGTTTGGGAGGATAAGGGACTATATGCCAAGGACAGGCTTCATCTTGCCCCATTAGGGAAGGAAGTCCTTAAACAGGGGATGGCTGGACTACATTCAAGAAAGGTGGGGTTTAAACTTGTGAGGGGGAAGGGATAAGGGAGGGCTGACCAGAAGCCTCTGCACAGATGAGGGAGTAGCCTCAAGCCCAAGGAGGAGGGTGGAAACAGACTGGGGTGGAGGTTTCAGGAGGAGCAGAGGGAGGATGAAGTATAAGGAATCTGGGTGGGTTCGACAAAGAGGATCCGGGATAAGGGGTGGGGTTGGTGTTAGTAAATGCCAGGAGCTTGAAACAAGTTGTCAGAGTTCCAGGCCATGCTGTTCGGGGGATGTGGCGTTGGTCACAGAGACGTGGCCAACAAAAACCATGACTGGGACCTAAACATACGGAGGTACACTATGCTTAGGAAGGATAGAAGGAGGGCAGAGGGGGTGGAGTGGCTATGTTCATTAGAGATGACATAGAAATTGCTAGGGTAGAAGAGGCAGAGGGAAACGTGGAGGCCTTATGGGTCACTTTACGATCCCTAGCAGACCCCTAGAGGATGGTTTGCTGGACAACATCATTGCCCAATGTGGACCAAAAGGGGAAGGAGTGGTGTTGATGGGGGACCTTAATATGCCAGGTACAAACTGGGGAACCATGTACTCTAAGGCGGCCAAGGAGCAGAGACTGCTGGATGACTTCGAGGATGTGTTCTTAACACAGCATGTGATGGAGCCCACAAGGGAGGGGCATGTCCTGGACGTGGTTCTGGCAGATGGGTATCTGGTAAGGACCTGATTGCAGAGGATCCCCTAACTGGGAGTGACCACTATACTGTCTGGTTTCAAATAAGCATGGGGGGAGGGGGGGGAGATCTAGGACACAAACAGTGGACTTCAGGGGGGCAGACTTTGTGGGCATGTGAAATATTCTCAAGGATCACTTGATGGGGATTACCTCAATGACAACTGTGGAAAGGAGATGGGAGGTCATAAAACGGGGACTTCATCAGGCAGTCAGGACCTGCGCTAAGTTGAACGTAAGGGGGCAAGGTCACAAACCATGCTGGTGGTCCAGTGAGGTACGGTAGCAGCTGAGAAAAAGAAGGGCCTACAAAAATATAAAACAACAAGAGGATAGGGATAAGGAAATGTACCATCTTGCATCTAGAAAAGTCACCCGTATGGTGAGGGGAGCAAAAGTCAGTAAGGAGCAGCGGCTGGCACAGGGATACATGGAGGGAAGGGTTCTTCGGTACATTGGGGAGCGGAGAAAAACTAGGCCATCTCAGCAGATTGAGATCAGAAGGAGGTGGGTGGAAGAGGTGAGGACCAGGCAGAAATTATTTAACCAGTACTTTGCCTCTGTGTTCACTAGGGAGGGATGGGATATCTACAAAGCAAGGCACGAAGGGGATAAGAAGCGGCAGTAAGTGGGATCCAGGAGCAACAGAAATGGAGCAAGAGGGAGGGAGAGGAATTCCAAGGAATGTCATCTGGGTAAAGATAAAAAGGCCAGTAAGGTGGAGGGGACAGATGATGCTATCTCCACCAAAAGGGTGTGATTAGCCCTCAAGGCCCTAAAGAAAGACAAATCTCCTGGGCCGGATGGCATTCATCCAAGAGTACTATGGGAATTGGCGGACATACTGGCTGCACCCCTGGCAGAGCTCTTCAACAGGTCACTTGATACAGAGAGGGTGCCTAGGGATTGGCGAGAGGCACATGTGGTGCCAATCCATAAAGGGGGGTTGAGGGAAGTACCAGGTAACTATAGACCCATCAGTTTGACCTCGGTGGTGGGAAAATTAATGGAGAGTATACTAAAGGAACGATTGGGGTGTACTTGGAGGAGGTGGGAGGTCTGGATAGTCGGCAACATGGGTTTGTGCCAGGTAGATCATGTCAAACCAATCTTGTGGAGTTCTACGAATGGGTGACATCAGAACTGGACAGGGGAAAGCCTGTGGATGTATTATTCTTGGACTTCAGCAAGGCGTTTGACTCTGTCCCCCAGAGTGGTCTGGTGGAGAAACTGATGGGATTAGTTGTAGGCCCTTTGATGGTCAGATGGATTGAAAACTGGCTAGCTGGACGCACCCAGAGAGTAGTGGTCTGTGGGGAGCTCTCAAACCCTAGAGAGGTTTGTAGTGGGATACCGCAGGGCTCGGTCCTGGGTCCAATCCTGCTTAATGCATACATATCGGACATCAGGGAGGGTATAGGGTGTGAAATGAGTCTCTTCACGGATGACTCCAAGATGGGAGCAGTAGTGGAGGGAGAAGTGGGGAGGTTGGCCCAGCAGGGGGACCTGGACACCCTGGAAGCTGGGCTCACACATGGAAATTAAATTTCAATATCACCAAGTGCAAGGTGTTGCATCTTGGTCGGAAACCTAAACACAGGTACACCCTGGGAGGGAGGCTGGAGGCCTCAATGGGGAAAAAGACCTAGGGGTCATGGTGGATGCATGTATGAATAACTCTGAGCACTGCAGGAGAGCGCTAGCAAGGCAAACAGGATGTTGGGATGCATTTTAAGGGGATCACCCTAGAGCAAGGAAGTGATTCTGCCGCTGTACAATGGACTGGTTAGACCACACCTTGAGTACTGTGTACAGTACTGGAGACCACACTTGAAGAGGGACATACAGCTCCTGGAGAGGGTGCAGAGGAGGGCAACTAAGATGATACAAGGGCTAGGGGATTTGACGTATGAGGACAGACTTGAGGAGCTCTGCCTGTTTTCATTGGAGGAGAGGAGAGGAGAGACAGGGGGGACATGATTGAGGTCTTCAAGTACCTCAAGGGAATAAATAGGGTAAACATGGAGGATTCTTTAGACTAAAGCAGGGAGGTATCACCAGAAGGCATGGTTTGAAGTTGGAAGGTGGAAGGGTGAGGGGGGAAAAGAGGAGGAGTTTTTTCACTGACAGGGTGGTAGACCCTTGGAATGCACTGCCTGGCGAGCTGGTTCAGAGATCCACAGTGGAAGGCTTCAAGACAGGGTGGGACAGACACAGAAAGTGGATGTATCAGATGATGGCCTGTCCCGGGGGGGTGGGGATGGATGATAGGGGTTTCTGGAGCACAAGGGATAGGAGGGTCTCGGCACCCAACTAAGGATCTAAGGTTCGAGCAGACTCAATAGACCATAAGGCCTAATCTGCTGGCAAATAGTATGTTAGATATGTCAGGGAGCGAAGGGCGATGAGGATGATCAAATCAAATCAAATCAGACTTTATTTATAATGCGCTTTTTGAAAATCAAAGCTCGTGCCAATATAACAAAAATCAGATAAAACAGTTCAAAATGTTAAAATGGGCAGCAGAATACAAACTAAACATTGTTCCCGAGGGCAAAACTAGATAAATATGTTTCCAACACAGACTTAAAAGTCTCAGTGGACAGGCACTCTCTAATCTAACGAGGTGAAGAGTTTCACAGGGTCGGTGCTGCAAATGAACACCCCCTAGCAACCGAGGTCTGAAGACAGACCCTGGGAACCTCTAGCAATCCCTCAATGGTGAAGTCAGAGTGGGTGGATGGGGCAATAGGCCCAAAGGTGATCGTGCAAGTAATCCGGTCCCTGTCCATGAAGGGCCTTATAGGTCAGCAATGCGACCTTGAAGGTGACCCTCCATTGCACAGGCAGCCAGTGTAGTACGCAAAGTACAGGAGTGACATGGCTAGTTCTCAATAGACCTGTCCACAACCTGGCTGCAGCATTCTGCACCAGCTTCAGGCAACAGAGGTCCACCCTCAGTAGCCCTAGGTATAGAGCATGTAGTAGTCAAGGTGGGAAAACACAAAGGCGTGGACAAATACAGGAAGGTCCTCTGGTGGAACTAAGTGTTTTATCTGGGCAGTGTTCCTCATATGGTAAAAGGAGGACTTGATGACTGCTGACACCTGAGTTTTTAGAGACAGCTTGCCATCAAGTACAATGCCCATATTCCCCACCTGTTCAGAGGGTCTCTACTGGTTGCCCCTTAGCACAAGGCCAGACAACTGACCAGGAGTCAACCTCTCTACCCGATGACCTGTGTCCACCACCAACACCTCAGTCTTATCAGGATTCAATCTCAACCATTTAGCGCTCATCCAGTCCTGAATCTCAGCCAGGCAGTTGTTAAAGACTGAGACTGCGTTGTTCTGTTCAGGTATAAAGGACAAGTACAGCGGAGTATCATCTGCATAGCAGCAAAAATTCTGCCCATACTGCCTTACAATGTCTCGTCACGGCAGCATGTACACTGTGAACAACATGGGGGACAACACGGAGCCCTGTGGCACCCCACAAAGCAAAAGAGAAGGGGGCTGAGAGAAAAAAAAGCACCATCACCCTCTGCATCCTGCCTGTTAGGAAGGAATGGAACCACCTGAGGACTGTCCCAGGCAGTCCATGGAGTAGCCGCAGGCCTTACGAACCTTAAAGGGCTAAGCTTCATGCACATTAACATTTGTAGCCTGCTGAAAAAAATCTCCTCCATCCAGGCATGGATTTGTCACACTGCCCCTGATGTATTGGTTGTCACTGAGACTTGGATTTGCCCGGCAACTAGTAACAATGAAGTAAACATTCCCTCTTACTCTTTGTTCCGAACAGATAGATGCACAAGAGGTGGTGGCATGGCTATTTACATTAAGGACAAATTATTGGTCTCTATCATTGACTCAGCCTCTGTCTAGAGCGAATTTGAATGTCTCTCCCTGCAGGTAGAGATTGTACCTGGTGCATCGCTCTGTGTGACAGGTTGCTATAGGCCTCCATCTGCTGGGTTGCAGCTGTTGAGTTACTTAACCTCTATCCTAGGTCATAGGCCTATTGAGACTATACTTTTAGGAGATCTCAACCTAGACTGGCTATCCAGCGCATCTTCACCACTAAAATCACTGAGTGACTCTCTAGGCCTGATTCAATTCAGTGAAACCACACGACCAAATAAAACCAACCCTGCCAATAGCACCCTGCTAGACCTCATCCTTGTTAGCAAACCACATTTATTCACCCACGCTGGTGTCTTCTTCTCAGACATTAGTGACCACTGCTTTATTGCCTGTGTAAGATCCAACCGCACCTCTTCTCCGGGCTCCAAATTCTCTACCAGAAGGTATCTACGT
Source organism: Neoceratodus forsteri (assembly GCA_016271365.2). Classification (NCBI taxonomy): domain Eukaryota; kingdom Metazoa; phylum Chordata; order Ceratodontiformes; family Ceratodontidae; genus Neoceratodus; species Neoceratodus forsteri. The sequence continues at coordinate 175,962,720 of CM057455.1, forward strand.
AATTTCGACCCTAGGGCAATCATCTCAGAATTAAATCACTCCGTGTACTGGCCAGACTTCTACCTAGCAAAATCTGTGACTTCTGCCTATGATATTTTCCAAGCCATTACCCTAAATGCTATCACTAAACATGCACCACTAGTGAAAACTCAGGTCAGAAAAAAAACTGTCAGTGGTTTTTCCGGTGAGTTGAAAGATGCCTTGCGCAACAGGTATCTACTGTGGAAAAAGGCACGCAAGACAGAACTTGGGAAAGATTGGGATCTGTTTAGGAGGGTGAGGAATCAGTGTACCAAAATGGTTAGAGACGCAAAGGCTACCTTCTACCACTTTCAACTTGACCTCTCATTCAATTGCTCCTCCAAATTCTGGAAACTAATTAAGGATATCGAAGGCCACTCCCCCTGGTGCCAGCCTGCCAACAAAAATCTCGATAGGCTCTACCACAATTACCAACAAGCAATCCATATTAGATTCCTTCAGCAATCACTTTGCCACTGCAGGGTTAACTTTGATACTTCCTCAGCCAGTACTCTTCACATACAGCTTGGTCTCAACGTTCAAGGAAGTTCCTTTCCTAACCCATCCTTCTCTCTCCAACCAGCAACCCTGAAGGAAGTTGAGGACCTCTTGCTCCAGCTAGATGTTAGGAAAAGTGCTGATACAGATCTTATTGGGCCTTATTTCTTCAGGCTAGGTTACCATACCCTAGCAGTACTCATTACACATTTGTTTAACCTCTTTCCCAGGGGGACCTTCCTGCCACCTGGAAAACAGCCCATGTCATCTCTCTGTTCCAATCTGGTGATCCCAGTGATGTGAACAATTATAGGGCAATCTCTCTTTTACCAATCCTGTATAAGATGCTGGAAAAATCATGAATTCACAGCTTAGGATTTTCCTGGATCAGACAAATTTGCTCAACCCTTTACAGTCAGGATTCAGAGCTCAGCACAGCACGATCTTGGCACTAGCCAAAGTAACTAATGACTGGCAGCGTGAGTTGGACAACAAAAACTTTGTTGGTGCAGTATTCTTGGACCTAAGCATGGCCTTTGATACAATCAATCACTGTGTGCTCCTCACGTTCCTCCGGCACATTGGCCTAGATGCTTTATCCATCAAATGGTTTGAGAACTACCTTATAGGACACTCACAGCAGGTAAAAGCAGAAGGTGAAGTCTCCCCCTTAAAGCCCCTTCTGAAAGGAGTCCCTCAAGGTTCCATCCTGGGTCCCCTGCTATTTGCAATCTATATTAACAGGATAGATGCTAATATCAGTAAGGCTAAAATACACCTTTTTGTGGATGACACCATGTTTTATGTCAGTGGACCCTCTCCCGGTGCAACGCTTTCAGTCCTGCAGGAAGAATTCAATCTATTGCAGCATCAGCTCATAAACCAGAAGCTGCTTCTGAATGCCAAGAAAACTAAAGTTATGTTCCTCTCGCCATTTCCTAACCTATCAAACCCTGCCTCAAATGGGTCTCTTCCCCTGGTAACTACACTTCTTGGTGAGCAACTGGAGTATGTAACCAATTTCAAATGCTTGGGGATGTGGCTTAACAATAGAATCTCCTTCCTGCTATATATTGAAGAATTAACAAAGAAACTTCGTCAGAGGCTGAGACTCTTCTTCAGGATAAAAGATCTTCTCCCCAGGGAAGCCAGGAAGAGGCTGGTCCAAACCACCTTTCTTTCTCTCCTTGATTACGCTGACTTCCTGTACAACCAAGGTCCTGCTGGTGCCCTTTCTAAATTAGATATTCTTTTTCACAGAGCCCTAAGGTTTATAACAGATCTCCCTTACTCCACTCATCACTGTCTGTTGTACAAAGCAGTTGGGTGGTTCTCCCTTAGCTTCAGGCACCAAAGAAACATTGCCTTGTGGACTTACAAAATCTTCTTAAATAAATTGCCTAACTATATCTCTGACTGCCTACCATCTTGCACTTCTAATAGGTATGCCCTGAGAAGAGCCTCTTACTTCCTATTGAAGGTCTACAAAGCCGGGTCTAGTTTTGACTGTGCTGCTATTAGTTGCGTGTTACCTTTATTGTGGAATAAACTGCAAAAAAATCTAAAATTAAAGATAGCAGTCAGTCTGGCATCCTTCAATGCACTATGATCTCACTACTTTACAGAATCCTGCGCCTGTTACTCCTGATCATGGATTCCCTCAACCATGTGGTGTCCGCTATTTTGCCATGGCCCCTTTTAGTTGCCAGTCCTGCTCTCCCTTGCCTTCCCTCTCTCTCCCTCTCTCCCCCCATCCCTCTCTCTCTCTGTCTCACCCTCTCCCCATCTCTCTCTCTCTCTCTCTCTCTCTCTCTCACCCTCCCACCCCTTTCCCTTTTCTTGCCTTATTCTACTTTTCCCTTTCCTAGCCAACACTAGTATTGGGTATGCTACTACAATGGTCTGTATGTACATAATTGCTCTTGGCTGAATCTGTCCGACTTAGTTGTGTTATTGTGTATGCCTGTTTTGCACATGCTGTTAATTGATATTGCTTGTATTATAATTATTGACATTTTATGCCTTATATATATTGTTGTACTATTGCCTACGCCTGTTCTGCACATGATGTACACTGGTATTGCTTGTACTACAATCTTTGAAATTGTGTGCATTATATGTATTGTTGTACCCCTTCCCCTCAGCTTCACCTCACAAATGAGCTTTGCTCAATGGTGTTCACCTGATTAAATAAAGATTTTGAATTGAATTGAATTAAACCTAGGAGTATCACAAAAATCTTAAGATGAACCTGATATATACATTTTAGGTTACTTTTTATTGTGTTTTATCTGGCTCTACCACCAAGGTTCGACAAAAAACATCACGACCATTAGTTCAGTGCCAGGTTCCATGTTGACTGTGAGTTGCAGTTGGCATGGAACCACACACTTTGAACTCTTTTTTTTTTTTTATCAGGGGGCTTTGCCCCCCACACCCCTCAAACTAAAGGATTCTAACTCCAGGTCAGAGTTAGTTTGGGGAGAGGGTGCAGGTCAGGGGAAATGGTTTCCCCCTTCCAGCAGCACTTCTACGGTGGCATGGCACTGTTGTCTATATCAACCCATGTCACCATAGAAATGTCGCTGTTAGGGTGGTATACCATTTTATCCTAGGGAGGACTACTTTTAGTGAATCTGACCAGAACACAAGGGGACAATTTGACCCTCATTATGTTCAGATCACTGAAATAATGGAAAGACTATGTCGGTGGGTAGGAGAAATTGTTTTACTTTTAACTAGAATAAATATTATCATGCAGAAAGTAACATACGACTATCTCCTCTTACCCTTAGTAAACCAGTTGAGGGGATCGGTGGAGGTTGCTTTCTGATACTCATTCTGGGGGGTGACATAGAGTCAAAATCAGGCTCTACCAAGCAAAGTCAAATAAAAATCTTTCACCACAACGTTCGTAGTGTTAACTAAAAACGCTGACTTACTGACAGCGTTCTTGAGCGCTCAGAATCCCAGTATTCTAGATTTGAGTGAGACCTGGCTGACAGGAAAAAGAAGTTCTGAAGAACTGAGTGTTCCTGAATACCAATATTTTAGACAAGACAGAAGGGGTAAAGGAGGGGGAAGGGTTATGTTTTATGTTAAAAACACTCTTGGGCACACTGACGTAACACTCACAGGTAGCAAAAATAATATAGCATCCTTAGCAATTGATGCACTACAGATCAACTTGATTGTGGCTGTAATTTATTGTCCCCCCAAAACAAATGTAAAAGTCATAGAAGAAGTATTGTCTAGAGTGGCAGAATGCGTCAAAGAAAAACCTCTGATAATGGTGGGAGATCTTAACTGTGACTGGTTCAGCCCAAAGGGTAAAGTAATTAACGAAACTACTGTAACAATGGTCCTAAAACAACAAATCCATTCACCTACAAGTTATACAAATACGACAACTGTAGGTTCCACTTTGGATTGAATTTTTGTTTCTGAAATCTTATGTGTTGATTCCTTTGGTGTTTTGCCCCCCTCCCAGCACCCTATTTTGGATTATACTATTTCCAACTTACCTAGCGTGATCTCAAGACCATTTAAAGCAAAGATGGACTAGAGACATGCACATTTTTTCTGAAGGTAGGTTTCTAAATAGCATAAAGTCAGGACAATGGGAGAGATGTCCCTCAACCCCTGACTTGGACCTAACAGTCAAATATTTTACAAATGCATTTCAAAAATGAGTGATTTACACGTCCCAAAAGTAATAATAAAATCTAACACCTTGTGGTTTCCTTGGATAACTCAAAAATTACTGAAGAAAATTAGGATTAAGAATCGCATTTGGAAAAATGCTAGGAAAACCAAACTGGTCTCTGATTGGGAGCAATTTCAAATATTTATTTTTTTATTTTATTTATTAAATTCTCGGATTACAAATACCTTTACAAATACAAATAACTAAAAAGAAATAAGTACAGGAGACTTATTAAAAAAGCTAAAACAATTTACTGTAGACCTAAAATGATTCTGGCCCACTGCTAAACACCTGTCAAATCCTGGGAGATAGAGCACTCAAACAAACATTACTATAAGTGTAAGTTACATTCTAAGTGATGATCCAGAAATAGTTTCTAATATTTTAAATACCTGTTTTTTTCAGACCTTCTGGGTTTAGGGGTTCACTTACAGCTTGGACACGGAGGGGAACCTGCACTGGTTGTTGTAACACTAGGACAGCATCCACCGTTTCGGTTTAAACAGTTAACTTTCCAAAAGTTAAAAATAATTATCTAAAATCAATGTTAATAAATCATTTGGTTTGGATAGTTTGGATGGGAAATTTTAAAATCAGCTGCACCCTACATTAGGGCTGTGCAGGGGCCAAATATTAATTTCTGAATACCACGAACAGAGGACTATTTGGGAGGTATCTGTATTTGGCATTGTCACCACCGCACAGCACTGCACTTACAAAAAAAAACAAGATCTCTTCCTCAGCCCCCAAGAAAAAAGTGCAGTCTTCCCCCACCCTCTAGCAGTCCCCAGATACCACCCTCCTGCCCACCCAGCACCTGCAATTTGGCAATTTTCTATCAGAAAAACTTTTAACGGGGACCAGCACAACCCACCCACCTCCACAGCCCGCCCCCATTTTATAAACCGGTCAGACAACGTGAAGGGCATGAAGAACATGAACAATGAGGACAACTGGGTGCTTGCGTTGGGGGGGATGCAGCACTCTCACAGAGGGTGCTGACACGGAGCTACAGACAATGAGGGGCAGGGAAGATTATTCTTTTAATTCTTCACACTGTCTGACCAGTTTATAAAATGGGGGCCGGCTGTGGAGGTGGGTGGGTTGTGCTGGGCTGTGGAGGTGGGTGGGTTGTGCCGGGCTGCGGAGGTGGGTGGGTTGTGCCGGGCTGCGGAGGTGGGTGGGTTGTGCCGGGCTGCGGAGGTGGGTGGGTTGTGCCGGTCCCCATTAAAGGTTTTTCTGATAAAAAAAATTTCAAATTGTAGGTGCTGGGTGGCAGGAGGGTGGGAGTTGATGGCTGCTAGAGGTTGAGGGGATGATAGTCCTGTTTTTGGGGGGGCTGGTGAGTACATTTGTTTGTTTTATTTATGGTTGTGCCGAATACGAATGGTTGACTGAATAATGAATATTTGGCAACCGAATACTGAATATTCAGCTGAATATTCGAAATATGGTATTTGCACAGCCCTACCCTACACAGGTACACCCATACTATTCATATTTAATTGGAGTTTACAAATTGGCCCTTTTCCATCACTGTGGAAAGAAAGCAAAATAACACCAGTATACAAGGCAGGAGACCCAGATGAGCCAAGCAATTGTCAACCTTTAGCAATATTGCCTATTTTGTCAAAATGCATGGAGAAACTGGTCTCCAGGCAAATTTGTGATAAAATGGACAAGTATGGGTTACTCACTCAATATCAATCTGGTTTTTGAAGGAGTTACTGTAAAAGGCTTGGGATACTGACAGACTCACACACAAAGGCTTCTTCTTCCAGCAGCTTCTTTATTGGAGAATTCCAACACGAAGTAAGGAAATGGCAAAAAAAAGGCAGACTGGATTTGTCATACAAAAGAAAATTAAAATTCACAGGCTTCCCAAGGACATAGCAAATCACCAGCAATAATCGCAGCTTCACAGTGGTCCAGGACATAAACACTAGAGCACTAGCTAGGGTGTAAGCACTTCAGCACCCTCAGAACAACTGACTCCTCTTTTGAGAGAGCTGCTATATATACTATAAGGCTATTCCTGATAGGCTAAGGGGCCTGACATTCAAGCTGTATAATATAATCTTTACTTAAATAAACTTATTTTCTCACAAGGTATATTTTAAATAATGCTCCTCAGAAACACTTTATTTATGTTTAAGCTTTAGACACATTTTAATATATTTTGGGACACAAACTCTGGTTTAGGGAATTAGTCCCTCCTCCCATTGTTCTTCCATTATAAAACAAAAGAAAACACGGCCGGCTGGCCCTTAGGAAGTGAGGCTGCTACACAGAGAGCCCTTTTCTTTTAGAGCAGGTAAAACCCTTTTTTCTTGATTCACCTCAATATTTATGTTTCATTTAATCTCCTTTATGGAGCGTTCATAGTAGCTTGGAAATGTGTATTGTCAGTATAAACCATTTAGCAGGCTGACTGCTAAAAACAAAGCGTTTGGACAGCGTTCCCAAAACATGAAAGGGATTCCAGAAAAAGGCGCGATAGCGCAAAAGAAGCAGATAGCATCTTAGCCTGTTATATTTTACCAATTTTAGCCATTTTAATTGGCGTTTTAAAGAGTTGTGATCCTTCACGAGGCTGCAATGGTAGTGCTGCCGTTACGGCGCAGCTCGTGAGAGCACAATAGCGTAAGACGCCAGCATTTAAAATCTTTGGGCACAATATTACAGGAAAAGCTATCGCAGCTTTTCCAATACAGAGAGCCAAACCAGAGGGAAATCCTAAGGCACGAAAGGGTGATTCAAGGGCTTTCAGTGTTCAAAGCCCTTCAAACATTTATTGAAGCATTTAAAGCTACAGCATTAGAAAAAACAGAGGCAGAAGCATTCCTTCACTTTCAGAGGGGAACCAAATGTAAATGCGACTAGGAAGGGGGGGGGGTGACTCAACAGTCAAACAAAACGACTTAAAGCACAAGGCAGAAAGAAATAAATAATGCATAGGTGGCCAGGCTATGCAGGACAAGACACAAGACTACATATAACGCAATATACACAAAGGAAAGACACAAAAGGAGAGGACCTAGTCACAGTGTTATTTCAGTATCTCCCTCTCAACATAGAAACAAAATGGGGATGTACGCAGGTTGTTACACCCTATGACATTCTCCTCCCCACTCAAGAAAAAAATAGTTCAGAGTAGTTTGTCTGAATACAAACAAATACGTACATATTTTTTTTTTTTTTTGAAATAAAGTACAGATCTCTTATACGCAAGAGATGGAGCCAAAGCCCACCCGCTCCTTAGGCTCCACCTCGGGGTCCCAATTATAATTCACTTTTACTCCAGGGAACACTATTTCTCCATTCTCTGGTGTAAAGGAAAGAGAAAAAAAAAAATATTTACTTTATTCTTCTGCTATACCCCGAGGTCCGTCTTTAACTATCGTTTGGTTATTGTCATATCCATATCTGGACAGAAAGTCTGCGTTTTTATGTTCTGCTCCTTTTCTATGCTTTATTTTAAAACGATATGGCTGCAATGACAAGTACCACCGCATTATGCGTGGGGTTTTATCTTTCATAACGTTGAGCCAGCATAGTGGGTTATGATCTGTCCATAATTCAAATTCTGTATCCCATAGATAATATCGCAGGGCTTCAATAGCCCAGCGTATTGCTAGACACTCTTTTTCAATGGTAGAATATCTAGTCTCCCGTTCATGCAGCTTCCTGCTAATATATATGACAGGATGCTCTTCTCCCTCAATTATTTGTGACAAAACTGCCCCTATGCCAAAATTTGAAGCATCAGTCTGAAGTATAAAAGGGAGTGAAAAGTCAGGGTTATGTAACACTGGTGAGGAACATATTAATGCTTTGATGGTAGAAAATGCTTCCTCACAAGCAGGGGTCCAAATCACTTTATCAGGGTGTCGCTTTTTTGTTAAGTCAGTAAGGGGTTTAGCTATTATAGCGAAATTCGGTATAAATCTCCTATAATAGCTAGCAAGTCCTAAAAAGGACCTAACATCCTTTTTCATTTTTGGTGAAGGTTAGCTATTGCTTCAATTTTAGACTTAATGGGTTTTAGTACACCCCCTCCTATTTGGAATCCCAAATATTCTGTCTCTTGCATAGCAATTGAACATTTAGATGGATTGATGGTAAAACCTTCAGATGTTATGGTACCTATTACAGTGGCTAAGTGTTGTAAATGATCAGCCCAGGTATTACTAAAAATGACTACGTCGTCCATATAAGCAGCACTATATTTAACATATGGTAGAAGTAGTTTATCCATAATTCGCTGGAAAGTCGCTGGGGCCCCATGGAGCCCAAACGGCATAACAGTGAAATGAAAGAGGCCAATAGGGGTACTGAAGGCAGTTTTTTCCTTGCCATTAATATCTAAAGGAATCTGCCAGTACCCTTTAGTCAAGTCAAGTGTTGTAATATACTGGGCTTTTCCTAGATGGTCAAGTATATCGTCAATGCGTGGCATTGGATAGCTATCAAATTTTGATATTTCATTTAATTTTAGAAAATCTAAGCAAATCCGAACCCCTCCTTCCTTCTTTCCAACCACTACAACCGGGAAGTTCCACTCACTGTGAGAGGGTTCTATGATTCCTAGTTGTTGCATTTTACTTAGTTCCTGTTCCACCTCGCTTCTTAAGCATTCAAGTATCCTATATGGCCTTTGCGTGAATGGAGATTTCTGTATGGTGTTAATATGGTGTACTACGCCCTTAACTCTCCCAGGTTTCCCTGTAAAGTATTTTGCAAAGGGTTGTAATACAGTTTGAAGTTCTGCTATCTGTTGACTGGTAAGCAGAGTATTAATTTTCAACTCATTAATTCCTTCAGGCTTTGATTCCAACCGCTGGTATACCAAATCAAGTTCACTGGCGGGAATTTCAGGATGTATGTAACCCACCAAGCAGTCTTTTCTTTCTACACATTTCTTTAACAGATTAACATGGTATATATTGTTTTTTTTCTTTTTATCTGGTAAGGCCACTTGATAGGTTACAGGTCCTGTCTGTTTAGTCATAGTATATGGTCCTTGCCAAGTCATATATAGTTTATTATTTGAGGATGGTAATAACAACAAAACTTTGTCCCCTTCTTGAAATTCTTTGTTTCCTGTTCCCTTATCATAGTGTAATTTCTGGACACCTTGCTGTTTGATATTAGTCTGGTGGGCAATCCCAATATATTTAGCTATCTTATTCCTAAAATGGCAAATATAATCATTAGGGACCTGACCCAGGGATGTTTGCCCTTCTTCCCATTTTTCCTTCATAAGATCTAATGGACCTCGTGGATTACTCCATACAGGAGTTCGAAAGGGGAAAACCCAGTGGATGCTTGAGGTACTTCTCTATAAGCAAACATTAAGTATGGTAATAGTATATCCCACCTACGGCCTTCTTCCTGACGGAATTTACGTAGCATTTTCTTGAGGGTCTGATTGAATCATTCAACCAGTCCGTCAGTTTGAGGATGGTAAGGGGTGGTATGTATGGCTGTGATTCCTAAAATATTGTACAGCCGTTTTAGTAATGTAGAACAAAAATTGCTACCCCTGTCTGTCAGGATTTCCTTGGGTATGCCTATTCTACTGAATAGTTTGCCCAGTTCTTCCGCTATTTTTTGTGCAGTGACCTTACGTAAGGGTATGGCTTCTGGATACTTGGTCACATAGTCACAGATTACCAATATGTATTGATTACCCTTCGAACTTTTAGGAAGGGGTCCCACAATGTCCATAGCTATCCATTCAAAAGGTGTGGTTATTAGGGGTATAGGCATTAAGGGAACTTTATCTTTTCTCCCCAGTTGAGCAACTTTTTGGCATTCCGGACAACTTTTACAATATTCTGCCACCTGCTCATGAATACCTGGCCAGAAGAACCGATATAACAAACGTTTTAGTGTACGGTCTCTACCCATGTGTCCAGCCAATGGTATGTTATGAGCTAGATCTATCAGTTGTTGCCTATATTGTTGTGGTACTAACAACTGATTCACAACTTCACCACTTTTTGGATTGACACAAACTTTATACCATAGACCATTATACATTTTATAGTTCATAGTTCCTGTAGTATCAGTCACCTGAGAAAAACAGTTCTGTAAACTAGGATCATGTTGCTGTGCAATTCTAAAGTCTATTATTGACTTCTCAGAGTCTTTATCAGTTTTACTTTCCTTTTTGGCCCTTTGAGTCCATTCATGCTTTTCCCTTCTTTTCTGGGCTTTGGATTTTATTTTTGCCTTGGATTCCTCAAATATTTCATCAGCAAAAGGAAATACCTGACCCAGCTTCCCCTTAGCTTGAGATCGAGTAACTGTCGCTGCAACATTACCAGTTAATAGGTTCTGAAAGTCAGGATAATCATGCCCAATAAGTATAGGAACAGGTAGTTGAGGTACAGCACCTACCCGCACAGTATGTGTTCGACCTTGTATGGTTATATCCAAATTATAAAGAGGGTAATGGTGGGTATCTCCATGGATGCAGACTACCTCAGTTCCTTGTGGCATCTGGTCAGACCTTGGGTTCAGTAGGGCTGTCTGTACTAAAGTCTGTCTGCTGCCTGAGTCCAGAAGGCCACATACTATGTGCTCCCCAATTTGAACAGGCAACATATATTGTCCCCAGTTGGCCAATGCTAAATGGGAGGTCTCAGTCTTCTTCTTGGGACAAAACTTTGCAATATGGCCCTTTCCTCCACACTCTCGGCAGATAACATCTGGATTATAAATTTGAGGGGATCTTGGAGTGACTTTAGTACCTGAAGAAGGAGGGAGCATAGGAGCTTTAGTTGTGCTCCCTGGTTGGGAGATAGGGGGTTGGTGTCCAGGTAACATGGTTCCTTTAAGCCCGTGCGGTTGGCTGCAATAAAGTCCTCTGCTGTTTAACCGCTGCATCAGAAGTCTCGGTCGGTGCTTTTAACCCAAAGTTGGACTTCTTGAGGTAAAATCTTAATGAATTGTTCCATCACAATGGTTTCCAAAATCTGGTCCACCGTCCGGATAGTAGGCTGTAACCATTTTCGACATAAGTCTTTTAGTCAAATGTAAGCATCTTGTGGGTTGTCAGCAGCATGGTATTTATAAGTCCTGAACCTTTGACGATATGTTTCATTATTTATGTCGTAACGTTTCAAGATAGCAGCTTTGACCTGATCATAATCATTTACAAAGGCAACCTCCATGTGACTATATGCAAGCTGTGCCTTCCCAGTAAGATAGGGTGCTAAGCGGATCACCCACTGGTCTCTGGGCCATGCGCATGCTGTTACCACCCTCTCAAAAGTTGTAATGTATGCCTCTATGTCATCACTCTCCATAAGTTTAACCAATTTGATGTCTTTATAATTGCTAGCTGGCTGTTCTGGAGACCTGGACACCCCCAGAGTTTGTATAGCCCTTAATGTGTCTGACCATCTGGCTTCATACTCCTTTTTATCCCTCTCTCTTTGTTTTTCCAATTCCATTTGATGCATACATAACCATCTTACCAACTCATGAGTCTCTAGAGGGGGTACTTCTTCCTCCACTCCACCACCAGAAGCTTGCAATTCTGGTTCTGCTTCCATCTCAGACACGGGTTTTGCGTCCTTTTTTCTTACAACTGGTCCCAGTCCAGACAGTATAGGCAGTTGGTAAGCTGCTGTAACTCAGCGAGTAGCTACTCCTGGATAGGTTTCATGTTCCACCTTCTCCTTCTGCATATGTAGAGTCAGTCAATTGGAGTCTTACAGAGACCCCCTAGTTGGATGTAGTCCCAACCAGCATCCCACTTCTGACACCAGTGTAAAATGCTTCCCAAGGACATAGCAAATCACCAGCAATAATCGCAGCTTCACAGTGGTCCAGGACATAAACACTAGAGCACTAGCTAGGGTGTAAGCACTTCAGCACCCTCAGAACAACTGACTCCTCTCTTGAGAGAGCTGCTATATATACTATAAGGCTATTCCTGATAGGCTAAGGGGCCTGTCATTCAAGCTGTATAATATAATCTTTACTTAAATAAACTTATTTTCTCACAAGGTATATTTTAAATAATGCTCCTCAGAAACACTTTATTTATGTTTAAGCTTTAGACACATTTTAATATATTTTTGGGACACAAACTCTGGTTTTGGGGAATTAGTCCCTCATCCCATTGTTCTTCCTTTATAAAACAAAAGAAAACACGGCCGGCTGGCCCTTAGGAAGTGAGGCTGCTACACAGAGAGCCCTTTTCTTTTAGAGCAGGTAAAACCCTTTTTTCTTGATTCACCTCAATATTTATGTTTCATTTAATCTCCTTTATGGAGCGTTCATAGTAGCTTGGAAATGTGTATTGTCAGTATAAACCATTTAGCAGGCTGACTGCTAAAAACAAAGCATTTGGACAGCGTTCCCAAAACATGAAAGGGATTCCAGAAAAAGGCGCGATAGCGCAAAAGAAGCAGATAGCATCTTAGCCTGTTATATTTTACCAATTTTAGCCATTTTAATTGGCGTTTTAAAGTGTTGCGATCCTCACGAGCTGTGCGATAGTGCGCACGTTCACGCAGCTCGCAAGGAACACCGCAATAGCGTAAGACGCCAGCATTTAAAATCTTTGGGCACAATATTACAGGAAAAGCTATCGCAGCTTTTCCAATACAGAGAGCCAAACCAGAGGGAAATCCTAAGGCACGAAAGGGTGATTCAAGGGCTTTCAGTGTTCAAAGCCCTTCAAACATTTATTGAAGCATTTAAAGCTACAGCATTAGAAAAAACAGAGGCAGAAGCATTCCTTCACTTTCAGAGGGGAACCAAATGTAAACGCGACTAGGAAGGGGGTGGGTGACTCAACAAACAGTCAAACAAAACGACATAAAGCACAAGGCAGAAAGAAATAAATAATGTATAGGTGGCCAGGCTATGCAGGACAAGACACAAGACTACATATAACGCAATATACACAAAGGAAAGACACAAAAGGAGAGGACCTAGTCACAGTGTTATTTCAGTATCTCCCTCTCAACATAGAAACAAAATGGGGATGTACACAGGTTGTTACACCCTATGACAGTTACTCCACATCATCTGCATTGGTAGTGTATAGTGACCTGATTTGTTCCTGTCACAATGAAGGTAGAGAAACAGCAGCCATTTTTATAGACTTATCTAAAGCCTTTGACCTGGTTGGCCACTCCATTTTAAGGTTGAGGTTATTTGGCCTGGGTTTCTCAGAGGGTTCTCTGGCTTGGTTTTCCTCATATTTGGTGGAGCGCTCACAGAGCATCCAGATACAGCAATATTTATCTGAACCTCTTGCTGTAAAAAAGGGGGTTCTCACAAGGCTCTATCCTGGGACCCCTATTATTTCTGCTGTCTAATAACAGCCTGCCCTCTGTGGTCCAGTGTACATCTATTAGATTATACACAGATGATACAGCTATAGTGGCTTCAGGAAGTGACCCGGAGGACCTCCAGAGAAAACTCCAGGCCAACTTCACCAGGGTGCAGGAGTGGTTCACCAGATCACAGCTTATAATGAATATTAGAAAGACTAACGTTTTGCACTTTATATCCAAAAGATGTAATAACCCTCCCTTCACAGCTGCAGGTCTATGCAGCCAAGCAGTCTCCAATTGCACAGACTACTACTTACAGCTATGTGGGGATCGTTTTCGATTCCACTTTGACTTCAGGGACCACATAGATGTGACAATAAATAAAGTTAAAAAGAAACAAGAGGCTTTAAAAAGAACTAGATTTTTAAAATTTTCAGGAAAGAAAAATATAGCTGAGCAACTTAACTTACCTACATAAAAATATGATGAATTTGTCTTTAGGTCTGTAAACAAACTAATGTTAAACAAACTTGATAAATTACTGTATAGAGTGGCCACATATTTTCTTTGCTGTAATTTCAGAACATACCACTGTATACTCCTGAACAGATTCAACTGGTTGCCTCTTGAGATGGAGCTGGTTAACATTTATCCATAAATACAAGGTTAACTACCCTGACCATAACATTTCAAAAATGTTATTTTCTAGTGTCCCAAACAATAAGATATACCTGGTTAGGACTATTCACCAACACAAAAAAAAACCAGACAAAGTGTAATAATAGATTTGGAGGTCGCGCTCTTCAGATCTTTGACAGCTTCACACTGGAATGGTTTACCTTCCCTTGTATGGGCTGAAACTAAACAAAGTTTTTACACAAATGTTGAGGAAGTACTATACTTTCACCTGCCAGTGTATGAAACAGAACTAGCTTCCTTTCCTATCTCCACCATATTTATTCACTTGGTCCTGCTGTTAATATTAGTGTTATTAAACTTTAATTATATCATGGCTACGTGATTTGAAAATGTACTTGTATTGCATATATTTATATTTTATTTGTAACTTAGAAAACAGAAAGAGCAGAATCAAACCACACAAAAACACGTATCCTGGATTTTAGGTGGGCAGACTTTGGGAAAATGGGGAGATACTTGAAAGAGGCATTAACGGGAATGGGACAGGAATCAGGGGTTGAGGAACAGTGGGCAGTATTTAAAATGGGGATTACAAGAACAACAGAATTATGCATTAAACAGGTTAGCAAGAGGAAAAGGAAGAGGAGACCATTATGGTTTTCCAAAGAGGTAGCAAAGAAAGTGAAAGCCAAAAAGACTGCGTTCAGGCAATACAAAAAGACACAGGCAGAAGGGGATAGGGAGAAGTACCAGGAGAAGCAAAGGGAGGCAGGGAGGTCAGTCAGGGAAGCCAAAGCTCAGACAGAAGAACACATTGCAAAATCAGTGGGTAGAGGGACAAAACCTTTTACAGGTACATAAGTGAAAAAGAAAGAAAAGGGCGGGATAGTGAGACTGAAGGGAGGATGGGGCAGCGTGGAGGATGACAACAGTAAAGCTGACATATTGAACAGGTATTTCTGCTCAGTCTTTACTGAGGAAGAGAAGGGTAATGGGTCTGAAGGGAGTACAAGGGTGAGAATGGTGCAGAAATGGACACAAGTCCCTTTACACGAGAAAGGGTCCTAAAGGAACTGGAAGTAATAAGAGTTGATAAAGCAATGGGGCCAGATGGGGTGCCCAGGGTCCTAAAGAACTAAGAGGTGGTGGCTGAACCTCTGGCTATCCTGTTTAGCGATCACTGGAAACAGGGAGGTACCCAAAGACTGGAGGACAGCAGATGTAGTCCCCTTATACAAAAGTGGGAACAAAGAGGAAGCAGGGAACTACAGACCAGTCAGCCTCACCTCGGTAGTGGGAAGATCATGGAAGCACTACTGAAGGAGAGATTGGTGGAACATCCAGTTGTCAATGGACTACAGGACCCAAGGCAGCATGGTTTCACCAGGGGGAGGTCATGTCAGACCAACCTCGTTGAATTTTTTGACTGGGTGACTAGGGAGGTGGATCAGGGGAGGGCAGTGGACATGGCCTATCTGGACTTCAACAAGGCCTTTGACACTGTGCCACATAGAAGACTATTACACAAACTGGGGAATATGGGTGTGGGCAGGACAGTAGTGTGGTGGGTAGGTAACTGGCTGGGTGGCAGGACACAGAGGGTGGTGGTAAATGGCTGTCACTCCGAGAGGAGAGTGACCAGTGGGGTACCACCACAGGGATCAGTGCTGGGACGGTCCTACTCAACATCTTCATCAGTGACATTGAGCAGGACCTAGAAGGCAGAATTTCACTGTTCACTGATGACACAAAGCTCTGTAACAGAGTAGACACACCAGAGGTGTAGACAGAATGAGAAGCGACCTGCAGAAACTTGAAGAATGGTCAGGGGTTTGGCAGTTGAAATTCAATGCAAAGAAGTGCAAGATAATGCATATGGGGCACAAAAACCCTGGCACAATATATCAGTTGGGTGAGGATATAGTATGCATCAAGCAGGAAAGGGATCTTGGGTTGTCATCTCTGATGACCTCAAGGTAGGGCAACAGTGTGACAAGGCAGCAGGTAAAGCAAATAGGATGCTGGGATGTATAGGCAGGGCATCACCAGCAGGAAAAGGGAGGTCATAATTCCGCTATACAAGACACTAGTGAGGCCCCACCTGGAGTACAGTGTACAGTTCTGGAGACCATACCTACGTAAGGACATAGACAGAGTAGAGAAGGTTCAGAGGAGGGCAACAAAGATGGTGCATGGATTGCATCACAAGTCCTATGAAGACAGGTTGAAGGAACTGAACATGTACTCCCTGGAGGAGAGGAGGGAGAGGGGTATGATAGAGACATACAAGTATCTTACAGGGAGGAACAGGGTGCAGGAAAACACTATTTTAAGCGAAAAGATGTTCCAGGACTAGAGGGCATGGGATGAAGTTGGAGGGAGGACGATTCAGAGAAACATGAGAAGAATTTCTTCACAGAGCGGGTGGTGGACAAGTGGAACACCCTGCCAGAGGAAGTGGTGGGGCTGAAACAATCACAGGATTTAAGAATGCATGGGATAGACATAAAGGAATTCTGGAGGTCAGGGGTAAGGGGCAACAGACTTCTAGGAAAACAAACTGAACTTACAAGCTCAAATGGGCAGACTGGGTGGGCCTTAGGCCCTTATCTGCCGACACTGTCTATGTATCTATGTATCTATGTATCTAGGATTGTCTTGTGAACTGGACTGACAAAGTCCATAATGGCATTTTTCCTGTATATAAATAAAGTTTTTACCTGCCTACCTACCTTTGTTGAAAAAGTAAAAAATAATAGAATTTTCTGCTGCTTTTTTTACTCTTTAAAAAACTAAACGGTATCAATAAATGAACCACTAATCATTTCATAGCTATTGTGTTGAACAACTTTTGTGTTCACAGTACCATGCTAGCATTTTTATGTTGGCTTGCCGCGCTTGTGCGCAAGTCAACCTCTTGCCATAGTGGCAGATTTTGGAGGTACATCAGCGTGGGCGAATGCAAGACTCGCATCAGTAGGTGCATCCGGCAGTCCCCAATTAGGCAGCATGCTTGTGCTGACACCAACATTATGTAAAGTGGACAAAACTTCTAAGGAAAGTGCCGCAGTGGAGTGGGGCGGTGGGGCTCAGTGGGCGCGGGTGGGAAGAGCGGTTACCGCTAGACCACCAGGGATATTGGACATATTTTTATTTTTTATTATAAATGCCCGCTATCGGGCAGACAGCGGTTCACTGGACCACCAGGGAGTTTGGGGATCTTTATTTATTACAAATGCCCGTGATTGGGCACACAGCAGTCCACTGGACCACCAGGGAGTTTGAGGACATTTATTTATTTCAAATGCCCACAATCGGGCACACAGCAGTCCACTGCACCACCAGGGAGTTTGGGGATCTTTATTTGTTACAAAAGCCCGCAATCAGGCACACAGCAGTCCACTGGACCACCAGGGATATTGGAGTGTACTGTATTTTACTTCAGCCCACATCGGGCTGTGGAGCACATTGGCGGCTGCAGGGGACGTCGGTCCCCGACGGCTGCTTCCTAGCAGGGCGCCAGGTGCAAGTCATGGGGATCAGCGTGCCTGCATGCAAATTGAGCCTATGACATGCAAATGGCGCATGTACCTTGCATACATTATGGCAAATTGCATGTCAACTTTTTAATATTTTGGTTGCTGTGCATGGAGCAATGGAACTTAGCTAGCATTATCCCATGCTCCCACTCTGGCCACTAGCGGCTGGTGCAGTGCCACTGCAATGCACTACTTGAGGTGGCCAGAGTCGCGATATTCAATGATGCTGAGCCATGGCACAGCTCCATTGAATATCGCCCAGTCCATGCCCCTGCGCAGCCAAGTTATGCTGCATCCAGGCTTGCACCACAGCCTGGCGCAGTTTGAATATCTGGGCCCATGTCTCAAAGTGTTTCGTAGGTCAGTGAGTTACACAGTGGTAGAACATGAGGCTATGCAGGCAGACGTATGAGCCATTTAGCATTTAACAAATCGATGACCTAAACGCACACCTTAATTCCTGTCAATCTGTGCAGGGTGGGGGTGGGGTTAGTGTCACTTCAATACTTTATTGCCATTCCTATTATGCATCTCTCTAACTCCTGCACTATCAATGCCAATGCCAGCAAGCCAAAATTTGGCATTGACAAATGCTTGTTCATTTTAAAGTTATTCAGATTTGAATGCTGTTAGCACAGCTAGAACACATCAGCACAGCTGGGCATCTCTCTCTCTCTCTCTCTCTCTCTCTCCCCAATGACACCATTTTAGGATTTTTTGAGCAGCATTCTTGAATCAGGAGAGGCTGTATTTACAGTTTTCAAATGCCATGAAACTCCATTTATCCTGCTTTAGTAAATGCAGTTTGAGTATAAATGTAAACAAAAGCCTCTCATTTACAAGACTATGGAGTTATTTTTAATAAACAAAATGTGTAAAAAAGATGGTTTAGGTATCCTTTAAAACCTATGTGAGTCCAACCAGCTCAGTTCTGCAGCCAGTCATATTCAAATTCTCCAATCACTTTAAAATCTGTGTGTGTGTGTGTGTGTGTGTGTGTGTGCATATCCTCCTCCAGACATACTCTTAGATTTATCACCTTGTACAGAGGCATATCCAGCTAGTAACATAGAATCCAAATGTTTTTCCCTTTTTGTCAGCATGACAGGTAAAACCACTCTGGTGAGAATAATGAAGAATAGAAAAACAGTTTCTACTAGCAGAAGCAATTCTTTAATCAGTTTCCATTCCTGTCCATCCCCCTCCCCAGGTAATGCAATCGTATCTTTTTGGTCACCCTGAGAGACACAGCCATTCATATAGAAACAAGAAGCATGTAAAGAATCCAGCAATGCTGTTAGCCCTGCATAGACAACCCATCTGCACTGCCATTCTGTTTACTGCTGTGGTGCTGTATGGTCATGTTATAGGCATGTAGTACCAACCTCTTGCACAGTAATTTCCCATTTTTCCCACTTGACCTATGAAGACATAGCAGAGGATTATGATCCTTGACCACCTTAAATTCTCACCCATACAGATACTGTTGCAACTTCTGAAGGGCCCACACTCTGACTCAGTTCTGGCATATGCTTCCTTCCTGGGCTGCAGCTTCCAGCTCAGATACACTACAGGGTGCTCCTCCCCCTGCAGCATAACCTGGCTCAGCACAGCACTCAGCCCATGGTCTGAGGTGTCCACATGAACAATACGTTTTAGACAGTTATTGGGGCTAGCTAGCACAGCCAGCCTACATAGGGCCTTCTTTAGCTCCTGAAAGGCAGACTCATGGCCCTCTGTCCAATGAATCTTCGCAGTCAGTTTCCTTTTTTTGTTCAGTCTCTCAGGGGCTCAGCCATATCTCTGTAGTGAGGGACAAACCTCCTGTCATATCCACCTGTCCCCAGAAATGCTCTAATCAGTTTTTTGGTGGTAGGAGTGGGCCAAGCGATGACGGCTTTGACCTTCACAGGCTTTGGACAGATGCATTCACTGCCCACCTGGTGCCTGAGGTAGGACACTTCTGCCATACCTGTCTAGCATTTGTCCTCCTTGACTGTCAACACTGCATCTTTTGTTCATTGAACACCTCCCACACATGCTCAGTTGGACCTCACCCAGGTCTGACTGTAAATAACAATATCATCCATGTACACCAGTGCAAAGTCACCCGGCCCAAACAGAATACAATCCACAATCCACTGAAAGGTTGCAGGTGCATTCTTCATACCAAAAGGCATTACTTTGAACTCATAGAAACCAAATGGGGTAAAGAATGCTGACCTTTCTGTGGCTGCAGGGGTTAGAAGTACCTGCCATTAGCCCTTTGGTAAGTCTATTGTGGTCAGGTACTTGGCTCCCCCAGTTGCTCCAGAGGCTCATCTGCTCTAGGCATGGGGTAGGCCTCTTACTGCACAGTTGTTAGGCTTTTGGTGGTCAACACAAAACTGTGTGGTATCATCATTTTTTAAGGATAGTGACTGTGGGTGAGGCTCAGGGGTTACTGGACTCCTGGATCACTCCAGGTTCCAGCATCTTATTGAGCTCCTCTTTCATGGTCTTCTGAATCTGGTCTGGTACCTTGTAGGGGGACTGTCTCAGTGGCAGCTAGTTCCCAGTATCCATGTCATGCTTGGCCAGCATGGTGTGTGCCAGTTTACATAGAAACAGAATTTGATGGCAGATAAGAACAGCATGGCCCACCTAGTCTGCCCATTTCCCTACCTAACAGATAAGCTGCAGATCCTAGTTAACCAACAGCCTACGTCCTCCTACCCCACTAGAATTGTCTTATGTCTGTCCCATGCATTCTTGAATTCCCCCACTGTTTTTGACTCTACAGCCTCCTCAGGAAGGCTGTTCCATGCATCTACAACCTCTCTGTGAAGAAATACTTCCTCACATTGCCTCTGAGTCGTCCCCCCTCTATCTTCAAATTGTGCCCTCTTGTTCTTGAACATCTCTTTTTCTGAAAGATGCTACCCTCTTGGACTTTGTTGATTCCCTTGAGGTATTTGAAAGTTTCTATCATGTCCCCCCTCTCCCTTCTTTCCTTGAGGGTATACATATTAAGCTGCTTTAGAGTTTATTCATATGCCCCTGTGAACATTTCCCCACATTCTCTCAGCACACCCTGAATCTCTTGCACCTGGAGTGGTGTCAAACTGATCTGAGAGGATGAGGTGTCCATGGAGGATCCTACTCAGGCTTCCCTGAGGAGGCCCACCAGGGGATAATCTTCAACTCCCTCTTCTGAAGTGCTGCACACAGCAAGGATCAGTTCCTAACTATCGTAGTAGGTCTTCATGTTAACATGATATACTTCCTGCCTGCATCTCCTGCCCGGTAGCTCTATCATGTAATTAATGTCACTCACCTGTTGGACAATGGAGAATGGTCCCTTTCTTGCTGCCTGCAGTTTATTCTGTTGGACAGGTATGAGTACAATCACTCATTGTCCCACTTCATACTCTCAGATCCTGGCTCCATGTTCAGGCCCTGGCTCCATGTTCAGGCCTTGGCTCCATGTTCAGGTCCTGGCTCCATACTCAGATCCTGGCTCCATGTTCAGGCCCTGGCTCCATGTTCAGATCCTGGCTCCATGTTCAGGCCCTGGCTCCATGTTCAGGTCCTGGCTCCATGTTCAGGCCCTGGCTCCATGTTCAGATCCTGGCTCCATGTTCAGGCCCTGGCTCCATGTTCATGCCAGATGTTCTGCTGCTTTTGTGCAGCTGCTAAGTGCTCCTGAACAAGCCTCATGAGCTCCTTAAGCCAGGTCCTGAAGTTCAGGACGTCCTCCACAACAGACGGCCTTTGGGAAGCATGGTCACCCCCCCATTCATCACAAACTAAATCAAGGGGCACGCTCACCCTATTGCCAAACAGGAGCTCAAAGGGAGTGAATCATGTAGACTACTGTGGGACTTCCTTGTATGCAACAATGAGCTAAGGAAAGTATTTGTTCCATTCCTTCTTGTACTGGTCAACGAATGTCCTTAACGCGGTCTTAAAGGATGAATTAAATCACTACACCAGACCACTGATCTTGAGATGGTATGGAGAGGGTTTAAGCTTTTTCACTTCCCACTTCTCCCACAGACTGCTCATTAACTCAGACATGAAACTAGCACCCTGGTCTAACAATATCTCCTGGAGAAAGCCCACCCAGCTAACTACCCCCAACAGTGCACCAGCCATCTTTTCCACCTCAATGGATGATCAGGGCATTGTATATTGGTACCTCATGGCATAATCGATGACCACCAAGATATATTGCTTGCCAGTGTGACTCGGGCTGTTAAGTGGTCCCAGCATGTCCAAGGCTAGCCTCTTAAAGAGTTCCTCCATGATGGGCAGGGGCACCAAAGCTGCCTTGGCCTTATCCCCCCATCTTCCTCACTCTGGCACTGTGGACAAGTCTGACAGTATTTGTAACATTCTTGCTCATACCAGGTCAGAAGAAATTTTTGGCCAGCTGCTTTTTTGTACACCTCACACCCAAGTGGCCTGAAAAAAGGGATATCATGGGCCAAGGCCAAATGCTGCCGGCAGTAAACCCTAGGGACTACCAGCTGCTGGAGTACCTCTCCATCTAGACCCCCCTCAGTGTACACTCCCTGTACAACAACCTATTTTCCCAGTAGACTCTTTTACTCCCCTGAGAGTCCTCAGTTCTGTTGGCTATGTCTCTCAGTTTCTGTAGGGTAGGATCAGCCTACAGTGCATTGCCCAGCTCCTCTTGTCTGACCATTCCCAGCTCCCTTTTAGAAAGGAGTCCAGAGGCCTTCTTTGTCTGCAACTGTGGCTTGGGGCTGCTACTGATAGCTAGCCCTACAGCCATACTACCCCCCTCCTCAGCTGCTGAAGGAGAGGCTGGCACAGGCTGGAGAGCCTTCTTCTCAACCTCAGAAGCTTGCCTTTTGCCTCACTGCAGGTAATCACACAAACCAGAGATACCCCATGGACAAAATCATTCCTCATTATCACATTCATAAGGAGATCAGGTATGACTCCCACCTCTTTTACTCTATGGTCACCCTCCCAACTCAAGAAGACTTGGGCCATTTGTATTTGTACCACTGGTCCAGTGACTCCTTGAATTGTGGAGAATTGCTCTGACAGAATTTGTTCTGCCTGAATTAGATCCTGCCTCACTAGGGAGATGTAAGCACCTGTGTCCCTCAATCCCTGGGTTACTGTCCCATTAACTGCAATAGGGTGCATATCTTCAGAGAAGGCATGGCACTTGATACTGCAGTCTGCGCACAACCCATCCATTGTTGGGTGCCATTTTGACCATCCCTTCCCCAGGCCTTTGCCCCTTAATCATTTACTGAAGGTAGTCATACCTCAAATGCCTCACTTTATTAGAAACAAGAGATGTTTTGGCCCCCGACCCTTGGTTCCCTTTAGAACCAGAAGGTTTTGCTTTGGGCTCATGTATGGGCTGATATACTTTAGGCTACCTCCCCAGGACCTCTTAGAACCATGTGCTGCCCCCCGTTTGTGCTTATGCTGTGTGTATGGTCTGCTGGCTAAGCTCAGGTCAGCATTTGCTGCTGCCTCCTTTGAGGAGCTGCATGCTCAATTGAGCAGCCAAACACACAGGTCCTCAGATACAATTTTAAGTAATTGTTCCCTCATAAACAAATCTTATATTAGCTCCACAGTGTCTGCTTTTGCCCCATCCACCCAATCGTCAAAGTGTACAGTTGAACACACAATTGTACATAACTGTCTTCTGTTTTTTTCCTTAACTCCCTAAAATTTCTTCCTGTGAGCCTCAGGAGTTAATTCAATATGTTTTAATAACACCATATTTACTTTATTGTAATCTACACAGTCTTCATCATCATCCATTCTAGCAAGTGCATGCAAATCACATCCCACAAGTAAGGGTGTGAGGTGGTTCATCCATATAGCCCTGTCCAATTGAAACTTTATGCACACCCTCTCAAATGACTTTAAAAATAGATCAAGATCATCTCTCTCCTTATATTGAGGAAACAATTTAGAATTAATTTTGGCTTCATGGGTTGGACTCCCTCTGCCATTACTTGCATTTTGCTGATTCACTGTCACCATCTCCTTCTCATGCTGTTCTCTTTGAATCCAATGCTGTCATTCTTTTTCTCTGTTCTCTAGTCTTTTTGCCTCCAGTTCCATAGAAACACAGAAGTTGATGGCAGAAGGGGACCGCTAGGTCCACCTAGTCTGTCCATTTGTTTTAGACCTATTTCAACACTGTAGTTACCCTTTGTAGTCAGGGCTTCCTTGTGTCTATCCCATGCATTTTTGAATCCCCCCACAGTGTTGACCCACACAACCACTTGGGACAGGCTGTTCCAGGTGTCCAGCACTCTTTATGTAAAGATAGACTTCCTGGTGTTGGTAGAGAACCTCCCTCCTTGCAGCCTGAGGTTCATGTCCCCTTGTCCTGAAACACTTCTTGAAGTGAAAAAGTTCCTGTGCCTGTACATTGTTAATGCCTTTTATGTACCTGAATGTTTCAATCATGTCCTCTCTCTCTCTCTTCTGCTCCAGTTCACTGTTTCCTTGTAGGACATGTACAGCAGACCCTGCATCAGTTGTCACCTTTTTCTGTACAGTTTCCACCAGGTCAATGTCCTTCCCGAGGTGAGACCTCCAGAACTGGACTCCGTATTCCAGGTGAGGCCTGACCAGTGATCTGTACAGCGGTAGTACCAGCTCTCTCCTCCTGCTCATGATTCCCCTCCCAATGCAGCCCAGCATTCTGTTGGCCTTCAAGGTTGCCTTCTAACACTGCTTACTAACAGTCTAGTCATCTGAGATTATGATTCCCAGATCTTGTTCCTGGTTTGAGGCCACCAGTCTTTCGCCTCCTAGGTAATACATATTTCTGGGATTTTTCTTTCCTACGTGCATGACCTTGCACAGTTTGGCATTAAATCTCAGCTGGCATGCCAATTCTTGCTGAAGGACCATTTCTCTTTCCTCCATTCTTTTTACCTCAAGTTCCAGATCTTTCTGTTGCAGCATAAGTTGCAGTCTCAGGATCTCAAGCTGACTTGGAGAGTCTGCTACTACAGCTCCTGGCTCAACCCCAGGGCTCCTTTACCTTTGGTCTTGGTCCTCCAGAGGTGGTACAAGGTGCTTCTTGGATAAGCCATCATGCTTGACTCCTCATCTTGGCACCTCTTATGAAGCTGTGCCACAGAATGCCTGTCATATCCTGGGGAACTCATACTCCCCCTACTGAGTCATAATTGCGTGGACTAAACCACACACATGAAAACTGTGCTGTCAGTAGGGCGTATGTGTTTAGAGTGAAAGGGGAATATCAGAAATACGAAAGTGTTGCTACCCCCTGGCACTCATCACAAAGGAGGAAGTCGATGTAGCCACTGCCGACTGGGTGCTCAGTTGAACCACTCCCGTGGTGGAGGAGCTAGAGCACCCAACCCTGCAGTGGATGGTTTGGGGACAACATGGTTTGATTTCCTGCTAGGGAATGTTTTACTTTATTTTTTTACTTTTGGTCTTGACCCTGTGTCCAGACCCCCTTGTAGTTGATTATAATAGTTTTGGGAGGGTGGGGGCACGGGGTGGCAATGCCCCCTCAAAATAAAAGGTGAACAGTTGGGTATTGCAGCACACTGTTCGTAGGTACGTGGTCTTGATGTGCATGGTTTCGTCCATGACATTATGACCTCGTGCCCATACGCTCTACCTGCAATACATTAAGCAGTGCTGATAGAAAATAAACAATAGTACAGTATATCCTTCTTTTGTGGCTGCTAAGGTAGAATTTTCTGCTGGCAAACTCTGCCTCTCAGTGTGCTAGAAAGACAACTATCCACAAATTCTGACTTTGGATTTGTACACCTGATCCAACAACACTGCCCAAAAATTTGTGACAAACTCTCCCTTCTAGACTGTAACGGTCTTTAGAGAGTTGTCTGTTTTCTTTTGGCTGTCAGCATCTGTGTCCTACTTAGAACATCAACTCTTCCCTGCACACAGCTGGGGAAGGTCACCACAGTTCCACTATTCAAATCTTGTACAGTGCTTCTTGGCTAAGGGAAGGTAACAGAGCTATTTTTCTTGCCGGTGAAAATAAAACAGTCAATTTAGCAATGAAGCCACAGTCATGAGGTTTATGCAAATAGACATTTTACTGAAAAAGTCAGGTTTCAAAATAACAGGAGATTATATACATTATAGTGGCATGGTAGTGTCACTATAGTTAGGGTTGAGTACCCCATTTAAGGTTGAAGTGTGAAATTTTGCATCTTAATAACTTTGACACAGTAAGACGGATTTGCCTGAAATTTGGCAGGCATGGAGTAGTACCATAGATCTCTGGATCTGCTAAGTTTTGTAACAGTTGAATATATGGTTGCGGAGTCATAAAGCAACATTCTGTTGAACATTTACTCTTTTTTGTGCATTCTTTGCTTGCGCCAACTGGTCGCACGGTTTGTGTGACCAGTCCAAAAACCTCAGCAAACATGCGGCCGGGGTCCCCAATGTGCCTTTTGAATATTTCATGAAAAAATATTGAACGGTTCAAATGTTATTCAAAAAACAAGTTTCCCATTATAGTCAATGGGAAAAGTTAACAAAAAGTTCTACACTGTTGCAAATGCAGTTTTTAGTACAGCAAATGACCCCATGTAGTGTCGTGAGTCAGACATTTGTTTTCAGTTACTGATTACAGAAATGCTTGGCATTTCAAATTGGGACCCTCTAGGGACACATTTCTTTTTGTATGCACCTAGTCGGACCCTGAGGATGCTAGCCATGTTTTTTTTTGGGGAGGGTTAAACACCCCAGAAACATATTTTTGAAATTTTTGTAAAAAGTAGTGTTGCAAAGTAGTGTCTCACTCATGACACGTTCGTGATTTCATTTGCGAATGCGTCATGATTTGCAGCACTATTTTGCGACACTATGCCCAAAATAACAGGAATTCTTTGCCACCCTGTTGCAAAACAACGGCTTGGTTTTATGGGCTGAAATTTGGAGGGAAGAAAGCCAACATCCCACAGATGGGTCTTTTGGTGGTTTAGTGACACAATATTGCACAGATGGAAAGTTACGGTGCTCCAAAGTGGATGCTTTTTCCCATAGACTAACATTACAGCATCCGTCATGCCTTTCAGGACCCGTATCTCGGAAACGCTTCGAGATACAGACTTTTCATCAGAAAAATGCTTAGCCTTCTGCTGGGGGGGGGGGACTAAGTGCAAAACTAGCCAGGAAAGTCATAATTTATATGAAATTTTAATTTTCTTTCTACGTTGTACGGTTCCTGAGATATAAGCAATTTAGAATATAAGTGCTCATTTTCTGCTCCGAGGTCCATTATTATGCATACATTCTTTGTATTCACTGTGTTTCTCTATGCAGCTGTTGGTAAAAAAAGGGTGTGTGCTTTCATGGCTGTCACAGTTAGCATTCCATAACCATTTACATTAGTTTTCCCGTCTACGCCACAGGGTGCATTACCCTTTGCATTTTGTTTGCGCTTGCATTTGCTTTACTGTTACCATTTGCGTTTCCATTACTGTTTCTGTTTGCATTTAGTTTTGCATCACCATGTGCATTACCATTTGCATTTGCGTACGTGCTTTCATTTGCATTTCCTATAGCGTCATCATTGCTATTAGCATCATCATTGCTGTTACCGTTAGCATTTGAGTTTCCTATTGCGGTACCATGACCGTGCGCTTTACCATTTGGGTTTCCGTAAGTGCTTGCATTTCCATTTGCATTACCATTCCCATGTACACCACCTTGTGCATTACTGTTTGCATTTTCATTTTTGCTTGCGTTTGCGTTACTGTTAACATTTGCGTTCCCATTACTGTTTCTGATTGCATTTCATTTTGCGTCACCATGTGCATTACCATTTGTATTTGCGTATGCACTTCCATTTGCATTTCCTATAGCGTCATCATTGCTATTAGCATCATCATTGCTGTTACCGTTAGCATTTGAGTTTCCTATTGCGGTACCATGACCATGCACGTTACCATTTGCATTTCCGTATGCGCTTGTATTTGCATTTCCATTTGCATTACCATTCCCATCTACGCTACCATGTGCATTACCCTTTGCATTTTCATTTGCGCTTTCATTTGTGTAACTGTTGACATTTGTATTTCCATTACTGTTTTTGTTTGCATTTCCTTTATGGTCACCATGTGCATTTCCATTTGCGTTTTGCGTTTCTTTTTGTGTGCACCTAGTTGGACCCTGAGGATGCTAGCCATATCTTTTTTGGGGGGTTAAACACCCCAGGAATATGTTTTTGAAATATTTGTAAAAAGTAGTGTTGCAAAGTAGTGTCGCACTCCACGACACTTTTGTGATTTCATTTGCGAAAGTGTCGTGATTTGTGACACTAATTTGCGACACTATGCCCAAAATAACAGGAATTATTTGCCATCCTGCTGCAAAACAATGGTTTGGTCTTTTGGGCTGATATTTGGAGGGAAGAAAGCCAACATCCCACAGATGTGCCTGTTTGTGGTTCAGTGACAAAATATTACACGGATGAAACATTACGGTGCTCCAAAATTGACACTTTTCCCATAGACCAACATTGCATCGTCCGCCTCACCTTTCTGTGCCCGTTTCTCGGAAACGCTTTGAGATACGGACTTTTCGTTGGAAAAATGCTTAGCCCCTCACTAGGGTGCTAAGTGCAAAACTAACCAGGAAAGTCATAATTTATATGAAAGTTTCATTTTTTTTCCACATCATACGGTTCCTAACATACAAGCAATTTACATAGATACATAGACAGTGTCGGTAGATAAAGGCCTACGGCCCACCCAGTCTGCCCATTGGAGCTTGTAAGTTTATTTTATGTATTCCTAGAAGTCTGTTGCCCCTTAACCCTGACTTCCAGATTTCCGTTATGTCTATCCCATGCATTCTTAAATCCTGTGATTGTTTCAGCACCCGCCACTTCCTCTGACAGGGTGTTCCACTTGTCTACCACCCGTTCTGAGAAGAAATTCTTCCTCACGTTTCCTCTTAATCATCCTCCCTCCAACTTCATCCCATGCCCTCTAGTCCTTGAAAATCTTTTTCACTTAAAAATAGTGTATTCCTGCACCCTGTTCCTTCCTGTAAGATACTTGTATGTCTCTATCATATCCCCTCTCTCCCTCCCTCCTTTCCTCCAGGGAATACATATTCAATTCATTGAACCTGTCCTCATAGGCCTTGTGATGCAATCCATGTACCATCTTTGTTGCCCTCCTCTGAACCTTCTCTACCCTATCTATGTCCTTTCGTAAGTAAGGTCTCCAGAAGTGTACACTGCACTCCAGGTGGGGCCTCACTAGTGTCTTGTATAGTGGAATTATGACCTCCCTTTTCCTACTGGTGATGCCCCTGCCTATGCATCCCAGCATCCCATTTGCTTTACCTGCTGCCTTGTCACACTGTTTCCCTACCTTGAGGTCATCAGAGATGACAACTCCAAGATCCCTTTCCTGCTTGGTGCATGCTATATCCTCACCCCCCAACTGATATATTGTGCCAGGGTTTTTGTGCCCCATATGCATTATCTTGCACTTCTTTGCATTGAATTTCAACTGCAAAACCCCTGACCATTCTTCAAGTTTCTGCAGGTCACTTCTCATTCTGTCTACACCCTCTGGTGTGTCTACACTGTTACAGAGCTTTGTGTCATCAGCAAACAAGGAAATTCTGCCTTCTATGTCCTGTGCAATGTCACTGATGAAGATGTTGAATAGGACTGGTCCCAGCACTGATCCCTGGGGTACCCCACTGGTCACTCTTCCCTCTGTGGCATGACAGCTATTAACCACCACCCTCTGTGTCCTGCTGCCCAGCCAGTTACCTACCCACTGCACTATTGTCCTGCCCACACCAATATTCCCCAGTTTGTGTAATAGTCTTCTATGTGGCACAGTGTCAAAGTACTTGTTGAAGTCCAGGTAGACCATGTCCACTGCCCTCCCCTGATCCACCTCCCCAGTCACCCAGTCAAAAAATTCAATGAGATTGGTCTGACATGACCTCCCCCTGGTGAAACCATGCTGCCTTGGGTCCTGTAGTTCATTGACAACAAGATGTTCCACCAATCTCTCCTTCAGTAGTGCTTCCATTATCTTCCCCACTACCGAGGTGAGGCTGACTGGTCTGTAGTTCCCTGCTTCCTCTTTGTTCCCACTTTTGCATAAGGGGACTGCATCTGTTGTACTCCAGTCTTTGTTTCCAGTGATCAGCTAAACAGGGTTGCCAGAGGTTCAGCCACCACCTCTCTTAGTTCTTTAAGGACCCTGGGGTGCACCCCATCTGGCTGCATTGCTTTATCAAATTTTATTAATTCCAGTTCCTTCAGGACCCTTTCTCATGTAAAGGGACTTGTGTCCATTTCTGCACCATTTTCACCCCTTGTACTCCCTTCAGACCCATTACCCTGCTCTTCCTCAGTAAAGACTGAGCAGAAATACCTGTTCAATATGTCAGCTTTACTGTTGTCATCCTCCACGCAGCCCCATCCTCCCCCTTCAGTCTCACTATCCCTCCCTTTGCCTTTCTTTTTTCACTTATGCACCTGTAAAAGGTTTTGTCCCCTCTACCCACTGATTTTGCAATGTGCTCTTCTGTCTGAGGTTTGGCTTCCCTTACTGACCTCCCTGCCTCCCTTTGCTTCTCTTGGTACTTCTCCCTATCTTATTCTGCCTGTGTCTTTTCATATTGCCTGAATGCAGTCTTTTTGGCTTTCACTTTATCTGCTACCTCCTTGGAAAAACATAATGGCCTCCTCTTCCTTTTCCCCTTGCTAACCTGCTTAATGCATAATTCTGTTGTTCTTGTAATCCCCATTTTAAATACTGCCCACTGTTCCTCATCCCCTGATTCCTGCCCCATTCCTCTTAATGCCTCTTTCAAGCATCTCCCCATTTTCCCAAAGTCTGACCCCTAAAATCCGGGATATGTGTTTTTGTGTGGTTTGGTTCTGCTCCTTCTGGGATTTCAAACCACAATGACTGGTGGTCACTGTTCCCCAGGTGCTCCCCCACTGTTTCCCCCATCACACTGCCCCTGTTTGTGAGCACAAGGTCCAGTATTGCCTTCTGCCGAGTTGGTTCCATGACCAGTTGCTTGAGGAAGGCACCCTGAAGGGAGTCCAGGATAAATCTGTTCCTAGTTGATGCTGCTGCTGGGATGCTCCAGTCCACGTCTGGAATATTGAGGTCTCCAACCAGTACTATCTCACCCTTGTCTGTCATCCTTTGGATGGCTAGAATCAGCTCCCTATCTGTTTCTTCCTCCTGGGCTGGTGGTCTATAGACCACACCTGTGAGGATGGCTGGCCCCATTTTCCTTTCCAGCTTAACCCACAGTATCTCTCCCTCATTTTGTTCCTTCTGGATCTCTGTGGCCCTTATGTCATTTTTCACATACAGTGCCACTCCTCCTCCTCCCTTCCTACCTGCCCAGTCTCTTCTGAATATGTTGTAGCCAGGTATGGCCATCTCCCAGTCATGGTTATCATTACACCAGGTTTCAGTGATGGCCACAATGTCCAGGTATGACTGCACAATGATAGCCTCCAGATCCTCCATCTTGTTGCTAAGGCTCTTGGCATTGGCACACATGGCTTTCCATGATTTGACCTCCCTAGACTGTTTAGATGTTCTACTCCAGCCCATTCCCTGGTTGTTCTTTATCCCTGGTTCTCCTTGCTGTCTGCCTTTCTGTTGAATTTTGCCCCTTTTCTGCCTATCCCCCTCTTGGGCACTTATCTCCATCTTTTGCACACTGCTTTATAGAGATATCCACTCCTCCAGTTCCCTGGTTCCACTGCTAGCTGTGGGGGGTGGGCAATTAGGTACCATCCTTGCTGGCCTGCCACCCCCTTGGCTAGTTTAAATGCTTGTCAATGTAGCATTTAAACTTATCATTGAGTGCTTGGATTCCCCTCCAGGATGGATGCAGGCCCTCAGGCTTGAACAAGCCTCCATCCCTCCAGGTGGGTCCCCAGTCACCAATGAATCCAAACCCTTCCTCAAAGCACCAGTTTTTCAATCTTGAGTTAACATTCCTGGTGCATGCACCCCATGCTCTCCCATGCCTCTCGCAGGTAATACTTCCGAGAAGGTGACAGAAGTAGATACTTGCTTGAGACCCCTTCCCCATTTCCTAAACTCTTCCTGAACTTCCTTTGGCTCCCCATTTGCCAGGTCATTAGTACCTAGGTGGATAATGACATCCATTTCACCCACCTGTCTTGCCTTCCCAGCAATCCCCAGGATCTTCCTTCCATCCCTCTATGCTGTGGCTCCTGGTAGGCACCTCTCTTCCCTACCCCCTGTGTTCCTAGCTGGATCCCACTTATGATGGAGTCCCCCACCAGGATTCGCTTCCTCCTCATCTGGGGTCCACTGCTCTCCCCACTGAGGTCACCTCCTTGACTAACCTCCACATCCTTTCCTTCCACTTCTCTGGGTACCTCTATTTGGTTGTCCCCATTTGCCAATGTGGCATATGAGTTCTTGAGTGGAATAGGATCTGGGATGTGCCTCTGCCTGACCACCCTAACCTTCCATGAGCCCGCTGTCATCCAAGTGCTCCTCGTTCTCGGCATCCTTTGCAGCAGTGGCATTGGACTGAGTGGTCCCTGGAAAGGGGTGATGGTACACTTGACCCAGTTTACTTCAGCTCTGAGTCTGGCTACCTCATCCTGCAGTCCAAAGAGAAGCATGCAGATAGGGCAGCACCTCAGCATCCAGAAGGTCTGCCTGAATATGGCTGCCCCACAGCCACTGCATTGCACCACTCCCCACATTATACTACACTTATACTGCTATTCCAGTACTTGTCTGTTACTGAAGCTCTCCTAGTTCCCTTTTTATTAATTTACTGTCCTAAAAATCCTGCCACTGCTCCTCAGATACTTTTCTTTAAAAAAGAAAAAATTATTAAAAAATTAGTCAAAACACTTGTGCTGAGGGCAGGATTCTTCCCCCTTATGCCCTTCCTACTTCACAACCCCTACTATATCCTGTGCTTAGCCCCTGTCAATCAGATTTAACAGGGCATATAATTAAGGGTTGGGGGCAGGGGAGGGGGGAATTTGCAGCAATTAAAGACAGCAAAGATATACACCACCACTGCAAGCACAACAAACTAGGTTTTAAATTTTCAACTGCCCAAAAACAATTCTAAGTAAAGACAGCAAAGAAATTACAGTGTCACTAAAAGCCCACAATCTAAGTTTAAAACAAAAATAGCAATGTACAATTACTGTAAAGCACTGAAATTAATCTGTTTCCTTCCCCTTCTGGCTTCTTCTGAGAAAACGAAAATCACTTGCTATCTCAACTCTGACTAAGCTCCACCTCCAATTATCACGTAGCTGAGGTCAAAGGCCAGACAATTAGCAACCTTCACCCAAACTACGGGGCAAGTCAGACAAGCCAAGACAAAATTTGCAGCAATTAAAGACAGCAAAGAAATATACTACCACAACAAGCACAACAAACTAGGTTTTAAATTTTCAACAGCCCAAATAAATTATAGTGTCACTAATAGCCCACAATCTAAGTTTAAAATAAAAATAGCAATGTACAATTACTGTAAAGCACTGAAATGAATCTGTTTCCTTCCCCTTCTGGCTTCCAAGTGCTCATTTTCTGCTCCGAGGCCCATTATGCATACATTCTTTGTATTCACTGTCTTTCTCTATGCTGCTGTTGGTGAAAAAAAGGGTGTGCACTTTCGTTACTGTCACAGTTAGCATTCCCACTTGTGTTTCCGTAACCGTTTACGTTAGTGTTCCAGTCCACGCCATGGTGTGTGTTACCCTTTGCCTTTGTGTTTGCGCTTGCATTTGCGTTAACTGTTACCATTTGCGTTTCCATTACTGTTTCTGTTTGCCTTTCATTTTGCATCACCATGTGCATTACCATTTGCGTTTGCATATGTGCTTCCATTTTGTGTTTTCTTTGGCTTCATCGTTGCTGTTACCATTAGCATTTGCATTTCCTATTGCGGTGCCGTGACAGTGCACGTTACTGTTTGTGTTTCTGTAGGCGCTTGCATTTCCATTTGCTTTACCGTTCCCGTCTACGCCACTGTGTGCATTACCCTTTGCATTTTCATTTACGCATGCGTTTGCGTTACTGTTAATATTTGCGTTCCAATTACTGTTTTTGTTTGCATTTTGTTTTGTGTCACTGTGTGCATTACCCTTTGCATTTGCATATGCATTTCCGTTTGCACTTCCTTTGGCATCATCATTGCTGTTACTGTTAGCATTTACATTTCCTATTGCGGTACCATGACCGTGCATTACCAATTGCATTTCCATATGTGCTTGCATTTCTGTTTGCGTTACTATTTCCTTTTATGCCACCGTGTGCATTACCCTTTGCATTTTCGTTTGCTCTTGCATTTGTGTTACTGTTAACATTTGTGTTTCCATCACTGGTTTTGTTTTGCGTTTCATTTTGCGTCACAGTGTATACTAAAATTTGCATTTGTGTACGTGCTTGCATTTCCTTTGGCGTCATCATTGCTGTTATCATTAGTATTTGCATTTCTTATTGCGATACCATGACCATGCGCATTACCATTTGTGTTTCCGTACATGCTTACGTTTGCTTTTCTGTTTGCGTTACCATTCCCATCTACACCACCGTGTGTGTGTTACCCTTTGCATTTTTGTTTGCACTTGAGTTTGCGTAACTGTTAACATTTGCATTTCCATTACTGTTTTTGTTTGCGTTTCTTTTTGCATCCCCATGTGCATTTCCATTTGCATTTGTGTACGCGCTTCCATTTGTGTTTGCGTTTCTGTTTGTGTTTCCTTTGGTGTCATCGTTGCTGTTACCGTAACTGTCTGCGTTTCCAATTATGTTACCATGCCTGTGTGCGTTACGGTTTGCGTTTCCATACTGGCTTGCATTTGTGTTTCTGTTTTCATTAACATTTGTGCTTGTGTTTGTATTACCATTTGCGTTATCGTTTATATTTGCGTCACCATGTGCGTTAGCATTTGCACTTGCGTTGCCGTTACTTTACTATTTATAGTGCACATTCTCAAAAAGAAGGGAAATTCATGGCAAAAAACTCCATTTAATGCATCAGTTAGGGTTGTTCCATGGTGACAAAAGCAAGGAAATTCAATGTTAGGGTTCCCACCCCCTTGCACCCCAACCCGCCCCCACCAACAGGCATCGGGTGTGCATTGATATCATCGGTCTAACTCTCACCCCATTCTCCTATACTGCACCACCTCAGCTTGTTTGCTCATGGGATGGGGTGAGAGTTAGGACAATGACTAACGCACACCCGATGCCTAATTGAGTGGGGTGGTGAGAAGGGGAACCTAACATCGAATTTCCTCACTTTGTCATTGTGGAACAACCCTAACTGATGCATTAAACAGAGTTTTTTGCCTTGAAAAAAATATATATATATATCTATATCAGGGTTTTATTTAATTCTAAAAGTTGATTAGCGTTTTGATCATAAAAGTGCTAAAACATTGTGAAAGTGCATAGCACCTGCCTCCCTGTGTTTAACAAACATAACCCTTCTAGAAAACCTATATAAATACTTTCTGAACAGTTAGTATTGTTCCAAGAAAAAAACTACTAATCAATTATTTAAAACCTGCTCGGTATACATATATGTATGTATATATATTAATGGCAAAAAAACTCCATTAATGCATCTCTAACCCATTCCATATGTAAACATAATGACATGGTACAGTAAATGAGAATAGGCTGGCTCCCCCTCAAGCTAGAATGCAGGGTCTATACTATATCTTACCCTGACCGTTCTTT
The DNA here is from genome assembly GCA_016271365.2 of Neoceratodus forsteri. Lineage (NCBI taxonomy): Eukaryota > Metazoa > Chordata > Ceratodontiformes > Ceratodontidae > Neoceratodus > Neoceratodus forsteri. The sequence continues at coordinate 175,998,193 of CM057455.1, forward strand.
AAGGCAAGAAGCCTTGTCTGTAAATAAACCTCTAAATGTATAGCCTATGGCTGAAATCCCTCTGATGAGGTTATTTTCAAATTCACCAAACATATTAGATTCTGAAAGAAGTTTGTGTTCAGTTGCTCCAATCAGCTTAAAATCTGTGTCCAACCAGCTCAGTTCTTCTCCAAGTCTTTCTGAAATGCTCCAATCACTTTAAAGTGTGTGTGCGTGTGTGTGTGTGTGTGTGTGTGTGTGTGTGTGTGTGTGTGTGTGTGTCCACCTCCAGACATTCTCTAAAATGTAACACCCCATGCAGAGGCATAGCCTTCTAGTGATGTAGAATCCCAATGTTTTCCCTTTTTGTTTGCATGAGAGGCAAAACCACTCTGGTGAGAATAATGATGCGCTCAGCGACCATAACCCAATATACATAGTTAGGAAAGTCCACCGAACTGAATCACCACACAAAACCATACAACTATGCTCATTCAAGACTCTTGACCTTGAACCTGTCCTGAGTAACCTTGCTACTTCTGGCCGATCGGCCCTAACATTCCCCTAGGTTGATAAGGCCCTTGTCTACTTTACAGAAGTCTTTCTTGCAAACTGGAACACCTTTGCCCCACTCAAACAAACCGGATTCAGAGGTAACCACTTACCTTGGATAAACCCTGAAATTCTGGCCTGCCTCAGGGCTACAGATCAAGCCTGGAAATGTCTTAAAGCTACCCAGCATCCTACTGACCTTACTAAATACCGCATGCTCCAAAACGCTTGCACCAGGGCTACAAAGTTATCCAAGTCTGAATATTTAAAATCCACCTTCAGCACCATCATAAATGCCCCTTCAAAGTTCTGGAAGTTGCTCCATGCCCTATTTACCCCCCTCATCTCTCCCACACCCTGGTACTTAAAGTAAATAGCTCACTAGTGTCTGACCCACCAGTTGTAGCTGTGGAATTTAACTCCTACTATTCCTCCTGCACCACTGAACTAGTGAAATGCGCCTGTCCTACCCATTCCCACCCTCTACCGGTGTACCCCCATCATCACCCTCCCACCTCCCCTTCTCTTTCACTACTGTAACCCCAAATTATGCCCTTTGTGCCCTCCTCACCATCAACCCCTGTAAAGGTGTCTCCCCTGATGGCCTGGACCCAAAACTCCTCTTCCTCTCTGCCTTGGCCATTGCTTACCCCCCTCTCAATTATCTTAAATCTCTCATTCTCTACTGTCTCAGTCCTCTCTTCATGGAAACATGCAGTGGTCCTCCCTCTACCTAAAGGGGGTGACCCTTCATCCCCCGGCAACTACCGCCCCATTTCTGTCCTCCCTACCCTTGCCAAGCTTCAAGAACACATTGTCCTCTCCCACTCACCTCTTTTCTATCTGACACCTCCTTTTTCACCCCTTTCAGTCCAGTTTTAGGAAAAAACACTCAACCACCACCTCTCTCTCCTATGGCTCACAGACTCCATCCTAACCAAGATGAACAATTGCCAAATTACCTGTGCCATTTTTGTTGACCTGGCCAAGGCCTTCAACACTGTCTCTCACTCCCTTCTCCTTGACTCACTCCTGGCTGCTGGCCTGTCTTCCTCCACCACAAACTGGTTTAAGACTTACCTTATTGGCAGAACCCAGTCAGTTGAGATCTTGGATGCTACTTCCACTATGCTCCCAATTAGCACTAGAGTCCCCCAGGGCTCTGTATTAGGGCCCCTCCTATTCTACATCTTCTTAAATGACCTTCCCTCTGTTTACTCCCCATCCTCTGCTATAAATATGTATGCTGATAATACAGTCCTGTATGCATCTGGCTCCTGTCCTGATGAGGTTACAACCAGCTTACACCAAGACTTTGATAAGGTTCAGCTCTGGTTTGCTAACAATCAACTTTTCCTCAATGCCAAGAAGACAATCTCCATGACCTTTGGCACAAGGCAGAGACTCTCAAGGCTTCCCTCCCTACCCATTTTCCACACCCTTGATGAGACTTTACTTGAGGTCACATCCTCCTTCAGGTACTTAAGTGTTTGGTTGGGCCAACACCTAAACTTCTCTGGACATATTGATGCCATCCAGAAAAAACTGCACCCCAAGCTTGGTGCCCTGTTCAGGAATTGTAGTTGCATCCTTCCTGATGCTAAGCATGAACTTGGCCAGAAGGTGATACTGCCCATTTCTGGCTACTGTGACACAGTCTATGATGCTGCCCCTAAGTCCTCCCTGGCCAGACTGGACACCCTCTTCAATTCCTTCTGCTGCTTTGCCTTGGATGCTCCCCACACCCACCAATGTGATCTTTATCATGCCCTATCCATCCACTCTCTTGCAAATAGGTGGCTCTCCCACTGTGTTAAATTCACCTCCAAGCAATGGTTGAGTGAGCTTCCTTCCTACCTCACATCCTCCTTTATAACCTTCTCCACCCTTGCATTCTTTAGATCAACTGACTCTTGCACCCTGGTAGTCCCCCACAGATCCACCCAAATCGGCCAATCCAGTTACTCTCACCACCTCCCAAAAATCTGGAATTCCCTCCCCCCTCAGATCTGGAACTCATCCTCTACCTACTCCATCAGCTCTTCCCTCAATAATTCCCTTGCTCCTAGCCACTCCTGCCATGTCCCTCCCTAACTCCCTCCTCTAAGCCCTGGACAAACCCTACCCCTCTACCATCACCTTCATTTTACCCTGTACACATCCACCCAAATTCCTAGCTCTCCTCCCCTTTCCCCAGATTGTTCCCCTTGACTGGCCTCCTTTGATCTCTCACAGAATATAAGGGACCCCAAATGGTCTCCATGGGCCTGTCTCCTACCCCCAAAGGGGCTTGTATCTCTCATCTACTCCCTTCCCCACCATCCTGAAAGGGTATCTCTGGGACACTTCCTTATCCCCTTCTCTCTGGTCAGTACAGTACAGGATCCTTGCATACTGAAGTGGTCTCCAGGGACACAACTCTTCCCCCTCCCCACACACCTCATCACTGCCTCTCTTTTCCCTTTACTTTCACATAAGCACTTACTACTTACTAACCCAGCACTTATCATTGTCCACTGTTTTTACCTATCATGTGCAATACTGTTTGTGACATCTACCTTACAACTGTTTGTTAATGTCGAACTTATAACTTGAATGTTTAATGTCTCTTTCCTAAAGCACCCCTTCCCCCAGGTCACACCGGAAGATGAGTGACTTGTCACTCAGTGTGCCAGGTGAAACGTTTCAATAAATAAACAAACAAATGAAGAACAGAAAAATAGTTTCTACTAACATAAGCAATTATCTAATCAGTTTCCATTCCTGTCACAACCCCTGTGAAGTGCTTACAAGTCTCATGTCCTCGCTCTCCATCTCCTCTTCCAGTACATACACTTTGAGATCCCACAGACTAATCCCGTAGGGTATATGGTGCATATGATATATATGATGCAGCCCCTGCACCATTTTAGTTGCCCTCCTCTGGACAGCCTCGTCCCTCTCTATATCTTTCCTGAAATCTGCACTCCAGAACTTCATGGACACATCTCTCACTCCCTTCTCCTCAACTCACTCCCGGCAGCTGGCCTATCTCCCTCCACCACAAACTGGTTCAAGGCCTACCTTATTGGCAGAACCCCATCAGTTAAGATCTTGGACGCCACATCTCCTCCCCTCCCAATTAGTACTGGTGTCCCCCAGGACTCTGTATTAGGGCCCCTCCTATTCTCCATCTTCTTAAATGACCATCCCTCTGTTTGCTCCCCCTCCTCTGCTAGACATACGCATGCTGACGATACAGTCCTGTATGCATCTGGCTCTTGTCCTGATGAGGATACAACCAGCTTATAGCAAAATTTCGATAATGTTCAGCTCTGGTTTGCTAACCTTCACTTTTTCCTCAATGTCAAGAAGATGGTTTCCATGACCTTTGGCACTAGGCAGAGACTATCTAGTCTTCCCTTTATACCCACTTTCCACACCCTTAAAGGGACTTTACTTGAGGACACATCCTTACATACTAACATACTAAAATGTCAGCAGAATAGGCCTAACGGTCTTTCATGTCTGTTTGTTTGGTCAGCCCCCATCCAGGGAGCTGACCTTGCTGCCCCCCTCTCCCTCTCTGGCTTCTCCCTTCCCAGTCCTGGATATTCTCACTACACTGGTTTTTGCTTCCAGAACCCTTCCCCTGTACCTGTCCAACCCCTCTTGAACCCCTCCACCATTTCTGCCTCCACCAGCCCCCTGGGCAGTGCATTCCATGGCTCCACCACCCTCTCAGTAAAGTAGCACCTCCTCCTTTCTCCCCTGAATCTCCTCCTCCAGCTTCCACCCTTGCCTTCTAGTTGCCCCCTCTTCCTTTGGAGCACCCTGACTGCTTCTCCCCTGTTTACCCCCTTCATGTACCTGAAGACCTCTATTATGTCCCCCCGGTCCCTTCTCTCTTCCAATGTATATATATTTAGCACTTCGAGCCTCTCCCCATAGGTCCTATCCCTAAGCCCCAAATCATTTTTGTTGCCCTCCTCCGGACCCTCTCCAGGAGTTCAATGTCCCTCTTTAAATGTGACCTCCAAAACTGCACGCAGTACTTGAGGTGCGGCCTCACCAAGCAGTTGTACAGTGGGAGTATCACTTCCCTCCTTCTGGAGGTGAGCCCCCTAGTGATGCATCCAAGCATCCTGTTGGCCTTTGCCACTGCCCTCCTACAAGTCTCCGAGTTGTTCATCTTGACATCCACCACCACCCCCAGGTCCCTCTCAGCCATCAAGACTTGTAGCATCCCCCCCCACGGTGTACACTTGGCCCAGGTTTCTGACTCCCAGGTGCAGTACCTTGCCCAAGGACCAATCCCTGAGGGACTCCACTAATGACCCACCTTGGGGATGAGACTATCCCGCCAACCACAACCCTCTGGGTCCAGTTCTGGAGCCAATTTCCAATCCATCTGATCATCTGGTTCCCCACCTCCATTTCTCCCAGATTATCCAACAGGGTCCCATGAGGAACAGAGTCAAACGCCTTGCGGAAGTCAAGCAAGAGGACGTCCACTGGTCTACCCAGGTCCAAGGCACTCATCACCCAGTCATAGAACTGCAAAAGGTTTGTCTGACATGATTTCCCCGGGATGAATCCATGCTGTCTATCATCCAGGCACCCCAACTTTTCCAGGTCCCCTCTAGTCTCTTCTTGACAATGCCCTCCATCGCCTTGCCCACCACCAATGTCAGGCTGATGGGCCTGTAGTTCCCTACCACTTCCCTTGATCCCTCTTGTGGATAGGCACTATATACACCACCATCCAGTCCTAGGGCACCCAGCCTGTCCTCAGAGAGAGATGCTGAAGAGCTCCACCAGGGGTTTCGCCAGGACATCTGCCAGTTCCTTCAGCACTCTGGGATGTAATTTATCTGGCCCTGATGCTTTCTTCATCTTAAGGGACCTGAGGGCTTCCCTCACTCTCTCTGCCATGATTTCCACCTTCGCTACCTTGTCCCCCTGCTTTGCCTTCCCCCCACCTGCCAGTGATGCCCCCCTCCCCAGACCTGCCGATTGGTAAGGGTCCCTCCCTCTTCAGTTTCACCATCTCCTCCCATGTATGATGCAGCCCCCCCAATTTCCTTGGTGAAAACTGAGGTGAAGTACTCATTTAGTACCTCAGCCTGCTCCCCCGGGTCTTGTGCCCATCCCTACCCCTGTTTTAATCCTGCTAATCTGCCCCTTCACCCTTTGTTTTTCCCCAATGTATCTAAAGAACCCCTTGTTCCCTCTCCTAATTTCCCTGGCCAGGTTCTGCTCCTTCCTTGCCTTAGCTGCTCTCACCACCCTAGTGGCCCTTCTGGCCATCAGCTCGTACTCCCCTCAGTCCATTTCACTCCTTGAGCACTTGAATTGCCTATAGACCACCTTCTTTCCCCTCACCACCTCCTGAACCTCCCTGGTCCACCAGCAGGGTTTTTGGGCCCTACCACATTTTTGTCTTACTCTTGCGCAGGTGTTGGTAGCATCCTGCACCCCCCTCCTGATGATTTCCCAGCTACTGTCAGTGTCCATGTCTGGCCCAATCCCATCCAAGTGCTTCTTAAGGATTCTTCCCATTTCCTTGAAATCCACCCCCCTGAAGTCAGTTACCTCCATCTTTGTGCAGCCTTCTACCCCTCCTAGGTTCTGGCAGAACCAGACCGTGACATGGTCGCTCCCCATTAATGGGTCCCTTACCTCCAGGCCCCCAGTCTGGTCACTGTCTGCCAGGACCGCATCCAGTGTCCACTCCTCCCTGGTCGGTTCCCCCACCTGCTGAGTTAGGAACGTGTCCTGAAAGACATCCAACAACCTATGTTCCCTGGCCACTGAGGATGTCATAGTCTCATAGTCTTCCCTCCTATCCTCCTTCAGGTACTTAGGTGTTTGGTTGGACCAACACCTAAAAGCCTTTGGACATATTGATGCCATCCAGAAAAAACTGTGCCCCAAGCTTGGACTTGTTCAGAAGATGATACTGTCCATTTTTGACTACTGTGATGCAGTGTATGGTGCTCCCCTCAAGTCCTCCCTGGCCAGACTGGACATCCTCTTCAATTCCTTCTGCCACTTTTGCCCATGGATGCCCCACCCACCCACCACTGTGACCTTTATCTGTGCCCTGCCCTTCCCCTCTTTTACAAATAGGTGACACTCTCCCAATGCATTAGATTCACCTCCAAGCACTGGTTGGGTAAGCCCCCTTCCCACCTCACCTCCTGCTTTATAACACCCCCCATCCTCCCATCCTTCCATTCACATAGATCAACCAATTCCTGCAGCCTGGTAGTCCCCTGCAGGTCCACCCTAATCAGCCAATCCAGTTATACTCTCACTGCCTCTAAAAAATCTGGAATTCCCTCCCCCCTCAGATCCGGCACTCATCCTCTGCCTACTCCACCAGCTGTGCCCTCTGTAATTACCTTGCCCCTAGCTGCTCCTGCCGTGTCCCTCCCTAATTCCCTCCTCTAAGCTCTGGATAAATGCTACCCCTCTACTGTTAAATTTATTTTTACCCTGTGCACCCACACACCCCAAATTTCTAGCTCTCCTCCCCTTCCCCCAAATTGTTTCATCTTACTGGCCTCCCTTGATCTCTCACAAAATGTAAGAGACCCCAAATGCTCCCCATGGGTCCATGCATCCTGACCCCCTGACAGGGTACCCCACATCCTAAAGGGTACTCTCTTGGGTTAGGTCCTATTCCCCCTCCTAGCATTTAAGCCACACCTCCTCCTTGTCTTTCTCCTCCCTCTTTAAATCCCTACAGCCTTATTCCCTTTTCTGTCTAACCCCACAGCCCCTTCCAAGGTTCCCCACATCCTGAAGGGGTCTCTCTCTCTCTCTGGGACACTGCTTATCCCCTTTTCTCTGGTCCCCCTAATCCCCTTGCAGGGTTTCTCGCTTCCTGAATGGGTCTTTATGACAAGACTCTTCCTCCTCCCCAACCTCAGCCTTTCCCATCCTCCCCCCTTTTCTTTCACGTAAGCACTTGTTACTTATTAACCCAGCACTTATTATTGTCACTCTGTCTACATATTATGTGCAACACTGTTTCAACACTGTAACACCTGCCTTATGACTGTATGCAAATGATGATCTTGTAACTTGATTGTAACTTTAACACCACACTTCCCCCTCCCCCTGCCTCACCCTCCCTCTCCTTCCCCCCTTTTCTTTCACGTAAGTACTTGTTTACTTATTAAACCGGCACTTATCATTGTCCACTCTTTCTACATATTATGCATAACACTGTCTCAACACTGTTTGTAACACCTGCCTTATGACTGTATGTTAATGTTGATCTTGTAACGTCAATGTAACTTGAACACCACATTTTCCCCTCCCCCCGCCTCACCCTCCCTCTCCTTTCCCCCTTTTCTTTCACATAAGCACTTGTTTACTTATTAAACCGGCACTTATCATTGTCCACTCTTTCTACCTATTATGTGTAACACTGCTTGTAACACCTGTCTTACAACTTGTGTTGATCTTGTAACTTGAAAGGTTAAAGTTTCACTCCTATTGTACCCCTTTCCCCCCCCCAAGTTGCACCAGGAGAGGAGCAACTTGTCATTCAGTGTGCCTTCCTGGTGAAACATTTAAATAAATAAATAAATAAATAAATGTGCATGATTTTGCACTTTTTTGCATATAAAACCTATAGATCCATGACACCACAGTGACAACATTTTCACAACACAATACTACAGTGACAGATTTATGTCAACCACAAGCTGAAGTTGGCATATATCCATTGGGAAACTCTCTTTTTTTCAAGGGGGCTTTGCCCTCGAATCCTCCATGTGGGTGGCTCTGGACCCAACATCCCCTGTAACTTAAGATTGTTAACTCCAATTCAGAGTTGATTCGGTGATGGGGGTAAAACCTTGAGAAAGCAGTGCCAGAGTGCCATGGGTACATAGCAGCAGAAACAGTGACTTGCCGCTGTAATGTACTTTAGTGTCAAAATGTCACTGTGGCATCAGCATATGGAAATATATTTGATATGCTGTCAACCACTTCCTGAGTTCTCAGCTGTCTTCTCATTTTCTCATCCCCTTCCTGAGTGAATGCCTTTACCACCACCCTTTGTCATCTTGCCATCAACCGATTTTGTACCCAATTTGCCACCTTGAGTCCCACACCCCCAAACTGCCCAGTTTCCTTGTAAATCTTGTATGAGGCACAGTGTCAAAGGCCTTGCTGAAGTCTCAGTAGGCAATGTGCACCTCCCACCCTGATATGTTTCCCTGGTCATCCAGGTGAAGAAATTGATCAGGTTTCTTTGCAGCAGTATAGTGCAGTGGTTTAAGGCTCTGAGCTTCAAATCTGGAGACCTGGGTTTGAATCCCACAGCCCCCACTTGCATACTGTTTGACCCTGAGCAAGTCACTTAACTTCCTTGTGCTCTCAGGTTGCACCTGTAAACAAGCTTTCAGCTTAGTGTGTCTCAGCTGGTTAAACAATTGAAAAAAAAAAACATGAGCACCTTCAAAGTGAATACACACTGCCTTGGGTCATGTGACCCACTGGATTCAAAATACTCCACTAGCTTTTCTTTTAAACATGTGTCCATTAGTTTCCCCACCATTACCTTTGCCTGATCGGCCAATAGTTGCCAGCCTCCTTCCTGCTGTCGCTTTTAAGAAGTGGGGCTATATCTGCCCTCCTACAGTCCTTTGGAACCACACCTGCTTGCTATGAGTGGTTTAATAGAGCTGTCAGAGGTGCAGCCATTACCTCCCTGAGTTTGCTGAGCACCCCTGGCTGTATCCCATCCATTCCTATTGCCTTATCCACTTCCAGAGTCACAAGTTCTCTCACGACTCTCCCCTCCGGACTCTATCTTCAGTAGATTTGCTGAATCTAAGTAAAGTGCCATGCCTTAGAGGCCAGAGTTCCTGGGACTGAGCATCAGATAAATAAAATTGCCTTGCCTCTGTGAATAGATTTGTGTCTTCTTCCTCCCTGCAATGCTCCTGCTGCTTCTATGTGTTCTGTACCCCTCTCTCTCTACTGTGAGAACTAAGCAGAAGTATCTGTTCAGGGTATCTGCTTGTTCCTTATCCCCTACTGTACAATATTCCCACCCTTCTTAACTTCACATTCAAACAACATGAAGTCTTGCTGTATTCTGACTATATGCAGTTAGCCCCAGCACTTGAACTGCTCCAGAGAGTAAAGGGTTAACTCTATGCCAAGGCATAGAATGTTGAGCTCGAGCTCAGTTTTCAAACCTCTGTCTCTGGTACTCTTCAGTGTAACCATCAGATTCTTTACTCCACCTAACTGTGAAGTTGGTCCGGAGATTTCTCCTTCACTTCGGTTCGTTAAAGTTTAAATCAGTCAGTTTATTCAACTGCTTTCTTGTTTTATTATGTATTCTGATCTCTGTCTACGGTACAGTAAGTGTAACTAATAGGTAGAGTTATTTGGTAGAAATTGTTTTTTCATTAGTTCTCTTCCAGTCGGTCCAGTTGGGAACCAAAATAAATCCTTTACTGTTAATTTTTCTGTGTTCTTATTATTATTATTTGTGGTTTCCAGTACTTATCGGTTCCTAAAAAAATCTGTTTTTTTCTGGGGGGGGGGAGGAGTTAACCGACCTGTGACACGGTTGGAACCGATAAGTGTGCGTTATCTGGCTTAAACGCTGTGAAGGGTAACTTTGTGTATCAGGCGTGTCTGAGAAACCCCAAAAGAAAACCGGTCCAACTGAGTTTCAGTACTGTACCAATTGTGGGGACGCCTTTGCTAAGGTTGATCCCCACCTTGTCTGTGTTTAATGTCTTGGGTCTGACCACATCAAAGAAGACTGCCAAATATGTAAAAACTTTCTCAAAGCCGCTTTGGAAAAACGTTTAAGTAGGTTAAGGGAAAGAGAGTCCGAGAGTTCAGCTGACCTCGATGGCCAGCCCGGTTCAGTTGCGACTGAACCTGAGGAGGAGCCCACTGACCTGGGCAAAACCTCTTCGGGCAAAAGGAGAGCCGACTCTGTGGAGTCAGTTCCATCAAAAAGAAAACATAAGTCATCCAGTACGGATCCTATTCCCATGTTCTGACCAGTGAAGAGACTGTGAAAGTGATTACAATAGTCCAGTCGTTTTGCCTGGTTCTGACTGAACTGACACCGGTTCAAAAATGATCAGTTCGGTTGGATATAGTTGCTTCTGAAATACATCCTGAAGCATTCTATGAGGGCAATTGAGAGGAGGAAGAAGATTATGATGAAGGTGACCTTGAAGGCCTAAATGAGCCAGTAGAGCTTGACATCTCCCCAGATAGGCCTTCCAGTGTTTCTCTTCCCAGGCTTTCTGAGTTCCCCTCCCATTTCTTGTTTTAAAAGAAAGTGGCTGAAACTCTTCAACTTCTAGTGGAACAGACTGAACAGGCTGAGGAGGAGCCTGATTATGTGGAAATGGTGGATGTCCCAGAGTCAAGGAGAGTGTCTCTCCCTTTGCATAAATCTCTGGGGAATCAGACACAGAAAATTATGCAGTTTCCCACATCCATTCCTCCTGTGGATAAAAGGATGGACAGGAGGTATGCTTTGTCATGTCCTGGGGTGGAATTCCTTTCAACTCATTGCAGCCATGTTGGGGTAGTGCAAGCTGCAGCCTGTGACAAGGCTAATATTCCCCTGGCATCTCACCCCCAGATAAGGATTCCAGGAAAGTGGATGCCATGGCAAAAAAACAGCACTTAGCATCCTCTTTGGGACTAAGGCAATTGAATTACATGGCATATAGAGCCAGATACCAGAAATCTATGTGGGATATGGTTCTGGAGCTGGCTAAGAATGCCCCTCCCAAGTTTGCCAAGGTGCTGGAGCAGGTGGCTGTGGAAGGTATTGAGGCATCCAAGGTGCAGTTTCATGCTGCTGTGGACTCGAATGGTGTACATTCTAGGGTCATGGCTACATCTATCTTCATGAGGAGATTTGCTTGGCTTAGATGTACCAATCTGTCACAGGATGCCCAGACTAAGGCCATAGATTTTCCTGTAACTGGTCATTTTCTGTTTGGGGAGCAAACAGAGGCTTACATGAAGGAAATGGATGAATACAGGACCACCTACAGGAGTGTTGCAGCGAAAGAAAAGCAGGCCACTCCTCAGAAGCAGCAATTCAGGGCTGGTGGGTCAGGCCTTTTCACAGGCCTTTTTACCAAGCCCAGGCCTCCTCTTCTTTCCAGCAGAGGGGGTTCTTTAGGGTAAGAGGCAGGCGTGTGATGACCAGGACCCCAGCATCCACTCAGTCCAAGCCCCCTGTCAAGCAGACACCCTGAGGTGTCAGTCAGGATAGCCTCCCCAGTTCCAGTAAGGGGCAGGCCGGCTCACTGCTTCCAAGCTTGGAAGTCTATTACTTCAGACAAATGGGTCCTGGAAGTGGTGAGCCAGGGACTTGCTGTCAGTTTCAAAAGGTTCCCAAAAATGAGAGCAAAGTCTTTCAGTCCTCCTTCTCCCTTGGAGACAAAAGCCTTAGAGGCAGAGGTTTCCTCTCTACTGCTTCTTCAGGCAGTAGAGAAGGTTCCTCCTTTTCACAGGGAAAAAAGACTGTATTCCAGATACTTCCTTACCCCATAAAAGACAGGGGTGTGGTGACCCATCCTAGATCTAAGATACCTAAACAGACATACTCAAGCCAAAGTTCAAGATTGTGACTCTGGGAATAATTCTTCCCTTTCTGAGACCAGGAGACTGTCTAGCATCCCTGGATCTCAAGGATGCCTACTTCCACATACCTATCAGACATTCCCACAGAAAGTACCTCAGGTTCGAGTTGCCCTCAGGTCATTATCAGTTCAGAGCAATGCCTTTCAGTCTAACATCTGCTCTAAGGGTGTTCACAAAGTGTCTAGCAGTAGTGGTGGCATTCCTCAGGAGACAAGGTATCATGCTATTTCCATATCTGGACGACTGGGTCATAGTGGGTCAGTTCTCAGACCAAGTCATATCAGCTCTAGAGGTCACTCAAAAACTTCTAGATTCCTTAGGATTCATTCTGAACCTAGAAAAGTCTGTTCTGGAGCCAGCCCAACTCCTCACCTTTGTAGGTGTGGAACTCGATACTGTCCAGGCAAGGGCATTTCTCCCTCTCTCAAGGCTTCAATCCCTCATCACTCTGGCTTCCTCTTTTATCCCCTAGTGTTTCATCCAGCCAGATGTTTTGTACAATTGCTAGGCCACATGGCAGCCTCCACTGCAGTGGTGCAAGAGGCAAGATTTCAAATGAGACATTCAGTTTCATCTCAGATCCTACTGGTCTCAGAAAAAAGACCCTCTCTCCAAATTGGTTCCAGTGTCTCAAACTCTGGTTCAGGCTCTCCAGTGATGGCTGGAGGAGGACAATTTAAGACAAGGTGTCCCCTTCATCAGTCAGGCTCTATTAGTGATTCTCACCACAGATGCCTCTCTCCTGGGATGAGGAGCTCACCTGGGCCAACTTATGGCTCAGGGAACCTGATCTCATCAGGAGTCTCTTCTGCACATAAAACTTCTTGAACTCAGAGCTGTCTTTCTAGCACTTTAGACATTCTCAAACACTATTCAAGGGAAAGTGGTGCAGATCAGGACAGACAATACCACAACCATGTGGTACATTAAGAAGCAGGGAGGCACTCGGTCCTTGGCCTTATCACAGACGCCATGAAGATATGGTCTCTATCTTATTCCCTACAGACTTCCCCAATAGCTGTGCATCTCCCAGGGAAAGACAACATACTAGCAGATGCTCTCAGCAGGATTTCTCAGGGTCACCACGAATGGACCCTAAACCCTTTGATACTTCAAATCATTTTCAGGAGGTGGGGCACCCCAGAGATAGATCTCTTTGCAACCCTGGACAATCACCAACATCCTCTGTTTTGCTGGAGACCCTCTCTTCTGGGCCCTGTCCCTCAGGATGCTCTCTTGTTGAATTGGACAAGCAGGTTTCTGTATGCTTTTCAACCTTTTCCTCTGATATTCAGGGTCCTGATCAAGATCAGGTCTCAACCTTGCAAAGTGATTCTGGTGGCTCCAGACTGGACCAGACAGCCATGGTATCCCCTACTATTGTCACTGTCTCTGACAATACCACTGTGTCTTCCCAGACAGTACCATCCCCTCACCCCTTCACAGGGGAGGATACTGTATCCCAACCTTCAGACTCTCAGGCTCAAAACCTGATTCTTGAAGAGCTAGAATATGCAAGCCTGCATCTTTCCCAATCGGTCTTGGACATTCTTAAGGTTAGTAGAAAGCCTTGTAATAGAAAAACTTACTATTCCAAATGGAAGAGATTTGTTTTTGGTGTTCTCAGAGGCATATTCAGCCAGATTCAGCTGACATTGCCACTGCTTTGGACTATCTGGTGCATCTTAATAGTTTAGGCCTCAGATCTACCACTCTCAAGGTACATTTGGCTGCTATATCTGCCTTCTTATCTGCTGGGAAGAGCTCTTCTCTGGCCTCTCATCCAGTTTTCAAGAAATTTTTTAAAGGTCTGGTTCATATTAACCCTCCTTTTTGGGAACCTACTCCTAGTTGGGACCTGAATGTCTGTATCGCATAGCTTATGCAGCCCCCCTGTGAACCTCTATCTTCAGCTGAGCTGAAATATCTGACTTGGAAAACTGTATTCCTGGTGGCTAATACTTCTGTCAGGAGAATCAGTGAATGACAGGCCTTATCAGTGGAACCAGACTTCATTTCATTTCACAGGGATAAGGTGGTCCTTCAAACCAATAGAAAGTTCCTTCCCAAGGTGGTATCAGACTTTCCCTTAAATCAGTCTATGTCATTGCCTGTATTTTTCACAGATCACTCTTCCTCAGGGGAGAGAGGGTTACACAGTCTTGATGTAAAAATGGCCCTTTGTTACTATATAGATCACACTAAGGTCCATAGACATGATTGTTCACAGCTGTTTCTCACTTATAGAGAAGTGGGAAAAGGTATAACTGCTACCCAGAGAACTATTGTCAGGTGGAATGTCTCCTGTATCCAATTCTGCTACTCAAAGTTGGGGAAAGAGCCACCCTCAGGCCTGAGAGCTCACTCTACCAGAGGTACAGCTGCTTCGGTCACAGCAGTGAAAGACATACCCTTAGTAGAAATCTGTAAAGCAGCCACCTGGAAAACTGTTCACACATTTACCAAGCATTACCCTCTTGACATCCAGTCAAGAAGTGATGCTAGGTTTGGCACTGCAGTGCTGCAGAGCCTGTTCCCAAAATAGGTTCTGTAACTCCCTCCTCAAGGGGGTACTGCTTGGTAGTCTGCATATAGTCAGAATACAGCAAGACTTCATGTTGTTTGAAGAAAAAATTACTCACCATAGTAATGTTGTTTCTTCTAATGGAGTCATTGCAGTATTCTGACCTCCCTCCCTGCCTCCCCTCCTGGAACCTTGTTGTTTTGGGATGTGTTCTGGCAGGCACAGTGCTGCACCCCAGAGGTGTACTTGGGATCTCTCATCTTGTCTGACATTTTTATGTTTTTTATGGTTTTTATTTAAATATATATTTGTTGTTTTCGCTACCTACTTGTATTCTTTTTGGGGTTTCTTGACTTGAGTCTTTTACATCCACAAAAACATTTTATTGCCCTTTGGCACAAAACTTTTTAAACAATTTCTAGATTGTTAGTTAGTATAGAGGACGTAAGAAACTGACGGTTACACTGAGGAGTACCAGAGACAGAGGTTTGAAAATCGAGCTCGAGCTCAACATTCTATGCCTTGGCATAGTTAACCCTTTACTCTCTTGAGCGGTTCAAGTGCTGGGACTAACTGCATATAGTCAGAATACAGCAAGACTCCATTAGAAGAAACAACATTACTAAGGTGAGTAATTTTTTCTTATCTACAAAAAATGGATTTGGGATGTGGGCTGGATTCATGGACATATTGCAGTGACCAAGATTTCTTTTCTCTTCAGTATTTGCCCAGTCATGCTCTCCAGCTTGCCAAAAAGATGAAGTGTGTGCTGCTCCACCTTCTACATGCGTCTGTAATTCAACCTATTACAGTGGTCTAGGTATGTACAGCATTTATTCTAATGTGATAGGTTTAGAGAATAGCTGAAATTTACAGTTTGGCAAATAGCCAAGTCCCTTAAACCTCTGTGGCTTCATTCTTTTCCAACAAATACAGATTTGTGGTGGACAACTGACAAACATTTCCAGTCATTTTGGATCTAATAATCTGGATGAATCAATCTCAGTGTTGGCATTAAGCTGTTTGTGCCCTGAAATGGAACATTTCCTTACACATTAGAATGAGAACTGGTTTATGTCACTGTAAAATGTTTCCCTGGTTTCAAAGAACTGAAAACATAACTGTAAACTTTAGGGATGGGGGTTGCCAGGTGAAAGAGCTTCACTTTGTAGTGATGAGTGGCACATATTTAATGCTCCCAGAGGGGTAATGGTAGAACGAGGTACTGTATCTTAACATTTTGTCTGGCTTTTTCTCCTCTGTTATCCACCCTCCTTAGCTGGTTGCCCTTAGATGCACAACACTGCCCTGATACCTACCACCCGTGGGGGGGCAATGTGATGTGGGGTATGAGATGGCCAAAGCAGTATCCTTTTCCCCTATTTTCTACCTCCTCTCCCCATCCTCCCTTATGGCATGGAGCCATTCCCACTGGTGGAATCACAAGCCACAGCTTCCACATGTGCAGGGGTAATCTTCAAATGTTCTGTAAGCCTGCCCCTCCATGATTGGCCTGACTTAGCGGTAATGGGTAAAAAGGGGATGGGGTTTGTCAAGAGCCTGTCTCTTGATCAAGCTCTGTCTGAGTGTAGTTGGGACACTTTGACCATAGTATTTGGCTTTCAATTGTCACTGAGACTGCATTGTGTTAATCTTCACTTGGTGTATGTAGTAGTGAGTATCTGATTGGGACGGCCAACCCTGCAACTGCACCCAGGGCCCTGCACCAGTGATTCTGACCCATCTTTACAGTTGTTACAGTAGCAGCACCACCAAACCTTCAGGCAGTCAGTCACCAGCAAAGAAGGCTTATTCTTTCCCCAATTCTGGGTCTGCAAAGCAGACATGTATTGCATTGCCATACTGTGAGAACATTTGGCAGCCAGGAATTTTTTTAATGTTTTGACCATGTACCTCATGCACATACTGTATGATTCATTTTTCACTGCTCTACTGATTTTCTACCGTGCTTTCATTTGTTGATTGATACACTTATTCTGGTTTAAGGTTCAGTGAATAGAACTTTCTATTTCATTAGCTGTTTCTGCATACCCCTTCCCCACCACCACCACAATTGCAAATAAAATAAATGCCTTGTTGATGTCAGCTTCTACTGGACATAAACAGTTTTAAAAAAATAAGTAAGTAAATAAATTGTGTTGAGTTATACCTTAAATCAGAGCATGTTTTCTTTTTAATTGCAGTAGTTTTTAAATGTAAACCATTTTTGCATCTACAGCCAGTACCATTTTGGAACTTTTCAAGGACTACAGTCTGGATATGGAATGAATTGCATGAAATAGCCATGGCCCCCCCCTGCACAAACAGGAACATGCAATGATTTAGGACACAGAAAAAATCTGACTCTAGTACACCTTACAATAAATAGCTCTGGGCAGTGTGGAACATGCAGTGGCATTCTTGTTTGCATCAGAACCAAGCCTCCCCTAAATGATTAAACTTTGTGAAAACTATTTCTTAGAAACAGCCAGGAAGGTTTTCAACAGAACATGGAACTATGACCCAGATATTCAAAAGGGTTGCGCCATGCGCAACAGGGTTGCGCATGCGCAAGTCCAAAACTACGCCATTTTGCGATATTCAGAACTAGGCAGTTGCGCCCCCGAAAACATGCTGAGCAACAGCGCAATGAAAATGAAGGCATGCGCAACCGAAGGGGGTGGATCCATGAATAAAGACCGCAATGCGACATTTAAAGACTTGCGCGATGCGCAATAGCCGCACAGCCGAAATTGGCGACTAGCCGAAATGAGCCAAAATGTAAAGGTCTGGCGAAGCGGCTAAAGAACGCTACCAGGCTGCCAAGTGGGGGAGAGAGAGAGAGACAGAGACAGACAGACAGAAAGCAAAGGGCAGGCAAGGAAAGTGTGGCCCATAGTCTGTAGAGGCCAGCGGGGGGTGCCCGGTGCAGTGGAAGTAGCAGTCAGGACAGTGGGGGTAACACAGCAACACCAGCCGGGGGGGTCAGAAGCCAAGGAGATGGACAGTGCCAGTTTCCACATGGAAGCTGTAATGAGGGGGGTGAGAATGCATGCTGCTGGGGGACATGGCCGTGGAAGGGCCCGTCGGCGGTATGCCCCCGACAGGCGGTACCGTGCCCGCCTCAGCTTTGAGCTGTACACAGATGTAGAGAGATCGTTGGCTGGTACCACCTGAACAGGGCAATACTGAGACGGCTCTGTGAGCTGTGCAGTGATGTGATGCAGGCACCCTCACGACGGAGTCACGCTCTGTCAGTGGAGACCAAGGTGACAGCCTGCATGTGCCTGCTCGCCACGGGCACCTTCCAGAGGCCGACAGGGGACACCACAGGCATCACACAGTCAGCCACGTCACACATCCTCACCCAATTCCTCAGCGCACTGCTGCCACATGCTGCGGAGAACATCCATTTCCCCAGCACCGTGGCAGAGCGTACAGCAAACATGCAGGAGTTCCACAGGGTAGCATGTATGCCTGGTGTGCTAGGGGCCATAGACTGCACCCAAGTGGCCATCCACACGCCACCTGGCCCCAATGGCCATGCATATTGGAACAGAAAGGGATTCCCTAGTGTCAACTGCCAGGTGATGTGTGATGCCACTGGGCGCATAATCAATGTCTGTGCCACACACCCTGGCAGAGCACATGATGCCTTCATATGGTATCAGTCTGCACTGTGCCATCGATTCGAGAGTGGGGACATCCCCACAGGACATCTAGTGGGTGAGTACACATGTATGGAATGCAAACTCAGGGCAAGGGTGGGAATGCCACAGGTGCCATGGTAGTGGCACACAGGGAGATGGCCAATATGGACCTGAACATGACACTGATCTCCACTATCTCCACACAGGTGACTGCGGATACCCACTCCGTCCCTGGCTGCTCACACCGTACCGGTGCCCCATGACCCCAGTGCAGCTATGCTATAATGAGGCACATGCCGCAACACACAACATCATAGAGCGGGTGTTTGGGATGCTCAAGGCACGCTTCCGATGCCTAGACACCTCTGGCGGTGCCCTACAGTACAGCCCCCAAAAGGCCTGTGGGATATTCCTGGCCTGTTGCATCCTGCACAACATGGCCAAAGACCATGGGATAGCCATACAGTTCGAACAGGGGGACAGCGATGGGGATGCCAGTGGCACCGGTGATGATGGTGGTGATGAGCAGCCCCCTAGGACGGAGGGACCCCCAACTGATCCGGCAGGCCCAGCTGCACCAGGACACCATCACAGAGAAGCACTACTCATAACACAGGTAAGTCAAGGGGACATGTGCTACCAACACTGTCCATGCGCAAACCACAGGCACACAGGGGAACACACCAGGGGTGCATGACGGTCACAGGAGTGGAACGGTCCAGACATACAGACACACCATCAGGGAGGGGTGAGCACTCCTATGGACACACACACACCAGGTGCAGAGCGTACATGGGCAGATGCACAGCACTGCAGAACCGACATTGCAAACACACAGCACCACCGACCACCGACCACCCCCACCACCTGTACTGTCCAAGTACGTGTGTCAGATGCTGGGCACCCTTGCACCTTGGTGTACAGTGCAATGCAGGCATCATAATGCACATGCACCTGTGGACAGCAGTTGGGAGGGTGTGCAGGTGGTCCGTGTGTCGGTGTTGTGAGCAGAGCACCCAGCAGTGCACTGCCCACCATGACACACATTGCACACATGGCAGCACCAGACAGGGCCTGCACTGGGAGACAGCTCAGTCATGTAACACTGTCCCACGGCCACCACGGGTGTGTGGGTGGCCCACCGTGACCTAACAGCATGGGCAGGCTGAGCAGGGGCTACATGGGGTGGCATTGTTGCACTACCAGGGGTCCCACTGTGCGAACGTGACCTTGCCCGCACAGGGGTCTGCAGCATGCCGAACAAACCTGCACCAGGGGTGCTCAGGATGCCCACAGCAGAACCCGGTGTCGACAGGCCTGGTGTCACACGACGCCAGGAACGGGGAGTGGAGAGTGCACTGTGTGGGGTGTGCGGTACAGGGGCACCTGACTGTGTGCCCAATGTGGCCACGACAGAGACCACTGCCTGGGTCAGCCTGTCAATGGTGGCGGTCACATCCGTCCACATACAGACCAGCTCGGCTCGGTCCCGAGCACACTCCCTGCTGTGCCACTCCACGGACACAGACAGTGCCTCCACGGACCTTGCAACCCGCCTCTGCAGCTGTACTGATTCCTGCAGCAGGCGGGTGTGCTCATCCAATGGGTACTGTGCCCCAAC
This sequence comes from Neoceratodus forsteri, assembly GCA_016271365.2. NCBI lineage: Eukaryota > Metazoa > Chordata > Ceratodontiformes > Ceratodontidae > Neoceratodus > Neoceratodus forsteri. The sequence continues at coordinate 176,018,159 of CM057455.1, forward strand.
GGCATCCTGACCCCCAGGGTGTGGATGGTCCTGAGGCACAACACCCCTTGAGGGTGGGCGCTGTTCACCAGGACCAGGAATGGGTGGATCAAAGGGTGGCGGACATGTGCCACTGCTTGACACTGTACCCCCAGACCTGGTGTGCGACTGCTGCTGCTGCCCCTCCAACCGCTGTGCCCCCAGGTCCACCCATTCCACCGCTGTGCTGGCAACAGTGCCAGACACTTGCACAGCCACCGGTGCTGCCCCACCGGTGCTGACAGCCACTGCCTGGGACCATGCCAGCATGCTGGTACACATGTTTGAACCAGAAAGGCCCAGGGGCACGTGCTGGCCTGCCGTGTGTCCGTCATGAGACACACAACCATCACTGCCCATTGCAGGCCTTCTATCATCAATGGTGCAGGTACGTGCTACTGCCATGGTCACAGCGTGCTGGCATGCTTGCATGCCAGACTGCTGAGACACAGGCTGTGCACCCCCCGCACCCATATCACTGACACCAGAGTTGGTGGCCCAGCGTGCATGCTGCTGCAGTGCCTGCTGGCTGGTGGTGAGGTGGATGGACCTCCTCCATGTCCAGCAGGTCAGCATCACTGTCTGGACCCACCACCACTGTCTCCTGAAGATGAACAGGATCTGTAACAGAAAGAGAGTACATGTGAGTGCATGTGAACAACCGCCCCAAACACCACCACCATGTCATACCGTGCAGTGATGGGCTTCCACCTGTCTGGAATCCTCCACCTGGTACGCCCTCAATGGCGCTCGGCTGCATGGCTGTGACCAGTGTCTCCTCAGTTGGGGTCAGCTCCAACACCACTGGTGGGCCCCCGCCAGTGCCAGCACATGCCGCCCTGAAGGCTGCCACCTTCTCCTTCAACCTCCTGCGGTCTGTCCCATCTTTTTCTTGCATTCCTTCATTGGCTGGTGGCTTTCGTGCAGGTTAACGGCCCGAGCTACCCCCTCCCATGCAGCCGCACGGGACTGAGGGGTGCCCCTCCGTCCACTCAGTATTGGCTCCTCATCCAGGTAGGCCTGGAAGATGGCCTCCGTCTCTGCTGTTGTAAAGTTGGGCCTCCTCCTACGCCCACCGTCCTCATCATCACCTTGGCTCTGCTCGGTCATGGCGATCTGTATGGGGGGAAGTGGACACCTGTCACTGTGCAGTCTACAGCAATTCCCCATGACCATTGTCCTGAACATCACACAGCATGCAACTCACCTCTCACCTGCAGTAACCGAATCTGGCCAGCGCAGCCCAATGTCGCACATTTATAGCGTAATACATGCAAATTAGGAGTGGAGCAACTATAATGACATGCAAATCATGCCACTGCACCCTTGAATGGCTGATCAGATGATTTGCATGTGTCGGCTGAATATCGCGAATCTGCGCTTTGCGCAATACGGAAGAGTCGACTGAGCCAATGTGTGGTACACTGCATTGCGAATGCCCAGATAGCTTACGCAGGCGTCTGTCACGCTGCTGATGTGCTGAGCACGATCGGCAATTCAGGCCATGGCCACCATTGTTCCAGTGGCGCTACAGCAATGGGCACTATATGGCGCTGTGGCACTACTGCGCCATTCTCCACTGTGGCACTGGTTCGCAGCTGGTCTGTCGCGCAGGATGCCTATATATCAGATGGCGCTGTGCGTATCCTTGCGTCATTGGCCATGACCTTCTGTATGACCTTTGCCCCCTGGCACTATCTGGGCCTATATGTACACCAGGGCCCAGATATTAAAACTGCACTCAAAATGAGTGCAACAGCAGGAACAAGTACAAACCAGTTGAGCAAATGTGCAACAGGTGCGATATTCAAACATGGAGCAGAACAAATTGCGCAAGCAACCAACGTCTGAATATCGCACATACTGTGCCATAGCGCAACCAGGAAGGAAAAGCTGAGCCGAAATGTTGCGCTATGGCGCAACCAGGGCAGCCCAGCTGAGTATTCCAGAGGTGCCATAGCGCAAGCAGAGCCCCCCTCAGAGCAAGGGAACTGCACATCCAGGGAGGCAGGCTAGAGCCCACCGCCAGCCATGCCACACATGGGCACAGGAACACACTGCAGAACCCACACCACACCTGCACACCCCAAGCACAGCATCACTGGGGGTGGGACGGATGATCTACTTGCCCATGGGGACAAGCCAACAAAGCATAGCAGATCCATGACACCCCAGCACAACCACTGGCAGGCTGAGAGTGCCACACACAGGGGGTTGACAACCACAGTGCACATCAGCCCCCCATACGCACAGCACACCCTGCACTGTGACCCCAAGACACCACCTATGTGCAGTGACTGGCACTGCAGGAAACCATGCATCCCCCCCAGCACACGTCAACCCCGTGCAGCACAGAAGCCTACAAACCAGACACACCCTGTGCACCCAGCAGTGGGTGGCAGCAGATGGCAAGACCAACCGAAAGTCACTGCCATGCTGGAGATACCTCCCCATGCACACACATGCACACACACACACATACCCAGGACCATACCACCCCAGATGGCATGTACACCCCTGCAACTGAGCACCCATAGGCAGCTGCAAATCAGAGACCAACACATTATTCATATAAAAATATAAATGTATATTAACACAACAAACATGAACAAGAACAATTACAACTATTTACAAGGGGGGGAAGGGTACAAGGTAGGGGTGGTCAAGGGGTAGGGATGACAAACTTGGAGAGGGAAGGCAGGGTGGTAGGGATGGGAGAAGCGGGAAGGGAAGATAGCTCATGGGTCAGCCAGCCGGCCATCCTCTGGCTGCTGTCTGCCAGTCCCCTGCCGCCTCCTCCGCAGGCCATGGCAGTGTATCGAATGGAGGATTGTGTTGTTGTTGGCCACAAGCTGTCTGATTGCCCGGACATCTCTCACCAGGCGCTGGAGAACCTCGAGGCCTAGGAAAATGGGAACACAGTCAATGGCTGTGACTGACCACAACCCTGAACACCACCCAAACTGCAAGCCATATAGCCCAATGTCCCGCACCTGTGATGGCATGCACCCACCCACAGTGAACATGCACATGGCCATCACAAACAGGCGGCACCAGCTATGCGCACCACTGCACACACACACTGCCCATGTCCATCACAGCACAAACAAGGCTGGCAAGTGATGTGGCAATGTGGTGAGATGCCAGTTACACAGCTATGTGCCCAGTGCATGCGTGGACCACCAGTGACACATACACAGACGTGCTGTGAAACTGGACAGTGATGCATGTCACCTGTGTTGTGCCTACAGACATAGATACATAGCCAGTGTCGGCAGATAAGAGCCTATGGCCCACCCAGTCTGTCCATTTCAGCCTGAAAGTTCACTTTGTTTACCTAGAAGTCTGTTGCCCCTTAACCCTGACCTCAAGAATTCTGTTATGTCTATCCCGTGCAGTCTGAAATCCCGTGAGTGTATCAGCCCCCACCACTCCCTCGTGCAGGGTGTTCCACTTGTACACCACCCGCTCTGTGAAGAAAGTCTTGCTCATGTTTCCTCTGAATCGTGCTCCCTCCAACTGCATCCCATGCCCTGTAGTCCTGGAACATCTTTTGCACTTCAAAATAGTGTTTTCCTGCACCCTGTTCCACCCTGTAAGATACTTGTATGTCTCTACCATATCCCCTCTCTCCCTCCTCTCCTCCAGGGAGTACAGGTTCAGTTCCTTCAACCTGTCTCCATAGGACTTGTGATGCAAGCCATGCACCATCTTTGTTGCCTCCTCTGAACCTTCTCTGCCCACTCTACATCCTTACGTAGGTATGGTCTCCAGAAATGTACACTGTACTGCAGATGGGGCCTCACTAGTGTCTTGTATAGTGGAATTATGACCTCTCCTTTCCTGCATGTTTGTATTGTGCAGGGCTACTAGCCCCCCCAGCATGCAATAGCATCCATGAAGTCATGATACTCACACTGCTCAAGCAGCTCTGACTGCCGCTGTTGCTGGCGCTGCTGCTGCTGGTGGGGTGCAACCCCTGCTGGCACCGGGTCCCTGGCACAGCCCTCAGCAATGTGGCACCGCATCCTCACATCCCAGCCTGTGGGAGACATATGTTGAGACAAACATCAGTGTGACTCAAAAGCAGACTGCCCCCTGCCCCAGTGACAGTGCCTGCCCACACAGCCATACCCATTCATCTCACAGCTGCACACACTGACACAGCCAACCGTGGCCGAGCCATCACCTATGCACAGCCACCAAAACACACACACACCCCTACAGATAATGCAGGTGCATAGATGGCACACCCACCTGGCCTAGGCACCATGCCCCGCCTGGCACATGAACGCAGCCGTGTTAACAGCTCTGGCTCCCTCCGGCGGAGGTCACTGTACTGGTGCTGGCACTGCTCAGCAGACCGGCACTGTCCAGTGACCCCCACCAGGTCAGTGGCCACTTGCTGCCACACCTCACTCCTTGCACTGGTGAGGGGCACCTCACCATAAAGGCCATCATAGTGTGGCTCAACTAGGGCCACCAGGTTGGCCACTTCAAGCTGGCTCCAGGACACCGCCCTCCTCCTAGCCATGGCACCAACTTTACAGCAGGCAATATGGTGCCCCGCTGCACCGTAACCCCATGTGGAGATGTTGCGCAATAGACCACCACAGGCTCCAATCGCCCTGTTTGAACAGCGCCGTCACTTCACATAGCGCTGTCACCAGACAGCGCAATAGGGACGTACACATGGCAGGCGAACAGTGCCAGGGAGCAAAGGTCATACACAAGGTCATGGGCAATGACGCAAGGCTACGCACAGCGCCATCTGAAGAATAGGCATCCTGCCTGACCGACCAGCTGTGTACCAGTGCCACAGTGGAGTATTGCGCAGTAGTGCCACAGTGCCATATAGTGCCCATTGCTGTTGTGCCACTGGCACAATGGTGGCCATGGCCTGAATTGCCGATCGTGCTCAGCACGTCAGCAGTGCAACAGACGCCTGCATAAGCTATCTGGGCATGTGCAATGCAGTGTACCACACAGGCACAGATCTGCGCCATTGGCTCGTTGACTCGTCCGTATTGAGCAAAGCGCAGATTCGCGATATTCAGCCGACACATGCAAATCATCTGATCAGCCATTCAAGGGCGCAGTGGCACGATTTGCATGTCATTATAGTTGCTCCACTCCTAATTTTCATGTATTGCGCTATAAATGTGCAACATTGGGCTGCACTGGTCAGATTCGGTTACTGCAGGTGAGAGGTGAGTTGCATGCTGTGTGATGTTCATGACAATGGTCATGGGAAAATGCTGTAGACTGCACAGTGACAGGTGTCCACTTCCCCCCATACAGATTGCCATGACCGAGCACAGCCAAGGTGAGGGTGAGGACGGTGGGTGTAGGAGGAGGCCCAACTTTACAGCAGCAGAGACAGAGGCCCTCTTCCTGGCCTACCTGGATGAGGAGCCAGTACTGAGTGGATGGAGGGGCACCCCTCAATCCCGTGCGGCTGAATGGGAGGGGGTAGCTCGGGCCGTTAACCTGCACGGAAGCCACCAGCGCTCCATGCAGGAATGCAAGAAAAAGATGGGGACAGACCGCAGGAGGTTGAAGGAGAAGGTGGCAGCCTTCAGGGCGGCACGTGCTGGCACTGGCGGGAGCCCACCAGTGGTGTTGGAGCTGACCCCGACTGAGGAGACACTGGTTGCAGCCATGCAGCCAAGCGCCATGGAGGGCGTACCAGGCGGTGTATTCCAGACAGGTGGAAGCCCATCACTGCACGGTATGACATGGTGGTGGTGTTTTGGTGGGGCGGTTGTTCACATGCACTCACATGTACTCTCTTTCTGTTACAGATCCTGTTCGTCTTCAGGAGATGGTGGTGGTGGGTCCAGACAGTGATGCTGACCTGCTGGACATGGAGGAGGGTCCATCCACCTCCACCACCAGCCAGCAGGCACTGCAGCAGCATGCACGCTTGGCTGCCAACTCTGGTGTCAGTGATACGGGTGCGGGGGGTGCACAGCCTGTGTCTCAGCAGTCTGGCATGCAAGCATGCCAGCATGCTGTGACCATGGCAGTAATGCACTACCTGCACCATTGATGATAGAAGGCCTGCAATGGGCAGTGATGGTTGTGTGTCCCATGACGGACACACGGCAGGCCAGCATGTGCCCTGGGCCTTTCTGGTTCCAACTTGTGTACCAGCATGCTGGCACGGTCCCAGGCTGTGCCTGTCAGCACCGTGGGGCAGCACCAGTGGCTGTGCAGGTGTCTGGCACTGTTGCCAGCACAGCGGTGGAACGAAGTGGACCCGGGGCACAGCGGTTGAGGGGCAGCAGCAGCAGTCACCCACCAGGTCTGGGGGTACAGTGTCAAGCAGTGGCACATGTCCACACGCCTTTGATCCACCCATTCCTGGTCCTGGCGAACAGTGCCCACCCTCAAGGGGTGTTGTGCATCAGGACCGTCCACACTCTGGGGGTCAGGATGCCGTTGGGGCACAGTACCCATTGGATGAGCACACCCGCCTGCTGCAGGAATCAGTACAGCTGCAGAGGCGGGTTGCAAGGTCCGTGGAGGCACTGTCTGTGTCCGTGGAGTGGCACAGCAGGGAGTGTACTCTGGACCATGCCGAGCTGGTCCGTATGCGGATGGATGTGACCGCCGCCATTGACAGGCTGACCCAGGCAGTGGTCTCTGTTGTGGCCGCATTGGGCACACAGTCAGGTGCCCCTGTACTGCACACCCCACACAGTGCACTCACCACTCCCCATTCCCAGCATCGTGCAACACCAGGCCTGTCGATGCTGGGTTCTGCTGTGGACATCCCGAGCACCCCTGGTGCAGGTTTGTTCGGCATGCTGCAGACCCCTGTGCGGGCAAGGTCGCGTTCGCGCAGTGGGACCCCTGGTGGTGCAACAGTGCCACCCTATGTGGCCCCTGCTCAGCCTGCCTGTGCTGTTGGGTCACGGCCGGGCCGCCCATGCATCTGCAGTGGCCGTGGAACAGTGCTACATGACTGAGCTGTCTCCCAGTGCGGGCCCTGTCTGGTGCTGCCATGTGTGCAATGTGTGTCATGGTGGGCAGTGCACTGCTGGGTGCTCTGCTCACCACATCGACACACGGACCACCTGCACACCCTCCCAACTGCTGTCCACAGGTGAGTGTGCATGATGATGCCTGCATTGCACTGTACACCAAGGTGCAAGGGTGCCCAGCATCTGACACACGTACTTGGACAGTACAGGTGGTGGGGGTGGTCGGTGGTGCTGTGTTTTAGCAATGTCGGTTCTGCAGTGCTGTGCATCTGCCCATGTACGCTCTGTGCCTGGTGTGTGTGTCCATATGAGTGCTCACCCCTCCCTGATGGTGTGTCTGTATGCCTGGACCGTTCCACTCCCCTGACCGTCATGCACCCCTGGTGTGTTCCCCTGTGTGCCTGTGGTTTGCGCATGGACAGTGTTGCTTGCACATGTCCCCTTGACTTACCTGTGTTGTGCGTAGTGCTCCTCTGTGATGGTGTCCCGGTGCAGCTGGGCCTGCCGGATCAGTTGGGGGTCCCTCCATCCTAGGGGGGGCTGCTCATCACCATCAACACCGGCGCCACTGGCATCCCCATCGCTGTCCCCCTGTTCGACCTGTATGGCTATCCCATGGTCTTTGGCCATGTTGTGTAGGATGCAACAGGCCATGAATATCCCACAGGCCTTTTGGGGGCTGTACTGTAGGGCACCACTGGAGGTGTCTAGGCATCGGAAGCATGCCTTGAGCATCCCAAACCCCCCGTTCTATGATGTTGCGTGTTGTGACATGTGCCTCATTATAGCATAGCTGCGCTGGGGTCATGGGGCGCCGGTACGGTGTGAGCAGCCAGGGACAGAGTGGGTATCTGCAGTCACCTGTGTGGAGATAGTGGAGATCAGTGTCATGTTCAGGTCCATATTGGCCATCTCCCTGTGTGTCACTACGATGGCACCTGTGGCATTCCCACCCTTGCCCCGAGTTTGCATTCCATACATGTGTACTCACCCACTAGATGTCCTGTGGGGATGTCCCCACTCTCGAATTGATGGCACAGTGCAGACTGATACCATATGAAGGCATCATGTGCTCCGCCAGGGTGTGTGGCACAGACATTGATTATGCGCCCAGTGGCATCACACACCACCTGGCAGTTGACACTAGGGAATCCCTTTCTGTTCCAATATGCGTGGCCATCGGGGCCAGGTGGCGTGCGGATGGCCACATGGGTGCAGTCTATGGCCCCTAGCACGCCAGGCATACGTGCTACCCTGTGGAACTCCTGCATGTTTGCTGTACGCTCTGCCGCGGTGCTGGGGAAATGGATGTACTCCGCAGCATGTGGCAGCAGTGCGCTGAGGAATTGGGTGAGGATGCGTGATGTGGCCAACTGTGTGATGCCTGTGGTGTCCCCTGTCGGCCTCTGGAAGGTGCCCGTGGCGAGCAGGCACATGCAGGCTGTCACCTTGGTCTCCACCAACAGAGCGTGACTCCGTCGTGAGGGTGCCTGCATCACATCACTGCACAGTTCACAGAGCCGTCTCAGTATTGCCCTGTTCAGGTGGTACCAGCCCACCATCTCTACATCTGTGTACAGCTCAAAGCTGATGTGGGCATCGGCACGCCTGTCGGGGCATACCGCTGACGGCCCTTCCACGCCATGTCCCCTGCAGCATGCATTCTCACCCCCCTCATTACAGCTTCCATGTGGAAACTGGCAGTGTCCATCTCCCTGGCTTCTGACCCCCCTGGCTGGTGTTGCTGTGTTACCCCACTGTCCTGACTGCTACTTCCACTGCACCGGGCACCCTCCGCTGGCCTCTACAGACTATGGGCCACACTTTCTTTGCCTGCCCTTTGCTGTCTGTCTGTCTCTCTCTCTCTCTCTCTCCCACTTGGCAGCCTGGTAGCGTTCATGGCTTCAGCCGAACCCTTTTATTTTGGCTCCATTTCATTAGTCTTTTAATTTCCGGCTGTGCCCATGCTTGCACATCGCTAAGTCTTTGAATCATCGTGATTATGGCTCCGTATGCATGGATCTACCCTTGGTTGCATTATGCCTTCATTTTCATTGCACTGTTGCTCAGCATGTTTTCGGGGGCGCAACTGCCTCCTTCTGAATATCGCTAAATGGCACATTTTTGGACTTGCGCATGCGCAACCCTTTTGAATATCTGGGCCCAGGTGTCAGGCTGATCATCTGATTCAGCATTCAGATGCTTGGGTTCTGAGGTGGGACAGAAACATGGAAACATACACAATGATGGAAGGAAAAAACAATGGCCCATCCAATCTGTCTGTAGTTTCCCATTGTAACCCACCTCTGAAATGGTAGCGGCTTACCTGACTTTTCTATTTCCTATAGACTGGACTATAGCTACAGTGGAAACTCAGTCCAAGACATTAATGAGTTAAGGCTCCAGAACCACTAAGCATGGGAAATGAGAGGTGCTTAACCAAGTATACATGAATTCCCAAGCTAGCACCAAGGGCCACAAACTGCACAGCCTGAGGAAAAAAAAAACACAGAGGCAGTTTTACTGTCTTAAAGGATGAATTCCACTTGCTAACACCCAATTCTGAACCATGTTCCATTGTATTGTGATTTTTCAACACTTGATGCCTTGTTTAGTTTATGTTTCCTGAATGTAACTGCACCTTGTTTATTTTTTACTTTCTTTCTAAGTAGCGGTGCCTATTCATGCTTGTTTGTTCTCCTTTTCCTCAGTGTGGAACCTTTGTAAATTAACTACTTTTATTTTTCCAAATTGTTTAACCAGGAGTAGCACACTAAGCTGAAAGCTTGTTTACAGGTGCGACCTGGGAGTACAGGGAAGTTACATGACTTGTTCAGGATCACAAAGTATGCAAGTGGGGGCTATGGGATTCAAACCCAGGTCTCCAGATTTGCAGCTCAGAACCTTAAACCACTGCGCTATACTGCCCCCCTTCTCAAAGGTACTTTGTAATTCTGAAATTATAAAATAAAAAACAATCTGAGTTGAATTTAAATTAACAAAATAAAAAACTGAACATGAGCATTGTTGCTCACATAACCTCCAGTATAAACACTGAAATTGAAGATGGCTTAGCAACTCATCTCTTATGGCCTATTTCTGCCCTTCCCACTGGAATAGAAAGTATCGAACCAAGGAACATGATGTAATACATTCTAACAAAAGAGCACTAAAACGTCCAGATTTTACAAATAAATACAGATCAACAAAGTGCAGTTAAAGACATAATCAAAGACAGGATTACACAGATATACATAGAACATAGGCAAGCAACTTCACTGGGTAGTACAATTGTGAAACAGAAATGCAATGGCAAAAAAATACAGAAAAATCCTTTGACATTAGAGACTCATCATCAACAAGACACATAGGAACATACAAATATAGACTTTGATGGCAAATAAGAACCTCTTGGCCCACCTAGTCTGCCCATTTCCCTACCTACAGGATAAGCTGCAGATCCTAGTTAACCAACAGCCTATTTCTTCCTACTCCCCACAAGAATTGCCTTATGTCTGTCCCATACATTCTTGAATTCTCCCACAGTTTTAGACTCCACAACCTCCTCACATTGCACAGGGACTGGAAGGAAAAGTATGTCTCTTTGCAGATGACACAAAGATCTGCAACAGAGTTGATGCACAAGGTGGGGTGGAAAGGATGAGAAGGGACTTGGCAAGGTTAGAGGAATGGTCAAATGTATAGCAGGTTAGATTCAATGCTAAGAAGTGCAAGGTAATGCACCTGGGAAACAAAAACCCAAGGGAAGAGTACACAATGGGGGGGTGAGATACTAACAACAACAAAAATTGAAAGGAATCTATGGGTAGTCATATCAGATGACCTAAAGGTGGGCAAGCAATGTGAGAGGGCAGTAAGGAGGGCTGGGGGGATACTGGGATGCATAGGGAGAGGCATCACCAGTAGAAAACAGGAAGTTGTTATCCCTCTGTACAGACAGGTGGTGAGACCCCATCTGGAGTACTGTGTGCAGTTCTGGAGACCCAATCTCCACAAAGACATAGACAGGAAGAAAGCTGTCCAGAGGAGGGCAACTAAAATGGTGCAGGGTCTGCTCCAGAAGACATATGAAGAGATACTTAAGGAGCTTAATATGTATAGCCTCTAGGAAAGGAGGAAGAGGGGGGACATGATAGAAACTTTCAAGTTCCTCAAGGGAATCAACAAAGTCCAAGAGGGTAGCATCTTTTAGAAAAAGAGGTGTGCAAGAACAAGGGGGCACAATTTGAAGATGGGGGGGCCGCTCAGAGGTAATGTAATGAAGTATTTTTTCACAGAGAGGGTTGTGGATGCATGGAACGGCCTTCCAGAGGAGGTTGTGGAGTCAAAAACAGTGGTGGAATTTAAGCATGCATCAGACAGTCATAAGGCAATTCTAGGGGTGGGGGTAGGAAAAAGTAGGCTGCTGGTTAACTAGGATCTGCAGCTTATCCATTAGGTAGGGAAATGGGCAGACTAGGTGGGCCAAGTGGTCCTTATCTGCCGTCAAATTCTATGTTTCTGTGTTTCTATGTAAACAGTTATATCTTTCAACAAGGCTCCCTCTGCACATGTAGCAACGGCAAAAACGGAGTGAATTGACAGCATCCCGGGCGGGATTCGGGCATTAGAACACACAGTCCCCCCATACAAACTAATTAAGTCTGCAAGAAGACAGCAATTAAAGAGACAGTACGCGGAGGCTCAAATAGCACTCACTTGGAACCACATTTAAATAGCTCAGACGCCGAACACCACCCAGACTTGGAGCATTCAGGCAAGCTCCTGGAAGACTTTTGGGAACCCCCATTTGCAGGGGTTACATATACAAACATACAAACATACAAATGTGCCAGAACCACAGCTCTATCCTCCATCTCAACCATGTTATCTGTCCTCTCTGTATCCGGGATGGCCATTGCACTATAAAGGCTCCTGATATACCACACTTAATCAAACTCCATCCCATGACCCTCTGTACTCCATGATAATTAACTCCTCAACTACTAATATCCTCCAGGCAAACCTCCTCCTTACATACGGACATACAAATGTACCAGCACGCCAGCTCTCCCCTCCATCTCAACCATCTTCCCTATCCTCTCTGTATTCTGGATGGCCATTACACTATAAAGGCACCTGATATACCACACTTAGCCAAACTCCATCCCATGACCCTCTGTACTCCATGATAATTAACTCCTCGACAACTAATACCCTCCAGGCTAACCTCCTCCTTCTTTCAAGGTCATGCAAACATAACATTCCACTGTCAAATTTTCTGTGAAACTCAGAATTTACCTTCTGCATTATTTTGGAATAAACTTTGGTAAGATTTCCAGAAATTCTGACTCAAAGTGGCAGAATGAATGCATGAATTGCAAATTAATGTACTAAACTGTGGAAAAAAATTCACAGAGGTGATCATTCTCACAGATCATTTCTGGGGAATTTCTGCAGTTTAATACATTATTCCAACATTCATGCATTTATTCTGTAGTTCAGCAAGTCACAGAACTGCCGAAAGTGGATGAATTCTGGATTAATTAATTAAACTGAATAGAGAAATTCCACAGAACTGATAATTGAAGTGTGGAATGATTTCATGTATTGCAGATTTATATACTAAACAGTAGAATGGAATTCATCAGACCTATCATTCCATGGTTCATGTGTATTATTCTGCAATTCACCCAGAAAATGTTGTAGAATGGAATGAAAATGTGCCAAACAGAACTGGAAGATTCAGATTTAGCCAAAGTCAGAATTTCAAAAAATGGTGTGAAATGTATATTTTGAAAAATTTTCATGAATTCAGAATTAAGTTTTCACCCAGCTCTACCTGCTTGTCCTCCTGGGCTGGGATATTCAAAGGGGGTTGCACCTGGCGCAACCCTGCATTGCACCCCGGCGGGATATTGACAGCGCAAATCCCGATGCACCAGGGTGCAATGTAATCCCATGCAGTGCGGGGGCATGCCCATGCATATGGCGCACATCCAGATATTCAGCCCGGGATGTGCGGCACATATGCTGGCGCAACCCCTACATGCGCCGCACACAGGTGCTCAAAGTTGAGCTGTAAAATATAGGCTCAAAAGCTGGCCTCCCACTGGCAACACCATCCACAATCACCCGGTCCCCCCTGGAAGTCCAGTGCCCCCCCCCTCCCGCATGCCAGATCATGGGCAGTGGCTAGAATATAATTAAACCTATGCCCAATCACGGGCAGCAGTTACAATATATGTCATCCCATGCCCGATCGTGGGCAATAGATAGATTATGATTACTCCTATGCCCGATCGCATGCTGTAGTGTCCTGAAAGAGATCCCTGGTGGACTAGTGCCCCCCCTCCTATATGCCCGATCACTTGCTATAGTGTATTGGAAGTGATTCCTGGTGGTCTAGTGGAACCCACTCCACATGCCCGATCACGGGCCGTAGTAATAATCAATGTCTACCTGGTGGTCCAGTGGTACCTCCTCCCCACCCACCCACAGAGGCCCCCAGCCACCCAGCACCCCCCCATCATGGGCAGGAAGCAGCACCCCACCCGCGTACCACTCGGCCGCCCGCCGAATGCCTCTGTGGGTGGGTGGAGAGGGGGGTACCACTGGACCACCAGGTAGACATTGATTATTACTACGGCCCATGATTGGGCATTCGGGGTGGGTTCCACTCGACCACCAGGATTCATTTCCAATACACTACAGCCCGAGATCGGGCATATGGGAGGGGGGGCCACTAGTCCACTAGGGATCTCTTTCTAGACACTACAGCCCCCGATCAGGCATTGGATCACTCATATTCTAACTACTGCCCCCGATCAGGCATTGGATCACTCATATTCTAACTACTGCCCGCGATCGGGCATGAGATGAAATGTATACTAACTACTACCCGCAGTCGGGCATATGGGGAGGAAGGGGGGTCCACTAGACCACCAGGAATATCTATTGGCGTGCCACTTCCCGTGATCGGGCATAGACATGCCATTATTCTACCTACTGCCTGTGATTGGGCATATGGGAGGGGGAGCTACAATAGCCCACTAGAGAGCCAACCCCGACGACAGATGTTTAGCAGGGCACCAGGTACAATTCGCCGGTGCATCACCGTTGAATATCACCTAGTCCTGGCCCCGGTGCAGCCCAGTTGCACTGTGCCTAGGTTTGCACCACTGTCCAGCGCAGTCTGAATATCCAGCCCCTGGATTTCATGGAAGCACCTGATCATTAGCCACAATTGACTCAGTGCCCCCCCACCCAGTGGACTCAGGTACCAGGGTCTCCGCTGGGGGTGCAAAGTGATTTGTTGCCTGGATGGTGTGGGGCTAGTTAACATCCTTGTGGCTACCACTGCCTTCCTTCCCATCCCAGCCATTCTCTACTCCCCTGGACAGGTGGACCTCTTGGGGAGGAGGCTATGGACTCCGGATCCACTGACACAAATAAGATACCTTTTCTCTTGCTGCTACAACCTGAGCAGGGAGCTCCACAATAGTCCTGCAGATGGGACAGTGTACTCTCCTCCAGAGCATAACTCTAGAGAAGAGTGCCCCACAGTCACCACAGTTTATTAGTTCTCTACTGTACCTTGTCTCCATACTGAACCTGTGATAACCCTAGAGAAGAGTGCCCCACAGTCACTACAGCTTACTAGTTCTCTACTGTACCTTGTCTCCATACTGAACCTATGATAACTCTAGATGTCTGAAAACAACCTGTATTCCCTTAACTGCCTAGTACCTTTTGACTAGTACCAGACCTGTTACTTCATGTCCCAGTTTGTTACCTGGTTGTCCTTCTAAGATTACTACCTTGCTCTCTTTTCCTATATACTGTAGAAAGTGTGGGTAAGGAAGCTACCTACCTACCACAAACGTATTTTCTCCATAATATGTTGCTTTCAGTGCATATATCTACCAAGACTGTAACCACAATGATGTAAAAGCTGTAACTGCAATGATGTAACTAAATGTTGTACTGTATGTGTTCTCTTTGTGACGAGGTACCTTTGGAAACGAGCCTCTGTCTCAAAGGTTGTAAACCGATGTACAAATAAATAAATAAAATAAATAGAAGTTAAAGTAAGGGTCCTGCCCTCACAGCACTTTACCCAAATGATCCCACAGTGCAGACCTCAAGTGAAGACACTTTTCACCCAGCCCCTAACCTCAGGGCAGGATACAGCTGTTTAATAATTTTTAATTGCAGGACTTGCTGGTTCATCCCAAATGTTACTCTAGGGAAGTTATGTGATGCAGAACTTGTTGAGCTTGCTGTACAAGTGGTCATGATGTTATAAATCCATAGAAAATCCCAATTATGAAACCCCAATTTACAGATGAGTTGGGTCTCTTTTCTGAACCACTGCACTCCTTGGGAACCCCCTTTGATAGTATCGTTTGACAGGGTAATTAGAACAGTAGATAAAGGATAAACATTATATTTACTCTACTTTGACTCCAGCAAGGTATTTGACTCAGTGTCACACAGAAGGTTGCTGAAGAAGCAGGAGGATCTACTGTAGGCATGATGAACTGCATAGTTAGATGTGGGGGTATTTGGTTAGAGGGGAGACAACAGCGGGGTGTGGAAAATTAGGTCAACTCAAGTAAGAGAGGTCATTATTCGTGTACCACAGGGTTCAGTCTTGTTACTAGGCCTTTTTAACTTGTTCATCAGCAACGCGGGAGAAGGAATTCCGAAATTCAGGACAAGATGTGTCTCTGCAGATGACTCTAAGCTCTGTGGTATAGTAGATACTATGAAGGGAATAACAGAGGTACAGAGGGACCTGTAAAAGTTAGAGATGTGGTCCAAGGTAAAGCGCCAATTGGTTCCCATAGGAAAATGGTGCCACAAAGAGAAAACAAACCCAGGAATGGCATATTGAATGGAAAGGGTTATGCCGGCACTACTACTGAGGAAAGGACTGGCTAGTCATAATAAGTGATTTCCTTAAATAGAAACATAGAAACATAGACTTTGATGGCAGATAAGGACCGCTAGGCCCACCTAGTCTGCCCATTTCCCTACCTACAGGATAGGCCACAGATCCTAGTTAACCAACAGCTTATTTCCTCCTACCCCCCATAAGAATTGCCTTATGTCTGTCCCATGCATTCTTGAATTCTCCTACAGTTTTAGACCCCACAACCTCCTCAGGAAGGCTGTTCCATGCATCCACTACCCTCTCTGTGAAAACTTCCTCACATTGCCCGGAACCACCACCCCTCTATCTTTAAATTGTGTCCCCTTGTTCTTGCCGTCTCTTTTTCTGAAAAGATGCTACCCTCTTGGACTTTGTTGATTCCACTGAGGTACTTAAAAGTTTCTATCATGTCCCTCCTCTCCCTTCTTTCCTCAAGGGTATACATATTAAGCTCCTTTAGTCTCTCCTTGTATGGCTTCTCTTGCAGACCCTGCATCATTTTAGTTGTCCTCCTCTGGACTGCCTCTATCCTGTCTATGTCCTTGCAGAGATGGGGTCTCCTGAACTGGACGCAGTAATCCAGATGGGGTCTCACCAACTGTCTGTACAGAGGGATAACAACTTCCTGTTTTCTGCTGGTGATGCCTCTTCCTATGCATCCCAGTATACCCCCAGCCCTCCCTACTGCCTTCTCACATTGCTTGCTAACCTTAAGGTACTCTGATATGATTACCCCCAGGTCTCTTTCCTTTTTTGTTGTTGTTACTACCCCCCCATTGTGTAATCTTCCCCTGGGTTCTTGTTTCTCAGGTGCATTATTTAGCACTTCTTTGCATTGAATCCTAGCTGCCATACTTCTGACCATTCCTCCAACCTTGCCAAGTCCCTTCTCATCCTTTCCACGCTTCCTTCTGTATCCACCTTGTTGCAGATCTTTGTGTCATCTGCAAAGAGGCATACTTTTCCTTCAAGTCCCTCTGCAGTGTCACTTATAAAGACATTAAAAAGGACTGGACCCAGTACTGAACCCTGCGGTACCTCACTAGTAACCCCCTCTTTCTTCAGAGTGGACTTCATTTACAATTACCTTCTGTGTCCTGTTGTCCAGTCAATGTTTTATCCAGGTTACCACCCTGGGACCCACTCCCAGGCTGGTTAATTTGACTATTGATCTTTTGTGTGGGACTGTGTCAAATGCCTTGCTAAAGTCTAGGTAGGCCATGTCCACAGCCCCTCCCTGGTCTACTACTTTGGTCAATCAGTCAAAGAAATCTATTAGATTCATCTGACATGACCTTCCCGCTGCAAACCCATGCTGCCTTGGGTCCTATGCCCCCACTGGTCTCTAGGTACTCAACAATTCTTTCCTTCAGAAGTGACTCCATCACTTTACCTACCACAAAGGTCAAACTGACAGGTCTGTAGTTTCCTGCCTCTGTCTTGGTCCCACTTTTGTGAAGGGGAATCACATCCGCCTTCCTCCAGTCCTCGGGTACCACACCATCCTCCCATGATTTATTAAAAAGAGTAGTCAGTAGTTTCACTAGTTCCCCCCTTAATTCTTTTAGAATTCTGGGGTGAATTCCATCAGGCCCCATTTCTTTGTCCGCCTTCAGCTTTAGGAGTTCTTGCAGAACCCTTTCTTTTGTGAAAGGGCTGGGACCGACCCCCCTATCAAGAGTGCTTCTGTTAATTGGATTAGGCACTTCCGCCTCCTCTTTTGTGAATACTGAGCAGAAATATTCATTCAGTATCCCTGCTTTTTCACTGTCCCCCTCTGCCCACCCACCATTCATTTTATTCAGCCTCACTATCCCTTCTTTTGTCTTTCTACGCTCTCTGATGTACCCTTCTTAACCGAGCTGGCTATCTTTTCCTCAGTTTGGGCCTTTGCTATTCTGACTTCCCTCCCTGCTTCCTTCTGCCTTAACTGGTACAGTTCTCTGTCCTGCTCCTTCTGTGTTTCCTTATACTTCCTGAATGCTATCTTTTTCTCCCTGACTTTCCCAGAAACCTCTTTTGAGAACCATAGTGGCTTTTTCTTTCATTTTGATTTGTTTATTTGCTTCACACAAAGGCTTGTTGCCTCTGTAATGGCAGTTTTGATGATTCCCCATTGTTGCTCCACCCCTCCTTCTAGCCTGTTTGCTAGTGCTTTTCTGAGGCACTCTTCCATCTTGCCAAAGTCAGCCCTCCTGAAGTCCAGTACCCTCACTTTTGTATGGCTTGACTCTGTAGCTGAGTTTAACGTGAACCACACTGTTTGATGGTCACTTATTCCCAGATGGCAACCCACTTCTAGATCTGAGATCCTTTCACTGCCCCCATTTGAGAGTACGAGGTCTAAGATTGCTCCCTCACAAGTGGGCTCCGAAACTAGCTGTCTGAGGCCTGCCACCTGTAGGGCATCGAGAATGGCCCCGCTCTTGTATGTGGCTGCAGAAAATGTGCTCCAGTTAACATCTGGCATATTCAGGTCCCCCATCAAGAATATCTCCCCTTTCTCTGCCATCCTAAGAATTTCTTCTAGCATATCCTTGTCCATTCCCTCCCCCTGACATGGGGGTCTGTACACAACCCCTGTGTGGATTGTGGTGCCCTTTCCAGTCTCCAAGGTGACCCACAGTGCCTCCTCTCCCCCCGTTTACTCTTTTGTTCAGTTGCTTTTATCCCTTCCTTTACATAGAGAGCTACTCCTCCCCCTCTTCTCTCCTGCTTCTCTCCTGCCTGTCTCTCCTGTAGGTTATGTACGCTGGTATGTTAACATCCCAGTCATGGTTCTCTGTGTACCATGTTTATGTGACTGCTACAATATCCAGGCATCCCTCTTTCATCAAGGCCACCAGCTCAGGGAGCTTGTTGCCCAGACTACGGGCATTGGTACTCATTACCCTCCATTTCTTGATGGCCTTACACCTTTTTGCCCCATCCCTGTCCTTCTTGTCTTTGTCACTTTCCCCATTTACCCCTGCCCTTCTCCCTATCGCCACCTCTAAGCTGGTGTTTACCGCACTTACTACCGTGATTTTTTTTTGGGGGGGCTAGGATTTTCCTGCTCCTTTCCAGTGCCTTTCCCCTTGGCTAGTTTAAATGCTTGTCAATGAAGCATTTAATTCTATCACCTAGGATCCTGGTCCCCTCCTGGACAGATACAGCCCATCATGCCAGTATATGCTTGCATCACTCCAGGTGGACCCCCAGTCCCCAATGAAGCCAAATCCCTGAGTTCTGCACCAGTTTTTCAACCACTGATTGAATCCCATGGTGTAGAACACCCTAGCCTCTCTTACGCCATAGATGGGCAGCACTGCCGAGAAGGTTACCGTGAGTGCTACTTGTCTAAGGCTCATCCCCAATTCCACAAACTCTTCCTGCACTGCTCAAATCTCTTTCTTAGCCAGGTCATTTGTCCCTAGGTGGACAATGACATCCAGCTCCCTCCCCTGTGCAGCTGCTCCAGCAATCCTGAGGATTCGCTCCCTGTCCCTCCAAGCCATGGAGCCAGACAGGCACCTTACCTCCCTTTCCCCTTCCTCCCCCAGTTCTACCTTCCTAACAATGGAGTCCCCCACCAGGAGTTGTTTCCTTGCCATGTGGGGTCCCATGCCACCCTCCTGCGGGTCTCCTTTGTGGAGGTTCCCAGCATCCTCCTTGGTCTCCACTGCAGGTGCCTCCATAGAGGAACCACACTTTGCCAGAATAGCATAGGAACTGTGGAGAGGTACAACTGGAGGGATGCACCTCTGTTCCACCACCCTCACCCTCCCTGAGCCCACTGTGGTCCAACAACTCCTCTTTCTTGTCAACCTCTGAGGCAACGGCAGTGGCACTGGTGGTCCCTGGATGGAAGAGGAGGTCCTACAAATCCTGGCCAACTCAGCCTGGAGATGAGCAACCTCCTTCCTCAGCCCAGAGAGGTGCCTACAGATAGGACAACACCGCATCCTCCAGAACATCTCCTGAAAGACTGCAGCTCCACAGCCACTGCACTGCACCACTCCCATCATGTCTTATTTCTGGTTCCTTAACTGTTGTTTGGAACCCTTACTGTTTCCTCTTTTTTTTTTCTTTCTCTTCTCTCTCTACTTACTTTCTGCCTCTGTGCCCTTTAAGCTCCTGATTGTCCTGTTCTGAGGCAAGAATGTCCTATATTTCTCAGTAGTCTCCTTACTTGCTCAGAGGCAGACCTCCAGCAGCTAGAGGGGGCCGGAGAATTAATCTTGCCCTTCTAGGATGGTGGGTCTTTGGTGGCTCTGTGATCACTCACTTCCTGCTCCCAAACAGGTAGTTCCTATTCTCAATCAAATCCTGTGCCTATAAAAGTAGAACTAGCTTTGGGGGGGAGGATGGCAATATCGTCCCAGTAGAGAAGTCCAGTCACACAGCACTCCTTCCTCCTGGTTTCTTCTGCCAAGCTACTAACAGAATCTTTCTAAGGCAGTTTTTAAATTTAGCTTCCTTCTAGCTAAGCCACTCCCTCTACTTAGTAGATCTTTCTACAAGTAATTTAAACTGCACAGCTATGAAGCCCTTTCAGTCACTTGAGATTTACACCTAGATAACTGTTCAAATAACTATTCAGTTCAGTTAACTCAGACAAACACACACATTTTTTTTGTTTTGTTTGTTAGTTTGTTTTTTTACCCTAAAGGTCCAAGTACAAGAGTTCTACTTCTTTAGTCCCAGTAGAGAAGTCCAGTCACACAGCACTCCTTCCTCCTGGTGTCTTCTGTCTAGCCAATGTAGCAAAAGCTACAGCAAGGCAACCAGGATGTTGGGAGAATTGCTAGCAAGAGAACTACTACCGCTTTATAAATCAATGGTGAGGCCACACCTGGAGTACTGTGTGCAGTTTTGGAGTCCTCACTTAATGTAAAGGACAGCTGTAAACAGAGCAGCATAGAATATCCAAACTGATTCATGGCCTGCTGTGAGAAAATAGTCTGAAAAAAGCTTCAGAGGTAACATAAGGCTGACACTTGGGGATCAGAAAAGTGTTTCTAGTGGACCTGAGTAGCAATCAACTTAAGGGATGGGAGATGCTTGCAGTATGAAGATAGTCTGAAGAGAGCCTTAGTGGTAACCTATAACTAACACTTTGGGATCAAGAAAGTGTCTCTATTGGACATGAGTAACAGGAGGCTAGTTCTCAAAGGACACTCTAGGACTGAGTGACAAGAGTAAAGGTAGAATAGAGCAATTTTAATACCTGATCCCATGGGAAGAGAACAGGTGGTGAGGAATTTCATAGTTTATTCATAAGTGGCTCTGGTGTGTATCATGGAGACCTGGACCAGGGATGACTCAGACCCAGTGCTAGAAACTGTATCATACAATGATGTGAAAGACTACTGAACCACGATTGGTCAGTGTGGGACTGGACCAGTGATGTTATCCCAGTGCAACATAATGGGTCTAGTCCAGCACACAAATGACCACATCTGCTATTAAAACTGAATCTCTCAGCCTGCTTCACCGATTCCCCTTCGTCACCTGCTACACCAATTCTGGCTCACCTTCACAGTACTCCTCCTCCTCCTCTGATCTCCCACTGATGGCATCCCTTCACTATGATAGTTTGAAATATGAACTTTGCAACACAGAGAGAAGAAATCAGTGAAGAAACTGACTTCTGAACACAGCTTTTTCCCCCGTGGCTTCAGTGAACCACAAAGACTGTAACTGCCTGTCCGATGGTTCACTAATGCCACTTACTTTGCAACAAAAAAGGCTGGCAAAAAATTCTATTTCAATTCCTGCTCTGGCCCTAATTAAAGCAGTTAGCTTTAGCATTTATTCCTTTCTTTCCTCCCTCACAAGGTAACAGGCACTTACCAGACCCACTTCCTAATACTGGAAGTCTCATGCCTCTTCACAGCTGTTCCCACGTCTCATAACTCACCCAGTCCCAGAGCAGGCAGCGGGGCCAGTTGAATGAAACTCCATAAATGTGATGGACTCAGAAGTGGTGAGGGTGTCTCATGCCTCTTCACAGCTGTTTCCATGTCTCATATCTCACCCAGTCCCACAGCAGGTAGTGGAGCCACTTGAATAAAACTCCATGAATGCGACAGACTCGGAAGTGGCGAGGGAGTCTCACGCCTCTTCACAGCTGTTCCCATGTCTCATAACTCACCCAGTCCCACAGCAGGTAGTGGAGCCACTTGAATAAAACTCCATGAATGTGACGGACTCAGAAGTGGTGACAGGGTCTCATGCCTCTTCGCAGCTGTTCCAATGTCTCATATCTCACCAGGTCCCAGAGCAGGCGGTGGGGCCAGTTGAATGAAACTCTATGAATGCGATGGACTCAGAAGTGGTGAGGGGGAAGTCAACTATATCGCACAACAGAGACATAAAAGTAAAGCGGGGGGGCCTGTAACACAATGAGAAAAGTGTGTCTGGGGGACATCCATTTACTCAGAAAGAGCCACTCCTTTACCAGCAGCACCACCTACTTGGCCAAGTGAAACTATTTATTTCCTTTCTACACCTCCACATTCCAAAACAAAGTGAAAATCTGTTAAAAAATATGTTCTTAAGCTTATTTTTTTTTAAATATAAAGGAACCATTGTATAATAGCAATAATTCACTCCCGAGCATGTGTTGTGCTGGGACATTGTCACTTTTGGGGGCTGGATGCACTCAACCTGTGGCCTCATGCCCAACCACTCCAGGTGTGATGTTATCCCAGCACGACATACACCCTGTTGTGCATTATTGCTTAAATCACAGATGGGTTGTCTGTGGTGCACCACTCAAGACAGGAGTGTAGGAATGGTGAGATGGCCATCTTTTATACATCTGCTCTGGATTCACCCCATTTCTGGTAGATCATTTCAGTACATGGCTGTTTTTGGTAAAGCAGGATTAGAGTTGAAGGTTCTCCTTATCAGTCATCTCCCAAGGGATGAGGATGAATTCTTGCAGGTATGTGCAGACTTCATCGTCAACCTAGCCTTACCTAACTACCCACCCTATATACCACCTACCTACCTACCTCCACCCCCGACCACCTACCCTTCCCTTCCCAGCTTATCAAAATTGACAAGTGCTCCTCCCACCTGCTCCCCCCTTGCTTCCTAAGCTGTTTTCCTCTAACTCCTGTTAGCGCACTTTACTGTTAAATATGTAACCTGTATGTTTTTATATATCTTCGAGACCTTGGCAAATATTATGGCATGCCCGTATTGTAACATATGAAAGCTGAATGTCTGTGTATCTTACTCGCCTTGGCAAATGTCCTAGCTTCATGATTGTATTCTAACATTTAATACTGCCTCTGTTACACTCTGTATTTTGTACCTGACATGGAACCTTTGTAAAAGAGCCACTGGTTCAAAGGTCTTCAATCCCAGTGATAAATAAATAAATAAAATAAACCTAACCTTGCAATTTCAGCAGTACTGGTGCTGGGGGATTTCAAGTGATACAAACAGAGAAACATTGAAGGTGATGGCAGATAAAGGTTGCATGGCCCATCCGGTCTGCCTTTTTTGTTTCATTGCTTACACTGTAGACCCTTCCATGGCACTGTCTCTGCCACCCCCTTACCTATCCCTTATGACTCCCTTGTGCTTATCCTTGGCTTTTTCAACCCCACCACTGTTTTCACCCCCACAATCCCCACTGGGAGACCGTTTCAGGCATCCACCAGCCTTTCTGTGAAGAAGTATTTCCTCACATCTCTCCTAAACCTACCCCCCCCCAACTTCATATTATGGCCCGTTGTTCTGGAGCTCCCATCCCCCTGAAAAATACCCCCCACTTGTACCTTATTCAGCCCCATGAGGTATTTAAAGGTCTCAATCATATCCTCCTCTCCCTCCTCTCCTCTAGGATGTGCATGTGTAATTCCTTTAGCCTCTCCTCTTAGGACATGTGATGTAAACCCTTTACCATCTTGGTAGCCCTCCTGTAGAAGACCTCAATCCTGTCTATGTCCTTCCTGAGATGTGGCCTGCAAAACTGGCTGCACTACTCCAGGTGGGGTCACACTAAAGACCTATATAGTGTCAACACACTTCCCTCTTCCTGCTGGTAATATACCCTGCCTATTCATCTCAGCATCTCACTGTCCCTCCTGATTGCTTTGTCACATTGTCTGGCTATGGATCAATGATGAAGAATCACCTTTTGTAGTTAGATTCCTCCAGACTATGTCAGATCTGGACTTTGAACAGTTTTTTTCTCTGCTACTGATGAACAAGGTTGCATGTTTGTTCTTGTCTTGGCTTCAGGACTCAGTGCTATGGATTTCAAGGTTGAGTTGATAATTTGACTGCCCACAACAAAAAATAAGAAAATACCCTTCTTAGCTTATGCAGATGATCTCATACTTCTGTCGATCTCCTTGCTGGGTTTACAATGAAAGATTAATCAATTTAACAACCTATGCATTACAAATAGGCTAAGAATGAATAATGATAAAACTAACATGCTAATACTTGGCAATACTAAATAGAAACAGTCATATCTGCATATAGGGAAAAATAAAAATTCACAAAAGTTCTCCTGGTTAAATAATTGTGATTAAATGAAACATAAAACAGTTATTGCTTTTAACGCTTTCAAGAGATTTAGTGCACGGCTGGGCAATGGTTCAGTTCCAGGTCTTCTTAAAGTAATAGAAACTAAGATATGTACTAGCATACTTAATGCTGTTGAAATATAGGCACCAACTGTCCCTAATTTTTGGATTCACAGCTAAGTAAGTTATATCACTATTTATTTATTTTTTATTTATTTAAGATTCAGCTTAATACCTTTGAGCCAGAGGCTCGTTTACAAAGGTTCCAAGTCAGGTGACACAATACAGAGCCATGGAGTTACATCGGTGGAAGATTGTACAGAGAGAGGAACAAGGGTGACACTAGATAACTATAAACATATGAAAGTGAAACAGCTGGTGGCTACATAACAAAAAATACAGGTTACTAAGTGCAATGAACAGGTTTCTAAGTGCAATTGGGCAGAAACAAGCAGAGCAATTAGAGAGTGCATGGCAAAGCAACCACTTGTCTGTGGTAGTGAGGAATTACCACAAAGGGGAATTAGAGGGTCTAGATAGATCCAGGACAAGGACGATATAAGTTAGGGGAATGCAGCCAGGAAAGCATTATCAGGTGGGATAGTGGGTGGGAGGAAAGTGAAGGGGGAGCCATTCAGGGCAGCATGGCGTGCTGGGGAATGTGAAGATCCTCCGGTGGCATTGATAAGGGCTAACAGTTGCAGGTGGTCTCATGTGCCAGCAGGTTGCGGAGTCTGGATTTGAAATGGCTGATTTTGCTGGACCCAAGGAGTTCAGTAGGTAGGTCATTATGCCATTTAGGGCCCCTGTAGGAGAGGGATCAGTGTCGAGTGTGGTACGCTTAAAAGGCACTAGGAACACTCCTTTGGTAGCACTTCTGGTGTTCACAGTTGGTTGGGTGTAGTTCTATAATCTGGAGGTGGACTCAGACATATGGCCAAGCAATGCTTTTTTTCCCATGTAGATAAGCCTGGTATTTGATTCTGTAATGGATAGGAAGCCAACCGGTGTCCAAATACAAGGTGCATGTATGAATCAGATAGTCAGCACCCAGGACCAGGTGGCAGGCCTTGTTGAGGAGGGTTGTGATCCTCTTCAGGGCAGTGTCAGAGCCGGCACCATAGAGCATTAGACTATAGTAAATGGTAGATAACACAGAGCTGCATGTAACCAGTTTAAGAGCCTCCAGGGTCATAGAGTGTCTATGTCGGTAGAGAACTCCCAGTTTGGTGTTAGCTGCTTTGATGACGTGTTCAATGTGTGTTGTGAAGGAGAGCATGTCATCAAGGTATACTCCAAGATATTTGAAGGTGCTGATCTCCTCTAGCATCTCACCTTTTTGATTGGTTATGTGTAGGGGCAAATGCTTTTCCCTGTTTTGTAGCACCGTGAAGAGCATGCACTTGTTTTTTTTTTGTAGCTGAGTAACAGTTTATGATGGGAGAACCAAGATTCTAGCCATTTAAAACTGGCCTGTAGGTCAATGGTTATAGTGGTGATGTCTCTACCAGATGCAGAAATGACCGCATCATCAGCATAAAGTACCATTTTTGCTGGGCAGGCAACAGGTATTGAGTTTATAAATAGACTAAACAAGAGTGGAACCAGTATGGAGCATTGAGGGACTCCAAGGCTGACCTCCCTAGGCTCAAAGAGAATGTTAAGGATCTTCACACATTGTGTTCTACGTGAGAGGTAGCTTTCGAACCAGGTGCTAGATGAAAGGCCTATGGAGAGGAGACACTGTAGTAGGAGTTGGTGGTTAACGGTGTCGAATGCCTTGGTGAGGTCAATGAATATAGATCCTACTGCCCTTCCATTATCCAGAGCCTCATAGATCTGTGTAGTGTAGTCTATCAGGGTTGTTTGGGTGGAGTGATGTTTATGGAAACTGTGCTGCTGCGTACATAGCAGGTTATATCTCTCTAAATGCTCAGCACGTTGGTCAGATACTGCACATTCCAGAGCTTTGGAGAGAGGTGGGAAAATGGAGATGGGGCAATAGAGAGGCAAGCTCAGTCTCCACTTTCGTGGACCGCTGTGACATGTGCTGCCTTCCACTTGTCTGGGAATATGCCCATTCATAGGGATATGTGAAAGATTTTTGTAAGTGGTCCAGCTAGCTCATTTAGTGTTAGGGCTACTAGCTTCATGTCGATGGCGTCACTCCCCATCCTAGTCTTGCTCAGTATCTGCTTGATGTACCATTTGGTCTGAGCCTTGGAGAGGTGTCTGAAGTAGAAAGGCAGTGGGTGACCAGGTGTAGTAGGAGGTGGGCTCAAGTTAGGGGGCTGTCCAGACTGGGTGGAGGGGAGGTAGTCCCTGGGAAGCACAGCACTTAGGTCAGTGAAAGCAGTATTAAATGCATTCACAATGTCACTTGGATCCTGGAGTGTCCCTGATGGGGTTACTAGAAGATCAGGGTGTGCCTTGGTGGTCCTGCCTGCAAGGGATTTCAGAGTTCCAGAATTCCAGGAGTTCCTACTCCTGTTTAGAAGGTCTTTGTAGTAGGAGGCCTTTAGCCTTGGCCTGCCTGATAAGTGTTGTGCATTATTTCTGGCTGCTCCGTAGGTTGACCATACTCCCTGATACTTTGACCCTATGATAGAGGTTGTCCCAGAGTCGCATAAGGTCAATCAGGGTTCCAGAGAGCCAAGGGTTACTGACCCCTCTTACTTTTTTTGAGCTGTAGGGGGTGAAAATATCACAGGCGTTTGTAAAGACTGAGCAGAAGTAATCTAGGGCTTGGTTACTATTTCTGGCAGTGTCGAGAGGTGACCAATCAATTAACCGTAGGTGCTGTTGGAAATATTCCAGTAGACTGGGTCTTAGCTTGTGAGTTCTGGTGATCTGAGGTGAATGCTTTGTTTTTGTTTTGTTTTTTTTTTTGTTTTTTTTTGCTGTTTAATTTTTTATTGTCATTTTCTTTTCTTACAGTAATGAAAGCACTTATTCTAAACAGGAGAACTGTTAAAGAGTTGTTGGTTACATATACAACTTGACATCAGAGCAAGAGAGGGCTAAATACTACCATTTAACATCCACTTATCCCGATACACATGGCTCTTATTTTTAAGGTGATGGAAAGGCAAGGCTTCCATGCTCCACATTCCTACCATGTGGAACTCTTTGTGGCTTCAGGTGCTGTCTAGGTTTCTGACACCCTAGCTAAAGAGAAAACAAACACAAAGAACCACTATTCTGTATATTATTAAGTACATTTATATATGATTAGGGAGGCAGTGCAATACAACATATACATACAGTCCTGGATAGCCGAGTGTGATAGATCCATTTACATAGTCCTATTACCTAGTAGAAATCCTGGTTATACAATTTTCAACCCACACCAGTTTTAGGGGTGGCGTATCTGGTGAAGCGGGTCCAACATTTTTTCATAAATTACTAAGGTGTTGTTTATCAGGTGGGAAAGTTTGTCCATACTGGCAGTATGAACCATGGAGGCAAAAAACTCTTGGACACTTGGTATCACTGCAGTTGCAGTTCTCCATCTACATACAAGAAGCCTCTCCACCTGCATGGCCCACAGGGCCAGCCAACGGTATTCTAGTTTTCTTAAATGGGGAGCTTCTGACTTCATACCCAGGAGAAGTAGGGAGGGGGAACAAGGAATATACTTCTTCAGAACTTTAGCCCCCTATCTCGCATATATTATCCCATAATGGTTGTATCATTGGGCAGGACCAGAGAGTATGAACCAGGTCTCTAGGATGGGAATTACACCTCCAGCATAAATTGGAGTTTATTACCCCATCCTCATGTAGTACCACCGGTGTACAGTACCATGAATGGAGAATTTTATTTTGTATTAATCTGCTCCTTGCATCTGTAAAATATTTTTGGGCCCCTTTCCAACAATCTTTCCACTGCAGATCTGTAATCTCAAATTGCAAAGCCCCCTCCCACTTCTGCTTAGACTTTTCAGTTTGGCTGGTAGTGTGTCCCGAAGAGTGTTATATATTAAACTGGCCAGCCCCCCTTTTTTTTTTGTTAACCAAAGGGGTATATTCAAGGTACCCCTTTTTGCTACCTGGGTCATATACTTCTGGGATGTACTATGTATTTGTAGATATTTCCAAAAGTCGGAGGCAGGAATTGACCATCTGGCCTGCAGGTTGGCAAACGAGTCTATTATCATAGAGGATGGGGCAAGTATACCCTCCAATTTGGTGATACCCTTGTCTGCCCACCCTTTCCAGTACACAGACCTTTTATCTATACACAAGTTATCGTTCCTCCATAGCGGGGTTAATTTTATAGGCATCAAGTCCAGCTTCAACTTCCTCCTTACTTTTGTCCAACATTGTAAGGAGGCTTCTATCGCGGAGCGTTTTTTAAGGTTTGTTGGGGGGTTGTTGTAGACAAGAAGTGACAAGGAGTTCTTTTGACTTACAACCTTCTCTATGTCCGCCCATTAAGGTTGGGGAGTAGTTTCTATACCCAGCCAGCACAGGGATTGTGCCAAGTGAAAGGCCCATTTATAACCTTCGAACCAAGGAAGATGCCACCCACCCAGACTCCAATGTGCCCTAAGTTTGTTCCTACTGTACCTGGGGGTTTCCCTTCCCATAAAAAACTACCTATTGCCTTATCTATCTTCTGGATCCAGCTCTGTGGTAAAGAAAGGGGGATGTGTGCCAGGAGATAACAAATTTTGGGGGCCAAGATCATCTTGATCGCAGCTATTTTACCTGCTAAGGTTAAGTGAAGTTTAGTCCATCTGGACATATCCTCTTGTAGGTCAGCTAGGAAAGGAAGAAGATTATATTCCCATAATTTAGAAAGCTTGGCAAAGAATCAAATACCTAGATATATGACACTCTCCCCCGCCCATTTCAGACCAGTATTACCCAGTACTGTCAGTTGGCACCCTGGGTTAAGAGGGAGGACTTCCGTTTTGGTGGAGTTAAGTTGAAGGCCTGACAATCCTTTAAAGTAGCATAGAGTGTTAAGTATAGAGGGGTAGTGCCTCAGCTACATCTGCTGCAAGGACCAGAAGGTCATCTGCATAAAGAAGGGTGGTATATTCCTTGCTTCCAACAGGTATCCCCTTGATAGACTTGTTACCCCAAAGAGTTGCCGCTAAGGGGTCCATAGCTAATACAAATAGGAGGGGGGACAGTGGGCAGCCTTGCCTAGTGCCACGGACCAGCTCGAAAGGTGGGGAAAGAGTAGAATTAGTCAATAATCTTGCTAATGGGGAAGTATATAACGCTGTTACCCATGATCGAAAGCGAGAGCCTATTCCCAGTTTTACCAATGCCTCATGGAGGTAATCCCACACCAAGGAGTCGAACGCCTTTTTTGAAATCTATAGCTACTGCAGTTGCTGGAGTATATAATTGAGAGGCAATGTGGGTTAAATTAATCAAAGTCCTAAGTTGGTCCACACTAAACCTGCCAGGGACAAAGCCAGCTTGGGAGGGGTGTATTAGCTGTGGTAACAGGGGGCCCAATCTTAGTGCTATTGCTTTAGTATATATTTTACTGTCTACGTTAAGGAGTGAGATTGGGCGGTAGCTACCCAGGGACATGGGGTCTTTCCCTTTCTTGGGCAGTACTGTAATAACTGCCTCTCTTAGTGTGAGGGGTAACATCCCTTGCACTTCGGCTTCGACATAAGTTTGTTGAAGAGCTGGAGTGATGATATTAGTTAAGGCCTGCCAGAACGTCACTGAATAACCGTCACCCCCCCCCCGGAGCTTTCCCTGGTTTAAGAGAGAGCAAGGCTTTTTTATTCCCTCTATGGGTAATGGGGCATCCAGTTGTTCCGTCTGCTGTGGAGTTAAGGTGGGAAGATGTAGTGTTTGCAAAAAGGCCTGAATTGCTTGGGGGTCTGCCTGTCTGGATGAGGCATATAAGGATTGATAGTATTCTGCCATAACTGCATTTAATTCCTCACTTTTAGTGCACATCATTCCTGTACTGCCTCTCAACCCAGCTATGTAGCAGTCCACTAGCTGTTTCTTTAACCTATGTGCTAACACCCTCCCCCCTTTTCTCTCCCTTCCAGGTATTTATGTTTCAGTCTCAAAATGGAGAGTTCAGCCTTCCTTGATAAAAGAGAATTTATCTCCATTTCGAGACCAACTATCTTCCTTCGAAGAGAGTCATGCCTTGCTTTCCCTCTTTGCTCCTTATGCTGTCGCTGTGCTTCTTTAAGCTCCTCTTCCAGGTCTTTCAATTTTTGCTCCCTACCTCTCTTCCTAGCCCCTTCGTAAGCAATAATCCTGCCTCTCATGGTGGCTTTAAATGCCTCCCATCTGACCCCGGCTGTGGTGTCCTGTGCTATGTTTTCCTGAAAGAAGCTCTGTGCCTCCACTTTAGCCCATTCTAAAAACTCTACGTCTTTTGTTAGCAGGGGATCTAATCTCCAAGAAGTGGAGGTGGGAGTACGAGGGCCCCATATCACAATCAAACAAACTGGAGCATGATCCGAGATTACTATGGGAAGTATACTGGACTCTGTAGCTGCCTGCGTGATCTGAGGTGATGTTAATAAAAAATCAATGCGGCTATAAGAACTGTGTACTGGTGAATAAAAAGACTAATCCCTCCCCCTGGGGTTCAGTACCCGCCATACATCTGTCAGTCCTTGGTCACTCATCCAGTTCAGCAGGGCTCTCCTGCCCTTCACATGGGCCGTATCTCTTTTTTTCGTGGTTTTGTCTATCGTGGGGTTAAGCACTAAATTAAAATCCCCTCCATAAATAGTGGTCATGCTGTTTTTATTCATATCCAGGAGCACCTGAGAGGTCTGATGAAAAAAGGCTGCATCATCCTCATTTGGACTGTAGATATTCCCCAGTAATAGAGGCCCTGTAGGGGTCTGAAAAATACCCATCACCCATCTGCCTTGTAGGTTGGCCCTAGATGTGATGAGAGACCAGTGTAACTTCTTATGTATTAAGATAGCTACTCCACACTTTTTCATTGCAGCTGAGGCATGGACCTCTATTCCCACCCAGTCCCTTTTAAGGAGCTCATGGCCCTTTCCATCTAGTTTCGTCTCCTGCAGAAAAGCCACCTGGGTCTTAGTCTTTTTCAAATATGACAGTACCTTCTTCCTCTTCACCAGCATGTTCAAACCCCACACATTCCAAGTGATACAAGTTATTTCAGCCATAATCGTAACCCTCGAGGAATAGTGGGACATGAAATAATTTCAAACCACTGGTGATGAGGAGAAGGCACCATTCTATAACATTCAAATACCCCTGGCCTATCCCAGATTTTTGCTCCAGACATAGTAGACCTTTTAGGACCCCATCCTGCCCTGTATAACCAGTCTACCCCTATCCTTCCTTGACAACCAGGTTTCACTCAGTTGCACTTTAAATGTATGCCACCCTATAATCCAAAACACAAACACGCATAACAACCAACAATTAACTCATTGCCTCCACAGGCTCACTCTCCAATTACACCACTTGTCTCCTGAATCTCCTGTATACTTTTAACAGTGAATCCTGGGCCTTTCTAAGCAAAATCAAGCCATAGTCAGCATGTCGTTAAATGCTAATAGCTCAATAACCGTACATGCTAGACACAAAGTATGGGTGGCAGAGTTATTCAGCACAAAATTGCCTTTCCAATGGTGGTATGCTTGTAATAATAAGTAATTTAGTTTTTTTCTATGCTGGCCGAAACCGGAAAAAAAAAATATTTTTCACTAAAAAAAGGCAACATAAGCCATTTTTTATTGGAAAATATGTCAAATATCAACACCAAATTAAGCACATAGACATTAGATGGTGTTTTACTATTATGTTTGTTAAAAAAAAGATATCTTTACTATGAAACATAATTTTTCCCAATTTTAGTCAAGGTGCTTTGGTGAAATTTGAGGGATGAATCTCAACCACACACACCATATCATAAACAAATGCATATAACTCCAAAAGTATACATGATACACACAAGGTATCAGCATGAAAGATGATCAGCACAAAATTGCCTTTCCAATGATGCTATGCTATCAATTATAATCAATACTTTTTTTTATGCCTGCTGAAGTGTCAAAAAAGTGCGTTTTATTCAAGTTACTTAGGTGAGTCTTGATGGAAAAAATGTCAGCCATACACACCATACCATAAACAAATGCATATGACTCCTAAAGTATGCATGACACACACTACATATCAGGGGCACAGTTGTTCCACACAAAATTGCCTTTCCAATGGTTCTATGCAATCAGCTGTACTCATTTTGTTTTTGTTTTATACTGGCTAAGATACCCAGAATGTGTTTTTTTTTCAAAGTGCTTAGGTGGTTCCAGAGTGACAAAATGTCTTAAACAAATATGAATAACTCCTAAAGTGAACATGATGCACACACTAAGTGTCAGTGGCAAGGTTGTTCAGCACAACATTACCTTTCTAATGGTACTATGCAGTCAATTCTAATCAATTCTGGCTGGCAAGTAATATTAAAATATGTGAGTGACTTCTCCAGACGTTTCTAGGGCACACAGGAAGTCTGTAGGTGACTTCTGTAGGCGTTCTGGGACACACTGTAGTTAGATTTGCTGATGCCTACAGACGTTTTTAGAAGGCAATGAGTTAAACATATTTACATACAGCACTTCCGTGCTCCATGGAAGCCATCCTGCATATAAGATCCCTTGCTGCCCTTGGAAAGGCCAGATCTGCAGAATAGTTCCTGAGGACGTGGCAGTCAGGACATAACTCGACCTAGCTATCTTCTGTTTACCAAAGATTATAGCAATTGGGGGAGCTGCATGCATAATCGTAACTCAAAACTGCACCCTTCTGATTGCATTTTGCAACATAGCGACCAATTGGTAACGACTAAAACTAATTCTGGGGTTATCAGTGTGAGGGAGAACTTAGGCTATAAGCCCTATGCGGTTAAGACCCTTCCCATGCCCCCAGGAGGCCAAGTGCCACTTATAGAGAAAGAGGGGAGCACTTAATCCTATGATTGACCCCTCCTTTAGACTCCATTTGACATACAGTCAGCCCCACCAGGGCTACCGTCCCTTCATAACATTAGTAACCGGGGCCCCCAACCTAAACCATATTCCCAGGCAGCCACATCTGATTAAACCCTCCCAGCCCAGAATGCACAGAATTGAGCGTAGCACAAACTCTGAATCACATCCACCTTCCAGTGCTTATGATGTGCATCCAACCTGTATTTGCCAGAGCCCAGGGAACATCCTTCATTACTGCTGATATTTTGACGCTTACCCTCTGCCCCGGCACCCCTCTCAGATTAAAACTGCACGTGGGCTACTGGCTCCGGCCTAGAGATCAATGTGCCCTGAAGGGCATAAGTCCCAATGTCTCATGATCTCATAGGCACAGATCTAAATCAAATCGCCCCAGCCCCAGACAGTATCACGACACAGTGTATACCCGCTGCCCCACAAAGCATCAATACATAGATACTACTTATCTAAATTGACTCCGGCTGCTGCTTCACCAATTACAGGTCTCTGAGCACTCGATAATGCCGCTTCAGCGGCCTGGTCGCCTTCGGGGTCTTCGGGTGCTGCACCTGGGGAGTACTGTTCCTTCTGTGGGTCCCTGCTATCACTACCCTTTAATGTCTCCTCATTTGATGTAGTCTGCTGACCTGGGAAGCTGTTTCCACCACGGAGTTTTCTTCATCAAGAGGATCTCTGGAAGGCGGTGAGGGGGGTCTCAGCGCCTCGTATGGATTGCGAGTCATATCTCTCGCCAGGGCCATACTCTCGCTGCGCTGTGTTTCCTGATCTGTTGATTCAGTGTACAGGCTGGCTCTAAAGTGGGGATGCTCTCTACGCCTGTGGCTGTCTCTCGCTGTTCTTTTCCTACAATGACGAAGGAGACCATTAGGGGCCTCGGGCTGCATTTTGGGCTCTGTCACCATTTCATCTGGCTTAGGAGGGTCTGGGTAAGTGGGAGGGTTGAGAGATTCACCTGGGTGCCTATTCAAAAATTCTTACAGAGCTACTGGAGTCTCAAATATGACTGGGGTCCCATTGTGTATTACGTGCATTGTAGATGGGTACCTTAATGAGTATTGAATACCCATTTTTGCATCCTGTGGCGCAGTGAACTATATTCTCGTCTTTTGTGTGATAACTCCCTACAGAAGTCCTGATATATTGATATTGAGTGCCCCTGCCATCTTAAGCGACCCACGTCCCTGGCCCATTGTAGCAATGCCTGCCGTGTGTTGTAAGATAGTAATTTAAATAGGATAGCCCTAGGCTTGCCTCCTTTAACTGGCATTGGGATAGTTGTTCTGTGTGCACGTTCTATTTCCAGATGGAAATCTGCTTGTAAGTCCAGGATTTCGGGAAGGGCTTGTTGGTGAAACTTAACAGTATCTCATTTTTCCACACCCTCTAGGAAACCCATCACTCATAGATTGTTCCTTCTACTACGACCTTCTAAGTCATCGACTTTGGCCAGAAGTACATTTATTTTGCCCTGTTGATCTCTCTGCATTCCTTTAATCTATTCAATCGCCGAATCTTGCATCGGCGATTTTTGTTCAATTTTATCTATCCGTCCAGTTAAACTTTGGATGGCCTCCATAGTGTGATGTGACGCTTCAGTCACCTCATCCATCTGATGTAGTAATTTCTAGAATAGAGTATTAAAATAGGCTAGGTCGAGCGTAGGGCCTGGCACCACCACCATATTGCAGGTCGCAAGTATTGAAAGGCTCCCCTCACTAGTTCACAGCTGTTTCACTGCTATAAAAATATGGTTACACACCCGGAGCCTAGTTGTGTTTTCTGTCGGTACTTTGCTCAGTTCTATCCTCCATAGATGTGGGTAATTATGGATTTCATCTCCTGCGCGCAGCAGCTCCAAAAGTTAAGCTGCTATTCTGCTCACTAGTTAGGCCGTGCCCCTGAGGTGAATGCTTTGTGAGCTTATTGGACCAGGTGCACATAACTGGGGAGTGGTCACTTAGGGAATCAGGTAGAACAGAGACCTCCATGATATGGTATGGGCAGGTGGATAGGAGCCAATCAATAAGTGTACTCAAGCCAGTCCCATAATTTATCCTTGTGGCTTGTGTGACCAATTGTGTGGGGTAGAGGCTAGATATTTTGTATTTAGTTGCTGCTGCATCTTGGGATTGCCAATTGACATTGAAGTCTCCGACTACGAGCTGTTTCCAGTTTTGACTGATACACCCTTGGTTACTGAAGAAGTGATTCAGTCCAGGCCCCTGTTTACCAGGGGGTAGATACACTGTTGTGAGTACGAGGACCTAATTTTGTTGACCAACAGGCGTTTACTACTGAAAATTTGCATCCTTGCTACGCAGACTGGCCGGTAGGGCTTGACCCCTTATATCAGATTTGATGTAGACCAGGCAGCCACCACCCCTCTTGGACAGCCTATCCTGCCTGAATATGGTGAAACCATCAAGGGCTATTGCAGTATTGGGGATCTTGGGAGACAGCCACGTCTCAGTGAGGGCAATAATATCTGGTTTGATCGATTCCACCAATGCCTGGAATTGTGGGAGCTTAGGCATGAGGCTTCCAATATTCAGAGATACTATCCTTAGATAGCCCAGCATAGAGTTGTCTCCTGCTAGGGGGACATCCAGGGTCTGGGTTTGGGTGCACATTGCCAGACAGTATAAGCAATAGGAGGATCAGTTTTCTGAGGGGTCGTGGAGAGATCAGCCAAGATAAGCAAGCTTGATTTTGCTTGCGGTTCCTGAGGTGTTTATTGGAAGCTGCAGAGGTCCACCCATGCAGTAAGGCAGCTATAGATATAGGACTAGGTACTACTGGCAAGTACCAGAAATACTAGTTTGGGGTACCTTAAAGGCGATTGCCAGGAGCTTGTCAGAGGAGGTACCCCTCAAGTTAAACAGGAGTTGTGTATTGGGGAGGTTTTGTAACCCCAGTCAGGGTAAGACTTCATCCAGCAGACGAGAATGAGGGTCAATGTCCAGTGAATATGAGTCTGCATTCTAGGTAGATAGAGTGTGTGTCTGTATGTAGGCATTTGGTGGTTCAGCTAAGCTAGTGGGGGAGTGGGCAGAATACAATGATGGGGACAGGCACAAACCTTAGTAGATGGTGCTAATTCAGTGATAGCTGTCCTTTAAGAGGGAGGTGTATGAAACTCGATACTCTCTGTATGTGTTGGTGGGTGGGTGGGGCCAAAGTGTATTTAATTAAGGTTGGAGGGGTGAGCAAAAATTTTGCCAAGCGAAAAGTTCAGAGCACTATGAGTCTGAGCCGAGTTTAAAAATTGGAGATACAGGGCCCTACTAAGTCCTACAGGTTCCCCAGTCAGTCCCAGCAGAGGTACTTAGAGCCAAACTGGGACAGCAACCATTATCTGCTCTTATTTTAGAGGAAAAGCTGTTATTTAAATTGAAACTGTTCCTCTTTCCAGAACACTGACTTCCACAGGTCTGTCTTGAAGAAGAAATAGAGGGCCAAATATTAAAAACTTTGCCCCTGGGCCAGGTTAACACTGCCCAGCGGGCAAATGTAGCCCAGAGCACAAAGCAAGCTATATTCAAAAGGAATAGCCCGGGGCAAACAGCTACTGAATATAACATGGGAATGAGGCTGTGCAGACTGGGCTGGGAGTGCAGAGCAAATGTAGCCCTGGAATAAGACAGCACTGAATATAGTAACCTGGAAGTGCAAACCACAACAACAACACAGTGCACAGCGACGAGAGGGTAGGTAGAGATGAACTATGTGGCCAATGTGTGTGCCAGCAAAAGTGTGGACCCAGTACAGCTGCAGGCAGCAGCAGATAGGAAAGAACAGCGATCTACACTGTATATTATTCCCCGAACCGTTAGCACGGCTTTAGCGCTGAGCTAAGCTCTTAGCCTGGTGCAAACACGTTAGCCTGGTGCTAAAATTTGCCATATTCAAAACTGACATGCAAATGAGTCTTCTTAGATAGTATCTGGGCAAACAGTCACATTAGCATCTCATCATGCCCTGATTTGCATGCAGTTTGCCCAGCGTTACTGCAGGGTCCCCCAGCTCCACCTGTAGGTCAGTCTGGAAGTACAGGGGCTGGCCAGGTCCGGCCGCAGCTCCACCTGTAGGTCAGTCAGGCAGTGCATGACGATAGCTGAAGGCTACATGTAAACAGTACAGTACAGCATAGAATAGCATAACGTACCCCAAGGGACAACACAGCATAGGCACAGGTGGTGGTGGTGCTGCATGCAACTGTCACACTGTAGGTCATGCCACAGTGCACAGCAGACACTAAAGTAGCAAGGGGGCTAGTGGTGTGAAGGACACAGCAATGCCTATGGTATGTAGGGCAGTGATGACCACTACACTGTACACAGTGACAGGCCCAACTTATAGGTAAGTACTGACAGTGGACAGTACTGTTACACTGTTGTGCAATCCACAGATGCTGCACCTGTGGCATGGGATGCACACGGTAAAATATACATGGCTGGCTGTGTGTGCTGTGGCATCTGTACAGTTGTGAGGAATGTGGCTGGGGGGGCATGTAAGATCCGACAGGCACACAGGTGGTGTCATATTCCCACTACTGGCCTATGTGCACTGCATGATGTGCCCCAGCCTTGTGGCCACACCTGGGCTGTGGTGAGGTCTAGCCACCTGTACGCCCTCTCCTCAATGGCCACCATGCCCACAGTGCTGCATGTGTGTGCTGGCATCTGTTAGGCACCACAGATGTATGGTCTGCAGGTCTATGCTATATGGCCACACTACCATGATGTCCCCTGTGGGTCGGATCACCCCTTACTGTCTGTGCTTGGCTGGGACTGGTAGCAACTGTTGGCATCATGGTGGTGCCATCAGTGAGCAGCATGTGTCCTCCATGTCTGGCATTTTCTAAGTGTCATGCTCTTATGTTAGGGTTGCGCAAGCCGTGCAAATCCTGCGCAAACACCGTGCAATGCACCAATGTTGTGCAACGCTGTTTGTTTGCCCAGGGTTAAGACCAGCTTTTCCTGGGCGGTAATTTGTACCACGTTATGGGTCACACTCAGTTGTGCTAAACACCTTAACGCGGCGCTAGTTGCTGAATATCTCATTGTGCCTGTATTCATGTTCACTTTGTCCCTTGCATATATTTATGGTTTGCCCAGCGTTAAAGCAGTTTGCCTGCACTATTTGGCCTTTTGAATATAGCAGACCCACGCTAATCCCACGCTAAACCCACACAAATGTTTTTTGCCCAGTGCAAAGCTTTGAATATCTGGCCCAGAATATATTAACCTGGGATTTGTATTCCCAGTGATGAAAAATATCTCACAGCATCTGTTCCCCTTGGGCTTGGGTCACTTCCTCCATCAAATTTATTATAGACCATTTAGTGAAATTGTGTTTCAGATAAAAGAGAGAGTGAGAGATACTCTCTACTCAAAAGATTTTGACGTTACACAATCAATTATAAATTTCAAATGGAATAAGAAATTGAAGAGAGATCAAAAGCTCGAACATTATTTATATCTGGTAACTAATCCAGTGACACAGAGTCCTTACAAGTCAGAGGACGGAACTTTACATGGCTAACTATATTTACTTCAAACAAAAATGGCCCGGTGTAAAAATAAATTGGGTTAAGTAGATGTAATATGAAAGTAACAGATGGTCTAAAACATGTAATAATTTAACTACTTTAAGAGAAAAATTGAAGGATTTGGCTGTGCACCCTTCTTGGCTAACTTGGTATCCTTCCGTATCAACTCCTTGATACAATATTCAACTCCAGAGACATTGCTACTTTAAATGGTTTATCTCATTTTCTGATATCATTAAAACTAACTTTCTAACACAAGGAAAGAAAGGTAGACTGTTACAACTTTGATGTAAGAATATACTGTTTCAATTCAGCTGAGATCTGAGTTCCCTTTTAATAAGTGATTGCTATTGTAATTATTATGTATAATAGATGTATTCTCCAATCTCTCGTATTTATATGTTGACATCATTTTAATACACATGCATTAGATATGTTCTGCAACATATTGAAGAAGCACTTACTAGTAACTTCATCTAAAATCAGACTTCGTTATCTATGACTTGTAATGACTGCTAACAATAAACTTTGATTCATTGATAGCTTGACTGGATTATTTTGCAGTGAAGTTCAAGTTTTGGGCTCTCAGGGTAACTTTCCACCTTATGGAGGTGGTCTAGTCTCACCCTACATGGAACCTGATGCCTGACAGTTTCCTGGAGGAACTGGATATCTCAAGTATGATTACAACTTGTGCTAGGGGTGCTGAGGTTGCAACTGATGGTTATAGCTTAGCTCTCTGATCAGCAGTCAACACCCTCACATTTGGCTGTATCAGTGTACACCTGTTGGTCTCCTGCAACATATAATGATGAACTGAAATCATTGAAGACCACATAACAGCGATCAGAGTTTTCATGGCACAGGACACACTATATGGATGACAGACTGGCTCTAAGGGCCCCTATGGATTCTGTCAGAGGCAATAACATAGAAGAGGAAAGTTTCTCTCAGGGAATTTCTAGAGGAAAGTATATACCAGCCCAACTCTTTCTGCCTTTTTGAGGCAGGTTGTTGCACCTGACCTGTCTACAGTTGGTAGAAGTTGTTTCATCAAAGATATGGGAGATCTTTGGGTCTAAGGAGGCAGTATAGTGCAGTGGTTAAGAGCACTGATTTGCAAACCTGGAGACCTGGCTATGAATCCCACAGGACCAACTTGTAGCAAGTAATTTAACTTCATTCTGCTCCCAAGTCAAAACTAAACAAGCTTCATCTTAATGAGCCACTCCTGCTTAAACAGCCACCCCACTTTCTTTATAGGTAGCCATCCATAGGGCAGTGATCCTTGGGGGTGGAGCATTCTACTGAGCAGTAGGAAAGACAGTTTGGGATGTGGCAGTAAATTCTTTGAAACATAAAAACATAGAAACATAGAAGGTGACAGCAGAAAAAGACCAATGGTCCATCCAGTCTGACAATGAGTCTCTGTAGAAACCCTTGACCTGGCAACAACTGTGGGTTCCTCCCCTTCCAAACAGTTGTCCTACTCCTTCTCCATCCTTGTCCCTATCAGTGATAACTATCCCCTTCGTTCTATATCACGCACACTTCAAACCTCCCACAGTACTGCTACGACCTCCTTGACCCTATCAGTGATGACTATCCCCTTTGCTCTATATCATGCAAACTTCAAACCTCCGACAGTTCAGCTACTACCTCCTTGTATTTATCAGTGATGACTATCCCCATCATTCTATATCATGCACACTTCAAACCTCCCAGAGTTCTGCTACTCCCACCTTGTCCTTCTCAGTGATGACTATCCACATCGTTCTATATCATGCACACCTCAAGCCACCCAGAGTTCTGCTACTTCCTCCTAGTCCCTATCAGAGATGACTATCCCCTTCCTTCGATATCATGAACACGTCACACCACCCAGAGTTCTGCAAATTCCTCCTTGTCCCTATCAGGGATGACTATCCCCTTCCTTCTATATCATGCGCAGTTCAGTCCTCCCAGAGTTCTGCTGCTCCCTCCTTGTCCCTATCAGTGATGACAATCTCCTTCCTTCCACTTTATAGACACTTCAAACCTCCAAGTGTTGTACTACTCCCTTTTTTTCCCTATCAGGGATGACGATCCCCTTCCTTCTATATCATGCGTACTTCAATCCTCCCAGAGTTCTGCAACTCCATCCTTCTCCCTATTAGTGATGACTATCACCTTCGTTCTATATCAATCACACTTCAAACCACACAGAGCTCTGCACCACCCTCCTTGTCCCTATCAGTAATGACAATCCCCTTCATTCTATATCATGCACACTTCAAGCCACCCAGAGTTCTGCTACTCCCTAATTGTCCCTCTCAGTGATGACTATCATAGAAACATAGAAACATAGACTTTGACGGCAGATAAGGACCGCTAGGCCCATCTAGTCTGCCCATTTCCCTACCTACAGGATAGGCCGCAGATCCTAGTTAACCAACAGCCTATATCTTCCTGCCCAACACAAGAATTGCCTTATGTCTGTCCCATGCATTCTTGAATTCTCCCACAGTTTTAGACCCCACAACTTCCTCAGGAAGGCTGTTCTATGCATCCACTACCCTCTCTGTGAAATAATACTCTCACATTGCCCCTGAACCGCCCTCCTTCTATCTTTAAATCGTGTCCCTTTGTTCTTGCAAGTCTCTTTTTCTGAAAGATGCTACCCTCTTGGATTTTGTTGATTCCCTTGAGGTACCTGAAAGTTTCTATCATGTCCCCCTCTCCC
The DNA here is from genome assembly GCA_016271365.2 of Neoceratodus forsteri. Classification (NCBI taxonomy): domain Eukaryota; kingdom Metazoa; phylum Chordata; order Ceratodontiformes; family Ceratodontidae; genus Neoceratodus; species Neoceratodus forsteri. The sequence goes on from CM057455.1 coordinate 176,059,903, forward strand.
TTCTTTCCTCAAGGGTATACATATTACGCTCCTTAGTCTCTCCTCATCCGGCTTCTCTTGCAGACCCTGCACCATTTTAGTTGCCCTCCTCTGGACTGCCTCTATCCTGTCTATGTCCTTGTGGAGATGGGGTCTCCAGAACTGGACACAGTATTCCAGATGGGGTCTCACCAACTGTCTGTACAGAGGGATAACAACTTCCTGCTTTCTGCTGCTGATGCTCTCCTATACATCCCAGTATACCCCCAGCCCTCCCTACTGCCTTCTCACATTGCTTGCTAACCTTAAGTTCATCTGATATGATTACCCCAGGTCCCTTTCCTGTTTTGTTGTTGTTATTACCTCCCCACCATTGTGTATTCTTCCCTGGGTTCTTGTTTCCCAGGTGCATTATTTGCACTTTTGCATTGAATCTTAGCTGCCATATGTCTGACCATTCCTCCAACCTTGCCAAGTCCCTTTTCATTCTTTCCGCCTCCTTGTGTATCAACCCTGTTGCAGATCTTTTGTCATCTGCAAAAGACATTTTTTCCTTCCAGTCCCTCTGCAATGTCACTGATGAAGACATTAAAAGGACTGGACCCAATACTGAACCCTATGGTACCCCACTGGTAACCACCCTTTCTTCAAGTGGACTCCATTTACAATTACCTTCTGTGTCCTGTTGTCCAGCCAATGTTTTACCAGGCTACCACCCTGGGACCCACTCCCAGGCTGGTTAATTTGACTAATAATCTTTTGTGTGGGACTGTGTCAAATGCCTTGCTAAAGTCTAGGTAGGCCATGTCCACAGCCCCTCCCTGGTCTACTACTTTGGTCACCCAGTCAAAGAAATCTATTAGATCTGCCTGACATGACCTTCCCGCTCAGAACCCATGCTGCCTTGGATCCTGTGCTCCACTGACCTCTAGGTACTCAATTATTCTTTCCTTCAGAAGTGACTCCATCACTTTCCCTACCACAGAGGTCAGACTGACAGGTCTGTAGTTTCCTGCCTCTGTCTTGGTCCCACTTTTGGAGGAATTACATCCGCCTTCCTCCAGTCCTCGGTACCACACCATCCTCCCATGATTTATTAAAAGAGTAGCCAGTGGTTTCACTAGTTCCTTCCTTATTCTTTTAGAATTCTGGGTGAATTCCATCAGGACCCATTGCTTTGTCCACCTTCAGTTTTAGGAGTTCTTGCAGAACCCTTTCTTCTGTGAAAGGACTGGATCGACCCCCTATCAAGAGTGCTTCTGTTAATTGGATTAGGCACTTCCCCCTCCTCTTTTGTGAATACTGAGCAGAAATATTCGTTCAGTGTTCCTGCCTTTTCACTGTCCCCCTCCGCCCAACCACCGTTCATTCTATTCAGCCTCACTATCCCTCCCTTTGTCTTTCTACGCTCGCTGATGTACCTGTAAAAGGTTTTATCCCCCTTCTTAACTGAGTTGGCTATCTTTTCCTCAGTTTGGGGCTTTGCTATTCTGACTTCCCCCTGCTTCTTTCTGCCTTAACTGGTACAGCTCTCTGTCCTGCTCCTTCTGTGTTTCCTTATACTTCCGAATGCTATCTTTTTCTTCCTGACTTTCACAGCCACTCTCTTGAGAACCATAGTGGCTTTTCTTTCGTTTGATTTGTTTATTTGCTTCACACAAAGGCTTGTTGCTCTGTGATGGCAGTTTTGATAATTCTCCATTGTTGCTCCACACTTCCTTCTAGCCTGTTTGCTAGTGCTTTCTGAGGCCCTCTCCATCTTGCCAAAGTCAGCCCTCCTAAAGTCCAGTACCCTCACTTTTGTATGGCTTGATTCTGTAGCTGAGTTTAACGTGAACCACACTGTTTGATGGTCACTTGTCCCCAGATGGCAACCCACTTCTAGATCTGAGATCCTCTCACTGCCCCTGCTTGAGAGTACGAGGTCTAAGATTGCCCTCAACAGTGGGTTCCAAACTGTTGTCTAATGCCTGCCACCTGTAGGGTGTCAAGAATGCCCTGCTCTTGGATGTGGCTGCAGCAAATGTGCTCCAGTTAACATCTGGCATATTCAGGTCTCCCATCACAGTATCTCCCTTTCTCTGCCTTTCTAAGAATGCCTTCCATCATATCCTTGTCCATTCCTTCCCCTGACAAGAGAGTCTCTACCTAACCCTGGCGGATTGTGGTGCCCTTTCCAGTCTCCAAGGAGACCCACAGTGCCTCCTCTCCTCCCTGTTTACTCTTTTGTTCAGTTGCTTTTATCCCTTCCTTTACATAGAGAGCTACTCCTCCCCCTCTTCTCCCCTGCCTGTCTCTCCTGTAAGTTATGTACCCTGGTATGTTAACATCCCAGTCATAGTTCTCTGTGTACCATGTTTCTGTGACTGCTACAATATCCAGGCATCCCTCTTCCATTAAGGCCACCAGCTCAGGGAGCTTGTTGCCCATATTACGGGCATTGGTACTCATTACCCTCCATTTCCTGATGGCCTTACCCCTTTTTGCCCCATCACTGTCCTTCTTGCCTTTGTCACTTTCTCCATTTTACCCCTGCCCTTCTCCCTATCGACACCTCCATGTTGGTGTTTGCCACACTTACTACCGTGATTGTTTGGGGGGGCTAGGATTTTCCTGCTCCTTTCCAGTGCCTCCCCCCTTGGCTAGTTTAAAAGCTAGGCAATGAAGCATTTAAACCTATCACCTAGGATCCTGGTTCTCCTCCTGGACAGATGCAGCCCATCATGCCAGTATAGGCTTGTATCACTCTAGGTGGACCCCCAGTCCCCAATGAAGCAAAATCCCTGAGCTCCACACCAGTTTTTCAACCACTGATTGAATGCCATGGTACGGAACACCCTAGCCTCTCCTATGCCATAGATGGGTAGCACCTCCGAAAAGGTTACCGTGCATGCTACTTGACTAAGGCCCCTCTCCAATTCCACAAACTCTTCCTGCACTTCTCTAATCCATTTCTAGCCAGGTCATTTGTCCCTAGGTGGACAATGACATCCAGCTCCCTCCCTGTGCAGCTGCTCCGGCAATCCTGATTCGCTCCTGTCCCTCAAGCCATGGCGCAGGTGAGCCTGCTACCTCCCTCTCCCTTCCTTGCCCAGTTCTACCTTCCTAATCAATGGAGTCCCCCACCAGGAGTTGTTTCTTCCCCTGCAGGGTCCCTGCCACCCTCCTGTGGGTCTCCTTTGTGAGGTTCCAGCATCCTCCTTGGTCTCCACTGTGGTGCCTCCATAGAGGAACCACACTTTGCCAGAATGGCATAGGAATTGTGGAGAGGCACAACTGGAGGGATGTGCCTCTGTTCCACCACCCTCACCCTCCCTGAGCCCACTGTGGTCCAACCACTCCTCTTTCTTGGCAACCACTGAGGCAATGGCAGTGGCACTGAAGGTCCCTGGATGGAAGAGGAGGTCCCACAAATCCTGGCCAACTCAGCCTAGAGATGAGCAACCTCCTCCCTCAGCCCAGAGAGGTGCCTGCAGATGGGACAATGCTGCATCCTCCAGAACATCTCCCGGAAGACTGCTGCTCCACAGCCACTGCACTGCACCACTCCAATCATGTCTTATTTCTGGCCCCTAAACTGTTTGCAATCCTTACTCTTTCCTCTTTTTTTTCTCTCTCCTTACTTTCTGCCTGTGTGCCCTTTAAGCTCCTGATTGTCCTGTTCTGAGACAAGAATATCCTATATTACTCAGTAGACCACTTACTTGTTCAGAGGCAGACCTCCAGCAGTTAGAGGGGGCCCGAGAGCTACTTTTGCCCTTCTAGGATGGTGGGTCCTTGGTGGTTCTGTGATCAAACACTTCCTGCCCGTAAACAGGAAGTTCCTGTTGTCAGTCAAATCCTGTGCCTATAAAAATAGAACTAGCTTTGGGTGGAGGGATGGAGGGCAATATAGTCCCAGTAGAGAAGTTCAGTCACACAGCAGTCCTTTCTCCTGTTGTCTTCTACCAAGCTATTAGCAGAATCTTTGTAAGGCAGTCTTTAAATGTAGCTTACTTCTAGCTAAGCCACTCCCCCTACTTACCAGATCTTTCTACAAGTAATTTAAACCTCACAGCAGGTAAGTCCTTTCAGTCACCTGAGATTTACACCTAGATGACTTTTCAGTTACCCATTCAGTTCAGTTAACCCAAACACACACTTTTTTTTGTTTTTGTATATTAGTTTTTTACCCTAAATTAAAGGTCCAAATACAAAAGTTCTTCTACTTTAGTCCCAGCAGAGAAGTTCAGTCACACAGCAGTCCTTTCTTCTGTTGTCTTCTGCCAAGCTATCCCCTTCGTTCTTTAGCATACACACTGTAAACCACTCAGAATTCGGCTACTCCCTAATTGTCTATCTCAGTGATGACTATCCCCTTCGTTCTATAACATGCACACTTCAAACCTCCCACAGTTCTGCTACTCCAACCTTGTCCCTATCTGCGATGACTATCCCCTTCGTTCTATATCATGCACACTTCAAACCACCCAGAGTTCTGCCACTCCCTCCGCGTCCCTATTAGTGATGACTATCTCCATCCTTCTATATCACGCACACTTCAAACCACCCAGAGTTCTGCTACTTCCTGCGTGTCTCTATTAGAGATTTCAAACCCCTTCATTCTATATCATACGCATTTTAAACCACTCACAGTGATGCTACTACCTCCTTGTCCTTATCAGTGCGTACTATCACATTCATTCGATATCATGCACACTTCAAACCACCCACAGTTATGCTTATACCTTCTTGCCCCTAACAGCGATGACTATACCCATCGTTCTGTTTCGTGGACACTTCAAATTACCCTCAGAAGTGCTTCTTCATCCTTGTCCCTATCAGCGATGACTATCCCTTTCATTCTGTACCATGCACAATTCAAACCTCCCACAGTTCTGCTACTACCTTCTTGTCCCCTATCAGCGATGACTATCCCCTCGTTCTATATCATGCACACTTCAAACCTCCCACAGCTCTGCTACAACCTCCTTGTCCCTACCAGTGATGACTTTCCCCTTCATTCCATATCGTGCACTTTTCAAACCTCCCAGAGTTCTGCTACTTCCTCCTTGTCCCTATCAGTGGTGACTATCCTCTTCATTCTATATCATGCACACTTCAAACCTCCGACAGTTCAGCTACTACCTCCTTGACCCTATCAGTGATGACCATCACTTTTGTTCTATATCATGCACACTTCAAACCTCACAGAGTTCTGCTACTACCTCCATGTCCCTATCAATGATGACAACCCCCTTTGTTGTATATCATGCACATTTCAAATCACCCACAGTTCTGCGACTACCTCCTTGTCCCTATCAGTGATGACTATCCTCTTTCGTTCTATATCATGCACACTTCAAACCTCCCACAGTACTGCTACTCAATACTTGTCCCTATCAGTGATGACAGCCCCTTCACTCTAGATCATGCACACTTCAAACCACACAGAGTGCTGCTACTCCCTCCTTGTCCCTATCAGTGATGACTATCCACTTCCTTCTATATCATGCACACTTCAAACCTCCCACAGTTCATCTACAACCTCCTTGTCCTTATCATTGATGACTATCCCCCTTACGTTCTATATCATGCACACTTCAAACCTCCAAGAGTTCTGCTACTACCTCCTAGCCCCTATCAGTGGTGACAATCCTCTTCATTCTATATCATGCACACTTCAAACCTCCCAGAGTTCTGCTACTATTTCCTTGTCCCTATCAGTGATAACAATCCCCTTCGTTGCATATTATGCATATTTCAAACCTCTCAAAATTCTGCTACTCCCACCTTGTCCCTCTCAGTGATGACTATCCAGATCGTTCTATATCATGCACACCTCAAGCCACCCAGAGTTCTGCTACTCCCTCCTTGTCCCTATCAGAGATGACTATCCCCTTCCTTCTATATCATGAACATGTCACACCACCCAGAGTTCTGCAAATTCCTCCTTGTCCCTATCAGTGATGACGATCCCCTTCCTTCTATATAATGCGCAGTTCAGTCCTCCCAGAGTTCTGCTGCTCCCTCCTTGACCCTATCAGTGATGACAATCTCCTTCCTTCTACTTTACGGACACTTCAAACCTCCAAGTGTTGTACTACTCCCTTTTTTTCCCTATCAGGGATGACGCCCCTTCCTTCTATATCATGCACAATTCAATCCTCCAAGAGTTCTCCTACTCCCTTCCTGTCCCTTTCAATGATGACTATCCTTTTTGTACTATATCAAGCATACTTTAAACCACCATGAGTTCTGCAACTGCATCCTTGTCCCTATCAGTGATGACTATCCCCTTCGTTCTATATCAATCACACTTCAAACCACACAGAGCTCTGCAACACCCTCCTTGTCCCTCTCAGAGAAGACTAACCCCTTCGTTCTATATCATGTACACTTCAAACCACCCTGAGTTCTGCTACCCCATCCGTGTCCTTATCAGTGATGGCTATTACCTTCGTTCTGTATCATGCACACTTCAAACCACCCAGTGCTCTGCTACTCCCTCCTTGTCCCTATCAGTGATGACTATCCCCTTCATTCTATATCATGCACACTTCAAACCTCCCAGAGTTCTGCTACTCCCCCTTTGTCCTTCTCAGTAATGACTATCCCCTTTGTTCTATATCATGTACACTTCAAACCACCCCGAGTTCTGCTACTCCCTCCGCCTCCCTATCAGTGATGACTATCCCCTTCATTCTATATCATGCACACTTCAAACCACCCAGAGTTCTGCAACTCCCTCCTGGTCCCTATCAATGATGACAATTCCATTTGTTCTATATCATGCTCACTTCAAACCACCCAGAGTTTTGCTACTCCCTTCTTGACCCTGTCAGAGAAGAAAATCACCTTCGTTCTATATCATGCACACTTCAATCCTTCCAGAGTCCAGCAACCCCATCCTTCTCCCTATTAGTGATGACTATCCCCTTCGTTCTATATCAATCACACTTCAAACCACACAGAGTTCTGCTACTCCCTCCGCCTCCCTATCAGTGATGACTATCCCCTTCATTCTATATCATGCACACTTCAAACCACCCAGAGTTCTGCTACTCCCTAATTGTCCCTCTCAGTGATGACTATCCCCTTCGTTCTAAATCATGCACATTGTAAACCACTTAGAATTCTGCTACTCCCTAATTGTCTATCTCAGTGATGACTATCCCCTTCGTTCTATAACATGCACACTTCAAACCTCCCACAGTTCTGCAACTCCATCATTGTCCCTATCAGTGATGGCTATCCCCATCGTTCTATATCAAGCACACTTCAAACCAACCAGAGTTCTGCTACTCCGTCCTTGTCCCTATCAGTGATGACTATCCCCTTCATTCTATATCATGCACACTTCAAACCACCCAGAGTTCTGATACTCCCTCCACGTCCCTATTAGTGATGACTATATCCATCCTTCTATATCACGCACACTTCAAACCACCCAGAGTTCTGCTACTTCCTGCGTGTCTCTATTAGAGATTTCAAACCCCTTCATTCTATATCATACGCATTTTAAACCACTCACAGTGATGCTACTACCTCCTTGTCCTTATCAGTGCGTACTACCACATTCATTCGATATCATGCACACTTCAAACCTCCCACAGTTCTACTACAACCTCCTTGTCCCATTCAGTGATGACTGTCCCCTTCGCTCTATATCATGCACACTTCAAACCTCCCACAGTTCATCTACTACCTCCTTGTCCTTATCATTGAGGACTATCCCCTTATGTTCTATATCATGCACAGTTCAAATCTCCCAGAGTTCTGCTTCTCCCTCCTTGTCCCTATCAGAGATGACTATCCCCTTCCTTCTATATCATGCACACTTCAAACCACCCAGAGTGCTGCAAATCCCTCCTTTTCCCTATGAGTGATGACGATCCCCTTCCTTCTGTATCAGGGGCATTTCAATCCTCCCAGAGTTCTGCTATTCCCTCCTTGTCCCTATCAGTGATGACAATCTCCTTCCTTCTACATTATGCACACTTCAAAACTCCAAGAGTTCTACTGCTCCCGTTTTGTCCCTATCAGGGATGACAATCCCCTTCCTTCTATTTCATGCGCACTTCAATCCTCCCAGAGTTCTGCTACTCCCTTCCTGTCCCTTTCAATGATGACTATCCTTTTCGTACTATATCATGCATACTTTAAACCACCCTGAGTTCTGCAACTGCATCCTTGTCCCTATCAGTGATGACTATCAACTTCGTTCAATATCAATCACACTTCAAACCACACAGAGCTCTGCAACACCCTCCTTGTCCCTCTCAGAGATGACTAACCCCTTCGTTCTATATCATGCACACTTCAAACCACCCTGAGTTCTGCTACCCATCCTTGTCCTTATTAGTGATGGCTATGACCTTCGTTCTGTATCATGCACACTTCAAACCACCCAGTGCTCTGCTACTCCCTCCTTGTCCTTATCAGTGATGACTATCCCCTTCATTCTATATCATGCACACTTCTAACCTACCTCCCAGAGTTCTGCTACTCCCTCTTTGTCCTTCTCAGTGATGACTATCCCCTTCGTTCTATATCATGTACACTTCAAACCACCCCGAGTTCTGCTACTCCCTCCGCCTTCCTATCAGTGATGACTATCCCCTTCATTCTATATCATGCACACTTCAAACCACCCAGAGTTCTGCAACTCCCTCCTCGTCCCTATCAATGATGACAGTTCCCTTTGTTCTATATCATGCTCACTTCAAACCACCCAGAGTTTTGCTACTCCCTTCTTGACCCTGTCAGAGAAGAAAATCCTCTTCGTTCTATATCATGCACACTTCAATCCTTCCAGAGTCCAGCTACTCCATCCTTGGCCCTTTCAGTGATGACTATCCACTTCGTTCTATATCATGCATACTTCAAACCACCCTGAGTTCTGCAACTCCATCCTTCTCCCTATAAGTGATGACTATCCCCTTCGTTCTATATCAATCACACTTCAAACCACACGGAGCTCTGCACCACCCTCCTTGTCCCTATCAGTAATGACAATCCCCTTCATTCTATATCATGCATACTTCAAACCACCCAGAGTTCTGCTACTACCTAATTGTCTCTCTCAGTGATGACTATCCCCTTCATTCTATATCATGCACACTGTAAACCACTCAGAATTCTGCTACTCCCTAATTGTCTATCTCAGTGATGACTATCCCCTTCATTCTATAACATGCACACTTCAAACCTCCCACAGTTCTGTAACTCCATCATTGTCCCTATCAGTGATGAGTATCCCCATCGTTCTATATCAGGCACACTTCAAACCACCCAGAGTTCTGCTACTCTCTCCGCGTCCCTATTAGTGATGACTGTCTCCATCCTTCTATATCACGCACACTTCAAACCACCCAGAGTTCTGCTACTTCCTCCTTGTCTCTAACAGAGATTTCAAACCCCTTCGTTCTGTATCATACGCATTTTAAACCACCCACAGTGATGCTACTACCTCCTTGTCCTTATCGGTGCATACTATCACATTTGTTCTATATCATGCACACTTCAAACCTCCCACAGTTCTGCTACAACCTCCTTGTCCCTATCAGTGATGACTATCCCCTTATGTTCTATATCATGCACACTTCAAATCTCCCAGAGTCCTGCTACAACCTCCTTGTCCCTATCAGTGGTGACTATCCTTTTCGTTCTATATCATGCACATTTCAAACCTCCCAGAATTCTATTGCTCCCTACCTGACCCTCGCAGTGATGACTATCACCTTCATTTTATATCATCCACATTTCAAACCTCCCACAGCTGTGCTACTACCTCCTTTTCCCTACCAGTAATGACTTTCCCCTTCATTCCATATCATGCACATTTCAAACCACCCACAGTGCTGCTACTACCTCCTTGTCCTTATCGGTATGGAATATCACCTTCACTCAATATCATGCACACTTCAAACCTCCCATAGTTCTGCTACTATTTCCTTGTCCCAATCCCTGTTGACTGTCCCCTTCGTTCTATATCATGCTCACTTCAAACCACCCAGAGTTCTGCTACTCCCTAATTGTCCCTCTCAGTGATGACTATCCCCTTCGTTCTATATCATGCGTAAAGCAAACCACCCAGAGTTCTGCTACTCCCTCCTTGTCTTTCTAAGTGATGACTATCCCCTTCATTCTATAACATGCACACTTCAAACCTCCCACAGTTCTGCAACTCCATCCTTGTCCCTATCAGTGATGACTATACCCATCATTCTATATCATGCACACTTCAAACCACCCAGAGTTCTGCTACTCCCTCCTCGTCCCTATCAATGATGACTATCCCCTTTGTTTTATATCATGCACACTTCAAACCTCCCACAGTTCTGCAACTCCATCCTTGTCCCTATCAGTGATGACTATCCCCATCGTTCTATATCATGCACAATTCAAACCAACCATAGTTCTGCTTCTCCGTCCATGTCCCAATCAGTGATCGCTATCCCCTTCATTCTATATCATGCACACTTCAAACCACCCAGAGTTCTTCTGCTCTTTCCTCATCCCTATTAGTGATGACTATCTCCTTCCTTCAATATCACGCACACCTTAAACCTGCCAGAGTTCTGCTACTCCCTCCTCGTCACTTTCAGTGATGACTATCCCTTTCCATCTATATCACGAACACGTCAAACCAACAGAGTTCTGCCCTCCTCCTCCTGTCAGTAACCTGTGATGACTATCCCCTCTGCTCAATATCATGCACACTTCAAACCAACCACAGTTATGCTTATACCTTCTTGCCCCTACCAGTGATGACTATACCCATCGTTCTGTTTTATGCACACTTCAAATTACCCTCAGTTGTGCTTCTTCATCGTTGTCCCTATCGGCGATGACTATCCCTTTCATTCTGTACCATGCTAAATTCAAACCTCCCACAGTTCTGCTACTACCTCCTTGTCCCCTATCAGCGGTGACTATCCCCTTCGTTCTATATCATGCACACTTCAAACCTCCCAAAGTTCTGCTACTTCCTCCTTGTCCCTATCAGTGATAACAATCCCCTTTGTTGCATATCATGCACATTTCAAACCTCCCAGAATTCTGCTCCTACCTCCTTGTCGCTATCAGTGGTGACTATCATCTTCGTTCTATATCATGCACACTTCAAGCCACCCAGAGTTCTGCTACTCCCTCCTTGTCCCTATCAGAGATGACTATCATCTTTCTTCTATATCACAAACACTTCAAACCATCCAGAGTTCTGCAAATCCCTCCTTGTCCCTATCAGCGATGACTATCCCCTTCGTTCTATATCATGGGCATTTCAAACCTCCCAAAGTTCTGCTACTCTCTCTTTGTCCCAATCAGAGATGACTATCCCCTTCCTTCTATATCATGAACACTTCAAACCACCCAGAGTTCTGCAAATTCCTCCTTGTCCCTATCAGTGATGACTATCCCCTTCATTCTATATCAGGGGCATTTCAATCCTCCCAGAGTTCTGCTATTTCCTCCTTGTCCCTTTCAGTGATGACAGTCTCCTTCCTTCTAAATTACGCACACTTCAAAACTCCAAGAGTTCCACTACTCCCTTTTTGTCCCTATCAGGGATGACGATCCCCTTCCTTCTATATCATGCGCACTTCAATCTTCCCAGAGTTCTGCTACTGCCTTCTTGTCCCTTTCAGTGATGACTATCCTTTTCGTTCTATATCATGCATACTTTAAACCACCCTGAGTTCTGCAACTGCATCCTTGTCTCTATCAGTGATGACTATCCCCTTCATTCTATATCAATCACACTTCAAACCACACAGAGCACTGCTACACCCTCCTTGTCCCTCTCAGTGATGACTATCCCCTTCGTTCTATATCATGAACACTTCAAACCACCACGAGTTCTGCTACTCCCTCCTTCTCCCTATCAATGATGACAATCCCCTTTGTTCTATATCATGCTCACTTCAAAATACCCAGAGTTTTGCTACTCCCTTCTTGACCCCCTTCGCTCACTATCATGCAAACTTCAAACCAGCTAGAGTTCTGCTACTTCCTCCATGTCTCTATCAGAGATGACTTTCCCCTTCATTCAATATCAAGCACACTTGAAACCACATAGAGTTCTGCTACTCCCTCTTTGTCCGTATCAGTGATGACAATCCCCTTCGTTCTATATCATGCACGCTTCAAACCACCCAGAGATCTGCTACTCCCTCCCTGTCCATAGCAGTAATGACTATCCCCTTCGTTCTATACCATGCACACTTTAAACCACCCTGAGATCAGCTACTCCTTCCTTGTACTTATCAGTGATGACTATCCTCCTTGTTCTATATCTTGTACACTTCAAACCACCCAGAGCGCTGCTACTCCCTCCTTGTAACAATCAGTGATGACTATGCCCTTCGTTCTATATCATGCACACTTCAAACCACCACGAGTTCTGCTAATCCCTATTTGTCCCTATTAGTGATGACGATCCCCCTCCTTCTATATTATGCGCACTTCAAACCTCCCAGAGTTCTGCCACACTCTTCTTGTCTTTAACACTGATGACTGTCTCCTTCCTCCTATATCATGCACACTTCAAACCTACCAGAGTTCTGCTACTCCCTCCTCGTAACTTTCAGTGATGACTATCCCATTACATTTATAGCACGAACACTTCAAACCAACCAGAGTTCTGCTCCTCCCTCCCCGTCGCTAACCGTGATGACTATCCCTTTAGTTCTATATCATGCACACTTCAAACCACCCACAGTTATGCTTATACCTCCTTTCCCATACCAGCGATGACTATCCCCATCGTTCTGTATCATGGACACTTCAAATTACCCTCAGTTGTGCTACTACATCCTTGTCCCAAACAGCGATCACTATCCCTTTCATTCTGTATCATGCACAATTCAAACCTCCCACAGTTCTGCTACTACCTCCTTGTCCCCTATCAGCGGTGACTATCCCCTTCATTCTATATCATGCACACTTCAGACCTCCCACAGCTCTGCTACTACATCCTTTTCCCTACCAGTGATGACTATCCCCTTCATTCCATATCAAGCACATTTCAAACCTCGAATAATTCAGCTACTACCACCTTGTCCCTATCAGTGATGACAATACCATTCGTCCTATGTCATGCACACTGCAAACCTCCCACTGTTCTGCAACTCCATCCTTGTCCCTATCAGTGATGACTATACCCATTGTTCTATATCATGCTCACTTCAAACCAACCAGAGTGCTGCTACTCCATCCTTGTCCCTATCAGTGATGACTATCCCCTTCATTCTATATCATGCACACTTCAAACCACCCAGATTTCTGCTAATCCCTCCTCATCACTATTAGTGATGACGATCTCCTTCCTTCTGTATCACGCACACTTCAAACCACCCAGAGTTCTGCTACTTCCTCCTTGTCTCTATCAGAGATTTCAATCCACGACATTCTATGTCATACGCACTTTAAACAACCCAGAGATCAGCTACTACCTCCTTATCCTTATCAGTGTTGACAATCCCCTTATATTGCATACCATGCACATTTCAAACCACCCACAGTGCTGCTACTACCTCCTTGTCCTTATCGGTGTGTACTATCACATTTGTTCTATATCATGCACACTTCAAACCTCCCACAGTTCTGCTACTACCTCCTTGTTCCAATCAGTGATGACTGTCCCCTTTGCTCTATATCATGCAAACTTCAAACCTCCGACAGTTCAGCTACTACCTACTTGTATTTATCAGTGATGACTATCCCCATCATTCTACATCATGCACACTTCAAACCTCCCAGAGTTCTGCTACTCAATTCTTGTCCCTATCAGTGATGACAGCCCCTTCGCTCTATATCATGCACACTTCAAACCACACAGAGTGCTGCTACTCCCTCCTTGTCCCTCTCAATCATGACAGCCCCTTCGCTCTATATCATGCACACTTCAAACCTCCCAGAGTTCTGCTTCTACCACCTAGCCCCTATCAGTGGTGACTATCCTCTTCATTCTATATCATGCACATTTCAAACCTCCCAGAGTTCTGCTACTCCCTCCTTGTCCCTATCAGTGATAACAATCCCCTTCGTTGCATATCATGCATATTTCAAACCTCCCAAACTTCTGCTACTCCCACCTTGTCCCTCTCAGTGATGACTATCCCCTTCCTTCTATATCATGAACACTTCACACCACCCAGAGATCTGCAAATTCCCCCTAGTCCCTATCAGTGATGACGATCCCCTTCCTTCTATATAATGCACAGTTCAGTCCTCCCAGAGTTCTGCTGCTCCCTCCTTGTCCCTATCAGTGATGACAATCTCCTTCCTTCTACTTTACGGACACTTCAAACCTCCAAGTGTTTTACTACTCCCTTTATTTCCCTATCAGGGATGACGATCCCCTTCTTTCTATATCACGCGCACTTCAATCCTCCAAAAGTCCTGCTACTCCCTCCTTGTCCCTTTCAGTGAAGACTATCCACTTCGTTCTATATTATGCATACTTCAAACCACCCTGAATTCTGCAACTCCATCCTTCTCCCTATTAGTGATGACTATCCCCTTCGTTCTATATCAACCATACTTCCAAACCACACGAGCTCTGCCACCCTCCTTGTCCCTATCAGTGATGACAATCCCTTCATTCTATACCATGCACACTTCAAGCCACCCAGAGTTCTGCTACTCCCTAATTGCTCCTCTCAGTGATGACTATCCCCTTCGTTCTATATCATGCACACTGTAAACCACCCAGAATTCTGCTACTCCCTCCTTGTCTTTCTCAGTGATGACTATCCCCTTCGTTCCGTAACATGCACACTTCAAACCTCCCACAGTTCTGTAACTCCATCATTGTCCCTATCAGTGATGACTATCCCCATCGTTCTATATCAAGCACACTTCAAACCACCCAGAGTTCTGCTACTCCCTACGCGTCCCTATTAGTGATGACTATCTCCATCCTTCTATATCACGCACACTTCAAACCACCCAGAGTTATGCTAATTCCTGCGTGTCTCTATCAGAGATTTCAAACCCCTTTGTTCTATATCATACGCATTTTAAACCACCCACAGTGATGCTACTACCTCCTTGTCCTTATCGGTGCGTACTATCACATTTGTTCTATATCATGCACACTTCAAATCTCCCACAGTTCTGCTACAACCTCCTTGTCCCAATCAGTGAAGACTGTCCACTTCGCTCTATATCATGCACACTTCAAACCTCCAAAAGTTCATCTACTACCTCCTTTTCCTTATCATTGAGGACTATCCCCTTATGTTCTAAAGCATGCACACTTCAAATCTCCCAGAGTTCTGCTTCTCCCTCCTTGTCCCTATCAGAGATGACAATCCCCTTCCTTCTATATCATGCACACTTCAAACCATCCAGAGTGCTGCAAATCCCTCCTTGACCCTATGAGTGATGACGATCTCCTTCCTTCTATATCAGGGGCATTTCAATCCTCCCAGAGTTCTGCTATTCCCTCCTTGTCCCTATCAGTGATGACAATCTCCTTCCTTCCACATTACGCACACTTCAAAACTCCAAGAGTTCTACTACTCCCTTTTTGTCCCTATCAGGGATGACAATCCCCTTCCTTCTATATCATGCACACTTCAATCCTCCCAGAGTTCTGCTACTCCTTCCTGTCCCTTTCAATGATGACTATCCTTTTCAGAATATATCATGCATACTTTAAACCACCAATGAGTTCTGCAACTGCATCCTTGTCCCTATCAGTGATGACTATCCCTTCGTTCGATATCAATCACACTTCAAACCACACAGAGATCTGCAACACCCTCCTTGTCCCTCTCAGAGATGACTAACCCCTTTGTTCCATATCATGCACACTTCAAACCACCACGAATTCTGCTACCCCATCCTTGTCCTTATCAGTGATGGCTATGACCTTCATTCTGTATCATGCACACTTCAAACCACCCAGTGCTCTGCTACTCCCTCCTTGTCCTAATCAGTGATGATTATCCCCTTCATTCTATATAATGCACACTTCAACCTCCCAGAGTTCTGCTACTCCCTCTTTGTCCTTCTCAGTGATGACTATCCCGTTTGTTCTATATCATGCACACTTCAAACCACCCAGAGTTCTGCAACTCCCTCCTTGTCCCTATCAATGATGACAATGCCCTTTGTTCTATATCATGCTCACTTCAAACCACCCAGAGTTTTGCTATTCCCTTCTTGACCCTGTCAGAGAAGAAAATCCCCTTCGTTCTATATCATGCACACTTCAATCCTTCCACAGTCCAGCTACTCCATCCTTGTCCCCTTCAGTGATGACTATCCACTTCGTTCTATATCATGCATACTTTAAACCACCCTGAGTTCTGCAACTCCATCCTTCTCCCTATTAGTGATGACTATCCCCTTCATTCTATATCAATCACACTTCAAACCACACAGAGCTCTGCACCACCCTCCTTGTCCCTATCAGTGATGACAATCACCTTCATTCTACATCATGCACACTTCAAACCACCCAGAGTTCTGCTACTCCCTAATTGTCCCTCTCAGTGATGACTATCCCCTTCATTCTATATCATGCATACTTCAAACCACCCAGAGTTCTGCTACTCCCTCCGCGTCCCTTTTAGTGATGACTATCTCCATCCTTCTATATCACGCACACTTCAAAGCACCCAGAGTGCTGCAAATCCCTCCTTGTCCCTATGAGTGATGACGATCCCCTTCCTTCTATATCAGGGGCATTTCAATCCTCCCAGAGTTCTGCTATTCCCTCCTTGTCCCTATCAGTGATGACAATCTCCTTCCTTCTACATTACACACACTTCAAAACTCCAAGAGTTCTACTACTCGCGTTTTGTCCCTATCAGGGATGACGATCCCCTTCCTTCTATATCATGCACACTTCAATCCTCCCAGAGTTCTGCTCCTCCCTCCCCGTCGCTAACCGTGATGACTATCCCTTTAGTTCTATATCATGCACACTTCAAACCACCCACAGTTATGCTTATACCTCCTTTCCCATACCAGCGATGACTATCCCCATCGTTCTGTATCATGGACACTTCAAATTACCCTCAGTTGTGCTACTACATCCTTGTCCCAAACAGCGATCACTATCCCTTTCATTCTGTATCATGCACAATTCAAACCTCCCACAGTTCTGCTACTACCTCCTTGTCCCCTATCAGCGGTGACTATCCCCTTCATTCTATATCATGCACACTTCAGACCTCCCACAGCTCTGCTACTACATCCTTTCCCTACCAGTGATGACTATCCCTTCATTCCATATCACACACTTTCAAACCTCGAATAATTCAGCTACTACCACCTTGTCCCTATCAGTGATGACAATACCATCTGTCCTATGTCATGCACACTGCAAACCTCCCACTGTTCTGCAACTCCATCCTTGTCCCTATCAGTGATGACTATACCCATTGTTCTATATCATGCTCACTTCAAACCAACCAGAGTGCTGCTACTCCATCCTTGTCCCTATCAGTGATGACTATCCCCTTCATTCTATATCATGCACACTTCAAACCATCCAGAGTGCTGCAAATTCCTCCTTGACCCTATGAGTGATGACGATCTCCTTCCTTCTATATCAGGGGCATTTCAATCCTCCCAGAGTTCTGCTATTCCCTCCTTGTCCCTATCAGTGATGACAATCTCCTTCCTTTCACATTACGCACACTTCAAAACTACAAGAGTTCTACTACTCCCTTTTTATCCCTATCAGGGATGACAATCCCCTTCCTTCTATATCATGCACACTTCAATCCTCCCAGAGTTCTGCTACTCCCTTCCTGTCCCTTTCAATGATGACTATCCTTTTCGTAATATATCATGCATACTTTAAACCACCACGAGTTCTGCAACTGCATCCTTGTCCCTATCAGTGATGACTATCCCCTTCGTTCGATATCAATCACACTTCAAACCACACAGAGATCTGCAACACCCTCCTTGTCCCTCTCAGAGATGACTAACCCCTTTGTTCTATATCATGCACACTTCAAACCACCCTGAATTCTGCTACCCCATCCTTGTCCTTATCAGTGATGGCTATGACCGTCATTCTGTATCATGCACACTTCAAACCACCCAGTGCTCTGCTACTCCCTCCTTGTCCTAATCAGTGATGATTATCCCCTTCATTCTATATAATGCACACTTCAACCTCCCAGTGTTCTGCTACTCCCTCTTTGTCCTTCTCAGTGATGACTATCCCGTTTGTTCTATATCATGCACACTTCAAACCACCCAGAGTTCTGCAACTCCCTCCTGGTCCCTATCAATGATAACAATGCCCTTTGTTCTATATCATGCTCACTTCAAACCACCCAGAGTTTTGCTATTCCCTTCTTGACCCTGTCAGAGAAGAAAATCCCCTTCGTTCTAAACACGCACACTTCAATCCTTCCACAGTCCAGCTACTCCATCCTTGTCCCCTTCAGTGATGACTATCCACTTCGTTCTATATCATGCATACTTTAAACCACCCTGAGTTCTGCAACTCCATCCTTCTCCCTATTAGTGATGACTATCCCCTTCATTCTATATCAATCACACTTCAAACCACACAGAGCTCTGCACCACCCTCCTTGTCCCTATCAGTGATGACAATCACCTTCATTCTACATCATGCACACTTCAAGCCACCCAGAGTTCTGCTACTCCTAATTGTCCTCTCAGTGATGACTATCCCTTCATTCTACATCATGCATACTCCAAACCACCCAGAGTTCTGCTACTCCTCCCTGCTCCCTTTTAGTGATGACTATCTCCATCCTTCCATATCACCACTTCAAAGCACCCAGAGAGCTGCAAACCTCCTGTCCCTGTGAGTGATGACGATCCCTTTCCTTCTATATCAGGGGCATTTCAATCCTCCCAGAGTTCTGCTATTCCCTCCTTGTCCCTATCAGTGATGACAATCTCCTTCCTTCTACATTACACACACTTCAAAACTCCAAGAGTTCTACTACTCGTGTTTTGTCCCTATCAGGGATGACGATCCCCTTCCTTCTATATCATGCACACTTCAATCCTACCAGAGTTCTGCTACTCCCTTCCTGTCCCTTTCAATGATGACTATCCTTTTCGGAATATATCATGCATACTTTAAACCACCACGAGTTCTGCAACTGCATCCTTGTCCCTATCAGTGATGACTATCCCTCGTTATATATCAATCACACTTCAAACCACACAGACCTCTGCAACACCCTGCTTGTCCCTCTCAGAGATGACTAACCCCTTCGTTCTATGTCATGCACACTTCAAACCACCCTGAATTCTGTTACCCCATCCTTGTCATTATCAGTGATGGCTATGACCTTTGTTCTGTATCATGCACACTTCAAACCACCCAGTGCTCTGCTACTCCCTCCTTGTCCTAATCAGTGATGACTATCCCCTTCATTCTATATAATGCACACTTCAAACCTCCCAGAGTTCTGCTACTCCCTCTTTGTCCTTCTCAGTGATGACCATCCCCTTTGTTCTATATCATGCTCACTTCAAACCACCAAGAGTTTTGCTACTCCCTTCTTGACCCTGTCAGAGAAGAAAATCCCCTTCGTTCTATATCATGCACACTTCAATCCTTCCACAGTCCAGCTACTCCATCCTTGTCCCTTTCAGTGATGACTATCCACTTCATTCTATATCATGCGTACTTTAAACCACCCAGAGTTCTGCTACTCCCTAATTGTCCCTCTCAGTGATGACTATCCCCTTCGTTCTATATCATGCACACTGTAAACCACTTAGAATTCTGCTACTCCCTAATTGTCTATATCAGTGATGACTATCCCCTTCGTTCTATAACATGCACACTTCAAACCAACCAGAGTTCTGCTACTCCGTCCTTGTCCCTATCAGTGATGACTATCCCCTTCATTCGATATCATGCACACTTCAAACCACCCCGAGTTCTGCTACTCCCTCTGCATCCCTATTAGTGATGACTATCTCCATCCTTCTATATCACGCACACTTCAAACCACCCAGAGTTCTACTTCTTCCTCCTTGTCTTTATCAGAGGTTTCAAACCCCTTCGTTCTGTATCATACGCATTTTAAACCACCCACAGTGATGCTACTACCTCCTTGTCCTTAACGGTGCATACTATCACATTCGTTCTATATCATGCACACTTCAAACCTCGCACAGTTCCGCTACTACCTCCTTGTCCCCATCAGCAGTGCCTATCCCCTTCGTTCTATATCATGCACACTTCAAACCTCCCACAGTTCGTCTACTACCTCCTTGTCCTTATCATTGATGACTATCCCCTTATGTTCTATATCATGCACACTTCAAATCTCCCAGAGTTCTGCTACTACCTCCTTGTCTCTATCAGTGGTGACTATCCTATTCGTTCTATATCATGCACATTTCAAACCTCCCAGAATTCTATTACTCCCTACCTGACCCTCGCAGTGAGGACTATCACCTTCGTTTTATATCATCCACACTTCAAACCTCCCACAGCTGTGCTACTACCTCCTTTTCCCTACCAGTAATGACTTTCCCCTTCATTCCATATCATGCACATTTCAAACCACCCACAGTGCTGCTACTACCTCCTTGTCCTTATCGGTATGGAATATCACCTTCGCTCAATATCATGCACACTTCAAACCTCCCATAGTTCTGCTACTCCCTCCTTGTCCGTATCAATGATGACTATCCCCTTTGTTTTATATCATGCACACTTCAAACCTCCCACAGTTCTGCAACTCCATCCTTGTCCCTATCAGTGATGACTATCCCCATCGATCTATATCAAGCACAATTCAAACCAACCAGAGTTCTGCTTCTCCCTCCTCATCCCTATCAGTGATGACTATCCCCTTCGTTCTATATCTTGCACACTTCAAACCACCCAGAGTTCTGCTACTCCCTAATTGTCCCTCTCAGTGATGACTATCCCCTTCGTTCTATATCATGCATACTGCAAACCACCCAGAGTTCTCACACTCCCTCCATGTCTTTCTCAGTGATGACTATCCCCTACATTCTATAACATGCACACTTCAAACCTCCCACAGTTCTGCAACTCCATCCTTGCCCCTATCAGTGATGACTATCCCCTTCATTCTATATCATGCACAATTCAAACCAGCCAGAGTTCTGCTACTCCCTCCTTGTCCCTATCAGTGATGACTATCCCCTTCATTCTATATCTTGCACACTTCAATCCACCCAGAGTTCTGCTACTCCCTCCTTGTCCCTATCAATGATGACTATCCCCTTTGTTTTATATCATGCACACTTCAAACCTCCCACAGTTCTGCAACTCCATCCTTGTCCCTATCAGTGATGACTATCCCCATCGATCTATATCAAGCACAATTCAAACCAACCAGAGTTCTGCTTCTCCCTCCTCATCCCTATTAGTGATGACTATCTCCTTCCTTCTATATCATGCACACCTCAAACCTATCAGGGTTCTGCTACTCCCTCCTCGTCACTTTCAGTGATGACTATCCCCTTCCATCTATATCACGAACACTTCAAACCAACCAGAGTTCTGCTCCTCCCTCCCTGTCGCTAACCGTGATGACTATCCCCTTCGTTCAATATCATGCACACTTCAAACACCCACAGTTATGCTTATACCTTCTTGCCCCTAACAGCGATGACTATACCCATCGTTCTGTTTCATGGACACTTCCAATTACCCTCAGTTGTGCTTCTTCATCCTTGTCCCTATCAGCTTATGACTATCCTTTCATTCTGTACCATGCACAATTCAAACCTCCCACAGTTCTGCTACTACCTCCTTGTCCCCTATCAGCGATGACTATCCCCTTCGTTCTATATCATGCACACTTCAAACCTCCCACAGCTCTGCTTCTACCTCCTTGTCCCTACCAGTGATGACTTTCCCCTTCATTCCATATCGTGCACTTTTCAAACCTCACAGAGTTCTGCTACTTCCTCCTTGTCAATATCAGTGGTGACTATCCTCTTCGTTCTATATCATGCACACTTCAAACCATTCAGAGTTCCGCTACTCCCTCCCTCCTTGTCCCTATCAGTGATAACAATCCCCTTCGTTGCATATCATGCACATTTCAAACCTCCCAGAATTCTGCTCCTACCTCCTTGTCGCTATCAGTGGTGACTATCCTCTTCGTTCTATATCATGCATACTTCAAGCCACCCAGAGTTCTGCTACTCCCTCCTTGTCCCTATCAGAGATGACTATCATCTTTCTTCTATATCACAAACACTTCAAACCACACAGAGTTCTGCAAATCCCTCCTTGTCCCTATCAGTGATGACTATCCCTTCGTTCTATATCATGGGCATTTCAATCCTCCCAAAGTTCTGCAACTCTCTCTTTGTCCCAATCAGAGATGACTATCCTCTTCCTTCTATATCATGAACACTTCAAACCACCCAAAGTTCTGCTATTCCCTCCTTGTCCCTATCAGTGATGACAGTCTCCTTCCTTCTAAATTACACACACTTCAAAACTCCAAGAGTTCTACTACTCCCTTTTTGTCCCTATCAGGGATGATGATCCCCTTCCTTCTATATCATGCACGCTTCAATCCTCCCAGAGTTCTGCTACTGCCTTCTTTTCCCTTTCAGTGATGACTATCCTTTTCGTTCTGTGTCATGCATACTTTAAACCACCCTGAGTTCTGCAACTGCTTCCTTGTCTCTATCAGTGATGAATATCCCCCTTCATTCTATATCATGAACACTTCAAACCACCACGAGTTCTGCAACTCCCTCCTGGTCCCTATCAATGATGACAATCCCCTTTGTTCTATATCATGCTCACTTCAAAATACCCAGAGTTTTGCTACTCCCTTCTTGACCCTCTCAGAGAAGAAAATCCCCTTCGTTCACTATCATGCACACTTCAAACCAGCTAGAGTTCTGCTACTTCCTCCATGTCTCTATCAGAGATGACTATCCCCTTCATTTAAATTCAACCACACTTCAAACCACATAGAGTTCTGCTACTCCCTCTTTGTCCCTATCAGTGATGACAATCCCCTTCGTTCTATATCATGCACGCTTCAAACCACCCAGAGATCTGCTACTCCCTCCCTGTCCATAGCAGTAATGACTATCCCCTTCGTTTTATACCATGCACACTTTAAACCACCCTGAGATCAGCTACTCCTTCCAATTACTTATCAGTGATGACTAAGCTCCTTGTTCTATATATTGTACACTTCAAACCACCCTGAGCTCTGCTACTCCCTCCTTGTAACAATCAGTGATGACTATGCCCTTTGTTCTATATCATGCACACTTCAAACCACCAAGAGTTCTGCTATGCCCTCCTTGTCCCATTCAGAGAAGACTATCCCCTTCCTTCTATATCATGAACACTTCGAACCACCACGAGTTCTGCTAATCCCTCCTTGTCCCTAATAGTGATGACGATCCCCCTCCTTCTTTATTATGCGCACTTCAAACCTCCCAGCGTTCTGCCACTCTCTTCTTGTCTTTAACACTGATGACTGTCTCCTTCCTCCTATGTCACGCACGCTTCAAACCTACCAGAGTTCTTCTACTCCCTCCTCGTCACTTTCAGTGATGACTATCCCATTACATCTATAGCACGAACACTTCAAACCAGCCAGAGTTCTGCTCCTCCCTCCCTGTCGCTAACCGTAATGACTATCCCTTTCATTCTATATCATGCACACTTCAAACCACCCACAGTTATGCTTATACCTCCTTGCCCCTACCAGCGATGACTATCCCCATCGTTCTGTATCATGCACACTTCAAACCTCCCACAGCTCTGCTACTACCTCCTTGTCCCTACCAATGATGACTTTCCCCTTCATTCCATATCGTGCACTTTTCAAACCACCCACAGTGCTGCCTCTACCTCCTTGTCCTTATCGATGTGGAAAATCCCCTTCGTTCCATATCATGCACATTTCAAACCTCCCACAGCTCTGCTACTACCTCCTTTTCCCTACCAATGATGACTTTCCCCTTCATTCCATATCGTGCACTTTTCAAACCACCTACAGTGCTGCCTCTTCCTCCTTGTCCTTATCGGTGTGGACAATCCCCTTCGTTCCATATCATGCACATTTCAAACCTCCCACAGCTCTGCTACTACATCCTTTTCCCTACCAGTGATGACTATTCCCTTCATTCCATATCAAGCACATATCAAACCTGCCATAATTCAGCTACTACATCCTAGTCCCTATCAGTGGTGACAATCCCGTTCGTCCTAAGTCATGCACACTGCAAACCTCCCACAGTTCTGCAACTCCATCCTTGTCCCTATCAGTGATGACTATCCCCTTCATTCTATATCATGCACACTTCAAACCACCCAGAGTTCTGCTACTTCCTCCTTGTCTCTATCAGAGATTTCAATCCTCGTCATTCTATATCATACGCACTTTAAACAACCCAGAGTTCAGCTACTACCACCTTGTCCTTATCAGTGTTGACAATCCCCTTATATTCCATATCATGCACATTTCAAACCACCCACAGTGCTGCTACTACCTCCTTGTCCTTATCGGTGTGTACTATTACATTTGTTCTATATCATGCACACTTCAAACCTCCCTCAGTTCTGCTACTACCTCCTTGTCCCAATCAGTGATGACTGTCCCCTTCACCCTATATAATGCACACTTCAAACCTCCCACAGTTCATCTACTACCTCCTTGTCCTTATCATTGATGACTATCCCCTAACGTTCTATATCATGCACACTTCAAACCTCCCAGAGTTCTGCTCTACATCCTTGTCCCTATCAGTGGTGACTATCCTCTTCATTCTATATCATGCAAACTTCAAACCAACCAAATTCTGCTACTCCTTCCTCATCGCTTTCAGTGATGACTATCCCATTCCAACTATAGCACAAACACTTCAAATCAACCAGAGTTCTGCTCCTCCCTCCCTGTCACTAACCGTGATGACTATCCCCTTCGTTCTATATCATGCACACTTCAAACCACCCACAGTTATGCTTATACCGCCTTGCCCCTACCAGCAATGACTATCCCCATCATTCTGTATAATGAACACTTCAAATTACCCTCAGTTGTGCTACTACATCTTTGTCCCTATCAGCGATGACTATCCTTTCATTCTGTATCATGCACAATTCAAACCTCCCACAGTTCCGCTACTAGCTCCTTGTCCTCTATCAGCGGTGCCTATTCCCTTCCTTCTATATCATGCACATTTCAAACCTCCCACAGTTCATCTACTACCTCCTTGTCCTTATCATTGATGACTATCCCCTTACGTTCTATATCATGCACACTTCAAACCTCCCAGAGTTCTGCTCCTACCTCCTTGTCTCTATCAGTGATGACTATCCTCTTCATTCTATATCATGCACACTTCAAACCTCCCAGAGTTCTGCTACTATTTCCTTGTCCCTATCAGTGATAACAATCCCCTTCGTTGCATATCATGCATATTTCAAACCTCTCAAAATTCTGCTACTCCCACCTTGTCCCTCTCAGTGATGACTATCCACATCATTCTATATCATGCACACCTCAAGCCACCCAGAGTTCTGCTACTCCCTCCTTTTCCCTATCAGAGATGACTATCCCCTTCCTTCGATATCATGAACAGGTCACACTACCCAGAGTTCTGCAAATCCCTCCTTGTCCCTATCAGTGTTGATGATCCCCTTACTTCTATATAATGCTCAGTTCAGTAATCCCAGAGTTCTGCTGCTCCCTCCTTGTACCTATCAGTAATGACAATCTCCTTCCTTCCACTTTACAGACACTTCAAACCTCCAAGTGTTGTACTACTCCCTTTTTTTCCCAATCAGGGATGACTATCCCCTACCTTCTAAATCATGCACACTTCAATCCACCCAGAGTTCTGCTACTCCCTCCTTGTCCCTATCAATGATGACTATCCCCTTTGTTTTATATCATGCACACTTCAAACCACCCAGAGTCCTTCTGCTCCTTCCTCATCCCTCTAAGTGATGACTATCTCCTTCCTTCTATATCACGCACACCTCAAACCTACCAGAGTTCTGCCACTCCCTCCTCCTCACTTTCAGTGATGACTATCCCCTTCCATCTATATCACGAACACTTCAAACCAACCAGAGTTCTGCTCCTCCCTCCCTGTCACTAACCGTGATGACTATCCCCTTCATTCAATATCATGCACACGTCAAACCACTCACAGTTATGCTTATACCTTCTTGCCCCTAACAGCGATGACTATACCCATCATTCTGTTTCATGGACACTTCAAATTACCCTCAGTTGTGCTTCTTCATCCTTGTCCCTATCAGCGATGACTACCCCTTTCATTCTGTACCATGCACAATGCAAACCTCCCACAGTTCTGCTACTACCTCCTTGTCCCCTATCAGCAATGACTATCCCCTTCTTTCTATATCATGCACACTTCAAACCTCCCACAGCTCTGCTACTACCTCCCTGTCCCTACCAGTGATGACTTTCCCCTTCATTCCATATCGTGCACTTTTCAAACCTCCCAGAGTTCTGCTACTTCCTCCTTGTCCCTATCAGTGGTGACTATCCTCTTCGTTCTATATCAAGCACACTTCTAACCTCCCAGAGTTCTGCTACTTCCTCCTTGCCCTATCAGTGATAACAATCCCCTTCGTTGCATATCATGTACATTTCAAACCTCCCAGAATTCTGCAACTACCTCCTTGTCACTATCAGTGGTTACTATCCTCTTCGTTCTATATCATGCACACTTCAAGCCACCCAGAGTTCTGCTACTCCCTCCTTGTCCCTATCAAAGATGACTATCACCTTTCTTCTATATCACAAACACTTCAAACCGCCCAGAGTTCTGCAAATTCCTCCTTGTCCCAATCAGTGATGACTATCCCCTTTGTTCTATATCATTGGAATTTCAATCCTCCCAAAGTTCTGCAACTCTCCCTTTGTCCCATCAGAGATGACTATCCCCTTCCTTCTATATAATGAACACTTCAAACCACCCAGAGTTCTGCAAATTCCTCCTTGTCCCTATCAGTGATGACTATCCACTTCATTCTATATCAGGAGCATTTCAATCCTCCCAGAGTTCTGCTTTTCCCTCCTTGTCCCTATCAGTGATGACAGTCTCCTTCCTTGTAAATTACGCACACTTCAAACCTCCCACAGCTCTGCTACTACCTCCTTGTCCCTACCAGTGATGACTTTCCCCTTCATTCCATATCGTGCACTTTTCAAACCTCCCAGAGTTCTGCTACTTCCTCCTTGTCCCTATCAGTGGTGACTATCCTCTTCGTTCAATATCAAGCACACTTCTAACCTCCCAGAGTTCTGCTACTTCCTCCTTGCCCTATCAGTGATAACAATCCCCTTCGTTGCATATCATGTACATTTCAAACCTCCCAGAATTCTGCAACTACCTCCTTGTCGCTATCAGTGGTGACTATCCCCTTCGTTCTATATCATGAACACTTCAAACCACCGCGAGTTCTGCAACTCCCTCCTGGTCCCTATCGATGATGACAATCCCCTTTGTTCTATATCATGCTCACTTCAAAATACCCAGAGTTTTGCTACTCCCTTCTTGACCCTCTCAGAGAATAAAATCCCCTTTGTTCACTATCATGCACACTTCAAACCAGCTAGAGTTCTACTACTTCCTCCATGTCTCTATCAGAGATGACTATCCCCTTCATTCAATATCAAGCACACTTCAAACCACATAGAGTTCTGCTACTACCTCTTTGTCCCTATCAGTGATGACAATCCCCTTCAGTCTATATCATGCACGCTGCAAACCACAGAGAGAGATCTGCTACTCCCTCCCCGTCCATAGCAGTAATGACTATCCCCTTCGTTCTATACCATGCACACTTTAAACCACCCTGAGATCAGCTACTCCTTCCTTGTACTAATCGGTGATGACAATCCAACTTGTTCTATATCTTGTACGCTTCAAACCACCCAGAGCTCTTCTACTCCCTCCTTGTAACAATCAGTGATGACTATGCCCTTCGTTCTACATCATGCACACTTCAAACCACCAAGAGGTTCTGCTACGCCCTCCTTGTCCCATTCAGAGATGACTATCCCCTTCCTTCTATATCATGAACACTTCAAACCACCACGAGTTCTGCTAATCCCTCCTTGTCCCTAATAGTGATGATGCTCCCCCTCTTTTTTTATTATGCGCACTTCAAACCTCCCAGAGTTCTGTCAGTCTCTTCTTGTCTTTAACACTGATGACTGTCTCCTTCCTCTTATGTCACGCACACTTCAAACCAATCAGAGTTCTGCTACTCCCTCCTCGTCGCTTTCAGTGATGACTATCCCATTACATCTATAGCACGAACACTTCAAACAAACCAGAGTTCTGCTCCTCCCTCCCTGTCGCTAACCGTGATGACTATCCCTTTCATTCTATATCATGCACACTTCAAACCACCCACAGTTTTGCTTATACCTCCTTGCCCCTACCAGCGATGACTATCCCCATCTTTCTGTATCATGCACACTTCAAAATACTCTCAGTTGTGCTACTACATCCTTGTCCCTATCAGCGATCACTATCCATTTCATTCTGTATCATGCACAATTCAAACCTCCCAGAGTTCTGCTACTACCTCCTTGTCCCCTATCAGCGGTGACTATCCCCTTTGTTCTATATCATGCACACTTCAAACCTCCCACAGCTCTGCTACTACCTCCTTGTCCCTACCAATGATGACTTTCCCCTTCATTCCATATCGTGCACTTTTCAAACCACCCATAGTGCTGCCTCTACCTCCTTGTCCTTATCGGTGTGGACAATCCCCTTCGTTCCATATCATGCACACTTCAAACCTCCCACAGCTCTGCTACTACATCCTTTTCCCTACCAGTGATGACTATCCCCTTCATTCCATATCAAGTACATTTCAAACCTGCCATAATTCAGCTACTACCTCCTTGTCCCTATCAGTGATGACAATCCCATTCATCCTATGTCATGCACACTGCAAACCTCCCACAGTTCTGCAACTCCATCCTTGTCCCTATCAGTGATGACTATACTCATTGTTCAATATCATGCTCACTTCTAACTAACCAGAGTTCTGCTACTCCAGCCTTGTCCCTATCAGTGATGACTATCCCCTTCATTCTATATCATGCACACTTCAAACCACCCAGATTTCTGCTACTCCCTCCTCGTCACTAATAGTGATGACTATCTCCTAACTTCTATATCACGCACACTTCAAACCACCCAGAGTTCTGCTACTTCCTCCTTGTCTCTATCAGAGATTTCAATCCTCATCATTCTATATCATATGCACTTTAAACAACCAAGAGTTCAGCTACTACCTCCTTGTCCTTATCAGTGTTGACAATACCCTTATATTCCATATCATGCACATTTCAAACCACCCACAGTGCTGCTACTACCTCCTTGTCCTTATTGGTGTGTACTATCACATTTGATCTATATCATGCACACTTCAAACCTCCCACAGTTCTACTACTACCTCCTTGTCCCAATCAGTGATGACTGTCCCCTTCGCTCTATATAATGCACACTTCAAACCTCCCACAGTTCATCTACTACCTCCTTGTCATTATCATTGATGACTATCCTCTAATGTTCTATATCATGCACACTTCAAACCTCCCAGAGTTCTGCTCTACATCCTTGTCCCTATCAGTGGTGACTATCCTCTTCGTTCTATATCATGCATACTTCAAACCTACCAGATTCTGCTTCTCCCTCCTTGTCGCTTTCAGTGATGACTATCCCATTCCAACTATAGCACAAACATTTCAAATCAACCAGAGTTCTGCTCCTCCCTGCCTGTCGCTAACCGTGATGACTATCCCCTTCGTTCTATATCATGCACACTTCAAATCACCCACAGTTATGCTTATACCTCCTTGCCCCTACCAGCGATGACTATCCCCATCATTCTGCATCATGAACACTTCAAATTACCCTCAGTTGTGCTACTACATCCTTGTCCCTATCAGCGAAGACTATCCTTTCATTCTGTATCATGCACAATTCAAACCTCCCACAGTTCCGCTACTACCTCCTTGTCCCCATCAGCGGTGCCTATCCCCTTCGTTCTATATCATGCACACTTCAAACCTCCCACAGTTCTGCTACTACCTTCTTGTCCCGATCAGCGATGACTATCCCCTTCATACTGCATCATGCCCACTTCAAACCTCCCACAGTTCTGCAACAACCTCCTTGTCCCAATCAGTGATGACTGTCCACTTCGCTCTATATAATGCACACCTCAAACCTCCCACAGTTCATCTACTACCTCCTTGTCCTTATCATTGAGGATTATCCCCTTATGTTCTATATCATGCACACTTCAAATCTCTCAGAGTTCTGCTTCTCCCTCCTTGTCCCTATGAGTGATGACGATCCCCTTCCTTCTATATCAGGGGCATTTCAATCCTCCAAGAGTTCTGCTATTCCCTCCTTGTCCCTATCAGTGATGACAAACTCCTTCCTTCTAAATTACGCACACTTCAAAACTCCAAGAGTTCTACTACTGCCTTTTTTAACTATCAGGGATGACGATCCCCTTCCTTCTATATCATGTGCGCTTCAATCCTCCCAGAGTTCTGCTGCTCCCTTCCTGGCCGTTTCAATGATGATTATCCTTTTTGTACTATATCATGCATACTTTAAACCACCACGAGTTATGCAACTGCATCCTTGTCCCTATCAGTGATGACTATCCCCTTCGTTCTATATCAATCACACTTCAAACCACACAGAGCTCTGCAACACCCTCCTTGTCCCTCTCAGAGATGACTAACCCCTTTGTTCTATATCATGCACACTTCAAAACGCCCTGTGTTTTGCTACCCCATCCTTGTCCTTATCAGTGATGGCTATTACCTTCGTTCTGTATCATGCACACTTCAAACCACCCAGTGCTCTGCTACTCTCTCCTTGTCCTTATCAGTGATGACTATCCCCTTCATTCTATATCATGCACGCTTCAAACCTCCCAGAGTTCTGCTACACCCTCTTTGTCCTTCTCGGTGATGACTATCCCCTTTGTTCTATATCATGTACACTTCAATCCACCCAGAGTTCTGCAACTCCCTCCTGGTCCCTATCAATGAAGACAATCCCCTTTGTTCTATATCATGCTCACTTCAAACCACCCAGAGTTTTGCTACTCCCTTCTTGACCCTGTTAGAGATGAAAATCCGCTTTGTTCTCTATCATGCACACTTTAATCCTTCCAGAGTCCAGCTACTCTATCCTTGTCCCTTTCAGTGATGACTATCCACTTCGTTCTATATCATGCATACTTCCAACCACCCTGAGTTCTGCAACTCCATCCTTCTCCCTATTAGTGATGACTATCCCCTTCGTT
The DNA here is from genome assembly GCA_016271365.2 of Neoceratodus forsteri. Lineage (NCBI taxonomy): Eukaryota > Metazoa > Chordata > Ceratodontiformes > Ceratodontidae > Neoceratodus > Neoceratodus forsteri. Next base: position 176,091,182 of record CM057455.1, read on the forward strand.
CTATATCAATCACACTTCAAACCACACAGAGCTCTGCACCACCCTCCTTGTCCCTATCAGTGATGACAATCCCCTTCATTCTATATTATGCACACTTCAAACCACCCAGGGTTCTGCTACTCGCTCTGTGTCTTTCTCAGTGATGACTATCCCCTTCATTCTATAACATCCACACTTCAAACCTCCCACAGTTCTGCAACTCCATCCTTGTCCCAATCAGTGATGACTATCCCCTTCATTCTATATCATGCACACTTCAAACCACCCAGAGTTCTTCTGCTCCTTCCTCATCCCTATTAATGATGACTATCTCCTTCCTTCTATATCACGCACACCTCAAACCTACCAGAGTTCTTCTACTCCCTCCTCGTCACTTTCTGTGATGACTATCCCCTTCCATCTCTATCACGAACACTTCAAACCAAACAGAGTTCTGCTCCTCCCTCCCTGTCACTAACCGTGATGAGTATCCCCTTCATTCAATATCATGCACACTTCAAAACACCCACAGTTATGCTTATACCGTCTTGCCCCTGCCAGCGATGACTATACCCATCGTTCTGTATCATGCACACTTCAAATTACACTCAGTTGTGCTTCTTCATCCTTGTCCCTATCAGCGGTGACTATCCCCTTCGTTCTATATCATGCACACTTCAAACCTCCCACAGCTCTGCTACTACCTCCTTGTCCCTACCAGTGATGACTTTCCCCTTCATTCAACATCGTGCACTTTTCAAACCTCCCAGAGTTCTGCTACGTCCTCCTTGTCCCAATCAGTGATGACTGTCCCCTTCCTTCTACATTACACACACTTCAAAACTCCAAGAGTTCTACTACTCCCTTTTTTTCCCTATCAGGGATGACGATCCCCTTCCTTCTATATCATGCACACTTCAATCCACCCAGTGCAGTGCTACGCCCTCCTTGTCCCCTATCAGTAATGACTATCCCCTTCATTCTATATCATGCACACTTCAAATCACTGCGAGTTCTGCTACTCCCTCCTTCTCCCTATCAGTGATGACTATCCTCTTCGTTCTATATCATGCACACTTCAAACCACCCAGAGTTCTGCAACTCCCTCCTTCTCCCTATCAATGATGACAATCCCCTTTGTTCTATATCATGCTAACTTCTAAATACCCAGAGTTTTGCTACTCCCTTCTTGACCCTCTCAGAGAAGAAAATCCCCTTCGTTCACTATCATGAACACTTCCAACCAGCTAGAGTTCTGCTACTTCCTCCATGTTTCTATCAGAGATGACTATCCCCTTCATTCAATATCAAGCACACTTCAAACCAAATAGAGTTCTGCTACTCCCTCTTTGTCCCTATCAGTGATGACTATCCCCTTCATTGTATATCATGCATGCTTCAAACCACCCAGAGATCTGCTACTCCCTCCCTGTCCATAGCAGTAATGACTATCCCCTTCGTTCCATACCATGCACACTTTAAACCACCCTGAGATTAGCTACTCCTTCCTTGTACTTATCGATGATGACTATCCTCCTTGTTCTATATCTTGTACACTTCAAACCACCCTGAGCTCTGCTACTCCCTCCTTGTAACAATCAGTGATGACTATGCCATTCGTTCTATATCATGCACACTATAAACCACCAAGAGTTTTTCTACGCCTTCCTTGTCCCATTCAGAGATGACTATCCCCTTCCTTCTATATCATGAACACTTCAAACCACCACGAGTTCTGCTAATCCCTCCTTGTCCCTATTAGTGATGATGATCCCCCTCCTTCTATATTACGTGCACTTCAAACCTCCCAGAGTTCTGCCACTCTCTTTTTGTCTTTAACACTGATGACTGTCTCCTTCCTCTTATATCACACACACTTCAAACCTACCAGAGTTCAGCTACTCCCTCCTTGTTGGTTTCAGTGATGACTATCCTATTACATCTATAGCACGAACACTTCAAACCAACGAGAGTTCACCTCCACCTTCCCTGTCGCTAACCGTGATGACTATCCCTTTCATTCTGTATCATGCACACTTCAAACCACCCACAGTTATGCTTATACCTCCTTGCCCCTACCAGCGATGACTATCCCCATCGTTCTGTATCATGCACACTTCAAATTACCCTCAGTTGTGCTACTACATCCTTGTCCCTATCAGCAATCACTATCCCTTTCATTCTGTATCATGCACAATTCAAACCTCCAACAGTTCTGCTACTACCTCCTTGTCCCCTATCAGTGGTGACTATCCCCTTTGTTCTATATCATGCACACTTCAAACCTCCCACAGCTCTGCTACTACCGCCTTGTCCCTACCAATGATGACTTTCCCCTTCATTCCATATCGTGCACTTTTCAAACCACCCACAGTGCTGCCTCTACCTCCTTGACCTTATCGGTGTGGACAATCCCCTTGGTTCCATATCATGCACACTTCAAACCTTTCACAGCTCTGCTACTACATCCTTTTCCCTACCAGTGATGATTATCCCCTTCATTCCATATCAAGCACATTTCAAACCTCCCATAATTCAGCTACTACCTCCTTTTACCTATCAGTGATGACAATCACATTCGTCCTATGTCATGCACACTGCAAACCTCCCACAGTTCTGCAACTCCATCCTTGTCCCTATCAGTGATGACTATACCCATTGTTCAATATAATGCTCACTTCAGACTAACCAGAGTGCTGCTACTCCATCCTTGTCCCTATCAGTGATGACTAACCCCTTCATTCCATATCATGCACATTTCAAACCACCCAGATTTTTGCTACTCCCTCCTCATCAGTATTAGTGATGACTATCTCCTTCCTTCTATATCACGCACACTTCAAACCACCCAGAGTTCTGCTACTTCCTCCTTGTCTCTATCAGAGATTTCAATCCCCGTCATTCTATATCATACGCACTTTAAACAACCCAGAGTTCAGCTACTACCTCCTTGTCCTTATCAGTGTTGACAATCCCCTTATATTCCATATCATGCACATTTCAAACCACCCACAGTGCTGCTACTACCTCCTTGTCCTTATCGGTGTGTACTATCACATTTGTTCTATATCATGCACACTTCAAACCTCACACAGATCTTCTACTACCTCCTTGTCCTTATCATTGATGACTATCCCATAATGTTCTATATCATGCACAATTCAAACCTCCCAGAGTTCTGCTCTACCTCATTGTCCCTATCAGTGGTGACTATCCTCTGCGTTCTATATCATGCATACTTCAAACCTACCAGATTTTGCTACTCCCTCCTCGTCGCTTTCAGTGATGACTATCCCATTCCATCTATAGCACAAACACTTCAAATCAACCAGAGTTCTGCTCCTTCCTGCCTGTCGCTAACCGTGATGACTATCCCCTTCGTTCTATATCATGCACACTTCAAACCACCCACAGTTATGCTTATACCTTCTTGCCTCTACCAGAGATAACTATCCCTATCATTCTGTATCATGAACACTTCAAATTACCCTCAGTTGGGCTACTACATCCTTGTCCCTATCAGCGATGACTATCCTTTCATTCTGTATCATGCACAATTCATACCTCCCACAGTTCCGCTACTCCCTCCTTGTCCCCTATCAGCGGTGACTATCCCCTTCGTTCTATATCTTGCACACTTCAAACCTCCCACAGTTCTGCTACTACCTTCTTGTCCCTATCAGCGATGACTATCCCCTTCATTCTGCATCATGCACAATTCAAACCTCCCACAGTTCTGCTACTACCTCCTTGTCCCTTTCAGTGTTGACTATCCCCTTTGTTCTATATCATGCACACTTCAAACCTCCCACAGTACTGCTACGACCTCCTTGACCCTATCAGTGATGACTATCCCCTTTGCTCTATATCATGCAAACTTCAAACCTCTGACAGTTCAGCTACTACCTCCTTGTATTTATCAGTGATGACTATCCCCATCAATCTATATCATGCACACTTCAAACCTCCCAGAGTTCTGCTACTACCTCCTTGACCCTATCAGTGATGACCATCACTTTTGTTCTATATCATGCACATTTCAAACCACCCACAGTTCCGATACTAACTCCTTGTCCCTCTCACTGATGACTATCCACGTTTGCTCTAGATCATGCACATTTCAAACCTCCCACAGTTCTGCTACTACCTCCTTGTCCTTATCATTGATGACTATCTCCTTACGTTCTATATAATGCACACTTCAAACCTCCCAGAGTTCTGCTACTACCTCCTAGCCCCTATCAGTGGTGACTATCCTCTTCTTTCTATATCATAGACACTTCAAACCTCCCAGAGTTCTGCTACTATTTCCTTGTCCCTATCAGTGATATCAATCCCCTTCATTGCATATCATGCATATTTCAAACCTCCCAAAATTCTGCTACTCCCACCTTGTCCGTCTCAGTGATGACTATCCACATCGTTCTATATCATGCACACCTCAAGGCACCCAGAGTTCTGCTACTCCCTCCTTGTCCCTATCAGAGATGACTATCCCCTTCCTTCGATATCATGAACACGTCACACCACCCAGAGTTCTGCAAATTCCTCCTTGTCCCTATCAGTGATGATGATCCCCTGACTTCTATATAATGCACAGATCAGTCCTCCCAGAGTTCTGCTGCTCCCTCCTTGTCCCTATCAGTGATGACAATCTCCTTCCTTCCACTTTACGGACACTTCAAACCTCCAAGTGTTGTACTACTCCCTTTTTTTCCCTATCAGTGATGACGATCCCCTTCCTTCTATATCATGCGCACTTCAATCCTCCCAAAGTCCTGCTACTCCCTCCTTGCCCCTTTCAGTGTAGACTATCCACTTCGTTCTATATCATGCACACTTCAAACCACCCTGAGTTCTGCAACTCCATCCTTCTCCCTATTAGTGATGACTATCTTCTTCGTTCTATATCAATCACACTTCAAACCACACAGAGCTCTGCACCACTCTCCTTGTCCCTATCAGTGATGACAATCCCCTTCATTCTATACCATGCACACTTCAAGCTACCCAGAGTTCTGATACACCCTAATTGTCCCTCTCAGTAATGACTATCTCCTTCGTTCTATATCATGTACACTGTAAACCACCCAGAATTCCTCTACTCCCTCCTTGTCTTTCTCAGTGATGACTATCCCCTTCATTCTGTAACATGCACACTTCAAACCTCCCACAGTTCTGTAACTCCATTATTGTCCCTATCAGTGATGACTATCCCCATCGTTCTATATCAAGCACACTTCAAACCAACCAGAGTTCTGCTACTCGGTCCTTGTCCCTCTCAGTGATGACTATCCCCATCCTTCTATATCACGCACACTTCAAACCACCCAGAGTTCTGCTACTTCCTGCGTGTCTCTATCAGAGATTTCAAACCCCTTCGTTCTACATCATACACATTTTAAATCACCCACAGTGATGCTACTACCTCCTTGCCCTTATCGGTGCATACTATCACATTTGTTCTATATCATGCACACTTCAATCCTCCCACAGTTCTGCTACAACCTCCTTGTCCCAATCAGTGATGACTGTCCCCTTCGCTCTATATCATGCACACTTCAAACCCCCCATAGTTCTTCTACTACCTCCTTGTCCTTATCATTGAGGACTATCCCCTTATGTTCTATATCATGCACACTTCAAATCTCCCAGTGTTCTGCTTCTTACCCCTTGTCCCTATCAGAGATGTCTATCCCCTTCCTTCCATATCATGCACACTTCAAACCACGCAGAGTGCTGCAAATCCCTCCTTGTCCCTATGAGTGATGACGATCCCCTTCCTTCTATAACAGGGCCATTTCAATCCTCCCAGAGTTCTGCTATGCCCTCCTTGTCCCTATCAGTGATGAAAATCTCCTTCCTTCTACATTACGCACACTTCAAAACTCCAAGAGTTCTACTACTCCTATTTTGTCCCTATCAGGGATGACGATCCCCTTCCTTCTATATCATGCGCACTTCAATCCTCCCTGGGTTCTGCTACTCCCTTCCTGTCCCTTTCAATGATAACTATCCTTTTCGTACTATATCATGCATACTTTAAAGCACCACGAGTTCTGCAACTGCATCCTTGTCCCTATCAGTGATGACTATCTCCTTCATTCTATATCAATCACACTTCAAACCACACAGAGCTCAGCAACACCCTCCTTGTCCCTCTCAGAGATGACTAACCCCTTCGTTCTATATCATGCACACTTCAAACCACCCTGAGTTCTGCTATCCCATCCTTGACCTTGTCAGTGATGGCTATTACCTTTGTTCTGTATCATGCACACTTCAAACCACCCAGTGCTCTGCTACTCCCTCCTTGTCCTTATCAGTGATGACGATCCCCTTCATTCAATATCATGCACACTTCAAACCACCCAGAGTTCTGCAACTCCCTCCTGGTCCCTATCAATGATGACAATCCCCTTTGTTCTATATCATGCTCACTTCAAACCACCCAGAGTTTTGCTACTCCCTTCTTGACCCTCTCAGAGAAGAAAATCCCCTTCATTCTATATCATGCACACTTTAATCCTTCCAGAGTCCAGCTACTCCATCCTTGTCCTTTTCAGTGATGACTATCCACATCTTTCTATATCATGCATACTTCAAGCCACCCTGTGTTCTGCAACTCCATCTATCTCCCTATTAGTGACGACTATCCCCTTCGTTCTATATCAATCACACTTCAAACCACATGGAGCTCTGCACCACCCTCCTTGTCCCTATCAGTGATGACAATCCCCTTCATTCTATATCATGCACACTTCAAACCACCCAGAGTTCTTCTACTCCCTATTTGTCCCTCTCAATGATGACTATCCCCTTCGTTCTATATCATGCATACTGTAAACCACTCAGAATTCTGCTACTCCCTAATTGTCTATCTCAGTGATGACTATCCCCTTCGTTCTATAACATGCACACTTCAAACCTCCCACAGTTCTGTAACTCCATCATTGTCCCTATCAGTGATGACTATCCCCATTGTTCAATATCAAGCACACTTCAAACCAACCTGAGTTCTGCTACTCTATCCTTGTCCCTATCAGTGATGACTATCTCCTTCATTCTATATCATACACACTTCAAACCACCTAGAGTTCTGCTACTCTCTCCGCGTCCCTATTAGTGATGACTATCTCCATCCTTCTATATCACGCACACTTCAAACCACCACGAGTTCTGCTACTTCCTCTCTGTCTCTTTCAGAGATTTCAAACCCCTTCATTCTGTATCATACGCATTTTAAACCACCCACAGTGATGCTACTACCTCCTTGTCCTTATTGGTGGGTACTATCACATTCGTTCTATATCATGCACACTTCAAACCTCCTACAGTTCTGCTACAACCTCCTTGTCCCAATCATTAATGACAGACCCCTTTGCTCTATATCATGCACATTTCAAACCTCCCAGAATTCTATTACTCCCTACCTGACCCTTGCAGTGATGACTGTCACCTTCGTTTTATATCATCCACACTTTAAACCTCCCACAGCTGTGCTACTACCTCCTTGTCCTTATCGATATGGAATATCACCTTCGGTCAATATCATGCACACTTCAAACCTCCCATAGTTCTGCTACTCCCTCCTTGTCTTTCTTAGTGATGACTATCCCCTTCGTTCTATAACATGCACACTTCAAACCTCCCACAGTTCTGCAACTCCATCCTTGTCCCAATCAGTGATGACTATACCCATCATTCTATATCATGCACAATTCAAACCAACCAGAGTTCTGCTTCTCTGTCCATGTCCCTATCAGTGATGACTATCCTATTCATTCTATATCATGCACACTTCAATCCAACCAGAGTTCTACTACTCCCTCCTTGTCCCTATCAATAATGACTATCCCCTTCATTCTATATCATGCATGCTTCAAACCACCCAGAGTTCTTCTGCTCCTTCCTCTTCCCTAATTGTGATGACTATCTCCTTCCTTCTATATCACGCACACCTCAAACCTATCAGAGTTCTGCTACTCCCTCCTCATCACTTTCAGTGATGACTATCCCCTTCCATCTATATCATGAACACTTCAAACCAGCCAGAGTTCTGCTCCTCCCTTCCTGTCGCTAACCGTGATGACTATCCCTTTCATTCAATATCATGCACACTTTAAACCACCCACAGCTAAGCTTATACCTTCTTTCCCCTACCAGCGATGACTATACTCATCGTTCTGTTTCATGCACACTTCAAATTACCCTCAGTTGTGCTTCTTCATCCTTGTCCCTAACAGTGATGACCATCAATTTCATTCTGTAACATGCACAATTCAAACCTCCCACATTTCTGCTACTACCTACTTGTCCCCTATCTGCAGTGTCTATCCCCTTCATTCTATATCATACACACTTCAAACCTCCCACAGCTCTGCTACTACCTCCTTGTCCCTACCAGTGATGACTTTCCCCTTCATTACATATCGTGCACTTTTCAAACCTCCCAGAGTTCTGCTACTTCCTCCTTGTCCCTATCAGGGGTGACTATCCTCTTCGTTCTATATCATGCACACTTCAAACCTCCCAGAGTTCTGCTTCTTCCTCCTTGTCCCTAACAATGATAACAATCCCCTTCATTGCATATCATGCACATTTCAAACCTCCCAGAATTCTGCTACTACCTCCTTATCGCTATCAGTGGTGACTATCCTCTTCGTTCTATATCATGCACACTTCAAGCCACCCAGAGTTCTGTTACTCCCTCCTTGTCCCTATCAGAGATGACTATCAACTTTCTTCTATATCACAAACACTTCAAACCACCCAGAGTTCTGCAAATCCCTCCTTGTCCCTATCAGTGATGAATATCCCCTTCATTCTGTATCATGGGCATTTCAATCCTCCCAAAATTCTGCTACTCTCTCTTTGTCCTAATCAGAGATGACTATCCCCTTCCTTCTATATCATGAACACTTCAAACCACCCAGAGTTCTGCAAATTTCTCCTTGTCCCTACCAGTGATGACTATCCCCTTCCTTCTATATCAGGGGCATTTCAATCCTCCCAGAGTTCTGCTATTCCTTCCTTGTCCCTATCAGTGATGACTGTCTCCTTCCTTCTAAATTATGCACACTTCAAAACTCCAAGAGTTCTACTACTCCCTTTTTGTCCCTATCAGGGATGACGATCCCCTTCCTTCTATATCATGAGCACTTCAATCCTCCCAGAGTTCTGGTACTGCCTTCTTGTCCCTTTCAGTGATGACTATCCTTTTCGTTCTATATCATGCATACTTTAAACCACCCTGAGTTCTGCAGCTGCATCCTTGCCTCTATCAGTGATGACTATCCCCTTCGTTCTATATCATGCACACTTCAAACCACACAGAGCACTGCTACACCCTCCTTGTCCCTCTCAGTGATGACTATCCCCTTCATTCTATATCATGAACACTTCAAACCACACAGAGTTCTGCAACTCCCTCCTGGTCCCTATCAATGATGACAATCCCCTTTGTTCTATGTCATGCTCACTTCAAAATACCCAGAGTTTTGCTACTCCCTTCATGACCCTGTCAGATAAGAAAATCTCCTTTGTTCACTATCATGCACACTTCAAACCAGCTAGAGTTCTGCTACTTCCTCCATGTCTCTATCAGAGATGACTATCCCCTTCATTCAATATCAAGCACACTTCAAACCACCCAGAGTTCTGCTACTACTCCCTCCCTGTCCACAGCAGTGATGACTATCCCCTTTGTTCTATACCTTGCACACTTTAAACCACCCTGAGATCTGCTACTCCCTCCTTGTACTTATCGGTGATGACTATCCTCCTTGTTCTATATCTTGTACACTTCAAACCACCCAGAGCTCTGCTACTCCCTCCTAGTAACAATCAGTGAAGACTATGCCCTTCGTTCTATATCGTGCACACTTCAAACCACCAAGAGTTCTGCTATGCCCTCCTTGTCCCTTTCAGAGATGACTATCCCCTTCCTTCTATATCATGAACACTTCAAACCACCCCAAGTTCTGCTAATCCCTCCTTGTCCCTATTAGTGATGACGATCCCCCTCCTTCTATATTATGTGCACTTCAAACCTCAAAGAGTCCTGCCACTCTCTCATTGTCTTTAACACTGATGACTGTCTCCTTCCTCCTATATCACACACACTTCAAACCTACCAGAGTTCTGCTACTCCCTCCTCATCGCCTTCAGTGATGACTATCCCATTACATCTATAGCATGAATACTTCAAACCAACCAGAGTTCTGCTCCCCCCTCCCTGTCGCTAACCGTGATGACTATCCCCTTCGTTCCATATCATGCACACTCAAAACACCCAGTTATGCGTTTACTCCTCCTTGTCCCCCATCAGCGTGACTATCCCCTTCGTTCTATATCATGCACACTTCAAACCTCCCACAGCTCTGCTACTACCTCCTTGTCCCTACCAATGATGACTATCCTCTTCGTTCCATATCGTGCACTTTTCAAACCACCCACTGTGCTGCCTCTACCTCCTTGTCCTTATCGGTGTGGACAATCCCCTTCATTCCATATCATGCACACTTCAAACCTCCCACAGCTCTGCTACTACCTCCTTGTCCCCTATCAGCGGTGACTATCCCCTTCGTTGTATATCATGCACATTTCAAACCTCCCACAACTCTGCTACTACCTCCTTGTCCCTACCAATGATAACTATCCCCTTCATTCCATATCAAGCACAATTCAAACCACCCACAGTGCTGCTACTGCCTCCTTGTCACTATCAGTGATAACAATCCCCTTCGTTGCATATCATGCACATTTCAAACCTCCCAGAATTGTGCTACTCCTTCATAGTCCCTCTCAATGATGACTGTCCCATTCGTTTTATATTATGCACATTTCAAACCACCCAACGTTCTGCTACTCCATCCTTGTCCCTCTCATTGATGACTATCTCCTACGTTCTATATCATGCACACTTCAAACCACTCAGAGTATTGCTTCTGCATCCTTGTCTTTCTCGGTGATGAGTATCCCCTTCGTTCTATATCATGAACACTTCAAACCACCCAGAGATCTGCTAATCCCTCCTTGTCCCTATCAGTGATGACTATCCCCTTCATTCCATATCAAGCACAATTCAAACCACCCACAGTGCTGCTACTGCCTCCTTGTCCATATCAGTGTGGACTATCACCTTCGTTCAATATCATGCACACTTCAAACCTCCCATAACTCTGCTACTACCTCCTTGTCCCAATCACTGATGTCTATCCTCTTCGCTCTATATCATGCATTCTTCAAACCTCCCACAGTTCTGCTACTACCTCCTTGTCCTTATCAGTGATGACAATCCCCTTATGTTCTTTATCATGCACACTTCAAACCTCCCAGAGTTCTGCTACAACGTCCTTGTCCCTATCAGTGATGACAATCCCATTCGTTCTATATCATACACACTGCAAACCTCCCACAGTTCTGCAACTCCATCCTTGTCCCTATCAGTGATGACTATACCCAATGTTCTATATCATGCTCACTTCAAACCAACCAGAGTGCTGCTACTCCATCCTTGTCCCTATCAGTGATGACTATCCCCTTCATTCTATATCATGTACACTTCAATCCACCCAGAGTTCTGCTACTCCCTCCTCGTCACTATTAGTGATGACTATCTCCGTCCTTCTATATCACGTACACTTCAAACCACCCAGAGTTCTGCTACTTCCTCCTTGTCTCTATCAGAGATTTCAATCCCCGTCATTCTATATCATACGCACTTTAAACAACCCAGAGTTCAGCTACTACCTCCGTGTCCTTATCAGTGTTGACAATCCCCTCATATTCCATACCATGCACATTTCAAACCACCCACAGTGCTGCTACTACCTCCTTGTCCTTATCGGTGTGTACTATTACATTTGTTCTATATCATGCACACTTCAAACCTCCCACAGTTCTGCTACTACCTCCTTGTCCCAATCAGTGATGACTGTCCCCTTCGCTCTATATAATGCACACTTCAAACCTCCCACAGTTCATCTACTACCTCCTTGTCTTTATCATTGATGACTATCCCCTAATGTTCTATATCATGCACACTTCAAACCTCCCAGAGTTCTGCTCTACATCCTTGTCCCTATCAGTGGTGACTATCCTCTTCGTTCTATATCATGCATACTTCAAACCTACCAGAGTTCTGCTAATCCCTCCTCATCACTTTCAGTAGTGACTATCCCATTCCATCTATAGCACAAACACTTCAAACCAACCAGAGTTCTGTGCCTCCCTCCCTGTCGCTAACCGTGATGACTATCCCCTTTGTTCTATATCATGCACACTTCCAACCACCCACAGTTATGCTTATACCTGCTTGCCCCAAACAGCGATGACTATCCCCATCGTTGTGTATCATGCACACTTCAAATTACCCTCAGTTGAGCTACTACATCCTTGTCCCTATCAGCGATGACTATCCCTTTCATTCTGTATCATGCACAATTCAAACCTCCCACAGTTCTGCTACTACCTCCTTGTCACCTATCAGCAGTGACTATCCCCTTCGTTCTATATCATGCACACTTCAAACCTCCCACAGCTCTGCTACTACTTCCTTGTCCCTACCAATGATGACAATCACCTTCGTTCTACATCATGCACACTTAAAACCTCCCAGAGTTCTGCTACTTCCTCCTTGTCCCTATCAGTGGTGACTATCCTCTTCATTCTATATCATGCACACTTCAAACCTCCCAGAGTTCTGCTACTTCCTCCTTGTCCCTATCAGAGATGACTATCTATTTTCTTCTATATCACAAACACTTCAAACCACCCAGAGTTCTGCAATTCCCTCAATGTCTATATTAGTGATGACTATCCCCTTCATTCTATATCATGGGCATTTCAATCCTCCCAGAGTTCTGCTACTCTCTCTTTGTCCCAATCAGAGATGACTATCCCCTTCCTTCTATATCATGAACACTTCAAATCACCCAGAGTTTTGCAAATTCCTCCTTGTCCCTATCAGTGATGACTATCCCCTGCCTTCTATATCAGGGGCATTTCAATCCTCCCAGAGTTCTGCTATTCCCTCCTTATCCCTATCAGTGACGACAGTCTCCTTCCTTCTAAATTACGCACACTTCAAAACCTCAAGAGTTCTAATACTCCCTTTTTTTCCCTATCAGGGATGACGATCCCCTTCCTTCTATATCATGTGCACTTCAATCCTCCCAGAGTTCTGCTACTGCATTCTTGTCCCTTTCTGTGATGACTATCCTTTTCATTCTATATTATGCATACTTTAAACCACCCTGAGTTCTGCAGCTGCATCCTTGTCTCTATCAGTGATGACTATCCTTTTAGTTCTATATCAATCACACTTCAAACCACATAGAGCACTGCTACTTCATCCTTGTCCTTATTAGTGATGGCTATTACCTTCATTCTGTATCATGCACACTTCAATCCACCCAGTGCAGTGCTACGCCCTCCTTGTCCCCTATCAGTAATGACTATCCCCTTCATTCTATATCATGCACACTTCAAACCACCCAGAGTTCTGCAACTCCCTCCTGGTCCCTATCAATGATGACAATCCCCTTTGTTCTATATCATGCTAACTTCAAAATACCCAAAGTTTTGCTACTCCCTTCTTGACCCTCTCAGAGAAGAAATTCCCCTTCGTTCACTATCATGCACACTTCAAACCAGCTAGAGTTCTGCTACTTCCTCCATGTCTCTATCAAAGATGACTATCCCATTCATTCAATATCAAGCACACTTCATATCACATAGAGTTCTGCTACTCCCTCTTTGTCCCTATCAGAGATGACTATCCCCTTCATTCTATATCATGCACGCTTCAAACCACCCAGAGATCTGCTACTCCCTCCCTGTCCATAGCAGTAATGATTATCCCCTTCGTTCTATACCATGCACACTTTAAACCACCCTGAGATCAGCTACTCCTTCCTTGTACTTATCGGTGATGACTATCCTCCTTGTTCTATATCTTGTACACTTCAAACCACCCAGAGCTCTGCTACTCCCTCCTGGTAACAATCAGTGATGACTATGCCCTTCGTTCTATATCATGCACACTTCAAGCCACCAAGAGTTCTGCTACGCCCTCCTTGTCCCTTTCAGAGATGACTATCCCCTTCCTTCTATATCATGAACACTTTAAACCACCACGAGTTCTGCTAATCCCTCCTTGTCCCTATTAGTGATGACGATCCCCCTTCTTCTATATTATGAGCACTTCAAACCTCCCAGAGTTCTGCCACTCTCTTCTTGTCTTTAACACTGATGACTGTCTCCTTCTTCCTATATCACACACACTTCAAACCTACCAGAGTTCTGCTACTCCCTCCTCATCACCTTCAGTGATGACTATCCCATTACATCTATAGCACGAACACTTCAAACCAACCAGAGTTCTGCTCCTCCCTCCCTGTCGCTAACCGTGATGACTATCCCTTTCGTTCTATATCATGCACACTTCAAACCACCCACAGTTATGCTAATACCTCCTTGCCCCTACCAGCGATGACTATCCCCATCGTTCTGTATCATGCACACTTCAATGATGACTTTCCCCTTCATTCCATATCGTGCACTTTTCAAACCACCCACAGTGCTGCCTCTACCTCCTTGTCTTTATCGGTGTGGACAATCCCCATCGTTCCATATCATGCACACTTCAAACCTCCCACAGCTCTGCTACTACATCCTTTTCCCTACCAGTGATGACTATCACCTTCATTCCATATCAAGCACATTTCAAACCTCCCATAATTCAGCTACTACCATCTTGTCCCTATCAGTGATGACAATCCCATTCGTCCTATGTCATGCACACTGCAAACCTCCCACAGTTCTGCACCTCCATCCTTGTCCCTATCAGTGATGACTATACCCATTGTTCAATATCATGCTCACTTCAAACTAACCAGAGTGCTGCTACTCCATCCTTGTCCCTATCAGTGATTACTATCCCCTTCATTCTATATAGAAACATAGACTTTGATGGCAGATAAGGACCGCTAGGCCCATCTAGTCTGCCCATTTTCCTACCTACAGGATAGGCCGCAGATCCTAGTTAACCAACAGCCTATATCTTCCTGCCCCCCACAAGTATTGCCTTATGTCTGTCCCATGCATTCTTGAATTCTCCCACAGTTTTAGACCCCACAACTTCCTCAGGAAGGCTGTTCCATGCATCCACTACCCTCTCTGTGAAATAATATTTCCTCACATTGCCCCTGAACTGCCCTCCTTCTATCTTTAAATCGTGTCCCCTTGTTCTTGCAAGTCTCTTTTTCTGAAGGATGCTACCCTCTTGAACTTTGTTGATTCCCTTGAGGTACTTGAAAGTCTCTATCATGTCCCCCTTCTTCCTTCTTTCCTCAAGGGTATACATATTAAGCTCCTTTAGTCTCTCCTCATACGGCTTCTCTTGCAGACCCAGCACCATTTTAGTTTGCCTCCTCTGGACTGCCTCTATCCTGTCTATGTCCTTGTGGATGGGGTCTCCAGATCTGGACACAGTATTCCAGATGGGGTCTCACCAACTGTCTGTACAGAGGATAACAACTTCCTGTTTCTGCTGCTGATGCCTCTCCCTATACATTCCAGTATACCCCCGGCCCTCCCTACTGCCTTCTCACATTGCTTGCTAACCTTAAGGTCATCTGATATGATTACCCCCAGGTCCCTTTCCTGTTTTGTTGTTGTTACTACCTCCCCACCCATTGTGTATTCTTCCCCTGGGTTCTTGTTTCCCAGGTACATTATTTTGCACTTTTTTGCATTGAATCCTAGCTGCCATACATCTGACCATTCCTCCAACCTTGCCAAGTCCCTTTTCATTCTTTCCATGCCTCCTTGTGTATCAACCCTGTTGCAGATCTTTGTGTCATCTGCAAAAAGGCATACTTTTCCTTCCAGTCCCTCTGCAATGTCACTGATGAACACTTTAAAAAGGACTGGACCCAATACTGAACCCTGTGGTACCCCATATCATGCACACTTCAAACCTCCCAGAGTTCTGCTCTACCTCCTTTTCCCTATCAGTGGTGACTATCCTCTTCATTCTATATCATGCATACTTCAAACCTACCAGATTCTGCTACTCCCTCCTCGTCGCTTTCAGTGATGACTATCCCATTCCATCTATAGCACAAACACTTCAAATCAACCAGAGTTCTGCTCCTCCCTCCCTGTCGCTAACCGTGATGACTATCCCCTTCGTTCTATATCATGCACACTTCAAACCACCCACAGTTATTCTTATACCTCCTTGCCCCTACCAGCGATGACTATCCCCATCATTCTGTATCATGAACACTTCTAATTGCCCTCAGTTGTGCTACTACATCCTTGTCCCATCAGCGATGACTATCCTTTCATTCTGTATCATGCACAATTCAAATCTCCCACAGTTCAGCTACTACCTCCTTGTCCCCTATCAGCGGTGACTATAACCTTCGTTCTATATCATGCACACTACAAACCTCCCACAGCTCTGCTACTCCCTCCTTGTCCCTCTCAATGATGACTATCCCCTTCATTCTATATCATGCACACTTCAAACCACCCAGAGTTCTGCTACATCCTCCTTGTCCTAATCAGTGATAACTATCCTTTTCCGTGATGACTATCCCAATCGTTCTATATCATGCACTCTTCAAACCACCCACAGTTCTGCTGCTACCTACTTGTCCCCTATCAGCGGTGACTATCCCCTTCGTTCTATATCATGCACACTTCAAACCTCCCACAGCTCTGCTACTTCCTCCATTTCCCTACCAGTGATGACTATCCCCTTCATTCCATATCATGTACATTTAAAACCACCCACAGTGCTGTTACTACCTCCTTGTCCTTATCGGTGTGGAATACCACCTTCGCTCAATATCATGCACACTTCAAATCTCCCATAGTTCTGCTACTACCTCTTTGTCCCAATCCCTGATGACTATCCCCTTGGTTCTATATCGTGCACACTTCAAACCACCCAGAGTTCTGCTACTCCCTCCTTGTCTTTCTCAGTGATGACTATCCCAATCATTCTATATCATGCACACTTCAGACCACCCAGAGTTCTGCTACTCCCTCCTCGTCCCTATTATTGATGACTATCTCGTTCCTTCTATATCATGCAAACTTCAAACCACCCAGAGTTCTGCTACTTCCTCCTTGTCTCTATAAGAGATTTCAATCCCCTTTGTTCTATATTATACGCACTTTAAACAACCAACAGTTCAGCTACTACCTCTTTGTCCTTATCAGTGATGTCTATCCCTTTATATTCTATATCATGCACACTTCAAACCTCCCACAGCTCTAGTACTACCTCCTTGTCCCTACCAGTGATGACTATCCCCTTCATTGCATATCATGCACATTTCAAACCACCTACAGTGATGCTACTACCTCCATGTCTTTATCGGTGTGAACTATCACATTCATTCTATATCATGCACACTTCAAACCTCCCACACTTCTGCTACTACTTCCTTGTCCCAATCAGTGATGACTGTCCCCTTCACTCTATATCATGCAAACTTCAAACCTCCCACAGTTCATCTACTACCTCTTTGTCCTTATCATTGATGACTATCCCTTATGTTCTATATCATGCACACTTCAAACCTCCCAAAGTTCTACTACTACCTCCTTGTCCCTATCAGTGGTGACTATCCTCTTCGTTATATATCATGCACACTTCAAAACTCCCAGAGTTCTGCTACTTCCTCCTTGTCCCTATCAGAGATAACAATCCCCTTTGTTGCATATCATGAAAATGTCAAACCTCCCAGAATTCTGCTACTCCCTACTTGTCCCTCTCAGTGATGACTATCCACATCGTTCTATATCATGCACACTTCCAGCCACCCAGAGTTCTGCTACTCCCTCCTTGTCCCTATCAGAGATGACTATCCCCTTCCTTCTATATCATTAACACTACAAACCACTCAGAGTTCTGCAAATCCCTCCGTATCCCTATCAGTGATGACGATCCCCTTCCTTCTTTGTCATGGGCACTTCAATCCTCCCAGAGTTCTGCTATTCCCTCCTTGTCCCTATCAGTGATGACAATCTCCGTCCTTCCACATTACGCACACTTCAAAACTCCAAGAGTTCTTCTTCTACCTTTTTGTCCCTATCAGGGATGACGATCCCCTTCCTTCTATATCATGCGCACTTCAATCCTCCCAGAGTTCTGCTACTCCCTTCTTGTCCCTTTCAGTGATGACTATCCTTTTCGTTCTATATCATGCATGTTTCAAACCACTCAGAGTTCTGTTACTCCCTCCATGTCCCTAGCAGTGATGACTATCCCCTTCGTTCTATGCCATGCACTGTTTAAACCACCCTGAGGTCTGCCACTCCCTCTTTGTACCTATCAGTGATGACTATCCCCCTTGTTCTATATCATGTACACTTCAAACCACCCAGAGCTCTGCTACTCCCTCCTTGTCCCAATCAGTGATGACTATGCCCTTTCATTCTATTTCATGCACACTTCAAACCACCCAGAGTTCTGCTATGCCCTCCTTGTCCCTAGTAGTGATGACTATCTCCTTCCTTCTATATCACACACACTTCAAACCTTTCATTCTATATCATGCACACTTCAAACCTCCCAGAGTTCTGCTACTCACTCCATGTCTGTAGTAGTGATGACTATCTCCTTCCTTCTATATCACGCACACTTCAAACCTACCAGAGTTCTGCTCCTCCCTCCCTGTTGCTAACCGTGATGACTATCCCCTTCGTTCTACATCATGCACACTTCAAACCACCCACAGTTATGCTTATACCTCCTTGCCCCTACCAGCGATCACTATCCCCATCATTCTGAATCATGCACACTTCAAATTAACCTCAGTTGTGCTACTACATCCTTGTCCCTATCAGCGATGACTATCCCCTTCGTTCTATATCAATCACACTTCAAACCACACAGAGCTCTGCTACACCCTCCTTGTCCCTCTCAGAGATGACTATCCCCTTCATTCTATATCATGCACACTTCAAACAACCCAGAGTTTTGCTACTCCCTTCTAGATCCTGTCAGGGAAGAAAATCCCCTTCCTTCTGTATCATGCACACTTCAAACCACCCTCAGATCTGCTACTCCATCCTTGTCCTTATCAGTGATGACTGTCCCCTTCATTCTATATTATGCACACTTCAAACCACCCTGAGTTCTGCTACTCTCTCCTTCTCCCTATCAGTGATGACTATCCCCTTCATTCTATATCATGCACACTTCAAACCACCCAGAGTTCTGCAACTCCCTCCTGATCCCTATCAATGATGACAATCCCCTTTGTTCTATATCATGCTCACTTCAAACCACCCAGAGTTTTGCTACTCCCTTCTAGATCCTGTCAGGGAAGAAAATCCCCTTCCTTCTATATCACGCACACTTCACACCACCCAGAGATCTGCTACTTCTTCCTTGACTCTGTCAGAGACGTCTATCCCCTTCATTCAATATCAAGCACACTTCAAACCACCCAGAGTTCTGCTACTCCCTCCTTGTCCCTTTCAGTGATGACTATCCCCTTCGTTCTATAACATGCAAATTTTAAACCACCCTCAGATCTGCTACTCCCTCCTTGTATCTATCAGTGAAGACTATCCTCCTTGTTCTATATCATGTACACTTCAAACCACCCAGAGCTCTGCTACACCCTCCTTGTCCCAATCAGTGATGACTATGCCCTTCATCCTATATCATGCACACTTCAGACCACCTAGAGTTCTGCTACGCCCTCCTTGTCCCTTTCAGAGATGACTATCCCCTTTCTTCTATATCATGAACACTTCAAACCACCCCGAGTTCTGCTAATCCCTCCTTGTCCCTATTAGTGATGACAATCCTCCTCCTTCTATATTATGCACACTTTAAACCTCCAAGAGTTCTGCCACTCTTTCCATGTCTTTAACACTGATGACTGTCTCCATCCTCCTATATCACACACACTTCAAACCTCCCAGAGTTCTGCTACTCCCTCCATGTCCATATTAGTGATGACTATCTCCTTCCTTCTACATCACGCACACTTCAAACCTACCAGACTTCTGCTACTCCCTCCTCGTCGCTTTCAGTGATGACTATCCCCTTCCATCTATATCACGAACACTTCAAACCAACCAGAGTTCTGCTCCTCCTTCCCTGACGCTAACCGTGATGACTATCCCCTTCATTGTATATCATGCACACTTCAAACCACCCACAGTTATGCTTATACCTCCTTGTCCCCTATCAGCGATCACTATCCCCTTTGTTCTATATCATGCGCACTTCAAACCACCCACAGCTCTGCCACTACCTCCTTGTCCCTACCAATGATGACTTTCCCCTTCATTCCATATCGTGCACTTTTCAAACCACCGACAGTGCTGCTTCTACCTCCCTGTCCTTATCGGTGTGGACTATCCCCTTCATTCCATATCATGCACACTTCAGACCTCCCAAAGTTCTGCTACTACCTCCTTGTCCCAATCAGTGATGACTATTCACTTCGCTCTATATCATACATACTTCAAACCTACCAGAGTTCTGCTACAACCTCCATGTCGCTATCAGTGGTGACTATCCTCTTTGTTCTATATCATGCACATTTCAAACCTCCCAGAATTCTGCTACTCCCTCTATTTGACTCTCTCAGTGATGACTATCCCCTTCGTTCTGTATCATGCAAACTTCAAACCACCCAGAGTTCTGCTACTCCCTCCTTGTCCCTCTCAGTGATCACTATAACCTTCGTTCTATATCATGCACACTTCAAAAAACCCAGAGTTTTGCTACTGCATCCTTGTCTTTCTCAGTGATGTGTATCCACTTCATTCTATAACATGCACACTTCACAACTCCCACAGTTCTGCTACTCCAACCTTGTCCCTAGCCATGATGATGATCCCCCATTGTTCTATATCATGCACACTCCAAACCACCCAGAGTTCTGCTAATCCCTTCTTGTCCCCTATCAGTGATGACTATCACCTTCGTTCTATATCATGCACACTTCAAACCTCCCACAGCTCTGCTACAACCTCCTTTTCCCTACCAGTGATGACTATCCCCTTCACTCCATATCATGCACATTTCAAACCACCCACAGTGCTGCTGCTACAACCTTGTCCTTATTGGTGTGGACTATTACCTTTGTTCAATATCATGCACACTTCAATCCTCCCATAGTTCTTCTACTATCTCCTTGTCACAATCACTGATGACTGTCCCCTTCACTCTATATCATGCATTCTTCAAACCTCCCCACAGTTCTGCTACTTCCTCCTTGTCCTTATCAGTGATGACAATCCCCTGATGTTCTTTATCATGCACAATTCAAACCTCCCAGAGTTCTGCAGCTACAGCCTTGTCCCTATCAGTGATGACAATCCCCTTCATTGTATCATGCACACTGCAATCCACCCAGAGTTCTGCTACTCCCTCCTTGTCTTTCTCCGTGATGACTATCCCCTTCGTTCTATAACATGCACACTTTTAACCTCCCACAGTTCTGCAACTCCATCCTTGTCCCTATCAGTGATGACTATCCCCATCGTTCTGTCATGCACATTTCAAACCACCCAAAGTTCTGCAACTCCGTCCTTGCCCCTTTCAGTGATGACTATCCCCTTCATTTTATATCATGCACTCTTCAAACCACCCAGAGTTCTGCTACTCCATCCTCATCACTGTTAGTGATGACTATCTCCTTCCTTCTATATCACGCACACTTCAAACCACCCAGAGTTCTTCTACTTCCTCCTTGTCTCTATCAGAGATTTCAATCCCCGTCATTCTATATAATGCGCACTTTAATCTTCCCAGAGTTCTGCTATTCCCTCATTGTTCCTATCAGTGATGACTCTCCCCTTCGTTCTATATCAAGCACACTTCAAACCACTCAGAGTTCTGCTACTCCCTCCTTGTCCCTATCAGAGATGACTATCCCCTTCATTCCATATCATGCTACTTTAAAACACCCAGAGTTCTGCTATTCCCTCCTTGTCCCTGTCAGTGATGACAATCTCCTTCCTTCTACATTACGCACACTTCAAACCTTGAAGAGTTCTTCTACTCCCTTTTTGTCCCTATCAGGGATGACGGTCCAGGTCATTCTGTATCATGTGCACTTCAATTCTCCCAGAGTTCTGCTACTACCTCCTTTTCCTTTTCAGTGATGACTATCCCCTTCGTTCTATATCATGCATACTTCAAACCACACTGAGTTCTGCAACTCAATCCTTGTCCCTAACAGTGATGAGTATTCCCTTCGTTCTATATCAATCACACTTCAAACCACACAGAGCTCTGCTACACTATCCTTGTCCCAATCTGTGATGATTATGCCCTTTGTTCTATATCAAGTGCACTTCAAACCTCCAGAGATCTGCAGCATCCTCCTTGTCCCTATCGGCGATGACTATCCCCTTAGTTCTATATCATGCAGAATTCAAACCACCCAGAGTTCTTCTACTCCCTCCTTGTCCCTATCAGGGATGACTTTTCCCATCGTTCTATATCTGGCACACTTTAAACCACCCACAGTTCTGCTACTTCATCCTGGTCCCTATCAGTGATGACTATCCTCTTCATTCTATATCATGCACACTTCAAACCACCCCAAGTACTGCTACCCCCTCCTTGTCCCTAAGGTGATGACTATCTTCTTTATTCCATATCATACACACTTCAAACCACCTAGACTTCTGCTACTCCCTCCTTGTCCCTTTTGGTGATGACTATCCCCTTCGTTCCATATCATGCATACTTCAAACCACCAAGAGTACTGCTACTCCCTCCTTGTTCATATCAGAGATGACTATCCTCTTCCTTCTATATCATGAACCCTTCAAACCACCCAGAGTTGTGCTAATCCCTCCTTGTCCATATTAGTGAAGACAATCCCCTTCCTTCTAAATCCAACGTATTTCAAACCTCCCAGAATTCTGCTACTATCTCCATGTTCCTACCAGTGATGAATATCTCCTTCCTTGTATATCACACACACTTCAAACCTCCCAAAGTTCTGCTATTCACTTCTTGAAACTTTTAGTGATAACTATCTCCGTCCTTCTATATCACGCACCTTTCAAACCTCCCAGAGTTCTGCTACTCCCACCATGTCGCTATCAGTGAAGACTATCCCCTTCCATCCATATCACGCACACTTGAAACATTGTCCCAATCAGTAATGACGATCCACTTCACTCTATATCATGCACATTTCAAACCTCCCACAGTTCAGCTACTACCTCCTTGTTCTTATCAGTGATGATTATCCCCTTATGTTCTATATCATGCACACTTCAAACTTCCCAGAGTTCTGCTACTACCTCCTTTTCCCTATCAGTGGTGACTATCCTCTTTGTTCTACATATCATGCACATTTCAAACCTCCCAGAGTTCTGCTACTCCCTCCTTGTCCCTCTCAGTGATGACTGTCCCCATCATTCTATATCATGCACACTTCAAGCCAACCAGCATTCTTCTACTTCCTCATTGTCCCTATCATTGATGACTATCCCCTTCGTTCTACATCATGCATACTTCAAAACACCCAGAGTTCTGCTACTCCCTCCTTGTCCCTATTAGTGATGACTATCTCTATCCTTCTATATCACGCACAGCTTCATACCTCCCAGAGTTCTGCTACTCCCTTCTTGTCACTATCAGTGATGACTTTCCCCTTTCGTTCCATATAATGCACACTTCAAACCACCAAGAGTTCTGATACTCCTTCCTTGTCCCTATCAGAGATGACTATCCCCTTCCTTCTATATCTTGAACTCTTCAAACCACCCAGAGTTGTGCTACTCCCTCCTTGTCCCTATCAATGATGATGATCCCCTTCCTTCTATATCCTACGCATTTGAAATCTCCCTAAGTTATGCTGCTATCTCTGTTATCCTATCAGTGATGACTATCTCCTTCCTTGTATATCACACACACTTCAAACCTCCTAGAGTTCTTCTACTCCCTCCTTGTCGCTATCCATGATGACTATCCTCTTTGTTCTATATCATGCACACTTCAAACCACACAGTTATACTACTACATCCTTGTCCCTATCAGCGATGACTGTCCCTTTCATTCTGTATCATGCCCAATTCAAAAATCCCACAGTTCTGCTACTACCTCCTAGTCCTCTATCAGTGAAGATTATCCCCTTCGTTCTATGTCATGCACACTTTAAACCTACCACAGTTCTGCTACTACCTCCTTGTCCCTATCAGTAGTGACTATCCTTTATGTTCTATATCATGCACACTTCAAACCTCCCAGAGTTCTGCTACTACCTCCTTGTCCCTATCAGTGATAACAATCCCCTTCATTGCATCTCATGCACATTTCAAACCTAAAAGAATTCTGCTACTCCCTCCTTGTCTCTCTCAGTGATGACTATCCCCTTCATTCTATATCATGCACACTTCAAACCTCCCAGAGTTCTGCTTTTCCATCCTTGTCTTTCTTAGTGATCACTATCCCCTTTGTTCTATAACATGCACACTTCAAATCTCCCACAATCCTGCTACTCCATCTTTGTCCCAATCAGTGATGACTATCCCCATCGTTCTATATCATGCACACTTCAAGCCAACCAGAGTTCTTCTACTTCCTCATTGTCCCTATCATTGATGACTATCCCCTTCGCTCTACATCATGCACACTTCAAAACACCCAGAGTTCTGCTACTCCCTCCTTGTCCCTATTAGTGATGACTATCTCCTTCCTTCTATATCACGCACAGCTTCATACCTCCCAGAGTTCTGCTACTCCCTTCTTGTCACTATCAGTGATGACTATCCCCTTCCATCTTTATCTCACACACTTCATACTACCCAGAGTTCTGCTCCTCCCTCCTAGTCGCTATCCGTGATTAATATCCCCTTCGTTCTATGTCATGCACACTTCAAACCACCCACAGTTATACTACTACCTCCTTGTAGCTATCAGCAATGACTATCCTCTTCTTTCTGTATGATGCACACTTCAAACCACCCGCAGTTCTGTTACTACATCCTTGACCCTGTCAGTAATGACTACCCCTTTCATTCTGTATCATGCACAATTATAACCTCCAACAGTTCTACTACTACCTCCTTGTCCCCTGCCAGTGATGACTATCCCCTTCATTCTATATCATGCACACTTCAAACCTTTCACAGCACTGCTGCTACCTCCTTGTCAATACAAATGATGACTTTCCCTTTCATTCCTTATCATGCACATTTCAAACCTCCCACTGTACTACTACTTCCTCCTTGTGCTTATCGGTGTGGACTATCCCCTTTGTTCTATATCATGCACACTTCAAACCTCCCAGAGATCTGCTACTCCCTCCTTGTCCCTTTCAGTGATGACTGTCCCTTTGTTCTATATAATGCACACTTCAAACCACCCAGAGTTATGCTACTCCCTCCTTGTCAAGCTCAGTGATGACTATACCCTTCGTTCTATATCATTCACTCTTCAAACAAGCCAGAGTTCTGCTAATCTCTCCCTGTTTTTCTCAGTGATGACTATTCCCTTTGTTTTATAACATGGACACTTCAAACCTCCCTCAGTTCTGCTACTCCAACCTTGTCCCTATCAGTAATGACTATCCCATACCATCTGTATCATGCACACTTCAAACCACCCAGAGTTCTGCTCCACCCTCCATGTCCCTATCAGCAATGACTGTCCCCTTCCTTATGTATCATGCACACTTCAAACCACCCACAGTTCTGTTACTACATTCTTGTCCCTATCAGTGATGATTATCCCTTTCATTCTGTATCATGCACAATTCAAACCTCCCACAGTTCTGCTACTACCTCCTTGTCCCCTTTCTGCGATGACTCTCCCCTTCATTCTATATCATGCACACTTCAAACCTCCCACAGTTCTGCTACTACGTCCTTTTCCCAATCAGTGATGACTATCCCCTTCGATCTATATCATGCACACTTCAAACCTCCCACAGCTCATCTACTACCTCCTTGTCCTTATCAGTGATGACTAACCCCTTAAGTTGTTTATCACCAATACTTCAAACCTCCCAGAGTTCTGCAACTACCTCCTTGTCCATATCAGTGATGACAATCCCCTTTGTTCTATATCATGCACACTTCAAACCACCCAGAGTTCTGCTACTCTCTCCTTGTCTTTCTCAGGGATGACTATCCCCTTTGCTCAATAACATGCACACTTCAATCCTCCCACAGTTCTGCTACTCTATCATTGTCCCTATCAGTGATGACTATCCCCTTCATTCTATATCATGCACACTTTAAACCACCCAGAGTTCTGCTACTCCCTTCTCGTCCCTATTAATAAAGACTATCCCCTTCGTTCTATATCATGCACAATTGAAACCACCCACTGTTATGCTACTACCTCCGTGTCCCTATCAGTGATGACTACCCACTTCTTTCTGTATCATGCACACTTCAAACCACCCACAGTTCTGCAACTACATCCTTGTCCCTATCAGCGATGACTATGCCTTTCATTCTGAATCATGCACAATTCATACCTCCCACAGTTCAGCAACTACCTCCTTGTCCTTATCAGTGATGACTATCCCGTTTGTTCTATATAATGCACAATTCAAACCAACCAGAGTTCTTCTAGTCCCTCCTTGTCCCTCTCAATTATGTCTATCCCTTTCGTTCTACATCATGCACACTTCAAAAGACCCAGAGTTCTTCTACTCCCTTTTTGTGTTTCTCAGTGCTGCCAATCCCCTTCATTCTATTTCATGCACACTTCAAACCTTGCAGAGTTATGCTACTACCTCCCTGTCCCTATCAGAGATGACTATCCTCTTCGTTCTATATCATTCACACTTCAAACCAGCCAGAGTTCTGCTACTTCTTCCTTGTCTCTCTCAGAGATTTCAATCCCCTTCGTTCAATATCATGCACACTCCAAATGACCCAGGGTTCTGCTACACCCTCTATCTGTGATGACTATCCCCTTCATTCTATATCATGCACACTACAAACCACCCGGAGTTCTGCTACTCCCTCCCTGTTCCTCTCAGGGATGTCTATCACTTTCGTTCTATATCATGCACATTTCAAAAGACCCAGAGTTCTGCTACTCCATTCTTGTCTTTCTCAGTGATGACTATCCCCATTATTCTATAGCATGCACACTTCAAACCACCCAGAGTTCTGCTACTACCTCCTTGTTTTTCTCAGTGATGACAATACACTTCTTTCTATATCATGCACACTTCAAACCACCCAGAGTTCTGCTACTCCCACCTTGTCCCTATCAGAGATGACAATACCCTTCTTTCTATATCATGCACACTTCAAACCACCAAGAGTTCTGTTTCTTTCTCCTTGCCTCTATCAGTGATGACTATCCCCTTCGTTCTATATTATGCACACTTCAAACCACCCAGAGTTCTGCTACTCCGTCCTTGTCCCTATCAGTGATGAATATCCCCATCGTTCTATATCATGCAAACTTCAAACCACCCAGAGTTCTGCTACTCCTGAATTGTACCAATCAGTGATGACTATCCCCTTCATTCCATATCATGCACACTTCAAACTACCCACAGTTATGCTCTTACCTCTTTGTCCCTATCAGCGATGACTATCCCCTTCGTTCTGTATCATGCACACTTCAAACCACCCACAGTTCTGCTACTACATCCTTGTCCATATCAGCGATGACTATCCCTTTCATTCTCTATCATGCACAATTCAAACCTCCCACAGTTCTGCTACTTCCTCCTTGTCCCCTATCAGCGATGACTATCCCCTTCGTTCTATTTCATGCACACTTCAAACAACACAGAGTTCAGCTACTCCTTCCTAGTCCCTAACAGTGATGACTACCCCCATCATTCTATATCATGCACACTTCAAACCACCCAGAGTTCTGCTATTCCCTCCTTCTCCCTATCAGTGATGACTATCCACTTCGCTCCATATCATGCACACTTCAAATCACCCAGAGTTCTGCTACTCCCTCCTTGTCACTATCATTGATGATGATCCCCTTCCTTCTATATCCTACACATTTCAAACCTCCCAGAGTTCTGCTACTATTTCCGTCTCCCTATCAGTGATGACTATCTCCTTCCTTGTATATCACACACACTTCAAACCTTCCAGAGTTCTGCTCCTCCCTCCTTGTCCCTATTAGTAATGACTATCTCCGTCCTTCTATATCACACACCTTTCAAACTTCCCACAGTTCTGCTTCTCCCTCCTTGTCGCTATCACTGATGACTATCCTCTTCCATCTATATCACGTACACTTCAAACCACCCAGAGTTCTTTCCCCTCCCTCCTTGTTGCTATCCGTAATGACTATCCCCTTCATTCTATATCATGCACTCTTCAAACCACCCACAGTTCTGCTACTACTTCCTTGTCCCTATCAGTGATGACTATCCCTTTCATTCTGTATCATGCCCAATTCAAACCTCCAACAGTTCTCTTACTACCTACTTGTCCTGAATCATCGAAGATTATCCCTTCGTTCTATATCATGCCCACCTCAAACCTCTCACAGTTCTCCTTCTGTCTCCTTTTCCCTATCAAAGATGGCTATCCCCTTCATTCCATATCCTGCACATTTCAAACCACCCACTGTGCTGCTACTACCTCCTTGTCCCCTATCAGCGATGACCATCCTCTTCGTTCTGTATCATGCACACTTCAAACCACCCACACTTCCGCTACTACATCCTTGTCCTTATCAGTGATGACTATCCCCTTTTTTCTATATCATGCATACTTCAAGCCTCCCACTGTGCTGCTACTACCTCCTTGTCCCCTATCAGCGATGACCATCCTCTTCGTTCTGTATCATGCACACTTCAAACCACCCACACTTCCGCTACTACATCCTTGTCCCGATCAGCGATGACTATCCCTTTCCTTCTTAATCATGCACACTTCAAACCTCCCTCAGCACTGCTACTACCTCCTTGTCCCTACCAATGATGAGTATCCCCTTCATCCCATATCATGCACATTTCAAACCACCCACAGTGTTGCTACTACCTCTTTGTCCTCATCGGTGTGAACTGTCACCTTTGTTCAATATCATGCACACTTCAAACCTCCCACAGTTCAGCTACTACTTCCTTATCCTTATCAGTGATGACTATCCCCTTCATTCTATATCATGCACACTTCAAACATTGCAGAGTTCTGCTACTACCTCCTTGTCCCTATCAGATATGACTATCCTCTTCATTCTATATCATGTACAATTCAACGCTCCCAGAGTTCCGCTACTATCTACTTGTCCCTATCAGTGATGACAATCCTGTTCGTTGTATATCATGCAGATTTCAAACCTCTCAGAATTTGGCTACTCCCTCCTTCTCCCTCTCAGTGATGACTATCCCCTTTGTTCTATATAATGCACACTACAAACCACCTGACTTCTGCCGGTCCCCCTTTCGTTCTGTATCATGCACACTTCAAAAGACAAAGAGTTCTTCTACTCCCTTCTAGTGTTTCTCAATGACGACTATCCCGTTCATTCTAAAAATGCATGCTTTAAACCTCCCACAGCTCTCCTACTCCCTCCTTGTCCTTCTCAGTGATGACTTTCCCCTTCATTCTATTTCATGCACACTTCAAACCACCCAGAGTTCTGCTACTCCCTCCTTGTCTCTATCAGAGATTTCAATCCCCTTCATTCTATATTATGCACACCTTAACAACCAAGAGCTCTGCTACACCTTCTGTTTCCCTATCAGTGATGACTATGCCCTTTGTTCTATATCATGCACACCTTCAAACCACCCAGAGTTCTGCTACTCCCTCCTTGTCCCTAACAGTGATGACTACCCCCTTTGTTCTTTACCATGCACACTTCAAACCACGCACAGTTATGCTACTACCACTTTGCCCCATCAGCGATGACTATCCCCTTCTTTCTGTATCATGCACACTTCAAACCACCCACAGTTCTGCTACTTCATCCATGTAACTATCAGTAATGACTATCCCTTTCATTCCTTATCATGCACATTTCAAACCACCCACTGTGCTGCTACTACCTCCTTTTCCTTATCGGTAGGGACTATCCCCTTCGTTCTACATCATGCACACTTCAAACCTCCCAGAGTTCTGCTACTCCCTCCTTGTCCCTCTCAGTGAATACTATCTCCATCGTTCTATATCAGGCACACTTCAAACCACCCAGAGTTCTGCTACTCCCTCCCAGTATTTCTCAGTGATGACTATCCCCTTCGTTTTATAACATGCGCACTTCCAACCACCCACAGTTCTGCTACTCCAACCTGGTCCCTATCAGTAATGACTATCCCCATGGTTCTGTATCATGCACACTTCAAAACACATAGAGTTCTGCTACTCCGTTCTTGTCCCTATCAGTGATGACTATCCCCTTCATTCTATAGCATGCACACTTCAAAACTCCCAGAGTTCTGCTGCTCCTTCCTTGTCGCTATCAGTGATGACTATCCCCTTCGTTCAATATCATGCACAATTCAAACCACCCACGGTTATAGTACTTCCTCTTTGTCCCTATCAGTGATGACTATCACCTTCATTCTGTATCATGCACACTTCAAACCACCCACAGTTCTGCTACTACATCTTTGTCCATATCTGCGATGACTATCCCTTTCATTCTGTATCATGCAAACTTCAAACTTCCCACAGCTCTGCTACTACCTCCTTGTCCCTTCCAGTGATGACTATCCCCTTCATTCCATATCATGCACATTTCAAACTACCCACAGTGCTGCTACTACCTCCTTCTCCCAATCAGTGATGACTATCCCCTTCGCTCTATATCATCCACACTTCAAACCTCCCACAGTTCATCTATTACCTCTTGTCCTTTCCAGTGATGACTATCCGCTTATCTTCTATATCATGCATACTTCAAACCTCCCAGAGTTCTGCTACTACCTCCTTGTCCCTTTCAGTGATGACAATCCCATTTGTTCTATGTCATGCACACTTCAAACCATCCAGAGTTCTGCTACTTCATCCTTGTCCCCATCTGTGATTACTAACCCCTTCATTCTTTATCATGCACACTTCAATCCTCCCATAGCTCGGCTACTAACTCCTTGCCCCTATCAATGATGACTATCCATTTTGTTCCACATCATGTACATTTCCAACCACCCACAGTTCTACTACTAACTCCTTGTCCCTGTCAGTGTTGTCTATCCCCTTCGTGCCATATCATGAACTCTTCAAACATCCCACTGTTCTGCTACTACCTCTTTCTCCCAATCAGTGATGACTATCCCCTTCACTCTATATCATGCACACTTCAAACCTCAAACAGTTCAGCTACAACCTCCTGTCCCTATCAGCAATGACTATCCCTTTCATTCTGTATCATGCCCAGTTCAAACCTCCACCAAATCTGCTACTGCCTCCATGCCCCTATCAATGATGACTATCCTCCTCGTTCCATATCATGCACATTTCAAACCTCCCAGAGCTCTGCTAATACCTCTATTGTCCCTATCAGTGATGACTATCTTCTTCTGCTCTATGTCATACACTTCAAACTCCTCCAGAGCTCTACATTCTCCTTGTCCCTTTCAGTGATGACTATCCTCTTCATTCTATTTCATGCAAACTTCAAACCTCCCAGAGTTCTTCTACTACCTCATTTTCCCTATCTGTGATGACAATCCCCTTCATTGTATATCATGCACATTTCAGACCTTCCAGAATTATGCTACTCCCTCATTGTCCCTCTCACTGATGACTATCCCTTCACTCTACATCATGAACACTTCAAACCACCCAGAGTTCTGCTACTCCCTCCTTGTCCTTCTCAGTGATAACTATCCCCTTTGTTCTGTATCATGCACACTTCAAACATTGCAGAGTTCTGCTACTACCTCCTTGTCCCTATCAGATATGACTATTCTCTTTGTTCTATATCATGTAAAATTCAACGCTCCCAGAGTTCTGCTACTATCTACTTGTCCCTATCAGTGATGACAATCCCGTTCATTGTATATCATGCAGATTTCAAACCTCTCTGAGAATTTTACTTCTCCTTCTCCCTCTCAGTGATGACTATCCTCTTGTTCTATAACGCACACTACAAACCACCTGACTTCTGCCGGTCCCTCCATGTCCCTCTCAGTTATGTCTGTCCCTTTCATTCAATATCATGCACACTTCAAAAGACAAAGAGTTCTTCTACTCCCTTCTAGTGTTTCTCAATGATGACTATCCCGTTTGTTCTAAAACATGCATGCTTTAAAACTCCCACAGCTCTCCTACTCCCTCCTTGTCCTTCTCAGTGATGACTTTCCCCTTCATTCTATTTCATGCACACTTCAAACCACTCAGAGTTCTGCTACTCCCTCCTTGTCTCTATCAGAGATTTCAATCCCCTTCATTCTATATTATGCACACTTTAACAACCAAGAGCTCTGCTACACCTTCTGTTTCCTATAAGTATGACTATGCCCTTCGTTCTATATCATGCACCTTCAAACCACAGAGTTCTACTACTCCTCCTTGTCTCTATCAGAATTTCAATCCTTCATTCTATCTTTCATGCACACTTCAAACCACCCAGAGTTCTGCTACTCCCTCCTTGTCCCTAACAGTGATGACTACCCCCTTTGTTCTTTACCATGCACACTTCAAACCACGTACAGTTATGCTACTACCACTTTGCCCCTATCAGAGATGACTATCCCCTTCTTTCTGTATCATGCACACTTCAAACCACCCACAGTTCTGCTACTTCATCCATGTAACTATCATTAATGACTGTCCCTTTCATTCCTTATCATGCACATTTCAAACCACCCACTGTGCTGCTACCACCTCCTTTTCCTTATCGGTAAGGACTATCCCCTTTGTTCTACATCATGCACACTTCAAACCTCCCAGAGTTCTGCTTCTCCCACCTTGTCCCTCTCAGTGATAACTATCTCCATCATTCTATATCAGGCACACTTCAAACCACCCAGAGTTCTGCTACTCCCTCGCAGTATTTCTCAGTGATGACTATCCCCTTCATTTTATAACATGCGCTTTTCCAACCACCAACAGTTCTGCTACTCCAACCTGGTCCCTATCAGTAATGACTATCCACATGGTTCTGTATCATGCACACTCCAAAACACATAGAGTTCTGCTACTCCGTTCTTGTCCCTATCAGTGATGACTATCCCCTTCGTTCTATAGCATGCACACTTCAAAACTCCCAGAGTTCTGCTACTCCTTCCTTGTCACTATCAGTGATGACTATCCCCTACCATCTTATATCATGCACACATTAAAACCACCCAGAGTCCTGCTCCTCCCTCCATGTCACTATCCGTGATGACTATCCCCTTCGTTCTATATCATGCACAATTCAAACCACCCACGGTTATACTACTACCTCTTTGTCCCTTTCAGTGATGACTATCCCCTTCATTCTGTATCATGCACACTTCAAACCACCCACAGTTCCTCTACTACATCTTTGTCCATATCTGCTATGACTATCCCTTTCATTCTGTATCATGCAAACTTCAAACTTCCCACAGCTCTGCTACTACCTCCTTGTCCCTTCCAGTGATGACTATCCCCTTCATTCCATATCATGCACATTTCAAACTACTCACAGTGCTGCTACTACCTCCTTCTCCCAATCAGTGATGACTATCCCCTTCGCTCTATATCATCCACACTTCAAACCTCCCACAGTTCATCTACTACCTCTTGTCCTTTCCAGTGATGACTATCCGCTTATCTTCTATATCATGCATACTTCAAACCACCCAGAGTTCTGCTACTACCT
The DNA here is from genome assembly GCA_016271365.2 of Neoceratodus forsteri. Classification (NCBI taxonomy): domain Eukaryota; kingdom Metazoa; phylum Chordata; order Ceratodontiformes; family Ceratodontidae; genus Neoceratodus; species Neoceratodus forsteri. Next base: position 176,124,912 of record CM057455.1, read on the forward strand.
CCTTGTCCCTTTCAGTGATGACAATCCCATTTGTTCTATGTCATGCACACTTCAAACCATCCAGAGTTCTGCTACTTCATCCTTGTCCCCATCAGTGATTACTAACCCCTTCATTCTTTATCATGCACACTTCAATCCTCCCATAGCTCGGCTACTAACTCCTTGCCCCTATCAATGATGACTATCCATTTTGTTCCACATCATGTACATTTCCAACCACCCACAGTTCTACTACTAACTCCTTGTCCCTGTCAGTGTTGTCTATCCCCTTCGTGCCATATCATGAACTCTTCAAACATCCCACTGTTCTGCTACTACCTCTTTCTCCCAATCAGTGATGACTATCCCCTTCACTCTATATCATGCACACTTCAAACCTCAAACAGTTCAGCTACAACCTCCTTGTTCCTATCAGTGATGACTATCCCCTTCATTCTATATAATGCACACTTCAAACCACCCACAGATCTGCTACTACATCCTGTCCCTATCAGAAATGACTATCTCTTTCATTCTGTATCATGCCCAGTTCAAACCTCCACCAAATCTGCTACTGCCTCCATGCCCCTATCAATGATGACTATCCTCTTCGTTCCATATCGTGCACATTTCAAACCTCCCAGAGCTCTGCTAATACCTCATTGTCCCTATCAGTGATGACTGTCTTCTTAGTTCTATGTCCTACACACTTCAAACCTTCCAGAGCTCTGCTACTTCCTCCTTGTCCCTTTCAGTGATGACTATCCTCTTCATTCTATTTCATGCAAACTTCAAACCTCCCAGAGTTCTTCTACTACCTCATTTTCCCTATCTGTGATGACAATCCCCTTCATTGTATATCATGCACATTTCAGACCTTCCAGAATTATGCTACTCCCTCATTGTCCCTCTCACTGATGACTATCCCTTCACTCTACATCATGAACACTTCAAACCACCCAGAGTTCTGCTACTCCCTCCTTGTCCTTCTCAGTGATAACTATCCCCTTTGTTCTGTATCATGCACACTTCAAACATTGCAGAGTTCTGCTACTACCTCCTTGTCCCTATCAGATATGACTATTCTCTTTGTTCTATATCATGTAAAATTCAACGCTCCCAGAGTTCTGCTACTATCTACTTGTCCCTATCAGTGATGACAATCCCGTTCATTGTATATCATGCAGATTTCAAACCTCTCAGAATTTGGCTACTCCCTCCTTCTCCCTCTCAGTGATGACTATCCTCTTTGTTCTATAACGCATACTACAAACCACCTGACTTCTGCCGGTCCCTCCTTGTCCCTCTCAGTTATGTCTGTCCCTTTCATTCAATATCATGCACACTTCAAAAGACAAAGAGTTCTTCTACTCCCTTCTAGTGTTTCTCAATGATGACTATCCCGTTTGTTCTAAAACATGCATGCTTTAAAACTCCCACAGCTCTCCTACTCCCTCCTTGTCCTTCTCAGTGATGACTTTCCCCTTCATTCTATTTCATGCACACTTCAAACCACCCAGAGTTCTGCTACTCCCTCCTTGTCTCTATCAGAGATTTCAATCCCCTTCATTCTATATTATGCACACTTTAACAACCAAGAGCTCTGCTACACCTTCTGTTTCCCTATAAGTGATGACTATGCCCTTCGTTCTATATCATGCACACCTTCAAACCACCCAGAGTTCTACTACTCCCTCCTTGTCTCTATCAGAGATTTCAATCCCCTTCATTCTATTTCATGCACACTTCAAACCACCCAGAGTTCTGCTACTCCCTCCTTGTCCCTAACAGTGATGACTACCCCCTTTGTTCTTTACCATGTACACTTCAAACCATGTACAGTTATGCTACTACCACTTTGTCCCTATCAGAGATGACTATCCCCTTCTTTCTGTATCATGCACACTTCAAACCACCCACAGTTTTGCTACTTCATCCATGTAACTATCAGTAATGACTGTCCCTTTCATTCCTTATCATGCACATTTCAAACCACCCACTATGCTGCTACCACCTCCTTTTCCTTATCGGTAGGGACTATCCCCTTTGTTCTACATCATGCACACTTCAAACCTCCCAGAGTTCTGCTTCTCCCACCTTGTCCCTCTCAGTGATAACTATCTCCATCATTCTATATCAGGCACACTTCAAACCACCCAGAGTTCTACTACTCCCCCGCAGTATTTCTCAGTGATGACTATCCCCTTCATTTTATAACATGCGCTTTTCCAACCACCAACAGTTCTGCTACTCCAACCTGGTCCCTATCAGTAATGACTATCCACATGGTTCTGTATCATGCACACTCCAAAACACATAGAGTTCTGCTACTCCGTTCTTGTCCCTATCAGTGATGACTATCCCCTTCGTTCTATAGCATGCACACTTCAAAACTCCCAGAGTTCTGCTACTCCTTCCTTGTCACTATCAGTGATGACTATCCCCTACCATCTATATCATGCACACATTAAAACCACCCAGAGTCCTGCTCCTCCCTCCATGTCACTATCCGTGATGACTATCCCCTTCGCTCTATATCATGCACAATTCAAACCACCCACGGTTATACTACTACCCTCTTTTGTCCCTTTCAGTGATGACTATCCCTTCATTCTGTATCATGCACACTTCAAACCACCCACAGTTCCTCTACTACATCTTTGTCCATATCTCGATGACTATCCTTTCATTCTGTATCATGCAAACTTCAAACTTCCCACAGCTCTGCTACTACCTCCTTGTCCCTTCCAGTGATGACTATCCCCTTCATTCCATATCATGCACATTTCAAACTACTCACAGTGCTGCTACTACCTCCTTCTCCCAATCAGTGATGACTATCCCCTTCGCTCTATATCATCCACACTTCAAACCTCCCACAGTTCATCTACTACCTTTTGTCCTTTCCAGTGATGACTATCCGCTTATCTTCTATATCATGCATACTTCAAACCACCCAGAGTTCTGCTACTCCCTCCTTGTCCTTCTCAGTGATGACTAACCCCTTCGTGCTATATCATGCACACTTCAAACCACCCAGAGTTCTACTACATCCTCCTTGTCTGTATCAGAGATTTCTATCCCCTTCATTCTATATCCTGCACTCTTTAAACCACTCAGAGTTCTGCTAATCCCTCATTGTCCCAATCAGTGATGACTATCCCCTTCGTTCTATATCATGCACACATCAAACCACGCAGAGTTCTGCTACTCCATCCCTGTCCCTATCAGTGATGACTATCCCCATCGTTCAATATCATGCATACTTCAAACCACCCAGAGTTCTGCTACTACCTCCTTGTCCCTTTCAGTGATGACAATCCCATTTGTTCTATGTCATGCACACTTCAAACCATCCAGACTTCTGCTACTCCATCCTTGTCCCATCAGTGATTACTAACCCCTTCATTCTTTATTATGCACACTTCAATCCTCCCACAGCTCGGCTACTACCTCCTTGCCCCTATCAATGATGACTATCCATTTTGTTCCACATCATGCACATTTCCAACCACCCACAGTTCTACTACTAACTCCTTGTCCCTGTCAGTGTTGTCTATCCCCTTCGTGCCATATCATGAACTCTTCAAACCTCCCACGGTTCTGCTACTACCTCTTTCTCCCAATCAGTGATGACTATCCTCTTCACTCTATATCATGCACACTTCAAACCTCGAACAGTTCAGCTACAACCTCCTTGTTCCTATCAGTGATGACCATCCCCTTCGTTCTATATAATGCACACTTCAAACCACCCACAGTTCTGCTACTACATCCTGTCCCTATCAGCAATGACTATCCCTTTCATTCTGTATCATGCCCAGTTCAAACCTCCAACAAATCTGCTACTACCTCCTTGTCCTCTACCAGTGATGATTTTCCCCTTTGTTCTATATCATGCACACCTCGAACCTCCCACAACTCGGCTACTGCCTCCATGCCCCTATCAATGATGACTATCCTCTTTGTTCCATATCGTGCACATTTCAAACCTCACAGAGCTCTGCTAATACCTCTTTTTCCTATCAGTGATGACTATCTTCTTCGTTCTATGTCATACACACTTCAAACCTTCCAGAGCTCTGCTACTTCCTCCTTGTCCCTTTCAGTGATGACTATCCTCTTCATTCTATTTCATGCAAACTTCAAACCTCCCAGAGTTCTTCTACTACCTCCTTTTCCCTATCTGTATGACAATCCCTTCATTTGTATATCATGCACATTTCAGACCTTCAGAATTATGCTGCTCCCTCATTTCCCTCTTACTGATGACTATCCTTCACTCTACATCATAAACACTTCAAACCACCCAGAGTTCTGCTACTCCTCCTTGTCCTTCTCAGTGATGACTATCCCCTTTGTTCTGTATCATGTACACCTCAAACCATCCAGAGTTCTGCCCCTCCCTCCTTGTCCCTTTCAGTGATGACTAACCCCTTCGTGCTATATCATGCACAATTCAAACCACCCAGAGTTCTACTACATCCTCCGTGTCTGTATCAGAGATTTCTATTCCCTTCATTCTATATCCTGCACTCTTTAAACCACTCAGAGTTCTGCTAATCCCTCATTGTCCCTATCAGTGATGACTATCCCCTTTGTTCTATATCATGCACTCATCAAACCACCCAGAGTTCTGCTACTCCATCCTTGTCCCCATCAGTGATGACTATCCCCATCGTTCAATATCATGCATACTTCAAACCACCCAGAGTTCTGCTACTCCCTAATTGTCCCTCTCAGTTATGACTATCCCCTTTGTTCTATATCACGCACACTTCAAACCACCCAGAGTTCTGCTACTCCCCCGTGTCTTTCTCAGTGATGTCAATACCCTTCGTTTTATCATGCACAACTCAAACCTCCCACAGTTCTGCTAACACCTCCGTGTACCAATCAGAGATGACTGTCCCCTTCACTCTATATCATGCATTCTTCAAACCTCCCACAGTTCAGCTACTACCTCCTTGTCCTTATCAGTGATGACTATCCCCTTCGTTCTATAGCATGCACACTTCAAACCTTGCAGAGTTATGCTACTACCTCCTTGTCACTATCAGAGATGACTGTCCTCTTTGTTCTTTATCTTGCACACTTCAAACCTCCCAGAGTTCTGCTACTATCTCCTTGTCCCTAACAGTGATGACGATCCCCTTCGATGAATATCATGCACATTTCAAACCTCCCAGAATTCTGCTTCTCCCTCCTTGTCCCTCTCAGTGAAGACTATCCCTTTTGTTCTATATCATGCACTCTTCAAAAGACCCAGAGTTCTGCTACTTCCTTCTTGTCTTTCTCAGTGATGACTATCCCCTTCATTCTTTAACATTCACACTTCAGACCTCCCACAGTTCTCCTACTTCCTCCTTGTCCTTCTCAGTGATGACTGTCCTCTTCGTTCTATATCATGCACGCTTCAAACCACCCAGAGTTCTGCTACTCCTTCCTTTTCTTTCTCAGTGATGACAATACACTTCTCTCAATATCATGCACACTTCAAATTACCCAGAGTTCTGCTACTTCCTCCTTGTCTCTCTCAGAGATTTCAATCCCCTTCGTTCTATATCATGCACACTTTAAACCACCCAGAGTTCTGCTACTCCCTCATTGTCATATCAGTGATGACTATCCCCTTCATTCTATATGATGCACACTTCAAACCACCCTGAGTTCTGCTACTCCCTCTTTGTCCTTCTCAGTGATGACTTTCCCCTTCGTTCTATATCATACACGCTTCAAACCACCAAGAGTTCTGCTATTCCCTCCTTATCCCTATCAGAGATGAGAATCCCCTTCGTTCTATATCATGCACACTTCAAACCACCCAGAGGACTGCTACTTCCTCCTTGTCTCTATCAGAGATTTCTATCCCCTTTATTCTATATCATGCACACTATAACCCCTCAGAGTTCAGCTACTCCCTCCTTGTCCCTATCAGTGATGACTTTCCCCTTCGTTCTTTGTCATGCACACCTCAAATCACCCAGACCTCTGCTTCTCCCTCCTTGTCCCTATCAGTGATGACTATGCCTTCATTCTATATCTCGCACACTTCAAACCACCCAGAGTTCTGCTCCACCCTCCTTGTCGCTATCCATGATGACTATCCCCTTTGTTCTATATTATTCAAACTTTGAACCACCCACAGTTATGCTACTTCCTCTTTGTCAAAATCAGTGATGACTATCCCCTTCATGATGTATCATGCACACTTCAAACCACCCACAGTTCTGCTACTACCTCCTTGTCCCTATCAGCGATGACTGTCCACTTCGCTCTATATCATGCACACTTCAAACCTCCCACAGTTCATCTACCACCTCCTTGTCCCTATCAGCGATGACTATCCCTTTCATTCTGTATCGCAAACAATTCAAACACCCCACAGTTCTGCTACTATCTCCTTGTCGCCTATCAGCGATGATTATCCCCTTCGTTCTATATCAAGCACACTTCAAACCTCCCACAGCTGTGCTACTGCCTTCTTGCCCCTATCAATGATGACTATCACCTTCGTTCCATATCGTGCACATATCAAACCACCCACAGTGCTGCAACTACCTCCTTTTTCTTATTGGTGTGGACAATCTGCTTCGTTCTATATCATGCACACTTCAAATCTGAATCAGTTCTGCTCCTACCTCCTTGTCCCAATCAGTGATGAATAACCATTTTGCTCTATATCATGCACACTTCAAACCTCCCACAGTTCAGATACTACCTACTTGTCCCTCTCAGTGGTGACTATCCTCTTGGGTCTATATCATGCACACTTTAAACCTCCCAGAGTTCTGCTTCTACCTCTTTGTCCCTATATGTGATGACAATCCCCTTCGTTATAAATCATGCACATTTCAAACCTCCCAGAACTTTACTACTCCCTCCTTGTCCCTCTCAGTGATGACTATACCCTTCATTCTATATCATGCACACTTCAAACCACCCAGAATTCTGCTGCTCCCTCCTTGTCCTTCTCAGTGATTACAATCCCCTTCGTTCTATATCATGCACACTTCAAATGACCCAAAGTTGTGCTACTCCCTCCTTGTCTTTCTCAGTAATGACAATCCACTTCTTTCTATATCATGCACACTACAAACCACCCAGAGTTCTGTTAATCCCTCCTTGTCCCTATCAGTGATTACTATCCCCTTCGTTCTATATCAATCACACTTAAAACCTCCGAGAGCTCTGCTCCACCCTCCTTGTTGCTATCTGTGATGACTATCCCCTTTGTTCTATATCATGCAAACTTCAAACCACCCACAGTTATGCTACTACCTCCTAGCCCTTTCAGCATTGACTTTCCCTTTCATTCTGTATCATGAACAATTCAAACATCCCAGAGTTCAGCTTCTACCTCCTTGTCCCAATCAGTGATGACTATCCACTTCGCTCCATATCATGAAAAACTTCAACCCTCCCAGAGTTCTGCTAATCCCTCATTGTCCCATTCAGTGATGACTATCCCCTTTGTTCTATATCATGCACACTTCAAACCACACAGAGTTTGAATACTCCTCCTTGTCCCTATCAGTGTTGACTATCCCCTTTGTTCTATATCTTGCATACTTCAAACCACCCAGAGTTCTGCTACTCCCTGCTTGTCCCTTTCAGTGATGGCTATCCCCTTCATTCTATAATCTGCACACTTGAAACCTCCCTGAGTTCTGCTTCTCCATCCTTGTCCCTATCAGTGATGACTATCCCCTTCATTATATATTATGCACACTTCAAACCACCAAGAGCTCTGTTACCCCCTCCTTGTTCCTATCAGTGATGACCATCCCCTTCATTCCATATCATGCGCACTTCAAACCACCCAGAGTTCTGCTACTAACTCCTTGTCCCTATCAGAGATGACTATCCCCTTCCTTGTCTATCATGAACACTTCAAACCACCCAGAGTTCTGCTAATTCCTCTTTGTCCCTGTTAGTGATGACGATCCCTTTCCGTATATATCATGCGCACTTCAAACTTCCCTTAGTTATACTACACACTCCTTGTCCCTATCAATGAAGACTATCCACTTTCATCTATATCACACACTCTTCAAACCACCCAGAGTTCTGCTCCAACCTCGTTATTGCTATCTGTGATGACTATCCCCTTAGATCTATATCATGCACACCTCAAAGTACCCACAGTTATGCTACACTACCTCCTTACTATCAGCGATGTCTATCCCCATTGTTCTGTATCAGGCACAATTCAAACCACCCAGAGTTCTTCTACTACCTCCTTGTCCCTTTTAGTGATGACTATCCCCTTCATTCTATATCATGCCTACTTTCAAACCACCTAGAGTTCTGCTACTTCCTCCTTGTCCCTTTCAGTGATGACAATCCCCTTTGTTCTTTGTCATGCACACTTCAAACCTCCCATAGTTCTGCTACTTCATCCTTGTCCCCATCAGTGATTACTAAGCCCTTCATTCTTTATCATGCACACTTCAGTCCTCCCACAGGTCGGCAACTACCTCCTTGTCCCTATCAATGATGACTATCCATTTCGTTCCACATCATGCACATTTCCAACCACCCACAGTTCTACTACTAACTCCTTGTCCCTCAGTGTTGTCTATCCCCTTCATGCCATACCATGCACTCTTCAAACCTCCACAGTTTCTGCTACTCCCTCTTTCTTCCAATCAGTGATGACTATCTGCTTCACTCTATATCATGCACACTTCAAACCTCGAACAGTTCAGCTACAACCTCCTTGTTCCTATCAGTGATGACTATCCCCTTCGTTCTATATAATGCACACTTAAAACCACCCAGAGTTCTGCTACTACCTCCTTGTCCCTATCAGCCATGACTACACCATTCATTTTGTATCATGCAGTTCAAACCACCCACAGTTCTGCTTACATCCTGTCCCAATCAACAATGACTATCCTTCCATTCTGTATCATGCCCAATTCAAACCTCCAACAGATCTGCTACTACCTCCTTGTCCTCTATCAGTGATGATTTTCCCCTTTGCTCTATATCATGCACACCTCGAACCTCCCACAACTCGGCTACTGCCTCCATGCCCTATTCAATGATGACTATCCTCTTTGTTCCATATCAAGCACATTTCAAACCTCCCAGAGCTCTGCTAATACCTCTTTGTCCCTATCAGTGATGACTATCCTCTTCGTTCTATGTCATACAAACTTCAAACCTTCCAGTGCTCTGCTACTTCCTCCTTGTCTCTTTCAGTGATGACTATCCTCTTCGTTCTATTCCATGCAAATTTCAAACCTCCCAGAGTTCTTCTAATACCTCCTTTTCCCTATCTGTGATGACAATCCCCTTCATTGTATATCATGCACATTTCAGACCTTCCTTAATTCTGCTACTCTCTCGTTGTCCCTCTCACTGATGAGTATCCCATCGCTCTACATTATGAACACTTCAAACCACCCAGAGATCTGCTACTCCCTCCTTGTCCTTCTCAGTGATGACTATCCCCTTTGTTCTGTATCATGTACACCTCAAACCATCAGAAATTCTGCCCTCCTCCTTGTCACTTTCAGTATTACTAACCCCTTCGTGCTATATCATGCACAATTCAAACCACCCAGAGTTCTACTACTTCCTCCTTGTCTGTATCAGAGATTTCTATCCCCTTCATTCTATATCCTGCACACTTTGAACCACTCAGAGTTTTGATAATCCCTCATTGTCCCTGTCAGTGATGACTATCCCCTTTGTTCTATATCATGCACACTTCAAACCACCCAGAGTTCAGCTCCTCCCTCTTTGTCACTATCCGTTATGACTATCCTTTCGTTCTGTATCACGCAAACTTCAGACCACCCACAGTTATGCTACTACCTCCTTGTCCTTATCAGCAATGACTTACCATTTCATTCTGTATCATGAACAAATCAAACCTCCCACAGTTAAGCTACTACCTCCTTGTCCCAATCAGTGATGACAATCCACTTTGCTCTATATCATGCACAATTCAAACCTCCCACAGTTCAGCTACTACCTCCTTGTCCTTATCAGTGATGACTATCCCCTTCATTCTATATCATGTACACTTCAAACCATACAGAGTTCTGCTACTCCCTCCGTGTCCCTATCAGTGCTGACTAATCCCTTCGTGCTATATCATGCACGCTTCAAACCACCCAGAGTTCTGCTACTACCTCCTTATCACTTTCAGTGATGACTATCCCCTTCATTCTATATCATGCCTACTTTCAAACCACTTAGAGTTCTGCTACTTCTTCCTTGTCCCTTTCAGTGATGTCAATCCCTTTGTTCTCTGTCATGTACACTTCAAACCACCGAGAGTTCCAGCTACTCCATCCTTGTCCCCATTAGTGATTACTAACCCCCTCATTGTAGATCATTTTGCACTTCAATCCTCCCACAGCTCGGCTACTACCTCCTTGTCCCTATCAATCATGACTATACATTTCGTTCCACATCATGCACATTTACAACCACCCACAGTTCTATTACTAACTCCTTGTCCCTATCAGTGTTGTCTATCCCCTTCGTGCCATATCACGCACTCTTCAAACCTCCCACAGTTCTGCTACTACCTCTTTCTCCCAATCAGTGATGACAATCCCCTTCACTCTATATCATGCACACTTCAAACCTCGAACAGTTCAGCTACAACCTCCTTGTTCCTATCAGTGATGACTATCCCCTTCGTTCAATACAATGCACACTTCAAACCACCCAGAGTTCTGCTACTACCTCCTTGTCCTTATCAGTGATGACTATACCCTTCATTTTGTTTCATGCACAGTTCAAACCACCCACAGTTCTGCTATTACATCCTGTCCCTATCAGCAATGACTATCCCTTTCATTCTGTATCATGCCCAATTCAAACCTCCAACAGATCTGCTACTACCTCCTTGTCCTCTACCAGTGATGACTATCCCCTTTATTCTATGTCATGCACACCTCGAACCTCCCACAACTCTGCTACTGCCTCCATGCCCCTATCAATGATGACTATCCTCTTCGTTCCATATCATGCACATTTCAAACCTCCCAGAGCTCTGCTAATACCTCTTTGTCCCTATCAGTGATGACTATTCTCTTCGTTCTATGTCATACACACTTCAAACCTTCCAGAGCTCTGCTACTTCCTCCTTGTCCCTTTCAGTGATGACTATACTCTTCGTTCTATTTCATGCAAACTTCAGACCTCCCAGAGTTCTTCTACTACCTCCTTTTCCCTATCTGTGATGATAATCCCCTTCATAGTATATCATGATGCACATTTCAGACCTTCCAGAGTTATGCTACTCCTTCGTTGTCCCTCTCACTGATGACAATCCCTTCATTCTACATCATGAACACTTCAAACCACCCACAGTTCTGCTACTCCCTCCTTGTTCCTATCAGCAATGGCTGTCCTCTTCATTTTGTATCAAACACATTTCACACCACCCACAGTTCTCCTACTACATCCTGTCCCTATCAGCAATGACTATCCCTTTCATTCTGTATCATGCCCAATTCTAAACTCCAACAGATCTGCTACTACCTCCCAGTACTCTATCAGTGAAGATTGTCCCCTTTGTTCTATATCATGCACACCTTGAACCTCCCAGAACTCTGCTACTGCCTCCTTGTCCCAATCAATGATGACTATTCCCTTCATTCCATATCATGCACATTTCAAAGCTCCCAGAGCTCTGCTACTTCCTCCTTGTCCCTATCAGTGATGACAATATCTTTCGTTCTATATCATACACACTTCAAACCTCCTATAGTTCTGCTACTACCTCCTTGTCCCTATCTGTGATGACAATATCTTTCGTTCTATATCATGCACACTTCAGACCTCCCAGAGCTCTGCTACTTCCTCCTTGTCCCTATCTGTGATGACTATCCTCTTCGTTCTATATCATGCACACTTCAAACCTCCCAGAGTTCTGCTAATACCTCCTTATCCCAATCAGTGATGACTGTCCACTTCGCTCTATATCATGTACACTTCAAACCTCCCACAGTTCAGCCACTATCTCCTTGTCCTTATCAGTGAATACTATCCCCTTCGTTCTATATCATGCACACTTCAAACCTCCCAGAGCTCTGCTACTTCCTCCTTGTCCCTATCAGTGATGACTATCCTCTTCGTTCCATATCATGCACATTTCAAACCTCCCAGAGCTCTGCTAAAACCTCTTTGTCCCTATCAGTGATGACTATACTCTGTTCGATGTCATACACACTTCAAACCTCCCAGAGCTCTGCTACTTCCTCCTTGTCTCTATCAGTGATGACTATGCCTTCGTTCTATATCTCACTCACTTCAAGCTACCCAGAGTTCTGCTCCTCCATCCTTGTCACTATCCATGAAGACTATCTCCTTCGTTCTCTATTATGCAAACTTTGAACCACCCAGAGTTATGCTACTTCCTCCTTGTCAAAATCAGCGATGACTATCCCCTTCATGATGTATCATGCACACTTCAAACCACCCACAGTTCTGCTGCTACCTCCTTGTCCCTATCAGTGATGACTATCCCTTTCATTCTGTATCATGAACAGTTCAAACCCCCCACAGTTCTGCTTCTATCTCCTTGTCGCCTATCAGTGATGATTATCCCCTTCGATCTATATTAAGCACACTTCAAACCTCCCACAGCTGTGCTACTGCCTTCTTGTCCCTATCAATGATGACTATCCCCTTCGTTCCATATCATGCACATATCGAACCACCCACAGTGCTGCTACTACCTCCTTTTTCTTATTGGTGTGGACTATCTGCTTCGTTCTATATCATGCACACGTCAAACCTGAATCAGTTCTGCTACTACCTCCTTATCCCAATCAATGATGACTATCCCTTTCGCTCTGTATTATGCACACTTCAAACCTCCCACAGTTCAGATACTACCTCCTTATCCTATCAGTGATGACTATCCTCTTCATTCTATATCATTCACACTTTAAACCACCCAGGTTGTGCTTCTTCCTCCTTATCCTGTGTGTGACAATCCCTATCGTTATATATCATGCAATTTCAAACCTCCCAGAATTCTACTACTCCCTCCTTGACACTCTCAGTGATGACTATACCCTTCATACTGTATCATGCACACTTCAAACCACCCAGAGTTCTGCTACTTCCTCCTTGTCTGGATCAGAGATTTCTATCCCCTTCGTTCTATATCCTGCACACTTTAAACCAAACAAAGTTCTGCTAATCCCTCATTGTCCTATCAGTGATGACTATCCCCTTCGTTCTATATCTTGCACACTTAAAACCACCGAGAGTTCAGATCCACCCTCCTTGTCGCTATCCGTGATGACTATCCCCTTTGCTCTTTATCATGCAAACTTCAAACCACCCACAGTTATGCTACTACCTCCTTGCTTTTTCTGCGATGACTTACCCTTTCATTCTGTATCATGAACAATTCAAACATCCCAGAGTTAAGCTACTACCTCCTTGTCCCAATCAGTGATGACTATCCACTTCGCTCCATATAATGAAAAACTTCAAACCTCCCAGATTTCAGCTACTACCTCCTTGTCCATATCACAGATGACTATCCCCTTTATTCTATATCGTGCACACTTTAAATGACCCAGAGTTCTGCTAATCCCTCATTGTCCCAATCAGTGATGACTATCCCCTTCGTTCTATATCATGCACACTTCAAACCACACAGAGTTCTGCTACTCCCTCCTTGTCCCTATCAGTGATGAATATACCCTTCGTTCTATATCATGCACACTTCAAACTACCCAGAGTTCTACTACTCCCTCCTTATCCCTTTCAGTGATGACTTTCCCCTTCTTTCTATATCATGCACACTTGAAACCTCCCTGAGTTCTGCTTCTCCATCCTTGTCCCTATCAGTGATGAATATCCTCTTCATTCTATATCATGCACACTTCAAACCTCGAACAGTTCAGCTACAACCTCCTTCTTCCTATCAGTGATGACTATCCCTTTGTTCAATACAATGCACACTTCAAACCACCCAGAGTTCTGCTACTACCTCCTTGTCTAATCAGCGATGACTATACCCTTCATTTTGTTTCATGCACAGTTCAAACCACCAACAGTTCTGCTACTACATCCTGTACCATTCAGCAATGACTATCCCTTTCATTCTGTATCATGCCCAATTCAAACCTCCAACAGATCTGCTACTACCTCCTTGTCCTCTACCAGTGATGACTATCCCATTTGTTCTATGTCATGCACACCTCAAACCTCCCACAATTCTGCTACTGCCTCCATGCCCCTATCAATGATGACTATCCTCTTCGTTCCTTATCATGCACATTTCAAACCAACCAGAGCTCTGCTAATACTTCTTTGTCCCTATCAGTGATGACAATCTTCTTCGTTCCATGTCATACACACTTCAAACATTCCAGAGCTCTGCTACTTCCTCCTTGTCCCTTTCAGTGATGACTATCCTCTTCGTTCTATTTCATGCAAACTTCAAACCTCCCAGAGTTCTTCTACTACCTCCTTTTCCCTATCTGTGATGACAATCCCCTTCATTGTATATCATGCACATTTCAGACCTTCCAGAATTATGCTCTTCCTCGTTATCCCTCTCACTGATGACTATCCCTTCACTCTACATCATGAACACTTCAAACCACCCAGAGTTCTGCTTCTCCCTCCTTGTCCTTCTCAGTGATGACTATCCTTTGTTCTATATAATGCACCTTCTAACCACCCAGGTTCTGCCACTATCCTTGTCCCTATCAGCGTGGCTATCCTCTTCATTTTGTATCATGCACATTTCACAACCCACAGTTCTCCTACTACATCCTGTCCCAATCAGCAATGACTATCCCTTTCATGCTGTATCATGCCCAATTCTAAACTCCAACAGATCTGCTACTACCTCCTAGTCCTCTATCAGTGAAGATGTTCCCCTTTGTTCTATATCATGCACACCTCGAACCTCCCACAACTCGGCTACTGCCTCCATGCCCCTATCAATGATGACTATCCTCTTTGTTCCATATCATGCACATTTCAAACCTCACAGAGCTCTGCTAATACCTCTTTGTCCCTATCAGTGATGACTATCTTCTTCGTTCTATGTCATACACACTTCAAACCTTCCAGAGCTCTGCTACTTCCTCCTTGTCCCTTTCAGTGATGACTATCCTCTTCATTCTATTTCATGCAAACTTCAAACCTCCCAGAGTTCTTCTACTACCTCCTTTTCCCTATCTGTGATGACAATCCCCTTCATTGTATATCATGCACATTTCAGACCTTCCAGAATTATGCTGCTCCCTCATTTTCCCTCTTACTGATGACTATCCCTTCACTCTACATCATAAACACTTCAAACCACCCAGAGTTCTGCTACTCCCTCCTTATCCTTCTCAGTGATGACTATCCCCTTTGTTCTGTATCATGTACACCTCAAACCATCCAGAGTTCTGCTCCACCCTCCATGTCCCTATCAGTAATGACTAACCCCTTCGTGCTATATCATGCACACTTCAAACCACCCAGAGTTCTACTACATCCTCCGTGTCTGTATCAGAGATTTCTATTCCCTTCGTTCTATATCCTGCACTCTTTAAACCACTCAGAGTTCTGCTAATCCCTCATTGTCCCTATCAGTGATGACTATCCCCTTTGTTCTATATCATGCACTCATCAAACCACCCAGAGTTCTGCTACTCCATCCTTGTCCCCATCGGTGATGACTATCATCGTTCAATATCATGCATGCCTAACCACCCAGAGTTCTGCTACTCCTAATTGTCCCTCTCAGTTATGACTATCCCTTTGTTCTATATCACGCACACTTCAAACCACCCAGAGTTCTGCTACTCCCCGTGTCTTTCTCAGTGATGCAATACCCTTCGTTTTATCATGCACAACTCAAACCTCCCACAGTTCTGCTAACACCTCCTTGTACCAATCAGAGATGACTGTCCCCTTCCTATATCATGCATACTTCAAACCTCCCACAGTTCAGCTACTACCTCCTTGTCCTTATCAGTGATGACTATCCCTTCGTTCTATAGCATGCACATTCAAACCTTGCAGAGTTATGCTACTACCTCCTTGTCACTATCAGAGATGACTGTCCTCTTTGTTCTTTATCTTTGCTTCAACCTCCCAGAGTTCTGCTACTATCTCCTTGTCCTAACAGTGATGGCGATCCCGATGAATATCATGCACATTTCAAACCTCCCAGAATTCTGCTTCTCCCTCCTTGTCCCTCTCAGTGAAGACTATCCCTTTTGTTCTATATCATGCACTCTTCAAAAGACCCAGAGTTCTGCTACTTCCTTCTTGTCTTTCTCAGTGATGACTATCCCCTTCATTCTTTAACATTCACACTTCAGACCTCCCACAGTTCTCCTACTTCCTCCTTGTCCTTCTCAGTGATGACTGTCCTCTTCGTTCTATATCATGCACGCTTCAAACCACCCAGAGTTCTGCTACTCCTTCCTTTTCTTTCTCAGTGATGACAATACACTTCTCTCAATATCATGCACACTTCAAATTACCCAGAGTTCTGCTTTCTTCCTCCTTGTCTCTCTCAAGAGATTTTCAATCCCCCTTAGTTTCTATATCATGCACTTTAAACCACCCAGAGTTCTGCTACTCCTCATTGTCATATCAGTGATGACTATCCCTTCATTCTATATGATGCACACTTCAAACCACCCTGAGTTCTGCTACTCCCTCTTTGTCCTTCTCAGTGATGACTTTCCCCTCCGTTCTATATCATACCGCTTCAAACCACCAAAGAGTTCTGCTATTCCTCCTTATCCCTATCAGAGATGAGAATCCTCGATTTCTATATCATTGCACTTCAAAACCACCCAGAGGACTGCTACTTCCTCCTTGTCTCTATCAGAATTTCTATCCCTTTATTCTATATCATACACTATAACCCCTCAGAGTTCAGCTACTCCCTCCTTGTCCCTATCAGTGATGACTTTCCCCTTCGTTCTTTGTCATGCACACCTCAAATCACCCAGACCTCTGCTTCTCCCTCCTTGTCCCTATCAGTGATGACTATGCCTTCATTCTATATCTCGTACACTTCAAACCACCCAGAGTTCTGCTCCACCCTCCTTGTCGCTATCCATGATGACTATCCCCTTTGTTCTATATTATTCAAACTTTGAACCACCCACAGTTATGCTACTTCCTCTTTGTCAAAATCAGTGATGACTATCCCCTTCATGATGTATCATGCACACTTCAAACCACCCACAGTTCTGCTACTACCTCCTTGTCCCTATCAGAGATGACTGTCCACTTGCTATATATCATGCACTTCAAACCTCCCACAGTTCATCTACCACCTCCTTGTCCCTATCAGCAGTGACTTCTCCCTTTCATTCTGTATAAACAATTCAAACCCCCACAGTTCTGCTACTATCTCCTTATGCGCCTATCGGCGATGATTATCCCCGCCGTTCTATATCAAGCACACTTCAAACCTCCCTGGCTGTGCTGCTGCTAACTGCCCTATCCAGTAATATCACCTTAAGTTCCATATCGTGCACATATCAAACCACCCACAGTGCTGCAACTACCTCCTTTTTCTTATTGGTGTGGACAATCTGCTTCGTTCTATATCATGCACACTTCAAATCTGAATCAGTTCTGCTCCTACCTCCTTGTCCCAATCAGTGATGAATAACCATTTTGCTCTATATCATGCACACTTCAAACCTCCCACAGTTCAGATACTACCTACTTGTCCCTCTCAGTGGTGACTATCCTCTTGGGTCTATATCATGCACACTTTAAACCTCCCAGAGTTCTGCTTCTACCTCTTTGTCCTCTATGTGATGACAATCCCTTCCGGTTATAAATCATGCACATTTCAAACCTCCCAGAACTTTTTCTCCTCCTTGTCCCTCTCAGTGATGACTATACCCTTCATTCTATATCATACACTTCAAACCACCCAGAATTCTGCTGCTCCTCCTTGTCCTTCTCAGTGATTACAATCCCTTCCGTTCTATATCATGCACACTCAAATGACCCAAAGTTGTGCTACTCCCTCCTTGTCTTTCTCAGTAATGACAATCCACTTCTTTCTATATCATGCACACTACAAACCACCCAGAGTTCTGTTAATCCCTCCTTGTCCCTATCAGTGATTACTATCCCCTTCGTTCTATATCAATCACACTTAAAACCTCCGAGAGCTCTGCTCCACCCTCCTTGTTGCTATCTGTGATGACTATCCCCTTCGTTCTATATCATGCAAACTTCAAACCACCCACAGTTATGCTACTACCTCCTAGCCCTTTCAGCATTGACTTTCCCTTTCATTCTGTATCATGAACAATTCAAACATCCCAGAGTTCAGCTTCTACCTCCTTGTCCCAATCAGTGATGACTATCCACTTCGCTCCATATCATGAAAAACTTCAACCCTCCCAGAGTTCTGCTAATCCC
Source organism: Neoceratodus forsteri (assembly GCA_016271365.2). Taxonomy (NCBI): domain Eukaryota; kingdom Metazoa; phylum Chordata; order Ceratodontiformes; family Ceratodontidae; genus Neoceratodus; species Neoceratodus forsteri. Next base: position 176,143,290 of record CM057455.1, read on the forward strand.
TCATTGTCCCATTCAGTGATGACTATCCCCTTTGTTCTATATCATGCACACTTCAAACCACACAGAGTTTGACTACTCCCTCCTTGTCCCTATCAGTGTTGACTATCCCCTTTGTTCTATATCTTGCATACTTCAAACCACCCAGAGTTCTGCTACTCCCTGCTTGTCCCTTTCAGTGATGGCTATCCCCTTCATTCTATAATCTGCACACTTGAAACCTCCCTGAGTTCTGCTTCTCCATCCTTGTCCCTATCAGTGATGACTATCCCCTTCATTATATATTATGCACACTTCAAACCACCAAGAGCTCTGTTACCCCCTCCTTGTTCCTATCAGTGATGACCATCCCCTTCATTCCATATCATGCGCACTTCAAACCACCCAGAGTTCTGCTACTAACTCCTTGTCCCTATCAGAGATGACTATCCCCTTCCTTGTCTATCATGAACACTTCAAACCACCCAGAGTTCTGCTAATTCCTCTTTGTCCCTGTTAGTGATGACGATCCCTTTCCGTATATATCATGCGCACTTCAAACTTCCCTTAGTTATACTACACACTCCTTGTCCCTATCAATGAAGACTATCCACTTTCATCTATATCACACACTCTTCAAACCACCCAGAGTTCTGCTCCAACCTCGTTATTGCTATCTGTGATGACTATCCCCTTAGATCTATATCATGCACACCTCAAAGTACCCACAGTTATGCTACTACCTCCTTGTTCCTATCAGCGATGTCTATCCCCATTGTTCTGTATCAGGCACAATTCAAACCACCCAGAGTTCTTCTACTACCTCCTTGTCCCTTTTAGTGATGACTATCCCCTTCATTCTATATCATGCCTACTTTCAAACCACCTAGAGTTCTGCTACTTCCTCCTTGTCCCTTTCAGTGATGACAATCCCCTTTGTTCTTTGTCATGCACACTTCAAACCTCCCATAGTTCTGCTACTTCATCCTTGTCCCCATCAGTGATTACTAAGCCCTTCATTCTTTATCATGCACACTTCAGTCCTCCCACAGGTCGGCAACTACCTCCTTGTCCCTATCAATGATGACTATCCATTTCGTTCCACATCATGCACATTTCCAACCACCCACAGTTCTACTACTAACTCCTTGTCCCTCAGTGTTGTCTATCCCCTTCATGCCATACCATGCACTCTTCAAACCTCCCACGGTTCTGCTACTCCCTCTTTCTTCCAATCAGTGATGACTATCTGCTTCACTCTATATCATGCACACTTCAAACCTCGAACAGTTCAGCTACAACCTCCTTGTTCCTATCAGTGATGACTATCCCCTTCATTCTATATAATGCACACTTCAAACCACCCAGAGTTCTGCTACTACCTCCTTGTCCCTATCAGCGATGACTACACCATTCATTTTGTATCATGCACAGTTCAAACCACCCACAGTTCTGCTACTACATCCTGTCCCAATCAACAATGACTATCCCTTCCATTCTGTATCATGCCCAATTCAAACCTCCAACAGATCTGCTACTACCTCCTTGTCCTCTATCAGTGATGATTTTCCCCTTTGCTCTATATCATGCACACCTCGAACCTCCCACAACTCGGCTACTGCCTCCATGCCCTATTCAATGATGACTATCCTCTTCGTTCCATATCAAGCACATTTCAAACCTCCCAGAGCTCTGCTAATACCTCTTTGTCCCTATCAGTGATGACTATCCTCTTCGTTCTATGTCATACAAACTTCAAACCTTCCAGTGCTCTGCTACTTCCTCCTTGTCTCTTTCAGTGATGACTATCCTCTTCGTTCTATTCCATGCAAATTTCAAACCTCCCAGAGTTCTTCTAATACCTCCTTTTCCCTATCTGTGATGACAATCCCCTTCATTGTATATCATGCACATTTCAGACCTTCCTTAATTCTGCTACTCTCTCGTTGTCCCTCTCACTGATGAGTATCCCATCGCTCTACATTATGAACACTTCAAACCACCCAGAGATCTGCTACTCCCTCCTTGTCCTTCTCAGTGATGACTATCCCCTTTGTTCTGTATCATGTACACCTCAAACCATCCAGAGTTCTGCCCCTTCCTCCTTGTCCCTTTCAGTGATGACTAACCCCTTCGTGCTATATCATGCACAATTCAAACCACCCAGAGTTCTACTACTTCCTCCTTGTCTGTATCAGAGATTTCTATCCCCTTCATTCTATATCCTGCACATTTTGAACCACTCAGAGTTTTGATAATCCCTCATTGTCCCTGTCAGTGATGACTATCCCCTTCGTTCTATATCATGCACACTTCAAACCACCCAGAGTTCAGCTCCTCCCTCTTTGTCACTATCCGTTATGACTATCCCTTTCGTTCTGTATCACGCAAACTTCAGACCACCCACAGTTATGCTACTACCTCCTTGTCCTTATCAGCAATGACTTACCATTTCATTCTGTATCATGAACAAATCAAACCTCCCACAGTTAAGCTACTACCTCCTTGTCCCAATCAGTGATGACAATCCACTTTGCTCTATATCATGCACAATTCAAACCTCCCACAGTTCAGCTACTACCTCCTTGTCCTTATCAGTGATGACTATCCCCTTCATTCTATATCATGTACACTTCAAACCATACAGAGTTCTGCTACTCCCTCCGTGTCCCTATCAGTGCTGACTAATCCCTTCGTGCTATATCATGCACGCTTCAAACCACCCAGAGTTCTGCTACTACCTCCTTATCACTTTCAGTGATGACTATCCCCTTCATTCTATATCATGCCTACTTTCAAACCACTTAGAGTTCTGCTACTTCTTCCTTGTCCCTTTCAGTGATGTCAATCCCCTTTGTTCTCTGTCATGTACACTTCAAACCACCGAGAGTTCAGCTACTCCATCCTTGTCCCCATTAGTGATTACTAACCCCCTCATTGTAGATCGTGCACACTTCAATCCTCCCACAGCTCGGCTACTACCTCCTTGTCCCTATCAATCATGACTATACATTTCGTTCCACATCATGCACATTTACAACCACCCACAGTTCTATTACTAACTCCTTGTCCCTATCAGTGTTGTCTATCCCCTTCGTGCCATATCACGCACTCTTCAAACCTCCCACAGTTCTGCTACTACCTCTTTCTCCCAATCAGTGATGACAATCCCCTTCACTCTATATCATGACACTTCAAACCTCGAACAGTTCAGCTACAACCTCCTTGTTCCTATCAGTGATGACTATCCCTTCGTTCAATACAATGCACACTTCAAACCACCCAGTTCTGCTACTACTCCTTGTCCTTATCAGTGATGACTATACCCTTCATTTTGTTTCATGCACAGTTCAAACCACCCACAGTTCTGCTGTGTACATCCTGTCCCTATCAGCAATGACTATCCCTTTCATTCTGTATCGTACCCAATTCAAACCTCCAACAGATCTGCTACTACCTCCTTGTCCTCTACCAGTGATGACTATCCCTTTATTCTATGTCATGCACCTCAGACCTCCCACAGCTCTGCTGCCTCCATGCCCTATCAGCGGTGACTATCCTCTTCGTTCCATATCATGCACATTTCAAACCTCCCAGAGCTCTGCTAATACCTCTTTGTCTATCCAGTGATGACTATTCTCTTCGTTCTATGTCACACACCTTCAAACCTTCCAGAGCTCTGCTACTTCCTCCTTGTCCCTTTCAGTGATGACTATACTCTTCGTTCTATTTCATGCAAACTTCAGACCTCCCAGAGTTCTTCTACTACCTCCTTTTCCCTATCTGTGATGATAATCCCCTTCATAGTATATCATGATGCACATTTCAGACCTTCCAGAGTTATGCTACTCCTTCGTTGTCCCTCTCACTGATGACAATCCCTTCATTCTACATCATGAACACTTCAAACCACCCACAGTTCTGCTACTCCCTCCTTGTTCCTATCAGCAATGGCTGTCCTCTTCATTTTGTATCAAACACATTTCACACCACCCACAGTTCTCCTACTACATCCTGTCCCTATCAGCAATGACTATCCCTTTCATTCTGTATCATGCCCAATTCTAAACTCCAACAGATCTCTACTACCTCCCAGTACTCTATCAGTGAAGATTGTCCCTTTGTTCTATCATGCACACCTTGAACCTCCCAGAACTCTGCCCCTCCTTGTCCCAATCAATGATGACTATTCCCTTCATTCCATATCATGCACATTTCAAGCTCCCAGAGCTCTGCTCTTCCTCCTTGTCCCTATCAGTGATGACAATATCTTTCGTTCTATATCATACACTTCAAACCTCCTATAGTTCTTCTACTACCTCCTTGTCCCTATCTGTGATGACAATATCTTTCGTTCTATATCATGCACTTCAGACCTCCCAGAGCTCTGCTACTTCCTCCTTGTCCCTATCTGTGATGACTATCCTCTTCGTTTCTATATCATGCACACTTCAAACCTCCCAGAGTTCTGCTAATACCTCCCTTATCCCAATCAGTGATGACTGTCCGCCGCTCTATATATTACACTTCAAACCTCACAGTTCAGCCACTATCTCCTTGTCCTTATCAGTAGAATACTATATCCCCTTAGTTCTATATCATGCACTTCAAACCTCCCAGAGCTCTGCTACTTCCTCCTTGTCCCTATCAGTGATGACTATCCTCTTCGTTCCATATCATGCACATTTCAAACCTCCCAGAGCTCTGCTAAAACCTCTTTGTCCCTATCAGTGATGACTATACTCTGTTCGATGTCATACACACTTCAAACCTCCCAGAGCTCTGCTACTTCCTCCTTGTCTCTATCAGTGATGACTATGCCTTCGTTCTATATCTCACTCACTTCAAGCTACCCAGAGTTCTGCTCCTCCATCCTTGTCACTATCCATGAAGACTATCTCCTTCGTTCTCTATTATGCAAACTTTGAACCACCCAGAGTTATGCTACTTCCTCCTTGTCAAAATCAGCGATGACTATCCCTTCATGATGTATCATGCACACTTCAAACCACCACAGTTCTGCTGCTACCTCCTTGTCCCTATCAGTGATGACTATCCTTTCATTCTGTATCATGAACAGTTCAAACCCCCACAGTTCTGCTTCTATCTCCTTGTCGCCTATCGGTGATGATTGTCCTTGATCTATATTAGCTTTGCTTCAAACTCCCACAGCTGTGCTACTGCCTTCTTGTCCTATCGTGACTAGCTTCGCCGTTCCATATCATGCACATATCGAACCACCCACAGTGCTGCTACTACCTCCTTTTTCTTATTGGTGTGGACTATCTGCTTCGTTCTATATCATGCACACGTCAAACCTGAATCAGTTCTGCTACTACCTCCTTATCCCAATCAATGATGACTATCCCTTTCGCTCTGTATTATGCACACTTCAAACCTCCCACAGTTCAGATACTACCTCCTTATCCCTATCAGTGATGACTATCCTCTTCATTCTATATCATTCACACTTTAAACCACCCAGAGTTGTGCTTCTTCCTCCTTATCCCTGTATGTGATGACAATCCCCTTCGTTATATATCATGCAAATTTCAAACCTCCCAGAATTCTACTACTCCCTCCTTGACACTCTCAGTGATGACTATACCCTTCATACTGTATCATGCACACTTCAAACCACCCAGAGTTCTGCTACTTCCTCCTTGTCTGGATCAGAGATTTCTATCCCCTTCGTTCTATATCCTGCACACTTTAAACCAAACAAAGTTCTGCTAATCCCTCATTGTCCTATCAGTGATGACTATCCCTTCGTTCTTATCTTTTACACTTAAAACCACCAGGAGTTCAGATCCACCTCCTTGGTTTTATCCGATGACTATCCCTTCGCCTTTTATCATGCAAATCTCAAACCACCCACAGTTATGCTACTACCTTCCCTTGCTTTTTCTTATGATGATTCTACCTTTCATTCTGTATCATGAACAATTCAAACATCCCAGAGTTAGCTACTACCTCCTTGTCCCAATCAGTGATGACTATCCACTCGCTCCATATAATGAAAACTTCAAACCTCCCAGATTTCAGCTACTACCTCCTTGTCCATATCACAGATGACTATCCCTTTTATTCTATATCGTGCACACTAAATGACCCAGTTCTGCTAATCCCTCATTGTCCCAATCAGTGATGTTTATCGCCGTTCTATATCATGCACACTTCAAACCACACAGAGTTCTGCTACTCCTCCCTTGTCCTATCAGTGATGAATATACCCTTAATTCTATATCATACACACTTCAAACTACCCAGAGTTCTACTACTCCCTCCTTATCCCTTTCAGTGATGACTTTCCCCTTCTTTCTATATCATGCACACTTGAAACCTCCCTGAGTTCTGCTTCTCCATCCTTGTCCCTATCAGTGATGAATATCCTCTTCATTCTATATCATGCACACTTCAAACCTCGAACAGTTCAGCTACAACCTCCTTCTTCCTATCAGTGATGACTATCCCCTTTGTTCAATACAATGCACACTTCAAACCACCCAGAGTTCTGCTACTACCTCCTTGTCCTAATCAGCGATGACTATACCCTTCATTTTGTTTCATGCACAGTTCAAACCACCAACAGTTCTGCTACTACATCCTGTACCATTCAGCAATGACTATCCCTTTCATTCTGTATCATGCCCAATTCAAACCTCCAACAGATCTGCTACTACCTCCTTGTCCTCTACCAGTGATGACTATCCCATTTGTTCTATGTCATGCACACCTCAAACCTCCCACAATTCTGCTACTGCCTCCATGCCCCTATCAATGATGACTATCCTCTTCGTTCCTTATCATGCACATTTCAAACCAACCAGAGCTCTGCTAATACTTCTTTGTCCCTATCAGTGATGACAATCTTCTTCGTTCCATGTCATACACACTTCAAACATTCCAGAGCTCTGCTACTTCCTCCTTGTCCCTTTCAGTGATGACTATCCTCTTCGTTCTATTTCATGCAAACTTCAAACCTCCCAGAGTTCTTCTACTACCTCCTTTTCCCTATCTGTGATGACAATCCCCTTCATTGTATATCATGCACATTTCAGACCTTCCAGAATTATGCTACTCCCTCGTTATCCCTCTCACTGATGACTATCCCTTCACTCTACATCATGAACACTTCAAACCACCCAGAGTTCTGCTACTCCCTCCTTGTCCTTCTCAGTGATGACTATCCCCTTTGTTCTATATAATGCACACTTCTAACCACCCAGAGTTCTGCCACTACCTCCTTGTCCCTATCAGCGATGGCTATCCTCTTCATTTTGTATCATGCACATTTCACACCACCCACAGTTCTCCTACTACATCCTGTCCCAATCAGCAATGACTATCCCTTTCATGCTGTATCATGCCCAATTCTAAACTCCAACAGATCTGCTACTACCTCCTAGTCCTCTATCAGTGAAGATGTTCCCCTTTGTTCTATATCATGCACACCTCGAACCTCCCAGAACTCTGCTACTGCCTCCTTGTCCCAATCAATGATGACTATTCCCTTCATTTCATATCATGCACATTTCAAAGCTCCCAGAGCTCTGCTACTTCCTCCTTGTCCTATCAGTGATGACAATATCTTTCGTTCTATATCATGCACACTTCAAACCTCCTATAGTTCTGCTACTACCTCCTTGTCCCTATCTGTGATGACAATATCTTTCATTCTATATCATGCACACTTCAGACCTCCCAGAGCTCTGCTACTTCCTCCTTGTCCCTATCTGTGATGACTATCCTCTTCGTTCTATATCATGCACACTTCAAACCTCCCAGAGTTCTACTAATACCTCCTTGTCCCAATCAGTGATGACTATCCACTTCGCTCTATATCATGCACACTTCAAACCTCCCACAGTTTAGCTACTACCTCCTTGTCCTTATCAGTGATGACTATTCCCTTCGTTCTATATCATGCACACTTCAAACCTCCCAGAGCTCTGCTACTTCCTCCTTGTCCCTATCAGTGATGACTATCCTCTTCGTTCTATGTCATTCACACTTCAATCCTGCCAGAGTTCTGGTACTACCTCCTTGTCCCTATTTGTAATGATAATCCACTTCGTTGTATATCATGCACATTTCAGACCTAACAGAATTCTGCAACTCCTTTGTTGTCCCTCTCACTGATGACTAACCCTTTCATTCTACATCATTCACACTTCAAACCAACCAGACTTCTGCTACTCCCTCCTTGTCCCTATCAGTGATGACTATCCCCTTCGTTCTATATCATCCACAGTTCAAAACACACAGTTTTCTGCTGTTCCCTCTTTGTCCCTATCAGTGATGACTATCCCTTTCATTCTGTATCATGAACAATTCAAACCTCCAACAGTTCTACTACTACCTCCTTGTCCCCTATCAGCGATGATTATCTCCTTCGTACTATATCAGGCACACCTAGAACCTCCAGCAACTATGCTACTGCCTCCTTGTCCCTATCAATGATGACTATCCCCTTCGTTCCTTATCATGCACATTTCAAACTAAAGACAGTGCTGCTACTACCTCCTTTTCCGTATCAGTGTGGACTATCCGCTTCATTCTATATTATGCACACTTCAAACCTCCCACAGTTCTGCTACTACATCCTTCTCCTAATCAGTGATTACTATCCCTTTCATTCTATATCATGCACACTTCTAACCTCCCACAGTTCTGCTACTGCCTCCTTGTCCCTATCAGTGATGGCTATCCTCTTCGTTCTATTTCATGCACACTTCAAACCTCCCAGAGTTCAGCTACTACCTCCTTGTCCTTATCTGTGATTACAGACCCCTTTGTTGTATATCTTGCACATTTCCAACCTGCCAGAATTCTGCTACTCCCTCATTATCCCTCTCAGTGATGACTATCCCCTTCGTTCTGCATCATGCATGCTTCAAGCCACCCAGAGTTCTGCTACACCTTCCTCGTCCCCATCAGTGATTACTATCCCCTCCATTCTACATCATGCACACTTCAAACCACCCAGAGCTCTGCTACACCCTCCCTGTTCCTATCAGTGATGACTATGACCTTCGTTCAGTATCATGCACACTTTAAGCCACCCAGATTTCAGTTACTCACTCCTTGTCCAAATCAGTGATGACTATCCCCCTTCATTCCATATCATGCACACTTTCAAACCACCCAGAGTTCTGCTACTACCTCCTTGTCCCTATCAGTGATGACTATTCCCTTCATTCTGTATCATGCACAATTGAAACCTCCCATAGTTCTGCTTCTACCTCCTTGACCCTTATCAGCAATGACTATCCTCTTCATTCTATATCATGCATACTTCAATCCTCCCACAGCTCTGCTACTACCTCCTTGTCCCTAACAATGATGACTATTCTCTTCATTCCAAATCATGCACATTTCCAGCCACCCACAGTTCTGCTACTAACTCCTTGTCCCTATCAGTGTTGACTATCCCCTTCACTCTATATCATGCACACTTTGAACCTCAAACAGATCAGCTACTAACCCTTGTTCCTATCAGTGATGACTATCCTCTTCATTTTGTTTCATGCACAGTTCAAACCACCCACAGTTCTGTTACTACATCCTGTCCCATTCAGCAATGACTATCCCTTTCATTCTGTATCATGCCCAATTCAAACCTCCAACAGATCTGCTACTACCTCCTTGTCCTCTACCAGTGATGACTATCCCCTTTGTTCTATGTCATGCACACCTCGAACCTACCACAACTCTGCTACTGCCTCCATGCCCCTATCAATGATGACTATCCTCTTCATTCCATATCATGCACATTTCAAACCCCCCAGAGCTCTACTAATACCTCTTTGTCCCTATCAGTGATGACTATCCTCTTCGTTCTATGACATACACACTTCAAACCTTCCAGAGCTCTGCTACTTCCTCCTTGTCCCTTTCAGTGATTGCTATCCTCTTCATTCTATTTTATGCAAACTTTAAACCTCCCAGAGTTCTTCTACTACCTCCTTTTCCCTATCTGTAATGACAACCCCCTTCATTGTATATCATGCACATTTCAGACCTTCCAGAATTATGCTACTCCCTCGTTGTCCCTCTCACTGATGACTATCCCTTCACTCTACATCATGAACACTTCAAACCACCCAGAGTTCTGCTACTCCCTCCTTGTCCTTCTCAGTGATGACTATCCCCTTTGTTCTATATAATGCAAACTTCTAACCACCCAGAGTTCTGCCACAACCTCCTTGTCCCTATCAGCGATGGCTATCCTCTTCATTTTGTATCATGCACATTTCACACCACCAACAGTTCTCGTACTACATCCTGTCCCTATCAGCAATGAGTATCCCTTTCATTCTGTATCATGCCCAATTCTAAACTCCAACAGATCTGCTACTACCTCCTAGTCCTCTATCAGTGAAGATTTTCCCCTCTGTTCTATATCATGCACACCTCGAACCTCCCAGAACTCTGCTACTGCCTCCTTGTCCAAATCAATGATGACTATTCCCTTCATTCCATATCATGCACATTTCAAAGCTCCCAGAGCTCTGCTACTTCCTCCTTGTCCCAATCAGTTATGACTTTCCACTTCACTCTATATCATGCACACTTCAAACCTCCTACAGTTCAGCTACTACCTCATTGTCCTTATCAGTGATGACTATGCCCTTCGTTCAGTATCATGCACACTTTAAGCCACCCAGATTTCTGTTACTCACTCCTTGTCCATATCAGTGATGACTATCCCCCTTCATTCCATATCATGCACACTTTCATACCACCCAGAGTTCTGCTACTACCTCCTTGTCCCTATCAGTGATGACAATCCCCTTCATTCTATATCATGCACACTTCAAACCTCCCACAGCTCTGCTACGACCTCCTTGTCCCTATCAGTGATGACTATCCCCTTCATTCTATATCATGCACACTTCAATCCTCCCACAGCTCTGCTACTACCTCCTTGTCCCTATCAGTGATGACTATCCTCTTCATTCCAAATCATGCACATTTCCAGCCACCCACAGTTCTGCTACTAACTCCTTGTCCCTATCAGTGTTGACTAGCCCCGTCACTCTATATCATGCATACTTCGAACCTCAAACAGATCAGCTGCTAACCCTTGTTCCTATCAGTGATGACTATCCTCTTCATTCTACATAATGCACACTTCAGACCTCCCAGAGTTCTGCTACTACCTCCTTGTCCCTATCAGTGATGACAATCCCCTTCATTCTATATCATGCACATTTCAAACCTCCCAGAGTTCTGCTAATACCTCCTTGTCCTAATCAGTGACTACAATCCACTTCGCTCTTTATCATGTACACTTCAAACCTCCCACATTTCAGCTACTTCCTCCTTGTCCTTATCATTGATGACTATCCCCTTCATTCAATATCATGCACACTTCAAACCTCCCAGAGCTCTGCTGCTTCCTCCTTGTCCCTATCAGTGATGACTATCCTCTTTGTTCTATATCATGCATACTTCAAACCACCCAGTGTTCTCCTGGTCCCTCCTTGTCCCTATCTGTGATGACTATCCCCTTCATTCTATATCATGCCCAATTCAAACCTCCAACAGTTCTACTACTACCTCCTTGTCCCCTATCAGCGATGATTATCCCCTCATTCTATATCATGGACATCTTGAACCTCCCACAACCCTGCTACTGCCTCCATGTCCCTATCAATGATGACTATTCGCTTTGTTCCATATCATGCACATTTTAAACCACAGACAGTGCTGCTACTACCTCCTTTTCCATATTGGTGTGGACTATCCACTTCATTCTTTATTATGCACACTTCAAACCTCCCACAGTTCTGCTACTACGTCTTTCTCCCAATCAGCGATGACTATCCCCATCGTTCTATATCATGCACACTTAAAACCTCCCGCAGCTCTACTACTGCCTCCTTGTGACTATCAGTGATGATTATCCACTTCGCTCTCTATCAGGCACACTTCAAACCTCCCACAGTTCAGCTACTACCTCCTTGTCCTTATTAGTGATGACTATCCCCTTTGTTCTATATCATGCACTCCTCAAACCTCCCAGAGTTCTGCTAACTCCTTGTCCCTATCTGTGATGACAATCACCTTTGTTGTATATCATGCACATTTCGAACCTCCAGAATTCTGCTACTCCCTCGTTATCCCTCTCAGTGATGACTATCCCCTTCATTCTACATCATGCATGCTTCAAGCCACCCAGAGTTCTGCTACTCCCTCCTTGTCTTTCTCAGTGATGACAAAACATTTCTTTCTATATCTTGCACACTTCAAACCACCCAGAGTTCTGTTACTCCCTCCTTATCCCTATCAGAGATGACAATCCCCTTCGTTCAATATCATGCACACTTCAAAACACCCAGGTTTCTGCTACTTCCTCCTTGTCTCTGTCAGTGATTTCAATCCCCTTCATTCAATATCATGCACACTTCAAACCTCCCAGAGCTCTGCTGCTTCCTCCTTGTCCCTATCAGTGATGACTATCCTCTTCGTTCTATATCATGCACACTTCAAACCACTCAGAGTTCTGCAACTCCCTCCTTGTCCTTATCAGTTTTGACTTTGAACTTCCTTCTATATCATGCACACTTCAAACCACCAAGAGTTCTGCTACTCCCTCCTTCTCCCTCTCAGTTATGATTATCCCCTTCGTTCTATATTCTGCACACTTCAAACCACTCAGTGTTCTCCTCGTCCTTCCTTGTCTCTATCAGTGATGACTATCCCCTTCATTCTATATCATGCACAATTCAAACCACCCAGAGTTCAACTACTCCCTCCTTGTTCCTTTCAGCGATGACTATCCCTTTCATTCTGTGTTATGCCCAATTCAAACCTCCAACTGTTCTACTACTACCTCCTTGTCCCCTATCAGCGATGATTATCTCCTTCGTTCTATATCATGCACATCTCGAACCTCCCACAACCCTGCTACTGCCTCCATGTCCCTATCAATGATGACTATTCTCTGCGTTCTATATCATGCACAATTCAAACCACCCAGAGTTCTACTACTCCCTCCTTGTTACTTTCAGCGATGACTATCCCTTTCATTCTGTATCATGAACAATTTAAACCTCCAACAGTTCTACTACTACCTCCTTGTCCCCTATCAGCGATGATTATCTCCTTCGTACTATATAAGTCACATCTCGAACCTCCTGCAACTATGCTACTGCCTTCTGGTCCCTATCAATGATGACTATCCCCTTCGTTCCTTATCATGCACATTTCAAACCACAGACAGTGCTGCTACTACCTCCTTTTCCGTATCGGTGTGGACTATCCACTTCATTCTTTATTATGCACACTTCAAACCTCCCACAGTTCTGCTACTACGTCCTTCTCCCAATCAGTGATGACTATCCCCATCGTTCTCTATCATGCACACTTCAAACCTCCCACAGTTCAGCTTCTACCTCCTTGTCCTTATTAGTGATGACTATCCCCTTTGTTCTATATCATGCACACCTCAAACCTCCCAGAGTTCTGCTACTAACTCCTTGTCCCTATCTGAGATGACAATCACCTTTGTTGTATATCATGAACTTTTTGAACCTCCAGAATACTGCTACTCCCTCGTTATCCCTCTCAGTGATGACTATCCCCTTCATTCTACATCATGCATGCTTCAAGCCACCCAGAGTTCTGCTACTCCCTCCTTGTCTTTCTCAGTGATGACAATACATTTCTTTCTATATCTTGCACACTTCAAACCACCCAGAGTTCTGTTACTTCCTCCTTGTCTCTGTCAGTGATTTCTATCCCCTTCATTCTATATCATGCACACTTCAAACCACTCAGAGTTCAGCTACCCCCTTATTGTCCCTATAAGTGATGACTATCCCCCTCATTCTATATGATTCACACTTCAAACCACCCAGAGTTTTGCTACTCCCTCCTTGTCCCTATCAGTGATGACTATCCCCTTCATTCTATATCATGCACACTTCAAACCACCCAGAGTTCTGCTCCTCCATTCTTATCCCTATCTGCGAAGACTATCCCCTTCCTTCTATATCATGCACTCTTCAGACATCCCAATATTCTGCTACTCAATCCGTGTCCTTATCAGAGATGACTATCCCCTTCGTTCTGTATCATGCACACTTAAAACCTTGAACAGTTCTGCTACTCTCTCCTGGTCACTGTCAGTGATGACTATCCCCTTCATTCTATGTCATGCACACTTCAAACCACCCAAAGTTTCGCTCCTCCCTCCTTGTCCCTATCAGTAATGACTATCCCCATCGTTCTATATCATGCACACTTCAAACCACTCAGACTTCTACTCCTCACTCCTTGTCCCTATCAGTGATGAATACTCCCTTCATTCTATATTATGCACACTTCAAACCACCAGAGATTGTCTCCTCCCTCCTTGTCCCTCTCAGTGATGATTACCCCTTCATACTATATCGTGCGCACTTCAACCCTCCCACAGTTCTGCTTCTCCATCCTTGTCCCTATCAGCGATGACTTTAACCTTCCTTCTATATCATGAACACTTCAAAACTCACACAGTTCTGCTACTCAATCCTTGTCCCTCTCAGGAATGACCATCCCCTTCATTTTATATTATGCACTCATCAAACCACCAAGAGTTCTGCTCCTGCTTCCTTGTCCCTCTCAGTGCAGGCTATCTCCTTCATTCTATATCATGCACAGTTCAAACCACCCAGAGTTGTACTAGTCCCTCCTTGTACCTATCAGTGATGACTATCCCTTTCATTCTGTATTATGCCCAGTTCAAACCTCCAATAGTTCTACTACTACCTCCTTGTCCCCTATCAGCGATGATTATCTCCTTCGTTCTATATCATGCACACCTCGAACCTCCCACAACTCTGCTACTGCCTCCTTGTCCCTATCAATGATGACTATCCCCTTCTTTCCTTATCATGCACATTTCAAACCACAGACAGTGCTGCTACTACCTCCTTTTCTGTATCGTTGTGGACTATGCGCTTCATTCTATATTATGCACACTTCAAACCTCCCACAGTTGTGACTATCAATGATGACTCTCCACTTCACTCTCTAACATGCACACTTCAAAACTCCCATAGTTCAGCTACTACCTCCTTGTCCTTATCAGTGATGACTATCCCCTTAATTCTATATCATGCACACTTTAAGCCACCCAGAGTTCTGTTACTCACTCCTTGTCCATATCAGTGATGACTATCCCCTTCATTCAATATCATGAGCACATTAAGCCACCCAGAGTTCTGTTACTCACTCCTTGTCTATATCAGTGATGACTATCCCCTTCATTCTATATCATGCACTCTTCAATCCTCCCAAAGCTCTGCTACTACCTCCTTGTCCCTATCAATGATGACTATCCTCTTCATTCCAAATCATACACATTTCCAAATACCCACACTTCTGCTACTAACTCCTTGTCCCTATCAGTGTTGACTTTCCCCTTCGTTCCATATCATGCACTCTTCAAACCTCCCACAGTTCTGCTACTACCTCTTTCTCCCAATCAGTGATAACTATCCCCTTCAATCTATATCATGCACACTTCAAACCTCTAACAGTTCAGCTACTACCCCTTGTTCCTATCAGTGATGACTATCCCCTTCGTTCTATATAATGCACACTTCAAACCACACAGAGTTCTGCTACTACCTCCTTGTCCCTATCAGCTATGACTATCCCCTTCATATGGCAGAGTAGACACTGCTCTGCTCAGCCCTGTTGCTACACCTTATGATATACCTTGTCAGTGTGCTTGTGTACTATTAAGTAATTGAGCCCCGTGAAATATGGGCAGAGGGACTACCTGTCCAGAAAAATTAAATATATCTTTTTAAACTGTGTCTCCACTCTATGATAGGCACGGGGGCTGTATTTTTAAATAATTTTGCTTATACAGGGCTAAAGCAGGCTCGGGGAGCCTTCACTCGCCCTTCCAGGTTGGGAGTTTTATTTATTGTGTTAGAGCGAGCGGGGTGAGTGTTGATGATGCAGAGACGTGCAAAGACACACTGCCCCTCGTGCATGTTTTATAGTGTTATCGTGTATAGCAGAAAATACGCTAAACTTCATAAACTGAAACTGTGTTTATAGTGGGGTAAGATTTTTCCTTTCCATCTACTAAGTAGATTAGAATTTGCTTTAACAAAATGGATGTTCTGTATAAACAATGTGTCTGTTGCAGGATGTTTGGCTTAGATATCTTGGAGATTGAACCTATTTGTAATAACTGTGTGTTGATATCTTCCCTTCAAGACCAAATCACTGTTCTTCTTAGTCAAAAACCAGCAGATAGTGACTTAACTAGCTTAGAATCTTTTATTGACCAGGCAGTTGAACTTTTTGTTTCTGGAAACTCTCCTGTGGCTGTTCCTGTGCCTGAACCCAAAAGGTTAGAAAGTATAACCCCTCAAAATCAGCTTGATGGAGAAGAGTGGGCAATGATTCCCAAATCTAAAACAAAACGTAGAGGGGGGCAAATATATAAATCCTTCCAAATTCCATTACAAAATAGTTTCTCAGTATTAAAAGATACTACATCTCAGGAAACAACCGTTTTTCCAAATACTCTGGTAAATTATCCAAAACTAAATACAAATAATCTCCTGAGACCCATACCTTTGGAAACCACCATGACAAAAAATATAACTCAGATAAGACAAAATGATCTTGTACCAGCTGTTTCTTCTACTTTGGATACTTCATCTTCACATTTACCAGTTTCCAAAACTTCACCCTTAATGCCTAAATCGGTTGGGGCTTCAAATCTTGAAGATGTTCCAAAGCAGATATTTGTTCTTGCTGATTCCCTTGTTAAAAAGCTAGATAGGGCTATTTGCAACCCAGATAAATTAAATCGAACTTGTTCTAGTTTTAAGGGGGCAAAGATACATGACATTACTACCAGAATCCCTATCATTCTAAAAGATGCAGGCCCAAATTCTTTTGTTATAATTCATGCAGGTGTAAACAATATCCAGAACAATTCCACTCTCAATAAACTTAAACAGGATTTTGTGGCATTAAATAATTTGCTTGTAGACAGGGGTTGTACAGTTTGTTTTCAGAAATTTTACCAGTTCCAGAGCCACTCAGGATTTGACTGATAAAATTAAATCCATTAACAACTGGCTTAGAAAATGGTGTATTGAACAGAATATTCCATGTTTAACCCATTGGGAAAACTTTGTGGACAAATCCCCCTTGTATTGTTGGGATGGTCTACCTTTGAGTAGAAGAGGCAGTACTATGTTGGGTAAATCCTTTCTGAATATTATAAATAATCATTTAAACTAATAAAAAAGGGGGAGAATGGGAATCGACCCACATCTCTAAATAAATCCAAGAATCAGTCACCAACAACTTTCAAAATCCTGTCTTTAAATGCTTATTCTCTTAATATATCTAAACTCTCAGAGCTGGAAGCAAAAAGTAAATTATTGAATTTAGCAATAATTGCAGTGACTGAAACCTGGTGGGACTCTCATTCTCAGTGGAGTCAACATTTAATTGGTTATCAACTCTATCACAAAACAGAGTCCAAAAGGGGGTATGTCTGTATATTAGAGATGATATCCTCTCCTATGAAATACCAGCCCCAAATGACTCAGAAAGTATCTGGGTGGTAATACAACCTCAGGGACTCCAACAAATAAAAATTGGAAATTGTTATAACCCCCCAGCAAGAGATTCAAATACATGGAAAGCTTTAATGAATGATCTAATCCATTTTACAAATTTAAAGGATGTAATAATATTCGGCGATTTTAATATGTCTCAAATCGATTGGTCCACAAATTCAGGACAGAACAATCATGACAGTGAATTTTTATCGGTTTTAACAGATAATGGACTAGTTCAACTAGTCTCATCTGCTACCAGAGGTACTAATATTTTGGATCTCCTTATTACTAACATTAGTCACAAAATATCCAATATACAAATTTCGGATCCCCTTGGAAATAGTGATCACTTTTCTATATTGTTCAATTTAATGGGAGCAAAATATAATCAGATCAACAAGTCAGCATATAAAAACTATGATAGTGCAGACTTCAACAGTATAAATAGGGAAATCAAAAAAATACAGTGGGATAAGGTTTTTCAGGCTCTTTCTTCAAATGAGGCCTGGATTGTATTAAAATCTAATTTATTTATTGGAAAAGAAATATGTTCCAATAAAAAACAAATACAATAGAAAGGGTAGAATACCTAGGTGGTTTAATAAATCTATTAGGTTACAAATAAAAAAAAAGAAAATTGTTCAAAAAATTAAAAAACACTCAGTATCAATAAAAATGAAATATTTCTTCAGTAAAAAAAAAACTTTAGAAAAGCTTAAACATACGATTAAACAAGCCAAATCAAAATTAGAATTTAAGTTGGTACATACTAAGGATGGATACAAGTCCTTGTTTTCATATTTAAATAATAAAAAAGGTAGTTTGCTCAAGATAGGGCCAATAACTCATGATGGTAGTACTATACAATCAGATGCAGATATAGCTAATCTCTTTAATACTTATTTTTGTTCAGTTTTTTCACAAAAAGATTCTTTTGTACCCCAAACATCTATAAGTGCCAATACTAAACTAACTTATGTATATAATATTAAGGTATCAGACATATTGCCATTCATAACAAAATTAAAGAAAACTACAAGCCCAGGTCTGGATCAAATTAATGCCAGATTCCTAACCCAAACTGCTAAGGCTTTAGCATTTCCTTTAAAATTAATATTTAACAAATCTCTTCACAATGCAGAGATTCCTCTAGACTGGTTAACAGCTTTTGTTACACCAATTTATAAAAAGGGTAGTAGATCTGTAGTCCAAAACTATCGTCCAATAAGCCTTACCTATATAATCTGTAAAATAATGGAAAAATTGATTACATCATTTCTGTAAAAAGAAATGAACGAATTAAAAATTACTGATCATACCCAACATGGATTTAAGACAAACCATTCTTGTACAACAAATCTGATCTCCTTCTACAACAATATTAGCAAGGGCCTGGATAACAAAAAACAAATGGATGTTATCCTATTAGACTACAGTAAGGCCTTTGATAAAGTACCCCATAATATTTTGATCAATAAAATGTATTCATTAGGTTTTTCTGATCAATTAATCAACTGGGTTTCTGCTTGGTTAACAAATACAACCCAGAGAGTAGTATTAAATAACCATCAATCTCAATTATGAGCAGTCACTAGTGGTGTGCCGCAGGACTCGGTGTTGGGTCCGGTTTGGTTTCTTATTTACATAAGCGATATGCAGGTAACAAATAACAACTGGTTGTCTAAATTTGCTGATGACTCGAAGCTTGGGGGTCTAGTAAACAATTTGTCAGAATTTAATTCAGTAAACTCTGATTTAAAGTCAATTGAAAAATGGGCTGTTGACAATTTAATGGAGTTTAATGTGGACAAGTGTGTTGTCCTGCATTTTGGACTCCATAATCCACGAAATAAATATTACATTTATAATTCATTATTGAAGTCATCATGTGTGGAAAAGGATTTGGGTGTTTTCAATTAACTAAGCTGTCCTCAAAAATCATTGTACAAAGATAGCAAATACTGCAAATGGCTTATTAAGACAAATCCATCGTTCTTAGTAAATAAATCTGAGCAGTGTATTATGGCTCTTACAGATCAAGTGTTCGACCTCTTATCGATTAAGGGTCTCCCTTTTGGAACCCACATCTAAAAACAGATATTGATTGTTTAGAAAGAGTTCAGAGATGTGCAACTAGAATGATTCCCAGATTAGCTAAGCTACCTTACAAATCAAGACTATCACTGACTGGATTACATTCCCTACAGATAAGAAGGGCTAGGAGGGATTTATTATTATTATATAAGCTACTTAAAAACCCTGATTTGATGAATAAATGTGGATTAGCTCATGACACCTGACGTATTGTCCCAAGATGCCATACTAAACAAATAATGATACCTAAAGCTAAGACTAATTTAAGACTAAACTTTTTTCCATTAAGGGCACTGAAATTATGGAACAGGTTACCACAAGAAATAGTGGATTCAGCTAACATTGAATCATTTAAAAAGGCTGTAGATAAATGGTTAGCAATGAGATTATAATTCCAAATGTTCCCACTGTACGAGGGGAGAAAATCTAGATGGGCTTCAGCCTTCTTTTTTCTCAAAATAACCAAGTAAACCAAGTAAACACTTGAAACCATCCACAGCTCTGCTACTACATCCTTGTCCCAATCAGCAATGACTATCCCTTCCATTCTGTATCATGCCCAGTTCAAACCTCCAACAGATCTGCTACTACATTCTTGTCCTATATCAGTGATGATTTTCCCCTTTGTTCCATATCATGCACACCTAGAACCTCCCACAACTCTGCTACTGCCTCCTTGTCCCTACCAATGATGACTATCCTCTTCGTTCCATATCATGCACATTTCAAACCTCCCAGAGCTCTGCTACTTCCTCATTGTCCCTATCAGTGATGACTTTCCTCTTCGTGCTATATCAGGCACACTTCAAACCTCCCAGAGTTCTGCTACAACCTCCTTGTCCCTATCTGTGATGACAATCCCCTTCATTCTGTATCATGCACACTTCAAACCTCCAAGAGCTCTGCTACTTCCTCCTTGTCCCTATCAGTGATGACTATCCTCTCCGTTCTATATCATGCACACTTCAAACCTCCCAGAATTCTGCCACTCCCTCCTTGTCCCTCTCAGTGATGACTATCCCCATTGTGCTATATCATGCAAAATTCAAACCAACCAGAGTTCTGCAACTGCCTCCTTGTCCCTATCAGCCATGAATATGAACTTTGTTCTATACCATGCATACTTCAAACCACCCAGAGTTCTGCAACTCCCTCCTTGTCCCTATCAGTGATGACTATCCCCTTCGTTCTATATCATGCACACTTCAAACCACCCAGAGTTCTGCTGCTCCATCCTTGTCCCTATCAGTGATGACTATCCCCTTCATTCTCTATCTTGCACAATTCAAACCACCCAGAGTTCTACTACTCCCTCCTTGTCCCTTTCAGTGATGACTATCCCTTTCATTCTGTATCATGCCCAATTATAACCTCCAACAGTTCTACTACTACCTCCTTGCCCCCTATCAGTGATGATTATCCCCTTCGTTCTATATCATGGACACCTCAAACCTCCCACAACTCTGCTACTGCCTCCTTGTCCATATCAATGATGACTATCCCCTTCGTTCCATATCATGCACATTTCAAACAACAGACAGTGCTGCTACTACCTCCTTTTCCATATCGGTGTGGACTATCCGCTTCTTTCTAGATTATGCACACTTCAAACCTCCCACAGTTCTGCTATTACGCCCTTCTCCGAATCAGTGATCACTATCCCCTTCGTTCCATGTCATGCACACTTCGAAGCTCCCACAGCTCTACTACTGTCTCCTTGTGACTATCAATGATGACTGTCCACTTCGCTCTCTAACATGCACACTTCAAACCTCCCACAGTTCAGCTACTACCTCCTGGTCCTTATCAGTGATGACTATCCCCTTCATTCTATATTATGCACACTTCAAACCTCCCAGTGCTCTGCTACTTCCTTCTTGTCCCTATCAGTGATGACTATCCTCTTCGTTCTATATCATGCACACTTCAAACCTCCCAGAGTTCTGCTACTACCCCCTTGTCCCTATCAGTGATGACAATCACCTTTGTTGTATATCATGCACATTTCAAACCTCACAGAATTCTGCTACTCCCTCGTTATCCCTCTCAGTGATGATTATCCCCTTTGTTCTACATCATGCATGCTTCAAGCAACCCAGAGTTCTGCTACTCCCTCCTTGTCTTTCTCAGTGATGACAATACACTTCTTTCTATATCATGCACACTTCAAATCACCCAGAGTTCTGTTACTCCCTCCTTATCCCTATCAGAGATGACAATCCCCTTCGTTCAATATCATGCACACTTCAAAACACCCAGAGTTCTGCTACTTCCTCCTTGTCTCTGTCAGAGATTTATATCCCCTTCATTCTACATCATGCACACTTCAAACCACCCAGAGTAATGCTACTCCTTCAATGTTCCTATCAGTGATGACTATCCCCTTCGTTCTACATCACGCACACTTCAAACCACTCAGAGTTTTGCTACTCCCTCCTTTTCCCTTTAAGTGATGACTATCCCATTCATTCTATATGATGCACACTTCAAACCACCCAGAGTTTTGCTACTACCTCCTTGTCCCTATCAGTGATGACTATGCCCTTCGTTCTATATCATGCACACTTCAAAACACCCAGAGTCTCTTACTCCCTCCTTGTCCCTATCAGTGATGACTGTCCCCTTCTTTCTCTATCATGAACACTTCAAACCACCCAGAGTTCTGCAAATTCCTTCTTGTACCTGTTAGTGATGATGATCCCCTTCCATCTATATCATGCGCACTTCAAAACTCCCAGAGTTCTGCTACTCCCTCCTTGTCCCTATCACTGAAGACTATCCTCTTTCATCTATATCACGCACACTTCAAACTGCAGAGAGTTCTGCTCCACCCTCATTGTTGCTATCCATGATGACTATCCCCTTCATTCTATATCATGCACACCTCAAAATACCCACAGTTATGCTACTACCTTCATGTCTGTATCAGCGATGACGATCCCCTTCGTTTTGTATCATGCACACTTCAAACCACCCAGAATTCTGCTACTCCCTCCTTCTCCTTATCCGTGATGACAATCCCCTTCATTCTATATCATGCACACTTCAAACCAACCTGAGTTCTTCTCTTCCCTCCTCGTCCCTATCAGTGATGACAATCCCCTTCATTCTATATCATGCACACTTCAAATCTCGAACAGTTCCGCATCTCTCTCCTTGTGCCAAACAGTGATGACTATCCCCGTTGTTCTATAGCATGCACACTTCTAACCAAACTGACTTCTGCTCCTCACTCCTTGTCATTATCTGTGAGGATAATCCTTTCGTTCTATATCATGCACACGTCAAACCTTGAACAGCTCTGCTTCTCGCTCCTTGTCCCTATCAGTGATGACTATCCCCTTCATTCTATATCATGCACACTTCAAACCACTCAGAGTTCTGCTCCTTACCCCCTTGTCCCTCTCAGTGATGATTATCCACTTGGTTGTATATCATGCACACTTCAAATCACCCAGAGTTCTGCTCCTCCCTCCTTGTACCCTAGCAGTGATGATTTTCCCATTCATTCTATATCATTACCTTCAAGCCACCGAGGGTTCTGCCTTCTCTCCTTGTCCCCATCAGTAATGACTATCCCTCTGCTCATATGATGCACATTTTAAATCTTGAACAATTCTCCTACTCCCTCCTTGTATCTATCAGTAATGACTATCCCCTAAGTTCTATATCATGCACCCTTCAAACCACACAGAGTTCTGCTCCTAACTCCTTGTCCCTATCAGTGATGACTATCCCATTCATTCTGTATCATGCACACTTTAAACCACACAGAGTGCTGCTCCTGATCCCATGTCCCGATCAGTGATGACTATCCCTTTTGTTGTATATCATGCACACTTCAAACCAACCAGAGTTCTGCAACTCCCTCCTTGTCCCTATCAGTGATGACTATCCCCTTCGTTCTATATCATGCATACTTCAAACCACCCAGAGTTCTGCTGCTCCCTCCTTGTTCCTATCAGTGATGACTATCCCCTTCATTCTATATCTTGCACAATTCAAACCACCCAGAGTTCTACTACTCCCTCGTTGTCCCTTTCAGTGATGACTATCCCTTTCATTCTGTATCATGCCCAATTATAACCTCCAACAGTTCTACTACTACTACTTCCTTGTCCCCTCAGCGATGATTATCCCCTTCATTCTATATCATGAACACCTCAAACCTCCCACAACTCTGCTACTGCCTCCTTGTCCTTATCAATGATGACTATACCCTTCATTCCATATCATGCACATTTCAAACAACAGACAGTGCTGCTACTACCTCCTTTTCCATATCGGTGTGGACTATCCGCGTCTTTCTATATTATGCACACTTCAAACCTCCCACAGTTCTGCTATTACGTCCTTCTCCCAATCAGTGATCACTATCCCCTTTGTTCCATGTCATGCACACTTCAAACCCCCCAGTGCTCTGCTACTTCCTTCTTGTCCCTATCAGTGATGACTATCCTCTTCGTTCTATATCATGCACACTTCAAACCTACCAGAGTTCTGCTACTACTCCCTTGTCCCTAGCTGTGATGACAATCACCTTTGTTGTATATCATGCACATTTCAAACCCTCACAGAATTCTCCTACTCCTTGTTATCCCTCTCCAGTGATGACTATTCCCTTTTCTCTACATTGCATCAGCTTTCCCAGAGTTCTGCTACTCCTCCTTGTTTTTCTCAGTGATGACAATACACTTCTTTCTATGTCATGCACACTTCAAACCACCCAGAGTTCTGTTACTCCCTCCTTATCCTTATCAGAGATGACAATCCCCTTCGTTCTATATCTTGCACACTTCAAAACACCCAGAGTTCTGCTACTCCCTCCTTGTCCTTCTCAGTGATGACTATCCCCTTTGTTCTATATTATGCACACTTCTAACCATCCAGAGTTCTGCTAATCCCTCCTTGTCCCTATCAGTGAATATAATCCCATTCATTCTATATCATACACACTTCAAAGCACCCAGAGTTCTGCTACTTCCTCCTTGTCCCTGTAACTGATGACAATCCCCTTCATTCTATATGATGCACACTTCATACCACCCAGAGTTTTGCTGTTCTCCTTGTCCCTATCAGTAATGACTATGCCCTCGCTCTATATCATGCACGCCTGCTTCACCCAGAGTTCTGCTACTACCGCCTTGTCTTCTCAGTGATGACAATACACTTCTTTCTATATCATGCACACTCAAACCACCCAGGGTTCTGTTACCCTCCTTATCCCTATCAAAGATGACAGTCCCTCTGCTCATATCATGCACACTTCAAAACACCCAGAATTCTGCTACTCCTTCATTGTCCCTATCAGTGATGACTATCCTCTCTCTCTCGTCATGCACACTCCAAACCACCAGAGTTCTGCACATTCCTCCTTGTCCCTATAAGTGATGACTATCCCTTCATTCTATATGATGCACACTTCATACCACCCAGAGTTTTGCTGTCCTCCTTGTCCCTATCAGTGATGACTATGCCCTTTATTCTATATCATGCACACTTAAAACACCCAGAGTTCTCTTACTCCCTCCTTGTCCCTACCAGTGATGACTATCCCTTCATTCCATATCATGACTTCAAACTCCCAGAGTTCTGCTACTTCCTCCTTGTCCCTATCACTGAAGACTATCCCTTTCATCTATATCACGACTCTTCAAACCACAGAGAGTTCTGCTCCACCCTCATTGTTGCTATCGTGATGATCATCCCTTCGTTCTATATCATGCACACCTCAAAATACCCACAGTTATGCTACTACCTCCTTGTCTGTATCAGCAATGACTATCCCCTTCGTTTTGTGTCATGCACACTTCAAACCAACCTGAGATCTTCTCTTCCCTTCTTGCCCTATCAGTGATGACAAACCCCTTCATTCTATATCATGCACACTTCAAACCTCGAACAGTTCCGCATCTCTCTCCTTGTGCCAATCAGTGATGACTATCCCCTTTGTTCTATATCATGCACACTTCAAACCACCCAAACTTCTGCTCCTCACTCCTTGTCATTATCTGTGATGATAATCCTTCATTCATATCATGCACACTCAAACCACCAAGAGTTGTTCACCTCCTTCCTTGTCCCTAACAGTGATGACTATCCCTTCCTTCTATATCATGCACATTTCAAACCTCGAACAGTTCTGCTTCTCCTTCCTTGTCTCCTATTAGGACTTTCCTCTTTGTTCTATATCATGCACTCTTCAAACCATCCAGAGTTGTACTCCTCCATATTTCTCTATCAATGATTACTATCCCTTCAGTTCTATATCATGCACACTTCAAACCTCGAGCAATTCTGCTACTCCTCCATGTCTCTATCAGTAATGACTATCCCCCAAGTTCTATATCATGCACACTTCAAACCAACCAGACTACTACTCCTCCATCCTTATCCCTATCAATGATGACAATCCCCTTCATTCTATATCATGCACACTTCAAACCACCAAGAGTTGTTCTCCACCCTCCTTGTCCCAATCAGTGGTGACTATCCCCTTCCTTCTATGTCATGCACACTTCAAATCTCGAACAGCTCTGCTTCTCCCTCCTTGTCGCTATCAGTGATGACTACCCCCTTTGTTCTATATCATGCACACTTCAAATCACCCAGATTTCTGCTCCCCCCTCCTTGTACCTAGCAGTGATGACTTTTCCATTCATTCAATATCATGCACTCTTCAAGCCACCGAGGGTTCAGCTTCTCTCTCCTTGTCCCTATCAGTAATGACTATCCTCTTCATTCTATATGATGCACATTTTAAACCTTGAACAGTTCTCCTACTCCCTCATTGTCTCTATCAGTAATGACTATCCCCTAAGTTCTATATCATGCACCCTTCAAACCAACCAGACTACTACTCCTCCTCCATCCTTGTCCCTATCAATGATGACAATCCCCTTCATTCTATATCATGCACACTTCAAACCACCAAGAGTTGTTCTCCACCCTCGTTGTCCCAATCAGTGGTGACTATCCCCTTCCTTCTATATCATGCACACTTTAAACCTCGAACAGCTCTGCTCCTCCCTCTTGTCCCTCTCAGTGATGATTATCCTCTTGATTCTATATCATGCACACTTCAAATCACCCAGAGTTCTGCTCCCCCCTCCTTGTACCTAGCAGTGACAACTTTTCCATTCATTCTATATCATGCACTCTTCAAGCCACCAAGGGTTCTGCTTATCTCTCCTTGTCCCTATCAGTAATGACTATCCCCTTTGTTCTATATGATGCACATTTTAAACCTTGAACAGTTCTCCTACTCCCTCCTTGTCTCTATCAGTAATGACTATCCCCTAAGTTCTATATCATACACCCTTCAAACCACACAGAGTTCTGCTCCTCACTCCTTGTCCCTATCAGTGATTAATATCCCCTTCGTTCTATATCATGCACACTTTAAACCACACAGAGTGCTGCTCTTGCTTCCATGTCCATATCAGTGATGACTATCCCCTTTGTTGTATATCAAGCACACTTCAAACCATCCAGAGTTCTGCATCTCCCTCCTTGTCCCTATCTGGGATGACAATCCCCTTCTTTCTATAACATGCACACTTCAAAGCTCCCAGAGTTCTGCTAATACCTCCTTGTCCCCTATCTGTGATGACAATCCCCTTCGTTGTATATCAAGCACATTTCAGACCTCCCAGAATTCTGCTACTACCTCATTGTCCCTCTCACTGATGACTATCCCCTTCACTCTACATCATGCACACTTCAAGCAACCCAGAGTTCTGCTACTCCCTCCTTGTCCTTCTCAGTGATGACTATCCCCTTTGTTCTATATTATGCACACTTCGAACCATCCAGAGTTCTGCTAATCCCTCCTTGTCCCTATCAGTGAATATAATCCCATTCATTCTATATCATACACACTTCAAAGCACCCAGAGTTCTGCTACTTCCTCCTTGTCCCTGTAACTGATGACAATCCCCTTCATTCTATATGATGCACACTTCATACCACCCAGAGTTTTGCTGCTCCCTCCTTGTCCCTATCAGTGATGACTATGCCCTTCGTTCTATATCATGCACGCTTTAAGCCACCCAGAGTTCTGCTACTACCGCCTTGTCTTTCTCAGTAATGACAATACACTTCTTTCTATATCATGCACACTTCCAACCACCCAGAGTTCTGTTACTCCCTCCTTATCCCTATAAAAGATGACAGTCCCCTTCGTTCTATATCATGCACACTTCAAAACACCCAGAGTTCTGCTACTCCTTCATTGTCCCTATCAGTGATGACTATCCTCTTCGTTCTACGTCATGCACACTTCAAACCACTCAGAGTTCTGCTACTCCCTCCTTGTCCCTATAAGTGATGACTATCCCCTTCATTCTATATGATGCACACTTCATACCACCCAGAGTTTTGCTGCTCCCTCCTTGTCCCTATCAGTGAAGACTATCCCCTTTCATCTATATCACGCACTTTTCAAACCACAGAGAGTTCTGCTCCACCCTCATTGTTGCTATCCGTGATGACTATCCCCTTCGTTCTATATCATGCACACCTCAAAATACCCACAGTTATGCTACTACCTCCTTGTCTGTATCAGCAATGACTAACCCTTCGTTTTGTATCATGCACACTTCAAACCAACCTGAGTTCTTCTCTTCCCTTCTTGTCCCTATCAGTGATGACAAACCCCTTCATTCTATATCATGCACACTTCAATCCTCGAACAGTTCCGCATCTCTCTCCTTCTGCCAATCAGTGATGACTATCCCCTTTGTTCTATATCATGCACACTTCAAACCACCCAAACTTCTGCTCCTCACTCCTTGTCATTATCTGTGATGATAATCCCTTCATTCTATATCATGCACACTTCAAACCACCAAGAGTTGTTCACCTCCTTCCTTGTCCCTAACAGATGATTGGTTATCCCTTCTTCTCTATATCATGCACATTTCAAACCTCGAACAGTTCTGCTTCTCCTTCCTTGTCTCCTATTAGTGATGACTTTCCTCTTTGTTCTATATCATGCACTCTTCAAACCATCCAGAGTTGTACTCCTCCATATTTCTCCCTATCAATGATGACTATCCCCTTCGTTCTATATCATGCACACTTCAAACCTCGAGCAATTCTGCTACTCCCTCCATGTCTCTATCAGTAATGACTATCCCCTAAGTTCTATATCATGCACACTTCAAACCAACCAGACTACTACTCCTCCATCCTTATCCCTATCAATGATGACAATCCCCTTCGTTCTATATCATGCACACTTCAAACCACCAAGAGTTGTTCTCCACCCTCCTTGTCCCAATCAGTGGTGACTATCCCCCTTCCTTCTATATCATGCACACTTCAAATCTCGAACAGCTCTGCTTCTCCCTCCTTGTCCCTATCAGTGATGACTACCCCCTTCGTTCTATATCATGCACACTTCAAATCACCCAGAGTTCTGCTCCCCCCTCCTTGTACCTAGCAGTGATGACTTTTCCATTCATTCAATATCATGCACTCTTCAAGCCACCGAGGGTTCTGCTTCTCTCTCCTTGTCCCTATCAGTAATGACTATCCCCTTCATTCTATATGATGCACATTTTAAACCTTGAACAGTTCTCCTACTCCCTCATTGTCTCTATCAGTAATGACTATCCCCTAAGTTCTATATCATGCACCCTTCAAACCACACAGAGTTCTGCTCCTCACTCCTTGTCCCTATCAGTGATGACTATCCAGTTCGTTCTGTATCATGCAAACTTTAAACCACCCAGAGTGCTGCTCCTGCTTCCATGTCCCTATCAGTGATGACTATCCCCTTTGTTGTATATCATACACACTTCAAACCAACCAGAGTTCTGCAACTCCCTCCTTGTCCCTATCAGTGATTACTATGAACTTAGTTCTATATCATGCATACTTCAAACCACCCAGAGTTCTGCAACTCCCTCCTTGTCCCTATCAGTGATTACTATAAACTTAGTTCTATATCATGCACACTTCAAACCACCCAGAGTTCTGCTGCTCCCTCCTTGTCCCTATCAGTGATGACTATCCCCTTCATTCTTTATCTTGCACAATTCAAACCACCCAGAGTTCTACTACTCCCTCCTTGTCCCTTTCAGTGATGACTATCCCTTTCATTCTGTGTCATGCCCAATTATAACCTCCAACAGTTCTACTACTACCTCCTTATCCCCTATCAGTAATGACTATCCCCTAAGTTTTATATCATGCACCCTTCAAACCACACAGAGTTCTGCTCCTCACTACTTGTCCCTATCAGTGATGACTATCCCGTTCATTCTGTATCATGCACACTTTAAACCACACAAAGTGCTGCTCCTGCTTCCATGTCCCTATCAGTGATGAATATCCCCTTTGTTGTATATCATGCACATTTCAAACCTCACAGAATTCTGCTACTCCCTTGGTAACCCCTTTCAGTGATGACTATCCCCTTTGTTCTACATCATGCATGCTTCAAGCCACCCAAAGTTCTAATACTCCCTCCTTGTCTTTCTCAGTGATGACAATACACTTCTTTCTATATCATGCACACTTCAAACCACCCAGAGTTCTGTTACTCCCTCCTTATCCCTAACAGAGATGACAATCCCCTTCATTCTATATCATGCACACTTCAAAACACCCAGAGTTCTGCTACTTCCTCCTTGTCTCTGTCAGAGATTTCTATCCCCTTCGTTCTATATCATGCACACTTTAAACCTCCCAGAGTACTGCTACTCCCTCCTTGTCCCTATAAGTGATGACTATCCCCTTCGTTCTATATGATGCTCACTTCAAACCACCCAGAGTTTTGCTACTACCTCCTTGTCCCTATCAGTGATGACTATGCCATTCGTTCTATATCATGTACACTTCAAAACACCCAGAGTCTCTTACTCCCTCCTTGTCCCTATCAGAGATGACTGTCCCCTTCTTTCTCTATCATGAACACTTCAAACCACCCAGAGTTCTGCTAATCCCTTCTTGTACCTGTTAGTGATGATGATCCCCTTCCATCTATATCATGCGCACTTCAAAACTCTCAGAGTTCTGCTACTCCCTCCTTGTCCCTATCACTGAAGACTATCCTCTTTCATCTATATCACGCACTCTTCAAACCACAGAGAGTTCTGCTCCACCCTCATTGTTGCTATCCATGATGACTATCCCCTTCGTTCGATATCATGCACACCTCAAAATACCCACAGTTATGCTACTACCTCCTTGTCTGTATCAGCAATGACGATCCCCTTCGTTTTGTATCATGCACACTTCAAACCAACCTGAGTTCTGCTACTCCCTCCTTCTCCTTATCCGTGATGACAATCCCCTTCATTCTATATCATGCACACTTCAAATCTCGAACAGTTCCGCATTTCTCTCCTTGTGCCAAACAGTGATGACTATCCCCATTGTTCTATATAATGCACACTTCTAACCAAACTGACTTCTGCTCCTCACTCCTTGTCATTATCTGTGAGGATAATCCCTTCATTCTATATCATGCACACGTCAAACCTTGAACAGCTCTTCTTCTCCCTCCTTGTCCCTATCAGTGATGACTATCCCCTTCATTCTATATCATGCACACTTCAAACCACTCAGAGTTCTGCTCCTTCCCCCTTGTCCTTCTCAGTGATGATTATCCACTTGGTTGTATATCATGCACACTTCAAATCACCCAGAGTTCTGCTCCCCCCTCCTTGTACCTAGCAGTGATGATTTTTACATTCATTCTATATCATTACTCTTCAAGCCACCGAGGGTTCTGCTTCTCTCTCCTTGTCCCTATCAGTAATGACTATCCTCTTCATTCTATATGATGCACATTTTAAACCTTGAACAGTTCTCCTACTCCCCATTGTCTCTATCAGTAATGACTATCCCCTAAGTTCTATATCATGCACCCTTCAAACCAACCAGACTACTACTCCTCCTCCATCCTTGTCCTATCAATGATGACAATCCCTCTATTCTATATCATGCACACTTCAAACCACCCAAGAGTTGTTCTCCACCCTCGTTGTCCCAATCAGTGGTGACTATCCCCTCCTTCTA
The DNA here is from genome assembly GCA_016271365.2 of Neoceratodus forsteri. Lineage (NCBI taxonomy): Eukaryota > Metazoa > Chordata > Ceratodontiformes > Ceratodontidae > Neoceratodus > Neoceratodus forsteri. The sequence goes on from CM057455.1 coordinate 176,174,984, forward strand.
TATCATGCACACTTTAAACCTCGAACAGCTCTGTTCCTCCCTCTTGTCCCTCTCAGTGATGATTATCCTCTTGATTCTATATCATGCACACTTCAAATCACCCAGAGTTCTGGTCCCTCCTTGTACCTAGCAGTGACAACTCTTTCCATTCATTCTATATCATGCACCTTCTGCCACCAAGGGTTCTGCCGTATCTCCTTGTCCCCATCAGTAAATGACCATCCCTTTGTTCTATATGATGCACATTTTAAACCTTGAACAGTTCTCCTACTCCCTCCTTGTCTCTATCAGTAATGATTATCCCCTAAGTTCTATATCATACACCCTTCAAACCACACAGAGTTCTGCTCCTCACTCCTTGTCCCTATCAGTGATTAATATCCCCTTCGTTCTATATCATGCACACTTTAAACCACACAGAGTGCTGCTCTTGCTTCCATGTCCATATCAGTGATGACTATCCCCTTTGTTGTATATCATGCACACTTCAAACCATCCAGAGTTCTGCATCTCCCTCCTTGTCCCTATCTGGGATGACAATCCCCTTCTTTCTATAACATGCACACTTCAAAGCTCCCAGAGTTCTGCTAATACCTCCTTGTCCCCTATCTGTGATGACAATCCCCTTCGTTGTATATCAAGCACATTTCAGACCTCCCAGAATTCTGCTACTACCTCATTGTCCCTCTCACTGATGACTATCCCCTTCACTCTACATCATGCACACTTCAAGCAACCCAGAGTTCTGCTACTCCCTCCTTGTCCTTCTCAGTGATGACTATCCCCTTTGTTCTATATTATGCACACTTCGAACCATCCAGAGTTCTGCTAATCCCTCCTTGTCCCTATCAGTGAATATAATCCCATTCATTCTATATCATACACACTTCAAAGCACCCAGAGTTCTGCTACTTCCTCCTTGTCCCTGTAACTGATGACAATCCCCTTCATTCTATACGATGCACACTTCATACCACCCAGAGTTTTGCTGCTCCCTCCTTGTCCCTATCAGTGATGACTATGCCCTTCGTTCTATATCATGCACGCTTTAAGCCACCCAGAGTTCTGCTACTACCGCCTTGTCTTTCTCAGTAATGACAATACACTTCTTTCTATATCATGCACACTTCAAACCACCCAGAGTTCTGTTACTCCCTCCTTATCCCTATAAAAGATGACAGTCCCCTTCGTTCTATATCATGCACACTTCAAAAAACCCAGAGTTCTGCTACTCCTTCATTGTCCCTATCAGTGATGACTATCCTCTTCGTTCTACGTCATGCACACTTCAAACCACTCAGAGTTCTGCTACTCCCTCCTTGTCCCTATAAGTGATGACTATCCCCTTCATTCTATATGATGCACACTTCATACCACCCAGAGTTTTGCTGCTCCCTTCTTGTCCCTATCAGTGAAGACTATCCCCTTTCATCTATATCACGCACTTTTCAAACCACAGAGAGTTCTGCTCCACCCTCATTGTTGCTATCCGTGATGACTATCCCCTTCGTTCTATATCATGCACACCTCAAAATACCCACAGTTATGCTACTACCTCCTTGTCTGTATCAGCAATGACTAACCCCTTCGTTTTGTATCATGCACACTTCAAACCAACCTGAGTTCTTCTCTTCCCTTCTTGTCCCTATCAGTGATGACAAACCCCTTCATTCTATATCATGCACACTTCAATCCTCGAACAGTTCCGCATCTCTCTCCTTCTGCCAATCAGTGATGACTATCCCTTTGTCTCATATCATGCACAATTTCAAACCACCCAAACTTCTGCCTCACCTCTTGTCATTATCTGTGATGATAATCCCTTCATTCTATATCATGCACACTTCAAACCACCAAGAGTTGTTCACCTCCTTCCTTGTCCCTAACAGTGATGACTATCCCCTTCCTTCTATATCATGCACATTTCAAACCTCGAACAGTTCTGCTTCTCCTTCCTTGTCTCCTATTAGTGATGACTTTCCTCTTTGTTCTATATCATGCACTCTTCAAACCATCCAGAGTTGTACTCCTCCATATTTCTCCCTATCAATGATGACTATCCCCTTCGTTCTATATCATGCACACTTCAAACCTCGAGCAATTCTGCTACTCCCTCCATGTCTCTATCAGTAATGACTATCCCCTAAGTTCTATATCATGCACACTTCAAACCAACCAGACTACTACTCTCCTCCATCCTTATCCCTATCAATGATGACAATCCCCTTCGTTCTATATCATGCACACTTCAAACCACCAAGAGTTGTTCTCCACCCTCCTTGTCCCAATCAGTGGTGACTATCCCTTCCTTCTATATCATGCACACTTCAAATCTCGAACAGCTCTGCTTCTCCCTCCTTGTCCCTATCAGTGATGACTACCCCCTTCGTTCTATATCATGCACACTTCAAATCACCCAGAGTTCTGCTCCCCCCTCCTTGTACCTAGCAGTGATGACTTTTCCATTCATTCAATATCATGCACTCTTCAAGCCACCGAGGGTTCTGCTTCTCTCTCCTTGTCCCTATCAGTAATGACTATCCCCTTCATTCTATATGATGCACATTTTAAACCTTGAACAGTTCTCCTACTCCCTCATTGTCTCTATCAGTAATGACTATCCCCTAAGTTCTATATCATGCACCCTTCAAACCACACAGAGTTCTGCTCCTCACTCCTTGTCCCTATCAGTGATGACTATCCAGTTCGTTCTGTATCATGCAAACTTTAAACCACCCAGAGTGCTGCTCCTGCTTCCATGTCCCTATCAGTGATGACTATCCCCTTTGTTGTATATCATACACACTTCAAACCAACCAGAGTTCTGCAACCCTCCTTGTCCCTATCAGTGATTACTATGAACTTAGTTCTATATCATGCATACTTCAAACCACCCAGAGTTCTGCAGACTCCCTCCTTGTCCCCATCAGTGATTACTATAAACTTAGTTCTACATCATGCACACTTCAAACCACCCAGAGTTCTGCTGCTCCTCCTTGTCCCATCAGTGATGACTATCCCTTCATTCTTTATCTGCACAATTCAAACCACCCAGAGTTCTACTACTCCCTCCTTGTCCCTTTCAGTGATGACTATCCCTTTCATTCTGTGTCATGCCCAATTATAACCTCCAACAGTTCTACTACTACCTCCTTATCCCCTATCAGTAATGACTATCCCCTAAGTTTTATATCATGCACCCTTCAAACCACACAGAGTTCTGCTCCTCACTACTTGTCCCTATCAGTGATGACTATCCCGTTCATTCTGTATCATGCACACTTTAAACCACACAAAGTGCTGCTCCTGCTTCCATGTCCCTATCAGTGATGAATATCCCCTTTGTTGTATATCATGCACATTTCAAACCTCACAGAATTCTGCTACTCCCTTGGTAACCCCTTTCAGTGATGACTATCCCCTTTGTTCTACATCATGCATGCTTCAAGCCACCCAAAGTTCTAATACTCCCTCCTTGTCTTTCTCAGTGATGACAATACACTTCTTTCTATATCATGCACACTTCAAACCACCCAGAGTTCTGTTACTCCCTCCTTATCCCTAACAGAGATGACAATCCCCTTCATTCTATATCATGCACACTTCAAAACACCCAGAGTTCTGCTACTTCCTCCTTGTCTCTGTCAGAGATTTCTATCCCCTTCGTTCTATATCATGCACACTTTAAACCTCCCAGAGTACTGCTACTCCCTCCTTGTCCCTATAAGTGATGACTATCCCCTTCGTTCTATATGATGCTCACTTCAAACCACCCAGAGTTTTGCTACTACCTCCTTGTCCCTATCAGTGATGACTATGCCATTCGTTCTATATCATGTACACTTCAAAACACCCAGAGTCTCTTACTCCCTCCTTGTCCCTATCAGAGATGACTGTCCCCTTCTTTCTCTATCATGAACACTTCAAACCACCCAGAGTTCTGCTTAATCCTTCTTGTACCTGTTATTGATGATGATCCCTTCCATCTATATCCTTGCACTTCAAAACTCTCAGAGTTCTGCTCCCTCCTTGTCCCTATCACTGAAGACTATCCTCTTTCATCTATATCACGCACTCTTCAAACCACAGAGAGTTCTGCTCCACCCTCATTGTTGCTATCCATGATGACTATCCCCTTCGTTCGATATCATGCACACCTCAAAATACCCACAGTTATGCTACTACCTCCTTGTCTGTATCAGCAATGACGATCCCCTTCGTTTTGTATCATGCACACTTCAAACCAACCTGAGTTCTGCTACTCCCTCCTTCTCCTTATCCGTGATGACAATCCCCTTCATTCTATATCATGCACACTTCAAATCTCGAACAGTTCCGAATTTCTCTCCTTGTGCCAAACAGTGATGACTATCCCCATTGTTCTATATAATGCACACTTCTAACCAAACTGACTTCTGTCTCCTCACTCCTTGTCATTATCTGTGAGGATAATCCTTCATTCTATATCATGCACACGCCAAACCTTGAACAGCTCTTCTTCTCCCCTCCTTGTCCCTATCAGTGATGACTATCCCCTTCATTCTATATCATGCACACTTCAAACCACTCAGAGTTCTGCTCCTTCCCCCTTGTCCTTCTCAGTGATGATTATCCACTTGGTTGTATATCATGCACACTTCAAATCACCCAGAGTTCTGCTCCCCCCTCCTTGTACCTAGCAGTGATGATTTTTCCATTCATTCTATATCATTACTCTTCAAGCCACCGAGGGTTCTGCTTCTCTCTCCTTGTCCCTATCAGTAATGACTATCCCCTTCGTTCTATATGATGCACATTTTAAATCTTGAACAATTCTCCTACTCCTCCTTGTCTCTATCAGTAATGACTATCCCCTAAGTTCTATATCATGCACCCTTCAAACCACACAGAGTTCTGCTCCTAACTCCTTGTCCCTATCAGTGATGACTATCCCATTCATTCTGTATCATGCACACTTTAAACCACACAGAGTGCTGCTCCTGCTTCCATGTCCCGATCAGTGATGACTATCCCTTTTGTTGTATATCATGCACACTTCAAACCAACCAGAGTTCTGCAACTCCCTCCTTGTCCCTATCAGTGATGACAATTCCCTTCGTTCTATATCATGCATACTTCAAACCACCCAGAGTTCTGCTGCTCCCTCCTTGTTCCTATCAGTGATGGCTATCCCCTTCATTCTATATCTTGCACAATTCAAATCACCCAGAGTTCTACTACTCCCTCCTTGGCCCTTTCAGTGATGACTATCCCTTTCATTCTGTATCATGACCAATTATAACCTCCAACAGTTCTACTACTACCTCCTTGTCCCCTCAGCGATGATTATCCCCTTCATTCTATATCATGAACACCTCAAACCTCCCACAACTCTGCTACTGCTCCTTGTCCTTATCAATGATGACTATACCCTTCATTCCATATCATGCACATTTCAAACAACGACAATTACTGCTACTACCTCCTTTTCCATATCGTTGTGGACTATCCGCGTCTTTCTATATGCACACTTCAAACCTCCCACAGTTCTGCTATTACGTCCTTCTCCCAATCAGTGATCACTATCCCTTTGTTCCATGTCATGCACACTTCAAACCCCCCAGTGCTCTGCTACTTCCTTCTTGTCCCTATCAGTGATGACTATCCTCTTCGTTCTATATCATGCACACTTCAAACCTACCAGAGTTCTGCTACTACCCCCTTGTCCCTAGCTGTGATGACAATCACCTTTGTTGTATATCATGCACATTTCAAACCTCACAGAATTCTCCTACTCCCTTGTTATCCCTCTCAGTGATGACTATTCCCTTTGTTCTACATCATGCGTGCTTCAAGCTTCCCAGAGTTCTGCTACTCCCTCCTTGTCTTTCTCAGTGATGACAATACACTTCTTTCTATGTCATGCACACTTCAAACCACCCAGAGTTCTGTTACTCCCTCCTTATCCCTATCAGAGATGACAATCCCCTTCGTTCTATATCATGCACACTTCAAACCACCCAGAGTTCTGCTAATCCCTTCTTGTCCCTGTTAGTGATGACGATCCCCTTCTGTCTATATCATGCGTCTTCAAAACTCCCAGAGTTCCGCTACTCCCTCCTTGTCCCTATCACTGAAGACTATCCCCGTTCATCTATATCACGCACTCTTCAAACCACAGAGAGTTCTGCTCCACCCTCATTGTTGCTATCCGTGATGACTATCCCCTTCGTTCTATATCATGTACACCTCAAAATACCCACAGTTATACTACTACCTCCTTGTCTGTATCAGCGATGACTATCCCCTTTGTTTTGTATCATGCCCACTTCAAACCTCCCAGAATTCTGCAACTCCCTCCTTCTCCTTATCCGTGATGACAATCCCCTTCATTCTATATCATGCACACTTCAAACCAACCTGACTTCTGCTCCTCACTCCTTGTCATCATCTGTGATGATAATCCCTTCATTCTATATCATGCACACTTCAAACCACCTTGAGTTGTTCACCTCCTTCCTTGTCCCTATCAGTGATGACTCTCCCCTTCCTTCTATATCATGCACATTTCAAACCTCGGACAGTTCTGCTTCTCACTCCTTGTCTCCTATTAGTGATGACTTTCCCCTTCGTCATGTATCATGCACTCTTCAAACCATCCAGAGTTGTACTCCTCCACAATTCTCCCTATCAATGATGACTATGCCCTCTCGCTCTCCATATAATGCTCACGCCAAACCCCCACAATTCCTGCTACTCCCTCCATGTCTCCATCAGTAATGACTCATCCCCTGTTCTAATCATGCACACTTCAAACCAACCAGACTACTACTCCTCCTCCATCCTTGTCCCTATCAATGATGACAATCCCCTTCATTCTATATCATGCACACTTCAAACCACCAAGAGTTGTTCTCCACCCTCATTGTCCCAATCAGTGGTGACTATCCCCTTCCTTCTATATCATGCACACTTCAAACCTCGAACAGCTCTGCTCTTCCCTCTTGTCCCTCTCAGTGATGATTATCCACTTGGTTCTATATCATGCACACTTCAAATCACCCAGAGTTCTGTCCCCTCCTTGTACCTAGCAGTGACAACTTTTCCATTCATTCTATATCATGCACTCTTCAAGCCACCGAGGGTTCTCGCTTATCTCCTTGTCCCCACAGTAATGACTATCCCTTGTTCTATATGATGCACATTTTAAACCTTGAACAGTTCTCCTACTCCCTCCTCGGTTCCCCATCAGTAATGATTATCCCCCAAGTTCTATATCATACACCCCTTCAAACCACACAGAGTTCTTGCCCTCACCCTTGTCCTATCAGTGATTACTATCCCTTCGCTCTATATCATGCACACTTTAAACCACACAGAGTGCTGCTCCTGCTTCCATGTCCATATCAGTGATGACTCATCCCTTGTTGTATATCATGCACACTTCAAACCATCCAGAGTTCTGCATCTCCCTCCTTGTCACTATCTGGGATGACAATCCCCTTCTTTCTATAACATGCACACTTCAAAGCTCCCAGAGTTCTGCTAATACCTCCTTGTCCCCTATCTGTGATGACAATCCCCTTCGTTGTATATCATGCACATTTCAGACCTCCCAGAATTCTGCTACTACCTCATTGTCTCTCTCACTGATGACTATCCCCTTCACTCTACATCATGCACACTTCAAGCAACCCAGAGTTCTGCTACTCCCTCCTTGTCCTTCTCAGTGATGACTATCCCCTTTGTTCTATATTATGCACACTTCGAACCATCCAGAGTTCTGCTAATCCCTCCTTGTCCCTCATCAGTGAATATAATCCCATTCATTCTATATCACACACACTTCAGCACCCAGAGTTCTGCTACTTCCTCCTTGTCCCTGTAACTGATGACAATCCCTTCATTCTATATGATGCACACTTCCATACCACCCAGAGTTTCATGCTGCTCCTCCTTGTCCCTATCAGTAATGACTATGCCCTCGCTCTATATCATGCACGCCTAAGCCACCCAGAGTTCTGCTACTACCCTTTGTCTTTCCCAGTGATGACAACACACTCCTTTCTATATCATGCACACTCAAACCACCCAGGGTTCTTGTTACTCCCTCCTTATCCCTATCAAAGATGACAGTCCCCTTCGTTCTATATCATGCACACTTCAAAACACCCAGAATTCTGCTACTCCTTCATTGTCCCTATCAGTGATGACTATCCTCTTCGTTCTACGTCATGCACACTTCAAACCACTCAGAGTTCTGCTACTCCCTCCTTGTCCCTATAAGTGATGACTATCCCCTTCATTCTATATGATGCACACTTCATACCACCCAGAGTTTTGCTGCTCCCTCCTTGTCCCTATCAGTGATGACTATGCCCTTTATTCTATATCATGCACACTTCAAAACACCCAGAGTTCTCTTACTCCCTCCTTGTCCCTACCAGTGATGACTATCCCCTTCATTCCATATCATGCGCACTTCAAAACTCCCAGAGTTCTGCTACTTCCTCCTTGTCCCTATCACTGAAGACTATCCCCTTTCATCTATATCACGCACTCTTCAAACCACAGAGAGTTCTGCTCCACCCTCATTGTTGCTATCCGTGATGACTATCCCCTTCGTTCTATATCATGCACACCTCAAAATACCCACAGTTATGCTACTACCTCCTTGTCTGTATCAGCAATGACTATCCCTCTCGTTGTATCATGCACACTTCAAACCAACCTGAGTTCCTTCTTCCTTCTGTCCTCATCAGTGATGACAAACCCCTTCATTCTATATCATGCACACTTCAAACCTCGAACAGTTCCGAATCTCTCTCCTTCTGCCAATCAGTGATGACTATCCCCTTTGTTCTATATCATGCACACTTCAAACCACCCAAACTTCTGCTCCTCACTCCTTGTCATTATCTGTGATGATAATCCCTTCATTCTATATCATGCACACTTCAAACCACCAAGAGTTGTTCACCTCCTTCCTTGTCCCTAACAGTGATGACTATCCCCTTCCTTCTATATCATGCACATTTCAAACCTCGAACAGTTCTGCTTCTCCTTCCTTGTCTCCTATTAGTGATGACTTTCCTCTTTGTTCTATATCATGCACTCTTCAAACCATCCAGAGTTGTACTCCTCCATATTTCTCCCTATCAATGATACTATCCCCTTCGTTCTATATCATGCACACTTCAAACCTCGAGCAATTCTGTTACTCCCTCCATGTCTCTATCAGTAATGACTATCCCCTAAGTTCTATATCATGCACACTTCAAACCAACCAGACTACTACTCCTCCATCCTTATCCCTATCAATGATGACAATCCCCTTCATTCTATATCATGCACACTTCAAACCACCAAGAGTTGTTCTCCACCCGCATTGTCCCAATCAGTGGTGACTATCCCCTTCCTTCTATATCATGCACACTTCAAATCTCGAACAGCTCTGCTTCTCCCTCCTTGTCCCTATCAGTGATGACTACCCCTCTGCTCCATATCATGCACACTTCAAATCACCCAGAGTTCTGCTCCCACTCCTTGTACCTAGCAGTGATGACTCTTCCATTCATTCAATATCATGCACCTTCAAGCCACCGAGGGTTCAGCTTTCTCTGTCCCTATCAGTAATGACTATCCCTTCATTCTATATGATGCACATTTAAACCTTGAACAGTTCTCCTACTCCCCCATTGTCTCTATCAGTAATGACTATCCCTAAGTTCTATATATGCACCCTTCAAACCACACAGAGTTCTGCTCCCCACTCCTTGTCCCTATCAGTGATGACTATCCAGTCTGTTCTGTATCATGCAAACTTTAAACCACCCAGAGTGCTGCTCCTGCTTCCATGTCCCTATCAGTGATGACTATCCCCTTTGTTGTATATCATACACATTCAAACCAACCAGAGTTCTGCAACTCCTCCTTGTCCCTATCAGTGATTACTATGAACTTAGTTCTATATCATGCATACTTCAAGCCACCCAGAGTTCTGCAACTCTCTCCTTGTCCCTATCAGTAATGACTATCCCCTTCGTTCTATATCATGCACACTTCTAACCACCCAGAGTTCTGCTGCTCCCTCCTTGTCCCTATCAGTGATGACTATCCCCTTCATTCTATATCTTGCAGAATTCAAACCACCCAGAGTTCTACTACTCCCTCCTTGTCCCTTTCAGTGATGACTATCCCTTTCATTCTGTATCATGCCCTATTATAACCTCCAACAGTTCTACTACTACCTCCTTGTCCCCTATCAGTAATGACTATCCCCTAAGTTTTATATCATGCACCCTTCAAACCACACAGTGTTCTGCTCCTCACTCCTTGTCCCTATCAATGATGACTATCCCCTTCGTTCTATATCATGCACACTTCAAACCTCGAACACTTCTGCTGCTCTATCCTTGTCTTTGTCAGTGCTGACTAGCCCCTTTGTTTTATATCATGCACACTCCAAACCACACAGAGATCTGCTCCTTCCTCCTTGTCCCTATCAGTGATGACTATCCCATTTGTTCTACATCATGCACACTTCATACCACCCAGTGTTCCACTGCTCCCTCCTTGTCCCTATCAGTGATGACTATCCCCTTCATTCTGTATCATGCACAATTCAAACCACCCAGAGTTCTACTACTGCCTCCTTGTCCCTTTCAGCGATGACAATCCCTTTCATTCTGTATCATGTCCAATTCAAACCTCCAACAGTTCTACTACTACCTCCTTGTCCCCTATCAGAGATGATTATCCCCTTAGTTCTATATCATGCACACCTCAAATCTCCCACAACTCTGCTACTGCCTCCTTGTCCCTATCAATGATGACTTTCCCATTTGTTCCATATCATGCACATTTCAAACCACAGACAGTGCTGCTAATATCTCCTGTTCCATATCTGTGTGGACTATCCGCTTTATTCTATATTATGCACACTTCAAACCTCCCACAGTTCTACTACTACGTCCTTCTCCCAATCAGTGATGACTATCCCCATCGTTCTATATCATGCACAATTCAAACCTCCCACAGCTCTACTACTGCCTCCTTGTGACTATCAGTGATGACTATCCACTTCGCTCTCTATCATGCACACTTTAAATGACCCAAAGGTCTGCTCCTCCCTCCTTGTCCCTATCAGTGATGACTATTGAATTCATTCTATATAACGCACACTTAAAACCTCCAGAGATTGTCTCCTCCCTCCTTGTCCGTATGAGGGATGACTATCCCCTTCGTTCTAGATCATGCACACTTCAAACCACCCAGAGTTCTGCTCCTTGATGCTTGTCCCTGTCGGTGATGACCGTCCCCTTCATTCTATATCATGCATGCTTTAAACCACCCAGAGTTCTACTGCTCCCTCCTTGTCCCTATCAGTGATGACTATCCCCTTCATTCCGTAGCACAATTCAAACCACCCAGAGTTCTGCTACTTCCTCCTTGTCCCGATCATTGATGACCAACCCCTTCTTTGTATATCGTGAACACTTCAAACCACTCAGACTTTTACTCCTCACTCTTTGTCCCTATCAGTGATGTCTATTCCCTTCATTCTATATTATGCACACTTCAAAACACCAGAGATTGTCTCCTCCCTCCTTGTCCCTATCAGTGATGACTATCCCCTTACTTCTATATCATGCACACTTCAAACCTCCCACAGTTCTGCTACTCAATCCTTGTCCTTATCAGTGATGACAATCCACTTTGTTCTATATCATGCCCACTTCTAATCACCCAGAGTTATGCTACTCCCTCCTTGTCCCTATCAGTGATGAATATTCCCTTTGTTCTATATTGTGCACACTTCAACCCTCCCACAGTTCTGCTCCTATATCCTTGTCCCTATCAGTGATGACTTTAACCTTCCTTCTATATCATGAACACTTCAAAACTCACACAGTTCTGCTACTCAATCCTTGTCCCTCTCAGGGATGACTATCCCCCTTCATTTTATATTATGTACAAGTCAAACCAGCAAGAGTTCTGCTCCTGCTTCCTTGTCCCTCTCAGTGCAGACTATCTCCTTCTTTCTATGTCATGCAGTCTTTAAACCATCCAGAGTTCTGCTCTTCCCTCCTTGTCCCTGTTCAGTGATGACTATCCCCTTCGTTCTATATCATGCACACTTCAAACCACCCAGATTTCTGCTCATCAATGCTCATCCCTATCAGTTATGCCCATCCCCTTCATTCTATATCATCTACACTTCAAACCACTCAGAGTTCTGCTACACTCTCCTTGTGCCTATCAGTGATGACTATCCCCTTTGTTCTATATCTTGCACAATTTAAACATCCCACAGTTCTGCTTCTCCCTCCTTGTCCCTATCAGTGACGACTATTCCCTTCATTCTATATCATGCACACTTCAAACGTCGAACATTTCTTCTTCTCTCTTCTTGTCATTATCAGAACTGACTATTCCCTTCATTCTATATTATGCACACTTCTAACCACCAAGAGTTATGCTCCTCCCTCTTTGCCCCATCAGTGATAACTATCCCATTCGTTCTATATCATGTGCACTTCAAATCACCCAGAGTTCTCCTCCTCCCTCCTTGTCCCTATCAATGATGACTATACCCTTCATTCTATATCATGCACACTTCAAACAACCGACAGTTCTGCTCCTCCCAGCTTGTCCCAATCAGTGATGACTATCCCCTTCTTTATATATGATGCACACTTCAAACCACCCAGAATTCTACAACTCCCTCCTTGTCCCTATCCGTGATGGCAATACACTTCACTCCATATCATTCACACTTCAACCCACCCAGAGTTCTGCTCCTCCCTCCTTTTCCCTATCCGTGATAAAAATCCCTTTTGTTCTATAGTATGCATACTTCAAACCTCGAACAGTTCTACTTCTCCCTCCTTGTCCCTATCAGTGATTACTATCCCCTTCGTTCTATTTCATGCACATTTCAAACTACCCAGAGTTCTGCTCCTCCCTCCTTGTCCCTGTCAGTGATGCCTATCCCCTTCATTCTGTATCTTACATGCTTCAAACCACCCTGAGTTCTTCTCATCCCTCCCTGTCCCTATCAGTGATGACAATACCCTTCGTTCTATATCATGCACACTTCAAACCACCAAGAGTTGTTCTCCTCCTTCCTTGTCCCTATCATTGATGACTATCCCTTTCCTTCTATATCATGCACATTTCAAACCTTGAACAGTTCTGCTTCTCCATCCTTGTCTCTATCAGTAATGACTGTCCCCTAAGTACTATATCATGCACACTTCAAACCAACCAGAGTTGTTCTCCACCCTCCTTATCCCAATCAGTGATGACTATCCCCTTACTTCTATATCATGCACACTTCAAGCCTCGAACAGCTCTGCTTCTCCCGCCTTGTCCCTATCAGTGATGACTATCCCCTTCGTTCTATATCGTGCACACTTCAAACCACCCAGAGTTTTGCTCCTCCCTCCTTGTCCCTATCAGTGATGATTATGCACTTCGTTCTATGTCATGCTCACTTCAAATCACTCGGAGTTCTGCTCCCCCCTCCTTGTAACTAGCAGTGATGACTTTTCCATTCATTCTATATCATGCACTCTTCAAGCCACCGAGGGTTCTGCTTCTCTCTCCTTGTCCCTATCAGTAATGACTATACCCTTCGTTCATTATCATGCACACTTCAAACCTCGAACAGTTCTGCTACTCCCTCCTTGTCTCTATCAGTAATGACTATCAACTCAGTTCCATATCATGCACACTACAAACCACACAGAGTTCTGCTCCTCACTCCTTGTCCTTATCAGTGATGCCTATCCCCTTCGTTCTGTATCATGCACACTTCAAACCACCCAGAGTGCTGCTCCTGCTTTCTTGTCCCTATCAGTGATGACTATCCCCTTCATTCTATATCATTCACACTTCAAACCTCAAACACTTCTGCTGCTCTATCCTTGTCCCTGTCAGTGCTGACTAGCCCCTTCATTTTATATCATGCACACTCCAACCTCCCAGAGTTCTGCTCCTCCCTGCTTGTCCATATCAGTGATGACTATCCCTTTCGTTCAATATTATGCACACTTCAAACATCCTACAGTTCTGCTTCTCCTTCCTTTTCCCTAACAGTGATGACTATCCCCTTCCTTCTATATCATGCACACTTAAAACCTCCCAAAGTTGTGCTTCTCCCTCATTGTCCTATCAGCGATGACTATCCCCTTCCTTCTATATCATGCACAGTTCAACCCTTCCACAGTTCTGCTCCTCTGTTCTTCTCCCTATCAGCAATGATTATCCACTTCCTTTTGTATCATGCACATTTCAAACCTACCAGAGTTCTGCTACTCCCTACTTGCCCCTATCAATGATGACTATCCCCTTCGTTCTATATCATGCACACTTCAAATCTAGAACAATTCTGCTACTCCCTCCTTGTCTCTATCGTTAATGACTGTCCCCTTCGTTCTATATCATGCACACTTCAAACCACTCTGACTTCTGCTCCTCCATCCTTGTCCCTATCAGTGATGACAATCCTCTTCATTCTATATCATGCACACTCCAAACCACCCAGAGTTGTTCTCCACCCTCCTTGTCCCAATCAGTGATGACTGTCCCCTTCCTTCTATATCATGCACACTTCAAACCTCGAACAGCTCTCCTTTTCCCTCCTTGTCCCTATCAGTGATGACTATCCCCTTCGTTCAACATCATGCACACTTCAAACCACCCAGAGTTTTGCTTCTCCCTCCTTGTCCCTATCAGTGATGATTATCCACTTCCTTCTATATCATACTCACTTCAAATCACTCAGAGTTCTGCTCCCCCCTCCTTGTAACTAGCAGTGATGACTTTTCCATTCATTCTATATCATGCTCTCTTCAAGCCACCGAGGGTTCTGCTTCTCTCTCCTAGTCCCTAACAGTAATGACAATACACTTCATTCTATATCATGCACACTTCTAACCTCAAACAATTCTGCTACTCCCTCCTTGTCTCTATCAGTAATGACTGTCCCCTAAGTTCTATATCATGCACACTTCAAACCACACAGAGTTCTGCTCCTCAATCCTTCTCCCTATCATTGATGACTATACCCTTCATTCTGTATCATGCACACTTCAAACCACTCAGAGTTCTGCTACACTCTCCTTGTCCCTTTCAGTAATAACAATCCCCTTTTTCTATATTACGCACACTTCAAACCACACAGGGTTCTGCTACTCCCTCCTTGTCCCTATCAGTGATGACTATCCCCTTTGCTCTGTATCGTGCACACTTCAAACATCCCACAGTTCTGCTTCTCCCTCCTTGTACCTATCAGTGATGACTATCCCCTTCGTACTATATCATGCACACTTCAAACCTCCCAAAGTTGTGATTCTCCCTCCTTGTCCTATCAGCGATGACTATCCCCTTCGATGCACACTTCAACCCTCCCACAGTTCGGCTCCTCCATTTTTGTCCTTATCAGAGATGACTATCACCTTCCTTCTAAATCCTGCTCACTTCAAACCACCCAGAGTTCTGCTACTCCCTCCTTGTCCCTCTCAGTGATGACTATTCCCTTCATTCTATATCATGCACACTTCAAACTTCAAACAGTTCTTCTACTCCCTCCTTGTCCCTATGAGTACTGACTATCCCCTTCGTTCTATATTATGCACACTTCTAACCACCCAGAGTTCTGCTGCTCCCTCTTTGTCCCTATCAGTAATGACTTTCCTTTTCGTTGCATATCATGCCCAATACAAATCACCCAGAGTTCTCCTCCTCCCTCATTGTCCCTATCAATGATGAGTATACCCTTCATTCTATATCATGCACACTTCAAACCACTGAGAGTTCTGCTCCTCCCTGCTTGTCCCAATCAGTGATGACTATCCCCTTCGTTCTATATCATGCACACTTCAAACCTCCCAAAGATGTGCTTCTCCCTCCTTGTCCTATCAGCAATGACTATCCCCTTCCTTCAATATCATGCACACTTCAACCCTCCCACAGTTCTGCTCCTCCATTCTTGTCCCTATCAGTGATGTCTATTCCCTTCATTCTACATCATGCATACTTCAAACCTCGAACAGTTCTACTACCTCCTTGTCCCAATGAGTACTGACTATCCCCTTCGTTCTATATCATGCACACTTCAAACCTCAAACACTTCTGCTGCTCTATCCTTGTCCTTGTCAGTGCTGACTAGCCCCTTCATTTTGTATCATGCACACTCCAAACCACACAGAGATCTGCTCCTCCCTCCTTGTCCCTATCAGTGATGACTATCCCCTTCGTTCAATATCATGCACAATTCAACGCATCCAGAGTTCTGCTTCTCCCTACTTTTCCTTATCAGTGATGACCAACCCCTTCATTCTGTATCATGCACACTTCAAAACTCTGAGTTCTACAGCTCGCTCCTTGTCCCCATCAATGATGACTAACCCCTTTGCTCTGTATCGTGCACACTTCAAACATCCCACAGTTCTGCTTCTCCCTCCTTGTACCTATCAGTGATGACTATCCCCTTCCTACAATATCATGCACACTTCAAAGCTCCCAAAGTTGTGCTTCTCCCTCCTTGTCCTATTAGCCATGACTATCCCCTTCCTTCTATATCATGCACACTTCAACCCTCCCACAGTTCTGCTCCTCCATTCTTGTCCTTATCAGAGATGATTATCACCTTCCTTCTATATCCTGCACACTTCAAACCACCCAGAGTTCTGATACTTCCTCCTTGCCCTATCAGTGATGACTATTCCCTTCATTCTATATCATGCACATTTCAAACCTCGAACAGTTCTTCTACTCCCTCCTTGCCCATATGAGTACTGACTATCCCCTTCATTCTATATCATGCACACTTCTAACCACCCAAAGGTCTGCTGCTCTCTCTTTTTCCCTATCAGTAATGACTTTCCTTTTCGTTGCATATCATGCCCACTTCAAATCACACAGAGTTCTCCTCCTCCCCCCTTGTCCCTATCAATGATGAGTTTAACCTTCATTCTATATCATGCATACTTCAAACCATGAAAGTTCTGCTCCTCCCTGCTTGTCCCAATCAGTGATGACTATCCCCTTCGTTCTATATCATGCACACTTCAAACATCCCAAACTTGTGCTTCTCCCTCCTTGTCCTATCAGCGATTACTATCCCCTTCCTTCTATATCATGCATGCTTCAACCCTCCCACAGTTCTGCTCATCTATTCTTGTCCTTATCAGAGATGACTATCACCTTCCTTCTATATCCTGCACACTTCAAACCACCCAGAGTTCTGCTACTCTCTCCTTGTCCCTATCAGTGTTGTCTATTCCCTTCATTCTATATCATGCACACTTCAAACCTCGAACAGTTCTTCTACTACCTCCTTGTCCCAATGAGTACTGACTATCCCCTTCGTTCTATATCATGCACACTTCTAACCACCCAGAGATCTGCTCCTCCCTCCTTGACCTTATCAGTGATGACTATCCCCTTCGTTCAATATCATGCACAATTCAACGCATCCAGTGTTCTGCTCCTCCCTGCTTTTCCTTATCAGTGATGACCAACCCCTTCATTCTATATCATGCACACTTCAAACCACGAGAGTTCTGCTCCTCCCTGCTTGTCCCAATCAGTGATGACTATACCCTACATTCTATATCATGCACACTTCAAACATCCCAAACTTGTGCTTCTCCCTCCTTGTCCGATCAGCGATGACTATCCCCTTCCTTCTAAATCATCCACACTTCAACCCTCCCACAGTTCTGCTCCTCCATTCTTGTCCTTATCAGAGATGACTATCACCTTCCTTCTATATCCTGCACACTTCAAACCACCCAGAGTTCTGATACTTCCTCCTTGCCCTATCAGTGATGACTATTCCCTTCATTCTATATCATGCACATTTCAAACCTCGAACAGTTCTTCTACTCCCTCCTTGTCCCTATGAGTACTGACTATCCACTTCATTCTATATCATGCACACTTCTAACCACCCAAAGTTCTGCTGCTCCCTCTTTGTCCCTATCAGTAATGACTATCCCTTTCATTCTATATCATGCCCACTTCAAATCACCCAGAGTTCTTTTCCTCTCTCCTTGTCCCTATCAATGATGAGTATACCCTTCATTCTATATCATGCACACTTCAAACCACCGAGAGTTCTGCTCCTCACTCCTTGTCCCTATCAATGATGACTATCCCCTTCACTCTGTATCATGCACACTTCAAACCACCCAGAGTGCTGCTCCTGCTTCCTTTTCCCTATCAGTGATGACTACCCCCTTCATTCTATATCATGCTCACTTCAAACCTCGAACACTTCTGCTGCTTTTTCCTTGTCCCTGTCAGTGCGGACTAGCCCCTTCATTTTATATCATGCACACTTCAAACCACACAGAGTTCTGCTTCCAACTCCTTGTCCTTCTCAGTGATGACTATCCCCTTCGTTCTGTATCATGCACACTTCAACCCACCCAGAGTTCTGCTACTCCGTGCTTGTCCCTATCAGTGATAACTATCCCCTTTTTCTATATCATGCACACTTCAAACCACACAGAGTTCTGCTACTCCCTCCTTGTCCCTATCAGTGATGACTATCCATTTTGCTCTGTATCGTGCACACTTCAAACATCCCACAGTTCTGCTTCTCCCTCCTTGTACCTATCAGTGATGACTATCCCCTTCCTATTATATCATGCACACTTCAAACCTCCCAAAGTTGTGCTTCTCCCTCCTTGACCTATCAGCGATGACTATCCCCTTCCTTCTATATCATGAACACTTCAACCCTCCCACAGTGTTGCTGCTCCCTCTTTGTCCCTATCAGTAATGACTTCCCCTTTGTTCTATATCATGCCCACTTCAAATCTCCCAGCTTTCTCCTCCTCCCTCTTTGTCCCTATCAATGATGAATATACCCTTCATTCTATATCATGCACACTTCAAACCACCGAGAGTTCTGCTCCTCCCTGCTTGTCCCAATCAGTGATGACTATCCCCTTCGTTCTATATCATGCACATTTCAAACCTCGAACAGTTCTGCTTCTCCCTCCTTGTCTCTATCAGTGATGACTTTCCCCTTTGTTCTATATCATGCACACTTCGAACCATCCAGAGTTGTACTCCTTCATATTTCTCCCTATCAATGATTACTATCCCCTTCATTCTATATCATGCACACTTCATATCTCGAACAGTTCTGCTTCTCCCTCCTTGTACCTATCAGTGATGACCATCTCCATCATTCTATAAAATGCACACTTCAAACCACTCAGAGTTCTGATACACTCTCCTTGTCCCTATCAGTGATGACTATCCCTTTTGTTCTATATCATGCACACTTCAAACATCCCACAGTTCTGCTTTTCCCTCCTTTTCCCTTACAGTGATGACTATCCCCTTCCTTCTATATCATGCACACTTCAAACCATCCAAAGTTGTACTACTCCCACGTTGTCCCATCAGCGATGACTATCCCCTTCCTTCTATATCATGCACAGTTCAACCCTCCCAGAGTTCTGCTTCTCCATTCTCGTCCCTATCAGTGATGACTAATCCCTTCTTTCTATATCATGCACACTTCAAACCTCGAACAGTTCTTCTACTCTCTTCTTTTCCCTATCAGTGATGACTATCCCCTTCGTTGTATATCATGCACACTTCAAACTACCCAGAGTTCTGCTCCTCCCTGCTTGTCCCTATCAGTGATGACGTTCCCCTTCATTCTATATGATGCACACTTCAAACCACCCAGAATTCTACTAATCCCTCCTTGTCCCTATCCGTGATGACTATCCCCTTCATTCTATATCATGCACACTTCAAGCTACCCAGAGTTCTGCTCCTCCCTAATTGTCCATATCAGTGATGACTATCCCCTTCGTTCTACATCATGCACACTTCAAATCACCCAGAGTTCTGCTCCTCGCTGCTTGTCCCTATCAGTGATAACCATCCCCTTCATCCTATATCATGCACACTTCAATCCACTCAGTGCTCTGCTACACTCTCCTTGTCCCTATCAGTGATGTCTATCCCCTTTGTTCTATATCATGCACACTTGAAACCACCTGGAGTTCTACGATTCCATCCTTGTCCCTATCAGCGATGACTTTCCGCTAAGTTCTATATCATGCACACCTCAAACCACCTAGAGTTCTGCTCCTTCCTGCTTGTCCCTATCAGTAATGACTATCCCCTTCATTCTATATCATGCATACTTCAATCCACCCAGAATTCTGCTACTCCCTCCTTGTCCCTATCCGTGATGACAATCCCCTTCGTTCTACATTATGCACACTTCAAACCACCTAGAGTTCTTCTCCTCCCTCCTCGTCCCTATCTGTGATGAGAATCCCCTTCGTTCTATATCATGCACACTTCAAACCCCCAGAGTTCTGCTTCTCCTCCTTGTCCCTATCAGTGATGTCAATCCCCTTCGTTCTATATCATGCACACTTCAAACCACCCAGACTTCTGCTCCTCCCTCCTTGTCCTTATCTGTGATGATAATCCCGTTCATTCTATATCATGCACACTTCAAACCTTCCAGAGTTGGACTCCTCCATACTTCTCCCTATCAGTGATGACTATCCCTCTAGCTCTATATCATGCACACTTCAAACCCCAACAATTCTGCTACTCCTCCTTGTTTCTATCAGTAATGACTATCCCCTAAGTTCTATATCATGCACACTTCAAACCACCCAGATTTCTACTCCTCCCTCCTTGTCCCTATCAGTGATGACTATCCCCTTCGTTCTATATCATGCCCATATCAAACCACCCAGAGATCTACTACTCCCTCCTTGCCCTATCAATGTTGACTATATGCTTCATTCTATATCATGCATACTTCAAACCACCGAGAGTTCTACTCCTATGTGCTAGTCCCTATCAGTGATGACTATAAGTTCATTCTATATCATGCACACTTCAAACCACCCAGAATTCTGCTACCCCCTAATTGTCCCTATCTGTGATGACTATCCCCTTCGTTCCTTATCAGGCACACTTCAAACCACCCAGAGTTCTGCTCCTCCCTCCTTGTCCCTATAAGTGATGACAATCCCCTTCGTTCTACATCATGCACACTTCAAACCTCAAACAGTTCTGTTTCTTTCTCCTTGTCCCTATCAGGGATGACTATCCCCTTCATTTTATATCATGCACACTTCAAACACCCCCAGTTCTGCTACTCCCTCCTTGTCCCTATCAGTGATGACTATCCCCTTCGTTATATATCAAGCACTCTTCAAACCACCCATAGTTCTGCTCTTCCCTCCTTGTCCCTATCAGTGATGATTTTCCCTTTCGTTCTATATCATGCACACTTCAAATCACACAGAGTTCTGCTCCTTCCTCCTTCTCCTTATCAGTGATAACTAT
This sequence comes from Neoceratodus forsteri, assembly GCA_016271365.2. NCBI lineage: Eukaryota > Metazoa > Chordata > Ceratodontiformes > Ceratodontidae > Neoceratodus > Neoceratodus forsteri. The sequence continues at coordinate 176,196,320 of CM057455.1, forward strand.
TCCCTTCATTCTATATCACGCACACCTCAAACCACTGAGAGTTCTGCTCCTCTCTCCTTGTCCCTATCGTTGATGACTACCCCCTTCTTCCTATATCATTCACACTTCAAACCCTGAACCGTTCTGCTACTCCCTCCTTATCTCTATCAGTAATGACTATCCCCTAAGTTCTATATCACGCACTCTTCAAACCAGCAAGATTTCTGCTCCTCCCTCCTTGTCCCAATCTGTGATGACAATCCCCTTCGTTCTTTATCATGCACACTTCAAACCACCCAGAGTTGTTCTCCTTCCTCCTTGTTCCAATCAGTGATGACTATCCCTTTCCTTCTATAACTTGCACACTTCAAACCTTGAACAGCTCTGCTTCTCCATCCTTCTCTCTATCAGTAATGACTATCCCCTAAGTTCTATATCATGCACACTTCAAACCACACAGAGTTCTGCTCCTCCCTCCTTGTCCCTATCAGTGATGACTATTCCCTTCATTCTATATCACGCACACTTGAAACCACCCAGAGTTCTGCTCCTCCCTCCTTGTCCCTATCTACGACGACTATCCCCGTCCTTCTATATCATGCACACTTCAAACCTCCCACAGATCTGCTCCTCAATTCTTGTCCTTATCAGAGATGACTATTACCTTCATTCTGTATCATGCACACTTCAAACCACCCAGAGTTGTTCTCCTCCCTCCTTGTCCCTATCAGTGATGACCATCCCCTTTGTTCAATATCATGCACACTTCAAACCACCCATAGTTCTGCTACTCTCTACTTGTCCCTATCAGTGACGACTAACCCGTTCGTTCTATATCATGCACACTTCAAACCACTCAGAGTTCTTCTACTCTCTCCTTGTTCCTATCAGTGATGACCATCCCCTTTGTTCTATATCATGCCCACTTCAAACCACCCATATGTCTGCTACTCCCACTTTGTCCCTATCAGTGATGACTAACCCCTTCATTCTATATCGTGCACACTTCAACACTTCCACAGTTCAGCTCCTCCATTCTTGTCCCTATCAGCGATGACTATCCCTTTACTTTTATATCTTGCACACTTCAAACCTCCCACAGTTCTGCTACTCAATCCTTGTCCTTATCAGTGATGACAGTCCCCTTCATTCTATATCATACCCACTTCAAACCACTGTGAGATCTGCTACTCCCTCCTTATCCCTATCAATGAAGACTGTACCCTTCATTCTATTTCATGCACACTTTAAACCACTGAGAGTTCTGCTCCTATGTGTTTGCCCCTATCAGTGATGACTATCCCCTTCATTCTATATCATGCACACTTTAAACCTCCCAGAATTCTGCTACTCCCTAATTGTCCCTATCTGTGATGACTTTCCCCTTTATTCCACATCAGGCACACTTCAAACCACCCAGAGTTCTGCTCCTCCCTCCGTTTCCCTATCCCTGATGACTATCCCCTTCATTCTATATCATGCACACTTTAAACCTCCCAGAATTCTGCTACTCCCTAATTGTCCCTATCTGTGATGACTTTCCCCTTTATTCCACATCAGGCACACTTCAAATCACCCAGAGTTCTGCTCCTCCCTCCCTCCTTCTCCTTATCAGTAATGACTATCCCCTTCATTCTATATCATTCACTCTTCAAACCTTGAACAGTTCTGCTACTCCCTTCTTGTCTCTATCAGTAATGACTATCCCCTAAGTTCTATATCTTGCACACTTCAAACCACCCAGACTACTACTCCTCCCTCTTTGTCCCTATCTGAGATGACAATCCCATTCATTTTTTATCATGCAGATTTCAAACCACCAAGAGTTGTTCTCCTCCTTCCTTGTCCCTATCAGTGTTGACTATCCCCTTCCTTCTAAATCATGCACATTTCAAACCATCCAGAGTTCTGCTCCTCCATCCTTCTCCCCATCAATGATGAATATCCCCCTTTCGTTCTATATCATTCACTCTTCAAATCACCCAGAGTTCTGCTCCCCCCTCCTTGTACCTGGCAGTGATGACTTTTCCATTCATTCTATATCATGCACACTTCAAACCTCGAACAGTTCTGCTACTCCCTCCTTGTCCCTATCAGTGATGACTATCCCCTTCATTCTGTATCATGCACACTTCAAACCACCCAGAGTGCTGCTCCTGCTTCCTTGTCACAATCAGTTATGACTATCCCCTTCGTTGTATATCATGCACACTGCAAACCAACCAGAGTTCTGTTCTTCCCTCCTTGTCCCTATCAGTGATGTCTATCCTCTTCGGTCTATATCTTGCACACTTCAAACCTAGAACACTTCCGCTGCTCTCTCCTTGTCCCTGTAAGTGCTGACTAGCTCCTTCGTTTAATATCATTCACAATTCAAACATCCCACAGTTCTGCTTCTCCCTCCTTGCCCCTATCAGTGATGATATCCCCTTCCTTCTATATAATGCACACTTCAATCATCCCAAAGTTGTGCTACTCCCTCCTTGTCCTATCAGCGATGACTATGCCCTCCTTCTATATCATGCAAGCTTCAACCCTTCCACAGTTCTGCTCCTCCATTCTTGTCCCTATCAGCGATGATTATCCCCGTCCTTGTATATCATGCACACTTCAAACCACCCAGAGTTGTGCTACTCCCTCCTTGTCCCTATCAGTGATGACTGTTCTCTTCATTCTAAATCATGCACACTTCAAACCTCAAACAGTTCTTCTACTCCCTCCTTGTCCCTATCAGTACTGACTACCCACTTTGTTCTATATCATGCACACTTCTAACCACCCAGAGTTTTGCTTCTCCCTCTTTGTCCCTATCAGTGATGACAGTCCCCTTCATTCTATATCATGCGCACTTCAAACCACCCTGAGTTCTTCTCCTCCCTCTTTGTCCCTATCAACGATGACAATCCCCTTCATTCTTTATCATGCACTCTTCAAACCTCGAACAGTTCTGCTACTCCCTCCTTGTCTCTATCACTTATGACTTTCCCCTAAGTTCTATATCATGCACACTTCAAACCACCGACGTCTGCTCCTCCCTCCTTGTCCCTATCTGTGAAGATAATCCCCTTCATTTTATATCATGCACACTTCAAACCACAAAGAGTTGTTCTCCTCCTTCATTGTCCCTGTCAGTGATGACTTTCCCCTTTGTTCTATATCATGCACACTTCAAACCATCCAGAGTTCTGCTCCTCCATCCTTCTCCCTATCAATGATGACTATCCCCTTCGTTCTTTATCATGCACTCTTCAAATCACCCAGAGTTCTGCTCCCCCCCACTTGTACCTAGCAGTGATTACTTTTCCATTTATTCTATATCATGCACACTTTATACCACCATTTGTTCTGCTTCTCTCTCCTTGTCCCTGTCAGTAATGACTATCCCCTTCGTTCAATGTCATGCACACTTCAAACCACCCAGAGTGCTGCTCCTCCCTCCTTGTCCCTATCAGTGATGACTATCCCCTTCGTTCTATATCATGCACACTTCAAACCACCCAGAATTCTGCTACTCCCTCCTTTTCACTGTCAGTGATGACTATCCCCTTCGTTCTATATCATGCACCCTTCAATCCTCCCACAGTTATGCTACTCCCTCCTTGTCTCTTTCAATGATGACAGTCCCCTTCCTTCTATATCATGCACACTTCAAACCTCCCACAGTTTATGTTACTCCCTCCTTGTCCTATCAGCGATGACTATCCCCTTCCTTCTATATCCTGCACACTTCAACCCTCCCATAATTCTGCTCCTCCATTCTTGTCCTTTTCAGCGATGACTATCCCCTTCCTTCTATATCATGCACTCTTCAAACCTCACACAGTTCTGCTACTCAGTCCTTGTCCCTATCAGGGATGACTATCCCCTTCATTTTATATCATGCACACTTCAAACACCCCCAGTTCTGCTACTCCCTCCTTGTCTCTATCAGTGATGACTATCCCCATCATTGTATATCATGCACACTTCAAACCACCCCCAGTTCTGCTACTCCCTGCTTGTCCCTATCAGTGATGACTATCCCCTTCCTTCTATATCATGCACTCTTCAAACCTCACACAGTTCTGCTATTCAGTCCTTGTCCCTATCAGGGCTGACTATCCCCTTCATTTTATATCATGCACAATTCAAACCACCCCCAGTTCTGCTACTGCCTCCTAGTCCCTATTAGTGATGACTGTCCCCTTCATTCTATATCATGCACACTTCATATCACCCAGAGTTCTGCTCCTCCCTCCTTGTCTCTATCAGGGATGACTATCCCCTTCGTTCTATGTCATGCACACTTCAAACCTCGAACAGTTCTACTACTCCCTCCTTGTCCCAGTCAGTAATGACTATCCCCTTCGTTCTATGTCATGCACACTTCAAACCATGCAGAGTGCTGCTCCTGCTTCCTTGTCCTAATCAGTGATGACTATCCTCTTCGTTGTATATCATACACACTTTAAACCAACCAGAGTTCTGCTCCTCCCTCCTTGTCCCTATCAGTGATGACTATCCCCTTCATTCTATGTCATGCACACTTCAAACCTCGAACACTTCTGCTGCTTTCTCTGTGTCCCTGTCAGTGCTGACTAGCCCCTTTGCTCTATATCCTACACACTTCAAACCACCCAGAATTCTACTACTCCCTTCTTTTCACTGTCAGTGATGACTATCCCCTTCATTCTATATCGTGCACATTTCAGTCCTCCCACAGTTATGCTACTCCCTCCTTGTCCCTATCAATGATGACTGTCCCCTTCCTTCTATATATGCACACTTCAAACCTCCCACAGTTTATGTTACTGCCTCCTTGTCTTATCAGCGATGACTATCTCCTTCCTTCTATATCCTGCACATTTCAACCCTCCCACAATTCTGCTCCTCCATCCTTGTCCCTTTCAGCGATGACTATCCCCTTCCTTCAATATCATGCACTCTTCAAACCTCACACAGTTCTGCTACTCAGTCCTTGTCCCTATCAGGGATGACTATCCCCTTCATTTTATATCATGCACACTTCAAACCACCCAGAGTTCTGCTCCTCCCTCCTTGTCCTTATCAGTGATGACTGTACCCTTCATTCTATATCATGCACACTTCAAACCATCCAGAGTTCTGCTCCTCCCTTCTTGTCCCTATCAGTGATGACTATCCCCTTCGTTCTATGTCATGCACACTTCAAACCACCCAGAGTTCTTCTGTTTACTGCTTGTCCCTATCAGTGATGACTATCCCTTTCATTCAATATCATGCACACTTCAAACCACCCAGAGTTCTGCTCCTCCCTCGTTGTCCCTATCAGTGATGACTATCCCCTTCCTTCTATATCATGCACTCTTCAAACCTCACACAGTTCTGCTACTCAGTCCTTGTCCCTATCAGGGATGACTATCCCCTTCATTTTATATCATGCACACTTCAAACCACTCCCAGTTCTGCTACTGCCTCCTTTTCCCTATCAGTGATGACTATCCCCTTCGTTCTATATCATGCACACTTCATATCACCCAGAGTTCTGCTCCTCCCTTCTTGTCCCTATCAGTGATGACTATCCCTTTCATTCTGTATCATGCACTCTTCAAACCACCCACAGGTCTGCTTCTCCTTCCTTGTTCCTATCAGTGATGACTAACCCCTTCGTCCTATGTCATGCACACTTCAAACCAGCCTGAGTTCTTCTGCTTCCTGCTTGTTCCTATCAGTGATGACTTTCCCCTTCATTCTATATCATGCACACTTCATGCCTTCCACAGTTCTGCTACTACCTCCTTGTCCCTTTCTTTGATGACTATCCCCTTCATTCAATATCATGCAGACTTCAAACCACCCACAGTTCTGCTTCTACCTCCTTAGTCAACAGGCTGTTCTATGCCTCCCCATCCTTTCCGTGAAGTAATATTTTCTCACATCTCTCCTGAACCATCCCCCTTTCTGTATCCAGTCTTGCCCCCATGTCGTTGAGCAGGTGTTTGGAGTTTGAACTGAGTTTCCGAGAATGTCTTACAGGATGTATCATAATTGATATCTGGGCTACAACCTACCTACTGTCATCTTAACCTAGGTCTCTACCAATTTGTGGTGGCCAGTTGGGAGATCCTTTCACCTTTGGTGACTGAAATTTTCCAGAGCTTCCTGAGTGAGGGACTGTTTCCATTCTCTTTGGAAAATGTGGTGGTGAAGCCCTTACTCAACAAACCATTATTGGACCTGAAGATTTTAGTCTACTGTGGGCCTGTCTCAAACCTCCCATTTGTAAGGAAGGTGACAGAAAAGGTGACTGTGCCACAACTGTAGGCTTATCTGATACAATATGATATATTTGAGATATGCCAGTCAGGTTGAAGATTTTGACAATGCACATAGACTGCCTTAGTGAAAAAGGTTGCATGATCTCTTCTTGGGGAGGGATAAAGGTGAATATTTATTACTTATTCTACTGAACCTTTCCTAAGCATTTGACACCATGGACCATTGGGTATGGAGAAGTTGCTTAAAGTACTATAGAGAACTCAGTGGTTTGATGTTGAATTGGTGCAAGTCTTTTATGTCCATCAGAAGTCAATGGGTCACTCTAGGGCCTTTTTCTTCAGGGTTTCAGCTGTTTTCTGCAGCATATCTCAAGGTTCTGTTCTACTCCCAATATTGTACACAGTCTATATGCTCATGCTATGAAAGATGATAAGATAGTATTATCTGGGCTTCACTGTTATGGAGATGGTACCCAGCTGTACTGGTCCTTTGTCCAAATCAAGGTGTCTCTGCAGCTTTGATAGATTGATATTTGCCTGTTTTAAATGATTGAATTGATGCACACTGATTGAGTCTGAATCTGGTAAAAAGTGAATTGCTGATTATGAAACTAGGATTTCAGAAGCGGGCAATGAAGTGGGTTAGTTTTATTCTACCATCTTTGGGTGGCACTACTCTCCTAGCTGTGGATAGGGCAAAAACCCTGGGCTCATAACTGACAACAGACTGAGCATTGAGCATCATGTGTCAAATGTCCTCTATTGTGTTTTATTTATTATATTTATTTATTCTTATTTGAGAAAAATTACCTGGGTGAAACGCTTTCATCGATGTGAGGACCTGGTGACTTTAAACCACACCTTTGTTTGATCCTGTCTAGACTAGTGTAATGCTCTTTATCTTGGACTGCCTTAAGGTTTGGTGCATTGCCTTTAGCTGGTGCAGAATGCTGCAGCCCAGTTGATGTCTGGTACAGATATTTTCAATCATATCACCCTGGTGCTCTGAGAACTACAGAGGCACCTTCAGGGATACAGTGCTATGTCTCAAGTTACTGTATAACAAAAGGGATTAACTGGCACTGAAATTGCATTCATGACCACAGGTACTGTACTGTAATATATTACAGTATTGCGTTGCTTCTTGGCCAGCACCACTGTACATTGGCTACTGGTTAGATGACATACCACCTTCAATATTTGCTTAATGGTATTCAAAGCCTTGTATGTACTGAGTCACAACTACAGAACATAAAAAGACCTCTTGTTCCCATATGCTCTGACTCAGCCACTGTGGTCAACATGGGAGAATATGTTGGAAGGTCCACATGACAATTAGAACACTCAGGTAAAAGGCCCTGTTTTGTGGCTGCCCTTCACATGTGCAAGGCTTTTTCAAGTCAACTTCATAAGATCTTCTCTATGGAAAGTTTTAAAAGATGTTTGAAGATGCGCCTCTTCTCCCTGGCATTTGAGGGTTCATTTTAACCTAGTGTTATATGGCATATCACCAACAGGATTATTCAGATTCATGATTTATTCGATTGATTGCTGTTTTACATGGTTCTGTGTGAATACAGATTGGAACATTATGTATGGCTCATTGAGCCTTTGTAAGAAGGCGCTGTATTAAATAATTTGCTGTTTACTTGCTTGGTTACATATAGATTAAATAGGAAACATCAGAAAGGGTTGCTCAGTATCCAAATAAAATTGATGTCATTGATTTTATTTTTTTTTTATTTTATTGAAATCTAGGATTACAAATACCTTTGAGCAGGAACTGCTCATTTACAAAGGTTCCACGTCGAAGGAATGGGGGGTATACATACATACAAAGGTCAACATAATAATACATAGTTACACAATAACAAGAAGTATGAGACTGATGCTTAGGAAATTCCAGTAATTCAAAATGTGCCAAATGTTAGGTAGCATGACATAACCAGCCAAAGAGCAATCTTGGAAATAAGCACTGCATGTGAGAGGAAGGGTATGCAGGCAGGAAGGCCATTGTCAGAGGGTAGAGGTGAGGTAAGAGCTCTAAAGGGGAGGAGAGATAGAGAGGAGGATAAAGTCAGGAAATGCCCCAGGGAGAAGGAGAGGGGCAAGGGGTAGGCAGGTAGATGGAGGCAAGGTGGGAGAGAGGCTTTCAAGACTGAAGTGGAGGGCAGTGATCGGTGGGCCCTGATTAGGCGAGGCAGTCACAACGACTAGTTGAAATGAGATGAAGTCGGAGTTGTCTCTTAAAAGGGCCAGAGCAGCAGCAGTAAGAGTTTCTTTGTTGAGAGTATTGTACCACTGTGGTGCTCTGTGGGCAAAGGCCCTCTGGCCCATGGTAGTCCAGCATCTGGGGACAAGAAAGGTTAGTTGTTGTGAACTTCTAGTTCTCTGGGTGCTGTGGTGGTCAATAAGTAGCTTTTCAATGCCCGGGGGCATGACTCCGAGGAGGACTTTTTTGGCTAAGAGGCAGGTTTGATACTGTATCCGGCTGATGAGAGGTAGCCATCCTGCCCGAGTGTACAGGTCACAAGTGTGTGTAAGTCGATCAGCCCCAGTTAGCAGCCTGCATGCTTTGTTGAGTGCAACTGTAATTCTATGGAGGGCAGAGGCTGAGGCAGAGCCATAAATTGCTACAGCCGTGAATCGATGATGGAGGTGACAGAGCTGTTGATAGCCAACCGGAGGTGTCAGGAGTCATGCAGTGTTTGTGCCTGTAGAGCAGGCCTATACGGATGTTGGTGGCTTGGTGACAGAATCTATGTGCCGATGGTAGGACAGTGAGCTGTCCAATGTGACACCTAGGTATTTAAAATCAAGAACGTGTTCAAGTAAGGTCCCTGTTTGGTTTAGGATGGTGAGGTCATGGGATTTGTACTTGCTCCTGGCGTTGTAGAAGGTCATAACCTTTGTTTTGCTGTAGTTCATGACCAGTTTGTGTGACTTGAACCATTCTTTGATGCACATGAATTCAAGCTGTAATTGTTTCTCGAGGAGCTCTGCATTTTGGTGGTTAGTGAACATGACTGCGCTCATCGGCGAGAGCAGTAATTTCTGACAGACACTGGAAGGTCGTTGAGGAAGAGGCTGAAGCTGTGGGCCCCAGGATGGATCTCTGTGGGACCCCTGAAAGGACTGGCTTTTCTTCCGAGATAACACCAGCAATCCTAACCCACTGGACCCTCTCCCAAGGTAGCTTGAAAACCAGAGCAGTGCTTCATTGGAGAGCCCAATGTTTGATAATTGCTTGAGTAGGAGTGGGTGGTTCACAGTATCAAAGGCTTTCATAAGGTCGATGAATACTGCCCCTACAGTTTCCTTGATCAAGTGTGGTATGGATGAAGCCTGTGAATTCTAATAGTGCAGTGGTGGTACTGTGCCTTTTCGGAAACCATGTTGCTCAGGACACTGGATGTCGTATTTTTCCAGGTACTTGACTAATTGGTCTGAGGCGATGCGCCCAGGGCCTTAGACAATGGAGGAGGATGGAGATCGTCTGTAGTTGGAGTGCAGTGATTTGTCTCCACTTTGTGTACGTGTGATGGTCGCCTGTTTCCAGCGAAATGGGAACTGGGACATCCTTAGTGATAGATTGAGGACCTTTGTCAAGGGTTCAAGGACTTCTTCAAGGACAAGTGCTAACAACTTCAGGTCAAGGGAGTCACAGCTGTAGCCTGTATTGTAGAATGGCCTTCTGAATATAGGTTCTGGCTTCATGTACTGGGATCTCCTTGAAGTAGAATTGTGGGGCAGGGTGAGGAGTGGAGTAGTTGCAGGAGGGTTACTACCAGAGGGGCATCAAAGAAATTAGAAGGAGGACACTATCAAGTTGGAAAATGCATTGTTAAAGGTGTTGGTGATGGTGTACAGGTCAGTTGTTGGTGTTCCATTTATGTTTAGCATGGTAGGTGGTGACTTAGGGTCCTTGCCTGTAAGGTCTTTCAAGTTACTCAAAATTTTTTCCATCACCCAGGAGTTGGAGAGAGTTTCCTTGAAGTATTTGCTTTTGGCTCTCCTAACTGCCTCGTGCACTCATTTCTGGCAGCTTTATATTTATGAATATCCCCAGGTTTGGATGTTGCATGGGCACAGTGCCAGAGATGATCCTATGTTTGAGTAAAGTGATTAGATCGGGGTTATCCAAGGGTTAGCTCCCCCTGACCTTCAGCTTTTTGAGAGGTGCAAAGATATTGCAGGCCGCAGTGAGTGGCTGATGAAAAGGTCTAAGGCTTGGTTTACATCAATGGCAGAGTCGATTGGTGTCCAGTCCAGGTGGCTTAGGTGTGTCTTTAGTAGCTCAAGGTACCCCTGCTTTAACACTCTGGTGTGGATTATTCTAGGAGGGGGCTTAATGAATTTGTTTGTCCAGGTACATGTGACCGGTGAGTGGTCACTGATCCCATCAGGGAGCACTGAGACTTTTGAGATTCGTTCAGGGTGATTAGTTAGGATCCAGGCCAGAAGTGTTCGTGACCCTGTCCTGTAGTTGCATCTGGTGGGGGTGGTAACAAGCTGGGTGAGGTTCTGTGACGTGACAGCATCTTTGTAGTTACTGGCCTCCAGTGAAAGCCAATTTATGTTGAAGTCACCTAGTACTATGAGTTCAGAGTTATGGTGTAATCCCTGTAGGCTTTCCAATATGCTTGCAAATCCATTGTGCTGATCTTTAGGGGGTAGGTACAGAGGCAATGGTGAGCTCCTTGTTGTGCTCTTAGTAGAACTTTAATAGCGAGAACCTGCAAGGGTGGTTTAGGGTTTGAGAACGGAAGACTTGACCCAGATAGGAATTCCTCAGGTAGATGGCACAGCCCCACCTCATTTGGAAACCCTGTCCTGCCTGAATATACAGTATCCAGGATGGTGACTGCAGCATCTGGTATCTTGGGGTTAACATATTTCAACAACAGAGAGTACATCAGGGCTGTGTTGCTGGACCCAGGTTTGCAAGATGTCAAGTTTGTTAAGAGGCTGCAGACATTGATTGAGGCTAATGTGAGGACCCTCCCTCCTTTTTGTGGCATGGGGTGCTAGGCTGGTAGGCCCCGGATTAAGATGAACATTTCCAGATATCAGAAGTAGCATAAGTAGTATCCTAAGAAGGTACGCTTTAATCATTTTGCAGATTAGTTTTGTTGTAGGGCATCTAGTCTTCTTGGCCTTGCTGGTCTGCATTTGTCCCGTGATACTGCAGAGCACAATATATAAAGCCATGTTCTCAGAGGTGCCACGTGATTGACCTGATCTTTACAGTGTTTCTATTGCACTTGTAGATACAAGCTCTCTATTCCAACTGCCAACACTCTCCTGTGGACCAGGAACGTTCAACATAACCTTTGGAAATTGCCTGACTTCTGAAATGCAGAACCGTGGCTATGTATTTGCGAGTCAGTGTTTTCCTCAAGAGTCTTCAGCAAATAATGATGGAGCAATTCTATTTCAATTTACTTACCCATCAGCAGATCCTGCTTGCAATGTACCAGTATTGGTGAGTAATTAATTCTTATTTCTCCAATGTTGTGTATAGTCACAAGATAATTGTTACTTGTGTATATCATGATCATGTGCATTGTCATCCTGCGAGTCCCCCACCCACGCTCTGCAGAATAAAGAAGACCTTTTATTCCTAGAGAAACCATTCTCGTAAGCTGTGTAGCTTTAAAATTGAGAAATGTTATCATTAGGTAATGCTAATGGTTTGTGGCGATGCAGCACATTGAAGTAATTTAGATAGGACCATCCCAAAGACTATGAGTGGTTTACCTTGCAAGACTGTGCAATAATTCTTGTACTAGAGATGGGAAAACGGTCACTGCTTCTAAGCTGGATAGGTTCTTTCTTCCATAAATCAAAATTATTAAGCTATGCAATGTTGTAGCATTCTGACGTTGCCATGTTTCCAAACTGCAGAAAAAGATTTTTGAATTTATTTTTTTATTTTAGTCTTTGGTAACCAGGTAAGGTCCACTAGGCACAAGTGCCTGTTTTCAGGAGCGACCTGGGCTGTTAAGTGACTTGCTCAGAGTCACACAGTATGCAAGTGGAGGTTGTGCGAATCAAACTCAGGTCTGGTCTGCTGGATGTATCAAGCTCATTCACACCTCGTTCCTTTAACCTCTAGGCTATACTGCAGTTCACAATCTGAAAAGATGATGGACTGTGGCAGCTACAAGAGAGCTCCATAAAATTTCTTTCTCTACATATATAAAATAACAGCACTTAGTTGCATAGTAAGCTATTTGAAATGTTCTTCTGTGTATTCTCATCAAAACTTTTTAAATTTGGCTAGTTGAAGAAAAATGAGTGCTCCTATCTACTAAGAAGGTTCTAAATGTTTCTCTTTTTTCAGATGTAGCTATCCACATTAAAAATACTGATTACACACCAAACCCTTGCATTTCAAAGAACTTAGAAGTCTTTTAAGGGGAAGTTATTTGTGGCTCACTTTTTTAGAACAAACCACAAATATAGGTACTTTTTGAAGAACTGGTTTGAACCTTTCCCAGTGTGCATAAGTGACACAATTCTCATTTCTCTGAAATGAGGTATTAGTTCAAAAGTGAGTATGTTTACATTATATAGCAAAGCTATCTGAACCAGTGTTGTCTGTTGACATCTGTTGGTTAGTCATACATTCACAAACAAAAGCTGTTACTTAGCGTGCTCTTATCCTTGGATAGATTCAATCCCTGTCTGCATGGCTGAAGGGTATGAAATATATGGGCAAGCTTCTGAAATGCAGTTGGGGGTACAAAATGTGCATTTTCACCTAAAGCTGTAGTACTCAGGCAGGGGTGCCAGGTGCAATAGGAGAAGCCCTGTGACCATGGTGCAAATCAAACTGCTGCTTCATATGAAGAGCTGGATGAAGGCAGCAAACACTGCTCTGTGAATTAATTTGCAAATGTTTTGTTATTTGCAAGTTTTGTGCAATTCATGGAGCACGGTAGATCCATGAAGTGCAAAGTTTCATCATGAAGTGCAAACTTTCACATGCAGAATTCTGCACTTTGTGTCAAAATTCCACACTTAATGACATTCCAACTGTGGCAGTGGTCCTCAGCCATAGACTAGCTGCTTTGCAAGGGATGTCATGTGGTGTGGGCAGGGCTTATGGGCAAGCAGGTCTTTGTTTTCTTTCAATTTATGGTGGTACTCTTCGTGATCAGGATTGAAGGCCCATCCCCCTGGGCAGCATCTCTGAACCCCTAACTCCACCATGAATGACCCACTTTCCACATTACACAGGTAGTGCTCAGAACACATATTAACTAATAGAAGAGCTGTAATAATTAAATCTACAAAACAGAAATGTTATTCAAGTATACGGAGAACGGCCCACTTTCCACATTACACAGGTAGTGCTCAGAACACATATTAACTAATAGAAGAGATGTAATAATTAAATCTACAAAACAGAAATGTTATTCAAGTATACGGAGAATGGCCCACTTTCCACATTACACAGGTAGTGCTCAGAACACATATTAACTAATAGAAGAGATGTAATAATTAAATCTACAAAACAGAAATGTTATTCAAGTATACAGAGAATGGCCCACTTTCCACATTACACAGGTAGTGCTCAGAACACATATTAACTAATAGAAGAGCTGTAATAACTGAATGTACAAAACAGATCTATAATTGAAGTATACGGAGAATGGCCCACTTTCCACATTACACAGGTAGTGCTCAGAACACATTTTAACTAATGGAAGAGATGTAATAATTAAATCTACAAAACAGAAATGTTATTCAAGTATACAGAGAATGGCTCACTTTTCACATTACACAGGTAGTGCTCAGAAAACATATTAACTAATAGAAGAGCTGTAATAACTAAATCTACAAAACAGAAATGTTATTCAAGTATACAGAGAATGGCCCGCTTTCCACATTACACAGGTAGTGCTCAGAACACATATTAACTAATGGAAGAGATGTAATAATTAAATCTACAAAACAGAAATGTTATTCAAGTATACGGAGAAGGGCCCACTTTCCACATTACACAGGTAGTGCTCAGAACACATATTAACTAATAGAAGAGCTGTAATAATGGATCTACAAAACAGACATTTAATTCAAGTATACGGAGAATGGTGCACACAGTGTGATGCTAAGAAAAAGTGCAGTGGTGAGTTCATAGTGCAGAACTAGTCCCTGGACATGCCCCATGTTCACCATAGAATCACCAAGGGGGAATTAAGCAGGCAGTGCTGGATGAGAGCTGCTGGCTGAACATGAGTAGCTGTTCATCCCTCGTAAGCACAGCGTGAGTAGAGGGGGTATAACAGCGAAGGTGGGGAAGAGAGGTTCCTGCTGCTCCTTCACTTCTCTTCAACATTAAAGGATTGTCAGCTGCTGTCAAGATAGATTCAGTAGCAAGAAGGGAGAAAAGTCCTTTGTAGAACAATACTACTGCCACCGGGAATATCTTAAAGGGTGAGCATTGGGTACTGGAGATATCCCCTGTTTTGGAGGTGGGGGGAATTCTATATCACCTGCAGTGCATTGTCCAGCTGAGAGAGTGTGATTGTTTGGGAGGGGTCTGTGGTAATTGGGGTAGGGAATGAAGATGATGCCTTAGTGTGTGATAGGAGGGGCTAGAAGGGTACTGACAGATGTAATGCTCATTGTAGTTGTGAAGCCTCTGCCTTGTGAGGTTGAGACATCCAACTGCCACAGGGCAGTATGAGTACTGTCTGCCATTCATACTGGAGGACAGGGTAGCTGAACACAAAACTATTGCACTCCTATAGAACAAAAACGGCAGACTCACAAGTTAAAGTTGAATCACCACTGTGAATATTTATTGAAACAGAGCTGCTCATACATAAGAGCTGCTGCAAGTCACCCCAATGGACAACTACCCCATTGCCTCACCTTCAGACAAGGCTTAATGAGGGGGGGAATTGATAGGAGACACTGACTGATGTTTATGGTTCCCACTGATGACACGATAATAATGCCTTGGTTAGACAAACTTAAAATTAATAAAAAAATTCATTGAGAAACAATAAAAAAAAGTAAAACCAAAACTGTAGTACATAAAATATCACTGCATGATTAATTACACAATCTGATTAATTATTCTGATACTGTGTTTGGTTATTAAAAAAATGATAAAGTCCCAGCACTTGCGAGTCTGCCATTTTTGTTCTATAGGGGTGCAACAATTTTTGTGTACAGCTGTGCAATTTCTGGGGTTAACCACCCTGCTGCAGCACTCCTCTGAGTCCACAGGAGTGAGTCAACTTTCTTTGCATCTGACCAGAATATAGGGTTGATACACAGGTCATGTTGCCATGCTCAGTGTTTTATGCTGTGCTGGGTTAGCTACTGGCAGAGGCAGAGGGAAGAGAGGTATCTGAGGTAACCTCATGAGAAGTAGGGGCAGGTAGCAGTTATGTTGCTGCTTAACATAAGTAAAGAAGCATCGGCCTTGTTGGGGGGGGTATGGTTCAAGAATAGTAAGTAAGTTAGTAAGTAAATATTTATTTCTTTAAGGCGCCCTTCCAAAGCTCAGGGCGCCTTTACAATATCATTCATACAAAATTAAAACCACAACTATAAACAACATCAAATTCAAGATACAATCCAATATAATTTAAATCACTACAAAAATGCTTGGTTAAAAAGGAAGATCTTTAAAGCTTTTTTAAAGCTGTCCACAGTCAGGCAATTGCGTATCTGGCAAGGTAGAGAATTCCACAGGGTAGGGGCCATAAAGGCAAATGTTCTTCCACCAGATGTTTTTAAAGTTACCCTGGGAATCTCCAACAATCCCTCACCAGAGGATCAGAGGGAGGGGGAGGGACAGTAAGAAGTCTGGAGTTCTTTCAGGTAGCGAGGTCCCAAACCGTGTAGGGATTTATATGTCATCAACATGACCTTGAAAGTGATCCACCACTGTACAGGCAGCCAGTGCAATTCCCGAAGCACAGGTGTTACATGGTTGGACCTCGGGCTTCCAGTCAACAACCTAGCTGCTGCATTTTGCACCAGCTGTAAGCAGCGGATATCCACTCCCGGCAGTCCTAGATAAAGGGCATTGCAATAATCAAGACGACTGGCCACAAAAGCGTGGACCAGGGTAGGAAGATCCTTTGATGGAATCAAGTGTTTCTCCTGTGCTATATTCCTTAGATGAAAAAAGGATGATTTGACTATGGCTGACACCTGTGCCCTCAGGGTCAAGCCCTCATCAAATATAACACCAAGGTTAAGCACCTGACCAGATGCCATGAGCGGGGTTCCTCCCAGAAATAAACCTGAGAGTTTTCCCACCCATGGACTTGATATCCTTACCCCCGGTTCCACCACCAATACCTCTGTTTTCCCCGGGTTCAACCTCAGCCAATTGGTACACATCCAGTTCTGTATCTCCTGGAGGCAGTTGTTAAACAATGTACTTGACTCAGACTCCTGCTCGGGCACAAAAGACATATAGAGTTGAGAATCATCGGCATAGCAATGAAAACTCAAACCAAAATGTCTTATAATGTCCCCTAATGGGAGCATACACACCGCAAATAACATGGGGGACAACACTGAACCATGTGGCACCCCACAGTGTAGGCAGCGAGAGGTCAAGGAATAAATCCCTGACACTACTCTCTGAGTCCTACCCTGCAGAAAAGATTTAAACCAGCTGTGGACCACCCCCCTTAGTCCACAGAGAGACCACAGGCATTCAAGCAGCACCCCATGATCCACAGTGTCAAATGCTGCTGAAAGATCAAGGAGAACCAAGATAGAACGAGTTCTCTGATCACTTGCCATCAGGAGATCATTCAGTACCCAAACAAGAGCCGTCTCAGTACTGTGCTGCTTCCTGAAGCCAGACTGGAAAGAGTCATAGATATTGTGGATGTTTAAATAATCTTCCAGCTGCAAAGCGACCACCTTCTCAATAATCTTCCCCAGAAAGGGAAGATTCGAGATTGGTCTGTAGTTTTCTGGGCAGTCGGGATCAAGGGAGGGCCTTTTCAGGAGGGGATGCACTATTGCCTCCTTCAAAGGATCAGGAAAGATCCCTCTCTCCAATGATGCCACTACTATCCCAGTAAGGATCGGGCCGATAACCTCTACACACTCCACAAGTAGGTGTGTAGGGCCCGGATTCAAACTACAGAAAGTTGGGCGCAAAGTCTGGATGATTCTCACTATGTCCATGACTACCGGTTGACTGAACGTGGACCAAGTCAGATGGGTATTTGTGTCCCTCGATTGGTCACTGCAAGACCCAATGGGAAGGCCCTGGCTGATCTCATCTCTGATGAATAGATACAGGGTGCATGGTTTTGAGCCTCAACTGCTCAGAACAGATGGTGTGGGAGAGGGGGGACTGGGGGTATGGTGCTGGTAAAGTTGACAAGCTTATAATAAGGGAATTCTTTCATCTGCCTGCACAGGATACACAACAAAATGCTGGTAGAGAAGACTTTGGCCACAGTGGTGATGAAACGCAGGGTGTGCCCAGCTTTAATGAGGAAGTTTACCCTAGTTGGTCTTATGTGGAGTGTTTGAGAATTATTCAGGTGGAAACTGGCTCTCCATTTATACAGTTCATTGACCTCCCCACAAGACATAACTCCAAGACTGGAAACCACTCTCTCATTGACTGGATCCTCGTCTCCTGCCCGGGCCATATACTGTCGGCAGGGATTATGTCTGACTCCTTGAGTGATCACTCGTCTATCTTCTGCATCTGGTCCAACAAGCCTCCAAAAATTACCGCTAAGGTCACTGAAGTGAGGAATTACAGTAGGTTTGCACCAGCTGACTTCTGCTCCAATTTGAGGAACATCGACTGGGCCCCTATCGTCTCTCTCTCCCCACACTCGACGAGGCTCTTGATATTTCATCCAGGCCTTCTTGTCTGCATCTAACATGCATGCCCCTATAAAAAAGCTCAGGGTACAGGGAAAATGCCATAAATGGTTGAGCCCGAGCCTCAAGCATACCTTGCTCCTCTGGGACAAAGCATGGGGCAACTACAAATCCTCTGGCAACTCAACAGACTGGGAGACATACAGAGAGCTGAGAAATCAGTGTAAAACATCCTAGAAACAGGCCAAATCTCAATACTTAAACAACCTCCAAACTAGGCACCTATGTGAACCCCCAAAATTCTGGGGCCACATAAACATACTCATCAAGGGTTCCACAAGTAGTTAAATGGACTCCATCCTGGTGGGGGACTCACTGACCAATGTCACATCCATAGTTGCTGAGGCCTTCTGTGCCTCTTTCTCTATCCCAAGTGGGCCTCCCCTCCCTGTCCTCCCCAGGCCTACCCTTTACTCTGGAGATGCATGGGTGCACCCACGGCCTCAAATCCACCTAAAGCTGGTCAATTAGTCAGAGGTACTACCTCTCCTATGCAAAATTAACTCTTCTTCCTCCCTGGGCCATGACCAGCTTGAACCTCGCCTACTGAGGGCTGCTGCCCCGGCTATCGCCCTTCATCACCCTACTCATAAATAGATCGCTTAGGGAAGGAATAATCCCAATAATGTGGAAGGTAGCAACCATCGTCCCTGTCTACAAAAGTGGGCCCCGAGACAAATTGGGAAACTATAGACCAATCTCTCTTCTCAGTCCCCTTGGGAAAATTCAGGAAAGACTAGTCTGTACCCAGCTACAAGACTACCTTGAGCAGCACTTTCTCATGGCTGATGTGCAGCATGGCTTTAGAAAGGGTCATGGCACTGACACTGCTCTCATCCAGCTCACTGCGAACATCCTTGCCTCTATGGGCCAAGGCTTCCCAATGGGCACCCTCTTCATTGACCTATCCAAGGCCTTTGACTTGGTCAGTCATAATCTCCTTCTCTCCAAACTCCTGCTCTTAGGACTGGATCACCACTCACTCTTCTGGTTCGAGAGCTATCTGAGTGACCGTACCCAAAAAGTCCACTGGAAGGGTACACAGTCTGGACCCGGACCCATCACTGCTGGGGTGCCCCAGGGCTCAATCCTGGGCCCCCTGCTCTTTTCACTCTTCCTCAATAATATTGAGGGAAACTGCTCCTCCAGCAAGCTCATTCTGTATGCAGATATCACTGTCATATACTGCAGTGACCCCCAACCTAGTGTCATCTCCACAAAACTGCAGGACAGTCTCTCAACTCTTGAGGCATGGTTCTCCACGAACTCCCTTAAACTCAATGGAGAAAAAAACAAAGCCGTACTGTTTGGTTCTAGACACTTGGGCTTTGACAGAAGTCAGCTGCTCCAGATCAGCACAAACCAAGGAGAAAGGGTTGAGGTCATAACCAACTTCAAATACCCTGGGATCCATCTTGACCAAGAGATGACCTTCAGACCCCATATCGACTCCATAACCCGGCCCACCCACCAAAAGCTTTGCCTCCTCTACTGGTTGGGGAACTCTCTATCCTCAGTTGCACGCCAAGCAATTGCCTGCTGCAATCTTCTCCCTTCCATTTTATATGGAGCTCCTCTATTGCAGTTCCTCCCTGAAACAGAATTCAAAACACTTTCTGTACTCTATAACCAAGTGGCTCACTTCACCACAAACTCCTCTCCTAGGAGGCATCATTGTGAGGCACTTAAGGAACTAAACTGGCCCACTCTTCAGCACAAACTAGCCTACCCCACTGCTTGCCTTGCCTTCAAGTTCACTACCCTAGGTTCCCCTCCCCATCTTAGTGGACTACTCTCCCCCAAAGAACAAACCCGAACCTTGCGATCATCTGCAAATCACCCCTTGGACATCCCTAGGATACGTTCCAACCAAGGCAAACATTCCTTCAAATTACTGCCTCCCACCTATGGAACTCCCTTCCAGCTAGTTTGACTGACTCTCCCACCCTTAACCAGTTCAAGCCGGGACTCAAACTATATCTTCTCAATCTCAGTCTCTGTGGCTGCAACCGTTAGCTCCCTAGTCCAGGTCTCATTTCCGCCGCACTGCTTTGAACCTCCCTTCATCCTGGATGTATCTCCAAACCTATGATGTCAATTTTCTGTTGTTGTCTAAATTCCCTACTAGTTGGTGGGTAACTTGATGTCATGCATTCCTAATAAGAGCCTGAATGTGAACCTGATTTCTACCCCTGTATACTGTTGCTAATGTATATCTGTGTAACTAATGTAATTACTGTAAATAATGCTTGAGTCTGAATGTGAACCTGATTTCTACCCCTGTATACTATTGCTAATGTATATCTGTGTAACTAATGTAATTACTGTAAATAATGCTTGAGTCTGAATGTGAACCTGATTTCTACCCCTGTGTACTGTTGCTAATGTATATTTGTGTAACTAATGTAACTACTGTAAATAATGCTTTTAAATGTCTTTTTCTGTAACTAATTCCGGGTCGCCCCTGAAAAAGGGATCTCTAGTCTCATTGGGCTTACCCGGTTACTAAAATACAAATAAATAAATAAATAAAAGGGTCTGACTGATGTTGGGTTGCCATTGCTAAGGGAGGTCAATTTAAGTCTTGATTGGTGCATCAGCCAGGTTCTGCTTGTGGTTAACAGTTTTGTTGATGAGGGGACTAGATTGGACTACACTGAGACACTCCCATCCTTCGTTATTGCAGAGAAGATGTGTGCAAGCATGGGTACAACTGAGAGACATCTGAAATCATGCTTTGTAAATTACTCTTAGGCTAGGAGGAGATCGGCCACCATTGCTGTGACCGCTCACGTGTTCAGTACTCTAGGAAAGTGGCTGCTGGTATGGGCGTTTCACAAACAAATGGTACTAGCTTGGCAGGAAGACTCTGTGAACCCAAATACCACATACTGTTAATCCTTTACACCTAGTAAAGTTGTTATAAGACTGTATTCCTCCTTGGGGTAGATAGGGGTGATATGGGTTGATATCTGGGGGGGGTTATACCTTCTGTTAGGTTCTGTACAATGGCGAGTTGGAAGTACCTTTTAATCCAATCACAGGGAGGTACCCATACCAAACTTCCAAGAAACAGATAGGCAGTTGGTGCTCTATACTGCAGACTTTCATGCCTCCAAGGAGGGAGGGGGAGAGAGACGTATCAGGAGGGGGGCTGGACCATTAGTGCGACATGCTTAAGTATAGGTAGAGCAGTTGCTGAAGGAAGGATAGGAATGTGCTGAATTCCCCGATCAGCTTTTTGGGAGAAGATCATTGCTGCTCCTTGGTTGCCAATATGCATTCAATGTATGGCTAAAAGGGAAGTGAGAGATTCTCATCTGCTCGTAGGCAAGTGAAAGCACTTGTAGGGAACTGAATATGTGAACACTGTGAGGACTATTTTACACTTCTCATGGGAAAGAGGCAAGTCAGAGTTATGAAGTGTGCAGACGAGAGCCCTGCAGTGACCTCACAATGAGTGCCTATGAGAAAGGAAAACATAAATGACAGAGAACAATAATCCACTATCAGACCCCTTCCCACCAAAACTAAAGATATCACAACATTTTGACTTTTGCTTTAGAATAACAGTAGGGAGACACTAGGAGGTGGATGATTAAAGGAATAATGCCCAAGAGGGTGGGTGTTATGCTAGGATAACATCATGCCTCAGGTGGTTGGGCCTGAGGCCACCAGCCGAGGGCATCCAACACCCAAGAAGGGATGTTATCCCAGCATAACACCCACCCTGGAGGGCATTATTCCTTTTATACAATGGCTCAAATTGAAAGAAAAAAGGAAAATTATTAAAATGTTTATTAAAGGTAGATTTTTGTGTCATTTTTTGAAAGGGTAGGAATACTTAGTGAAACAATAGCATCTATTTGTTTCAGCCAATAAGTGGAGCTGCTGTGTGCGAGTCTGTGGCTTTGCTATTCACCCCCACCCTGTTCTTCTGTACAGTTTGGTAGAATAAAAGGGAGATAATCTGTTCTGTATTTTTATTGGGTAAAGCGGAATTTGTTGTGCTGTATATTTGTCCATGAAAACCGGAAATAACACAACTAACCCCCCCCCCCCCGTCGTTCTTCCTCGGACAAGTTTTTGGGCAGAAGAAGAATGAGACCATGATGAGAAAAAGTGAGCAACTCTTGTTTTTTTTTTGTGTTGGAAAGGCTCAGGGCCAGCTGTTTGCCTCGCTTGTTTGCAGCTCTTTTCTGTTGCGATGTCACGCGGCCATGTGTTCATCTCTCAGTGCTCTGCTCCCACTTGACAGTTCTTTTGTGCTTCTCCCAGTACACTTGTTCTGTGTGTTGCACTGGGAGATTCAAAGTTGGTAGAACACTTGCTTCAGTATGTGGGCCTCGTGGCCTGGGCATGCAGCAGTGGTTCTGAGTGGGGCAGTAGTGTTGATTCTTAGTGGAGCGAGCAGTGTTAAAGATGACCATAGGGACGGGTATGGAGTGATTTTTTTTTTAAAGATTTCATATGGTCATTACTGTGCTGGGTCTAGACTCGGGATGTTATGCTGGGATAACATCCTGGGTCCAGTTCCATTCTGACCAATCAAGGAGTAGGATTTTCTCTTGCCATTGTATAATATAATATACCATGAGGCAAAAGGGGAGTTTGAAAAACAGGCTAATCAGTTGGGGTGCATGCACACTCCAGAGTAGGAGTGGGTGAAAGTTGAGAATTCTGCTTTTGTGGAACTTCTGAGAAATTTGGCTTAAACTGCGAAACGTTTGCCATTGGTGAAACTGAGAATTCAGTGGGCCACCAGTAGTGGAGGAGAGAGGAGTGCTGCACTGGTGGACCGCTCAGGGCAAGGTGGGTAGGGGAGTGGGATGGTGGCAGATGAACAGATGAACAGATGTCAGGGTGGTGGTTGGGGGGTCCAATAGACATCAGGGAATTGAGATTATTTTTTTTATAAGGGATCTGGGATGGGGAGGTCCACTAGACACCAGGGAACACTGGGAATAGAGGGGGATGAGTTGGCCGACTGCCGGCTGTTTATTTGTGGATTAAGAAATCCAGGTTAGGGAGGGGGAGTCCGCTAGACATCAGGAAAATAAAATGTTTTAGGGGCCATGATTGGTAGGTGGGGGGCCACTAGAAACCATGAGGGTCCAAGAAAGGGACTGGAGGTATTTACTGGGACCCTGATCAGTGGGAGGTGGATTAATGAGTTAAATT
Source organism: Neoceratodus forsteri (assembly GCA_016271365.2). Taxonomy (NCBI): domain Eukaryota; kingdom Metazoa; phylum Chordata; order Ceratodontiformes; family Ceratodontidae; genus Neoceratodus; species Neoceratodus forsteri. The sequence continues at coordinate 176,219,611 of CM057455.1, forward strand.
GTAGTTAAAAAAAGCCTCAGAAATTACCACTGGCAGTGATCCTTTCTGCAGATTTTTTTCCCGCAGTTTAATAAATTAACTCACAGTTTTTTATATTTTTCCACAGTTTTAAGGGGGAACTTCTGCAAAAGTTCCAAAAATTATTTCCTAACTTTCACGGCAGCAAAGTTTGCACTTTTGCTGAGATTCCACCTGTGGAAAAATTTTTTCGCACATCTCTACTCTAGAGCAGATGTTTAATACAGTTTAGGCTACTTTACATTTTAGCTTCTCTTTATTTCTGACCATTCCCTTCTGAAAAACTCAATGTGGTTTGAAAGCTAGACAAGTAGGTCTACAAGCTGAGGATTTAATTCTTCTTTGCTACAAGATGAACATTTCCAAACTTGGGTAAAGGAGGAACCATCTGTTTATTTCAAAAACAACTGTAATACGGAGATAGCAGATAAAATAATCTGGGATGTATATAAGGCTTTTATTGGGGGGGGTTGTAGGATTTTCCTCTAAGAAAAAGAAAGAAAAACTTAAACAGTTACAATCTTTGGAAAAGGAGTTGAGTAGCACCCTATCAGATTTAAAAGGGACTCTTCCAAATAAAAAAGACTTACTGTACAAAATTACAGGATTAAAGTGTGACATTAATACAATTTACACCAGCAAGACTGAGTATGCTATTTTAGATTAAACAAAAGTATTGGGAAATGGGGGAAAAGGCCAGTGAAGTTTTAGCCTATAGATTGTGGAAAATGGAGAATCAGAATAATATTAATGGTATCTAATGGGCAGACTAGGTGGGCCAAGCAGTCCTTATCTGCCATCATAGTCTATGTTTCTATGTTTCTATGTATCAGACTTAAAATGGGGGAAGTTATGCATATGACCCCTATGCACTATTGCTGCGGAGGTACTCACCCGTGTAGCTGTGCACCAATGGACAGGTGCGCACTGGCTGGTATTAACTACTGGCCACCAGTCTTCCACTACCTCACCTCCCTGGCATGCAAGACTTGGCAGAGTGGCTAGGGGTGGGGATGCAGATCTGGCCAGGCATCCAATTGGATGCCAGGACTGGGACACAGGGTGGATCCCCTATGTGGTGGGGCATGCATTGGCAGCACACTCCTCGGAAGACCTATGGCTGGTGGCTGTGGCAGTAGGAGGAGGGCAAAGCCATCAGCCCTTCAATGATGCAGCCCTGGAGCTTGTTGCAGTGGTGGGGTCTGTTGGCAGTGACAGAGGGGGAGCACTGTACCCCATCATATGCCGGGGGGACCGGTGGTGTGTTGGCCGGCTGTGCCATGCAGGGGGGCAGCATCCATGGGCTGGTGCCCCTGTGCAGTGTGTGGGTTTGGCTAGGGGGGTACCTGGCAGGGGCCATGCACTGATGTGTGCTGGGTGGCACTGGGTGGCCATGGGGAGGTCTGGCTGTAGTGGTCCTGGTGGCAGTGTAGGCTATTCGGCCTGTCCAGGTGGTGTCCAGGTTTGTGCTCGGGGTGTGAAGGGGGCTTATGGCAGGGTTCTCCCTGTCATACCCTGTGCCCTCCTCCACACCCCTGAGGCCAGCACTATGCACTATTCAGCATGGCATATAGTGCTAGCATGCCCCCAGTGTACCCCTGGCTTGGTGCGGGCCACAGACCGGAAGGATTGGGTGCATTGGTCTTGCACTCCCCACGTAGTGTACCCTGCGTAAGGGACACATTGGACGAGGAGTGGCTATGCACCCCAGATACATGGTGTATAGCCATGGGGGCCATCGTGGGGAAAATTAATGAATGCTTTAAGGACTTCTATGAAAAATGATACAAATCTCAAGGTTCAGAGCAGATAGGCCACACAGAGGATTTTCTTAACAAAGCTAAACTCCCCTGATTGTCCCTGTATGATAAGCAACATTTAGACAGCCCTCTGACTCTGCAGGAGATTTCAGAGGTAATTGCAAGTCCCTTGAAAGGCAAAACTCCAGGTTAGGATGGGTTGTTTGGTGACTTTTATAAATACTGAAATAATTTAATCGGTCCCCATCTTTTAAAGGCCTTTCAAGATTCTTTGAAGGATAGCTCTCCCCCAGATTCTATGAATGAGGCTGATATATGTTTATTGGCTAAGAAAGGGACGGACTTGCTCAAATGTGGGAGTTGCAGGCCTATATCCCTTCTGAACTTCGATTACAAAACAATAGCAAAAGTATTAGCAGTCAGACTCTCTAAATTTCTGTACAAACTTGGGAGGAAGGAACAGGTAGGTTTTCTGCAAGGCAGATAGGCTACTGATAATTTTGGCAGGCTCTTCTCAATTTTGTGGTCAGCCCAGACATTCCAAAATAAAAAAAAAACAAAAACCAAATCCCTCATTAGCTGTCCCTTTGGACATAGCCAAGGTGTTTGACTCACTAGAATGGGTTTATCTACTGAATGTTCTTAAAATGAATGATTTTGGGCCAAACTTAATTTCCTGGGTACAAACTTTATAGGTATGCCCCAGAGTATGTATAATTACAAATGGCCTCAGGTCTTCTCCTTTCTATTTGCACAGAGGTGCTAGGCAGGGTTGTCCTCTCTTTTTGCTTCTTTTTATTCTTGCCATAGAACCTCTTATCAAAAGTATAATGCAGTTGATTAGAATTCATGGGATGTAACAGGAAAATATGCTAACAAAGTTCTTGCCTTTGCAGATGACATTCTGTTAACTCTGACCCAACCAGCCTTTTCTTTACTGAACGTCAAAGAAATGTTAGAGTTTTGGAAGCATATCAGGTCTTTATGTTCATTCATCTAAAACAGAGTGTTTGATGCTCTCTGACTCAAACTCAGAAAGAATCAAAGTAGATACCATGCTAGATGTTAAATGGCCTATTGATGGTTTAACTTTTTGGGGGATTAATTTCTTTAACTCTGTAGGGAAGAGCTTAGATTTTAATATGTCTAGAATAATTTATTTATTTAATTATTCAGGATTCAGAAAGTACCTTTGAGTCAAAGACTCATTTACAAAGCTTCCACGTCACACAGATAAGACAATACAGTATTAAGGTAAATACATTAGAGGAAACTGGGCAAGCTATATACATGGTAAAAGTACAATTCTAGGCTCGCAGTCAGGACCTAACAAACTTAGGGTGATGACCTCAAGTTGGATCTAAATAGATGGTCTAAACTGCATCTGTCATTATGGGGTAGAATAAACTCATTAAACATTATCTTTGCTCCTAGGTTGTTTTAGTTTAAGAAGAATTTTGCAGCAAACATATCTAAGATGTGGTTCAATAAATTAAAAAGGCTTATCTCCCCTTTGCTGTGGGATGGAAAGCCTCCTAGATTTCCAAGGCTAAACTTAGAGCTCCAGTGGGTAATGATAGTTTAGCATTGCCTTGGTGGCAAGGGTATTTCTGGGTGTACAAGCTTAAGCAAGCATCTACTTGGTTTCTCTTAGAATGACAAAGCTGATATGCCCTTGTGGGTTAAGATAGAAAAAGAACTAGTGGCTACTCTAGACCTGTCTGACTTACTTTTTTGCCACCACCCCTTCTTACCTCATGCCATCCAGTGCTTTAGATTTCAATACTAGTATGTACAAAGTTTAATCAACCGAAAAGGACCAAATTTGTGCCCCTAAAACTTATGCCCCTTGATTACTCCTAATAAAAAAGTATTAAAGGACACAGGCTGGAAAATTAAAGGAATTGAAATACTGGATGATTTATTCAATGCTAATAACAGATTATCCTCCTTTGAGAATCTTAGGAATACATTTCACTTGAATATGAGTGAGTTCTGCATGTATTTAAAATAAGGAGTCTCTCCTAAAGTAAATGCTTAGACCCTAACTACCTACTTCCTCCCAGTCTGGAATGGGACACTTTGTTGAACTTAACTTACCTTCCTAAGGGTTCTAGTTTAATCTGTAAATTGTTAAATGAAGCAGACAACTCTCTGACAGAGCATGCTAGACTTAAACGGCAAGATGATTTGGGACAAGTAATCCCAGCTTCAGCTTGGAACAAGGTGTGGGAAAATGTCTGTAAATAATCATTAGTGGTGGGTGAAGTGGGCAAAATTCGCTCTGTGAAGTGATTCATGGAGTAATGCGGAATACGCGAAGTACCCACAACGCGAAGCAATGAACTTTGCATTATAATGAGGAGTGCAAAGTCCATTAAAAAGAATGACTTTGCATTATTCCACCTTCCCCAAACCACTTCTTCACCAATTGTAAGGTGAAGCACATTGAAATCAATGTACTTTGCCTCACTTTGCCATGTTTTTGAGCTCCAAAGGCGAATTTTGCAGTGCTTCTTGGGACTGCAAGTCACACTGGCTCTAGATTCTTTTGCACAGCCTCAGTTCTGTGCAGTGTATGTGTATTGGAAGATGGAGACAGTTTCCTCTCAGAGCTCTGCGATTCAAATCCTTTAAAAGCTGTTAAAAAAGCTTTTTAGAGCAATTTTTTTTGTTCACAATTTAGTACATCGATTGTAGGAAACCCTCCTGTGCTCATATCATCGAGTATTTATTATTTGTGTGTGGATTTTGAATGTTAATTTAGAACAGTCAGTCTGTGTACTGTGCTTTGGGGGAGAGGTGTATCTGTGGATATAGATTAACCAGGAGAAAAAGGTAGTCTTTCTGTTTTGGTTATATATATTTTTCTTGAATAACTGTGTTAATGTATACAAAGTAATATTTTTAGTAATTCTTGACTTTTTTTGTTGATTGTTGTGGTGCAGCAGTGTATAATTTCAGTTTGTTTAAAACATTTGGTTATATTACTAAAGTTTTCAATTTGCTATGCATTACTCATAGTGTGTGTGTGTGTGTGTGTGTGTGTGTGTGTGTCTGTGTGCAATGTGTGCCATTAAATCAGATACCTTTCCTTGTGCCACAGAGTAATTGCAGCAGTGTGAACCTGCTATCCACCACACCTGCATGAATTTTTTATACTGCTTTGTGGCATCTTTACTGGTAGTGGACTGTTACTGCCATGCACTACCCCCTCCAAATGGCAAAAGGTGTTCTTTGCCAGATTTAGATTTCTGACTTGTCAGTACTGTTTAGGTGTTGTGCCTTTGCGTCTGCATTTCTTGAGTGTGCAGCACATTCTTAATCTGTCTGTGCATTTGCAGTACACCATCAATTCTGGGAGACTTTGCATTTCTTGTAATGCTCTCATTTCACTTTGTCAGCACTTGGGGATTTTCTGTACACAAGACAGTAGCATTTTGGGGATGCAAATTAATTCTGGTGACTGTGTGTGACCACTGCGAACATGGCTGAGTGCGCTGTTAATTCTGTGAGACTTTGAATTTCTTGTTACACTCTCATTGCACTTTGTCAGCACTGGGGAATTTTCCCCAAGACAGGCTCAGACTCACCCAATATCACATCTTAAATAATATGTATTATATGCCAGTCATGCTAGCCAAATTGGGCAAACTCCCAGCTCCTACTTGTACCAGATGTGGCAAAGCTGAAGGAAACTTGATACATATCTTCTGGCAATGTGAAAAAGAGGCCCCCCATGGCAAAAAATTCAATCTAAACTGGATCCATTATTAGGATTGGAAGAGCTTTTCACCATAGAGATATGCATTTTGGGAATGTTCTCCAACACTGGAGTTCAGGAGCATAAATTCCATATGGCAACAATATCAATAGTGGTTAAAAAATTGGTACTTATACATTGGATGGACCAACTGGTTATATCATACACTGAATGGTTGAATGATCTATCGACTTGTTTTAGTACTGAAAGACTGGTGGCTAGCTCTCGTAACAATCTGGAAGCATTTAATAAAAAATGAGGTAAACTTTATGCTTTATATCTACACTAAAGGTCAGTAAGGATATGTCTCTAGTTTTTTTTCTTGAGTTATTATAATTTTGATGTTTTTGTTCCTTGCTCTTTTTCCTTCATTATTAATTTTAGTTGGCACAATTCAGGGTGGGAGGTGGGGACGAGGAAGGGAGAAGAAGTGGGAGGGAGGAAGGTGGATAGGGTTATGGGTTTTAGTATACTTTGTATAGGTTATCCGAGGGAGGTTCTTCCCATGTAAGTTATGTGAATTGTATGTACATGTTTTTAAACAAATAAATAAAGATGTTGAATTTCAAAAAAAAAAGCACTGGGGAATTTTCTGGACACAAGACAATAGCATTTTGGGGATGCACATTAATTCTGGTGACTGTGTGTGACTACTGCATGCATGACGTCTGAGTGTGCTATTCATTTTGGGAGACTTTGCATTTCTTGTGCTCTCATTACACTTTGTCAGCACTGGGGAGTTTTCTGGACACAAGACATGAGCATTTTGGGGATGCACATTTATTCTGGTGACTGTGTGTGACCACTGCGCACGTGACTGAGTATGCCATTAATTCTGAGAGACTTTGCATTCCTTGTTGTGCTCTAATTTCACTTCAACAGCACTGGAGAGTTTTCTGGACACAAGACATGAGCATTTTGGGGATTCACATTAATTCTGGTGATTGTGTGTGTGAAGGGCTGCCAATATTGTTGTCACTTCGCGTTACTTTGCTTTAAGGTGGAATGACAACGTGAAGTAATAATCACAAGGCGAAGTGAGCTTTTTGCAGTGGCCACTCTGCATAGTGGAGTGACAACATGAAGTGTCCACTTAGCTGGCACTTCGCCAGTGAAATTTAAATTCACTGCATCTCTAATAATCATACAAAGAGGTACAGGGGAGATTAATACAGTTTAAAATCTTGCATTATTATTATTACCCCCAGACAATTGTTTGGCTTAGGACTGAGTGACTGTGATCACTGTTGGAGGTGTGGAATGCCTGATGCAGGATTGGCACATCTACTTGGGTTTTACACAGGGGTACTGGATTGCTGGAAGAAGAAGAAAAATCAGCATTTATATAGCACTTTTCATACACAGTATCCCAAAGTGCTTTACAAGCAATGCTAGACTGGTAGTGAAGTGACTGAATGTGTGGTGGCGGCCATATCGCACATCATCACCCACACACAGCCTGGATAATTGCATGAACCGGTTTATGGGAAGGGGAATGTTGGCCAGGACACCAGGAATGTTTCCTACTCTTTGCAAAGAGTGCCCTGGGTTCTTTTATTTCCACTTGGACACCCACCAGGGCAACACTAGGATGGGCAGAAGGGACCTCGGTTTAACATCTCATCCGAAGGACGGCACACCCCAGCAGTACAGCACCCCCCAATACTGCACTCGGATGCCAGCGATTTTTAGGTGCAAGTTCAATCCTGGTGTGGGACGAGAACCCACGACCTTCTGGTCCAGAGGCGGATGTGCTACCAACTGAGCCACGCTGACACCCATTTGTGCCATGTGTCAAGCTATACTAGGTCTCCCTAGCCCCCTTTCTCCATTTATATTAATAATTGGTGATGTTAGCATGTTAAAAGATATACCATAATTAAAGAAAATTTGGGTAATGTCAGTGACATTAGCCTTTAAAAGACTTCTCCTTAAAAACTGAAAGAAATAACCATAACTGCTTTACAACAATGCCTAACTTCTTGGGAAGGAGTTGCAAATAATGAAAGGAGTTCATTAATTTTTTATTTATTCAGCTTCGGATTAACACCTTTGAGCCAAGGGCTCATTTACAAAGGTTCCATGTCAGACAAAAAACAATACAGTACATTACATAGGTTTCGGGTAATCACATTCAGCTAAGATATCAAATGCAGTAGATACATAGGAAGAAAATGGTTGCACGGTTGCTGTTATGTAAAATAAGTGCAAAGTAACAATAGCACTGCATGAGGGCGGTACAGTGCTTTGGAAAATTCAGAGTAGACTTAGTTCAGTACAGTCCTGGGTTCAAGTAGCAATCTGTGTACAGGTGTAAGCAGCCAGAGGAGCAGCTTTGTCAGGGGGGGTATATAACAAAGGAATGAGGTACAAGGAATTAGGAGAAGGTAAGAGGTCGCCTAGGATAGGAAAAGAGTTCTGAGGCGGGGACATGGCAATTGACAGGGGAATGAGAGAGAGCTTGGGTAGAGATGGAGTGAGTGGATAAGAGGGGAAAACAAAGGGTAGTATGCTTAGAAAAGGAGTCAGAATCCAGAGGGAGATTAATTGCTGTTGGATCAATGCCAGACCGAGCCGCTAGTGCTCGTCAATGGGAGCAAGAGCACATTATTTGACTAGAGAGGAGAGTGCATAGTTTAGATTTAAAAGGCCCAATTTTAGATTCAGCTTTTTAGCATTTAGGAAGTAAAAGGAAGCACAGAAGGGGCAGGACAGAGAACTGTACCAGTTAAAGCAGAAGGAAGAGGGGAAGACAGTCAGAATAGCAAAGGCCCAAACCAAGGAAAAGATAGCCAACTCAGTTAAGAAGGGGGATAAAACCTTTTATAGATATATTAGGGAGCGAAGAAAGACCAAGGGAGGGATACTGAGGCTGAACAAAGGGGACGGTGGGTGGGCAGAGAGGGACAGTGAAAACGCTGGGATACTGATCGAATACTTCTGCTCAGTATTCACAAAAGAAGAGAAGGAGGAGGTACCTAATCCAATCAATAGAAGCACTCTGGATAGGGGGGTTGATATCAATCCCTTCACAGAAGCAACAGTTCTGAAAGAACTCCTAAAACTGAAGGTGGACAAAGCAATGGGGCCTGACGGAATTCACCCCAGAATTCTAAAAGAATTAAGGGGAGAACTAGTGACACCACTGACTACCCTTTTTAACAAATCATGGGAGGATGGTGTGCTGCCTGAGGACTGGAGGAGGGCAGATGTGATTCCCCTTCACAAACATGGGAGCAAGACAGAGGCAGGAAACTACAGACATGTCAGTTTGACCTCAGTGGTAGGGAAAATGATGGAATCACTTCTGAAGGAAAGAAAATTGTTGAGTACCTAGAGGCTGGTGGGGCACAGGACCCAAGGCAGTATGGATTCACAGTGGGAAGGTTATGTAAGATGAATCTAATCAATTTCTTTGACTGGGTGACCAAAATAGTAAACCAGGGAGGTGCTGTGGACATGGCCTACCTAGACCTTCTCAAGACATTTGACACAGTCCCACACAAAAGATTAATAAACAAATTAGCCAACCTGGGAGTGGGTCCCAGGGTGGTAGCCTGGGTAAAACATTAGCTGGACAACAGGACACAGAAGGTAATAGTAAAGAGCCTACTCTGAAGAAAGGGGGGTAACTAGCGGTGTACCGCAGGGTTCAGTACTGGGTCTGGTCCTTTTTAATGTCTTAATAGGTGACTTTGCAGAGGGACTAGGAGGAAAAGTATGCCTCTTTCCGATGACACAACGTTCTGCAACAGGGTTGATACACAAGGGGGGTGGAAAGGATGAGAAGGGACTTGACAAGGTTGGAGAAATGGTCAGAAGTATGGTAGCTTGGATTCAATGCAAAGAAGTGCAAAATAATGCACCTGAGAAACAAAGTCCCAGGGGAAGATTACACAATGGGGGGGGGAGATAGTAACAACAACAAAATGGAAAGGGACCTGGGGGTAATCATATCATATGACCTTAAGATTAGCAAGCAATGTGAGAAGGCAGTAGGGAGGGCTGAGTGGATACTGGGATGTATAGGGAGAGACATCACCAGTAGAAAACCGAAAGTTGTAATCCCTCTGTACAGACAGTTGGTGAGACCCCATCTGGAGTACTGCGTCCAGTTCTGGAGACCCAATCTCTGCAAGGACATAGACAGGATGGAGACAGTCCAGAGGAGGGCAACTAAAATGGTACAGTGTCTACAACAGAAGCCATAGGAGGAGAGACTAAAGAAGCTTAATATGTATACCCTTGAGGAAAGGAGGGAGAGGGGGGACATGATAGAAACTTTTACGTACCTCAAAGGAATCAACAAAGTCCAAGACGGTAGCATCTTTCAGAAAAAGAGAAGTGCAAGAACAAGTGGGCACTTTTTGAAGATAGAGGGGGGACAGCTCAGGGGTAATGTGAGGAAGTATTTTTTACAGAGAGGGTGGTGGATACATGGAAAAGCCTTCCTGAGAAGGTTGTGGGGTCACAATCTGTGGGAGAATTCAAGAATGCATGGGACAGACATAAGGCAATTCTTGTGGGGGGTAGGAAGAAAAAGACCGTTGGTTAACTAGGATCTGCAGCTTATCCACCAGGTAGGGAAATGGGCAGACTAGGTGGGCCAAGCGGTCCTTATCTGCCATCAAAGTCTATGTTTTTGTGTTTCATTATCCAGTCCCCAAAATCAACCTCCTTGTTTATTTTACTGCAATTGCTGAATTATTTGCATTGTTGTGCAGCGAAATATTTGCATGCTTAGTGTGATAATTGGGGAGGGGAGTGTATATTGTTCTACCTGTTACCAAGGAAGGGAGTTGTATTTCATTTCCTGTGGGGAAGCACCCTGACAGTACACTGCTATAAGGATTCCCATAGGTAGAGGCACCACACCACTTGCCAAGCCAATTATGACCATGAACCCTGGAGCCAACCTATATCCCTTAGGCAGTATCACTTGCAGGTGGATGTGCAGATGGAAGGGAAGGGGTGGTTACATTTTGGTCCCACTACTAGGCTGCCCAGATTGCTTACCAGTCTTCTATGTGGAACAGTGTTGAAAGCTTTAGTGAAATTCAGGTAGGTCACATTCACCGTTCCGTCCTGATCATCTTCCTTGGTCACCCAGTCAAAGAACTCTATGTGATTTGTCTGTCAAGGCCCTGAATTCCAGAATAACTCAATAGCAGCTCATTGTACCAGATTCATCTTCATGCTCTCACGTCACTGTATTTGCATGGCTTTAAAGGCAGCTCATCAGACACATGCTTGCTCACACAAATACAGCTAGCAGCTTTTGTCTCTGTCAAAACCTTGCACCAGTTATTATATAAAACAATACCTGATCAAGGTTTGTGTTATGAAGATTTTAAAACACAGTCATTCTTCTCTATTTATCTATTTATTTTAAATCTATGAGGCGGGGGTTAGAGAAAGCGCTGTAAGCCACAAAATGTATTGCCTGAGTGCGGTGGCATTGATGGTTGAGTTGCTGGATGCCACACCACGCCAGATACCCAGGTTCAGAAACAAGCCTGGGTAAACAGAGGTTGGCTGGGGGGGCAGGAGTTAGACTGAGCTGCTATGAGGTGGCTCTCCTCTCCTTGGGAGGGACATTGTTACCCAACTCACGACTGCCTCCAGGTTCAGAAACAAGCCTGGGTCATTGGGGGTTGGCTGGGGGGGGCAGGAGCTAGACTGAGCTGCTGCAAGGAGGCTCTCCTCTCCTTGGGAGGGATATTGTTACCCAACACACGACTGCCACCAGGTTCAGAAACAAGCCTGGGTCATCAGGGATTGGCTGGGGGGGGGCAGGAGCTAGACTGAGCTGCTGCAAGGAGGCTCTCCTCTCCTTGGGAGGGACATTGTTACCCGACACATGACTACCATCAGGTTCAGAAACAAACCTGGGTAATCAGGGGTTGGCTGAGGGGGCAGGAGCTAGACTGAGCTGCTGTGAGGAGGCTCCCCTCTCCTCGGGAGGGACATTGTTACCCAACACACGACTGCCACCAGGTTCAGAAACAAGCCTGGGTAATCAGGGGTTGGCTGAGGGGGCAGGAGCTAGACTGAGCTGCTGTGAGGTGGCTCTCTTCATTGGGAAGAACATTGTTGCCCGACACATGACTGCCATCAGAGGTTGGCTTGGCGGGGCAGGAGCTAGACTGAGCTGCTGTGAGGTGGCTCTCCTCTCCTTGGGAGGTACAGTGCTACTCAACACATGACTGCCACCAGGTTCAGGAACAAACCTGGGTCATCAGGGGTTGGCTGGGGGGGGCAGGAGCTAGACTGAGCTGCTGTGAGGTGGCTCTCCTGTCCTTGGGAGGGACATTGTTACCCGACACATGACTGCCATCAGGGGTTGGCTGCGGGGGCAGGAGCTAGACTGAGCTGCTGTGAGGTGGCTCTCCTGTCCTTGGGAGGGACATTGTTACCCGACACATGACTGCCATCAGGGGTTGGCTGGGGGGGCAGGAGCTAGACTGAGCTGCTATGAGGTGGCTCTCCTCTCATTGGGAGGGACATTGTTACCCGACACACGACTGCCACCAGGTTCAGAAACAAGCCTGGGTAATCAGGGGTTGGCTGAGGGGGCAGGAGCTAGACTGAGCTGCTGTGAGGTGGCTCTCTTCATTGGGAAGAACATTGTTGCCCGACACATGACTGCCATCAGAGGTTGGCTTGGCGGGGCAGGAGCTAGACTGAGCTGCTGTGAGGTGGCTCTCCTCTCCTTGGGAGGGACAATGCTACTCGACACATGACTGCCACCAGGTTCAGGAACAAACCTGGGTCATCAGGGGTTGGCTGGGGGGGCAGGAGCTAGACTGAGCTGCTGTGAGGTGGCTCTCCTGTCCTTGGGAGGGACATTGTTACCCGACACATGACTGCCACCAGGTTCAGAAACAAGCATGTGTAATCAGGGGTTGGCTGGGGAGGGCAGGAGCTAGACTGAGCTGCTGTGAGGTGGCTCTCCTCTCCTCGGGAGAGACATTGTTACCCGACACATGACTGCCACCAGGTTCAGAAACAAGCATGTGTAATCAGGGGTTGGCTGGGGAGGGCAGGAGCTAGACTGAGCTGCTGTGAGGTGGCTGTCCTCTCCTTGGGAGGGACATTGTCACCCAACACACGACTGCCATGAGGGGTTGGCTGGGGGGCAGGAGCTAGACTGAGCTGCAGTGAGGTGGCTTTCCTCTCCTTGGGAGAGACATTGTTACCCGACACATGACTGCCACCAGGTACAGAAACAAGCCTGGGTAAACAGAGATTGGCTGGGGGGGCAGGAGCTAGACTGAGCTGCTGTGAGGAGGCTGTCCTCTCCTTGGGAGGGACATTGTTACCCGACGAACGACTGCCACCAGGTTCAGAAACAAGCCTGGGTATTCATGGGTTGGTTGGGGGGGGCAGGATTTAGACTGAGCTGCTGTGAGGTGGCTTTCCTCTCCTTGGGAGGGACATTGTTACCTGACACATGACTGCCATCAGGGGTTGGCTGGGGGGGTGCAGGACCTAGACTGAGCTGCTGTGAGGTGGCTCTCTTCATTGGGAAGGACATTGTTACCCGACACATGACTGCCATCAGAGGTTGGCTTGGGGGGCAGGAGCTAGACTGAGCTGCTGTGAGGTGGCTCTCCTCTCCTCTCCTTGGGAGGGACATTGTTACCTGACACATGACTGCCACCAGGTTCAGAAACAAGCCTGGGTAATCAGGGGTTGGCTGGGGGGGGCAGGAGCTAGACTGAGCTGCTGTGAGGTGTCTCTCCTCTCCTTGGAAGGGACATTGTTACCCAACAGACGACTGCCACCTCATTCAGGAATAAGCCTGGGTCATCAGGGGTTGGCTGGGGGGGCAGGAGCTAGACTGACCTGCTGTGAGGTGGCTCTCCTGTCCTTGGGAGGGACATTGTTACCCGACACACAACTGCCATCAGGGGTTTCCTGGGGGGCAGGAGCTAGGCTGAGCTGCTGTGAGGTGGCTCTTCTCTCCTTGGGTGGGACATTGTTACCCGACACACGACTGCCATCAGGGGTTGGCTGGGAGGGGCAGGAGCTAGACTGAGCTGCTGCTAGGTGGCTCTCCTCTCCTTGGAAGGAACATTGTTACCAGACACATGACTGCCATCAGGTTCAGAAACAAGCCTTGGTCATCAGAGGTTGGCTAGGGGGGCAGGGGCTAGACTGAGCTGATACGAGGTGGCTCTCCTCTCCTTAGGAGGGACATTGTTACCCAACACATGACTGCCACCAGGTTCAGAAACAAGCCTGGGTAATCAGGGGTTGGCTGGGTGGGGCAGGAGCTAGACTGAGCTGCTGTGAGGTGGCTCTCCTCTCCTTGGAAGGGACATGTTACCCGACACATGACTGCCACCAGGTTCAGGAACAAGCCTGGGTCATCAGAGGTTGGCTGGGGGAGCAGGAGCTAGTCTGAGCTGCTGTGAGGTGGCGCTCCTCTCCTTGGGAGGGACATTGTTACCCGACACATGACTGACACCAGGTTCAGGAACAAGCATGAGTCATCAGAGGTTGGCTGGGTCCCCCCCAGGTGACTGCCACCAGGTGGAGGCCTGTAAGCAGTGCATGACAGAGGGCAGCATGAAGGGAGGGTACTGCAAGGCTGCAGCATGAATAATGCTCAACATGCATATGTGTGTCCCCAACAAGGGAAGGGGAGAAAAAGAAAATGGAAAATGGGGCTGGCAGGTTCCATTATGGTCCTGGCTGTGGTCCCGGTGATGAGGACACAGGCTGTGGATGGATGTGAATGGAAATTAAGCTGGAAGGTTCCATGATGGTCCCAGCTGTCATCCGGTGATAGGAACACAGGCCGAGGATGGATGCGAATGGAAATTAAGCTGGCAGATTCCATGATGGTCCTGGCTGTGGTCCCAGTGATGTGGACACAGGCCGAGGATGGATGTGAATGGAAATTAAGCTGGAAGGTTCCATGATGGTCCCAGCTGTCATCCAGTGATAGGAACACAGGCCGAGGATGGATGTGAATGGAAATTAAGCTGGCAGATTCCATGATGGTCCTGGCTGTGGTCCCAGTGATGAGGATACAGGCCGTGGATGGATGTGAATGGAAATTAAGCTGGAAGATTCCATGATGGTCCTGGCTGTGGTCCCAGTGATGAGGACACAGGTCGTGGATGGATGTGAATGGAAATTAAGCTGGCAGATTCCATGATGGTCCTGGTTGTGGTCCCAGTGTTGAGGACACAGGTCGTGGATGGATGCAAATGGAAATTAAGCTGGAAGGTTCCATGATGGTCCCAGCTGTTATCCAGTGATGGAAACACAGGCCGAGGATGGATGTGAGTCCCATGACGGGGAGACCAGAGCCCTGCCTGCCAGCTCTGGGGGAGAAAAACACAATACAGGAGAAAAAAAATTGGCGGGGGGTACTTCAGTTCTGCTGTTAAATGCACTATGCTTTAAGAAGGGGGAGGTTGACATTTTAAGATTTGCTTTCATTTGTGTTGCCTCCATTTCTTTGAAATTATAACAGCCCAAGTAGCTTTCAGTAAAATTAGGCCAGGTAACCTGGTGGTTACAGAAGGGACCCATGAAATCTAAACATTACAGCTGTGCATAATTTTCCAAATTCAGCTTTCACTGGAATTCCATGCAGAATTTATCATCTCTGAAAGTGGCATGCATGTTTCTGAAATACAGATTAGTAATCTGTGGTTTATATAAATGACCGCGGAACAGTATCCAGCATTTTATGTGAACTGCAGATTCATTTTCCACAAACCGCAGAACAGTATTCCGTGGACTACATAATCTGTGAATTATTTTTCTAAGGCTTATATAGAAATGCATTTAAAGATTCAGTGGAATTAAATAATAAAAACAATTCCAAGTATTTTGGATGTGGAATAGCATTCCTTACAAATTCCACAGAGAAAATTCCATAGTCTGAACAACTCTATTGGAGACCAAAGTTTTTATACTGTTGCACTGCTTACTCAAAGTGTGACCGTATCAGTCTGCTGTTTACTGTGTAACCTTAAGGGGACACTCAATTCCCCTTAGGCCTCAACTGTCCATAGTTTAAAAACACATTTTATGATTCTTTAAATTCTTTAAAACATGCTGATGTGGTTGATAGTTTGATTCTGGTTGATTTTTTTTCCGTTTAAAAGTGAAAAACAGACAGACTACCATACTGGTATCACCACACTTAAATGTGTTTGTCTACATTCTTAATCAACTCCCACAGTATCATTCCTGGACTCGGGAACACCCTTATCGCAGCATAGCTCATCAAGATGCAGTCAGAGGAAAGCAGACTATAGTGTCATAAGCGGTTCCACTGTTCTGGGGTGTTCCTGATGTTCAGGATGTATGTGTAACCCCTTGCAAATGGGGGTACCTAAATATGCCAGCCTGGGCTTACCTTAGCCCTGTCCTCCTGTTCTCCTCCTGCTGTCTCCCGGGTTTCTCCCATTTTGGCCACCAATGTTTTTCTGGTCCCCCAGGTCTGCTTTGCCCTTCTGTGTACCCCAGCTGCAGTCCAAATGAAAATCTAGCCCCTTGGGGCTTAAAAAGGCCATTCGCGAGCACCACTGTAAAAGTGCTGCCTCCAAGGCAACAGAAATTGCACTGCAAGGTGCCCATGTTAAAAGTGTTGCCTCCAGGACAGTGAGACTCGTGATGGTGTGAAATTTGCCTTCAACTGAACTGCTCAGTTTGTGGTCACCTCAAGGACTGTGCTGTGGGTCCTGGAATCCCTCCTACCTAATTGGTGCTCGGTGACCATGGACAGTCTTCTTGGGGAGGGCGCTTCAGTGTGAAATTAAAGAGTTTGACTGTGGCTCACTGAGATATGCCTGAGTAGGGCCTTGGTCATCTGTGTAATGAATAACTATGTGCGTGACTGCCTCCAGGGCAGCTATGTTCGGCCTTTGCCGAAAAGAAAGGAAACTATATGTTTTCAATATTGTAAACTGTTGTTGCATATGGGAAATGTATTGTACATGTGGGGGAGAGTGTTTTACATTACAATAGATGCTTCTCCCTGGCAATTCCAGTATTTTGGGACTCGTGTGTGGGGCATTGGGGCAAATAATTATTTCTGGCTGCACCAGGACATTATTCAGGACTGTATCTGATCTGTTATAAGGGAAAGTGGGTTAAGCAGCCATTGCCAGCAGCTGTAGCCAATGGAAAGCTAGAATGATACAACCAGGACTTGTGGGACATTCCGTGCACCTCACAGGTAACCACCCAAGTGCTCATGGGGACTTACAGCAACATCTTTTTAGGCGCCAATTCTCCAACCCAATTGTGCCTCGAGTATTGTGATTGACAGGTCCCTCAGCCATTTAGAGACCTGTCACCCCCATCAATCAGAAATCGAATAGGAGCCCTATAACAGACAATGTTTACCAGCATTTGATGAGATTTTTGCTGGGGTGAGAAGAGGAGAGCAGCCTCCAGCCTGCTGGGAGCCCCCACAGGGGTGGGGGCTCTGTCCCCTGCCATGCCACCAGGCCTGGGCCACTTAGCAAAGCCCCTCCAGTCATCAGTGGGCCCCCCACATGGGTGGGGGCTCAGGCCCCTGCCATACCACCAGGCCTGGGCCACTTAGCTGAGCCCCTCCAGTCATCAGGGGGCGTTTGTTATTCTTAGTTAAAGTTTCCAGTTAAAATAAATTTTGTTTTCTGCAACTGCTAGTCTGGAAGTTGCCAGGAATGTCCTCCAGAGGCTAGCCCGCCATCCCACATCAGGGAAAGATGTGAAAAGAAGACCATCTACCATGTCTCAGTTGTGAGAGAGCTGAAGAATTCAGGAAGTCTTCAGTTGTGGCTGTGACCCATGGAGGATCTGAGTGAGTACACTCGTAGTCCCTGGTGCAAGTGAGATGCTTCTAAAGTAATCTTGGGGGCCTCAAGCCCCAATACCAGATGTGATCTGCCAATTCTGAGATCTTGAAGCTATCGGTCTGGGCTACTAACCCCATCAGAGACTGTAGTGTTTAAAATGGATGGATGCATCTTGTCTGCTGCCCACATGACTAAAATGAAGGCGGATCAAGATGTCTTGATAAGTGAATCATATAAATGTGTGGTAACTTGTCATTGCCCTATGGGTTAGAGTCCTGCCTTTGTAGAGCTGACTGCAAAGCAACATTTGCCACTTCATGGGACAGGAGGTCCTAGCACATATTATGACTGAGTGATTCTAAAGAAAATGTACCCTTGTCTTACCCAGATGTCATCTAAGAGCATTTGCCATAATGAAAAATTGTCTAGATGTGTGAGATGAGACTTTGCCAGTGAATGCTGTTTTTGGCATTTAGATGTATTGGATGTGACCTCATTTCAAGAGAATTCAGATGCTTGATAAAAGTATAACACTCTAATTATTTTGGATGGGACGTTCAAATATTGTGCTGAAAGTTCAGGCTATTAAATCCAAGTAGCTGATCCTGAAATGGCCGGCATTCCGTAAATGCAGGGCAATCCCTGTTGTTCTGTAATGTGCAGGGCAATCCCTGTCATTCTGTAATGTGCAGGGCAATCCCTGTCGTTCTGTAATGTGCAGGGCAATCCCTGTCATTCTGTAACATGCAGGGCAATCCCTGTCATTCTGTAATGTACAGGTCAGTCCCTGTCATTCTGTAATGTGTAGGGCAATCCCTGTCATTCTGTAATGTGCAGGGCAATCCCTGTTGTTCTGTAATGTGCAGGGCAATCCCTGTCATTCTGTAATGTGCAGGGCAGATGAGATCATGTGATGCAGAGCACCTGGTAGCTGCTTCTCTGGAGTGCTCCGACCACCCGACCCTCATATTACATTAAAAATCATCTTTTCTGCCTTAGAAGACTGCTCCTGTCGTCTTATCTCGAATCTTAGAGAAGTGAGGTTCACCCTACGGCATCTAATGGAAGCTGAAATGAAGAAAGCTCTTCTTAAACATACACCCCCTGCCTCCTCAGAGAAGGACCCCAAAAAAACCAGGGCCTCGGCTAGTCAGCAAGCTCAGCCAACGGGTGTTGATGCCACCATTACAGAGCCGCTCTCACTTTCGAGATTTCTAGAGGAATTCCAACCTTTTAAGTTGGAAATGAAAGAATTAACTGGAGAAATCAAAACTTTAACTCAAGCTCTCGAGGAATTGTCACTGCGTACTTCTGATAATGAGACCTGCATCCGATCCCTTGAACGAAAGAATGAAAAATTCAAACCTGAAGTAGTGGCCTTGCGACAGCGTATTGCTATGTTTGAAGACAAGACAGAGGACTTAGAAGGTCATAGCCGCCAAAATAACGTTGTTATTATAGGTCTCCCTGAGACAGAAGAAGGAGACCACCCAATTAAGTTTGTCCAGAAGTTCGTGGAGAAGATCGCAGGCCCTTCGCCCTATGGCCAAGCATACATTATTGAAAGAGCTCACCGTGCCCTGAGGGCTCTAGCCCCTGCTGGAGACCCCCCACGTACCTTTATTCTCTGGTTCCTGAACTACCTGGAATGTCAGCATTTCCTCCGTAAAGTTAAAAACACAAAGGAGCTTCTTTGGGAAGGCACTAAGTTGAGAGTGGTGCAGGATTTGCTATTATCAGTACAACAAAAAAGAGCCGCCTACCATCCAATTATTAGGAAGCTGATCGCAGTTGGCATCAAGTTCAGGCTGGGGTATCCTGCTCGTTTTCACATGCTGATATCTGGCTCTTGGCGATATTATGAGAGCTCCGAGTCTGCATCTGAGGTTCTTAAAGGGGCACTCCCAAACCTCTTCAAAAACCCATGAAAGTCCTATATGGAGAAACCTGCAACTAAATGGCATCTACCCTAAGATGATGTGACAGGAATATCACTGCTGTTCTACACTAGTTCACTGAAAAACCGTATTATCTCATCACTCGATTCTCAAGTTGCCTAAGTGTCTTCTTCTCACCAGCTCTCTATTTGGACTCTGGTTTGTTTTTATTTTATTCTTTCGTCTGGTTCTGGCCGCACTGTTCCCTTACCTTTCACCTTCCCCTGTATCTCAGATCGTATGGGGCTCTCTGATGTGACGATCTCCGATTCCCACTCTCAAGATGTGTTTCTGGTCCTTTCAGGTTCTGTCTCAGAATTTCAGTTACAGGATCCCCAGAAGTGATCTACGAACATCTTCTTTCCAATGGTCATGGCACAGCTCTACCACCAGAGGGAGCCAGAGACTATCCATTGCTCATATTCGTTTTTTTTTTTTTCATTCGCACTTAGTTGCTTTGCTGAAATTAATGTCTGGTGAAACAGTGCTCTGCAAACCTCCCCTTGCTGTTTTTATATTTTCCTTTTATTTTCACAATCAGGGGGCTATATAGGCTCCATTCAAAGAGGACAACGATAATTTTCATCTTAGTTCTGGACTTCAGGATTAATATTGTCTCACTTCTTTGTACACCTAGCACATTATATTGGTGGGTCTGAGGCGGGTGGAAGGGGTGAAGCGATGTAGACCAAGTGGGCTCGGGCATGGCTATTGGTAGTTGGTGAGAGAGGAGGGCGTTGTATGGGCAAATGTTTGTTTTGGACTGGGGGTTTTGGTGTTCTTGGTTTGTTGGATTAAGAGGGGGGAGGAAAGGGGGGGGTTAACACAGCACACGTAATCCGCAGTAATTTTATAAAGGAGCCCTGTCACAAAACAGTATACCATTGGGGGCTAAAAATGGCTTTTAAATGGCTAGAGACATTAATTTTGTGGCCTGGAATGTTAAGGGAGCTCGCCACAAAACTAAACAATATAACATTTTAAAACATCTAGACTACGTTAAAGCAGACATTATGTTTCTTCAAGAAACTCATTTGCTCAATAATGAGATTAATAACCTAAGGAGGCTGCAAATAGGCCAGGTAGAGGAGTGATGATCATGATCCGTAGGTCTCTCCCATTTAAACCGATTCAAACACTCCATGATACTGCAGGAAGATATATCTTTATTAGAGGCATCCTACACACTACAGAGATCATGTTAGGGTCGATTTACAGCCCAAACACCGACACCCCTGAATTCTTTGTGCAGATAATGGAAATACTTACACCTTTTCTCAACTTACCTATCATTATTGGAGGGGACCTAAACTTAGCATTAGACCCATCTGTGGATAGGTCCGGGAGTACTAGGAAGGGGCTATCTCCTGCTCAAAGAGCCGTGAGAGAATTGCTGGACGAAATAGGTCTTTGCGATGTATGGAGGACCCTTCATCCAACCAAAAGAGAATTTACATTCATTTCCCAGGTGCATGCCACCAGATCTAAGATAGATTATATTTTGATGCCGCATACTCTCATTTCAGGCGTCTTGAATACGACTATAGCTCCTGGGCTACCCTCTGACCACTCCCTAGTTACTTGCTCATGTGTTTTTTCTTCCCTTCCAAAACTAGGAGGTAGATGGAAAATCAACAATCAGTTATTAAAAGACCCCAAAGTGGTCAAACTTATTTCTAGTCAAATAACTGAATTCATAGCTCTTAACCATAACTCCATCAGTCAGCCTGATATGGTGTGAGGGGCACTAAAGGCCTACCTGAGAGGGACCCAGATAGCACTAGCTTCTCATCGAAAAAAAGTGAGACAAAAACGGATCTCTGAGTTACTAGTGCAGATCCGAGAGAAAGAATCCAGACTCTCCCCTTCTTCTTCCGATGAATATCTACAAGAACTAACTCAATTACATGACTCATATCTTCAGATGCTAGGTGAGCAGGCAGAATGGGCAATTATCAAAACAGGGGCAATATATACCGATCAAGAGGAGAAAGCGGGTCGAATGTTAGCCAGACGCTTAAAACAACTGGAATCCACCAGACTGGTTGCATCCATCCGCTCTCTAAAGGACAATTCCCTTAAAACGACTCCCAAGGATATTCTGGTGGAACTAAAAAAATATTTTGAAGAGCTATATGGGGCCATGAAAGATCCCCCTTCTGATGAAACGATCAGAGGCTATCTAAGTGGCCTGAATTTACCTTCTTTGAAGAAGTCTAGCCAGGACAAGTTAATTGCACCCATCACAAAAAACGAAATAGATAAGGTCATCGAATCCCTTCCCACCAGGCCCAGACGGGTTCTCCACCAATTTCTATAAAGTCTTTTCTAAAGAATTAACTCCCCTATTATTGCAATTGTTTCAATGCATCCTAAATGGGTCTGCCACTGATGCCTTATTCGAGGCTTTAATTGTCCTTCTACTTAAACAGGGTAAATCTTCTGATTTAGTATCTCGTTACAGGCCTATCTCACTCCTTAATCAGGATATTAAAATTCTTACTAAGTTACTGGCTAACCGAGTCAATGAGGTCCTTCCCGGGTTAATAGGGGTCGAACAGGTGGGTTTTATGAAAGGGAGGTCCTCAGCGGACCATTTGCAATCCTTGGTCCATGTCTTCTCGGCCTCCAGTGAGGCCGACTATCCCATGGCCTTGGTCTCACTGGACGCCGAGAAGGCTTTTGATAGGGTCCACTGGAAATATTTGTTCAGGGCAATGGAGTTATTTGGTTTTCCCCAGGTATTCTGCTCTTGGATTAACTCTATCTATAAATCTCCCATTGCAAAAATAGCTTGTAATGGTATAATATCCGAGCCCTTCAAATTGTTCACTGATACCAAGCAAGGTTGCCCCCTGTCTCCACTCCTTTTCAATCTATACATTGAGCCCCTCATTAGGTGGATTGTACAGGCACAAGAAGTTCAGGGCATATCAATCATGGGGCAAACTATCAAAGTCCTAGCTTATGCTGATGATTTATTGTTACAGCTTTCCCACCCATCTTCCTGTATTCCGGTTTTACTAGAAACCATTCAGGGCTTTAGCAAAATCGCTAATTACAAGCTTAACATGGGGAAAACTGTGGTTTTTCCCTTAAACCATAAAACTTTTATTCAGGACATTCTCACTCACGAGCTCACCTGGAATGCAGAAACAATTAAATATCTGGGTCTTACTTTATCGAGATCCCCTACTCGTATGATCCAGTTAAATCTATCCTCTTTATTAAATGGTATTGAGTCAGATCTTAAAAGATGGGCTCTTCTTCCACTATCTATGCGGGGGAAAATTAACCTAATCAAAATGAACATATTACCTCATCTGTTTTATCCTATTTCCATGCTAAATGACTGGCTCCCTTTAAAGTGGTTCAAGAAAATTCATGGTATATTTTCTGGCTTCATCTGGAATTCTAAGAAACCCAGATTGGCCTACCAAAAATTGATGGCCCCCTAAATCGATTGGTGGCCTGAGACTTCCTCATATGGGATTGTATTACTGGGCAAGCCATGTCAATAAATATCTTAGATGGTTAACGCCTACCGACTCCCAAGATAGAAATTATGTTCCCTTCTGGTTAACGTTAGAGAAGTCCTGTATTTCTAAGCTAGGGTTATCTCCTAGATCCCTACTGTACTGCTCTCCAAGTTCACTTCCCAGATCTTTCCACAACTCTCTCATTCTGACATCGATTATAATTCATTCACAACTATGCTCCTTTTTAAAATACTGCCACAGTAAGGACCCATCTCAGCCTTTAGAAGGTAATCCAAATCTTCTTATGGATGGCAGGCCTATTAGGGACAACTGGGTACCACAAATAAGAGGCCACCTGGTTAAAGATTTCATCTCAGCAGAAGGGCATGTCCTAACGTCTGCTGATATTATGAACAAATTCCAAATTCCACAAGCTAATATATTCAAGGTCTTTCAACTTTGCCATTTGTTGCTCCAGAAACTGGGTGTGACCCCTTCAGCTGTCCCTACTCCCGATTTTTATGATGAGATGGGTCCTCTGGTTGGTAAACCTCATGCAGTCTCTGGCATCTATAGGAGACTTCTTAGCTGGTTACATCCCTCTAACCTGGCACCGATAAACTACTGTTCTTCATATTTCCCCAACCCTGGTCTTGATTGGACATGTATTTGGAAAGCTTGTCATAAATTTCTCGTGCAAGACAGGCTTAGATTAATGCAATTCAAGCAACTGCATAATATTTCTTACTCTCCTCTAAAATTGACCAGATTAGGTATGGTATCTTCCTCTTCTTGCTATAGATGCCAGCAGGACACTGGGGATCTATTACATATCTTTTGGAGTTGTCCCAAAGTGGGTCCGCTCTGGGCCAATATTAGGCGTCGAGTGGACCCTCTTTTGGGACTGGATGAACTCTTTACAGCGGAGATCTGTGTCTTAGGAGATGTCTCTTCCATTGTGGTATGTAACAGGAAATTTCATATTTGTCTGATATCTGCATCTGTTAAAAAAATCGTGCATAGACACTGGAAGGATACTTTCGATATTTCTTATGGCGAGTGGCTTCAAGAACTTCTTGCTAACCTTAGAACGGAAAGAACTATTGCTAGTCTCCAGAATAATCTACGTAAATTCAGTCAGATCTGGGGCCCTTTATATACGCTGTATTCATTACCTGATAAGGCATGACACCTTATGTGTTAAATAACTAAAGTATGTAATGTGTGTGCTGTGTGGGGGGAGGGGTTGGGGGTTAGGGTTTTGAGGGGTGGTGGGTGGTAGGCTGGGTTGAATACATCTAATGCCATGTCATTCTCATTTTCTGACACAATGTTTCTTGTATAAAACCTCAATAAAAACTTGAATGAAAAAAAAATGTGCAGGGCAATCCCTGTTGTTCTGTAATGTGCAGGGCAATCCCTGTCATTCTGTAATGTGCAGGGCAATCCCTGTCATTCTGTAATATGCAGTGCAATCCCTGTCGTTCTGTAATGTGCAGGGCAATCCCTGTCATTCTGTAATGTGCAGGGCAATCCCTGTCATTCTGTAATGTGCAGGGCAATCCCTGTCGTTCTGTAATGTGCAGGTCAGCCCCTGTCATTCTGTAATGTGCAGGTCAGTCCCTGTCATTCTGCAATGTGCAGGGCAATCCCTATCATTCTGTAATGTGCAGGGCAATCCCTGTCATTCTTTAATGTGCAGGGCAATCCCTGTCGTTCTGTAATGTGCAGGGCAATCCCTGTCATTCTGTAATGTGCAGGGTAATCCCTGTCGTTCTGTAATGTGCAGGGCAATCACTGTCATTCTTTAATGTGCAGGTCAGTCCCTGTCATTCTGTAATGTGCAGGGCAATACCTGTCGTTCTGTAATGTACAGGTCAGTCCCTGTCATTCTCTAATGTGCAGGGCAATCCCTGTTGTTCTGTAATGTGCAGGGCAATCCCTGTCATTCTGTAATGTGCAGGGCAATCCCTGTTGTTCTGTAATGTGCAGGGCAATCCCTGGCTCTTTGTGACCAGCAGGGTCAGTTCCTGCTAATCTGCTAATTGCAGGGCAATCCCTGTCATTCTGTAATGTGCAAGGTAATCCCTATTGTTCTGTAATATGCAGGGCAATCCCTGGCTCTTTGTGACCAGCAGGGTCAGTTCCTGTCCGTCTGCTAATTGCAGGGCAATCCCTGCCTTTGTTGTACATAGCTTCTGCAGCCATTGCAAGAACCATTCTCCAAATTTTCCCCCTCCCTTCAAATCAATAGCCAGCCAACTCAATCAGCTGCAACGTCCACCAAGCCTGCAACATCTTGGACTGTGCTATCTGATTAACCAGTATGGTATGAGATTGTAGGGTTTCTGCTGTATCTGGGACTGGTACCAGTGTGAGTAATAATGGTTTATATTAACATCTTGGACTGTGCTATCTGGTTAACCAGTATGGTATGAGATTGCGGGGTTTCTGCTGTATCTGGGACTGGTACCAGTGTGGGTAATAATGGTTTATGTTAACATCTTGGACTGTGCTATCTGGTTAACCAGTATGGTATGAGATTGCGGGGTTTCTGCTGTATCTGGGACTGGTACCAGTGTGGGTAATAATGGTTTATGTTAACATCTTGGACTGTGCTATCTGGTTAACCAGTATGGTATGAGATTGCAGGGTTTCTGCTGTATCTGGGACTGGTACCAGTTTGAGTAATCAAATAATCCGTTTTGTGCCATCTGATTTGTCAGCAGATAGATAGCCGGGCTCTGGGTATCGTGTGTCAAATTGAGAAATGTGATTGCCTTTTTGTCTAATGGTATGTAGCCACCCAGCTGGAGGGTTCACCAGCAAAACCAGACTAATCTGTTTATATATGTAAATAGTAATCAGATGACCTCTCCTCCACATCCCCATTCCTATCTCCTTACATCCCTAAATAAATATCTTGTTATTGTTGCTGAAATATTTGGTGTGAGCATATTATTGGAGAGAGCCTTTAAATACAAAATGTTGAAATGTGGGAAAATGTTTATTGGGGCACGTCTGGCGGTGGTTAATGGTTATAATGGGTGGTAGAGCATCTCAGGGGGCGATTCCTTTTACCATCTTACCTACGTAAAGCACCCTGATTGGAGGTACTGTGCAAAGATTTAAAAGCATGGTTATGGTGGAGTTATGTGATGCTGTGCAGGGGATAGGACGCGATTGTCGGAGCTCCGCTTTTTTGACCGACCCTACCGCTATTAACCTCCATTTCCTCCAACTATTTTTTTCGTTTTTATAAGTATTTGGAAGTTTGGGTGTCAACACAGTGTTTGTAACAGCTGAGTACTCCTGCAATATGTCTATGCAGCAAGAACAGGAGGAGGCCATGCAGGAGTCGGAAGCCAAGCGCCCTTGTCGCAGCTCCTCTCCCCAGAGTCTCTCGGAGGAGCTCTCGCCCTCGCATGTTTACTCGGAGCTATCAACAATTAAGGAAGCTCTGATGAAGCTAATCGAAGATGTGGCAGATTTCAAGCCTGCACTTACCCAGCTAGCCTGCAGGGTAATTGATACAGAAGCCAGAATAGCCTCGGTGGAAAGAAAACAAGACAAAATGGAATCTGAAGTGGTGGAAGTTAAAAGGTCTTTATCTAAAGTGGAAGATCATCTTGAGGATCTAGAGGGGAGAAACAGGAGAAACAATCTGGTGCTGATAGGGTTGCCTGAAGGGGAAGAGGGTCCAAATACAATTCAGTTTATACAGCACTTTCTGAAGAAAACTGTGGGTCCCTCCCCGAATGGTCCAGAGTTCATCATTGAAAGAGCGCATAGATCTTTGAGGACAAAACCTGCTCTGTCTGACCCGCCTAGACCCATAATCTTCAAACTACTGAATTATTTGAACCGGGAATTTACTTATAGAGAAGCCAGGAAATTGTCAGCTATTCTCTGGGAAGGCAAACAACTGAGGCTAGTTCCTGATTGAACCCTGAAAACCCGTCAGCTCAGAGCTTCATTTCGTCCTGTCACCTCTAAGCTGTGGGCAGCTGGTATAAAACATTGTATGTTATACCCAGCTCATCTGGAAGTGTCCTTAAAGGAAGGAACAAGACGTTTTGACACCATAGAGGAGGCTGTTAAGACTTTGAAAAAGAGCTACCCTGATTTATTTCCTAAATGAGAAGGTTCCAGTCTAGCCATAGGAAAGCCTAAGGACCAGCTTTGAGAACATTCTAGAAGGACTGTGCATCCCTGAACTGTTTCATTGTGTTTGGGCTGATCTGCCTCTCCAATGTTGAGTTAAAGGAGGCACATGTATTGTTTTTCTCAACCAAATGGAAAGATCTCGCTTTTGGGAACACTAGTGGTTCTCGTCTGGTCATCTCAAATTAGTTGTTTTTTCCTTTTCCTTCTGATGGTTTTATCGAGAGAATGCGAGTGTTGCTATGTCCTGTTTTGTCCACTAGATGGCACCAAACACTTCTGGTTACATTATACGGTTCTCTGTCAGATTGCTCGAGTTAAATTTCCCGATCTCCTGGTTTTATAGCTATTTCGGGCCTCCCTCTGTTAATCTGGTGCTCGATAAGGTTTTTTCCTCTCATTGAGTTTCTCACTTCAGGGGAAGAACAGAATAGTTTACCTTTCTTTGAACCTAGGACAAGCAAAGCTATTGATCAGCACTCCCAGGGGAGTGCTGTGTGGATTTAGACCCGCAATAACCTCTTTTCTGGTTTGTTTCTTATCCCTTTTCGTGTTCTCGTATCCTTATTCATTCTGGCACAATTTTACTAGAGTTAGTTTCCTGGGGAAATTGCTACATAGCCTGAAGGGTGGTTGGGTTACAGGTTACATGGACGTACAGTAGGTTGTCCCCAGGTTCGGAAGTTATTTTAATATCGGGATCAGCTTTGGTTTCTTAAGGGATTATGCTTCCTGAGATCCTAAACCTGATTTATTTAATACTTAAGAGTTTGGAATTGCTTAGTCACACATAAACGATAGTCCTAGCTGAAGTAAGCTAGGATAAGCAACGAAGTGTGAATAAAACAGAATTAGTTTTTTTTTCTTTTTTTTTTTACTTTTGGAAACTCAGTCTGTTTTATAAGTTTGAGTTGCAAACAATTATTTTTAGCTATACCATTTTATCTAGAGGGGGAGAACATTTAGAGATGGGAGGATGGGAGTTACCCCGTAAGTTTTTCCCATTTGGTTTTCCGCTCGGGGGTTGGGGAGGTGGGGGAGCGTCGCTCGCTCCTTTGTAAGTATCATGGGCCGTGCGATTGGGTGGAGGCTTAGGGCCTGGGTATGCAGAGTTGTATATAGTTCAAAACCTTTGAGGGATAGTTTAAACTTAGAGTGTTGGAAGGTAACCTTTGTGATATTTTATTTTTTTTCTTTAGGGGAGGGGGGATGGCAGCAGATTAGTCCTTCAACTATCCTGTATTATATGGCACAGGCAAGGATTAATCTATGCTCAATGGTTTGAACATTCTTTCATGGAATATAAAAGGGGGGAAGATAATAAGAAGAAATACATTATTTTAAACCATCTTGCCAAATATGAGCCTTCAATAGTGTTCTGCAAGAAACACATATGCTTTCAGAACAGTTACAGTTCTTTAAAAAGAGCTGGGTAGGCCAAGTCTTTGGAGCGGGTTTTAGCTCCAGTAAACGTGGGGTGGCCTTGTTACTAGCCAAAAAAGTTCCCTTTACTTTGGTGGAGTCTATCTCCGATCCTGAGGGGAGATTTATTTTTGTTGTTGGCAAAGTGGGCAGCTTTGATATAGTATTGGGTTCAGTTTATGGCCCTAATGTAGAAACCCCTTTTTTTAACTCATCTAGCCATGGTACTGGCTCCTTTTTTGCAACATCCTATTATAATTGGAGGAGACTGGAATCTGGTTCAAGCAAATGATTTGGACTGTACCTATCAAAGGGGAGTGGGTTTGTCTTCAGCGTAAAAAGCCCTAAGCGAATTTACTTCCTCCTTGGGCCTTCTAGACCCTTGGAGAGTATTTAATCCATCAGGAAAAGAGTTTACTTTTTTCTGTCCAGTACACAAAAGCTACTCTCGTATTGACTACTTTTTAGTCAGTCACCAGCTAATTTCAAATATGGTTGACTCCAAAATATTAGCTCGAGTAATTTCTGACCACTCTCCAATTCTAACGCAGTTGGAATTACCTAATATTCCTATTAGGTCGCACACATGGTCTTTAAGTAATAGGTTATTAAAAGACAAGCTAATCACCTCAAAGTTCCAAAATTTTTTGCAAAATTCTATAGAGATTAACTATAATTCGATTCCTGCTGTGGATCAGGTTTGGACAGCCTTAAAAGCAACTTGGAAGGGGAATTAATACGTATTGCTACAATACAAAAAAAAAAAAAACAGTCAAATGAACAATTGTTTGCAGAGAATTAAAAGTTTGGAAAGTAAAGGGGTAGATAAGCTTCCATCTTTAGAAGACCAGGAACTAACTAGGCTAAGAGCACATTATGCCAGTATTTTACTTGAGAGGGTGGAGAGGTCTGCTTCATTATTAAAGGCATCTTATATTGGCCAAGGGAGTAAAGCGGGCAAATTACTTGCTTGGCAATTAAAGCAGCAGTCTGCATCTAAATTTATTGCAGCTATTAGACATCCCTAATCAGGAGCTTTAGTGATTAATTCTTCAGAGATTGTAACCCTATTTCGGGATTACTATAAGGCATTATACTCTCCGGACCCAATCTTGGGGGATTATAGTGGAAAAATGTTAGCATTTTTAGAGAAAGCAGATTTACCCTCCTTGCCCATTGACAGCCAAAACCTTTTTACTAGCCCCAATTACTGAAGAGGAAATTTTGTCAGTTACTGATTCCTTAAAACCGGATAAGGCACCGGGCCCGGACGGGTTTACAGGCCTATTCTATAAAACTTTTAAAAAACATCTAACCCCTCTGTTACTTCAGCTGCATAGTTACTGGAGCTCCCTCCCAGCCTTGGATCAGTCATTATTCGAGGTGAGAATAATCCTTTTACCTAAGCCTGGGAAAGACCCATCAGTGATTAGCAATTACAGACCTATTTCATTGCTGAATACTGATGTCAAACTATACGCCAAAATTTTGGCTAACAGGTTGGGGGGTGTATGGGAATGTCCATTAAGTCCTGAACAGGCAGGATTTGTGGTGGGGCACACCTCAGCGGATCATTTTAGAAAACTGTTCCATCTAATTTCTGCATCCAGGGCCCCCGAGCTGGAAGCGGCGTTGGTGTCCCTGGATGCAGAAAAAGCATTTGATAGAGAAGAGTGGAAATATATGTTCGTGGTCCTTCAAAAATGTGGTATCACACAACCCTTTATTAACCAAATTCGGGTTTTGTATTCCTGTCCATCAGCAAGACTCCAATGTAATAACCTTCTTTCTGATGTTTGCATCGAGGCACCTGTCAGGGTTGCCCTCTTTCTCCCTACTTATTTAATCTTTACATAAAACCTTTAGCCAGAGTTCTAAACTCGGATAAAGGAATAATGGGTATTCAACTGGAACACCTTGAATTTAAGTTATCCCTTTTTGTCGATGATTTACTTTTTCATATTTTGAATAGTAGACACTCCCTCCCCTGAGCGCTCCAAATTATTTCTCAATTCAGTGACTTTTCAGGTTATAAGCTTAATAAAAATAAAACTATGGTTTATTCCCTATCTCCTCTCTTTATGAGAGACTTGATTGTAAACATGGGCCTACAATGGGAAAATGAATAAACTTATCTGGGTATTAAAATATCTAAGGACTTGGTTAATCTTAAAGATCTCAACTTAGCCCCACTGATAAAATCTACTAAAGAAGATCTGGCAAGGTGGAATAAGCTACCGCTATACTTTTGGGGACGGGCTAATGTTCTTAAAATGTCAATCTTGCCCAGATTTTTTTAACCCTTGAGTAACCTTAATATTTATCTCCAAAGGCCTTTTTTTACCCCTTCATCGGCTTTGTTCAGACTTTCTTTGAAAGGCAAGGCCCTGACGGGCTTATGCAAAACTTTCTCGC
The DNA here is from genome assembly GCA_016271365.2 of Neoceratodus forsteri. Lineage (NCBI taxonomy): Eukaryota > Metazoa > Chordata > Ceratodontiformes > Ceratodontidae > Neoceratodus > Neoceratodus forsteri. Next base: position 176,250,382 of record CM057455.1, read on the forward strand.
CCTAGAGTGTTGGGAGGGCTTCAATTACCCGATTTTTATGTTTATTATCTAGCAATTCATGCTAGCAGATTTTTACATTGGTTTTCACCTATGGCCTCTATATTGGATGGCCCCCCTTGGCTGCTCTTAGATTTGCAACAGACAAATTCCTGTAAGATGGACATGGAGGCTTTTCTATATAATCCATGGTCAAATATTCCAGGGAAACTGAGGAATTCTCCTCCTCGGTTGGGATGTGAAAGCCTTACAGCAACTTTGCTCTTTGCTCCAAATTTCCATTATAAAAGATTTAAAGCAACCCCTGCTAAATAATCCAAATCTAAAAATAGACAAGAAACCTATGAAAACTTTTTTCGGAGGATCCCATAATAAGTTATACTTAGTTGATTTTGTTTTGGGTAATTCAGTCCTATCTATCTCTACACTGCAAGTAAAATTTGGAGTGCCTCAAAAAAACCGGTTTCAGTTATATCAAATATGGCAGTCTATTAATCACTTCTTGGGTAAACCTCCATGGTCGGATGAGGCAGAGGCTATATTAAAAAACCTTTGGTCAATATCTGAGGGGCGGAAAGCAATAGCTAAACTGTACAAGAGAATCTTGAATCATATTATGTCAAAGTTCTCTCCCATAGCCTACTATTGGAAAAACAATCATAATAAGGATTTTTCAGTTAAAATTTGGGAAAAGATTTGGCTGGATAATTATTTTTTAATTAAACAGGACCGGCTAAGGAACACCCAGTTTAACATTCTTCATAATTTATATTATACGCCCGCTAAATTATTCCAGATTAAGAGGCTACCCTCACCAGAATGTGGGGATTGTGGTTCTGAACTCCCTACTTTACATCATAAACTATGGGCATGTCCAAAAATTGTTAAATTATGGAACTCGGTTAAACAATGGTTGGCGTCATATCTGAATATTGCTGCATATTTTAATGAAGACACATGCTTGCTAGGTATGTATTCAATGATCCCTACATATTTACAAAAAACATAAGTAGCCTTGGTCGCTACGGTCACTAAGCTAGTAATACTTAGGCACTGGAAAGAGGAATGAGAACCCTCATTCAGGGAATGGTGGGCGGAATTTCTTACTGCTCTAAATGCAGAAAGATGTGTAGCCTGGTTCTCCCACTCCGGTGTGAAGTTCCAAGAATGTTGGGGTGAATTTTTTATAATCCTTAAAGATAAGTTTGGTTATTAACTTAACCCCTGCAGTTTTCCTTTTCTTTTCCCTCTACTAGGTCTAATATTCTCCGTCTTCAACTTTTCATAGAGGATTCTTGTGTTAGATTCCTCCTAGCTGAGAAAGGTCTATATTTTTTAAGTTTCTTTAGGGGGAAATGGTGTCTTTTAATATATTTCTTTCCTTTTCTTCTTTCTTCTTCTATATACTAATTTCTCTAGTGCAGTATCCCCTTCCAATGCTTCTTCCCTTTCTCTACAGATTATATTCTCTGAGTTGGATGGTGAAGGGTTGTGCCATGATCTCATATTTATATTTACTTAGGGACTCAGGTATGGGCCTTCATGGTCCGTACACTATCAGCTGCATAAGCATTTTGTGTTGGTTATAAGGGCTGCTGCGGGTTGGGTGGGAGTGAGGTTGTTTTTTTTTTGTTGGATATGTTTCCTTTTTCCTTTTGTATTTTTATGTAGTTTTATTTTGTGATTGCTCAATCATGATAGAAAGTTTGTTGTGACCTATGTTATTTATGTGTTCTGTAATTGCTTTTTTTAAATAAAGTTACTTGCAAAAAATTAAAATAAAAGCATGGTTATCAGCTAGACAAACCCAAACCCCTGAGCCTAGTTTGCAAGTAGTAGGCAGGGGTGTAACACTGGGGATAGCACCACCCAGGGGTTACATATGCATGTAAAGTAAATTGAGAGTTTGAAAAAAAACAAGGTTTGGTATAATTACATCATTAGCATGCATTTCAGTTCTGTTAAGAAAGGAAGCAGATTTAGCAACCACCAAAACCAATACATTTTAAAGAAAGTAAGTTTTCATAAAATGTGGATTTTCTGTTAGAAATAGTATGAAGCAAAAGGGGTTTACAATGTCCCTTTAAGAAAGATGTTTACATTTGATTTACTCTGCTACACCCTGTAAGGTTTAAATGAGTGGTCCACTTAAATTCTGCAAAAAACATACCTTGTGCAGAGTGTTTTGATTTGTGTGTTAAGTTCTAATGTGTCCTTCTCTCTGTCTGCTATTAAGTTTTTTTTTCTAAACTAGCCTGCTAGCTGTATGGTAGTTTTACCACCCCGGAGATCTCCATCTGAAACAGCTTAATTGAATTCCTTTGTCCTACAGTGCACCCTGTCTCATGTGACAGTGATGAAGTAGAGACCATAAATCCATCAGAAAGCATTGCTTTACAATTAGTTCACAACAGTAGAGATGGCTATATTTTAAAATCTATAGAGTTCAGCTTAGTGACTGCCCTCCTCATAAAGGTCTTACAGTTCTGAAGAACTTCACAAGCTACACAAAAATTACCAGCAGCAAAGTTTCCAAGATATTTACTTTGCTTAGCATGTGTGTGTGCTGAATGTTGGGTCTCTGATACTTCACTGTCACATGAGACAAGATGTATTTTGGGAACAAGGAATACAATTAATCTGTCTCAAATGGAGAACCCCGGGGGTCATAAAACTGCAATAAAGCTAGCAGGCTAATTTAGGAAAAACTCCTAATAGCAGACTGAAGGAAGGCCACACTAGAACTTCACATACAAATCAAAACACTCTGCACAACATACGCATTTACAAATATTGGGTGGACTACTCCTTTAAGTGTCCCCTGCCAGGCTTGCAGCTTTGAGTTGTTCTCACATGCCCCTTTCTTCTTGGAACAACTCTTTGCAAATGTCTCCCCTTCCTTGCTGCTCCTGTACCACTACTCTGTGCCCCTTGTGTACACTAACTGGGTACCCTGTCCTACCAGCCCAGCTGCTCTCTGATGTTATTTTCTTGTCTGTACCCTGCTGATTGTCATGTTTTGACTCTGTAATGTTTAACCTGTACCCAACTGTCCCTTGTTGAATGCTGTGCCTTGACTCTGTTCTGCTTTTGCCTGTACCTTGTAATTCTCTTTGGTCACACCTGCAGATAGGCACCTGACTGTCTAGTGTGCTTACCTGGTAAATAAAAGCTAAATAAATAAATACATAATTCACTAAAAATTCCACCAACAGCTTAATCTGGTTCAAGGTTGGGGTTGACATTTCATCTGTATCCCCCGCACCGGGTCCTGCCTGAAAATAGGCAGAATGTGTCTAGTGCACCATTCAACAAAAACTAAAATAAATAAAAAAATGTATCTACCTCTGTCTGTGTGTCTCTCTCTCTTACTCTCCATAAGTATTCATTAACCTCTGGCATTGTCCCTTGTGCTCTGCACATACATATGGCTGTTGTCCAAGTTCTTTAAGGCAAAGTGTGTAAGAACAGCACTATAATGATTTTATTGTGTATTGTAGGAGCTGAAACAATCACAGGATTTAAAGGGAAACGTCCATCTAGGATTAAATTAATCAATATTGTTACCAATGGAAATCTACTTTACATAAGCTATTGACTGAATCCATAACTCTTTTAGGGCCAGAATTATGCCCATTCAGTTTTCTCTCCTTTTATAGCTGCAGGCATCCATTTTGTAAACCACAGGCACAAGAAATGGCATCACATCAGGGGAAACACATATAGTTGATAAATATTTTAATCAGGAGAGGCACACTAAGCTGAAGCCTGAGTCCAGGTGTGACCTGAGAACACAAGGAAGTTAAGTGACATGCTTAGGGTCATACAGTAATGCAAGTGGGGACTGTGGGATTCAAACCCAGGTCTCCAGGTTCGTAGTTTAGAGCCTCAAACCATTGCTCTATACTACCTCCTAGTTAGGTAGAGGAAATGATACAAAAAATGCTTTTCTCCAGTCCATGGGCATGGGAACTTGTCTCTAATCACAAAGAGGTTGCTATAAACAAAACATGTGTACTGCCAGTGGCAACAGTTTCCGAGCTCCTTTGGGGTTTATATTACTTTGTACAATGTTTTGTGACATTTTGGTTTAGTAAAATGTTTAGTGCCAGTGTGATTTGCAGAATATCCTGCTACTGTGGTAACACTGTAAATAAGTTTTATTCCTGTACCTATTTAGTTCCAGTATTTGTTAGCACTGAAGTAGTTGTGTTTAAATTTATTTTGTTGGCATCATGCTTTGTCATTTGTAGGAGTGTGATCTAGTGGCTAGAGTACAAGCTTGGGGCCCAGAAGATGAGAGTTTCAAACCTTAGGAAAGTCAAATACTAACTGTATGACCTTGGGTAAGTCACAAAACCCCCCAGTGCTTCTGTCCACCTAGCAGCAGACATGAGTAGCAGCAGGACCCCACTGGAAATGAGGTGGCGCATCTTAGCTGGACTATCCTGGGTACATAAGTTGTAACAAAATAATTGCTTTGTGCTGATGTGTGATAGGATAGATGGCTGCCAGTACAAAACCCTTCTGAACATAGGTGCCAGAACCTGCAGGTGCGTATGGTGGGTGGGGGGGGTGGACACCCCCTACTTTTGCCCATGAGCATTCAAAGTGCCCCTAAATGCATGCAATGTCAGAAGGGACGCAATCACGGTATCTTATTACTAAAGTGCCCCCCACACACATATAATCACTCACTTTTCCCCATGAGCATTCAAAGTGCCCCTAAATGCATGCAATGTCAGAAGGGAAGCAATCATGGTCTCTTATTACTACAGTGCCCCCCCACACACACAAACACTCACTTTTCCCCGTGTTCCAGCACTACTCCTTCTGAAGGTTGCAACATAAAAAACAAATTTTATTTGAACATCATCCAGAAGCTGGTTTCCTTTCAACAAAGTAAAAGAATAAAAACACAGCAGATCTGTTTTTTTTTTATTTCATGATTCTAACTGTTTCACTCTGTCTTTCCAGCAAGAAATCTGCAGTAGCACCTTCTTTTTGAGAAAAAACCTTTTCACTTCCCTGATACTCCCAGGTGTAATCATTAAACAACTAAATGACTGGTTGTGACAGCTCATCAAGAAGCCTAACTCTTGTTTTCCTCTTACCTTGAAAGAGGCAGTATAGCACAGTTGTTTTAAGGCTCTGAGCTGCAAACCTAGAGACCTGGGTTTGAATCCTACAGTCCCCACTTGCATTACTGTATGACTGTGAAAAAGTCATTTAACTTTCTTGTGCTCTCAGGTTGTACCTGAACTCAAGCTACAGCTTAGTGTACCTCTCCTGGTTAAAATATTGATTGACTATATGTGTTTCCCCTGATGTGATGTCATTTCCTGTGCCTGTGATATAGAAAACGGATGCTTGCAGCTATAAAGGGAGGAGTAACTCAATGGGCTATATTTCTGGTACTAAAGGTGTTACACTTTCAGTCAATAGCTTATGCAAAGCAGATTTCCATTGGTAACAATATTGATTAATTTAATTCTAGATAGACATTTCACTTTAAGAATGCATGGGATAGACATAAAGGAATTCTGGAGGTCAGGGGTAGGGGGCAACAGACTTTATTTATTTATTTATTTTAGTCTTTGGTAACCGGGTTAGGCCCACTAGGCACGAGTGCCTGTTTTCAGGGGCGACCTGGGAGCACTGGGCAGTTAAGTGACTTGCTTAGAGTCACACAGTATGCCAGTGGAAGTTGTGAGAATCAGACTCAGGTCTGGTCTGCTGGATGTATTAAGCTCATTCACACCTTGTTCCTCTAACCTCTAGGCTGTACTGCCAGCAGACTTCTAGAAAAACATAAAAGGAACTTAAAAGCTTAAATGGGCAGACTGGGTGGGCCATAGGCCCTTATCTGCTGACAGTGTCTATGTATCTAAAATGTATCTTTAAGGTACCATTTAAAACCAATGTCTTTTCCTCCAATTTTTTCCTTTTTGTGAAATTGTTTTAATACTTTAATTGGCAATTTTCAACAAATACAGGATCAACATACAGACAAATATTAGTTAATAAATATTAGTTAAACCGTCTTTCGGATGAGATGTTAAACAAACATCCCATCTGCCTGGATTGGTGGTAATTCAGGTGGATGTTAAAGATCCCAAGGCACTTACCGAAAAGAGTAAGGGAATTTTCCTGGTGTCCTGGCCAAATTTCCCACATTCACTGAAAATACCACCAACAGCTTAATCTGGTTCAATTTCAATTGGTTACTATCTGTATCTCCACTCCCTCCCTCCCCGGTTGCCCCTGAAAAAGGGACTTCTAGGCCCAGTGGGCCTACTGGATCAACAAAATTAAATAAATAAATACAGTAAGGGTAACTGATTAAATGCAAAGATTGAAAATCATTTATCAAATAAACTGCATCCATCTATTTGAATGACAGGAGGTAACCTATTTGCTAAGGTCTTGCCTAAAGACCAAGTTTAATTTTAAAGTGAAGTCCATCTCCCCTCCACTTCCCTCAATTAGGCCTCACTTAACCCTGATCCTGCCTCTTCACCCCCTCTTTACAGCAACCCTCCCTCCTGCTTATCATCCCCCTACCTACCCTAGCCACCGTCCCTGTATTATTTAGCTTAACCTAGCCGTGAAACTGTTTATTGTCAGTTAAATGTTTATTTGTTGCTGCATCATTGTAAATATCTCTGGTTATGTAAATTGTGTTTCTGTATGTATTTTGTTTTCAACTATTATGTGGAACCTCTGTAAACAAGCGCTTAGCTCAAAGGTATTAATCCAAGATGTTAATAAATAAATAAAAATGCACACTAAAAGACCAGTTTTCTCTTACAGATACCATGTTGATACTAATCTTGGCTCTACCTCATGTTCCCTAGTTTACGGACATACTAGAAGTATTAAAGGGGCAGTGTCAACAATAAGAGTGTCACACCCCAGTGTGAGGCTGACCCTAATTAACCCTTTGTGTGCAGGAACACTTTATTTACTTACTGATCGCTGCAGTATAATAAATTGTATCAGCTAATTTAATTGACCTGAAAGCTGACATTTCCTGTAACCAGAAGTGTCAGACTCCTTTGGTGCTGACATCAGAGCAGGACTGCAGCAGTGGGAGATTCAGTAGCCTGCAGAGAATGACAGAGTTTTTTATTAGCTGTAATCTTCTGTTTGCTGGTCTGCTGTTCTCCTGGGGCTAGGTACATTCAGAGAGGACTGTACTAAGCCCAGTGAGCACAACAGGACCAGCAAAAATCTGATTTTAGCTTACAAAGTAATTTAACATGTATACTGCAAGCTATTAAAGGCTATTGAAATTCCCAGCTCTGCATCCCTCCTTTGATGTTAGCTGCAGGGGATTCTGGGATGTTTGATGACATGAAATGACATCTTAGAAGTCAGCAAAATTAGCTTAAAACATTCTACTATGCTGCAGTAAATAGTAAGTATAAACAATGTTTTCATACACAAAGTGCAAATTAGGATCAGACTCACACTTGGGTGGAAGGCTCTTATTGCCAACAGTTCCCCTTTAAATTCTCTCTCCATGACTGGTACAAGGCAATCTACAGTATATCTCTCCCACTTTTGTAAAATCTATTCCAGACTAGTGACTGGTCCTGGTGAATGAGCTTAAACTGGGTTTAGAATACACAAAAGTCTATGTTTCAGAAGTCATGAGCTGGGATGTCCTTACCTCAACTAGTATTTCTTTATTTCTTTAAATAACAATATATTTGCAGCACTTTTTTTGTTTGTTTAACCAGGAGAGACACACTAAGCAGAAAGCTTGTTTACAGGTGTGACTTGGGAACACAAGGAAATTAAGTGGCTTGCTCAGGGTCACACAGTATGATTGTTTAACCAGGAGAGACACACTAAGCTGAACACTTGTTTACAGGTGTGACATGAGAACACAGGGAAGTTAAGTGACTTGCTCAGGGTCACATAGTATGATTGTTTAACCAGGAGATACACATTAAGCTGAAAGCTTGTTTATAGGTGTGCCTGGGAGCACAAGGAAGTTAAGTGACTTGCTCAGGGTCACACAGCACTTAGTGAGAGGCACACTTATCTGAAATTTGTGAGTAGCTAGCCTGCTGTTCACAAGCCACAAGGGAGACCATGGGGCAGGTTGATGATGATGATGATGGTGATGTGGCACTGATTGCGAGGAAGGACTTCAGCTGGCTTCACATTGCAGGCTTGAGTCTGAGCATGCCACGAAATGTTTTCTTCATGTGGGAAGGCAGAGCGCAAGGGAAACAAAGTAAAAAAAGACAGGGCCTTATGGATGACACCAGGTACTCATCAGTAACACACAAACTACCTGGAGACTACAGGATTTTGGATACCATGAACGATTGCCACCACTCTGAAGGTTCAGAAAAATAGGATGAATGCCACTCAAATAATCTAGCATTAGGACTACATGTTTCCAGTAAACATATCTAGGGAACATTTCCTAGCCTGTACACTACTTTGTCACACCACTCAAATTGTTGAGTTATTTGTTATAAAGGAATCAAAATGACAATTATCAACTAATCATAGTATATACTGTCATAAACACCACAGTACCACCAATACCAGCAAATGACCTTTGCTCCCAGTACCAAGTACAATAACATAGCTTATGTAAACATAACTCAAGGCTAAAAGACAATTATTCTACACAGGCTGGGTTTCCCCTGAGATGTCATAAAGCATTTTGCTCTAGCTATATAGCTTGCATTAATCTAGTAACTATGTAATGTCATGCTTACTCAGTGATGCCCCTATTTTGCAGTTAATCTTTTTATTGTAATTATTGTGATTATACATACAAATACACTACATTCTCCAATATACACTGACATAAATTCTTAATGGGAGAAGGAAAAAAACATGATGTCTGAAGTATTATACAATGATATTAAAGGGGAAAACAAACGTTGCGAAGACACTATGTAGCAGTACAATCTATATGATAGAAAATATGGCAATTTATGGTTCAAGGGGTAAAAGGAGTAGATACAAACAAGAAATATGAGTAGTTGTGATTGTACTTCTATTATGCTGTAATTTAATACAAGTATGTGTAAGATTGTATAAAGGAAGAACTTAAAAAGAGAAAAATATATAACAAAGTGAAAAAGAATGAAAAGGGAAAGGGAAGAAGAAAAGGAGATAAAAATGTTAGAAAGAGAGGAAATGAAAAAGGAACGAAAGAGCTAGAAACGAGATTCCAATGTGAACATGAAGCAACCCATGGATTAAGTGACAATATGTGTAGACGTGTTTAAATATTTAAAATAGTCCTGCCAGCAATTATTATATAAATTAAGCTGGTCAGAGGCTAAGTGTGGCATACGATCAAGGATGGTGTATTGAGATAGTTGTTTGAGAATATCTGGGAGGGTGGGAATGATTCTGGATATCCAATGCATTAGTATAAGGCATTTAACTTGAAGGAATAGTAGGGATAACCACCTATTCTGAGAATGGGATATTTTGTATGAATAAGCATTGAAAATACCAAGTATGCAATGTTTTGGATCTAATGCAAAGGACAGACCAATCACTTTCATTGCAAAAATGAATATGATGCCAAAGATTGTGTATGGGAGGACAATGCCATAAAATATGTAGTAAATTGCCATTTTGGGAGTTACAGCACTAACATTTACTGTTGTTCATTAAGCCCATTTTTGCAAAAATCTCAGGAGTTCTGTACCATAGATGTAGAATTTTGGTTTGTATGAGTGAACTGTGATTATCCTTGAAAGATTTATGGGGATAGCCTGCAGTTATGCCATTGTGAATTGGTTATGTTATATTTAAAAGGGTACTCCATTTATTTTGTGCAATGATAGATTGATCTGGAATTGTATTTCTGATATGTTTGTAAACTATACTATGTAATTTAGAGTTTGTTTTGATCCATTTAGAAATAAAAGTAGCATATATAGATTGATGAGGAATAGCAGGAAGATAAAGGTTCCATGCCTTATGAATTGTAATTATTTCCAGAAATCATGCTGGGAAGATTCCATTGTTTGCACAGGTCAGAAAAGGATTTTAGTTTGAGAGTCTGAGGTATAAGTATATCCTCCAAGAAAAATGCCCTGTTTTTCCAATTACAACAAAAACTTTGGTGATTATCAAGAGGATGTTACTGTTCTCAAACGGGGTATATATGAGAGAGTTGGGTTGGATTATGGTGTTTATGAATTATTTTCCAGTAGTATATGGATGATGCTATAGTAGGGTGAGATTTTATATTGGGGGTAGAGGGTTATAAGTGAAGGAAGTGGTGACATTATGTGACATAGATGTTTCCATATTGACCCACAACAGTGATTTATTGCTGGGTTTATTAAACCATTTATTTATTTATTTGCTTTTGTTGACGGGTGAGTACACTAGACATAGGAATGCCTATTTTCAGGTACGACCCAGGAGGATACAAATGACATACAAAACATCCATGTGACGCAGCACACATAAACCATACAATAAATATAGAGCCACAAGAGTACAAAGCATAAAATTACGATAATACATGAACAAGCAAAATAGGTTATATGGAGACATGGATAACAGGATCGTAGAGAAGAAATGAGATAAGTGCAACTCAGGTCAGGAGATTCCTATCTGTCCTTAGCAAGTAGCTAGTTAGCAAGTCCAAGGTAACGCAGTGACTGGAGGAGGCAAAGGGGAGGGGGTAAAGTAGGAGAGGATAGATTGGAGAGAGTAGCAGGTAGTGTGGAAAAAGGGAAAGGGGAGGCAGAGCTGGGTATTGGTTTATGGTGCTTGGACAGTTTGGGCGGTGCAGAAGGCCAAAAAAATTTGCTTGGAACCAGGGGAACCCAAAGCCCCCTTTGGACCAGTGGAAACGCAGTTTGTTATGACTAAATATGGGAATTTTGTCTTCCCATAAAAATTGCCAATTGTATCAATTATTAATTCTGACAAAAAATTAGGAGGGTTAAAGAGATATTAGAAAATAGATATAGTATTTTGGGAGCTAGTGACATCTTGATAGCAGAGATTTTCCCATTAAAAGAGAGGTTAAGTAGTTTCCATCGGTTGAGAGTGTTTTTAAAATTGCTAATAATGGGGAAAGATTGGTGTCCTATATCTTGTCTAATTTAGAGGTGATCTGTATTCCAAGGTAAGAGATATCTTGAGGGGCCCAACAAAACCTAATATTGTATTCATAGAAGGGTTACAAAAATTGTTCGTGGCATTTTTTCTGATTTGTTTAGATTCAGAGCGAGCCCAGAAAGTGAAGTAAAGTTGTTAAGTAACTTAATTAAGGGTGGTCCCAAAATTTCAAGATTTTTGAGTAGAATAAGGAGGTCAACAGCATAGGATAGTGAAGTATAGCAGGAATTACTGATAGGGATACCTTGGATCATGGTGGATTGACGAAGAGCAGCTGATAGGGATTCCATAGCTAGAATAAAAAGAGTGGGGGATAAGGGGTACCCTTGCCTGATACCGCTTGCCAGATGAAAGGATGAGGACAGAGTAGAGTTAGTAAGAACCCGGGCAGAGGGAAGGGTGTATAGTAATTGAATCCATGTATGAAATGTATTAGTGACACCAAAGTGGGATAGAACGTGATACAAATAAGTCCAGTTGAGAGAAGCGAATGCCTTTTCAAAGTCGATGGCTATAGCTGCGGCAGGTGATTTAAGAGATTTAGCTTTGTAGATTAAATTAAATAATGAGCGGAGATGATCAGAACCAGTTCTGTTTTTGATACATCCAGCTTGGGAGGTGTGGACAAGTTTTGAAATTATTGATTCTAAATGAGTATTTAATATTTTGGCAAAAATGTTCCTGTCCGTATTAAGTAATGTTATCAGTCTGTAACTGGATGGGAGAGAAGGGTCTTTATCTTTTTTGGTAGGACAGCTATAAAGGCTTCTGTCACAGAATAGGAAGTTTACCTTGTGAAGATGCTCTTTGAAGACCTTAAACAGTAAGGGGAATAAGATGTCAACTAGGGGTTCATAAAAGTCTCACGAAAAACATCACCCCAGGAGCTTTACCAGATTTAAGGGATTTAGCGCTGCTTGTATCTCTTTTAGGAAAAAGGGTTCATCTAGCAAAGCCATATCTTGTTGGGAGAGGGTGGTAACTGTAAATTGTCCAGAAATTGCTGTATATATTCAGGTTGTGGGGGGGTGAGAGCATAATTGTTGGTAGAAGGATTGCATAATATGGTTAATTGAGGGATTATCTGTATGGATTTTGCCTGGAAGGATCTTTCAAACCGGCACTAAGTCTCTATCTGTTGATTCTGAGTTGATGAGCAAGCAGCGCTCCGCATGTATCCCCTTGTTCCCAATAACAGTGTTTAAGTCTAAGGAGGGTGAGTTCAGCTTTCCTGGATATTAATTCATTGATTTTAATTCTAAGCTGAAGAAATTCAAGGTGAAGTTGTGAGTTATTATCTGGAATTTTTGTTTTATGATATTGTTTTTTTTTCCTTAAGAGATTTCTCTAAATCGGCCAATTGCTGTTCCCTTAGTTTTTTCCTTTGTGCTGCATAGCTTATAATTTTCCCTCTAACTGTTGCTTTAAGTGCTTCCCAGATGGTACCTTGAGATACATCAGGAGTGTTGTTAAAGGAAATAAATTCTTGGATTTGGGATTTAATCCAAGGTAAGAAATCAGGGTCTTTCAATAAGAATGGGTCTAGACACCAGGAGGGGGATTTAGATGGGGTGGGCCCCAAATAAGATGTAATTTCATAGGAGAATGGTCTAATATAGTAATCGGGAGGACAGTTGTGCCAATAATTTTTCAGTGATGAATGGGAAGAAAACCAGTAGTCAATTCTGCTATGAGATTTATGAAGTGGTGAAGAAGTATAGTCGCACTGTCTAGGATGGTGTAGTCTCCTAACGCCGGTGAGACCAAAGTCTTTCATTAGCATTGAGAGTGCAGAAATACTTGGGGTGGGAATCATATGAAGAGTTACTTCTGTCTAAATGTGCTTCCAAAACTAGATTGAAATCCCCACCTACAAGTATAGGAGAATTGTTAAAGTTACTGTTCATAATTTTTTGGGCCATATTATGAAAGAATTCAGGTAAATCAGAGTTAGGGGCATAAACGTTGACTAACATAAGGGGGCCTGCAAGGGTATTTAGTGGGCTATAATCCATATGCCATCTGAATCAGAGATAGATTTGATAAGGGTCCAGTTAAGGATTTATGTAATAGAATAGCAACCTCCCATTGTTTAGAAGTAGAGGAGGAGGACGATATACTTGATCGACCTTAATCCTTCTGAGTCTGTCGCCATCCTCTATTAAAAGTTTTGTTTCTTGTAAGAAAGCAATATGAGTTTTATGCTTTTTGAGTTAAGAAAGTATTTGCTTTCGTTTACAAGGTGAGTTGAGTCCCTTAACATTCCATGAATGTAGAATTAGATCACTCATGTTAATGGGGAGATGAGTATGAAAACACAAATAGGAAGTAAGGGACTCATATTGAAAGGGCTAGAGAATGTTACAGACTCCAAAGGGAGAGAACTAGCACAGTCAGATGCATGCAGGATATTTAGTTTGTGGAAATACTTAAATCCTGGGTGAATGTTCCATTGGGTCTCACAAGGAAGAGAGGTAGTAAAAAGAATATAGAAGACACATATATAGTTGCTAAACAAAACCTGTGCATGTTATACTAACACACTATGAAGTCTTTAGGTAATATAGCAAGATATGAGTCAGTGAAATTGCCAAGACTCTCTCGCTATACTACAGAGCATGTAAATAGTAAGTAAATCTTGGGAGAAAATTATCTTAAACCCAAGATACAAACCGTAAACAATTATTTCTATCAAGTTATAACTGTGACTAGAACTAAAGTGAACATAATAATTCCCTGGAGGGGAACCATGTACATCTTACCATATATGGAAAGGGATTACAGAAAGTATATGCAATCCCAGACATAATACTACATCTTGAACCTAAGTTAGACTGGAAAAAGAACTGAGCTGAAACACTATTACGGCAATACAAAACAATATGCCATCATGGTTGGCTAAGTCCTAAAATTATAAGAGCAGCTGTACTTGTGCCATCTACTATGTACTTACCACATAATCATAATGCTTAGACACAGAAGTGTTTACGTGAGGAGGTGTTCGCAAAATGGAGCTAGTAGGGTCCAAATAGTATAAGGATTTATGGGGTATCGAGGCATTACAAGATCCAAATTGTATGGGGGGGGTATCTGGTGAAAGTCTTGTATTGAACAGGAATACGTAGTCATTCTGGCAATATGACATTTATAAGAGTTGAGTTTGTTCAGGCTTTGAGGTACTGCACCTATTATTGATAAGTACTAGGTATTTAATAGTAGCACAGACCCAATAATCACCCCTAGGGAAGGAGTTGCTTTAACATAGTGAGATTTCAAGACCTGGAGAGGGTCGAGGGAGCTCAGCTATAAGATTACAACACAGGCTTAAAAAGCCATATCGTAAGGGCTTCGAGTCAGACTGTGCTATCTATTATTGATTGCAGCACATTGAGTAAAATAATAAAGATGAGACTGCAATCCCTATTTGTAGGGTAAAACTGAAGACTGAGTGATAGATAAATAAAACAGTACAAGAAGTTGGTATACCATGGTTAAAGAAAAGGGGATTTAAAAGTTAGATAAAGGAGGGTTGGAGTGGAAGAAGACTAGAGAAAACATTACAGGGTTAAATGTTAGTCTGGGATGTAGTAGTGGATGAAGAGAATAACTAGTTGAGGACCTCATTAATATAACCCCAAGATACTGTAAATTTACAGTGTTTATATATGGTAACAAATGTGTGTGGTGATGTTGGATCCAAATTAGTTAAGCAGGCAACCTCCATTAATGGTTATGTGAGAAGGACATACTGATAAAAAAGATAGTATACACCTCTAAATGAATATAGAAAATCATTGAGCACATATGAATTAGTCTAACATTATATAAGAACTGTCCCTTTAAAAGAAGAACATAGCCCAACATTAGGGATACTCAAAAAATGACATTATGAGTAATATATGCAGAAATAACTGGATGTATAATGTAGCAGACATTACATTGAGATAGAAAACTCCAAGACTGTCACAATGAGATGCCTAAATAATATGCCATGCTATTAAACCAAAAGCCTGTAATCATGATGTACAGCTCATCGCTTCAAAACCAGCTGGGTGCGATATTATGCACACACAAGGAATGCGGCGTGGTTGCAGGGCAGACAAATTCTGATAGTGATCAGAGAGCTGAGGTTAATTAGGACTAACCTCGAGAGGTACTAACATATACACATGCCCAGGCATCATTTATAGGTTAGATTTGTTTTTGAGCCTCCCGTTCCATTTATGTTTAGAAGGCTCTGCCAGTTTGAAAGGGGAGCTGGTCATCAATTCAGCCCAAGAGGAATCGGGAGATCTGCTGCCCTGTAAAGTATCTCCAGGGTCATTGCCAACAGGATCCACAGCTGATTCTGGGAGGTCTTCCTGAGACAAGTTTAAGTCCTCTTGTATTAAAGAAAACTTTTGGAGAGGGTTAGGTGTAGTGAAGCCAACATGTCGCTTGCAAGAAATGTAGGCCTAGAAGGAGTAGCATCTGCACAACAGGTATGTTTAGAAGAAGGTGGATTCATGTTCTTTTGTCTAGCACGAGGGATGAGATTCAGACAGGAGGTGCTGCATTAGCCTGAGAGATACGGGAATCTCAGTCGCTCATGATTTGAAGCCATAATGTGGGTGTGCCGGTCTGATTGGGAAGTTACAGAGAAGTGGGAGAAGGGTCAAGCCAGTATTTCCAAACGGGCAGTTGGAGGTGGGGCTCACCAAGAAATGCAGCCAAGGCTTCGGAGTGTTGAAATCTTTGGTTGAGTCACCTAGAAACAGGCACATGACAGCAGAATAGTGCAGAGCAAATCTGATCCTCGTTGGTGTAGGGTAGTTTTAATAGGATTGAAAGCTCTGAATTTATTAGAGAGTTCCTTAGAGAAGTCTCTAAAATAGAAATTCTATGATCTTGCCAAGTATGTGTTCCACTTGTTTTACTCTATTGATAATCAGTTCAGTGTGGGCATAGTTTAAGAATCTTGCAATGGTAGGCCTAGGTTTCTGATCTGGACCAGGCCTCCAGCTTAAAGTACGTGTGATCTCTCAATAGTAAGTTCTTGACCAGGTGGTAGTTTGAGCAGGGCTGGCAGCACATGTAATAGAAATGCACTAGTGTCTCCGAGTTCTACACCTTTAGAAAAACCCCAAAATCTCAGGTTATTGCATCTGTTTCTGTT
The DNA here is from genome assembly GCA_016271365.2 of Neoceratodus forsteri. Lineage (NCBI taxonomy): Eukaryota > Metazoa > Chordata > Ceratodontiformes > Ceratodontidae > Neoceratodus > Neoceratodus forsteri. Next base: position 176,266,661 of record CM057455.1, read on the forward strand.
TTCAACGTCATCAATTTTATCTTGTAGGCTTCTGATAACTCTGTCTTGCTCTCTGATGGTGGCTTGCAGGATGTTAATAGAACTTTCATTTTGAGCAACTTTAACTCCAGCATCATTGATTTTTTGGTCTAACACTTGCATGTTAGTGATGTTTTGTTGAGATGTTATTTTTAAGTGGTTAATTTCACAGACGAGTTGTTGAAACATACTTTCCACTCTGCTGAGGGAGCTGTTTTGCAGGAGTTGCTCAGCCATTGTAGTAGGCCTTCACAGAGAAGCAGTATAAATGCAGAAAAATTATAGCTAAAGAGTTATGATATAGAGAAAATAATTTACCAGAGCTGAGCTATGATGTTAGTAAAATTATATTTCACTTGCTGGTAAACGCTGACAATCTGGGATCAGGAGGATGGACGATGATAGATGGTAGTCCCAGGGAGAAGCAGAATTAAGCAGGCATCTTCAGCACAGCCAGACCACACCCCCAGTGATGCCCCTCTAAAGGCCCCACCACTGGTGACATTTGTGAGAAAAACTAAGGAACTATGATGAACGCTCTGTTGGAGTTATGCAGGAGCTGTTGGCAGATGGTTGCCGTGCTGAAGCAAAAATAGAATCCTAGAATATATTGCACAAATTGCTCTAATCTATGCAATTCTAGTAAAGTCTCAAAAGCATGAGGCATTATTTTTGTGCAAGAAACAGACCCTACTGTTTACCCCCTAGTTTGAGCGAGAGATCCTTTGAAGGGGCCCGGAACATTATGACCCAGCTTGTGATGCGTACCGTACAACCCAATATAGTTTCGGTCAGTCTGGAGTGACTGGAAATTCTCAAGGACACTAACCAAATGCATGCCAATATTCATAATTTAAGAGAAAAATATCAACCCTCTTAGGCCTCAACTTATCCTTAGTTTAAAAAAAACACATTGAGGGGAGTGGCCTGGCTGTGATGGAAATGGCTGCTTAATTTTGTATCTCCCTGGGATCACCAACTATCATTGTTCATCCTCCTGCTCCCAGATAACTAATCTCTGCCAACTATTGAGATCTTACTCTATCTTCACCACAGATTGAATTTGGTAAAGTATTTTTCTTGTATCATAATTCTAGAGCTACATATCAGCATCTATATTACTCCTCTGTTGAGGCCTACAACAATGGATGAGCAACCTCTGCAAAGCAGCTCTCTTAACAGAGTGTAATCAATGTTCCAGCAACTAATTAGTGAGATTAATGATCTGAAAATAACTTCACAACAAAATGCTACTCATATGAAAGTGCTTGATCAAAAAATGAATGCTACAGATGCCAAAGCAACCCAAAACGAATGCTCTATTAATAATTTGCAAGCCACTATCCAGGAACATGATAGAACTACCAGAATTTTGCAGGACAAAATAGATGACACTGAGAACAGAAACAGACATAATAATCTCAGATTTTTGGTTTTCCAGAGGTGTAGAGCTCAGAGACACCAGCACATTTCTAAAGCACACCCTTCCAACTATGCTTAAACTCCCATCCACCCAGGACATCACTATTGAAAGATCTCACAAGACTTAAGACCGAGGCCTGGTATGGATTAAAACCCAGGCCCATCATCGCTAGATTTCTAAACTATGCACATACAAGAATTAATCCTTCACAAAGCAAAACAAATGGGATCTTTAATTTGGCAGGATCCCAGAATTATGATATTCAGAGATCATCAAGACTGAAGGATCTCCGACCTTTTGAATGTCCCGCACTTCCTTCGGAAGTGTATAGGAAATACCGACTATTCTGCATTGTGAGACATAGGAGTGGAGGGAATAGGAGATCCTGGAACTCTTGTGGGGGATGGGAAAAGAGTGGGTGGATAGGAACAGTTAGAACCAGGAGGCGCCCTGGGGCGAAATGGATGCAGGAGCGAGGTCCATCGTATCTTGCGTCCATACCCAACGGCACTGACTTGATCAGGCAGGAAGCGGAGTCATCCTTGGAGTCTCGTCCCTTTCGGGCGGTGCTAAGCAATGCTAGGTCTATCAGATCTTGTTGCATCTGTGGACTTAGCTTTCATCACCGAGACCTGGCTTGATGAAAATGCAGACCCCATTTTGAGTCCACGGTTCGGACAGATTCTCGTGATTCATCGCCTGAGAGTGGACCGAGGGGCGGGGAGTTGCAGTCTGTTTTAGATAGGAACTGGACCTCAGGGAGGTGTCAGTTGGGTACCAACTCCTTTGAATGTTTTGTGGTGCAGGTGTAGGCTTCAGGATACTTTCTCATTTATCGTCCACCAGGTGATGGAGGGAATTTGAGGGAAGCGGTGGATTTCATCACCGAGAGGTTTTGGAATCCCCCAATGGTTAATTCTGGGGATTTCAATGTTGGGTTGATGATGAACTTGGCGCTTTTTGGACAAACCTCCCCAATTGACTGATTCATTTGGCCTGACATGGGTTATTACTACTGCAACCCACCAGGGGGGACATTCATTGGACTTGATATTCCATCTGGGGATGGAAGTCTCTGATGTAGAGGTGGAGCCCATCAGTTGGTCTGACCATCATGCCCTGAGGTTCAGTTTCACGGTCTCCCGAAAGAGGCCTGCCCCTAAGGAGATAGTACAGTTCTGTCCTTTGAGAGGAGTTACCTCAGAAGGCCTAATGATGGAGCTTGACTTCTCGGGATTTCCAATGGATAGCATGGACCCAGGGACTTTAGTGCTAGCCTATAATAGGGCAGTTGTGAAGGTCCTGGATGTCATTGCTCCATTCCGTGTTCACCCCTGTACTCTTTACCTTGGGGCCACATGGTTTAACATGGAGATCCGTGGTTGAAGAGACAGGGCCAAAGATTGAGAGACTCGCTGAAAACTCACTTGGAAGTTGACAGGCTTAGACTGTTAGATCATTATAAAATCTATCAGTTAGCAATCTCCCCATAAGAAGGCAGAGTTCCTGTCCAGGGAAATTGCTACAGCAAAGAATAGACCGTCCCAGCTCTTCCAGATTGTGGACAGACTGTGCAATCCAGTCTGTCTTCATGCCGGTCGAGCTGTATCACAGTTGCAGTGTGAGGAATTTTATGACGCTCTTTTGCTGATAAGGTGTCTGCTATCAGAGGTGAGATTAGCCAGTGCCTCCCATTGGGTCTTGCAGTGATCAATCGAGGGACACAAATACTCAACTAACTTGGTTCACTTTCAGTCAACCGGTAGTCATGGATATAGTGAGAACCGTCCAGACTTTGCATCCAACCTGCTGTAGTTTGGATCTGGGCCCTACTCACCTTCTCGTGGGGTGTGTAGAGGTTATTGGCCCAGTCCTTATTGGGATAGTAGTGGCATCATTGGAGAGAGGGATCTTTCCTGATCCCTTGAAGGAGGCAATAGTACGTCCCCTCCTGAAAAAGCCCTCCCTTGATCCCGACTGCCCAGGAAACTACAGACTGATTTTGAATCTTCCCTTTTTGGGGAAGATTATCAAGAATGTGGTCACCTTGCAGCTGGAAAATTATTTAAACATCAACAATATCTATTACGCTCTCCAGTCTGGCTTCAGGAAACAGCACAGTACTGAGACAGCTCTTGTACGGTTACTGAATGATCTCCTGATGGCGAGAGATTGGAGAACTCATTCTATCTTGGTTCTCCTTGATCTCTCAGCAGCATTTGACACCGTGGATCATGGGTTGCTGATTGAATGCCTGTGGTTTCTCTGTGGATTAAGGGGGGTGGTGGTCCACAGTTGGTTTAAATCTTTTCTGCAGGGTAGGACTCAGAGAGTAGTGTCGGGGATTTATTCCTCGACCTCTTGCTGACTACACTGTTGGGTGCCACAGGGTTCGGTGTTGTCCCCCATGTTATTTGTGGTGTACATGCTTACATTAGGGGATATTATAAGACAATATGGTTTGAGTTTTCATTGCTATGCCGATGATTCTCAGCTCTATATGTCTTTTGTGCCCGAGCAGGAGTTTGAGTCAAGTACGTTGTTTAACAACTGTCTCCTGGAGATACAGAACTGGATGAGTACCAATTGGCTGAAGTTGAACCCGGGAAAAACAGAGATATTGGTGGTGGAACCAGGGGTGAGGATATCAAGTCCATGGGTGGGAAAATCCTCAGGTTTATTTCTGGGAGGAACCCCGCTCATGGCATCTGGTCAGGTACGTAACCTTGGTGTTATATTTGATGAGGGCTTGACCCTGAGGGCGCAGGTGTCAGCCATAGTCAAATCATCCTTCTTTCATCTAAGGAATATAGCACGGGTGAAACACTTGATTCCATCAGAGGATCTTCCTACCCTGGTCCATGCCTTTGTTGCCAGTCATCTTGATTACTGCAACGCCCTCTATCTAGGGCTGCCTGGAGTGGATAGTCACTGCTTACAGCTGGTGCTAAATGTGGCAGCTAGGTTGTTGACTGGAAGCCCGAGGTCCAACCATATAACACCTGTGCTTCACGAATTTCACTGGCTACCTGTACAGTGGTGGATCACTTTCAAGGTCATGTTGATGACCTATAAAGCCCTAGACGGTTTGGGACCCCGCTACCTGAAAGAACTCCTGACTTCTTACTGTCCTTCCCACTCCCTCTGATCCTCTGTTGAGGGATTACTAGAGATTCCCAGGGTAGCCTTAAAAACATCCGGTGGAAGAACATTTGCCTTTATGGCTCCTACCATGTGGAATTCTCTACCATGCCAGATACGCAATAGCCTGACTGTGGAGAGCTTTAAAAAAGCTCTAAAGACCTTCCTTTTTAATCAAGCATTTTTAGTGACATAAATTATGTTAAATTTTATTTTGAATATAATGTTATTTACAATTGTGGTTCTAATATTGTATGTAGGATTTTGTAAAGGTGCCCTGAGCTTGGAAAGGGTGCCTTATAGAAATAAACATTTACTTACTTACTTACTTCTCGAAAGAATTATCAGACAAGTGTAGAGCCTTTAACCCCATTAAAGCAATTTTACATCAGTGTGGCATTAAGTTTGCACTATGATATCCAGCTGTTATGTGCCTATTGTTGGGAAGCTCATTCAAAGACTTTAATACCCCGAAGCTTGGTCACAATTTCTTGATTATCCTCAGTCTGCACTTACCCAGCCTGATAGTCATGATTCAGCTCATCCTAGCCAGGCTAAGGACACCCTCAACTGAACCAACACACTCCTCCCGACAGTAACCTGCTAAGGGCTCTGAGGAATCAGCTTCTACCATCCCATCTGTTGCACCTCCTGCTCAACTTTCAACCCGCTACTTGAAAAAAGGCTTCAAACTTATCTTATGCCAAACACTCATGTTGTGCAGATGATACTCCCTCAACATCCCTTTTCCAATCGGATCATCACATCAGGTTTTCAACTCCTCTTACACTCTCCAACAAATATTCCCCACTTCAGGAAGACCTACAATCCTTGCATGAGGAACTCGTGAAAATGAATCTGATCCTCTCGCTGATGAACCCAAAAATGTTTTGTCCAGCCATAACTCTCCTGATTCTTCCTGGGCAGAGCTAGTCACCAGTTCACCTTTCAAATCTGCTGAACCTCCAAAAAAAGAAAAGGAAAGGGAAGTTGAAGAATAAAGCATCTACGGCTGTTTCTAATGCGCACAAACGTAAGGACTGCTGACTAATCATGGAGTTATTAGCACGCCAATATTAATATCATTCATATGATTTATCCCCTCTCAGCCCTTCAGTTTACCTGGATTATCATTTGCTTTAATCACATCGTGCGATTTCTATCGGTGTGAGCACTACTGCACCCAACTGGTTTGAAAAGCATAAGGCTGTAAATCGCGGTTGTTAGCTTTGGGATAAGAGTCTCTTTAGATTTCATTTTAAGATCAAAAGTTCATTGTACATTGCTGTTCTATGATCCCCCTTGTTATATGCAATACCTTGAGAACACTTTTTGTAGTTTTTTTTCAATGAATATGCACACAGCTAAGGGCAGATATATTAAATGCTGTGAAGAAACAGCATTCTTACAGTATATTTTTATTCTGATGTTAATTTCCACATATGCAACATCACAGCACTTCCATTTTATCTCAGTTATTGGACCTTTATCCTGGTTAACTTTGTATGCTTACCACATAACCACTATCATTATTTCAGCCTTCAAATGTAAACTATAAACTTCTGTATGAATATGTGGGGCTTCAGTAGTACTTAACAACCTTCATATATTGTATTTAATATACATTAATGTGCCAATTTAAGATTAAACTTTGATTTGATTTCTTAATTTGTATCCCCCTTCTACCTTTTCACCCCTTTCCTTTTCCTTATATATATATATATATATATATATATATATATATATATATATATATATATATATTATATATATATATATACCTTCAATTATGTATTTAAGCATTAATTTTTATCCTTTTGTTTTCCTAATTGTTCACTGCAGGCAATTTTCAAGGTTTCTGTTTTACAATATATAACTTAATAGCCATGATAAATAATAATAGCACATCTCTACTCAAAGCCTTTAACCCTTTAAGCTTATTTAAGCTTTATGAATACTCTCACAGTTGGGGCTTGCCAGGCCTATTATTAGATCTGGTTACTCCACTATAAATATTCACTTCTATTTCTGTCAATATTCGAGTCGTGTGCTCTTCTCAGGTATTCTAATGCTTACAGTTATTACATACAGAACCTTGAAGCCTGAAATACTCCAAAACATTTCAATATTTTAATATTAGGATACCATATATACCTGCCCTTAACTTCTCTATTTAGTATAATATATATTCACTAATCTTGCTCTAATGATGCACTGATACCCCACATATCTATATTATATTGGGCATTTTTCTTTCTTCTTCACTCTGTAGGTTGTCTGAACAACCTTTACATGTGATTTCTTTTTTACTATTATACATGCGGTTATGTGGATATATACTTAGGTCCAATACTGGCTTATACAAGCTTTGGACATCTGTTTAATTCTGCTAGCATTTTTTTTTTCTTCTTAGTATTGAATCTATATTTTCTAGCTCTAGTTATATATTATTATATCTGGGGAATATCATTATTTTAACTATGCCTTTACATAATATGATACGATGGTTTAGGTCCCTCCCAGGGAACCATCATTTCTGTTTAGATTTAGTCATAGTTATTAGATTTAGAATATTGTCACATACAGTTGTATTTTAGATTGCAGTGTGTTGCTTTCTCTTAAGATTTGGGTGTGACCTAAGTTTAGACCAACAGTTTTGTTGGCCTTCTTGGTCCTTCCCTATTTTTGTCGCCCTAGAGTGTGGTGAGAGAGTCTCTCAGCAGGCCAGCTGACTCATATTTCTCTACACTTCCAAGGAAATTCTCTTCTTAGTTTGTGTGTTTAACTCTGTTGTTGTTATCTAATGCATTTTTTCCTTTCTATTGCCTATTCTAAACATAGAAAGATATCTGTGTCACCAATACTAACTATACTCCATTTCATTTACCTGAATGAACCTGCCGTCCCTCTCATACACAAGCATTCTCTTTCTCACATTCTGATTACCCTCGGCTTGATTTATATATCCCTTAACATTCCAACAACAACTACTTTCCTGTCCCTTCCTTAGTAGTTGGCACCATGAACGACTTACTTATATATACTTGGAATGTTAAGATACTTAACTCTCCTTGTAAGCGAAAGCAAATTCTCTCATATCTTAAAAAACATAAAGCACAAATTGCTTTCCTTCAAGAAACAAAACTATTAGCAGAGGATGTTATCAGACTTAAGAAAAACTGGGTCGGTCAAATTTATGGATCCTCTTTCTCTTCTAAAAAAAGAGCAGTAGCTATTCTTATTCATAAGAATCTCAAATGGTCTTTTATAAATTCTATTTCCGACAAAGAAGGTAGATGGGTTATGGTTAAATTAAATACTCACTCCGGTCCTCTTTTACTTATTAATGTTTATGCACCTAATTCCGATTCTCCAGAGTTTTACCACCATCTTGCTCAACAGATATTATCTTTTAATACTGGTAATGCACCCATAATTCTTGGGGGTGGCCTCAACTTAGCTTTAGAAGCTATTATGGATAGAAGCAATACGTCAATAGATGCCCACCCCAGAGGTGTAAAAGCCCTCTCTTTACTTATGAAAGATTATGAACTAGCTGATGTCTGGCATCTTTTTCATCCCTGGGACTGAGACTTTACCTTCTACTCTTCCCTGCACAAAACATACAGTATAATTGATTACTGGTTAGCCTCTCCTGCTATAATAGAAAAAAATTATTGACTCATCTATCTCACCCATTATAATTTCGGACCATTCTCCTGTTAAATTACATCTCTTGTGGGGCTCTCCAATTCCCAAACCTCTTTCTGGCATCTGGACCCCCTTCTTCTCAAAGATCCTGATTTTTTCCCCATGATTAAGTCACATATCCAAGAATTTCTCCTTCACAACAAACCCTCTGATACATCTATGTGCACTGTATGGGAAGCTTTAAAAGCCACGATCCATGGGAAAATTATCAGCTACGCTGCCCACAGGAAAAAGTCAGAGAACACCAACTAGCTGAGATGGAAAAATCACTCAAATCCAAAGAAAAATTGTATTTCAATTCTAAAAAACACAAACCTAACTCGCAACTCCACCTTGAAATTCTTCAATTAAGGATAAAAATAAATGAAATAATTTCCTTTAAAACTGAACTTGCTATGTTTAAACTTAAACGCAAATACATGGAGCAAAGTAATAAAAACTGGAAACTTCTTGCTTAGCAGCTTAAAGCATTGCAAATGGAATGACACATTTTAGGCTTAAAAGATCCCCAGGGTATAATCCACTCTGCTAATCCTTCCATAAATCGCATTATGAAATCATACTATCAAAATTTATATTCAAACCAATGCTCTCCTCTTAGCATAAAATGCAACAGTTCCTAAAAGTTTGCAACTTCCCATCTCTCCTTCTCAGAAATAAATAATCTAGATAGATCTTTTCCTTCAAGAAATTCAGAAAGCCATGTCCTCCTTGAAATCTGGTCAATCTCCAGGAGGAGATGGATTTCCGTAGATTTCTATAAAAATCTTTCTGATATCCTCTGCCCTCTTTTATTTAATGTTTTTCAAGAAGCAAACAACTGTGGTAATCTCCCCCCAACCTGTACTGCAGCAATTATCACCTTAATTCCTAAGAAAGATAAAGATCCCGCATCTCCTGCAAGCTACAGACCAATATCTTTATTGAATACAGATGGAAAGATATTTGTCAAACTACTAACAACCCATCCTGAATCTATAATTTCCAAGTTAACTCACTGCTCTCAAGTTGGCTGTATTAAGAACAGATCTGGCTCTGACCATTTTCGTTCTTTATTCAATTTAGTTCATAAAGCTAAATCCCTCAAATTGCCAATGAGCTATCACTATTGATTTTGAAAAGGCATTTGATTCTTTAAATTGGGAGTATCTCTATCAAAGTCCTTTTTCATTTTGGTTTCTCAAACACCTTCTGTTCCTGGGTCAAATTATTATATGCCTCCCTTACAGCTAAAGTTCTTATTAATTCTACCCTCTCTTCTCATTTTCCTTTGGTAAGAGGAACTAGACAGGGATGCCCCCTGTCACCTTCTCTGTTCATTCTAGCCATGGAACCCCTGACCGCAAGTCTTCGTCAATCCATAGACATTAAAGGAATCCTGTTGGTAATTCAAGATATACTTCACTCTCTTATGCAGATGATCTTCTAATTTTACTTGAAAATTTAAATGAAGCTGGCCCTTCACTGTTTGACCTACTGATTAGGTTTACTAACATTTCAGGTCTTGCTTTAAATTAGGAAATCAGAACTTTACCCTTAATGACCATTGTAAACCTCTATGAACCTACCTCTCAGATTTCACTGGTCTTCACTAGGCATCACTTACCTAGGAATCAAAATAACTTGAAACCTGGAAAAAATCTGGGACATTAACTTCAGCCTCTAATCGATAATATCAAGATAATTTTCAATAGGTGGAAGCTTCTTAATTTTTCTTTCATGGGAAAATTGCTGCCATCAAGATGTCCATTCCACCTAAGGTTCTTTACCTTTTTGCTAATATTCCTCTAATCTTATCAACCTCCTTCCTATCTAAAATGGATAAATTAATTGGTAATTTTTTATGAGCTGGAAAAACACCTAGATTTAGTTGTAACAAACTTCAGGCACCACAGAAAAAGGATGGATTTGGACTTCCCTGGTTTCAAGGTTACCTATGGGCCTTTTGCACCACCCAAACCATTAAATGGTTTCATAAACCTTCATCTTATTCCCCGTTATGGTTGCAATGGAATCAGCTCTATGCCCTGGAGGAGTCCCTACTTCCTTTATCTTTAACTCTCTCTCCCCGAAATTAAAATCTCACCCAACTATTTCATCTTCCTTTTTTTTACTGGAAATTGATTCATAAATTTCTCAAATTCAACCCAACTCCCTGGCTATATGCTCCTCTCTGGGGCAACCCAGTTCTTACCTTAGAGAACCACCCAATCTTTTGCAGTTCCTGGAGAAACAAAGGTATATTTTTTTAGGAGACATTCTGGATCAGACCTCCCTCACTCTCAAACAGTTCTCAGATATTCAGAATATCTGGGAGATCCCCAAACAAGACTTTTGGGAATATTTGCAAATCAGGGGTGAGTATAACACTATCTCTCATTATGTGTATAAACACACTCTACAAGATCAATATATTATGCACTGGACTAACTTGTCTGTAAAATGGAATAGTTCCATTTATAAGGACATTATAGACAGCCTACCCGATTATTCTATTGCAGCAAAATACAAATAGAGTGTACTACTTAATTATAATATCACTGATACACAATGGCATACCTGTTGGCGTCTTTCTCATAATACTTTTAAAGATGCCTGTAGCTCCTTAATACAAATTAAAATCTTACATTTATGGTACAGAACTCCTGCTGTACTTCATCGCATGGGACTAGTAAATAATAATAATTGTTGGTGTTGTAAATCACCTAACGGGGATTTATTTCACATTTTGTGGTCATGTTTTTCCATTAATAAGTTTTAGTGTAAAGTCCACTTACCTGCTACTAGAGTTATCAGACAAAGTATTCCTTTAGACCCCAAACTTTTTCTTTTAGGCATACTCTCATCAAGAAACCCTCCCCTCTCACATGCACACTTTAGATGGTTAAATATACTATTTCTCCTTGTTAAACATTTGATTCTTGTAAAGTGGAAAACAACTTCTGTTTCAACTCTTTTAGAACTCCTCCAAAGCCTTTCCCAGTATGCATCTTGAGAGCGTTTGACTCATGTTATTAATGGCCGACTCACTGGGTATGAGAGATGTTGGCAGGATTATTTCAGATTTATTGAAACCTTTGGTAATTTTACACATTAACAGATAGATATTTTACTTCCTCTTTATAATATTCCTAGATTACTGACACCTTTGTCTTAAACACAGATATCCTTCTTTCTTTTCTCCTTTCTTTCTTTAGTTTTCCTTGTCTATTATCTTTCTGTTTACTAATTACTATTTACCTCTTGCACACAACCTTTCTTCCTTTTATCTTCCACTACAGAGTTCTGATTGTATTTTCATACACATCACTTTTGGCTATATACTTTACCTCTAATGTTAAGTCATCTATTAATTATCACCTCATATATGGTGGTCCTGTTTCTATTTTTGTCTAGTTAATACTTTGCTTGACATTAATTTCATTATTATCCACCTGTATATACTCAGGTTTAAGGTCTTAAGAATAACTGGATCATGAGAATCTACATATTTTTATATATATAATTCACTGGCTGCCAGTTCAGTGGCAGATCACCTATAAGGTAGGCTTGCTTGCCTTTAAAGCCCTACATGAACAGGAACCTGACTACTTGAAAGATCTCCTGACTCCCTACTCCCCAATAACCTCTCTGGTCCACTAATGAGGGATTGTTAGAGATTCCCAGGGTTCATCTTAAAACCTCTGGAGCTCACACTTTCACATTTGCAGCACCAACCCTGTGGAATTCTCTACCTCATCAATTAAGAGAATGCCTGACCATCAGTAGTTTTAAATCTATGTTGAAAACATATTTATTTTATTTGGCCTTCCCTGATTAACTAACTGATTATTTTTAAATAACTTGTAATAGTATTTGTTTTTATTGAGATTTTATATTATGTAAAGCACCTTGATTTTGAAAGGCGCTATACAAATAGTTTGCTTTGCATTGCAATATATAGAGCTTTTCCCTGTGTTGCTTGCTGTGGAGATGGAGTGTGAATGTAGCTGAAGGGAGAGACAGGCAACATAGTGGTGTGACAGTTCAGTGTGTGGTTCCAGCTTGAGAGTGGGTTATCATTCGGGGGGAAGCAGTGTTCAGAGTTGCTTGATTTTTTTTTCTGTCTCAGTGTGAATTCCACTTAAGATGATGTAACACATTGTTAGGTGAGTTGAAGAATGTCCATACGATGGCTTTGGTTACATTTCGGGCTTGGGAGGATTGTAGTGTGGGCGGGTGATTTGTACTGTGAATTTTAAATGTAGCTTAGCAGTAGACAAGATGGGGAGATTGCAATCACAGTAAGGGGAACAGATTGATTTATGCTGGGGTGGGCACGAGACTGGCTGGTTGGCACCTCTTGCAGTGGTTATCGTAGGATTTACCATGGCAGAAAGATGACAGCCAGTCAATCACTGTACAGGATTTTGAGTTTCTTTTGGTGTCCATGGTATAATGAGCAATACCACAAGCACTGTGCAAAGTTAAATGAACATTTCCATAAAGCAAAGTGGGATCCCCTTGCAAGTTAGGAACTGACTAAAACATGGTTAAAAGTGCAGTCATTCTGCTGAAATTTGGCTGCAATCTATTCTCCCAGGGACAACACATGATCGCCTTCCAATTGTATTGGAAAATCACGTTTCCTGGGAAACAAGATGCCAGAGTTATAGGCATTCCTGGTGGATGGGAGGTGGACATGGCTGCAGTCACAGAGATATGGGCCACCCAACACCATGACTGGGATATGGAAATTCCAGAGTATGCAATGCTTTAGAAGGACAAGACAAGGGGGGGTGGTGGCAATGTTTATAAGAAAAGATATAGGATACAGCAGGGAGGAGGAGGGAGAGGATAACATGGAGGCAGTTTAGGCCATGTTACAAGACTGGAAGGAGGAGAGTTAACCTAGGGGTGTTTTATAGACCACCCATGCCTTCAGAACAGTTGGATACGGGAATAACCAAAAATGTGAGAAGGAATTGCAGGAGGGGGAGGGAATGTAATAGTTCCAAGAATGATCCAGGGAATTAAAGACCAGTCAGTCTGACCTCCATTGTGGGCAAGCTAATGGAGACCATACTAAAGGAAAGGTTGGTGGAATATCTAGAGGAGCATGGTCTCCAGGATTAGAGGCAGTATGGGCTCATGGGAGAGAGATCGTGTCAAACAAATCTGATTGATTTCTTTGTGTCACTAAGACAGTAGGCAGGGCCCAAGCGGTAGACATCCTCTATCTTGATTTCAGCAAGGCCTTTGACTCTGTGCCCCACAAAAGGTTGATCAGGAAGTTGGAGGATCTTAGAGTTGGGAAAAGATGGTCAGATGGGTTGAAAACTGGCTGAGAGACAGAACCCAGAGGGTTGTGATGGTGGGAGAGTTACCTGGCATCAGAGAAGTAACCAGTGGGGTCCCACAGGGCTCTGTGCTGGGGCCAGTGTTGTTCAATGTCTTCGTCAATGACATTGGGGATGGCATTAAAGGCAAAATGTGCCCATTTGCAGATGACACCTAGCTCTGTGGGAGAGTGGACACAGCTGAAGGAATAAGGGACCTACAGGAAGATTTGGAAAAGCTGGGGAGGTGGTCCAGTATCTGGCAGCTTGGCTTCAATGCCAAGAAATGCAAAGTTATGCATATTGGAGCCAAGAATCCCAGGACAAAGTATTTCCTGGGTGGAGTCCGAGTATCTGCATCAGCAGAGGAGAAGGACCTGGGAGTGATGATCACTAGTGACCTGAAGCACTCCATGCAGTGAAAGAAAGCAGCAGCAAAGGCAAACAGGATGCTGAGATGCATAGCTAGGGGGATCAGTAGTAGGAGACAGGAGGTTATACTGCCCTTGTACAGGTCACTGGTAAGGCCGCATCTAGAGTATGGAGATAAGTACTGGTGCCCACACCTCAAAAAGGACATTAACCTGCTGCAGAAGGTACAGAAGAGGGCTACAAAGATGATAGTCAGTCAGCAGGGCAAGGCATATGAGGAGAGGTTGAGGGCACTGAACATGTACTCCCTGGAAGACAGGAGAGAGAGAGGGGACATGATTGGCAGTCACAAAGGAAGAACGAGACTTGGGCATCATATCACCGATGACCTGAAATCATCCAAGCAGACCATTAAAGCAGTAGGTAAGGCTAGGGGGATGTTGGGGTGTATTAGTAGGGGTATCACAAGTCAGAAGAAGGAGGTAATAATCCCTCTTTACAAGACACTCTTAGGCCCCATCTGGAGTACTGCATGCAGTACTGGAGGCCACACCTTCACAAGAACATTAACCAAATTGAGGCAGTCCAGAGAAGGGCAACCAAAATGGTGCAGGGACTTATCAGAAAACATATGAGGACAGATTAATGGAGCTCAATATGTATACCCTAGAGCAAAGGAGGGAGAGAGGTGATATGATCGAAACATTCAAACACCTTAAGGGCATTAACAAGGTGAAAGAGTCTAACATGTTTCAATATAAGAAAAATAGCAGGAAAAGAGGACACAGCATGAGATTACAGGGAGGCCAATTAAGAGGTAATGTGAGGAAGTTATTTTTCACAGAAAGGGTGGTGGATGCATGGGACAGCCTACCTCGAGGCGGTGGATATGAATACAGGCGCGAGGGCTTCAAACAGGCATGGGATAGGCATAAGAAAGCAATGCAGATGAGTACGAATAGATAGGCCACTGACAGAGCAAAGGCCATTGGCACATTTATAAAGCAGAAAAATGGGCAGACTGGATGGGCCTTGTGGTCCTCATCTGCCGTCAATGTCCTTGTTTCTATGTTTCTATGATTGGGACATTCAAGTTCTGAAAGGGATAAGTAAGGTTGATAAGGAGAGTCTTCAAGCTGAGTGGCAACCATATCACAGGAAAGCACAGTCTTAAGCTTAAGGGTGGGGAGGTTTAGGAGGGAGGTCAGGAAGCACTTCTTCACAGAGGTGGTGGGCACTTGAAATGCATTGCTGGAAGAGGTCATCTCATTGAAGACAGTGGGAAGCTTTAAGAGAGGCTGGTATAGGCATAGTGGGAAGGTAAGAATCATGGGTAGGGAGGATGGGAGGAGTGGGGAGGGAGGGCAGGGACATTAGCTCAAGCTGTGGACCCTGCAATACGAGCAGACTTGATACACCAAATGGCCTTCTTCTTCTTCTTGCTTCTTCAGATGTTCTTATGTAATAGTGGTGACTTTAACTTACCAGGGACAGACTGGGGATATATGACATCATCATCATCATCATCTGCAAGGGAGCAAAGAGTACTAGACGCAGTCCAGGATGAATATCTGATACAGCTTGTCAAAAAGCCAACTAGGGAGGGGAACATCCTGAACCTAGTCCTGGTGACTGAGAGGTTGGTCAGGGATCTTGTGGTGGAAGCCCCACTGACCGGCAGTGACCATTGCATGATAACGATTTGTAGAGAGGTAACAGCCAAACAAAGACATGGACAGTGGATTTCAGGGGGCAGACTTTTGGGAAATGGCTAACATCCTCAGGAACATTTAGGTAAAATCAGGAAAGGGATGGATGTGGAAGGACAGTGGGATACTGAAACAGGACATCCTGAAAGCCACAAAACATGCACTAGGATGCTAAATAAATGGGCTAGAACCAGAAAGCCATGCTGATGGACGAGGGAGGTACAGGATATAATGAGGAAAAGAGAATGGCCTTTAGAAAGCACAAATGCTCTAAGCGCGGGATGAGGAGTATCATGTGATAGCTAGGAGGCTGGGAGATGGGTTAGAAAGGCAAAGGCAGAAAGTCAGATTGGCTGCCTGCCCTTGAAGCGGGCTGCTTCAGCTCCCCATGGGCGGCTGGCACCCAGCCAGCCACTGACTGAACCAGGCCGCCGGGCTACTCCTTGGAAGCTGCCTGCCCTTGAATGGGGCTGCTTCAGCTCCCCCATGGTCGGCCGGCACTCAGCCAGCTCCCGACCGAGACCAGGATGCCCGCCTGCAGCTCCTTGGAAGCTGCCTGCCCTTGAATGGGGCTGCTTCAGCTGCCCCACGGTCGGCTGGCACCCAGCCAGCCACCAACCGAGACCAGAACGCCCTCCTTGGAAGGTACAGGACAGCGCAGCCAGTTGGAAAACGGGCGCTTCCAGCACACCCGCTCTGATTGGCCAGGACTTTTCCCCTGCTTCTGCCACCTGGCACTTTTTACAAATAGATTTTAGATAGAACTAAGCACATTTCAAGTGTGTAATAGAAGTTTTTCAACTGTATTAGCTAGACTGTACTTTCTACTAGTGTTTTAAAGTGCTTACACCTCTTCTGTTTCAGTGCTCCTCCTGCACCCCCCCCCATCCATGCACTCTGCTTTGGCGCCAAAAAGTCTAACTCTCCTTTGTCTTGCTAAACTGCTCAAATCTGAACCATCCTACCTCTATGCTATTTAAGACCTGCACTTTTTTCTTCTCTCCAGCTCCAGCTGCCTGCCCTTGAACGGGGCTGCTTCAGCCAGCCACCAACCGAGACCAGGACGCCCACCTGCAGCTCCTTGGAAGGTTCAGGGCAGCACAGCCAATCAGAACACGGGTGCTTCCAGCAAACCCACTCTGATTGGCCAGAACTTTTCCCTGCTTCTGCCACCTGGCACTTTTTACAAATAGATTTTAGATAGAACTAAGCACATTTCAAGTGTATAATAGAGTTTTTTTTTTTTTTTTGCTAGTTTTCCATTAGCAGGTTATACAGACCTGCCACTTGAGGGATTCTTGGTCTTTCATTAGAAAAAAAAAAAGTATACCCTCTGAAAGACAGTCCCTGGCTGTCTGGCCTTCCTGGCTGTATCCTCACTTCCCACTGATCCAGCTACTGCTCTTCTGTCCCATTCTCCTAGCCCCGCCAGTCTGTCTTAACCCCCTCCCTCCGCCTACCCCGAATCCTACCTTAATCATGAGCCTCCACCGTTCTCTACCCCTATTCTATTTCTTCTTGCCTGTCTTCCTCCCTTACTGCACACCCCAAAAGCCTGCTTTCCCTCCCTTCCCCACAGCTTCCACATTCCTACATCCTTCCTCCACACAGAAACGTTACACACCAGTCACTGCCCCTTGCCCAGGGTCCATCCTACCGCCATGAAACTGTCCTACACCCACACTGGTCCTAGCCCTCCACTCTGGTCCCCCCTGTCTACGCTTACCCTCACCCACTATCATCTATGCTCGGCAATTTCCCGAGATGCTAGCAGGCAAAGCATTCCCTTAAAGAAATATGCCACAGCTCCTTGAGGCTAGTCCTCCTCCTCCTAATGCTGTCAGGCAACGTGCACCCAAACCCTACATAGAAACATAGAATTTGATGACAGATAAGGACCGCTTGGCCCACCCAGTCTGCCCATTTCCTACCTACTGAATAAGCGCAGATCCTAGTTAACCAGCAGCCTACTTCTTCCTACCCCCAACCCCTAGAATTGCCTTATGACTGTCCCATGCATGCTTGAATTCCATCACTGTTTTTGACTCCACAGCCACCTCTGGAAGGCCATTCCATGCATCCACAACCCTCTCTGTGAAAAAATACTTCCTTAAATTACCTCTGAGCCGCCCCTCTATCTTCAAATTGTGCCCCCTTGTTCTTGCACACCTCTTTTTTTGGAAGATGCTACCCTCTTGGACTTTGTTGATTCCCTTGAAGTACTTGAAAGTTTCTATCATGTCCCCTCTCTCCCTCCTTTCCTCGAGGCTATACATATTAGCTCCTTTAGTCTCTCTTCATATGTCTTCCGGTGCAGACCCTGCACCATTTTAGTTGCCCTCCTCTGGGCAGCTTCCATTCTGTCTATGTCTCTTGGAGATTGGGTCTCCAGAACCGCACACAGTACTCCAGATGGGGTCTGACCAGCTGTCTGTACAGAGGGATAATAACTTCCTGTTTTCTACCGGTGATGTCTCTCCCTATGCATCCCAGTATCCCCCCAGCCCTCCTTGCTACCCTCTCACATTGCTTGCCCACCTTTAGGTCATCTGATATGACTACCCCCAGGTCCCTTTCCATTTTTGTTGTTGTTAGCATCTCACCCCCCATTGTGTACTCTTCCCCTGGGTTTTTGTTTCCCAGGTGCATTACCTTGCACTTCTCAGCATTGAATCTAAGCTGCCATACATTTGACCATTCCTCTAACCTTGCCAAGTCCCTTCTCATCCTTTCCACCCCACCTTGTGCATCAACTCTGTTGCAGATCTTTGTGTCATCTGCAAAGTGACATACTTTTCCTTCCAGTCCCTCTGCAATGTCGCTTATAAAGACATTAAAGAGGACCAGTCCTAATACTGAACCCTGTGGTGCACCACTAGTAACCCCCCTTTCTTCAGAGTGGACTCCATTTACTATTACTCTCTGTGTCCTATTCTCCAGCTAATTCTTTACCCAGGCTGTCATCTTGGGACCCACTCCCAGGCTGGCTAACTTGTATATTAATCTTTTGTGTGGGACTGTGTCAAATGCCTTGCTAAAGTCTAGGTAGGCCATGTCCACAGCCCCTCCCTGATCTACTACTTTGGTCACCCAGTCAAAGAAATCTATCAGATTTGTCTGGCAAGACCTTCCTGCCGTGAATCCATGCTGCCTTGGGTCCTGTGCCCCTCTGGCCTCTAGATACTCGACAATTCTTTCCTTCAGAAGTGATTCCATCATTTTCCCTATCACTGAGGTCAAACTAACAGGTCTGTAGTTTCCTGCTTCTGCCTTGCTCCCACTTTTGTGAAGCCTGGCCCATTCTGCTCTAAAGCCACTAACCAGAGCAAGCCTTCGGGTGCCTCTCATTCATATCAACCAACATCTGCAGCCGCCTTCCTAAAATGGATGCCTTACAGGCCTTCACCAGCCAGCACAGCCCTGACATCCTGGCAGTTGTCGAAACCTGGCTCACGCCATCAGTACCGGACCATGCAATCAGCCTTCCTGGCTACAATGTCTTTAGGCTGGATCGCCTCTCCTAGAGAGGTTGGGGCTGCGCTCTCTGCCTAAAAGACTCCATACAGGGGCACCACATCATTACCTCACTCCAACCCACAACTGCTCAGATACTGCCAGTGAGAATCCTCCTCAGAGCCCAAAACAAAACTCTCACTGTTGCCACCATCTACATCCCTCCCAAAGAACAGGGAACTGGTCTAACAGCTGTTCTTGACTTTGTAAAGTCACTCCCACTGGACACCGAATCTATCCTCCTAGTCGACTTCAACATCAACTGGCCTGCGGCCGATGCTGGTGCACACAGGGATACCACTGCTGTGGCGAACCTCGCACAAATGGTTGACTCACGAACCAGGAAAAATTACAGGACCGGCACCAACACACTCTTGGACTGGATCCTTACCAGTCACCCATCGCAGATATCTAATACTAATGTCCTCCCTGACTCTCTCAGCAACCACTCCCCTGTTATAGAAACACAGAAGTTGACGGCAGATAAGGACCGCAAGGCCCAGCCAGTCTCCCATTTGTTTTTCTACCTTATAAATGTGCCATCGGCCTTTGCTCTGTTAGTGGCCTATCTATTCATAGTCATTGTATTGCTCCTTATGCCTATCCCATGCCTGTTTGAAGCCCTGCACTGTATTCATAGCCACCACTTCTTGTGGTAAGCCATTCCATGCATCCACCACCCTTTCTGTGAAAAAGAATTTCCTCACATTCCCCCTTAATCGGCCCCCCTCTAATCTCATGCTGTGTCCTCTTGTCCTGCTATTTTTCTTATATTTAAACATGTTAGACTCTTTCACCTTGTTAATGCCCTTAAGGTGCTTGAATGCCTCGATCATATCACCTCTCTCCCTCCTTTGCTCAAGGGTATACATATTGAGCTCTGTTAATCTGTCCTCATATGTCTTCTGATGCAGTCCCTGCACCATTTTGGTTGCCCTTCTCTGGACTGCCTCAATTTGGTTAATGTCCTTGTGAAGGTGTGGCCTCCAATACTGCACGCAGTACTCTAGATGGGGCCTAACCAGTGTCTTGTAAAGAGGGATTATTACCTCCCTCTTACAACTTGTGATACCCCTACTAATACACCCTAACACCCCCCTAGCCTTACCTACTGCTTTAGAGGTCTGCTTGGATGAGTTCAGGTCATCAGTGATGATGATGCCCAAGTCTCTTTCTTCCTTTGTGACTGCTAGCAACTCCCCTCCCAGCCTATAGGTGGCTTCAGGGTTTCTCTTCCCTATGTGCATGATTTTGCACTTCTTTGCATTAAATCCCAGTTGCCACTCTTCTGACCATTTTGTCAGTTTATCCAGATCTCTTCTCATTCTGTCCACCCCATCTGGATCATCTACTCTGTTGCAGATCTTGGTGTCATCTTCAAACAGACAAGCCTTTACCTCTAGTCCATCTGCAGGTCACTAATGAAGATGTTGAAGAGGACTGACCCCAGGACTGATCCCTGAGGTACCCACTTGTGACTTGCATTTCTTCTGACTGTATACCATATACCACCACTCTCTGTTTTCTGCCCGTCAACCAGTTTGCCACCCAGTTGACCAACTTCTGACCCACCGAGCCTACCCAGCTTATTTATCAATCTTCTATGTGGAACAGTGTCAAAAGCTTTGCTGAAGTCAAGGTAGGTGACATCAACTGCTCCCCTTGGTCCACCACTCTGGTTACCCAGTCAAGAAATCTATGAGATTAGTTTGACAGGACCTTCCTTTGTAAACCCATGCTGTCTTGGATCCTGTGCCCTATGGATTCCAGGTGTTGCACTATCCTTTCCTTAAGGAGTGCCTCCATAATATTGCCCACTACTGAGGTAAGACTGACTGGTCTGTAGTTTCCCCGCCCTCCCTGCTACCACTCTTGTGAAGTGGGATCACGTGAGCCCTTCTCCAGTCTTCTGGGACCTCTCCTGTGCTCAGAGACTCACTAACGGTTCTGCTAATGGCTCTGCTAGTTCCCACCTTTAGCTCCTTAAGTACCCTGGGATGTGTGCCATCAGGTCCCATTGCCTTATCCTCCCTGAGCTTAGCAGGCTCTTGTAGGACCCTTTCTTTTGTGAGAGGGAGTGGTGCCCACCTCCCTCCCTCCTGTGTCCATGATGCTGAGCTGTGGGCCTGCCCTACCTTCTCTTCAGTAAATACTGAGCAAAAGTATCTATTTAGGATAGATGCCTTTACAGGGTCCCTCCTCCTCACATGCTCCCTTTTCTCCATTAAGCTTAGCAATACCCTCTGGACTTTCTCCTTTCACTAATGTATCTATAGAAAGTCTTGTCACCTTCTTTTACTGTTCGTGCTAGTGTTTCATCAGTTTGGGACTTTGCCTGCCTTACTGCCTTCCCTGCTTCCCTTAGGGCAGTTTGGTATGCCTCCCTATCTTCATCCCGCTGTGTTCCCTTATATTTCCTGAAGGCCAGCCTTTTGGCTCTGACCTTTTCTGCTACTGTATTTGAGAACCAAAGTGGTTTCCTTCTTCTTTTGCCCTTCCTTCTCTGTCTAACACAATGGGATGTTGCTTCAAGTATTGCATCCTTAATGCTTGCCCACTTTGCCTGTACCCCCTCATCTGTGTTAGCTGCACCTGGTCAAATAAATTCATCAAACAACCACCAAAAACTATCACCAGCAGGGTTGTACCCAGTGGTCACCTTCCTCGACTCAAATCCCACCTTCTCCATCAAGACTGGTCCTCTATCTTCAATGCAACCAACGTAAACACTACCCTTGACCACTTCATAAACATCTTCACTGTGGCCTGTGACACATATGCTCCTATTAAGAAACGCAAAGTCAAATCACTCAGTAACCCTTGGCTCACAGGTGACCTCCTCAGGATGCTAAAAACAAGAGACCACCTATGGGAGCTGGCCAGAAACTCTGGAAGGCAAAATGACATCCAAAAGTACAAACGTGCCCGCATTGACTGCACCAAAACCATCTGGCAAATGAAGTCCACCTACTATAAGCATGCCTTCACAAACTCCTGGGGCAATGGTTGGGAATTCTAGAAGAACATAAAGGAACTCACCGGGAATCCACCCCAAACCCCCCCATCAATACTCAACATCAACGGAACCACAACCTTCAACCCAAAAACCATTGCAGATACCTTTAACAAAGCCCTTACTGACCTCAGCACTGTCCTACCCCAGGACTACTTCAAAGATGGTGAAGCCCCTCTGTCCGCAATGAACACTACTCCCACCAGCTCCCCCCTCTTCTACTTCAAAGCAGTCAAGGCTCACCAAGTATGCAAATATGTAACCAAAGCCCTTGGTAAATCAAGGTTCAGTAATGACTCCCTCGATCTCAAAATCCTGTCTCTCGAACTTGATGAAGTGCTTAGTCCTCTGACCAGAATTTTCAGCATCTCCCTCAGCCTTAGCCAGTTTCTGGACAGATGGAAATCTGCCACTGTCACCCCAATCCATAAAAGTGGTGACAAAACTTCCCACGATACCTACAGACCTATCTCCCTACTACCCCCACTATCCAAGGCACTAGAACGCATTGTCTCGGACCAGCTCACAGAATACCTGGATATGTACAACATGCTGTGCAAGCAACAACACGGGTTCCGCAAAGGTCACAGCATCTCCACAGCCCTACTTGAATTCACCGGCACAATCCACAATGCACTTGACTCCGGTGAACTACTAGGCTCAATCTACATTGACTTAACTAAAGCCTGCGACACCGTCAGTCACCGCCTTCTGCTTGTCCAACTTCAGAACACTGGACTGTCAACCGACTCCATTTGCTGGTTTAAGAGCTACCTTGAAGAACGGTCCCAAACAGTAAGAATCGCTGATACACTCTCAGACCCTAGACCGGTCTGCTCGGGAGTCCCCCAGGGCTCCATTCTTTGACCCCTCCTCTTCAGCCTATTCTTAAACTCACTACCGGACAGCTGCCCAGAACAAATAATTATCTACACCGACGATGCTGTGACCCTCACCTCGGACCCTGATCCAATCCAATTACAAAATAAACTTCAGCAGGCCTTCTCCTCCATCGATTCCTGGTTTCTAAATCATAAACTGCTTCTCAATCAGGAAAAAAAACAAGTCTATGGTCTTCTGCAACCCCCAAAACAAAAACAAATAACTCCACCTCTCCATTGCAACCAAACAAGGAGCCATCCTAGAGCAAACACAATTGTTCAGGTACCTCGGCATCACCCTTGATCCCCACCTCTCATACGCTGTCCATATCAGCAATGTTGCAAAGTCTGCCAATGCGAGGTTAGGCATATTATTCCGGCACAGGAAACACCTAACCCCAGAAGCACTAGCAGTGGCCGTCCAAAGCTCCATCATCAGCATCGTAGACTATGGTCTTATCATATATGGGTCTGCAACTACCTCTGCTCTCAAACATATTGCAACCTCCCTGAATAAGGCCTGTCGTCTCATCACTGGCTCACATCGCCATAACCACACATGTGACCTTTATTCCCAAACTGGATGGCTTCAACTGGACAAATGCATAAAATACCAAACCTGCATCACGGCCAAAAAAATTATAATGGGTCTGGCCCCACCTGGTGTCTGTGCCCTCCTTAAGCCTAGACACAGGAACGCCACTACAAGGAGATCCAATTCCCATCTACTACATATCCCACGATGTCGCACGACCCAAGGACAAAGATCATTCACCTATCGGGCATCGAACTGGCTCAGCTCTCTTGGCAGTGAAATAGCAACCGCTCCAACACTCGGCCTCTTCAAGTCCAAGCTGTGCCTCTCACTGCTTCTATCCTGCGAATTCCCATCTTAACATTTCCACCGTTCCAGCCGCAAATGCCCCAGCACCCAGCACTTATAATCAGTCTTTGCACCCCTGACACCTTACCTGTCATATTTCCTCGACAAGGCCCCCTGGCTGCACTGTCTGCCACCCTCACCCACCTCCCCGTAACTCCTCCTGCCCCCACCCCAACTACCTCCCATATTCCCCTTACCCCTGCACCTCCTTCCCCCTCGATCTCCTACCCTCACTTCCCTCACCACCCACCCCCTTTCCCTTGTCTTGCTCATAGCTCAAGTCTTTGTACTGGTTATTACCGTCTGTAAGTCAATGACTATATGTTTGTAACTAAAAATGATGACTGTTACTGCACTGACGTGGAACCTTTGTAAAGAAAGCCTCGGCTCAAAGGTATTGTAATCCTAGATTGAAATAAATAAATAAATAAATAAAATAAAAGGGATTAGGGAAGGGGGAAAAGGACTTCTTAAAAAAAAAATACCATCAACAGCTTAATCTGGTTAAAGGTCAGTTGTCATTCATCCGTATCCCCCTTCCCCAGGTCATGCCTGAAAATAGGCAGAATTTGTCTACTGCACTTACCCCGGTCAACAAAAACTAAATAAAATAAAATACCTAAATTAGGGAGAGAAGGAAGGGTGAGGAGGAGATAAAAAGTTGAGGAAAGGGGAGAATGGATGGGGGGGTTGCAACAGGCTGAGTTGTTAAATGACTACTTCGGCTCAGACTTCACTAGGGAAAAGGATGGGCCAGTGCCTCAGGGTGGGGGCAAAAAAGGAGACTTGGGGAAGGGGCTTCTCACCAATGGGGAGATCCAGATTGGGAGGGTAAGGAGACTCTCAGACCCGTTAGAACAAATAAAGCTCCAGGGTCAGATGGCATCCACCCCAGGGTTATGAAAGAACTGATGGATGTACTGGCACCTCTGCTGATGGAACTTTTCAACTCCTCCCTCCAAACAGACTGTGTCCCTCTTGATTGGAGAGTGGCACATGTGATGCCCATTCACAAAAGAGGACCTTGGGATGATCCAGTAAACTACAGTCTGACATCCATCATAGGTAAAATTCAGGAGGTCATCTTAAAGGAAAGGATGGTGGAGTTCCTGGAGGAATATTGTTTTCAGGATGAAAATCAGCATATGTTTATCCAGGGAAAATTGTGTCAAACCAACCCGATGGAATTTTTTGGCTGGGTGACACGGTCCCTGGATATGGGTATGCCAGTTGATATCATACCTGGACTTCAGCAAGGCTCGTGATTCTGACCCTCACAGAAGGATTATCTGGAAGCTGAGGGAACTAGGGATGGGGGAGAAGCTGGTGGGGTGGGTGGGAAATTGACTCGGGGTCAGGCAACAGAGGGTAGTAGTGAGGGGGGGCATCAACGCGCAGAAGTATCAATGGAGTCCCACAAGGCTCAGTTCTAGGTCCAGTCCTCTTTAATGTGTTTATCATGGATATCTATCCAAGGGTGGATAACAAAATTAGTTTGTTCACTGATGACACCAAGCTGAGGGCAGTGATCGATGGTGAGGAGGGAACTCTAGGATGACCTAAAGAAACTGGCATTTTGGGCCCAATGGTGGCAGCTAGGGTTTAATGCGCACAAATGTTATGTGCTGCAGCTGGGAGGGAGGGAGGAACCCTAGGTTCACTTATCACTTGAGGAGGGGGTAGCTGTCTGTCACACAAATGGCAAATGACCTGAGAGTGTTGGTTGATGAAAAGGGGAACATCTCAGAGGAGTGTAGAAAAGCAGGGGCAAATGTAAATAAGATGCTGAGTTGTATGGATAGGGGTATTATGTGCAGAAGTGGGGGAGGGTGTTCTGTCACTGCACAATGCACAATGCACTGGTGAGGCCACATTTGGAATACTGTGTGCAGTTCTGGAGACCCTTACTTATTTATTTATTAGCTTTTGTTCACCAGGTAGGCACATAAGGCAACACCCTGCCTATTTTCTAGCACGACCCAGGAGAGTACATTATACAGTTTACAAAACAAAACAAGACAGTGGTGAAGTACAAAGCAGCAAATAATACAAAACCAGTAGATGTCCTCGCAGGGATAGTCATGGAAACAAAACATACTTTTAGCAGTATCCATCCTTGCAGGGATAGTAGCAAGTAGGTAAGAGAACAAGACAAAGTATTCAATAATTACAGTGAGAACGGTAAGCTAGCTTAAGGAGTGGAATGAACCAGCTACCCTAAGATGGTCTATCTGGGTTATGTTGTGGTAAACCAATTAAAACAAAAAACAAGCATGAGTCTTCTGAGTCTGTCCTCATGTGTCACTCCCTCTATTCCCTTAACCATTTTGGTTGCCCTTCTCTGAACTCTGTCCAACAGTGCGACATCGGAAAAAATGAGCTGACCAACCACCCCACAATCAGTAGAGGACCCTGTAATCCCAGAGGAGTACACCCTTGCCTCCGATGGAACACACTTTCTCCTTTATGACAGTGGGAGGGAATGGGACCACATCATGGTGTATGCCATGGACCACGGTCTGCAGCAGCTGGCCACCGGTATGGACTGGCTCATGGATGACACATTCAGGGCATGCCTCGCCCTGTTCGGACAACTCTGCACTGTCCACACCATTCAGTCCAGTACGGTCCTGTTGGCCATCTATGCCCTGACATGTGCCAGGCAGGCACAGACCTATGTTCAGCTGCTTGGCCAGCTCAAGCAGCACAACCTAGGCATGGCACCTGCCACAGTCCTGATGGACTATGAGCATGCCAGCTGGTGTGGGGTTGCCACCGTCTTCCAGGAGGCCCATGTCATGGGATGTTTCTTCCACTACTCCCAGGCCCTGTGGAGCAGGGTGCAACAGCTGCCTGACATCCTGGCACAGTATTCCACTGACCTCAACTTTGCCCTGCATGTGCGGATGCTGCGGGCACTGGCATTCCTCCCACCAATGGACATGCCGGTGGTATTCAATGAGCTGCAGGAGTGGGAGTACATGACCACCAATGAAGAGGGCCTCCAGCTCATGCTGGACAATGTACAGGACAACTGGATTGGTCACCCTACTGGGCGGTCTGGATGCTGACATGCCAGCTTCCCCACTGAGCAGTGAAACTGCTTTGAGGGACCGTCCAGGGCCTGGCACACACCGACAATGCACTGGAGGGGTGGCACAGGGCCTTTAACACACCGGGTAGGTGCATGCCACCCAAGCATCTTGCACCTTCTGGAGTGCCTGTGGGAGGATGAGCGTCTGACAGCCATCTGGTCAGAGATGCTGGTGTCAGGGGCAGAGGTAACACAGCTCCGTCATCGTTACCATGACCTGGACACCCGGATCTGTGCTATTGTGGCAGAGTACATCACCAGGAGCCACTACGCTTACCTGCACAGCCTGGCACACAACTTCGCATTCCATGTGTGACCATCCGCCTAGTGGCCCCTGGCATGCACCACCCCCTGTGGGCCTGTACCATCGCATGTCTGTATGGTCATGTGCAGTGCATGACTTCCTCCCTACCCTTTGCAGGTTCACCCTGCCATGGATGCCTGCTCAACCACTGCATCCCTCAAGTCACCTTTTTGACCTAGACTCCCATGCCATGGTTGGCCCCATCCATCGGAGCTGTCTGCCTGCACATGCCTCCCCCCATGTGTTGCCAGCTCAGCACTGTATGCCATTACCACCTCATGGAGATTTGCCCCTGGCCGTGCCCTCTCGTATGCCTTCCACCCACACATGCCTGGTGTGCAGGCCACTCTGGTGTGCATTCCCTGGTCCTGAGGTACTGCTGCCCTGTACCTCCACTGCTGCACCATGCCTGGTACTGTACCCTGTCCGTTGCAAGTTCCTCCTGCCACTAGCTCCATCCATGGTGCCCTTCCCTTGTTGCCCTTGCAGCAGTGTGCATTACCCCCTCTCCCCTGAAGCTCTCACCATGTGCGTGGTACTCTTCTGACTGCCTCCTGCTGCAGTCACTCATTGCATCATTCGGCACTCTGGAATGGTCGCCCATATGGTGGTCACCATGTTTTGATTGCCATTTCAGGCTGCGCCATTCAGGTGGTGCCCATATCACATAAAACTGGTTATATTCTGTTGAAAACGTCATTGGCATCCCATTCCTTAAAACTTTTTAAAATGTTGGTGTTGCTAAACAGAGAACAGGGGAGGATATAAGGGCAGATTGGATGGGCCTGTTGTCCTTTTCTACTGGCAAATTTCTGTGTAATCTGTGTAACAATTCTCTATGATTTTTACATGTTACCTCATTATACAGTATGTCCTCATCAATAACTCTTCCTCATAGCCTGTGACTCTGAACATCTCTTTAAGCTCCTTAACTTGAATCTCAAATTCTGTGTTGTCTGAGCAGTTCCTTCATATTTGTAACATCTGACAGTAGATAATGGATCTATTTAAAGAAGTGGGGAGAGCACTATCATATATCAGTACTGCATTGGTAGCAGTGTTTTTCTAATTCCCCTTTGTGGGAACCCTATTGTTGTCTACTTCCTCCATTAACATGCTGTTTAAAAAGTTAATGTTCTCAGTACCAATCTAGGATGTGACGCACAAGCTAAGATTGTTTTGATTAAGGCCATTTACAAAACTCTGTGCTGATTCACTGGTTCCCTCCCACACACACAATCGTCTACATACCGGTACCACTTTTTGTTGTTATTAAATAATGGATTAGCCACTGGGTTGTAAAAAGTCTCCTGCTCCCAAAGTGCCCAAAATAAGTTGGCATAAGATGGGGCCATTACAGCCCCCATCACAGTGCCATATACTACACCTGTAAATAATACTCTTGTTGAAACTTGAACATATTTATGTGTCGGAACAAAATCAATAGCTCAAACAAGAAAATCCACCAGGGTAGCCGGACTGATGCCACTCCGCTCCATAAAATATTGGCATGCTTTAATGCCATTGGTGTGGTGAATCGAAGTATATAATGCCTCCATGTCAATTGATAGCCATACATACTTCTTTTGTCATTTAAATTCTATTAATATTTTTAGGGTGTCCCCTTCATCTATAAGGAAGGAATGTAATTCAAACACATAGTATTGTAAAAAGAAATCAATAAACTTGCTAAGCTTCTCTGTCATGGAACCAGTTTATAATATAATTGGTCTCCCAGGTGAATTTTTTTTGAGTAAGGCTTAAAACATGGGCATACCTGAATATTCACACAACAAGAAGTTAAATTCTTCATTTAAGGCCAGCCCACTGGCACAGCGGTTGGATTTCCACTTGCGACCTTGACGACCGGGTTCAGGTACAAGCACAGGTCGTCGGAGGGCCAACTGGGGGGAGAAGGATTGAGCTTCCTATGGACT
Organism: Neoceratodus forsteri; assembly: GCA_016271365.2. NCBI lineage: Eukaryota > Metazoa > Chordata > Ceratodontiformes > Ceratodontidae > Neoceratodus > Neoceratodus forsteri. Next base: position 176,295,978 of record CM057455.1, read on the forward strand.
GCTCTCCTTCTCTGGGGGGGGATTCTGCATGCCATGTGAGTGTGACACCTAGCAGAGGCTGGGGAGATCACTTTCAGCACCGACGCATGGTTGAAGGGCACTGGGGTGGGACAGACACAGGCGTCATTGCACGTCTCCACCCCAGCTCAGAAAAAGGGAAGGAAAAACTCCTACTTGCCAGATGTCTCTGTGATGCCCTGCCCCTGGCCAATGATTAGCCAGTTGGCCGAGGGCTCTCCTGAACAGATACAAGTTCACGGCGCCGAACTTCCCTGTGGTGCCATGCCCCGCCTCTTGGGGGGTAAGTTGGGAGTAACTGAGGAGAGTGAGTGGCTCATAAAGTGGTGGTAGTCTCCAGGGCACCGTGACCAGGGCTGATATCTGATGGAAGGCAGGAGGAACTAGAAAGAGGGTGAAAATATATATATAAAAAAAATTCTTCATTTGAAATTGAACAATCAGAAATTGCCTCCTGCAACAATTTCAACATTCCTCATCTAAATATGTTAATAAGGTTCGGACTTAACTTTTTATGATTTGCTTAATTGTTCAACAAATCCATCACCATTTTATGATAGCGTTTACTATCAAGGACAACAGTATCCCCCACCCCTTATCTGCTGGCTTAATTATAACGTTTGTAAGTGCAGAAAGTTTATTTAATGCCTGCTTCTTAGGGTGGGAGATGCTGCCAAGTTAGTCTGTTCTAGAATATTTTTCACTAGTTGCAACTCTGTTTTGTCAAAGACAGCAATAGTGTCATTTTAGACATGGGGATAACATTTAATTTACCTTTAGACAGGCCTTTTCTTACTTCCATAAATGTTGTCAGATTACCCATACCTGTAGTGTGATTTTATTTTTCCAGAAAGCTTTTTGCTCCCCCATTACCCCTGCACCTTACTTGGCAATGGGGGAGCCATGGTATTTCTGCTTTTCTACCCGTTACCCGGGACCCCAGATCATGGTCGTGCATGTGTGTGGAGGCATGCATACACACCACAGCTCTGGTAATGGCCCCATCCTCCCTCCGGGCCTAATGCTGGGTCCCCTATTTGGCATGGCACTGCCACCTAGCCTCCCCCCAGTTGGCAGCCAACAGCCATGGAAACCCCATGTCCCTCCCCAGAGAGAAGCGCCACCTGTCAGCTACTCAATCGGACTCCTCACCCTCCATCCTGGCCAACCTCTGGTGACCGAAGCTCGCTTCCGAATCTGGGTCGCCAGTGTGACGTAAGGTGTGGCGTAGAGTGCCTCAACCCTCAGTGCCACCAGGCCGGCATCTGTAGTGTTATTTTCATTACAAAGGCCCATCACAAATTCAGGACAAAGCAAGGTTGGGTATAATTAAATCATTAGCACTGCATTTAAGTTCTACTAAGAAAGGAATCAAATCAAACAAATGGCAACATAAATGAATTTTAGAAAAGGAAATCAATCATAAAATGGGGGTTTTCTAATAGAAATAATGAGATGCAAGAAGGGTTGTCAGCGTGTGTGTTTAATTGTACAATATTATTTATCAATCTTTTTGTCAGGCTATGCTGCTGGACCGACAAATTACAGCAGGGTATTTGTTAGTCGGCAGAAATTTTCATTATACTGTCTAGTTTTTTAAGCAAAAATATATTTATAACATCTTTATAGTCATCCTCTGTGTATTTTAGATTTTCACAGATATTTTTGAAACTCCTTTGATAACTAATTTTGTGTTAAATGATTCATGGAATTAAAGAGTGCTGCCGGTTATAACTACAAATAATCTCTTCCATTGAAGTTCCTGTTAACTGTGCATAACAGATTCATACTGTGGCTGTTTTCTGATGGTCTTAGACTTGTTTTGATAGTAAACAGCACAACACTATACCAGGATATTTAATGTTTCATGGCAGACGTGTCCTGGGAACAGGATATTCTTTAAACTTAAAAATCACTTATCTCAGTCCAGGAATAAAAGAAAGCAAAAAGAAAAATATGTTTATTGATGTTTTTGCCCAAAAAAATCATTACTGCTGAAAGTACTACATGGGGACTAACAAATCCTGCTCCTTTTATTAGCATGCTAAGTGTCACCAACAGGAATATATTTCAGACAGGCAACTTTAACCTAATTCTGTCCTCTTTCCTCCAGATTAATGACTCCTATGTCACTTACACCACTACTCTCCTGTTTAAAACTCGTGGAATAAATGGAATAATTTCATATAATGATGCACAGATAAATTATAGCTGTTCTTTCCCTTTGGACATGATCTCAAGCCTTGATGTAGCTGTTAATCCTGTGAAAAGGTAAGTCTTTACTGAAATATTCATTAACCAGCTCCGATCAGTTCCATTCACAGAACAGGTCACTAATGGAAATGGATTGTGTGCACCAACTGGGGAATCTCAGTGACTTGCACATTTCTATCGTAGCTGAATCGTGTGAACATCACTGAAACATTTGCAATCACTTCAGCTCTAAAAGAGGAGAAAGCAAAGGCTACCTACAGTGCTGGAGAGTTCACTGAGCAAGAGTTTCTGGTGATCTTCCAGGATACCACTTGATATTTTGAAAAGCGTTTTGTTTTCTTTTTTCCCAGTCAGTATTCCCTCTATCAATAAAACAAGTCCTAATGTAAGTGTCCACGAGTCTGAGTAGCTGGTTGTTTTTACATCCTCTGTAGTACTTGTTTCCACACAAAAGAACCAACTCAGTCATCTCCCTGTAGCACCCCTACCTATGCTCATGGCTTGTCTCACAGTACATGTGAGAGATGTATCAGTATATAAAATCTAATCCCTTGCTCCCTGCCACCATACTCTTCCTCAGGCTGGATCCTTGTGCCTATCAAATAATTGGTAAACCAAATGTTATGTAAGGTCATCAATGGTCTGGTACCTGGAACTTGGAAGTGTAATACTAGAGGGTAGACATTTGCACCCCCCTCACACAGTCACTGGATCACCATCACTTGTGGCAAGTTACAGTTCTTGAGCCACCTGTATTTTGGTATTCCCAATTCTCAAACATGGTGGAACCAGGACCCAATGAAACTGCTGCATATCAATTCAGCCATCTTGAGACAAGAGACTGTAAGATGAAAATGCATGAGCTGTGTCAAATTTCACCAGTAATTATCTTTATTACAGCCACTGGGTGGAGCTCCGCAGATGATATGCCATCATAAGAGTTTTGCTAATCATAAGAGTTTTGCTATAGCACTGTAGAAGCACATGACCAGCCCGCTGGACCACTGTCCAGTGTGCCCCTACAGTGCTATGGTGAATTTTCAGTTATGCAGTTTTTGCAACCCTTTCCCTCTGCAGGCAGCATAAACACACCTCCTCCTCCTCCTCCTCTTGTGCTCTACATTTACTTCTGCAACTGCATAAGTGATTGCCACCATGCCAAGATGGAGACGCTAACACAAACTGTGCATGTGCAAGTATCACACATGCACAGTTCCATCAGCTCTATCATCTTGACCACGGCATACTCAGGTGCAGTGAAAAACAGTATCCAGGATTTCTCTATGCAGGTCAGAATATTCCCACAAACTGCTTTTGTCCTGTGCCGGTGTGGTGAGAACACAGCGAGAGCTCTGAGTATTCTTTTTTCCCTCTCACCGCACTCTCTCCACTCTGAGCAGCCATATCGGCTCTGACCAGAGTTTGTTTCATTTGCCGTGATGATGTTTAGGATGGGAACTTTTCAGATGGTGTTAAAGCTGTATGACATTTTCTGATGCACTTCTGCAGCTATGTCACAGAATGTCATGATTTTTCATGAAATTCCATGGAATTCTGCTCATGCAAAAATCAATTAATGCTTACTTTTTTCATGGAAAATGACAAAATGTCACAGTTTATATCGATGTCTATTCCACATGTGAGAAAATAAACTGTGAAAAAAATCAGTAACTTACAATAAAAATAATCCCACAGTATAGATTTGTCATCTCTTCTTGTGTTTATTTGAGAAATAACTACATAACAAAAATCAGGTTTCTATTAACTTAATAACAATTCTGAAGTTTACACTGTCGCAAATTAAAAATCAAACACTATACTTATTCAGGAAATTTCACAGCATTAATAAAAAAATCTGTAGAACAGTTTAGAAGCAGAATGGCAATTCTTTGGACAATTTTCCAGTGGATTTCTTAATTTCATATTGCCCTACTGCAGCTGGGCCATTATTTATCATTTGTGAAGTAAAAGAGTCCCATCTGCCTTTGACACAGATTTAGCGGCCCAAAAGATAAAGTATGCTAGTTTAAATTATTACAGAGTCTTCCAGGTGCACAGGGACCAATATAAGTGCAATTTTGCAAACATGAATATTATTAATGAATTGTAGAAAATGAAAGTTCCATGTAGAAACATTGAAACATAGAAGCTGGCATCAGATAAGGACTGCTGGGCCCATCCAGTCTGCCAGTATGACCTACCTGAAACAGCGGCCACTGACCCAACTTGGTCATTGGCTTTAGCTTCTTCTTCTCACCTCCAGGGTTTTCTGATGCCTGTCCTGTGCATGGTTGAATCCCGCTGCTGTGCACATAATCTGGAAGTTTTAAATAGGATTAAATGGCAGTAACTTTCTGACGGACTATTCAGGGCTAGTGAATGACTGCCATCACAAATGCCCCCATAGCCAAGATTTAAGTACAGTCACTGAAGGGACAAGTCTGACCTCTCCATGGTATTCCATTCCATAATGCTCTCATAGCTGACACTTGCTGTCTTCTGTTATCTTACATTCAAGTGGTAAAGTAAATAAGGGCTCAGTCCTGAAAAAGTGTTGAGGACACACCTGGAAAAAGTATATATCTGCTACTCCACCGCACTCCCCAGGACTGCATTGGGATGGGTGCAGTCCTCAGCTCCATTCTCCTACCTACCCACTCCTTGTATGCAGCCTTGTGCAGGGGCTTTGGATGACACCAGCTTTGGGGACAAGAAGTGAGAAGAGATTAATACTCACACAGTTTAGCTTAGAGAACAGAACACTGAAAAGAGAGATGCAAGTTGTGTCGCTCTAAGGGTTACGGCAAACTCTGGGTGTACCAGGGACCCTGCACCAGATTTTATAGAAAGCAGGGTCCCAGCCAAACTCCCAGGTTTGCTGCAAGTCTCTAGCTGTGCCAAGCAGTAGGTGCATTTGTGGACACTGCTGCAGGGAAACACCCCCCCACCCAGTGCAACACTAGAGGGGCTGGGATGAGGGGTAGGGGGCACTAGCATACCAGGCAGGCACCAAGGGTATGAGAGGCATGGGAGGTGGCAACAAGGGTGTCAGGAAGAAAGTCATGCTCATAAATGTGTATTTCGTTTTGTGTGCACCAGTCGGGGTGTGTTGCAGTATTGTTACTGTAATACAGGTACCTGGATTGTCTGCTACATACATATACCCCCCAATATTCAATGTCTCCCATACAGAATTAAATATCTTCCCCTAGTGGTCTAGTGGGCCCCATCCCTGAATTCCCCAATTAGTTAGTATATAAACTTTCCTGGTGATGTAGTAGACCCCCCTACTTAGCCATGATCACCCCTATGTAGTTTGAGTAACTGTCCCTGGTGATCTAATAGTCCCCCTGCCACCTCCCCATTAGGTAGTCTTACAGCACCCCACTTCCCCATCCCAAACTGGAGCTGGTGACCAGCACAGCCCTCCTCTCACTACCACAGCTGGCCGCTACTGTATACAGCTCTTCTCTCACTACTACAGCTAGCCATACTGTACACAGCCCTCTCTCACTACCACAGCTGGCCACTACTGTCACAGCCCTCCTCTCACTACCACAGCTGGCCGCTACTGTACACAGCCCTCCTCTCACTACCATAGCTGGCTGCTACTGTATACAGCCCTCCTCTCAATACCACAGCTGGCTGCTACTGTGCACAGCCCTCCTCTCACTACCACAGCTGGCCGCTACTGTATACAGCTCTTCTCTCACTACCACAGCTGGCCGCTACTGTACACAGCCCTCCTCTCACTACCACAGCTGGCCGCTACTGTACACAGCCCTCCTCTCACTACCATAGCTGGCTGCTACTGTATACAGCCCTCCTCTCAATACCACAGCTGGCTGCTACTGTACACAGCCCTCCTCTCACTACCACAGCTGGCCACTACTGTATACAGCTCTTCTCTCACTACCACAGCTGGCCGCTACTGTACACAGCCCTCCTCTCACTACCACAGCTGGCGCTCCTTCACAGCCTTCTTCTCACTACCACAGCTGGCCGCCACTGTACACAGCCCTCCTCTCATTACCACAGCTGGCCGCTACTGTACACAGCCCTCCTCTCACTACCACAGCTAGCTGCTACTGTACACAGCCCTCCTCTCACTACCACAGCTGGCCACTACTGTGCACAGCCCTCCTCTCACTTCCACAGCTGGCCGCTACTGTACACAGCCCTCCTCTCACTACCACAGCTGGCTGCTACTGTACACAGCCCTCCTCTCAATACCACAGCTGGCTGCTACTGTACACAGCCCTCCTCTCAATCACAGCTGGCCGCCACTGTACAGCCTCCTCTCACTACCACAGCTGGCCGCTACTGTATACATCTCCCCCTCACTACCACAGCTCGCTGCTACTGTACACAGCCCTCCTCTCACTACCACAGCTGGCCGCTACTGTATACAGCCCTCCTCTCAATACCACAGCTGGCTGCTACTGTACACAGCCCTCCTCTCAATACCACAGCTGGCCACTACTGTACACAGCCTCCTCTCACTACCACAGCTGGCCGCTACTGTATACAGCTCTCCTCTCACTACCAGCTGGCCGCTACTGTATACAGCCTCCTCTCACTACCACAGCTGGCCGCTACTGTATACAGCTCTCCTCTCACTACCACAGCTGGCCGCTACTGTATACAGCTCTCCTCTCACTACCACAGCTGGCTGCTACTGTATACAGCTCTCCTCTCACTACCACAGCTGGCCGCTACTGTATACAGCTCTCCTCTCACTACCACAGCTGGCCGCTACTGTATACAGCTCTCCTCTCACTACCACAGCTGGCCGCTACTGTATACAGCCCTCCTCTCAATACCACAGCTGGCTTCTACTGTACACAGCCCTCCTCTCACTACCACAGCTGGCTGCTACTGTACACAGCCCTCCTCTCACTACCACAGCTGGCCGCTACTGTATACAGCTCATGCTCATTTACAGCTCAGGCAGCAGCCAGTCTTGGTGCTGAGAAGAGTGCTGTGTTGATCACCAGCTCTGATTTGAGATGGGAGGTGGGCAGTAGAACACTACCTGGATGGGTGGGGGCAGGGGTCCCTCGACCACCAGGGACAGTTATCTCAAACTATATGGGAGTGATCACGGCTAGGAAGGGGGGCTCTGCTTGCCTAGCAAGGAAGGGTATATACTAATTAATAGGGGGGGTGGGGTCCACTGGACCACAAGGGGAAGATGTTTTGTTTTGTATGGGAACATCAGGGATCGGGGGCATATGTATGTTACAAGCACCCCAGGTATATGTATTACAGTAACAGTACTGCAAATGCACCTTGATCGGTGCACACACAAAAAGCACATTTATAAGCACAGCTGTCTCCCCAACACTACCACAGCCACCTCCTGTGCCCCGAGTGCATGCCTACTGCCTCCTGTAAGATCCTGTCTCACTGGCACAAGCCAGTTAAACCACATCCTGCTGGTCTAAATCATGCCCCTTGCTGCGTCTATGGTGGGGCTTGTAAAATCCCCATAAATGGGATGTTGCAGCCCTGCTGTGGTGCAACCCCCCTTGCAATCTGTTGCATTGGGTTGTTTGTCACAACCATGGCACAAGGTGGCTTGGTGCAGCAGTGGCAGTATCTGATGAAGGCTGTGTTGTAAAATCGCGTTTGATACAAGTTGTCACACGTCATCTCTTGCATCAGACTCTTTTGACACAAACCACTTGCATCAATCTAACTGCTTTTAAAATCGGGCCCATTGAGTTGACTACCAAGTGAAGCTGTGGAAACTGCCATTGTTCGGGCTTTCAAAACAGGACTAGGCTAATTCATGAGGGAGATTGGTGTGAAAGTTGAGCAGAGCAGCACTTGGGTTATCATATCAAGCTTTGGATCACAGTTTTGCTGAATAGCTTATATTTTCTTGGTCAATTACATTGTAACTGTTTTTGACTGTGTTTGTTTTTATTGTGTTTATGTTCACTGTGTTTTATTATATGTAGCATCTTGTCTGTGTGTTTATGTTCCCGGGTTCTTGCATCAAAACGGGGCTTTGGCTCATTGCGTTTACCTTGTAAACAAAAGTAAATAAATAAACAGCTCACATTGGTCTACAACTGGTCAAACAGCCAAAGGTTTGCTTGTGTGAATGTTTTGTTCAACTAATTATGCAGCTCCACCACCCTGTTTAACAAAAGAAAGTAAATCGAGGAGTCGCTTTGTAGCCATTTGAGCCATCTGTCCAGTGCTGGTGGTATAAATGAAATCAGCAGTAAAGGTTTTATTACTGAAGATGCCAGAATTTCTGCTACCCCAGTTGGTATAAGAACTATTGCTCTACCCCCGTAATCAGGGACTCCATCAAATGTACTTTTTGTAACAGCTCAATAACTTAATTGGTACTGAGTAGGGAAGACACATGTTTTTTTAAAAGTTGCATATTTTATTGGGAATATTGCATTACTGTTCTTTTTTGTAATTCTAGCACTACGAACATAAGCATTGCAGGTGGTGGAAGCTACATCACTACAATGGCTTTGTACAAGAATGCTAATTTCATAGAAGTATATGCAACAACTGACTCACCAATTGTAATGAAGGTTGAGGACCCACTGTATGTTGGAGCATTTGTTCAAAATCTTGACAGTAACAAATTTGCATTAATACTGGGGACCTGCTATGCAACTCCTACCAACAGCAGCACTGCTACCCCTCAGTACAACTTCATTGTGGATGGGTAAGTGTTACATCTTCTCCGAGCAATGTGTGTCCATAGTATGTTAAACACTTTCAAGCTGGTTTCAGCAGGGAGACTTTGTAGTCTTAGTTATTAATTTCAAAGGTTTAAATAGGAAATAAATACTCAGTAGATATCAGTCTGTTTCCAGATACATCCTGGGGAAGAGGAAGAACGGCATAGAGACCACTTACAAAATGCAGATTATAAAATACACAGAATGGAAATAAATACATCAAAATAACCAAGACAATAACACTAAGAATAAAATAGACAATCAGTAAGTTACAATCAGTGAAACTGTTGAAGTGATGAAGAGCAATTGAATATTACTCAACACAATAAAATACGGAACAGGGGGAATGAATGGTGCTGTGGAAATGGAGTGCATAAATGAAGGAATAGGAGTAACATGTGAAAGGGGTCCAAAAAAAGCAGAAGCAATTGCAAGAGTGAGTAGAGAATTCACGGGGAGGAACTTTAAGAACAGGAACGGAGGGGGCCGAGCAAACAGAAGGGGAAGAGAATCCCATAGTTTAGGGAAATGGAATGAGAAGGCAGTCTGACCAGCAGCAGATTTCATTTGAGAGATATTAAAAGAGCAATAGTCTTCTTGAGTAAAATGTATAAAAGTTTGAAGTGATTAACGAGCACCAGTAAACGGTAAAGCAGAACAAAGAGCAGAATCCAAGTCTGCCTGTAGAGTTTAGATTAAGACAGCAGTCCCTGTTCGGCGTATATTGGACCCTGTATTTCTTAAAAGTAGATAATCGATTGAGTGAGCACTGTCAACCAATGAAGCACTACTTTTCTTTATGCATGAGACCCTTTTATTCTATGAAGAGCACCTCATCTTCAGCTGCCCTAGAAATGGACATGTTCGGTATTTTTTTTACATTGTAATATATTATTGGTAAGTCTTGATTAACAATGTATTAATACTGAGACAACACTTACAGCTGTGGGAGTGGTCTCAGTTACACTGTATCAGAAAGGCAGCTCAGGAGAAAATGACCAGAGACACTGCAAATTGAAACCACAAGTAGAGTAAAAAGTGGGGCTCAAAACACGGTAAGAACTAAAACAAACAAAAAACAAAACAAAACAAAACAAAAGACAATAACTGTTTGTAGAATACAGAAATATTTAATGAAATCACATTATAAGCTAACAGCAGCACTCACTCATACCATTATAGGGTGGCAGCTGGTGTGAGTGTTACTGCATATCCTGTCAGTAGGGTGACTGATTACTGTCACCCCGATTTTGACGACTGAATGTTGTCACAGGCCTCTTCTGTGACTTTGATTTCTTGGTGTTCTCCCTTTTGAGTGCTACCACTGTTGCTGCTGTTTTACAGCAGGGTGTGACCAGGAGTTTGTTACATTATTAGCTGGGGGGTGTGGTGGGCAAAGTCCCCCCATGATGGATGTCACTCCTACTGCCTGACAGAGAATTGTCAGAGCGTGGTGGCTATTGTCAGCACATTGCTTGCACTATAATTTACACCACCAACTCAGTTGTCGCTGTGCGTGGGTGAACAGTGTTGCTGATAGTTTTTAGTTCTGATTTAATAAAATATTACTATATACCACAACTAGTTGTTGCTTTTCACAGGACTTAGTCTGTGACTATATTTTGAGCCTCAGATACTTCCTTATGGTATTAAAATCAGGCACATTTGGGAACACATCAATAGTGTGAGGACTTGAGGCTATGTGCCTGAGAATCTTGCTCACAAAGTGCTTTTGATGTTGCTTTTTAAGATTTTTTATAACCCCTTGATCCATGGGCTGTATTAGGGCAGTACAGTTTGGTGGTAGTGTAATCCCCCCCGGACACTTTTTAACAAGTTAGCACACCCCTCATTAAAATCTAGAACACTGGTACCCGCCTACTGGCATACCATTTTACTTTACAAAAGGTTGGTACTACCCTTGGCATTAGGATGTATACCTGGCTCATTTTCTAGAGGAAGAGAGGGGTGGGGGTACAAGAACAAAACAACATGAACCCTGTGTAAAAATTACAACCAAGGTCCTGGGTGGGGGCTGCTAGGCATATGCTAGATCTAACCTGCTGAGGGGGCCCCAGTAAATCCAACAACCAGAAGCAATAATCAGAATGTCCAGAACAGTAACTGGGATTGTGCAGTATGGGTCTATTCAACAGATGGACATTTTTTTTTTAAACTCCTTGTTTTCCCCCTTTCTGCCCCCGATCCTCCTTTCTCTCATATCTCCAAGTCTCCACTCTCACCCATCGAGAAGTCTGCCCCTAGAGTTCATGCTTACTCCAAACAACCATTCAAACCCCCGGATAACACCCTGGGTGGGGCAAGGAAGGGACCCTGGCTTACCCTCCTTGTACATCAGGGGAATATGGGTGTACAGTGGAGACTGCCCTCCACATCATGGAACAGAGTGGGGGATCATCACCAGGAATGTTTGGGGGATTTTTTCTCCATGTTCTAAGGCCCTCCCCTGTTGATGACAACACACCAAAAGGGCCAATGAAGTGGGGGCATGCAGAGACGCGTCTCCGTTCAAGACCCTTGGCCGACGTCAACCCCTCCCCTTCTTGTATCCTCTCCCACAACACTGTCAACTCCAGGTTCACCCCAGAGATAGCAGTAATGTGGTGAAGCAAGCTCTTGACCCACCCCAGAGAAAGAGAGAGAGAGAGAGCTGCCATTGGGCGCTCAGTCTCTCTCCTCCCTGGCCGATCCCCAATGACCCGAGTCCATCACCTAACTCGGGTCACTGGCATGGCACAAGATGTGGCATCCAGTACCGCAACCCTCAGTGCTACTGGGCCAGCAACAAGACATGGAAATTTAAAGCAGAAGTGGACCTCCTTAGGTCAGTCTAGGCAGGACAGGTACATTTCATGAACTCTCCTTGCAAGCAATACAGTTCATGAAAATGCAAAAGAACATCTTCTTCCTCATTTCCCAATCGTGTATTTAGTGAACACCTGGCCGTGCACATGAGCATTTTCCTCCCATGAGTGTCCTTTAGTGAAACTAAGCCACACCCTGAACTCTTCTTCGAACATAGGTGCAATTAAGTGAAACTCAACCGCACACCTAAACCTACAGCTTGGCCCTTGTTCCAGTATAACTGGTGCCCTTTACGAATCAGGAAGCCCTGCCTTGTAAGTTTTTAGATGGCGTTCCTCCCACCCTTCGTTCCAGCCAACAGTCTCTGCCATTCTTCAGGATAACACAGTTGAAACTCCCATTTCCCACTGAAATGCTAGAGGTCCCACACTTTACATCTGTCACTCACTGGAGTGACCAAAGAATAAACTGCCCTCTACTGAGTGAACAGTTTAGCAGAACATTCACTCTTCTAGGTGAACTAGGGGCACTGAAAAAAGGACAAGGCAGCAAGCAGCAACCAATGCCGCTCTCTTTCAATCTGGGTTAGCAGTGTAGGCAGAGCCACTGGCATCTTTTAGGGAACTGGAGATCTAGGAGCCAGTCAAGTCAGGGCAGCAAGGAGGAAGTAACCAACCAGAGACAGAGCCACGAACTGCAGTTCCCAATCAAAATTAGGGCATACAATCAAGCAACCAACCAGAGACAGAGCCACGAACTGCAGTTCCCAATCAAAATTAGGGCATACAATCAAGCAACCAACCAGAGACAGAGCCACGAACTGCAGTTCCCAATCAAAATTAGGGCACAAAATTCCATACTGAGCCATACTTTTGTAAACCAAGGTTTCAGCGGGTTGAGTCAGGAGCAGGTGGCCTGGCAGGAGAAGCTCCTATCGCCATAGCCGAAAGCCCAGTCAAGGGCTTGAGATCTATAAGGAAAGAAAGGAGATGGGTTTAAATAAAAGGACCACACTACAGGTTGAGAAGTGATGGGCAGTGGGAGGTCAGACAAAGGAAAGGAGAGGGTAATTGGAAAACCATGGATCTGGTGCCAAGCAGAATCGGGAGTGGGACAGCAAAGTAAGGATAAGAAAGGATGGAATAGTTGCAGTAAAAAGATTAGCAATTCAGAATAAGGACAAAGGAGGTGTGAGGTGAAAATATCAGATTATAACTCGGTGCCAGAGGTGTCTGGATCCTGGCTAGGAAAAGATGAAAACAGGGTAAAAGAAAATAAATGCTTTAAGTAGCAAGGAAATGAAATTACAGCTAGGGCAAGCTGAAATAAAGTAAGAGAAATAAATGCTTTAAGTAGGAAGGCAGAGAAATGTCAGTTAGGTTATCAACTATAGGGAGAAAAAACATAAATATTGAGCAGCAGGCTGTCTGTAGGGTCTACAATTAATGATCTGAACAAGCAGACTGCCTGTAAGATATGACATATTACATAAACTTAGCAGCAGGCTGTCAATAAGATTTTGGTAAATATTAAACTTAAAAAGAAAACCAAGCTAGCTGTAAGCATTAAAACTGAAATAGTTAGCTAGATTTAAGAAATACAATAACACTCAACTACTAATTAAAGCAGCATATTCCTTAAAATCAGCACACAACGAAATGGCCAGAGTGAAAAAAGAACAAGGCAGCAAGCAAAAGTGAAAAAAGGACAAGGCAGCAAGCAAAAGTGAAAAAAGAACAAGCAGCACGCAAGAGTGAAAAAAGAACAAGGCAGCAAGCAAAAGTGAAAAAAGAACAAGGCAGCAAGCAAAAGTGAAAAAAGGACAAGGCAGCAAGTAAGGTTCAACGCCACTCGCTTTCAGTCTGGGGTAGCAGTGTAGGCAGAGCCGGTGGCAGTTTTCAGGAAGCCGGAGATCTAGGAGCGAGTCAAGTCAGGGCAGCAAGGAGCAAGCAACCAACCAGAGACAGAGCCGCAAATCGCAGTTCCCAATCAAAATTAGGGCACACAATTCCATACTGAGCCATACCTTTGTAAACCAAGGTTTCAGCGAGTCTAGTCAGGAGTAGGTGGCCGGAAGGAGAAGCTCCTACCGCCACAGCCGAAAGCCCAGTCAAGGGCTCTAGATCTTTGTAAACTGTGGTGTCAGTGGGTGGACACAGGAGCAGGCAGCCAGGAGGAGAAGTTCCTACTGCCATAGCCGAAAGCCCAGTCGAGGGTTTGAGGTCTTGGTAAACCAAGGTTTCAGCTGGTCAAGTCAGGAGCAGGTGGCTGGGAGAAGAAGCTCCTAGCACCACATCTGACATCCCGGTTCCCTATCTAAAATCAGGACCACTAACCTGCCTCCCCCCCAACCATCTAGGGAAATCCATCTGGCCTATTCTGCCTATCAGCTGCCTGAACCCAAGAACCATTTTACACAAACACACCTATAAAATGAAAAAAAATTAGACATTGTACTACACAGTTACACAAGCCTAACAACTCTATACAAAGGGGGCTCCGACGAGTCCCACCAAATCCTCTTCAGGTCTTCTTGTCTTCTTCCAGGAACACCTGCAAAAGAAAACACTACAAAACACATTTCTGCACACAACTACAATCTGTAAAACCAGAAACAGTGACCAAAACCCTCCCACTGGATACTGCACAAGCCCAAAAAGCATTTTTTTAAAAAGGATTTTCTACAAATGTACAAAATTAGAAAACATTAAAACATTTCAATTGTGCTTACGCAGCTGGATGAGATGATGCTTGTGTGACTTGATTACATTGTGGCTATTCGCCTCTCTATCTGTGGGATATACCACCCCGTAGGATACAACATAAGGAACCCTAGAGGGGGGGTTCCCCCCATAGGTGCTGCGGGAATGATTCCATTGGTTAAAGGTAGCTTAGGAAGAAGCCCACAGGTAAGAGAGATGAGCCGCTGCAGGAGGAGGGGTGGATGGTGGGGCAATGAGAAATGATTCCTGGGGAGGCCCAGGATGATTGACCTTATGAAGCCTGATGGGGGAGTTACATAGCTGCTCTGCCTATTGAACCTCAGGCTTATAGCCTTCCCATTCAGTTGTGCTTATGCAAATGGATGAGATGATGCTTGTGTGACTTGATTACATTGCGGCTATACGCCTCTCTATCTGTGGGATATACCACCCTGTAGGGGTTTGACACAAGGAACCCTAGAGGAGGGTTTCCCCCCATAGGTGCTGGGGGAATTATTCAGTTGGCTAAAGGAAGCTTAGGAAGAATCCTAAAAGAATACCCATTCGGGTGTCAAACATCGGGAAGGGAGAAGTAGAAGATATCTAGATTGGAAATAAATGTGATAGACATAGGTAAGAATGACAGGAGAAGACGAGGAAAGGTGAGGATGATGAATGAAAGGAAAGTGGAGAAGATGAATAAGGGCGGACTTCCTAAGGAGAGAGGGAACAGCCGGGACCATCATCTGACTCTGTCCAACAGCAGAACCTAACTAAGAAACCTAGGAAAGAACTAACTCTAACTAATATTATTACCATTGGCATGGAGGAGAGGACAAAAACACTTTTTTTGAGGAGGAAACCTCTGGGGATCAGGGGCCTAGGTCGTCTTCCCTCCAGGCTGAAAGACGTTTGATTAAGTACATTTGTTGTTAAAGATGTTTGTCAGCTAAAGAGAAGGATACAATTAGGGAAGGTGATGGCAGGATGGAAAAACCCCAAAAGAAAGCACCTATCAGAAAAGTAGCAGAGCGGAGGGAGGAGCGGTGTTGGGAATGAAAAGACTTACCTAGATGCCTGATGAGCAAGGGGTTAGATGAGCAAGGGAGACCCGGAGGCGGACATGAGAAGTTGAGGGAGTAAGGGAAAGGGAACATTGTTTAACCAGGAGTAGAACACTAAGCTGAAGTCTATTTCCAGATGCGAGTAGGTCTAGTCAAGGTAGCATGGACCCAAGAGGGGTATGCTCAAGTAGTCGATGTGAAGGAGGAGACCTGAGTAGAGGTCAGATGAGTGAGGGATATCCAGATGCAGACAAAAGAAGACTGAGGATGAGAAGAATGCAGGAGTGAGGTCGATGAAGTAGTGAAAGACCCAATAAGAGGTATGTTGGATTACGCAATGTGAATGATTAGACCCGGAGGTCGGATGGAGCAAAGCAGAACCAGTCATAGGCACGGGACACCAGATGGACTAGGGTAAGAAGAAAAGATGAACAAGGAAGGCAATGATGGACAGAGCAGAACTGCCCCAAGACGCACCAAATCAATAATAACAAACAAATGGAAGACACTCGATATCCTATCACTGCAGTCCAACAGGGCTCCAGGAAAGGCCATCTACAGACAGCAAAGGGACTCCTGGAAGGCTAAAAAGCCTGCGCCAGTAGGCCCAGCTACAGGCAACTGCCAACATTAGTGAGGAAGGACAAAGGAAGGTATGAAAGGTGGTGGAGTAGGATAGCTAGGAGATAGCAAGGTGGGGATGTATGGAAATGCCCTTGCAACATGAGAGGAAGGGATACAAGGAGTAAAGGAGGGATTATTGAAGAAGAGGGAGAGATGTGGAATGGCAGTAGGGGGCAGGAAACCCCAAAAGAGAAGAAAGCATGACCCCCCCCAAGCAGCAGGCCCCCTCTGGGTCCAGACAGACCATACTCCAATTTCAGACAGAGAAACAAGAGCACCAGGAATGTAATGGAAAACTACCTGCAGTGCCCACACAACCCCTGGAAGCAGAAAATGGAGAAGGGTGACTAACATCAGAAGGTAGAAGATGAGATGAGCTATGAACAGCAGGGACAGATAAAGATCTATACGAGGATCAAGAACAGAAAATCATGGAGAGAGAACTACATACTGTGCATCGCGATATGAGGAAACAGTAGCAAACAGATAAGCAAAACAAAAAAATGAATACCAGCAGCAAAGGCAGCGAGAGGTACACAAGACCAGTTGATGCATTCCAGAGGAAATGAGGGAACAGCAGAACCGTAGGAATGCACACCAAATCAGGCAACAGCAGGTAGAGGAGATCAAGAAAATGCCAAATGAACATGGTTATATGAGAGCCCCAAGCTGCGACAAACAGAAACGGAAACAGAAAGGAGTGAGATGAGTGGAGGGAGGAAATCACATACAGGACAGGGAAGGACTGAAAGGCAGGAGCCGACAGCAGCGAGGGAGCTGGCAACAGAAGCAAGATGAGGAGGTAACAGCAGCACCGGAGCAAGGAGTCGATGGCAGGAATGAGGACCGGAACATGGACAAGCAGTAGGGGAGGAGAAGAGACAGCAAAACAGGAGACAGCAGGTCCGAAGTGGGGAGGGACAGTACAGAGCAGAAACTGAATGAAGCAGGAGCAGGGAAGCGCGGGGTACATGCTGCAGGTAGCCTGCATGGGCGGGTGAAGAAGGGGGAGGCAAACTGTGCTGGGTGGCACAGCAGCAGGTGGGGAGGATGAGTGGTGGAAAAGCAGCAAAACAAGAAATGCACAGAGGACTCTGGTGGTAGCAGGAGCGAAGAAAAGCGGCGCCTCTGGCCGTAATGAGAAACAAATCCTGGGGAGGCCCAGAATGATTGACCTTATGAAGCCTGATGAGGGAGTGATGTAGTTGCTCTGCCCATTGAACCTCAGGCTTAAAGTCTTCCCATTGCAAAAACAATTGGGGGTTCCCTGCAATGTCTGAAACTAGGAAGGAGTCCAGAGTGCCGAGGCACTACAGAAAGAGTTTCTTCTAGGCTGGAGCCTGCTGAAGCACAGTTTTGGAACAGGTATGAGGCCTGCTAGCACTGCAGTCTAGATGGATGGTCTGTTGGTAGTTAAAGTTCCAAGGATATCTTCAATTGCAGGAAAACAGTCAAATGAAAAGAGTTTCTTACAAATTCTAGGTGACAGAATGATGTCAACATCACCTCTCTGGACCTGCGGCCTGACGATCTTCAGCTGCTGGGTAGACAAAATCTTTGGATCAGATGGTTCCATGACCTCCTACTGGACCCGGACTGGAAATCTTCTCTGACTGCTGGGCTGATGAATCTGTATGTTACTACAGATAAACCTGGGTGCTGCTGGAGCTGAACCTGGATGCTGCTGCAGACGAATCTGGATCACCAGAAGAAAGGCACTTCCATCCTGAGTTGCTGCCTCTTTAACATAGAAACATAGAATTTGATGGCAGATTAGGACCGCTTGGCCCACTTAGTCTGCCCATTTCCCTACCTAATGGATACGCTGCAGATCCTAGTTAACCAACAGCCTACTTCTTCTACCCCCCAGAATTGCCTTATGGCTGCCCCATGCATGCTTGAATTCAATCACTGTTTTTGACTCCACAACCTTCCTCCGGAAGGTCGTTCCATGCATCCATAACCCTCTCTGTGAAAAAAATACTTCCTTACATTACCTCTGAGCCACCCCCCATCTTCAATGTACCCCTTGTTCTTGCACACCCTTTTTTGAAAGATGCTACCCTCTTGGACTTTGTTGATTCCCTTGAGGTACTTGAAAATTTCTATCATGTCCCCCCTCTCCCTCCTTTCCTCGAGGCTATACATATTAAGCTCCTTTAGTCTCTCTTCATATGTCTTCCGGTGCAGACCCTGCACCATTTTAGTTGCCCTCCTCTGGACAGCTTCCATCTTGTCTATGTCCTTGCGGAGATTGGGTCTCCAGAACTGCACGCAGTACTCAGATGGGGTCTCACCAGCTGTCTGTACAGAGGGATAACAACTTCTTGTTTTCTAATGGTGATGCTCTCCCTATGCATCCCAGTATCCCCAGCCCTCCTTGCTGCCCTCTCACATTGTTTGCCCACCTTTAAGTCATCTGATATGACTACCCCCAGGTCCCTTTCCATTTTTGTTGTTGTTAGTATCTCATCCCCATTGTGTACTCTTCCCCTGGGTTTTTGTTTCCCAGGTGCATTACCTTGCACTTCTTAGCATTAAATCTAAGCTGCCATGCATTTGACCATTCCTCTAACCTTGCCAAGACCCTTCTCATCCTTTCCACCCCACCTTGTGCATCAACTCTGTTGCAGATCTTTGTGTCATCTGCAAAGAGACATACTTTTCCTTCCAGTCCCTCTGCAATGTCGCTTACAAAGACATTGAAGAGGACCGATCTAATACTGAACCCTGTGGTACCCCTAGTAACCCCTTTCTTCAGAGTGGACTCCATTTACTATTACCCTCTGTGTCCTATTCTCCATCCAATTCTTTACCCAGGTTATCATCTTGGGACCCACTCCCATGCTGGTCTTGTATATTAATTTTTGTGTGGGACTGAGTCAAATGCCTTGCTAAAGTCTAGGTAGGCCATGTCCACAGCCCCTCCCTGATCTGCTACTTTGGTCACCCAGTCAAAGAAATCTATCAGATTCATCTGGCATGACCTTCCCGCTGTGAATCCATGCTGCCTTGGGTCCTGTGCCCCTCTGGCCTCTAGGTACTCGACAATTCTTTCCTTCAGAAGTGATTCCATAATTTTCCCTATCACTGAGGTTAAACTAACAGGTCTGCAGTTTCCCGTTTCTGCCCTGCTTTAGTGACAGATGGCTGGGCTAGCATGGCTGTATTCACTTTTGGCAAGTGGGCACAAGTTCACAGGAATGGCACTAATGTCAAGGGTAGTACCACTCAGGATCTGGGACATAAACTATCACCCAATCTGGACACACCATAGGAACATTGTAGAATGTCTCTTGGCCAGCTTTGTCCATTATTCTCACAGAACTACTTAACAAGGTCCTGCCATGCTTCCAGAATTGCAGTCTCTCATTACACTCTTTAATTCAGACCCCTCCTGTTTACTCCAGGGTACAGGCTGTCACAAGCTTCCTCCCACAACCAGGCATGCCTGTTTGTCTCCATTTCTTCCCATATTTGCAGAGGGTAGAAAGGGTACTAAGGTCCTTACTTGGCCACAGCTCATATACGAACAATTCTCTCCTCTTTGCTGCTTTTACCTAACTCCAGTCCAGAAGCATGGCTTGGGGGTGGCCAGTCCTGGTTGAGTCAGTTACGAACAATTAGTGCAGAGCAAAAGCAGTTCACCTCTGCACACAGGGGCACATCACTAGATCCTTACTCCACACAGACATCGTTAGGCTCCATGGAAGCCCAGGCCAACGGTGACTCATTGGGTCCCACTGCAGCCACTGCAGCTTCTTCCTCTTCCACACTCTCTGCCCAGGAGCTGGCAATTGCACCAACCCCCGAAACTGTCCACTCTCCACTGTCCTCGGAGGCACTGGCCTCCCAATGACGCTCTTCCTCCACCTCGGACTCTCTGTGGCATGGAACACTTAAGTTCCTTTGGGCCTTGCAAAGCATCGACACAGACAATGTCCAAGAACTCCTTTACAAACTCAATGGGGTCTCTCTCACTGCACCCAGCCTGCTGCTGTTCTGATATGACAGTGCCCCCTGCCGGTGTCCAGGAACTCCTTTACAAACTCTATGGGGTCTCTCTCACTGCAACCAGCCTGCTGCTGTTCTGATATGACAGTGCTCCCTGCCGGTGGCCAAGAACTCCTTTACAAACTGTATGGGATCTCTCTGACTGCAACCAGCCTGCTTCTGTTCTGATATGACAGTGCTCCCTGCCGGTGGCCAAGAACTCCTTTACAAACTCTGTGGGGTCTCTCTGACTGCAACCAGCCTGTTGCTGTTCTGGTATGACAGTGCCCCCTGCCGGTGTCCAAGAACTCCTTTGCAAACTCTATGGGGTCTCTCTCACTGCACCCAGACTGCTGCTGTTCTGATATGACAGTGCCCCTCCCGGTGTCCAAGAACTCCTTTACAAACTCTATGGAGTCTCTCTGACTGCACCCAGCCTGTTGCTGCTGTTCTGCTTCTACTGGGTTCCCTGCCTGTAGTCAAGTTGGAGCTAAAGGGATGCATTTTGTTTTAGCTACCCTCATGCCACCTGACCTGCTCATCCCAAATCACATTCCACAGTCTGTGCAATGTGGAACTGGCAAAACATTGCTTCCTGGCTTTAGGCATACTGCACACATATTAACTGAATAGTTCGGCAAAGACACCTCAGCGGGTGTTGATAACCAGTCATACAATTTCTCCAAATTACCTAGTTCTTGTTCTTGCTGGGCTACCACACCCTGGCATGGAGTGGGTAGTGAGGGGGTTGCTGCTCTATGTTCTGCAAATTAAACGTTCAAGTCCCTAAATCACTATTGTTGCAAGCACTCTGAGATTTGGTTTTAACACCCTGGAAAACGTTCACTAACAGGCTGCCTGGCTGCTTCAATTGCATTCCACAACTTAGGAAGCAACCATTTGAAACTTTTTTTTTGAAACTCAGCTTTATTGCATATGATGATGATATCACAACCAGTTGTGAATCACAGCAATACACATCACCAATAAAGACGTTGTGAACATAAACGATTAATAGTCCTGTAGGGTAATTAATACAGCTTCGCAGGATACAGTTCTAATAAACATAAACATATCAAATAAAAGTTAGGTTGTGACAATCTCTTAGTTCTGCTAAACACTGACTTTTAATATCATTATAGAGATAAACTCTCACTTCTATTGCATTCATTAGACTCCTTGAAATAGGCCAACATGCCCCAATTAAAAGCTGCACTCCGTCTCCCCCAGCTGCGTATTGATATTAGGTATTAGATGTCCAACTGTAGGTGCAGTAACCCTCCCCTCCAAGGGGTCTTTCCCCAAGGCCCAGCAGTCTGCTACATTGGAATTCTCTACCCCCTCCCTGTGGTCCACTACCCCGAGATAAGAAATCAGGTGGCCCGATGCCCTTCTTTTATGAGCCGGGCTTCCCAACTCTGCCATCCCTGGACATGCTTGTCTGACTGGAGTCACAGTCTGGCCGTCAGGACCTCCATGGTAACCACCTCTTTCACTCTCAATCCATTCTTGTCTTGTTGGTGGATCTGAGCAAAGCCACCTTGCTGTAATGCATTTTAAGCCCAATGCCAACAGAATCAGATCTACCCTGCAAGAATCCCCCCTTAAGGTATGTCACCATGGGTATCCCCAGAACCCACTCCTCAAATTTAGGGGACTAAAAATCCCCAGGATCCCCTGTGTTGGCACCAGTAAGGCTTCCAAAAATGTTGGGAGATGTGGTCAGGCCCAGAAAATGTGCCAGTGGTCTCCTACTCCCCCACACTGTCTCCAACAACTGTCCTCACCTGATGGTGCAAAATGCTTTGTGATGGCAGGGACCCTGAAATTTTATAACGATATTTTCCAAAAATCTCCTGCCATACCGGCGCGGAGGTAATCCTCCACCCCAATTTCAGCCTGCACTGCCAGTCCTCCTCTTTTAAAGTAATTTGTGCCTCCTGCTCCCAGGCTGTCTCCTGAGACTGCACTGAATAACCTCAGGAATTAGATAATAGCTTATAGAAGTTGGCTACGTGTCTCTGTTTACCCGAAATCATCACTGACCCATACAGGTGGTTTTCCCGGTCTGAGTATGGTCTGGTCAGGGCCAGCTTATTATTGAAGGAATTGATGAAATGCCTAACTTGCATAAATCTCAGGAATTCTCTGTTCCCCCACTGAAATTTATCTTTGGCTCATTGAAAAAAGATACACTGGCCATTCTCTTTAAATTGGGTAAAGCGAGTGACCCCTACGGGCCTCCCACCTAGCATGCCCCATATCCAAAGTGTGAGGAAAAAACTCCAATTCATATCTAATTAGTGATAGAGGACCCACTCCCCCTGGGGTAGTTGATAATTTTTTAACTTTGGCAAGAATATAAAGACCATGTTTTACCCGTTTATTGGCCATCTGCTTTTGATAGTCTGGTGTCACTGGGTTAAGTGCCAGGGTGAATAGAGGGACGCCTCCTGAGGTGTCATCCTCCATCTCACACCATCTGGATGAAGTTCTTTGTGTGGCCCATGACAGTACAAGACCCATTTGTGCAGCCAGATAGTACAACTGAAAACCTGGTACTGCTAATCCTTCTGCCTGCCTAGACAGGTGCACAATACTTTTGGCTATCTCTGGCCTCTTATTGAGCCCTATCAAGCCCTGTGTGTCTTTTACAATCCAGTTCCAGAACGTCAGTGGGAGCTTCAATGGGAGGCATGGAAATAAAAAGGAAGCCGATGCAAAATGTTCATCTTTATGTCTGCTTGCACACATGCGCAAGAAATATTATGCGTCAGCTTAGGAGAGAAGCGGGTTGTAGAGGTGCGGCACTTTGGCAGCCAACGGAGGCACTGCATTTGGAGGCTTGGCACTGGTGGACCAATGGAGGCACAGTGTACTGACGACACTGGTTTCCTGAAAGTGCCACCAAGTTAAAACTTTTTTGCTGTAGCAATCAGGGGCCACTTCGTCATTGCAGCATCAGCCATTCCGCTGCAATGAGGGAGTGACCCATCATTGCAGGGCGGTACCTTGCTTAGTGTAGTATTGTTTGTGAACATGGCAGCAAGCCACCATGTTTACAAACAGTATTACACAGCCCTCAGTGCTGAGGCGGTGCCCAATCCCCTCGGCATCATGCGCCCACCAAAAAACAGTCTTTGTTTGCCAATGGGGCCCAATCCCCAATCCCCATCTGCTTCAGCCCCTCCCAGTTTAATTTGTAGATGGAGACCCACTCCCCATCGGCATTATGTCCCCAAAAATTTGTTTGTGCAGTGGGTGCCCAATCCCCTTGGCTCTTGCCCCCCGTATGTGCTGACAGGAGTACCTAATCCCCATTGGCTACAGCCCCCAAAAAACACTCTGGTGGCATGCTGGGAGCCCACCCCAGCGTGCCAAATGTCCCTGTTAAAAAAGCGTGCCCGCGATGCTTTGTCTTTTTCTTTTTAAAGACCTGTCAAACAGAAAACGATCCCTCATTGAGTCCAGTGGACTGTCCCCAACCCGCACCCACCCTCTGCGCACCCTGCCTCCCACACCCTCCCTCACCCCATTACATACCTCTGGAGCCCAGTGCGATGATCTTGCGTGGACGGAACATGTCTGCACACTTCAAAGCCGACTGTGAACTGAAGAAATGCCGTTAAACTGTATAATGGCATAAATTGTTTGTTTTTTAACTTTGGTGCATATCTCAGGCATTTTGGGGAATTGGGCACCAAATTTTCAGCATGGGGTTATTGGGACCCTCCTCATGAATTCAGCTACTGTCATGGCATTATTCGGTCCTGAAAGGTGACTTTGTGGTCACTGCGTGGAATCACCTTTCAGGACCAATTAACAAAATGACAGTGCCAGTGTTCATGGGTGGACTCTCAAAAAGTCTATGTTGCAAATTTGGTGGAAAAAATTTAAAAAATGACTGTTTTACTATCATGTGTTGCGCAGTTGCTATGCACGCTCGTAACTTCATGAATTTGCAATATTTTCACTCCAGATTTTCAATATTGGCATTTTTCCACACCTCCTTATGAACAGTGCAGCTGTCATTTTTCACATCCTGGCTGAAACGTGTTTTCGCACTTCTGGCGTAGAATAGCATGGTTGCTGTGGGAAATCTGTGTTCGGGACACATTAAGAAAATTACAGTGACACTGTTCATGAGCAAAGGTCCTAAAATGCCTATGTTGAAAATTTGGTGACTGAAGTCCATAAAATGACTGTGTTACACGCATGCATTGTGCAGTTTCCACATATGCTAGGAAGTGCGAGCATTTTTAATATTCCCACTACAGATTTTCAACATTGCCATCTCTTCACACCTCCCTATGGATGGTACAGCTGTCATTCTTCACATCCTGCCCGATCTGTATTTTCGTACATTTGGCACAGAATGGCATGGTCTCTGTTGGAACTCAAATTTCAGGACACATAGACAAAATCACACTGCCACTCTTCATGAGAAGAGTTTCCAAATGCTTTCATGAGGTGGGGTCACAAAGGTCATGTTGAAAATTTGTGGTGCAAATGCCAACAAGCGCCTGGGCGTTAGGGTTTCTAACCATAACGTCCCTCTCTGTACAGACTGACAGGCATCAGGATGTGCCTTTGGATTGCGACTGTACTGCTCATGCCATCCCACCCCCAACCCCCAGCCAGTGACAGGCATCGAGGTGTACCTTGGACTCTTCAGCCCCAGATTTCTCCCATTCTTCTATGCTGCACCCATTTCAGCATATGTCCATATGGAATGGGGTAATTGTAAAGCCAAACACCCCAAGGCACACCTCAGCAAGTGTCAGTGTCTGCAGAATAGGGTGAGGTGACATGGCGTGAACGTCATGAGTGACAACCCAAACACTTACCCCAATGCCTGTCCATCTCTGCAGGATGGAGGTGGGGTTGGCGTGAAGTTCAATACTTCACTGCCATTCCTATTCTGCATCTGTCTAACTCCTGCATTTCCAATGCTAATACCAGCAAGCAAACATTTGGCATTGTTATAACTGAAATTCTTCCCACCAGGGTAAGGGGCAGCTGTTTCCACCTGGCCAGGTCCTGTGCTATGATATCCCATAGTTTAATGTAGTTAATACTGAATAATTTAGAGGTGTCCATTGAAATCTGTATTCCAAGGTATCTAATTTGATTGTTGGGAGCCCACTTAAAAGGAAAGGTGTCTCTAAATTCCTGTGTTACTCTGCCACTAAAGATGAGTGCCTCGGACTTGGAAAAGTTAATTCTATACCCTGAAAGTTCTCTGAAATCATGGAGTTCTGTGGACAACAAAGTCACAGTAGATTCAGGGGAGGACAGAAAAAAATGGAATCATTGGCATATAGTGAGATCTTCTGCTCTGAACTACCCACCTTTATTCCCAAGATCTCAAGGTTTTGTCTTATCTTAACTGCCAGGGGCTCTAGGTATAAGGCAAACAGCAGAAGGGAGAGAGGACATCTCTGCCTAGTGCCTCTTGATAATGGGAAAAAAAATGAACTAATGCCATTCACCCATACCAAGGCTTTGGGACACTTACATAACTGTGTAATGGCTTCTAAATGTAACCCCTAGATGGCGCTATCCCACGGGCTACTACCCCTGCCTAGTGCCTCTTGATAATGGGAAAAAAGCCGAACTAATGCCATTCACCCTTACCAAGGCTTTGGGACACTTATATAACTGTGTAATGGCTTTTAAAAATTTAGGGCCAAATTTAATTTGCTCCATGGATGCCTTTAGGAATTGCCAATTAACCCTATCAAATCCTTTTTCTGCATCCATAAAGATGGCTAGTTGAAGATGTGGCTTCATTTCCTGGGATGAAATAATGTTTAATTCTCTACGGATGTTGTCTGATAAATAAGTCCTCAAAATAAAGCCCGTTGGGTCTGGATGGACTAATGAGGAAATAAATTGTTGGAGTCTCCCTGCCAGCAAGCCTATAAATAACTCTGAGTCCGTGTAGTAATGAGATGGGCCTACAGGACCCACATTGTAAGGGATCCTTCCTCTTTATGAAGGACTGATATGTGAGCTGCCTGCCAGAAATGGGATATCTCCCCTCCATCACCTCATGAAGCGCCAGCAACAATAAAAGAATAAGAATCATTTGAAACTTTGTTTTGGTTTTGAGAACAGTGGTGTAAAATGTCACTGCTTTGTTTACATTGCTGGCTACACCCCAACAGGGTGACTGTAACTTTGCATCACACTCCGTTAAAAATTGCTAGGATTCTGTCTGGATCGTTTGCATTTCCACTGATATTCTCAAGCACAAGTTCACTTAACTTTTTTCTCACTCCATTACTTTACAAGCACTTGGACCAGAGGGACCATTTGTCTTAAAGTTCACTTTCTTTGAAAACAGCTCCTTCACACACACAGTCCAAGATCAAAATGCTCACAACACTCTCTGTCAGCAGTTTTGCTGCATTTGCTCAAGTTCTTACATAGTTTTCCAACTTGAGCACCACTGTCCTTTACACTGGCACAGAGTACTTACAGGCAGTAGCTGGTTTTCACCATCGTTGTAATACGGCCTGCTGCTGACTCAAGGAAGGCCTCTGGATGAAACAGGCTAGTGGTCCCGTCGATCATAGCTACTATCACCTCAATCACTCTCCAGCTGTTCGGAATATGGGTTGAGCCTGGTTTAACGATGAAAAAGTTAGAAAAACTGCTGCTACTAAAGCGCTTCTGCTGTAAGCAATTCCTCCTGCCTTCCACAAGAACTGCACACTGAAGGCTGCTCCTCCACAAATGTTCCACAATGCTGAGACTCAGGCAAGGGTGGGGCTTAGGTGCACTGGGACCAATCACACGATACAATGCAAATAGGCTTTCTCTCTCTCTCTCTTTCTCTCTCAGATGCACTCCTGCACAGCAGTCGTCGAGAAAGCAAAATTTATACTGCAAACTGTCACTTTTTTCCTAGGCTTGAAATTTCAGCGGGGCAAGAATTTTAAGGCATTTTCACTCAGTACTTGGTGTATTTTCCTTAGCGACTCTCCCAATTTTCATTGTACATGCTTGAAACTTTCTGAGCACTGAGAAAACACTGTGTTTTAAGTAGTGATAGGTGAATTGGCCCCAGTTTGCTCCGTGGAGTGATTCACAGAGTGAAGGTTAATTTGCGGAGTGCTCTGCAACGCTAAGCGGAGTACTTCGCGTTAGTAATGGTGTATACGAAGTCCATTGAAAACACTGACTTCTCGTATTACTCCACCTTCCCAAACCACTACTCCACCATTTCTTAAGGCGAAGTACATTGAAAACAATGTACTTCGCCTCACTTCACCTTGTTTTTAAGCTCCAAAGGTGAATTTTGCAGTGATTCATGGGATTTCAGGTCACATGGGAACTAGATTGTTCTGCACAGCCTCAGTTTGGGTAGTGTGTGTAGGAAGCTGTAGGAGACAATCTGCTCTGAGAGCTCTCTGCGATTCAAACCTTCAAAAAGCTGTTAAAAAAGCCTTTCTGGGTCATTTTTTTTGCTGCAACTTTAGTTCATCGATTATAGGAATCCCTCCTGTGCTCATATCATCAAGCGTTTATTGTTTGTGTATGGATTTTGAATGTTAATGTACAACATTCAGTCTGTGTACTAAGAAACAGTGGAAGTGTGCTTTGGGGGAGGGGCGTATATGTGGTGCAGGTAGATTAACTTGGAGAAAAAGACAGTGCATGCTTTCTGTTTTGGTGATATTTTTCTTGTATAACTGTGCTAATGTACACACAGTAATATTTTCAATATTTCTTGCCATTTTTTTGCTGATTGTTGTGGTGCAGCAGTGTATAATTTTAGTTTGTTTAAAATATGTGGTTATATTACTGAAGTTTTCAATTTGCTATGCATTACTTAGTGTGTGTGTGTGAGTATGTGTGTGACGCATGTCATCAAATCAGACACCTTTTATTATGCCACATACTAATTTCAGCAATGTGAAGCTGCTACCCACTGCAGCTGTGTGATTTTTGTACTTCTTTGTGGTATCTTTACTGGTACTGGTACTAGTGACTGGTACTGCAGCAGTGCAGTACGCTGCCCCCCCCCACACGGCCTCCGCCCTAACTGGCAAAGGTATTTTTTCCAGATTTGAATTTCTGCTGGTGAGCACTGGTTAGGTGTTGTGCCTTGTGTCTGCATCTCTTCAGTGCATAGAGCAATCTTAATCTGTCTGTGCATTTGCATCTCTTTAGGCCCAATCTCCATCTCTAACTTAAGTCACAGTTGTTTCTTTTTGCTTTCCTTCAGAGTACTGGACAGGTGTGGTGCTTAATTCTGCATGAACATTGTACTCATTAATATGCATTTTTAATCAGGACCATCATCACGAGTTACTCGTGATACAAATCACGTTCTTCATCATCACGGTCACAAATGCAGTCACAAATCATGATTCACAATCATTCATGTTACGAATCACATTCATTTTTTTCTAGTTACTTGGATGTATTGTAAGCCTGTTTTGTAGTATCTCTCCAGGCTTCACCACCCCACCATTGTACTCACTGATATGTGTTTTTAAGTCTGGGAGTTTTAAGCTACAGCTCATCGTGGAAGTACAGCTGTAGGTGGTAGGGCATTCACGTTTCTTCATCATCACGGTCACAAATGCAGTCACAAATCATGATTCACGATCACATCACGAATCACAACATTAATTTTTTTTATAGTTACTTGGATGTGTTGTAGCTTGTTTTGTAGTATCTCTCCATGCTTCACCACCCCCCGTTGTACTCATTAATGTTTGTTTTAAGTCAGGAGTTTTGTGCCACACCTCATCAGGGCCCGGGGGAGTACAGCCTTAGGCATTCACGTTTCTTCATCATCACAGTCACAAATGCAGTCACAAATCATGATTTACGATTATGTCAAGAATCACATTAATTATTTTTAATAGTTACTTAGATGTATTGTAAGCCTATTTTGTAGCATCTCTCCATGCTTCACCACCCCACCATTGTACTCGTTAATGTTTGTTTTTAAGTCAGGGAGTTGGACAGTGCATGCAGTACATACACAGACTGGAAAGAAGACTGCTTACACACATGCAGTTTAGTACAGTATACTTGCACTGCTCAGAATACAAAGTGTCATGCATACGGAAGACAACAAAAAAGGCATAATTACATACAAGGGTCAGGGATGGTGGAGGAATACATTTTATAACACAGCAAGGAAGGTGTTGGGGGCACATGGTATGAGGGAAAAAAAACTAATGTGGGATCCCATGGTGATCCAGCAGCAGTTACAGCATGGACATAATTTGCAACTGATGTCCCTCTGTGTGATCCAGCTGCAGCTCCACACCACTCACCCTCTTGTTGTTCTCCTTGACAGCACTCCAGAGAACTGCCAAGTCAGCCTGCATTACACACAGTTCTCTGGGGTCCACAGGCTGACCTGCTGGTGGTGGTGGTGGTGGTGGGGGGGTGCTGGTGGAGCAGCAGGTGCTGCCGTGGCCCTCCTCTTCTTAGGGATGCCGCCATGCACAGCTGCACCCTCTGCCACAGAATGGCCAGCAGGTGCAGGCATGGTCTGTTCTGAGGCAGCCTGCCACTCCAACTGCTGGTGATTGAGCATATGGGTGTGCTGGCCTCCAGTCCCCAGGTGAGTCCCCCAAGGCGACGGTGCACCTCCACCTCACATAGCCGGCACTTGACCACACTGCTGTCCCCCCCGACACAGTCAAAAAACTGCCAAACAATGGAGGTGCAGGGAGGACCAGGCACAGGCAGGGGATGGCCAGATGAACTGGCAGCCGGCTGGTCATGGTGCTGAACAGGGATGGGATCCACACCTGACCCCGGGGGAACAGGCACATCCTACTCCAGAGGACCTGGTGCTGGGCTTGGTGGTGGTTCAACTGCCTCAGAGTCAGGACAGGAGGTGGTGCTGGTTCTGCTTGCTGGGCACTCACAAGTTTTGAGTGGTCCAACAGGAATGGTATCCATGCCCTCCACACATATACAATACACGTGTACAAGGGTCGGGGATGGTAGAGGAATACATTTTATAGCACAGCAAGAAAGGTGTGGGGGTACATATTGTGAGGGCCCACTTCACATTCAATCACAAGCGGAATTTAAATTCGCTGCATCTCTACTTTTAAGTCCACAAATACTTTTCTCTGGAAATTTGAAACTTTTTAACAGTTTTTAAGTGCTTTCACCACAAGGCAAGGGCAATCTTTGCTCAGTCCACATTTTCAAAGTAAACACACAAGCAGCATATTTTTTCACTTTCTTTTCCACAGAAACTCAGGCAGCAAAAGACTTTCAGGTGGCATTTTCCATGGCACAGATTTGCTTTCTGGTAAACGATCTTCTGTTCTGGTGCACCGCCATCAGACAGGAAGATCCTACACATACCTTCAGCATACCTCTCACCACAAAACATATTTCTTTTGGACAAGTCACATTCTTTATAACTCTTGTCCAAATTAAATATCACCAGATGAGTCCCCATTTTTTGTAACTCCTCGGCCACTTTCTAACAAGTTAGCATCCCCCCATTAAAATCTGTAACACTGGTACCCACATACTAGCATACCATTTCACTTTACAAAAGGTTGGTACTACCCTCGGCATTAGGATGTATACCTGGCTCATTTTTATAGAGGAAGAGAGGGGGGTTGGGGTACAAGAACAAAACAACATGAACCTTGTGTAAAAATCACAACCAAGGTTCTGGGTGGGGGCTGCTAGTCATATGCTAGATCTAACCTGCTGAGGGGGCCCCAGAAAATCTACACAACCAGAAGCAATAATCAGAATGTCCAGAACAGTAACTAGGATTGTACAGTATGGCTTTATTCAACAGTGGAAATCTAAAGCAGAAGTGGACCCCCTTGGGTCAGTCTAGGCAGGACAGGTACATTTAGTGAACTCTCCTTGCATGCAGTACAGTTCATGAATGCACAAAAGAACATCTTCTTCCCATTTCCCCATAGTGCATTTAGTGGACACCTGGCCATGCACCTGAACATTTTCCTCCCATGAGTGTCATTGAGTGAAACTAAGCCACAGACTCAGAAGTCTTCTTTGATCATAGGTGCAATTAAGTGAAACTCAGCCACATACCTAATCCTGCAGCTTAACCCTTGTTCAGGTATAACTGGTGCCCTTTACAAACCAGGAATCCCTGCCTTGTAAGCTTTTAGATGGCATTCCTCCCACCCTTCGCTACAAACGACTGTCTCTGCCATTCTTCAGGATTACACAATTGAAACCTCCATTGCCCACTGAAATGCAAGAGGTCCCACACTTTACATCCATCGCTCACTGGAGTGACCAAAGAATAAACTGCCCTCCACTGAGTGAACAGTTTAGCAGAACAGTCACCCTTCTAGGTAAACTACGGGCACTGACAGGTGCGATCCAGCCTTCCCTATGGGCACACACACCCCAGACTATGATTCCCCATAATATGTGAAAATCTTGTCTCCTAGAACAGTACTCTCGAATTGGTTGTCCCGACCACTGGGCATGGAACAACAGAAAGGCAATCTCCTGGGTAGCAGATCAAACAGTCTCTCCAGATTTCTTTCCAAGGCAGCTAAAACACACACAGAATCTTCAGGGGGATTCCTCCTTGAGTTGACTGAGAACAAGCAGTTCCTTCCACTTTACTGGTAGCAGAAATCAGGAAATCCTGCTGTAGACTGGTCTCCACCACTTCTCTGGAAGCTGGAAATGACACATCACTAGGGTGAGAAATTCTGGCCCTCACCTCAGAGCCCATCTGGCAGTCCTTCTGCCACTCTCACCTCCTCACTGAACAACAACTCACTACCAACTGAACATTCTAAGCTCCACAGAGCAGCTATCCACACAGTGTGGCTTATACAGCTGCAAGAGTTCTAAATTACCTAATCATTCTTCCCTCAGGCTAGCTGAGTAAACATTGATGTCATTATGTAAGAAGCCCTAATGAGCTCCCTTCCAGCTGCCTGCTACCTTCCTAACAATAATACTGATAGAATTCTAGTAACCTCAGGGGACTGGGTGGTTACAGTAGGAAAATGAGGTGCACACTCCAAAGTCATACTGCTTCATGGGCTGGAGGGTTATCAACCATCATCACAACTGTGGGATGATCCAGATAATTTTTTCTTTTATTAATTACTCAGAGCTACTCATGGAAAGTACAGTTATGTAAGGACTTACCGTAGCAGTAGATCTTCGAAAACAGCTCTTGCAGCAGGTTACACCATAATGACTGAAACTGGCAGGCAGCAGGACCTCACAGAAAACCTCTAGCTAGCTATACCAAGCGGGGGACCACCCCGACGTAGGCCCTGCCCCGATGTCAGATACATCATAAAAGGGGCAGTCCCCCAGCAGACCTCAGTTCTCCTGCCAGAGACTCACAGTGTGATGATGTGATTCAGAAGGGGAGACTGAGGATCCACTTCCAGAGGAATACTAACAATTCTGATGTGTCCAAGACACTATGAAGTAGAACCAAGCCTTCTGAGGGGAAGGTGTGAGGGAAACAACCTGCTGCAAGAGCTGTTCTCGAAGATCTACTGTTACGGTAAGTTCTTACGTAACTGTACTATCTTACTTTGAGATACAGCTCTTGCAGTAGGTTACACTATGAGTAAGATAGTACAGTTACGTAAGAACTTACCGTAACAGTAGATCTTCGAGAACAGCTCTTGCAGCAGGTTGTTTCCCTTACACCTTCCCCTCAGGAGGCTTGGTTCTACTTGATTTATACATGGCCTGAACCATTCTAACTGCCTTCCCAGCATCTTGGAGTCTGGTGATGACCGTCTCGGAGTCTTTACCAAATAACACAGAGCCATTGTAGGGGACATCCAGGATCCCTTTCTGGACATCTGGAGTAAATTGAGAGACCCTCAACCAGGAGTATCTCCAGAGGCAAAAGACTGTTGAGGCACTTCTTGCTGCTGAGTCCGCTGAGTTGTAAGTGGCTTGAGGACTTGGATCCCAACGTCCGAGCCTCTTACGAAGGAGGTTAAGTAGCTCCTCCTTCTTCTCACTATCAGGAAAGTCCTTTAATAGGTCTTGCCCCAGTCCCAGAGTGCATTTTGAAATTGCACCAGGTGTGTCAAATAATTGAGGACCAAGAGCATGTGGAAGCCATGATACGTGCAGTGGCCCAGAGAATCCAACTGTTTGATTCCTGGTCTGGTGGCTGAGTGCTGAGGTATTGGGGCCTTTGAGATTGGTCATGTGAGGCTGTAATGATGACCGAATCTTCCACCGTTGCTGAGCCCATAAGGAGCATCCAGCGGGGCCCTATAATTTCGGTCGGCCTTCTTGGGGACTGCTGGGGTTGAATGTGGGGTGCTTCCATGCAGCCTTGGTAGTGTCCAAAAAAGTGTCCACTAGGGGTGGAACCACCACAGGCTTGGGGTCTTTTTGCCTCAAGTAGCATGCTAGGCATTGTTATTCGGGGTCTAAATCCTCTGTCTCCGATCCCATGTTCTCCTGAATGTGCCTCATAATGTCAGAGAACAATAGGTCATCAGGTGGTGACCTAGAATTGTCATGAGGATCTGGTGATGGGGTACCGAAAGGGGAGTGAGACCTAGAGGTAACTGCGGTATCAGGGTGTGAGTCATCACCAGATGAAAAGCGGGATCTTCGTCGGGGTCTCTTGCACCCATGATCACTAGGGACCCTGAAGGGGTCCTGGAGCATGATGGTCTCATGCCTTTGCCTTTCTGTCCTTGGACGTACCTCTAGGTGGTGGTGTCAGGACCTTAGGTTCAGGAATTACTGCTCTGGGAGGTGTCACGGGTGTTGGGGTCCCACTGGGAGGTTTGGTGGGTACCATATCTTTTTTGATGGTATCCCACCAAAAGGTGAAAAGATCTTTGGCCGCTTGTAAATTAAGGCCGGACGAAGGCCCTGGTGTTGGTGTTTGCCCATTGTTAGGGGCAGGCGCCAGCAGTTGGGGCATTGTCGGGTCCGGTGTTGTGTCCTTTGGTAGACTGACGTTAGGCAGGCTGACATCTTCTGTGTCATCTGACATCCGGTCATTAGTGGCTTGAGCTCCAACATCCTTTTCCAATGTCCCCCTGAGACTGGTATCCGGTGGCAGAACAGGGGTGGTGTTGGGTTCCTGGTACGATGGACCCAGTGTCC
The DNA here is from genome assembly GCA_016271365.2 of Neoceratodus forsteri. Classification (NCBI taxonomy): domain Eukaryota; kingdom Metazoa; phylum Chordata; order Ceratodontiformes; family Ceratodontidae; genus Neoceratodus; species Neoceratodus forsteri. The sequence continues at coordinate 176,330,241 of CM057455.1, forward strand.
GTTTAGCCTCTGATGTCTGCTTAAGGGATGTGAGCTCTGAAGTTTTTCTCGGAGGTACGTCTGAGGTGTTTGGAGGTTGGGAGCCCGAACGTTTGGTGTCCTGACATCAGTCCTTGGCATCGGTGCTAGGCCTAGTCACTGACTTGTGCTTGTGGTGGTCAGAAGCCTCCGACCTGGCAGTCGACCCTGAGGGATGGCTGTCCTTAGACTTGGTTCTCAGCGGTTGCAGAGAAACAGAGCTGGAGACCCCTGAGGTCCTAACCTTAACAGGGGTGGGGGCTAAGTCCTAGCCTGGGAAGGAGATTGGTCTGATCAGGTGGAGCTGGAGCTGGCCTGGAAGACTGAGGCCCAGTTGGGGGATCTATCCCTATCCTTGTCCCGGTGCTTATCTTTGTGCTTCCTCAATTTATGTGAAGGTTCCCCTCAAGAGGATGGTTCTTCTTCCATGGCCTTAAGTTTCTCTTCCAAGAGGAAACTCTGGAGTGCATTCTGACAGCAGATCCTGGTTCTACTATTGAACTGCTGGCAGATGGAGCAGGCCTGGGTATCATGGTCTGGGCCTAGGCACATTACACAGGCTGAATGCCTGTCTTTCAAGGGGATGTGCTTGCCGCAAGCACTCCTAGAGGGGTGTCCTTCTGTAGAAGTAGTCGGGGAAGAAGACATGCACTTGTCATTTTGTTGTGAAATCAGTGAAAAACAAAAAAAATTATTTCTGGCATCGTTCATCTGCTGAAGGCATCCATGGAGCCAATGTGTGTGAGTCGATGGCAGGAAAAGAACGGAGGTATGCTGGGGGACCACCCCTTTTATGATGTATTTGATGTCGGGGGTGGGGCCGGCGTCTGGGGCTGTCCCCTGCTTGGTATAGCTAGCTAGAAGTTTTCTGTGGGGTCCTGCTGCCTGCTGGCTTCAGTCCTTAGTGTGTAACCTGCTGCAAGAGCCGTATCTTGAAGTAAGATCAAATCACCACTAATCCAAACACTGGCATTTGCTAAGTAGTGAGTCAGCAGTACTGCAGGGTTAAACACTATAAAGCGATGGGGCTTTTGGGGAGCTGTATCCTGTCAGTGCTGTTGGCGTAGATGACAGAAAGGCGTTAGTAGCTATTTTGTGTCGTGAACAATTTTCTTTTTTTCACAAGGTTTTATTTGACTGAGTTGGGGGTAGCGGAGGACCCCCATGCATCCAGTCCACCACTGATGAAACATCTTGGGCCTGCCTGGTACTGGTACTGGTCTATGTCTCTGTCTCTTCTGAAAGCACCACCCACATTCAGCCTTTTTAGTACAGAGGTGCATGCACAACAGCTGCATCACAGAACACCACAAAACACTGCATCACAGAACACACAGAACACTGCTTTTGTAAGTCTGTAATAAGTCTGTACAGCTGCATCACAGAGCACTGCTTTTGTCACTCTGTAATATGTCTGTACAGCTGTATCACAGAAAACTGCTTTTGTCACTCTGTAACATGTCTGTACAGCTGTATCACAGAACACTGCTTTTGTCACTTGCTTTTGTCACTCTAATATGTCTGTACAGCTGTATCACAGAACACTGCTTTTGTCACTTGCTTTTGCCACTCTGTAATATGTCTGTACAGCTGCATCACAGAGTACTGCTTTTGTCACTTGCTTTTGCCACTCTGTAATATGTCTGTACAAATGCAAAACAGAGCACTGCTTTTGTCACTCTGTAATATGTCTGTACACCTGCATCACAGAGCACTGCTTTTGTCACTCTGTAATATGTCTGTACAGCTCCATCACAGAGCACTGATTTGTAACTGTGTAGTATATCTGTACAGCTGCATCACAGAGCACTGCTTTTGTCACTCTGTAATATGTCTGTACAGCTGCATCACAGAGCACTGCTTTTGTCACTCTGTAATACGTGTGTACAGCTGCATCACAGAGCACTGCTTTTGTGACTTTGTAACATGTCTGTACAGCTGCATCACAGAGCATGGCTTTTGTCACTTGCTTTTGTCACTCTGTAATATGTCTGTACAGCTGCATCACAGAGCACTGTTTTTGTCACTCTGTAACATGTCTGTGCAGCTGCATCACAGAGCACTGCTTTTGTCACTCTGTAATGCATCTGTACAGCTGTATCACAGAGCACTGCTTTTGTCACTCTGTAAAATGTCTGTACAGCTACATTGCAGAGCACTGCATTTGTCACTCTGTAATATGCCTGTAGAGCTGCATCACAGAACACTGCTTTTGTCTCTCTGTAATATGTCTGCACAGCTGCATCACAGAGCACTGCTTTTGTCACTCTCTAATATTACTGTACAGCAGCATCACAGAGCACTGCTTTTGTCACTCTGTAATATGCCTGTACAGCAACATCACAGAAAACTGCTTTTGACACTCTGTAATATGCCTGTAGAGCTGCATCACAGAGCACTGCTTTTGTCACTCTGTAATATGTCTGTACAACTGTATCACAGAGCACTCCTTTTGTCACTCTGCAATACGTCTGCACAGCTGCATCACAGAACACTGTTTTTGTCACTCTGTAATTGTCTATACAGCTGCATCACAGAGCACTGCTTTTGTCACTCTGTAATATGTCTGTACTGCTGCATCACAGAGCACTGCTTTTGTCACTCTGTAATATGTCTGTACAGCTGCATCACAGAGCACTGCTTTGTCACCTTTAATACGTCTGTACAGCTGCTTTACAGAGCACTGCTTTTGTCACTCTGAAATACGTCTGTACAGCTACATCACAGCACCGCTTTTGTCACACTGTAATACGTCATAACAGCTATATCACAGAGCACTGCTTTTGTCACTCTGTAATATGTCTGTACAGCTGCATCACAGAGCACTGCTTTTGTCACTCTGTAATACGACTGTACAGCTGCATCACAGAGCACTGCTTTTGTCACTCTGTAATATGTCTGTACAGCTGCATCACAGAACACTGCTTTTGTCACTTGCTTTTGTCACTCTGTAATATGTCTGTACAGCTGCATCACAGAGCACTGCTTTTGTCACTCTGTAATATGTCTATACAGCTGCATCACAGAGCACTGCTTTTGTCACTCTGTAATATGTCTCTACAGCTGCATCACAGAGCACTGCTTTTGTCACTCTGTAATATGTCTGTACAGCTGCTTTACAGAGCACTGCTTTGTCACTCTGTAATATGTCTGTACAGCTGCTTTACAGAGCACTGCTTTGTCACTCTGAAATACGTCTGTCCAGCTACATCACAGCACCGCTTTTGTCACACTGTACACGCCATAACAGCTATATCACAGAGCACTGCTTTTGTCACTCTGTAATATGTCTGTACAGCTGCATCACAGAGCACTGCTTTTGTCACTCTGTAATATGACTGTACAGCTGCATCACAGAGCACTGCTTTTGTCACTCTGTAATATCTGTACAGCTGCATCACAGAACACTGCTTTTGTCACTTGCTTTTGTCACTCTGTAATATGTCTGTACAGCTGCATCACAGAGCACTGCTTTTGTCACTCTGTAATATGTCTATACAGCTGCATCACAGAGCACTGCTTTTGTCACTCTGTAATATGTCTCTACAGCTGCATCACAGAGCACTGCTTTTGTCACTCTGTAATATGTCTGTACAGCTGCTTTACAGAGCACTGCTTTTGTCACTCTGTAATATGTCTGTACAGCTGCATCACAGAACACTGCTTTTGTCACTCTGTAATATGTCTGTACAGCTGCTTCACTGAGCACTGCTTTTTTCACTTGCTTTTGTCACTGTGTAATTTGTCTCTACAGCTGTATCACAGAACATTGCTTTTGTCACTCTGTAATATGTCTGTACTGCTTCATCACCGAGCACTGCTTTTGTCACTCTGTAATATGTCTGTACAGCTTCATCACAGAACACTGCTTTTGTCACTCTGTAATATGTCTGTACAGCTGCATCACAGAGCACTGCTTTTGTCACTCTGTAATATGTCTATGCAGCTGCATCACAGAGCACTGCTTTTGTCACTCTGTAATATGTCTGTACAGCTGCAACACAGAGCACTGCTTTTGTCACTTGCTTTTGTCACTCTGTAATATGTCTGTTCAGCTGCTTTATAGCATCGCTGCTTTTAATACTTTGTATATCTATCATTATAACTGACTCGCAGCACCTCTGCTAATAATTTGGATGACCTACTTATAGAACTGCTGTTTATTTTGCATTATCTGATTTTAAAGATGCTTCACAATACCTCTGTTGCTTAATTTTTGTTGCACTCAAATGTTTTCATGGCTTCCATATGCTCACACTATTTTCAGTACAACTGCATAAAACCAATCCACCATACTGTTAATCACCTTTGCTTTCCTCCCCCTACTAGCCCTTTTCTGCTCCCTCCCATATTTCTTCCCTCCCTCTCCTTCTTCCACCATCCTCCTCTCCCTCTCACTTCTGCTAACATTCCCCTCCAACATTCACCATGGTCTCCTGGGACAGCCTCCTTCCTTCCTACCCTCCTCTCCCACCCTCACTTCTGCTATTCCCTCCAACATTCACCATGGTCTTCTGGGAACAGCCTCCTTCCTTCCACTGCCGTCCTCTCCCACCCTCACTTCAGATAAGATTTCCCTCAACATTCATCATGGTCTCCTGGGAACAGCCTCCTTCCTTCCACTGCCTCCTCTCCCACCCTCACTTCTGCTAACATTTCCCTCCAACATTCACCATTCAGGATAGAGGCAGTTCAGAGGAGGCAACTAAAATGGTGCAGGGTCTGCAAGAGAAGCCATAAAGAGAGACTAAAGGAGCTTAATATGTATACCCTTGAGGAAAGGAGGAGGGGGACATGATAGAAACTTTAAGTACCTCAGTGGAATCAACAAAGTACAAGAGGGTAGCATCTCTCAGAAAAAGAGACATGCAAGAACAAAGGGATGCAATTTAAAGATAGAGGGGGTGGTTCGGGGGAAATGCAAGAAAGTTTATTTTTTCACAGAGAGGGTGGTAGTCTCATGGAACAGCTTTCCTGAGGATGTTGTGGGTTCTAAAACTGTGGGAGAATTCAGAAATACATGGGGCAGACATAAGGCAATTCTTGTGGGGGGTAGGAAGAAATTGGCTATTGGTTAACTAAGATCTGTGGCTTATCCTGGTAGGGAAATGGGCAGACTAGGTGAGCAAAGCAGCCTCTTTTCTGCTATCAAAGTCTATGTTTCTATGTTTCTACAGTCTCTGGGAACAGCCTCCTTCCTTCCACTTGGAATCAGCTTGACACACTAAGGAGCTTTCACCACTCCTCCTCCCTATACTTCACCCCTATCCCTCTACTTCACTCAAGCTTCTTATAGCTCCTATAAACTTCTTGTCTCCTTGCTACTCATTCTAGCAGGCAGCATTGAACACAGCTCTGGTTCTGCCAAGTCAACTGCCTCACCTTTCCCCAAAAGGTTGAAAGTAGCTCATATTAACATCTGCAGTCTCCTCCCAAAGTTGATCTTCTACAACCCCTAGTGATACACCTCAATCCTGACATTTTGGTCCTCTCAGAGTCTTAGTTCTCCCTCAAGATCCCTGAAACTGCCATAGCTATCCTGGTGTCTCTTCTGAGAGGATAATATTAAGAGGACAGAGGCATAGCTATGTATCTGTCTTCCAGTACCCAATTCAAACCCATGCTGTCTATCTCCTCCTGTACCACCTATGAGATGCTCCCCTAAAATTCTAACTCGCCTACTCCTTCCCAAATTCCTGCTGGCAATTACTGCTGCCTTGGCATATCTCCTTCCTCTGCCATTCAGTTTCTCAGTACGTTGTCGTCCCATATTTCCTCAGGAGAATAACTCATCCTAGGAGTCTCAGAAGCAAAAAACAGCTCAACTGCCCAGGATTGTGCATGGTACTATACAATAGGGCTGGGCATCGGGTCAGGTCGCATGTTTGGACCATTCAGATTTGGCGGTGTTCAGAATTCAAGGTCCGAATCGGGTTTCACACCACCAAACCCAAAATGACAACCCAAATTTTGTTATCACTCTGCAGCATTAATGGTTTGCCACCAGAAACTGTAGAGCACACCAGAAGAATGCTTGTGCAGTGCCAGTCAGTGGGAGGGGGAAATGGCATGCATTGCAGATTGAGAGGGAGCCGAGGCATACTGCTTGCTCTTGCTATGCCTGCATGTTTGGGAGGGTCAGAATACAGAAGGGGAGTCAGAATCGGGATTAGTACAGTCTATCAGTCAGATTGATTGGAAAGAGACACAGTGTCAGTCACTCACTCGGGACAGGAGAACGTCAATGCAGGCGCACGCAGCCAATTAGATTTGGAGAAAGAAAACACACTTACTGTGTGACTGATGCCTCTCTGCTACAGTCCCAGAGTGACACATAGCAGCAGATCACTCCCTCATCCAGACGCTCACGCTCCAATGGGGCATTTGAGAGTGCTGGTGATCATGTGACTGATGCCTCTCCTCTCCAGTCCCAGAGTGACACACAGCAGCAATTACTCCCTACTCCAGACCCTCATCCTCCAATGGGGCATTAGACAGTGCTGGCGATCATGTGACTGACACATCTCCTTTCCAGTCCCAGAGTGACATACGGCAGCAAATTATCCCCACCTCCAGGCCCTCCCCCTCCAATTTGGCATTTGACAGTGCTGGTGATCATGTGACTGACATCTCCTCTCCAGTTGCAGAGTGACATACGGCAGCAGATTACTCCCTCCTCCAGACCCTCATCCTCCAATGGGGCATTGGACAGTGCTGGTTATCCACCTGACTGGCACCTCTCCTCTCCAGTCCCAGAGTGACATACAGCAGCAATTATCCCCACCTCCAGGCCCTCCCTCCAATTTGCATTTGACAGTGCTGGATGCATCATGTGACTGACACCTCTCCTCTCCAGTCCCAGAGTGACATACAGCAGCAAATTATCCCCACCTCCAAGCCCTCCCCTGCAATTTGGCATTTGACAGTGCTGGCGATCATGTGACTGACACCTCTCCTCTCCAGTCCCAGAGTGACATACAGCAGCAAATTATCCCCACCTCCAGGCCCTCCCCCTCCAATTTGGCATTTGACAGTGCTGGCGATCATGTGACTGACACCTCTCCTCTCCAGTCTCAGAGTGACATACAGCAGCAAATTATCCCCACCTCCAGGCCCTCCCCCTCCAATTTGGCATTTGACAGTGCTGGCGATCATGTGACTGACACCTCTCCTCTCCTCTCCTCTCCTGACCCAGAGTGATATACAGCGGCAGATTACTCCCTCCTTCAGACCCTCACCCTCCAATGGGGCATTTGACAGTGCTGATGATCATGTGACTGACACCTGTCCTTTCCAGTCCCAGAGTGACATACTGCAGCAGATTACTCACTCCTCCAGACCCTCACCCTCCAATGGAGCATTTGTCAGTGCTGGCGATCATGTGACTGATACCTCTAATCTCCAGTCCCCGAGTGACATACAGCAGCAGATTAGGCCCTTCTCCAGACCCTCACCCTCTGATGGGGCATTTGACAGTGCTGATGATTATGTGACTAATGCCTGTAATCTTCAGTCCCAGAGTGACACACAGCAGCAGGTTACTCCCTACTCCTGACCCCCATCCTAAAATGGAGAATTAGAGAGTGCTGGTGATCATGTGACTGACGTCTCTCCTCTCCTGTCCAAGAGTAACACATGACAGCAGATTACTCCCTCCTCCAGAACCTCATCCTCCAATGGGGCATTTGACAGTGCTGGCAATCACATGACTGATTCCTCTCCTCTCCTGTCCCAGAGTAACATACAGCAGCAGATTACTCCCTCCTCCAGACCCTCACCCTCCAATTTGACAGTGCTGAAGATCATGTGACTGACGCCTCTACTTTCCAGTCCCAGAGTGACATACGGCAGCAGATTACTCCCTCCTCCTGACCCACAACCTCCAATGGGGCATTTGACAGTGCTCATGATCATGTGACTGACGTGTATCCTCTCCAGTCCCAGAGTGACATACAGCAGTGGATTTCTCACTCCTCCAGACCCTCACCCTCCAACGGGGCATGTGATACTGCTGGCGATCATGTGACTGACACCTCTCCTCTCCAGTCCCAGAGTGACATACAGCAGCTGATTACCCTCCTCCAGACCCTCTTCCTACAATGGAGCATTAGACAGTGCTGGCAATCATAGGACTGATGCCTGTCCTGTCCAGTCCCTGAGTGATATACAACAGCAGATTACTCCTCTGCCAGACCATCATCTTCCAATGGAGCATTTGATAGTGCTGATTATGATGTGACTGACACCTCTGCTCTCCAGTCCCAGAGTCACATTTGGCAGCAGATTACTGCCTCCTCCAGATTCTCACCCTCCAATGGGGCAATTGTCATTGCTGGTATTCATGTGAATGATGCCTCTCCTCCAGTAGCAAAATGACATACAGCAGCAGATTTCTCCTCCTCCAGACTCTCACCTCCAATGGGGCATTTGACAGTGCTGGCGATCATGTGATTGACACCTCTCCTTTCCAGTCCGAGAGTGACATACGGCAGCATATTACTCCCTCCTCCAGACCCTCATCCTCCAATGGGGCATTTGTCATTGTTGGCGATCATGTGACTGACACCTCTCCTCCAGTCCCAGAATGACATAAGGCAGCAGATTACTTCCTCCTAAAGACCCTCACCCTCCAATGGGGCATTTGACAATTCTGGCAATCATGTGACTGACACTCTCTTCTCCAGTACCAAAGTGACACTGCACCAGATTACTCCTCCACAACACCATCATTCTCTAATGGGGCATTTGACAGTGCTGGTGATCACCTGACTGACACATCTCCTCACCAGTCCCAGAGTGACACACAGCAGCAGATTATTTTCTTCCTCCAGACTGTCACCCTCCAATGGGGCATTTGACAGTGCTCATGATCATGTGACTGGTGCCTCTCCTCTCCTCTCCAGTCCTAGAGTGACACACAACAGCAGATTACGCCCTACTCCAGACCCTCTTCCTAAAATGGATCATTAGACAGTGCTGGCGATCATGTGACTGATGCCTCTCCTCTCCAGTCCCAGAGTGACATACGGCAGCTGCTTACTACCTGTCCATGACCCTCACCCTCCAATGGGGCATTTGACAGTGCTGAGGAACATGTGACTGATGCCTGTAATCTCCAGTCCAGAATTACACACAGCAGCAGGTTACTCCTTACTCCTGACCCCCATCCTAAAATGGAGCATTAGAGAGTGCTGATGATCATGTGACTGACGTCTCTCCTCTCCAGTACCAGAGTAACACATGACAGCAGATTACTCCCTCCTCCAGGCCCTAGTCCTCCAATGGAGCATTAGACAGTGCTGGTGATCATGTGACTGACGCCTCTCCTCTCCAGCCCCAGAGTGACATACAGCAGCAGATTAATCCCTCCTCCATACCCTCATCCTCTAATGGGGCATTTGTCAATGCTGGCGATCATGTTACTGACACCTGTCCTCTCCAGTCCCAGAGTGACATATGGCAGCAGATTACTCACTCCTCCAGACCCTCTTCCTACAATGGAGCATTTGACAGTGCTGGCAATCATAGGACTGATGCCTCTCCTCTCCAGTCCCAGAGTGACATACAGCAGTGGATTTCTCACTCCTCCAGACCCTCACCCTCCAACGGGGCATTAGACAGTGCTGGCGATCATGTGACTTACACCTCTCCTCTCCAGTTCCAGAATGATATATGGCAGCAGATTACTGCCTCCTCCAGACCCTCACCCTCCAATGGGGCATTTGACAGTGCTGATGATCATGCGACTGGCACCTCTCCTCTCCAGTCCCTGAGTGACATATGGCAGCTGATTACCCCCTCCTCCAGACCCTCACCCTCCGATAGGGCATTTGTCAATGCCGGCGATCAATTGACTGACACCTCTCCTCTCCAGTTCCAGAGTGACATATCGCAGCAGATAACTCCCTGATATAGACCCTCACCCACCAATGGGGCATTTGTCAGTGCTGATGATTGTGTGACTGATGACTCTCCTCTTACAGTCCCAGATAGAAAGACAGCAGCAGATTTCTCCCTCCTCCAGACCCTCATCCTCCAATGGGACATTGGACAGTGCTGATGATCATGTGACTGACGCCTCTCCTCTTCAGGCCCAGACTGACAGACAGCAGCAGATTTCTCCCTCCTCCAGACCCTCATCTTCCAATGGGGCATTGGACAGTGCTGGCAATCATGTGTCTGATGCCTCTCCTTTGCAGTGCCAGAGTGACGAACAGCTGCAGATAACTCCCCCACCAGAACCACACCCTCCAATGGGGCATTTGTCAGTGCTGATGTTGATGTGTCTGACGCCTCTTCTCTCCAGTCCCAGAGTGACAGTCAGCATCAATTACTCCCTACTCCAGACCCTCATCCTCCATTGAGGAATCAGACAGTGGTGGTGATCATGTGACTGATGTATCTCCTTTCCAGTAACACAGTGACATACGGCAGCTGAATACTCCCTCCTCCAGACTCTCATCCTCTAATGGGTTCATCCTCCAATGGGGTATTACACAGTGCTGACGATCATGTGACTGACACCTCTCCTCTCCCATCCCAGAGTGACATACAGCTGCTGATTACTCCTGTCGGCAGACCCACATCCTCCTATTTGGCATTTGTCAGTGCTGGTGATCACGTGACTGACACCTCTCCTCTCCAGTCCCAGATTGAAATACAGCAGCAGATCTCTTCCTCCTCCAGGCCCTCATCCTCCAGTGGCACATTTGACAGTGCTGATGATCACGTTACTGATGCCTGTAACCTCTAGTCCCAGAGTGACTTCTGGCAGCAGAATACTCCCTTCTCCAGATCTTCATCCTCCAATGGGGCATTTATCAGTGCTGGTGATCGTGGGACTGACAGCGCTCCTCTTCTGTCCCAGAGTGACACACAGCAGCAATTACTCCCTTCTCCAGACCCTCACACTCCAATGGGGAATTTGTCAGCACTGGAGTTCATGTGACTGATGCCTCTCCTCTCCAGTCCCTGAGTGACATATAGCTGCAGATTTCTCCTTCTTCCAGACCCTCTTCCTCCAATGGGGTATTTGACAGAGCTGATGATCATGTGACTGACTCCTCTCCTCTCCAGTCCCAGAGTGACACACAGCAGCAATTACTCCCTACTTCAGACCCTCATCCTCCAATGGGGCTCTAGATAGTGCTAGTGATCATGTGACTGACGCCTCTCCCCTTCAGTACCATAGTGACATAGAGCAGCAGATTAATCCCTCATTCAGACCCTCATCCACCAAGGAGCATTTCACAGTGCTGATGATTATGTCATTGACTCCTCTCCTCTCCAGTCCCAGACTGAAATACAGCAGCAGATCTCTCCCTCCTCCAGACCCTCATGCTCCAATGGGGCATTTGACAGCGCTGGCAATCATAGGACTGACACCTCTACTCTCCAGTCACAGAGTGACACACAGCAGCAAATTACTCCCTCCACCACACCCTCACCTTTGAATAGGGCGTTTGTTAACACTGGCGATCATGTGACTAACACCTCTCCTCTCCAGTCCCAGAGTGACACACAGCAGCTGATTACTGCCTCATCCAGACCCTCATCCTCTAATGGGGCAATTGACCGTGCTGATAATCATGTGACTGATGCCTGTAATCTGCAGTCCCAGAGTGACATACAGCAGTAGATTACTCCCTCCTTCTCCTAACACTCATACCATAATGGGGCATATGTCAGTGCTGATGATCACATGACTGACGCCTCTCCTCTCCAGTCCCAGAGTGACACACAGCAGCAAATTACTCCCTACTCCAGACCCTCATTCTCCAATGGGGCATTAGACAGTGCTGGTGATGATGTGACTGACGCCTCTTCTCTCCAGTCCCAGAGTGACATACTGCAGCAAATTACTCCCTCTTCCAGACCCTCACCCTCCAATGGGGCACTAGACAGTGCTGGCAATCATGTGACTGACACCTCTCCTCTCCTCTCCAGTCCCAGAGTGACACACAGCCGCAGATTACTCCCTCCTCTAGACTCCCATCCTCCCATTTGACATTTGTCAGTGCTGGTGATCATGTGACTGACTCCTCTCCTCTCCCTTCTCAGAGTGACTTTTGGTAGCCAATTACTCCCTCCTCCAGACCCTCACCCTCCAATGGAGCACTCGACAGTGCTGGTGATCATGTGACTGACACCTTTCCTCTCCAGTCCCAGAGCGACACACAGCAGCAGATTTCTCACTCCTCCAGACCCTCACCCTCCAATGGGGCAATTGTCATTGCTGGTGTTCATGTGACTGATGCCTCTCCCTACAGTAGCAGAATGACATACTTCAGTAGATTACTCCCTCCTCCAGACCCTCATCCTCCAATGGGGCACTTGTCAGTGTTGGCGAAGATGTGACTGACACCTCACCTCTCCTGTCTCAGGGTGACATACAGTAGCAAATTACTCCCTCCTCCAGGTCCTCATCCTCCAATGGGGCATTAGACAGTGCTGGTGACCATGTGACTGACACCTCTCCTCTCCAGTCACAGAGTGACATAGAGCAGCAGATTATTCCCTCCTCCAGACCCTCACCCTCCTATTTGGAATATGACAGTGCTGGCAATCATGTGACTGCAGTAATGGCAGTTCATTTGCAGCTGCTGTCTTTCCTTTGTGGCCCCCCTGCTGCAGTGAGCTGCTGAGTGATTGGGTGTTTGAAAATGGGCTTCAGAAATAAAGTAATCTGATTGTCTGACATGGGGTACCTTAACTTACAGTGAGAGCCCTGTAAGTTAAAAGTGCCAGCCATGCCAAATGCAGTCAAATATCCTGGTGCCCACCCTGCTCTGCAATTGATCAAAACCAACAAAGCAAAATTTAAAATTGCTGCCATTTTTTTTTTCTCACATTAAGAGAGAGAGATACTGGTCTGAAGACTGGCATGGTCCTTTAACAGAGTGGCCACCACATGTGAACTAGAATGTATTAAAAAAAGTGTATTTTCTTTTTATTGGTGCATCATGCTAAAACAAACATCGTTTTTACGAACCGCCCTCAATGGCAAGAGGAACAATCTCCTGACACTCCTCTCGTGCCTCCTCTATTCAGCAGGCTGCTCTGTTCAGTAGGGAGCGGCCCCTCGATTCAACTTCTGAATATTTAAAAAAAATAGTGTTCAGCATAGTGATGCCCCATATTAAAAGAAACTCTGTTCAGCATACTGATCTCCCCTGCCTCCTCCTATGGGCTGTTACCTCACCTCTTTAAAAGCACTTCTGCCTCCTCTGCTCTCTGTTCTCCATAACCGCCGAAAAGGTATTCATTCAAGCACAACACCACTGGCAGTCACAGTGGGTTTCAATGCATTTTAAATGTAACACTAACACCACTCTTTTAGTATTAATAATAAAATGCATTTTGATTTAGTCCGCTTGCCATGACACCTCGTTTTTCCAACTCTGTACTTCCTGCTTGCACGTGACTTCATCGTGCACAATTGCAACTTTCAAAACAAAAGTCTTTAGCAGGAAGGACAAAATAAAGAAAACATTTTCTTTTCACTTTTTAAAAACAAGTATTGGGGGAAACTATGCCAAAAATGTAATGCCTTGTAAAGGAACTCATGCAGTGGAGGATGGGGAGAACAAGAGAATGGCAATAGAACATCACAGACACAAAGGAAGTACTTTACAACAGACACACTTCAACTTAATTTCTTCCCTATTATTTTTTTTTCTTTTTCTTTAAATCACATATAGGAATACTACTGGCAGCCCATTTTCTAAATGCAATAATACACTCCAGGGTGTGTGGTATGGGCAATACTGGACCTTCCAGGGGCTATAAGGCCCTCTGCCTGCAGCGTTGGTCCTCATTATGCCCCTGGGCAGTCCGGTATTGTCCAATACTGCCCACCCTGTTGGGTATTATTGCTTGCATGTCAAGAAGCAATATACCCACATCATCATGCAGCAGTCATTTGCAGCAGAGTGTTCCAGCAGGCAGCACATCTGTGTCTGAGCTTGGGGAGAAACAGCATGGTTTTCTCTAGATTCCTTGTGGAGTGCTTGGCCCTGGTTTGTGTGGTACTCTACTAAAAGTACTACTGCAAAAAAACTAAACTAGTACTGCAGTCCACACTTACTACTGCTTCATTTACTGAGGGGATTAGAGGAATATTAATTTTTTAGTGAGGTAAGGTCACAGAAAAAGAATGATGAATAATTTTTTTTGTACTAATGATGTAACAGTGGCTAGCTTAGCAGCAAGAGCTGCAGCAGAGTAGTATAGGAAAAGGGAATGTAGTGAGACAGATGATTTTTTTTGTACTAAAAAACTACTGTCTTATAGAGACAGAGCAAGAGCAGCAGCTGAGAGAACAGTTCCATGTTTTTGGGAGGTGGTTTCTTAATCTTTGCTGTGTTCTTCTGAAATGAATATATCTGGTTCACTGTTCTGGAATCAGTAATTCACATTTTTTTATATTAGTTGCTAAAAAAAACATAGAAACATAGACTTTGACGGCAGCTAAGGACTACCTGGCCCGTCCAGTCTGCCCATTTCCCTACTTACTGGATAAGCTGCAGATTCTAGTTAACCAACAGCCTACTTCCTGCAACCCCCCACTATAATTGCCTTATGTCTGTCCCATGCATGTTTGAATTCCCCCATTGTTTTAGACCCTACAACCTCTCAAGGAAGGCGGTTCCATGCGTCCACCACTTTCTTTGTGAAAAAAAATTTCCTCATATTACCCCTGAGCTGTCCCCACTCTATCTTTAAATTGTGCCCCCTTGTTCTTACATATCTCTTTTTCTGAAAGATGCTACCCTCTTGGATTTTGTCGATTCCCTTGAGGTACTTAAAAGTTTCTATCATGTCCCCCCTGTCCCTCCTTTCATCAAGGGTATACATATTAAGCTCTCTCAGTCTCTCTTCATATGGTTTCAGATGCAGAACCAGCACCATTTTAGTTGCCCTCCTCTGGACTGCTTCAATCCTGTCAATGTCCTTGCATAGATGAGGTCTCCAAAACTGCACGCAGTACTCCAGATGGGGTCTCACCAACTGTCTGTACAGAGGGATAACCACTTCCCTTTTTCTACTTGTGATGTCCCTCCTTGTGCATCCCAGTATCCCCCGGCTCTCCTTACCGACTTCTCACATTGCTTACCCACCTTTAGGTCATCTGATAAGACTACCCCCAGGTCCCTTTCCATTATTGTTGTTGTTAGTACCTCCCCTAATATTGTGTACTCTTCTCTGGATTTTTATTTCCCAGGTGCATTACTTTGCACTTCTTTGCATTGAATCTAAGTTGCCATATGTCTGACCATTCCTCCATCCTTGCCAAGTCCCTTCTCATCCTTTCTACCCCCCTTGTGTATTAACTCTGTTACAGATCTTTGTGTCATCTGCAAAGAGGCATACCTTTCCTTCCAGACCCTCTGCAATGTCACCTATAAAGACGTTAAAGAGGATTGGACCCAGTACTGAGCCCTGAGGTACTCCACTAGTAACCACCCTTTCTTCGGAATGTGTTCCATTCACTATTACCTTCTGTGTCCTGTTGTGCAGCCAGTTTGCTGCCCAGGCTACCACCCTGGGACCCACTCCTAGACTGGCTAACTTGATTATTAATCTTTTGTGCGGGACTGTGTCAAATGCCTTGCTAAAGTCTAGGTAGGCCATATCCACAGCCCCTCCCTGGTCTATTACATTGGTCACCCAGTCAAATAAATCGATTAGATTCATCTGACATGACCTTCCTGCTGTGAATCCATGCTGCTTTGGGTCCTCTGCCCCACTGGCCTCTAGGTACTCTACAATTCTTTCTTTCAGAAGTGATTCCATCATTTTCCCCACAACTGAGGTCAAACTAACAGGTCTGTAGTTTCCTATTTCTGCCTTGCTCCCACTTTTGTGAAGGGGAATCACATCTGCCCTCCTCCAGTCCTCAGGTACCACCCCATCCTCTCATAATTTGTTAAAAAGTGTGGTCAGTGGTGTCACTAGGTCCTCCCTTAGTTCTTTAAGGATTCTAGGGTGAATCCCATCAGGCCCTATTGCTTTGTCCATCTTGAGTTTTAGGAGTTCTTTCAGGACTCTTTCTTCTGTAAATGGACTGGTGTCAACCCCACTACCCAGAGTGCTTCTATTGTTTGGTTTAGGTAACTCCTTCTCTTCTTCTTTTGTTAATACTGAGCAAAAGTATTCATTCAGCCTTTTCACTATCTCCCTCTGCCCACCTCCCCTCTCCTTTATTAATCTTCACTATCCCTCCCTTAACCTTTCTATGCTCCCTAATATACCTATAAAAGGTTTTATCCCCCTTCTTAAGTGAGTTGGCTATCTTTTCCTCGGTTAGGGCCTTTGCTTTTCTGACTGCCTTCCCCACTTCTTTCTGATTTAATTGATACAGTTCCCTGTCATGCTCCTTCTGTGATCCCTTATACTTTTTGAATGCAGCCTTTCTCCTTAACCTTCCCTGACACCTCTTTTGAGAACCATAGGTTTTTTTTATTCTGCTTTGTTTTCTTTATTTGTTTCACACAAAGGCTTGTTGCCTCCATGATGGCAGTTTAGATTTTTTTCCATTGTTCTTCCACCCCTCCTTTCTGGCCATTTGCTAATGCATTCCTCAGGTATTCACCCATTATGCCAAAGTCAGCCCTTCTAAAGTCCAGTATCCTTGTCTTTGTATGGCTTGTCTCCATGGTTGTGTTTATTGTGAAGAACACTGTACAGTGGTCACTTGTTCCCAGATGTCTACTGACTTCTAAATTTGTGATCCTCTCTCCATTTGAGAGCACCAGGTCTAATATTGCTCCCTCCCTCCCGAGTGGGTTCCACCACTAGCTGTCTAAGGCATGCCCCCTGTAGGGCATCGAAAATGACCCTGCTCTTGGATGTGGCTGCAGTCCATGTCATCCAGTTAACATCTGGCATATTCAGGTCCCCCATCAACACTATCTCCCCTTTTTCAGCCATTTTGAGAATGTCCTCTATCATTTTCTTGTCCATTTCCTCCCCTTAAGATGGGGGTCTGTATACAATCCCTGTGTGGATTGTTATGCCATTTCCTGTCTCCAAGGTATTCCAGAGTGCCTCTTGTCCTCCCCCTTTACTTTTTAGTTCTGTAGCTTTGATCCCTTCCCTTATGTAGAAAGCTACTCCATGTCCTCTTTTAACCTCCCTGTCCCTTCTGTAGATTGTGTACCTTGGTATGTTGACATCCCAGTCATGGTTCTCGGTGTTCCATGTTTCTGTGACTGCCACAATATCCAAGTGTTCCTTTTCCATCAGGGCTACTAGCTCAGGAAGCTTGTTTCCCAGACTACAGGCATTGGTACTCATTGCCCTCCATTTAATGTTGGCATTATCCTTTTGTACCCCATTCCTGCTCTTATTGCCCTGGTCTATTTTTCTATATACCCCAGTCCTGCCTTCTGTCAAGCTCTGTACCTCAGTGTTTACCCTACTACCTGCCATGTTTTGTGGGGGGAGGATTGAACTTTCCTGCTTCCTATCAGCACCTCTCCCCTTGGCTAGTTCAAAAGCTTGCCAAGGAAGCATTTAAACCTGTCACCTAGGAGCTTGGTGCCTTTCCTGGACAGATGCAGACCATAGTGCCAATATAGACCTTCTTCTCTCCAGGTGGACTCCCAGTCCCCAATGAAGCCAAAGCCCTGTGCTCTGCACCAGTTTTGCAACCATTCATTAAACTGCATGGCATGCAGTACCCTAGCTTCACCCTTGCCACAGATGGGCAGCACCTCTGAGAAGGTTACCATGCTTGTTACCTGTCTGAAGCCCCTCCCCAGCTCCACAAATTCATCCTGCACTGCACTGATCTCATGCCTAGCTAGGTCATTTGTCCCAAGATGGACAATGTTATCTAGTTCTCTCTCCTGTGATGCTGCTTCTGCAATCCTGAGGATTTGCTTCCTGTCTCTCCAAGCCATGGCACCAGGCAGGCACCAAACTTCCCTCTCCTCTCTCTTCCCCAGATCTACACCCCTAACAATTGAGTCCCCTATCAGAAACCATTTCATTCTCCTGTGGTGTCCCTTGCCACCTTTTTGTGGATCTCCCTTGTGGATGTCCACAGCATTCTTCATGGTCTCCACTGAGGGTGTCATTATAGAGGAACCTTGATTTGCCAGATTGACATATGATTTGAGTAGAGGTACAACTAGAGGGCTACACCTCTGTTCCACCACCCTCACCTTCCCAGAACCCACTGTGGTCCAACTGCTCTTCACACTTGGCAACCTCTGAGGCAGTGGTTGGGAAACTGTTGCTCTTTGGGTGAAGGAGGCCTCCTTAGTCCTTGTCAGTTCAGCCTGGAGGTGGGAAACCTCCTCCCTCAGAGCTGACAGTTGCCTGCAAATAGGGCAGCAATGCAGGTTCCAGAATGTCTCTCAGAAAACTGCTGCACCACAGCCAGTGCATTGCACCACTCCCCACATGTCCCTCTTCCTTATAATATAAAATGAGTAATATATAAAATCTCTCTCTTTTTTTTTGGTGTGTACTTACCCTTTATGCACTGTGCTGGGTTATTAAGAATGATAGTTCTGCCCCAAGACCTGTTGAGGAAGTGATGTCAGAACCTTGGCTATAAAGGAAATGCCTTGCCTGGAGTGGGAGGGTGAGGGTAAGGGTGGGTGGTAGGCCACAACCAGTGGTGACTGTTAGAAATAATCAAATACACCACTGCTCCACCAACCTGGTGAGTGCTGCCCTTTATAGTACATCAACCAACACCACAATTTACTAGTCCACTGCTCCTACACAAACCACTCTACTGAGTCCAGAGATAAAAATGAACTCACTCCTCAACCAGCAGGACACTTCTAAAATGTTGCACAAATATCCTTCCAAATCCTAGGTCTCAAGCACAGGAATCAAGTAACTTCAGTTGTATTTCACTCCCTCTGGTTATAAAATGACTACACTTTAAAGGAATCCTTCAATTCTGTTCTTAATGCCAATAAGAAAAAATGAAACTTTCTGTAGAAAGTGTAGCGTACCTTCCTAACAAGTCCCCAACAATATTATGTCTTACCAGGTTCCCAGTTCCTTAAATGCATTCTAGTTTGTTCTCTGCAGTATAGCATGTTTCTCAGCCTCAAACAGAAGCAGGCAAGTCTTTTCTGACTGGCTTCTCACTGTTTAGTTTGCCTAAGACAGCTCAGTGATGAAAGCCCCACCCAGAATACATAGATCTCTCAAAGGAGCAGCAGTCCCAGTTTTTTTCAGGGGCTTTCCTGAAAATATTTTCCATTTAATGAGATTCAGCAGGCAGTAAATAAAATATTAGTATTTGTTTTATATTTGCAGCAGCGGTCCCTTATGATGATGACAGTCAGTTTTATGTTACTGGGTTAAAAAAAGAGAGAGAGAGAGAGAGCAGTGGCACTCCCATTTTATAGAGGGTGTTTGTTCGTTCACTGTGTTGAATTTCTTTGTCAGTGTTTAAAAAAATTATTACCAGTCACAGATAAGAATCGTCATTAATTGTTATGTTACTGGCTTAAAAAAGACATAGCTCAAGAGCAGTAGCAGTCCCAGTTTAGAGGGTGTTCACTGTCATGAATTTCTTCATCAGTATTTAAATCATCACCAGTCACTGAATACATTTTTTTCTTCAAGCAGTACTAATAATGGAGAACATTGAACTCAAAAGAGTAGGTCAAAAATACCACCAGAACAATACTACCTCTAACTCTGAGGAAAGTGACAGCACTATGTCTTCAGCTAATGTAACCCGAACAAGATCTGGTCATGCTGTACAGCCCAAGAGGCTGTTTACACCTGTAAAAAAAGTACATTATCTCAATTTAAAGTTTGCGCAAAAAGCATAGCAACTTCAGAGAAAGAAACTACACAAGCTACTGCAGTAACAACAGAAAGAGGCAGTGATAATTGTTTGGCTGATGAGTTGCTTGCAGCTGAATGTGACTCTAATGTTGAATGATGATGATAAACGTGAGTCCGAGTTGCTTGCAGCTGAATCTGACTCTAACGTTGAATGATGATGATGAACATGAGTCTGAGTTGCTTGCAGCTGAATGTGACTCTAATGTTGAATGATGATGATGAAAATGGGTCCGAGTTGCTTGCGGCTGAATGTGACTCTAACATTGAATGATGATGATGAACATGAGTCCGAGTTGCTTGCGGCTGAATGTGACTCTAATGTTGAATGATGGTGATGAACATGAGTCCGAGTTGCTTGCAGCTGAATCTGACTCTAATGTTGAATGATGGTCATGAACATGAGTCCGAGTTGCTTGCAGCTGAATGTGACTCTAATGTTGACGTAGATACCGTTAATGCTGACATTGCGGGCCTTGGTGGTAGCGGTGGAGATAAGGAAGATGAGAATGGTGATGATCATTTCTCTGGCAATTCTTCCCCTTTTGTCACGCAGGTAAATGATGATAACCAGGCATCCTCCTCCACTTCTTCATTCTCAATAAATACAAACACAAGTGTCTGTAATACCACCAGCCCACCCCCACAGACTGCTGTAGAGAATGCACACCAACTACATACTACTGATACAGGGGTCACTGGCACTGCCAATCAAAGTGCGACTTGTAGCACTCAAAGATATTTTCCAGCGTTGTCTGACACTTCACAGGCACAGCCAGTATCTGACTCTGTACCAGGAAAAGGAGGCAGTAAAAGTTCTTCTGTAGTGTGGAATCATTTCTCTACATGTCCAAATGATTCATTTAAAGCAGTATGCATTCGTTGCAACAGTACATTTAGTAGGGGGAAGTCAGCACATAACCTCAGTATGACTGCACTGATTAGACTTCTCCAGTGCCAGCATCCAACAGTGATGAAAAATAATATGAATACTGATGATGATAGCTTGGATGGTGTTGACTTTTTTGATGACGATGATCATGATGGCTGCAGGTACTTATGCAGTACTCCCACACAGCTTGTAAAGGCAGATAGCAAATGTGTTATTTCACAGTGCACAGAGGAAGGTTCACCACAGTCAGCACAAAAATACTACAGGACCCCACCATGTCCCTCAGGAAAAAAACTGCACAATTTCAAACTCCATTGCACCCTCAGGTAGTCACAGAAATAAAAAACAGATAACTTTAAAGGATGCTTTTGCTGCAAAAAACAAATTTCAACCAGGTCACCAAACTGCGGTTAAAATTGACCGCTTAATTGAGGAGATGATACCACTTGATTTAAAGCTATATGCCAAAGTAGAACACATCAATTTTTAGTGACTGTTACAGAAATTATAACCTTGGTATCAAATGCCTTCACGACGTACTTTTTCCAATTGTGTCATACCTGAAATATCTGAGGCAGTGAGAAATGCAGTTTGCAGTCAATTGACACAGGCCGAGGGGGAATTTGTTCACTTTATGACAGACCTTTGGGCACACTTTGTACCACATGCTTACTAATCTCTCACAGCTCACTGGGTCATGTTTAAGGAGTCTGCAGCATCGTCAGCAGTACAAACTAAAAATGTCAATCTAGCTGTTTGCTTCTTGATGAATACTAGGGTCTGGCACTACTTAGTGTGTCTCCAATGGACACTGAACATAGTGCCATAAATATAAGGGCAGTTTTGGAGAAACTGTGGCAAGAATGGGTTGTGTCCCGGGGCCTTACCATTGGTATGACTGTGACTGATGATGGTGCATATATTATAAAAGCTCTCGGGACTGTGGTAATGAGCAGAGAGTTAATGTTATTTGCTTTGCACACACTCTCAGTTTGGTTGTACACCATGCCCTGCAACACCAAGTTGACGGAGGCAACCTTGTTCTCACTACATATAAAGGAGTTGTATATAGACCCCCTTCTCAGGGGAAGGAAATGGACAACGAAATGATAGCAAGTATACTTAGTATGGCAGAAAAAGGGGAGATATTGCTGATGGGCAATCTGAATATGCCAGAAGTTAACTGGAGTGCAGTTGCAGCAGCCACTTCGAAGAGTGGGGTTATTCTAGATGCCCTACAGGGGGCATGCCTTAGACAACTAGTATTGGAGCCCACTCAAGAGGGAGCAATCTTAGAACTGGTTCTCTCAAATGGAGATGAAGAGAGGATCACAGATGTAGAAGTGGTAGCCATCTGGAACTAGCGACCATCGAACAGTATGGTTCACAATAAACACAGCAATAGAGTCAAGCCATACAAAGGCAAAGGTACTGGACTTTAGGAGGGCTGGACTTTGGTTAAAATGGGTGAGTGCCTAAGGAATGCACTAGCAAATGGGCAGGAAGGAGGGGAAGAACAATGGGAATAATAAAACTGCCATCACAGAGGTAACAAGCCTTTGTGTGAAGCAAATAAACAAAACTAAACAATGTAAGAAACCACTATGGTTCTCAAAGGAAGTGGCAGGAAGGTTCAAGAAAAGAAAGTTTCAGGAAGTACAAGGAATCACAGAAGGAGCAGGACAGAGAACTGTATCAGTTAAAGCAAAAGGAAGCTGGGAAGACAGTCAGAACAGCAAAGGCCCAAACCGAGGAAAAGATAGCCAACTCAGTTAAGAAGAGGGGATAAAACCTTTTGAGGAACATCAGTGAGCAAAGGAAGACCAAGGAGGGATAGTGAGGCTTAATGGGGGGCAGAGGGTGACTGTGAAAGGCAGAGATACTAAACAAATATTTTTGCTCAGTATTTACAAAGGAAG
This sequence comes from Neoceratodus forsteri, assembly GCA_016271365.2. Classification (NCBI taxonomy): domain Eukaryota; kingdom Metazoa; phylum Chordata; order Ceratodontiformes; family Ceratodontidae; genus Neoceratodus; species Neoceratodus forsteri. The sequence continues at coordinate 176,352,894 of CM057455.1, forward strand.
AGGAGGTACCTAAACAAACAGTAGAAACACTCTGGATACAGAAGTTGATACCAGCCCATTTACAGAAGAAAGGGTTCTGAAAGAACTCTTAAAATTGAAGATGGACAAAGCAATGGGGCCTGATGGGATTCATCCCAGAATTCTAAAAGAACTAAGGGTAGAATTAGTGACACCACTGACTACCCTGTTTAACAAATCATGGGAGGATGGGGTGGTACCCGAGGACTGGAGAAGGGCAGATGTGATTCCCCTTCACAAAAGTGGGAGCAAGGCAGAAGCAGGAAACTACAGACCTGTTAGTTTAACCTCAGTGGTAGGGAAAATGATGGAATCACTTCTGAAAGAAAGAACTGTCGAGTATCTAGAGGCCAGAGGGGCACAGGACCCAAGGCAGCATGGATTCACAGCAGGAAGGTCATGCCAGACAAAACTGATAGATTTCTTTGACTGGGTGACCAAAGTAGTAGATCAGGGAGGGGCTGTGGACATGGCCTACCTAGACTTTAGCAAGGCATTTGACACAGTCCCACACAAAAGATTAATATACAAGTTAGCTAGCCTGGGAGTGGGTCCCAAGATGACAGCCTGGGTAAAAATTGGCTGGAGAATAGGACACAGAGAGTAATAATAAATGGAGTCCACTCAGAAGAAAGGGGGTTACTAGTGGGGTACCGTGAGGGTTCAGTATTAGACTCGTCCTCTTCAATGTCTTTATAAGCGACATTGCAGAGGGACTGGAAGGAAAGTATGTCTCTTTGCAGATGACACAAAGATCTGCAACAGAGTTGATGCACAAGGTGGGGTGGAAAGGATGAAAAGGACTTGGCAAGGTTAGAGGAATGGTCAAATGTATGGCAGCTTAGATTCATCGCAAATAAGTGCAAGGTAATGCACTTGGGAAACAAAAACCCAGGGGAAGAGTACACAATGGGAGGTGAGATACTAACAACAACAAAAATGGAAAGGGACCTGGGGGTAGTCATATCAGATGACCTAAAGGTGGGCAAGCAATGTGAGAAGGCAGTAAGGAGGGCTGGGGGGATACTGGGATGCATCGAGAGAGACATCACCAGTAGAAAACAGGAAGTTGTTGGCCCTCTGTACAGGCAGTTGGTAAGACCACATCTGGAGTACTGTGTACAGTTCTGGAGACCCCATCTCAGCAAAGACATAGACAGGGTGGAGGCTGTCCAGAGGAGGGCAACCAAAATGATGCAGGGTCTGCATCAGAAGACATATGAAGAAAGACTAAAGGAATTAAAGATGTATAGCCTCAAGGAAAGGAGGGAGAGGGGGGACATGATATAAACTTTCAAATACCTCAAGGGAATCAACAAAGTCCAGGAGGGTAGCATATTTCAGAAAAAGAGATGTGCAAAAACAAGGAGGCACAATTTGAAGATAGAGGGGGATGGCTCAGAGGTAATGTGAGGAAGTATTTCTTCACAGAGAGTGTTGTGGATACATGGAACAGCCTTCCTGAAGAGGTCATAGAGTAAAAAACAGTGGGGGAGTTCAAGAATGCATGAGACAGACATAAGGCAATTCTAGTGGGGGGGTAGGAGGAGGTAGGATGTTGGTTAACTAGGATCTGCAGCTTATCTGTTAGGTAGGGAAATGGGCAGACTAGGTGGGCCAAGCGGTCCTTATCTGCCATCAAATTCTATGTTTCTATGTTTCTAGGAACCAGTGCACAATAGCAATACGCAGAGCCAGGCAAGTCTTCTTCAACCAGGAACTTACTAACTCCTGGAGAAATAGCAAACTCTTCTGGAAGAACATCAAGAGCCTCACGGGTAAACCAAGCAAATCCTCCCCTTCTATGACTGAGGTTAACAGCTCCACTTTACAGGACCCCAAAGAAATAGCGGACTCCTTTAATCTCACATTTACTGATCTTAGCAGTGTCCTTCCCCCCAACTTCTTTGACAACTCTGCATGGCACTGCCTCAATAATAAAATCAATCTCCACAGTAATACCCCTCATTCTACTTTAAGAGGGTATCCATGTCTGAAGCTAAAAGATATCTTAACAAAGTGCTAAGCAAAGCCAGTTTCAGCAGCGATACCCTTGACCTCAAGCTCCTCTCTCTCTCTTCCGTGACGTTGTCCTACAACCTCTCACTAAACTTCTGAATCTCTCACTCTCTCATAAACAATTCCCTCAGCTCTGGAAATCAGCAGTGGTTACACCTTTTCATAAAAGCGGTGATAGGTCTCTTCTCTCTAACTACTACCCTATCTCTATTCTCCCACCACTCTCCAAGGCATTGGAACAAATTGTATCTCACCAGTTGTCTGAACACCTTAACAAATATAACTTACTCTGCCTGCAACAACACAGCTTTAGAAAAGACTATAGTACTACCACTGCCCTGCTTGACTTCACCAGCCATATTCATAAGGCAATTGACACTGGTCACCTACTGGGTGCGGTGTTCATTGATTTGACCAAGGCATTTGACACTGTGAACCACCAGCTCCTGCTTCACTCACTCTCCTCCCTTGGACTATCTAATGATGTAACCAAATGGTTTGAAAGCTACCTCTCGGCAAGGAGCCAAAAAGTCAAAATCATTGACTCTCTCTCTCAAATGCCCTTCCTGTCTGCTGTGGTGTACCCAGGGTTACATCCTTGGCCCTCTACTTTTCAGCCTTTTCATCAATACTCTTCCTGCAGCTTGCAATAACTTAATACTCTATGCCAATGATGCAGTCCTCTATTCTTCCCATACTGACCCCGTCTCGCTCTCCAAGGTGCTACAGACGAACTTCAGCCTCGTTGAAACCTGGCCTCTCCAACATAAGCTGTTGATGAATTACAAAATAACAAAGTCCATGCTATTCCATGGCTCTCACAGCAAATACAGATCCATAAACTTCACCATACATAATGAACTTGAACAGCCACTTGAGCAAGTGCAGGAGTTTAAATATCTTGGTATTACCCTTGATTGCACAATGTATTTTAGCTCACATGTTCAACACATCTCAAAGTCAGTCAGCTCAAGAATTGGGGTCCTCTACCGCCACCGTCGCTGTCTTACCAAAGAAGCTATGCACGCAGCTATAACTGCCTCCGTCCTACCTGTCATTGATTATGGTCTTGTCTTCTATGGGGCTGCCGTTGATACCACCCTAAAATGGGTCAAGATAGCCCTTAACAAATGCTGTAGTTGTCTCACTGGTGCAAGGAAGCATACTCATACCTGTGATCTCTACAAGCAATCCAACTGGCTCAATCTAAATAGTAGACTTGTCTACCAGACCTGCCTACTGGCTATGAAAATTTGTCTTAACCTCACACCCCTTGCAACTCATGCCTCAATGTTGCCCGCAGTCACTGCACATTTTACGCGCAGTTCATTCAAACAAACATTTATCGTTCCATTCTGCCATACCAACCAGGCTCAACGTGCTTTCCACACCAGGGCCCCCCTGCTGCTAAGCAACCTTCCCCCTGAAATTGCAGCTGAAAACAAGCTTGGTCCATTCAAACATAAACTCCACCAGCACCTCACTGACCTCAGCAGTTGTGCTGCTCTGCCTAAGCTTGCTGCTTTGTTTCACCTCTCCCTCCTCTTCTCTCCTCTCTTCCCTTGCTACCCTCCCCACTTCTCTCCACCGCCTGCTACTTCCCATATCTCTCCCACCCCACCTACCATTCTACCTCCTCTCACCTCCCACCTACCATTCCAGCCCTCTCCCACTCCTCTGCTCCTGTCTCCCCCTCCCTATCACCCTATCTCTTGTTGCTCCACCCCAGACTACCTAACCCTTATCTTTCTGTTCTTGCACTTACGACAATGTCAATTCCTTGACTGCCTACCCCCATTTTCCCACCCCTCCCCCTCTTATCCCACACCCCTTGCTCCACTTATGTCACCCCTAGGATGGTTTTCATTTGTATCTGTGTCTTGCTATATATACATCTGTATTGTTAATTGTGCATTATTTGCCACTGACTGATTGCTACTGTGCTAGTCTATACACATGTACTGTCTTTTACTACTAAGTTAACCTCCTGACCTGTATTGTATCTTACCTCTGCTTACTTCTATGTTAATCTCCTGACCTTGCATAGTATCTTACCACTGTTTTGCTTGCACCCATTGCTGACGTGGAACCTTTGTAAAAGAACCCTTGGTTCAAAGGTATTTGTAATCCTAGTAATAACTAAATAAAAAAATAAATAAATAAAATACATTTCTCTTAAATCCTTCAATAATCTATTCCAAGAACTAGCAGCTATATATTTAAATTTAATTGTGCTGTATTTATTTTGAATCCTAGGTAATTTTAGTGTACTATCCATATTTCTCAAACAATAATTATAATTTACCCATTCTAATTGTTTCACAAGTCTTTCATGTGTTTCCAGTTTCATACTTTTATACAATAAGATATTCCATACTATTTCTCTTTTATGATACAATGGGATCCAGGGCAACGCATCATACAGGAAGCAGTGATGGACTGTGGGACTACATCGTAATACACATCTAGCTATTTTATGATATAATACATCCAGTTTATGTAGAGATTTTTGTAGAAAAACAATAAAAATGTGATCCTTACTCCAGAGTAGGAATGATCAACTGATTTACTACCAACTTACAATCATTTTTAGTCATACAAAAAGTAACCCTTCTTAAGGCTCCCAATTTCATTTTAGTTTTCTTTATTATACTATCTATGTGTTTATTAAAGGTAAGGCCAGAATCAATTTCAACTCCCAGATATTTATATATATATATCTGCCTGTGCCAATATCTGCCCGTCTATAGTCAAGATCTGCATAGCACTACCCATGCTTTTATTTTTAGATTTAGAAGTTTTAAACAACATTGTTTGTGTTTCTTTGGTATTCATCAATAAATGTTTAGTCTTAAACCAAATTTGCATGGCTTCAACATCGGACTGGAGCTTTTCTTCTACTTCCTGCCTGTTTATCCCATCTGTGATTAACACCATATTGTCAGCATATAATATGATGTTTGAATGTTTTATACAATTTGGAAGGGCATTCATATAAACAAGAAACATCAAGGGGCTCAGTACTGAGCTCTGTGGAACACCATGTTTCACAGGGGCCAACTCTGAGCTAACACCAGTGATGGAAACCAGCTGAGTACAATCTTTTAAATATGATGTAAACCATTTCATTGACTGATTGGTGACCACTATATTTTCAAGGGATTCCAACATCAAAGGGTGGTCCACCAAATCAAAGAACTTTGACAAGTCCAGGAAGACCGTACCCACAGACCTCCCAACCCCTAAAGGGGAAGCTATTAAATTCAGGAAGTCTGTGAGCGCAGTCTCCATGGGCTGCCCTTTCCTGAACCCATACTGAACCGGAGTAAGTTTTTTATATTTTTCCAAGTATAACATTAATTGAGAATGAACCAAATGCTCCATTAACTTGGAAATAACTGATAGAAGAGCTATCAGCCTATAATTTGTTGGAAGTGAAGCATCCCCACCCTTGAATATTGGAATCACCTTGGCTCTTTTCCAGATACTTGGAAATTTACCCTGACTTATACTCAAATCATACAACAAGGCAAAGGCCATACCACAACTCTAATGCTATCCTTTAAAAAATGTATTTCTATATTATCTAAGCCCCCAGCTTTATTACTTTTTAATTTCTTTCATTACCTCTCCTGTAGTTACTGTTCTAAATCTAAAACCAGGCAAATTAGTCGCTTGAGATTTTCCCCTATCTTTAGGGCCTTCCTGATCATAGGGGTTATTTTTCAAGTTCAAATCTGGTAAATTAACAAAATATTTATTTAAAACTTCCACAGCTCTTGCTTGGGTTACATTTATACCATTTTCAGTCATTGCCAAATTTCCACTATTCTTTCCTGGATTTACCAAACTTTTATTTAAATTCCAATAGTGTTTTGGATCACTGGTATTTTGAATTTTTTCCTATAGTATTTCCCTTTCAGTTTTCTAGTTTCACCCTTTATTCTGTTTCTTATGTGTTTAAATTGCTCCCGATTTTGTTTTATCCAAAGTTTTATTTGCTTTTTTCCACAGTCTATCTTTTTCTTTAATTATTTTTTTTATGGTCCCTGTTATCCAAGGCAAACAGTGAGATCTACCCGTTTGTTCTTTCAGCACAGCACACTTGTCACAGGCTTTAAAAAAAAAATTGTAAACTCATTTGCTGTCAGATCAGTATCTGGCATTAATGATACTCTTTGTAAAGTTTGCCTTTCTAATTCCTCCATAAGGGCTTCTGGGCTATAATTAACTAAAGATCTCTTTAAGACCTTTGAGGGGATTGTTTTAATTTCCTTTGTACATGCCAGCTTGATCTCACATGAAATAACACCATGATCCCCTAAATTAGGTGGGTGGACTGTCTTCATTTTTACTTCCATTCCAGGGGTTACAAATATTAAATCCAATATATTTCCAAGACCTATCAATCTACTTTTCCAAGTGGTGGTGTCAATTATCTGTTTTAAGTGCAAATTCAAAAATGCCTCCTCAGCTTCTGCCCCTTGACCCATTCCAGGCTGCATTAAACTCACCCATCAGAATTAAATCCTGATTTCTAATAAGTTCTACCAAATGGTGGGAAAAGGGTTCAAAAACTGCAGGTTTAACCTTAGGATGAGAATATACTGCACCTATAATTACTTTCGGGTTTTGAAGACCAATTAATATAAATGCTATTCCTTCAAACACCCCAGAATATATCTGGGTACATGGTCCCATACTGTGTTTTAAGTACATCAATACCCCTCTGTGTCTTCCTATCAAATATATAGTGTAGATAACCCTCCAATTCTATTTCACTAGAACTTATCTTTGTATTCAACCATGTCTCTGTTAAGATAATTACTTCGGGATCAACAGTCTCCACCCATAACCTAAATTGGTACATTTTTTTAAATTAAGCTGCTTGCATTGTTGTGATACAGTGCAAGTATATTACTTTCAGGGCCAGGATTCATCTCAATATCACCGCAAAGCATGAGGCAACCTACAATATCTTGTGTGGGAGATTCACTGCCATGCACCTGATACCGAGCGTCTTGGCCCTCAAAGTTGCCCTTATCAGAGCTTGCTCTCTCATTTTTCAGACTGCTATTTATTTTCCTTTACCCAAGCTCTCTCGCCATCATCATCATCATTCCCCCAACATCAGTGCTGCCATGGGGAGTACTACCTAGGGGAGCCGGGGTGGGTGGGTTGGATCAGTGGAGGAGGAAGTATGTTGTCCCTGGGTATGCTGCTCTGTTCCGATGTCCTCCATAGCATAGCAGCTAGCTATAGCTATGATATATGTTTTCCTCAGTTTCAACAGTGCAGCAGCACATAGTTAGCTCACTCTCTCATTTTTCAGACTGCTGTTTATTTTCCTTTACCCAAGCTCTCTTGCCATCATCATCATCATTCCCCCAACATCAGTGCCACCATGTGGAGTACTACCTAGGAGAGCACTACCTAGGGGTGCCGGGGTGGGTGGGTTGGAACAGTGGAGGAGGAAGTATGTTGTCCCTGGGTATGCTGCTCTGTTCTGGTGTCCTTCATAGCATAGCAGCTAGCTATAGCTATGATATATGTTTTCCTCAGTTTCAACAGTGCAGCAGCACATAGTTAGCTCACTCTCTCATTTTTCAGACTGCTATTTATTTTCCTTTACCCAAGCTCTCTTGCCATCATCATCATCATTCCCCCAACATCAGTGCCACCATGTGGAGTTCTACCTAGGGGAGCACTACCTGGGGAGCAGGAGTGGGTGGGTTGGAACACTGGAGGAGGAAGTATGTTGCCCCTAGTATGCAGCTCTGTTCTGGTGTCCTCCATAGCCTAGCCAGCTATAATATGTATTTTCCTCAGGTTTTCTCAGTCTCACCAGTACAGCAGTAGCATAGCTCTCTCATTATTCTTACTGCTGACCCCACGGCCACCCTCAGTGCCACCATGGGGAAAAGTACTATTTAGAGGAGCAGGATTGGGTGGGCGAGGGTTGGAACAGTAGACGAGGAAGATGTTTGCCTGATTTTGAGCCTCTTGGCCAGGCTGCCACACTCATTATGAAGGTTCTGTTTAAAGTTATTGTTCATAACTTTTCATGCATTTTAACAGCATGTTTTAATATTACATGATGAGCAAATTTAAAATAAAATGTATTTTGACCCTCAAAACCCTTAATTTAATTTTGGGCCAAATCAGGCCAATTCAAGTTTTGTCTGGCCTGGCTCAAAATTGGCCTGTCGGGCCAAATTTGCCGACTCACACAGCCCTACTACAAAACAGCAATGCAAAACAACATGATTTCAGTACTTGACATGTTAAAGGGATACTGTCAACTCTCTTAGGCTTAGAATTGTCCCTAGTTAACAAAAAAAGTGTTATGATTGCTCACATTCTTTAGAGACTGTTGATACAAATGTGAGTTTCATGCTGATTCCTTTTCTTTTAAAAAATGTAAAACTTACTGCTCACCATACTGGTCATACTGGTGTTACCACACAGAAATATATTTGCTTACATTCCTTGATCAACTCCCAAAGTATCCTCCCTTGGCTTGGGAATGCTCCCATCACAATCTAGCCACTCATTATGTAATAAGTAAGTCATCAAGAGTGTCTTCACTGTTTGGGTCATTTCTAATGTTCCTGAAGAATGGAGAAAGAGTAAAGCAATTATTGAAGACAAACAAGGTGGGGCACAGCCATACGTTTTGCACACGTTTCAGATCTACTAAGAAAAAAAGCAGACAAAACAAACTGTAACATCAGTAGATTTTAGAGAAGACAATCAATTATAAATTGTGGGTTTTTAACAAAAACTTATATGATGCAAAAAAAGGTTGGACAGTATCCTTTTAAAGAAATATGGCATGGGTGGCAAGGGCAAACTGTTACCGCTTGTTCAAGACAGTAAAACATAAGAACATACCTTACACTTTAAGTAGCAGTGCATCAAGGATAAAGAGGAATCCTTTGTTTTTGATTTTGAAAGTTGTACATTTCTTAACCCAACAAATTGGAATGAACAAAAGCCTTTCTACAGTGGTTATTATTAAAACTGCTGTGTTTTATGGCCCAGCATTCCGCTAGTAATCACAGCAAAATAGTATCTGAATATCCAAGCTGTGTTATTTCAGATACTAATATTTGGAATAACACAGCTGGGCTATTCTAGTTAGGGATGCAGCAAAATAAAATTTTGCCAGTGAAATTGCAGTGAAATCAGCAATTTCACTATGCAAAATGTTTCATGAAATTGTGGCGAAATTTTGTAATTTCACCCACAATTTTGACCTCTGAAAATCCTGCCGAGTTCCCCTGGTGTCTAGTGACATGCCTCCTCATCCGGCCATTCAGAGGCCGACATGTTGAAATAAAAATATTCTCCCTTGTGTGTCTAGTGGCTCTCCCATCAATCACCAAACGTATTTGTATAGTGATCCCAAGTTCCAACACATTTCTCTCCCATCCCATCCCCCCAGATCCCCGATCCTCACTTAAAAAAAATACTCCCAGCTGGCCTGGTGGCACTGAGGGTTGAGAGAAGCTGGACACCACACCTCGTGCCATGCCGGTGTCCTGTGCTTGGGAACAGGCATGGGCCACGGGTAGAGTAGGAGGAGAAGGATTGAGCATTCAGAGGACTGCCTCCTCTCCAGGGAGGGGGACGTAGCATTGGGAACAGGCACATTCTCGGGGTCAGCAGGGAGAAGAAGGATCAAGGATTGAGCGTTACTAGTGGTGTACCGCAGGGTTCAGTACTGGGGCCGGTCCCTTTTAATGTCTTTCTAAGTGACATTGCAGTGTGACTGGAAGGGAAAGTATGTCTCTTTGCAGATGACACAAAGATATGCAACAGGGTTGATACGCAAGGTGGGGTGGAAAGGATGAAAAGGGAATTGACAAGGTTGGAGGAATGGTCAAATATATGGCAGCTTAGATTCAACACAAAGAAGTGCAAAGTAATGTACTTGGGAAACAAAAACACAGGAGAAGAGTACACAATGGGGGGTGAGATACTGACAACAACAAAAATTGAAAGGGACCTGGAGGTAGTCATATCAGATGACTTAAAAGTGGGCCAGCAATGTGAGAAGGCAATAAGTAGGGCTGGGGGGATACTGGGATGCATAGGGAGAGGCATCACCAGTAGAAAATAGGAAGTTTTTGGCCCTCTGTACAGACAGCTGATAAGACCACATCTGGAGTACTGTGTACAGTTTTGGAGACCCCCAAAGACATAGACAGGGTGGAGGCTGTCCAGAGGAGGGCAACCAAAATGGTACATAGTCTGCACCAGAAGACAAATGAAGAAAGACTAAAGGAGATTAAGATGTATAGCCTCGAGGAAAGGAGGGAGAGGAGGGCATGATCGAAACTTTCAAATACCTCAAGGGAATCAATAAAGTCCAAGAGGGTAGCATCTTTCAGAAAAAGAGATGTGCAAGAAGAAGGGGGCACAATTTGAAGATAGAGGGGGATGGCTCAGAGGTAATGTGAGGAAGTATTTTTTCACAGGAGAGTTGTAGATGCATGGAACAGACTTCTTGAAGAGGTCGTAGAGTCAAAAACAGTGGGGGAATTCAAGAATGCATGGGACAGACATAAGGCAATTCTAGTGGGGGGTAGAAGGAAGTAGGATGTTGGTTAACTAGGATCTGCAGCTTATCCGTTAGGTAGGGAATTGGGCAGACTAGATGGGTCAAGCTTTCCTTATCTGCCATCATATTCTATGTTTCTGTGTTTCTATGAGCATCCAGAGGACTGCTCTCCTTCTCCAGGGAGGAGGGATGTGCAGCATTGGGAATAGGCATGGGCCACCAGGGATCAGCAGGGGAGGAGAAGGATCAAGCATCCAGAGGACTGCTCTCCTTCTCCAGGGAGAGGGGGGATGTGCAGCATTGGGAACAGGCACGGGCCACCAGGGGTCGGCAGGGGAGGAAAAGGATTCCGCATCCAGAGGACTGCACTCCTTCTCCAGGGAGGGGGGGATGTGCAGCATTTGGAACAGTCACAGGCCCCCTGGGGGTTAGCAGGGGAGGAGAAGGATCGAGCATTTAGAGAACTGCTTTCCTTCTCTGGGGAAGGGGACGTGCAGCATTGGGAACAGGCACAGACCACTGGGGATCAGCAGGGGAGGAGAAGGATCGAGCATCCAGAGGACTGCTCTCCTTCTCCAGGGAGGAGGGATGTGCAGCATTGGGAACAGGCATGCCCCCTGGGGATTTGCAGGGAAGGAGAAGGATCGAGCATTCAGAGGACTGCTCTCCTTCTCCAGGGAGGGGGGATGTGCAGCATTGGGAACAGGCATTGGCCACCAGGGATCAGCAGGGGAGAAGGATCGAGCATTCAGAGGACTGCTCTCCTTCTCCAGGGATGGGGGATGTGAAGCATTGGGAACAGGCATGCCCCCCCCGGGGATTGGCAGGGGAGGAGGAGAAGAATCGAGCATCTAGAGGACTGCTCTACTTCTCCAGGGAGAGGGGATGTGCAGCATTGGGAACAGGCACAGGCCCCCCCGGGGTTAGCAGGAGAGGAGAAGGATCGAGCATTCAGAAGACTGCTCTCCTTATCCAGGTAGGGGGGACATGCAGCATTGGGAACAGGCACGGGCCACTGGGGATCGGCAGGGGAGGAGAAGGATGCCGCATCCAGAGGACTGCTCTCCTTCTCCAGGGAGGGGGGATGTGCAGCATTGGGAACAGGCACAGGCCGCTGTGGATCGACAGGGGAGGAGAAGGATCGAGCATCTGGGGGGCTGCTCTCCTTCTCCAGGGAGGGGGGATGTGCAGCATTGGAAACAGGCATGGGCCGCCGGGGATCAGCAGGGGAGGAGAAAGATTGCACATCCAGAGGACTGCTCTCCTTCTCCAGGGAGGGGGGATGTGCAGCATTGGGAATAGGCACGGGCCACTGGGGATCGGCAGGGGAGGAGAAGGATCGAGCATCTGGGGGGGTGCTCTCCTTCTCCAGGGAGGGGGGATGTGCAGCATTGGGAACAGGCATGGGCCGACGGGGATCAGCAGGGGAGGAGAAGGATCGAGCCTTCAGATTACTGCTCTCCTTCTCCAGGGAGGGGGGATGTGCAGCATTGGGAACAGGCACGGGCCACTGGGGATCGGCAGGGGAGGAGAAGGATCGTGCATCCAGAGGACTGCTCTCCTTATCCAGGGAGAGGGATGTACAGCATTGGGAACAGGCACGGGCCACTGGGGATCGGCAGGGGAGGAGAAGGATCAAGCATTCAGTTTACTGCTCTCCTTCTCCAGGGAGTGGGGACGTGCAGCATTGGAAACAGGCATGGGCCGCTGGGGATCGGCAGGGGAGGAGAGGGATTGCACATCCAGAGGACTGCTCTCCTTCTCCATGGAGGGGGCATGTGCAGCATTGGGAACAGGCACTGGCCACCGGGGATCGGCAGGGGAGGAGAAGGATTGAGCATCCAGAGGACTGCTTTCCTTCTCCAGGGAGGGTGGGAGTGCAGCATTGGGAAGAGGCACTGGCTACCGGGGATCAGCAGGGGGGGAGAAGGATTGAGCATCCAGAGGACTGCTCTCCTTCTCCAGGGAGGGGGAACATGCAGCATTGGGAACAGGCATGGGCCCCCCCGGGGGTTAGCAGGGGAGGAGAAGGATCGAGCATTCAGAGGACTGCTCTCCTTCTCTGAGGAGGGGGACATGCAGCATTGGGAACAGGCACAGGCCACCAGGGATCGGCAGGGGAGGAGAAGGATCGAGCATTCAGAGGACTGCTCTCCTTCTCTAGGGAGGGGGGACATGCAGCACCGGTACCTGGCTGCCCCCTGGCAGAGGCTGAGCACTAAGACACCATGCGAGAGCATGTGAGAGCCGAGTGCACATGCATGGAGGGGGAGCACACATTGAAGCATGCGTGTTCCTCCTTTGCTTGCATCATTGCATGCACTCAGCTCCAGAGGGAGCATTCAAGAAAAATGGTGGCTCCCTGTGCATGAGCCGCTCCTGGTGCCTGTCCCCTCTGGCCACTACAGCTCCACCAATGGTGGCCCCACTTGGGGGGAGCATCCCTGAGTCTGAGGGGGCAGGGCACTGGGGGGAGAGAGGTGAGCCTAGGGGATCCTGGCAACAACAAAAAAAACAAACACACTCCCTGGTGTTTAGTGAACCACCATCCTCCTCACCCTGTTATCAGCACCCACCCCACTGCCCTCTGTACCCCGATCAGGCCACTGGCACAGCCCTCCACTCACCTCCACTGCTGGTGGCCCAACTGATTGCCAAAATGAATGAGCACATACTTGTACAAGCACACACTAATTCATTGAAGCGTGCAAGTGCAGTAGCACTTTAATGAATGAGCACATACTTGTACAAGCACACACTAATTCATTGAAGCGTGCAAGTGCAGTAGCACTTTAGTGAATGAGCACATACTTGTACAAGCACACGCTCATTCGTTGAAGCTAAGTCAGGCTGCCAGCCATGGAGGTGAGTAGAGTGCTATGCCGGTAGCCTGATCAGGGTATGGGGGGAGTGAGGTATGTGATAGTAACAGGGTGAGGTTCCACTAGACACCAGGGGGTGTTTTTTTAATTGAGGATCGGGGATCCAGCAGAATGGGGGGCAGGGGAGAAATGTGTACTTGAGGGGGTTACTAATTATTTGGTCTGGTGATCAGCTGGGGGGACCACTGGACACCAGGGAAGATTTTGTTTTGGGGCCAGTGAGTGGATGGGGAGGGGGACCACAGTCACCATCAGGAGCAGCCAGCCCACCAGTTCACCACCAGTTACCATGTCCATAAAGCAAAATTTCACCTGCGGGTGGAGAAATTTCACCCGTGGGTGGGGAAATTTCATCTGCAGGTAGGAAAATTTCTCCCACGAGTGAAATTTCACTGGCTTGGGGGTGAAATTTCATTCACAACCACAGGTGAAATTTCACCCCACACAATATTTTGCAAAATGCGCAAATTACATTTAATATTTCGCTCCAGTTTTGCACAACTCTAATTCTAGTAGTATTCTGAATACTATTGGAATTCTTATGATCCACATAAATGCAGCATTTTCAATATTTCCAATAAGTATGACCCATTGACTAGATTATTTAATGCATCCTTGGAGGAGAGGGAAGCCCCAATACATTGGAAGAGATCAGTTGTCACACCAATTTTTAAAAAGGGGGAAAAGTGATAAAACTAACTATAGACCAGTGAGCTTGACATCAGGGGTAGGGGAAACTCTTTGAAAAAAAAGCTTGTGACACAGAATCAACAAATTTATTGACAGTAAGAATATTTGGGATAGTACACAACATGGGTTTAGAAAGTACAGGGTGTGTTTAATGAACATGTTTGGGCACTTTGGTAAAGTCAGGGAAGCACTTGACTGGGGTTAGCCAATCGATGTCATGTACCTAGATCTCAGTAAGGCTTTTGAGAAAGTTCCACATGCTGAGGTAATACAGAAAATGATGTGTTATAGATTTAACCCAAGGCTAGTAAAGTGGATTAAATTATGGCTTGAGAATAGGGTACAGACAGTTGCTACAAATGGTTATGAATCATCAGAAATTAGAGTAACTAGTGGAGTTTCTCTGGAGTCTGCTTTGTGTTCAACACTATTGAACTTATTCATCCAGGACATGCAAACAAATAAAGATATATGGCTAGCCAAATCTGCAGATGATGCGAAAGGGAGCAAAAGTGTGGATACAGAGCATGGTACTAAAAAGCTACAGGATGATACCAATAATTTATTCACTTGGTCACTAACAAATAAAATGAACTTTAATCTTGAAAAGTATGTGGTAATGCAGTTTGGGTCAAATTATAAGCAGGCAAAGTACTACATGGGTGCTACAGAACTAATAACTTGTTATTATGAGAATGATCTGGGAATTTTAATAGATATCAAGTTGAAATTCTCAAAACACTGTGATTAGGTTGTCTCAAAGTGTAGCAGGGTTATGGGTTGTATAAGAAATAACCTAACATACAGGGAGCAGGAAGTCATCCCACTGTATGGGTCACTTGTTCATCCACATCAGGAGTACTGTGGATAATTATGTAACCCATCAAACAAACAAGCCAACAAGCAAACAAACAAACAAGCAAACAGGTTAGAAAGGGTAGAGATGAAAACCTCAAAGATCATTAAAGGAATGACTGGAATGAGTTCTCAATCAATCAAGCAATCAAAATTTTATTTGTTAGCGCAATTCCATTAGACCAAAGCGCTTTACATCCTAAAACAAGTTAAAATTAACACATACATCAATAAATGAAAAAACACTGTATAAACATCTTAATAAATATCAATTAGATGGTGCTACAACTAGGCTTAACTCTCATGACGAAATGCCTGGCTGAACAGAAATGTTTTTCATTCGGTCTTAAACCTGTCAGCAGTCAGGCACTCTCTAATCCGATGAGAAAGAGCATTCCACAGGATCAGGGCAACAAAAGCAAAAGTATACACCCCCCGAAGTCTTTAACTAGACCCGGAAACCTCTAGCAGTCCCTCACCAGTGGAATGGAATGGAGTGGGCAGAGGGGGTGGTAGGGGCAAAGAATATCTTGCAATTAGCCAGGTCTCTGTCCATGTAGGGCTTTGTAGGTCAGTAACCTGACCTTAAAGGTGATCCAACAATGTACTAGCAGCCAGTGCAGACCACAGAGCACAGGAATGATATGGCAAGATCTTGATAAACCAGTCAACACCCTAGCTGCCGCATTCTGCAGTAACTGCAACCTGCGGATGTCAACCCCCGGTAGCCCTAGGTATTGGGCATTGCAGTAATCACGGCATGAGGCTACAAAGGCATGAACCAGAGTTGGCATATTGCCAGGCAGAACCAGGTGCTTAATCCGAGCAATGTTCCTCAGATGGTAAAATGAGGTCTTTATGACTGCTGATACCTGAGATTTTAATGTCAGGGCACTGTTGAACACAACACCTAGATTTCACGCCTCATTTGAGGTAAGCAGCTGGTCACCACTGAGCCAAAGCCCAGATGGTTGACCTGTTTACAATCCCATGCCTTGGTGACCTGGCTCTAATAACAACACTTCTGTTTTGTCGGAGTTTAACCTCAGCCAATTGACACTCATCCAACGTCAAATCTTGGACAGGCAGTTGTTAAAGACCGAGACTGCCCTGCCCTTTTCAGGCACAAAGGACACGTAGAGCTGAGTATCATCTGCACAGCAGTGAAAACTCAGCTCATATCACCTTATAATGTCTGCCGATGGCAACATATACACTGCGAACAACATGGAGAATAAAATGGAACCCTGTGGAACCCTACATAACAAGGGGAGAGAAGCCGAGGTTATGAGCAAAGGTTAAATGAAATGGGCCTCTACAAGCTAGAAATAAGAAGACTGAGGGTTGACATGTCATTAGTTTTCAAAGTTATTACTAACCGTGATCTAACAGCCAATCTAAATATTGAATTTTCAGAGGGTAAAAAAGTAACATGAAATCCTAAATTACCGTTACATGGTAGGCCATTTAAAACTGAATGGAGGAGAGCAAGGTTCTCGCTGAGAGTGGTGGAATATGTTGTGGCTTGCCCACAGAAGTGGTGAAATATATAACTGTCAACAGTTTTAAGTCAGAGCTAGACAAATTTGTACTAAAATTGTGCATCAGTGGTTACTGTTGTTGATATGTGATGGAAAACTTAGGCTTTTTGCCTCCTCTTGTCTGATCCGTCCTATGTTCCTATGTTCCCAAGCACTGTAGAAAAGTCTTCAATCATTCAACAAACAGTGGACTTTCCATGCCCAAAGTCAAGCTCTTGTTTTGTAATACTGACTCGCTTGCAAACATTGAATACTAACTAGAATAACGGCAGACTGGATGGACCGTGGGGTCCTCTTCTGCCGTCAAGGTCTATGATTCTATGAGAAAACGTATATTCCCTAATGTAAACACAGCATTCACAATGCCTGTTCAGAATACTCCATTCTCAGGATACTCCAGTATTTGCAATACTGAGACCATGTACAGTAAAAGTCCTGTGATGGGGGCTGTTGGATTCCAGCACTGTTCGTGAAGTGTTAACTTTAGGTACAGTAGCTCTCACATGAAATGTTTAATGTAATAGAATGTAGGCTTGTTCTGTACTGGATGCATTAGAACACTAATTATTTCTGAATACCACAGGGATTGGGGTTTCAATTTAGATCTGAGGTTATTTTTTTTTTAGATTCAGAAAATTAACTGTGGAAGAGTATCTTACCCACAGCCAAAAGTCCAACCTGGAAGGTAGAGCAATTCTTCATTAAAGTGATGTAAATGGCTCACTCACCCCAGACCCACAGTGTATCACTGATAGACTCAATGAAGCTTTCTCGGACCTCAGTGCAGTCCTCCCCACCAACTTCTTTGACCCTGCCCCTGCTCTTCCCCCACCTCCACTTCCACCCATTCCACTTCAGGGCTCTCACACTGTCTGAGGCCAAAACCTACCTACTTAAAGCCCTCAGTGGCACTGGCTATAAAAATGATGCGCTGGATCCAAAACTCCTTCACCTAGTTCTGGACACAGTCCTTGCACCCCTTACCAGCCTTCCCAATTACTCACTGTGTCACGGCCAATTCCCCCTTGCTTGGAAGACTGCAGTGTTCACCCCTATACACCAAGGTGGGGACTGTACCTCCCCCGGGAACTACAGACCAATCTCAATACTGCCCGCCCCCTCTTGAAAGCCCCAGAAAAAGTTGTGGCTGACCAAATGACCAAATACCTTGACAAACACAGTCTCCTCTGTGCGGAACAGCAAGGTTTCCACAGGAGGCATAGCATCACTACTGCCCTCATCGAGTTTTCCAACTATCTACACACAGCCCTGAATAAAGGTCTCCTCATGGGTGCAGTCTACATTAATCTATCAAAAGCCTTCGATACCATCTGCCACTGACTCCTCATATCCACCCTCTCCCAGTTAGGTTCTTCACATGGCCCTCTGTCCTGGTTCTCCAACTACCTCACCTCCCAGTCACAGTGTGTGAAAATCAACAGTACGCTCTCTGGCACTCAACAGGTCTGCTCAGGTGTCCCACAAGGCTCGATCCTTGGACTGCTGCTTTTCAATCTGTACCTAAATATGCTCCCCAGCTCCTGCTCAGAAAAAATGCTCCTCTGTGCGGACAGCACAGTCCTTTTCACATCCCACCTGATCCTCTCCCACCTCCAAAGTGCCCTGCAACACTTTTTTAGTCAGGCAGAATTCTGGCTTCTGGACCATCACCTTGTAATTAACCTAAAAAAGATGAAGCACATGTTATTCTCGCATTCCGGAAGCAAATCCAGGGACACCCCACTCACTGTCCTGTCTAACACCCTCCTCTGCCTCGAGCAGGTAAAAACCTAAAAATACCTGGACAGCACCTTTGACTCTGCTCTCTCTTTTCATGACCACACACGCACCCTCACTACAGCCATAAACACACGTGTTGGCCTACTGTACCGCTACAAGAGCTGCCTACCACCCACCACCTCTGTGCTATCCCCAGTAGACTATGGCATCCTGGTGTACAGTGCAGCAGACATAACCACACTCAATAAATGAAAATGTCCCTGAACAAAGCCTGCCACCTACTTACGGGCTCCAGAAGACTCCCCCACACATGTACCTTATATGACCTCGATGATTTTCTCAGCCTTGAGGAAAGGTTGTGCTACCAAACCTGCCTCCTAACCAAGAAAATTGTTGCAGGCTTTGCACCTTCCGGCCTAATTTCCAACCTCACCCCCTCCATCACTGCCATCTCCACCCATAGCGCACTCAAGTGTACATTTCAAGTGTCCAGGGTCAGGACATCCCTGGCCCAAAGGTCCTTCTGATACCGGGCCCCAACCTGGAGCAATGCTCTCCCCTCTGATACCACATCAAAACGAAGAATGGGGTCCTTCAAATCTGCCCCCAGGCAACACCTAATCACCACCCACAGCTGTAACTGCACATAGCTGTTTGCTTCCCCACCTCACTGGTGACCCCCCTCTGATACCACATCGAAACGAAGAATGGAGTCTTTCAATTCTGCCCTTAGGCAACACCTAATCACCACCCACAGCTGTAACTGCACATCGCTGTTTGCTTCCTCACCTCACTGGTGACCCTCCCCCCCACTGTCCCATGCCCTGGCAGAACATGTAGCTGCCCAAGTGTCACACGTTTAATTTATGTTACTACCTATTTTTACTTAGAACCCAAATTGCTGTCTCTGGTGTACTAGATGGCTTAGCTACATCACTGTATAGGACCTGTATAGAGTTTCAGTCTCTTATGAATTGTATTCCTGGTATTTATGTACATACATGTATAGTGTTTTCCTGTATAGAGTTTCACTCTCTTATGAATTGTATTCCTGGTATTTTTGTACATACATGTATAGTGTTTTCCTGTATAGAGTTTTTGCTCACTCATGAATTGTATTCCTGGTATTTACGTACATACATGTATAGTGTTTTCCTGTATAGAGTTTTTTCTCGCGCATGAATTTTATCCCTCATATTTATGTACATACATGTATAGTGTGCCCTACATCGATCTGTACTCTATGTAACTATGTCAGTATTTGTAAATATTGTCTGTTTCCTGATGAGGAGCCTTTGTAAATGAGTCCCTGACTCAAAGGTTTGCAATTCCGGTTGGTTTCTGCTAAATAAATAAATAAAATAAAGGTAGTAATACTATAGATTTCAAAGATTTTTTCCAACTGAAATGTTCAGTGTACTGATTTTTGTCTCACTGCAGGTGTCCTGTGGTTGGAGCAGCTGCTGTCACTGTTATAGAAAATGGAAACTCAACAAGAGTTCGATTCTCAGTAAAGGTCTTCAAGTTTGTTACCAGTGACCTAGTGTACTTGCACTGCAGTGTTTCCATCTGTGCCAGACCCTGTGCTCCTGTAAGTGTGTGTTTATGTGCATATGTATCTGTGTGCCAGTGCACAGGCAGTGATATAGCTTGGAAAATAAAACGTGCAAGCCAGAACCCTTTGATGCTTCATTCCTTCCTGCTCCTTCCCCATTGTAGACATACCCATGTGTGTTAACCAGACCCCTTCTATGTGCCATGCATAGCTACAGTACTTTGTCAAAGAATTCTTGAACTTTGACAAGGAAGATATTTTTATTTTTAAACTACAGTATCTGTGTATCACTAAAAGGATTTTCAAGACAGCAAGCATATTTGACATCTGGTAGCTGACTGCTTAGATTATTTTAGTTGATTCTGGCAACCTCCACTTGCATACTGTGTGACTTTGTGCAAGTCACATAACCTCCCCAGTGCTCCTGGTTTGCCCCTGAAAACAGGCACTTGTGTATAGTGGGCCTAACCTGGTTACCAAAAGAATAAAACTAAAATTAAGGAAGCTCGTGCATAGCATGTGCAATTGTTATAAGGTCAGTTATAGCATGGGGAGCAAAACCTATAATTTTGGAGTTGGTGGCATACAGGTCTCCAGCACAGGTAGAGAAAATGGATTAGGCACTCGCTGATGTAATTACCAGGATGGCAAATAAGGGGGGCATTCTGCTACTGGGTGACTTCAGTGTGCCAGATGTGGATCATAGCCTTCCACCTGCAGATTCATTAAGGAACTAGACCATCATTGACTCCCTACAAGGAGCTTTTCTCAGGCTGGTAGTTAATGAACTGACTTGGGAGGAGACAGTGCTTGATCTGCTGCTTACAAACAGGGACAGCACTAGAGATGTCACAGTGGTCATTCCTTTTGGTACCAGTGATCACTATACACTGGGGCAGTGCTGGACATGGTACTTACAAACAGGGACAACATTACAGATGTCACAGTGGTCATTCCTTTTGGCATCAGTGATCACTGTACACTGGGGCAGTGCTGGACGTGGTACTTACAAACAGGGACAGCATTACAGATGTCACAGTGGTCATTCCTTTTGGTACCAGTGATCACTATACACTGGGGCAGTGCTGGACATGGTACTTACAAACAGGGACAACATTACAGATGTCACAGTGGTCATTCCTTTTGGCATCAGTGATCACTGTACACTGGGGCAGTGCTGGACGTGGTACTTACAAACAGGGACAGCATTACAGATGTCACAGTGTCATTCCTTTTGGTAGCAGTGATCACTGTACACTGGGGCAGTGCTGGACATGGTACTTACAAACAGGGACAACATTACAGATGTCACAGTGGTCATTCCTTTCGGTACCAGTGATCACTGTACACTGGGGCAGTGCTGGACATGGTACTTACAAACAGGGACAGCATTACAGATGTCACAGTGGTCATTCCTTTCGGTACCAGTGACCACTGTACACTGGGGCAGTGCAGGACATGGTGTTTACAAACAGGGACAACATTACAGATGTCACAGTGGTCATTCCTTTTGGCATCAGTGATCACTGTACACTGGGGCAGTGCTGGACATGGTACTTACAAACAGGGACAACACTACAGATGTCACAGTGGTCATTCCTTTTGGTATCAGTGATCACTGTACACTGGAGCAGTACTGGATGTGGTACTTACAAACAGGGACAGTGTTACAGATGTCACAGTGGTCATTCCTTTTGGTACCAGTGATCACTGTACACTGGAGCAGTGCTGGTTGTGGTGCTTACAAACAATGAGAGCATTACAGATGTAACAGTGGTCATTCCTTTTGGTACCAGTGATCACTGAACACTGGGACAGTGCTGGATATGGTGCTTACAAACAGGGACAGCATTACAGATGTCACAGTGGCCATTCCTTTTGGCACCAGTGATCACTGTACACTGGGGCAGTGCTGGACATGGTACTTTCAAACAGAAACAGCATTACAGATGTCACAGTGGTCATTCCTTTTGGTACCAGTGATCACTATACACTGGGACAGTGCTGGATATGGTGCTTACAAACAGGGACAGCATTACAGATGCCACAGTGGTCATTCCTTTTCCTGTCAGTGATCACTGTACACTGGGGCAGAGCTGGACATGGTGCTTACAAATGGACAACATTACAGATGTCACAGTGGTCATTCCTTTTGGTACCAGTGATCACTGTACACTGGGGCAGTGCTGGACATGGTGCTTGAAAACAATGACAGCATTACATATGTCACAGTGGTCATTCCTTTTGGTATCAGTGATCACCATGCATTGTGGTTTAACATTAAAACTGGATCACAGGCAAACAAGAGGGTGAGGGTCCTGGAATGTGGGAGAGCGGATTTTAAAGAAATGGAAGACCACCTCAGAAACTGCCTTGTTGGGGGATTGTCAGGGAGGGGATGATGTACAGTGCAGAAAATAAGGGAGAGCATAAATAATGCCCCCAACCACTGCATAAAGGAAGAGAGTAAACGCAGAAAGAAATGCTGACCACTATGGTTCTCTTGGGAAGTGGCCATGGCGGTGAAGGAAAAAAGGCTGACATTCAGGAGTTATAAGGAAGCATTGCAGAAGGAAGACAGGGATGTGTACCAAGCATAACAGAAGGAAGCAGCAAGGGCAGTGAGGGGAGCAAAGGTGCAGACTGAGGAAAGGCTTGCCACGGGGGTATCTGAAGGAGATAAGACTTTTATCAGGTATGTAAGTGAGAAAAGGAAAACAAGGTGAGGGATGGTGACAAAAAGAATGGCAGCAATGAGGCAACAGTGAAGAAGACCAAGAAAAAGTAGAAATTATGAACAGGTACTTCTGGTCTGTCTTCACAGTGGTGGGGTGATGGACAACCAGAGAGCAGCAGGAACAAATGCCAGTGGGCAACACTAATCTATTTTCAGAGGACTCAGTCTTGAATGGATTTACAGAGTGGACAAGGCTATGGGACCAGATGGCATACACTTAAGGGTACTCCAAGAACTCAGAGAGGAGCAAGCAGACAAACTGATGGCCTTACTCCGCAGTGTTCAGAAGACAGTTGTTGTTATGGAGGGATGAAGGAGAGCAGATCTGGTTCCTGTACAAAAGAACAGCAGCAGGGAGGAGGCTGACAGCTAAAGGCTGGTCAGTCTAACCTCCATAGTAAGGAAATTGATGGAAACTGTGTTAATGGAAAGGTTGGCTGAATATCTTGAATCCATTGGGCTGCAAGACCACAAGCAGCATGAAAGGGGGAGTGTGGGTCATGCCAGAGAAACTGGACTGATTTCTTTGACTTGCTAACAAGGGTAAAAGATCATGGGAGGGCATTAGGCATGCCCAGTCTCAGGTTTTGCAATGCTTTCAGCACTATGCTGCACAGAAGACTGATAAAGAACATAAACAGCCTAGGGGTGGGATGAAAAGTGTTGAACTGAGTTAGAAACTGGTTAATTGGCAGGAGACAGAGGGTGGTAGTTAACATCGCTCACTTCAATGATGGGAGAGTGACCAGCAGGGTGCTACAGGGCTTGGTACTTGGACCTGTCCTCATCAATACCTTTTTAAGTGATATTGCAGAAAAACTGGAAGTAAGGTATGACTTTTTGCAAATGACACCAAATGCATAGGGGTCTTAGGAATCTCAACGAGTGGTCAAGAGCATGGCAGTTCATGTTCAATGCCAAAATGTTCAGAATGATGCACATACAGTATAGGAACCCAGGAGCTGAGAGTACGATGGGGGAGGAGCTTATATTCACTAAGCAGGAGAAGACCTTGGGGTTTTATAATATCTGATGACCTCAAAGTGGCCGGGCAGATTGATAAAGAGGTGGGTAGGGCCAGTGGGAAGCTAGAATACAAAGGGAGAGTAATCTCCAGCAGATGGAGGGAGGTGGTGTTGCCACTATATGACTCATTTATGAGACCCTACCTGAAGTACTGTGTCCAGTTCTAAAGGCTGCATCTTAGTAAAGACATAGATGGGGATGAGGCAGTCCAAAGTAGAGCAACTACAGTGATGCCAACCAGGTTGCAATGCAGTGTCTTGAGTTACTACATGACAAAAATGATTAAGTGCTTTTGAAATTGTCTCATTTGTGGCAGTAACTCTACTGCAGTGTGTTGCAGTATTGCATTGCATCCCAATCTGCACCACTGTAAAATGGACAAGGAGTTTCATCAAAAGCCCCAGGATTAGAGATTGAGGGATCTCAAAATGTGTACCCTGGAAAAGCAAAGTGCGAGACAAGGCATGGTAGAACCCTACAAGTACCATGCAAGGAGGGAGTCCCTTTCAAAAGAGGACGAGCCAAAGTGCGAAACAAGGCATGCTAGAAACCTACAAGTACCATGCAAGGAGAGAGTCTCTTTCAAAGGAGAATGAGCCAAAGTGTGAGACAAGGCATGATAGAAACCTACAAGTACCATGCAAGGAGGGAGTCTCTTTCAAAGAAGAACGAGCATCAGGACCAGATCCATGCAATGAAGCTGGAGGAGGGAGGGAGGGATGAGTATTACGCACATGTGTGGAAGTACTTCTTCACTAAAAGAGTGGTAGATACATGGAACAGACAGACAGCTGAATTGGTTGGAGGTGAAAACAGTTGGGGGTTCAAGCATGTATGTAATAGATCTGAGGTGCCATTTTTCAGATGAGACGTTAAACCGAGGTCCCATCTGCCTGGATTGGTGGTAGTTCAGGTGGATGTTAAAGATCCCATGGCACTTATTGAAAAGAGTAGGGGATATTTTTATTAAATGAAACATAGTCAATAACACTACATGGATTTAAACATTTTAAACAAGATACAGCCAAAATATTAGAAAAACAGCTACTTAACTTTATCATTCTGTGAAAACTTTTCCACCACCATGTTACTGCTGTTGTAGTGAACATTTGAACATCTTTTAAATATATTTTTGTTAATTCTTGAGAAAAAATCAGACTATAACCTTCAAGGGATATTCTTTTCTGGTAAATTACCCATTGACAACGTGCCTGTCATAAGTAAAATCTAAGGCAACTGAAAAAGAGAGATAATGTGTTGGTCAAAGAGGGCTAATCCCAAAGGATAAATTCCTAAGACTAAAGTATCATAAGTGAGGTAATGTAACCAAGGTAAGTTCCATTTTGTACCTAAAAAAACCCACAATGATTTCTCAAAAGAACAATTAAGCAAAAAATGTTCCAATGTTTCTTCCAGGTTGATACATCCAGGATATGGACAGTTCCTTTCTAACTGTGCTTTATATTTTGCATTACCCCTTATATTTAACCTCCCATACATAACTAACCACTGCGTTTCCCACATACAGGTGGGGAGTCTTTTATTATTCAATTGTGTTAATACAAAATAATTTTATTTTGTATGGCAGTTTTTAAAGCTAGGTTCAGTAGGGTAAATTGTGGAAATAAAAGTGTCATATAAAGTGCGTACCATAGTGGTTTGCACCAGTGTCTTTGTAATTTGCCATTTATATAATTTTGAAACAGCAACTCGAAAATACAAAGGAACATGAACATGACTGGATAATTTCGGGGCCATATTATGCCAAATATAAAAATATTTGTTTAAAGCTTTGTAAACCCATGCTTGACCTTCTCCTTGTTTAGATCTTAGGCCAAATTTAATAGTTTGAGAAAAAAATAAAGCGTGAAAAAACACAACAGGGTCAATCTTACCCAGTCCTCCTTTCTTTTTTTGTCAGATATGTAAAACAATGCTTAACAGGGTTCAATCTATTACCCCATAACATCTGGAAAAAGGAACTGTAGATCCTGGTTTCAAACTGTTGAGGCAAAGGAACAATCATTGCTATATATTGCAAGCAAGGAACAATGTATTGTTTTAAAATCAATAACCTTTTTTGTTTAGATAGTTTTCACTGTTTCCATCTAGAAATTTTACCTTAATTTTTTTTCAATGCCAGATCCCAATTTTCATTTGGTAAATTCTATGGCCCCCCCAAAAACCCTAATATTAAAAGTGGAGTAGATGAAATAAAGACATCCCTAAAATAAAAATATTTCTGTATACCAAACCCAACCATTAAACCTTTTGTTTTGGAAATGTTCAATTTTGCATTAGAGATGGATGCGTATCTTTCAAATTCTGCCAAAAACTATGTTAATTGTTCCAGTGCTGTTAAAAACATATAGACATCATCAGCATAGGCCTGTAAAAGTAATCATTTCCCTGTGTCTGTATTAAGAATTCCTGGCCATTTTGGTACTTCTGTAACAGAACGCAGGAAGGAATCTAATAAAAAAATATATAATAAAGGGCTTAAGGGGCATCCTTGTCTGACTCCTGTTTGTAAAAAAAAAGTCCCTTTACTGTCATGCCTTTTATTATAGGATAAACTTCAGCAGATTTATATAAAAGTTGAATTAAGTTCAGTAAGGGGTCTGGAACCCCACATTTAAGTAACACCTGAAATAAAGAAGGTAGATGGACCCTGTCAAATGCTTTTTCTAAATCTGCTGTAATTATATAACCTGCTGATCCTTGAAGTGTTAGATATTCTATCACATCTCTTATAATCATTAGTGCTGTCTGGATTTTCTTATCTGTTAGACCACAGAATTGGTAGGGAGAAATGACTCTTGAAGCATAAGCTTCAAGCCTATTATTTATCAAGATCGTAAGGATCTTGTAATCCAAATTCAAAAGTGTAATAGGCATCCATTTTTTTATATCTTGTCTAGCACCTGATTTAAATAAATGTATCATAAGTCCTTCAGTAAAAACTGGGGACATTATCTGATATTCCATCAAAAATTGAAAAACCAATTGAAGACATGTTATTAACAATGTAGAATAAGTTTTGTAAAAGTTATTAGGAAGCCCATCTAGGCCAGGTGATGTGTTAAGTTTAAGCTGCTGTATTGCAGATTTTATTTCTAGTTCTGTAATGGGGTGTTGTAAAGACAGGGTATCCAAAGGAAAGGACGGCACCGTCACTGAGGCTAGATATGTTTTTATGTGAGAAGGAGAAATAAAGGCCTGTGGAGATAAAGAACAAAAATGTTGTTTCATCAAGGCTTCAGTATCAACTTTGGTAGTTAGAATATTACCTGCTTCATCCTTTAAAGAGTCTATTTGCATGGACTCTTTAATATGTTTACATGCTTCAAAAGGATTTCCCAAGGGTGATTTTTTTTGTATGATTGGCTAACATTGCCTGTATGGTATCTAATCTATTATATTGGTATTTCTGCATCTCTTTTCTAATGTTATTAATCTGAAATGTATAATCTATCTGAGAGGTATTTGATAATGTATAAAGTTTCCTTAATTGATTTCTTAGCATAAGATACTTATGAAAATTATTCCTCCTGTTATTTTCCCAATTTTTTTAATCCAGGTACTAATATCCATTTTGGTGTCCAACCACCAATCCCCTAAATCATTATGTACAAAAGCTACAGAAATCTTTGCCTTAAGTATTGACTGTATTGTACTAACTACCATTTGTTGAGACAGGATGGAAGTATTTAGTTTCCATTTGTGAGTTTGTCCAGGCATTGCCAAGGTGGATACTAGAGAAAAAATTAAAAACAAATGATCAGAAAATTCTGAAGGATGTGCAGTGAATTTTCCAGCAGAAACATTTGAGGATATAAATAATCTGCTGTAGATTGATATTAACCCCTTTTATATGTAAAATCAGGTCCCTGTTTTTGAAATTTGGAACAATTAAGTAAACCTGCCACTTTAACAATTTTCTGAAGAGAATTAGAATCACAGTAAATCTTTTTTGAATCACTAGTTTGATGCTTTGGGAGACTGCAATTGAAGTCCCCACCCAAAAATATTTTTTTTGAGGAAACTAAATAAGGCTGTACCGCCTGCATGCATGTCACCCTTTCAGCTTTAGATTGACAATTATAAATATTGATAAATCTACAGGCCTCAGTTCCCCAATTACCATCCAGAATTAATAATCTTCCCAGAACAAGGTGTATCAGATTATATAAAGTAAAAGCATAACAATTAAATAGAATTCCTATCCCATATGTACTGTCAGGTCCAAAAGACCAAAAGGATGGACCCCAAGGCCAATCTCTTTTGAAAGAAGCTATCTGATCAAATGTATACATCCAGGTTTCCTGTAAAAAACATACTTGGATTTTTTCATCATGAATATATTGAAAAATTGCTTGCCTTTTATCAGTTTTTAATAGACTATGAGTATTTAAAGAACCCCAGGTCAATGTAGGAGAACCCATATAAACATGCCTTTATTTTTTCCTTCTTTTTTCTTTATATTCCTCCACAAACACCATTGAAGGGTCTTGTGAGGATTTTTGTTAATCCATATCTCCTACCTCCGTTTCTGAGTCTCCCTAAAAAAGTGCCACATAGGAATTACGAGACTCAAACTTAACTCCTTGTGAGGAAACAGAAACAGGGGATTGTGGGGGAGGGTTCACTTTAGAAATTCTTGTAGATTGCCTGCGAGTCTGAGGAGAGGAAGGAGGGGGAACTGTCACTTCTTTATCCTTTATTTCTGATTCTTTGTAACAGACAGGAATCAGCAAGGAAGGAATGGGTCCCACAGTTGTGCCCCTTTCCGGTTTTGGTTTTACCACCAAAATTTCTTCCTTCAAAGGGGGAGAGGAAGGGACATTACCTTTAGGGGTCTGGGAGGGTTCTGGAGGTTTATCCTCTGATTTTGGAGGGGGAAGGGGGCAGCAGCTTCCTGTGCTTGTTGAATTAGTAAGTCAGGACTGATACAGGAGGCCTTATTTTTTGCTGCCCAAGGACATTCCTGAAAAATGTGCCCAAATTCTTCACATAAATCACAACGTGTGTGATTAGCGCATTGCACTGTAACATGCCCAATTTCTCCACAATTGTCACAGCAAGATCTGTTACAAACGCTAGATAGATGAGTTCTTGAACCACATTTATAACAGGCCCTTGGTTGACCCCTGTAAAAACAAACCCCCCTGTCATGACCCAACAAGAAGGAACTTGGGATATGCTCTATACCAGAATCTGTTTGTCTTAACTTCACTTTGTATTTCCATCCCCCAGTCCAAATAGTTCAGTGTCCAGAATTGGTTCAGGAGAGCTTAAAACATCACATGTTTGTGATAACCAGTAAGTTATATCCTTTACATGCACCCCCTCATTGCTAAACATAACTGTGACATTCTCAATCAAAGGTTTGGTAAGAGGAATCACCAAAAAGGGGGTCCACATAGGGGAAAACTTTACTTGTCTGTATCTCTCCCAGAAAAGATCCAGTAAATATGTAGGGCGGAAGCTAACATCAAAATTGTCCTCTCCAGAGATGTTAATAAATGCGAAGACTTCTTTGGGTGAAAAATGTAGCAAGTCTTCTAGTAATATCTTCCCCATGTGATATCTATCTGGTCTGTCTGCTAGGCCCCCAATATACCGAATACACACAGCGTTTCTTCTGGGAGCAGGTTCTGTCTTAGCTTTGGAAAACAGTTCAGACATTTGGGGTTTTTGTTCAGTTCCTGAAGAATGCTCCAGTGAAAGGAGTGAAATGTTTGGTAATTCAGGTTCTGAGGTTGAAATGGAAGGAACCTGTTTAGAGTCCATAATAGAGATTGATACGTCCTGTAAAACAGGTGCCCCAGCATTTTTTAAATCCCTATCAGTTGATTTTAAGTCCTTTTCAATAACCACCCCCTGTTTTTCTTCTGGTTTCCAAGTCGGGTTTGATTGATAAAGTGAGAGCGAAGAGTCCCAGGAGGGATCAGGTAACCAAATGCCCTTGGGTGAGTGAATCCATCCTGATCCCAAAAGAGCATTTTTTGGTGTCCATATCTCTTTTAAGGTAGCTTCTTCTAACAATTTTGGAGCTGCAGTCTCTGTTGAAATCTGAGCTGAATGACATGGTACTGTTGCTTTAAGAGAGGCTGGCTCTGCCGGTTGTTTCAATGCCTCGGTTTGCCATTTGTTATTAAATGAAAAAGTTGTTGCTCCCGCTTATGACAAGGGAGATTTTTGATATATTGTAGCCTCAAGTGCTGAATCTGCTACAGCAATAGAGTCGGGAGCTTTAAAAACAAATTCCGATGTTTTTGAGAGCTGGGGTTGTGACTGAGTTGGAGCTTTGTTAAGGATAGAAACAGCTACCGGTTTGTTTGCTGAGGGATTACTAGGTAAATGTGAAACTTCCCCGTTTATAACTTTTCCATGACCCCCCAAAATAATAGCAGGCTTTTGGCACTCACTCATTGTAGCGACCATACTGCCAGCCTTTTCATGCACATTATTTGTATTAGAGGCAGTTGTGTTTGCAAATGAAATTGACAATGACTCACCGAGCTCCGGCCGGGCATTTGATGCTAGTACGTCATTCTGCAATTTTTTTTTTTGGTTGTTTTACCAGGAGTAACACACCAAGCTGAAAGCTTGTTTACAGGTGCGACCTGGGAGCACAGGGAAGTTAAGTGACTTGCTCAAGGTCACACAGTATGCAAATGGGGCTGTGGGATTCAAACCCAGGTCTCTAGATTTGCAGCTCAGAGCCTTAAACCACTATGCTATACTGACTCTTTGCAATTTGACATCCGAATCAGGGTGTTTGACTGGGGGTGTTTCTGAAGTTGTTTCCATGTCGTGGTATTTCAAGGAATCCATTAATAAAGGTACTGGTTTTCTCAAGGAAGTAGTCAAAATTGTAGAGCCAGTCAGTGTTTCGATTTCTGCTGTTTTAGGCAAAGTTAGATCCTCAGTAGAGAAAAAAGCTCAGGAACATATTTTTTTCAAATCCAAATCCACTGACAACAATGAAAAATCCTCAGAATCAGCAACAGTGAGAAAGTTTGTTGGCCTTGAAACCAGGCCTCCTCCTTTCAGCACATCCCTGTTCCTCTGCCACATCAGCACTTCCTCCTCCTCCTGTGTCCGGCTGCAAACTGTGCCCCTCCATCCTGTCCACAGGAAGTGACAGTACCCCTGCAGTCAGAGTAGGGGAATTTCCCCAGTGTCCTGGCCAAATTTCTCTCATTCATTAAAAATACCAATAGTTTCATCTGGTTCAAGGTCAGTTGGCATTCATCTGTATCCCCCTTCCCCTAGGTCGTGCCTGAAAATAGGCATGATTTGTCTAGTGCACTTACCCGGTCAACAAAAACTAAATAAATATAGAGGAATATTAGTAAATAGGCTGGGAAGAGGGAGGGTCATCTCAGAACAGTCTGGACCTGCGGAGACAGTCTAGACAGGGACTTCTGGGTGGACAGGGTGGGCTAAGCAGCTCTTTTCTGCTGACAAATTCCACGATTTTGTGTTTCTATGACATTTTCAGCTCTGACACGAGATGGTATAATTTAGTTTGAAAATAAAACTGATTATGAGCCAGGCCAGTGGCACTGAGGGTTGAGGCGCTGAACAGCCACACTTCACACTACGCCGGCAACCCGGGTTCGGGAATGGACTTGGGCCACTGGGGGTCGGTAGGGGCAGGAAAGGATTGAGCATCCAGAGGACTGATCTCCATTCCTGGGGAGGGATCCAGGGCTATGTGCTGCTCCTTAGCGGTCCCCAATGGAGATAAAGGGCATCACAAGGAACCTGCAGTGCAGCTACATGCAGTGGAGCATCGGCGGGTGTCAGCATGTAGTGCCAGGATGCCATTGCATGATCGTGCTCCTGAGGAAACCTACGAAGAAAACCCCAGTTGTCCAGTGGAGGTGAAAGGGGTTCCAGAGACCCACCCACATCCTGCTGTCAGACCTGCCTTTGTGGGTCTCCTGTCTCCTGCCCTGGTCCCGTGGCTGTCTCTCTAATCCCAGAAAGGCTGCCACCCTGGGGGGGAGATCCAGGGGTCTGGAAAAGCCATGGGGAGACCACTCAGGGAGGTTTTGAGCTAGGAGTAGTGGCTGTAGTTGTGTGGGAACCCTGGAGAGATGCCCTGAACCACCAGAGAAAAATAGAGTGTACAAAAAAAAATGATTCTGGCAAGGATTTGGATGGATTATGATTAAAGAAAATAAGAGATGGCATGAAGAAAAAAAGAGTCTAAAACATGACAGTCATATGTAAACTTCACACTTGGAGTTAGTTCCTCTCATACCGCTTAAAATGATCTCGAGCCCTATAAAGGGATTAAATGGGCACATCTCAAAATGAGGGTAATTGGCAACCAGAAATATTTCTCAAAGCTTTAACATAGAGTCTATATCACAAATAGTTATAATAATGAAACTGCGAATGTGATAGAAACAACATTCCTATATTCAGAGGTAGCAGAGGACACCGTGCAGACAGGAGTGCTGCATGGCAACAGAAACAACATTCCTATATTCAGAGACAGCAGTGGACACCGTGCAGACAGGAGTGCTGCATGGCAACAGAAACAACATTCCTATATTCAGAGACAGCAGTGGACACCATGCAGACAGGAGTGCTGCATGGCAACAGAAACAACATTCCTATATTCAGAGACAGCAGAGGGCACCGTGCAGACAGGAGTGCTGCATGGCAACAGAAACAACATTCCTATATTCAGAGACAGCAGTGGACACCGTGCAGACAGAAGTGCTGCATGGCAACAGAAATAACATTCTATATTCAGAGTCAGCAGTGGACACAGTGCAGACAGGAGTGCTGCATGGCAACAGAAACAACATTCTATATTCAGAGACAGCAGTGTACACCATGCAGACAGGAGTGCTGCATGGCAACAGGAACAACATTCCTATATTCAGAGACAGCAGTGGACACCGTGCAGACAGGAGTGCTGCATGGCAAATTGCACATGGCTGGCTTGGGGGTATTATTCAAACAGTTAATGAGCTCTGACTGGAGAGAGCTCCTGCAACTGTCTGATTATGGGGCTGTGCTGGTGTAGTGCATAACGATTCTTAGCTGCGCTGAGACAGGCCCCAACTTATGATGGTCCAAAAGACCCAACAAAGATAACGCAGCCCAAATGAAATAGTGCATGGTTCCTCTAGGCCACATTCAGCCCTATCATGCAAATTAGGCCATTAGGCACACAAAGTATTATGGGCCATTTTCATACCCAATGTGGGCTCATAGTTAACCCACTGGTGCAGTAGTAGTAGGGCTACTGCCTGTGGCGCTTGTAGTGCTGGTGACCAGGGATCACATGCGAGGATGGTGCATCATTGAACCAGCCTGGGGGAGGTTGGATGAGCATCCCAGGAACAGCTCTCCACCTCCAGGGAGGGGGGAGGGTTGGTGATGCTGGGCATTTGGACAACTTCCAGAGGAGGCTGGGATTATGTCAGTACCAAGACTACAGTACAGGGGGAGGTAGTGGGCAATGTCTGTGGGACATACATGGCAGTACACATGCTCATGTGCTGATGTCATTGCATGTCTGTGCTTGTGAAGAACTGATGCAGGTAAAACCTTTTGCAGCAGCAGCAGCAGCAGCAGAGAGATGCTTTCCACCCTCATCCATTGAATTACACCAGAGCGTAAGTCACAGACTGGGAATCAGGTTGACCATGGTCCCTCCTTTGGGAGCCCTGCTGTAAGGGGTAAACGATGGGCCTCTGGAGAGCAGTTGGGTTCGTCCTCACCTGCAGCACAGTGTATAAAGAGAATTGAAAACAAAATAACGGCTCATTAGCATGCGTGAAGACCCCCAAGTGCCATGTTGTCATGTAGTCCTATATGTTGGCAGCCTAGCAGGCACTCACCCAGATCACCCATCCTATATCATAAAGTGTAATTTCCTGCTAGTCTATTGGTCCCTTCACCCCGATCACCCATACTGTAAAACTTGTTACATACCTCAGTGGTTCATTGAACCCCAACTCTATGAAAAGGGCATCTGGCCCCCCTCCCAAGCCACCCACTCAGGACTCTCTTCCCGTCAATTCCTCACCCCAGTCACTGATGCTATACCACAGCAGTAGAGATCAAAACTGGCACAGGCCTCCACTCACCACCTCAGCTGGCTGCCATCTGAATGGTATACAGTGATTGCACACTTACTGTACAAACAGCTGGTTTTACAGGAAGCATGTGATTGCTCTATGCTGTTCACATGCTCACCAGTTGAGGTGGTGAGTGGAGTTTGCTGTTGCCTGTCTCTATTGCTGTGGTACAGTATCAGTGACCAGGGTAGGAGGGGATATGCTGGGAGACAGGTCATGTGTGCTCAGGTCGGGAGGAGGGTTGAACGCCCATTTGGGGGATGGGTTATCCACTAAACAGCTGGAGTAACAGGAATTACAGGATGCATGATCAGTGGGTAGGGGAGACTACTAGACTATCAGGGAATGGCACTTTATGATACCACAGTTGGGATCATTGGGTGAGGAGGCACTGCTGCATGAGATAAGAGGAGGGTTTCAGCACAGCATCATTGATAAACACTGTGACAGGCTGTTTAGAACTGTTGAAACCTCAGAATATGTTGCTCTTCCCTTAATG
The DNA here is from genome assembly GCA_016271365.2 of Neoceratodus forsteri. Lineage (NCBI taxonomy): Eukaryota > Metazoa > Chordata > Ceratodontiformes > Ceratodontidae > Neoceratodus > Neoceratodus forsteri. The sequence goes on from CM057455.1 coordinate 176,387,137, forward strand.
AATGGGGGATCCCTCATTTGCATGGGTGCAGTGGTAAATTCTGAAGATTACTGCTGTCAGGTTGTTTTGGCACATTAGGGGCGATTGACTGTGGCTCCTGCCCTGTTGGCTGGTGCTGTTCACAGTCAGTTCAGTACTTGCCAGCTTTGTGTCACCCTAACCATTTGAATATGGATGTCAATGTTTATGATCTAATCTATAACGGTTATAATCCATCTTTGGATGAGATGTTAAATCATGGTCCCATCTAGCTCTTCTCGTAGTTGTTCAAGTGGATGTTAAAGATCCCATGGCACTTCTTGAGAAGAGTAGGGGAATAGGTGGGGAGGCTGCTTGATGTCCATTTTAAGATAGTCAAAGGATTTCCTTCGTTTTTAATTATTTTGTAATTAATTTGCGCAATATGTTTGTTTTCTTCATGTGACTTATTGGGTAGTACTTTAATTTTCACAAATTAATTACAGTTTTTATTGAAGTAATGAGAACTAATAAACAACTGAAGGAAACCCTTAGAATAACCTAAAATGGACATCAAGTGGCATGTTACTAAGCTAAGTCACAGGTGACTGCAAAATTGCAACTTTTCATTATACTGCTGCTTTAAAAGACTCCTCCAATGGATCCTCCCTCAGGGGAAGGACAATGTTTCAAAACCAGCTGGGGAGTAAAGTTACTAGCAAGACTATGCTGATACAGTGTCTTCGTCATGAGAGTGGCACACTCCGTGAGAGTGACACACCACTGAAAAAGCTCATTGATGGCAGCTAACATATATGACAGCACCCATGAGGTGTTCCAAAAAAGGGACCAACTAATTTTCAACCAGGGGCACCCAAGCGGTGTGTACCCCACCAAGGGCAGATGTAAAATTACTAGAATAAATACATAAATGGAAAACACCAAGGAGTTCCCCATATGTAAATCTCCCTTAGGCTTGCGTAAATAAGTAACACTCCTCTAAATGGGATTGAGATGGGAGCCCCACAGACCCTGAAAAAATATGATATAGTTGAGTGTCCAATGAAGAAGGGGATTGGAAAATAAAACTAAGGTACATATAGCATGGAATGGTAGAGATTTAATTGAATAAATTCTGGATTTATCTAGATTCCTTTGTTTCCACTGAGCTGCATTTCTACACTGTCCGCCTCTTTGATTCAGTTCATCCAATTATAAATTGCTGCTTCAAAGTGGTTACAATAAATACCCAGGATCGTCTCTGGGTCATGCTGTACTGCAATACCCGCACAATAGGATTCTATGGGGCTAGTAAAGTCTCCCAGTGGAATTCTCTTACTCTTACAATAGTTGATTTTGGAACCCGACCAGATAGAAACATCATTCACCGGGGACTTAACTGCTTCTTCCATTGCTGAATCCCTAATAAATATGCAGAACTCTTCAGCATATGACTACACCCGGAGTTCTGGAGTGTCGGGAGTTGCCCGTAGACCTCTGATGGACGTAGAAGTGTGGATTAGCTGAAGGGAGGGTCAGTGGAAAAGACATAAAGCAAAGGGCTGAGCAGGCAGCCCTGCCTTACCGCTTTCTTCTAAACCACAGGTAAATCCTCACTGTATTTCACAACAGGTTATCAGTATCACAGCAGAGTACATTTTACTTATCCAAGGCACAAAAAGGTTGGGGGGGGATACCATATTGCAACAGTACATTGAACAGGAATGGCAAAGTAACCCGAATGAATGTCTGTTCCTAATCCAGGGAAAGAATGTAGCCATGGGAGGTGCCTCTCAAGCTCCGCTCAAAGCCCTCTTGACCCATGATTAGATTATCCAAAGTATAACAACAGCAGACTGCACAATCCTGAGACTAGGAACACAAGTACTCAGCCCCCACTGCTAGTCATCTAGCCAATATTTTTGCTAGTAGTTTATAATCAGTATTAAGGAGACATAGTGATCTCCAATTTTCCAAAAGTTTTCCATCTCCTTTTTTAAATAAAAAAATAAAACAATGCTTCAACCGTGGTGGGAGGTACGGATGACGCTGCCAATAACTGTGAAAAAAAGAAACTGCAGCATGGGAGCAAGGTGATAGAAACATAGAAACATAGATGTTGATGGCAGATAAGGACTGCGAGGCCCATCCAGTCTGCTCATTTTTTTCTAACTAATGAATGAATGAATGAATGATCCACAAAGATTTTATAGAACTGCAGGGGAAGTTCATCTGTCCCAGGGGCAACAATGTTAGAGAACCCCATAATAGCTTCTGTAACCTTCTGTGAGGATATAAGGAGTGTCAGAAACTCCCGCACCTGTGGGGGCAACAGTGGAATATTGAGTGATAAGAAAGGAGGTTGAAAGAAGCCAGGGGTTTCCTGGACACCAAATGTTTACTAAAAGTGCACGTGGACCATGGACATGATAACTGCTGGGTCCGACGAGGCTGAAGACAGATTCGTGGAACGTAAAGCCCACATACACCTACACTGAAGCAGTGTGACACATACTTTAAAGTCATCCATGGACTGGGTCCAGCCTTGGATACCAAATTTTGATTCTTGCTATAGGGATTTTGCCCTGTCATATTGGTAAGTTAGCATTTGAAATTTGAGAGCTGCAATGGCCGCTGTGCAGTCCCTACCCATGGTATGCATCACAGAAATAAGTTTCTGCATCCTGTATCATAAATCTAGATACTTCAGATACCTGCTGGAATGCATCTGGCGAACCATGCTGCAAACAAAGGAATGACAAATCCACTTAGAATCTTCCCACCATGTTGTGAAATCATCATATGCATTCAAGACTGACCACCAATCAAAAAGGATATTAAGCAAGCCAGAACAGAGCATAGTGTCTGACAGCAGCTGTTTATTAAGACAATTGATTCCTAGGGGAGGCGAAAAGTCTCACATCCCAGGAACAGCATAATGCAGAATGGTCCGAGGATTACATTGGAACAACCAAGGACCAAACAACCCTGAGACCCTTTAATAGGGAACTCTTCATGAAGGTGGAACAAGGGACTCCAGATGATGCAGCTTGACTATCATGCAATCAAGCCATTGTAATCATAGATTTTAAAAAATTGGAATCACAGAACACCTTAGTTGTTTTACCACCCTAATCCTGCAGCCCTAAACCACAATTAAAATCTCCTCCCAGGATGAGGAAGTGGGAGGTAAACAAATAGGTTTGCACCGAGTGAAACAGCTGGACCCTAGCTGCCTTTGATTGAAGATTAAACATTTGATGATGATGCTTCTTGCTGTGCATCCCAGCATTGCCCCAGCCCTCCGTACTGCCTTCTCACATTGCCTGCCTATTTTTTTGTTGTTGTTAGAAACCCCCCACCCACCCATTGTGTATTCTTCCACTGCGTTTTTGTTTCCCAGATGCATTACTTTAGATTCAATGCAAAGAAGTTCAAATTAATGCACCTGGGAAACAAAAACCCAGTGGAAGAGTACACAATGGGGGGGAGAGATAATAACAATACCAAAAATGGAAAGGGACTTACTGGTAGTCATATCAGATTATCTAAAGGTAGGCAATATGAGAAGGCAGTAGGGAGGGCTAGGGGATACTGGGATGCCTAGGGAGAGGCATCACCAGTAGAAAACAGGAAGTTGTTATCCCTCTGTACAGACAGTTGGTGAGACCCCATCTAGAGTACTGCGTGCAGTTCTGGAGACCCCATTTCTGCAAGGACACAGACAGGATGGAGGCTGTCCAGAACAGGGCAACTAAAATGGTGCAGGGTCTGCACCAGAAACCATATGAAGAGAGACTAAAGAAGCTTAATATGTATACCCTCTTGGAAAGGAGGAAGAGGGGGATATGATAGAAACTTTCAAATAATTTAAGGGAATCAACAAAGTTTAAGAGGGTAGCATCTTTCAAAAAAAATGTGCAAGAACAAGGGGGCACAGTTTGAAAATAGAGGGGGGACAGTTAAGGGGCAATGTGAGCAAATATTTTTTCACAGAGAAGATGGAGGATATATGGAAAGGCCTTCCTGAAGAGGTCATGGTGTCAAAAACAATGAAGGAATTCAACAATGCATGGGACAGTCATAAGGCAATTATAGTAGGGGGTAGGAGGAAGTAGGCTGTTAGTTAATTAGGATCTGCAGCTTATCCAGTAGGTAGGGAAATGGGCAGATGGGGTTGGCCAAGTGGTCCTTATCTGCCATCAAAGCCTATGTTTCTATGTTTCTATTTATCACCCTTAAGGACTGGGGCCCATGCATAAGGTCAAACAACAACACTCTTCCTGGAGACAGGTCAATCAGTCTGGTCAATTGGAAATGAAAGCCCCAAATTAAAATTCCAAGATCATCACACAATTCTTGTCCCCATGACCAGAAAGAGGGACCAGGAATCCATGCCTTATGAGCTAATTCCAATTCATATAAAGTTTTAAGATATGTATCCTGTAGGAAGAAAATAGTGATTGCAAAACTGTGCAAGATAGAGAATGTAAGAAGTCTCTTCCTGTAAGATTTAACACTATTAACATTCATGAAGAGGAAGGAAAGATGAATAGGAGAGGATGAAAATAGAAACATAGAAACATAGAATGTTACGGCAGATAAGGACCGCTTGGCCCACCTAGTCTGCCCATTTTCCTACCTAACAGATAAGCTTCAGATCCTAGTTAACCAACAGCTTACTTCCTCCTACCCCCCACTAGGACTGCCTAGGGAGGCTGTTCCATGCATCCACAACCCTCTCTGTGAACAAATACTTCCTCACATTACCTCTGAGCCATCCCCCCTTTATCTTCAAATTGTGCCCCCTTGTTCTTGCACATCTCTTTTTCTGAAAGATGCCACCCTCTTGGACTTTGTTGATTCCCTTGAGGTACTTGAAAGTTTCTATCATGTCCCCTCTCTCCCTCCTCTCCTCAAGGGTATACATATTAAGCTCCTTTAGTCTTTCTTCATATGTCTTCTAGTGCAGACCCTGCACCATTTTGGTTGCCCTCCTCTGGACAGCCTCCACTCTGTCTATGTCTTTGCAGAGATGGGGTCTCCAGAACTGCACACAGTACTCCAGATGGGGTCTCACCAACTGTCTGTACGTATGAGCAGCTCCTCCTGGAAACATCTAGGAACATTTGTGACTTTACACACATTTAGCCAACTGGGGATCTTACCCATCCTCAATATCTGACTTGAAATCTGACTGAATATCCCTTTAGCAGGAGGAGATGGAGGCATATGACCCCACCATCCTCCGTGTCACCCCAATGGGAGGGGAAGCTTGGGCAGTGAATGCATTGCACAATGGAATAACAGGGAATGCTGTATGCTTCCCCTTCCCCTTGGATTGCCTCCCTCTTTTCTTAGTAGGGACAGAAGAAAACTCTACATCTAAGGGGGGACATAGAGGTCAGGACAGAGTCTGAAGCAGGTAAGGGCCCTACAGCGAAAGCATCCATTAGGTCTGTATCATCAACATTCATCTGCAGTGCCAATTCACCAGGCTCGGTGGCAGAATCAGGGCAGGAAGAGATGGCAGCAGGGGCAGGGGTCATTTTCTCAGGTACCACCTGAGATTGACCTCATGCAATAATAGCATCTTGGTTCAGACCATCAGATCTATTGTAGGATGCCAAGGGGCAAGCCCAGAAAGAATGACCTTACTCCTCACACAAATTGCAGTGAGATGAGATGTATTCGGACAAGTGCATAGTAGATGTCCATATTCCATACAGCCTGTGCAGCGAGCCACATCACAGGTGGAGCTCCGATGATTATAGGCACCACACTTGGGACAAATCTTAGTCTATCCTGGGTAAAAGGAAATACCCTTATCCCTCCTGATAGAAAAGCCACTCGGCAGATGTTCTATACTGGCAGCAGTTTGGGACAGCTTTACTTTAAGCCTTCGACCCCACATCCACACCTGGTCTGAATCAATAATGGGGAAGGGGTATCCAAGTCCTCGCACCTTTTCTTCACCCAGTAAAGCACATCTGATATATTTACATACTCATTCCTAAACAAAAAAGTAGCAGTTTTCAAAGTAGGTTTCGTTAAAGGGATGGCAATAAAGGGAATCCAAAGGGGGGGGTTCCATTAGTTTTTCGTACTTTAACCAAAAACAATCTAACAGTATAGATGTGCAAAAACTGACACTGAGTGTCTCTTTCCCCGCAATATGTATAACAGCACACAAGTCCGATGCAACGTAACTAAGGGAGTCTTTAAGTAATTTTCAAATAACATATGATGTGTCGGGGGGGTAATCCAGTCCTCCCATGTATTGAAGCCGGACCACATTTCTCCTGTGTACAGGATCCCTGGCTGTGCTGAACAAGTCTGACATCTTGTGGTGGGGGGGCATCTGAGGTATCTCTTCTTCGGGGGAAGAAGGGGAATACATCATGTATCTGAAGTCCAGGGGCAATGGATGGATGGAAAACAGTATGTTTAAGTGACTGGGAATTGCAAGAGGTAAAAGATATTGGATCTTACTCCATTTGCAGAGGCAAGGAGTCAGTATAGCACAGTGGGTTAAGGCTCTGAGCTGCAGATTTGGAGACCTGGGTTTGAATCCCACAGCTGCCTAAGTGCATACTGTGTGATCCTGAACAAGTCACTTAACTTCCTTGTGCTCACAGGTCACATCTGGAAACAAGTTTCGGCTTAGTGTACTACTCCTGGTTAAACAATGTTCCCTTTCCCTATTATTTGTGCTGCAGGAGTCCTTACTCTGGGAGCCTTAGTTAAGCCAACAGGACCCAAGGGGGTCAAGGAGGTGGCAGGAGAAACCTTCAGCACTGGAACCCAGGAAAGACCATCTTTCACCCTTATCCAACCTGTGGCAAGCAGAGCCGCTTCAGTAGACCACTTGTCCATAGACTTGCAGGCTGTACTGGTTTGAGGTCCAGACACAGAAGTCCCAGTCCATGCAAGTCTTACAACAGAGGAGCCCGTGGCCGAACCATCCGATGAACCAGTTTCCAGGGATCCCCCAGAGTTGGTGACTAAAATTTAGTAAAGTTTAATGTATTCTTTGAGGGAACTGTGCTCACCCTGTCAGCACTCAATCTAGCAACTTCCCCTGAAACCGTTATAGGGGATCCTGATCCCAATGCGTGCTGTTCTCCCTGAGTCCTGCACTCTCACAGGTGCCTCCCTTAACACAACATCTACTGTTCTCCAGAAGGAGGTGAATCAGTATCAGTCTGGGAAAGGTCACTACAGTTAGTAGAAGGGGGTACCAAACTCAAGTCAGAGCTGACCCATTCTGTTGTCACAGCTGTTTGTGCAACAAAGTCCCAGAAAGTGATGCTCTCCATTGCAAGCAACGTTCGTCTCCACTCAGACTCTTTGTTCTCCTCATATATCATCTCAAGCAACCACTGTTTTCGGGCCACCAGTTCCTCCTGCAGTCATGCTTCTGCTTTCTGTACCAGGTTGTCCAGCAGGGGATGTTGTTATATTGAGGTAACAGGAACATTTGCAATGGTGTCCTGAATCACTTTTGTAGGTTCGGAATCTGGACAATCAGTATGAACAGTGGCCTCTGTACCTGCAAACAAACGGGAAGAGGCCTTCTGCCCTGCGTCCAGTACCTACATATCCAGGGAAGTGGCCATGCAGATGGCTGAGGACCCTTACAGGAGAGCAGGGGGATTTCCTCGGTGTCCTGGCCAAATTTCCCATCCATTCACTAAAGTACCACCAACAGCTTAATCTGGTTCTGTAAATTAGTTTGCCTCTGTATACATAGCCCCCCCCCTTCCCTTTCCCCTTGGTCACACCTGGAAATGAACTGTGGCTCAGTGTGCCTCTTCCAGTCACAAGATTTCAAATAAATAAATAAAATAACTCGGATACAATCCAGAATATAATCTTAAACAGGTCACAAAGATAATAAACTTACAGTGTATGATGGAATGTTGTTATGGATGGAAATCCATCCCCCCTAAAATGTTGTTATGCTGTGCTAGCTACGTTAGATCATGGACAATCCTGAACGATTCTGATTATGATGTTGGTAGCTCTATGGGGTGCTCTATCCTCGGATAAAACTATCTATGCCAGTGCAGCAGCACGGTGTCTGTAGGACAATGTTCTGATTAGGGTCATGCTGTAGCAATAGAAATGCTGTGAAGTTTTACTTCACTGGTGAAGTTTCACTGAAGATACAAGATAAGCCTTTCTGAATAACTTCATGAACTGCCCACTTTGCCACTTCACCACTTCCCAATGAGTTTTCATAGGGAAATTACACTTTTCCAGGTGAAGTCATGGCAAAGTTACAACTTCAGAGAGTTGAGTGAACCGTTCAGGGCCCAAAACAGGCCAGCACAACACAAATGCTTGCAAGATTCAGCTTTTGTTTACCAGTTCCAACACTTTCCCTCAAGGCTTCCTCTGGGGACACTACCAAATAGGCAAAAAATTCCATAAGGAACATAAACTTAATACAAATATTAAATGAAACTGATCCTAAAACAGATAAACTGCCCACCCATATTTGCTTTTATTAGTCTTTAAACTTACTCATAAAACTTTTGCCTGGCTATGAATAAAAAAATCAAAATGAAAACAAAACAGTTCATTCTATTGAGAAAATATGTTACACTATGTATACTCCTGTCGCCTTCACCAATTATTGTTAGCTTGCTGTTTTCCAGTAGTGCACTGTATTATGTCACTCATATTCCAACACTGCAGATACCCACTGTGCATCCCACCTGTACAACTTTAGCTTCGATATATTACAAAGTACAACATATACATTAGTTATGTTCTCATCCTATATGTAATAGATAACCCACTCTAAGGTGTGAGGTCATGCTCTGCTATATGCACAGGGCCGCAGGCCGAGTGCATCAACCACCCAAAGCGTGAGTAAATCAGAGCACAACTGCACACCCTAGAGTGGGTTATCTATCTTACAAAATGTCAAAATTGTTTTTAGAGATGGGTGAAAGTGCAGTTGTGCAGTCGTACTTTGATATACGCACAGGCATGTGATGTGTTTCAACCAACCAGCAGAGATAATTTTTCCTACCCATTTTATAAATATATATCTATATCTGTCTATCTACATATATATTTATGTATATATATAAATATTCATGGCAAAAAACTCAGTTTAATGCATCAGTTAGGATTGTTCCACAGCGACAAAAGTGAGTTAAGACCGATGACCCCAATGCACATCCCAATGCCGGTTGGGGGGCGGGGTTGGGGAGGTGCAATGGGGGGTTTCAACCCTAACATTGAATTTCCTCACTTTTGTCGCTGTGGAACAACCCTAACTGATGCATTAAACTGAGTTTTTTGCCATGAATTTCCCTTCTTTTTGAGAAAGAGGACTATAAATAGTGAATGGAATGTGGTGTCCTACCACGTGATTAATTTGTCACATAGGAACAGTAACTGCAACACAAATGCAATTGCAAATGGTAACACACATGGTGATGCAAACGTAAATGGTAATGCAAACGGTAATAGAAACACAAGCGCAGAGTGACACCAAAGCAAAAAGTAACACAAATGGAGACGCAAACGCAAGCTCGTATGGAAATGCAACTGGTAACGTGCACAGTCATGGTACCACAATTGTAAATGCAAATGGTAACGGTAACAGCAAGAAAAACACCAAAGGAAACAGAAATGCAAGCGCATGTGGAAATGCAAACCGTAACACGCACGGTCACGAAACCGCAATTGGAAATGCAAATGGTAATGGTAACAGCAACAATAATGCCAAAGGATAGAGAAACACAAGCGCGTATGGAAACGCAAACCATAACGCGCACAGTCATGGTAATGCAATTGGAAATGCAAATGGTAACTAACAGCAACGATGATGCCAAACTAAAGACAAACTCAAACGGAAGGGCAGCCACAAACGCAAACGAAAATGCGCACGGTGACGCAAATGGAAACACAAACAGAAACAGTAATGGAAACGCAAATGGTAACAGTAACACAAATGCAAGCTCGAATGAAAATGCAAAGGGTAACGCACACAGTGGCATAGATGGGAACGCTAACGCAAACGGTTACATAGAAACATAGAAAAGTAGAAGTTGATGGCAGATAAGGACCGCAAGGCCCATCCAGTCTGCCCATTTCTTTTTCTACCTTATAAATGTGCCATCTATTCATACTCATCTGTATTGCTCCCTTATGCCTATCCCTTGCCTGCTTGAAACCCTGCACTGTATTCATAGCCACCATTTCCTGAGGTAGGCTGTTCCATTCATCCACCACCCTTTCTGTGAAAAAGAATTTCCTCACATTCCCCCTTAATCAACCTCCCTCTAATCTCATGCTGTGTCTTCTTGTCCTGTTATTTTTCTTATATTTAAACATGTTAGACTCTTTCACATTGTTAATGCCCTTAAGATGTTTGAATGTTTTGATCATATCACCTCTCTCCCTCCTTTGCTCAAGGGTATACATATTAAGCTCCATTAATTTGTCCTCATATGTCTTCTGATGCAGTCCCTGCACCATTTTGGTTGCCCTTCTCTGGACTGCCTCAATTTGGTTAATGTCCTTGTGAAGGTGTGGCCTCCAGTATTGCATGCAGTACTCCAGATGGGGCCTAACCAGTGTCTTGTAAAGAGGGATTATTACCTCCCTCTTACGACTTGTGATACCCCTACTAATACACCTCAACATCCCCCTAGCTTTACCTACTGCTTTAGAGGTCTGCTTGGATGATTTCAGGTCATTGGTGATGATGATGATGCCCAAGTCTCTTTCTTCCTTTGTGACTGCCAGCAACTCCCCTCCCAGCCTATAGGTGGCTTCAGGGTTTCTCTTCCCTATGTGCATGATCTTGAACTTCTTTGTATTACATCCCAGTTGCCATTCTTATGACCATTTTGCTAGTTTATCCAGATCTCTTCTCATTCTGCCCACCCCATCTGGATCATCTACTCTGTTGCAGATCTTGGTGTCATCTGCAAACAGACAAGCCTTACCCTCTAGTCCATCTGCAATGTCACTAATGAAGATATTGAAGAGGACTGGCCCCAGGACTGATCTCTGAGGTTCCCCACTTGTGACTTGCACCTATTCTGACTGTATACCATTTACCACCACTCTCTGTTTTCTGCCCGTCAACCAGCCACCCAGTTGACCAACTTCTGACCCACCCCGAGCCTACCCAGCTTATTTATCAATCTTCTATCTGGAACAGTGTCAAAAGCTTTGCTGAAGTCAAAGTAGGCAACACCAACTGCTCTCCCTTGGTCCACCACTCTGGTTACCCAGTCAAAAAAATCTATGAGATTAATTTGACAGGACCTTCATCTTGTAAACCCATGCTGTCTTGGATCCTGTGCCCCTATGGACTCCAGGTGTTGCACTATCCTTTCCTTAAGGAGTGCCTCCATAATCTTGCCCACTACTGAGGTAAGACTGACTGGTCTGTAGTTCCCTTCCTCCTCCCTGCTACTACTCTTGTGAAGTGGGATCACATGAGCCCTTCTCCAGTCTTCTGGGACTTCTCCTGTGCTCAGAGACTCACTAAACAGTTCTGCTCATGGCTCTGCTAGTTCCACCCTTAGCTCTTTAAGTACCCTGGAATGAATGCTATCAGGTCCCATTGCCTTGTCCACCCTGAGCTTAGCGAGCTCTTGTAGGACCCTTTCTTTTGTGAAGGGAGTAGTGCTCACCTCCCTCCCCCCTGTGTCCATGGTGCTGAGCTGTGGGCCCTGCTCTACCATCTCTTTAGTAAATAATGAGCAAAAGTATCTATTTAGTGTGTGGGAGTAGAGGGCTGACCTGCTAAGTGGTTTTGTGACAAGAGTCTCCATTAGCTTACCCACAATGGAGTTAAGACTAACTGGGTGGTAGGTTACCAGTACCTCCCTTCCCCCCCTTTTGTAATGGCATCACCTCAGCCCCTTTCCAGTTCCTAGGAATCCTTTCTCTGTCCAGTGACAGATTAAATAACCTTGTGAGCGGTGCCACCAACACCTGATTCAGCTCTTTGAGCACCTTTGGGTGAACCTTATCGTGATCCATTGCTTTATCTGCCTACAGATTCCCCTAGTTTTTCCAATATCCTATCCACCATGAATGGACCCGAGTCCATTTCCCTGCCCTCCCTCCCCCCGATTTTCAGTTTCAGCCCTTTCCCCTCCTCCACCATGAAGACTGACATGAAGCAGTCATTCAGAACATTTGCCTTTTCTATATCCCCTTCTGCCAGTACCCCTTCCCCTTGAATCTACTAATCCCCATCTTCCCCTTCCTTCTGTCATCCACATATCTGAACATCTTCTTATTCTCCCTTTGTGCCTCCCTTGCTACAGTATATTCTCCTCCATATTTGCCTTCGCCCTTCTGATTATTTTCCATTTCCCTTAATTTTGCTATATATGCCTCCCTGTCTGTCTCCTTCTGACAGATTTTATATGGCTTGAATGCCTTCCTTTTCTTCCTAATTGCTTTCCCCACTTCCCTTATGAACCAAAGTGGTTTCATCTTGTTTTTCTCACCATCCTAACCCATAGTTCTGTCACTTTCAATATTTCTCCATTAATTCCCTCCCTCAGCTCCTCTATGTCATCCAAGTTCTCCTTTCCTTCTAGCTTCTTCTGCACAATTTCTATCATTCTCCTAAAATCTGTCTTCTTGAAGTCTAGCACCTTCATGGTGGAAATGCTCTTAACTCCAGGGTGGTAGCCTGGGTAGCAAACTGGCTGCACAACAGGATACAGAAGGTAATAGTGAATGGAACACATTCCAAAGAAAGGGGGGTTACTAGTGGAGTACCTCAGGGCTCTGTACTGGGTCCAGTTCTCTTTACCATCTTCATAGGTGATATTGCAGAGGGTCTGGAGGGAAAGGTATGCCTCTTTGCAGATGACACAAAGATCTGTAACAGAGTTGATACACAAGGGGGGTAGAAAGGATGAGAAGGGACTTGGCAAGGTTGGAGGAATGGTCAGACATATGGCAACTTAGATTCAATGCAAAGAAGTGCAAAGTAATGCACCTGGGAAACAAAAACCCAGGAGAAGAGTACACAATAGCAGAGGAGGTACTAACAACAACAACAAGCATTTGTCAATGCCGAATGTTTGCTTGCTGCCATTGGCAGTGGTAGTGTAGAAGTTGCAGAGCTGCGTAATAGGAATGGCAGTGAAGTATTGAACTGAAGCCAACCCCACCACCACACTGCAGAGAGTGACAGGCATTGGGGTGTGCCTTTGGTTCGTCAGGCATAATGGCCACGCCATTTCACCATACCCCACCCTGCAGACACTGACAAGTGTCACGGTGTTCCTTGGGGTCTTTGGCCCTTATGCGCACCCCATTCCATTAGGAAATATGGTGAGATGGGTGCAATATAGGAGAATGGGGTGAACTTTGGGGGCAAAGAGTCCAAGGCATACCTCGATGCCTCTCACTGGCTGCAGGGTGTGGAATGGTATGAGCATTACAGGCAAGAATCCAAAGTCACACCCCTGATGCCTGTCATTCTCTATGGGGTTGGGCGTTATGGTTGTAAACCCTAATACCTCAGGCATTCGTTGGTATTTTCACTCCAAATTTTCAACATGGTTTTTTTGTGACCCCACCTCATGAACAGGGGGAATATCAGTTTGGTAGCCGAAAGCTGCTTATGCACAGTGACTATGGCATTTAGCACCACAGGTGCAAAACATTCCGGACAGGATGTAAAAAATGACAGCTGTACTGTTCATGGGGAGGTGTAAAAAATGGCAATATTGCAAATCTGCAGTAAAAATATTAAAAAAACTGGTGAAGTCACGAGCGTACATAGAAATTGTGCAGCGCACCCATAATATAATTAGGTTGGGGATTTTTTACAGCAGATTGTCAACTCAGGCATTTTGGTGCTTCCGATCATGAACAGTGTCACTGTGATTTTCTTTATCTGTCCCAACAATGATTTCCCACAGCAACCACACATCTCTGCACTGAAAGTGTGAAACACACTTCGCCATGTTGTAAAAATGACAGCTGTACTGTTCATAAGGAAGTGTGGAAAATGTCACTGGTGAAAATCTGGACTGAAAATATTACAAAGTCATGAACTTACGAGGGTGCGGAAACTGTGCAATGCTCACTCGTAACATAGTCATTTATGGACTTTTGTCACCAAATGTTCAACATAGCCATTTTAAGACCTCTGCTCATGAACAGTGTAACTGTGATTTTCTTAATCTGTCCCAAACATTGCTTTCGCACACCAACAGCACCATTGTGCGCTACATGTGCAAAAACACATTTTGGGTGACATATGAAAAATGACAGCTGTACTGTTCATAAGGAAGTGTAATAAAATGGCAATGTTGAAAATCTGAAGTGAAAATATTAAATTCGCAAACTTACGAGCGTGCATAGGAACTGCACAACGCACGCTCATAAAACAGTCATTTTTAGGAATTTTTTCACCAAATTTTCAACATAGCCATTTTAAGACATCTGCTCATGAACAGTGTCACTGTGATTTTCTTAATGTGTCCCATACATTGATTTCGCACATCGACTGCGCCATATGGGCGGAAACACATTTTAGGCAAGATGTGAAAAATGACAGCTGTACTGCTCATAAGGAGGTGTGGTAAAATGGTAATGTTGAAAATCTGGAGTGAAAATATTATATTTGCAAACTTACGGGCTGCATAGGAACTGCGCAATGCACGCTCATAAAACAGTCATTTTTAGGAATGTTTTCACCAAATTTTCAACAAAGCCATTTTAAGACCTCTGCTCATGAACAGTGTCACTGTGATTTTCTTAATTTGTCCCGTACATTGATTTCAAGACACCGACTGCGCCATTGTGCGCTACATGGGAGGAAACACATTTTGGGTGAGATGTGAAAAATGACAGCTATACTACTCATAAGAAGGTGTGGTAAAATGGCAATGTTGAAAATCTGGAGTGAAAATATTGAAAATTCGCGAACTTACGAACGTGCGTAGGAACTGCGCAATGCATGCTCATAAAACAGTCATTTTTAGGAATTTTTCCACCAAATTTTCAAAATAGGCTTCTTGAGAGCCCACCTCATGAACACTGTCAGTGTCGTTTCATTAATCGGTCCCAAAAGGTGATTTTGCGCAGTGACTGCGAAATCACCCTTCGGGCCTGAATAACGCCATGACAGTGACAGCATTCATGAGAAGGGGTCCCAAAAACCCTGTGTTGAAAATTTGGTGCAAAAATTCCAAAAAATGCCTGAGATATGCAACAAAGTTGAAAAACCCTATCTATCCCATTATACAGCTTACCAGCATTTCCTCAGTTCGGTTGGCTTTGAAGAGCTGAGCGTGTTCGGTCCACCAAGAACATCACGCCGGACTCGGAGGAAGTATGGGGTGAGGGGTGTGGGAGGCAGGTGTGCAGTGGGTGGGTGCAGGTTGTGGGGGACAGGGAGACTGTGTGGGACCATTTTTTCTTTACAGGTATTTTTTTTTTAAATGATGACGCTGGACATTTGCCACGCTGGGGTGGACTCCCAGAGTGGCACAAGGATGGTTGGTTGGGTGGGTGGAGCCGACGGGGGATTGGGCATCCCCATCGGCCATAGCAACTTTTGCCATGCTGGGGTGGACTCCCAGCGTGACACCCTATACTCGGGGGGGAGGACAGTGGAGCCGACGGGGGATTGGGCACCCCCGTCGGCTATACCATGAGTTGCCACGCTGGGGTGGGCACCCAGCGTGGCATGTGAAGGCTTTGGGGGGCGAGCACAGCCGACGGGATTGGGCACCCCCATCGGCTGTACAGTGTGTGCATGGGGCAGCAGTACGCGTGTGTGTGTGTGTGTGTGTGTGTGTGTGTGTGTGTGTGTAGGGGAGCTGCGCATGAGCAGGCGATATCTGATCGCTGCTCACTGAAGTGTAGCTCCCCTTTTCAACTGTACACCACTGCATTTTGGAGCTGTCATAGACAGCTCCAGCATGCATTTGCAGACTGGGGCTGCGCCTGCCAACACACTGACTGAATTGGAAGAGGGGATGACACACCTCCGAAAACTCGGATGATGGCACTATGTTTCTTGCACATGCGTGCAAGCAAACATAAAAATGGAAAGGGACTTGGGGATAGTCATACCAGATGACCTAAAGGTGGGTAAGCAATATGAGAAGTCAGTAAGGAGAGCCAGGGGGATACTGGGATGCATAGGACGGGGCATCACAGGTACTGTAGAAAAAGGGAAGTGGTTATCCCTCTGTACAGACAGTTGGTGAGACCCCATCTGGAATACTGTGCGCAGTTTTGGAGACCCCATCTACACAAGGACATAGACAGGATGGAAGCAGTCCAGAGGAGGGCAACTAAAATGGTGCAAGGTCTGCATCAGAAACCATATGAAGAGAGACTGAGAGAGCTTAATATGTATACCCTTGATGAAAGGAGGGACAGGGGGGACATGATAGAAACTTTTAAGTACCTCAAAGGAATCTACAAAGTCCAGGAGGGTAGCATCTTTCAGAAAAAGAGGGACATTAAACTCCTGGAGAGGGTCCAGAGGAGGGCAACCAAAATGATTTGGGGCTTGGGAGATAGGACCTATGAGGAGAGGCTCAAAGAGCTAAATATGTACACATTGGAAGAGAGAAGGGACCGGGGGGACATGATAGAGGTCTTTAAGTACATGAAGAGGGTAAATAGGGGAGGAACAGTCAGGGTGCTTCGAAGGAAAGAGGAGGGGGCCACTAGAGGGCATGGGTGGGAAGCTGGAGGGAAGATTCAGGGGAAAAAGGAGGAGGTGCTACTTCACTGAGAGGGTGGTGGAGCCATGGAATGCACTGCCTAGGGGCTGGTGGAGGCAGAGACGGTGGAGGGGTTCAAGAGGGGCTGGGACAGGTACAGGGGAAGGGTTCTGGAAGCAAAATCCAATGCAGCAAGAATATCCAGAACTGGGAAGGAGAAGCCAGAGAAGGCGAGGGGGGCAGCAAGGTCAGCACCCAGGGTGGGGGCTGACCAATCAAGCAGACTTGAAAGCCCGTTAGGCCTATTCTGCTGGCATTTTAGTATGTTAGTAGTATGTTAGTATGTAAAAAGAGATGTGTAAGAACAAGGGGGCACAATTTAAAGATAGAGGGGAGACGGCTCAGGGGTAATGCAATAAAAAAATTTTCATGGAGAGAGTGGTGGATGCATGAAACCGCCTTCTTGGGGAGGTTGTTGGGTCTAAAACAGTGGGGGAATTCAAACATGCATGGGACAGACATAAGGCAATTGTAGTGGGGTGTTGCAGGAAGTAGGCTGTTGGTTAACTAGAATCTGCAGCTTATCCAACAGGAAGGGAAATGGGCAGACTGGGTGGGCCAAGTGGTCCTTATCTGCCGTCAAAGTCTATGTTTCTATGTTTCTGACTGTCCCTTTATTGAACTCACCACCCATGTAATCATGGGTGAAACTCATACTTCTGGTCCCCCATGTATTCATCAAACCTAATTTTAAATAGAGTGATCTCATGACTTGTAACAATTTGCTGTGGAAGACTATTCCACAGTGTTACAACCTGCTGCGTAAAAAAGTTACCTCTCCTGGTTGTTCTTATCATTTCCCCTTTAATTTTAAAACCATTACTTCTGGTGGCTTTTTTACCCCCGTAATGCCAATCCAACAGTGTCCCTTATATATTTATTATTTACTGCCTTATATGTTAGACAAAGGTCTCCTCCGATCTGCCTATATTTAACTGAAATAAGTTTAATTTCCTAAGTCTATTTCCAGAGCATATATCTTTTAAGGGTTTGATTTTTTCTGATGACTTTCCTTTGCACTCCCTCTATTTGTTTTCATCCTCTCTTGATGTGTGGTAAATTAAACTGGGTACAGTACTCTAGGTGTGGGCACACCAAGCTTGCAAAAAGAGGCACTAACACTTCAGGTTCCCTACTTTTAATATTGGCCAAGATTGAGCCTACAATTGTATGACACTGTTGCCCTATCGACAGTTAGAGTTTGCATTATTATTGTGTCCAGGTCATTTCCTTCAGTTGTTGTTTACAGTGTAATGTTACCCAACTTATAACCAAGAAGTGGATTGTTCTTCCCTAAATGCATAACCCTGCATTTCTTTACATTAAACTGCATCTTGTTGGCCTTTGCCCAATCAGAAAGTTGATCCAGCTGTTTTTGTAATAGTACACCATCCTCCTTCGTGTTCACAAATCCCCCTAACTTGCAACCATCTGCGTATTTGCATATCCATGCCTTTCTGGAAACTTTCATTGTAGTTACCAAGATGTTATACAGCGTGGGTCCCAAAACTGATCCCTGTGGGACTCCATCCACTGGTCACCCTTCCCCAGTTGGACAAATGTCCTTTGACTGATACCCTCTATCAATCACCCAGCCATGATTTTATCCAGTTTATGATGTTTGAGTACAGACCTATCCTATATTTTATTTATTTTTATTTATTTGTGTCTAGGATTACAAAGTACCTTTAAGTCAAGGCTCTTTTACAAAGGTTCCACGTCATGCTGGTTACAGGGTAACAGACACTGAAACATAAAACAGTTACAGGTACATGGTTTTAGACAGTAACTTTGCTTGACAAAATCAGACTGAGCGATGAGTAACTCAAGAAACAATAGTAGGAACAGGGCAAGAAGGGGAGAGGGCTGAGGGTTGGGGAAGACATAGGTGTAGAGGGTCAGGATGAGGCAGCCGAGGGGCCTTGTCAGGACAGACACAGGGCAAGTGCATTAGAAGTTGCATTGTATTAAAAATGTTACATAGTTACATGTTATATAGTTCCTGAAACAGTGTTTTTATGTGATACCTTGTCAAATGCCTTGGCAAAGTCTAAGAAAATAACATCAAATGACACCCCTTTATCCAGAGCAGCACTTACTGGCTCAAAGAAATGTATCTGGTTCATAAAACATGATCTACCAGAAGTAAAACCATGCAGAGTGGTGTCTACTAATTCTCAACCCCATCCCCATTTGTCATTACCGGATCTAATATGCCCCCCCAGTTGGTTCTGTGACCAGCTGGTGCATGAACAATTCCTGCATGGCTTCCAGCAGTTCCCTACTCCTTTCTGTGGATGCTGCCGGGATTTTCCATTTCACATCTGGTAGATTCAGACTGCCCAACACCACTATTTCCCCTTTCCTGGCCATCTCTTGCATTTCACTAATTAACTCCCTATCCACTTCCTCTCCTTGATTTGGAGGTCTGTAGACCACCCCTACCCTCACTGCCCCCCTCCGTTCTGCTTAAAGTGACTCATAGTGCCTCCACTGACCCATCCCTTCCCCCACTTGCCATTGCTCGAATCCCCTCCTTTACATACAGTTCAACCTCCCTCCCCTTCTTCCTGTCAATCCTGTAGAGTCCATACTCTAGTATTTCTACCTCCCAGCTGTGGTTATCAGTCCACCAGGTCTCTGTGACTGCAATTATGTTCGGGTCACCTGCTGCCACCACCGTCTGCAGGTCTACCATTTTATTACCAAGACTCCTGGCATTTGTTAACAACCCTTTCCACCAGCCCGGCCTTCCTCCATTTCCATTTCCCCAGTGTCTCCCACCCCCAGCTGTGGGGGAATGTAAGTTAGGTAAGTCCAACCAGTCATTTTCCATGGACCACACCTAGCTGCGTACTTCCCCTCCCCTAGTTTAAATCACTCCCCAATATTTTATCTATGTATCCTTGGAGTTTCCCCCTCAGCAGTCTAGCCCCCTCGTCATTGATATGCAGTCTGTCCCTCGCATACAGATGCTGGTCTACCCACGTGTCCCCCCACTCACCTATGCATTCATACCCTCCTGTTTATACCACTGCTTCAGCCAGTGGTTAAAGTCCATGATTCCCAATAACCTAGCCATCCTGGTGCAGTGTACTGGCAGGATTTCAGGAAAAGCTATGGACTTCACCATCCACTTGCACCCTCCTGCTAGCTCCCTGAATCTTTTCTGCACCTCCTTCACCTCCTCCCCAGCTAGGTCATTTGTTCCAAGGTGTATGACTAGGTGAGGTTTCCCCTGATTAGCTGAATGCACTCCCTAATTTTTGGTAGCACCCTGCTCGCCTCCATTCCTGGCACACAAAAAAACTGACCTTCCTTTAAAAGCCACTCCCTTCCTTAACCATCGGATTCCTTTTATAATAGAGTCCCCATACACTAGCACAGATTTTCCCTTCGCTAACCCCAAAGGTGCCACCACATTCCTTACCTGGCTTCTCCCGGAGCTACATACATTCCTCCGGCCACCCCTTATAACAATCCCAGCTGTTACTGGTCTATTACTCTTTTACTAACAATAGCAACTGTATCATTATGTAACATTTTTAATTCTAAAAGTTTTGTTTTATCAGTGTTAAGTTCCAGTAACACATTCCATAAGACTGTATAATTAACAGATTATATCCACAAAGCAGACATACAACTTTCTCCCTTTTTCAAAAACATATGTCTCCACAAGGTAATTTAAGGTAAAACCACTACTTAATGTATTATGAGACTTTCTAAAACCACATTGAAACTTACTGTAGATATTAATGAATGTTCTTCTATCCAGTTTATTAGCCTAACATTTGCCTAGTATATACAGTATTTTCTGAACAATAGGTAAAAGATACTGTCCCCAACCTATGAGCCTTTATAACCTGTTACATTCAGGAAAATGCTAATCAATCCATCCAGTGAGATGTGATTTGGGGGGCATTAAAAGCAACCTGGTGAGGAGAATTAATAAGACTAGCCTCAGTCTGGAAATGGAAGATGCAGGCCTAAGCTGATGCTTGGCTGTCTAGGATCTGTCTCTTAGAAAAGGATCTTTCCTCCTAAACCCCTGATAGCACACATGTGGAACTTGCCCAGCTTAAGGCGGAGTATGCCACATACTTGTTAGATAAAGTTGACAAGACGTCCGCAGGGTAGCCTGTGACATCAGCACCTGAATTAAGGCACTGTCCGAAACGGTGACGAAATGTGGGTGAAAGCCCGAATGGCGAGGGAAAGGGAGGGCGACTGGATGTGGTGGGGTGGGCGACTGTAGTGACAGGATGTCGCTATATGTAGACACACGCACGGTGGGGAGTGAGTACGGCGAGCATGGCCTGGGAGGGGGTGGAGGGGAAGTAAGTGGTTGTGCTGCGGTCAGCTGCCGAGCTGCACTGTGGCATCGGGGGTTGGCCTCTGCTTGCGGTGCATGGGGTTCAGGATTCGGGTATGGGCGCCACTGTGGTTTTGTTGCGCCTGGCCAAAAACTTGCATTTTTTTTCTGTTTTCACCCCGACACGCACCCCTCAGGTGAGTTAAGCACTTAAGCATGGGGTGTGTGGCAAAGCCCCGCCACTTGGGGGTGGTTTGGGGGGCACAGTCCCCCACAAAAAGCAAAAGTATCAAGTCCCCAGTGCCATTCCACCATGCACCGAGGTTGTCAGTGTTTTCGCCACCCTAATTTCACAATAACGAGGGTCGCGGTTCAGCGCTAGCTTTTATCACATTGAACCATCCGCAGCTATGAAAGCTACATACATCAGCCAAGAGTATAATGCTGGAAAGCCACTAGCTTTGTGGTTAAAACAGAGTGCGACCTCAGGTCAGCTTTCTGTCCAATCCTACTTCTGTAAATTCTACTAGAAACCCAAAGGAAATGGCCACTTTGTTTCAGGAATATCATTTGAACCTATATTCTGCTACTCCCACTGACTCTTCTAATGCCATGCAAGCAGAATTTTCAGACCTCGCTGATCTTCCCCAGTTGATGGCTGATCAGCATAATCTCTTAGTAGGCCAAATCTCAGAGCAAGAAGTGAGAGAAAACATAACATCCCTTCCCCCTGACAAAGCCCCCGGCCCTGATGGGTTTTCCCCTCTATGTTATAAAGCATTTCCTGAGGAGTTTTCTCCAACTCTGGTCCATACCTTTAATTCTCTGGGACCATCTTCCTTGAAGGATTCTACCTTGTTTGAGGCCAGGATTGTTTTATTGCCTAAGCCAAGGAGGGATCTTGCTGACGTCAAAAGCTACCAATCTATGTCACTCATAAACGTCGATATGAAAATATATACTAGGAGCTATACTAGGAATCGATAGATGTACAGAAGGCCGTTGCCCATATAAGTACATCTCTGGCAAGCTGGAATCAAATTACCCATGGTTTAGTAAATAGGTATCAAGATTTTTTTTTAAATCTCTGGATTTTTGGCTTTGACTATGTGTTTAAAGCCAGTCCGGTGGTGCTGAGGGTTGAGGTGCTGGACACCACACCTCGCACGACGCCAACGACCTGAGTTCGGGAAGAAGCTCAGTGCACCGGGGCATGACAGGGGCAGGATAGGATTGAGCACCGCTGGCTACTCTCCTTCCTGGGAAGGGAGGTTGGGGATTGCCCGGCATGCCAGCGGCCCCTGGTGGAGACCGGTGGTGCTGTAGCATGCTGGGCAGCATGTACTGTGCATGGCCTGATGCAGGCAGGGATTGCCATGTGCCGTGCTTCGGGATCGTGCACACACATGGGAGAGTGGGAGGAGTACATACCAGAAAAGGGAAAAGCCCGGTCTGTGGGGTATGCGACAGCACCTGCCCCCATGCCTACAGACAGGTCCATCCTGGCCTCCCAGGTTCCTCCAGCCGAGGTCCTCAGCCATGTCAGAGTCTGTCCATTAGAGAGCCCAAAGAGGAGGGGCAGCCACACCCTGGATGGGGTTAAGCTGGGGGTACCGACAGTGGCTGGGGAAGGAGGAGAGAGAAGGCACAGGTAGGAGGACTTCCGGCAGGGCAGGAATAGGCAGGATGCCTGAGAGAGGCTCCATTTATAAGGTAGAAAAAGAAATGGGTAGACTGGATGGGCCTTGAGGTCCTTATCTGCCCTCAACTTCAATGTTTCTATGTCTATGTCTCTATGTTTCCTAAGGCCATGACAGGAGGGAAAAAGATATGTACAAAAAAAAACAAAAAAAAAACTATGTGTTTAGGAAGTGAGTTCCACAATGTTGTTATTTTTGGGGTAAAAAAGAAGTGTCTGTTATCCCTTTTGGGATAGGTAAGTAAGAGTTGGTATGCGTGGCTTCTTAAATTACATTCTCTTCTAGTATAAGTAATACCTAGCTCTGACATCAGTTCCTGATCTCTTGATATTTAATTTGTACATAAGGAGTATATCACTACGGTTCTCCTCAGCTCCAGAGGGTACAGATTCAGCTCTGATAGCCTTTCAACATAACTCTGGTTTTGCACGTTATCTATCGTTTTTGTGACCCTTCTCTGTACACCCTCAAGGCTATGTATGTCTCTTTTAAGATACGGGCTCCACAATGGAGAGCAATAGTCCAGGTGTGGTCTTATATAAGCTCTATAAAGGGGCAGAATGCAATCTCTGTTCTTGATATGAAGGATCTCTTTACACATCCTGTTATTTGATTAGTTATTAATGACCTGAGTACAATGTTTGCCAAAGGATAGGGCTGATGATATATAATGACTCCAGGATCTTTTCATCAAGGACTGATTTCAGGGTATTTCCATTTAGGGTATAATGTTGTTTGGTATTTGTGTCACCCAGGTGCGTAATAATGCATTAGTCAGTGTTGTATCATATTATTTTTGTTGTCCAGTCTTCAAGTGTTTTTAGATCTTTGTAATATTTCATATATCTTCATCAATTGTAACTGGAGCCACTATTTTTGTGTCATCTGCAAATTTTATTGCCAGGCTCATTAGATGTCTGATATAAGATGGAAAATAAGACCGGTCCCAAGACGGATCCCGTGTAGCAACTGGTGACTAGTTCAATACTTGAACAGTGCCCGATACATAATTTCTGGGTGTGATTTTTTTAGCTATTCTTCCACCCAATTTACTATTGTACTGTCAATTCCTAATTTATACATTTTTGT
This sequence comes from Neoceratodus forsteri, assembly GCA_016271365.2. Taxonomy (NCBI): domain Eukaryota; kingdom Metazoa; phylum Chordata; order Ceratodontiformes; family Ceratodontidae; genus Neoceratodus; species Neoceratodus forsteri. The sequence goes on from CM057455.1 coordinate 176,410,950, forward strand.
TATCAAAGTTGCATGGGGCACTTTATTGAAAGTGTTACAAAAGTCCAGATAGACGATGTCAACTGGTATTTTTTCATCTAGTAATTTGCTCACTTTTTCATAGAAAACCAAGTTGCTGGTAAGACAGGACCGCGGATTTTTAAAACCATGTTGGGTGGGATACTAACATACTAATTGCCAGCAGATTAGGCATTACGGTCTTTCGAGTCTGCTCGATTCTCAGATCCCTAGTTGGGTACCGAGGCCCTTCCCCCCCTTGCGTTCCAGAAACCCCTCATCCATCCCCACCCCCTGGGCAGGCCATCCTCTGATACATCCGCTTTCTATGTCTGTCCCACCCTGTCTTGAAGCCTTCCACTGTGGATCTCTGAACCAGCTCGCCAGGCAGCACATTCCAAGGATCCACCACCCTCTCAGTGAAAAATCTCTCCTCTTTTCCCTCACCCTTCTACCTACCACCTTCCAACTTCAAACCATGCCCTGGTTGATACCTCCTGCTTTAGTCTAAAGATCCCCTCCGTGTTTACTCCTATTTATTACCTTGAGGTACTTGAAGGCCTCAATCATGTCCCCCCTGTCTCTCCTCTCCTCCAATGAAAGCAGGCAGAGCTCCTCAAGTCTGTCCTCAGACGTCAAATCCCCTAGTCCTCGTATCATCTTAGTTGCCCTCCTCTGTACCCTCTCCAGGAGCTGTATGTCCCTCTTCAAGTGTGGTCTCCAGTACTGTACACAGTACTCAAGGTGTGGTTTAAACAGTCCATTGTACAGCAGCAGAATCACTTCCCTGCTTCTAGAGGTGATCCCCCTTACGATGCATCCCAACATCCTGTTTGCTTTGCTAGCCGCTCTCCTGCACTGCTCGGAGTTATTCATACATGCATCCACCATGACCCCTAGGTCTTTTTCCCCTGTTGAGACCTCCAGCACCTCCCCTCCCAGGGTGTACCTGTGTTTAGGGTTTCGCTGCCCAAGATGTAACACCTTGCACTTGGTGATAATGAAATTTAATTTCCAGGTGTGAGCCCACCTTTCCAGGGTGTCCAGGTCCCCTTGCAGGGCCAACCTCTCCTTTCCCCCCCTCAACTACTGCTCCCATCTTGGAGTCATCAGTGAAGAGACTCATTTCACACCCTATACCCTCCCTGATGTCCAATATGTATGCATTAAACAGGATCGGACCCAGGACTGAGCCCTGCGGTACCCCACTACCGAACTCTCTAGGGTTGAAGAGCTCCCCACTGACCACTACTCTCTGAGTGTATCCAGCAAGCCAGTTTTCAATCCATCTGACCATCAAAGGGCCTACTCCCAACCCCGTCAGTTTCTCCACCAGACCATTGTAGGGGACAGAGTCAAATGCCTTGCTGAAGTCCAAGAATAATACATCCACAGGCTTTCCCCATCCAGTTCTGATGTTACTCATTTGTAGAACTCCACAAGATTGTTTTTTTTTTCCAATTCAAACTTTATTAGCACAATTTTCCATAACAATGGAGGCAGAAAACATGAGAAGTACAACTTGGCTACAATACCATACTCTACTCAAACTGCCCCCCTCCACCCCTACAGCAGTATTATGCCTCCTTATAACATAAGTTCCTAAGACATTATACATAAGTATACAGGGATAGTTAATACAAAACAATACTTATATCCAGGTAGCTATAATTAAGGTGTGAAGGGGATCCCAGATACGTGTATAAGCGGGTAATCTATTGCGGAGACTAGCTATAGCTTTCTCTGTACGAAGGTTAGCAAGGATTTCATTCACCCATTCCTGTAATGTCAGAGTGACCTTATTTTTCCAATGCCATAAAATAAGTTTTTTGACAGATAGTGCAATCATAGAGATGTGAAATCTCCTCATCTTAACCTTGATGGAAGACAGGTCCCCTAGGAGACAAATGTCAGGTGTGAAACACTCATGCAGACCCAATAAGGGGTCCAGGAAAGTTTTAATAGCATCCCACAAAGAAGTTATTTTGGGACACGACCAAAATATATGGTGGAGTGTTCCTTCTCCCTGGGAACATTTGACACATATGTTTGACTCAAGAAGATCCCATTTCACTAACTTAACTGGGGTATAGTACATATTGTGTAAAATGTGGTATTGCATAAAGCGCAATCTATCTTGGGACACATATTTATGACAGGACTTCCATAAGGCCTGCCAGTTGAGAGAGTATTGGGGAAAGATAGATCCCCAGAACCAGTCGGTCCAAAGGAGCCTCCATACCGTCTATGAAACAAATCATGATATAATTTAGATATGACTCCCGAGGACCCTAATGGGGAGGAGGTTTCCGTAATCAGGGCCCTAACCGGATGGCAAGGGAAGGTATTGCCCAACATCGTTATAAGCAAATGCTTTAATTGGACCACTTTAAATTGTGAGTATACTGGGATATTACATTTCTGGATAAGTTAATCTACTGAAAGCCACTTTCCCTCATCATCCAAGAATGTGGATACTATCCCATCACCCAACTGGGGCAGCCATAATGCGGGAATCAGCTGTTTATTCATGGTGAAGGTCGGAGAGTTCCAGATAGATTGGGACAGATCCAAAGGAGGAGTATAGCGCAGAAAAGAAAAAGCTGCACATATACTTTCAAGGAAGCCATAAGAATGGGGCATTTCTCAGCACCTTGTAACTGGGACACTTTTACATAAAACAGAGTTAGGATCTGTATTCATAGACTGGATTAAATCTAGTTCTATTTTGAGCCAAGTCGGTCATAGATTCTCGGACACGGACACACCCATTTCAGACATTTAGCCAGATGGCTGGCCCAGTAATATATAGCTAAGGAGGAATCCGCAGTCCCCATCAAATTTAGAGGCGGCCAGCTTGTAGTATGCCAGTCGGGGCATTTGTTTGACCAGATAAAATTGGTGAAGATTCTATGCATTTTCTGAAACCAGGATAAAGGGATAAATGAATTAAGAGAGAGGGGATAAAAGATTCTTGGGAAGATATTCATCTTGATTATGTTAATCTGGCCCCATAGTGAAACTGGGAGTTTGGACCATCTATCCAGATCCTGAATAATTAACTGGGAAAGAGGCTTCAAATTTTCTTTAAACCATGCTGAGGGATTACGCGTTAGTTTAATGCCCAGATATTTTAGCATCCGGGGTGCCCAGCACAAGTCGAGGGGGGTAATATCAGTCTTAAAGACCGTATGATTCAGGGGAAAGAAAGAGGATTTACTAGCATTTAGTTTGTAATTTGAAAGGGCACTCAATTTAGCAATTTCCCTTAACAAGGCCGGAATAGAAGACACTGGGTGGGATAAATACAGAAGAAGATCATCCGCGTATGCTGTAATCTTAACCTCGTTCCACCCCACCCAGATGCCCTGTATCCCCACGTTGCTGAGGATATTTTGAATGAGAGGTTCCAGATAAAGGTTGAATAAGAGGGGAGAATGGGGGCAGCCCTGTCTGGTACCTGAGTACAGAGAAAAGGTCTTGGAAAATGCACCGTTTCCTGAAATCTTTGCTGAAGGGGCTTTATGTAATGCATGGATCCAGTCTATAAAGACGGTAGGAAATTGAAAGGCCTTGAGAACCTGGAATAGGAAGTTCCAGTTCACACGATCAAATGCCTTCTCAGTGTCCAGGGAGACCAACCCGGTGGGAAAAGTGGCATCCCTGGACTCCGAGAAGACATGTGAAAGGGTGCGTGGATGAACGTCCCTTCATGAACCCAACCTGAGCCATACCTCCTATCAGGTTCAGAAGAACCATTGTTACCCTATTAAACCAGTATCTTCGAAAGGATTTTGATGTCCTGATTGAAAAGGGATATGGGCCTATAGCATTGCACTTACTCTGGGTCTTTGTCCGGCTTGGGGAGAAGAACAATCAGGGCTTTGAACAGGTAGGCATCCACCACCACCCCGGATAAAATGTGCTGAAATAGCCGGTGAAGCACCGGCAATAAGAGTTCTCAGAAAGCTTTATAAAATAGTGAGGAGAAACCGTCCGGCCCCAGGACCTTGTCCGACGGCAAGGCTCCGATAACCTCCGAGATCTCGCCCTGGGATATTGGAGAGGCCAAAAAGCTCCTGTGCTGTTCTGTTAGGGTAGGCAGATGGGAGTCTTTTAAGTACTCCTCCAAAATTTCCGGACAAGGAGGACGTTCCATGTCCCTGTATAATTGTTCATAGTACAGTGCAAACTCTTGCACTATCTCAGAAGGGGATACTCTCAGAGACCCATCTACCTGAGCCCGAATTGGGGCAATAAATCTTGCAGATTCCTGTTGTTTTAATTGCAGTGCAAGTAATCACCCCATCTTTTCTCCCTGATCCGTATAACTAGCTCTAGTTCGGATAATAACTAACTCCACCTTTTCCCTCAGCAAATCTAGATAGCTATCCCTGGCTACCAGAAGCTTCTTTCTGTCCTCACTCAAAGTGCTGACAGAAAGGTTAGCCTCAAGGGACTATATTTGGGACAATAAAGATAATAATTCCTCCTCTTGTGACCTTTTCCTCTTGATGCTAAACTAATAAGGATTCCCCTCATATAGGCCTTAAAAGCACCCCATAAAATATCCGGCTTTGCGCTATCAATCGGATTAAATGAGAAGAAGAGCTCAATCTGTTCTTTTATGTGCTTGCAATACCTGGCATCCTTTAATAATTGTTCATTAAGCTTCCAAAGGTCTCCCCTCTAGGTGTGTTAAGAAAAGCTAAATTACATACCATGAGGGAGTGGTCGGAAATAGGGCCAGGCTGGATTGAGGCGGACATAACTCCTGGCAAGAGCCCCTGGGAAATCAATACGTAATCGATGCAAGACTGTGATCCATGCACCGGCGAGCTAAAGGTAAACTCCTTGGAGGTAGGATGCAGGACACACCAAACATCGCGTAGCCCGCACTGATCTACCAAGTCCTTGAATGCCCTTTGCCCTGGGGATAGCCCCCTAGCCCACTACCTGACCTATCCATATTAGAGTCCAAGACCAAATTAAAGTCAACACCCATAATAATCATTGTGGGAAGCATTGGGCGAATAATGGTAATCAGCCTCATGGAAAACCAGGATCATCAATATTAGGCCCATAGATACTGCAAAGTAAAAGTGGTACTGACCAGAGAGTGCCCTGAACCAAGACAAACCTGCCCCTGGATCTTTAATGACATGTGAGGAGATGAAGGGAATGCCTCTGTTAACAATTAGCATTACCCCGGAACTGTTGGTGGATCCCGAGACATTAAAGACCTGGCCCACTTGTTGCCTCCTTAGTTGTGAAGCTTCGGACTCTAATAAATGGGATTACTGTAGAAACGTTATCTGGGAAGGCAATAGACTTAGATGCTTAAGCACCTGGTATTGTTTGGATTTTTTCCTAATCCCCTTCACATTCCAAGTTGCAAAAACCACATTATTAGCCATCTAAAACAGTAATAATGAGCTTAGAATAAAAAGCCCTGTACAAAAACATCGAGAAATAATTAACCAGGTTCCCTTAATTACTGCTGTACCCACCACCCTACCCCCTGCCCCCCAACACAGACCAAAACTTCCCCTGACCCCCCAAAAACTCCCCTTCATTTGACGTAGAAAGAATGAGTCCTTAGACCGCACTTACCACCCCCACCCAACCACCCCAACTGTCACAAGCAGCGCTTAGCACAGTACCGCGTTCCTTCCTCAGCCCCAGCCTCCCGAAAATATCCCTCGGCCCCAAGCAAATGCAACAACCCCCACATATAAGCAAATACGCCTTGAATCAAGAAAAGGAGAACTCTACTACCTAAGCAACACCTGGTAACTTAAAAGAGGTGCTGGGCTTTTGACATAAGGGCACAGTGAGTGCTCTGATGTAATTAACCAGGTTAATGTGACCTGAACAGAATACAAGTGCCTAGAAACCCGGGTAAGTGAAATAGGAAATAGGGCCCCTATAGCTCCATGAAGGGTGTATTAATAACTCGGAAAATGAGCAGGGGTTCTTGCAGAAGGAAATCACTCTTCTAACCTGACTTATGTGGCCAGCTAAACAAAAAGGACTCAAACCCTGAACCGCAGGCATAAGATTAAGGAAGTAGGGCGCCTTTACTGCATCTTGCCAGCCCAAAAGCCAAATAATACAGTGTAGGGTATTTTTAATACCCCAGGCTACAAGGAGAGCTTATATAGGGAATCATCCTCAAGCTGTCGACAACGCTGAACAGAAATTTCAGCATTGAGCCTCTGTGGTTACTGAACAAAATACGTGACTCACACAAATAGAAGTAAAAGAAAAGCCCAGCACAACTCCTAAATTTGCTTACTTCGGGTTTGAATAATGATCCTAAACAATATAAAACAATCCTCCCTTGCTATTGAGGGCCTGTACATCTAACTATATTGGGATAAAGAACACCTTCCCCAAATAAACAAGCCATACATTCCGACGAATCATTAATGTAAGCTTCAATCCCGCTCTTAAATTCAGAGCATAAATGTCTCATAGCAATTATCTCAGCAAGATGGTAGCTATGCCTTTTCCAGTAGCTAAATCTTCAGGATGCATCCCATAGTTGTTGTCCTTGTCAATATTCAACTTAATGAACAGTCTCAACTTGACAGCAGGGCTCCCCCTTGTCTTAGGTGCAGAACTCCTCATGGGTCCTGAAACAAGTCAGGCAGGGCGAGTTTGAGACCAGAGAGAGCAGTATCTGGGTCCTCGTAGGCTAGCCAGGATCCGTTCACAAGCACTTGCAGTCTGGCCTGGTACCCCATCCTAAACTTGAGCCCAGTAGCAATAATCCTGGACACAATGCGGTGGAATGCTGTGCGTTTCTGCCGGACAGATCCCGGCAGGTCTTGTGCTATTCTTAACTTTGAATTCTCCCAGCGGACCTCCTGTAGATCTCTCACTTTTGACAAAAAGTGTTGCCTCTGTAAAAAATTTAGAAATCGGCATATAATGGGGCAGGGAGCAGCTCTTAGTGGAGGTTTCAGCGCAGGATCTATGCACTCTTTCAATAGTGCATGCAGGGCCGAAGGGAGAGGGACCAGCAACCCGTTCCACCAACTTCTGTATAAAACAACAGTATTCTGACCTCTTCACCTTCTGGTAGCCCTAAAATTACAACGTTGTTCCTGTGACTGCATGCCCTTGAGATCATCTAATTTTGCTTCAACTCAAGAGAGCTTCTGCCATATCGCCACTAGCCCAGGGTCCTCCTTTTCCAGACGTTTCTCCAGAGAGACTATGCAAGCAGTATTATCCGAGGCTGTCATCGAGACCTCATCCAACTTTTAAGAAAGGGCTTTAAGGTCAGTCACCATCTCTTTCACCTCCTCACGGAAGGGTTTACATTCTTTCAGGAACCTGTTCAAAGTTAAAGGCTCTTTGCTCCGAGACTTGGCTGGGATGATCGGGCCTATCTGGCCCACTCGAAGCCCGAGATTTCTTTGGAGCCTTCTCGGGGGTGACTGGTGGAGTATGTTTCTGCAGGGCTTTTTTCATAAAAGCCTCCATCAGTGCCCAAAACTCACTAATCTGAAGCTCAAGATATTTAGTAAGCAGAATTAGCTGAGAACGAAGGGTTTTTGATGGTCTAGAAGTCCGATAAAAACAATTATAAAATCGGGATGCTGGAGCTACGCAGAGGAGCTTCTACACAGCACTCTGCAGCATGTGGTCTCCCCACAAGATTGGTTTGACACAATCTACCTGGCACAAACCCATGTTGCCAACTATCCAGACCTCCCAACTCCTCCAAGTACATCCCCAATCATTCCTTTAGTATACTCTCCATTAATTTTCCCACCACTGAGGTCAAACTGATGGGTCTATAGTTACCTGTTACTTCCCTCGACTCCCCCTTTATGGACTGGCACCACATGTGTCTCTCATCAATCCCTAGGTACCCTCCCTGTCTCAAGCGACCTGTTGAAGAGCTCTGCCAGAGTGCAGCCAGTATGTCTGCCAATTCCTATAGTACTCTCAGATGAATGCCATCTGGCCCAAGAGATTTATCTTTCTTTAGGGCCTTAAGGGCTAACCACACCCTTTTGGTGGAGATAGCATCATCTGTCCCCTCCAGCTTACTGGCCTTTTATCCTTATCCTGATGTGACACCCCTGGGGTACCTCTCCCTCCCTCTTGCTCCATTTCTGTTGCTCCCCTGATCCCACTCACCACCACTTCTATCCCCATCATGCCTTGCTTTGTAGATATCCCATCCCCTCCCTAGTGAATACAGAGGCGAAGTACTCATTTAATACCTCTGCCTGGTCCCTCACCTCTTCCACCCACCCTCCTTCTGATCTCAATCTGTTGAGATGGCCCTTAGTTTTTCTCCGCTCCTCAATGTACCAGAAGAACCCCTTTTCCCCTCCCCAAATCCCCTGTGCCAGCCGCTGCTCTTTACTGACTTTGCCCCCCGCACCATTCGGTGACTTTCTAGATGCAAGATGGTACATTCTTTTCCTATCCTCTCATTGTTTATATTTTTGTAGGCAGCTTTCTTTTCTCTGACCGCTACCTGAACCTCACTGGACCACCAGCATGGTTTATGTGACCATGCTCCCTTACGCTTCACCTTAGCGCAGGTCCTGACTGCCTCATGAAGTCCCCATTTTATGACCTCCCATCTCTTTTCCACATTTGTCATTGTTGTAATCCCCTTCAAGTGATCCTTTAGAATATTTCCCATGCCCACAAACTCTGCCCACTGAAGTCCGCTGCCAGTGTCCTAGATCTCTCGCCTCCTCCCCCCATGCTTATTTGAAACCAGACAGTCTTGTGGTTGCTCCCAGTCAGGGGATCCTCTACAACCAGGTCCCTTACCAGATCCCCATCAGCCAGAACCACATCCAGGACATGCCCCTCCCTTGTGGGCTCCTTCACATGCTGTGTTAAGAACACATCCTGAAAGCCGTCCAGCAGCCTCTGCTCCTTGGCCACCCTAGAGGACATGGTTCCCCAGTTTGTACCTGGCATATTAAGGTCCCCCATCAACAACACTCCCTTCCCTTTAGGTCCGCACTGGTCAATGATGTTGTCCAGCAAACCATCCTCCAGAAAATCACCCATCCCGGGGCGCCTATATACTACACCCAGCTTGACCTTACCTCCTGCCGGGGTTCGTAAGGTGACCCATAATGCCTCCACATTTCCCTCTGCCTCTTCTACCCTAGCAATTTCTATGTCATCCTAATGAACATAGCCACTCCACCCCCTCTGCCCTCCTTTCTATCCTTCCTAAGCATAGTGTACCCCCACATGTTTAGGTCCCAGTCATGGTTTTTGTTGGCCCATGTTTCCGTGACCACCACCACATCCACCCCTCCCGAACAGCATGGCCTGGAACTCTGGCAACTTGTTTCCCAAGCTCCTGGCATTTACTAACACCACCCCCCACCCTTATCCCTGATCCCCTTTGTCGAACCCCACCCAGGTTCCTTATACTTCCATTCTCCTCCGCTCCTCCTGAAACCTCCTCCTCCAGTCTGTTTCCTCCCTCCCCCCTTGGGTTTGAAGGCTACTCCCCTCATCTGGAGGAGAGGGCTTCTGGTTAGCCTCTCCCTTATCCTTTTTGCAAAAATTTTGGCTTCATGTTTGGCATGAGTTTGGACCTCTGTCTTAGGCCCGGAGCAGGCTGGCTTTGTGGCTGGATGTACTTCAAGTGACCACTTCCATAAACTATTCCATCTTTTCCCTGCATCTGGGGAGTCCGACTCAGATGTGTTACTGGTCTCCCTGGAAACAGAGAAAGCCTTTGATTTGGTTAACTGGGCATATTTATTTACTCAATTAAAAAGTATGGACTATCTGATGTTTATACACAGCATACAGGTCCTTTATACTAAACCAATGGCTCGCATTCTGTGTAATAACGAGTGTCCGAGATCTTTCCAGTAACAAGGGGAACCCATCAGGGCTGTCCCCTAACCCCATATTTGTTTAATTTGTATCTTGAGCCCCTCACCTGGAGGATCACCCTTTCTCTGGAAATACAGGGGCTCACAATTAGTGACCATGAATTAAAACTATCTACTTTTGTGTATGACATACTTCTTCACATTTCCAGATGGTGGACTTCTCTGCCTGCTGCAATACAACTCCACTCACAGTTTGGTACATTCTCGGGATACAAGCTAAATTTGAGTAAGACAGTCATCCATCCTCTGTCTCGTCACTCTTTTAAAAGAGAGATTGAAGAAATGGGGTTAAAATGGGAACCGAAATCATTATCTTATGTAGGAGTTCAAATATTACGCCACTTGCACCAGCTTAAATCTCAAAACCTAGACCCACTTCTTCAGACAATTGAAACAGACCTCAAGTGCTGGGAATAGTTGTCACTTTCTTTTTGGGGTAGGGTGTCAGTCCTGAAAACGAACATTATGCCCTATTTAATGTATCCCTTAAATGCCCTTAATGTATTTTTCCCATAAACAGGCCAGGAGAGCATATTTCAAACTCTGCAGACCTCGACAGATGGGTGAACTTCAGTGCCAGGCTTCTTTCTTTATTATCTTTCCCCATTATGTTTGCCCCAGCCAACATAGCCACCCTGTTATATTCATTTTTCCCATCCCCTCCACCTCATTGTCTGTCCCTCCTACCTCCCTCCTACATCCTCTGTCCCCCCCTTCCCTCTGACCTTATCACACCCTGCCTGTGCCACTATCTTTACTTTCCTTGCTGGCCTTGTAGTTTCTACTTCCCTCACGAGGTACTATCTTGTTACCCAGAGCTAGCCATTTATTTAGCTCCTAGCTTTAGTGTGCCTATGTATATATATATAGCACCTTATAACCACCCGGCTAGTTACTCCACTTGGTGCTCCCTTCCTCCTAACCTTCCTCCTAACCTAGCGCAATAATCTATGGTGGCACTCACCTCTCTCATACCTAAGTTCTAACTTACTGTTGCACTTAATACCTGGATTTAAGCTCATGCCTGCCTTAGCTACCTGCTGTATAGGCTCCATAACAGTGCCTCCTCATCTGTAATTGTATGTTTGTGTAATTACTGTTCCTTCCCTTATGTTCCCCCCTTGTTTCCCCCAGGTCGCATCTGGAAACGAGTGGTCCTCCGCTCAGTATGCCTGCCTGGTTAAACTCTTGAATAAATAAATAAATAAATAAATATGATGTAAATATTATTGTCCTATTTTCTTCTCATGAATTATTCATGTGTTTAATGCATCTTACTTTGTATATGCTTGTGTAATGTCCCTGTTGTTAATCAGGACCTCCTTGTAAAATTGAAAGGAATCTGGCCGACAGGTTTAGAGAGATGCTTCTGTCCCTGCTATTTGTCCCCTTTTTGTGCCTCCCAGTGGAATTGAAAAATTCACCCATAGGTTGGTCCATTAAGGCCCACGACCAAGTATGTAGCCTATTGCAAATTGCTCATTATAAAGATATAGGGCAGCCTTTATGTAGTACTCCCAGTCTTGTCATTCAGGCTCTCCAATACCATAGACTCCATGGAAAAGGACACACATTACTGCCGCAAATGGATTTTATCCACATGGAAAACTTTGCCACGTCTGCAGAGTTTTGTGCCCACCAGTATTGTATTTCAAGTTCTTACAGTTAAGCCATTGTGTGACTGCATATTTGGGCCCTCCTCCCTGGTCGTACAAGGCAAGTGCACTATTCCAGCATTTGGCCACTGTGGCAACCAGGGACAGAGCCATTTCCCAATTAAATAGAGTGTTGGGGCTTCAGATCTGGAGCTTGGCTACCCCAGAAGCTTTTTTATTGGAGGCAGGTCTTGCAGTTAAATGATACCACACCACAATGGAATAAGATTTGGAGCCACACCTACTGTCTAGTTAAACAAGACAGACTCAGATTGGTCCAGTTCAACATCATGCAGAACTTGTATTACTCTTCTAGTAGACGTTACAGAATGAGTAGGTTAGCCTCTCCCTCCTGTGAATTTTGTGGAGCTGAAGAGAACACCCTTCTACATAAACTTTGGGCATGTTCAAGATCCAGGGCTCCCTGGGCAATTGTACGAAGTGTCTTTCAACCCTTTTTTGGTAATATTTCTTATTTTTAAGAAATTATATGTCTTTTCTGGGATTATTCTACCATTCCTACTACTTGCGACAAAACATACATGGACTTAATTACTCTGGTAACTAAACATTTACTTGTAAGGTACTGGAGAGGTGACTGGACTCCATCTTATTTGGAATGGCTTTAGGAGTTTTTCGGTGCATATAACTCAGAAAGGGTAGTAGCCCTTTCCAACCATGGATGGATGGCGCAAGTTCCAGACATGTTGGGGAGCTTAATACTTTTTTTGGAAGGCCTCGCCAACTAACTGTTCTTTCCTTTGGATGAAGTACAATTACAGTATGTTTTTTGGTGCCTAATCCAAGTCATTCATATAGTATCCGATGTCTCAAATGCACTCCGTAGGTCAGGCTTTCTGCTTGCACAGTGCCAACCTCAGAGCGCAATAGTGTGAACAGGTAACAGACAGGGTAACCCTCCTGTCTGCTGTTGGGTCCAAATCACTTTAGTCTCAAGTTCTGGGGGGATTCAAACTGGGAACCTTATGCCAGCGTACCCAATGTACAGGCTCAGATAAGTACCCTCTTCGGGGATTGCGGTACAATCTTTCACTAGGGGCACCAAGCCAGACATCCAAAATGAACCCTTAAAACTCTATAAAAGACCTTAGGTATATTCTTACCTTTTTCCAGTTTAGTAAGACCATCAAGCTGTCCAGAACAGCTGTCAAACGTTACCACGTATACATCATATGCAAAAAGAACTTAGAAGACACACCCTGCAGTATCTTTCAAATAAAGATTTTACTAAAGGATGATAAAAATATGAAAAATGTAAACACAGAACAATATATCAAAGAGCTCACAATCACATAAAAGAACAATGGGAAAGTAAAAAACATAAACTCCTACTACCATACATTTAGACTTTTTCTATATAATGCATTACCTCTATAAGTGCACAAGTTAGAACAGAGAGCTGTGTTTTTGAGTCCCAAAATGATACATCATATTCCCCAGTTACAAGAATACATTTCAACCCCATCTCCCCACCCCCTTAGTGAGTCATCTAGATCCTCCTTTTTAGAATTAAAAAAAATACAAACATGATGTCCTATCAGGAGGTATATTAAACAATGTGACATCAGCAAAAATAAATTTCCCAAATTATGACAGTCTTTAATCAAGCCTTTCCTTTGATTCCCGTTTTCCCAAGGAACACCAAAGGTTTTTACAACTCTGCAGTTTGTCACCTAGATGAGATACATAGCCAACAGGAATCAGCTAAATGGTGTCCTGTCCTGTAATAAACTGTATATTTAGCTTCCCAACTTTAAAGCAGCAACAGGTCATAAAAAGGGCCATAAAATGCAATTTCTCAAGGAAGTAAATTACATTAGAGATCTCCTGGTTAGTTTAATACATCCTGTAGTTTTACTGAAACCTGGGGGGTGGGCCACCCATGGAAGCACAGGATGTCTCATGTGAGACAATCACATACTATATTTTTATTTTACAAATATCCTACAACATTCATAACCAGCTGGCTAAGTGTCACATCCCACCCAAGGATAGGTACATTGTACATAAGGACAGCGGAGTGGGAGGGAGGGTGGGTGGTTGGGTCTGTTTTTTCTTTTAGTTCAATTGCTTTATTAATTGTATCTTATTATGGTGTTAGTTGTGGGTGTTCCTTATTTTGCTTCATTATATACAAGTTGTTTTTCTTTTGATTATTTCTCTTTTGTCTGTACATGGTATGTGTTATATTAATAAAATAAAGTTAATTGCAAAAAAAAATGAAAGTCAGGATAGGCAAACTGTTCCAAGGAATAAAAGGTAGAAGAAATTCAGTGAAATACAACTTTGCCTCTACTATTTCAATGCCACTTCCAATGTTGCCTCGGTGTTTACTGGATCTGAGTCAGAATATGTAGAGGGACTAAGTTCTGTTGTATATGTGAACAGCAATGAAAATTCCCCCCAAAGGGCATCATTATAAGTTGCATTATTCAATATGAACTCATGTCTGTAATTTATTCAATATGAACTAATGTCTGTAATTCCTGTGTAAATACAGCCATATAATAGTCGGTGTCACAAATCTGAGTAAAGACAGTTCATGGTCTAGACTACAAGCGCCTTCAAAGGTGCCTTAATGCCAAATTTGCAGGACTTCTGGATTATGCATGGTAGCTACTGTATCTTTTGCAAAGATTGCAACACTTATTTATTTATTATTATTATTATTCTTTGGTAACCGGGTAAGGCCCACTGGGCACAAGTGCCTGTTTTCAGGGATGACCTGGGAGCACTGGGTGGTTAAGTGACTTGCTTAGAGTAACACAGTATACAAGTGGAGGTTGTGAGAATCAAAGCCAGGTCTGGTCTACTGGATGTACCAAGCTCATTCACAGCTCATTACTCTAACCTCTAGGCTATACTGCCAGTCTAGTGGCAGATGTACATTTAAGCATGTCTGTCATGTGCAGGTTTTTGCATTAGCATCTCTTCACAATTTTCAGTGAGGGAGGGACTAGCTGTGGCACTTTTATAGAATATGTCACCTCTATATTGTGCACAAAATCTGTGGCACTGCACGGAAAGTAAATGTTGGCATTATATAAGTTAGTCTGGTCTAACTTACAAATGTATGTTTGATATGTGCCTCAACTACATTCTCAGAGTCCTGACTTGAACCATTAGTTTCTACCAGTTATGAGAGCTCAAGTCAGAGACAGCCTAATGTTCCTGAGAACCAGGCAGGAAATTCTCACCATGACCCTCCAACTGTGACACACTCCCCAACATACATTATAAGGGATTTCTCATCACTATCCCTATTTAAGGAGCTACCAGTACCACAAATAGCAAGCAGAACATATTATTGAACGCAGTCAGTGGTTACTTCTTATTTCCGATGTATATTCATTTTCATTTGCTAATTATGTTTTCTTCAGTACCTGATAGTATAAGCTGTGATGTGATGAGCAGTTCTTTACCTTGAGATTAATACATATATATATGTAGTTCTGTTCTCTTCCTACCATTCCAGTATTGTGGTCGCACTTACTGGGACATCACAAGTGACTGATCTGGCAGCAGGTAATTCACGCATATGTATTGCAGCCCTCCGCTCTGTTATACCCTACCTGGCATTCAGGGTGCTAAATCTCACAAAAACCTCAAATTTCCAATGATCGCTAAACTTGATGTCAGCAAGATTGAAAATAATAGAGAAGTATTAAACATTCAACATTTTTCTGTTTTCCCTTGCAGGCCTGCCCAGCTAGAGTCGCCACACAAGATTTTGGAAATTATGCAACAATGATTTTAAATATGCAAATTATGAAGGAAGGGTCATCAGGTACAGCTTCTTCATTTCCTGCCACAAATCTGAGTATTTCACTGAAAATACTTTATGTTAAAAGGACCTCCACAGGGTGTCATTTTATGGTATAAGAGACATCAAGCATAGGGTTTTGGTGTTACGACTGTGAAGTGAAGTCAAGCACGTCTGGCTGCAAACACCCCATGAGAGGAATATTTTATACCATATGAGACACTCCCACAGAGGCCCTATTAACTTATTATAAATTACTCAAGTCATCTAGAGTGATTAAAAATAAGTTTTACATATGTTTTTATTTTCAAACGTTAACCCTTAGACTGCCAGCAGAATTAGAACGTATAGGAACTGTGCACTTATATATCAGTCTGTGGCACAGTAAGGGTTAAGTTAAGCAACCCACTCCTGGGCTTTGAAGTGGCATACTCTACTCCTAACATTCCTGTGTGACACACCATTATACATGGGATACTCTACTCCTAACAGTCCTGTGTGACACACCACTATATATAGGATACTCTACTCCTAACAGTCCTGTGTGACACACCACTATACACAGCATAAGAGATATTGAGGCTCTGTGCATTGATTGGCTGAATTCACTCAAGTGATTTATCATGTTGGGAAGCATGAAATGCACTACTGGCAAACATATCTGTGATAGCAAAATGTTAAAAATGAGTCACAAAACAATGCTGGTAACTGGACTCTCACAAGAGATCCAAACGCACTTCTTAGATTTCATGAGGTGCATTCAACCTAGATTCTGCAGATACCATCTAGTCTTTCTTTCTTTTTTTATTTTATTAGGAAAGTCAGAATTACATCCTTTGAGCTAAAAGCTCCTTTTCGAAGGATCCTCATCATAAAATTAAAAAAAAGGAGGAGGAGACAAGACAGGTGGGAACATATGCAGCTGTGAGGCATTGTCAAAATAAACAGTATTTTCCCAGTCTTTCTTGGATGGTTCAAGCAGAGTGCACTGCCCAGATCTATTATCCAAACTAAGCAGATACTTTCAGAAGGGACACAAGCCAAGCCTTTAGATGTACTGGCAGATTGGATACTCACTGAAAACTGCACAGCCTCACTTCAAACTAATGTTACAAACAAGTCCATTGCATCAGTGGGAATTGGCAGGTGCTTGAGTGGTTTCTGTCTATTGGTTACTATATAAATATAAAATAATAAATGGGGCTGTGGGCGTAATGAGAATTTTACACACACACACGGTGTTGGGTGCTACATAAACCCCTGAGAGTAAAGTTCAATGGGTTTATTTAAGCATCCAACATGTATGGTGTGTGTAAAATTTGAGTTGTACACACCACCCCATGTTTTATTTTACATAATTGCTGTGTATTGTATGTTTACCGCAGCAATTATATAAAATAAAAAATGTTCCTGTGTGACTGTGGTCCTGTCAAGTTTCAGCTTGGTCCATGGTGCGAAGCACCAGCAACAAAATTAACCTTTTTTTCTTTTTTTTCCATTTTTTTAAAGCAGGACAGTTTACAGGACATTAGCCCAGTTTTTGTTTTGAAAGAACTCACCACTGAGTCTGAGTAGTGCTGAAGCCTCCATCTGTTGGCAGCCAGCACTAAGGAAACCTAGCCTGTACTCACCATTATAACCTGCATGTTATAATGGCGAATTATAACTGGCTTCTGATAGGAAAAAAACAAGACCCAGTAATTATAATATAGTTGTTTTAAACCTGGGAACAGAAATTACTGAACTTGAGTGCATCCACTGATTTACCTCTAAATAAAATGTTTCATGGCACCCTTCAATAACTGTAGTAAAGACTCACTGTATTGGCAGTTATTTATTTTATGTGTCATATATAAATGCTTTATTAATATTTAATAGTAGATTATAGAAATAGAAAAATAGCTTTCAATTTAGTATTTAAAGATAACAGTATATGAAAGAAATGTGATTGGTATTTAAATGAGAGAATGCCAAACCCACTCCCATGAAAACAAGAAAAATAAATGGACCCTGTAACCCCTGGATTACTCTAGACCTCCTACTTCAACTTAGCACTAGAGACCACCTGTGGCAAAAGGCGCGAGCACATGGTACACCTGCCAACATCCAACAGTATAAAAAGCTAGAAACAAGTGTGCAAAGGCTAGTCAACTCACCAAAAGCTTGTACTATGAAGAAGCCCTTTCCAACTCCTGGAATAGCAGCAGGTCTTTCTGGGCCAACCTCAATGACATAATGGGTAAGGACCCCAAAACTGCTCCAACTTTGCTCATGGCCAAAAACGTACCGTCCTTGGTCCCTCTCCATATTGTCAACTCGCTGAACAATGCAATAACAAACCTAAGTGGAGTGCTTCTGGCAGACTACTTCAACCCCCCCACCCAAAAAGATCCTAATGGCAAACTAATCCAACCAGCAACCTTTCATTACTTTACTTTAAAGAAGTTTCCAAAACAGAGTCTAGAAAATACCCGGAGAAGGTACTGGGTAACTCATGACACAGCAGCGACACCCTGGACCTTACATGTGTTGTCCTGACCCTCAAAGAGGTCCTGAGCCCCTTGACTTCAATTATTAACCTGTCCCTCTGCCTCTCACAATTCCCCTAGTGATGGAAATCTGTGACTGTAATAACCCCAGTCCACAAAAGTGGGACCAGGTATTGCACAAAAACTACAGGCCTATCTCTGTACTCCCACCACTTTCCAAAGCGCGTGAACAGATTGTGGCAAATCAGCTTGTGGAGTACCTGGGCCTGCACCAACTCCTTTGCCCAGAGCAGCATGGGTTCCAGGTGGGGCACAGCACCATCATGGCTTTGCTGGAATTGACAGGCTTCATCCATTAAGCTTTATACCAAGGCCAGCTGATGGGGGCTACAATTATCGATCTATCAAAAGCATTTGATATGGTGCATCATACCCCCTCCTTCAGCAGCTAACTGGCATCGGGCTGTCTCCAGATACAGTTCAATGGTTCAACAAGGTGAAAGAGTCTAACATGTTTAAATATAAGGAAAATAGCAGGACAAGAGGACACAGCATGAGATTAGAGGGAGGCCAATTAACGGGGAATGTGAGGAAGTTCTTTTTCACAGAAAGAGTGGTGGATGCAGGGAACGGCATACCTCAGGAAGTGTTGGGTATGAATGCAGTGCAGGGCTTCAAACAGGCATGGGATAGGCATAAGGGAGCAATACAGATGAGTATGAATAGATAGGCTATTGACAGAGCAAAGGCCGATGGCACATTCATAAGGTAGAAAAAGAAATGGGCAGACTGGATGGGCCTTGCGGTCCTTATCTGCAGTCAACCTCTACGTTTCTATGTTTCTATGTAACAGCTATCTCTGCAGTCACTCACAGTGGTTCAAGATTGGGGACATTATCTCCGATAGAAGGCCAGTCCACTCAGGGGTCCCACAAGGGTCAATCCAGGGGACCCTAATGTTCAGCATTTTTCTAAATAAACTTCCAGGCTCCTGCCCCAGTCATATGCTCCAGTACACTGATGACACGGTCATTTTTACCAGCAATCCTCACCCCGAGCACCTACAAGCAGACCTCCAACTTGGTTTCTCCTCCCCTGAAGTGTGGTTTAAAGAACACAGACTAGTACTCAACTATAAAAAACAAAGACTATAATCTACTCCAGCTCCCTTAGTAAGCATAAGGCCTTCTCCCGTCTCTCAAGAATGACAGTGGTGATGGACTGGATCTCGTAAAACAATGTAAGTACCTGGTTATCACAATTGACTCCACCCTGTCCTATGCCCAGCACATAAACACCGCAAAGGTTATCAGTTCCAGAATTGGGATACTCTACTGTCACAAACACAGTCTAACAAACAAAGCCCTGAACCTGGCCATCAATAGTTCAGTTGTCTCCCTCATCGATTATGGTCTAGCCATATATGGGTCAGCAATGGACACTCCCATCTGCCCCATCTCTTTGGCACTAAATAAGGCCTGCTGCCTCCTTAAAGGTACTGCAAGACTCACGCACACCTGTGAACTCTATGTTCTGGCAGGTTAGCTCCAACTGAAGAACATACTTAAGTACCAAACCTGTCCACTTGCCAAAAAAGCCTCACTTAATCTGCTGCCACCAGGAGTTCAGAACCTGCTCACATGATACGCGAGTGCTAGGCTGATCAGAAGCTCCAACAGTCAAATCTTTAGCAAACCTAGATGCCACACTACATTGGCACAACGTGCATTCTCCTACCATGCACCCCACTGGTCAACACTCTACCACCTGCAATCTCCAGAGTAGCAGCTATTGGTGCCTTCAAACATAAGCTCCATCAGCACCTCATTGCCGAGGACAACTGTGACTGCTTCATCTAACCTTTGGTTCATACAAATGAAGTCTTCATCAGCACCACATTTTTACTGTATCTGTCTCTCTATTGGTCTGTCTGTCTCTCTCTGTCTGTCTGTCTATCTATCTACAGACAGTATCTATCTATCTATCTATCTATCTATCTACAGACAGTATCTATCTATCTATCTATCTATCTATCTATCTATCTATCTATCTACAGACAGTATCTATCTATCTATCTATCTATCTATTTACAGACAGTATCTATCTATCTATCTATCTATCTATCTATCTATCTACAGACAGTATCTATCTATCTATCTATCTATCTATCTATCTATCTATCTATCTACAGACAGTATCTATCTAGCTATCTACAGACAGTATCTATCTATCTATCTATCTATCTATCTATCTATCTATCTATCTATCTACAGGCAGTATCTTTCTATCTGTCTGTCTGTCTGGATCTATCTATTTATCTTTCTATCTATCTGTCACATTGATGGAAGATGGCCGCTAGGCTGAGCGTGCTGCTGCTATGTGTGTTTGTGCTTCTGCTTTTAAGATATTTTTGAATTATTTTATTTAGTTTTTGTTTGGTTTATTTATTTTTGCTTTAGGCATCTTGTGCTTTTCTTTGTTGCCCGACTTTCAATTTTTGAATGAGCACAGAGTGAATACAGAGCAAATCAACCTTGCGCTTGGTAACGCTGAAGGACGCTGTTCGATGGGAGTTATTAGCTCCAGAGACCTGTGTGTAACTGGACTTGAGAACCCACAGAGCAAGTAGGATTTTACTCCAGTGCCTAGACTGTTTTCCCCCGGTTTGTTATAATAAGGGCTGACTCTGCCCTTGTTCTAGGTGGTGACTGGCCTTGTGCCTGGAACATTTGAAGAGGTTGTTTTTACAGGAGCCATTAGCACCGGGGTGCTTGCTGTGATTATCCTGATCTCTCTGGCGTTCAGGGCTGTATTTGGGACCTGTATTTCCTTCAGATGTATGAGTCCACAGAGTATGTGGGACCTTCTCCAGTGCTCAGACTGTCTCTCCTCAGTTTATGGTTGTGAGGGCTTGCTTTTGCCCTTTGTTTGAAGCGGCGATTGAAGGTGGAGTGGAAGGTCACCGGATTCTCTATTTTTCAGTGTTTTTTGAGACTGGAATAGGGACTGGGATTCTGGATATTTTCATCGAGCATGAAAGAAGGATGGAGGGGGTCTTGATAAACTAATTTCTGGATATGTTTGGTGTGCACGAGGCCATCCTGAATTTGGTTCCAAGACTGGTTTAGGACCCGACTCCCATTGGGAGTTTTCATATAATTTGTGGTCTGAAGGAGGTATTGGGACTTTTAGCCAAGGAGTTGGCTGAAGTCTCATGCCCCCTAGCCTCCCAGTTTGGGCTACTAATGTGGCCTAGCCTGGGCATTTTATCGGGTGGCATTATTTTCTGTGGTGTTTTCCAGTGGGGAGTGGGGGAGCCCTAACCTATGGTGGTAACTCTGTGGATTTGATGGCTTGGACCCTGGATGTTTTCTGGATGTTCCCCATATTAATCCCTCCTGAGTAAATTGACTTATTTATGGCTTCCATGGACTTTGGACCTGCACAGCCTGTGGATATATTCGATTCTGCACCCTGTGGATTGAGGACCTCTTATTTCTTTCCTTGACTTGTTTTAAGTTTGTTTTATTTGGGCAACGAGGTGGTGAGAGGACTGTGTGGCCATTTATTATTTCTTTGACGTTTTGTTTGTTTTTCTCTTGCTCCCTGGTCATGAGAGGACTGGGAGGAGGGGATGTTTTATTTTATTTTGTTTTTAATTTAATTGTTTGTTCCCCCTCTGCCTGTGAGAGAGCTATGGGTGGTAGACAATTTTAGTTTGCATTTATTTATTTATGTTTGTTTAAAGTAGGGTGGTGAGAGAATCCCTTATATTTATTTACTTTGAGTTTAAGGAAGATTTTAGTGGCCCTCTAGCTTGGCCAGAGTTGATTTTTTTTGTTTTGTTTTTATTTATTTAATTTTTTAAGTTGGTTTGATTTTAACTAATTGTAGCGGCATGTGTTGGCCTTCAATCCCGATGGTGGTGTGCTATTCATCCTCCTCTCTTCATGCCTTCCTCCTTTTTATTCTCTCCCTCTCCAATATAAGAAGTATCAGCGCTGTAGAGAGCTGGGGATTGCTCATAAGAGAGGGAGGAGGGTGAGGAACGGCGAACAGAGGAGGATGGATCAGGGGGGCCACCGTATTGGGGTAGTCAAATTCAGAAGGCACCCTGGGGCGAAATGAACTCCTGATCATGGCTTGCCATGTCTGGTGCCCATATCCATGGGCCTGACAGCCCCCGAGGTTCGTCCAACTCGGGCGGTGTTGTGCAATGCCAGGTCCAACAGGAATAAAACCAGCATTATTGTTGAGCTTCTTGGATCGGTGGACTTGGCTTGCATCACCGAGACCTGGCTAGATAAAAATCCAGGCCCCTCTTTGGAGGCTGACTCTTGCTGGGTACTCGGTGATACACCGCCCGAGATTGGATCGCAGGGGTGGGGGAGTTGCAGTCTCTGTTTCAAGACTGAATTGAGCCTCACGGATGTGGTAGTCGGGGAGACTGAGTCCTTTGAGTGTACAGTAGTAGCAGGTGTAGGCATGCGTATCATTCTCATCTACTGTTCACCCGGAGATGGGAAGTGATTCTTACAGGAAGTAGTGGACTTCATCGTCGACGTGGCATTTGAGTCACCCAGATTGATGGTTCTGGGTGACTTTAATGCCTGGGTCGATGATGAATCCTCACAATTTGGTAACCACTTCCTCTAATTAATTATTTATTTGGGCCTTACACAGGTGGTTTCCACTGCTACTCATAATTCTGGACACTCCTTGGACTTAGTCTTCCTACTAGGGATTGAAACATCTGATCTGGGTGTGGAACCAGTCGCCTGGTCAGATCACTACATTGGAGGTTCATTTTTGCACCCCCCCGAGAAGGCCTAACCCTGTGGAGATGATTAGGTACCACCCTTTATGGGATATTACTCCCCAAGGCCTAGCAGTGGTCCTTGACCACTCGTCCCCTGCACTGGTGAGCAGTAGTGCAGACACCCTTGTGTCAGCCTACAATACACCTGTTACGGTGGCTCTGGATTCTATTGTTCTTGTTCATGTGTGCCCCGTATCCCTTCACCCCAAGTCCCCTTGGTTTGATGGGACTTTGAGGGAGATGCGGAGACAGGGGCGAAGGTTAGAACGGTGCTGGCACTGGTCCACCCTTGAGACCGACCACCTTAGATTGATTGACCATTATTTAGTCTATCAATCTGCAATCACCCGTAAGAAGGCAGAATTCCTGTACAGGGAGATTGTGGTTACATGGAATTGACCAGCTCAGCTTTTTCGAACTGTGGACAGACTGTGCAACCCAGCTTGTCTACAAGTTCAGAAAGCCTTTTCACAATTAGAGTGCAAGGAGCTTGCTCGATTTTTTGCAGCTAAGGTGGCCTATATCAGGACGGATCTGCAACCAGCACCCTCTGGGGAGATGCTCTCCCACAGTCGGCCGGCACCCAACCAGCCACCGACCGAGACCAGGACGCCTGCCTGCAGCTCCTTGGAAGGTACGGGACAGCGCAGCCAATCGGAACACGGGTGTTTCCAGCAAACCCGCTCTGATTGGCCAGGACTTTTCCCCTGCTTCAGTCACCTGGCACTTTTTACAAATAGATTTTCAATAGAACTAAGCACATTTCAACTGTGTGATATAAGTTTTTCAACTGTATTAGCTGGATTGTAATTTCTACTAGTGTTTTAAAGTGCTTACACCTCTTCTGTCTCAGTGCTCCTCCTGTAGCCCCCCCATCCAAGCACTCTGCTTTGGCACCGAAAAGTCTAACTACCTTTTGTCTTACTAAACTGCTCAGATCTAACCCATCCTAACCTCTATGCTATTTAAGACCTGCTCTTTTTCTTCTCTCCAGCTGCCTGCCCTTGAACAGGGCTGCTTCAGCTCCCCCACGGTCGGCCGGCACCCAGCCAGCCACCGACCGAGACCAGGAGGTGTAATAGAATATATTTTTTTTTAAGTGGCTAGTTTTCTATTAGCAGGTTATACAGACCTGCCACTAGAGGGATTCTTGGGCTTTCTACACAAATCACTGTACTCAGTCGTGGGCAATATGGCCTGCATTATCATTTTACTTCTTTCCCGGTACTGCTATAAGGGGAGGTTGTAGTTTGAGGTTCCCCTAAGCTTCACTGAACAGGCTGACAACTTCCTTAAAACTGCCTGTGTGACAGCTCTGCAGCTGAAAACAGGAAGCCCTCAGTGTCTGCCATCCACCCTTCAGACTCAAATCAGATTGACTCTGAGCACCCTATTCTTACCTACGCTACACTGATATCATCCAATAATAATGCCTTACTTTGTATATGCTTTCTTCTGCCCTCTTTGGTGTGCTAGGAACCCAAGTGTCCCTCCCCTTAATAGGGGTGTACTACTTGCCATAATCTACTCACTGACCCTACTCTGGGTGGACAGGCTCATAGACGCATTCCCCCAGAACCAGTGAGCAATCTACATAATATCCCCCACACAACTTCCTAGCAGCTACCCTATCTCAAGTATATCTAGTCTCTTAACAGAGCATGAGATCATAAAAAATGGTGTATGCTATGACCTGCTTTACTATATGAGCAAGACTCGTAGAAGACACCTCATCTCAATATCTAGCACTAAACTGCTCAGGTTACTAGTCTTGCTACTTCTCCTATCAGGTGATATCCAACCTAACCCTGGCCCATACGTACCCAATACCTTGGTAGCATCCCCCAGGACCATCAATGGGTGGCCACCAAGGGTCTGAAGATAGCACATATGAACTTATGTAGTCTTAGACCACAAATACACAAAGTCCAGGCCTGGTTGGACCGCTACAAACCGGACTTACTAGCCATCTCTGAAACCTGGCTAAAAGCCCACATCCATGACCACAAGATTCAGGTTGTGGGCTACAATAGCTACCGCAATGACAGAGAAACCAAAAAAGGGGTGGAGTCCTAATCTATGCTAAGGATGACCTCTCCACGTCACCTCTACCCCTGCAGAATAATCCTACTGCTGAGGGAGAGAGCATATACATCTGGATAATCCTAGGGCACGCCAAACAACTAACAATTGGCTGCATCTACCACCCACCAAAATCAGCCCTCAAATCCCTTGAAGCCATCACAAATGATATGGCTATCAAGGTAACAATGGAGCAGCTAATCCTGGGTGACTTCAACATTAACTGGACCCAGGACCCTGGTCATGCCTCGAAGTCACTTACCCATGAAGCTGGTCTCGCGCAGGTCATCTCTGAACTGACCAGACTTAATAACAAAACTGGGAACCACACCACCCTTGACTGGGCTCTGGTGTCTAACTCCACTGATATACAGAGTGCGGGCACAATGGCAGACTCCCTGAATGACCATTCCCCAATCTTCTGTATATGGAATAACAAACCACCCAAAGTCCAACCTAGAATTCTCTCCACCCGTGACTTCTCCAAGTTCTCTGAACTACAATACAATAGCTACCTAGGTAGTCTGGACTGGAACCCCATAAATCTTCTCACTACTCTTACTGAGGCTGTGCAATACTT
This sequence comes from Neoceratodus forsteri, assembly GCA_016271365.2. Lineage (NCBI taxonomy): Eukaryota > Metazoa > Chordata > Ceratodontiformes > Ceratodontidae > Neoceratodus > Neoceratodus forsteri. The sequence goes on from CM057455.1 coordinate 176,436,258, forward strand.
CCAGGACAAACTAACCACAGTGGCCAACCTCTTTGTTCCAATGAAGAGAATGAGGGCTAAAGGCAGCTGCTACAAGTGGATCTCTCCCTCCCTCAAAGCCCTAATGATTACTAGGGATAAAGCCTGGAAAAAGTTTAGGCTCTCTTCCTTGTCGGCAGATCTCACTAAATACAAAGCCCTGAGGAACAAAGCCAAGAGAGTCATAAAACTCGCTAAGAGAGATTACTTAACACACCTCCAGAAAACCAGCCTGAGCAACCCCAAGCAGTTCTAGAATCATATCAATGACCTGATCAAAGGCAGCAAAAAGCCTGAGTCCCGTCCCATGGAGATTAACGGTCAGCTCACAACTGACCCTTCTCAAATATCGGCTGCCCTTAACAGGCACTTCTCAGACCTCGAGGCCTACAAGACCTGCCTGTCTCCCCAGACTCTCCCCCCTACCTCAGATGAATCACCTCACATGGAAATACCCCCATTTCACCTGAGACTGGCTAAACACACTGAAGTACTAAACCTCCTAAGGAACCTGAAACCGAAAGGGTCAGGGGGACCCGACGGTATCAAGCCTCGGCTACTCAAGGCAGAAGCTACCTCCTTAGCCTGGCCTATAACCATGCTCCTCAATCAATCACTGAGGGAAGGAGCAGTCCTTGAGCCGTGGAAACATGCCAATGTTGTCCCTATTCACAAAGGGGGGCTCAGGGGAAAAACTCAACAACTACAGGCCCATCTCCCTCCTCTGCTCACTTGCTAAGGTGCAAGAAAGAGTCATCTACAATCAACTCAGGGACTACCTGGAAGCTCATCAGCTCCTTACCCCCTCCCAACATGGATTTAGAACAAACCATGGTACTGACACTGCCCTCATTAACTTCATGGATGAAGTTCTCAGGGCAATGGACAAAGGGATACCCCCTGGTGTAGTCTTTTTAGACTTATCCAAGGCATGCAACCTCGTCGACCACAACTTGCTGCTACAGAAGCTGCAAAATATAGGCTTAGACAATCATGCCCTGAAATGGTTTGAGAGATACTTATCAGGCAGGGAACAGAGGGTCTCATGGAAAGGGACCATGTCTGACCCACTACCACTAAACCAGGGTGTACCTCAGGGCTCAATTCTAGGCCCCCTCCTGTTTTCCTTGTTTACCAATGACCTGTGTACCCACTGCGGGGAGAGCTCGGTTGAGCAGTACGCTGATACTGTCATCTTCTGACCCCTGCTTGATGTGGTTGCCCTAGGTCCTCTACTCCAAAAGGATCTCACTTCACTAGAGACTTGGCTATGTAAGAACAGAATGGCACTAAATGCTGACAAGACCAAGGCAATGCTATTCGGGCCAAGATCCCTTGGATTTGACAGATCATCTCTCTCCTTAACCTCACTCTCTGGTAAAGCCATTAATGTAGTCCCCTCTCTTAAATACTTAGGCCTCATATTGGATCAGAATATCACATACAAGGAACACGTGAACCAGGTCACCAGGACCCTACATCGGAAAACTTGGCACCCTGTACCGACTTGGGGACCAACTCATCCCTGAAGCCAGGCGCTCCATAGCTACCAGCATCCTTCTACCCAACCTGACCTTTGCGGCCCCTATTATACAGGGTATGGCTAAACAAGAGATTACCAGGATACAAACCCTATATAATAAAATAGCTTGTTTCGCAACCTTAGACCACCCGAGACGTCACCACTGTGACACTTTGGCCAGTCTTCATTGGCCCACATTGGTCGCCCGCCTCCAACACTCCTTGCTTGTCCAAGCCTACAAGCTTCTCAAACCCCACACTCTGCCAAGCATTGCCAGGACCATAACCCTCAAACACAACCCAAGGAACCTAAGGACCTCAGATAGAATGCTATTAGAAGTCCCTAGGGTAAGGACAAACGCAGGTGGAAGATCCTTTTCCTCCCAAGCAGCCTGATAATGGAACAAGCTCCCTTCCCAGGTCCAGGCCTCCTCCTCACTCATGAACTTCTGCACCAGGCTTAAGTCCCATCTGCTGACCTCAAGCGCATGCCACTGTCATGGCACTTAAAGCTCCTAAGGTACTCCCCTCCTCTCCAACTCCCATCTCCTAGCTTAACCTTCCTTTTTTACCAATTATTTTACTAGGTGAGACACACTAAGCTGAAAGCTTGTTTGCAGGTGCAACCTGGGAGCATGAGAAAGTTAAGTGACTTGCTCAGGGTCACACAGTATGCACCTAGGGGGCTCTGGGATTCAAACCCAGGTCTCCGGATTTGCAGCTCAGAGCCTTAACCCACTGCGCCATACTGCTTCCTACTACCTGCCTTATACAGACTGCTCGCCAGAGGCCACGTGTAACCCCTGGATAAACTATATGCAAAGTACTACCAATTGCTTATAAGTCATGATGATAACCATGCCTGTACCCATGCCTGCATCCACTACTTTTCTTTTACCATGCCTGTAAGCCATGTCTGTAGCCACTGCTTTTCTTTTACTACGCCTGTAACCATGCCTGTATCCACTATTTTTCTTTACTGTAACCACCTCATGATGTAACTCACAATGCCTCAAATGTTCCTTATGTTCTTGTTCATTCTTATAACTTGTATTGTTATCCCGGGTCGCCCCTGTAAAAGGGACCTTTGGGGCTCAGTGGGCCTACCCGGTCACCAAAATTTAATAAATAAATGTTATCTGAACTTTCTTGGAGTTCCTTCAGTCAACCTGATTTCGTCGAAGTCATGAGGATTGTCCATAGTGTGCACCCTACCTGCTGTAGTTTGGACCCTGGACCAACCTCCCTAATCTTGGGTTGTAGTGATATCATTGGTCCAGTCTTGGTGTAAATAGTCTGGTGCTCCTTGGAGTCGGGCGAGTTCCCTAGCTCCCTGAAAGAGACGGTGGTGACACCACTCTTGAAGAAAGCAACCTTAGACCCAGACTGTTTCACAAACTACAGACCTATCTCTAACCTACCCTTTATTGGGAAGGTGATTGAGAAGATAGTGGCTGCCCAATTGGAGGACCATTTGACCTTCCATGACATCTACGAACCCCTCCCGTCCAGTTTTCATAAAAGACATAGCACCAAGACAGCACTAGTTCAGGTGCTCACTGATCTTCTGAGGGCAAGAGATCAAAAGAAATGTTCCATTCTGGTTCTTCTCGATCTCTCCTCAGCTTTTGACACCTTGGATCATATGGAGTTGATAGCACACCTAAGGCACATTTGTGGGATATCGGGAACTGTTCTCCAATGGTTCACCTCTTTTCTCACTGGGAGATCACAAAGAGTTGTGTCCGAGATTTTTTCCTCATGCCCAACATCTTTGTTGTGTGAGGTACCTCAGGGTTCAGTGCTGTCGCCCATGTTATTCGCGGTGTATATGCTGCCCCTCGGAGACATTGGAAGATGGTATGGGCTGAGGTTTCACTGCTATGCTGATGATACCCAGCTATAGCTATCTTTTGCACCTGACCAGGATGGAGCTGTCTAAGTGTTTAAAAACTGCCTGAAAGAAATCCAGGAGTGGATGGACTCTAGCTGGCAGAAGAAGTTGAACTCAGAAAATACAGAGGTATAGGTTGTGGACCCAGGTCACCGGATAGAGGGGTGCCTGTTGTAATGCCCTCAGGAATTTTCCTCGGTGGCAGCTCTCTCCCGACCTCTGAATAGGTGCATAACCTGGGGGTTGTCTTGGATGACAGGCTGTCACTGCAGTCACAAGTGTCAGCAGTCCTTTTACCATTTTAGGAATA